>JAPYKE020000025.1:1187500-3787955 GCA_028554795.2 Sinohyriopsis cumingii | reverse complement strand
TTATCCCCAGCAGGACCACAGGGTACATCACCGACTATCCCGAAGCAGACGTACGCTACCATCGTTAGTTCACCGAGGAAACCGGGCAGAGTAACGAGACACGCTGGTCCAAAATCGGATTGGGACATACCGAAGATTACTAGTGCGGATCTGATAATCGGGGACTCAAATCTTTCTCGATTCACCAATGTGACGGACAAAAATGTACAAGTAGAGGCGTACCCCGGGGCTAAAATAAAACATGTGCTAGAATTAGTCAAGAATTATCGATATCAAGAAAAACCCAGAAGAATAATTATTAACGTAGGAACTAATGATAGAGAAAACACAAACACAGATAAAGTAAGTCAATCAATGAAAGACCTGCTCAGAACGACTAGGGGTAGATTTCCTAACTCGGAGATTTTTATAGCGAAAATTCCAATTTCGCAAAATCTTCAATCTAGGAAACCTACAGAGGCATACAATCTATCGAAATTAAACGAAACTATATCCAAAATTCAAATCGAGGGAGTGAAAGCTTTATACACCGGGAAAAGGGACGAAATGTCGTTCAGTCTGGATGGAATTCACTGGAGCCCGAAATCGGCACAGTGGATTCTGGACAGATGGTACGAACAGATGCACGCTTCTCAGCAGGTTTTTCAACAAGTACAGAAAACTGTAGGGAAAAGATAGTAAAACAACTAGGGAAAACAGTTGTAAACCTGAGCTCTAGGGAACTCACAGAAATAGAATTTTCACTCTTGAATAAAGGACTAAAATTCGTTCCGACTCCGAGATATGTGGATGTAGCGACAATCACTCAACCGGTGAAAGAATTTACTAGAAAATTGATGATAACTCATTTCTTTCATTTAAAGAACAAATCGGTGAGTGTCCCGTTTGTGGGAAAAAGCGAATGGTGCCCTCCACTTTCTACATTTCCTTCAACCATTAGAAACATTACTGATGAAGTTTTTAAACAAATTTCACGATGGAAATTTGATAAAGAAAAACCAAATCTAACTCAAGAAGAATTAGCGTCCATAAATTCTCTAAAACAAGATACAAATATTGTGATAAGAAAAGCCGATAAAGGTTCGGCCACAGTCATTTTAGACACAGAGGATTATATACAGGAAATACAACAACAACTAAGTAATAAGAAACATTACAGACAAATACAAAACCCGATTTATCCCGAAACGGGTAAAAAGATTACACTGATTGTACACAGATTATTGAAAAATAGATGCATAAATAAGAAACAAGCAGCTTACTTAACCCCACCCGAGAATCCCAGACCGAGACACATGTACACTTTGCCAAAAATTCATAAAGAACCAGAAACTTGGTATATTCCGTTCAAAATTCCTCAGGGTAGACCGATCGTATCGGATGTGGGGAGCGAATCTTATCGAATATCTGAATACATAGATTCCTTTTTAGCACCTTTAGCCACGAAACATCCAGCATATCTCAGAGATACGAACGATTTTTTAGATAAAATTAGGCATATCAAAATTCCACAAAACAGCCTTCTCGTTACTTTAGATGTAGAAAGCATGTATACTAATATCGACAACATGGCAGGCTTAGGAGCAGTAAGGAATTGTTTCAGGAGTAACCCCGACCCGAAAAGACCAGACCTGGAAATTTTAGAACTGTTGAATCTGGGTTTGGTTAACAATGACTTTGAATTCAATGGAAAATGGTATTTACAAGTTTCAGGGACCGCCATGGGGAAGAAATTTGCCCCAAATTATGCAAATATTTTTATGGCCGAATGGGAGAAAGAAGTTTTCAAAAAGTGTAATTATCTCCCACTTGTTTACCTTAGATTTTTGGATGACATCTTTTTGATTTGGACACTTTCACGAAAAAAATTTGATCAGTTCTTCTCGATTTTAAACAATTTCCACCCATCGGTCAAATTAAAGGCAAATGTAATGGAGAATTCGGTAGATTTTTTAGATACGACCATTTTTAAAGGGCCAGATTTCGAAAAGGCTGGAAAACTTGACTCTAAAGTCTATTTTAAACCCACCGACACACACCAGTTGCTCCATAAATCCTCGTTCCATCCTAGACATACATTTATGGGGATTCTTAAATCGCAAATAATTAGATTCCACAGGCTGTGTACAAGAAATGAGGACTTTCAGAGGGCCAGTAACACACTATTCAGAACTCTGAGGGACAGGGGCTACTCCAAACGATTCTTAAGACAAATCAAAAACACTACTTTAAATGAAATAAGGGGAGACATGCATACTATAGGGAAAGCTATGCCATGTAAAGGCCGAAGATGCGCTACATGTCCATTTTTCAAAGAAACAAACAGTTTCACCAGTCATACGAATAATCAAACTTTTTTAATCAAACAAAACGTATCGTGTGACTCCAGGAATATCATTTATCTAATTTCATGCGATGCATGTGGTAAACAATATGTAGGACAAACCACTCTTACACTTAGAGATCGTTTCACGAGACACCGCTTTGATATAATTCATAAAGAAAATAAATCCATTTCCAATCATTTTAATAGCGATGGACACTCTTTGGATGACTGTTCAATCCTTCCCATTGAAATGGTGGCAAATAAGGAAAATCTCACAAAAAGAGAGGCTTATTGGATCAAAAAACTTGGAACCGCTAGCCCATTCGGTCTTAATTTGCACGAAGAAATGGGAGACATTTTGCCGTTTGTCATCACATATAACACTAAAGCAACTCTTGCCGCCAAATTGATTAGAGAAGCGTACGGCAAAATTCAGATAAATTTCCCTCTGATTTATCATCAAAAGCTCGTTACAGCATATCGGAAGAACAAAAACCTATGCGACATTTTAATAAGAAACAAAATAAAGAGGTAACGCGATTAATTCTCCCTAGGCCAGTGCACGTGGGAGTTTATAAACTCCCATCCTACCTTTAAAACCTAACTCAGCCAGTGCCAGGGTTTCGCATCCTCCGTACAATCCTGTATTTTCCGTTTGATTGACTAACTTTGATCGGAAAGTATATAGATTGATCATATCAAATTTGATAATCACAGATACTAAGTGTTAGATTGGTTTGTCATCGTAACAGTCTCCTAGGGCTCGGTGAAAGGTAGTAAACAGCACTCCCTAGTAAAACACATAACCCGTAATATATTAATATTTGCTACTACCCAGGGGCTGTGTGATGTAAAACAGATAGGGTTTATATATGCATACTTCCTTATTAGGATAATGATTGTTGATACCACTGTTCTGATTATCAATGTGTATAATCGTTAGGGGATTTTGGATTTTAATTTTATTTTCATTATTGCAAGTCCTTTTAACGGTAAGACTACTGGAGGTCGACTTATTACATATAAAATAGAGCATTATTTAACTCCGATTAATTTTTTCTGGACCATAATTTAAAATTATAAATTTAAAAGGGATAACTTCTAAACTTTGGTAGCAGTCGGCATGATCGGATTGATTTTAATTATATAAGTACTCAAACCGACTCTTAGTTGGGCTTCAATGGGACAATAATAAGGTGTACACATGTTTTTTGGCAAGTGACCGCTCAGGTACTACTCATTGCTGCTGCCAGGTGTGCACTAATCCTTTTGTTTACGCCGACCCGACAGGTGCGCACTAATTAAATTAATTGGAATAGACTCTAGCGGCACGCGCAAAAAAACTTGCTCTCAAAGCGCATTGAAAGATGAAAGCAGCCGACCAAGGTAAAGGGGAGGGGGGCGGAGATAAGGTCCGAGCATTTATACCCGAGCATCACACACAGCCCTTCAGATTGTTCGAGTCACCTGACGAAGGCAATACGCCGAAAGGCCTAGTGACGAGACGGGTAGTAGCTTGATGTTCTTATTATTTGACAGGAATTTATTTCACTATTTCATGTTTTATTGACATTGTTGTACTTAATTAATCTAAAAAAATACAAAAAACCAAAAAAAATATAAAAAACAAAAAACAAAAAAAATTTTTTATTAATTGCCAACTTTCTTCTTAAAAATCTTTAATTGGCATTTTAGGTCAATTGGAGAAAGTTTAACATAATTAATTGATTTTCAGATTGATTCGATTCACACAGAGACGTGCATAAATTCATCATCGCTCTGTAGGGATTTTGGACCCTTCATAAGTGAATACTGGAGCCAAGTGGACAAATCGCTAAAAAGGTTAAAGACGAGTTTAATATCGCCCTTTTTGGCGTAGCAAGAGCCTTGTGCCAAACATTTCTGTGTTTTATTCCAATGGATTAATTCTTAGGAGGAAAGAAAGGACAGAGGATCGAGCGCCTTTACAACTGCCGAAAAAAAGATAAGTACACGTTTTTTCATCCGAATGATTAGATAATATTTTCAGTCACAAAGTCCTGGGATCCTGAGGACATTTTTTTTAGCTATATTTATCGTACATTGTATATTCATTCATTTGTTGCTTCCTATAATTTCGTTTCAGGTTTTATTTTATGAGTTTCGCCATTTTTTGATAATTTCATTCATTTTTTAATGTATCGAAATCACGGTTTGAAAATGAATAGAGGTGGGCGCCGAGGGTTCATGGATAAAAGGCAGGAAGGCCATAATCCAAATGGCCATTTCATCAAGCTCTTTTATCAAATTTTACAGGCGTTGCATCATCTGAAAATTCTGACACCGCAAACTTTAGGTACAACTCGTACAAACGGATTTGAACAACAGGTGAAACATTTGGACAACTTTTTGAAACCAGCTCAGTCTAATTCCACACTTAGGAGTAATTTACAGGGATTAAATAGAATGTGGGCCACTAAGGTCGCTCAGACTCTATGCACACACTACAAAGACAGAATTTCAGAACTTATGGGAATGATTGTTGGTTTAAATTTTTCCGAGTTTACCATTAGGTCCTTTTCCAACCAGGCGCTTGACTGGGGGAAAAATAATTTAAAGAAGAAATTGCGGTTCCAAACAATCCAGGAATACAAAGCGATTATAGGATCACTTTTACCGATAGCGCCTAATAAGCACAATAGAAATACAGCAAACACCAACCTTCGTCCCCATATAACAACTCTTACAACGGATAAGTCGCCCTATATTAGCCCACGCAAAACGACCCCTAAAAAGCATCCCCTGGAACCCACAATTACGCTGAGTAATCGGTTTCAGCCATTGCAAATTTTGGACTCACAACTGATCCGGACACCATCAAAAAGACGCATTTCAGACACTAGTGATAGGGATAATCGAATTTACACCCCCAAAAGGTACAAGAAACAGGAATCGCCCCCCAAAAAGGTAAGACAATCTTTGGAGAAGAGAATGGACAACAATACATCAAGCCCCCTGGTAAACGGAGCAACGGCGGCATTGAGTTCTATACATCGACTGTCCAGGTGTCTGTCTGTCCCTGCCCTGAATTTATTGGATAAAATGGTAAGATCTAGGTCACCATCACCAAGACGTAGTCTTTCACCAGGGCGCCAGTCGTTATCCCCAGCAGGACCACAGGGTACATCACCGACTATCCCGAAGCAGACGTACGCTACCATCGTTAGTTCACCGAGGAAACCGGGCAGAGTAACGAGACACGCTGGTCCAAAATCGGATTGGGACATACCGAAGATTACTAGTGCGGATCTGATAATCGGGGACTCAAATCTTTCTCGATTCACCAATGTGACGGACAAAAATGTACAAGTAGAGGCGTACCCCGGGGCTAAAATAAAACATGTGCTAGAATTAGTCAAGAATTATCGATATCAAGAAAAACCCAGAAGAATAATTATTAACGTAGGAACTAATGATAGAGAAAACACAAACACAGATAAAGTAAGTCAATCAATGAAAGACCTGCTCAGAACGACTAGGGGTAGATTTCCTAACTCGGAGATTTTTATAGCGAAAATTCCAATTTCGCAAAATCTTCAATCTAGGAAACCTACAGAGGCATACAATCTATCGAAATTAAACGAAACTATATCCAAAATTCAAATCGAGGGAGTGAAAGCTTTATACACCGGGAAAAGGGACGAAATGTCGTTCAGTCTGGATGGAATTCACTGGAGCCCGAAATCGGCACAGTGGATTCTGGACAGATGGTACGAACAGATGCACGCTTCTCAGCAGGTTTTTCAACAAGTACAGAAAACTGTAGGGAAAAGATAGTAAAACAACTAGGGAAAACAGTTGTAAACCTGAGCTCTAGGGAAATCACAGAAATAGAATTTTCACTCTTGAATAAAGGACTAAAATTCGTTCCGACTCCGAGATATGTGGATGTAGCGACAATCACTCAACCGGTGAAAGAATTTACTAGAAAATTGATGATAACTCATTTCTTTCATTTAAAGAACAAATCGGTGAGTGTCCCGTTTGTGGGAAAAAGCGAATGGTGCCCTCCACTTTCTACATTTCCTTCAACCATTAGAAACATTACTGATGAAGTTTTTAAACAAATTTCACGATGGAAATTTGATAAAGAAAAACCAAATCTAACTCAAGAAGAATTAGCGTCCATAAATTCTCTAAAACAAGATACAAATATTGTGATAAGAAAAGCCGATAAAGGTTCGGCCACAGTCATTTTAGACACAGAGGATTATATACAGGAAATACAACAACAACTAAGTAATAAGAAACATTACAGACAAATACAAAACCCGATTTATCCCGAAACGGGTAAAAAGATTACACTGATTGTACACAGATTATTGAAAAATAGATGCATAAATAAGAAACAAGCAGCTTACTTAACCCCACCCGAGAATCCCAGACCGAGACACGTGTACACTTTGCCAAAAATTCATAAAGAACCAGAAACTTGGTATATTCCGTTCAAAATTCCTCAGGGTAGACCGATCGTATCGGATGTGGGGAGCGAATCTTATCGAATATCTGAATACATAGATTCCTTTTTAGCACCTTTAGCCACGAAACATCCAGCATATCTCAGAGATACGAACGATTTTTTAGATAAAATTAGGCATATCAAAATTCCACAAAACAGCCTTCTCGTTACTTTAGATGTAGAAAGCATGTATACTAATATCGACAACATGGCAGGCTTAGGAGCAGTAAGGAATTGTTTCAGGAGTAACCCCGACCCGAAAAGACCAGACCTGGAAATTTTAGAACTGTTGAATCTGGGTTTGGTTAACAATGACTTTGAATTCAATGGAAAATGGTATTTACAAGTTTCAGGGACCGCCATGGGGAAGAAATTTGCCCCAAATTATGCAAATATTTTTATGGCCGAATGGGAGAAAGAAGTTTTCAAAAAGTGTAATTATCTCCCACTTGTTTACCTTAGATTTTTGGATGACATCTTTTTGATTTGGACACTTTCACGAAAAAAATTTGATCAGTTCTTCTCGATTTTAAACAATTTCCACCCATCGGTCAAATTAAAGGCAAATGTAATGGAGAATTCGGTAGATTTTTTAGATACGACCATTTTTAAAGGGCCAGATTTCGAAAAGGCTGGAAAACTTGACTCTAAAGTCTATTTTAAACCCACCGACACACACCAGTTGCTCCATAAATCCTCGTTCCATCCTAGACATACATTTATGGGGATTCTTAAATCGCAAATAATTAGATTCCACAGGCTGTGTACAAGAAATGAGGACTTTCAGAGGGCCAGTAACACACTATTCAGAACTCTGAGGGACAGGGGCTACTCCAAACGATTCTTAAGACAAATCAAAAACACTACTTTAAATGAAATAAGGGGAGACATGCATACTATAGGGAAAGCTATGCCATGTAAAGGCCGAAGATGCGCTACATGTCCATTTTTCAAAGAAACAAACAGTTTCACCAGTCATACGAATAATCAAACTTTTTTAATCAAACAAAACGTATCGTGTGACTCCAGGAATATCATTTATCTAATTTCATGCGATGCATGTGGTAAACAATATGTAGGACAAACCACTCTTACACTTAGAGATCGTTTCACGAGACACCGCTTTGATATAATTCATAAAGAAAATAAATCCATTTCCAATCATTTTAATAGCGATGGACACTCTTTGGATGACTGTTCAATCCTTCCCATTGAAATGGTGGCAAATAAGGAAAATCTCACAAAAAGAGAGGCTTATTGGATCAAAAAACTTGGAACCGCTAGCCCATTCGGTCTTAATTTGCACGAAGAAATGGGAGACATTTTGCCGTTTGTCATCACATATAACACTAAAGCAACTCTTGCCGCCAAATTGATTAGAGAAGCGTACGGCAAAATTCAGATAAATTTCCCTCTGATTTATCATCAAAAGCTCGTTACAGCATATCGGAAGAACAAAAACCTATGCGACATTTTAATAAGAAACAAAATAAAGAGGTAACGCGATTAATTCTCCCTAGGCCAGTGCACGTGGGAGTTTATAAACTCCCATCCTACCTTTAAAACCTAACTCAGCCAGTGCCAGGGTTTCGCATCCTCCGTACAATCCTGTATTTTCCGTTTGATTGACTAACTTTGATCGGAAAGTATATAGATTGATCATATCAAATTTGATAATCACAGATACTAAGTGTTAGATTGGTTTGTCATCGTAACAGTCTCCTAGGGCTCGGTGAAAGGTAGTAAACAGCACTCCCTAGTAAAACACATAACCCGTAATATATTAATATTTGCTACTACCCAGGGGCTGTGTGATGTAAAACAGATAGGGTTTATATATGCATACTTCCTTATTAGGATAATGATTGTTGATACCACTGTTCTGATTATCAATGTGTATAATCGTTAGGGGATTTTGGATTTTAATTTTATTTTCATTATTGCAAGTCCTTTTAACGGTAAGACTACTGGAGGTCGACTTATTACATATAAAATAGAGCATTATTTAACTCCGATTAATTTTTTCTGGACCATAATTTAAAATTATAAATTTAAAAGGGATAACTTCTAAACTTTGGTAGCAGTCGGCATGATCGGATTGATTTTAATTATATAAGTACTCAAACCGACTCTTAGTTGGGCTTCAATGGGACAATAATAAGGTGTACACATGTTTTTTGGCAAGTGACCGCTCAGGTACTACTCATTGCTGCTGCCAGGTGTGCACTAATCCTTTTGTTTACGCCGACCCGACAGGTGCGCACTAATTAAATTAATTGGAATAGACTCTAGCGGCACGCGCAAAAAAACTTGCTCTCAAAGCGCATTGAAAGATGAAAGCAGCCGACCAAGGTAAAGGGGAGGGGGGCGGAGATAAGGTCCGAGCATTTATACCCGAGCATCACACACAGCCCTTCAGATTGTTCGAGTCACCTGACGAAGGCAATACGCCGAAAGGCCTAGTGACGAGACGGGTAGTAGCTTGATGTTCTTATTATTTGACAGGAATTTATTTCACTATTTCATGTTTTATTGACATTGTTGTACTTAATTAATCTAAAAAAATACAAAAAACCAAAAAAAATATAAAAAACAAAAAACAAAAAAAATTTTTTATTAATTGCCAACTTTCTTCTTAAAAATCTTTAATTGGCATTTTAGGTCAATTGGAGAAAGTTTAACATAATTAATTGATTTTCAGATTGATTCGATTCACACAGAGACGTGCATAAATTCATCATCGCTCTGTAGGGATTTTGGACCCTTCATAAGTGAATACTGGAGCCAAGTGGACAAATCGCTAAAAAGGTTAAAGACGAGTTTAATATCGCCCTTTTTGGCGTAGCAAGAGCCTTGTGCCAAACATTTCTGTGTTTTATTCCAATGGATTAATTCTTAGGAGGAAAGAAAGGACAGAGGATCGAGCGCCTTTACAACTGCCGAAAAAAAGATAAGTACACGTTTTTTCATCCGAATGATTAGATAATATTTTCAGTCACAAAGTCCTGGGATCCTGAGGACATTTTTTTTAGCTATATTTATCGTACATTGTATATTCATTCATTTGTTGCTTCCTATAATTTCGTTTCAGGTTTTATTTTATGAGTTTCGCCATTTTTTGATAATTTCATTCATTTTTTAATGTATCGAAATCACGGTTTGAAAATGAATAGAGGTGGGCGCCGAGGGTTCATGGATAAAAGGCAGGAAGGCCATAATCCAAATGGCCATTTCATCAAGCTCTTTTATCAAATTTTACAGGCGTTGCATCATCTGAAAATTCTGACACCGCAAACTTTAGGTACAACTCGTACAAACGGATTTGAACAACAGGTGAAACATTTGGACAACTTTTTGAAACCAGCTCAGTCTAATTCCACACTTAGGAGTAATTTACAGGGATTAAATAGAATGTGGGCCACTAAGGTCGCTCAGACTCTATGCACACACTACAAAGACAGAATTTCAGAACTTATGGGAATGATTGTTGGTTTAAATTTTTCCGAGTTTACCATTAGGTCCTTTTCCAACCAGGCGCTTGACTGGGGGAAAAATAATTTAAAGAAGAAATTGCGGTTCCAAACAATCCAGGAATACAAAGCGATTATAGGATCACTTTTACCGATAGCGCCTAATAAGCACAATAGAAATACAGCAAACACCAACCTTCGTCCCCATATAACAACTCTTACAACGGATAAGTCGCCCTATATTAGCCCACGCAAAACGACCCCTAAAAAGCATCCCCTGGAACCCACAATTACGCTGAGTAATCGGTTTCAGCCATTGCAAATTTTGGACTCACAACTGATCCGGACACCATCAAAAAGACGCATTTCAGACACTAGTGATAGGGATAATCGAATTTACACCCCCAAAAGGTACAAGAAACAGGAATCGCCCCCCAAAAAGGTAAGACAATCTTTGGAGAAGAGAATGGACAACAATACATCAAGCCCCCTGGTAAACGGAGCAACGGCGGCATTGAGTTCTATACATCGACTGTCCAGGTGTCTGTCTGTCCCTGCCCTGAATTTATTGGATAAAATGGTAAGATCTAGGTCACCATCACCAAGACGTAGTCTTTCACCAGGGCGCCAGTCGTTATCCCCAGCAGGACCACAGGGTACATCACCGACTATCCCGAAGCAGACGTACGCTACCATCGTTAGTTCACCGAGGAAACCGGGCAGAGTAACGAGACACGCTGGTCCAAAATCGGATTGGGACATACCGAAGATTACTAGTGCGGATCTGATAATCGGGGACTCAAATCTTTCTCGATTCACCAATGTGACGGACAAAAATGTACAAGTAGAGGCGTACCCCGGGGCTAAAATAAAACATGTGCTAGAATTAGTCAAGAATTATCGATATCAAGAAAAACCCAGAAGAATAATTATTAACGTAGGAACTAATGATAGAGAAAACACAAACACAGATAAAGTAAGTCAATCAATGAAAGACCTGCTCAGAACGACTAGGGGTAGATTTCCTAACTCGGAGATTTTTATAGCGAAAATTCCAATTTCGCAAAATCTTCAATCTAGGAAACCTACAGAGGCATACAATCTATCGAAATTAAACGAAACTATATCCAAAATTCAAATCGAGGGAGTGAAAGCTTTATACACCGGGAAAAGGGACGAAATGTCGTTCAGTCTGGATGGAATTCACTGGAGCCCGAAATCGGCACAGTGGATTCTGGACAGATGGTACGAACAGATGCACGCTTCTCAGCAGGTTTTTCAACAAGTACAGAAAACTGTAGGGAAAAGATAGTAAAACAACTAGGGAAAACAGTTGTAAACCTGAGCTCTAGGGAAATCACAGAAATAGAATTTTCACTCTTGAATAAAGGACTAAAATTCGTTCCGACTCCGAGATATGTGGATGTAGCGACAATCACTCAACCGGTGAAAGAATTTACTAGAAAATTGATGATAACTCATTTCTTTCATTTAAAGAACAAATCGGTGAGTGTCCCGTTTGTGGGAAAAAGCGAATGGTGCCCTCCACTTTCTACATTTCCTTCAACCATTAGAAACATTACTGATGAAGTTTTTAAACAAATTTCACGATGGAAATTTGATAAAGAAAAACCAAATCTAACTCAAGAAGAATTAGCGTCCATAAATTCTCTAAAACAAGATACAAATATTGTGATAAGAAAAGCCGATAAAGGTTCGGCCACAGTCATTTTAGACACAGAGGATTATATACAGGAAATACAACAACAACTAAGTAATAAGAAACATTACAGACAAATACAAAACCCGATTTATCCCGAAACGGGTAAAAAGATTACACTGATTGTACACAGATTATTGAAAAATAGATGCATAAATAAGAAACAAGCAGCTTACTTAACCCCACCCGAGAATCCCAGACCGAGACACGTGTACACTTTGCCAAAAATTCATAAAGAACCAGAAACTTGGTATATTCCGTTCAAAATTCCTCAGGGTAGACCGATCGTATCGGATGTGGGGAGCGAATCTTATCGAATATCTGAATACATAGATTCCTTTTTAGCACCTTTAGCCACGAAACATCCAGCATATCTCAGAGATACGAACGATTTTTTAGATAAAATTAGGCATATCAAAATTCCACAAAACAGCCTTCTCGTTACTTTAGATGTAGAAAGCATGTATACTAATATCGACAACATGGCAGGCTTAGGAGCAGTAAGGAATTGTTTCAGGAGTAACCCCGACCCGAAAAGACCAGACCTGGAAATTTTAGAACTGTTGAATCTGGGTTTGGTTAACAATGACTTTGAATTCAATGGAAAATGGTATTTACAAGTTTCAGGGACCGCCATGGGGAAGAAATTTGCCCCAAATTATGCAAATATTTTTATGGCCGAATGGGAGAAAGAAGTTTTCAAAAAGTGTAATTATCTCCCACTTGTTTACCTTAGATTTTTGGATGACATCTTTTTGATTTGGACACTTTCACGAAAAAAATTTGATCAGTTCTTCTCGATTTTAAACAATTTCCACCCATCGGTCAAATTAAAGGCAAATGTAATGGAGAATTCGGTAGATTTTTTAGATACGACCATTTTTAAAGGGCCAGATTTCGAAAAGGCTGGAAAACTTGACTCTAAAGTCTATTTTAAACCCACCGACACACACCAGTTGCTCCATAAATCCTCGTTCCATCCTAGACATACATTTATGGGGATTCTTAAATCGCAAATAATTAGATTCCACAGGCTGTGTACAAGAAATGAGGACTTTCAGAGGGCCAGTAACACACTATTCAGAACTCTGAGGGACAGGGGCTACTCCAAACGATTCTTAAGACAAATCAAAAACACTACTTTAAATGAAATAAGGGGAGACATGCATACTATAGGGAAAGCTATGCCATGTAAAGGCCGAAGATGCGCTACATGTCCATTTTTCAAAGAAACAAACAGTTTCACCAGTCATACGAATAATCAAACTTTTTTAATCAAACAAAACGTATCGTGTGACTCCAGGAATATCATTTATCTAATTTCATGCGATGCATGTGGTAAACAATATGTAGGACAAACCACTCTTACACTTAGAGATCGTTTCACGAGACACCGCTTTGATATAATTCATAAAGAAAATAAATCCATTTCCAATCATTTTAATAGCGATGGACACTCTTTGGATGACTGTTCAATCCTTCCCATTGAAATGGTGGCAAATAAGGAAAATCTCACAAAAAGAGAGGCTTATTGGATCAAAAAACTTGGAACCGCTAGCCCATTCGGTCTTAATTTGCACGAAGAAATGGGAGACATTTTGCCGTTTGTCATCACATATAACACTAAAGCAACTCTTGCCGCCAAATTGATTAGAGAAGCGTACGGCAAAATTCAGATAAATTTCCCTCTGATTTATCATCAAAAGCTCGTTACAGCATATCGGAAGAACAAAAACCTATGCGACATTTTAATAAGAAACAAAATAAAGAGGTAACGCGATTAATTCTCCCTAGGCCAGTGCACGTGGGAGTTTATAAACTCCCATCCTACCTTTAAAACCTAACTCAGCCAGTGCCAGGGTTTCGCATCCTCCGTACAATCCTGTATTTTCCGTTTGATTGACTAACTTTGATCGGAAAGTATATAGATTGATCATATCAAATTTGATAATCACAGATACTAAGTGTTAGATTGGTTTGTCATCGTAACAGTCTCCTAGGGCTCGGTGAAAGGTAGTAAACAGCACTCCCTAGTAAAACACATAACCCGTAATATATTAATATTTGCTACTACCCAGGGGCTGTGTGATGTAAAACAGATAGGGTTTATATATGCATACTTCCTTATTAGGATAATGATTGTTGATACCACTGTTCTGATTATCAATGTGTATAATCGTTAGGGGATTTTGGATTTTAATTTTATTTTCATTATTGCAAGTCCTTTTAACGGTAAGACTACTGGAGGTCGACTTATTACATATAAAATAGAGCATTATTTAACTCCGATTAATTTTTTCTGGACCATAATTTAAAATTATAAATTTAAAAGGGATAACTTCTAAACTTTGGTAGCAGTCGGCATGATCGGATTGATTTTAATTATATAAGTACTCAAACCGACTCTTAGTTGGGCTTCAATGGGACAATAATAAGGTGTACACATGTTTTTTGGCAAGTGACCGCTCAGGTACTACTCATTGCTGCTGCCAGGTGTGCACTAATCCTTTTGTTTACGCCGACCCGACAGGTGCGCACTAATTAAATTAATTGGAATAGACTCTAGCGGCACGCGCAAAAAAACTTGCTCTCAAAGCGCATTGAAAGATGAAAGCAGCCGACCAAGGTAAAGGGGAGGGGGGCGGAGATAAGGTCCGAGCATTTATACCCGAGCATCACACACAGCCCTTCAGATTGTTCGAGTCACCTGACGAAGGCAATACGCCGAAAGGCCTAGTGACGAGACGGGTAGTAGCTTGATGTTCTTATTATTTGACAGGAATTTATTTCACTATTTCATGTTTTATTGACATTGTTGTACTTAATTAATCTAAAAAAATACAAAAAACCAAAAAAAATATAAAAAACAAAAAACAAAAAAAATTTTTTATTAATTGCCAACTTTCTTCTTAAAAATCTTTAATTGGCATTTTAGGTCAATTGGAGAAAGTTTAACATAATTAATTGATTTTCAGATTGATTCGATTCACACAGAGACGTGCATAAATTCATCATCGCTCTGTAGGGATTTTGGACCCTTCATAAGTGAATACTGGAGCCAAGTGGACAAATCGCTAAAAAGGTTAAAGACGAGTTTAATATCGCCCTTTTTGGCGTAGCAAGAGCCTTGTGCCAAACATTTCTGTGTTTTATTCCAATGGATTAATTCTTAGGAGGAAAGAAAGGACAGAGGATCGAGCGCCTTTACAACTGCCGAAAAAAAGATAAGTACACGTTTTTTCATCCGAATGATTAGATAATATTTTCAGTCACAAAGTCCTGGGATCCTGAGGACATTTTTTTTAGCTATATTTATCGTACATTGTATATTCATTCATTTGTTGCTTCCTATAATTTCGTTTCAGGTTTTATTTTATGAGTTTCGCCATTTTTTGATAATTTCATTCATTTTTTAATGTATCGAAATCACGGTTTGAAAATGAATAGAGGTGGGCGCCGAGGGTTCATGGATAAAAGGCAGGAAGGCCATAATCCAAATGGCCATTTCATCAAGCTCTTTTATCAAATTTTACAGGCGTTGCATCATCTGAAAATTCTGACACCGCAAACTTTAGGTACAACTCGTACAAACGGATTTGAACAACAGGTGAAACATTTGGACAACTTTTTGAAACCAGCTCAGTCTAATTCCACACTTAGGAGTAATTTACAGGGATTAAATAGAATGTGGGCCACTAAGGTCGCTCAGACTCTATGCACACACTACAAAGACAGAATTTCAGAACTTATGGGAATGATTGTTGGTTTAAATTTTTCCGAGTTTACCATTAGGTCCTTTTCCAACCAGGCGCTTGACTGGGGGAAAAATAATTTAAAGAAGAAATTGCGGTTCCAAACAATCCAGGAATACAAAGCGATTATAGGATCACTTTTACCGATAGCGCCTAATAAGCACAATAGAAATACAGCAAACACCAACCTTCGTCCCCATATAACAACTCTTACAACGGATAAGTCGCCCTATATTAGCCCACGCAAAACGACCCCTAAAAAGCATCCCCTGGAACCCACAATTACGCTGAGTAATCGGTTTCAGCCATTGCAAATTTTGGACTCACAACTGATCCGGACACCATCAAAAAGACGCATTTCAGACACTAGTGATAGGGATAATCGAATTTACACCCCCAAAAGGTACAAGAAACAGGAATCGCCCCCCAAAAAGGTAAGACAATCTTTGGAGAAGAGAATGGACAACAATACATCAAGCCCCCTGGTAAACGGAGCAACGGCGGCATTGAGTTCTATACATCGACTGTCCAGGTGTCTGTCTGTCCCTGCCCTGAATTTATTGGATAAAATGGTAAGATCTAGGTCACCATCACCAAGACGTAGTCTTTCACCAGGGCGCCAGTCGTTATCCCCAGCAGGACCACAGGGTACATCACCGACTATCCCGAAGCAGACGTACGCTACCATCGTTAGTTCACCGAGGAAACCGGGCAGAGTAACGAGACACGCTGGTCCAAAATCGGATTGGGACATACCGAAGATTACTAGTGCGGATCTGATAATCGGGGACTCAAATCTTTCTCGATTCACCAATGTGACGGACAAAAATGTACAAGTAGAGGCGTACCCCGGGGCTAAAATAAAACATGTGCTAGAATTAGTCAAGAATTATCGATATCAAGAAAAACCCAGAAGAATAATTATTAACGTAGGAACTAATGATAGAGAAAACACAAACACAGATAAAGTAAGTCAATCAATGAAAGACCTGCTCAGAACGACTAGGGGTAGATTTCCTAACTCGGAGATTTTTATAGCGAAAATTCCAATTTCGCAAAATCTTCAATCTAGGAAACCTACAGAGGCATACAATCTATCGAAATTAAACGAAACTATATCCAAAATTCAAATCGAGGGAGTGAAAGCTTTATACACCGGGAAAAGGGACGAAATGTCGTTCAGTCTGGATGGAATTCACTGGAGCCCGAAATCGGCACAGTGGATTCTGGACAGATGGTACGAACAGATGCACGCTTCTCAGCAGGTTTTTCAACAAGTACAGAAAACTGTAGGGAAAAGATAGTAAAACAACTAGGGAAAACAGTTGTAAACCTGAGCTCTAGGGAAATCACAGAAATAGAATTTTCACTCTTGAATAAAGGACTAAAATTCGTTCCGACTCCGAGATATGTGGATGTAGCGACAATCACTCAACCGGTGAAAGAATTTACTAGAAAATTGATGATAACTCATTTCTTTCATTTAAAGAACAAATCGGTGAGTGTCCCGTTTGTGGGAAAAAGCGAATGGTGCCCTCCACTTTCTACATTTCCTTCAACCATTAGAAACATTACTGATGAAGTTTTTAAACAAATTTCACGATGGAAATTTGATAAAGAAAAACCAAATCTAACTCAAGAAGAATTAGCGTCCATAAATTCTCTAAAACAAGATACAAATATTGTGATAAGAAAAGCCGATAAAGGTTCGGCCACAGTCATTTTAGACACAGAGGATTATATACAGGAAATACAACAACAACTAAGTAATAAGAAACATTACAGACAAATACAAAACCCGATTTATCCCGAAACGGGTAAAAAGATTACACTGATTGTACACAGATTATTGAAAAATAGATGCATAAATAAGAAACAAGCAGCTTACTTAACCCCACCCGAGAATCCCAGACCGAGACACGTGTACACTTTGCCAAAAATTCATAAAGAACCAGAAACTTGGTATATTCCGTTCAAAATTCCTCAGGGTAGACCGATCGTATCGGATGTGGGGAGCGAATCTTATCGAATATCTGAATACATAGATTCCTTTTTAGCACCTTTAGCCACGAAACATCCAGCATATCTCAGAGATACGAACGATTTTTTAGATAAAATTAGGCATATCAAAATTCCACAAAACAGCCTTCTCGTTACTTTAGATGTAGAAAGCATGTATACTAATATCGACAACATGGCAGGCTTAGGAGCAGTAAGGAATTGTTTCAGGAGTAACCCCGACCCGAAAAGACCAGACCTGGAAATTTTAGAACTGTTGAATCTGGGTTTGGTTAACAATGACTTTGAATTCAATGGAAAATGGTATTTACAAGTTTCAGGGACCGCCATGGGGAAGAAATTTGCCCCAAATTATGCAAATATTTTTATGGCCGAATGGGAGAAAGAAGTTTTCAAAAAGTGTAATTATCTCCCACTTGTTTACCTTAGATTTTTGGATGACATCTTTTTGATTTGGACACTTTCACGAAAAAAATTTGATCAGTTCTTCTCGATTTTAAACAATTTCCACCCATCGGTCAAATTAAAGGCAAATGTAATGGAGAATTCGGTAGATTTTTTAGATACGACCATTTTTAAAGGGCCAGATTTCGAAAAGGCTGGAAAACTTGACTCTAAAGTCTATTTTAAACCCACCGACACACACCAGTTGCTCCATAAATCCTCGTTCCATCCTAGACATACATTTATGGGGATTCTTAAATCGCAAATAATTAGATTCCACAGGCTGTGTACAAGAAATGAGGACTTTCAGAGGGCCAGTAACACACTATTCAGAACTCTGAGGGACAGGGGCTACTCCAAACGATTCTTAAGACAAATCAAAAACACTACTTTAAATGAAATAAGGGGAGACATGCATACTATAGGGAAAGCTATGCCATGTAAAGGCCGAAGATGCGCTACATGTCCATTTTTCAAAGAAACAAACAGTTTCACCAGTCATACGAATAATCAAACTTTTTTAATCAAACAAAACGTATCGTGTGACTCCAGGAATATCATTTATCTAATTTCATGCGATGCATGTGGTAAACAATATGTAGGACAAACCACTCTTACACTTAGAGATCGTTTCACGAGACACCGCTTTGATATAATTCATAAAGAAAATAAATCCATTTCCAATCATTTTAATAGCGATGGACACTCTTTGGATGACTGTTCAATCCTTCCCATTGAAATGGTGGCAAATAAGGAAAATCTCACAAAAAGAGAGGCTTATTGGATCAAAAAACTTGGAACCGCTAGCCCATTCGGTCTTAATTTGCACGAAGAAATGGGAGACATTTTGCCGTTTGTCATCACATATAACACTAAAGCAACTCTTGCCGCCAAATTGATTAGAGAAGCGTACGGCAAAATTCAGATAAATTTCCCTCTGATTTATCATCAAAAGCTCGTTACAGCATATCGGAAGAACAAAAACCTATGCGACATTTTAATAAGAAACAAAATAAAGAGGTAACGCGATTAATTCTCCCTAGGCCAGTGCACGTGGGAGTTTATAAACTCCCATCCTACCTTTAAAACCTAACTCAGCCAGTGCCAGGGTTTCGCATCCTCCGTACAATCCTGTATTTTCCGTTTGATTGACTAACTTTGATCGGAAAGTATATAGATTGATCATATCAAATTTGATAATCACAGATACTAAGTGTTAGATTGGTTTGTCATCGTAACAGTCTCCTAGGGCTCGGTGAAAGGTAGTAAACAGCACTCCCTAGTAAAACACATAACCCGTAATATATTAATATTTGCTACTACCCAGGGGCTGTGTGATGTAAAACAGATAGGGTTTATATATGCATACTTCCTTATTAGGATAATGATTGTTGATACCACTGTTCTGATTATCAATGTGTATAATCGTTAGGGGATTTTGGATTTTAATTTTATTTTCATTATTGCAAGTCCTTTTAACGGTAAGACTACTGGAGGTCGACTTATTACATATAAAATAGAGCATTATTTAACTCCGATTAATTTTTTCTGGACCATAATTTAAAATTATAAATTTAAAAGGGATAACTTCTAAACTTTGGTAGCAGTCGGCATGATCGGATTGATTTTAATTATATAAGTACTCAAACCGACTCTTAGTTGGGCTTCAATGGGACAATAATAAGGTGTACACATGTTTTTTGGCAAGTGACCGCTCAGGTACTACTCATTGCTGCTGCCAGGTGTGCACTAATCCTTTTGTTTACGCCGACCCGACAGGTGCGCACTAATTAAATTAATTGGAATAGACTCTAGCGGCACGCGCAAAAAAACTTGCTCTCAAAGCGCATTGAAAGATGAAAGCAGCCGACCAAGGTAAAGGGGAGGGGGGCGGAGATAAGGTCCGAGCATTTATACCCGAGCATCACACACAGCCCTTCAGATTGTTCGAGTCACCTGACGAAGGCAATACGCCGAAAGGCCTAGTGACGAGACGGGTAGTAGCTTGATGTTCTTATTATTTGACAGGAATTTATTTCACTATTTCATGTTTTATTGACATTGTTGTACTTAATTAATCTAAAAAAATACAAAAAACCAAAAAAAATATAAAAAACAAAAAACAAAAAAAATTTTTTATTAATTGCCAACTTTCTTCTTAAAAATCTTTAATTGGCATTTTAGGTCAATTGGAGAAAGTTTAACATAATTAATTGATTTTCAGATTGATTCGATTCACACAGAGACGTGCATAAATTCATCATCGCTCTGTAGGGATTTTGGACCCTTCATAAGTGAATACTGGAGCCAAGTGGACAAATCGCTAAAAAGGTTAAAGACGAGTTTAATATCGCCCTTTTTGGCGTAGCAAGAGCCTTGTGCCAAACATTTCTGTGTTTTATTCCAATGGATTAATTCTTAGGAGGAAAGAAAGGACAGAGGATCGAGCGCCTTTACAACTGCCGAAAAAAAGATAAGTACACGTTTTTTCATCCGAATGATTAGATAATATTTTCAGTCACAAAGTCCTGGGATCCTGAGGACATTTTTTTTAGCTATATTTATCGTACATTGTATATTCATTCATTTGTTGCTTCCTATAATTTCGTTTCAGGTTTTATTTTATGAGTTTCGCCATTTTTTGATAATTTCATTCATTTTTTAATGTATCGAAATCACGGTTTGAAAATGAATAGAGGTGGGCGCCGAGGGTTCATGGATAAAAGGCAGGAAGGCCATAATCCAAATGGCCATTTCATCAAGCTCTTTTATCAAATTTTACAGGCGTTGCATCATCTGAAAATTCTGACACCGCAAACTTTAGGTACAACTCGTACAAACGGATTTGAACAACAGGTGAAACATTTGGACAACTTTTTGAAACCAGCTCAGTCTAATTCCACACTTAGGAGTAATTTACAGGGATTAAATAGAATGTGGGCCACTAAGGTCGCTCAGACTCTATGCACACACTACAAAGACAGAATTTCAGAACTTATGGGAATGATTGTTGGTTTAAATTTTTCCGAGTTTACCATTAGGTCCTTTTCCAACCAGGCGCTTGACTGGGGGAAAAATAATTTAAAGAAGAAATTGCGGTTCCAAACAATCCAGGAATACAAAGCGATTATAGGATCACTTTTACCGATAGCGCCTAATAAGCACAATAGAAATACAGCAAACACCAACCTTCGTCCCCATATAACAACTCTTACAACGGATAAGTCGCCCTATATTAGCCCACGCAAAACGACCCCTAAAAAGCATCCCCTGGAACCCACAATTACGCTGAGTAATCGGTTTCAGCCATTGCAAATTTTGGACTCACAACTGATCCGGACACCATCAAAAAGACGCATTTCAGACACTAGTGATAGGGATAATCGAATTTACACCCCCAAAAGGTACAAGAAACAGGAATCGCCCCCCAAAAAGGTAAGACAATCTTTGGAGAAGAGAATGGACAACAATACATCAAGCCCCCTGGTAAACGGAGCAACGGCGGCATTGAGTTCTATACATCGACTGTCCAGGTGTCTGTCTGTCCCTGCCCTGAATTTATTGGATAAAATGGTAAGATCTAGGTCACCATCACCAAGACGTAGTCTTTCACCAGGGCGCCAGTCGTTATCCCCAGCAGGACCACAGGGTACATCACCGACTATCCCGAAGCAGACGTACGCTACCATCGTTAGTTCACCGAGGAAACCGGGCAGAGTAACGAGACACGCTGGTCCAAAATCGGATTGGGACATACCGAAGATTACTAGTGCGGATCTGATAATCGGGGACTCAAATCTTTCTCGATTCACCAATGTGACGGACAAAAATGTACAAGTAGAGGCGTACCCCGGGGCTAAAATAAAACATGTGCTAGAATTAGTCAAGAATTATCGATATCAAGAAAAACCCAGAAGAATAATTATTAACGTAGGAACTAATGATAGAGAAAACACAAACACAGATAAAGTAAGTCAATCAATGAAAGACCTGCTCAGAACGACTAGGGGTAGATTTCCTAACTCGGAGATTTTTATAGCGAAAATTCCAATTTCGCAAAATCTTCAATCTAGGAAACCTACAGAGGCATACAATCTATCGAAATTAAACGAAACTATATCCAAAATTCAAATCGAGGGAGTGAAAGCTTTATACACCGGGAAAAGGGACGAAATGTCGTTCAGTCTGGATGGAATTCACTGGAGCCCGAAATCGGCACAGTGGATTCTGGACAGATGGTACGAACAGATGCACGCTTCTCAGCAGGTTTTTCAACAAGTACAGAAAACTGTAGGGAAAAGATAGTAAAACAACTAGGGAAAACAGTTGTAAACCTGAGCTCTAGGGAAATCACAGAAATAGAATTTTCACTCTTGAATAAAGGACTAAAATTCGTTCCGACTCCGAGATATGTGGATGTAGCGACAATCACTCAACCGGTGAAAGAATTTACTAGAAAATTGATGATAACTCATTTCTTTCATTTAAAGAACAAATCGGTGAGTGTCCCGTTTGTGGGAAAAAGCGAATGGTGCCCTCCACTTTCTACATTTCCTTCAACCATTAGAAACATTACTGATGAAGTTTTTAAACAAATTTCACGATGGAAATTTGATAAAGAAAAACCAAATCTAACTCAAGAAGAATTAGCGTCCATAAATTCTCTAAAACAAGATACAAATATTGTGATAAGAAAAGCCGATAAAGGTTCGGCCACAGTCATTTTAGACACAGAGGATTATATACAGGAAATACAACAACAACTAAGTAATAAGAAACATTACAGACAAATACAAAACCCGATTTATCCCGAAACGGGGTAAAAGATTACACTGATTGTACACAGATTATTGAAAAATAGATGCATAAATAAGAAACAAGCAGCTTACTTAACCCCACCCGAGAATCCCAGACCGAGACACGTGTACACTTTGCCAAAAATTCATAAAGAACCAGAAACTTGGTATATTCCGTTCAAAATTCCTCAGGGTAGACCGATCGTATCGGATGTGGGGAGCGAATCTTATCGAATATCTGAATACATAGATTCCTTTTTAGCACCTTTAGCCACGAAACATCCAGCATATCTCAGAGATACGAACGATTTTTTAGATAAAATTAGGCATATCAAAATTCCACAAAACAGCCTTCTCGTTACTTTAGATGTAGAAAGCATGTATACTAATATCGACAACATGGCAGGCTTAGGAGCAGTAAGGAATTGTTTCAGGAGTAACCCCGACCCGAAAAGACCAGACCTGGAAATTTTAGAACTGTTGAATCTGGGTTTGGTTAACAATGACTTTGAATTCAATGGAAAATGGTATTTACAAGTTTCAGGGACCGCCATGGGGAAGAAATTTGCCCCAAATTATGCAAATATTTTTATGGCCGAATGGGAGAAAGAAGTTTTCAAAAAGTGTAATTATCTCCCACTTGTTTACCTTAGATTTTTGGATGACATCTTTTTGATTTGGACACTTTCACGAAAAAAATTTGATCAGTTCTTCTCGATTTTAAACAATTTCCACCCATCGGTCAAATTAAAGGCAAATGTAATGGAGAATTCGGTAGATTTTTTAGATACGACCATTTTTAAAGGGCCAGATTTCGAAAAGGCTGGAAAACTTGACTCTAAAGTCTATTTTAAACCCACCGACACACACCAGTTGCTCCATAAATCCTCGTTCCATCCTAGACATACATTTATGGGGATTCTTAAATCGCAAATAATTAGATTCCACAGGCTGTGTACAAGAAATGAGGACTTTCAGAGGGCCAGTAACACACTATTCAGAACTCTGAGGGACAGGGGCTACTCCAAACGATTCTTAAGACAAATCAAAAACACTACTTTAAATGAAATAAGGGGAGACATGCATACTATAGGGAAAGCTATGCCATGTAAAGGCCGAAGATGCGCTACATGTCCATTTTTCAAAGAAACAAACAGTTTCACCAGTCATACGAATAATCAAACTTTTTTAATCAAACAAAACGTATCGTGTGACTCCAGGAATATCATTTATCTAATTTCATGCGATGCATGTGGTAAACAATATGTAGGACAAACCACTCTTACACTTAGAGATCGTTTCACGAGACACCGCTTTGATATAATTCATAAAGAAAATAAATCCATTTCCAATCATTTTAATAGCGATGGACACTCTTTGGATGACTGTTCAATCCTTCCCATTGAAATGGTGGCAAATAAGGAAAATCTCACAAAAAGAGAGGCTTATTGGATCAAAAAACTTGGAACCGCTAGCCCATTCGGTCTTAATTTGCACGAAGAAATGGGAGACATTTTGCCGTTTGTCATCACATATAACACTAAAGCAACTCTTGCCGCCAAATTGATTAGAGAAGCGTACGGCAAAATTCAGATAAATTTCCCTCTGATTTATCATCAAAAGCTCGTTACAGCATATCGGAAGAACAAAAACCTATGCGACATTTTAATAAGAAACAAAATAAAGAGGTAACGCGATTAATTCTCCCTAGGCCAGTGCACGTGGGAGTTTATAAACTCCCATCCTACCTTTAAAACCTAACCCTAAACCCTAACCCTAACCCTAACCCCTAACCCTAACCCTAACCCTAACCCTAACCCTAACCCTAAACCCTAACCCTAACCCTAACCCTAACCCTAACCCAACCCTAACCCTAACCCTAACCCTAACCCTAACCCTAAACCCTAAACCCTAACCCTAACCCTAACCCTAACCCTAACCCTAACCCTAAACCCTAACCCTAACCCTAACCCTAACCCTAACCCTAAACCCTAACCCTAACCCTAACCCTAACTCTAACCCTAACCCTAACCCTAACCCTAACCCTAACCCTAACCCTAACCCTAACACTAAAGCAACTCTTGCCGCCAAATTTATTAGAGAAGCGTACGGCAAAATTCAGATAAATTTCCCTCTGATTTATCATCAAAAGCTCGTTACAGCATATCGGAAGAACAAAAACCTATGCGACATTTTAATAAGAAACAAAATAAAGAGGTAACGCGATTAATTCTCCCTAGGCCAGTGCACGTGGGAGTTTATAAACTCCCATCCTACCTTTAAAACCTAACCCTAACCCTAACCCTAACCCTAACCCTAACCCTAACCCTAACCCTAAGCCTAACCCTAACCCTAACCCTAAACCCTAAACCCTAACCCTAACCCTAACCCTAACCCTAAACCCTAACCCTAACCCTAACCCTAACCTTTGTCATGCCCCCCACCATGATGACCATGGAAGAATCCCAATGGGTGGAATTACACCCCGTCTCCTCATTGACCGATTCCGCTCCCATCGAGTTTAAAATCAAAGGACAGCCCGACGATTACATCGATCTGAACAGCGCAGTTACTTGTACTTGAAAGCCAAAGTTCTAGATAAGGGAGGAGATTCTATAAGCGGCGAAGAGAAAGTAGCTCCCGTCAACAATTTCATGCATTCCTTGTTCAGTTCAGTGGATTTGTACTTGAATAACAAACTGGTCAGTAGCAGCACGGATACTTATCCTTACCGTGCCTACCTGGAAAATCTCTTGACGTACGGAATAGATGCCAAGAATACTGATCTCAATGCCTGTGTGCTATGGGAACCTGACGAAGCGGGTGAATTTGAGAAAACAGGTCTTGGTGATACCCCCCCCCTCCGAAAAAAAAGCAGACACCAAAGCAGATTTGTAGAACGAAGAAATAAAATATTAGATGGAAAGAGTTTAGAACTGATGGATAGTTTGCATTTGGACATGTGGTTGCAAGAGAAATATTTGCTGAACGGTGTAAATGTCCGCTTGAGACTGAATCGCAGCAGTACCACTTTCCATTTGTTGGCTGATTCTGATGCTACTACTGGTGGCAATCCCAAAAGCAAAATCGAGGAGGCCAAACTCTACGTACGACGCGTGGAAGTGTTACCTAAAGTGGGAAATGACATCAGTAACACTTTGAGCAGAACGACCGCCAAGTATCCCATACGACGTGTGGAAGTGAAAACGTTCACCATTCCCTGTAACCATCAATCCATAATCGAAGATCATCTGTTTCAAGGATAGTTACCCAAGCGTTTAATCCTTGGCATGGTCCTGAATTCAGCCTTCAACGGAGAATTCAATGAAAATCCTTTCAACTTTCAACACTTCAACGTGTAGAAAATCGAAATCAGTCGCGATGGCAAGACCTTGTGTACCCGACCTTTCGAACCTAACTTTGACAAGATGAATTACTTGAGATCGTACTTGTCCCTGTACGAAGCCACCGGACAGTTAGGAACCAACACCAGTCACGGCATTACGTACGAAGATTATGCAGGAGGCTATGCTTTGTGGGCTTTCGATTTCACCCCTGACCAGGGCAGTGACGAGGGACATTTCCACCCTATAAAATCCGGCCAGATTCGTGTAGAACTTCAATTTGCAGACCCAGCCCCTGATGTAACGGTGAATGTCATCCTGTATGCAGAATTCGATAATACGATAGAAATCAACAGTTTGAGAGCAGTCATTCTAGATTATTAGAAGCCATGGAAGACTGTTATCCCTCTTTACCTAGTGGAGAAACTTTGGAGATGGAATGTGAGGAGACCGTGGAAGAAGAAGAATCCCAAGACAAAGACGAAGAAGTTATCATGATGAAGTCGATATGGCCAGAACAAGAAGCCCATTTAGTCTCCTGTTTTCCTACATTCCTGACAGATATAATGAAAGAATTGATCAAGGAAGAGTGCTATGGATGTCACAACGATCATCCCAGTCAAATTCAACACGACAAATGTCTGATGTTGAGCCAAGAAGAAAAACTGGATGAATATCTGGACAAAGCTTGGGGTGTCATCGAGATAGAATTCGTGTTGAACGAGTGGTATAAAGGCTTGGATAAACATTCTTCTCCTCCATTAAGGTCTCTGGAGCGCCGTCGCATCGAATTTCTCTTGGACCAGAATAAGAAGTCGGAGCCAAATGCCTTTTACTTGTCAGACATTTTCAAGCAAAAAGTCAGGATCGAATTGATCACTTATCATTACCTGTGAAGAAGAAGAAAAACAACCCCACACAAATCAATGGATACCCGGGAACTTTATTACCTTTTGAACCACAGCTCGTATACGGCTTCTTGGAATCCTGTCGTCTGTGCTAAAGATGAACTCCCTCATCGCAAACCTCAAGACCATCAAGCTTATGTGATCAACACGGACGACAGTCATCTCCCAGGAACCCACTGGGTAGCCGTCTACTTTCCTCAAGAAGGATGTGTGGAATATTTCGATTCCTATGGATTGCCTCCTCTGGAAGACGATATCATCGACTTTATGAGAAGAAATGCTCAGACCACCCGATTCAATAATGTGAAATTACAAGGCACAGATTCCTTGGTATGTGGACAATATTGTGTGTATTTTCTGCATCATCGCAGCCTGGGATATTCCTTAGAACATTTAGTGACTCATTTTGATCATCGTTCTTCTTCTAGAAATGATGTGAAAGTAGATCGATGGTTTTGTGACCAGTATGCTTATCTTTTGTCTCTGGCTAGGAAACGTAGTGTCCGTCAATGGCCTAATGACTTCCAACAGTGGAAATCACAATTTCATTCACAACGTTGCCAACCCTGTCCAAAATAATGTGTAAATTGAAAAAATGTTTGATTTTATATTGTTGGATTATTGTTAAAAATGTTAGAGTTGTTTGTTAGTGTTAAGTAATTTTGAATAAAAATGTGTTTTTGAAAAAATGCCTTTGTCTTTTGTTTGGCTATAAGAATTTTGGTTCATGCGCTTTGACTTCTCTCTATCTCTCTCATGACACTCATTGAACGTTCCGGCTCGAAAACCGTATAGGGATGTTTTCCTTCACGTCCGCGCTTTGACTTTAAGAACCGGGATAGTTTCCAGTCTAACCATCCATTGTCGACTCATCCTCCTACAAAGATGCGCTCCAGACTAGCTAAGCTAAACGAAGCCTACGTGAATTTGCATAGGGTCAGACACAGTCTGATTCCGAAGCCTGAAGAGATAGAGAATGTGAGAATGTTAAAAGTCACTGAAGACCTGATAGAAGAGCTCTTCAGAGAAGAAGTGAACAGGGAGAAAGAAGAATGGACAAAGAAGTACAGCAGCAGCAGCAGCAACCTGAACCTGACAGAGGCTTTGTCGATTGTCGTATCGACACCAAAGAGTTCTTCTTCTCTTTCCGAAGAAGCAGACCTATCGTCAGAAAGTCTATCATCAGAGGACGTCGCATTCTTAGAAACTAAAAGATGGCCCTAGCTTCAACTTGACGCAAGCAGCAAAAAAAAAAAAAAAAACAGCCCTTTTCAGGGCTACCCCAATCTCTAGAAAAGAAATAACAATCGATTTGCCAATGTGTGTATGTAGAGTAGTGTGAATATAAACACTCACTCATTTCTGGTGTGATTGTATAGGTTTATATGTGTGAGTGACTGTAAGGGTTCAAGTAAGTTTGTGTGAATAGTAGATAATGATGATGTTTTTTTTTTTGCTGTATGACGTGCGTGGATAGTAGATATTTGGGTTTGATTTGACTGCTTTGTGTTTGTGGATAGTATATTATTGATTTAATGAAATTTTTTAGAATAGTGATGGGTAGTACAAAAAAGTCAGTGAGTGTTTCTTTTAAGTCCGCGCGTTGTTTGGTCATGATCTAGGTAATATAAATTTTGTTTTAGGGGGATGTTTTCCTTCACGTCCGCGCTTGTAGTATAAATTAAAAACTATTCGTCAGTTGGGCTAACCATCGTCGACCTGTTAACAGCAAGACAATGAATACAAGAATTGTGAAACTGCTAGAACTCCAGATGCACCTGGAATATGCCAGGCGCATAGCAAATGAACTGTCCGCGGAGGCCATAGTAGAAGAGGCAAGAATAAAGAAGGAAGAGGAGGAGAGAAGAGAGAGGGAAGAGGTGGAAAAGAAAATAGGAGAGAGGATGACTTACAAGATACCAGAGACAGAGGATTGGGGTGCTGAAGCCAATCATCCCGCCTCTGCACTCCCAAGAAAAAAAGTAAAAGGAGACTGGGGAAGATGTGTGTGTGGTGCCAGGCCTGGAAGGTGCCATCATTAACCAGGTGTCACTGGAGTTCAAAAACAAACAGCCCTTTTCAGGGCTACCCAAACATTTAGAAAAGAAATAGTAATCGATTTGCCAATGTGTGTATGTAGAGTAGTGTGAATATAAACACTGACTTTTTTTCATTGTGTGTGTGTGTGTGTGTGTGTGTGTGTTTGTAAGCGTTCAAGTACGTTTGTGTGGTTAGTAGATTATTGGGTTTAATTATAATGCTTTGCGTGTGTGAATAGTAAATTTGGGGTTTGTTAATTGCTGCTTCACTTATGCGGATAGTATATTATATGAAATGAGAAAAGTAGGGGATGTTTTCCTTCACGTCCGCGCGTTGTTTGGTTATGATCTAGGTAGTATCAATTTTGGGTTTTAGGGGGATGTTTTCCTTCACGTCCCCGCCTTAACTATAAGAACCCATAAGGTTTGATGTTCGAAACCTTGTAAGGAATAACTGAGACAAAATTACTCAAGTATCAGTTTTATTTAATCTATTGAGAAACATCTATTTTTGGATAATGGATGTAGAATATGTTGTAGGAAGAATAGAAGAGGAATGGAGGCATGGAGATATGAAAGACTTGGTAACCAGTTTTGGTAACCAGTTAAGTTCAAGGCCTAAAGACAGCAAGATATATCATAGCAGGGATAATAGAAGAAGAAGTCAATAAGTCAAGAGGCTTCATTAACCCACCTTACTTCAGAGTGGGAAGTTTGAAGTTGAAGGAAGCACTGGATCATGTCATCCAAGTCCGGTGCTTCCTAGAAAAGATATTGTACTGGACAGAGTGGAGGAATGTAAAATGGGGGTTGGACAAGATGAAGAAAGGGGAAGATCTGATGAGAAAAGTAATGGAGGAAGAAGTAAAGAAGATTAAAGAGACATGGAGGGAAGAAAGAAAAGATGAGGAAAACAAAAAGAAAAAGGAAGAGTTTGAGCGGCTTAACAACAATTGGATGAAGATACAAACCAAGTTTAGAGAGTTGGGCCATCCTGACTGGTTACCAGAGTCAGATATAAAGAAGAAGAAGAAGAAAGGATTATTAGAAAGATAAGGGAATGGATGAAGAAGTGGAGGAAATAGAAGAAGAAGAAGAAGAAGAAGAAGAAACCCAAAGGCCCTTTTCAGGGCCACTCATAGGTCTCGAAAAGATCTTGCCTTTCAATTGCCTACCCCATTTTTTAATTTTTATTTTAAAAAAAAAAAAACAAACAAACAAAAAAATCCCATGTTCAATTCCCTATGTCCCTAGATAGACCCACACTCTATTCCCCATGTTAAATTCCCCTTGTCCCTAGATAGACCCAAACTCTATTCCCCATGTTAAATTCCCCTTGTCCCTAGAGTGACCCATGATTTTTCCCCCTGTAATGGTAATTCCCATTGTGCATAGGGTGACCCCATTCACTACTCATTAATCACAAAGAAAATAAAGCGGTGGCAAATCATTTTAACAGTACTGACCATTCCCTGAAAGATTGCGCCATCGTTCCAATTGAAGCGGTTGGAAAAAAGGAATTTTTAATAAGACAAGAAAACTATTGGATCCAAAAATTAAAAACTCTAAACCCTTGGGGTCTCAATCAGCAAACTGAGGAAGTCGTACCATTTGTGATAACTCAAAAGCAGCCCAGGTGGCTAAATGGATTAGAAAGGGTTACTCTTCTATTCAAGACAGGTATCCTCAAGTCTTTCGCTACAAACTTGTGATAGGATACCGGAGAAATAAAACCTATGTGATATACTAATTAGGAATAAAATAAGGAACGCAAGTAATTCTCCCTAGGCCAATGCTCATAGGAATCTTAGTAATTCCTACCTTATATTCCGTTTTGCCTAACCCTAACCCTAGCAGTATTTACGCTGGAATGTGCATGCAGGCGATAGTTGCCATATCTCACAACAGAGGACCAATGTTCGAATCCCGACATGGAACAAATATTGATTTAATTAAATAAAATCAAGATAAAATAAACCTCGTAATATAATGTCTTGAGTAATTCTCCTTAGGCCCATGCTTAGAGTAATTATATATTACTCTCTTAATAATTATAACCTAACCCCTAACCCTAACCAAAACCATTAAAGAACATCATCATTTGGTGACGTCTCGATAGCCGTAGTAGTATTTACGCTGGAACGTGCTGGCAGGCGATAGTTGCCATATCTAGAAAGTATCTACTTGTATCATGGACCTGCAAGTCAATCTTTTCTTGTTGATTGGATAAACGTGCTTCATAAGAATAAAATTGATAATAGCGTACAGATTCGTCTTTTTGGACCGGTTCGTCCATGTCGAATGCTGTATCGGACGTGCGTTTGAACATCTTTTATTATACTGCTCATTTTTAAATAGTGATCACCTAAACCTTCGAGAAACACCACTTCCTGAAATAAAACTTGTATTTATTTCATATTCATGCTGATTTACCAAGGCTGCTAGTTTTTTATTTGCGGCTTGGTTTATTATTTTACTAACATCCACAGGCATAACCTCTGTAGACCGTAAAACCATCCGAGGTAGTTTTACTTGTTCTTTAGCAGTTTGACCTCTGCGTAATAGTTGAGCTATTCTGTCTTTGATCGCCGTGAAAGCTTTACTAGCTGCGTTAACAAGTGCACCAGGAGCTTTTACACGAAAAACATCGATAGCTTTCATAGATAATTGTTTTGCAATTGGTCCTAATTGTTCTGCAATTGGTCCTGCTTTGGGAGCTATTCTTCTAAATAATTCCTGAACAACATCGCCGAATCCATTTCCATAATGCATTCTGTAAACGGGTAATCGCGAGCTTACTGCTCTGACCATCATAGGTCTGTGGTGACGGTTACTGTGTATGATCATCTTATTTATTTACCATTTATCTAATCACTGTAATCGTCAACGAGCTCATCTATAAGTTCCTGATAGACATTACTATCCATGATACCACCTGTGAACAATCGTCGACAAATATCAGCTGCTTCATTAATTATTTCCGGAGAATTATTTCCAGCCCGCACTCCTCCTATGAGAACTTCCAACCGTTGCACGTCCTCGAGGATATTGTTAGGACAAGCAACAAGACCACTTCCAAAACCACTTCAGGTTGCTCCTTCTTCTGTTTCCGCGCTTTTCTTAAATAGTCTTAAGGGTGATCTTTTTCTTTTGCTTTTTTAAGTAGCTCTTCAGACCTTTTAAGTTCTGACATCAACTTTTGCTGCGGTGAAGAATATTGTTGTTGTTCCATCTGTTGCAGAGGTGGCGGACGTTGATAGGTTGGGTCGGGAATCCGGGCACTTTTTCACATCCGGGCATTTTCAGTGCATAGTTACTACCGCCGAGGTGAAAACGACCGCCATTGTTATAGGGACTTTAGGAACGTGTGGGTGACATTTGTACATTTTAAAATATGCCTAAGATTTACTAAGAAAAATAAAGAATAATAATTATGGAAAAATATAAATTAATGAGAACTTTCAAAAATAATAAGGATCACAAGTAATACCGACTGAAAATTTCAGATTTTAATATAGTTTAATTAAAGAAAAATAGGTTTGAGAAAAAGGTGTTCAATTTACTTCAACAAAATATTTTGTTAGAAAACAAACTCACCAGCTGTATCTGTAAGATAGTTGCAAATATCAGGCCAAGTCACTTCAGGCCATTTTGTTGGGTAATTTACCCAAATATTTGCTGAAAATTTAAAATCATTAATTTCCACAACTTTTAAGTTGATGTAAATACCGTGCATTAGCATCGCTATCCAGCGTCTCTTTGTAAACGTAAGACATTGCAAGAATGGCCAACTGATCTTATGAACCTTGCATTTATATTCATTTTATAAATGAAAAGTGTACAATACACAAACTATATAACAAACAGCCTTCAAACTGCTTTGACACTAATTGGCGTATATTGTCATTTACACATGTACGTGACACGTACCACAGGAGTCTGACGTTTTATCAATAAAGTACGGTAAATCTCTGACATGAAATCAGCTTATCTTATCGGTAATATATTCTCCTTTCCTATTGTTTTTGTTCCCCCTTCTTCTCTCAATCATTTTCATCATCATCATCATCATAAATAATACATCTCTCATATAAGTATCATATTTTCTTCTCCACTATTATTTTCTGTTATGAAAAAAATATCAGTGCAAACAACAGATAATTTTACCAGGTGGCAACCTCTAGAAAATCATTCAAACACAATGGATTCTAACAGAAAGAGTTTGTGACCGTAATGGTCAAAATAAAGGTTCATTCGGTGGATTGGATTCATGACATGATCGTCCAAGAGTTATGCGTACGTCACTATCTTTTGAATGTATATGTGTAGTTTTTCAGTTTTCTTGCGTTTCTGAAGCGATAAAAGACGCATGAGAAAAGTCGAATCGAGCGAAGGGTTGTGTTGGTCACGCTTGCACTTCTCGTGTTCATTTATATTACCAACAAGATGATTTCATGTTGTCAGAGATTTCGCCGTACTTTGTTGATAAAAAGTCAGACTCCTGTGCATGTACACACCACTATCACCCTTATCATCCTAAAATTATTACGTCTATAACAATATTCAACAGACACATTTGTGGTTTTATATCCTGCTTTTACAGAAGACTGTGCAGCACTTCTGAACAGAAAACAGAAATAATAAACAAAATACAGGTAAAGTAAAATGATTTGCATATCGAACATAACTAATGCTACTGTACTGTTACTAAGCAATTGTTTTCACCTCCGCAATATGGCAGAAAGTAGGTCGCAATGCTTGTGATGTCATGCTGACCCAACCTATATGAAGGCTCTCGCACAGGAGGTTGTGGCGGTGGTGGCTGTTGAGATTCTTTTACTTCTTCATCATAAAGTCTTTGTATTTCCTTTACAAAACTATTAAATTTTGAATCATCATTTCTAGCTTGTTTTTTGTTGAAATATACACGATATATCTATTTGATGAAAGTATCATCGTTCAAGGTAGCATACTTTGGTTTTAAAATGTTTTGTTTTTGAGCCATACCTGCCAATGTCATAACAGGTAAACAGTTTTCTCCAATTTCTTTAAACTGCTTAATAACACCTTCATTAAATTTTGCAACCAAGTCAATATTTTCTCTTATTGGTTTATGTGCAAGTTCTTTTTTCATGTCGGCGCCTTCAGTATGAACTTTGCCAGTATCTTCCTCACCAGCGTGTGGAGGTTGAGCTGCAGCTATGTTAGTCGGAAGATCTCATAAAATCTTTTTTGTTTTCTTAGTTCTCGCTGCTATTTTTTCAGTAGCTGTTGCAACTCTTTCAGTAACTTTAGTAACAGCTTTAAATAACTGTTCTGTACCTTCTGCGTATTCAACTTGTGGTTCTTGTTTTGCTTGCAGTTTTTCTTTGATAGCATCTCTCAATGGTATATATTTTTTTATTGCTTCCTCTCGGTCTCGAGCTAATCTAGTTGTGTAAGCTTCTCCGAGGTTTGCCATTATTTGATATAATAATGATTTAATTTACAGCAGCAGAGAGGGTACCGCCTCCAACTTGGCACCGACGCGATCGCTGTGATTTTTCATGATCAGAAAAACCTATGAGCAATAGGCTGGGTAAGTCAATTAGAGTTTATTAAGTTCGTTGACAGGGTTGTCTCATACCAGGTACTGAGTCAATCGTGATTTTTTTTTTGTTTTTGCAATTTTCGAGGAAGGCCTATTTTGCAAAATGGTGAGTGAATCAATTAGAGGCTGTTCACCCTCTCTGCTGCTCTTTAACTATCGGAGCAGTAGGTCAGTAGAGATAAATCAGTAAAAGCTGATGAAAATATTAAATAAGGTCAAGCACATGCTAATAAACGTCAAGAAGTGAAATTTAAATGCAGTTGCTTCATTTGTGATATAATAAACAATCTTCAGTACTAACATTAACATGTTGTCTACACCGACTTGTTGCTGGTGGGATCATACCATATGCTCTCCTTTCAAAAAGATAACATATAAACATTAAAAAGTGCCATTTTTCAGAGGTCAGTTTGGATGGAGAATATGTAGACACAAATGTTTTCCATGAAAATTCAACTTTTCGACAAAAAAATTCCCAACTTTAGGTTCGGAGTTTATCACATGATGGATGGATGCAGGGATGGATCAATCAATAGTTAGTAGATACTGAAATTGATCATACTATAGAGTTGCCCAAAAAAGATAAAAACAACTGTACTATATTAAATTTTAATTGGAAAGCCTGAGTATCTGCATGATCATTTTAAAAATAGTATCAATTTTTGTTGTAAAATACACGATAATGATACAAATTATACTTAAAAAAGTAACAGGATACAAATGATTTTACATAAAACCATATTATTATTATTATATAAAATATTTTTCTTTATATGAAAAGTGATTATTATAACAGAAAATACATTAAAATACCAATTACTGATTATCAACAAGCACTATCAGCAAACAAGTAAAAAGTTCATGATGTATTATTATACACTTGTAATGTGTTTAGTTTATAAACCTAGAGAACATACTAGTCGTGTTATAAGTAAAATGCTTATTTTGTTTGTCTCAGAGCATCTTTCCAGAAATTATCATCTCTGCCAGCACGTTTGAAAAAGCAGGCTTTCACAATCAGCACCCATGGGATATTCTGAACAAACTTTACAATAAGTATTGTCTTTACAATATAACCTTTCTCTTTATCCATACCTGCCATATTCCCAGACAGTGTTTTCTTAGAGACTCAAAAGTGAGTTTTAAGGTTATAAAGGGGGTCAGTGCACTTTACCAAAAAAGCAATGTCTAATGGAGAATAGGCTCTTTTTTCATACAAGCCTATAGAAAATGTTTTAAAATTCAAAACTGAATAATAATTAAAAAAATTAACTTGTTTTTTGAACATATTTAATACACTTACTAAGAAAAATAATATTAGGAAGACCTAGTATCATCAAATTTCAATGCCATACACATACATATATGTGCAAACACTCACACAATCAATCACACTGGTATAAAATAAAAACACATCAATTTTCGGTCTTTAAAATCCATTGGATGGCAAAATATATGATTAATTTGGTGCATTCTATGCTCCTTTCAACAGTTCAATAGGGGTTTTGAAGGTAAACCAAATGTCATTAGTGTTCATCTATGCACTCATTAGACAATGGATGGCACTATTGTCTAAACTTCCTGTTTGATTTTCTAGTCCGAACCAAGTTGTTCATGACGAACATACCCTTAGCATTGTTAGAACTGTACCTGATGCAGTTTTGTCATGAAATATGTTGGTCTCTGTAGAAAAATGAATATATATCAGATCTGGGACTGACCATTTCATTGGGGAGAGGGGGAGAACATAATTTTCAAGTTTAATGGTGTCTTTACAGGTAAAGCAACAGCAATAAACACCTCTGTCCAGTTCAGGTGTTAAGGCTTTATCAACACAAATCAACCATGTCAACATAAGCAAATAACATCTTTCAATCAATCTATTTTGTAGCTCAAATCATCCTAAAAAGCATGGGTCAATTAATAGTTAGTTATAATTTTAACAATATTAAGATAATGAACAGAGAACTAAGTATGCTATATGCAGATGGTGCTCCTATTTTGATAGGTGTTGCATACTTCTGAATGAATAATGTTGATATGTTTGTGGTGAGTCTATATGTTCAGTGAATTAAAAGCCCCACACTGCAGCTGTGCTTGACAAAGTAAAACTCAACCAACCTGGAGTTTTGAAATTCATTTTTGATTGGCTTTGCTGGTTTTGTTGATAGTGTATTGCTTCCTAAATCGCATTCTTCAAAAATGAATGTGACCTATTCCAACTGAAATAATGATGTTTTGCATTTTATATCTGGAGTAAAAATCTGACTCCAAAGAATGTTGCAGCTGATCACAAAATTTATTGAAGTTAGCTTCAACATTGTCATTTAATGCAGTATGTCTCACTGATGTACTTGAGCATGTTTCATTGATATATTTGAGCACATTTCTTTTTTATATACTTTGATAATCTGGTTTGTTCTACTTTGTAATATTATCTATGCAAATTAGAGAAATGGACTCTCCCATAGCAAACTTTGAATCCACATATCACCCTAGCAGGCCTAGTTATTGTAGACAATTAAGTAATCTCAGAAAGGTAGCTGCTAATCTCAATCCATTATACTTTTAAATTGCTTCTATTTTCAGCTGTGTCCTAAGGATACATATACCTGAGGTTTGAGCATGACTACATACTGAGTACAAGCATAATTATATCATGGTGGTCAAGACATACTTTTTTTGGCATTTTTTTTGTTACTGAAAAAACATTATGGATAAGATTCCTGAAATTCGTGGTTTCAAAACATGACCAATACAGAAGGGAGAGTCCAAAATCATGTTTTTTGTGTGATAAGGTGAGTTATGGTAGGTACATGTTATACATAATCCATATGCATTCTAATACCATGCAGTATGAGGTGAAATTTCTAATGTAATGGTTATAAAATGGTTAAAGTGACTTTGAAATAATCAAAACAAAACTGCATTTTTTTCTCCTCACAAGTACATAGTTTGATCAAACTACTATGACATTTTTTATTGGAGGAAAAAAGAGCACTATGAATGGTATATTATACGCATGCCCCATGTTTAATAGTCTGCTATATATATAACATTTCTTGCACAGAAATCATTTTTCCTCTTGTAGTCTCAGTGACCTCGATCTATCCATTTTTTTAACCCCAAAACCAATATGTTTTTCTTACACTATGTGCAAGCCATCTACTAAGTTTGATAACTGTAGATGAAGAACTTGAATTATGGTGGAGAAATAATTTGTCATCTCTTAATCACAGTGAAATAAACCTTTAAGCTTTTCAGCCTTTAATCACTGGGATTTTTCCTTACCACAAGTATAAGCCATCCCCAAGGTTGGGTGCATAATGAAAGTTATTATGAGGAAACTAAATTTGAAACTGACAGAACAATGGATGGAAAATATTACAACATAATATGCTCTGCCTTTGGCAGGCATACAAAAATTGCAGTGCTATGGTTTGCCACTTAGTACTATGAACTGTTGCTGTATTTTAGTATAATAATTATTTCCATTAATTTTACCCACATGCTTAATGTTCTGTTGCTGATATTCAGGATAACAAAGAGCAAGTCCTTGTTTGCAAAGCTATTTAAGAGATGACATTGTTCTGGAAATGAACTGCAATCAAAAAGAATAACATCTAAATTTTAAAAATGTTTGGAAGAAAAGTTTACTCATTGCCTTTTACAAGTACATATGGACCATCACATATCTATAAATTTGCCCCATCCATGATGAGAGGATGAATGCTTTCTTCATGCCTTGTAGTTACATGCTATGTTAAATGTACATGTAACTCCCATCCTACATAGTTTGCCTTAGTTGATCAGCTCCTCTCCCCCAAAACTTCATTGTTATTAACCCCACTCCACCTTGGTGATAACGTTTCTGCTCCATAGCTGCCTGATTTATTGGTGCTAGTAACTCCTGATACACATCAAACAAATTAATTTACCCAAAGTGCTAAATTGTAACAATCTTCCTGTAAAACTATGTTCTGACTTTGATGGAGTGGCCATCTTTATTGTGATTTACTAATGTTGCCCACATGCAAGAGTATAGTAGCAAACTTGTAAAAAAATGATTCTTCATATGTACCTGCACATCATCTGAAAATTAAATGTAAAGGAAAAAATCATTTGTAGTAACATTAACCTTGATTGAAACTACTGATCACAAAATCAATAAAATATTTTACTTGGCTAATTAGAGAGGCATGTAATAAGTTGAAATCTATTTACTAGAATATAATTTTTCACTCAGACACACAAACAGATATCTGCCTGCCCTCATGTATGTCTGTCATCTTTAATAATCCACAACTTTCACTTCAAAAAAGTTATTAAGGATTAAGGATTCTGAACTGCAGATGAGACTAAGAAATTATATCTTTTTGCTCTGAGACAAAAAAAAATAATTTTACTTTTTTATACCATAACCCTACCGATAGATGGAACAAGTTTATAATAATTAGTCCATGATATGATTAAAATTAATGCTTCATAAAGAATACTGGAATAAGGGATTAGGCTGAGGATGATGTAAACAACAGAAGATATAAAATGTTTAGCCAGAGACAGTATATATACAGCAAAAAATAATAATTAAATTGTCATATACAAAATATAGATTTTAAACTATTAAAAATTCACAGATACAAAATACAGGATTTGACACTATTACCAGTTTTTGATTAAATAATATAGACTTTGAAACTACTTCAATTTCACTGACAAAAAATAAAGGTTATGAAACTACACCTCTCCCTCAATAACTTGAACACAATGGTGTCCAGAAACATAGACCATACAATAAGCAAAGTTGAGAGTTAAAGAGGGACCACTCCTCACCCCCCTGACATCAAGTAAACCAGGAAGGAAGAAACAGGGAGAGGTGGGCAATAATCGGGCCATTTAATGGCAGAATATTCATTTTATAATTGCTTTGGGGATAAGTGTCAATAAAGATCTTTTTTCTTCTTATAAATTAGTTTCCCTTTTTTTGTGTATAAATTACCTTTTTTTCAAGATACCCAATGTATGAAAGATCATTAACAACAATACTCCAACTGGTTGAAACAAACATCATGTGCACATGAAAAGATTGTGTATTATGTCACTGCTTCTTCTTGTTTATTCACAATAAAACAAGATTCTTGAACATTTATTTCATTAAACAGCTGTCAATGTCAAACCTCAACTTTTTATTGTCCTATTAGCAAAATACTGATGCCATGATTTCACTGCAAGTAATAGTGAAACCTCTTCTGATCCTTTAAGAAATCTCTCAGTGCAAATTCAGGAATTTTAAGTTCACTACAAATTTTGAAAATTGCTTCTTCATAATTAACTGTCTCTCTCAAACAAAGCTTTTATTCATCAAGTACTCCTTTCTCTTGGTCGCGTTGCTATCTTTCATCACATTTGTATTTCAAACCTTTTCATTTCACATGAATACACAGCAGAGAAGAGGTAGACATATCAGTTTCTTTGGTTTCAAAATCCTTGAATATTTCTTTGTTACAACTCACAGCTAAAATTATAATAAAACAATAAATTCCTGAAGAGCACTTGTATCAATGCCCAGACCTGTTTAGTTTTTACTTGGAGCAGTTTATATTGAAATTGTTAAGGAAACAATAAATAGCATGTCATTCTTATCTATAAGGATGTTACAGGTTAGTGATTAAAAATATTATATTCCACCAAATTATGGAATTTATTTATTTTTTAAGTACACAATAGACTTTTGATTAAAAGTTTTTTAAAAACCCCCAGCAGAGAACAAGTATACATCAACAAACACGTTTCGAATCAATTGTAAAGAATTTGTGGAAATTTTTATGATGATGTAAGAAGAAAATATGAACTATATCAAATTTGCAATGCAGACAAAATATGTGATGTGTCCTTCCTGGTAAATGTGTAGACATAAAAAAAAAATCATATCATCCTAGGCAGAACTTAAATGGTTTTGTCACTCATCTATATTCATCTGTGTACCACTCTTCTTCCTTGCCCCACCATTCTTCTTCTCCTTATCACTCTCAGGAAGAGGTTCACCCCTCTTGCCATAATCTATCTCTGCATATTCTGTCTGGGTCTCCGAGCCGTGGACGATAGGCTTCCTATCTTTAGTTGTTGGAGGACCAAGTTTCAGGTCAGCATACAGTAAACCATCCCTGTTAACCTGAAATTATTGAAATTTATTTACATTATGGAGCAGATATGCTTGCTACAAAAGTAGTTTGAGCCAATGATGGGAATAAACGGAAACTTTGCCCATTATTCTATGAGGAAAAATAATACAAGAGATGGATTGATAAAGAGAAGGAGATAGGATTAGGAGAAATGAGACTTGTGGTGGACACTGTAAGTTGAAATAAAAATTATAGCTAAAAATTCTCAATGTCTATCTTTCTCCTTCTCTCCAAGCAGTTGTATTTGATCATGATATTATCATGCTTTCTATTAGATACTCTATAGCCTCTGTAAATATAAAATGTCACAACTAACCACTAAAAATAAGACAAAGAATGTATTAAAAAATTATATCCCTATGCAAATCTTGCCAAAGAATTATATTTCTGGGTTCTGTCATGACAGATGAGTCTTACACTCCATAAGATACATGACAGCATCTCAGCAAATCCACAACTTTTACAACATTCATAATATTGTAACTTACGCCTTAATTAGAATTAAAGAAAAAGGATATTTTGACTCCTAAATGTTTTTTTTTCTTCTGAAATGCCCAAAGCTGTCATTGTTAAATATTACATCAAGTGAAACAGGCAATTTATTATGCCATACTACCATACAATATTGTAAGCTTTCTCCTTGTCAAACAAGATGGCAACTACATGTTCTCTCTGCGTCTCACAAGCTATCTATAGTGCTTTTTGATCTGCATTGAATATCTGATAGCAAATTATTGGACTGAAGATACCCTAAGATTCTATTGTTTATCATCAGTTACATGGTTTTGCAAACTACAGCTGGCCAGTTATGCTGGACAATAACTGAAAGAGTCAGTAAAGTTTTATGGTGAGAAGTTTTCAAATTTTTACTGAAAATGTGGAACAGTGTTTTGAGTGTTGCATCAGGTCAGTGGATATCATCTGATCCTGTGGAAGTGTCATGATCAAGTGAAATTCTAGCTCTGAGACAGTGACATATTTATTGTAATCTTCAGCATAAGGAGGTTTCAAATTTGTATGAACATTTCCTTTCAGTTTTCAGAATAATTTGTCTTGCAAGTTTATCAAAAATGTTTAACCCAATGCACTGGAGATGTCTGGAACAACCATGACCATTTACCAGATTTCTTAAGTGTTTGGTAAACATGCTTTTATGTTGCCAATGATTTTTGCATACCATATTTGATACTAATTTACAAAGAAGCAAGAGTTCAACCAACACAAAGATTTCCATGTTTTCCTTTTCTTCTCTCGAAAATCAGTCATTGATGTATTGGATAGGATCACTATAGCTTGGGAACTTATAATAATCTTTTCTGGTTGGGGCATGAACTGAGTTTTAATTAGGGGCCTGCTGATTAATGGTTCAAACAGGAGAGGAGTGTAATGGTAACCAGAGGTCATAGCGATAAAGTGAAAAAAATGGAAACAAACCAGAGAATTTTTAGGAATTTGTGGTCAATTTAGAACAGATGTCATAAAATGATATTTCCAAAAATATCTACTAAAACAGCAGACTATAGGGAATTATTCTGACATGGTTGGGAGTGATAAAGATTTTGGTGGGTAAAGTAGTAACCATGATGGGCTAAGTTAAACGAGGGGTGTATTCCCAAATGGAATTTAGAGTTTTAGAATAGTTCTCCTCATAGAACTTATCAAAGTTCTGCAGAGAGGAAAGAAGCTGACTCCAGGAAATAATAAATATTTCTCATCAGATTGTTCTAAAGGACGAATGTTGAAAGCTGAGAACACGAGAAAAGAGATTCAGCTGCATAGGAAGGTGCAAATCTCGGATAAAGCACAAAGTTAGTCTTGATTACATGAAATATTTATTAAACGAGGCAAGTCTGTAATTATTGTTGAATTTAGTCATTTTTAACTTCATAATTCAATATTCCTTGAGTTCAAAAATAAAAGTGCATGTTTTATTACTAATGTTGCAAGGATATAATAAAATATTTTGTGATAAGAGTGAGTTCTGATTTAGTCGTTTGTATGCAAATGAAATAATGTAGTAAGATTTCATAAATTCCTTCTGATGCACCTTTGGTGATAGGTCAATCATCGGTCTTAAATGATTTGTATCATTTATGCTGAGGATTGTTTTTTTTCCTATGTCTGGTAATAGGTCAATCAGCAAGGTAATTTAGGACTTAGAGTGAGGTCTATTAATTTGTGTGTAATTAAATTGTGAATTCTTTCCAACTGACCGCTCTGGTGGCCTAGTGGATATAGCATCTGCCTCGAATGAAGAAGGTAATGGGTTCGATCCCATGCCAAGTCATACCAAAAACTTATAAAATGGTACTAACAGCTGCCTCGCTTGGAGCTTAGTATTAAAAGGTTAGTGTTAGGACTGGTCTGCCTGGTGTCAGGATAATGTAACTGTGTGGGAGACATCATGCTATATGTCCGCAGCATGATGCCACAGTGCTAGACATCACTTTAAACTGCCACAATGCAAACATCATAGCAATATGACTGAAAAATTGTTAAAGCTACGTTAAAAAACCAAATCACACACACATACATACACACATTCCAACTGAAATGATGGTGTAACATTAAGAACATGTCAACTGATAGGTCAGCTGGTAAATTAACAACTGCAGCAGGACAAGAGGAGAGAGAGTAGTCTAGAGAGCGAGGAGGAAAAGAAATGTGGGAATACCAACCAATCACTAACAGTGATTTGGAAAAGACCTGGCAATCTGAGTTTCGATCAAGTCACTCAATCATGAAATTTGTTCTGTCAGTAATGGAATGGCCAAATGAATTTCGCATCATTCTTTAACTCTGTTTCTAAGAGAAAGCAAATCATTCACATATCATATTTATGTTCTTGTTTTATGGAATTGATTAAATTGTTGTATTTTATACACAAGGGCTCATGTTATTCTCTTTTATATCTCTGCTCAGTCTTATGTTATTCCATTGCTTAATTTCATATTTTATGTTATTAATTACTTGATCAAACAATAGAAAGATAACCATAACCAAAAACCTTAAAGAGTGGGAGCAGCATCTGTTTAAAATCAAAAACAAAAATAAAAACACTGAATTTACACTTAAATGCAAGCCACATGTTTAGTCCTTAAGCAGTAATGACCTAGTTACAAGACTGAATATACATGTAACTCACAACTATGAACTAGTTCAATTCTGAATGCACATGTAAGGGAGTGGCCATTTAATTTTATGGGGCTAAATTATTATTTCCAACTGTGGTATTTTCTTTATATCATTCTTCACAAGTTTATTTTTTTTAAATAAGCAAAGTAAGGAATTGCATAATGTCCTTTATATACCACAAATCAAAACAAGACAATAGTTTTCAAGCATTTACCACCACCCCCACCAATTGGAAACTGGAATGACCTCTCCCTAATAAAGACCTGGCTTTAGCGGATACTCAGCAGAAATCAAGGTAGTGACTATTGCAAACATTGTTATAAAATGTTAGCATCAGAAGATGTTAATTACAGCTTGGTGTTATATATATTTAATTTAATTGTTTGTTTGTTAGTTAAATTTGTTTTTATATATTTCATTACATGGCATTGTAATGTAACATTGTATGCTGGACTTGACCTTGTCCAAAACTGAATTTCATTTCTGCTTGACATCATTGACTTTTTTATTTAATTTTGTGTAAACAACTAATATATAGCTGAATTATTCTCTCTGTGGATGGGTTTAATATCAGGATCATTAATTATGAAGAAATAAAAATGTTTATTTGTGTCTAAGTTTTGGAATTTTGTGAGTTTAATCCAGGTTATGGTTTTGATTTTGTAAACATCAGGATCATTTAACAAGGTTGTTTTCCATTAGGTAATGTTTTTCTTCTTAGAAATGCTAATTGTGACCTGAGGTTAAGTAGAGAACTATATAATCTTGTAATTGTGAGGACTTGGTCATTGTTGCCTTAACATCAAGAACTTTCAAGTTGTATTATGTTGTGTCCAGATGGGATGAATTTTATTTCTTCAAATTATTGAATTCAAGTGATTATTTTTTCTGGAAAGAGAAAACTGCTCTGATAAAATTCTTGGAAAAAGACATTGTCAGGAATATATACTGAATTAAAACCTGGAATTATATTAATGTGATTCAACAAAAGACTGCTGACACATCAGCACTCTATAAGAAATAACAGACATGGCATCACCTTTAGTTTTTGGATTTCTTTTGGACATATTCTGAGTTTTATTCAGGACTTTAAATTATTAGGACATGTATCTATAATTCTTGGATTATTTGGGGATTTAATTTGCAAAATCTTAAGTTCTGTTTTCTCATTTTCTATTTGTATTCTAGGGAAATAAATTATTTGTTAAATTTTGCAAAGCTTGTTGTCTTTCACTCTTTTCTTTCATTTATTTCAAGAGCATAGACATGTGACAGAAAATTGTGTGTTTGTCCTTAGTATACAAATTTTACTAAAATATTTCAGAAAACTTTGTTTTTGAAATTATGATTGACTTTGTTTTGGAATTTTCTAAATCCCAGGTATTATTTCACATTTTAGAAATCTTTAGTGAAGCTTTTTACAATGTCATCTAAAGTGGAGATTGTTATTTCAAAACCTACCTGAAACACTTAAAATCATTGAGAAAAGGTGAAATGCTTCAGCATTCCAGAAAATATAATCTTTCTGAGACAAAAGTATCTTTTATGAAGCAAGAAATAAATAATATTTTGATCCAATATTTGGTGATAAAGAATGTTTTGGATAAAAGTGCTTTTGATTTGATTAGTAAGTCTGTTTCATACTCTAACATAAAAATAAAGGAATTAAAATTAAAATACAAGATAGAATTAGAGTTAAGAAAGCTTGAGCTTCAGTAAGATAAAGAGAGAAACAAATGCAATTAGAGGAAAGAGAGAGAGGAAAATGCTATCTGAGAAAGAGGAGAGAGAGACATACAGTTACAGAAAGAAGAAAAACAAATGCTATTGGAGAAAGTGGAAAGTGAGAAACAAATTCAAATGCAAATGCAAAATGAAAAGAAAAGGAAGAAAGAGAATTGCAGAGAGAAATAGAAAAGGAAGAAAGGGAATATCAATTCTGAACAAATGAAGCTGAGCTGGCAAGTGAAAAGCACATCCCCACTTTACATACAAATTCATGTTTTGATGTTACTAAGACCATTAGGTCAGTGCCCAGTTTTAGAGAAAAAGTGTTATGTATATTTGATTTAATATATATTTAATTTAATTTAATTGTCTGTTAGTTTTAATTTTTTTTATTCCATTACATGCTATTGTAAAGTAACTTTATTTACTGGATTTGACATTATCCAGAAATTTAGTTCAGTTCTGTTTGAATTGACTGTTTTCGAAAACAACTAATAATAGAAACTTTGTATCTAATGCTGACCTAGTTCCTGACCTTGTTTCAGAACTGGTAAGTGTTGAAGTAAACAATTCTCTCCCAGTGTAAAATTCATTGGTTTTAGTCAAGGCCATGATAGAAGTTTGTGATGTTAGGCATATAAAAAGCTTCTATGTTGTTCTAGAAAGGTGATCATGTGATCCTCATACGGGAATCTGTTTTGCATCTTAAATTAGTGTATAACTGTTTTCTATAGAGAATTTGGGAATTCTGGCTGTAAACCACTGACACTTAAATGTGTTTTTTTTGTGACCAGTTCAAGCTGAAATTCTGTTTTTTGGAATACAAGCGATTCTTTTTCCTGGAAATATACTTGTGCTCATTCAGAATTCTTGGAACAGTTATCAAAATTTGCATGGAATTCAAACACGGGAATATTATTTCTGTGATTCAACTAAGAACTGTTGACACATCAGTATGACACTGACTACATCATATGTCACCACCTTCCATTTTGGATTTCATCGAGATTTGAACTCAGTTTCATTAGAACTTTTTATTACAAGGACCTCTATTTTTTAATTCCTGGATTATTTTTTGATTTGATTCATAAAACCCGTAAATTCTTTTTCTCATTTTACCTTGTTTTTCTAGAGAAATAAATTATTTGTTAAATTTTACAAAAGCTTGTTGTCTTCACTCTTTTATTGTTACTGTTTAAAAGAGCCTAAACATGTAACAAAAGAAGTAGAACAATATTTTCGACATTTTAAAAAAATTTCTGAAAATTAGAAATGACCAAGAGAGATTGGATTCTATTATTACAAAGTACACTTTATTGGCAAAGCCCAAGAAATCTATGTTTCCCTGTTAGCAGTACAGCAAAGTGCTGACTATGGTCTGGTTAAGGAATGCATCTTTGTGGGTTGAGTTAGTCCTTGAGGCTTATTGGTAAAAGTTCAGGAACTATAAAAAAGAAGCTTCACAACCTCATGTTAAATTTGCAAGAGAAAAAGAGCAGTTATTTGATAGGTGGTGCTTAGGCAAGAAAGTTTATGAAGATTACGAAAAATCTCATTAATTCATTAGTTGAAGAGTTCAAGAATTGCATCCCATTGTGACGTTAAGACTTATCTTGATGAGCAAAAGGTCAAAACTTTAGAAAATTCTGCTCGTATTGGTGACAAGTATTCCTTAGCTCAAAAAATTTCTCTTGTTAGTAAGTCATAAGTCTTCCACTCAGCAGTCTTCTGGTAAAAAAATATTTCATCCTAATATGAGCCCTTCCAAATCTTAATCTGGCACAACTTTTAAAAATCAAGTTTTTGATAAGAAAAGAAATGTAATACCGTAAACGCTCAGATGTAGTTTGCTAGTTTGCTTTGATGTAAGTGACCATACATAAGTACCCGTTTACTCGGCTCAGGTAATCAACTGTTCATACCTTAACTGATTGACAGTGATATTGACGTCAATGGTTTGTCTGTTCATTATAATATTGGGGGCCCAATAAATTAGTACCACTATTATGCAGGGCATCTCATCCTGCTCAACCCACTTTAGATTTTCCAATAGTTAATTTGTGTGTAGTAATGTTGTAGAACAAATGAATACTGGCATTGCTGCCAGACAAAAATCACATGCCAGTTTCATGGATCAAACAATTACCTTGGACACCTCTCAGAAAGCAAAAGACAAATCTGCCAATTATTAACAAAAAAAAATGCCATCGAAGGCGGTGTTTGCTCAGCAGGGAGTACATGCTGGGGGTACTTGCACGCAGCAGGATCTCTCTGTGTGGAACACGGTCTTGCCAGCTGATTCTCAGGATGTGTTTTAGGCACTGTACCAACGATACTCAAGAGCAAGATCCCTCTGTAATTATTACAGTCACTGCGGTTGCCCTTGTTTTTTTAAAGGGTCACAATGGTGGCATCGCGCATGTCTTGGGGGACTACTCCTTCCTCCCAGCAGAGGCAAAGTAGCTCATGCAGTGGTTTAATCAATGTTGGTTTTCCACGTTTGATGGCTTCGGGCGGGATGCTGTCACTACCTGGTGCTTTGTCGTTTGGGAGTCGATTGCTTTGCTGTGCTCCTCTAAGGTTGGCACTTTGTCAAGCTCTTCCACAGTGGACAGATTCTTCATGCTGCTGAGGGCTGCATCGGTGACTAATGTTTCTCGGCAGTATAGCTCTGAGTAGTGCTCTACCCATCTGGCCATCTGTTGCCCATGGTCTGTGATCTTCTCTCCCGTCAGTGATTTCAGGGTAGCGACCCCTTTCACTGTAGGGCCTAGAGCCACTGTACATACCTTGGATGTTTCCTGACTCGGCATTGCGCTGGATCCCTTCACACAGTTGTTGCCAGTACTCATTCGCACACTGTCTAGCAATAATAATAATAATAATAATAATAATTACCTTATTTAAAGAAGGTAACACAATTAGCTAAAAACTAATCTACCTTAAGGCCCTCATACAAAGAAATTTATTTATTTTAGCTGCATCTCTATAGCCACTGGATATATTTGGTTTGGAAGAAAGAAATAGAGTGGGCATTTCTAATCTCAACTGGAATACTATTCCAGAACAGACTTCCAGAGTATCGGAAACTTTTTTTAAATAACTCCTTATTTGGTTTGGGAATTTTATACTGTTTGGTAGACATAGATCACAGGTGGGGAGTATTACCAGGTAGCCTATACTGGAATAGTGATTATAAATATTCAGGAGCACTATTATGAGATATCCTGTACATTAATTTGGCTTTTCTCAAACAGATTCGGTGTTTAATAGGTAATATTTTTAACCTACCAGCTAAATTTTCCTTGCTTTCTTTCTGGATTGATAATAACCCAAATGCTCTTTTTTGAAGATGTGCCAGCTATGCTATGTTTTTATCATTTGAATATTATGGTAATGATCGCCTGGTAAACACTGAAGTGCCCAGTGAATAACTGAAGTTCTTATTTACTTTTATTTTATTTCATAAAAATCAGAAAATATGCACATGCAAAATAATAACATAAATACAGTCATTGAAGTTTATAACAGTTTCTTCATGTAGTAAATAAAGAAGACCTGGTCACTGCTGTGTGAAATATGGCAATCTTGCAAATTTTGTCTTGACAATGTAACTGCTACAATTTTTAAATGCACATAAAGACTTACAGTCATTATGGGTAACTGCTGGAGCAGTAGACAGACAGTAACTTCACCATAATGGTGTTGCAGTGGTATAAGGCATTTATGTGATGAGCAATCCAAATCTTGTTTCATTGCTGCCAATGCACAACAAACTGTATAACTCAGCATGTGACTCAGCATTACACTAACATGCACTGGATTAACATGCAAAGTTTTCTGCTTTGGAAATTCATGTTTGTACTGATGATGCTCAACTTGCAGATGTTGCTGTGTTTGAAGGTTCAATAAAACTTCTTAGAGTCATAAAGACAAGAATTTGGAATATCATGCACAATTCTGGTAAACATCAAAATAAAAAGGGTATCAGCAAACTTACTGAACATAAAGCACAAAAACTGAGACACAAAAACGTCATTTCCAGTACAAAGCACTTTTGGATTCTCTCAAGCAATGTTACCAAGCGATCACTGATGTCACTGAAAATAATCAATTGTCGGTTTGACTATCTGTTCATAATTCTCTTTCAAATACTGACTACCACCCTGTTCTACAATCAAAATCAGCAACTACACAAGCAAATGTGTAGTGAAGCACCCAAATGACATTGATGATATCATCAATAATTCATTCACAGTCATGTACATGGCACAACACAACTGAAGACCAATGTCAAGGAGTCTTCTTGAAGATACTGAGTGATCATGTGTTAATTATGGTCTATCGAACACCCTGTACAATGCTGATGTCAGCATTGACATGGTTGCTTGCTACTCCACCATATTTGGAATGATTTTTATGTCACACATATGAACTCACATGCATGGCCATCAATGGACCTCTGTCTGATATTGACTTGATTTGCTGAGATCACTAACTTTGAGTTCTATCCAAATGTCCATCTGGTTGCCCCCAATGGTTCTAAATAAAATTTGGCAAACTGTAATAATCGCACAGCTGCACCAATGGAAGTTTGATTGACTGTCCCACTGGTGCCATTATCATGTTCATCATCATCATCATCATTGGCGACTCGGTCTCGAAAGACCATGCGAATAGCGCCCTTGGGGTGTTGTCTGTCTCTGTTGGCATCATCTGCTGTGGCTGTGCAGGCCTATACGTGAGTGACAGTCCCTACTGCAGTTGGTGCAGACATACTGGGAAGTCTGCGTTACTGTGGTTGCTGTTGCATTCTTCTTTCTCTTACGTTTCTCTGCCGCCAACTGGCCTCTCCTCACATCAGCGACTGATATGCCATTGTTTACCATCAGTCTCCAGATGCCTCGGTCCTCAGCCAGCTCTTCCCAGCCATCGGGTGAAATGTTGCATGCCTTCATGTCCCTCTTGCACACATCTTTGAAACGGAGTGAGGGGCGTCCGACTCTTCTTATGCCAGTGGCCAGCTGTCCATATAAGATGTCCTTTGGCAGCCTTCCATCCTCCATGCGTCGGACGTGACCCAGCCATCGAAGGCAGCGTTTAATTAGCAGGGAGTACAAGCTGGGGGTACTTGCACGCTGCAGGATCTCGCTGTGTGGAACACGGTCTTGCCAGCTGATTTTCAGGATGCGTTTTAGGCACCGTATATGGAAGGAGTTGAGCCTGCGTTCTTGCCTCATGTAGGTACTCCACGTCTCACTTCCATATAGAAGGGTGCTGAGAACGCAGGCCTGGTAGACTCGGACCTTGGTGTGCTCTGTCAGCGCGTTGTTTTCCCAAACCCTCTTTGTTAATCGAGCCATGATGGTGTTTGCCTTTCCAAGCCTTCTGTCCAGCTCCATATCAATCGAGAGAGTGTTGCTGATGGTTGACCCTAGGTAGGTAAAGTTGTTGACTGCTTCCAGGGTGACCCCGTTGATTTTGATTGAAGGGGCAATGGTGGTATCTTGCACGCTGACATTTGTTTTTTCCAAGCTGATTGTGAGACCAAACTGCGTGCAGGCAACAGCAAAATGGTCTCCCAGTCTCTGGAGGGCTTCCTCGGTGTGGGCCACAAAAGCTGCGTCATCTGCAAAAAGCATCTCCCTGATGAGCACAGCTCTCACTTTGGTCTTTGAGCGCAGTCGTGCCAGGTTGAACAGCCTCCCATCAGACCTGGTGTGTAGATATATGCCATCCGTGGACGTGTCGAAGGCGTAGGACAGGAGCAGGGAGAAGAAGATCCCAAAAAGTGTTGGTGCCAGCACGCAGCCCTGCTTCACACCACTGTTAATTGGGAAGGAAGTTGAGGATGATCCATCATACAGGACTGTTCCCTTCATATCTGCATGGAAAGAGATTATCATGCTGAGGAGTTTTGGGGGGCAACTGATCTTAATCAGAAGTTCAAAAAGGCCCTTCCTGCTGACCAAGTCAAAGGCCTTGGTGAGGTCGATGAACATCATGTAGAGTGGTTGACCTTGCTCTCTGCTCTTCTCTTGGAGTTGTCGTAGGGAGAAGATCATGTCTGTCGTCGACCTGCCTGCTCTGAAGCCGCACTGTGATTCCGGGTACACACGGTCTGCCAGCAACTGCAGCCTGTTGAGTATGATGCGGGCGTACACTTTACCAACAATACTTAAGAGCGAGATCCCTCTGTAATTATTACAGTCACTGCGGTCGCCCTTGTTTTTGTAGATTGTCACAATTGTGTCATCACGCATGTCTTGGGGGACTACTCCTTCCTCCCAGCAGCGGCAAAGTAGCTCGTGCAGTGGTTTAATCAATGCTGGTTTTCCACGTTTGATAGCTTCGGGCGGGATGCTGTCACTACCTGGTGCTTTGTCGTTTGGAAGGCAGTTGATTGCTTTGCTGGGCTCCTCTAAGGTTGGCACTTTGTCAAGCTCTTCCATGGTGGGCAGATTCTTTATGCTGCTGAGGGATGCATCAATGACTGATGTTTCTCGGGAGTATAGTTCTGAGTAGTGCTCCACCCATCTGGCCATCTGTTGCCCACGGTCTGTGATCTTCTCTTCCGTCAGGGATTTCAGGGGAGCGACCCCTTTCACTGTGGGGCCTAGAGCTCGGCACTGTGCTGGATCCCTTCACACAGTTGTTGCCAGTACTCGTTCGCACACTGTCTAGCAATGCGTTGGGTGTTACTTCGGGCACTTCTGAGAGCAGCAAGCGTCCGTTCATTAGGGCATCTTTTGTAAGCTATGAAGGCTTTTCGTTTCTCCTTGATTTGTGGTTCCATCCTTGATAGGTGTGCATTGAACCAGTCCTGGCTGGGTCGTTCCTTCTTGCCAAACGTTGACATAGCCGTACTGTAGATGGCACCCTTCATGGCATTCCACTTGGCTGTAGTGTCATACTCAGGCAGATCCTGGAGAGCCTTGTTCAGGGCAGACACATACTCCTCCACCTTGGCAGGGACTGACATCTGTGCAGTGTTTATGCGAGGACGTCCTTTTGGTTTTGAGCAGTGTAGCGCATGTGGCTGTAGTCGCACTCTGCTGCTCACAAGGGCATGGTCGGAGTCACAGTCTGCACTGTGGTAGGTTCTGGTGGAGAGGACGCTGTTAAGGGCAGAGCGCCTGGTGATGACCAAGTCGAGTTGGTGCCAGTGATGAGATCTGGGGTGTTTCCATGACACTTTGTGTTGTGGCTTACACTTGAAGAAGGTGTTTGTGATGCACAGGCCATGGTAGGTGCATAGCTCCAGCAGTCTCTGGCCGTTTTCGTTGGTCTTTCCAGTGCCATGATATCCAAGGCAGGTAGGCCATGACTCGTGGTCCGCACCTACTCTGGCATTAAAGTTGCCGAGGAGGAATAGTGGTTCATTTTTGGGGCATCCTTTGATCTGTTCGTCCAGCTGCCCATAGAACTGATCCTTCACGTCTTCTGATGACGTGAGGGTTGAGGCGTAGACACTGATGATGTTGACAGGACCTGAAGTGGTGGTGAGGCGGATGGACAAGAGACGCTCAGTGCCCCCTGTGGGAGGTTCAACCGAGGCCAGGAGATTGTTTTTGATGGCAAAACCCACTCCGTGCTGACGGGGCTCCTCAGGTTCTCGACCCTTCCAGAAGAAGGTGTAGTTTTCCTCTCTGAGTTCTCTATCGATGATGGCCGTCTTTCTGGTGTCGTCCACTTTTCTGAGGTCGTCGGAGATGCCTGTACATATGGTGCACACATTCCAGCTTGCAAATCGAAGAGCTGGAGTCTTCTTTATTGGTTTCTTGTTTCTTTTGTCTGGTGTGGAATTACCGTCTGCTTGTCATGCTGAACAACACACTGAGCTCCAGACACCCACTGGAGCAGGCAGACAATGGCGGGTCAACACCTTATTGACCGGGGGCTGCCCGGCTTGAGGCGGGCAATAGTTGGCCAGTGGGACACGATGATCCCTCCCACCGTCAAAGCTGACCCGTGGCGCCCCTTCCCTACGCCAATCGGGTGGGACTTATAACCCGTAAACTGTCAGCTTCCGTGTTGTTTCCTCACTCAGTAGCGAGACTGGAGTGTCCTCTCCAGGGCGCAAGCCTGGGCGTGGAGTATGGAGATCCTGGGCTGCCCAGACGTCAGGATCCCCCTCTCATCCTTGCTGGTGGGGTCCAAAGGAATGCTGAGCATGACATTTGGCACCAGTTTGGATGCAGGAGCTGCCGGAAGGAAGTCGTAGTCGACCCCCAGCCGCCTTAGGGGCTCCACTCCTGATTTTCTGTCTGGGTTTACTCCCGTAGCCTTTCCTTCTCCCGAAGATATCCACAAGGCAGTGGAGCCATAATCCAATGGATCGGACTTGGTTGCATTTGAATCAGAGTTTCCTTCTCCTAGATGAACTGCCTGACAAGGCTAACGAGCTTCATCTGCCCGGGTTTGGGGTCAGAGTTTCCCTTCTCTTAGACTGGTTGCCTGCCAAGGCTAATGAGCCCAGTCTGCCCACCCAGTTATACCGCCGGGTACTCGGTCGCGCCACACAGCAGGCTCTGTTAAGACAGGGGGCACCGCGTGAAGGTGCTGCTGTGGACACAATAGTGTAGAAGAGGCCATATGCAAGTAACCTCCTGCCCCGCAGAGCGAGACAGTGGTCCTGCGGCGATCACTACACCTGGGAAGGAGAGGCTATGAGAGACGCTTCACTTTCCTTTGGCAAGCGGGACGTCAGGCCCAGACCACGCACCCCCTATCATCATGTTCAGAAATACAATTTCAAATTTGGGTTTGGTCATACTACTTGTGTGACCTCAGCGGTGCTAGGGTTTACATTTTAATCTGTGGTCAGCTCAGGAAGCCAAATCTGGTTTTTGTGGTTTGTACGATTGCTTCTGACATAGTAAGACTTTATCATTAGTATGTTTTTGTGAAGCATAAAAGGCAGTAGAACAGTTGGAGCACATCCATGCACATTTGTTGATACCTCACAATTGAAACAACATCTAAACCATGCAGGGATTTACCAGCAAATAACTCACTTGTGTGGAAAATGAAAACTGACGACTGGGGTGACCATGTGCATAAGTACAACACCATCAGTACCTTGTGGGCACATACAAAATTGAAGCCATCAGTGAGGAATGTCAGTGACATATCAAGAATATCAACAACAAAAATTGCCCTTACTGTCCACAAACTGACATGTAGCCTGGCCATCAAAATATCCAACAAAAAATCCCAGGTTGTAATTGGCAACTTGTTGTTCAAAATCATGCTCAGATGACCCAAGCAGGTCACAAGTGACCCAGATACGCAGATATTAACCCACAATAACTATGCTGATGATGATGGACATCATGTTGCACCTGGAAATGTCAATATCATGCTGACAATTACAGTCAATCTAATGTTCAATGCCTTTGCAGGAAGTTGTGAATCTTCATACGGGTGTCAAGCCATGCTTATACAGTTTCTCCTCCAATGTATCTCTAGGTGATCTGATTTTGGTTGTGCCAACTAACCAAGTTATCTACAGTGTAACAACAAGTTGTTGCAATTGAAGTTCTCATTGCTCACTGCTGGACAGCATGGGCATCTGCTTGATTTGTGCAGCAAGATAATGACTGAATGTGAACATCTGTGACCCAGCGACTTATGCCCACTCTATTTCCTTCTTCTGAACCCAATATATCCAGTGGCTTCAGAGATGCAGCTAAAATAAATAAATTCCTTTGTATAAGGGCCTCAAGGTAGATTAGTTTCTAGCTAATTGTGTTACCCTCTTTAAATAAGGTCATTATTATTATTATTATTATTATTACTTATGTTGCCACAATTAATCATTGGTATAACAAGAAAACAACAATGAAGATTGTGCGTCACTATGAAGCAATATCTGTGTGAGTAATAAATTCGCAAGTGCTCGTATACTGCACCTATTATGGTGTCACAGAATTGTGTATGAGTTATATCAATATATATATATATATGTAATCAAAAATGTACTCAGGTTTCATTGTCGTGCACAGCATCACCCGAGGGTGGTATATTTTTTTGGCTTTAGTTATTCGAAATACCGAGCGAAACTCAACCCATGCTGCATGTGCAAATTGCCTGCAGCAAAAACCTAAGTACCTAGCTGTGCATATCTATCACAGCTAGTATACATATAGAGAAAATTCTCTATAAACAAATTACATTACGACGAGTATTGTCAGGAAGCTTACCTCTTTACGGGAGCAAATCTCCAGCTGTAGAGGTATTGAAATTTAAGCATTCTTTATTACTATTCGTTTATATGACTGAATTGTCTCATATATTAGCTGTTTTAGAATTCATTCTAAATTCTACTGAGAGTCAATACCTAGGTTATACAATGCCATGATATTAGAAATACTATAGGCTGGTTCGAGTTAGCTAATTGTTGTAACTGAACAGATGAATTGAATTTAAAAATACGCTGCATACATTGAACGATTAATGTAATGGGTAACGAATTCATGTGCGCGCATGCGCAACATATATCAATGTAGAAGTACTTAACCATGTCATACGAACTACATGGTTTAGTTGTTATAAGTTTAGCTTATTTATGTATGGTCTGGTGATGTGGAATCACAGAGCTTTGTGTGGTTTCTTGTGACGTGTACGCTGTGTCTGGTGACATTGGTTCGGAACAGTGTACTGCTGTTCTTGATGTGAGGAACCATGGCTTCACGACCATCGAGTCTGTATTAAATGTGAGGGCTCTCGAGGGATCCTTCAACAAAATGAGAGGGACGGACCATGCATGGGCACTTCTCTGACCTTTGACTAGAGCGAGTGGAACCAGAGATAAATCTTGGATGTCAAATGGGCACTTCGATAGTTATATATATATATATTACATGTTACATGTCATTGTTATTTCCACTATTGCTATCTGAGCAAAATTTACATGCATTCCCATTTAAATATCGTTATATGATGATAAGTTCATAATTACATGCATTCCCATTTCAATATCGCTATATGAGCGATAGATTCATCAATTTATACATATCCCTATATCCCTTGGTGCTTAAGAAGACCTTGTTTATATTGGGGTGTAGATCATATACTTTTATTTTGTTGACAAGTGATAGGACTTCATTCACGTTTGTCTGAAATTCCATTCGTTAAATTCATGTTTGAGTTTTCTCGTTGAGTTACTTGTTGTTGATAGTTCCATGTTAGAAACTTTATAATTTTCCTTATTTTTTTGTTTATAATGGTATCAGATTTGTTATTTAATTTGCGTTTATAAATAAACATCTTATTAACACAGTTGCTTTGGGTGTCTTCACTAATCCAATCCCAACCCGGCTTCATCTTGTGACATAAGGCAATTGCCTTGGTGATGTAGCTGAACATCTGTTCAAAAAATGGTCCCCAAAGTGTTGCCATTCGCATGACAACTAGGCATGAAAACCCTTGACATCATCAATGAACATGTGCTTAACGATGTCAGTGATTTGGCCTGAAATGTAATTCACTAAAATTCTTTTTAGCATCTCAGTAATGAGCTGTTTGATTTAACAAAGTTTGATATTTTCTCTCAAATTCTTTCATGTTCACCATATTCTGTGATGTCAGTTTACTTTTGATTATTTTGTCTAATGAGTTTCATTTTTTTTTTACCACACTCACACCCATAAGGACACCCACTGCTCACATGAGGGTAACAATTTTTCTCTTCAGAATTGCTCTTTGTGCACACATGTAAATATTCCCATGATCAGTTAGAGACATGCAGATGTTTCCACATGCACGTGTTTGAAAATCTTAAGTGCAGCTTACCAATGACTACAAACAACCACATGCAGTGTAACAATCCCTGACTGGGGGTGGGGTGGGGGAGAAAATGTGGGCCACCTGCATGTTATTCATATTTTATTCACAGTGGCATGGGGCTTTTGCAGCCCGGAGATATCTGCATGCACATACAAAATATTCCTGCAAACCTGCAGATGTACCAACATGCACATTTGAAAATTGTTAGCCTGGCACACCAACAACTGCATATAACCACATGTGTGTACAACCCCCAATGGGCATACACAATAAGTCTGCTCACTGGCCCTCCTCATCCATTGGTTACTGGGATGGACTAGGGCACTGCACTTCCCAAAAGCACATAGTACAACTGCTTGCCATACCATTTAACTAGAATATGAACTATGCAAAAGAGTATTTGATTGTCAAACAACTTTTAAAATAATGCTTTACTAGCATACTTACTGGATAACTAACTGAGCTACCTCCATAAAATCAAGTATTTATTATAATAACTGCCACTTGATCCTGAAGTCTGACATAACAGTTTGGCTAACTTTTATTAAGACAATGCAACTCTGAGTAATTTTAGAATTATGTACCCTTTTAAAGTTGCCCAGCTCCAAAAACTTAATATGGAACCAGAATTGGATCATATTTTTGTTTTTCCCTATTATTCCAAAAATCCAAAATTACAAGTATATGATTTATTGCACAAGTGAAGAAATTTCCTTTTATGGTGTGACAAGCAAATCACGTGAATCTTTGTTTACCATCAACCAGTAAGCAGAACTGAGCTTTAACACCGATCTGTAAATATATTGAGACATGCTGAAAAGTGGCAAAACGAAACTTTGTCAATGATCTTGGCCTCAAAAATAAATCCCCAATTATGCAATGCAGTACATCTTGTAGTGATACATTAAGTTATGTACATTAAGTTTCATCTGTTTATCTTAACAGCTAAAAAGTTAGAAAACAGGATGAAAAAGGTGACTGAAGGCAAAGAAACTGTCCATTGTCCCTGACCTTGAAGATGCAAACCCCAAAGTGATTCCAACACATATTCAACAGACTATATATGTGTACCAACTGTCATCTCTGAATCTCAAATGAGAGTAGAAGGGAAAGAAAGATGGAAAAAATGAAAATATTGTGCTATAACCAAGACTGAAAAAATATGACACTTGACATACCATCTAATGATAATGCATAAGCATATTAGTTAATATTATGTATATTTATATTGTTTGATTAATTGTTGTCAGTAACTGAGGGTGGTCTTTTGCCTACCTGACTTTTGTCATGATTGTATGAAGTAAAGAAGATGTTTACTTGAATCTGAGTCTAAGACCTGACCTTGTTTATGAGTTAGTATGAAATTTTTCACTGGAAATCTTTTGTATCATATGTCAAGTGGGTATCTGTAAATATAGGTGTTTGGTAAACACTAATTTATTCATTCCTATTTCATATCAATCTTTGGAAATCAATGACCAGAGTTTATAGTTGTGTTCAGATATAATTATTCACTGGGAGTATGTGAATGGGCAAATTTCTGGCGATCTAAGAAGAATACATTAGTTGAGACCAGAGAACAATTAATTATATTTATGGAGACAGGCACGTATCAAATCGCCATACTGCCATTGTCACGAAATTTTATTGGAGTTATATCAATATGTATATGTTGTCAAAAATATACTCTGGCTTCGTTGCCACGTACAGCATCACCCGAGGGTGGTATATTTTTTCGGCTATGTTATTTTGAAATCCTGAGCAAAACTCAGACCATACTGCACGAACATATTGCCTGCAGCGGGGAAACCTAAGTACCTAGCTGCGCATATCTGTCACAGCTAGTGTACATATAGAGCAAATTCTCTACAACCAAATAACATTACGCAGAGTCTTGTCAGGAAGCTTACCCCTTTACGGAAGCAAATCTCCAGCTGTAGAGGTAATGAAATTTTCTTTATTACTATTCGTTTATATGACAGAATTGTTTTCATACTTTAGATGTTTTAGGACTTTAATTAATGCTTCAAAAAGACTTATATCTGCAAACATATTCACTGAATGCAGTAGCTAATGAGCAGGAAACATATATTTATTCTAAATTCTACGGAGAGTCAATACCAAGGTTATACAATGTCATATTAGAAATACTTTACAGTCTGGTTCGAGTTAGTTATTTGTTGTAACTGAACAGACAAACTGATATTTAATTATACGCTGCATGCATTAAACGATTAATGTAATGGGTAATGAATTCATGTGCGCGCATGCGCTACATATATCAATGCAGAAGTACTTAAAACCGTGTCATATGTACTACACGGTTTAGTTGTTATCGTTTTAGCTGCCTAAATGCCATGCCTTGTATATGGTTTGATGTGGAGTCACCAGCTGTAGAGCTGCTTTATACAAGCCTGCCATGCCTTGTACATTGTTTGATGTGGAGTCACAGAACTCTGTGGGGTTTCGTGTGACGTATACGCTGTGTTTTGGTGACATTGGATCAGAAGAGTGGACTGGTTTTCTCGATGCGAGGGACCAGGTCTTCGCGACCACCGGGACTGTGATGTGAGGGATCCTTCAACAGACTGAGAGGAGCCGACCATGCGTGGGTACTTCTCTGGCCATTTACTAGAGCACGTGACACCGGAGTTAACATCTTGGTCGTCAAATGGGTGCCACGATAGTTATAGTGTTCCATGTTATTTCCACAATTGCATTTCATAATGTCATTCATTCCTATTATGTCATCATATGAACGATCGATAGGTTCATAATTTCATTCATTCCTATTGTTATGTCGTTATATGAATGATCGATAGGTTCATTTCATTCATTCCTATCGTTATATGAATGATCGATAGGTTCACAATGTCATTCATTCCTATTCCTATTTCAATATCAGTTTATGATCGATAGGTTCATCATTTCATTCTTTCCTATTTCAATATCGGTTTGCGAATGATAGGTTCATAATTACACGTATTGCTATATCGTTATGTGAACGATTGATAGGTTCATAATTTTATTCATCCTTATTGCTATATTGTTATGTGAATGATCGATAGGTTCATAATTTCATTCATTCCTGTTGTTATATGAACGATCGATAGGTTCGTAATTTCATTCATTCCTATCATTATATGAACGATTGATAGGTTTGTGATATACACTGCTTTTCAATATCATTTTATGAATGATACGTTAAAATTTACCTGCTTTTCTAAATCATTATTTGAACAATACATTCATAATTACATTCTTTTTAAATCATTATTTGAACGATATATTCAAGACTCTTTATAGTGGGGTGTAGGTCACTTTAATTTGTTGATCGGTGATAGAATTCACGTTTTGTTTTGAAATTCCATTTGTTAAATTAATGTTTAGAGTTTTTCCTCGTTGAGTTAATTGTTGATAGTTCCATGTTAGGAACTTTATAATTTTCCTTATCTTTTTGTTTATAATGGTGTCAGATTTGTTTATATTTAAATTGCGTTTATAAATAAACATCTTGTAAATGCAGTCACTTTTGGTGTCTTCCCTAATCCAGTCCCAACCTGGCTTTATCCTGTGACAAATGGTGTCAGAACTGGGATTATTGGATTAGGAGGAGCATCATTGGATTAGGAGGAGCATTATTAGATTAGGAGGAGTAGGTCGTTAATTTGCATAGGTCTTGACTCCGGTAAGATTTTTCAGTTATGTTTCAGATAGTGACCTTCCTGACAAGAGATAATTCAGGCGGGTGAGTGAATACCGCACTAGTGTTCCGTTTTTTTTATTATTATTACCATTTGTTTATTATATATACATATTGCACATATTTGAAGGAATATACGGTCGGTTCGTGTAATACTAAAATTGTAGGTGTTATGATGGTACACTTAAGATTGGTGTTCTTATCAACAGTATTTATTATGTCGTCACCCAAAGATCTAGTGGAGTTGGGCAAACAGTTTGGGTATGAGGGCGAGGCCCTTAGATTATTCGTTCATGAGGAGCAGTCGATGCTGTCTGTCTTTTTTAGTGTCTGAACTTTACTGTCTGTGATGTGATGGGATGGAGCTGATCAGAAAGCCAGTGACTGTCCGTATTTGTTGGGCCACTGTCTATAGAGCTGATGGTGTTTGTGTTGTCAGCTGTGAAACTGTTAGAGGGGAGGTTTTAGCCATGGTGCTGGTTCGGGCGTCATATGGTGGTTCTTTGTGACTTGATATGTACCTAGTGTGCTGCTGTCGGTGGTGACGTTAGGTTCATAGGGAGATTGGGGTTATCTTGTGTAGAGGAACCAGGGCTCCAGAACCAACGGGCTTGCAAGGTCCAAGGGATCGATGGGTAGGCTGGGAGTGGCGGGTCATGCATGGTGGCTCCTTCACCATTCAACAGTGGTGGGACTAAAGGTACCCTGTGAGTGTCATTTTGGACATCAGGTTATCTCCCACCATTTGGGTTACATATCATGATCACTACTCGAGCATAAAATACCCACCATCATTGCTGTAAAACCAGAAATACCATCATTATAGCTTAGAGCCATCTAAGTTCACATCATTATCGCTATTTGAGCGAACGTTCTTTGTTATTGTTAAACGTCATTATCATGATTTGAGAGAAAGTTTTTTCTTTGTTATTGTTAATGTCATTATCGATGTTTGAGTGAAAGTATGTTACCTATGTGTGAAAACTGTTAAAAGGCATGAATAACGTTGATAGTTTCATCGATGATACTTTTGTATATACGCATACCTGTGAAGAGCATGTTAGTTAGTTGATCTGTTCGACAGACTCCGCAAGGCAAATCTCATAGCGAGACCCTCCAAGTGAAGTATAGCATATTCTAACTTGGAATGCTTGGGCCATGTAGTAAGTGGGTCAGGGAAAGTAAAGCCACACCCTGGCAAAATTTAAGCAATCAAAGACGCTCCTAGGCCAGAAAGCAAGAAACATACGATCATTTCTTCGGTTGATAGGATTTTATAGGAAGTTCATTCCAAATTTCGCCGCTCTAGCTAGTCCATTGACGGATTTAACTAGGAAGGGGCAGCCCAATAAAGTTTCTTGGGGTTCATGTCAGGAAAGAGCTTTTAACACTCTTAAGGGAAGATTGATCAGTGCACCGATTCTAAAGTTGCCAGAATTAAATAAATAATTCATATTGAGAACTGACGCTTCCGATACAGGATTAGGAGCCATTCTGATACAAGAGCAAGAGGGAGTAACATTACCCATATCTTATGCTAGTAGGAAATTGCTGCCTAGGGAGCAAAATTGCTCCGTGATCGAAAAGGAGTGTTTGGCACTGGTGTGGGGTATATGGAAATTCCATACGCACCTTTTCGGAAAGGAATTTGTCCTTGAAACGGACCATCAGCCTCTCATATATTTGAACAGGGCAAAACTTGCCAATGCAAGATTGATGCGTTGGGCATTGAATCTGCAGCCATATTGTTTCCGGATCGAAGCAATCAGAGGGTCGGAAAACATAGGGACTGATTATTTAAGCAGAGTGACATTTGCATTTTTTTTTTCTACAAATGTAAGTAACGTTTCAGTTATTTTTGACACAATTCCGTGTTTTTCTAAAAGTGTTTACACTTCTTTTTAAGGGGTCACAAAATTGTGTAGGAGTTATATCAATATGTATATGTTGTCAAAAATGTACTCTGGTTTCGTTGCTGCATACAGCATCACCCGAGGGTGGTATATTTTTTTTGGCTTAGTTATTTCGAAATCCTAAGCGAAACTCAGACCATGCTGCATGAACAAATTGCCTGCAGCAGGGAAACCTAAGTACCTAGCTGCACATATCTGTCACAGCTAGTGTACATATAGAGCAAATTCTCTATAACCAAATCACATTATGCAGAGTCTTGTCAGGAAGCTTACCCCTTTACGGAAGCAAATCTCCAGCTGTAGAGGTAATGAAATTTTCTTTATTACTATTCATTTATATGACAGAATTGTTTTCATACTTTAGATGTTTTAGAACCTTAATTAATGTTTCAAAAAGTCTTATATCTGCAAACATATTCATTGGATGCAGTAGCTAACGAGCAGGAAACATATATTTATTCTAAATTCTACGGAGAGTCAATATCTAGGTTATACAACGCCATATTAGAAATACTTTATAGTCTGGTTCATGTTAGGTATTTGTTGTAACTGAGCAGACAAACTGATATTTAATTATACGCTGCATGCATTAAACGATTAATGTAATGGGTAACGAATTCATGTGTGTGCATGCGCTACATATATCAATGCAGAAGTACTTAAAACCGTGTCATATGTACTACACGGTTTAGTTGTTATCATTTTAGCTGCCTAAATGCCATGCCTTGTATATGGTTTGATGTGGAGTCACCAGCTGTAGAGCTGCTTTATACATGCCTGCCTTGCCTTGTACATCGTTTGATGTGGAGTCACAGAACTCTGTGGGGTTTCGTGTGACGTATACGCTGTGTTTTGGTGACATTGGATCAGAAGAGTGGACTGGTTTTCTCGATGCAAGGGACCAGGTCTTCGCGACCATCGGGTCTGTGATGTGAGGGATCCTTCAGCGGACTGAGAGGAGCGGACCATGCGTGGGTGCTTCTCTGGCCATTTACTAGAGCACGTGGAACCGGAGTTAACATCTTGGTCGTCAAATGGATGCCACGATAGTTATAGCGTTCCATGTTATTTCCACAATTACATTTCATAATGTCATTCAATCCTATTATGTCATCATATGAACGATCGATAGGTTCATAATGTCATTCATTCCTATTGTTATGTCGTTATATGAACGATCGATAGGTTCATCATGTCATTCATTCCTATTCCTATTTCAATATCAGTTTACGATCGATAGGTTCATAATTACAAGTATTGCTATACGTTATGTGAACGATCGATAGGTTCATAATTTCATTCATCCCTATTGCTATATCGTTATGTGAATGATCGATAGGTTCGTAATTTCATTCATTCCTATTGTTATATGAACGATCGATAGAATCGTAATTTCATTCATTCCTATCGTTATATGAACGATCGATAGGTTTGTAATTTACACTGCTTTTCAATATTGTTTTATGAATGATACATTAAAATTTACCTGCTTTTCTAAATTGTTATTTGGACAATACATTCATAATGACATTTTTTTCTAAATCGTTATTTGAACGATACATTCAAGACTCTTTATATTGGGGTGTAGGTCACTTTAATTTGTTGATCGGTGATAGAAATTCACGTTTTGTTTTGAAATTCCATTTGTTAAATTAATGTTTAGAGTTTTTCCTCTTTGAGTTAATTGTTGATAGTTCCATGTTAGGAACTTTACAATTTTCCTTATCTTTTTGTTTATAATGGTGTCAGATTTGTTTATATTTAAATTGCGTTTATAAATAAACATCTTGTAAATGCAGTTGCTTTTGGTGTCTTCCCTAATCCAGTCCCAACCCGGCTTCATCCTGTGACAGCCATGATCGGTAATGTCTTTTTGAGGGAGAATTTTGTTCCTAATTAAGCATTTGTTTAAACAGCAGTGAGACGGACAAATAGGGACACAGTCAACTTTGACTTCAGGGTAAAACTTTCACAATTGAAAAATCACAGAAACTCTAGTTACTGAAACTACCAGGTCAAGCTGACCCCGACTTTGGCACCTCTGAAAAAGGCAGCAGAGATATTTGATTCTGATTGATTATGCTAAATAAGAGCGTGTTTTCCACCCAAAATTTCCTAGGTTTTAATATCGCCACATCAAAAATTTTAATCAGTTTAAGCTCTTCCTGTAAGAGGAAACACCAGGACTCCAAGGAATTTGCAAGAAATTCCCTCGTAAAAGAACTGTTGTCCAAAGGGGACTGTTGTTGAAAGAAACCGATGAACTAATTTGGCAATTAGAGGGAGGAACAGTGACAATTCCATGTAATTTGTTGATGCTATATATGTTTTGCTTAATTTATTTACTTTTATTTGCATGAATCTTTTTTCTACATTCGTATAATAATTTGTTTAAGGGAGTATAACTGTGTTGAGTTTATACATAGGACGTCGTGCATTAATCTTTAGATAAGTTTGACGAATTGTTTGAATTTGTCGTCTTGTTTGCATAAGAATTAGGTTCTAAGAATTTAATGCATTACATTACTTAATATGATTATGAGAAACCATGTGAATTCACAGAATTTAGAAGATTTCATGTATGATTAAAAGTGTGTATTGACTGAAATGGCGTAGTAATTCATGTAATGTATCTCATTTATTCGCTTGTGTAAATTGAGGCTGGCTCAGAACCACAAGGCCTCATGTGGTGTGTTATTGTGTGATGAATTAGCCATTCAACTAACTAGGGTCATTATAGGACATGTGGAGTCGACAGATAGTCCTAGCATCTGTTTAACACCGATAGGAATATCTGATAATGAGGGAGGGATAATGCAAAATCCCCTGTATCATAAATACATAACATGAAATTTAGGTTGTCTCTATTTATATTTATTTAAAAGGGAGAAAATAGCTCCTGAAACGTATAACCCTGTGACGTAATCCTGTGACGTATCAATTCTGAGACGTATACTGAGAAGTATAGAGAGATGCAGTGGGACGTACAATCCTGTGAAGTAATCCTATGATGTATCAAATCTGAGACGCATTCTGAGAGTATCCTGAGAAGTATTGTGAAAAGTATCATCCTGAGATCCAGGGGTCTGAACAGCAACAGCAGAAGTAGAGTGAAATGGACGAACAGGTTGCAATCGCACAAGGCATTACTTTGATTGTTCACTTGATCCTATGATGAACTAAATATATCAGTAAACAGATCAGCTACCTAATTTAAATATATTTGTTTTATTTTCTTTATTGTAATTCGGTGGAAATTTTATTTCTAAAAGCAGAGTATATTCCTGATGTAATGAATTCTCACAGTTGTTTTATGTAATTGATTAAATTGTTTGTTTACATGTACGGGGCTCGTGTTGGTTTGTTCTATATATCTGTTCAGATCTCTATCTATTTCACCTATAAGTTTTCACCACTTATATTTATATTTACTCGAACTGGGCAATACCATCGAGGGTGGTCAACCTCTAGATAACGAAAACCAAATTAAGCGAGACATCCACCCAGAGCACACCCTACCCTACCAGAGTAGAAAGTGCTCATTGACTCGTTGGACTAAAACTCTACTTTGGGATTATTGAGAACTCATTCAAAGACATTACTGATTGTATCATTGTGATACAACATTGAAGAGTACTGGTAAATCAGGACAATGAAGACTATTGAAATTCATTCAGAACATTCTATATATCTGGACTTGTGATAGAACATTTGGGATTATTTGGGATTTAATTCACAATACAATTTGTTGATTTTACTAAACTTGTTGGCTTCCCTTCTTTCTGTTATGTAGTTTAAGACTTCGAGTTGTAACAATTATATGCCTTAATCTTGAATAGCTCTAAAGGTTGAGAGCCAAAAGAAAACAGAAGGAAATTAAAATATTGAGCTGTGACCTTGGCTCTTAAGATAGGAACCCTACTGAAGTATGTGACACATATTCTAGTAATGATATACAAGTATACCAAGTTTCATTCCTTAATCTCAAATGACCTCAGGTAAAGAGTGAAAGAGAATATGTAAAATAATGAACTGTGATCTTGACCTTGATAAGATCCCCATCCACACACAAACCACCTTCTAGTGATGATGTATAGGCAAACAATGTTTAATCTCTTAAGCTTGAATGGTTTAAATTGTGTATTCAGTCAACTGGGGCCCCTCGAAATTGTGTATCTTTATTGCTTAGTTGAAACTAGGCAAGAAATTATGAAGAAGCTGAATGAAGCAACTGTTGATGGATATATCACAAATGGCAGACAAAAGATGACCAACACTGGGCTATCCAATGGCCATTAAATAACTGTTTAAAAAAATGGAAATTTACCTACCCCTGGACCTTTCGTAGCCAAGTCCCCTGGATTTTCATACTTATTGTTACCAGAAGAATTCACTTTTGCATTGGAATTCTCATACACATTTTCTTGACTTGTGCTTCTTTTAAGAATGGTTGCACTTTCACAGATCTCCACTGAAAATTAAGAAAATTTGTTATGTTTTGACTTCACACCATGGAACCTATCTATTTATTTGTATTGTTTTACTTTGGATCTAATGTCTGAAGCCAAGTAGTTAGAACAATATTTATTAAATTCAACTGTCATAAGCAAGAACTTCAACTTCTTAAACCAAGTTTTTCAGGAGTTTGTTTCTCTTTTTGCTGGTTTTAATGGCACCTCTAATGCATTATTGGCTGTATCATGCCAAGGAAATGGGAATTAAGTGACCTTCACAAGGACACATTGAGGAATCATTCTTGAGACTGGAGATACCTGGCACAAAGAAATACCTTTAGAATTCAAGCTTTATTTCTTTCTTTCTTTCTTGCATTCATTTTATTTTCAAGATAAGTATTCAAGGGGTGGAACTGTCCTGTTCAAGCCTTCATGTGGACATCTTTACATACACTTTTGAAAACCTGAGGGAAGTTCAGCTCGTGCATTAATACAATAGATATTAATGTTGCTGCATGGCTAACCCAGTCCATTACCCATAGGAGACAACAGCATTTCTGTGTTGCTGAATCAACATCAGAAGTCTCATATAGGTGCATGGCATGGTTCTACTCTTGATTTTATGTGGACTGGATAGAGTGATCAAAGAACAAAATAGACTATTTTAAGTACACATAATTTTAATAATGGTACAGAATGACAAAGTCACTATAAGGGCCCAGTAATATAAAGAAATCTCTGAAAAGACTGCTCCTTAACTTGCTGTTAAATATGATAGATTAGTTGCTATAATAACTTGTGATACTATTTTCTATTTTTTTAAAAGAAGACTGTTGAGGCATAATTCATGACAGAGGAATCACAAGGAATAGATACAGCAAAGCTAACACTTGCAAACTAAATCATTGAATGAAAATAAGTCAAATGGTTAATAAGTTATAATGGTTTAAAAATATTAATTCCATCAATTCACCAATTTATGAATTATTCTCAAACATGAAATATCCATCTATTAAATATTCACTGATTTACTTATTCATACAAGTATATTACACATTACACTTTCACTGCCCAACATTTGCATTTAACCTCAGACTAATTATCAACTCCAACTACATTACTGCAAGTGTTCTCTTTGATCCTTATCATGGAAAAGGTTACCTTTGAAATTTTTGGTTGCAACTTTCCAAACAATACTATACAGTAGTAACAAGCAGAGAGATAAACACCCTTATGAAAAAAAGAACTTATTCCAGTATATAAGTGATACATGCTCAACTTGTAGGGTACCTAAAGGTCACTTGTAATTTACTTATGATTCACATGTGTAATAAAGTATGTGAAAAGTTAGTATATGCAAGAATAAATATGATATAATAAGAACAATGCATTTCCCTGCATCAACAACATTGCTTAGATGAGTAACATACAAGTCATTTATAGGTGGTATACATATTAATCAGCTGAGTATTAAGTGAAATCTAAGTTAATGGACATTATGACATTTTCAGATGTGAAAATATACAAAAACCTGCTTAACCAATCAGTGCAAGTGCAAATCAGTGTTTCTCACCACTATGACATTACCTGACCTCTCAGGCTGACTAAATGAGCCAATTAACATTTCTCTTCCAAGCATGGTCCCTTATCGTTGTTGATGACATATATTTGTTTATACAACTCATGAAAAACAAGGAAATTTCAGCAAAGGCACCAGTGGGTGCTAAAGAAGTGTAACAGAGAGTCTTCCATAGCATATGATGATGGCATTCAATAGGAGGAATGGAAATGGGTCCATAACTCATCTGAACCAACATATTTGACAAATGATAATCAAAAGTAGCTTGTTTCTTTCTAAATTTTGTAAGTTTTTGTACAATTTAAACCTTTAATCTGAAAGATGAATTTGAGATGGGAAAGGAGATGAATGCCCAAAATGAAAATAAAAGCATAAATGCAGATATGGAAAATATGATGGAAAAAAATTATTGGCTAATTGCAGAATCAGATAATTGTAAATTAGAGTTGAAATTGAAAATAAGTGTCCTGATCTCCTAAAACATAAAACCATACAATACTTATGACAACAAGAACAGACTTAAAGACTTAATGTTTATTTCCTTAATTACTGTCAGCATGTTTTTGTCATTTCATCACGTTTTGTTTTGTAATCAAGATGCTGTACATGTTTTTATGTGTTATCTAATATTGTAAGGCAAGTCCCTTGGGCTGCCAAACCTTTTTTTAGGAAAGGGAGAGGGGACCACAAACATCCTCTAGTGGCCTCTCTAGTGACTCCTGATAGAGCACAACTGCTGAAGACATGGTCTAAATTTGGGATGGTTTTTGGACTGTGGCTGCATGACTTTGAAGAACTCTTCTTAATATATCTAGTTTCATCAGACCCATTTGGTCCTGGGATGACATGGAGGGAATGAAAACTCCATTGAGGGTCTCTGCCTCCAGTGAAGCAGCCCACAGAAGTTTCCTAGTGTATCAGAAAAAAGCTTGGCATGTGAGGCTATGGTGACCAGTAACACAGACTGCAAATCTAAGGCTTCCATTGTCTTCACTGGAAAGCAGGCACATATCCCCAAGGAAATAACCACTTGAAATACTCCAAAGAGATTTAAGGGTTCCTGAAAGAGTGTGAAAACTATATCTGGAAGCAGAGACCAGAGGTCTCAATGTAGAGGGAATAGGGACAGATCACCCCTTGTGCTTCATAGTGTACTCCTGTTCCTTACAAAACATTTAAGAAAGTTCCTTGACCATAGCTGAGGCTGAATGAGGGGGGAGAAAGAGGAGATCTGTGTGGAAGCAGCCCCAGAGAATATCTTTAACTTGGAGAAAATGTGTATGTCCTCTGAGCCTGAGGGCATGGGACATAAACTTAGGGGTAGAAGATGGTAAACTGTCAAGTTAAAAGACCACATTTCTTCCTTCATGACCTGGGATAATAGTTGGTAGTGGGTAGGGGACCCAGAGGGAGGGGTACCAAACCAACCTGTTCTGCAATGAACTCCAGTGAGTTCACAAGTACTAAAAGGATGCCTTCATCCTGCTCTCACTCCTGGGAGGCAGGACCTTTAGCAAAGTTCAGTCTGTTGCTGTGATGGGGACACCAATCCCAAAACTCTTCATAAAGAATGAGGGGACTGTCCCTAGCATTAGACTTTGCAGGAGTACAAGTGTGCCTCTTGACCTTTCATCATTTGGAAGAAGAGGCCTGCCCCTTTCCCCCTTTTAATCTCCACTTTGCAAGAGGATGACATTGGTCACTGGACTGCAGCATCAACTTCTCTATATTGAGGCCAAATGCCTGAAGTTGATGTCTATATAAAAGAGAAGGACCAATCACTTTCCTGCATTGAATGACCCAAGGGTGGATATATGATTGAGTAGGATAATAAGAAAGGGGGAACTGCAAATCAAATCCACTTCTCAAGTCGGGCACCTGAATACCAACACCCAGTCCCTAGCAAGATTCAATGATTATAGTGTGGTGAGGCGGTGGGGGGGGGGGGGGGGGGGGCTTGACCCAATCACTAACCCCATAGTGAGGGGCCTGCAATAACTGGTGACTCTTACTCAGAAACTGGTGCCTAGCACCCAGTGACTACTGACCAGTGGTTCTTGACCAGTCAGGTTATTTTGATCCATAGGAAGACTCTTCCTCACAGACTTAAGACTCTAACTCTCCCTGTACAGAGTAACTCAATCCTGTTGCCACTGATGGGTTTAGGTTCTGAAATGGTACTGCTTATCACTGTTGAGAGGAGTGTGTTACTCACTCTTATCCCTGCAATAATATAATGTTTTGCAAGCATGCTTCTTTCTTTCCATTTCCATCAGTTTGTTACATGAAGATGCATAGGATGAGTAGAAACTCTGGACCAGTAAGAATACACTTTACAATAACCATGTGTTAAATAATATATGGAATGAATACTTTACGAAGATCATTGAAGAATGGGACTGGACAGACTGTTTTTCAAAAAACTTGGATTGGAGATGATATAAAAGAATGGACTACATCAAAAATCTGATTTTTTTCTCATGAAGATTTGTTGTTGTTGTTGTTGTTGTAGGGTTTAACACCATTTTTCAGCTCAAGATAGGCTATACATGGCGACTAGTATAAATGGTGGAGGAAGAACCTGGGAAAACCCCATAATGAACCACCAACCCACGAGAAACTACTGGCAAGCTTTCTCACATACCCACATTGGCCGAATACGAGACTTGAACCCATGCCAACAGAGGTGAAATGATAGTGATCAGTAACAGTGAGCGCTTCAGACCACTTGGCCACTCAGGGCCCCTTCTCATGAAGAAGAAAGCAGAACTCCACATTAAATGGGGAAAAATGATGTCAGCTTAACACATTAACCCCTAGTGACAACTTAACGGTGCAGGAGGTAGTAGCCTACTGCCGAGCTCTGTAGTGTCATGGTCATGCATGAAACACTAAAGTGGGTGGTATTATAGAAAGGTGGACAGATGTAGCTCAACAATGATACCAAATAATCTGTAATATCTAGTTGCACTACAGAATACAGATTAAAAAACCTCATTTTTTGGACCCGACTTTTTTTTAACCCAAAATTTGCCCATGGTCAGAATCTGATTTTGTGTTTGGATTTTAGACTTTTTGGTCTCAGATCTAAGTCAAACCTGTATGAACTGCAAATAGACAGATGAGCCTTTGCAAAAAGTAGGTGTCTCCATACATAAATAATGGCTCCGTTTAGCCAACAGCAAAAAAAAACAACAACAAAGAACTCTTACTCTTCTGCTCATGCATGAGTCAAATAGCCAATGAAAAACAATGTTTGTAACACAACTAGGCAGTATGTTATTGAAAGAAAGATGACCGGGGATTTGGCATTTTCGAGTCTATTCAAAAATAGCTTTCAAAATGTGTTTCCTACTCGATTTTCAGGCAAAAATGACAAAAAGCTCCAGGGGTTAATGTGTTAAGTGTCTTTAACGAGACTGATCCAATCCTCCTGAGACCTAAGGGATGCTGTGATGGGAAACCCTTAAAATTCTGATAGAAAAGAGAAAAGCTAATGCATGCTCCCTTTGTATGTTTCAGTTTTCAGAGAGGACCCTGACCTTGTCTAACCAATAAGAACAAGGAGGACAACCATCACGACTTTGACAACTAGTATATGCCAGTCAGGTCGGATGAGTATCCCTTTATCGTGTCTCTATGTGCACACATTGTCTCTTAGACATTGCTGTAAAACAAAAACTATGAAAACAATACTCTTGTATAATGAATATAAGAGAATTTGCATGCAAATTAAAACTGCAATACTTTATTTGCCCAGTGAGTCTGTATTTTACATGAATTAAAACAATTGTAAAACTGTTATTTCAATCAATGACAATAGCAATACTTAATTCTTAGTACTAGAAATAATAATAATAATAATAATAATAATAATAAAATTGTCTATAGATTGATCTGGAATTAAATGGCAAGTCCTCTTTTGGAGTCTTAAAAGTGTTGTTATGTTTGAATTAGAGGTATTACCCCAAATTACATTACAGTAGTCCAGATATGGCTGAATATAACTTTATAAAAGATGACCCAATACTGAAGAGGAATGTATGTTTTGATTTTTGTCAGCAGCCAGAGATAAGAATTAACTTTTTTGAAATATGTTTAATGTGAATAGACCAAGTAAGATTGTTGTCCACGAATACACCAAGAATTCTATCTTGAAAGGTCATATGGAGGCTCACGTTGTCAAATAGAACCTGGAGTTGTCGCTATCTAGCTTTCTCATTTTTGTTGTTTTGCAACTAGTAGGGCTTTCATTTTTTCTGTATTTATGCTCATACTGTTTTCTTTGAACCATACTTGAAGTCTGTTGAGAGCATCTTGTAAGTTATTTTCAAGTACCGTTTTGGTTTTACCAATCTCAGACAGTGTAGTATCATCTGCATAGAGGTCAGAGGAAGAAATTGAAGTTCCAATCTTAAGAGGTAAATCGTTGATAAACAGAATGAACAACAGAGGTCCAAGGATAGAGCCTTGTGGTACTCCACAATTAATATTTTCACTTTCAGAAAGTTGACCATTTAAAGATATTTTTTGCACTCTATCGTTCAAGTAAGAAGTAAAGCAGTTTAGGGAGTTTTCACTGCATTGAGAGATTTTTAGTTTTTCAAGCAAAATTTCATGGTCTACAAAATCAAAAGCTTTACAAAAATCAACCATAATAGTGCCTACCTTGATCTAATGCTTTCAGCCATATATCAATCAAAGATACAAGTGCAGTTTCACAGGAGTGATTCTGGTGAAAGCCACACTGATTATCAGACATGAAGAATAGCTTAATAAATGTAACCTAAAAATGTCAAAAACCCTAAAGAGATCTAATTCAGATTAAGGAAAATCACTTGGACTGAGTGTAAATATACTCAATAAATATTGTTGTTGTTGTTGTTGTTGTAGGGTTTAACGCCATTTTTCAGCACACAATAGGCTATACATGGCGGCCATTATTAATGGTGGAGGAAGAACCTGGTAAATCCCCTGAAAGAGCCACTGACCCATGAGAAGCTACTGGCAAGCTTTCTCACATACCCACATTAGCCAAATCCGAGACTCGAACCCACACAGACAGGGGTGAGATGGCAGTGATCCGTAACGGAGAGCGCTTTAGACCATTCTGCCACTCGGGACCCCCTCAATAAATATAATGCATACACAAAAAAATGCCCAGTTCATGCTGTAAGACTTGAAACAAAAGCAATTTTCATCCACTAAACATGGAAAAATCTGGAAAAAGGAAGAAGGCTAGTGGGCATACATTGGGTCATAGGAGGAGGGTAATTTCTATCCTGGAAAAGAAAGGCTACACATAAGTATTACTGATAAAACCATTTTTTTTTTCAGTCATGAAGGAGATATAATTAAGCCTTATTTATCATTGTTGTTGACATTTAAAGGTAAAGCAAAATGTGGATCTACAGTGACTGATCTTTGACATAATTTAATATAAATTGTGCCATTGTACTGATGCTTTTATTTTTCTTATTGAACATTCTCTCAACATTTTGAATAATTGTTTTTTCTATTATCAGGAATTAAATGTAACATGAGCAAATAAAATTTGGATAGGCAGCAAACAATTTTCAGATGATGGAATATGTCTCAATATGGACCAATATTGATACTTCTTGTAACTTCAGACTCTATGTCATGTAATTTCTCTACAGATTTATAACACAATGGCAGAAATTATTTAGGAAGAACTTAATGACTGCAAATAGAACATCAGCCAGCATAAATCAAGAAAATCTCTAATTATTTGGTAAGGTAATTGTTGTACAAACTCTTGGCTTGCTGATTTTCATGTCTGTTTTCAGCACTTCCAAATCAAACTGCAAAAGTAGAAAAGGTACTTAATTTCTATGGAGCATTAAATCAGTTAGAACTAGAGGTGACATCTTAGAGGCTCCTGAATATGATTCTCATTTTTTTTTGAAGTTGTAAAGGAAAAAGATTCAAATGTGACATCCTAGTAGCTTCTGATAATGAGATAGAACTAAATATGACTAATTTTTCATTTATTAGATACATTAGGATAAACAGTGTGAAAGGTTTCTGGAAAATGAAAAAGACAAGTTCAGCAATATTTAAAAATAAACCTAAAATGTAGAATTTGGAGATGGGGAAGGAAATTTGGAAAAATTGGTAGTCATCAAAAACAGTTCTTGGAGGGATGTATTTCAGTAGCAACATTGGGAAGTCCTTTGGTAGTGTGTGTTAAGTGGCTATCAATATTGTGGATGTATGTAGTTATCTGTACTGCAAATAAATGAATGCATGTGTACCTATGTATTTTAAAATTAACTGAATAATCAAACTCTGATTTTAGGTTCCTCAGTTTATTGCAAAAATAACTTAATCGAACGCAACAATAACAGATGTAATTTAATTGAATGGATCAATAACAAATGTAAATATCTAACTAAACAAGAAGCTTAAGAATTAAAATATTTAATAATACTGGCACAGTGGTGAATATTGCAGTAAAATAAACAAAATAAAACCTGGGTTAATGACTAAAAGTTTTATTACACCAGTTGAGATGAATATTACAATAGAATTATAATGAAAATTTCAGATAAAAAATTTATATGCAATCATTTTACTTATTACATCCCCTCCCTTATCTGAAATAGACTATAATCAAATCAGTTTTATTTAGGATAAGTTGAAATACTAGTAAAATTTAATATATATACCTATCATTTTGATTTTTGACCTAAAATGGGAATGGTTCATAAGATAAACTTTTGACCATTCCTCCTGATTCTGCCAAGCTTCTGGTTTATACACCCTATGAAATCTCATAAGGCTTGCAAAATTCTATGGATTCCTATAGATTTCTGTGGAAAACCATCACAGAAGTTCTAACCCCCAATACAGAATATATTCAAGAAAACAAGTATCATTTTTACAGTAACTTAATAAATATTCATTAAATAATAATTACCTCATGACGAACACAATTTCTTTGTGGAGAAAAATACAAAACAAAGTCTTCCACAAAACTTCTGAAATTTTTAAGAGGGAATCAATACTAGCTATGACCCTGAAGTGTACCCTGGCAAGGTCACCACAATGAGCTCAAACACTACATTAGACTGAGAAGTAACAGCGAGGAAAACAACTGCAAACAACAGGCTCAAAACAATAAACAGTTGGAAAATTATGCAACAAATACAGGTTTTTATAATATCAGAGTTAATTGCATTCACTGTCAGCTGATTTTATTGATTGTTTTTAGAAACATGCTCATCACATATCAACAGGGAGTGACTTGCCTATAGATGTAACACTGCTTTAAACATCCTTATGAGTCTATGCTCTTAAAATTAGTAACAGAAAATAGTGAAAGACAACAAGCTTTGTAAATTTTAACAAATAAACTATTTTCCCAGGAATACAAATTAAAAATGAGGGAAAAAAAATTTATAGTATTGCAAATTAAATCCCAAAATAATCCAAGAATTAAAGACCCAAGTCCTAATACTTTAAAGTCCTGAATAAAACTCAGTGCAAGTACAGAATAAGTCCAAAAAACTGAAGGTGACTCCCAAACCAAAATGCATCCTTGCTGAAAGCTTGTGGCAAGCTTGCGGTAAGCTTGCGATAAGCTAGTTTGATGTTTATAAGCTAACATGGATGCTTGCGCAAGCTTGTACAAGCAAGTGCAGGCTTAGGCAAGATAGCTGGATATAACCGCACGCTTGCACAAGCTTGCGCAAGCTTGTACAAGCTTGCACAAGCTTGTACAAGCTTTCTTGTTTGCTTCAGAAATTAAAACTAGCTTGCACAAGCTTTCTTGTTTGTTTCATAAAGTAAAACTAGCTTGTGCAAGCTTACTTGTTTTCTTCAGAAAGTAAAATTAGGTTGCGCAAGCTTGTTTTCTTCAGAAAGTAAAACTAGCTTGCGCAAGCTTTCTTGTATGTTTCAGAAAGTAAATTTAAACTAGCTTGCAACAAGTTTCTTTATATATATATATATATATATATATATATATATATATATCCATTGCTTGTGAAAGTTTGAGACCATGTATCCAAGTAGCAGGCACCATCACTGTCACGCCCCTACGAAAACAAAGTCATGACTTGATGAACAATCATGAAGTGTTCATGAAAGTTCCTCAAGTAAGTTCATGAACTTCAAGAATTTTGATGAATCATGTACTTGAAGTTCATGAACACACTGATGAATTTTTATGAACTATTATAATATCTTTGAAGTTCCTGAAATGTCATGAACTAATGGTTCATGAACAATTCAAGTACTTTGATGCAATACCATGGTATTTCTTTAAAAAATGTATATTAAATATCTATATCATTATATTCATAAAATGTTCATTAAAATTGATCATACAAATTTCTCACAGTATTAGTGAAATTTAAATAAAGGTGATTTTTTTCTTCTTTTTTTAAAATGATATACTGTATAAATGTTCATACAGATCTTTAATTCAATACTTGTTTACTTAACCTGAGTATTTCTGGATTAATATGGGAAAATATTTTCTGGCCAGCATCAACAAAATGTATTTGCTTTAAAAAGCTTTCAATGACTTTGTCCTAACATTTTTTTTCTTCTCTCCATTACTGTTATAAACTGCATATTCTATTGACTTAGTCACTGGTTGCCAATTTGCAGTAAAAACCGAAATATATTAACAACAATTATTCTGATTGGATGACTTTGAAAAAAGACGTGATATGATTGGTTAATATACGCACGCGATTTCAACAGTTAAGCTTCCTCAGAAACCAAAGATCATGCAGATGGTTAGGCAAAAACCTCGAACAAAAACCGTGGACTCCATGGAATGGACAGATGAGAATATTTTCAATATCATTTTTTTTAAGTAAGTAGAAGTGCAGAGAAGCGACTTTGAAGAATGTGAAGGAAATGATTTGGTGAGAGCAAAATTAGGCGGAAAAGCGTACCAAGCCCGGATGACCAGAATTACGGTGAGTATCTTTTTCTTGGTCATTCGTGATTATTTCAGTAGAAGTTATATGGATATTTTATTGGTTTATATATGTCATCATATTATTTATAACCAAGCTAATGACACGATTTTGTTCAGACCTAATTTAAACTTGCTCACCGAAGTTTTGAAAATCACTAAACATTATCACCCCCACCCCCCCAGTTCTCGATACCAGACGTGGTTCGATATCGATAGGAGTTGTGATGTTCGAGATCGTTTTCTTTTACATGACATCACTATTTCTATAATCTGATGTAATTTCGTAATTTAAAAAAAAACCTTAAGAAAATAGTTAATGCGTGAAACTGTTCACAATAAAAGTGCAAATAACAACGTGATGAAACCGGAAGCAGCTATACGCAACATGCAGAGTCGGAGAGGATGCATTAGTGACATACTAAGGGCCTATACCACACAAGTCTGGCGTTTTATCAATAAAAAATGGCAAAAATATTTGAAAGCATGAAATAACCATTATCTGTAATATATATGGTTATTTAGTGTAACGGTGTTGTCAAAAAAAATGTCATATTTTACTGAATAAAACATCCGTCTCCTGTGACTATACCTATGGCTAGACAGATTCAGTTAATATAAAACAGTGACAAAATTCTGCAATAATATAAATGCTCAGTATTATGTGTAAGGGATTATATCATTTTTGAGTTGGATCATATTATTCCAGTAAGTAAAGTGGGGTACAATGATAATGTGCTGAAAGCTAAAAACAATGTTGATCAGAGATTATCTGTAATTAACTAACTTTACCTTTTTTTCAGACCAGACAGCAGAAAAGTAAAATTGTTAGAGGATGAAGTTTGTAGGTTAAGGATGGATATTTGAAAACTGGAGGATTCAAGATGGAAGAGACATTAAATTGTGACTGCTGCAACAATGTTAAAGATCCAAACAGTAATCAGATGGAACAGCTTAAGTTAGAGAAGTAGTCATTCAGTAGTGACAATGGACAGGATTTGATTAAATTATAGACCCTGAACATCTTCACAAAAGAGTTATCAGACAGGTCAGTCTCTGGAAGAAGATTGGTCAGGAGAAACCCCAGCTGAAAGACAGCCCCATGACGATGAAATATGCTTCAACAGTTGATTGCAGGCAACTGCCCCAATATCTCTTGAACATTTTTCAAAGAAAAATTACAGAACATACAAAAAGTGTTGCTAAGGGTAAAAAAAAAGAATATCACTTGTCAGTTTAAATTTATCTGAAATCAAATACAGTTTTTAAGATAATATGTTGCATTTTATACTGTATTAACCCCATCCCCATCTAAGGTTATTGTATGATTCAGGATGAATAGGTATTTGTGACTTGTCAGGTTATCATATTTTGTTTTATAGGCACTGTTTGTGAAGTCATGAATCATTGAGAAACTTTGTTCATCATAGTTCATGAATATGTTCATGCACTTGTTCATGAATGATGATGATCCAATTTGTGGACTGTTTTCAATTCATGCACATTCTAGAATAATTCTTGAACCTTTTGATGAACTTTCATGAATGGTTCTTGAACCAAGTTCATGAACAGTTCATTCATTATTCATGATCATTTCACAGGGGTGTGACACTTGCAGCTAGGGGAACACATAAAGCTTCTGCAGCCTTGGGTAAGCTTGCAGTGAATGAATAAACTTGAACAATGGAATTAAACTTAATGTTTGGGCAGAACAGATTTGTTTTCCACTGCATTGCAACTATAAGATTGCATTATTTAATCATTAAATATGCAGATTACTTCATTGGAATGAAGTAAAACTTTGCAATATATTATGATAATTTGGTCCACCAGGAGCAGTTGAGTCTAAAATGCATTTTTGGACAGGGGCCTTCGGACTCCCAGACCCTCCCCCCTTCACATTTTCAGGGGGTGTTTTGGAAGGGGGGAAAACACAATCATGTCTGATTTTTGAAAGCCCAGATGCTTGTAGCAAGAAATCTCTGCAAGCTTGCAACAAGCTAGTAACAAGCTTGCGCAAGCTAGTAACAAGCTTGCACAAGCTTGTGTATACTTATTGTACTAGGTAAATAAATAACAAGCTTGCACATGCTTGTGCAAGCTTAAGCTTGCGCAAGCTTGTGCAAGCTTAAGCTTGTGCATGCTTATGACACTTTTGTTAAATAAGCTTGCGCAAGCTTGCTGCAATGTTCCAAATACAAGCTTGCCACAAGCTTGCTGCAATGTTCCAAATACAAGCTTGCCGCAAGCTTTATAAATAAGCTTGCTGCAATGTTCCAAATACAAGCTTGCCGCAAGCTTTATAAATAAGCTTGTGGCAAGCTTGCTGCAAGCTTTAAAACAAGCTTGCAATTTTGGTTTGGGCTGTCTTTATCCAAAAATTTTATCAGTCTGTGAGCACTTTTGTATTTCCAGAGATCATAATCACTTGAATTCAATAATTTTAAAGAAAAGATTCCAGCACAAAATAAAATATTGGACACAACATACAACTTGATTCTGCTAAGACCTGAACCATGAATGATCAAATCCTCACAGTTGCAAGATTATATAGTTCTCTACTTGACCTCAGGTCACAATTAGCATCTTCTAAAAAAACACCCATTACCTCACTGTCTCCAGCATGTATTTGGCATTCATGATACAGCCTTACTGTGGTTCAAATCCTACTTGGTCAACAGGACACAAATGGCATTGCAAATGGAATACACTCCAGCCCAGTTGATCTAAGTTGTGGTGTTCCATACGGGTCTGTTCTTAAACCCATTCTCTTCATTCTGTACACTCAGTCGCTCTCAAGAATCATAGATCATCATCCAGTGTCTCACCAATTGTACGCTGATGATACCAAATATACAAATCCAGCCACCCAACTGAAGTTGATGCTCCCATTCAAGGTGTAGAGAGGTGCATTTCTGATGTGAAATCATGGATGACATGTAACAAGCTGCAGATGAATGATGATAAAACTGAGGCCACTCTGATCTCAACAAAAAGACTTTCTCATTCGCATCCTTTACCTCAAACAATATATATCAGCAACACCAACATGAAATTCACACAATCAGTATGAAACCTAGGTGTTACTCTGGACAGTACTCTCACATTACACTAACATGTCATAAACATACACAAGGTTGCATATCTTGAGCTGAGACGCATCAGCTCAATTCGCAAATATCTTTTAGCTGATGCCACTAAAACACTTCTGGGTTCATTAGTACTTTCTAGACTGGAATATTGTAACTCAATTCTGTCTGGTTCATTTCATTATCTGCTCCAGATACTTCAAAAAGTTCAAAATACAGCTGTTTGGATCATAGAGTACCACGATCAGAGCACACCTCCCCGCTGCTCTGTACCCTACACTGGCTATCCATTCGATCCAGAATCAAACACAAAATTTGTTCTCTGTTCTACATTTCACTGTCAGACTCTAGTCCAACATACCTATCTGACCTCACCCATGTGTACACACCAGCAAGATACTTACACTCCTCTTCTGACAATCGTATACTCATTATTCCCACTATGAAAACAAAGTCATATGGACAGTGTTCTTTTGCATACCAGGGCCCAGCAACGTGGAATGAATTGCCCACTGAACTTAGACACAAAGACACAGTGATCACATTCAAGAGTGCTCTCAAAACTCACTTATTTCGACTGCAAGAACAAATTTAAAGACCTAATAATGTTTCCTACCTTAAATATTCTCAGCATGTTTTTTATTGTTTTCTAATTTCATGGTGTTTGTTTTTGTAATCATATCATTATATGTTTTTTTTAATCTTATACGTGTTGTCTAATGTTGTTAAGCACTCAGAGCTTCTAAATATTAGGCACTATTAAAAGTCCTCATTATTGTTATTATTATTATTACCTAATGGAAAATAACCTTCTAGAATGATCATAATGTTTACAACACAATAAACTAGATTAGGTAAAATTCACTTAGAACATTCCTAAACCTAGACCCAAATAACTGTATTTAATTCTTCTATTAATAATGATTCTGATATTAAACTCATATACAGAGAGAATAATTTAGCTATGTATTATTTGTTTACACATAATAAAATTTAAGAAAAAGTCAATCAATCAGATCAAGCAGAAATGAACTCAATTTTGGACAAGGTCAAATCCAACATACAATGCTACATTACAACAGCATCTAATGAAAAGATTCTCAGCAGGATATTTGGGGCCCCGAGTGGCTGAGTGGTCTAAAGTGCTCTCCATTACGGATCACTGCCATCTCACCTCTGTCTGCATGGGTTCGAGTCTCGGAATCGGCCAATGCGGGTATGTGAGAAAGCTTGCCAGTAGCTTCTTGACGGTCGGTGTTTTTTTCCGGGTTCTTCCTCCACCATTAATACTGGCTGCCATGTGTAGCCTATCGTGTGCTGAAAAATGGCATTAAACCCTACAACAACAACGACAACAACAACAAAATGAAAATAAAAGAATTAAAATAAAACGGACTAACAAACTATGTAAATTAAATATACATAACAACATGCTAAATGCTCACATTACCCCCTGCTTAATGTGATTTGTTGTCACACACATAGAAGAATTACAATCAAAGATATCTGTCCTGATTAGAAAAATAAACCTTTTAAACAAATATATAATTGATTCCTGCACACACAATAAAAACATAACAACAAAAACAGAAAATATTATCAGTCTGCAATAAATAAAACAAAATCTGTAAAATATCCACAGTAAGAGGGAGGGATGTCTTTCAGTAGCAACATATTCAAAGAAAAGAAACCCTCAATGTGTCTGATGCTCTACTGGATGAAAAGAACTTTCTGGAACTCAAGAAAAGACTATTTCTTCCTTTTAACTGCTGAGTTTTGAAACCATCCTTCATTTTCATTCGAGGTGACAAAATGTTAAAATCAGCTGTAATGGTAGACGTACTGGATGCTGCATTAGATGTCTTTTGGTGTAAACCACTTATCAATATGCCCATCCACTTAGGAAGAGTAGCAACAAGAAGATTTTGAAGATGGACACTATGGTGGAATACTAAGGGTAAGATTGTTAACATTTTCATTTAGGACAACAAAAAAAACCACCAAACAATGCTGATATGGGTATCCTTTTGGGAATAGTTACAACAAGCGAGCAAGTGAACATCATTAGAAGTCTCTTGGTGTAAAACCCATATTTCATGGAAGTGTGTACATTTATTGTTTACATATTATTTGGAATAGAATGTAATCAGGTTTCATTTTTGTGAATCATTATGTGAGTCAGAATTTCATCATCATTTATGTGAATCACTTATCATTACTTGAGTGAAATCACTTTGTTTTGAACAGTCATTAGTCAGTTCATTTTCATTTAAATTTCTATTTGCTCCAGCTAGGAACTGTATTATTTATATCAGTTATTTGACTCGCTGCGCATCTTTGTGCTAAACATCCAATATTTTGATTTCTGCACGAGTTAGATATATGGTTTTTCTACCTCTTAAATAATCTATAAATAAACATAGTTTTGTCATGTCATCATTATGATCTGACCCCAACACGGTTCATCTAACCCAATATCAATGATCTACCATTAAATAATGAATCCACAAATACAGATTTGTTTCCAGATGATGCAACCTTGTATTCATCTAGTTCTGATACTGAAGTTATCAAAACTAGATTAAACTCAGACCATATTAGAGTCCAAAACTGGGCACAACAAAATAGGATGGTAATTAATGAAGGTAAAACAAAATGTATGATTTTGGGGACATCACAAAAGCTACACAAGTCAGGGAACCCAAAACTATCTCTTGCAATAAATAATCATCCATTAGAAATTGTCAAACATGAAAGGCTTGTAGGTGTGTCTGTAGATAATAATTTATTATGGAATGACCATATTGATAAGCTCTGTAAAACACTGTCATCCAAAATTGCCCTTCTCAGCAGAATCAAGAAATATTTATCTATGAAAACTCGCAATCTATACTACAAGTCATATATTTTTCCAACAATGGATTATTGTTCTAATGTATGGGGAAACTGTGCTAAATCTGAGCTTGACAGGATTTATAAACTTCAGAAATGAGTAGCACGTGTAATTTTACATGCATCTGTTGATCATCCCTCAAAAGCATTATTTACAGAACTCGAATGGTTCACAATATATGACAGGATAGATTTTCACAAGGCAGTTCTTTTATATAAATGTCTATATGGAACTGCACCTGAGTATCTTCAAGACTTATTCAGGCCTTTTTCAACACAATACCAGTTGAGATCAATATCACATGGAAACCTTCTAATACCAAAACCAAGAACAGAGCAATTTAAAAAGCGTTTTCAATACTCTGGTACAGTTCTGTGGAATAAGCTTTCACTACATATAAAATCTGCTGAAAATATTAGAGTATTTAAGAAAAGATATCATGAGCATGTATGTGTTTCTAATAGATAATGGAATTTAGTATTTTAATACTAAACATGTTAAAATAAACACTAATTATTACTATCTTCATATAATGTGCATTGTTATACTCTCTTAAGAGGGCCTCAAGGGAGAATTGTCCTTGACTAATGAGTCACCTTCTATAAAAAAAGCATTATTATTATTATTATTATTATCTTCAATATGACCATCATTAAAGATTATTGAGCTGGATGCCATGATGGTCATAATGAGGTTATACTGCATCATTTGTTGTCATTTAGGATTAATTAAAGACCATAAGAGGTCTTCTGGCAAACAACATGAAAAATTACTTCATTTAGTAACAGTAATAAGATTTCAAGACGGCTGCTTTGACAGCCATATTGGATTTCACATCATCATTTTGATTTAGGACAATTAAACATCTAAGGAGTATTCTGGTGAAACCCCATAGTTACATGCCTTTCCATTTAGAAACATTAGTGATACAAGATTTTCAAGATGGCTGCCCTATTGGATATCAGATTGGCACCATTTTTCATACAAGACTAAGTAAACATCATAGGAAGTCATTTGGTGTTCATGTAAGTGTTCATCTAAGATATTTTGACCAATATTTTCAAACTGGCTACTTTGGCCACATACTGAATGTAAGAATGGCACCGTTTTCATTTAGGACAAACTAGTCACCATTTTAAAACTTTTGGTGAGAACCTTGTGTCAATATGTCCATTGATTCAGGAGAAATATTAACATGATTGTAAATATATGTATTGTAGCAGCCATACTCGATATCTGCAGGGCACTCACTTAGGATCAATTATGTTATTATGATGATCATTTCTCTTGGAAGAGTGACAGCAAGATTTTCAACATGGCCACTCTGGTCACCATATTGGATGTAATAATGGCATAGTTTTCATTCATGACCACTAGACACCGTACAAAGTCTTATGGTAAAAACCACATGTTGATATGCCTTTCTATTTTGAAGCAGTAGTATAACAACATGTTCAAAATGGCTGCAATCATAGACTAACACCATTTTCATCTACTACCAACCAGGTAAGTCTTTTGGTGAAATTATAATATCAATATAACCATCCATACTGAAGTAGCTATGACATGAATTTCAAGATGTGAGCAGGAACAGTTTAATTTGTTTGTTCTGGTGGAAACTCAGTGTCAATATTCTTCAATTTAGCAGGAATAATGACAAGATTTGGAAGATGGCTGACATATCTACCATATTTGGGGGCATTCTGGTAGAGAGGTGAAGTCATCTCATCTACATCAGGTTGTGAGTTAGCAGTCTTATTTTCCTCAAGATTTTAACTCCTTCTGGAGTTTTCTTGTTTAAGCAAACACTAAATTTATTACCATTACAAATAAATTATTCTTTTTATGCTTTTTATTCTCTCTTGCCATGCATCTTCAAAGCACTTTTATTCATTCATTCTAGTTCAGGTTACTTTAGCTCCACAAATCACTATGAAATGCGTGTGTACTGAAATACAGTTTTCAAGCACTGCTGAGCATTTTCAAGTGCTTATCCAGTATGTTTTGGAACTGACCTCAAAATTCAAGCACTTTTCAAGACTGTGTGAATGATGTTAGCATTCTGGTAAAAACCAAATATCAAGTTGACCCTCCATTTAGGAGTAGTGTTAACAAGGTTAGGGTTAGGGTTAGATCAGTCCATTTTATCACCAACTAAACACTAGAAAATAGATTTTCTGGTGAAAACTAATTGTCAATATATCAATCAATCTAGGTCAAACTGGACATGAGATCAGTTAGATTTTTATATAAGACTAACTAGACACCATAAGAAGTCTTTGGTGAAAACCACGTTTTAATATGACTTTCCATTCAGGATGAGTATCAATAACAAGAATTTCAAGCTAACTGCTGTGGTGGACATACCGAATGTCAGACTGGCACCATTTTCATTCAGACTCAATAAGCCATCAACAAAGTATTTTATGTGAAAACCTCATGTTGATGTGACTGTCCATTCCAATACAGTTGCAACAGTAGGATTTTCAAGATGGCCTCTATATTGGACATATTACATTTTGGGGCAGCATCAATACCAACTAGATATTGCAAGAAGCCTTCTGGTGAAAACTCCTTTCATCAAAAGTGGCAATAACAAGATGCTCAAAATGAAAGCTGTGGTGGTCATTTAGGCTGCTAGGTTAGTAATATTTTAATCTGGAATAAAGCAGACATCACAGGAAGTCTTTTATTGTAAGTGTTTGTGTGTCATTTGGATTTTTTACGTAGCTTTAACAATGTTTCAGTCACGTCACTACAAAGTCTTTTAGTGAAATGCCACATGAATATAATTGTTCTGAGTAATTATACAATAATTTGCAAGATACTCTGATGGCCATACTGGATGTCTGAAGCATAAGCATTTTCAATGAAGACCAACTACCATTCAAAAAGGTCTTCTGTTGAAAACCCCATATTGATATGACTTTCTATTCATGAGCATTAATAACAAAGTTTTCAAACTGGCTTCCATTGCAGTCATACTGGATGTCAGATCAGCACTGTTTTAAAAAATGAAGAAGCAGACATCATAAGAAGCAGTTTATTGAAAACCCTGAGTTGATATGACAATACATTCCACAGTGGTGGCATATTGTATGTCTATGCAGAACCATTTAGAATCGAATAGACATCATAATTAGTCTTCTGGTGAAAACTCCAAGTTGCCATGACTTTCTGTTAATGGAAAAGAAACAATAACAAGGTTTTCAAGCTGGCTGCTGTGATATGCATAATGAAAGGTAAATCAGCACGTTTTCAGTTAGGACCAAGTATACATCATAATAAGCCTTTTTGGTTATATGACCATCCATTCAGGAGGAGGAATGATGTCCAGATTTTCAAGATGGCCATAGTGACACAATTATGTCCCTAAGAAAATAGTACCTGAGTATGTGGAAAGATACTTGATACTAAATGCCCATGAAATCTGCTGTGGTTTGAAATCTGGCAAATTATATTCAAATAGTACTTGCTGAAGAGAATTATGTGTTGAATTCTACTTAAAATACATAAATACATGATTCAGTTAAATTGTTATAATTATTATTATTACATTATTTAGTTCTTACAGTTGCTGTTGCTTTCATCTTGTCTCCATTTCAATTTTTATTACATGCATTACTATATATCTAATCTACAATGTTCTTAGGATACTATTGAAAAAACATTTTGAATACTGCTTATATGTAATGAAATGTTTTGCAGTTTTTGAAAGAGCATGTATTTGCTTCAACAATTATATTTTGCTGCATTATATTGGTCAAACAATAATGTTTTGCATACTTATGTTGCATAATACACCATGCATATCATACTCAATGTATATGTGCATGCAGGCATGCAAGTTTATTTGCATGTATATTACATATGTATATACTGTATTTGTGTGTGTGTGTGTTTATGTGTATGTATGCATGTGCATGTATGTGTGTGTATGTGCTCATGGGTATGGGTATAAATACACATATAATGTGAAAGTATATACATGCATACATGTATGAATGTTTATGGATGAAACTGAAAACAAATTTTTAACATTGTCTTGCTTTGTAAATACTTAACAGAGTAGACATTAGACAATATACACATGTTGAAAGTCCAAGTGGTGCAAAAATCTCAACACAACATTTTTGTGTTTCATTTTTTCTTGTCAACTTGGGCATACATACCCTCTGGGTCCTCTTCCATCGCAGCCTTTGGATGGTGCTTATGTCTGACCACTACAGCATACTCTGTTCCTACAGCACCTATTCTAGTCGATGGATTGTGATGTTTGTCAGGTTTGTCACACACTGGGTTGTCAGATAACCCTAATAAAGGAACAAAAGGAATAAATTTCTAATGATTTAGATGCACTTATTGGTTTTCATCATACTGGCTGAATTGGTGTCATAATATCCTCAATATTGTAGATTGATTGTGAACGGTCATATCCATGTGCTAATCAGTGACAGTACATCCATCTGCCATTGTTTTCTATATAACCAGATCACAATCTACATCAACTGACTGTTGCAGAATAAGGCAAGAAAATAATTTGGCAATGCCTTATAGCAATTGGGTTAATAGGTTTTTTAGATGCGTACAGCGTTACCAAGGGTAGTTAATATTTTTCTTCGTTTTTCTGTGACGTAGGTCACTTGCAGTGAGATACCCATATAGCATGATGTGCACAGGTACTTTACTCCTGGTTGTGTACATTTTTCTCTCTCTGTATTTATAGAAGACATATTGTCATGTGACATGCTGATGACTTGGATCTTGTCAAGTAGTGTCAGTGTAACAGAATCGAAACCAAGTGGGCTTTGGACTAAATGAATAACATAAACACAATGTGTGTGAACGATGAGACTTGTGTATTGTATTGATGATGACACAAAACAAAAAATAACATAATCTATGTAATATCCTACTCTCACACGCACCCTACACACACATTCACAAAAGAAATAAATATCTGTATATATGTATATTGAGGATTGTGATGATGATGACACAATGCTGGAATTCCAATGACAATGATGACGTTGGTTCATATAACGATATACTATACAAATATGATAAAACAAAATGTCAGTTCCAACCCATGCCGGGTGCAATCTGGTTCAACTTCCCAACACAAAATATCACAGCTCCACTTTCCACCCTCCACTAGTTTCGTTTGGCTCAACTACTATCCTTCCAGTCTCAGTTTGGCGCAACAACACCTCCCACCTATTTCCATCTGGTGCAAAGCCTTCCACCAGTTTCAGTCTGGCGCAACAATACCTCATACCAATTTCCATCTGGTGCAATAATGCCTTCCACCAGTTTCATTCTGGTTCAAAAACACTTCACCCTCCACCAGTTTCAATCTGGCTCAAACCACACCTTCCCTTCCACCAGTTTCAGCTACAAATACATGAAACTGGTAGCGTATAATACGAAATACACTATCACACAAAATACTCAAATACATGTACATCAAATGGATACATATCCACTCTACAAATGCCTACAGTCCATTACATTATATTAATGTCCATAATGGTTTATACAAACGGAAAAAATACATTAAACCCCCACTCTGCGTGTGACTTTCTACTCAGAGTCCTACACGTGAAAAGGAATAAATTCTAACAGTGAATTGTCTGTTAAACATGGTTATATTATCTATCGAAGCTTTATCAAATTTATGCTAATAGTAAAATAAGTATGTCACAAATGCACTCAAAAGCATAAATATACAAGGGAATCAGAATTATTTAACAGTTGTCACTTACCCATGTGGCTGTAGTTTTACGGTTCCAAATCGACACTCCGTGACAAGATCCAAGCAATAATGTACCACTTGGAATAAAACCTTACTATTTATACTATAAAGAAACAAGACGTTCAAGAACCAGGGGTGAAATTCCTGTGCATGTCGAGAAACATGGGCATCATGCTACAAGCGACTTACAGCGAGATGTACTCATTTAGTAACTACACGTCAAGGTAATAAAAACAAGCTACTCTAGTTAACAGCGTACATGTCGGCAAAAATCAAATATACATTGTCATCGTTTAATGCAAAACCGAATTATTTTCTTGCCTTATTCTGTGACAGTCAATCCACTTACATCCTTCTACAGCTATTGGGGTAAGTGTTAAATAACATACAAGTCAATTTTGTAACCATATATATATATATGTGTATATTTTAAATGTCTTCCTTTAATATACTGTCTTTATTTGTCATTCTTTGGATTTAAAACACTAATAAATTGTTGGTCTGTTCTAATTTATTACAAATGGCTTTATTTGACATAAAACAATATGGTAGCATGTATTTATGGATTTCCTGCATTTAATTTATTTACAATGGCCAGCTTGGTATATTTATAGATAGATGGATGGATTGGCTGGAAGAACTAGAATGGTGACTGTATCACCTGCAGTGCTGCAGTGAAGCCACTGAATTAAATTCAACCAAAAGTGTATCTGTTACATGAATGGAATTGTTGGACAGGAATTCTGGATTCTAGAAAAGGCCAAGGAATAGTGATGTGAATTCCAAACTCTGAATAAGGGCATTATACATTGTTGATTACAAGGACATACGGTTGTGTGAACCATACTTATTTTTCTTTGCATCATATGGTTGTGTGAACCATACTTATTTTTGTTTGTATCAACCATACTTATTTTTCTTTGTATCATATGGCTGTGTGAACCATACTTATATTTTTTGTATCATATGATTCTGTGAACCCAACTATTTTTCATTATATATATATATATAGTGGATGTATGAACCATATTCATATTTTTTAAATAAATGAATATGTTTTCTTTTTACAACATGTATGGTATGGTAGTTTTATATCAAATGTAGTGGGTGGGTTTGTGAGTCTACTTGCGTATGTATTGTCACGAATATTTTTCATTTCATAAACTTCCATTTACTCAACATTGTGTTGTGTTATCACTCAGTCCAAAATCCATTCATTTTCAATTCTGTTACGCTGACTATGGCTGAACATACTATGAAACTCGGCTATAACAAATTTTATTGCAACATAAATTCAGATGTAACACGATCATGCATTGATGTACAACTTTTTACTCAATTTCTTCCAGCAGAATTCATAAGCACTGCAAAATTTTTAATTCTTCTTCTGTTTATGTACCCGAGTGGTCTAAAGTGCTCACCATTCTGGATCACTGCCATCTCACCTCTGTCTGCGTGGGTTCGAGTCCAAGGTTCGGCTAGCATGGGTACATGTGAAAGCCTGCCAGTAGCTTCTCGTGGGTCGGTGGTTCTTTCCTGGGTTTTCCAGGGTTCTTCCTCCACCAGTCATACTGGCTGCCATGTATAGCCTATCTTGTGCTGAAAAACAGCGTTAAATCCTAGAACAACAACAACAACAACTGTTTATGTACAACAGTTGTTGAATCCTGGGCAAACAACAGCCCACTGATGCTTGTTAAACTAGTAGGCTTACTCATGTAATAAAATTTGTCAATGCTCAAAAAAATTAATGAACCACCTTGATACCTTATTTAATTTACCTAATTAAGTAATATGTAAATTAGCAAAGTTAATTTTAACAAAAAGGTGCTGCAACTATTGAACATTGCAACATAACTAGAGGCAAAAGTGGGTCTGATATTGCTTATCTGGGGAGTAGAAATGAGTCAGTGCATGAATGCAGATTTATGCACATATTCAAACTGTACATTTAGGGAAAGAAAAACCTGGAGTGCACAGTTGCTACATTGCCTATTAATACTGGCATGATTTTTTCTTGTGTTAGCATAACTGAGTCATTTCAACAACAGTACTTTCATAGCCACAATCATAAGATGTACATGATAATTTAAGACCAGAAGGAAAGTTAATCTGTCCTGGAGTAAGAATAGATACCTCAGCCAGTCCTTATATACTTGGGGCTTGCCCCACCCCCACCACCAAACACACACTGCTGCCAAACACACAACAGTCATAACTTGGAAATCACTGAGATAGCCTCCAAAGGAAGTTGCACTCAATGGTTAAAGCACTGTACATGTGATCAGGAGGTTGCAGGTTTGCGTCCTACCAACTGACTGGATCAGCTTGGATTGATTACCAGATTCCTTAGAATTTGTCTTCTTGGATCATGGGTTCTTTTGCTCTTCATAATTAAATCTGGAAATGTTTCTGGACACTGGGTCTTCATTTGATTTTATTAAAACTAAATTGTACAAAAATTTACAGTGACATACCATGTGAATATTAGCAAGGACTATAAGAAATAATACTAAAACAAGGCACAATATATGTGATAAATACAAACAACAAATGTTTCAGGGACTTTAATATGGCAGTATTAGTATAGTAACAGTCAAATTCCACTTAACAAAACATATAAAACTTGCCTGAAAATACTGAAGTTTAAATGTGGTTAATTTTTAGTAATAATTCTATCTCAATAAATTCATAAACCTGAACATGACTTTTACAACAAATATATTCTTCTTTACATAAAATCTTTATCTTACAGTTCAGTATGCAAATAAATTCTGATACAAATGTTGTGCACCAAATCTGATGACTGTAATACCATGACTCCTCTCTTTAGTAATAACCTCATCATTCATTGTATTTTAAAAACTAGTCATATGTATGACTACATTCATCAAATTATTAACTATTTTGAGTCTTCCTTGCTGTCATTTCAGATGTTTCTTCACTTTAAATTACAAATGATTTATGACAATGATTTTATCTTTTACTTTTTATTACTTTCGTGTTACTGTTGCTTTTTATTACTTGTTTGTCATCTGTTCTATTGAAAATAATTCATCTTGAATTCTAATATTAAATTTGTGGCTGTTTAAAATTTTTCTCTGCAATGGGAAGAACTATTTATAACCTGAAATCTGTGATTCTAAATAGTCCCTATCATAGATTACTCTTCTAACAGTAAATCTTCTAGTTAATATGATGCTTTCTGTTGAACTTTCTCATTTACTGCATTTTTTCATTGTATATTATGTATATTTATATTGTGTGCTTAACATTTGTCCATTATTGTGTATGTCAGAAGCGAAAAAAGAAACATTTCAAAGCTGGCCGGCGTAGAACAGGAAGAAGTATTTCAGTTATCTCCCTTACTTTGGCTCAACAATTTAAAAAAAAATTGACTGTTAATTTAGATAACCTAATTCAAATCCCTATTAATTCGTCAACCTTTGTGTCAACTATACCTCTGCGTATTGCATTATTCAATGCCCAGTCAGTAGGAGCACCAGAAAAGCGCACAGAAATAGTTAATTTTATCAATGACCAGAATATTGACCTACTTTTCCTGACAGAAACATGGCTAAAACACAGGCGATGAGCCCAAGTGTGCGGATCTAACACCCACTGGTACTCCATCAAGTCGTTCCCCCATAATTCTCGTGGAGGTGGAATTGCTGTCATCACAAAGAACACCATGATAAAACGTCTTAACCACACCACAACATTCAATTTCGACCACACATCATTTGAACTAGTCCAAACCAGACTCACACTGGAGAAAAGGTCAGTCCATGTTTTCCGCCTATACCGCCCTCCTAGTAGAAAAAAGCTGGCTGACTCTCTCTTTTTGAAGCAGTTTCCGAATCTCTTGGACTATAGAAATTCGATAGGTGGCAACCTGGTTATTCTTGGATTTTTCAACTTTCACTTTGACTGTCCCGGAAACCCAAATACATAAAAACTCCATTAATGTTTTCAACTTGAAACAGTCAGTTAACCAACCCATCCATAAACATGGGCACATTTTAGACTGGATTCTTTACAGACCTGATGATAACATTCTACGGTCCTCCCTGGTATCCCATGACCTTGCATCAGATCAACTCTGCATTATATGCCATCTTGACGTATCAGTCCCTAACCCTCCACCTTTATCTGCTACTAAGAGAAACCTCCATATGATAAATAGAACCAAACTAATGCATGACATCCAAGCTAACTTGACAACTTGCTTACCTCCTACCACAGAACAACTCGATAACTGCCAGTGTTCATTGCTTGACAAACATGCACCAGCTACCAAGTGCAGAGTGTCCTCCATGGTAGAGCAGTGTTAGGGACCAGCTTCGTACTGCTAAAAGAGACCGCTGTAAAGCTGAGAGGCATTGGCTTTCCACCAGACTCACTATTCATAAGCATATCTATGAAGCCTCTAAGAAGAATGTCACAAATATAGTCCAAGCACGAAATCAGCCCACTAAAGTACTAAGATCATGGAAAGTTCCAGCTGCAAAGAGCTCTTTGAGATTACTAACAAGCTAATGACAAGGAACAAATCTACACCATTTCCAACTACCTTTTCTCCAGTCGACCTTCCGGACATGTTTGCAAATTTCTTCCATGACAAAGTACAAACCATTAGAGATAAGTTTGACACCACAATTTCAACTGACTCGTCATCATCATACAGTTGGCATACAGAATTTGAGCGGCAACCATTAGCAGCATTTGAACCTGTCTCAATGGATTTCGTACATACAATCCTGATGAAGAGTGCACCCAAGTCATGTGAACTTGATCCAATTCCAACATCATTGCTGCTTAAATACTTAGATCCAGTATTGCCTTCACTAAGTGATGTTATTAATACCTCTCTCTCATCCGGGGAATTCCCATCATTATTCAAAAATGCCACTGTAAAGCCTCTGCTGAAGAAACCAACACTAGACCATAACGATTTAAAGAACTACCACCCAGTTTCTAATCTCCCATTCATATAAAAAATCTTAGAAAAGGTTGTTCTATCCTAGCTAAACCACTCTTCTAAAAGTAGTTAATGACATTCTCTCTGCTTTGGATAGTGGAAAGATTACAGTCCCCGCCCTCCTTGATTTGTCTGCAGCATTTGTCACAACAGACCATGATATATTACTTCACTGTCTCCAGCATGTATTTGCCATTCATGATACAGCCTTACTGTGGTTCAAGTCCTACTTGGTCAACAGGATGGGTTTGTTCTTGAACCTGTTCTCTTCATTCCGTACAATCAGCCACTCTCAAGTGTCATAGATCATCATCCAGTGTCTCACCAACTGTATGCTGATGACACCCAAATATACAATCTAGCTACCCAACTGAAGTCGATGCTACCATCCAAGGTGTAGAGAGGTGCATTTCTGATGTGAAATCATGGATGACATGTAACAAGCTGCAGATGAATGATGATAAAACTGAGGCCATTCTGATCACAACACAAAGACTTTCTCATTCACATCCTTTACCTCAAATAATAAATATCAGCAACACCAACATGAAATTCACACAATCAGTATGAAACCTAGGTGTTACTCTGGACAATACTCTCACACTGCACCAACATGTCATGAACATATGCAAGGCTGCATATCTTGAGCTGAGATGCATCAGCTCCATTCACAAATATCTTTCAGCTGATGCCACTAAAACACCCGTGTGTTCATTAGTACTTTCACGACTGGACTATTACAACTCAATTCTGTCTGGTTCATCTCAATATCTACTTCAGAAACTTCAAAAAGTGCAAAACACAGCTGCTTGGATCATACTAAGAGTACCACAATCAGAGCACACCTCCCCGCTGCTCTGTACCTACACTGGCTATCCATTCAATCTAGAATCAAACACAAAATTTGTTCTCTGTGCTACGTTTCACAGACAGACTCCAGTCCAACATACCTATCCAACCTCACCCATGTGTACACACCAGCAAGATACTTACGCTCCTCTTCTGACAATCATATACTCATTATTCCCACTATGAAAAGAAAGTCATATGGGCAGCGTTCTTTTGCATGCCCGGGCCCAGCAACATGGAATGAATTGCCCACTGAACTTAGACACAAAGACACAGTGATCCCATTCAAGAGTGCTCTCAAAACTCACTTATTTCGACTGCAAGAACAAACTTAAAGACCTAATAATACTTCCTACCTTAAATATTTTCAGCAAGTGTTGTATATTTTCTAATTTTATGGTGTTTGTTTTTGTAATCATATCATTATATATGTTTTTGACGTTATAGGTGTTGTCTAATGTTGTCTAATGTTGTAAAGCGCTTAGAGCTTCTAAAGATTAGGCGCTATACAAAGTCCTCATTATTATTATTATTATTATTATACAGTAAAACCCATCTTGTAAGACTACCCCTTCTGCCAACAAAAAAGTCTCTCAAGACAGGTGGTCTCTCATAACAGATTTGCAGAAAAAGACCAGTTTCAAAGGTTATATTTCAGCATTATTTAAAGAAAATAACCACAATCACTGTAATCTATTCTTTATTAATTGTTCTTGCTATAAAATTGTATGCATTCATTTGAAAACAATATTACATGGCAAAAAAGAGACACTTCTGTTCTTTTATAGCATCCTAACTTTATTTTACAAATGTTTAAACTGCTAATTTGTTAGTGGTCTCATCTTTTTCCCATCTTTCAATTAAAATAATGTTTTCCCACTGTTAAAATTTGTCTCATTTTGGTTGGAGGTTCAGCAATTGTTATTAAGTTGCTAGGTGTTATCATATCAGTTCTCAGTAACAGGTGTAATATTGACTGTAACGATAGCTTTGGGAAATTAAAAATCTATACATGTACATTGTATATCTACCAATGAATGAAATAAAAAGAAACAATTATCAATGGCTTAATTCACATATGACATAAAGGGATTAACAAAGGGTGAAACCAGTTGGACCCTCCTGAAAAGATGCTGGCTTGGTGTGTGGGATATAATCACTGTAACATCAGAAAAAAATGCAGCAAAGTCTTTAAGACAGTCAATTAAATCCAGGACACAATTTCCACTTGCTGATTTAATAGATATGACCTCATTCACTCCCAGACAATATGGATTAACTCCAAAGACAATGTTTGCGACCATTAACTTGATTTTGGCATGACACTGGCAATTCACAACATATTAGTCTAGTTTACAATCTGTAACAAAGTCAATGTATGCTAGACTAGCCAAATTTACAAACCAGTAGTCAGACTGCATTTTTTATTTGTTCTTTTTTTGTTTGTTTTTTATCAGAACAGTCTTTACTATTCAAGTTGTCATTGTTAAAAATTTTTAGATAAAGGCTGGTGGTCTCTGCCTCTGTTCTCACGATACATTCATTCATAGTGCTGGATAGACTGGTCCTAGCTGTCCTAGTAATAATTATGGGCGGTAACTACATAGGGATCGGGAAGCAGGCAAAGTGCTGAAAATCTGCGTGTAATTTAGTCTGGTGTACAATCTATAACATGCGACACTACATGCATAACCCACAGAATTTCAGAAATCAATAGCCAGCCTATTTTCTTTTAGAACAGTGTAAGTGGTCATTATTACAAGGGATTAAATAAAAGATTATTGGTGTTTATCAACATTTCTGTGATGCGGTCATTCATAGCAGTATTTAACTACATATTTTGCCAAGACATGATGGTCAGTTGACATGTTCAGCAGGTGGTCGCTCACAAGAGTGTATATATATATAATAAAATCAATCCATGCATTACAACTGTGGTCATAAATGACAGGTGGTCACTCACAGCAGAGGTCACTCATAACAGGTTTTACTGTAGAAGGAAGTTGTTGTTTTGAACAAATCAAGAGATTTATTTTGATCCAACTGTTCTGAGTAATTCATTCCACAGAATAGCGCTAGACTAACCAGAAAGTTTTAAAAATTATTTGTTTTTGAAAAGGTGTATTGCAATGATCATTTGTAATTGATCTCAATTTATGTCCTTGGTAAGGTCCTTCTGACTTAAACATATCATTGTAATGTTGTGGACAAAGTTCATTCTTCAATTTGAGCATTAGTGGTAATATGGACTTGTGGTAGTTTAATACACTGCATTCAAATTTCAGCCATTTCAATTTTGAGAATGGATTTCTGGATGGTGTATCAAATTTCAGATAATTCTTGCTGTCTTTATTGAAGTTTATGGATCATTTCAATATTTAAATTGTATTTCTCCAAATTGTGCAGCAGTAGTCCAAAAAAGGAAGAATGAATGCATAGAACAATGATTTCCGATAGTTGAGTAGTAGAATTTTTTTAATCCTGTATAAAAGGTAAACTTTTGAGTTTAAAAGATTGACAAATGTTTCATTTGCTTACACCAGTCTACATTCCTGTCAACATGAACTCCCACAAGTTTTTCTGTGTCAACATTTTCAAGTTGATTATTGAAGATATACAGCTCAAGATTTGGATTTCTGTTACCTGATAATCTTTACTTTGTTCCAATTAACACTGCCTTAGTTTTTAGGGGATTGAAAAACATGTTATTCAGTGAGCACTAATATTCAACTTGTCCATACAGGGGTAAGTCATTTTAAAACAATATGAATAATACAAGCCCTAAAATAGATCCCTGGGATCTTCTTTGCTCTGATTTAATGCTATCAATAAGAACTTGTTGGCTTCTGTCAGATAGGTATGATCAGAACCATGAGAACATTTTTATATTTTTAAAGTTTCCGTTTATGTATAATATTATGGTCAACTTGTTAAATTCAAGGTATACAGTTCTAACCAATTCTAGATTCATAAATGAGTTTTGTTAGCACAGTCAACCAGGGGTGGTTTCATCTAAACCCAAATGTGGATGTGCAAATTAAATGGTACTTTAGTAACCATATATGTTTGGAAACATGTCTTTCAAAAAGTTTGGAATGGTTCACTGAATATTGGTCTATATAAATATCTAGATTTTGAACCCTCTTCATGGCAGCCTTCAGCTGAGATGGGAAGATTCTCTTAGCAATGCTTTGATTATAATACAAGTCACACAGGACATGGAGGCATTAAACACAGACTATTTCAGAAATGGGTGTGAATTTTTAGAATTTGATTCAAAATACCTTTAAGTGGCAAGTATTCACTTCATTTGGATTTTGTATACATCAATATTCCTTTGGAAGGTCATTATTTAAATGTCCCAAGAGATGCATACACAAAATCAATTTTAAAGTACGTAGAGAATTTTTTATGAAATGAACCAGTCCTCAAGGTTTAATCCAGAACAATCCGGATTAAATGTTGTGCCCTGTGATGTCACAATGAAAGCTACACATATTGATAAACAAATCTGACATGTTTTGAAGTTTGAAAAGATCCATTTTCTCTAACATTTTCCATCACATAGCATCCACAACTCACACTGTCAAGTGTATGTTTCACTTAATAGCTGGTGTCATTTTCTTTAAAGGTACAGAGTGATTCACAACTTAGCTAGCAAATCAAGAAAACAAATCTGTTAGGCAAAGTTCACATTTTGAAGAAACCCATGTGTTTTCTTGGAATGGGTTATAGAATTGCTATAAATAGCAAATAAGGAAAGTAATTTAATGCAATTCTTTTGTAGCAGTCAGTTAGAATGTTCTCAGATTTATATGAGTGGAATTAAAGAGATGGTAATAAAAATGACAAAAACAACTTCTTATAGTTTTATTTTTAATTTTATTTTTTGATGTACCAAAAAGGTGTAATCCATATACAGCTAAGCATAATCCAAAATTTGGTGATAAAAAGCATAATGATGACACCAAAATCGTAATGGATGGCATGTATGTAGTTGATGTTTCAGTGTCTCTTGTAGATGAGGTAATAAGTTGAGACAACCCACAAGACTGAATCAAGCTTAGCCATCATGCATTCTTACAACCTGAATAGTCTGTGTTGAATTATCCCATCACAATAACTCTGACCTCATGTTCAGTTTCAATTTTTATATTCATGAGACAGATTAATCAGGTGACCAGTAGACATAACATACTAGTACTGAACTTGAATAGGCAAGACAGATTTGTATCCATATTGTCTCCAGCTGACAGATTTCAATGCCTTTTCTTCATTTGTGAGAAACCTGACTGTTTATGTATACAATTAACCTTCCTCATTCTTTATAAATAGTTTTTGTTTTGTCTTTTCATTCAGTTTCATATCCCTATATGTCAAGCTCATTATTTTGTATAGCTATACCAAGAAAAGTTTTGCACTGGGCTTAACACATGAAATATTCTATTCTGATTCTGTATTTTACCTTTCTTTACCAGACCTAGTGAATTGTAAGTGGGTCTAGATTTTGAGGATTCTCTATTATCATTTATAGAAATGTTTAATTTGTATTGAAAACAGTGCTAGTATAAGAATTAACACTGACTTCACTATTTACATTTGCACAAGATCTGTAAACTAAATTGTGCAATTATAAGGCTGGGAAGAGGGAGGGGGCTCAGCGGAATATTGTATATGTACATCTTCACATGAAATTTGGTTAGACTGTACCAATGTCTTGTCTAATACTACAATGAAATAACATATATGCATATGTTCCCATGAAATCTGGTTAGACTGTATCAGTGACTTGTCAAACATTTCAGAAAAATATGCACAGCTGGGTATTTGTGCAACAAACTTTAGTACTTGAATTGTTACACTCTGTGTTTCTTTCAGGATCACAGTGTGGTTCTTGACAAATACAAATTTGGATGGTGTTGTGCATTTACATTCAGTTTCATCATAAGCAGCAGAGAGGGTGAACAGACCATAGAATTCCGACAAACAAATAAAACAAACAAAAAAAATAAACACGTAGAAAGGTCCAGATTTTCACAAATAAACGTTTCCTTGAGATGATTTTATTTTTTGTTGAAACCAACCCCATCAATAAAACCCTATCGAAAAGATAGCTGAAAAATAAAGCACTCTACGTGTTTATTTATTTTTTTGTTTAATTACTGGACGACCAACATTGGTAGGTGCCCTCTCTGCTGCTATTAATTAAAAGGTTGTTATATTAAAAATAATGGTACATCCAGAATCTCATACTGCAAGAACAGCACGAGAACGATTAGAAGCAATTAAAAAATTTCTTCCCGTGCGAGATTCATTTAGAAAAAATCTACAAGCGCAACAAGAAGCACAAGTTGAGTACGAAGAAGACACTAAAAAACTGTTTAAGCCCGTCACTGCAGCTACTGAACAAGTTACAACAGTCATCAAAGAGGATCTTCTTCCGGTATCAAAACAAACAGCAGAACAAGCTGAAAAAATAGCAAGAAGAACTAAACAGACAAAGAAGATTTTACGAGATCTTCCACCTGGCATAGCCAGGGAAATAGCTGCGGCTCAACCTCCACCTGTTGGTGAAGAAATACTTGAAGAAACTGGAAAACTTCGTGCTGAAGTCTCCGAAATGCAAAAAGAACATACACCTGAACCAAAACCAAAAAAAGAAAACGTAGAATTGATTGCAAGATTTAATGAAGGTTTTATCAAAGATATTAGAACTACTAAAAGAGAAAAACTACCTGAAAAAATATTAATTAGTATATTAAATAAATCTATAATTTTAAAACCTGGTTATGAAAAAGTAAGTAATGATGACCTTATTAAATGGATATATCGTGTATATAGAAATAAAAAACAAGTTAGAAAGGATGATTTTGAATATATAAGTCTTCATCAAGAAATAAGAAGACTTTATGGAGAGCAAATAAAACAACTAGAACAAGAAGAATTTTCCCAGTATCAACTTCCTCCACCTCTGCAACATATAGAACAACAACAATATTCTTCGCCGCAGCAGAGGTTGGCGTCAAAATTTAAAATAATTGAGCAAGCAAGAAAACAAAAGGAACGGGAAGATCTGGAATTGGGTGAAATTAGATGAATGAAAGGATTATACTCACCATCTAAGAAATCAGACGAAGGAGCTACTGGCAGTGGTCTGGGAAATAATTTTATTTGTCCTGATAATATCATTAATGATGTGTCACGGTTAGAGGTTCTCATAGGAGGAAAACGTGCCGGAAATAATTCACCAGAAATAATTAATGAAGCATCTGATATTTGTCGGCGATTATTTCAAGGTGGTATTATGGATATCTGCGTTTACCGAGAACTTATCGATGAACTTGCTGATGACTAGTTGTTAGATAAATGGTAAATAAAAATAAGATGATCATACATAATAATCATCGCAAACCTGTACAGGTCAGAGCAGTAAACTCACGATTACCAATCTACAGAGCTACCTATGGAGATGGATTTGGTGATGTTATTCAGGGATTATTAACAAGGATAGCCCCAAAAGTAGCACCTATTGCAAAACAATTATCGATGAAAGCTATTGATATTGTTCGTGATAAAGCTCCTGGAGCAATTGTCAATGTTGCTGGTAAGGCATTCTCAGCGATCAAAGAAAGACTAGCACGATTATTGCGACGAAAACAACAACCGGTGAAACTGGCAAGTACTGAGGTGATGCCAGCAGACGTAAGTAAAATAATAAATCAGGCTGCAAATCAAAAACTAGCGGCGATATCTGAAGAAGCAGAAAGAAATTTGACTCAGTGAACCAGGGAATAATATTTCAAGCATGATATCAGAAAGTGGAATTTCTAAACCCGGTTTTCGTGTTAGACGAAAATAATTATAATAAAATGTTTAAGCGTGAATCAGACACAGCATTTGACATGGAAGCACCTGTCCTTAAAGATGAATCAGTACGTGATTATCAGTTTTATTCTTATGAAGCACGAATACCAAATCAACGTGGAAGAATTGAACTACAAGTTCATGATACAAGTAGATACTTTTTACCTGCTGAGACTTTTCTTGAGGTAGAAGGTACAATTATAAAAACGGATGACACTAATTATGCAGATGCAGTAAAAATTGGTTTTGTCAACAACGGGATCATGGCACTGTTTGATAGCGCCACTTATATGATCGATGGAAAAAATATCGAATCGATCCAGAAAGATGTCGACGTTGCTACAACAATAATAGGATTAGCAAGATATTCTGATGATTATACAAGATCAGCAGGCCCTGCAATGATGTTTGTGAAAGATAACTCCAATAACCCTGAAAGGAAGGTTATTTTTGGAGCTAGACACATGGTTGTTCTTGTGCTAAAAGGTGATGATAACGACGCTCTGTGGAGACCTGTTGGTGATGCTGGTAAAGTAATATTGTCTAAACTTTCACTATGGATGCCGGTAATGACTCCAACGATCGCAGTAGAACAAAAATTAATTTCTTTCATGGACGCTGGTGGTAAATCCTTGTTGTCATGGTTAACAACAAGCACAGACAGTATGCAAACTAACGTTAACAGTCAGTTTACATGGCACATAGCATCACAACAGGGTGTTTCTGCACCGCGACATATTTTTATTGCGTTTCAGGAAACTAATCGATTAAACTCACAAACTCACTCTCACATGACATTTGATAAATTAGGTGTCACAGATATTTCTTTACGGATAAATGGACAACAAGAACCAACAGAGAATATACAACTAAATTATGAACAAAATCACATAGCGCGTGCATATCATCATTTAATGTCATTCATGGGACGTGATCAAAATATAGATACTGGGTTGCAAATATCACAATTAGATTTCAGAACTTTATATCCGATTTATTATTTTTCATTGGAGCATCTTGATCTATCAAAACAATCTGTCGTTGATATACATCTTAAAGCAACGCTGAATACAGGTGGTGTTGATTATAGAGCAATCGCGGTCATACTTAGCGATAAGGCCATGTTACTTGAAGGCGGTAGTGATCGAATGAGGGTCGTTGATGCACCGGTGGAAAATCTTTAATCGTGTTATTTAGAAAAATATATTTTATATAAAAATGTTGTATGGTCATGTTAATGTTATTCTGACTCCTGGTCAGGTAAAAAAGCTTCAATCAAAAACCCAACAAATGCGGAACTAAAATATCACTAAAACGAGATCAAATTGGTGGTGGTCCAAACAAATTATCGTTGACAAATAATCAGATTAAACATTTCAATAAAACCCTGGAATCAAAAACTGGAGTTGAATTTCATCTTTCCCCGAACGCCATCAAAGACATGGTTAAAACGGTTGGTATATTTCCACTTCTTGCGGCTATACCTGCATTACTTGCGGCAAAGATAGCCTCGCTACCTGCATTAGCCGCCGCTGCTGCACCAGCATTAGCAGGAGCTGCTGCAATGGGCGCTGCTGGAGCGTTAGGTAAGGCCGCAGTAAACAAAGCAACTGGAAGTGGAAACAAAAAAAAAGGACGCGGTCTAAGATTACCCGGATCTCGTTGGGGGAGAGGTCTGAGGCTTCCACGTTAGATACTCCAGCATCAAATTTTGATTTACTTGATGCTGCTAAAAAATTAAAAATAAAAAACTTCAGAGGTGTTTTCATGCGAGATCAATTACCAAAACAACCAAACAAACTCGAAACAGGTATTATTAATCTTGATGAACGTTCTGGACCCGGTACTCATTGGGTATCATACGCGGTTGATCCACGTGGAATTGTTTATTTTGATTCGTATGGGTTAGCTCCACCTGCTGAATTTATCAAGTATGTCACACCACTCCACGCAACAACCAGAGGTTCCAAAGTTTGGTATTCAACGCTACCCACACAAACAATGACAGATCCGCCAATATGCGGTCGTGAAGTAATTAATGTACTCGACGCTATATCAAAATCATCCACGCCGCCACATAAAGTCGTGCATGATTATACAAGTAATAGATTCGTTTCACGTAAAGCATTTTAAACAACATATCTTATTATAATGGTTGATATTTACGGAAGAAGATCTTCACGCGTTAAGAACAAAACCGGCGATGTTGATCTGTCGAAGTATGCGACTAAGGACAACCTCGCTGATATTATGAACCTGGCTGGAGTTGACCCAGATGAAGTTGTTATTTTTCAAGATCGATATGGTAAACTAAAAACGAGCAATATTAAATGGAATGATATAGTTCGACGAGTACTCGGTGCAGCTACAGATAATATTCCTGTGTTTACTGACGGCGGCAGAATCAGAGATTCGAGTGTATCATTTACAACTATCAGAGATGAAATTGGAAGAAGCGTTGCTAATCGTGTGAAAAATACCGGCGACACAATGACGGGTGAACTCAGCATGAACGGAAACAAAATAGTAGTTTTAAGAGATCCAACATCCGACGAAGATGCTGCAAAGAAAAAGTATGTTGACGTTAGCTATGGTACAGTAGATAATAAATTATCCATGTTACGGGCTGAGTATGACGTTCACGTGGGCGCTTTTGGAAGATTTCGCAGAAACCATCAAAGAACCACAGAAGAATTCTTCGGCACTCCGCTTGTCGTTGACATAAAACTCGTTGATATCAAAACCAACATTGACACGATCAAACAAACATAGCAAGATATCAAGACCAACATTGACACGATCAAACAAACACAGCAAAACATCGTAGCGGGGATTCCTGAGATCGTTAACAAAACCGGTCTGATTAAAATTCCAGCTGGAATAACTCCTGGACATATCACAAACATCGTGTACACAGTATCATCGGGATTTGCAACATGGTCGCAGCAAAATAATACAATCAAATATACCGCAACAGTCACTGGTGTGTACAGGCTGTCCGTGTTCAGTGCTGCGCGATTTGAGATCTTCACAATGTTTCCATGGCATCATTCCACCGACAGGTTTTCCGGGGTTGTATCTATTATATTAAATAGCGGAGCCGAAGAAATATTTATTCTGGAAGCAGCTGATAAGAAATTAACCGCAACATCTTACTGGTGGTGTTTGGAATTTGTAGCTGAAACACCTCAATTGGTTACTGCATAAAAATATATGGACGGTGCACAATACAGGTACAATCAAGCGCGTAAATGGCAGGCGGCGCTGAAAGATCAAGTCAAACAATATACAGTAAAAGTAAAAAAATATCGACGACGATTAGTTATCGTTGATGTAATTGTTTATTCAGTATCCGCTGTTGTTGCTGGAACGGGTGTTATATTATCAGCGATGACAATGATGGCACCAGTAGCTGTAACTATTTGTATTTCAGCGGCAACAACGATTGCAGGTGTGCTCAATATCATCGCAAAAAAAATATGTACTTGCACGAACGAAAAATTATCCGATTGCATGATAAAATTACACACAGCGACGGTAGCATACTCGAAATTATCCTCGTTGTTATCAGCGAGCCTCGGTGATGGAATTATATCTGATTTCGAGTTTTCAATGATGACTAAAATATACGACGAAGGTATCGGTATTAAAGATGCAAATATTAATAATGACAGAATTACTCCAGCAGATCGTGACTAACACAACTCCGCCAAAGATAACGATGATCTCGTTAAGTTCATCTAATCCTGAATTTAGTATTAATTTTCCTACTGCAATTCCAGTAAAAGAAATAGCGTTTGCTCAATTACGGGTATATTACAGCTGGCCAAATATCAGATCAAAATCATTTCATGGTACACCAGCAAATAATTCGCTCGTATTTGCTAACAAGAACAAACCAGATGGTACTCCTGACTGGATAGATGTTGGAATACCCACAGGTAGTTATGAGATTGAAGATATCAATGAGGAATTTCAACGTAGAATAAAATCAATAACCGGAAAAGAAGCAAAAATATCAATTAATGTTCATGAACCGACGCTATCCTCGACGGTTGAGATACATTATCCCGATTACGTCGTTGATATTTATCAATCCACGATAAGATCCGTACTAGGTTGGCCTGAAATTCCCCCGGTGTACGAAGGACCACCAGAACCGAAATTAAATGATTTTCTCACGGACGAAGCAAAATTTATAACAACTCCAGAATATAGAGAAAAATTTCCATGGAATAGAGCCGGTGATGCGTATCGGGTTTATAATTTCAGTGATGATATAACCTACATGAATGTTTTTAGATTGTATTCTAATCCCATTAATTTTGAGATCCAGCAATCAATCGACAAAATACAAAATCTGTTTTCATCGTTATCGCAACATTATTCTGAGGATATAAAACAACAAATTATTGAGTCAATACAGCATCTAAATCAAGTAGGATCAGATCTTAATTATATTAATAATATTTTTGTTGAAGCAGTACTTAAACATGCTATTTCCTTCCCCCGTCCTAGAAGACCATTTCTTTGTCATTATACAATATCAGAAAAAGAGTATGAAGGACCGGGTAATCTTGAATTTATAGTACCAAAATATAAAAAGGATAAAATAGACAGAATTATCAACGAAAACTTCCCTAAAATACTCGATGCGTGGAAAAAACTAGCACCACCTCCAACTGTTTTAAGACATAAAAATGATCCACATGGTGGCGGCAGACACGTTTCTCCGGGAATCGTTAATATAACCAGCACGATCGTGGTCAATCTGGTTTGTGACGTAGTCGATGGCAGCTATCAAATAGATCTCGGAAGATCAAATCAGGCTCAACAAGGATATATTTTATATACATTTACATCATAAGTTTCCCCCGGAAGTTTAATCGTGCAAGAACCAACTAATCCTGTTTATCTGCGGTGTCACAATAATATGTTAACACGAATAAATTTTAAGCTCACAGACCACCTTAATCACTTAATTGACGTACGTGGAGAAGAGCTTGTGATAAATCTGTATGTGAAATCGTAGATCTTTGATCAAGAATCTTCGATTCTAAATTAATCAAGTAAATATTATATAATGTACCAGCACGTGAGGGTTTTTATACATGACAAAGAAGTACTTGAAAACGCCATCAGAACAGCGTTTTCACAAAACATGGAGCAATTTAACGTTAATTTAGTTATTGATGAATACGGAGGTGAGGATTTCTTATTAACACAAGAACAGTTAGATGAGCTCCGTCAAAAACATATTATCGAGATCATTTGTAGCAGAGATCAGATTCTAAATTATGCACATTCCTGCATTAAAGTCGATCAACTTAAAAAAATAATATTCCAGAATGAATAAAATAAGGAGCGGATTAAGAAATATTTTATTTTATTTTATTTTATCAGAAATATTTTATTTTATTTTACTTTTATTTTATCAGAAATATTTTATTTTATCAGAAATATTTTATTTTTTTCTGAATTTCAGTGAAAAATCAACAAATTTTGTGTTTTTGATGGGTATTTTACCCATTTTGGGTGATTTTGTCCATTAGATCATAGGGGTAAGTTGCTTGATTCTCTATTTGATTTCAATTGAATAAAATATCAAAAACAGTAAAAACCAATAAATCATTAAAAAATTACATATTTTTTGAGCTAATTTTACTGATATTTGAGCTAATTTTACTGATATTTGAGCTACTTTTACTGATTTTTTCTAATTTTTGTTGGTTTTGGTATTTTATTCAATTGAAATCAATTAGAGAATCAAGCAACTTACCCCTACGATCTGATGGATAATTCAGAAAATAAAATAAATAATAAATCTGAGTACCAACTAACCCATCAATCTCAGAATAAATATATAATATTTCAGAATAAATATAATCTCAGAATAAATATAATAAATCTGAGTACCAACTGACCCATCAAAATTGCAAATTTGATCATTTTACATAAATCCGAGTATCAACTAACCCATCAAAATTACGAAATTGATTGGTTTGCATGATCCTGAGTACCAACCAGCCCATCAATCTCAGAATAAATATAATCTAAGAATAAATATAATATTTCAGAATAAATATAATGTCAGAATAAATAAATAATTAATTCAGACAGGGGTGCTTTGGTCGTTTCCCGCTGATATAATTTTTCTTAAGTATCTTATGCGTTTACTGATTGTTTTATTCGTTTCGTACTCGTGTGATAACAGCGATCTGACCTTTTCTACTGTGGCAGAAAGAGGAACAAATTTATTTACTTGATCATCGCTCACCATAGCCAGTGACTGAAACATAGCTGACTGAATCCGCTTTATGAACTTATATTGAGATGATAGAACGTACTTATTTTCGTCCTTAAGCTCTTCCAACGTTTCAAAATCAGATATTATTTTTTCAGGATTTAGTTCGTCAGATATATTAATTCCGTTTTCTTCTAGTTTTTTGATAGCAGAAATAATGTCTTCGATATTTTTGTGGTTCATTGTATAATATATAAATCTTTAAAATAAAGAAAAATTATCCCTAGAACCCCTATCGAGTCTTTAGCGAGTTTGTCGGGATGTTTCAAGGACAGTACAGCCAAGAACTCGCAGATTGCCATCGCATTCTACCAAGTTCACCAGGCACACAAAACATTTAATGAATGAAGAACCTCTATTCGAGTCTTTTAGCATGTTCAGATTATGCATGGACGGCACATATATTATGAAATGGAACCTCTATTCGAGTCTTTTAGCAGGTTCAGATTATGCATGGACGGCACATATATTATGAAATGGAACCTCTATTTGAGTCTTTTAGCAGGTTCAGATTATGCATGGACGGCACAGCCAAGAACTCGCAGATTGCCATCGCATTCTACCAAGTTCACCAGGCACACAGAACATTTAATGAATGAAGAACCCCTATCGAGTCTTTAGCGAGTTCAGATTATGCATGGACGGCACAGCCAAGAACTCGCAGATTGCCATCGCATTCTACCAAGTTCACCAGGCACACAGAACATTTAATGAATGAAGAACCTCTATTCGAGTCTTTTAGCAGGTTCATTATGCAATGAATGACGACACAAACATATATTATGAAATGAAACCTCTATTCGAGTCTTTTAGCAGGTTCATTATGCAATGAATGACGACACAAACATATATTATGAAATGGAACCTCTATTCGAGTCTTTTAGCAGGTTCATTAAGTATGTAATGAGATGTAATAAGATGAAATATATGTAATGAGATGTGATGAATGAATGAATGAAATGAGATGTAATGCAATGAGGCCATTTTCTCCGCGAGAACACCCACCCACAATAATCAACCCGTGGTAAATACAAAAACATGTATCTACCACGTTTGACATGATAGGATGGTGTTCTCGCGGAGGGGGGCTGGCGGTGCCCCAATTAATTATAAAAATCGCTAATATGCGTAACCACCCGACCAATTGTCAGTCATGGGATTCGATCCTGGACCGCGAGCGTCACAGTCCAATACGATACTGAATGACCTATCAAATCTTGTTAGAAACATATATTTCGGAAGTTAATATATAACTAAAGAACTAATTTCAAATATATTTACACTGAAATAGTGGTTTCTGAATAATAATAATAATTTCTACATTTAAATAACTACCTGCATTAAAATAACGGTTTCTGAATATATCTGTATTATGCAGACTGCAAATACCTGAGAAATCAATAACGGATTGTGAAATGCACCTGTACACTAACAACGGTTTCTAAGCTGATTGTATATAACTACCTGCGGATCAATAACAGCGGTTGTAAAATTGCCCTGATTTCTCGTAATGTTGTATGATGGGAAATATTTAAAAATCATAAATATGCTTCTACGAGTAATTAATTACGACGTAATTAGTTAAACTGACCAATTACGATCATAAAAAATCAAAAATCTACGAAGAAAACTATATATTACAAAATAATCTCCCCCTTATATAATCAAAAATTCAGTAGTGTATGGAGGACATACTGTGACATAAATTAAAAAAATTAAATTAATGTGGTGATGATAGTTAATAATGTGGTGATGATAATTATTGATACTGAAAGATGATTCTCTGTTTATAATTTTTTGAGAAAGCAGATCTGGTTATATTTTCTGCGATAAATTGTACCAAAAGCGGATTAATATTAAAGTATTTCGCAGCTGCGTTCATAGATTGAAATGTAATTTCTTCACCAGTTTCTATGTTTGTGGAATTTACCGCCCTTCTGGAAACTGTCTTACATCTTCCAGTATTACCACGTGTATTATTCTCGCTGTGTGAGATAGCTTGTAAATTGGATAAATTATTGTTTTGAGTGTTCCCGTCAATGTGATCGATCACAAGACCGTCTTTGATCACTCCGAAGAAACATTCGTACGTAAATCTATGACATAGATAATGTTTCCCTCCAGCAGTAAACATTAGATAACCAGTATTAGAAACATTACCAACAGGTCTTTTAAGCATACAGTGTCTGATGACACCATTACGATCTGATTCGTAATTTGTTATTGTGGGATGTGGGACAAATTTATTTTGCTCCATTATAATAATATTATTTGTTTAAATCATTGTTTGTCTGAAATCTTGATATATAATCCTCCACGGATTTTATAGCATTTTCACCATTATTATTTTTTTTGTCATAATATCTTTTAAGCTCTCTGAACCGTTTTGCACCGCAATTTCCGCATAATTTTGTTTTTCCTCGCACTCCAACACCACACCGCAGACACGGTATTGGTCCTAGACTTCCTTGTCGTATACTTTGTAAGTGCATCCAGCAAAATTCACCTCTACAGGATTTATTACATCGATTTACTGAACCGATCATCAACCATCTGCATTGAGACATTGTATATATAACATTTTTTATTTAAATATTTGTTTTAATTATATGAACGAGTTTGAGAGATTATCCCAAACTAGGCCTTCTAAATATAAATTCAACCTCGACAGATTATCTTCTGACTTGCCAGTACGAGATCTGGTTGATCCGAAAAATAAAAGTCTGATCTCGAAAATTCACGACGCCAAGAAAGAATTTTACACGGATGGTGCATCTCATACATGGTCAACGTTCAAGATTATAGGCAATACTGTCAAGGACGCCACAATGAATGACAAGCGAGCGGCAACTATCATTAACTACATCACTGAATACGAGGGCAATCAAAAATATTTCTTCAGAGTAAAATTTATTGTATTAACAGAAACAGGTAGTTGGATTATCCGTGACAAATATGATCCTGTTCTTGGCAATAATAAAACTGTCATATTAAGTAAAAATTCCAGACCGGGTCTACTGACGGGTGTTGACAAACCGTATTATGAGCGAGCATATCCTGTAACAGCGGTTATTTATGGAATTTATGAGATAAATAAAAAACCCAATGTTGATAAACTGGCACCCATGAAATTTTCAAGGTTAAATTGTGTAGCCGAACGAGTAATAGAACACTTTACAAACGCGATGCGTGGAAACGGATTAACTGATTTAAGACGTAAAAAAATAAACTCGTGGGCTGATTCAGTCAAGGATAAAGGTGCTACAATAAAAGATGTTGCTGAGTTGGGAAAAATATTAAAATTTCCAATAACCGTAGCGACAATAACGGGAGAAGTACTGTACCAAAATATAAATCGAAAGGAGCTCCAATAAATATTATTGATCACAACGCGCATGCATGGACCAGCGCAGTAACAATATTTCCACAAGATCGAACTGTTAGATTTTACTCCCCAGATAATTCTGGGATAGATAGAATGTTTGATTTTATCAACGAAATAAGTAAAAACGATCCTGTATCGGTATGGTTATTTAAAAGTAATGAGGAAGGTGAATTTGATCAGTTTGTTAGACCAAATGGTGAAATATATCGAACAGAATCTCTCCATGACGAGATGAAAAATCTCGCGGAGAAGTTTTTAGAGTGCAAACACGCAGAAAATACTGACAAATTACTAATTGTTTTACCGTTCCATCTGTTGCGGCGCATTTCGCCAGAGAACGAAATTCATGGAAACCAACACGATTTGATTTACTCGAGGACGTACGCGCAAGTTGCGTCGAATACGGACACGGTGGATTGTGGAATACCAAATATAATTACGATGACGTTATTTCGGTTGATATGGTTGCATGTTATCCGGGAAGTTTTCTAGAATACGGAGATTGTTCTGTGTACTTTAAAAGATTCGGTCACCCCACAAACGAGATGACGCGAGTAGCAATTAATGGACCATTACCTGATTTTGATCTGACTGGATTTGCTTGTGTTGAATCATTCGAGTTTAACAAAAATCTTCACAAGATTTGTTATGTTTGGTTTGGCAGACATTTTTGTGAAAAACGTTGGGCACCTATAGTTTTGTTACGATATATGCTAGATTGTGCGATATTGACATCGTTGGTGGTCAGTGAGGCAATTATATCATATCACGCGCAGACCGAAGTTTGGTTGCCCATGCCAGATTATATCAATCTCGATGAAGTTATTAGCGAGTTTAAGGAAAAATGTCCTGATGTTTCCGAAGATGATATCATCAAAGAAGCTCCTAAAATTCTCGAGATTAAACTCAAAACCGCAAAAGATCTCGGTAGAAAAATTATAGGTAAATTTACTCAAGGTGGTGCATATGATCATAAAAGACATCACACACGATTAATTTTAGATGATGCCGAGTACGATTTTATAATTGCTGATACAACAGCGAGAAATATATTTGTAAATCGAGAAAGTGTTTATTTATCCAACGGAACAAAATTGGGTATGATCGTTAGTTACATAAATGACGTCTCCCCACAGTATACTCATCTAAGATCTTCCATGTTGGCTTATGTTTCTATAAATTTATTATCGATGATTAATAGATTTCCCAAGACCGCAGTCAGAGTCGCAACAGATTCGTTTTACATTTCGAGTAAATATTTAGAATCTGTTATGAAATTTACAAGTAATGATGAACGATGGGGTTCGTGGAGAATAAAAAAAGAACTATTACACAATTATACAGAATCAGCAGATGCTCCAGTGAGAGATTTTTATCGTAAGGGTAATAAAATATCAGAAATGTCGAAAGCGCCATCATTGAGTGATCCAATAACCAGATATAAGACAGTATATCTCAATGGACCTGGTGGATGCGGCAAAACGACTCGAGCAATTAATGTTTTTAGAAATTCAGATATGATCGTGCTGACACCCACACATAGACTTGCACGCGAGATGAAACAACGGCAAGTACAATCTTGCACGTATCATAGTTTATTTCGGTGGCGCGGGGATACATGGACTCCTGAACGAATGGGAGAAAAATATATACCTAAAACAATTATTTGGGATGAGATATGTACGGTGTCATTAGATACATTAAAAACGTTTCTTGATTGGTTGTTGACGAAAAATACCGCTATAATAATGTGTGGCGATCATGGTCAACCGCCGCCTTTTGTTGGACCATCTCCACATGATTGGCTAAAAAATTTCGTTGATTATTACGAAGAAATGGATGATGATCATAGAGCTCTTGATGCAAATTTGAAGGAATTAAAAAAATTAATCAGATTACAATCAAACAAAATTCAGTGTGAAATATTACGTGGAGTGATCTCAGAGACCTCAATGAGCGATTTTTTAAATTTATGGAGACCCAACGATTTGATCGTAGCAAGCAGAAAAATAATCAGAGACGATTTACAACAGCAGTTATTTGAACTACATAAAGAAAAATATTCAGAATTACCCGTACCGTTGTGTTATAGACCATCAGATACACGAAAACAGAATATTAATGTTGATATTCCAGGACCATTGATAGAGTCAAGAAAACAGAATCTCGTATTAAATGATATTGTCGCCGTCGATATCAGTGTGGTCGAAGATGCATTATGCGCTGACAAATCTCCATGGGTGTTGGGATACGCCATGACGATCCACTCATCTCAGGGATTAACTATTTCTGACACACGAGTCTGGATTGTAGACGATCACATCGCGTGGTCAAATTTAGTTTATTTAGCGGTATCGAGGGTCAGAAAAATATCTCAATTACGTAGAATTATAATTCCTGAAATCGTTGATAAATTTAACATCATCGATGATGATATAATAAAAAAAAAATTAATCGGATATAAACAATCTGATAAAAAAAATAAATGCGACTTTGATCTTGATGTTGAATTTATTATTGAGTTAAAACAGCAGCAGAATAATCATTGCACAAGTTGCAATTGTATAATGCTGTGGAGGTATTCCAGTAATGATTCAAGACAATTTACCGTAGATAGAAAAGATAATAGTCGCGGTCATACACGAGAAAATATCATGTTGACCTGTCTCGAGTGTAATCAACGTCGCGGTGCAGGCACCCTTGGCGCTAGTGCTAGTTAAGTGATCGTGGTGGTAGTTGTGTATCCGTGGGGATTATTTGTAGTTGTTCACGTACAAATCCATGTTGAGGAGCAGCCGAATCTAATCTGTATATTGCAGGTCTACCTGGTGATCTTGTCACGATGGATATTTTGTGTGTGGTAACACTCCAAATAGGATCAGTCGCTCTCGCGCTACCACCTTCAAGTTCACCAGGCTCATATAAATATCTGACTGTGACATCACCCAATATTTTCTGTTTTTCAACATCTTTTCGTTGTGTTGGTATATTTTTTTTCGTAATTGAATTAATGGGTTTCATGTTGGTTGTTCGTGTAATCTCATTATTTAATGCAGCTATCACGTTTGGTAATCTTGCCACCCATTCGCGAGATCTTTTATCCTGAATAAATTCCTTCGCGTATTGATATCCAAATAACCGCTCAGCAAGTGTTCGATTAAATCGCTCAACAATCGCCTGATCACGGTGAATTGCAGTATGTCCTCGTCGTATTTTGGTATTATGTTGTTTCATCAACGATGATACTGGACCAAGACATTCCTTACCAGGATCAACCTGTAGTAGCTGTGGCCATCGTAGACCACCTCGTGGTCCACCACCTCGTTGATAAATTCGTTCAAATGTATCGGCTACTTCAGATGATGTTTTCGTTGATAACGGTTCTGCTTCTTTATATCTACTTGCAACATCAACTACGGTTAACGCGTATTTGTATGTTTTTCTACGCACAGTATCATGCGGTAAAAACAGAATATCAGCTTGATGAACTTCATTAGGAACACTGACATCGAAATACGCGTCCTTAATTTGTTTAGGACGTGGTAGATAAATTTGCCATATTGCTTGCTTAGATAACCACGTTTTAGCAGTAGAATGTTTAACCGCTGCTGCATCAGCAAGTTTACCAATTGCTGCTTTGCCTCTCCAGTATCCTCTCGGTGAATAATAAATCGATTCCATTTATATATTACCAGCCCCAAGTGCTAATTTACTTTTCATCGCGGATCTTACTAACCAATTAGCTAATTTTTCTTTGATATTTTTATTTTTTATAGAATCTAGCGCGTGAATTAATTTCACATCCGCAATATGTCTATCTTGTAGATTTTTACTTTTATACGCAACATCATGAGCGTGACAAGCTCGATCAATAGCGTTTATTGGTTCCTCGCCTGGTTTTGGTTGATCTTGATTATCGAGCCTGATATCAAGTCTAGTACCAGGACCGCAATAATTATATCCTGGTAGATGTTTTTCTCCGATGTATTTAGCCCATGGAGCACCTGGAAACTTTGACATCAAATTAGCAATATCACCACCGTGCTTATTAGGTAAAAACGAAAATTTCTTCCTACCGCATACAGAACATTTTCCACCATATGCTATTTTTTTATTTTTTGTTATAACTGTAGCTAAATCAATAGTTGGAGTTTTAACTCTACAGCGTAAACAATATAAACTCATGATATAATATATATGGATATAATTGATTTCTCAGCAACTCGGCGACGAGAGCCAGTTAAACATCATCCTGCGCTACCGAACTCCATCAGAATGATTATCATAGGACCATCTGGATCGGGTAAGACGCAATTATTACTTAATTTGATAATGAGATGGTTGAAATGGGATAAATTGTATTTAGTAGCACCATCCACTGATGATCAACGATGTTATGATGTACTTAAAGATTTCAGTGAAAACGCGCGATTACTGGACGAGGGTAATGATGTTATAGAGTTTATAACCGATATTGATGAAGCACCGTCCGCAGATGTTTTAGACGGATTTATCAATAATTTAGTTGTATACGACGATGTGATGCTAGATAAACAATCAAATCCAGCTAGAATATTTTCCCGAGGTAGACAGAAAAATACAGATGTGATCTATGTTACTCAACGATATACACAAATTCCGAAAGTAATCAGGGACAACTGCAACATTTTAGTTGTGTTTAATGGTGTAGACACACACACGCTGCGAAATATTCATCAAACTTGGTGTGGTGGTGACATGGATATAATTAAATTCAGAAATTTCTTCTCACGAGCGCAAGCTACTCCGCATGGATTTATAACAATAAATTTACATGATCCAAGAACAAGATATCGTGTGGGTCTTGATAAAATCTTTTAATTAATAGCAGCAGAGAAGGCACCTACCAATGTTGGTCGTCCAGTAATTAAACAAAAAAATAAATAAACATGTAGAGTACTTTATTTTTCAGCTATCTTTTCGATAGGGTTTTATTGATGGGGTTGGTTTCAACAAAAAATAAAATCATCTCAAGGAAACATTTATTTGTGAAAATCTGGACCTTTCTACGTGTTTATTTTTTTTGTTTATTTGTTTGTCGGAATTCTATGGTCTGTTCGCCCTCTCTGCTGCTTCATAGTCTGTGCATATTTCTGATGAAACATTAAACTTGATATAGTTTATTTTGTAAGTGGGCTTGTGGAAAGTAATATTAAGACATTAAGTACTGTTGGCACTCTTTTTAGGTGAAATGACCAACTCTAAAGTGATTATTTTGCATAAATCACTCCCTAGTATGACCCCTGTAAGTATTACGATTCTCAAATATATGTGTATTGTCATTAGCTGACAAGCCAGCAGACAGCTCCTCCATTTTCATAGTGATGATTTTTGTTTCTTCCAACCTGTATAGTTGTGTTTACTAGCTGTGCCAGATTTCATTTGTGTAACTCCAGTAACTTTTCCTTAATCTTATTAACAGGTCTCAGTGAAAATAAAATCCAATTAAAAACATTTTGTAAAAAACCCCCAGAAAAATCCATTTCATATCATAACAATATAATGAGGTCATCTGCATATAAAGCCAAATATGCCTATAAAATTTAATTTGTTAAACTCGGGAATTATTTTAAAGATGTGTATTAAAAAATTTGATCAGGTTACAAATATTCTAATCAAATTTCATTTGTCCACTTTGCATGGTTCTTGCACAATTCTGTTAGTGTCTCTCCCAGGACCAAATCATGACATAATTCGTTATAAAGAAATGTTTTTGTCTTGGATTCCTGTAGTTAACAAATTTTGACAGTTCAAATCCAGAGGTTCATCCTTACTCCATGTGACTGATTGTGGTGAATAATCAATAATTAAATTTAAAGTTCGGAGATCAAACAAGATGTTCCAAGCTTAATTTAGTTTTTCAAACTTTAAATGAATTGTTGACTTTGTCTTCTGAAAATAAAATGAAAAATAAATACAATAATGGATTTGCCCTTTTTGCTTTATATTTTTTCCCAAGACATGATCATCCTGCCATAATAAAACAGGTCAATAATGACCAATGATTGCTGACAGTAATTTCAAAGTAGGTTGATATTATTGTTGTACCTTCTCTCCTAAAAAGTCTCAAACTAATCACCAATAACAGATATTGAGTAGTTAGTTACATTTTCCCAGCATTAAGGGAAATTCATACTTACCATTTGATTTATTTCTTCTTTTTATGACAACAAAGACCACTATAATGACTGCTATGACCACCACAGCTGCTCCTATTCCTCCAGCAATTCCTGCTATATTGGGACCAGCTTGCCCTTGTTGCTGTTCAACTGCATATACAACAGATAGGGTTTTACATGTATTTCCTTTTCAAATAAGCTAATATCACAATATAAATTTTAACGTTTTGCATTACATAAGGTTATTGTGATTAGCTATTACTATTTCTGCTCCTCATATTAAAAAATATCGTATTGTTTGAAAGAAAAAAGTTATGTTAGAAGTTTGTCACCATATGAGGTCCTTTTTGGAAATGATATTACTAACTTCATCCCATGAATACCCATCGATGTTTTCTAAGTGCACACACACACACACACACACACACACATATATATATATATATACATACATATATGTGTATCTATCAGTCTGTCCATTTTTTTCATATGACTTTTCATAAGGATGATTATAATGCCCCTTTCTCAATATGCCTCTACTGACCTTCTTTTGCATCCATATATAACTACCTGCCTAAAAATTGCTGATTGTTTCCAGAATGGATTTTTTAAAGCATAGTGGCACGCGCAAAAGTAGTTTGAAATAGTAATGAGTCAAAAAATACTTTTGCAACTACATTTATACAATTATTGTTTATATTGTTACATGTTTAGGCTCTCACAAACAGTAACAAGAAAAAATTGAAGACAACAAGCTTTGTAAAATTTAACAAATAATTGCCTAGAAAAGCAAGGAAAAAATGGAAAAAACTTACGGTTTAAAGAATCAAATCCAAAAATGATCCAAGAATAGTCTAAGAATTAAAAATTAAAAGTCCTAGTAATAAAATGTTCTAATGAATTTTAGTTTGAGTCCCGACAAAAATCCAAAATGGAAGGCGATGACGTATACTGTAGCCAGTATAGTATTGACATGTCAACAGTTCTTTGTTGTACTACAAGAAAAAATATTCCAGTTTTTGAATTCCGAATAATTCAATAAATGTCTTTGTCCAAGAATTCTGCATGAGCATGTATCCCTTGGGAAAAGAATTCATCTTTTAGAATCCAAATAATCTGAAGAAAAATTAAAATCTAACTTTAACTGGTCACAACAGAAAAAAACAACCTTGAAGTCAAAATGTTTAAAAGCCCAAATGAGATTATTTCTCAAACATCAGAATTAATCCTGACTATTGCACAATTCTGGTAAAACCAGAATTTCAAAATAGAGGTTATTACGTGTAAAATGTCTCGATTCCACCCTAAAATCCCACACTAGGAATGAATCAAAAAATGAAAAAAGATGTTTACTTCATCTGTTACTAATTTTGAATCAAGGTCAGGAACTAGGTCAGCAGAAAGATACAAAGTTCTATTATTAGGTGTTTACGAAAAACAGTCAGGTCAAACTAATTTCTGGAAAATGTCTAATTCCAGTAAACAAAATTACATTACTATAACATGTATTGGAATACAAAATTTAAAACCTACAAACAATTATATTAAATCAAATATAAATTAAATCAAATATATATAACACTTCCCCCAATAAAGAAAAAGAAAGATTTATAGGATGAAGTTTTCTTTTTACCAATGATTAATTATACAGGAGGTTAAAAAAACAAACATAAGAACTCTTATGTATTATAAACAGTGTACATGAAATAATACATATCCATTCACAAGGAAGTGCGTCTGCTATTAAACTATCTTCTCCCATGAAGTGCCTGATGTCAATGTTATTTTCCTATAAAAGTAAACTCCACCTTAACAGTCTTTGATTTTTATTTTTCATCTTGCTGATGAAAGTAAGGGCGTTATTTTTTAAATACCAAAACTTTTTAATGATTCCATGACTGGCTTGTATGCTGACCTAACCAGCAAACAGGTGCGCAAATGTGAACAAAGACATATCCACCTTGTCAGAAAGTGACATCATGACTGGACTGTTTGAAACCACTGCAGACAATCACAGCATTTTTGTGCACAGAAGAAACACACACAATGTCCATCATTTTTTCAATGCAGAATCAACTCATGGACACACTTTTGACAGAGTCCAATCATGATTCAACAATGTTGAAAGACTTTAAACCAGGTATGCAGGAAACAAAGATTTCCTCCAGACAGCAACTGCCCTTGATCCCAAGTTCAAAAACCTCCCTTTCCTGACACAATATTTGATTTTAAGTCTTCAATCGACTGGCTGTCTATGTCCACTTCATATGAACAAAATCAACCCATGAAAGTTAAACAGGTACGCAATCAATATCCTGCTAGTGGTGCCCCACCCTTTCCTGCATTACTACAGTTGTCAGCAGAGGATATAAGCACAGCTACATCTCACTAAATAAAAAGAATTAAGGTCACCAGAATGCCTCTGACTCATCTCAGTTAGCAAACGTTGACTATGTTTCTGCTTCGTCTGGGTACATTGATGCTTCCATTACTCCAACAAAAGCATTTCTTTTTTTACCAAAGGCAACTAATGATGGACTTGCTTCCATTTTTGGAGCTGTATATATTGTGAAAGTGGAGAAAAATACTAAAACTGTTCTTGAAAAAGTAAATGAAGAAAGTGATAGTTGCAAGGATGAGGAATCCATTCCTCTTGTGCAAAATCCATTACAATGGTGGCAAGTTCATCAACATCAGTTTCTGCTGCTATTCAGTTATGCAAGAGAACTGATCTGCATACCAGCAGCATCTGTCCCTTCTGAAAGGGTCTTTAGTAATGCAGAATACATTGTTTTAAGCCAAAAAGCAGCAATCAGTGCAAGGAATGTTGATATGCTACTATTTCTCAAGAAAAACATGACTATGCCTTAATGTCTTTGTGAATGTTCTGAACTCTAGACTTGACAGATTCAGTTAATAGGGCTAGGACACTTAAACACTTTACTTGAAGCACATTCATTTGCTGATCTTTTATTTCAAACTAGATAAACTGACATGCCCCAGTGTTTTCCAGTCATAAATTACTTTGTATCAGCTAGTCACATTACATAATTTGTGTTCCCTCTTGTTTGGAGAAATTTAGTTTGACAATGTTGCAAAGTTAACATGAAAACACTTGAGTTTTCATCAATGATCAAGTTGTACATTTAGTTTAATTTTGCTAGTCACAACAAATACAGTTTCAAGTCAGCCAAATTTGGTTCTTCTGCGATTTTGTTTAGCTGCCTGTTCAAGCAATTAGTTTATCAAGCTGAACCCATTATAGGTATGGAATCATTGTTATTACTTTATTTTACAATTCATTGTTCAAACTGAACAGTTCTAGTACAAAAAATACCGCCTGCTTTTCTGTAATTTTGCATCACCATATGAAATAATTAGGCAGATTCCACCTGGAACTTATTTTAAGCAGACTCCAGGCACAATCAAATTCCTGCTATAAATACATCTTTAGGCATAATTTTGGACTTGGTTGATTTTCTACCCACCATCTAGGTGGAATTAGGAACTTAGTCACTGGCATCTATTATATGAAAGGAGGAATCTGGATTTAGTTTATTTTCTAACCAACATCTAAGCAGAATGAAGAACTTAGTCATTTACATCAGTTAAATAAGGCATAATTAGGACTTGGCTTTTGTGTGTCTGTAAAGTTAAATGACTGAAAATATAGTGATATTTTGTGATTGTAATATCACTAACAGTTCAATAAAAATATTAATAAGATATAATAAAATTAGTTTCTTGTACAATTTGAATGATTTTCAGCAGCATTTATATTTCCTGTTTCTGATAGCTGTAATTTTATTGTTTATTTTGGGCACAATTTATAACTTCTTTCCACAGCTTCCCTTGTTAAATTTGTTTTTCAAATTTGTTGTTGTTGTATTTTTGTTTAACTTCAATTGGATTTAACTGCCCTCAAACAAGTTTTCATCTTGTTTTCCATTTTAAAACATAATTTCGCTTTTCTCCTGACCTGAATTTCCTCGATATGGACCCATTTTTTAATATCATCTCCAAAACTTTTTTTAAATAATGCTCTGTCTGGTCCCATTCCACTTTGAGCTTTCAAATAAGTATTTGTTCTGTTTATTGTTTAACAGAGGATCATTGTATAAAGCTTTTTGATTGGCCAAAATTTTGTAATTGCCTAATGAATCGTCGCGTAATAGAAACTGATGGGAAAGAGCATGTTTGCTAAACATGGCGAATCAAATTTTTGAGCGGGATGAGAGATTGAATAACCATTTGAAAAATGTATGGCAATGAGAATACCCTGAATGCAAATTTGATGGGAACATAATTGGTCAATCTGTATGAAAACTGAATGCCAGGACAAGCATTTTGCTTTTTGTGCCATAAAGAGCTTTACAGTAGCGGCTAACGTGCTAAATAGGACAAAGAATTTAATCATAAATCAGGATGATTTCGAATTTATACAACTCCAAACTGATTAACTTCCAACGCACCAAGAATATTTTGATAATATAAACAATAATGCCACACGAGATTGAAAGCAGATTTTACTTTTCAGCCAAGAAAATTCCACAAAGATATGACTATCTTTGATAGACATGAATATCTGGCAATAATTCCCACCAGTGATCTACATGTTGTCCCTCCTTAAATTCTGAAGTTTAAAATAAGAGTAATAATATCATGATAAACGTTTGTCAGATCTTTATCATTATTATTATTATTATTATTACTATAAATAAATGCACGACATTTGTCAATGTGCTAGTTCATTATTACATGAATTTTTACTTATTTTTGTCATGATAGCACTGCACTATATGAACCTTTCTATCATTTTATTTTACTGAACAAAAGATCTTCTAATCAGACTGTCACGGAATGGTATAAAAAATTTTATTTATTAAATACATGTACTCGTTTTTCATTTTTTGTGTACAACGATACCTGAGGGTGATTTATGTATATTGTTTTTGTATTTTGAAATAGTGAGTTCGGTTCATCCTATGCCACACATGCTAAGTACTTTTGATGGGAAGAACCAAATGCCTTCATTGCACAGACAGTATCTGTGTATGAATACTTTACCGTACATAAAACTCTTTACATTATGGATAGTCTTGTCAGTCAGCGGTCTACTAAAAGGACTTGCATATCTTCAGCTGTAGAGGTATGTAAGTTTATTAATTTCTTGTATATACGATATAACTATTGTACTACCACGTTTATTTTTGTATGTTTGCTATGTAGCTTTGGTTTATACAGTATAAGGCACATATTTTTATTGTTTGCGACTTAGCAAGGGATTTATATTAGTAATATAAGGCTATGTATTTAAGAAATGTTTAGTACAGTAGGATTCTTATCGAGCAGGGTTAGGTTTACTTCTGAACCTGTTGTTGTGTAATTATTGTCTCTTGTCTTGTCTTGGCATCCGTCCATCTATGGGAGACGATGGTGTAGCTCCAGAGTAAGCTTTTGTTTATCCTTCTTTTTAGGTCTCTTTTCAGCTTGTTTTCTTTTCCTTTCTTCCTCTGCTTTTTGAACTCCCTGCCTGACAGCTAGACACCAGGTGGAACGGTTGTTTGCACAGCTCTCCCAGACATTGACATTGATGTTGGCCATCTTCATGTCCTTCTTGCAAACATCTTTGTAGCGCAGACATGATCGTCCAGTCGGTCGTGCACCTTCTGCTAACTCCCTGTATAGCAGGTCCTTGGGAATGTGGCCTGGGTCCATTCTCTTGACATGGCCAAGCCAGCGAAGGCACCTCTCGCTGAGAATGGAGAACATGCTGTTGATGTTGGCGCATTCTAGAACCTGTGTTTGGTACTTTGTCCTGCCACTGGATGTGCAGAATGCACCGCAGACATCTCAGGTGGAAACTGTTGAGTTTCCTCTCGTGTCTTGCATAGCTGGTCTATGTTTTGCTGCTGTAGAGGAGTGAGCTCAGCATGCAGGCTTGGTGGACATGCAATTTGGTCTTCTCTGTGAGTTTGGGGTTGCTCCAGACCCTCCGGTCAAGTCTGGCCATCACTGCTGCTGCTTTGGCAATCCTGCCATTCACCTCAGAATCAATGGAGAATGAGCTGGAGATGTTGGACCCGAGGTATGTGAAGTTCTTGACAACTTCCAAGTTGTACCCATCAATGGTAACAGAGGGAGGGGAGTCTGCGTCCTGCATCATGACGTTCGTTTTCTTCAAACTGATGGTCAGTCCAAATTCCTTGCAAGCGTGGGGGAGGCAGCATACCAGGTGCTGAAGTCCATTTTCAGTGTGTGATGTCTAGGCTGCATCGTCGGCGAAGAGCAATTCACAGATAAGTACCTCTGTGACTTTAGCCTTAGCACGGATACAGGCGATGTTGAACAGCTTGCCATCAGCCCTGGTATGGATGTACACTCCTTCGCTGGCCGCCATGTATAGCCTATCGTGTGCTGAAAAAATGGCTTTCCACCCTACAACAACAACAACAACAACAACAACAGTCTTGATAGATCCCATGCTGGGGTAATTTTACTCCAAGCAGCTACAACATATTTGTACATCTTTGTGTACATTGTGATATGGCTCTTACTGCCCATGGTCAGTTCATGTGAGATAATGTTGGGGTTTGTGCGGGGTATAAACATGGGTGGGGTATACTAAATAATTTTTACACAGTTAATTAATTTTTTCAGGGTATATGCATCAAAATATGGTAACTGCTGAACCCCTATGATAAATATGTTGAGTAAGAAATCCCAATATGATTGGTCTGACAAGTGTCAGGAATATTTTAACAAATTAAAGGCCATACTTAAAGGTGCATCAGCTCTTTCAGCTCCAGATTTTAGTCAATTATTTAAAATGTCTGTTGATGCAAGTTATGCTGTGGTTGGTGGAATATTGATTCAAGAAGGCAGAAATGGTGCAAATCATCCAGTGTACTATTTTTCTAAAACATTAAACAAACACCAGAAAAATTATTCTTCAATCACGAATGAAAAGTTTGTCTTTGATATCGACTTTGCAACATTCTTAAGTGTATATTAGTTATGTTCCCTCTCTGATTACTGTATATTGTGACCACATACCCCCTACTTTCATTAACAATTTGAAAAACAATAATCAGAGATTGTTGAGCTGGAGTTTGATGCAACAGGAATACAATATTGACATTGGAGACATCAACAGAAAAAAGGATAATGTGATTCCAGTTGCACTCTCAGATGTATATAATTACTATATTGTTATATATTGTATACATTTTGTCTAATTCTTTCTGTGTGATTTTAAGAGTTATCCAAATGAATTAAGTTATATTCTGATTTGAATTCCAATCTTGTATGTGGTGATGCAACAGTAGCCTGGAATATTGTTGATATGCTATCAGTCTTGATGTATCACAATGATATAATCCAAAATGTCATTGAATGAATTCACAATAATTCCAAGATCATAATTTAATCTTAAAGTCTAGAGTACTTTGTAATTACACTGATTAATTAATTCAAAAAATCCTCTCAATTGTACACAAATTGATTCCATTAAGACTGATTTTAATGTATGGAATTAAAATTCTGAAATAAACAACAGTTATAAAGAAAGCTAAGGCACAATAACAGAACCATGAAGAGATCCATTTTCACATCAAATTCATTAACAACTTGCTTCTAGAACATTCATAATTTCTACAAAACTAAAGACAGTGAACTCAGCAAACATGTTTATCTCTAAGTAATAATTATCTTAATATATAAACAAAAATCATAAACAAATATTAGTTTTGTAATAAGTTCTTTCCCCAAAAAAACTCCAAAAGATGTTATTAGTCAGGTAGGACTCTACCCTAAATTACTGACCAATCTCAACCATGCAATATATATATATATATATATATATATATATATATATATATATATATATATATATATATATATATCCATAAAAATAACAGTGAAATACATTTGTTTCAAATTCAAGAAACTTTTAAGGACTACTTAACACTGTCAAGTACTTTTCCATTACTTTTGGAACTGACATTAAATTTAATCTCTTTTCAAGGTTGCTACAAAAATCCAATCAATTTTTGTGAATGTGTGAATCCTGGAAAAAACCTAAAAGAAACAGCAGACAAGTATGTTTATTTGCAGTAGACTGAAAGAGTAAAACATATTTCCTTGGTTTATGACTTGCATAGATCTGGGATAAATCAAACCTATATGCCTGATTGTGATTATTCAAGATATATATATATATATATATATATATATATATATATATATATATATATATATATATATATATATAAGTCAATTGTGTGAGTTTATATTGTAAACTGACAATGTGCAGACTTGTCTGTGGATATGTTGACTGCAAAATAAGCCATGAATACAGCAATAATTTACATATTACCTCCAGGAAAGATTACTGTAATCTCGGCTGAGAATGGACTTCTGCCTTTCTCATTCCAGGAGTACATTCTGTACTTGTAGTTTCCAGGGGAAGGCTGGGTAACATTGACAAAACAGATTCCATTACGAAGCCAAATCTGCGTTTCCTTTAGATCAGCAACACTTGAATTTTTCCAGGCCATGTCAGGGTCAGTGGTGGATATGTATTGTATGACAAATGTCTGGACATGAGATCCATTATATCCAGGTTCAAACTGCAGCTCAATCTGGTTCTCAATAAATCGTGTGAAGTAAAATTTGCTAACCGTCTGAGGAGGACCTGGAAATATTGAAAAAATTAAACTCCAAATTCACTTAAAACTTAAGCTAGAGCATCTAGGAATCTACACAATCAACACATAGTATAAGGAATTATAAAATATCATCAAAAATATGTTAGTAATAAATTCTGTTTTTGTTGTTGTTGAGTAGTGTGAAACTATTTATTTTGCCTTTTTTGTCCCCTTTGGGGCAATATGTAGTTTTGGGGAGGGGGTAAAACTAATTTTAATTATGCAATACTTACCATTGGCTATTGCTTAGCTGCTTTTTTGTGCAAAAAAAATATACTGTCCATTTGATGTGCACACATCTTCCCTTAGAGTGAAGAATGTTCAGTATGATGCAATTCCTCGTGCAGCTTGTCTGTTTCTGCCATGTTATGCACATTTTAATAGCAGCAATAGCTTCCCCATGACTGTTGCTTAGCTGAATTTGTCAGTGAGGAGGGTTTGCTGATGCTCCATTAAACTGAAGAAAAAACCCAGAGAAAATCGAAAACATTCACCATTGGTGGAGAGGTTCATGTTATGGAAGGTTGGTATTTCTCGGGGCTACATGTTGTGCCGTAACGACAGGACCCAGAGAAAAGATGCCTGCGCTTTGTTGTGATAACAAGTGGAGGTAAAAGGAAGAAAAAGTAGTATGGTAATGCCAAGATATCCTCTAAGTAGGAGTAATTATGGTAGGCCCATGAGGTAGCAATGGCTTGAACCTCATGGGTTATAAGTTTCATAAAGGAAAGGTCTCAATCAGTAAGAGATTGGCACGCTCATTTGATTGTGGCTGAAATGTCTATGGAGCCCTTGAGAGAGAGGAAAAGATGATTCCTACCCTTTCTTTTTCCTTTTGATGCCTTAAGATAGAAACATAGTGCCCTTATGGGACATAAAAGCCTATTTGTATCATCTGCAGCACAAATTCGACTGTTTTTTTTGGTAGTGTAGCTGTGGAAGATAATTGATTTTTGGCTAAAAAATCCTGGTTGACAAAGGTGGGAAACCGAATCAGGATTCCCATTAAACCGGACACAGCCAGTGTCAATAGATAAGGCATGAATCTCACTTTGTCACTGTACAGAGGAAAGGGCAAGTAGAAACACAGTCTTGAGAGTGAGGTCCTGAAAAGAAGTCTCACTCAATGGTTCATAGTGGGTTTCAGTTAATGACCATAAAACACAAGATTCCATCTAGGTGTACGAGAGCAAGAGACAAGTCTCTGCAGCTCAAAATGCTTAATAACATCGACAAGGTGTGAATCCAAATCAGTTACCATGCCTTGAGAAAACGTAAGCATTAGTATAGGCAGCTCTATAGCCTAGATAGTGGACACAGAGCATTTTTGTTCTCAAAAAGAAACAAAAGAAAATCAGCTACAGAGGTTATAGAGGGGCAGCTAGGATCAACATGTTTCTTAATGTGCCAATCACAGAAGATTCTCCACCTGGCATCAATGGGAGTCTGTTGTTGAGCCTAGCTGCAAATAGATCCACTAGCTGCCTTCAACACAGCAAGAACAGGGGCACTGATACAGCGGTGAAGAGTCCATTCTGTGAGGATGGCTCTACCAGTTCTGGAGAGAATGTCTACCAAAATGTTCTTTTTTGCCTGGTGAGTGTTATGTTCTCAGAGGCGGCCCAGTGCAGGAGGTTTGAGACTTCCACACAAACAGAAGGGGCATGTGTGCCTTTTTGACATCAGAGATAAGCTATGATGGATGTTGTCAGAGGAGACAATGACACACTGGCCCCATACTCTCTTTATGCACCCTTGCAACTTTAGGTACACAGCCTTCATTCCTAGGCTGTTTATGTAAAGGGATGATTCAGATGGGGTCCAATGTCCCTGTAGAAGTATAGCCTCTGGTTCTAAATCAGTGCCCCAACTGGAATCTGGTTCGGGTGCATGATGACTCCAATCATGAATCTGTCCTGATTCATCCACCACTGTAAATGGCGATGAAATGCTGGTCCTAGAAAGATAACTGTTGATAGAGAATCTTTTTGAGGTTTCCAACTTGCAAGAAGGAGGAACTGCAAAGGTCGCATATGGAGAAGAGGCAGACAAAGAAGTTACTCCTTGTAGTGTGTCTAACTGGGCTAGATTCGATCTATCCAATTCAGTGGCACTCTAAGTTCTTACTGTGAGGATTTTTTTCCACATGCAAAATTAAGTCTTGTGATGGAGTGAGTTCTGATTTCTCAAGATTGGGCAAAATGCCCAACTGAGTTACCATGAAAAAACAGCCGTACAGATCCTGATGAACGGTATGGATTTGAACATTGTGAATCTGCCAATCATCAAAATACTGGAGAATTAGTATTTACAGTAACCTGAGATATCCTGCCACTATTCTCACAACTCGGGTAGAAACTCTGGGTGCAGAAGAAATTCTGAATGGTGGAACCAAGAACTGAAAAATTTCCTGCTCTAAGCAAAACTGGAGATATATAGGGTGAGGAAATATGGGGATATGTAGACAGGCATCCTGAAGGTCGATGGAGACTGCTCAATTAGATGGCTGAAGCACATTCCAGATTGAGAAGGTGGTCTCCATCTTGAAAGGTTCTTCCAGAAGAAACTGGTTTAAAGGGGAGAAGTTGATTATTATGCAAAACTTTCCACATTCTTGATGACTAGAATGATATATGATTAGAAGGACTGATCGTTCATAACCCTCTCGACTGCCCCATTTTGTAAAAGGATGTGCACTTCCTCCCTCAGTTTCACCATATTGGATTGATGAAAAAAGATGGGCGTCCTGGAGACAGGAGGTAATTCCCAAAACTGGAGTCGATACCCTTCGTTCACTAAAGAAAGGACCCAACCATCGTCTGTGATGCTCGACCAGGCTTTTAGAAAAAAGGCCTTGGCAAGTACTGATGTGAATTCCTAGGAGAGGGATGTGTAGCAGGATAGGTTTCAAGTCCCTAGGGCTGTCCCCCATCCCCACCTTTAAGAAATGAAGGGGGCTGTGGAAACTGCCTCCATCCTTTCCAGGTTCGTCGGCCACGTCTGATTTTCAGTTTCCATTAATCAGACTGACAATAAGGAAGAGGCTCATCTTGAGGTTGCATATTGGACTGAGGCTGTGTCCACTTTAGGAACTTAGTAGATGGCCATTGAGGGTGATTCACATTGACATGCTTCCTGGCCGAGTGTGACAGGCCAGGAGTGGATGTGAAGGATCTATGTTGATGATCCAAGATGAGTCCTGAGATGCCAGAGAAGGAATGAGGCCTCAGCAACATCACACCAGATGTGAAGAAGTTCTGCTGATAAAGCCATATAAACAGAAAGTGCATACTGCGATGTCTGGGCCATAGCTTCCAGCACGCATTGAAGGGCAGCTGGGTTCAGTTACTAGGGAAGTAACTTTGAACCCAGCTAGTATGCTGAGGGACAGCATACTAAGAAAAGCAGCTGAGATGAGATCAACATGAGCAGCTATGATGACAAGCAGTCTGACCTTGTGCTCCAAAGTTTCAATGTCTTTTAACTTTTTACCTTCTGCTAACGCATATATGCGACCATAAAAATAGCCTTGTAACGCCAGAGATGCATATACAAGCTGTTAATAATACTCTCTCTGTCCCGGCTGGCTCATACATGCGTTTCCGGCCAAGGGTTGGGAAACCCCAGATACGCATATACCTACACGTTTCATATTAAAGCTTTGTATTGGATGAAATTACAAACATCTGTTCTCTTTTATAATATTTAGCCAATGGAAATAGTCCTTACATAAAATGATGAACGTATTCTATTAGTAATTTTACAGCAATATAAGTGGGAAATTCTATGGAAAATGAGGTCAATGGTGACACTAAAACAAAATGTCAACATTCATGTATTCCAACGCCGATTCTGATGAAGTTTTGAAGGATTTGAAAGTGATGATATTCATTTTAACCAGATTCAAGATGAAAGATTGGGCATTAGTGTAAGTCCAGTTTTGATACCTGACACTTCAGATTTATCTGAAACGCGAGACAATCAAATCTGGTCGGAACATACGAGACCGGTAAATGTGGACGACTTTACAGTAGTTTCAGGGCCAGCATTTATTTTAGAAGAAAATGCAAGGGAAATATATTTCGTTTACATGCTTCAGGCAGTATCATAAAAAATTACCAAATCTGCAATAAAATAGTGGACACATTGGTGTGCAAAATAGTGGTGAGAAAAGTAATCTAATATACATTTTAAACACATAACACTGAGATATATTTTTTTAATTATAAATATGTGAATATAAACATTGATTCATGTGGATTATATGTACTTGTTGGTGGAAATGAGTGGCACAAAACATTGGTAAGTGTTTAAAGTTTTATTTTACATTAAATTACATAGTTTGTATGGGACAACATTGATACAGAAAATGTAGACAGCATGTAAATAACTCAAGAAGTTCTCACTCAGGCAGCTATTATGATGCTCTGGGGTTCAGCCTACAAACTGCTGCTAGAAGGCAGGCTGCTTATCAGGCTTAGTAGCCAGGGCAGCAAGTACTTGCAGAAGGTAAAGAGTTAAAGGAGAGGCATACCCAGGAGTTTCTGTTTGAAATACCCACCTTGGCCACACTAGCATCAAGTTAGGGTTAGGGGATGGCGAGACACGAGCCGCAGCATATCTTCTGTTATGAAGGTAAGATCCAAAAGCCCAAGGGGGCATACATGACAAGAACACTGAGGTGGAGAGCCCCACATCCCATAGGGATTAATTGTAATCATAGGAAAGGGGGAAATACTGATCTGATCCCTTATCCTAGTCCGAGCTCACTGGTTAGACTCCCAATGTTCATAATGAAGTGGTGGTGGGGGGGAGCTCTGTCCAAACCCTATCCCCATACCAAAAGGAATGTGTGTTGCTGATCCCTCCCAGTGGGAGGGTGCAACACACTACCTCTGACAGAGTGGTGGCAGTTCATCTCCTCCTCGATGGGAGGCAGTGATGCGCTATGAGAAGCGCAGTGCATCTGTTCCTTAATGGGAGGCAGCAACATGCCATGAGATGAGTGGTGCATCTCCTCCACAATCGCAGGCAGTGACGCATTAAGAAGTGAGAGCTGCATCTCCTCCTCAATGGGAGGCAGCAACATGCAATGGGATGAGCAGTGCATTTCCTCCATGGGAGGCAGAGACGTGCTGCTACATGGTCATTGCATAAACTTACTGGGATGTAGCGATGTGCTGGGAGGGGTATTCCGGTCAGAAGACTCCTTATTTTCAGTAACAGAGAGGCCAGAAAATTCAGCGGAAGAAGGAAAATGAAGTTTCTTTTTCTCTGATAAGTTCGGGTAGAGTCTGCATGATTCCAGCTTTCTGCTGATCATGATTTACAAAATGAACAATGATTTTTCTGTGACATTTGGAACATTTAATTACAGCCTGGAAGAGTGTCCCAGGAAGACTGTGTTGACTATATTCCTTAATATATTATAAAAATTAACATATTTTTAACATCACGTAGAACTCACCTTGTTGGTATGTAGTACACCTCTGTGATGTCTATAGATGTTGTAAACTGTAGCATAAATTTACAAGTCTTTTCTGTGTAAGAAAGTTCTGTGTTTTATACAATTTTTATTGAAAAAATTAAGTATACATATATACAATACATACATACAATAACAATGTAAACGAAATTCAACACATTGAATTAAATGTCAAGTATAGATATCATATACAACATGGTTCCAGCCATGTCAATCAAAACTGAAGAACACGCAGCATTTAGTGAGCACACTGTCATTATTTCTTGCATAAATGACTTACCAGTACCTAGATATAAAATGATTGTCACGGAATTGTGTATGAGTTATATCAATATGTATACATTGTCAAAAATGTACTCGGGTTTCGTTACCACATACAGTGTCACCCGAGGGTGGTATATTTTTTTGGCTCTAGTTATTTCAAAATACTGAGCGAAACTCAGACCAAACTGCATGTGCGAATTGCCTGCAGCGGGAAAACCTAAGTACCTAGCTGTGCATATCTGTCACAGCTAGTATACATATAGAGCAAATTCTCTATAACCAAATTACATTATGATGAGTCTTATCAGAAAGCTTACCCCTTTACGGGAACAAATCTCCAGCTGTAGAGCTGCCTGCCATGCCTTATATATGTTGCCATGCCTTATACATGGTGTGATGTGGAGTCACAGAACTCTGTGTGGTTGCGTGTGACGTATATGCTGTGTTATGGTGACGTTTGATCGGAAGAATGTACTGGTTTTCTCGATGTGAGGGACCAAGGCTTCGTGACCATCGGGTCTGTGTTAAATGTGAGGGCTCTCAAGGGATCCTTCAACAGACTGAGAGGGGCAGACCATGCGTGGGCGCTTCTCTGACCACTGACCAGAGCGAGTGGAACAGGAGTTGCATCTTGGACGTCAAATGGGTGCCACGATAGATATATATATTGTGTTCCACGTTATTTTCACTATTGCTATCTGAGCATATTTTCATTCATTCTTATTTCAATATCGTTATGTGAATGATCGACAGGTTCATAATTTCATTCAGTCCTATAGCAATATTGTTATATGAACGATCGATACGTTCATAATTTCATGCATTTCAATATCATTATGTCAACGATTGATGCATTCATAATTACATGCATTTCAATATCATTTTATGAACGATACATTCAAATTTACATTATTTTCTAAATCATTATTTGAACAATACCTTCAAATTCACATGCATTTCAATATCGTTATATGAATGATACATTCAAATTTACATGCATTTCAACATAGTTGTATGAACAATACATTCAAATTTACATGCTTTTCAATATCTTTTATGAATACATTCAAATTTACATTCTTTTCTAAATTGTTATTTGAATGATACATTAAAATTCACATACATTTCAATATTGTTATATGAATGATAAATTCAAATTTACATGCATTTAAACATCGGTGTAGGAATGATACATTCAAGATTTTGTTTATATTGGGGTGTAGATCATATACTTTAATTTTGCTGATCGATGATAAGACTTAATTCATGTTTGTTTGAAATTCCATTGGTTAAATTCATGTTTGATTTTTTTCTCATTGAGTTAATTGTTGTTTATAGTTCCATGTTAGGAACTTTATAATTCTCCATATCTTTTTGTTTATAATGGTGTCAGATTTGTTAATATTTAAACTGGGTTTATAAATAAACATCTTGCAAATGCAGTTGCTTTTGGTGTCTTCGCTAATCCAGTCCCAACCCATCTTCATCTTGTGACAATGATTTTGACAGTAAGTGTATCCAACCCCTGTGAGTACTGTTATGTATATTTGAGTCAATTTATATTTGATTTAATTTCATTGTTTGTTTGATTGTTTATTTAAAAAAAAATATTCCATTACATGCTATTGTAATGTAACCTTATTTACTGGAATAGAGAGTTCAGTTCTGACTGTATTTTCTATTTTCAAAGTAAACAACTAATAATAGAAACTTTGTATCTAATGCTGACCTAGTTTCTGACCTTGATTCAGAATGTTTTTAGTAAACAACTTTTTAATATTTTTAATATTTATTTATTCTTTCTCAGAGTAAGATTCATAAGTGGAATTGAGGCCATATCTGGAGTACTTGTCAAATAAGATGTATCAATTAGGTTTTCCCAGAGGACTGACCCACATCCAGGCATCTGTTTTGTGTTGAAGCTAGATTTATTATTGATGCTTTGAGAAATAATAGTCATTTTTTACAAAGCATTTGGAAAGTCAAAGTGTTTTATGTCGTGACCATTTTTTGGGCTAATTATTTTATTTTTCTTCAAAATATTTGGATTTCAAGAGAATATTTTCCCTGGAAATAATTGTGGGCTAAATTAATTCTTGGACAAAGACAGTTATCAAAATTTATACAGAATTCTAACTGGAATATTTTCTGTGATTCAACTAAAAACTGTTGACACATCAGTATGTCGCTGACCACAGCATAAGTCATTGCCTTCCATTTTGGATTTCATCGGGATTCGAACTCAGTTTCATTTAGGACTTTTTTATTACTAGTACTTCTATTTTTTAATTCTTGGATTATTTTGGGATTTGATTTGCAAAACCGTAAGTTCTTTTTCTCATTTTTACCTTGTTTTTCTAGGGAAATAAATTCTTTGTTAAATTTTACAAAGCTTGTCATCTTCACTCTTTTCTTGTTACTGTTAGAAAAGGCCTAAACATGTAACAGTGTATACAAAATAACACTAAGTCCCTGAAGGAACCAAAACTGGAGAGAAAAGGTTACCACATACATATTTGGGAACAAAAACGAACGGATAATGTAACACCATCTGATATAATTACTGAAGAGTACAGTTCGCAATTGCGGTTAGAAGACAACACAACAAGCAAATTTTCTCTGGTGCTTGGCACATGTCTGATTGTATCAATTTCATTGAAAAGGATGAGCTAGCCATGCTTGTTTTGCACATAACATAACCAAAACAAATAAGCTGCATGAGGAATTGCATCATGGTGACAATTCTTCACTCTGAGGGAGGATGCATCCACATCAAATGGACTGTACTTATTTTTGGGCATGAAAAAGAAAGATAAACTACAGTTATGGGTAAGCTATTGCTGCCATTAAATTTACCCTCTCTCACCTCTACCCTTATGACATACTTAGCTCCTAAGTGACTGTTGCATGTGAACTTTCCCCCCCCCACACACACACTCATGTACATATGTGCTGTGACTTGAGTGATCCAGTCATAGGGGAGTCTCTTCCAGATGGAGTTGTCCCCAAACGAGACTTAGCACAACTAAGTCTTTCATACTTCTCTGTTGTGATTGCAGGAAGGAAAATCCTGAAGTGCGTACTTATTTAGGCAAGCCTATGGTAGCTATCAATATACACACATTGCTAGCTAATGTGTTTTCAATATATAAGCAGTTGTCTATGTTGGTTTTCTCTATGAACATACTATATAATTTAGAATAGGTGCTTGTTTAAAAATGTAGTCACATCAGTATTAATTTACTAGCATCACCAAAGACACCAGTTACTATCAATAAGCTCTGACAATAATGCTGATGATTGGTGCACATTTGATGGTTAATTGACAATAATATTGATTGGTGCACCTACAATGGTTGAAGTGGTCATGATTCCAGTCACACCAAGACCAACAGTTACTACCACAGCAAGATCACAAATAACATCTATGACAAAACACATGCATTTGTATTTAACACTCAGTTTGATTCTTGGGGTAATTTCATTTCACAGCTCTTGTTTCACTTTGATTATCTTTTCACATAAGTAAGGATGATGGTCTGTCATAGCTTCTTCTATTAATAATACAATTATTATTTTAATTGCACAACAGGCAGACCTTGTCCAGCCTCACCATCACATGAATACATATGTGCACTTCCAGCCAATTCTTATGTTTTTTTTACTAGCACACTTGTCATACAATTATAAATAAACTTCTGCCTCGGGTATATTTGAATCTCCTGAATTGTGCCTTCTGGTGGTTTGGCACCTCTCTCATACAGAAACACACAAATTATGCCTGAACTTTTGAAATCTAATGATGGTGTTTGTCCAATAACTGTCACTTGAAAAATTGCATCCTTGCTGAATAACAATCAAGATCTTTCTTTCCTCAGTTGAGTTGGTGTTGGTTTAAAAATTTGATCGTAAATATAACTGGGTTGGATACATCGGTGAATACCACTTAGCCATTGTGAAGACAATAGAGGAGTGTTTTCATAAACGGTGGCTGCAGACAATGTTTTAGCATTTTCATGTGCAACTACATCACCATTATCAGAATCCATTATTTCCATAAAATGATAAATATAATCTTAAACAGAAACACAAAAGACCATTAAGTAGCCATATGGATAGACATGAATTGCTTCAAACTGAATGCTATCTTTAGCTTTCAATGATATTGCTGTTGTATATATAAAAGTCAGGTTCATGACATATTTGTATTCAATAACTGGGCTGATTATTGATTAATGATGTTCCTTGTCTCCATCCACTATAATAACTAGATATAATAAATAAATACGATCCAGACTTGCATACTGTTAAGGTTTTAGTACTGGAGTTATCAAAACTATCTACATCACCAAAAACAATTCAACTGTTTGTTATTTTACTAACATCAATTACTATCTTTCACTAGTTTGCAAAGTGTATTCTGTAGAATAACTTGCTACACATGGTGGTGTTGGCATATGAGTGATTTCTTCTTACACATATCGACTTATTGCAGTATGAGCAATAGTAGCATAGCCTTCTATAAATGCACCCTACATACTACTGTCTCTGATGCCACCACTGTCAACTAAATTCTTTACCACAAAGTTGCCTTTCAACTTGATAATAATCTCCTGAATGTTTTCATTTTCAATTTGCCAGTGTGATCTTCAAAAATCATTAAGTTCACCTAGATTGATACAAATAACAACATGACTAGTAAATTCAGAAACTCCGAGCAGCAGGGAGGGCGAACAGACCATTTTGTAGGAACGTCCAAAAGTAGTGAAGGGGGATCCTATAGGGTCTATGGGATTTATCATTAAAAACACCCTTGGGAACATATAGGGTCTATGTAAATTTAACATGGAGAAAAATCGTGGGAACATATAGGGTCTATGGGAATTAACATGGCCAAAAACCCTGGGACAATATAGGGTCTATGGGAATTAACATGGCCAAAAACCCTGGGACAATATAGGGTCTATGTATATTTAACATGGCCAAAAATCGTGGGACTGTATAGGGTCTATGTAAAATTGAAACAGGGAGGGTCTCTATTTTTTTAAAAAAAATAAAAAAACAAAATAAAAAAGGGGTAGGCAATGGAAAGACTATCTCTTTTCGAGAAATATGGCTGGCCCTGAAAAGGGCCTTTGGGTTTATGTTAATGTATTCATTAACATAAATGGCACCGCATTGGTCTTCTTCTTGTCCTTAGGCTGCGTCTCACTGTTGGTCCGTACATCAGCACTCTTTTCAGGCATCCTTGTCTTTCGACGTAGATCCTACGTATCCACAGGTTGGTGTTTGTCCTGTGGACAACGGTCCACTTCGATCGGACATACATGAGCAAGTCTGTCCGAAACATCATGGAAGACACAAGGGTGGATGACTCAACTGTAGTCCACATCTTGAAGCGACGAGAACAGGTGAATCAATGCATTGAACGGCGCTTATTTATAGTACAGGAAGGATTGAAACGGATTGAGTTCATTCACCAATCCGAACACGCGTTACAAAATTCAGTCAGCCCTCATCCAATCCGAAGAGAGCAGTCTGTGACGTCACTTAGTCAATATGGATTCGCTAGCGCTTGTGTGCAGTCAATCTATGCGACAGTGATTCAACATGACGGAAACTCAGAAAACGATCCATTGGGGTGCACCAGCAGGGGAGACTGCCCAAGGGAACCCGGACTTACTTTCAGAAGAGGTGAATTGGGATTTTGTGGATTTTCTCTCCTCGCAAGAATTTGTTCCGGAACCTTCGTTACCTTCTTCATTACCGCAAGTGGAGAATTTTAGACAGAGACAGAAAGAAGAATTGGAGAAATTTATACAACGACAAAAGGAAGCGGAACAGGCTTTTCTCCTGCAGCAACAGCAACAAGAAGAAGAGGTAAGAAAAAAACAACAGCAGCAACAGCAAGAAGAAGTAGCAGCAAAGAAACAAGAGGGTGAAAATCAAACGGTCACGGTACTGTTGGACATTTTAGCGGAGTTAAGAAGTCTGAAACAAATGTATCAGACTTCTTTATCACGACCGAAGAGAATACGACCTTCCCGAGCTAAACACGTCAACCCTGTGACTAAGCCTACCGTACCACCCTTAGTGATTTCAACCCAATCATTATCATCATCAACATTACGCAGTCCAGAAGTAGGCTTTGGCCGTGGCAAAGGCATAAGGCAGTTAAAGTTGATTGCTTAAACTCACCCCTACACCATAAAGAAAAAAGGCCCTTTTCAGGGCCACCCACATTTCTCGAAAAGAAATACAATTTCAATTTGCCAATAACTCAGAATAACTCACCCATTTTACCCTTATAGTACGTGTGTTTGTATGAGTGCGTGAGTGTAGCTTCTTATTTTAAAATCACAACTCAAAGACACTTACCTTATATCATTCATTTATTCTTTTCTCCATTTCTTTTACAATCCAATTCACAATTCATAACACATCACTTTAATAAAAAGTTCATTGACTTCTTCTTTCTCCTTGTTTAGTCTCTCTGTTTTTTAAATTTCTTCACCGTCTTTTCCTCATTTTCTTCCCTTCTTCTTTTCTTCTTCTCCTGTTTCTTTGCTTCTTGTAAATAGAATTGTCTTTTTTCTTCCTCTTCTTCCTCTGAAGAATCCCTCTCTTCTTCCGAAGAATCCCTCTCTTCTTCTGAAGAATCCCTCTTTTCTTCTGACTCCTCTTGTTTCTTTTTTGGGCAATCTGGAGACCAATGTCCTTTTTCTTTACAATAATAACAGGTATCTTGACTTTTGTCCTTTTTAATCCCTGTTTTTGTTCTTTCTTGACGGTCTGGACACTCTGAAGACCAATGCCCTTTCTTCTGGCAGATATAGCAAGTATCTTGACTTTTATCTCGAAAGGAAGGAGAGTAGTCCGTAGGCTGGTCTGAAGAGAATTTTCTAATGACCCCTCGCAAAGCTCTGACGAAACGTTCCATCTGGTTAGTCTCTTCCATCGTTGTGCTCGGCTTGAGAGTGAAATGAATAGTGAAAGGATAAGACACACACCCTTTTATATACGCTGGTCTGCTATGACTATAAAGTAGCTCATGGTGTTTGAACTTGAGTCATTTGACTTTTTGCTTTCAAGATGAAACGATCCCATTCATTCGAGAAGAAAGAAGAAGAAGAAAGTAAGAGGCAGAAACGTGATCTATCGCCTCGTACCAGGGCTGAAATCTTGGCACAAATTCATGCCAGTGATTTTGAAGAGGACATGAGTGAACCAGAATTTGAAACCTCTAAACCAAGTTCACCACCCTTAGTCAACCCTGAAAAATACTATTCCATTCGAGAGACGGAAAAGCGCTCCTCTAGAAAATTTAGAACCACGGCTTACAAATACACGGTGAAGTTTAAAGATTTCAAGCCCGAAGCACCGTTAGAGAAAGCAGAAGGGTTCATCACAGGAGTGTGGGATTCTTTGCTCACTGCACTCAAGCGACAATGTCAACCCAAAGAAGACGATCGCTTGAGACTTTCCATACAACACGACGGTTTGAAATCCCCTGTTTGGATCGAGTTTAGCACCCCTGCAGAATTGACCGCTTCCAAAGTCATGGACAAGATTCAACACGTGCAACAATCTAATGACCAGTTTGACATCACCGATGGAAAAGCCACATTGGACATGACCCACGTCTCTCCTCCTCAAGGGACCGGACGCAAAAAGATGTTATTGGTGAACGACCTTCGCAGCATTAAGCGTAGCCTTGTCCAAATTCACAATCCTCATGACCAGATGTGTTTAGCCCGTGCCATCGTGGTGGGACGAACCTATGCCAACAAGAACGACATGGTAGAATGGAAAAAAGACTGGGAGAACATTCGACAATCGGACCGAGCCAAACAACGAAGTGAAGCAGAACTCCTGTTACGACAAGCTGGCATGTCCAAAGACACACCCTGTGGCATTCCTGAGATGCAAAAATTGCAAGATGCCCTAGCTCCACGATACACCTTGAAAGTGTACCCTCAAGAAGTGCGCGGGTTTCTGTTGTTTCGAGGGCAAGATTTTAAGGACGGAAAATACATTCACGTTTATCATCACGATGACCATTTCGATACCATTACCAGTATCACTGGATTCCTGGGATACGGTTATTACTGTGAGAAATGTGACCATGGTTATAATAATCGAGAGCAACACAAGCATTGTGGATCGAAATGCTCAGGATGTTTGGCCTCTTCACCCTGTCTGAGCGAAGAACCAGTGCCTTGTTCCACTTGTCTGCGCACGTTTGTCAGCCCCACCTGTTACCAACAACATCTGAAAACGCAAGGTTCACAGAAGAAATGCGCTTGTCAACTCCTGAGATTGTGCCCTACGTGTGAACAAGTCATACGTACCAATAATATCAAGGCACACATATGTTCAGGAAAGAAAAAATGTCACATTTGTCACCACATCGTGGACTTGGAACACCAATGTTACGTGCAAAAATACCAACCCCCGCCAGAGAATAAGGACGGTCACAAGAAGAACGGCAATTTCATCTTTTTCGATTTCGAATGCATGCAAGAGACTGGCATTCACATTCCTAATTTCTGTGTGGCTCATCGAGCGTGCGAGAAGTGCATTCAAGAACCTATCTTCAGTCATTGCCCTCACTGCAGCAAGATTCCTGGAGGGCGTGAAAAAATCTTTCGGGGACCGAACACGTTAGCCGATTTTGCCCAATGGGTCTTAGACCCCATCGACAAGACGTGGAGCCAAGAGGACATCGAACTTTATGGAGATTGTCATCGTCATGCCACGGTGATGGCTCACAATTTCTCCGGATACGATGGACAGTTTCTTTTGAGGTACTATACGGAACAAGGCACCGAACGTCCTAAAGTGACTTTGAACGGAGCCAAAATCATTTTCATGCAAGTGGGACAAGTACAGTTTAAAGATTCGATGAGCTATTTGGCCATGCCTTTGAGTCGAATGCCTAAAACGTTTGGAATGACAGAAATGGCTAAAGGGTACTTTCCACACTTTTTCAATACGGAAGCCAATCAACACGCCGTTCTACCCCATTTGCCCGAGGCTCACTATTACGACCCCGACAACATGCGTACCGAACAACGAGAAGCTTTCTACGCTTGGTACCAGGCTCACGCCTCGGACCCTTTCGACTTTCAGGAAGAAATGTTAAAGTATTGTCGTTCCGACGTGGACATTTTACGACGTTGCTGTGGAAAATTTCGAGAACTGTTCATGGAACACGGAGGGGTCGATCCTTTGAAAGAAGCTTGCACCATTGCCAAAGCGTGTTCCTTAGTGTATCGACAACGATTCATGCCTGAAAACACCGTGGCTGTCATCAGTCCTCAAACGACCCACTTTGTCAAACGTCAATACTCGGTCAAAGCCCTACGTTGGTTACATTACTTGTGCGACAAGGAAGACAAGTGGATTCAGCATGCCCGCAACGGAGGGGGCGAAAAGACCATCGGAACGTATTCGGTCGATGGCTGGGACTTAGAAAACCCCAAGATCGTGTACGAGTTTAACGGTTGCTTATTTCACGGATGTCCCGTCTGTTACCCTGACCGTGGCACTAAAAATCAGTTTTTGCAACGAACCATGGAAGACTTGTACCAGGACACTTGTCAGGGGCGCCTAAAGTTAGAACAGGAAGGATACCAAGTGGTGGAAATGTGGGAACACGAGTACGATCACGGTATGAAAACCGATCCCGAGTTTAAACGCCTCGTGGAAAGTTACCAGTTCATGGACCCGCTGAACCCGAGGGATAGTTTGTACGGAGGAAGGACCAATGCCACTTGTTTGCTGTACCAAGCCGACGAAGAGAAAGGAGAAGAAATCAAATACTTGGACGTGTGTTCGCTGTATCCCTACGTGTGCAAATATTGTCGCTTTCCTGTAGGGCACCCGTAATTGCTGACGGAACACATCGACCTGAAAAACATTCGACATTACGAAGGCTTGATCAAGTGTAAAGTTTTGCCTCCCACGAACCTCTACCATCCCATCTTACCTCACCATTGTCAAGGCAAACTGATGTTTCCCTTGTGCCGTACTTGTGCCGAAACGTGCAACCAAGACCAGCCTTGCCATCACAGCCAGGAAGAACGGGCCTTGACGGGAACCTGGGTCAGCGTAGAATTGTTCAAAGCTCTAGGACATGGGATACCAACTGTTAGAAGTGTACGAAATTTGCCACTTTCCCAAGACACAACAATACCACAAGGGTGACCCCAGTCAGAAAGGCATTTTCGCCGACTACGTGGATGCCTTTTTGAAACTGAAGCAAGAAGCCAGCGGCTATCCTTCCTGGTGTCACACTCCCGAAGACCAAATAAAATTCAAAGAGAAATACTACGAACAAGAAGGCATCACTTTAGACCACATCGAGAAAAACGAAGGCAGGCGATCGTTTGCCAAAGTGATGTTAAATTGCTTGTGGGGTAAAATGGCACAACGACCGTGTTTACCCAAGACGGAATATTTGACAGAACCTTCCCGCTACTTCCAGATGATTCATGACAAAACCAAATACATGAAACACGTGGACGTCGTTCGAGAGAATTTGATCTTGGTCAATTACGAAGAAGATCTGGACTTTGTACAAGACGACCCTTTTGGAAATGTCATCATTGCGGCTTATGTGACAGCCCATGCTCGCTTAAAATTGTACGAAGCTTTAGAACTGTTAGGGGAACGCGTCCTGTACTTTGACACGGACAGTTGCATTTACATCCATCACCCGATTCAACATCACCCTAACATCGAAGGAGACCGTTTAGGAGCCTGGACAGACGAGCATCCCGACGACAAGATTCTAAGTTTCGTCAGTGGCGGTCCCAAAAATTACGGCTACGAATACTGTGACAAATAAGGAGAAGTGCACATGACGTGCAAAGTGAAAGGACTGACTCTGAATTATCGTACCAGTCGTGTGGTCAACTTTGGGGTATTGAAAGAAGCCTTGCAATCGGGAGAGGATGGAAACTTTAAAGTGACCACCTATCAACCGAACAAGATTGTACGTTTACCCACTCACCACATCATCAGTCGACCCTTGGAAAAAGTCTATCAAATTGTATACCAGAAGCGAGTTCGACTTCCCAATCATTTCACCTTACCGTACGGTCACGTCGGTATTGGTCTGTATATAAAAAAGGAACCCTCGGCAAGATCGATCATTGTGACTACCAAGACCGAGCGAACAAGATGAATACTTTGAAAGAGACATCGTTCCAGTTTGGGGATTGTAAAAAAGTTGTATCTTCCTCTAGTGTGACTAATACTGGATGGATAAGACCCAGACATTGCGACGGAAAATGTCCAGAAGGAAACTGCGATTGTCCATGTGGTTACCATTGTAATTGCGTAACGGAGTTTGCAGACGAGTGCGATTGTGAGCCTTGCGATGGGTACGATGCTGTACGTTGTGACCTGAGCGATGCCGTAAAGCATCATGGGAACTTTGTTCTCACTGCCCCTGTCATGGAAAGTGATGCTGTGCGTGTCAAACCTGAGGGATGCGAAAGCGACGCCGCTCGTCCTCTTAGACATTTTACCGGGTTTAAAGGGGAATGTTCACCTTCACGTCTACCCCCCTACGGATGTCATCCAGCCCTGAGCAAACTCCTGTTCCTGTCACCCAACCCTCATCGAAACGAACCTGTGAAAAACGAATATTCGTTTCCTGTGCGTTTGTCGGAATACTGCGACTTTGAAAATCGTCTTCAATCGTTCAAAGGAAAATGGCCAAAGTATCTGGGAGGACCGGCCCCCGAAGAATTAGCCAGAGCTGGATTTTTCTACTTGGGCGAAGGAGATAAAATCAGGTGCTTCAGTTGCGGTGTGTCACTTCACCACTGGGAACCGCAAGATTCAGCCTACGTAGAACATGCTCGATGGTCACCGAATTGTCATTACTTACCCTTAGTGGGACCGAGACATTGAAGTAACTTACCATGTCGTTGACGAAGAAGAAACCAGATTGGTTAGGAGTCAAACGTTGGACATCACCGAGACCAGTATTTAAACTTCATTTCAAAAACTATATTGAATCATTACCTAAAGAACTACAAGAGAAGATTTACAAGGAAGTTTGGCAGGGGTTTGCCAGAGTGAAATCTCAATGGGTCACTGTAGAACTTTTGTGTCGAGAAATTCATAAGAGGAAAGTGAAAAAAGTCAACCAGTGTGTTAGATTTCTTTGGGTCAAGGGTGCATTCCTCCTATTGTATCGCTTTAGACCGTTTACATCAAAAGAGTTCAGTGACATTTTTGGACGTTACCCTGAATGGCAGTGGTCAGAAATTACTCACTATGTGGATTACTTTTGTGAATTGTACGGACTGACCTATTCATGAATACTTTACAAGAGAACATTCGTGCTTTGCCTGTGGAGTTGAGAGAAAGGATTTACCGAGAGCTGGTCAAAATACAAGTGAAACGTAAAGAACAATTGCATCCGTTACATCACCGGTGTTTGAACCACTGATACTTGAAGGCTATACAAGGATTGATTCAATTGAAAGTGTTCCATCGGACAGACATTGATCAACGATCCTCTAGTTTTAAAAAGGATTAGTTTAGTATGGACGATTGTAGTTACATCATTGTAAACGTACTGCATCGAATTCCAGAGGAAGAGTTAACGAATTACCAACATCTTGAACACAATGTCAACTTAGTGAAAGAGGAAACTTCTGAACGAATTGTAATGTGTAGATTAGTGACTCAACGATTTAAATTTGACACTGAAGTGAAACCATGTTTGTGCAAAGAGTACATTTCTTGTGTCAGACCAAAGAGGATTTAGTATGACCTATTCATGGATACTTTGCTAGAGAACATTCGTGCCTTGCCTGTGGAATTGAGAGAATGCATTTACCGAGAGCTGGTCAAAATACAATTCAAACGTAAAGAACAATTGCATCCGTTACGTTACCAGATCTTTAACCACTGGTACCTGAATGGTATAAGAGAACTGATTCGTCAGAAATTGTTTCAGTGGTCAGACCTTGTTCAATACTTCCAGGCCCCCGATGATTCACGTGTTGATCATTTTGGTTACTTCGAGATTTACCTAGAGCAACCCATTGAGGAAGACGAGGTAAAGGATTACCAACATTTGTTACGTGGAATCTACTTAGCGGAAGAGGAAACTTCTAATCGAAATCTGAAGTTCAGGTTACAGTATGCAAGATTTACATTCCCAACTGGAAAACGAACATCACTGGCTAGAAAGTACGTGTATTCTTTTCGAAACAAAGAGACTATAAAAACAGGCTGCTATGCCACGACTTATGTCGTATGTCATCCAACAGATTCCGTGGAAGGAACTCAATGACCATATTCAAACCGTGGATCATTACCATCAATTATTACAAGAACTGTATCCATTCAATTTGGGACGACAAGTGGTGTGTGTCTTAGTGACTTGTTTTCTGGGATTTCGTTTACCAGCCGATTCTTTGTGGACTCTTTACGATCAGTACTTACCACCTCCATGGCCTTAAATGGTCACGAAAAACTTCTTTTGCTCAAAGCCTTGCGTTTTCATCTGGATACTTCTCGACCTCAACAGGAAAAAAAGATTCGTCAACTTTTAGCTACCCAAGACGTGTATGACGATGTGTGTGTACCTTGTGACTTACATCCCCATTGGACAGATGTCCGTGCCTGGAAAGAATGGGGTTTTGAGGCTTGGACCCAAGAAGTGGCCCAGTATGCACGAGAGTTGTTCAAGGAAAAAAGTTACTTTTCAACCCGTGTTAGTGACGGTGCCAGAAGAACCCGTCACCCAGGACAGGACTGTCGTGGACAGGCCTGAAAGACCCTTTCGGGAGGACACTTGTGTGACCTTACCCCCTACTATAGAACTGGTTAGAACATTACCCAAAACATGTGGTTGTTGTACAGACACTTGTGTTTATTCCACGTTCATCGTTATCATGTGCCTTTTATCCTTGTACTTAAGCCTTTGGCTTTTATGTATTTTTGTCTTTCGTATTCATGTTTGAAAAAAAACATTCAATAAACGTGTTCTGAAAAAGTATATAAACTCTTGTCTTGTTTGTTTTTCGTGTCACAAGTGACATTTCTCACACCATGGCTACCTCTACTGTCTCTGCTCCCTCTTCCTCCACTGTCAAAGTCATCGACGAACACTTAGATCGTGCCAGTTGGGAGGCTTTGTATCTTCGCCATCCCTTTAACATGCTCATTGCTGGACCTAGCGGTTCAGGCAAAACCGAATTCGTCAAACGTTTGATCGAACATAAACATCATTTGATCGATCGGCCCCCTCAACGGATCGTGTGGTGTTACAAAGAGTGGCAATCGGCGTACAGCCTCTTGCGAGAAAGTCAAGGCGATTCCATCGTGTTTGTGGAAGGTATTCCTAAAGAAGACGACGGCATCGTCTCTGACTCCCGTCAAACCCATTTGGTCATTTTCGACGACATGTTAGGAGAAGACGAAGAAGAAATTAAATTGTGGTTCACACGCAAAGGGCATCACCGTAATGCCAGTGTCGTTTACATCACCCAAAATTTGTTTCAACAAAGTAAAGCCCATCGCACCATCAGTCTCAATGTGCATTACGTGGTCTTGTTTAAAAGCCCTCGAGATAAATCGCAAGTGCAAGTCTTAGCCAAACAGTTAGGAACGCCTTGGCTGACTCAGGCGTACGACGATGCCACTCAAACGCCACACGCCTATTTACTCGTCGATTTGAAACCTACGACTCCCGAGGATTTGCGATTTCGTACCCACTTGTTTCACCACTGGTGCCAAGAGGGAGGGCCTGTCCTGTACACGTCTCCGTCCTCGACTTCATTTCACTCCCCATGAAAAAAATCTATAAAAACCTCAGACCCTTTTTCGTCTGTCTCACACAATGTGAACATGACGTCCCTTCAGTCGCATCTTCCCGTCAAATTGATTCGTGCCTTGTATGGCATCAGTCGAGAAAAAGATCCACAAACACGAGCTCGTGTCTTAGAAGCTAGTCTCAAAGAAGTCTTACGATGGTTCACGGTGACAGCACGTCAAATACTCCAAGGAATCATTCAGATTCCTCATCAAACCCAACGCTTTTTCGATCGAAACAAAGTCGCTTTGGTCCAACTGGCCGATCCCCGCATCGACACTCAAACCAAAAAACAAATCATTTTGAAATCTGGAGGGAGCGGTACTCTAGGAGGGGTCATCATTCGCTCATTCTTAAGATGGGATCCTAATGCCCCCAAAGTTATCCCCAAGACAAAAGTCCAACGAAGCCCCAAGAAGAAAAAGAAAAAGACCCCAAAGAGAAGAACTTCTCCAGTGGCGGGACCCTCCTCTTACCAGACACCACCCCGGAAAAAGAAAAGAAGCCCCAAGAAAAAGAAAAGTCCACAGAAGAAAACTAGTCGCAAGAGAGGCACTTCGGCCAGGACGCAATCTTACACTCGCAAACCATGACCTGCCACAGCGGTGACTGCGTCTCCGGCAGCCTCACGTTTGTCCACTTCTCCGTTGATGTCACCAGGAACTGAAGAGTACTTGGAGACGTTGATCACACCAAGAACTTCTCCGTTGATGACCCCCAAAAGAACTTCCCCAGTGGCAGGACCCTCCAATTTAGCGGCAGTGGCTGCTGCTCACAAAGTACCTTCTCCCAAAATCAAAGTCCATGAAAGATCGGGCATATTACAAAGTTTACTGGATTTGTCCAAGCAAGAACTGGCTCGATTTAGTCCGTTACGTACCCCTGCACGACGTGTCATGCCTGTCCTCAAACTGATACGCCGTAAAGACAATCAATGGCGACGCGTTCCAGTATAAAAAAGGCCTGTGACCGAGTAGGGTATCAGTGTTTTTAGGTGCTCCTAAAGACTCAAAGATGTCACCCTCCAGAAAACCCCAAGGAAAGAAAAGGAAAGGACTGCCACCACGTTTAGCCAAACATGGGGACCTGTTATCTGTCCTGTCCAAAGCTTCTTCACCCCTACGAAAAAAACTCATTCAAACGGCCTCCAAAGAGGTCATCGATATCGTGTGCGAATGCTGTTTGAACATTTTGAAAGGCACGATCCCTTTGTCCAAACACCAGAAACAATGCTTAGGCAAACATCGTCACGTTCTTCGGAAAATGGTTCAAAAGAAAATTCCCATTCGTCAAAAAAAGAAGATGTTGGTCCAACGTGGAGGCATTTTACCTCTCTTGTTAGGCCCCATACTGAAAGGAGTCTTGGGAACCATGTTGGGAGGACTGGTGGGAGCAAGATAAAAAGGCCTTCGAAAGTCCCAAGATCTCAGAATCGACCCCTGACAACCCCATGGAAGGACGAAAACTAGCTTTAGTGCCTTACAAACGATGGATGGAATACCATCGGTGGCAAGAACAACGCACCCCGCATTTACCTCCCAATCCCAATTTGAGCGAGATATCCCAGTTACAACACGAATTGCAATCCTTGATGGATCGCCAAGATTTGTCCGAAACAGAAAAATCGCAAAAGTACGGTCAACTCTTGCAACGACTGCAACTCTTTCACCAGAAAGCTTTAGACGAAACAGCTTTACCCACTCTGAAAGATTTTAAGACCTTGATGAAAAGTCCAGCACCATCAACATCATTACCACCACCACCAATACCATCCCCAACGGTCACCAGAGATGCTACCCCACAAAGACCTGAGGAAGAAGAGATGCGCGAAGTGTTTCAAACACCGTCAGCAGCTCCCATTTCGAGTAAGATTGCAGCATCCTTGTTGACCCCGTCCCCCACACCCCAACGAGAAGAAATGAAAGCTTGGGTTAAAAAGATGATGTCCACTCCTCCTTCGACAGAAGTGAAAAAGAAAGAAGGGAAACCAGAACCGAAAAAAGAAAAGAAAACCAAAGCCATTCCATTGCCACCTCCACCTCCACCACCACTACCTTCGACTTCTACTCCCGTAGCCCATCGGACACGTAAATCCGTTTCCAAACCACCCTTTCGTCCCACCCAAAGTAGCATCACCGAAGAGTGGGTGACTTATTAACACACAAAAAATGGAAAAAGTCTTAGCCAGCATTTACTACGATCCCTCGCATCCTGCAGGTTACGCAGGAGTTCAAAAATTGTATCGTGCTGCCAAAACGCGACTGAAAAGTCTCCGTTTACCTCAAGTGCAACGATGGTTACAAGAACAAGCTACCTACACTTTACACAAACCCATTCGACGCAAGTTTGCCAGAAGTCGCACCCGAGTGGAAGGCATCGATCATCAATGGCAAGCCGATTTAGCCGATGTCTCTCATTTGGCCAGCTACAATCACGGCTACAAATATTTGTTTTGTGTCATCGATGTCTTTTCCAAATTTGCCTGGGTCGCGCCCTTGACTTCCAAATCGAGCAGCGAGTTAGTGCGAGCCCTGCACCGGGTGTTGAAACAAAGCGGTCGTCACCCTCTTCGATGGCAAACGGACAAAGGCACCGAATTTCTGAACCAAGCTTTCCAAAAAGAATTAAAGAAACGTGACATTCATTTTTTTACCACCGAGAATCCCGAAACCAAAGCCAGCATCGTGGAACGTTTTCAACGCACTTTGAAAGAACGCATGTGGAAATATTTTACGCATCACCACACTCTGAAGTACATCGACATCTTACCGCACCTGGTGCAAGCGTACAACCAATCTTACCATCGAAGCATCGGACGTGCCCCCGCAAGACGTGACTCCCGACAACGAAGTGCTGGTGTTTGAGCGCCTGTTTGGTACGTCCCCGACGAGGGCTGTCCCCAAGAAAAGTGGAATGTTGGCCGTAGGAGATTGGGTGCGCATTGGCAAAACCAAACGCACTTTCGACAAAGGTTACTTACCTAACTGGACGACCGAATTGTTTCGTGTCACTGGACGAGTGCATGGCCGTCATCCTGCCGTCTATAAATTGGAAGACATGAACGGAGAAGTGCTCAAAGGAACGTTTTATTTGCCCGACTTACAACGTGTCACCAAAAAAGAAGACGACGTCTACGACATCGAAAGCATTCTCGAACGCAGAACCCGTAAAGTGGGCAAACGACGTGTCAAAGAAGTCAAAGTACGTTGGAAAGGATATCCACCCAGTTTCGATTCTTGGATCGACGCTTCGCAAGTCATCGACTATAAAAAGAAGAAGTGACCATCATGCCCTTTCACACAGCAGATGCAGCTACGTCGACCACTCCTTCTTCACCTAGTTCTTCTGTGCAAGATTTACAAAAACAACCCTTGTGGGTGTGGTGTGGAGAACGTGTGCCTAAAACGCAAATCGTCTTTTTCTGTCAAATCTTCGTGGTGTATTGTGTCATCGGGGCAGCCATCGCCAATTTGAGTTTGCAACAAGGAGACAAACAATTGTGGACCATTTTATTGAGCAGTTGCATCGGTTACCTGCTTCCCAATCCCTCCCTGAAATTTTCCTCGAACGGGAACGTTGTGTCCAGTGCCAGTGCCAGTCACCACTCCAACAACCACAACCAGAACCCCATTTTGGGCGGAGACACGCCTCTGACGTCCACTAACCCCTCGGACAGCCACAGAACTCTGGAATTATGAGTCACCAAAACCAATTTTACTTAACTTTACCCAGTGACAGTTCCATGGAGGTGTTTCCCAATAACACGTTGTGCTGTTACACGGCCAAATTACCTCAAGCCATCCCCTTAGATCACGAAGCCCATTGGGAAGTGGCTTTGGTAGAAATGATTCACCCTACACAAATCCAAAACATCACCGAAAAGCAAAACACTTTTGAGGTCGAAATCCTAAACGAACAATTACAAAAGACCATGAATGACATCGGGTTTTCAGGGGACACAAGACCAGCCAGCAATCCACCCTTCAAAATCTACACCTTTAAAATTCCGGCAGGGTTTTATTTTAGTGGCCAACATTTGGTGGACACTATTGCGGACAGGTTCGAGTTCGCCTTTGGCAAAGCCGTGAACAAACCTACTAAACGTGTCACCCTGGAGTACCATAAAGTGGCTCGTCGCTTACTGATGAAATTTCAGGATCCTCAACTGTTGTCCTTCAGGTTCAATGGTAGTTTGTTTGAAATTTTGGGTGGACATACAGGAATGGTTGCAAACAATTGGAGCCCCAAGATCAACAATAATATGGATTTTTACAAAGCTTTTGGAAAACCGGTAGAACTGAACCAAGGACTGAATTTAATGTTTGTGTACTCCGATGTGGTGGAGTACAACGTAGTGGGACACACCTCTGTGCCATTACTGCGTGTCATTCCTTTCAAAGTGGATAGTACCACGACCAGTGACGAGGAAGGTGGGAACACTTACCACGTCCACCGCGAATTTGTACATCCTCACTATTTACCTGTCAGCAAGTCGTATTTAGACACGGTCAACATTGCTATAAAAGGAGATTTGGGACAAAATATTCCATTCACCAAAGGAAAAGTCACGGTGAAACTCCATTTTCGAAAACGGTTCTCTCACGACTCGTAAGTAAGTCATGTATCCAGTGTACCAAGGGGTGGCTCGACAACGAGGACACGGTTTAGGAGACATGTTAAAATCGGCCTTTCGTTCGGTGGCCCCGGTGTTGAAACCGATGGTGACACGCGGATTGCACGCCTTGAAAGATGCGGCACTGACGCAAGGCAAAGAATTTCTCCAAAATGTCATCATCGACAAACAAAACCCTAAAGAAGCCTTCATGAGGGCTGGCAAAAATGTCTTGCTGCAAACGGGCAAAGACATTTTGGGCCGACGAGACACACCTATAAATGCCCTGCACGCTACCGTGTCAGGCATTCAGCAAGGACAAGGCAGAAAGAGACGACGAAGAAAACACCCTTTCACCTGACTTCAAGCGAGAAAGGCCAAGAAAAGAAGAACCGTTCGAGACTTAGACGTTTTCGATTATTGAAACACAGAAAAAAATGATGCACCGAGAGTCTTGCGCCTGTTCCAAGACGGAACTGGATCTGTTTGCCATGCCCCCCACGATGATGACCATGCAAGAATCCCAATGGGTGGAATTTCACCCCGTCTCCTCACTGACCGATTCCGCTCCCATCGAGTTTGAAATCAAAGGACAGCCCGAAGATTACATCGATCTGAATAGCAGTTACTTGTACCTGAAAGTCCAAGTTCTAGATAAGACTGGAGGTGCTATAGACACTGAAGCAGTAGCTCCCGTCAACAATTTCATGCATTCCTTGTTCAGTGGAGTGGACTTGTACTTTAACAACAAACTAGTCAGTAGCAGCATGGATACTTACCCTTACCGTGCCTACCTGGAAAATCTCTTGACGTACGGAATAGATGCCAAGAACACCCATCTCAATGCTTGCGTGCTATGGGAACCTGACGAAGCGGGCGACTTTGATGATAAAGATATTGGTGATGACCCCAAATCAAAAACAAACGTCAATGAGGGATTTGTAGAACGAAGAAAAAAAATATTAAATGGACAGAGTTTAGAACTGATGGATCGTTTGCATTTGGACATGTGGATGCAAGAGAAACATTTGCTGAACGGAGTGAATGTTCGCCTGAGACTGAATCGGAGCAGTACCGCTTTCCATTTATTGGCTAATGATGACGATTACAAAACCAAAATCCAAGAAGCCAGACTCTACGTACGCCGTGTGGAAGTGTTACCTAAAGTGGGAAACGACATCAATCAGACGTTGAGCAGAACGACTGCCAAGTATCCGATCCGACGCGTGGAAGTGAAAACGTTCACCATTCCCAAGGGACAGCGATCCATGATCGAAGATCATCTGTTCCAAGGACAGCTACCCAAACGTTTAATCCTTGGTATCGTCGAGAATGATGCCTTCAACGGAGCTATCGGTAAAAATCCTTTCAACTTTCAACACTTTGGCGTGTCCAAAATCGAAGTCAGTCGCGATGGCAAGACCTTGTGTACCCGACCTTTCGAACCTGACTTTACCAAGAAGAATTACTTGGGATCGTACTTGTCCCTGTACGAAGCCACCGGACAGTTAGGAACCAACACCAGTCACGGCATTACGTACGAAGATTATGCAGGAGGCTATGCTTTGTGGGCTTTCGATTTCACTCCAGACCAAGGCAGCGACGAGGGACATTTCCACCCTATAAAATCCGGCCAGATTCGTGTGGAAATTCAGTTTGCAAACCGAGACCCTGATGAAACGGTGAACGTCATCCTGTATGCAGAATTCGATAATACATAGAAATCAACAGTTTGAGAAAAGTCATCCTAGATTACTAGAAACCATGGAAGACTGTTATCCCTCTTTACCTAGTGGAGAAACTTTAAAGATGGAATGTGAGGAGACCGTGGAAAAAGAAGAATCCCAAGATAAAGACGAAGAAGATATCATGATGAAGTCGAGATGGCCAGAACAAGAAGCCCATTTAGTCTCCTGTTTTGCCAAACACTTGGTCGATAAAATGACGGAATTGATCAAGAAAAATTGCTATGGATGTCAAAACGATCATCCCAGTCAAATTCAACACGATAAATGCCTGATGTTGAGTCAAGAAGAAAAATTGGACAAGTATCTGGACGAAGCTTGGAGTCTCATCTCGAACAAAGACCTGTTGCACCAGTGGTATAAAGACTTGCGTGAACATTCTTGTCCACCATTAACCACTCAAGAGATCCATCGTATCGAAGCTCTCCTGAATCAGAGTGAGGAAACAGAACGAATAACCGTTTATTCGTCAGACATTTTCAAGCAAAAAGTCAGGATCGAATTGACGACTTATTATTACCTGTGAAGAAGAAAACAACACAAATGGATACCTGGGAACTTTATTACCTTTTGAACCACAGTTCGTATACGGCTTCTTGGAATCCTGTCATCTGTGCTAAAGATGAACTCCCTCATCGCAAACCTAAAGACCATCAAGCTTACGTGATCAACACGGACGACAGTCATCTCCCAGGAACCCACTGGGTAGCCGTTTACTTTCCTCAAGAAGGCTGTGTGGAATATTTCGATTCGTACGGATTGCCCCCTTTGGAAGACGATATCATCGACTTTATGAGAAGAAATGCTCAAACCACCCGATTCAATAATGTGAAATTACAAGGCACAGATTCCTTGGTGTGTGGACAGTACTGTGTGTATTTTCTGCATCATCGCAGCCTGGGCTATTCCTTAGAACATTTAGTGACTCATTTTGATCCTCGTTCTTCTGCTAGAAACGATGTGAAAGTAGATCGATGGTTTTGTGACCATTATGCTTATCTTTTGTCTCAAGCTAGGAAACGTAGTGTCCATCAATGGCCTAATGATTTCCAACAGTGGAAATCACAATTTCATTCACAACGTTGTCAGCCCTGTTTAAAGTAGATTGTCCACTGAGAAAAAAATGTTGGTGATTTGAAAAAAATTGTTTGATGTTATAGTGTTGGATTATTGTTAAAAAAATGTTAGAGTTGTTGTTTAGTGTTAAGTGATTTTTGAATAAAAAATGTTGTGTTTTTGAAAAAAATGCCTTTGTCTTTTGTTTAGCTATAAGAATGTTGGATTGATGCTCTTTCATTTCTTACTATCCCTCTCATGACACTCACTGAACGTTGCGACTCGAAAACCGTGTGGGGGATGTTTTCCTTCACGTCCGCACTTTGACTTTAAGAACCGGGTTATTTCCAGTCTAACCATCCATTGTCGACTCATCCTCCTACGAAGATGTGCTCCAAACTAGCTAAGCTCAACGAAGCCTACGTGAATTTGCATAGGGTCAGACACAGTCTGATACCGAAGCCAGAAGAAATAGAGAATGTGAGAATGTTAAAAATCACTGAAGACCTGATAGAAGAGCTCTTCAGACAAGAAATGAACAGGGAAAAAGAAGAATGGACAGAGAAGTACAGACTTCAGAGACAGCAGCAACAGCAGCAACAACAGCAACAGCAGCAACAACCTGAAGCTGACAGAGGCTTTGTCGATTGTCGTATCGACACCAAAGAGTTCTTCTTCTCTTTCCGAAGAAGCAGACCTATCGCCAGAAAGTCTATCCTCAGAGGACATCGCATTCTTAGAAACTAAAAAAGAATGCCATAGCAAACAAAAAACAGCCCTTTTCAGGGCTACCCAATACTCTAGAAAAGAAATAACGATCGATTTGCCAATGTATGTAGGTAGAGAAGTGTGAAAATAAACACTAACTCTTTTTTAAAAAAATGTCAGGGTATGTGTTTGTGTGTTAGTGTTTGTAAGTGATTAAGTAAGTTGGTATGGATAGTAGATTAAAATGATGTCTTTTTTGGTGTTTGAGGTGTATATTTAGGGTTAAATTGGATTGCTTTGTGTATGTAAATAGTCTGTTGAAGTGATTTATAAAAAAATTTTAAAATAGTGATGGGTAGCATAAAAAGTGAGTGAGTGTTTCTTTTAGGTCCGCGCGTTGTTGTTGATTTTGGTCACGATCTAGGTAAGACGAATTTTATGTTTTTAGGGGGATGTTTTCCTTCACGTCCGCGCTTTCAGTATAAATTAAAAACTAATCGTCAGTTGGGCCCATCGTCGACCTGTTAACAGCAAGACAATGAATACAAGGATTGTGAAGCTGCTAGAACTCCAGATGCACCTGGAATATGCCAGGCGCATAGTAAACGAACTATCAACGGAGGCTATCGTAGAAGAAGCAAGAATGAAGAAAGAAGAGGAGGAGAGAAGAGAGAGGGAAGAAGAGGAAAAGAAAAGAGAAGAGAGGATGTCGTTCAATATTCCCGAGACAGAGGATTGGGGTGCTGAAGCGAATCATCCCGCCTCTGCACTCTCAAGACAAAAAGTAAAAAGAGACTGGAGTCTAAGATGCGTGTGTGGCGCAAGGCCTGGAAGGTGCAACCATTAGATAGGTGCATCTGGAGTTGAAAAAAAACCAACAGCCCTTTTCAGGGCTACCCAATACTCTAGAAAAGAAATAACGATCAATTTGCCAATGTGTGTAGGTAGAGTAGTGTGAATATAAACACTAACTCTTTATTAATAGTGAAAGTGTATGTGTTTGTGTGTGTGTGTGTGTGTGTGTGTTTGTAAATGTTGAAGTAAGTTTGTGTTTGTAAATGGTGAAGTAAGTTTGTGTGAATAGTAGATTATGGGTTTATTTATTGATTCTTAGCGTATGTAGAGAGTATAGTTGTGGTTATATTATATGAAATGAGAAAGTAGGGGGATGTTTTCCTTCACGTACGCGCGATGTTCGGTCATGATCTAGGTAAGATGAATTTTATGTTTTTAGGGGATGTTTTCCTTCACGTACGCGCTTTCACTATAAGAACCCATAGTGTTAGTTGTTCAAACCATTCTGCAAAGAATAAAAAGAAGATGGCGTCAAACCAAATGGACAAAATACAAACCTTGCAAGACGTTTTAGACAACTTAGGAATAATGGAACAGATGCTAATAAGACTCGTTGAAGACCATTATTCCTATAGTCCCCATCGTGTAAAGATGGAAATTAACAACTTAAGAAAAGCAAAGGACAAGATTAGTGGCGTGATGAAGGAAATAAAGGAGGAGAAGGAGGATGAAGAGGAAAAGATAAGAATAAGAACATGGAACGAAAAAATTGAAAAAGAAGAAGAAAATGAGAAGAAGAAAGAAGAGGAGGAAGAGAAGAAAGAAGAGGAGGAGAAAAAAAAGAAAAGAGTGTTGGAGATAAAATAAGAAGTTGGTGCAGGAAAAGAAGAAATTAGAAGCAGAAGAAAACCCAAAGGCCCTTTTCAGGGCCAGCCATATTTCTCAAAAAGAGATAGCCTTTCCATTGCCTACCCCTTTTTTTATTTTATTTTTTATTTTTTTTATGTTTCAATTTTACATAGACCCTATACAGTCCCAGGGGTTTTTGGCCATGTTAAATTTACATAGACCCTATATTGTCCCAAGGTTTTTGGCCATGTTAATTCCCATAGACCCTATATGTTCCCACGATTTTTGGCCATGTTAATTCCCATAGACCCTATATGTTCCCACGATTTTTGGCCATGTTAATTCCCATAGACCCTATATGTTCCCACGATTTTTCTCCATGTTAAATTTACATAGACCCTATATGTTCCCAAGGGTGTTTTTAATGATAAATCCCATAGACCCTATAGGATCCCCCTTCACTACTTCCAAATGTCGAAAATAAGCCTTCCTACGAACAACTGAAATATAAAAAAACATCGACAGATTTTAAAAAAAGCGTTGATACTTTACCGAGAAAATCTCTATGGAATTTTCATTTAATATTACTCCATTATCGTTGATGATTTTTTCTAGTTTATTATGCACGCGTTTTATGCAGTTATGTCTTCACAAGGTCCCGCCCTCCCTGCTGCTATATTAATTAAATCATTATGTTATAATAAAATGGTACATCCGGAATCTCATACTGCAAGGATAGCTCGAGAACGATTAGAAGCAATCAAAAAATTTCTTCCTGCTAGAGATTCATTTAGAGAAAACCTACAAGCGCAACAACAATCACAAGTTGAGTACGAAGAAGACACTAAAAGGTTATTTAAACCCATCACTGCAGCTACTAGGAAAGTTACAGTGGCTGTTGAAAAAATTATATGGGGAGATATTGAGGATGATGAGAAGAGGAAAAAGGGCATTTTTCCAGTATTAGAACAAACTGCAGCGCAGACTGAAAAAATAGCAAGAAGAACCAAACAAACAAAAAAGATTTTACGAGATCTTCCAACTGATATAGCTGCGGCTCGGCCTCCACCCGCTGGTGAAGATATTGGAAAACTTCGTACTGAAGTCTCCGACGTGAGAAAAGAACTTGCATCTGAACCTAAACCAGTTGAAGAAAACTTAGAATTAATTGCAAAATTTAACGAAGGGTTTATTGAAGATATTAGAAATACTGAAAAAGCTGACTTACCCGAAGCAATATTATTTGGTATATTAAATAAATCTAATATGTTAAAATCCCGTCATAAAAAAGTAAGTAATGATAATCTTATTAGATGGATATATCGCGTATATAGAAACAAAAAACAAGCTAGAGGTCCAGAATACAAAAGTCTTGATAAAGAAGTAAAAAGACTTTATAAAGAGAGACTGAAACAGCTAGAGCAAGAACAACTTTCCCAGCAGGAACCTTCATATCAACTTCCTCCACCGCAGCAGGAATTTTCATATCAACTTTCTCCACCGTAGCAGGAACCTTCATATCAGCTTCCTCCATCCTCACAACATAGAATAATTTCTGCGCCGGTAATGACATTTACACTGACAGATTCACCACATGGATTTCGAAGTGATTCACCTGGCACATACCCGGTCACCGCTGAATCATTTTCTCTGGTAATGCAACTACCAGTATTTAAAACACCTCAAGAAGAACCTAAAAAGGTTCTGGTTTATGTCCTGACAATATTCTCAATGACATGTCGCGGTTAGAAGTTCTCATAGGAGGAAAACGTGCCAGAAATAACTCAGCAGAAATAACCAATGAAGCAGCTGATATTTGTCGGCGATTATTTCAGGGTGGTATCATGGATATCGGTGTTTATCGAGAACTTATTGATGAGCTCGTTGATGATTACAGTGACTAGTTCTTAGATAAATGATAAATAAGATAACATGATCATACACAATAATCATCGTAAACCCGTACAGGTCAGAGCAGTAAACTCACGATTACCAATCCATAGAGCAATTTACGGAGATGGACTTGGTGATGTTATTCAGGGATTATTTACAAGGTTAGCCCCAAAAGCAGCGCCTATTGCAAAACAATTATCGATGAAAGCTATTGATATTGTTAGTGAGAAAGCTCCTGGTGCAATTATCAATGTTGCTGGTAAGGCATTCTCGGCGATCAAAGATAGACTAGCACGATTAATAAGACAAAAACGACAACCAGTAAAATTACCAAGTACTGAAATTATGCCCTCAGATGTCAGCAAAATAATAAATCAAGCTGCAAATCAAAAACTGGCAGCTTTAGCAGATCGGGGACTTGGTGAATCGGGAAATAATATCTCAAGTTTAATATCAGGAAGTGGAACTTCCCGAAGTGGAACTTTCCGAGGTGGAATTTCCCGAATGCGGTAATCAACATGTTAGATGAAAATAATTACAATAAAATGTTCAAGCGCGTATCAGACACAGCATCTGACATGGAAGCACATGTCCTTAAAGATGAGTCTGTACGCGATTATCAGTTTTATTCTTATGACACACGGTCACCAGATCAACGTGGAAGAATTGAACTGCAAGTTCATGACACAAGTAGATACTTTTTCCCCGCTGAGGCTTTTATTGAGGTAGAAGGTACAATTGTAAGAACAAATGATGCTAATTTCGCAGATGCAGTAAAAGTTGGTTTTGTCAACAACGGGATCATGGCATTGTTTAGTAACGCCACATACATGATTGATGGAAGAAATATCGAATCGATTGAGAAAGATGTCGACGTTGCTACAATGATAATAGGATTAGCGAGATATTCTGATGATTATACAAGATCAGCAGGTCCCACAATGATGTTTGTAAAAGATAATTCTGGTCACCCTGAAAGCGATCTGTATAATATAAGACGACCAAGAAATTTTGCTGGAAATGCTGATGCTGATGTGACGCCAGTAGTTCATGGTGATAATCCAGATTTCAACTTGGGATTTTCAACACGTAAAAATATGTTGCAAGGAACCAATAGAAGTTTTTCATGTATAATTCCACTATTGCATATTTTTGATTTTGTAGGAATGTTAAAAGGGTTATTTTTGGAGCTAGACACATGGTTGTTCTTGTAAGAAAGGGTGATGATAGCGATGCTTTGTGGAGACCTGCTGGTGATGCTGGTAAAGTAGTATTATAAAAACTTTCACTGTGGATGCCGGTAATGACTCCAACGATCGCAGAAGAACAAAAATTGATTTCTTTCATGGACACAGGTGGTAAATCCTTGTTGTCATGGTTAACAACAAGCACGGATAGTATGCAAACTGACGTTAGCGGTCAGTTTACATGGCATATAGCATCACAACAAGGTGTTTCTGCACCATGGCATATTTTTATTGCATTTCAGACCTGTGATCGTTTAGGCTCACAAGTTCACTCTCATATGATATTTGATAAACTAGGCATCACAGATATTTCCTTACGGATAAACGGACAACAAGAACCAACAGAGAATATACAACTAAATTATGAACAAAATCATATAGGACGTGTATATCATCGTTTGATGTCATTCATGGGACGTGATCAAAATGTAGATACTGGGTTGCAAATATGACAATATGATTTCAGAACTTTGTATCCGATTTATTATTTTTCACTGGATCATCTTGATCTATCAAAACAATCTGTCGTTGATATACATCTTAAAGCGACATTAAATACAGTGTTGGTGGTGGTGTTGATTACAGAGCAATCGCAGTTATACTTAGCGATAAAGCAATGTTACTTGAAGGTGGTAGTGGTCGAATGAGAGTCGTTGATGCACCAGTGGAAAATCTTTAATCATTATTTGGAGCATGGTAAGTATTTATCACAAAATGTCATACAGTCATGTTAAAGTTGTTCTGACTCCCGGTCAAGTAAAAAAATTCCAATCAAAAAACGCAAACAAATGCGGAACAAAAATATCACTAAAGCGAGATCAAATTTCTAGTGGCGGTCCAAACAAATTATCGTTGACAAATAACCAGATTAAACATTTTAATAAAGCCCTAGAATCAAAAACGGGGGTTCAATTTCATCTTTCTCCGAGCGCCATCAAGGACATGGTTAAAACAGGTGGTATTTTTCCACTTCTTGCGGCTATTCCAGCGTTAATAGCTGCTGCCACTCCAGCCATAGCAAAAGCAGCCATGTTAGGTGCTGTTGGAACAGCTGCTGGAATGGCTCTAAAGAAAGCAACAGGAAAGGGATACAAAAGAAAAGGGCGTGGCCTAAGATTGCTGGGATCTCATTGGGTAAGAAGTCTGAGGCTTACAGGAACATGTTAGACGTTCCAGCATCAAATTTTGATTTACTTGATGCTGCTAAACGATTAAAAATAAAAAACCTCAGAGGTGTTTTTATGCGAGATCAATTACCGAAACAACCAAACAAACTCGAAACAGGTATTATTAATCTTGACTCAAATTCAGGACCCGGTACTCATTGGGTATCATAAGCGGTTGATCCACATGGAATCATTTATTTTGATTCATACGGGTTAGCTTCACCTGTTGAATTTATCAAGCATGTTGCACCACTTTACGCGCAAGTTTGGTATTCAACGCTACCCACACATACAATGACAGATCCACCAATATGCGGCCGTGAGGTAATTAATGTACTTAACGCTATATCGAAATCATCCAAACCACCACATAAAGTCGTGCATGATTATATGCGCAACCGCTTCGATGCGCGTAAGCGTTTTAAACAGATCTTAGATCTTATATAATGGTTGATATTTATGGAAGAAGATCTTCCCGCGTTAAGAAAAAGTCCGATGACATTGACCTGTCGAAGAACGCGACTAAAGATGAACTCGCTGATATAATGAACCTGGCTGGAGTTGACCCAGATGAGGTTGTTATTTTTCAGGATCGACATGGTAAACTAAAAACCAGCAATATCAAATGGAATGATATAATTCGACGAGTACTTGGCGCAGTTACGGATAATATCCCTGTGTTTACTGACAGCGGAAAAATCAGGGATTTGAGTATATCGTTTACAACCATCAGAGATCAAATTACAGCAAGTGTTGCTAATCGCGTAAAAAATACCGGTGACACAATGATGGGAGAACTCAACATGAACGGGAATAAGATAGTAGTTTTAGCGGATCCAACATCCGACGAAGACGCAGCAACAAAAAAGTATGTTGACGTCAACTACAACACCGCAGATGGTAAATTATCCACGTTTCGAAGAAACCATCAAAAAACCAATGAATCCATGGATAAATTTTTCGGCACTCCGCATACCGTTGATGGAAAACTCGTTGATATCAAGACGAACATCGACACGATCAAACAAACACAGCAAAACATCATAGCGGGGATTCCTGAGATCGTGAATAAAACCAGTTTGATTAAAATTCCCAGTGGTGTTACTCCCGGGCATATTACCAACATAGCATACACAGTATCATCTGGATTCGCAACATGGTCTCAGCAGAATAATACTATTAAATACACCGCAATAGTCACTGGCGTGTACAGGCTATCTGTGTTCAGTGCTGCAAAATTTGAAATATTTACAATGTATCCATGGCGTCATTCAACTGATAAGTTTTCTGGAGTTGTATCTGTTGTATTAAATAGCGGAATTGAAGAAACATTTATTCTGGAAGCAGCTGATAAGAAATTAACCGCAACATCTTACTGGTGGTGTTTGGAATTTGTACCTGAAACATCTCAATTGGTTACTGCATAAAATATAATGAGTACCTCAATCGACGTTCAGAAATTTAGGTATAATCAAGCGTCTGAATGGCAGGCATCGTTAAAATATCGAGTCGAACAATATACGATAAAAGTAAAGAAATATTGACGACGACTAGTTATCGTTGACGTGATCGTTTATTCAGTATCAGCTGTTGTTGCTGAAACCGGTGTGATATTATCAGCGGTGACAATGATGGCACCAGTAGCCATAACTATTTGCATTTTAGCAGCAACAACTATTGCAGGTGTGCTTAATATCATTGCAAAAAAAATATGCACCTATATGAATGAAAAATTATACGATTACATGATACAACTACAAACAGCGATGGTCGCATACTCGAAGTTATCTTTGTTGTTATCAGCAAGTCTCAGTGATGGAATTATATCTGATTTTGAGTTTTCAGAAATGATTAAAATATACAACTGTGCTGGTATTAAAGGTACGAGTATTAATAATGACGGAGCTACTTCAGCAGATCGTGACAAACACAACCCCGCACAAGACCACGATGATCTCGGTAAGCTCGACTAATCCCAAATTTAGTGTTAATTTTCCAACTGCGATTCGCGCGAATGAAATCGCGTTAGCACAATTATGAGTATATTACAGCTGGCCAAACATCAGATCGAAATCATCTGATGGTACACCAGCAAATAATTTACTTGTATTTGCTAATAAAAACAAACCAGATGGAACACCCGACTGGAACGTTGTTGGAATACCAACTGGCAGTTATAAGATCGAACAAATCAATGAGGAATTTGCTCGTAGAATAAAGTCAATAACAGGAAAAGAATCAAAAATATCAATTAATGTTCATGAGCCGACGCTATCTTCTGCGGTTGAAATAAACTCGACTGATTACGTCGTTGATATTTATCAGTCCATGATAAGATCCGTAGTAGGTTGGCCTGATATTGCTCCAGTGCATGAAGGATCACCAGAACCAAAAGTAATAAATGCTAATAATTATATAGATACAGAAAGAAAAAATATCAAACAAGCATATATTGATCATTAAAAAATAACTGAAGCAGATTTATTAAATTTTACACTACCAGAATTTGAAACCGGCAAATTAATAAGATCACTCAACAATCTTGTCGCGAAAAACTTTTCTGAAATATTAGCTGTGTGGAGAAAAATAGCACGACCAGCAACCGTTTTTTGATATAATAAAGATCCATATAGAAGCGGCAGGCATGTATCCCCCGGAATTGTTAATATAACATCGACAATCGCGGTTAATCTTGTTTGTAACGTAATCGATGGCAGCTATCAAATAGATCTCAGAAAATCAAATCAGGCTCAACAAGAATACATCTTATGCACGTTCACACCACAAGTTCCTCCTGGCGATTTGATCGTGCAAGTACCAACCAATCCTGTTTATCTACGTACACATAATCAGTATTTGTCACGAATAAATTTCAAACTCACAGACCACATAGGACAATTAATTGACCTGCGTAATGAGGATTTGATTGTCAATCTACATGTAAGATCTTAAAAACTTTTATCGTAAGATTTCTGTCTTAAAGACTTTTATCGTAATGATTTTTGATCATAGATCTTTGATCAGAAACATTTTATTTTATCAGAAACATTTTTATTTTATCATATAGATCTTTGATCTTAGTATTTTATTTTATCAGAAATATTTTTATTTTTTCTGAAATATTTTATTTTTTCTGAAAATTTGATCATTTTACATAGTTATGAGTACCAACTAGCCCATCAAAATTACGAAATTGACTGGTTTGCATGACTCTCAGTACCAACTAACCCATCAAAATTACGAAACTGACTGGTTTGCATGATTCTGAGTACCAACTAGCCCATCAAAATTACGAAATTGATCATTTTACATAGTTCTGAGTACCAACTAACCCATCAAAATTACGAAATTGATTGGTTTGCATGATTCTGAGTACCAACTAGCCCATCAAAATTACGAAAAAATAAAATAAAGATCAAAGATCTAAGATAAAATAAAAATATTTCAGAAAAAATAAAATATTAAGATCAAAGATCTATGATAAAATAAAGATCAAAGATCTAAATGTTTCTGAAAATTTGATCATTTTACATAGTTCTGAGTACCAACTAGCCCATTAAAATTACGAAATTGATTGGTTTGCATGATTCTGAGTACCAACTAGCCCATCAAAAATTACTAAATTGATCATTTTATATGATTCTGGGTACCAACTAGCCCATCAATTTCAGAAAAAAATAAAATAAAGATAAAGATCTAAGATAAAATATATAATATTTCAGAAAAAATAAAATATTTCAGAAAAAATAAAATATTAAGATCAAAGATCTAAGAATACATAAAATATTTCAGAATAAATAAAATTTCAGAATAAATAAAATATTAAGATCAAAGATCTACACGTGGTCAGCGTTGACAGGGACCCCAGTTACTGAAACTTTCATTTTCACCAGAATTATTTTGTACTACTTCACCAACGAAGTTACTCGCTAACATAATTTGTCTTAATTGTTTTATATGAGTACTAATTATTTTTTTTGCCTCGTATTCGTGGGATAACTCCAATCTAATTTTTTCTACTGCGGTAGAGAGAGAGGGGTGAGTTCCTTCACTTGATCTTCTATGGTAGCTAGCGACTGAAACATCGCCGCTTGAATCTGTTTCATGAACTTGTATTCAGATGATAGTCTGTGTATTCCCTGGTTCCTGCGTTCTTGTAAAATTTCAAAATCAGAAACTATTTTTTCAGGATTTTGTTCATTAGATATATTAATTCCATCTTTTTCCAATTTTTTAATAGCAACAATTACATCATTAATATTTTCGTAGTTCATTATTTAGTATATATTTATTTAAATCAAAAAAATATATCCTCGTGTTAGCCCCAAATCGAGTATTTTAGCGTGCTCATGAGGATGTTTCAAGGACTGCACAAACATATATGATGAATGATTGAACTTCTATTCGAGTGTTTTAGCAAGTTCAGTAAGTATACAATGAATGAAATCTTAATCAAGGACGGCACAACCCAAGAACTCGTAGCTTGCCACCGCATTCTACCAAGTTCAATGGGCACACGAAATACTACCCCCTATGAGAGCCCCTAACCCGTCAAACAACGGTCTAGAGGCCCAAGAGGGAGGACAGCACAAACATATATAAATGAATGAATGAACATCTATTCGAGTGTTTTAGCAGGTTCAGTAAGTATGCAATGAATAAATTAAATGAAATATATACAATGAATGAAAATCTTAATTAAAGACGGCACAAACATATATGATGCCATTTTCTACACATAACAGAACACCCCCCCCCCCAATAATCAGCCCGTGGGTGATACAAAACATGTATCAACCACCACTGACATGTGGTTGGAGGGGTTCTGTCATGCGTAGAGGGGCTGGCGGTGCCCCAATTAATTATAAAAATCGCTAATATGCGTAACCACCGACGGTTGTCAGTCATGGGATTCGATCCTGATACCGTGAGTATCACGGCCAGATACGTTATCGACTGAGCTATCTAACCTTCTTAACAATATACATTTCAGAAGTTATTATATAGCTACGGATCAGTTTGTGAACAGATTGCAATTATTTCTGCATTGAAACAGCGGTTTCTGAAAAGATTGTAAATATTTCTGCATTAAAACAACGGTTTCTGAATAGATTGTAAATTTCTGTATTTCAGCAGTTTGTAAATATGTAAATGAGAGCAGCGTGTTCTGCCAAGATTTTTCGTAATAGATTGTAAATATCTGCATTAAAACAGCGTGTTCTGCCTTGATAAAATATATTTACAATACTACCACGGCACCATCAAACGTTTTACCACCTGCAGATCGGTTTAAATATTTCTGTATTATAACAGATTGTAAATATCTGCATTAAAAACAGCGTGTTTTGCCTCGATTTCTCATAACAGGTTTAAAAATAGCTCACTATATTGCATGATGGGAAATATGTTTATTTTTCTATTTTGTAAGTTAGAAACCATAAATATCTTTCTTTGGTATTAATTACGAAGTAGATGATTACTTAACCAATTATGACCATAAAAATAAAAAATCTACAAAGAAAAACTATATATTACTGAAGTAATCTCCCTTTCGCATGATCGAAAAATCAGTAGCATAAGGGGGAAATGCTGCCTAAAAGAATAAATAATTAAAAAAATGGTTAATAAATATATTTCTACGTAATTACTTCATAGTGATGATAGTTTATCTCACTAACAATATTGGAATATGATTTTCTTATATTTACTGGAAAAAGTGGATTTGGTTATATTTTCCGTGACGTATTTTACCACACGCGAGTTAATATCAAAGTATTTTGCAGCTGAATACATTGATTGAAACGTTTTCTCTTCGTCAGTTTCTATGTTTGTGGATTTTACAGCCCTCCTTACAATTGTTCTGTAAAATTTACCAGTATTTCCCCATGCAGAGTTCTCGCTCTGTGTAACAGCTTGAAGATTAGATAAATTATTGTCAATTTTCACCCCGTTGATGTGATCAATCACAAGACCATCTTTGATCAGCCCAAAGAAACACTCGTATGTGAAACGATGACAAAGATAAGTTTTCTTCCTAATAGTAAACTTTAGATATCCAGTATTACTAATAACACCAACTGGTCTCTTCAACCTGCAATTTCTAATCATACCATCAATATTTGATTCGTAGTCTGTTATTATAGGATGCGGGACAAATTTATTTTGCTCCATTATATAATAATATCATTTGTTTAAATCATAATTTGTCTGAAAACTTAGTCAGATAATCCTCCACGAATGTTATAGCTCTGTCACTGACATTTTTTTATCATAATATCTTTTAAGCTCTCTGTATCATTTACCACCACAACATGCACACAACTCTGTTTTACTTCGTACTCCAACACCACATCGTAGACATGGCATTGGTCCTAAGCTTCCATGGTGAACGTTTTGCATGTGTTGTCTGCAAAATTCCCTTTTACAGGATTTATTGCAACGAGTGAATGAACCCACCATGAGCCATTTGCATCGAGACATTGTATACCTAATATTTTAATTTAAATACTTGTTTGAAATATAATATTTTAATTTAAATACTTGTTTGAAATATAATATGAACGAATTTGATGGATTATCCCGAATCAAGCCTTGAAGCGTGGATAAATTTAATCTTGACAGAATATCTCCTGATTTACCAATAAAACATCCAGTTGATAAGAAAAACAAAGGTTTGATTAATAAAATTCACGACGCCAAGAAAGAATTTCACGCAGATGGTGCATCTCATGTCTGATCAATGTTCAAGATTATACGCGACAAAAATATCGACGCTACAATGAATGACAAACGAGCAGCAATTATCATTAACTATCTTGATAATCACAAATATCTTTTCACAATAAAGTTTGTCGTGTTGACAGAAACAGATGATTGGATTATCCGTGACAAATATGATCCTGTCCACAGTGATAAAAAAACTGTCATACTAAGTAGAGATTCCAAACCAGGTCTCGTGACCAGTATTGACAAACCGTATTATGAACGAGCATATCCTGTGACCACGGTTATTTATGGAATCTATGTGATAAATGAAAAACCTAACGTTGATAAACTGGCGCCGATGAAATTTTGAAAAATAAATTGTGTGGCTGAATGAGTAATAGAACATTTTACAAACGCGGCCCATGGAAACAGTCTAACGGATAAAAGACGTAAAATAATAAACACGTGGGGAGAAATAGTTAAAGATACTGGGGCGTCTATCAAAGATGTCGCTGAGTTAGGAAAAAGATTAAAATTTCCAATAACCGTAGCGACGATAATAGGAGAGATTTTGTATGAATCGAAATATAAATCAAAAGGAGATTCGATCGAAATTATTGATCGTAACGCACACGCATGGACTAATGCAGTAACAGTATTTCCAAGAGATTGAACCGTTAAATGTTATCCCGGAGATATGTTTGATTTTATTAATGAAATAAGTAAAATCGATCCTGTGTCAGTATGGTTATTTCAGAGTTTTAGCGACTAATCATGCATAGAGGAAAAGAATAAATTTGATCAGTTTGTAAGACCAAATGGTGTTATTTATTGAACAAATCTTCTTCACGAGAAAATTAAAAATCTTGCACTGCAATATACTGATGACACTGATGAACTATTGAGCAATTGTTTTACTGTTCCATCAGTTGCGGCTCATTTTGCTAGAAAGAAAAATTCGTGGAAGCCAACTTGGTCTGATTTTCTCAATGACATAATATCTAGTTGTGTCGAATGCGGACACGGCGGACTATGGAATACTGAATACGATCATAAAGATGTTATTTCAGTTGATATGGTTGCAGGTTATCCGGGAAGTTTTCTTGGATACAGAGATTGTTCTGTGTACTTTGAGCGATTCGGTCATCCGACGCACGAGATGACACGAGTATCTATAAATGGACCATTACCGGATTTTGACCTAACTGGATTTGCTTGTATCGAGTCATTTGAAATGTCTAAAGAGCTCCATGCGATTTGTTATACCTGGTTTGCAAAACATTTTTCAGAAAAAATGTGGGTACCAATAGTACTGTTATGGTATATACTCGATTGTGCGATGTTAACATGGTTGATTGTAAGTGAAGCAATTATATCATACTGGAAACAAACCGAAGTTTGGTTACCACATTCGGATGAAACCGATTCAAAAGATCTTGGTAGAAAAATAATTGGCAAGTTTACCCAAGGAGGAACATATGATCACAGACGACATTGTACAAGATTGATCATGGACGATGCCGAGTTAGATTTTATAATCGCTGACACAACGAACAGAAATACGTTTATAAGTCGAGAAATAGCTTTCTTGTCAAATGGAACTAAATTAGGTACAATTGTAAGTTACATGGATGGTGAGTCACCGCAGTATACTCATTTAAGATCATCGATGCTTGCGTACGTTTCGATAAACCTATTATCGATGATAAATAAAGTTTCTACACTCGCTGTCAGAACTGCAACTGATTCGTTTTATATAAGTAAAAAATATTCAATACTGTTAGAAAAATTAACAATAGGCACTTGTGCATCGTGGGGTTCGTGGAGAATAAAAAAGGAATATATACTCGATTATTCCGAATCTGCTGATGTTGCGGTTAAAGATATTTACCTGATAAAATCAGGCAGAAATAATCAGATATCTTCTGCACCATTGGTATACGATGCAATATCTAGACACAAAATGATTTATCTAAATGGACCTAGTGGTTCTGGTAAAACTACTCGAGTAATCGAACTATTTCAGAACTCGGATATGATCATGCTGACACCTACACACAGACTCGCGCGAGAGATGAAACAATGAGGAGTACAATCGTGCACTTATCATAGCTTCTTCCGATGGAAGGGTGATGCATGGACATCTTTAAGGATGGGCGAGAAATATATTCCAAGGATTATAATATGGGATGAAATATGCACGGTGCCATTAGAAACATTAAAAACATTTCTAGATTGGTTGTTAACCAGAAATACTGCTGTGATAATGTGAGGTGATCATGGTCAACCACCACCGTTTGTTGGACTATCTCCACATGATTGGCTGAAAAATTTTGCTGATTACTATGAAGAAATAACTGATGATCATAGAGCACCTGATGCAACGTTGAAGGAGTTTAAAAAATTAATCAGACTACAACCAAATAAAATTCAGTATGAAGTAATGCGTGGAATAATTCCAGAAACACCCATGAACAACTTTCTACAAACGTGGCAACCAAATGATCTGATAGTTGCAAGTAGAAAGATAGTTCGTGATACACTTCAACGAGAGTTATTTCAGTTACAACGAGAAAAGTTTCCAACGTTGCCAGTGCCGTTGTGTTATCGACCAGCAGATACGCGACGGCAAAATAATAACGTTGATATACCAGGACAGACCGAGAAACAGAATTTAGTATTAAATGATAATATCACAGTTGATGTTGATGTTGTTGAAGATGCATTATCATTGAACAAATCTCCATGGACACTAGGATATGCAATGACAATACATTCATCTCAGGGATTAACTATTACCGATATAGTTGTTTGGATTATAGACGATCGTATGGAGTGGTCAAACTTAGTTTATCTTGCAGTGTCTAGAGTCAGAAAAATATCTCAATTGAGACGAATTATCTTGGACGAGTCAGTGACTAGTGATGATGTTGACGGTGACATAATAAGAAAAAAATTAGCTGGTTATAAACAGTGCGATAAAAAAAATAATAGAGAATTTGATCTAGACACTGACGTTGTCATTGCACTGAAACAACAACAGAATAATAATTGTGCAAATTGTAATTGTGTGATGTTATTGCGGTATCTGAAAAATGATCCAACACAATTTACCTTAGATAGAAAAGATAACAGTCGCGGTCATACCCACGAAAATATCATGTTGACCTGTCTTGAGTGTAATCGACGTAAAGGAGCTAGTTAAGTGATCGCGGTGGTAATTGCGTGTCCTCGGGAATTACTTGTAATTGTTCACGTACAAATACACGTTGAGGAGCAGTTGAATCTAATCTGTAGATTGCGGGTCTACCTGAGGATCTTGTTATGTTAGATATCTTATGTGTGGTAAGACTCCAAATATGATCAGTCGCTCTTTTTTTACCACCTTCAAGTTCACCGGGCTCGTATAAATACCTGACAGTGATATTACCTAATACTGGTTGCACTGAAAAATCACGTCGTTGCGTGGTTATACTTTTTTTTGTGACTGCGTTAATAGGTTTCATGTTGGTCGTTCGAGTGATCTCATTACTTAATGCGGCTATCACACTTGGTAATCTTGCAACCCATTCACAAGATCTCGTATCCTGAATAAATTCCTTCGCATATTGATATCCAAATAACTGCTCAGCGAGTGTTCGATTAAATCGTTCAACAATTGCCTGATCACGATGAATCGCAGTGTGTCCTCGTCGTATTTTGGTATTATGTTGTTTCATCAGCAATGATACTGGACCAAGAAATTCCTTGCCAGGATCAACCTGTAGCAGCTGTGGCCATCGTAAACCACCTCATTGATAAATTCGTTTAAAAGCATCGGCTACCTCAGATGCTGTTTTCGTTGATAGCGGTTCTGCATCTTTGTATCTACTTGCAATGTCAATGATAGTTAACACGTATTTGTATGTTATTTGACGTCAACCAATTTTAATGGTATCATGTGGTAGAAATAATATATCAGCTTGATGAACTTCATTAGGAACACTGACATTGAAATGTGCAAATCGAATTTGCTTAGGTGGTGGTAGATAAATTTGCCATATTGCCTGTTTGGATAACCACTCTTTAGCAGTAGAATGTTTAACCGCTGCTGCATCAGCAAGTTTACTAACTGCTGCTTTACCTTTCCAGTATCCAACTGGTGAATAATAAATCGATTCCATTTTATATATTACCAGCCCCTAGTGCTAATTTACCTTTCATCATGGATCTTACTAACCAATTAGCTAATTTTTCTTTGATATTTTTATTTTTTATGGAATTTAGCGCATGAATTAATTTCACATCTGCAATATGCCTATGTTGTAGATCATTGCTTTTATATGCAACATCATGAGCATGACATGCTTTATCAACAGCATTTATTGGTTCCTCACCTGGTTTTGGTTGATCTTGATTATCAAGCCTGATATCGAGTCGAGTACCAGGACCGCAATAATTATATCCTGGTAGATGTTTTTCTCCTGCGTATTTAGCCCACAGAGTTCCTGGTAATTTTGGTAATTTTGCTGCAATATCACCTCCTCGTTGCTTTTTTTTAACGCTGACTTTGCCCCTGAATTATCACCGGGAATAAATTTAAACTTCTTTGTACCACACCGCGTACACTTACCCGTAACCGATGATCTGTTATTTTTTGTGGTAATAGTTGTTAGAGTAGCCGTCGGGGTACGCGTCCTGCACTTTACACAATATAAATCCATGGATATTTTATACAGCATGGATATAATTGATTTCTCAGCGACAAAAAAATGAGAACCTGTCAAGCACCATCCTGCGTTACCGAATTCCATCAGAATGATAATTATAGGACCATCTGGAAGTGGAAAGATGCAGTTGTTACTTAACCTTATAATGAGATGGTTAAACCAGTCATTTGCATTTGTGTTACATCTGACTTGGAAATTTTAAATATTACTGAGGTCCTATTACATTTACCTATGTTAAACTGAGTGAGCTGTGTTTGGGTCAACCACACAGGGACATTTCCAGTTAAATTTGCTGGAGAAAGTTTCAGTGTGACCCCACAAATGCAGAACTGCCAACTCTATCAAGATCGCCTCAGTAAGGCAGTAGATTGTTTTTCCTTAAGTTTGACCAGGTTTCAGTAAGGTGTAACAAAATATCGTGTACTGTCATTATCAAGCTGGAAAACATGCATTTAAAAAGTTCGCTATTCCAAAATGCACATGTATAGAATAGGAACATCTTCCTTTTGAAAGCTTGGAAGAAAATCAATTATTATTAGTAATTCTGACAGTATATTTAATAATTATTTGCAGCTGCAGTTCATAAAAACACTCAGGCTTAGAAACAGTCAGAATTTGACAATCAAGAACGATTTATACCAGTCATTTATACCTATCGTACAGTGTCTTTCCAACAATAGTTTTATTCGGGGCCCCAAGTGGCTGAGTAGTCTAAGGTGCTCACTGTTCTGGATCACTGCCATCTCACCGCTGTCTGCATTGGTTTGAGTCTCAGGCTTGGCCAACATTGGGACATGAAAAGGCTTGCCAGTAGCTTCTCTTGGGTCAGTGGTTCTTCCAGGGGTTTTCCAGGGTTCTTCCTCCACCAGTTCTACTGGTCACCATGTATAGCCTATCTTGTGTTGAAAAATGGCGTTAAACCCTACAACAACAACAACAACAACAACAACATTTTATTCAAGAATGTGTCCATGTAGCCTACTTGAATAGGTTAGATCATTCAGTATGCTATTTTTCAAGAAAATCAGAATAGGCATCCAAGAAATTATTCCATAATTGAGAAGCAGTGGTTGACCTTAATGTTGGCCTTACAATACTTTGAAGTGTATGTTGGAGCAGCTTCTTCTCCAATTGTTGTGTTCAATGATCATAATCCGCTTTCTTTCATTAGTAAAATGAAAAACAAGAATCAAAGGCTGTTAAGATGTTAAAGTCATACACTAATGATGTTAGGCACAACAAGGGAAAAGAAAATTTGATTGCAGATGCACTTTTACATGCATATAAGTATGCATATGCACTTTCATGTGTATAGAACTACCATACTGCATTATTACGGATACATTTATCATTTATTAATATTAATTATACATGTTTCATAAAAATGCTAAAGAAAGTTTTAAGGCACAAATCTTTTTCTTTATGAGGGGAGGTGTTGGGTGTATCTATAGGACATATAAAAGTTTCATAGGAGTCATCTAGTTAATGACATTTTCCACAGTCTGATAAACAATTTGAATAAACAAAATATGAATATTATTTTTTGATAGATTTGAATTGAATTACTAGAATCATTAATTCAAGAATCAATAAACCAAGAAATGAAATATTTTCACTGTCTCAGGCTGAAGCATAATAATAATCTGCCAAATTGATAAATGTTCGATCTCTAAATTTACAAGATTTTTTTTCAACCATACTGTTTTGGTGGAAAGATGCACTGGATGGGACAGGAACAGACTGAAACTGATGTAATCACTAGAACAGACAATTAAATCTATTTAATTCATCTTTTATGTAGTTTAATTCACTTTTGTTTAGTTAAATGCAAACCATGCATTGTCCTCAATTGATGTCATTTCTTATTCAAGATGTGTGTGTGTGTGTGTGTGTGTGCGTGTGTGATTTGGATTTTTTATGTATCTTTAGCAATTGTGCAGTCATATCACTATGGGGTCTACAGTTTGGCAATTTATAGTGATATCTAGCACTCAGGCATCATGCTGCAGATGTATAGCAATATGTCCCACCAAGTCACATTATCCTGACATCAAGTAGACCAGCTGTAACCCTAACCTCTTAATGTTGAGCACCAAGAAAGGCAGCTGCATGTACCATTTTAATAAGTCTTTGTTATGAGTTGACTTGGGTTCGGACCTGTGATCTCCTGCATCTGCCTTGGCTGCTCTAACCACTTATGCTAGTGGAGCAGTATTCAAGCTGAGAAAACAATATCATGCACTTTAAAAAAGAGGCTCATATATGCTCATCCTTATCATTACTACATACCTTAGAACAGCCCCATGAGTTTAACATTGTTGTTATGAGTCAATACACAGTAGTTAAGTCAAAATATTCACTTCTTCCTTACATAGTAAATACATGCCAGCATTTGCAAAATTCCAAATCTGTTCTGGTAATTATCTTCATTCTTAACAGTTCTAATCAGTTTCAGCAATTCTATCCACCAATACTCTTTGTCTTATTTTAGTTACGTATCTGAATTTGTCACATGCTTATCTGATTACTACAGTAATTATTAACATCTCTAAATTTCTGGATGTATTCTGCTTGAATTCTATATTTCCATATAAAACTCATGACTTCATCAATTTGTAAGCTTTCTTCGGCTATGCTGACAGGATGCAATAAGGTCCAAGTAACACCAATACTATGGGATAATTCGAGACCAACAAAATCAAATAACCTAGTCAGGTTATCTCCCCTGCCAGGATTTTATCTAATAGGGGTTCTCCATCACAAAGAAAGATAACAATAAATCAGGGTTGGTGGGTGGGAGGAACATCCATTGCTCAATATTTATCTAACACTTAAATATCCTTCTCTCTTTCAAACTGCTTAATTCTGTTACAGCTCTATTACAATCAAAATCCTCAAAAGGTGTCCCCAAATATTGCAGTGTACTTATCACCATGATGTCATTGGGCATGGTCCCATTGGGGTTTCCTGGTCTGGCTGGCTGGAAGTCCATTGACTTACCACATATTTGATGACTAATTGCAATGTTGTCGTATTATATCTCTCCTTTTCTAACCATCACTCAATCAGATTCAGATTACATATTTTGTTTAAAGTTGAAAAAACTGGTTCTAAAACTCGTGATGATATTTATTTTGTAGTTGTGTATGTTCCTCCAACATATTCAAGGTTGTATATAACAAATATGAAATGAATTTGTTTGCATCCTAAATTAATACCATGGCTACTTTGAATAAATGTGTTTTGAATGGGACATTTTAAAGCCAGAACTCATAACATCAGTGATATCAGTGATTTTGTTTTAAAAAGTTGAACTCCTTTTCAAACAATTTCATTTTGTGCCAATAATGTTGTTTTAATGATATCAAAAACATTCTCTATATGTACAAATTGCATCAGAAATTATCAGCATTTGATAATGAAATTAATACCAATAGGAAAATATGGACAGACATATGTAGATATTATTATATTAAATGACACACATGTTGGTTCAAACAACATTCAGAAATATGTCTGTTATTGTTTATTCAGTTGTTTCTAGCAACACTCTGAAATATGAAAATAATTTCTGCATACATGAAGTTGACCCACTTTTTAACTTTAGTTACTTCTTATTAATTACAAGTTTTCTGTTTTACCACAAAACTAAGTAAATTTACCTGTTGATAATAATACATAATTGCAAAAACTGAGATGGCAATTAAATAGAATGGTCCTTTTTATAAAAAATATTGATACCAGGAAACTTGAAAAGATAGCAAAGAAGACTTGGGATGTAGTATTACAGTGTATAATCCAAAGAAATCTAATATATGATGGTTTGGAACTAAATGCCAAAAGGACCACAGATCACCATGCAAGAAATATATATAAAATAACCAAACACAAACAAGACAAATATTATCCATCTTGATTTGAGTTTATACAGATCAGCCAGCATCTTATGATGTTTAATGCTGTTTAATTTATGCACATAGTGCTTCATCTGGCAATATATCTGCATAATATATAATGTTTAACATCATTTAACTTTTACATGTACTGAGCACACTCTTAATTTGATAATACATCTGCATATGAGAATATGTCTTGTTCCTTTACTGCCATAGTGTTTCTGCCAACCAGAGCTCTGCACTTACTTGTGGCATCGTATGGGGATTCTCTGATGACCCCTATAAGCATGAATCTGTGGTTTCTAAATATCATATGGTCTTTATCAGTATATAAATATATTTCTATGCTGAGAACCACCTTTCACAGTCTGCTATCTTAAGTGACGTATGCATATCTAGCTCAGCCAGCTGGAACAGGTTGTTGTTGTTGTTGTGGAGTTTAACGCCATTTTCCAGCACACAATAGGCTATACATGGCGACCAGTATTAATGGTGGAGGAAGAACCCGGGAAAACCCCGGAAAGAACCACCGACCCACCAGAAGCTACTGGCAAGCTTTCTCATATACCCACATTAGCCGAATCCGAGACCCAGCTGGAACAAGTTGGAAAACTGTTCCTTATGGTTAATAAGTCCAATTTTCCACATCTGATACATATCGTCTCTTTGATATCTCTGTTTCAAAATAAGATTTTTTTTCTAACATGAACTCTGCCAAAGTTACACTTTCTTGAATCAGCTTTTTTTTACTATGCCAGATTTTTTTATTGTTCCATAATGCATATCAGAATTTTAAATCCATCAATGTCAAAATCTGCTTGTTCAGAAATAGGTATTTTAAACAAATAAATATGCTTACTTGTTCATTTCTTTCTAGATTCTTATTTATTCAATTTATCTTAACCTTTAAAGTGTTATACAGCTTTGCAGCACAAATATCCCCCAGAGAAAAGAAATATTCAAGATCATTTTTGGCTTCAAAATCATACGTTGGTATTTCCAGTAACACTTTCCTAAGTTCCAAAAAACTGATATACTTCAAAATTTTAAAAATCATTGTCATTATCTGCCACTATTTTCCAAATGAAATCATCATCTGAAGATGAACTATTTTGGGACTCAGCAATTTTTGGTTTCAGCATAGTAAGTATCTTAAACATGCATTTGTAAAACTTCCCTGATTGATAAAAGTTTAGAACTTTTACAGAATGCTTGTTCCTGGCCCTAATGTCCCGTTGAAATTTAGTTTAGCATCCATTTATGTCAAGTTGAAGTATCCAGGTGCAAACAGATGCCTATGTGACAAATGACGTTGTGGAAAGCACTTTAAGGTTAACAGTCAAATACATATTGTGTACTGTGTAGGGAACATTTTTATATGCATAACATTTACCTAATTTATGAGAGTTCTTATGGATCACTGCTTTCCAAGTGTGTGAATTTGTAATAATTTTGGCACAATTTGTAGACTTTTGGGCCCTGGTAGCATTTCTGGCCACTGTATGTTGATTACCCACAAGTAAGACCACAAAGAGGGGTCATATGTAATTTTAACTATATCTTCATTTTTTTCTGACAATTACACCTGTGAATTCTAATTTTATTGTTTCAGCCCAAACCAGAAGTGATTTTCCAAATCAACTTTCCACTGACAGAATCAAAACAGTTTCAAACACAATCTCCAACTGAAGGTTCTTATTAAGGGCCATCCCAGGGGAATATATGTTTCACCAGAACAACCTTAAGAAAAAATTGACATAGAGTGCCATGGATTGAAAATCTGGTGGTTGAGTGAATTTTCCAATCACTTGCTCCAAAACTTAAAAGGAAGTTTTGTTTAGTTAAAGTCTATACTTCTACTTACAGACTTCTGAAGTTTTGTTTACATGAAGCTTATAATACACCTCACTTGCACACTCTTCAATAGTAATAACATAGTCCCATCAACTTGACCAATCATAATTCATATGCTGCAACTGATCGGTCTTAAATTTCAGTCTTCAAGCAACGCACCAATTGGAGACAACTCTTCAAAATCTGTCATCTGGATAATTAGTTTTAAATCAAGTAGGGATTACCTACATCTGTATGGCTGGTTAATCTGCATTCTACTGTGGTATAGCACAACCTAGATGGAGCCTACCTTGGTAAAATCTGGCTTCATGTTTTATGTATGCGACTTTTATAGCTCTGCGTGATACTTTATGGCTCTCATAAAGAGCTTCAATTTTACAGGGTTTATTCTAGGATATGTTTTTGTGGCTTTCAAATTCATTTCTAAAAACAATGCATCCAGAAATTAACAGTGCAAAAAATTATGCACAGTATTATTAAACCCTACTTTTATTTCTTCATTAAATCTCTCCTATATTCTGACACCCCTCCTTATTTTTAATGGGAAGATTTTCCCCTTAAATAACCCTGGTTTATTTGGTCACAAGCAATAAAATAAAGCTCCATCCAAGGACTCAGCAAAACAATTCCAACCATGCTAAGTTAACCAAGTTTTACTGTATCTTTGTGTAACCAAGAAAATGTGAGATTCTTTTTTTTTCTAAAATGTTAGTCCATAATGAATCCTTATCTGTACTCAGTTTAGCTTTTTAGTGCTTATTCCAATGCATTGATCAAATAGCCAGAACCCTCCCCAAAACACCTGGAAGATTTGCATGTTCGCTTTACCTTGCACAACGAGTCTTGGTTTAGCAGAAGAAACTGGTGTAATAGGGTCAGTGTTGTATGCCTGGCAGAAGATCATCTCATTGTGGTCGATGTCAGTAAAGTTAATGGTCAGACTGGCTCCACTGCCTCTCTTTTGAGACCCTAAATACCAGTCTATGGTGGGAGCAGGTCTACTGGTTCCTGTCACACAGGTCAAGGTCACTGGTTCTGCTGCAGTCACTATCAGTGTTTCTGTGATGTTCTGGTTATTCTGTTGCAACACTGCTTCTGTAACTCTTACTGAAAAAGGCATATCAAAAACACAACTGTAACTACAATGAAGTCACTTCGAAAACATTTAATCAAAATCTTAACTGTTTACAAGAATAGTGCTGTCATCAAGTGTATGCTATGTATTGCTTCCTACCAATGTCAGCTTGACAATTAAATCTCCAACCCAGCATTTTCAGCTATTGGATGAATACTTATTACAACAGAATGACCACAGAAAATAAACCAGCAATAGATAAAAGAGGGGAAGGACCCTGCAAACAAATGCAAGAGTGTGTGTCTAAGAATTCTGGGTTTATTGGATACCGTAAATATTCCATCAAAACCTGTGCATTTATGGACACATTTACTTAAAGGTTTCTTTATTTTTGTTTATCATCATTAGATTTGTATAAGAGGCTCAAGTGGGCCTTATATCACTAACAGCCAATTGCAAGAGCAGCTGGAATGCACCTGACAAAGTCTGGTCAAAATTCACTTGTCACAAGTCAGTGTGTTCATGAACATAATGTAGTAAAAAGAAAAATGCTAGCAATAACCTTTGAGTGATTCCAGGTCATCTAGGTCTGGTTTTCAGAAATCATTCTGAAAAGTGTTATGAGTCTATGCTCTTAAAATATGCAACAGAAAAGACTGAAAAGCAACAAGCTTTGTAAAATTCAACAAATAATTTATTTCTCTAGAATGCAAAATGAACCTGAAAAAAAAAGGAATTTATGGTATTGCAAATAAAATCTTAAAATAATCCTAGAATTACAGACACAAGTCCTAATAATATAAGTGAAATCCAAAATTAAGTCCAACACTGAAAATGTTGATGTGCCTGTGATAATCTGTATAATGCTGATTTGCCAAGTCTTTTGTTGAAATACAGCAATATAATTTCCAAGTTTGAATTCACTATAAATACCAGTGAATGTCTCCGTCCAAGAATATTATTTTTATGAGCACTCTGCATTTCCAGAGAAAATAATCACTGAATTAAATGATTTGAAGAAATAAATTCCAGCCCAAAAGAACTTCTGGACACAACAATAATACAAAACTTATTTTGCTAGATCTTAAAGCACAACTGAATAATCTTTCCAGTTGACCTCAAGTCACAATTAACAGTTTCTAAAAAAAAAATTACCTAATAGAAAATAACTTTGTAGAAAGTTCTTATTGTTTATGAAATAAAATATTAGTTCCTATCAGTAAGCCAATTACTAAAATATAATATATAACCTGGACTATGTCAGGTATATCAGGTAAATTGTAGGGGAATTCCAATAAGCCAGACCCAGACCCAAATGCATATATTCACATCTATTAATAATGATCCTGATATTAAACCAATACACATAGAGAATATTGTAGCTATGTATTAGTTGTTCACAGAATTTTTTTAAACTTAATAATTCAGGTCAAGTAGAAAAGAAACTTGATTTTGGACAAGGCTGAGTCCAACATACAGTGTTAGATTAAAATAGCATATAATGAAATCAATAAAAAGAAAAACAAACAAACAATGCAAATTAAATACACATGACAAAAGTATTCCATATATACTTATAAGTCAACTAAACACTAGGGTGAACACACCCCGCTTTAAAGGACTACAAAAAGCCAATTTCTTTTTGAATCTCCTGTAAGTCGGGGTGTATCTGTAGCTGACTGAATCTCTTTTTGGAGCAGTTTCCGAATCTCATGGAGTATGGAAATCTGATAGGTGACAACATGATTATTCTTGGAGATTTCAACTTTCACTTTGACTGTCCCGGAAACCCAAACACATCAAAACTCACAGATTCCATTAATGTTTTCAACCTCAAACATTCAGTTAAACAACCCACCCATAAACATGGTCACAGTTTAGACTGGATTCTTCATAGACCTGATTATAACATTCTACGGTCCTCCCTTGTATCCCATGAACTTGCATCAGATCACCTCTGCATTATATGCCATCTTGATGTATCAGTCCCTAACCCTCCACCTATATCTACTACTAAGAGAAACCTCTGTATGATAAATAGAACCAAACTAATGCATGACATCCAAGCAAACCTAACAACTTGCTTACCTCCTACAGCAGAACAACTCGTAACTGCCTGCGTTCATTGCTTGACAAACATGCACCAGCTACCAAGTGCAGAGTATCAATTCAAAAGTGTTGTCCATGGTATAGCAGTGTTAGGGACCAGCTTCGCACTGCTAAAAGAGACCGCCATAAAGTTGAGAGGCTTTGGATTTCCACCAGACTCACTATTCATAAGCAAATCTATGAAGCCTCTAAGAAGAATGTCACAAACATAGTCCAAGCAGCAAAATCAGCCCACTACATTACTAACATCATGGAAAGTTCCAGCTGCAAAGAGCTCTTTGAGATTACTAACAAGCTAATGTCAAGGAACAAATCTACACCACTTCCAACTACCTTCTCTCCAGTCGACCTTCCGGACATGTTTGCAAATTTCTTCCGTGACAAAGTACAAGCCATTAGAGATAAGCTTGACACCACAATTTCAATTGACTCGTCGTCACCATACATTTGGGATACAAAATTTGAGCGGCAACCATTAGCAGCATCTGAACCTGTCTCTATGGATTTCGTTCGTACAATCGTGATGAAGAGTGCACCAAAGTCAAGTGAACTTGATCCAATTCCAACATCACTGCTGCTTGAATGCTTAGATCCAGTATTGCCTTCACTAAGTGATGTTATTAATACCTCTCTCTCATCCGGGGAATTCCCATCATTTTTCAAAACTGCCATTGTGAAGCGTCTGCTGAAGAAACCAACACTAGACCATAACGATTTAAAGAACTACCACCCAGTTTCTAATCTCCCATTCATGTAAAAAATCTTAGAAAAGGTTGTTCTATCCCAGCTGGTATCTCATCTGAATTCAAACAGTCTTTTTAGCAATGTACAATCTGCATATAGCCCTTGCCACAGTACAGAAACTACTCTTCTAAAAGTAGTTAATAACATTCTCTCTGCATTGGATAATGGAAAGAGTACAGTCATCCTCCTCCTTGATTTGTCTGCAGCATTTGACAAAATAGATATATTACTTCACCATCTCCAGCATGTATTTGGCATTCATGATACAGCCTTACTGTGGTTCAAGTCCTACTTGGTCAACAGGACACAAATTGTATCTGCAAATGGAATACACTCCAAACCAGTTGATCTATGTTGTGGTGTTCCACAGGAGTTTGTTCTTGGACCTGTTCTCTTTATTCTGTACACTCAGCCGCTCTCAAGTGTCATAGATCGTCATCCAGTGTCTCACCAATTGTACGCTGACAACACCCAAATATACAAATCTAGCCACCCAACTGAAGTTGATGCTACCATCCAAGGTGTAGAGAGGTGCATTTCTGATGTGAAATCATGGATGACTTGTAACAAGCTGCAGATGAATGATGATAAAACTGAGGCCATCTGACCACAACACAAAGACTTTCTCATTCACATCCTTTACCTCAAACAACAAATATCAGCAACACCAACATTAAATTCACACAATCGGTATGAAACCTAGGTGTTACTCTGGACAGTACTCTCACACTGCACCAATATGTCATGAACATATGCAAGGCAGCATATCTTGAGCTGAGACGCATCAGCTCCATTCACAAATATCTTTCAGTTGGTGCCACTAAAACACTTGTGTTCATTAGTACTTTCAAGACTGGACTATTGTAACTCAATTCTATCTGGTTCATCTCAATAACGCCTCCAGAAACTTCAAAAAGTTTAAAACACAGCTGCTGAGATCATACTTAGAGTACCACGATCAGAGCACACCTCCCCACTGCTCTGTACCCTACACTGGCTATCCATTTGATCCAGAATCAAACACAAAAGTTGTTCTCTGTGCTACATTTCACTGTCGGACTCTAGTCAAACATACCTATCCGACCTCTTCCATGTGTACACACCAGCAAAATACTTTCGCTCCTCGACAATCGTATACTCATCATTCCCACGTTGAAAACAAAGTCATATGGACAGCATCCTTTTGCATACCAGGGCCCAGCAACGTGGAATGAATTGCCCACTGAACTTAGACACAAAGACACAGTGATCCCATTCAAGAGTGCTCTCAAAACTCATTTCAACTGCAAGAACAAACTTAAAAACCTAATAATGTTTCCTACCTTAAATATTCTCAGCATGTTTTTCTTTATTTTATGTTTTCTAATTTCATGGTGTTTGTTTTTGTAATCATATCATTATATGTTTTCTTATCTTATAGGTGTTGTCTAATGTTGTAAAGCGCTTAGAGCTTTTAAAGATTAGGCACTATAGAAAGTTCTCATTATTATTATTATTACTATTATTATATCTAGCCATACAAAGAGTTTAAGGATGGTCACCAAGCAGCAGGGAGGGCGAACCCTGCAAATTTTTAGAAGGTTCCAAATGCCGAAATAAGCCCTTTATAAAACCGCGATGATGCTTTATGTAAACGCAATTGTCGCCATCGTTGCTGCCCTTTGTTGTCGTTGCCCTCCCAGCTGCTTTCTGCGTCCATTTTCGAAAATCAAGGCCTTTATTCATGTACAAAAAATTATCCAAAAATCGTATCTAACCCGACTCGATACCGTGTTCGAGGATCATGTAAATTTATTGTTATAAATCCCTGCAGGGTTGATTGGGCATGACTAAATAAATATCTAAACTTATTTATATCCATATCACCACTGCATCAAGTCTGATGAATATTTCATTACGTGTGTGTATCAACTCCGTTAAACACTGCAAGAATATTACAGTTATCCCTGATCACTTTAGGAATTTGTGTATATCGCTGGGTTACATAAATCACGTCAGTGTTTTTGTGTCTGCCTCTGGAAAATATCCTGGCAGGATTTAATTGTTTAACCAACATGACATCATCATACACGACTAAATTATTAATAAATCCATCAATATCATCAATACTTGGTGCTTCATCAATGTCAGTTATAAATTCAACAACATCATCACCGTTTTCATTTAACGATTTTGCACTTTCATTAAAATCTTTTAACACTTCGTAGCATCGTTGATCATCTACACTTGGTGCTACCAAATACAACTTGTCCCACTTCATCCACTTCATTATTAAATTAAGCAACAACCGTGTCTTACCACTCCCAGATGGTCCAATTATAATCATACGGACAGAATTTGGTAGTGCTGCATGATGCTTAACTGGTTCTTGTTTCCTTGTTGCAGAAAAGTCAGTGATTTCCATTAGAATAATATAAAATAAATATGGATTTATATTGTGTGAAATGCAGGACGGGCATGCCAACAAGTGATCTAACAACCATTACAACAAAAAATAATAGATCTGTGGTTACGGGCAAGTGTGAGCGATGTGGTACAAAAAAGTTCAAATTTATCTCCAGTGGTAAGTCAGCGCCAAAACTAAAGCCAGTGCCAAAACCAAAGTCAAGTAAAAAAAAAAAAAAACCGAGAAGGTGATATTGCCGCCAAGTTAGGAAAATTACCAGGGACTCCGTGGGCTAAATACCCAGGAGAAAAACATCTCCCAGGATATGATTATTGTGGTCCTGGAACCAGACTTGATATCAGACTTTATGACCAGGATCAACCAAACCCTGGTGAGTATCCGATAAATGCTATCGATAAAGCATGCCATGTCCATGATGTAGCTTATAAAAGTAAAAATCTACAAGATAGGCATCTCGCGGATGTGAAATTAATTCACACGCTAAATTCCATTACTGATAAAGCTTTCAAGGAGAGGTTAGCTAGTTGGTTAATGAAATCTGCGATGAAATCTAAGCTTGTATTAGGCGCTGGTAATTAATTATAATGGAGTCGATTTATTATTCCCCAAGAGGATACTGGAGGGGTAGCACAGCAATTAGTAAACTTGCCAGTGCAGCAAAAGTCACACGTGATACTGCAGCAGATTGGTTATTCAAACAGGCAATATTGCAAATTTATCTACCGGTCCTAGAAAAATTAATTTTGCACATTTTAATGTTAGTGTTCCTAATGAAGTTCATCAAGCTGATATATTACTTCTACCACATGATACTGTTCATCGTCGAACATACAAATACGCGTTAACTGTAGTTGATGTTGCAAGTAAATACAAAGATGCAGAACCGTTAATGACTAAAACAGCATCTGAGGTTGCTTCTGCTTTTGAATGAATTTATCAGCGAGGTGGTCTGCGATGGCCAAATCTATTACAAGCTGATCCTGGCAAAGAATTTCAGGGTGCAGTATCATCGCTGATGAAGCAACATAATGTCACCATCTGATGAGGGCATACTGAGATTCATTGTGATCAGGCAATTGTTGAGCGATTTAATTGAACACTTGCTCAGCGGTTATTTGGATATCAGTACGCAAAGGAATTCATTCAGGACAAGAGATCACATGAATGGGTTGCAAGATTACCAAGCGTGATAACTGCATTAAATAATGAAATAACTCGAACAACCAACATGAAACCTATTAATGCCATTACCCCAAAAAATATACCACAACAACGTGATTTTTCAACACAACCAATACTGGGTGATGTCACTGTCAGATATTTATATGAACCAGGTGAACTTGAAGGTGGTAAAAAAAGAGCGACCGATCCTATCTGGAGCATCACCACATACAAAATATCTAATATAACTAGATCCACTGGTAGACCAGCAATCTACAGGCTGGATTCAACTGCTCCTCAATGTGGATTTACACGTAAACAATTATAATTAATTCCCGAAGACACACAATTACCGCCCAGATCACTTAACTAGCACCACGACTTAGATTACACTCAAGGCATGTCAACATTACATTTTCTCGTGTATGACCAAGATTGTTATCTTTTCTGTCTCTACGGTAAATTGTTTTGGATTTTTATTAGTGTAACACCACAACATTATACAATTACAGCTCGCACAGTGATTATTCTGTTGTTGTTTCAGTGTCATGATAAATTCAACATCAAGATCAAAGTTGCGATTATTTTTTTTGTCACTTTGTTTATAACCAGCCAATTTTTTCCTTATGATATCAACTTGACATTTATCATTGTCATCAGCCACTGACTCGTCCAAGATAAATTCTCAGCAGTTTAGATATTCTTCTGACTTTGGACACTGCTAAGTAAACTAAGTTTGACCATTCGATGCGATCATCAACGATCCAAACAAATGTATCAGAAATAGCCAATCCTTGAGATGAATGAATCGTCATTGCGTATCCTAGCATCCACGGGCATTTATCAGCACGAAGTGCATCTTCAACAACATTGACATCAACTGTGACAATATCATTTAATACTAAATTCTGTTTTTCAGTCTGTCCTGATATATCAACGTCAATATTTTGTAGTCATGTAACAGCTGGTCTATAACACAATGGCACTGGCAACATGGAAACTTCTCCCGTTGTAGTGAAAACAATTTCATCTGAAGTGTGTCTCTGATTATCTTTCAACTTGCCACTATTAAATTGTTTGGTCTCCACGTTTTCCAAAAGTCGCTCATTGAAGTCTCTGAAATTATTTTACGCATAATTTCACATTGAATTTTATTCGGTTGTAGTCTGATTAATGTTTTAAATTCCTTCAATGTTGCATCAAGAGATCTATAATCATCAGACACTTCTTCATAATAATCAACAAAATCTTTTAACCACAAATGTGGAGATGGTCCAACAAACGGAGGTGGCTGACCGTGATCACCACACATTATCAATGCAGTATTTTTTGTTAGCAGCCAATCAAGAAATATTTTTAATATATCTAACGACACTGTGCCTATTTCATCTCAAATAATAATCCTCGGAATATATTTCTCTCCCATTCGATCTGGAGTCCACACACCACCACTGTATTTGAAAAAGCTGTGATAAGTACAAGAATTAACTCCTCGTTGTTTCATCTCCCTGGCGAGTCTGTGTGTAGGTATCAGCACAATTAAATCTGAATTTCGAAATAATTCAATTGCTCGAGTTGTCTTACCAGAACCTCCCACCCCGTTCAAATAAATGGTTTTGTGTCTGGTGATTGGATCATACACAGACGGTGCCAACGACACTTCTGATAATTCTGATTTGCAATAACTATCTTTGATCGTAACATCAGCGGATTCACAATAACAATGTAACATTTCCTTTTTTATTCTCCATGAACTCTATGATTCATCAGTGCTTGTAAAACGAGCCAGTAATTCTGAATATCTTTTATCGATATAAAATGAATCAGTTGCAACTCTAACTGCAGAGTCAGGAAATCTATTTATTATTGATAGCAAATTTATAGAAACATAAGCCAGCATCGAAGATCTTACATGTGTGTACTGAGGTGATTCTCCATTAATGTAACTAACAATTGTGCCCAACCGTGTTCCGTCAGACAAGTAAGCATCCTCCCGATTACAAAATATATTTCTCGCAGCGGCATCAGCAATTATAAAATCTAATTCAACATCATCCATAATCAATCATGAGTGATGCCGTTTATGATCATACGCACCACCTTGAGTAAACTTACAGATTATTTTTCTACCAAGATCTTTTGCTGTTTTTTCACTGCTGTTGAGTTTAATCTTAAGAATATTAGGAGCGTCATTGTTAATGACATCCATGGGTAGGTTCGGACACTCTCATGCACATTCTTCAATGACCTCATCTACACTGATATGCTCAGGTGTTGGTAACCAAACCGAAGTCTGTTTTTAGTACGATATGATCGCTTCACTGACCATCAACGATACCAGTATTCGGCTGTCAAGCATGTATCGCAACAACACTATTGGTGCCCAACGTTTGTCTGAGAAATGTCTGCCAAACCAAACATAACAAATTGGATGAAGTTTTTCAGCTAGCGCAAACGACGTTACACGAGCAAATCCTGTCAAGTCAAAATCGGGTAAAGGACCATTTATAGCAACTCGCATCATCGAGTTTGTGGGATGTTCAAATCTTTTAAAAAATCCACTAAATTCGCCCATCCCAAGAAAGCTTCCCGGATAACATGCAATCATATCAACTGATATCATCTTGCTGCTGTCATACTTGGTATTCCACAAACCGCGATGTCCATACTCGACACAACTCAATTGTATATCTTCGAGAAACTCACTTCGGGTTGGCTTCCATGAATTTCTTTCTCTGGCGGCATGGGCGGCAACACTCAGAACTGTAAAACAATTAGTTAATAACTGCTCAGTGTTTTCTGAATATCTCTGTGAGAGTTTTTTCATTTCTTCATGCAGAGATTCTTTACGATATAATTCGCCGTTAGGTCTTACAAATTGATCATACTCGCCATCTTTGGAACTTTAAAACAACCACACCAACAAAGGTTCATTTTTGCTTATCTGTTTAATAAAATTAAACATATTTCCCGAAGACGAATAATATTTCACAACATGATCCCGCGGAAATATCATAACTGCGTTAGTGCAAGCGTGAGCGTTATGATCAATGATATTTATTGGAGCTCCGTTCTGATTTTATTTCGATTTGTATAATACCTCCTCTGTTATCGTGGTTATGGTTATGGGAAATCTTAGTGCTTTTTCTAGCTCGGCAACATCGTTTACTGATGCTCCTGTATCCTTGACTTTTTCAGCCCACGCTGCTATCTTGGAACGTCTTAGACCGTTTCCGCGTATCGCATTTTTTAAATGTTCCATTACTCACTCGGCTACACAATTCAGCTTTGAGAATCTCATTGGGGCAAGTTTGTTGATTTTTGGATTTTTTATCGGATAGATTCCATAAATGACCGTGGTCACAGGATACACTCAAGCGTAATATGGTTTATCAATCCCAGTCAACATTCCTAGTTTGGAATCTTTACTTAACAGAGCGGTTTTTCCATTAGCAAGGACAGGGTCACGTTTGTCACGGATAATCCACGTATCGGAATCTGCTTGCACAATAAATTTTATTCTGAAAAGATATTTCTGATTATCAAGGGGGAAATAATAGATAATCATTTTCACTCGTGCATCATTCATTACAGCATCAATGTCAGAGTCAGTGTCATGTATAATTTTGAATGTAGACCATACGTAAGATGCTCTATCATTACGAAATTCATTTTTGGCATCCCTGATAATAAACAGATCAGTCAGGGCTTGTCTCCGCAAGTCAGGGGTCAGTCTGTCAAGATCGAATCTAGAAGCTTTCCAGGGTTTGATTGCAGATAATCTTTCAAACTCCTCCATATTATATTTAAGATAAACATTTATATATATGTATGTATGTATGTATGTGTATATATATATATATATATATAATGAATCAGTGCAAGTGGCTTACGGTTGGATCTGTAACTTTTTGTAACAAATCCTGCAGGAAAGAATTTTGTGGAGAACATTCCCAAAGCATTAGAAGGGGGAGTTTAGGACCAATACCGTGTCTGCAATGTGGTGTTGGGGTCAGGGGTAAAACACAGTTATGTGTAAGTTGCGGGGGAAAAAGATACCATGAACTTAAAAGATATTATAACAAAAAAAATAACAATGATGCACTAAAATGTGAGCGCGATTATATAACTAAGTTTTCAGACAAATTATACATTAGACAAATACATTATTATATAAAATGAATCAAGAATTTGTCCCACACCCTACCATTAAGAATTACGAAGTGAATCGTGAGGGAATAGTCAGAAATCGCAAGTTGAAAAAACCAGTTGGTTTTATTAATAATTCTGGTTATCTAAGATTCAACAATGGGAATAAAAACTATTATAATCACAGGTTCGTGTTTGAGTATTTCTTTGGGAAGATCTAAGACGATCTTGTAATTGATCAAAATGATGGACAAAAACTTAATAATAAATTCTTTAACCTACAAGCTATCACACAGAGTGAGAATTCTGCATGAGGAGGTACCAGTAAATTTAAGAGCGTTACAAGGAAAGCTGTCAGATCTTTCAATATAAGTACCCATGAAGAGAAAATATTTCAGTCAATGACCGCGGTTGGCAAGTATTTCCGTATTAACTTGCATTTGGTCCAACGTGTTGCAGAAAATATAAACAAATCATCGTTTTCATACAAGCTTAATAACTGGATTTTATTTCGTTATGCAGATGGAGATAACTCTGCAATGATTGTGTAAAAGTCAATTATGGATTTCTCTCCCTGCACAACAGGTAAACAATTTTCCGTGTTACCTATACGATCACAACACGGAAGTAAAACATCTCCAATTACTTCCCCTTGACAAAGTCAAGGATTGTATCAAAGACTATCATGCGGGCGGGCATACAATAAATAATATTTTTTTTTCACACATAAAATCCTTGTTTTATTAAATACGTTTGGTTTTCTGGTTCATCTGTATTTTTTCTGTCACTATATTTAAGAAAAGAAGTACCAAAAACCGAGTGAGCTATTTTTGAATTTCCAAGTATTAGTCAGTTTATATACTATAGCATCTGTATTATGTACAGGGTTTCAAAACCCAACAAAGTTGCACAATTTCCACATTATCGTCTCGACGCGGTGACATTTTACACCTCACGGGATTGATTTTGGGGAGGGTGTGCAACTTTGTTGAGTGTAGAATATTACCCCGTATCTGTCTGTGATATCCTACTGTAAATACTATGTGTTGTGATGCCCTACTGTAAATACTATGTCCCTTAATTAAGGTTTACTCACTTGTAAACTTGCTAAGATGCGGTGGCACCTTAGGAGTTTACAGATGTAAATAATGTAAATACTATGTGTAAATACTATGTGTTGTTGTCTGTCTCTGTAAACTTGCTAAGATGCGGTGGCACCTTAGGAGTTTACAGATGTAAATAGTGTTATGTATTTATCTGTCCTTATATGAACCTGCTAGCATATCATTTGGTAAGCTAGAGGTTCAACATGGGGAATGTTTCGTCTTTCGCAAACACACCCTCTGGGCCTTCCAGACTGTTGTTTGACAGGTTAGGGGGTAGTGTTTCCACTCCTGAGTTTGGTATGATGTGATAAGACACCCTAGAGACTCAAGGAGATGTGTCGTCGCTATTGTACAATTTTTTTTTCTTTTAAATGTATAATATTTATATATATATGAATTACGAAAATATCAATGATGTGATTGTTGCTATCAAAAAGTTAGAAGAGTGTGGATTTAATATATCTGATGAACTAAATCCTGAAACAATCATATCTGATTTTGAAACACTACATGAAGCTTAATGCGCAGGGCGTTATATTTTGCCTGCTCAGTACAAATTTATAAAGAAGATCCAGGCAAATTTATATAAATCGCTGGTTACAGTAGAAGAAACACAAACAAATTAATTTGTTTTCTTGTCTCGTGCAATTGAAAAAATTAGGTTGGAATTAGCCCAAGAATATGAAACAAGTAATAAATACTCGCGTAAGACAACTAAAAAATTGTATGTCAGAGAGTAATGAAGTCAAGGAAGTAAATACCTAGAAATGAAGACAAGTACTTGGAAATGAAATTGAAAGTAAAAAAAAAGTGATACAGATAATTATTTTTTTTACTTCCCCTTGACAAAGTCAAGGATTTCATCAAGGTGACTTGTATCAGTCCGAGTTAGATAATATTTCCCTTAGTCGATCGGATTTAATGCAAGAGTACGCATAATTGAGAATTTGATCTCGGTCACATTCAATTGAAACAATATGCTCGGGTCTGAGACTATCTAATTGTTGCTGTGTTTGTAAGAAATCTTCGTTTCCGTATTCATCAATAATGAATTTAACGTTAATTTCTTCTTGGGTAAATGCGGTCTTAACTGCTTGCTCGAGCGCTTGTTTGTCATATACGAAAACATTTATGTGGTGGTACATATTTAAGATCTAAAGATCTAAGATCTAAATACACATACATATTCTAAAATTTGAGGTATACTGCAATGCGCGATCACAATGTGATCTTTTTTTAGTCTTTTCAGTTGCGTATCAGTCAATATAAAATTGTCAGTGCCGTATTCGTCAACAATTATTTTTTCCGGGGTAACTTTTCTGGTTTTGACAGCTTCATCAAGAAGTTCTTTGTTATGTATGAAACAATTTACGCAGTGATACATTATGTATTAATCTGGCTGGATTTAAATCATTGTTTGTGAAAATATATAATTTTTTGTAAAATATATAATTTTTTTACTAGCTAAGTCATTGTGCACGATTTTTACTAGTAAAGTACCCGCTAAAAAAGCGAAACAAGTCAGTGTGAAAATTATTGATAAAATTTTAAGACTGAAAGTCTTAAGACAAAATCTCTGAAAATCATAAGATTTGGAAGTCTTCAACTTCTAGGATTTCACAAGTAAATTAATATGTAGTGTTTCATTCCGTAAATCAAGAAGGTGACCAGACTGGTCTGTTAGCTTGAAATTTATTCTGGTCAGCCACGGATTATGACACCGTAGATAGACTGGATTGATCGGCTCTTGCACGATTAGAAATCCAGGTGGTATATCTTTCAGGGTGAATGAATAAAGAACAAATCCTTGCTGGACTTGATTTGATACTGTCGTGTTCATGCTGTAACTGCCATTGATTACATCACACACAAGATTGACCGCGACCACTTCGGTTATATTTACGATTTCCGGGGATACATGTCGGCCTTCTCCTTGTGGATTATTGTTGTGTCTGAAGATAGTTGGCTCCGGTAGCATTTTTCTCCATTGTGCAAGTATATCAGGACAGAACTCGTCTATGACATCGCTGACTGATTTTTTTTAGCTCAGTTACGTTATACCAAGGAAGTTTAAAATTCGGTAGATTTGCCTCTGGTATTCTAAAGAAGTCTAAAAATTGCTGCTTATATTTGTTTACGCCATCAACATGATTGATTATCGCCCGAATTAATCGCTAGTTAAAATATTCCATGTCATATGCAAGCTGATTTGATATCTCAATTTGTTCAATAATTTTGCTGCGTAGCGATGTATCAAAAAGATGTTCTTGAAAAAGTTGCCGTAGTCGCCGTAGCTGTCTTTTATGCTCTTGATCAATAAATCTGAAGTAATCATTAATCTCATCTAGGTGTACACTAAAGTATTTAACTGTTCCTCTTAGGATACCTTCCCCCTCATTAAAAAACCATTTAACATTATCCGCACTGTGAAATTCAAATATACTGCCCAACGTTGCATTTTTTAGTCGAATTAAATTATCCTCATATATTGGTAAAATTCCATGGTATGACTTATTGTCAGTGACAAAGTCAGACTTTTAAGGTTCTGGTGGTATCGGTGGTGCCAGTGGTGGATTTTGAGGCCATCCTAACACTGTTCTGATCGCACTCGGATATATATCCATGGTGTAGTCTGGGGTGCTTATTTCGATCGCGGACAACAGCATTGGCTCGTGAACAGTTATTGTTATTTTGGATTCTTTTCCTGTGATGTTTTGTATTTGACGTAATTCCTCACTGATTTCTTCGATTTGATAAGACCCTGTTCTTAACCCAATGACGTTCCAGTCGGGAGTACCATCTTGCTTATTTTTATTTGCAAACACGAATGAATTATTCGCTGGCAAGCCACCAAACAATTTTGATCTGATATTGGGCCAACTGTGATATACTCATAATTGTGCTAACGCGATCTCGTTTACTGGAATCGTAGTTGGAAAATTAATACTGAATTCTGGTTTAGTCGAGATTACTGTTATCAAAGAAGTTCGTTTTGGGCTTGTATTTTCGATTATCTGTTGAAGTAATTCTGTCATTATTTATCTTTTGTCTTTTCAAATGACTGGTGTAGTCTTCGTATATCTTTGCCATTTGTGTAAATTCGAAATCTGATATTGCTGTATCGTTGACACTGGATGATATCAGCGATGATAATTTTGAGTAGGCACTCGTGGTCGCATTGTTTAACTTTTCATATTCGTGCATTTTTGTTAGCGCGCATGAATGTATTTTTTTTTGCGATAATATTAGCAACGCCTGCAATTGTCGTTGATGTTGAAACTGTAACTGTTACCGCGATTGCAGTTGTCACTGGTGTCAGCGCTGATAATAATACTCCCGTAGATGCAACTATCGTGGATACTGAATACACTATTGTCTAGGATGATTACACGCTGCTTTTTTTTAAATTACTTTTATTGTGCATTTGTCAATGGTATTTTTTAACTCTGATTGCCATTCGCGTACTTGATCGTATCTATATTGCTGCACATCCAGTGTAGTCATTGACTCTGACGCTATTTTATTATTTTACACAGTAACCAATTGAGGCGTTTCAGCTACAAATTCCAAACACCACCAGTAAGATGTTGCGGTTAATTTCTTGTCGGCAGATTCCAGTATAAATGTTTCTTCTGTTCCCTTGTTTAATATGATTGTCACAATCCCGGAAAACTTGTCGGTGGAATGTTGCCAGGGATACGTTGTAAATATCTCAAATTTTGCAGCACTGAACACAGACAGTCTATACACTCCAGTGACACCGTGTATACTATGTTGGTAATATGCCTGGCAGTTACTCCAGCGGGTATTTTAATCAAACTGATTTTGTTAACGATCTCAAGAATCCCACTTAAGATATCTTGCTGTGTTTGTTTGATCGTGTCAATGTTAGTTTTGATATCAGAAAGCTTCATATCAGTGGTGGGCGGAGTACCAAAGAATTCCTCTGCGGTTTCATTAATTTTTCTAAAGTTTCTGCGAAGATTTGCAAACGCGTTCACATGAACATCATACTCGGCCTGCAACGTGGATAATTTACTGTCAACGGTGTCAACATAATTTTTCGTCGCGGCATCTTCCGGGGATGTTGGATCCACTAACACCACTATTTTATTTTTGTTCATGTTGAGTTCACCTGTCATTGTGTCGCCGGTATTTTTTAAACAAGTAGCAAATATGGTTCCGACGGCTGTAAATAACGCGTCAACATACTTTTTCATCGAGGCATCTTCCGGGGATGTTGGATATCTTAAAACCACTATTTTGTTACCGTTCATGCTGAGTTCACATGTCATTGTGTTGCCAGTCTTTTTTACGCGTTCCCCTGCAGCTTTTTGCGTATCATCTCTAAACGCCGCGATTGATACCAGCGAATCTGATTTTTCCGCTGTCAGTGAACACAGGGATGTTACCGGGAATAGCTTCAATAACCCTACCCTCTGTTGAGAAGAGATCTTCCATAAATATCAACCATTATTTGATAGGAAACTGTTTAAATTGACCCGCAGTATACTCATGCACGACTTTGTGAGGTGGTTTGATTGATTTTGATATTGTGGTGAGAACATTTAATGCTTCACGACCACATATCAGAGGATCGGTCAGTGTTTGTGTTGGCAGCATTGAGTACCAAACTTTCGATGGGATGTCTTTTGTATATTTTAGAAATTCAACTGGCGGTGCTAACCCATACAAATCGAAATAGATAATTCCATGTGGATGTATCGCGTAAGCAAACCAGTTCGTGGACCATTACTGTTATCAAGATTAATAGTTCCGGTTTCTGGATTGTTTGGTTGTGCTGGTAGCTGATCTCGCATAAAGACGCCTCTGAAATTTTTTATATTTAATTGTTTAACAGCATCGAGTAAATCAAAATTTGACATTGGTGTAAAACCTAGAACCGTTTTGGGTACCATGAGGGTGGAGTTCCTGGAAGTCTTAGACCCCGTCCTTTTTTTTTGTATCCTTTTCCTGTGGCTTTCTTCAGTGCCATTCCAGCAGCTGTTCCAACAGCTCCTAACACGGCGGCCTTAGCGACATCTGGGGCAGCAGCAGCTATCAGTGCTGGTATCGCAGCGAGAAGAGGAAATATACCATCGGTTTTAATCATGTCTTTGACAGATTTTGGAGCAAAACTAAGATGAACCCCAGTTTTTGCTTGTTTTGCTTTATTGAAATGATTAAGTTGTGTTTTAGTCAGCAATAATTTGTTTGGACCGCCAGTAATTTGATCATTTTTTAGTGTTATCGTTGCCCCACATGTGCTCGTGTTTTTCGATTGTAATTTTTTCGCCTGACCAGAAGTCAGAGTGACATTAATGTGACTGTATGACATTTTATTTAATACGAGATTGATCTAATTGTCTACACATTATTAAAATCATGTCTACATGTTTTCTACTGGTGCATCAACGAATCTCATTCGGCTGCCAGCACTTTCAAGTAACATTGCTTTATCAGAAAGTATAACAGTGATTGCCCTGTAATTAGCCATAGCTCCTCTTGTCACATTAGCCCGAAAGTGCACATCAACGACAGACTATCTAGTTAAATCAAGATGCTCTAGTGAGAAGTAATAGATTGGATAATAATTTATAACGCGCTAGATATTTCGTCAAGCGTTGATATGCACGTGCAACATGATTATTATCAAAATCTAACAGTATGTTCTCAGATGGTTCTTGATGCCCGTTTATTCTTAAAGAAATTTCTGAAACACCGAGTTTGTCAAATATCATGTGACTCCATGTTTGTGAGTTTATTCGTGTAATATCTTGAAGAGCAATGAAAATATGTCGCGGTGCAGAAACTCCCTGCTGTGATGCTATATGCCATGTAAATAAACCATTATTATTACTCTGAATACTATCTGTGGTTGTTGTAAGCCACGATAACAACAATTTACCACCTTGATCCATAAAAGAAAGCAGTCGCTGTTTTTCAGGAATTGCCGGAGTCATTACCAGCATCCAGTGATAGTTTTTTTATTTCTACTTTACCAGCATCAACTAGGGGTCGCCATAAAGCATCATTATCATCATTTTTTTTAACAAGCATGACCGTATGTTTTGCTCTGAAAATTACCTTTCTGACATCTCTGCAAAATCCAAAGATATGCGACAGCGGAATTGCACAAGAAAAATTTCTACGATCCCCACTCAACATTAATCTACGTGTAGCGAAACCTAAATTAAATTCTGCATTAGTACCATGAATCACCGGCCACACATCAGCGTCAGTGTTGTTGGCAAAGTTTCTTGGTTGTCTAATATTGTACATATCACTGTTAGGATAATCAGATGTGTCCTTGGCAAACATAATTGATAGACCAGCTGATCTTGTATAATCATCAGAATATCTTGCTAGACCAATTGTTGTTGTAGCAACATCAACATTATTTTCAATTGACTCAATTCTTTTTCCGTCAATCATATAAGTAGTATAAGGGGTAAGATTAGCGACAATGGGAATTAGCATTAAAAACACCCCCTGGGTAAGATTAGCGACAATGGAAATTTAACATTAACCACCCGGGGTAAGATTAGCGACAATGGAAATTTAACATGGGCAAAAAACCCTGGGTAAGATTAGCGACAATGGAATTTAACATTGGAGAAAGGAAAAAAAAGGAAATATTGAGATTAGCGACAAAGGCATTCGAACAATGGAAAAAAAAATATCGATTCTAGGGACAAATGCAAATGAACATGGGGAATAGAGTTTGGGTCTGTCTAGGGACAAGGGGAATTAGCATTACATGGGAATAAAGTGTGGGTCTGTCTAGGTGCAAGGGGAATTGAATATGGGATTATTTATTTTTAAAAAATTTTTTTTAAATTTAAATTTAAATTTAAATTTAAAAAAGGGGTAGGCAATTGAAAAGTCATTCTCTTTTCGAGAAATGTGGGTGGCCCTGAAAAGGGCCTTTGGTTTTATGTTAATATTAATATTAACATAGACGGCATCTGTCACATCTTCTTCTTCTTCTTAAACTCCTTCTAACTGCAGGTCCATACACAAGTACCCTCTTGAGGCATCCTTGTCTTTCTATGTAAACTCTTCTCATCCATAGACTAGTATCTGTCCTATCAACAACAGTCCACTTGGACCGGACATACATGAGCATGTCCGTCCTAAACATCATGGAAGACACAAGGGTGGATGATTCAACTGTGGTCCACATCGTGAGGCGATGAGAACAGGTGAATCAATGCAGTGAACTGCGCTTATTTATAGGTAGAGGAAGGATTGAAATGGATTGAGTTCATTCACCAATCCGAACACGCGTTACAAAATTCAGTCAGTCCGCATCCAATCCGAAGAGAGCAGTCTGTGATGTCATGTGGTCTATATAGATTCGCTAGCGCCTGTGTGCTGTCAATCTATGCGACAGTGATTCAACATGACGGAAACTCAGAAAACGATCCACTGGGGTGCACCAGCAGCGGAGACCGCCCAAGGGAACCCGGACTTACTTTCAGAAGAGGTACATTGGGATTTTGTGGATTTTCTTACCTCGCAAGAATTTGTTCCGGAACCTTCGTCTCATTCTTCATTACCGCAAGTGGAGAATTTTAGACAGAGACAGAAAGAAGAATTGGAGAAATTTATGCAACGACAAAAGGAAGCGGAACAAGCTTTTCTCCTACAGCAACAGCAAACAGCAACAAGAAGAGGTAAGAAAAAAACAAGAAGAAGAAGAAGTAGCAGCAGCAAAGAAACAAGAGGGTGAAAATCAAACGGCTACGGTACTGTTGGACATTTTAGCAGAGTTAAGAAGTCTGAAACAAATGTATCAAACTTCTTTATCACGACCGAAGAGAATACGATCTTCCAGAGCTAAACACGCCAACCCTGTGACTAAACCTATCATACCACCCTTAGTGATTTCAACCCAATCATCATCATCAGAAGTAGGCCTCGGCCGTGGCAAAGGCTTAAGGCAGTTAAAGTTGATTGCTTAAACTCACCCCTACACCAAAAAAGGCCCTTTTCAGGGCCACCCACTTCTCTCGAAAAGAGATAGCCTTTCAATTTGCCAATAACTCAAAAATCAACAAAAAAAAACATTTTACCCTTATAGTACATGTCTGTGTATGAGTGCGTGAGTGTAGCTTCTTATTTTAAAATCAAAACTCAAAGACACTTACCTTATATCATTAATGTATTCTTTTCTCCATAGTTACAATCCAATTCACAATTCACAACAGAACACTTTATAAATTACATTCACTTCTTCTGTTTCTTTTTTTACTCCCTCTTTTTTTCAATTTCTTCACCGTCACAGTCTTTTGCTCCTCTTCCTCCTCACTTTCTTCCCTTCTTCTTTTCTTCACCTGGCTGCTTTCTTCCTCTGAAGAATCTCTCTCTTCTTCTGAAGAATCCCTCTTTTCTTCCGACTCCTCTTGTTTCTTTTTTTGGGCAATCTGGAGACCAATGTCCTTTTTCTTGACAATAATAACAGGTATCTTGACTTTTGTCTTTTCTAGCCCCTGTTTTTGTTCTTTTTTGACGGTCTGGACACTCTGAAGACCAATGCCCTTTCTTCTGACAGATATAGCAAGTATCTTGACTTTTATCTCGAAAGGAAGGAGAGTAGTCCGTCGGCTGGTCTGAAGAGAATTTTCTAATGACCCCTCGCAAAGCTCTGATGAAACGTTCCATCTGGGTAGTCTCTTCCATCATTGTGCTCGGTTTGGGAGTGAAATGAATAGTGAAAGGACAAGACACACACCCTTTTTATATACACTGGTTTGCATGACTATAAATTAGTCTATGGTGTTTAAACTTGAGTCATTTGACGTTTTTCACTCAAGATGAAACGATCCTATTCATTCGAGAAGAAAGAAGAAAGTAAGAGGCAGAAACGTGATCTATCGCCTCATACCAGAGCTGAAGTCTTGGCACAAATTCATGCCAGTGATTTTGAAGAGGACATGAGTGAACTAGAATCCGAACCCTCTAAACAAAGTTCACCACCCTTAGTTAACCCTGAAAAATACTATTCCATTCGAGAGACGGAAAAGCGCTCCTCTAGGAAATTTAGAACCACGGCTTACACCTACACAGTGAAGTTTAAAGATTTCAAGTCCGACGTACCATTGGAGAAAGCAGAAGGGTTTATCACTGAGATGTGGGATTCTTTGCTCACCGCACTCAAGCGACAATGTCAACCCAAAGAAGACGATCTCTTGACACTATCTATAGATCACGACAGCTTGAAATCCCCTGTATGGATCGAGTTTAGCAGACCCGCAGAACTAACCCCTTCCAAAGTCATGGACAAGATTCAACACGTACAACAATCTAATGACCAGTTTGACATCACCGATGGTAAAGCCACACTGAAAATGGCCCACGCCTCTCCTCCTCAAGGGACCGGACAACGCAATAAGGTGTTATTGGTGAACGAATTGGCAACACCAAAAAGAGTCTCGTCCAAATTAAAAATTCTCAAGACCAGATGTGTTTAGCCCGAGCCATCGTGGTGGGATGAACCTATGCCAACAAGAACGACACGGTAGAATGGAAAAGAGCTTGGAAAACTATTCAACGATCCGACCGAGCCAAACAACGAAACGAAGCAGAACTCCTGTTACAACAAGCCGGACTGTCCAAAGACACACCCTGTGGCATTCCTGAGATGCAGAAATTGCAAGATGCCCTAGCTCCACGATACACCTTGAAAGTGCACCCTCAAGAAATGCGCGGACCTCTGTTGTTTCGAGGGAAAGACTTTAAGGACGGAAAATACATTCATGTCTATTATCACGATGACCATGTCGATACCATTACCACTATCACTGGATTCCTGGGATACAGTTATTACTGTGAGAAATGTGACTATGGCTATAACAATATAGAGCAACACAAACATTGCGGATGGAGATGCCCAGGATGTTTGACTCTCCACCCTGTCTGAGCGAAGGACAAGAAAGAGTAGATTGTCCTGCTTGTCTGCGCACGTTTGTCAGCCCTGCCTGTTACCAACAACATCTGAAGACGCAAGGTTCACAGCAGAAATGTGCTTGTCAACTGCTGAGATTGTGCCCTACGTGTCGACAAGGCCTATGTACCAATAATGCCAAGACACACGTATGTTCAGGAAAGAAAAAATGTCACATTTGTCACCACATCGTGGACCTGCAACACCAATGCTACGTGCAAAAATACCAACCTCCACCAGAGAAAGAGGACGGTCACAAGAAGAAAGGCAATTTCATCTTTTTTGATTTCGAATGCATGCAAGAGACTGGCATTCACATTCCTAATTTCTGCGTGGCTCATCGAGCGTGCGAGAAGTGCATTCAAGAACCTATCTTCAGTCATTGCCCTCACTGCAGTAAGATTCCCGGTGGGCGTGAAAAAATCTTTCGAGGACTGAACACGTTAGCAGATTTTGCCCAATGGGTCTTAGATCCCATCGATAAGACGTGGAGCCAAGAGGACATCGAACGTTACGGAGATTGTCATCGTCATGCCACGGTGATGGCTCACAATTTTTCCGGATACGATGGACAGTTTCTTCTCAGATACTATACGGAACATGGCACCGAACGTCCTAAAGTCACTTTGAACGGAGCCAAAATCATTTTCATGCAAGTGGGACAAGTGCAGTTTAAAGATTCAATGAGCTATTTGGCCATGCCTTTGAGTCGAATGCCTAAAACGTTTGGAATGACAGAAATGGCTAAAGGTTATTTTCCACACTTTTTCAATATGGAAGCCAATCAACACGCCGTTCTACCCCATTTGCCTGAGGCTCACTATTACGACCCCGACAACATGCATACCGAACAACGAGAAGCTTTCTACGCTTGGTACCAGACTCACGCCTCTGACCCTTTCGACTTTCAGGAAGAAATGCTAAAGTATTGTCGTTCTGACGTGGACATTTTACGGCGTTGCTGTGGAAAATTTCGAGAACTGTTCATGGAACACGGAGGGGTCGATCCTTTGAAAGAAGCTTGCACCATTGCCAAAGCGTGTTCCTTAGTGTATCGACAACGATTCATGCCTGAAAACACCGTGGCTGTCATCAGTCCTCAAACGACCCACTATGTCAAACGTCAATACTCGGTCAAAGCCCTACGTTGGTTACATTACTTGTGCGACAAGGAAGACAAATGGATTCAGCATGCCCGCAACGGAGGAGGCGAAAAGACCATCGGAACCTATTCGGTCGATGGCTGGGACTTAGAAAACCCCAAGATCGTGTACGAGTTTAACGGTTGCTTATTTCACGGATGTCCCGTCTGTTACCCTGATCGTAGCACTAAAAATCAGTTTTTACAATGAACCATGGAAGACTTGTACGAGGACACTTGTCAGCGACGCCTAAAGTTAGAACAGCAAGGATACCAAGTGGTGGAAATGTGGGAACACGAGTATGATCACGGTATGAAAACCGATCCCGAGTTTAAACTTGCCGTGGAAATTTACAAGCTGATGGACCCCCTAAACCCGAGGGATAGTTTGTACGGAGGAAGGACCAATGCCACCTGTTTGCTGTACCAAGCCGACGAAGAGAAAGGAGAAGAAATCAAATACTTGGACGTGTGTTCGCTGTATCCTTATGTGTGCAAATATTGTCCCTTTCCTGCAGGGCACCCACAATTGTTCACGGAACACATCGACCTGAAAAACATTCGACAATACGAAGGCTTGATCAAGTGTAAAGTTTTGCCTCCCACGAACCTATACCATCCCGTCTTACCTCACCATTGTCAAGGCAAACTGATGTTTCCATTGTGCCGTACTTGTGCCGAAACGTGCAACCAAGACCAACCTTGTCAGCACACCCAGGAAGAACGGGCCTTGACGGGAACCTGGATCAGCGTAGAATTGTTCAAAGCTCTGGACATGGGATACCAACTGTTAGAAGTGTACGAAATTTGCCACTTTCCCACGACACAACAATACCACAAGGGTGACCCCAGTCAGAAAGGCATTTTCACCGACTACGTGGATGCCTTTTTGAAACTGAAGCAAGAAGCCAGCGGCTATCCTTCCTGGTGCCACACTTCCGAAGACGAAAAGACATTCAAAGAGAAATACTATGAACAAGAAGGCATCTCTTTAGACCACATTGAGAAAAACGAAGGCAGGCGGTCGTTTGCCAAAGTGATGTTAAATTGCTTGTGGGGTAAAATGGCACAATGACTGTGTTTACCCAAGACGGAATATTTGACAGAACCTTCCCGCTACTTTCAGATGATTCACGACAAAACCAAATACATGAAACACGTGGACGTCGTTCGCGAGGATTTGATCTTGGTCAATTACGAAGAAGATCTGGACTTTGTACAAGACGACCCCTTTGGAAATGTCATCATTGCGGCTTACGTGACAGCTCATGCTCGCTTAAATTGTACGAAGCTTTAGAACTGTTAGGGGAACGTGTCCTGTACTTTGACATGGACAGTTGCATTTACATCCATCACCCGAGTCAACAGCACCCTGACATCGAAGGAGACCGTTTAGGAGCCTGGACAGACGAACATCCCGACAACAAGATTCTAAGTTTCGTCAGTGGTGGTCCCAAAAATTACGGCTACAAATACCGGGACCCACAAGGAGAATTGCACACAACGTGTAAAGTGAAAGGACTGACTCTGAATTATCGTACCAGTCGTGTAGTGAACTTTGGGGTATTGAAAGAAGCCTTGCAATCGGGAGAGGATGCAAACTTTAAAGTGATCACCTATCAACCGAACAAAATTGTACGTTTACCCACTCACCACATCGTCAGTCGACCCTTGGAAAAAGTCTATCAAATCGTGTACCAGAAGCGAGTGCGACTTCCCAATCATTTCACCTTACCGTATGGACACGTCGGTATTGGTCTGTATATAAAAAGGAACCCTAGGCAAGATCGATAGTTCATTGTGACTACCAAGACCAAGCGAACAAGATGAATACTTTCAGAGAAACACAAAACAAGTTTAGACAGGCACAATTCAAGTGTGGGGGCTTCTGAAGTGGAATGCGATTGTGAGCCTTGCGACTTTTCAACCTGTGTGAGTGACGGTGCCAGAAGAACCCGTCACCCAGGACGGGACTGTCATGGACAGACCTGAAAGACCCTTTCGGGAGGACACTTGTGTGACCTTACCCCCTACTATAGAACTGGTTAGAACATTACCCAAAACATGTTGTACAGACACTTGTGTTTATTCCACGTTCATGGTTATCATGTACCTTTTATCCTTATACTTAAGCCTTTGGCTTTTATGTATTTTTGTCTTTCGTATTCATGTTTGAAACATTCAATAAACGTGTTCTGAAAAAAAGTATATAAACTCTTGTCTTGTTTGTTTTCGTGTCACAAGTGACATTTCTCACACTATGGCTACCTCTGCTGTCTCTGCTCCCTCTTCCTCTACTGTCAAAGTCATCGACGAACACTTAGATCGTGCCAGTTGGGAGGCTTTGTATCTTCGCCATCCCTTTAACATGCTCATTGCTGGACCTAGCGGTTCAGGCAAAACCGAATTCGTCAAACGTTTGATCGAACATAAACATCATTTGATCGATCGGCCACCTCAATGGATCATGTGGTGTTACAAAGAGTGGCAATCGGCGTACAGCCTCTTGCGAGAAAGTCAAGGCGATTCCATCGTGTTTGTGGAAGGCATTCCTAAAGAAGACGACGGCATCGTCTCTGACTCCCGTCTAACCCATTTGGTCATTTTTGACGACATGTTAGGAGAAGACGAAAGAAGAAATTAAACTGTGGTTCACGCGCAAAGGGCATCACCGTAATGCCAGTGTCGTTTACATCACCCAAAATTTGTTTCAACAAAGTAAAGCCCATCGCACCATCAGTCTCAATGCGCATTATGTGGTCTTGTTTAAAAGCCCTCGAGATAAATCGCAAGTGCAAGTCTTAGCCAAACAGTTAGGAACGCCTTGGCTGACTCAGGCGTACGACGATGCCACTCAAACTCCACACGCCTATTTACTCGTCGATTTGAAACCTACGACCCCCGAGGATTTGCGATTTCGTACCCACTTGTTTCACCACTGGTGCCAAGAGGGAGGGCCTGTCCTGTACACGTCTCCGTCCTCGACTTAATTTCACTCCACAAAAAAAAATCTATAAAAACCTCAGACCCTTTTCGTCTGTCTCACACAGGGTCAACATGACGTCCCTTCAGTCACATCTTCCCGTCAAATTGATTCGTGCCTTGTATGGCATCAGTCGAGAAAAAAATCCACAAATACGAGCTCGTGTCTTAGAAGCTAGTCTCAAAGAAGTCTTACGATGGTTCACGGTGACGGCACGTCAATTACTCCAAGGAATCATTCAGATTCCTCATCAAACCAAACGCTTTTTCGATCGAAACAAAGTCGCTTTGGTCCACCTGGCCGATCCCCGCATCGACACTCAAACCAAAAAACAAATCATTTTGAAACCTGGAGGGAGCGGTACTCTAGGAGGGGTCATCATTCGCTCACTCTTAAGATGGGATCCTAATGCCCCCAAACTTCTCCCCAAGAAAAAAGTCCAACGAAGCCCCAAGAAGAAGAAAAAGACCAGGTCCCCAAGAAGAACTTCTCCAGTGGCGGGACCCTCCTCTGACCAGACACCACCCCAGAAAAAGAAAAGAAGCCCCCAGAAAAAGAAACAGAGAAAAAGTCCCCAGAAAAAGAAAAGTCCACAGAAGAAAACTAGTTGCAAGAGAGGCACTTCGGCCAGGACGCAACTTTACACTCGCAAACCACGACCTGCCACAGCGGTGACCGCATCTCCGGCAGCCTCACGTTCATCCACTTCTCCATTGATGACACCAAGAACTGAAGAGTACTTGGAGACGTTGATCACACCAAGAACTTCTCCGTTGATGACCCCAAAAATTACTTCCCCAGTGGTAGGACCCTCCAATTTAGTGGCAGTGGCTGCTGCTCACAAAGTACCTTCTCCCAAAATCAAAGTCCAAGAAAGATCGGGCATGTTACAAAGTTTACTGGATTTGTCCAAGCAAGAACTGGCTCGATTTAGTCCGTTACGTACCCCTGCACGACGTGTTATGCCTGTCCTCAAATTGATACGACGTAAAGACAATCAGTGGCAACGCGTTCCAGTATAAAAAAAGGTGTGTGACCAAGTAGGGTATCAGTGTTTTTTGGTGCTCCTGAAGACTCAAAGATGTCACCCTCCAGAAAACCCCAAGGAAAGAAAAGAAAAGGACTACCACCACGTTTAGTCAAACATGGGGACATGTTATCTGTCCTGTCCAAAGCTTCTCCACCTCTACGAAAAAAACTCATTCAATCGGCCTCCAAAGAGGTCATCGATACCGTGTGCGAATGTTGTTTGAACGTCTTGAAAGGCACAATCCCTTTGTCCAAACACCAGAAACAATGCTTAAGCAAACATCGTCACGTTCTTCGCCAAATGGTTCAAAAGAAAATTCCGATTCGTCAAAAAAAGAAGATGTTGGTGCAACGTGGAGGCATTTTACCCCTCTTGTTAGGCCCCTTACTGAAAGGAGTCTTGGGAACCAAGTTGGGAGGACTGGTGGGAGCAAGATAAAAAGGCCCTCGGAAGTCCCAAGATTTCAGAATCGACCCCTGACAACCCCATGGAAGGACGAAAACTAGCTTTAGTGCCTTACAAACGATGGATGGAATACCATCGGTGGCAAGAACAACGCACCCCGCATTTACCTCCCAATCCCCATTTGAGCGAGATGTCCCAGTTACAACACGAATTGCAGTCCTTGATGGATCGCCAAGATTTGTCCGAAACAGAAAAATCGCAAAAGTACGGTCAACTCTTGCAACGACTGCAACTCTTTCACCAGAAAGCTTTAGACGAAACAGCTCTACCCACTCTGAAAGATTTTAAGACCTTGATGAAAAGTCCAGCACCATCACCAGTACCAGTACCAGTACCAGTACCACCACTACCAGTGACCAAGACAGAAAAAGGAGAAGAGGAAGAAGGGTTTCAAACTCCACCAGAAAAAGTACGCAAGTTAACAACACCACCTACCTCCAGAATTGGATGGATTAAAAAGATGATGGCCACCCCTTCTTCATCACAAGAGAAAAAGAAAGTGAAGACAGAAGTGAAGACAGAAGTGAAACAAGAACCGATATCCCCCGCTCAGACATCCTCCTCTTCAACACCTATTGCCGGTCGCACACGCAAAGCATTGCAATCCAAGAAAATACCCCAAGAGAAAAAGAGTAGCATCCTCCAAGAGTGGGTGTCTTATTAACACACCAACCAACACAAAAAATGGAAAATGTCTTAGCCAGCATTTACTACAATCCCTCCCATCCTGCAGGTTACGCAGGAGTTCAAAAATTGTATCGTGCTGCCAAAACGCCACTGAAAAGTCTCCGTTTACCTCAAGTGCAACGATGGTTACAAGAACAAGCTACCTACACTTTACACAAACCCATTCGACGCAAGTTTGCCAGAAGTCGCACCCGAGTGGAAGGCATCGATCATCAATGGCAAGCCGATTTAGCCGATGTCTCTCATTTGGCCAGCTACAATCGTGGCTACAAATATTTGTTTTGTGTCATCGACGTCTTTTCCAAATTTGCCTGGGTCGTGCCCTTGACTTCCAAATCGAGCAGCGAGTTAGTGCGAGCCCTGCAACGAGTGTTGAAACAAAGTGGCCGTCACCCTCTTCGATGGCAAACGGACAAAGGCACTGAATTTCTGAACCAAGCTTTCCAAAAAGAATTAAAGAAACGTGACACTCATTTTTTTACCACCGAAAATCCCAAAACCAAAGCCAGCATCGTAGAACGTTTTCAACGCACTCTGAAAGAACGCATGTGAAAATATTTTACGCATCGCCACACTTTGAAGTACATCGACATCTTACCGCACCTGGTGCAAGCGTACAACCAATCTTACCATCGAAGCATCAGACGTGCCCCGCAAGACGTGACTCCCGACAACGAAGTGTTGGTGTTTGAGCGCCTGTTTGGTACGTCCCCGACGAGGGCTGTCCCCAAGAAAAGTGGAGAGTTCGCCATAGGAGATTGGGTGCGCATTTGCAAAACCAAATGCACTTTCGACAAAGGTTACTTACCTAACTGGATGACCGAATTGTTTCGCGTCACTGGACGAGTGCATGGCCGTCATCCTGCCGTCTATAAATTGGAAGACATGAACGGAGAAGTGCTCAAAGGAACGTTTTATTTGCCCGAGTTACAACGTGTCACCAAAAAAGAAGACGACGTGTACGACATCGAAAGCATTCTCGAACGCAGAACCCGTAAAGTGAGCAAACGACGTGTCAAAGAAGTGAAAGTACGTTGGAAAGGATATCCACCCAGTTTTGATTCTTGGATCGACGCTTCGCAAGTCATCGACTATAAAAAGAAGTGACCATCATGCCCTTTCACACAGACGCAGCTACGTCGACCACTCCTCCTTCACCTAGTTCTTCTGTGCAAGATTTACAAAAACAACCCTTGTGGGTGTGGTGTGGAGAACGTGTGCCTAAAACGCAAATCGTCTTTTTCTGCCAAATCTTCATGGTGTATTGTGTCATCGGGGCAGCCATCGCCAATTTGAGTTTGCACCAAGGAGACAAACAATTGTGGACCATTTTATTGAGCAGTTGCATCGGTTACCTGCTTCCCAATCCCTCCCTGAAATTCTCCTCGAACGGGAACCACGGGAACCTTGTGTCCAGTGCCAGTGCCAGTCACCACTCCAACAACAATCACAACCAGAACCTCATTTTGGGCGGAGACACGCCTCTGACATCCAGTAACCCTTCGGACAGCCACAGAACTCTGGAATTATGAGTCACCAAAACCAATTTTACTTGACCTTACCCAGTGACAGTTCCATGGAGGTGTTCCCCAACAACACGTTGTGCTGTTACACGGCCAAATTACCTCAAGCCATCCAGTTAGATCACGCTGCCCATTGGGAAGTGGCTTTGGTAGAAATGATTCACCCTACACAAATCCAAAACATCACCGAAAAGCAAAACACTTTTGAGGTCGAAATCCTGAACCAACAATTACAAGAAGTCATGAATGACATCGGGTTTTCAGGGGACACAAGACCATCCAACAATTCACCCTTCAATATCTACACCTTGAAAATTCCGGCAGGGTTTTATTTTAGTGGTCAACATTTGGTGGACACCATTACTTCCAGGTTCGAGTTAGCCTTTGGCAAAGCCCTGAACAGAGTCAAAAAAAGTGTCACCCTGGAGTACCATAAAGTGGCTTGTCGCTTACTGATGAAATTTCAGGATACCCAAACGTTGTCCATCAGTTTTAATCGTGACTTGTTTGATATTTTAGGTGGAGACACAAAAATGGCTCCAAATTTTAAACCGAAGATCAACAGCAATACGGAATTTTACAAGTTTTTTCGATTCCCTGTAGAACTGAACCAAGGAGTGAATTTGATGTTCGTGTACTCCGATGTGGTGGAGTATAACGTGGTGGGACACACCTCTGTGCCGTTACTGCATGTCATTCCTTTCAAAGTGGATAGTACCACAACCAGTGACCAGGAAGGTGGAAACACTTACCACGTCCACTGGGAATTTGTACATCCTCATTATTTGCCTGTCAGCAAGTCGTATTTGGACACGGTCAACATTGCTATAAAAGGAGATTTGGGACAAAATATTCCATTCACCAAAGGAAAAGTCACGGTGAAACTCCATTTTCGAAAACGGTTCTCTCACGACTCGTAAGTCATGTATCCAGTGTATCGAGGGGTTGCTCGACAGCGAGGACACGGTTTAGGAGATATGTTAAAATCGGCCTTTCGTTCGATGGCCCCAGTGTTGAAACCGATGGTGACACGCGGATTGCACGCCTTGAAAGATGCGGCACTGACGCAAGGCAAAGAATTTCTCCAAAATGTCATCATCGACAAACAAAACCCTAAAGAAGCCTTCATGAGGGCAGGCAAAAATGTCTTGCTGCAAACAGGCAAAGACCTTTTGGGCCGACGCGAAACACCTATAAATGCCCTGCACGCTACTGAGTCAGGCATTCAGCAAGGACAAGGCAGAAAGAGACGACAAAGAAAACACCCTTTCACCAGACTTCAAGCTAGAAAGGCAAAGAAAAGAAGAACCATTCGAGACTTAGATGTTTTCGATTATTGAGACAGAGCAACAAAAAAAAAATGATGCACTGAGAGTCTTGCGCCTGTTCCAAGACAGAACTGGATCTGTTTGCCATGCCACCCACCATGATGACCATGCAAGAATCCCAATGAGTGGAATTTCATCCCGTCTCCTCATTGACCGATTCCGCTCCCATCGAGTTTGAAATCAAAGGACAGCCCGAAGATTACATCGATTTGAATAGCAGTTACTTGTACCTGAAAGTCAAAGTTCAAGATAAGGATGGAAATGCTATAGACACTGAGCCAGTAGCTCCCGTCAACAATTTCATGCATTCCTTGTTTAGCGGAGTGGACTTGTACTTGAATAACAAACTAGTCAGTAGCAGCATGGATACTTACCCTTATCGAGCGTACCTGGAAAATCTCTTGACGTACGGAATAGACGTCAAGAACACTCATCTCAATGCCTGTGTGGTATGGGAAGCTGACGATGCAGGCGAATTTGAAACATTCAAAACTGATACAGCCAAAGACCACAATGCGGGATTTGTAGAACGAAGAGACACAATCAAAGACGGACACAGTTTAGAACTGATGGATCGTTTGCATTTGGACATGTGGTTGCAAGAAAAATATTTGCTGAACGGGGTGGATGTCTGCCTGAGACTGAATCGCAGCAGTGCCGCTTTCCATTTAATAGCTGATAGTGACGATAATTACAAAACCAAAATCCAAGAAGCCAGACTCTACGTACGCCGTGTGGAAGTGTTACCTAAAGTGGGAAACGACATCAGTCAGACGTTGAGCAGAACGACCGCCAAGTATCCGATCCGACGCGTAGAAGTGAAAACCTTCACCATTCCTAGGGGACAGCGATCCATGATTGAAGATCATCTGTTCCAAGGACAGTTACCCAAACGTTTGATTGTTGGTATGGTCGAGAATACAGCCTTCAACGGAGCTATCGCTAAAAATCCTTTCTACTTTCAACACTTTGACGTGTCCAAGATCGAAGTCAGTCGCGATGGCAAGACCTTGTGTACCCGACCTTTCGAACCTAACTTTGACAAGAAGAATTACTTGAGGTCGTACTTGTTGCTGTACGAAGCCACGGGACAGTTAGGAACCAACACCAGTCACGGCATTACGTACGAGGATTATGCAGGAGGCTACGCTTTGTGGGCTTTCGATTTCACTCCAGACCAAGGCAGCGACGAGGGACATTTCTACCCTATAAAATCTGGCCAGATTCGTGTGGAACTTCAGTTTGCAAAGCCACTGGACGAGACAGTGAACGTCATCCTGTATGCAGAATTCGATTATACCACAGAAATCAACAGTTTGAGAGAAGTCATTCTAGATTACTAGAAGCTATGGAAGACTGTTATCCCTCTTTACCTAGTGGAGAAGCTTTGAAGATGGAATGTGAGGAGACCGTGGAAGGAGAATCCCAACACAAAGACGAAAAGGACATCGTGATCAAGTCGAGATGTCCAGAACAAGAACAGCAATTGGTCTCCTACTGTGCTACATACCTGGCAGACACAATTACGACATGGATGAAGCATGATTACTATGGATGTCAAAACATCAGTCAAGAAGAAAAATTCAACGAATATCTGGACAAAGCTTGGAGTCTGTTTAAAAAAGACGTGTTACGTTGGTGGTATAAAGACTTACGTGAACATTTCTGTCCTCCATTAACGACTCGAGACATCCATTACATCAAAACCCTCTTTGACAAATTCAAAGAGAAAGTCGAGATCAAAATTGATCACTTATTATCAGCAAAAGAACATTTAGTGACTTATTTTGATCGTGATTTTTCTAGAAACGATGAGAAAGTAAATCGTTGATTTTGTGACTAGTATGCTTATTTTGTTGTCTTCAGCTAGGAAATGTAGTGTCCATCCATGACTCAATGACTTGCAACAGTGGAAATCACAATTTCATTCACAACGTTGCCAACCCTGTTTACAGTAGAGTGTAAATTGAAAAAAATGTTTGATGTTATATTGTTCGATTATTGTTAAAAAATGTTAGAGTTGTTGGTTAGTGTTAAGTGATTTTTGAATAAAAAATGATATGTTTTGAAAAAAATGCCTTTGTGATTTGTTTGGCTATAAGAACGTTTGATTCATGCTCTTTGACTTCTTACTATCCCTCTCATGACACTCATTGAACATTGCGGCTCGAAAACCGTGGAGGGATGTTTTCCTTCACGTCCGCGCTTTGACTTTAAGAACCGGGTTGTTTCCAGTCTAACCATCCATTGTCGACTCATCCTCCTACGAAGATGTGCTCCAAACTAGCTAAGCTAAACGAAGCCTACGTGAATTTGCATAGGGTCAGACACAGTCTGATACCGAAGCCAGAAGAGATAGAGAATGTGAGAATGCTAAAAGTCACTGAAGACTTGATAGAAGAACTCTTCAGAGAAGAAGTGAACAGGAAGAAAGAAGAATGGACAGAGAAGTACAGACTTCAGAGACAGCAGCAACAACAACAACAACAGCAGCAGCAACAGCAGCAGGAACCTGAACCTGAGAGAGGCTTTGTCGATTGTCGTATCGACACCAAAGAGTTCTTCTTCTCTTTCCGAAGAAGCAGACCTATCGCCAGAAAGTCTATCCTCAGAGGACATCGCATTCTTAGAAACTAAAAGATTGCCATAGCAAACAAAAAAAAAAACAAAAAAAAAACAGCCCTTTTCAGGGCTACCCCAATACTCTAGAAAAGAAATAACAATCAATTTGCCAATGTGTGTAGGTAGAGTAGTGTGAATATAAACACTAACTCTTTTTTATAGTGTGAGGGTATGTGTTTGTGTGTGTGTTTGTGTTTGTAACATCTCACGTACGTTGGTGTGGATAGTAGATTAAGATCATGTTTTTTTTGGCTGTTTGAGGTGTGGGGAGAGTAGATTGGGGGGGGGTGTTGATTGGATTGCTTTGCGTATGTGAATAGTATATTGGAGTGATTAATGAAAAAATTTTTTAGAATAGGAATGGGTAGTATAAAAAAGTGAGTGAGTGTTTCTTTTAGGTCCGCGCGTTGTTTTTTGGTCATGATCTAGGTAAGATCAATTTTATGTTTTTTTAGGGGGATGTTTTCCTTCACGTCCGCAGTTTTAGTATAAATTGAAACTCGTTCGGCAGTCCAGCTACCCTTGTTGATTGATCAACACCAGAATGAACACGAGACTGGCGAAACTGTTGGAACTTCATGTGCATCTGGAATATGCCAGGCGCCTGTTGAACGAACTGGCCGCGGAGGCCATTGTGGAAGAAGGAAGGATGAGAGAGGAGGAGGAAAGAAGAAATAAAGAGGAGGAGGAGAGAAGATACAAAGAAGAGGAGAGAAGATACAAAGAAGAGGAGGAGAGAAGATACAAAGAAGAGGAGGAGGAAAAGGAGAAAAGAAGAAGAAATTTCAGAATCCCAGAAACCGAAAATTGGGATTCTAAAGCCACATATCCTGCCTCTGCTCTCTCCCCCAAAAAAGTAAAAAGCAACTGGGGAACAAGATGTGTATGTGGCGCCAGGCCTGGAAGGTGCCACCATTAACCAGGTGTCCATGAAGTTCAAAAAAAAACAGCCCTTTTCAAGGCTACCCAATACTCTAGAAAAGAAATAGCCATCAATTTGCCAATGTGTGTGTGTGTGTGTGTGTAGGTAGAGTAGTGTGAATATAAACACTAACTCTTTTTTCATAGTGCGAGTGTATGTGTTTGTGTGTTTGTGTTTGTAACTGCTCACGTAAGTTTGTGTGAATGGTAGATTATGGGTTTCTTTATTGTTTCTTAGCGTATGTGAAGAGTATAGTATGGGTTTTGTAACCGCTCACGTACGATTGTGTGGGTAGTAGATTATGGACTTTGTTTATTGTTTCTTAGCGTATGTGGAGAGTATAGTTTGGGTTTTGTAACTGCTCACGTACGATTGTGTGGATAGTAGATTATGGATTTTGTTTATTGTTTCTTAGCGTATGTGGAGAGTATAGTTTGGGTTTTGTAACTGCTCACGTACGATTGTGTGGATAGTAGATTATGGATTTTGTTTATTGTTTCTTAGCGTATGTGGAGAGTATAGTTTGGGTTTTGTAACCGCTCACGTACGATTGTGTGGATAGTAGATTATGGATTTTGTTTATTGTTTCTTAGCGTATGTGGAGAGTATAGTTTGGGTTTTGTAACCGCTCACGTACGATTGTGTGGATAGTAGATTACGGATTTTGTTTTAATGATTTGCGTGTGTAAATAGTAGATTTGGGGTTTGTTTATTGTGGCTTCACTTATGTGGATAGTATATTATATGAAATGGGAAAAGTAGGGGATGTTTTCCTTTACGTTCGCGCATTGTTTGGTCATGATCTAGGTAAGATCAATTTTATGTCTTAGGGGGATGTTTTCCTTCACGTCTGCGCTTTTCATATAAGAACCCACAGTATTCGTCGTTCAAACCATTCTACAAAGAAGATGGCTTCGAACCACCTTGACAAAATGCAAAAATTACAAGACGTTTTAGACAATTTAGGAATAATGGAGCAGATGTTAGTGAGACTCAATGAAGACCACTATTCCTATAGTCCCCATCGACTAAAGATGGAAATTAATAACTTAAGAAAAGTAAAGGACATAATAAGTGGTGTCATGAAAGAGATAAAGGAGGAGAAGGAGGATGAAGAGGAAAGGATAAGAATACGAAAATGGAATGAAAAAATTGAAAAAGAAGAAGAAAATGAGAAGAGGAAGAAAGAAGAGGAGGAAGAGAAGAAGAAAGAAGAGGAGGAGAAAAAAAAGAAGAAAAAGAGTGTAGGAGAGAAAATAAGAAGTTGGTGGAGAAAAAGAAGAAATTAGAAGCAGAAGAAGAAGAAGAAAAACCAAAGGCCCTTTTCAGGGCCACCCATATTTCTCGAAAAGAGAATGACCTTTCAATTGCCTACCCCTTTTTTAAATTTAAATTTAAATTTTAAAAAAATTTAAAAAAAAGAAAAATCCCATATTCAATTCCCCTTGTCCCTAGACAGACCCACACTTTATTCCCATGTAATGCTAATTCCCCTTGTCCCTAGACAGACCCAAACTCTATTCCCCATGTTCAATTGCCTTTGTCCCTAGAATCAATATTTTTTTTTCCATTGTTCGAATGCCTTTGTCGCTAATCTCAATATTTCCTTTTTTTTCCTTTCTCCAATGTTAAATTCCATTGTCGCTAATCTTACCCCGGGTGGTTAATGTTAAATTTCCATTGTCGCTAATCTTACCCAGGGGGTGTTTTTAATGCTAATTCCCATTGTCGCTAATCTCACCCCTTATACTACTCATATATATGGCGCTACTAAACAAGGCCATAATTCCGTTATTGACAAAACCGATTTTAACCTCAGGTCCGTATACTGTATCATCTGTTTTTATAATTTCACCTTCTACTTCAATAAATGCTTCAGTGGGTAAAAAATATCTACTTGTATCCTGAACCTGTAATTCAATTCGTTTTTGTTTATTTGGTTCTCGTGCATCATAAGAATAATACTGATAATCACGCACTGATTCATTTTTAAGAACTGGTTCATCTATGTCGAATGCTGGGTCGGATTCCCGTTTAAACATTTTATTATAAAAGTTATCGTCTAAAACGAAGACCATTTCTTGCCACCAGACTTGTGTTTATTTTTTCAGCCCTTCATTTACCAGCGCTGCTAGTTTTTGATTTGCGGCTTCATTTATTACTTTACTAACATTTGCAGGCATGTCTGCGGTGGCTGGTAATTTTACCGGTGGAGGAGAACCTCTTTGAGGTTTGCGTATTAATCGTGCTAGTCTATCCTTAATTGCCAAGAATGCTTTACTGGCAGCACTACCAGTAGTACCAGTAGCTTTATCTTTAATAACGTCAATAGCTTTCATCGATAATTATTTTACGATTGGTATTGCTTTAGGAGCCATCCTCGCGAATAAACCCCGAACAACATCACCGAATCCATTTCCATAAGTCATCCTCTATATGGGTACTCGTGAATTTACAACTCTGACCATGACTGGTCTGCGATGAGAATTGTGTACAATCATTTTATTTAATTAGTTATTTATTTAATTAATCGCTGTAGTAGCCACTGACACCGTCTGCAAGTTCATCAATAAGTTCTCGGTATATACTAGCATCCATGATACCACCTTGAAATAATCACTGACAGATATCAGCTGCTTCATTAATTATTTCTGGTGAGTTATTCCCAGCTCACTTTCCTCCTATGAGAACTTCTAACCGTGATACGTCATTGATGATATTGTTAGGACAAGTAAGACCACTTCCCAAACCACTGCCATTTGCTCCTTCTTCTGTTGTTTACTTAAATAGTCTTAAGGGTGATCTTTCTCCTTTTGCTTTTTCGGACCTTTTAAGTTCCAACATCAACTTTTGCTGTGGTGAAGAAGACTGTTGTTGTTCTATCTGTTGCAGAGGTGGAGGAGGTTGATATGAAGGTTCCTGCTGGGAGAGTTGTTGTTGTTCTAGCTGTTTCAGCATTTCTTTATAAAGTCTCTTTACTTCTTCATCAAGATTTCTGTATTCTAAATCATTATCTCTGGCTTGTTTTTTGTTTTTATATATGCGATATATCCATTTAATAAGACTATCATCAGTTACTTTTTTAAAACCGAGTTTTAAGATACTAGATTTATTAAATATACTAATTAATATTTTTTCAGGCAATTTTTCTACTTTAATATTTCTAATATCTTCGATAAAATCCTCCCTAAATTTTGCAATCAGTCCAATATTTTCCTTTACTGGTTTAGATATGAGTTCAGTACAAATTTATTCAATACCTTCAAGTACTTTTTCACCGACGGGGGGAGGTTGAGCTGTAGCTATGTCAGTTGGAAGGTCTCATAAAAGTTTTTTTTTGTTTTTTTAGTTCTCACTGCTATTTTTTCAGTCTGCTCAGTGGTCTGTTTTAATATTGGAAGAATACCTTTCTTTGTTTCGTCCTTAGGATCTCCCAATAAAGCTCTTTCAGTGACCGCTGCAGCTTTTTCAGTAGCTGTTGTAATGGGTTTAAATAATTGTTCTACGTCTGTTGCATATTCAACTTGTGCTTGTTGCCGCGCTTGTAATTTTTGTCTTACAGAATCTCTCACGGGAAGATATTTCTTTATTGCTCTAGTTGCTCTCGAGCTAATCTAGCGGAATGTACCTCTCCAATGTTGGCCATTACTGTTAACTTAAATTTTTAATTTACAACAGACGCGCAAATGTTTTTTTTTTGTACATCGATAAAGGCCTTGATTTTCGAAAAGGGATGCAGAAAGCAGCAGGGAGGGCAACGACAACAAAGGGCAGCAACGACGGCGACAATTGCGTTTACATAAAGCGTCATCGCGGTTTTATAAAGGGCTTATTTCGGCATTTGGAACCTTCTAAAAAGTTGTAGGGTTCGCCCTCCCTGCTGCTCAACAAGGTAACCAGTTGAGGTCTTTTTTTAAATAATTTTGTTTCCAATTCTAGAACAGACATAAGGAAAGAAGTACTCTCTGAACAGGTAGCCATGTTTTGGCAACCATGCTACTGTAGTTGACATTATATTTCAAATTAGCACATTCACATGTTGGACCAACAAGACATCACCAAAGTCTTCTTATGGAAACCCCATGCTTTTATAACTTTCTGTATTGGAGGAGTAACAATAATAAAAAGTGTCAAGATAGCTGCCATGTTGGTCATACTGATTATCAGATTGGCACCATTTTCATTTATGATAGACTAAATGTAATAAGAAATCTCTTGATGCATGCACAGTACTGATATGATCAGCCATCTAAGAGAAGTAAGAACAACAAGATTTTCAAGATGGCCATTGTGACAGCCATATTAGAAATTATATCAGCACCATTTTCATTCATGAACAACTAAAGATCATAAAATGTCTTTCAGTGAAAATTCCCTGCTGATATGACCATTTATTCAGGAGTAGTGATATCAATATTTTCCAGTGGGCCACTGTGGCAGCAATACTGGATGTCCCAGCAGCATCTTTGTTTATAACCAAATAAACATCATAAGAAGTCATTAGAAAAACCTAATGCTGATACTGCCATCCATTCAGATGTATCACAAAAGATTTTTATATTGGATGTGCAAGCAGCAGCTTTTTCATTTAGGGCCAACCAGACATAATAAAAAAGTCTTCTGATCTAAATCCCATTGTAATTACTCTTCATTCAGAAGTATCAATAACACGATTTTAAATATGGCGATTATGGAAGCCATACTGGGCATCAAATAACTCCCATTTTTATTTAGGACCAATAATAAGTCTTTATGTAAAAACCCTATACTGATATGACCATCCATTCAGTAGCTATAACACAATTTTCAAGACGGCCATTGTGGTAGGCGTACTAGATGTCCAACCACTACGAAAACAAATTCATGACTTCATGAACAATCATGAACTGTTCATGAATGTTCTTGAAATATTCAAGATCAGTTCATCATTTGAGTTCATGAACAAGTATTCATGAAAGTTCCTCAACCCTGTTCATGAACACTTCAAGAATTTTGATGAATCATGTTCTTGAAGTTCATGAACACACCTATGAACTATTATAATCTTTGAAGTTCCTGTAATGTCATGGACTTGGTGTCACAGAATTAAACTATTTTATTTATTGAATATATGTACTGAGGAGAAAGCTTGCCAGTAGCTTCTCGTGGATTGGTGGTTCTTCCAGAGGTTTTCCTCCGCCATTAATACTCACCGCCATGCATAGATTATCGTGTGCTGAAAACTGGCATTAAACCCAACAACAACAAGAACAACATGTACTCAGGTTTCGTTTTTCGTATACAACGATATCCAAGGGCGATTTATGTATATTGTGTCGGATTTCGAAATAGTAAGTTCGGTTCATCCCATGCCGCACGTGCGAAGTGCTCTCGATGGGACGAACTGAATGCCAACATTGCACAGACTATCTGTGTATAAATACCTCACTGTATGTACATTTTTTTACAATACGAAATAGTCTTGTCAGATGGCAGTCTGCTTCAAGGACTTGCACATCTTCAGCTGTAGAGGTATGTAAGCTTATTAATTTCTACGTCTATAAGTTATAACTACTGTATTACCACGTTTATTTTTGTACATTTGCTATGTAGCTTTGGTTTACATAGTATAATGCACATATATCTATTGTTTTAGACTTAGCACGAGATTTATATCAGTAATGTAAAGCAACATTTTTTTTAAGAACTGTTTAGTTTAGTAGGATTCTTTTTGAGCAGGATTAGGTTTCTTTTTGAAACCTGTCATTTTGTAATTATTGTGCTGATAATGTTATCTATATAACTTACAGTGTATAATGTCATTACATTATAATGCCCATGTCATGTATAGTACACGGTATTGGATATATTTTCAGGTGTCTGTGACCAGAGTGTCTGTGTCTGAAGTGACCAGAGTGTCTAATGTCTGGAGTGTTCCAAGTGTTTCGAAGTGTTCAGAGTGTTTGGAGTCTGTAGCAGCTGTGAAGCTGAATTGTAGCAACCATGGAGCTGAAACAGTGTACTGATGACGGTGTATCTCCGTACATGTAATTTATTAGCCATGGGCTGATTTTGGGGTTCATAAAACCCAGTGTATTTTTCGGGACTGTAAAGATAAGTTGTATATCTGTCCCTTTTCTATCACCATTATTTTGCTACCTGAATGAATGCATTTTAATACATGAGTAAAATCTTACATCGTTTACTACCTGAGTAAACTATATCCATCATTTCATTATCAAATCATCATGAACCATTCACCCCGTGTCTTTATATTTGCTAAATTAATTTATTTGTATTTTTCATCATTAAGCCTGTGCATTCTTATGTTAATCAAATCCAATGTTTGGATTATATATTTACCCATTTTCGTAATTAGTTGCTCATTCAAGTCATCCATTATTAAACACTGTATTTATATCATCATCAAAAGCGTTCTGTTGTGAATCCGAATTTTCACCCGGTTACCTTGTTACACTTGGTTCGTGAACAATTCAAGTACTTTGATGCACCATCAAGATATTCCTTAACGATGTATATGAAATTTCTCTATCATTATATTCATAAAATGTTCATGAAAATTCATCATACAAGCTTCTCACACTATTAGTGAAATATAAATAAAGGTGAATATTTTTCTTTTTTTAAATGATATGATATATGATACTGTATAAATGTTCATACAGGTCTTGTATTCAATACTTGTGTAATTAATCTGAGTAGTACTGGATTAATATGGGGAAACAATTTCCTGGCCAGCATGAACAAAATGTATTTGCTTTAAAAAGCTTTCAATGACTTTGTTCTAATGTTTTTGTCCATTACTATCATAAACTGCATATTCTATCGACTTAAGTCACTGGTTGCTAATTTGCTGTAAAAACTTAAATATGTAAACAACGATTACCCTGACTGGATGAGTGTGAAAGAAGACATGATATGATTGGTTAATATAGACACAAGATTTCAGCATCTGAGCCTCCTTTCCCCCACAAATGAAAAGCATGCAAACAGTTCTGCAACAAATAAAAACCTCGAAAAAAAAACATGGACTCCCATGGAATGGACAGATTATTTTCAATATATTATTTTTAAGTAAGTAAAAGTGCAGAGAAGCAATTATGAAGAATATGAAGGAAATGATTTGGTGAGAGCAAAATTAGGCGGAAAAGCGCATCCAGCCTGGATCATCAAAACTGATGGTAGTGATCTGTAATGGTGAGTGCTTTAGACCACTTGGCCACTCAGGGCCCGCAAATGTCCATGTGGCACCAATTTAATTTAAGAGCAGCTAGAGGTTAAAAGGAAACCATGCTGTCCTCTAAACAGTTTTGGAGAAGCAGTGATGATAAACAATTGCTAACTGATTGTGGATGGACAAAAGATGCAGGACCATCATCACATATGCTCTTCTGGTCATCAACAAGTAAAGATATTTATTTTACCCTTTACATAAAGTCTTGGTTTTTTTGAAGAAGCTGGACTATTTGAATCAGTGTTGTATGCCTGGCAGTAGATTGTCTCATTGTGGTCCATATTACTAGGAGTAACTGTAAAACTGGATCCACTGCCTCTTGTTTGAGATCCTATATACCAGTCTATAGTGGGAGCAGGTCTACTGGTTCCTGTCACACAGGTCAAGGTCACTGGTTCTGCTGAAGTCACTATAATTGTTTCTGTGATGTTCCGGTTATTCTGTTGTAACACTGCTTCTGTAACTCTCACTGAAAAGTAAAAATTGGCATTAATAAACCACTTTAAGAAAATTATGATGCATGACAATTAAATTCAACTGGCACATGCTTCACATCATATTAGGCCTTTCTAAAATTGGAGAGTGGACTCAGTGTTAACTTTCATATTTGCTCAACTCCTTTGTAACTCTCAAATAGTTTAACCTTTTCTCTTAGTACTATGATATCAATGTTTTCCTGTTTAACTAATCTTAGGGAATGGTTCCATTATTTCACACTATTTTGTAGTTGATGACTCTCATTAATCATTTATGTGAACATTTTCGCCCTAAAAATTAAACATTTTATATGACTGTGTATGTGATGAATTCCTTTCTTTTATTAAAATCTTTTTCCATAACTCAAATATAATGAATAAAATTAAGAAATACTGCAAATTTTCAGCCTTTACTGATTACAAAGTAGAATGCAATACTGTCTATTGATGTGCAGTAGCAGAAATCTCAGAAATAAACTAATCAAACACCAACAGAAGTGCATGAAAATTATGCATAGTAAACACCAACAGTGATGGAAATAGCTGAAAGTGATGTCATTTGTGTTTTTTTATATCAAATGTTAATTTCTGCAGCTTTATGGGCATGTCACATATGAACAATAGTATGCTCATCAAGGTATACCTCACATAATACTTTTAATTGACAGTCTTAGTGAGGAAAGTTAAGAAATTATGCACAACTAGTAGCAAGCTGACCATCAACTTGAGAATGCTAGTAATCAATGCTATTGCATCAAAGCCCAGCTTTGCACCATCCTAAAAGCCACATGCAATAAAGCAGCTAAGTACTGTACTCTTGGACCAATGATCCTCATATGCCATGAAAAACCACTACTTTTCTGGCAAAAAGTCATGGTCTCTCGAAATAGGTGGTCTCTAATAACAGTGATCCTTCAAGACAGGTTTTACTCTATTTTGAAGACCTTTAGTCTATGGCAGCTCTGATGTTTTGTCTCATTTGCATGAATTCTGTCCAATGTTTATTATTTTTTGTATAAAAGGTTGTCTCAAAAGTCTATTGTTATTTTTGTCATGTGAAGACAGCCATATCTGATGGCAAATAATTATCATTGTAAAATATAGACGTATCATATGCCAAAGTAGCTCACAGGTCTCAAAAGAGTTTATGAGCCAACTGGCCATGTATATATAGCTTTAGTAAGAAAGGTAAATGGTTACTGAAGAGGCATTTACATCGAACATGACGGAGATAATATTGCTAATTATTTATTTATCACAAATAAAATAAATTTGAAAACTGCAATTTTCAAGCACAGTTTAAAGGGCTTCTAGTCTTATCCCCAAAAGAAGTGCCAAAAAATCACCATCAACAGCTACAGATGATTTAATTTAAAACCATTCATTTGATGATAATAGGATAAAGATGATGTCAATAGTTTTTTCGAACATGAATTTTAAGCGCTTTATGGCCATTTCACATATGAATATGGTGCTCGTTAAGAAATATCACCATCCATTTAAATGAGAGCTTTAACATGAAAATATGCAAAAAATTAAAAAATTAATAGTACAGGCAGAAATCTGATCATCAACTTGACATTGCTATAGTCTGCCTCCTTTTCATTATGAATCATACCCCAACTCCTATCTTTGAAAGTATTTACTTGGTAGAATTACAATCTACCTGAGAATTAGTCCCTTAAAACCTTACAAATTTCAATTCAAGCATCACAGCCATTGGCTCATGTATGTGAAGATTCAGCATAGCTTTGTTACTGTCTTGTTGTTGTCACTGTTGTTTTGTGGTTTAACGCCATTTTTAGCACCATATAGGCTATACTTGGTGGCTAGTATAACTGATGGAGGAAGAACTGGGGAAAACACCAGTAAGAACAACTGACCCAAGTTAAGTTACTGGCAGTTTTCTCAAATACCCACACTGACCATACACAAGACTCAAACTAACACAAAGATGAGATGGCAGTGATCAGTAAAGGCAATCGCTTTAGTACACTTGACCACCCAGTGCTCCAGGTTTAGTGTCTTGAAATAAGCACATAATTTTTGTGGGGATAGTGGTATGTATCTTGCATGTTGTATGCAATATAGATGTACCGATATTAATTTTTACGTGCACATGCATCCATATTAGAACCATGCACCTTACAATGTTCATTAGTCTGCTCCATATATCTTCAACATTGCACAGGCAGCTGATGACTTTGTTTTTCCAAATTAAGAAAGCCTGCAGTTATGGAACAAGATTTGGTTCATCAGATGATCATCATAATATTTCCTAAGTTTCACAGTAGCCATTGAAAACATTATAAAAGTTGCATTCAGGTACACTGCATGAGCAGCAGGGGGGTTGAATCCTACAACTTCTATAAGGTTCCAAATGTCGAAATAAACCCTCAAAAAAAAAAGGGTTTCAACCGGAAATAAACCGTTTACTACGTTTCAAGAGGAACCTTTGGAGGGAGAAACCTCCCAGGAGGTCCTCCTGAGTTAGTCTAAATATGGTTTCTGATTGAAAAACTCATTAATGGCGCTTCGATTAAAAAAAATGAACCAATTCGTTGTCGTCGCCCTCCCCTGCTGCTCTGAATTAAAAATTGCTATACCAAATAATGGTACACTCGGAATCCTACACAGCTAGACTAGCCAGAGAGCGAGAACAAGCGCTTAAAAAATATGGGCAGTCACAACAGGAAGCACAAGTTGAGTACGCAGCGGAAACGGAACAGTTGTTTAAACCTATTACCGCGGTTACTGGAGATGTTTTAACTGCTATTAGGGGACCTAAAAAGGAACCAGGTGAGAAACAAGAAAGTCTTAATCAGGTATTAAAAGAAACTGCTGAAAAAATGGCTGCGGTCCAGCCTCAACCTAAAGGTGCTGTTGGAGAACCTGAAAGGGTAAGAAGGGGAGTTGATTTTAGGGATAAATTTACTGAATCGGGTATAGCAGCACAAAAAATACGCAGCTGAAAGTCATGATGAACTAATTGAGTATGTTTGCTGCTGCTGGTTATAATTCAAGAAATAATTTTTTAAAACCCGAATACGTTAAAAATGTAGGTCATAATAAATGGAGGGATTGGGTTATAAAATAAAACAAGGTGATGTTCGATTAGACACAAAAAATTTGTATTATCAGACATATTTATCAGGAGTGGACAAATATGATAGAATAATACAGGAACAAAACAAACGACAAGAGGGAGAGAAAAGACTAGAACAACAGAGAAAAAGACATGAAAAACAAGAAGCACAAGAACAAAGGAGAAAAAGGAGGGGGGAAAAAAGAGTTTTGTGCCGATATTCTGGATAGTGAGCATTTCCCACCTGAAGAAGAAGAAGAAGATCAAGATGATCCTCCTTTATATCTTCTTCATCTCCGCAGCAAACAGAATCCGAATTACCATTAGATCCTATGGAGATGTTTAAGAAAGTTCATCAAGGATATGTTACCTCTGTATCACCTGACGTTTTAATCGATATTGCTGCTTCGGAATATTTAAAAAAAAAATATTTGAAGTCTCAGTATGTTGAAAAAGTAACACCTGAGCACTGGCCTGCTGAGGTGTATTTTACTGCTAAAAAATTACCTGTTGACCTAACCGATCCCGATTACTTATTATTTATGCAAAGGTCGAAGAAAAAAAAGGTAGGTCTAACACCAGTACTACTGGCAGTGGTTTGGAAAAGTGGTTTAATTCCCTGCCCTGATAGTATCTTTAATGATGTTTCGTGGTTAGAAGTTCTCATAGGAGGAAAATGAGCTGGAAACAACTCACCAGAAATAATGAATGAAGCAGTTGATATTTGTCGGCGATTGTTTCAAGGTGGTGTTATGGATGCTGGTATTTACCAAGAACTTGTTGACGAACTCGTTGATGATTACAGCGATTAAACAATAGCAAATAGCATAACATGGTCATATATATAACAGACATACACCTGTGCAGATCAGAGCAGTAAACTCACGACTACCGATCTACAGAGCAACTTACGGAGATGGACTTGGTGATGCAACTCAATGATTATTTGCAGGGTTAGCACCAAAATTGGGTCCTCTTGCAAAACAATTATCAATGAAAGCCATTAATGTTGTTAGTGAAAAAGCTCCTGGTGCAATTGTTAGCGCTGTTGGTAAGGCGCTCTTGGCAATCAAAGAAAGACTAGCACGGTTAATAAGACGAAAATCAGCACCGGTGAAATTACCAAGTACTGAAATTATGCCCGTGGAAGTCAGCAAGGTGATAAATGAAGCTGCAAATCAGAGACTAGCAGCGTTAGAATCTGATGCACAAAAAAATATAACAGCGAATTTGATAGCAGGAAGTGGACTTCGTGTTCGATGAAGATAATCACCATTTGGAAATACACACAATAGTATAAAATGTTGAAGCGTATATCCGACACAGCATTTAATATAGATGAGGCGGTCCCTAAAGATAAATCAGTGCATGATTATCAATTCTATTACTATGATGCATAAACCCCAAATCAACGAGGGTGTATCAAACTTCAAGTTCATGATACAAGTAGATATTTTCTGCCTTGTGAGGCGTTTATTGAAGTAGAAGGTAAACTTGTAAGAGTGGATAATAATAACTACGGTGTCAATGACCGAGTTGGTTTTGTCAACAACGGGATCATGGCACTGTTTAATAGCGCCACCTACATGATTGATGGAAAAAATATCTAATCGATTCAGAATGATGTCGATGTTGCTACAACAATAATTGGTCTAGCAAGATACTCTGACGACTTTATAAAATCAGCTGGTCCATCGATGATGTTTGCTAAGGATATTACCAACAACGATGATCATATTCAGTATATTAAGTTGCGAACACCACAAAATACTGCAAGCAATCCACAACCAGTTGATTTTGAACATGAAGCTAGACGAGGTGCTGATTTTGATATTATAAAAGATGCTAGCCCGACTTACAACTTCGGATCTGCAACACGTCGATTAATGTTGTCAGGAGATGATAGAAGTTTTTCATGCGTGATTCCACTCTCTCACATCTTCGGATTTTGCAGGGATGTTAGAAAGGTCATTTTTGGAGCTATGCACACAGTTGTGCTTCACAGAAAAAAGATGACAATGATGCGATTTGGCGAAGAGGTGGCCATGTCGGCAAAGTAGAAATAACAAAACTTTCATTGTGGATGCCGGTATTAACTCCATCGATCACAGAAGAACCACGATTACTTTCTTTTATGAATCAAGGTGGTAAATTATTGCTGTCGTGGTTTACAGTAACCACAGACGCCATCCAAAGTTCCGTCAGAGATAAATTTACTTGGCATATAGCAGGGTGTTTCTGCACCATGACATATTTTTACTGCGTTACAAGATATGCGTCGGGTGAATAATCAGGAATGGTCTTATATGATATTTGACAAACTTGATGTTACCAAGGTTTTATTGAGAATAAACGGGCAACAAGAACCGTCTGAGGATATATTATTAAATTTCAACAATAATCATGTAGCGCGCGCATATCATCGCTGGCAGACATTCTTGGCACGTAACATAAATATAGATACTGGGACACAAATATCACAGTTTGATTTTACAAATTTGTATCCGATTTATTACTTTTCGCTGGAGCATCTTGATTTATCCAAGCAGTCTGTTGTTGATATCCACTTCCAAGCTCACGTAGGTGTCCTACCAGAAATTGCAGCTGGTCCGCCAATTGCTTATGGTCCTTACAGAGCAACTGCTGTTATACTTTGTGATAAGGCAATGTTACTTGAAGGTATTAGTGGCCGAATGAGAATCATTGATGCACCAGTGGAAAAAATGTAGACAATTAGATCAATCGCATTTATTATAAAATGTCATATAGTCACATTAATGTCACTTTGACTTCTGGTCAGATAAAGAAGTTACAATCGAAAAACGCAAAAGTATGTGGGGCAGCGATGACACTAAAAAATGATCAAATTGTTAATGGTGGTCCAAACAAGTTATCGCTGACTAAAACCCAACAGAAACGTTTCAATAAAGCAAAACAGGCAAAAACTGGAGTTCAACTTGATTTCGCTCCAAAAGCTATCAAGGATATGGTTAAAACCGGTGGTATATTTCCACTTCTCGCAGCAATACCAGCGCTGATAGCTGCTGCTGCTCCTGCAGTCACTAAAGCAGCCGCGTTGGGAGCTGTTGGAACAGCTGCCGGAATGGCATTAAAGAAAGCAACTGGAAAAGGATACAAAAACAAAGGACGAGGTCTCAGGCTTCCAGGAACTCTGCCTTCATGGTACCCAAAACGGTTCTGATAAAACACAAAGTGTTTTCACCAATGTCAAATTTTGATTTGCTCGATGCTGCTAAACAATCAAATATAAAAAATTTCAAAGGTGTTTTTATGCAAGATCAATTACCACAACAACCGAATAATCCAGAAACTGGAATTATTAATCTCAATAACAGTAACGGTCTAGGAACTCACTGGGTTGCTTACACGATCGATCCACGTGGAATTATCTATTTCGATTTGTATGGGTTAGCACCGCCAGTTGAATTTCTCAAAATATACAAAAGATATCCCATTGAAAGTTTGGTATTCAACGTTGCCAAAACAAACACTGACCGATCCTCCGATATGTGGTCGTGAGGTATTAAATGTTCTCACCGCGATATCAAAATCAACCAAACCGCCTCATAAAGTCATGCATGAGCATACCGCGGGTCAATTTAAACAGTTTCCTATCAAATAATGGTTGATATTTACGGAAGATCTCTTCTCAACAGAAAAGTGAAGCGCACCGATATAGATTTATCAAAATATGCGACCAAAGATGAAATCAATAATCTTTTAAGCCTGACAGGGATAGACCCAGATGAGGTTGTTATTTTTCAGCACCGATACGGAAAACTAAAACCCAGCAATATCAAATGGAATGACATAGTTCGCAGGGTTCTTGAAGCTGTTATGGATAACATACCTGTGTTACTGACAGCGGAAAAATCAGAGACTCAAGTATATCGTTTACAACCATCAGAGATCAAATCGCAGCAAGCATTGCTAATCGCCTAAAAAATACCGGTGACACAATGACAGGTTAACTCAGCATGAATGGAAACAAAATAGTTGTTTTAAGAGATCCAACATTCGACGAAGATGCTGCAACAAAAAAGTATGTTGATGCTAACTATGGCACTGTAGATAATAAATTATCCACGTTGCGGGCTGAACACAATGTTCACATAAGCGCGTTTTCAAGACGTCGTAGAAACTTTAAAAAAATTAATGAAATCACAGAAGGATTCTTCGGTATTCCGCTCACCGTTGACATAAATCTTTCTGATATCAAAACCAACATTGACACGATCAAACAAACACAGCAGGATATCAAAACCAACATTGACACGATTAAACAAAAACAGGATGATATCGTAAGTGGGATTCCTGATATCGTTAATAAAACCAGTTTGATTAAATTCCCACCTGGAGTTACACCTGGGCATTTTACCAACATAGTATACACGTTATTATCTGGATTTGCAACATGGTCTAAACAAAATAATACTATCAAACACACCGCAACAGTTACTGGCGTGTACAGGTTTTCTGTGTTCAGTGCTGCGCGATTTGAGATTTTCACAAATTATCCCTGGCGACATTCCACCGACAAGTTTTCCTGGGTTGTGACTGTAATAATAAATAGCGGAACCAAAGAGGAATTTATACTGGAAGCAGTCGATAAGACATTAAATGCAACATCTTACTGGTGGTGTTTGGAATTCGTAGCTGAAACACCTCAATTGTTTACTGCGTAAGATAATAAATGACATCCTATACAGCATCAATGACAACATTGGATGCGCAACAGTATAGATACAATCAAGTGCCCAAATGGCAATCTGAGTTAAAAACTCTCATCAACAAATACAACCTAAAAGTAAAAAAATATAAACGACAAGCGGTCATCCTGGATGCGCTAGTGTACTCGGTATCCGCGTTAGTTGCATCCACCGGAGTAGTATTATCAGCACTAACACCAGTAACAATCGTAGTCACAATCATCTCTTCATCAACTGCCATCGCAGGGGTTTTTAAAATAATCACAAAAAAAATATCCTCGTGCACGAGCACAAAATACCACGATTATGTCATGCAACTAAACACAGCCACAGCTGCATACTCAAAATTATCATCGCTGATATCATCAAGCATTGATGATACAATGTTATCAGATTCCGAATTCACGTTAATGGTTAAGATATACGATGACTACACTCGCCATTTAAAAACAACCAAGAACAATAATGACAGAATTACTTTATTGAGATCTGCTCGACATAATCGAAAATACAACCCCAAGAAGAATTTCAATGATAATGGTAAGTTCGATTAACCCTGAATTTAGTATTAAGTTTCCAACTGCAATTCCCGTAAAAGAAATCGCACTAGCACAATTACGAGTATATCACAGTTGGCCCAATATCAGATCAAAATCATCTGGTGGATTACCAGGTAATAATTCGTTCATGTTTGCACATAAAAATAAACCCGATGGTACTCCCGAACTGGAATGTCATTTGGTTGCCAACTGGGTCTTATCAAATTGAAGAAATCAATGAGGAATTACAACGTCGAATAAAAAATATCACAGGAAAAGAATCCAAGATAGCAATAAATGTTCATGAACCAACCCTGTCTTCTACGATTGAAATAAGCACCCCAGACTATGCTGTGGATGTATATCAGAGTTCGATCAGAACAGTGTTAGGATGGCCTGAAATACCACCACTGGCACCACCGATACCACCAGAACCGAAAAAATCTGATTATGTCACGGATAATAAGTCATATCACGGATTTCAACCATTATATGAGGGGTTTTTATATGATTTACAACTGGGAACATTAGGTAGTATATTTGAACTTCGCGGTTCTGGTTTCCAATGGTCCTTTGCTTATGAACACGATCGGGGGGAAGAAAACATACCAATATTAACCTGAATGTGATCGATCGATACTTTATGGTTGCTGATCAGGATCATCAAACTCAATGGCGGCGACTACTGCAGTATTTCCAAGAACATCTTTTTGATATAACTGGTTCACGCAGCAAAATCATTAAACAAATTGAGATATTAAATCAGATTATATTCGATGTGGAATATTTTAACCAGCGATTAATTCAGGCGATAATTGATCATGTTGACATCAATAAAAATAATTCCAAACAACAATTTTTAGCTATGTATGGAACAACAGAAGCAGATCTGCCAAATTTTAAATTTCCCAGGTATAATGCAGCCGAACAAAAAAAAATCGGTCAATGATGTCATTGATGAATATTTTCCTGACACACTCGCTGCATGGAGAAAAACACTACCACCAGCAACTATTCTCCGGCACAACAATGACTCGGAAGGGATAGGCAGACATGCATCCCCGAGCATCGTAAATATAACCAAAGTGGTCGCGGTCAATCTTGTGTGTGATATCGTCGACGGCAGCTACAGCACAGACACAACAGTATCAAATCAAGCCCAGCAAGGATTTGTTCTTTATTCATTCACCCCAAAAGACCCACCTGGATATCTGATTGTGCAAGAGCCGATCAATCAGGTTTATCTGCAGTGTTATAATCCACTGTTATCAAGAATATATTTCAAACTAACAGACCAATCTAATCACCTTCTTGATTTAAGACACGAAACTCTACATATTAATCTGCTTGTGAAATCCTAGAGATTTCCATCCTGAGGATTTCCAATCTTCAAACAGTCGGGGTGCTCAGAATTATAAGAAATTTATTTTGTATTGAAAAACTGTCAAATTTCTCAATTCCGCAGGGTAATATGCCTGACAGAATCATGAAAATTGTCTGATTTTATTGCAAAAAGAGGGTACTTTACCCTCCTGAAATCAACGAAAATTGTCCGATTTTGTTGCAAAAACACGGTAATATACCTGAAAAATCAACGAAAAATCAGCATTTTCCCAGCAATAAAAATCCCCTTAATAACAAAAATATTGATTATCTGACGGATTTTTTACTGAAAAACTGTCAAATTTCTTAATTCTGCAGGGTTAATATGCTTTCAGAATCATAAAAATCATCATATTTGTTAATTCTGCACAAATTCAGTAAAAAAAATATACCTGTGAAGAATTTTATTCCTGACAGACCCTCATTTCTAATTAAATCAAATGAGTATCATATATGTACCAGCATGTGAAAGTTTTTATTCACGACAAGCAAGCACTTGAAAAATATATCAGGGAGGTGTTTATGCAGTCCCCCGTCAGCACAGTTGATTTAGTTATTGATGTATTCGGTAATGAAGACTTTTTATTAACGCAGGAACAGTTAGATGAACTGCAGCAAAAACGTATTTGCGTGATCACATGTGACAGAGATCAGATTTAAAATTACGCGCACTCTTGCATTACACTTAGTCAACTTAAGGAAATATTATTTAACCCTGCAGATCCAGATGCAGATCCAGATGTAGATGATACAAGTGAAAATAACTTATCAGACTGATGCAGGTCAGAATGATATGGGTAAAAAACAAATGTGGGTAAAATATTTTTTTTTTTTTGTCAGTACAAGACTTCTACTTTCGATTTCATTTCCACGTACTTAACTTCATTTCCCAGTAATTTCATCAAGGGGACCTAACTCACAATCTGATATAATTTTTCTCAGCTATATTTCACGCGTACTAATTACATTTCTGGCTTCATATTCTCCCGACAACGCTAACCTGATTTTTTTGATTGCAAGGGAGAGGGGGGCAAATTCATATAGTTGCTGTTCTTGTATTGTAGCTAGTGATTTATACAACTCTGCCTGCATTCTCTTTATAAATTTATACTGAGCGGGTAAAATATACCGACCTTCTAATTTAGCCTCATATAGTGCTTAAAAATCAGACATGATTTTTTCAGGATTTAATTCATCAGATATATTAATTTTGTTTTCTTGTAATTTTTTAATAGCAACAATTACTTGGTTGATATTTCATAGTTCATATTTATATAATTATATCTTTAAAACAAAAAATAAACAGTTGTCTTGATGAGCGGTTATCAAATCATGGGTCTTGCACTGGCCTGTGTGTCTCCACGAAGATTCTTTCAGACTTTAAGTCCCAAGATTTTATCTTCGGAGACTTTTGTCTTACAGATCGTTTCTTGTCGATTCTCAGCATTCTTCGTGACTGTTTCTTTTTAGCCACATTCTTTCTGAATGTTTTGTTTTTGTGGGACCCATGAAAGTAGAGCTTTCTGCATCCAAGGCAACTGTTTATTTTGGGGGGGCGTATTCACAAACATACTGCCAGCGAATTCTCTAAGCGAAAGCGAGGCGAAATGTTAGAGTATTCAGAAGGCTGTCTGTGTTTTCATGTACATACCACCCCCGGGAATTAAATCCTGGGGTGATAAAACGTCACCCCACAATTTAACATGGAGAAGGATATGTACATGAAGGGCCTTTGCTGGGCCCCCCAATTTATAAAAGAAAGCCATAATATCGGCACCGTCGACATATGAACTAATATAATCTAATTTTTTTAATCGTATGTATATATTTATGTATGTATGTATGGATGCTTTTGTTGTTGTAGGGTTTAACACCATTTTTCAGCACACGATAGGCTATACATGGCGGCCAGTATTAATGGTGGAGGAAGAACCCGGAAAATCCCCGGAAAGAACCACCGACCCTCGAGAAGCTACTGGCAAGCTCTCTCACATACCCACACTGGCCGAATCCGAGACTCGAACCCACGCAGACAGAGGTGAGATGGCAGTGATCCGTAACGGAGAGCGCTTTAGACCACTCGGCCACTCGGGGCCCCATGTATGGATGCAGATAGATAGATAGATAAACATTGTTATATTAAGCCATACACAATAAGTAGCAATATCAAAGAATGAAAAGAAATATGATTTAATGCTGTAATATATTTAAATATATTATTCAATATCGAGTAGCTTGTCCATAGCCTTTTGTAGGTCCTCGGGCAAAAAGCCCTCAAATTCTGTATCACTATAATCATCCATATTTGTTTAACTGTTTGTCATTTCTGATCAGCGCGTTTTCATTGTGCGCTTTTCCTTCAATGTGTCCATGGCATTTACATCCCAGTCCAATACAGTCTGTTTGCTGGCTGTCTTGATCCATCTGTTGCTGCTTTCATTAGATGATATTAATGCATTCGTAGCATGTATTCCATCCAGCTACGGCTGAGGTAGCTCTTGACAGGTTAATTGATGCTCACATCAAGAGGTTAAAATTTGGATGTGCAGCCTCCAGGTATTATTGCTGGCAATGTTTCCGCGCTGCAACTGTTTCTTCATGTCCTCAGTGATGTGAACCCGGAACGAGTCCATAACTAATAGTGATCGCTCTCTTCTGGTGAATGGGAAATAAATTTCTTCAATCCATCGCAGCATTAGCATTTTGTCCATCCATGCTTTCTCTTGAACTGCGATAATCCAACCTTTTGGTGCCTTCAGATCTAGCTGTCTCTTTCCCTTGAAAATAATCATTGGAGGTAATATGTCGCAGATCCTGCAACAGCTAAAACGACAGTAACATGTCTGTTCCCTGTGCCAGTTGTACGAATCAGAACGGTTTTCGTTCCTTCTTTGTCCACCGTTTTCCCTGGCACAAGATCAAAGTACATCGGTGTCTCGTCCATGTTAATAACAAACTTATTGTCAAACTCATCCTCCTCACGTCTATCCATTCAAGCAATCTTTTCTTCCAAATCCTTTGGTAAACGTTAGGCAAGAGAGGTCCTGCTTCTGAGCACAAAGTCATGTCTTTTCATGAAACTCTCTCCCCATGAATGACTGACATGGAATTTGCTCTCCGGAAATTCTGTTGAGACAAGCTCCTTGGCATATATACATATTCCCTCAACACTGACTGGAATTTGTAAGTCATGCTGAGTGAGCACCCGTTGAGCTATCTTATCATCCATAGCTTGTCCATATGAAATGGGTCGTCCACACTTAGGCAAATGACCGTTCAAGTTCAGATCAGCAGAAAAGTCAATTTTCATCCAGGTACTCACCGTGGATTTTGGAATCTTGAATTTTTCTGCAGTAGGTCTAATTCCCAGACATTCTGCATTGTTAACGATATTCTGCTTTTGATTTAATGTATAATGTTTATAGTGACCACGTACAGAACCAGGTGGAGCACTCTCGGGTTCAAGATAATCAGACTCGTCATCTAGAGCAGCTTTCTTCGTAGGTGGTTCTTTCTGTGATGCATCCTCAGAATCATTAATTCGAGGTCGCTTCTGTTGATGGCCTACTGGCTTCTTTGGAGATGATTTCGCAAGGGAGAGTCCCTCCACGAACTAGGCAGTGCCTCCTCGCTTGTTGCATAATGTATGATAAACTTATCCATCAAAATTATTACAGTACTAACAATATTATGTTTCACGACGACAGCTATCCAATATATAAACTTTTGATAGTGGTGGGCATTTTATTTATACTTTATATTTTAATAGCTTGATTAGATAACAAAAATATGATTGGTTGTCAGTGTAGACATTGTTACACATGAAACCACTTCAAACTGGTGTGACAGTTATGGCTTTGATCAGAAACCATGACCCCTGCTTTATATCATTAAACAATACATCGGAGAGTCAGTATGGATTAGTAAAATTCATTGGCATTGTGCAACAAAACAAACCCCTTATCCCTGATGCATTATATACCAAGGTTTAAACACAGTTATTGTTCTGTTGGCAGTAAACCTCTTTGTAGATGATAAATACTGATTGTGGGTGCTAAATGTTTGGTACATCGTGTACTCTTTTAATGAAATCCAGATGGCTGCATTTTATTACAAACACACGTCAAAGAAATCCCACAAGTTTTGTTATTAACAATTATCACCTAGTCACCCTGGAATCTCCGACATACTGGTACATCAAAACAATCTTTGAGCAGTCGATTGTTTCGAGTCAGCAAACTCTACTCATTTTGAAGCTACCCTCAGCTAGGTGGAGAGAAAAAAAAAAGAGAGAACCACAACAAATAGACCACCTTAATTTTTTTTTAAAATACCAACATATTAATCATGCCGACTCGTATATTGCAACTTGCTTGTTATTTTTACCCTTCCTATGCGTGCATACAACACTCACCCCATATGGAGCCTCTCACCCTTGGTGCTCTAAGATTAGCCATCATGCATGTACCGGTATTTTTACTCTCGATACTAAAATGTTAATGTCAAAATCTTTTTATTTAGTTTGCATTAATATCTTAATTACACAGAAATTAAGCTTGCACACGTTGGTAATGTAGATTTTAATGGTCACCGATTAGCAGAGGGTTAAACTGTGGATTGCAAAATTATATAGTAATATGAAAGTTCTTTTGGAAAATATGCACACAATCATGGCTCTTATACAAGTATGGCTGTGTTTTCTGGTGGATGGACATGTATCACATAGACTAAATAGGCAAGTAATGCCTGTTTTCAGTCATTATCCTTTCCATGGTGCTCAACAAAATACTTGTTTTACTTCATGGCAGCACGTCGTCATGTGAGCTAACGGTAACTTCATTACAGACATGGGGGGGAATAAATCTGTCTTCAACTGTATGTTTTCAGACACCTAATTAAAGAATTTTATATGTATTTGGACAACAAAAAAAGTAATTATTTGTTGCAGTCCGAAAAGATACGGTAAATACGGTATATTCACAGCAATTATTATTATTACTATTAGTGAGATAGTTGTAAATTTGAACATGTAACTAATCATACATATGATTTCCTTTCAATTTATTACTGCCAGATATGTATAAAGATGAAAAATATCAATACTGAAAAAGATCATATCAAGGTTGTTCTCTGCAAATCTAAGAAACATGGGAATTTTAAACCTTACAAGTTTGGGTCCACCATCTCCAGCTCGCTCTCCACTGATGCTGAGGTTAACAGCAGGATTGTGAAGGCAGCAGGAGTTATGGCCAGACTGAACCAGTGGATCTGGAATAACCCCAACCTCACTTGAGAAAACCAAACTGCATGTCTACCAGACCTGTGAGCTCAGCACACTCTTCTACAGCAGCAAAGCATGGATCACCTATGTGAGTCACAAGAGGAAGCTCAGCAGTTTCCAACTGAGATGCCTGCGGCACATTCTGGCATCCAGTGGCAGGATGAAGTACCCATCACAGATGTTTCAGAATGTGCCAACATGAACAGCATGTTCTCCATTCTCAGCAAGAGGCACCTTCCCTGCTTGGCCATGTCAGGAGAATGGACCCATGGCACATTCCCAAGGACTCGCTATATAGCGAGCTAGCAAAAGGCACACGACTGACTGGATGGCCATGTCTGCATTACAAAGATGTCTGCAAGAAGGACATGAAGATGGCCAACATCAATGTCAATGACAATGGATGTGCTGATGACCACTCCGCCTGGCGTCTTGCTGTCAGACATGGTGTTCAGAAAGCAGAGAAAGCGAGAAACACAAACATCGCTGCAAAGAGAGCCAGGCAGAAGGCAAAACAACAACAGCCTCAACAAGCATTAATGTTCACCTGCAGCAAGTGCAACATAAACTGTTCCTAGGGTCAGACTCTTCAGCCACTCATGAAGGTGCAGATAGGACACCAAAACTGGAAGCTACACCATCATCTCTCGAAGACAGATGCATGCCAACCAATGATAATAATAATAACAGTAATTTATAATGAAACATGAAATTAGGCACCCTTGTGATTATGATATACAAATTTGAAGTGCCCTGACAGGTGAACAGTCAGATCAAATTTTAAGAAACTGCAGAAGCTTCAATTAAGAGGGCAAGACATGAATGCACCTTGCTGCTATACACAGAAATGATGTAATTTACTAACAACAACTTTCATATTGCTTTCAGAAAATAATACAATTGGAGTGTACAAAATGTGATGCTTAAACTATGTTGCTCTGTTCATATAATTGTGTTTATAGTAGCATACATAATGATATAATAAAAAACCCAATTTAGCTGATTGCTGTAATAATCGGGCCCAATGTAAATGTATTACATATAAAAAATTCATAATTCAGGTTCTAATGCATGCAACTTATAAATAAGTACAACGCATCAGTTCATTCCGTCTTGGATATGAATGGTTTTGATAAATCTTCCTCAAAGCCCAATACATTTTCACTGTAATATAACTATAATCAATTTCAGGCAAGAGAAATGAATCATACTGATTACAAAATAAATCAAAGGACTGGACATTTAGTTCAAGACATCAGTGGGGAGATATTCAAGCCATTCAGTTGTTTTGCAGTACAAATTATCAAATTCTGCACTGACCACATGTGTTTAAGCCAAAAAAGTTCCAAGTACTAAAATATCACTGAATTTTGTAACACCTTAAACTTTTATATATATATATATATATATATATATATATATATATATATATATATATAAGCATGTATAGCACATGAGCAATTTTTTAAAAAAAAATGGACCAAAGACCCCCCCAATGTGAGGACTCAAGCACTCAGCAAGTTTAACTTTTTGTGGCGAATAAAATCAAACACATGAACAGTAATTGCTGACAAGCTTGACTATCTGGGTCACATCAATGTTGATATTCTCCCCAGCATCCTCACCACCTTCTGCATCAAGAAGGAATACCTGATTCAGATACTTTTTCTGCAAGTGCAGTGAAATTGAATATTTGCAGAGGACAAGTTTGATCCTATGCAGGATAATAATTGCCATTTTGTAACTTTACATCCTTGCAAGCTTGCTGGTACTGACTGGCACTCCTACAATAATGCCTATCTAGTCACAGCAATTTTCTACAACCTGTATCATCTCAAAGACCAATTTAACCCCACTAACTGAAAACTGTGTGGCTCAGCATGTATTTGGCACTCTGACAATGAAGGCACTGCCTCATAGGATGTAGAGGGATTCTCTCCCATCTGCTGGGGTTGTCTAGTCACCACTGGTCCCTTACCCATTTCATTATTCTTGTAATTCCTCAGAGGAAATTGGTCTTGTTCATTCCTTTTTCAACTGATTAGAGTGCCTTGATGGTTAGAAGTTTATATACCCATTAGCCACCAGTGCAGCTGCATGTTTGGTCATGTGAAAATTATTTATATTGTCAAGACCTATTGTTGCTGCTGGTATACTTATTTCTGGCCTACAATGATGTATCTGGGTTTCTGATGACATAACTGTCATGCAGCTGGAATTCAGCTTAATCATACAAACAGAAATATGCTAAGATGTGGGTATTATGTAGGTATGAGGATTAGTTTTATGTCCATCCAGGTATCATATTGTTTCTATAATACCAGTCCTGTTGGGATTATGAGATTATCAACAGGAGTAACCAACAAACCTAGCAAGGTACAGGCTGAATTGAGTAAAACTGTCTTGACTAGAGTTAAGTTCCATAACATTGTGCAACTCATAAAACACGGTGAAATGCCAGCTAGCCTTACTGTCATGTGATAAATTATTTCTCCAATGTGCAATAAGAGCTCTCTGGCCAAATGTCAACTTGACTCTTAAGGGGATATTTCAAACTGAACTGATCTTTACTGAGAGAATGGGTTGTAAATCAAGCAATCAATTGACAAGAGCTAAATTTTCAAGTAAACACCCACAAACAAAGTACTAGAATGCAAGACTTTTACCTGCAGCTTTTGTATGAAAACGGACAAATCTAAGACATTTAGATGCACATTTACCAACCTCAGATAGATTTCAAAGATAAGAGGGTACTGTACAATAAATGGTATTTACCTACTCACCAGCCATCTCTGTGGCAAACAATATGCAGGTGAGAATAAAAAGGAATTCCAAGTGAGAATAAAAGAACATCTCATGGATATCCATAATAAATATCCACCCCAGTGTCTAAACACTTAAACCAATCTGTCCACAACATAAACAAAATGAGTAATGATATCTGCAACAGTAGCAAGTATCAAGGACCCCAAGATCACAAACAAAATGATTGAGTTCACTGTTCAAACAGGTCATGCCTGGTCTAAGGACCTCCAAATTCTGGCTGGTAAGCACATCAGCATCTACAAGGGTGATATCAGAGAAGCCACTTAAAACACCACACTGGATTCCAAATGTTGTTTTGTTGCTAGGGAACCATGACAAACAGCTAACTATTAAGTTTGTGCTTGTGAATGTTTGCACTTTCTGCACTCAGGAAAAGCTATAATAGAAAACTAAAGGCTGTTCTGGCCAATGACAATCCAACACAAATCATGTGAAGGGCTTAAAAGGTTTTTAGTGAGAATAATGTAACCTCAGTAGCAGTCAATGAATAAAAGTTTGAAGCTCATTTTGGCCAGCATGTTTGACACTCAAACATCCTGTGTTGTGCATGTCCAAGATGGCCTCTGGAACACACCTGAGAGCTATGATGTTAATGACATTTTAACACTGACATGCAGGTCTGCTATCCTGCCTTGATACTTTCCAAGTTGCCTTCTCAGAAATATGCTAGATTTTCAAATCTTAATCGTCATAGTTACCAAGACTATAGATCCTTATGGCAAGCAGACATTGGATGCTCAAGACATTGCATAATGACCACAATTCACAAAAGTATCTATATAATGAAGAAGAAAGTGATAATACATCAATATTTTTGTTTTCTATTTTCTCCTTAGTTTGTAAATCAAATGACCTTACAATGCAAATTTGTAAACAACAAAAGCAGCTTCACATGAAGCAATTATATGTTTCAATATTTCTACTGTATGCTGAAAATTCTTAAAATAATTGTTCATAATTTTTTTCTCACCTGTGACAGTTCAGCATGTGGGAAGTTTCTCTTTTTCTACATAGAAACTTAAATTCACTTCCCTCCCTCCTTTTCCTAACAATAATGCAAACAACATAGCAACATTACTCACTTGTGTTTCTAGAAACGAAGAACATAAAGCTTTTCAAAGGTGTGTTGAAGGGTGAGGCGTATTCAGATTTTAGAAAAATATTTCATCTAACACCAGTGAACAGCTTTACTTAACATATGCTTGAACATAAATAAAAAATATCATTTTTTTATCCAAAAATTGTTCCAAAACTTTTGATTTGAACCAAATATCTTTTGTACCATCCCATCTGGCCACCAAGTTGGCAAACATGACGTGTCAAACCAAACATGCCATCAATGGATCTTCAATATAACTGTAACTGTACTATTCAAAATTAATCTATGGCAAATATATCTCTTCTGAAAAATAATTTATGTTTTCTTTATTTTGTCATGTAAAATAAAAACATGCTGTTAACAGCATTAAAATCATAACAAGATTATTTGGGAATTTCCATACATTCCCTATTGATGGAAACAACTACTGAGTACTGGTACAATGAAAAATATCGTTATATGTACTGCTGGAAAAATTTCTGCGGAAAAATGGTATACTACGCATTTCAAATATCAATATAAGTCAGGCTACTGCCCAGTAGCCAGGTCCTTTAACTTTAGTAAAATAAGCAGCAACAGCTGGGTGGCCTGCCTAAAAAATGATATTTTACCGTCCAATTTACAAAAGGACAGATCCTCCAAAAAAAAATTATCCTAAGGTAAGCTGTTAATGGTTACTATACATCCAGGTATACATAAATTATACCATGACCTTGAAATAATATTTTTTAATGAAACACCCTCCCCCACTCAAACAGTGAAATAAAACACTGAGGCAGGACCAACCCCTCCATCACGTTGAAATTAATACAAATTAATACAAATGATTGGAAAGAGTCAATGCACAGGGAAGACTAATTGCTATAGTCATAAATTATGATAGAAACTCCTGGCATGAATCATCTAACTGTCCAAGTGTCCAGGGATAAATCCTATTAGAAGTAACAACTACTATATATAATACCTCTATCACATATCAATGAACATTGACACATGTATTCTTGCTTTTATCGATGATACAAACAAAAAGAATGAAAAACTTGCCAATGATGCAGACCATGTATGATACGTTTACTGACTCAGTCAAAAACAAGCCCATTTCATAGGCACAATGCATTTTTTGATTGATTGCTATGGGCTATATATTTATCATGGTCTTAGTATACTTAATTATATAGTTCTTGCTCATGTAAGTTCATGGGAAGCATCAGCAGCATGTTTTAGGTGCTCACAAACCTGTCATAACACATAAAATAATCATGGGGTATGGAGAGTCCATTGAGGCCAATGATATGCGTGACAAAGTGGTGCTGTGATACAATATCAAAGTAAAACACAACATAGATGCTGCGATACAATATCAAAGTAAAACAACATAGAAATTCTAGTGTCTGAGGATTATATCATCACGGAGGTACCTTCATGATCATCGAGTGTAAGTACCTGCCTCAAAATGAAATCAATCCTACTGCACAAGACAACTATGTCACTCACTCAGATTCAGTATATATGCGTTGTTTGCAGCTCATCGATTCTCTGTATCTATAATCTCAAGGAGGAATTTATGTTACTAGATTGAACTGTCCTTGGACAGACTCAGTCCAGCATGGTGTGCTAGCACACTGCAAATATAAAATTAAACCCATCTATCAAGAGGGGTGAGCATGCTCAACAAAATAATGGGTTTAATTTTATATTGACTGTAGGAGTGTGGACTAGGATGCATTTTTCTGCAACGTGGTTAATGTTAAATATTAGTTTTAAGTTACCTGTATGTAATGTACATCCATGGGCTAATCAGTTACGTTTCTGTTATGCGGAGAGACATTACATATTCAACCCATGCTTGGGGAAAAAAGTAACTTTCCTTATTACTTCGGGAAAGTCAAATTTAGACAAGTTGAATATATAAACTGAGGGCAACTTGATGAATATACTGATTGGTGTTAATTATCCATCTTAGACATATAATTCCTTCAGAAAGTTGGTTTTAGGTATGAGGACAGCTCTAAGCCTTCTAAAATATAATTTGACACCCTAGGAGGTCATTGGGGCTGCTTCACAGCACATAATTAACATTGATCAGTACATGTCGGTTGACAATAAAAATAATTATATGCACAGCTTAAGATGGCCATATGTCTATAATCTCAAGGAGTACCATTGGAAAAAGCTATCTGGGCTTTACTATAACCCTCTGTTAATTTCATTTAAAACGTAAATCTCCCAAACATGAATGCTTGATTCTTGATGAGGTAAAAAGTCAAGACAAATGTTTTTGTCTCCTATCCCCCAAGCTGAAATATAATTATGTCATGGATAAAACTTAACAAAAAAAAGCACTTCAAGAAAGTGTGCCTTATATATTATAACCCAAATATAAGTCCAACATAAATGTGACATAATTACTACCACTGGCATGTCTCACTGAGGAGGTCCAGGTCGCACTGGAAAAGCAACATAAGCAACATCATACCACCAAACAACAGGCTGGGGAGATGAAACAGCTTGTCGAAAATGAAAGATATAATGTTCCAGAATAAATGTCGTTGTGGACCGCAAGCGGTCTAAGTCAGTTGGGTGTGGGGGAGGGGTAAAAAATAAAATAAAAAATAGACATTTTTAAACACAGAGCAATTTTTTTCTTAATTAACGGCAGTGCTGGCAATAAATTATTTTTCCCATCGATGTAGTCAGCTGTGTTCACATCAATGACAAATTGCTGAAGGGTTGTTAAGAGACTTTAGTCCCTTTACTTCATAGATCCCAATCATTTTTATCAAAATTTTGCCAGTTTCTTTTTATACTATGAAATTCATATTATCAAGGTTCACATATGACCAAAAAAAAAATCAAATCAAAGAACATATTAGCTTTAGAAAACATGCATTTTCAAATCAAAGTATCTATTTTGTGACTCTTCCATAACATTGAATCAGACATGTGACTATGTAAGAAATCACAAAATGCACCATAAAAAACAATTTTGACTAAAGAAAATTCATATTAAATTGGCATGTTAAGTCATTTCAATTTAACAAATAAAAATATTTATTTTGCTGAACTGTATTATGGTGGTATAAGGAAACAAACCGAGAAAGAAAAGCTGAAATTAGTTTATTTTCTTTTCCATTCAAGCTTTTAAATCTAAAGAAATCAGAATAATCAGTTGGAAATCAATGTCTCAAGTAGAATATCTATTGACTAACATTGTATTTAATTATGGAAAACAATGTTATTAGTGTCAGCAAATTTAAAACGATATACAGAGATGCCCATTGCCAACCAGGGAAAAACGGAATAAAAGAGTGAAATTTTTTGACTTCATTGAGAAAACAATTGACACTTGCCACAGCAAATAAAAAATCCATTTGGAAGCCAGAAGACTGATAAAGTCATTTTCAAACATTGCAAAACATGTATATGTTCAGTTATATAACACTATTTACATTACACAGCTTTGTGTATTCTTTTAATTGTCCTCCAAACTTCTACTGGCTCTTTTCAGCTTTGTGAAAGATCCTTTTCCACACAGCAAAGGTCATATCCCTGTTTATCACACCATGCACATGGCTCCATTCTTAGCTCTCCCATTTTAAAAAAAAAATTGTACCTTCAAAATACAAAGGACATATTTTGTTTCTTTGAAATGATGAATTCAATTAATTTGATTCCAAATAGCCTTCAGGTCAGGCTTTAACTGTTCAACATTTTTCAGACCCGCCAACCCTGACTAAGCTGTGTCAGTAAGGAAGTTGATTTTTTTTGGGTAAGTTTGTCTACTTTTCAGTAAGGTGTAACAAAAAATCATAAACTGTTACTGTACAGCTGGAAAACCTATTTAAAAGTTCCGTATTAGAAACATGCAGAGATGGTAAACATTATGCTCAACTGAAACGTTTGTAAAGTACACATAAACCTTATTTGCCACTAGTACAGTTGCACAAATTTCAGTTCCAAACCCTTTGCAGCTCATCGGCTGGTTGCTATCTCTCAACTTATCGTAATTCTTGAATTTTTGTTTCTATTTCATATAAAGACAGCAATCATATCACCCACCACGAGACATACTCAAATTGACATGTGATGTCCAAAAATGTAGATCTGCCCATTCCTGCTTTCATTCATAAGAATCTGAATATTTTTATTCTGTGCTTATTACTAATTAACACTATTTTATGGCTTATTTTCCCTTTTGTCTTCAATGACACACTGTACTAACTGTATGGAAAAATGGGAACCAGCCTGGAAATGGGTGAATATAAAATAGATTATATATGTGTCTCTGTCACCAGGATCAGTTGATAATGAAAGTTATTTTGTATGAAAAAGAATCTTTAGAGAGCTTATCATAGTTGTAACTGAAGAAAAAAAAATTGTTTTCTTGATGGAATTTCCTTGAACAGTCTTGAGTTTAAATCACTCATTACACAAATTAGCAGCCAACTTTTGGTGCAGAATTGAAAGCACTTGTTTCAAACAGATGCAGGTCCAGAAAATGCAATGGCTTATATCATTTTCTCTACAAAGAAGATGTCATTCAGGTTTCATCTATACTGATAAATATAGGTTTGATCATGAGCAGTCAGAAATTTAAAGTTATTGAATTTGTAATGTCATGGTGTTTGCACAGGTTCACTATGGGAACAGAATTAGTACCATGAGTCCTATCAACATTCATCACTTGCTGGACACCATTTTCAAAAACATTCTACAATCACCTATTTGATCATGCAGACAGTTTCCATGAATAAATATGTGCACTTCAAAGCATCTGAGGTGATGTGATATGATTTTGATTTTTAACGTAGCTTTAACAATGTTTCAGTCATATCGCTACGATGTCTGCAATGTGGCAGTTTATAGTGATGTCTAGCACTGAGGCATCATGCCGCAGACATGTAGCATGATGTCCCACCCAGTCACATTATCCTGACACCGGGCCGACCAGTCCTAACACTAACCTCTTAATGCTGAGCGCCAAGCGAGGCAGCTGTTAGTACCATTTTTGTAAGCCTTTGTTATGACTCGGCTGGGGATCAAACCCACGACCTCCCACATCCGAGGCGGATGCTCTAACCACTAGGCCACCGGAGCGGTAAAGCATCTGAGGTACTGTTTTAAAGTTAGTCTGGTTCTCTGACTAACTCTATTAATTTTAATATGGAACCTGGATGCAAATCAAACACAGATGAACCTATTATCAAGATTTTTCAGCAACAGTCAGTTTTCCTCAGGTTTTACTTTTATTCTGTAAATCTGTATTTTAAGGGTAATTTCCATAAGACTTACAGCAAAATCATAAGGGTTGGCAGGTCTGCATTTTAAAATCAAGGCACACACGAAAGGTTTATAGAAACAATGCTGATTGTAGTTCACAAGTAAACACAAATGTTGCTGAAATTTAATTTGAAAAAAACAAAAAAACAAACAACACAGAACATCATGAAGAAAACACAATCAATCGAAATGAAGTATTCTGAATAATGGCGCAAAATTGATCATATGATAAGAATTACTGGAAAAGACTGAGAATGAATAAAACAAGCTTCTAATTATAGTGGCACGTTATATGCTGGAAACTGGTTTTGTGTCACAAATTACCATAAAGTCAGGAAAGGACCAAAAACATTCAAGCTGTATGCCGGAAACTGATGATATGTTACAAATTACCAGAAAAGACTTGAAAGGACTGAAAATACTCAAATATGGCTTCATATTCCACCAAAGTTTTCTTTCAGTTTTTTTTTATATATAAAACTGTGATCTTTTGTATACAACGATAAGATTCGCGAACAAGCTCAGCAACTCTGGACATTCATGCCACATGATGGGCATCTCTGCATATACCAGGATATGGTAAAATGTACCACTTGTAATTTACATTCATCATATACAAAGTAAACAAAGTAAAAGTATCACAGTTTTAAAAAATAAAGAAAACAACAAATGCAAACCATAAAAACAACATTTTTCAAACAACTTTGACTCCTTACAACGATTTGGTATAAATCCACCACTTTTTAAAACTTAATTACAAATGGTTCAATTTCAATTTTGACAAAAAGAATAATACATTACCAAAGAAGTAAAATCCACTTCTGTCTGTTTCTAATTAAACAAGCCAGTCAAAAAATTGTATTAATATTCACAGAGGCTTGTATCATTTCTTAAAATTTATCTACAGCAAATATATAATATAATAGATCAACCTTCTCTCATTTCTCCTGCAACTTATTTAAGAATGGACACTGATATTTCAAGTTACATGTTACCGTAATTATTTAGCACCAATGTTCTGAGCTGAGATTAAACATTTTAGACTAAATAGAATTTGACTTACTAATCTATCTATAAGGAATGACAGCCCGTTATCTAATCCAAGTTTCCTCTGATCCGTCCAACCCCATTTTTTACATGTGGGCATCAATGTTGGTGTGTGGGGTCAGGGTCAATTACCTATCAAAAAGCTGGAATTCACCATCACAGTGGCAGCATAGGGTAGCCACTTACCAGCTGGCCTAGCAAACTGATGTGACATTACACTGAGTCACACCTGCGTGAAATTGATAGAAAAATGCTTTATTTTCTGAGAAATTGCAAGTATTATAATTGTTACATATTTAATCTGCTGACAGACAAGGCAATATTACAGCATAGATGAAATTCAACCTGGTACTCGCCATCTGCATTGCTAGTCACACGACTACACAAATTTCAAAACCTATATGTTCATGACACCAGTATTCCAGTAGTCACATGATATCAATGAAAAAAACCTTCCCAATCTTTTTGTGCAATAATTGCAAAATATTAAACGAAATGCACATAGTGTTTGCAAAGAATGAAAGGACATATAATTCTCAACATAGTGATGAGACCGACTATACAAATATGTTTACAGGAAGTACCCAAATGATCTATACTGCTGAGTCTGAGCAGCAGAGGGGGCGAATCGGACATTTTGTCCAATCGTTATTTTGCTTAATTATTACTTTCTGCACTCAACGATCTAGTGTCGTCAGCGCCTGGTAAAAAAAAAACGACGACGTCGTTGGGGGATCGTCCAAACGTCATTTGGTTTAATTAACACCTTCTGCGCGTCGATCCCCAGCGTCGTCAGCGTCCGGTAAGCACAGCGACGACCGCGTCGATGTCATTGCCCCCTCTGCTGCTAAGTGGTTATTTACAATGAAAATTATTTACAACTAACCGAATATTTGGTCAAGTCCGATACGATATCGTGTCCGAGGATCATGTAAATTTATCGTTACAAATCCATGTGGGGTCGACTGAGCATGACTAAAAAAGTTTCGAAAAACATTAAAGTCCATGTCACCGCCGCACCATGTCTGCCAAATATTTCGTAGCGTGTGTGTATCAACGCCGTTGAACACAGCAAGAATATTACAGTTGTCTCTAATTACTTTTGGAATCTGAGTGTATCGTTGAGTGACATATATCACGTCAGTGTTTTTATGCCTGCCTCTGGAAAATATCCTAGCTGGGTTTTTTTGATTGTCTAACATAACATCATCGTACACGATTAGATTGTTAACGTCGCCATCAATATCATCAATACCCGGTGCATCATTGATATCCGTAATAAACTCAATAACATTCTTTTTAGCGATCGCTGATGCATTCTCGTTGAAATCTTTCAACACCTCGTAGCATCGTTGATCATCTACGCTAGGAGCAACCAAATACAACTTATCCCACTTCATCCATCTCATTATTAAATTGAGTAACAATTGCGTCTTGCCGGATCCAGATGGTCCGATGATAATCATCCGGATCGAGTTTGGTAACGCTGCAACATGCTTAACTGGTTCTCTTGTTTTAGTCGCCGAAAAATCAATTATATTCATATCTCTATACATAAATTATGGATCTATATTGTGTGAAGTGTAGAGTGCGTACTGGCACAAATGATATGACAACCGTTACGACAAGAAATAACAGATCGGCGCTTACTGGCAAGTGTGTACAATGCGGTACAAAGAAATTTAGATTTATTTCTATTAGACCCGGAGATGTTTTAAAAAAAAGCGAGGAGGTGACATCGCAGCCAAATTGGCAAAACTCCCCGGAACACCGTGGGCAAAGTATCCAGGAGAAAAACACCTCCCAGGATATAACTACTGTGGCCCCGGAACACGATTAGATATCAGACTCGATGATCAAAATCAGCCCAAACCCGGTGAGTATCCAATAAACGCTATCGATAAAGCGTGTCATGCTCATGATGTTGCTTACAAAAGTAGCGATCTGCAACAGCGTCATATCGCGGATGTAAAATTAATTCACGCGCTAAATGCTATTCCTGATAAATCCGTCAAAGAAAAATTGGCCTCATGGTTGGTAAAATCGGCTATGAAAGGTAAATTAATGATTGGAAGCGGAGCTTCTGGCGCTGGTAATTGAAAACGATAGCGTTTATAATAACAACATGGAATCCATCTATTATTCTCCGAGAGGATACTGGAAGGGGAAGGCCGCAATTGGTAAGCTTGCAAGCGCTGCAAAGGTAACAAAGACCACTGCGGCTAATTGGTTATCCAAACAGGCTATATGGCAAATCTATCTACCACCGCCTAAACAAATCAACTTCTCGCGCTTTGATGTCAGCGTACCTAATGAAGTTCATCAGGCTGATATACTATTTTTGCCGCATGACAACGGTTACAAATACGCGCTAACCGTAGTTGATGTTGCGAGTCGATACAAACAAGCGGAGCCGTTAAAAACAAAGTCGGCAACTGAAGTAGCCGCTGCGTTTGAAAGAATTTATCGAAGAGGCCCTCTGCGCTGGCCAAATCTATTACAAGTTGATCCCGGTAGTGAATTTCGCGGCGCTGTTTTATCAACGCTGAAACATCATAGCGTCGCGATACGACGAGGTCATACTGCGCTACATCGTGATCAGGCAATTGTTGAACGATTCAATCGGACTCTTGCTGAACGGTTATTTGGATATCAATACGCGAAGGAATTCATCCAAGAAAAACGATCTCGTGAATGGGTTAAAAGGTTGCCAGGCGTAATTGCAGCGTTAAATAACGAGATTACCCGAGCAATCAACATGAAGCCCAGCGACGCGATTAAATACGAGTATATACCCGGAAGATCAAAAATAAATAGCGTTTCCAAGCCGATTCTCGGCGATGTCACTGTTAGATATCTATATGAACCAGGAGAGCTTGAAGGCGGTAAAAAAAGGGCTACCGATCCTATTTGGAGTGTTACCACACATAACATATCAACGATAACACGATCAACTGGTAGACCACCGATCTACAGACTGGATTCAACTGCTCCTCAGCGCGGATTTACACGCGAGCAACTACAAGTGATACCTAACGATACTCAATTACCCCCACGTGGTCTTAACTAGCGCCGTTGCGTCTATTGCACTCAAGACAGGTCAACCTCACATTGTTTTTGACATGACCGAGACTGTTATCGATCCTATCCACGGTAAATTGGCGAGTGTCTTTATCCGAATAACGCCAACTCATTATACAATTGCAACTCGCGCAGTGATTATTCTGTTGTTGTCGTAGCGAGATTATTAATTCGGCATCAATATCAAAACGCCGCTGTTTTTTTTTATCCTGTTGGCGGTAACCCGAGAGTTTTCTATCAATGACGCTTGCATCGATGGTGACTTTGTCGCCGGCTTCGTCAGTGACTCCGTCACCGGCTCCGTCAATAACAATTCTTCGAAGCTGATTTATCCTTCGTACTCTGGACACTGCAAGATAGACCAGATTCGACCATTCGATGCGATTATCAACTATCCAAACAATTGTGTCCGTGATGGTTAGTCCCTGCGAGGAATGTATTGTTGTTGCGTATCCTAGCGTCCACGGGGATTTATCAGCACGTAGCGCGTCCTCGACGACACCGATATCAACGAGCACGATATCATTCAGCACGAGAATTTGTTTTTTTGTCCCCGACGCTGTCGGGGCTGGAATTTCAATTTCAATGTTCTGCCGCCGTGTGTCCGCGGGTCTATAACACAACGGCACTGGACGCGTTGGAAACTTTTCCTTATGCAACGCAAACAATTTCCGCTGAAGTGTGTCTCTGACTATCTTTCTACTCGCTACAATCAAATCGTTTGGTCTCCATGTTTCCCAGAATTCATTCAACGGCGTTTCCGGAATTACCTCGCGGATTATTTCACACTGAACTCTATCCGGCTGTAATCTGATTAGTTTTTTAACCTCGCGCAGTTGTTCATCAAGTGCTCGGTAATCAGTATCGGTTTCTTCATAATAGTCCACAAAACCCCTTAACCAATCATGTGGACCCTCGCCGACAAATGGTGGTGGTTGGCCATGGTCCCCACACATGATTACCGCTGTATTCGCGCGCAGCAACCACTCAAGAAACATTTGTAAAGTATCTAACGAAACAGTACATATCTCATCCCAGATGATAATGTCGGGAATAAATTTTTCACCCATTCGATCAGGAGTCCACTCACCGCCGCTGTATCGAAAAAAGCTGTGATAAGTAACGGCGTCAACATTTCGTTGTTTTATCTCTCGCGCTAGTCTATGAGTCGGTGTAAGCACGATTATACTTGCCCGCGTTCGAAATAATTCAATTGCCCGAGTCGTCTTTCCTGACCCGCCACAGCCGCTTAAATAAACCGTCTTGTGTCTACAAATTGGATCAGAACACGGTGGTGCATTAGACCATTCTGATAATTTATCACCGCGTAAGTAGTCGTTCTCAACGGTGACATCTGCTGACGGGGAATAATCGCGTCGTATTTCATTTTTAATTCTCCATGTACCCCAACTCTCGTCCGGACTAGTAAACTCGGCTATGTTTTTCTTGTACTTTACGTCTATATAAAATGAATCAACGGCTACTCTAACCGCGGTGTCAGGAAATCTATTTATCATCGAGAATAAATTAATAGCGGCATAACCCAGCATAGACGCCCTCAAATGCGGGTATGCCGGGCTGTCTCCATCGCTGTAGGTAACAACTGTACCCAACCTTGTTCCATTGGACAAGAAAGCTGTTTTGCAGTTCACGTATCTATTTTTTGCCACTGCGTCCTTGATTACGAAATCATATTCTGCGTCATCTATAATCAGCCGTGAGCAATATCGTTTGTAATCGCAGTTTTTTCCACCTTGTGTAAACTTACCAATTATTCTTCTACCGAGATCTTTTGCCTCGTGGTTTCGTTGGTTGAATACCCTCCTGGACCATTCGATGATATATTCCTCGTCGGCATCAATGTGCTTTCTGGACTCGTCAATTATGCTATCTAGACGCTCCGGTTTTGGTAACCAGACTTCAGTCTGCGCCCGATATGATATAATCGCGTCACTGACAATCAACGAAGCTAGCATTTTACAATCAATCATATACCGTAGCAGCGCTATTGGCAGCCACTTCTTTTCAGCCATGTGTCTACCGATCCAAATATAGCAACAGCGATGAAGTCCTGCCGCGAATTCAAATGATACTATGCGAGCGAATCCGGTTAAATCAAAATCAGGCAGTGGTCCATTAATAGCAACACGAGTCATTTCATGTCTGGGGTGTCCAAATCGTCTAAAGTACTCAGCGGCGGATCCATACCCGAGAAAACTCGCTGGATAACAGGCAACTATATCAACCGAGATCATAGCGTCGCGGTTGTATTCAGTGTTCCATAGTCCACCGTGATAGTATTCCAAACAACTGGATTGTACATCCGGCAGAAATTCCTTGCGCGTTGGTCTCCACGCATTTTTCCTTGCTGCAACATGAGCTACAACCGATGGAATCGTAAAACAATTTGTTAGCAGTTGTTCATCATGCTCCTCAAATTCTATGGCGGTTTTTTTCATCCTGTTGTGAAATGCTTCAGTGCGATATAATTCGCCGTTTGGTCTTACAAACTGATCAAAGGTATCCGCATCGTTTTCAGCGCTGCGAAGTAACCACACTGATACAGGGTCGTTTTTACACAAGTAGGCAATAGCATCAAATAGTTTCCTCTCCGCGAGAAAACCGTCCTTGGAGAATTCTTCTCCTAAAAATTCTTCGGGTATATACTTTACTGTTCTATCCCGTGGAAATATTGTGATCACGGGCGTCCATGCGTGTTCGTTATGATCGATAATTTTGATTGGGGCTCCCTTCGATTTATACTTCGATTCGTATAATACTTCACCGGTTATCGTTGTAACGGTTATTGGAAATCTCAACGACGTTTCTAATCTCGCTATGTCGCTGATGGTTGCTCCACGCTCTTTTACGGTTAGTTCCCACTGGTTGATTTTGCTACGTCGTAAATCAGTCAATTTGTTTCCTCGACACGCATTTGTAAAATGCTCTATTATTCGTTCTGCTACACAATTTATCCCAGTTGACTGTTTCATCGGTTTCAGTTTTCCGATATCAGGTTTCTTATTTAACGGGTATATTCCATAAACAACTGCTGTTTCAGGATACGCTCGTTCATAGTATGGTCTGTCAACTCCGGTTAACAGCCCCGGCTTGGAGTCGCGGCTGACAGTGACTGTTTTCATGTCGCTGAGAACTGGTTCAAATTTATCACGTATGATCCAATCGCCTGATTCCACCCGGACAATAAATTTTACTCTGAAGAAATATCTTTTACCGTCAAGTTGTGATATTATCATTGCTGCGCGGTTGTCGTTCATGGTAGCATCAACAATGCCATCAATTCGAAATGTTGACCAACTGTGAGATGCGCCATCACGCTTGAATTCATTAATACAATCGCGTATTTTACTCAACAGGGTTTTATCGTTTATTAACGCTTTTGGTGTGTCCTTGAGGACTCTATCGAGATTGAATTTAATATTTTTCCGGGGCTTAATTGCTGCTAATCTCTCGAACTCATCCATATAATTAAAACAAGTATTTAAATGAAAGAATATAGTATAATGAATCACTGCAAATGGTTGATGATTGGGTCGACAACCCCGTGTAATAAATCATGTAGAGGTGAATTCTGCGGATATCATTTACAAAGCGTTCGTAATGGTTCTCTTGGCCCCCTCCCGTGCTTGGTTTGTCACGTCGGTGTAAGAGGAAAATCGCAGTTGTGTATCAATTGTGGCGGAAAGCGATACAGGGAACTAAAACGCTATTATGACAAGCGAATTAAAAACGCCGTCATTGACCCCACCGCCGACTTCGTCATCAAAACCCCCCAAGACTACATTGAAAGGTTTATAATTAAACCAAATAATGAATTAGACAAGTAGTATTATTATACAAATGGACCAAGAGTTCAGACCCCACCCCTTGCTCGTCAATTACGAGGCATCTCGCGACGGTATTGTTAGAAACCGCAGACTGAAGAAGCCGGTTGGATGGAAAAATAATCACGGATACTTGATGTTTGGTGCCGGAAAGAAGAAGTATTATGTTCATAGGGTGGTATTTGAAGCATTTAACGGATTAATCGAGAATGGGCTTGTTATTGATCATATTAATAATAATAAGACTGATAATTCTCTTATAAACTTGCAAGCTATCTCTCAGAGTGAAAATAGTAAAAAAGGCCAAACTGGTAAATGCTCGAAAAAAGCAAAAAGCGTAAAATCATTTGATACAACAACTCACGAGGAAAAAATATTTCAGTCGATGAATGAGGCAGGAAAATATTTCGATATTTGTAGAGCCTCAATACAATTTGTTGCAGAACGAGTATATCAAACAGCGATCTCAAAAAAGACCGGGCATAGAATTCGATTTTCATATATAACAGAAATTAGCGAGTGACGAAGTCACCGTGACAAGGCCACCATGACAGTGTGAAACGTTATTGTCTGCTCCGGAAGAAAACAAAGTATGAACACCTCGGAATTGATACACGGGGTTTTCATTTTTTTTTATTTAAAAACAAGATGTTTTATAAGAATAATGAATATCGAAGACATCAATAATATATTAGCCGAGATTTCAAAATTAAAAAATCAAGGAATTGAATTATCTGATGGTCTCGACAATGAAAAAATATTATCCGATTATGAGATTATTAACGAACAGTCGAAACGGGGGCGTTTTACCCTGGCCCGCGAGTATTTTTTTATAAAACGATTACAACATACGATTAATGAAAACTTGTACCACAATGACGCAAATGCATTCATTGGACTATTCACTGCCGTTGAAATAATACGAAAAAAACTCGGACGTGTTTATGAACGACGCCGGGAGATTTCTAGCAAGATCAAAAACATTAGAAGGATTATAGACGAAAACTCCGTGGAGCCCCCGATGGTACACTCGGCGGAAAATTAGAAAATTGCGGATCAATTTACAATAATGGTAGGTGAATCACTTACTACTCGGCTAGCCAGAGAGCGGCTAGCAGCGCTTAGAAAGTTCATACCGTTACGAGACAGGGTCCGAGAACAACTTCAAACGCGGCAGCAAATGCAAACTGATTTTGCTCTTGGAAGCGAACAGCTCTTTGCCCCGGTAACTAAAGCGACCAAAGATGTTACGGCGGCAACTGTGCCCGTCCTCGATGCGCTTGAAAAGATAGCGGCTCAGACCGAACAAACAAAAAGGTCTTTAGAAACACTTCCTGCAAAAATAGCGGCTGCTACAACACGGAGGCCACCACCACTCGCTATAACCGAACCACAAGAACCTTATGTTACAATGGCCGATGAAGAAGAACTAGGCGCCACCGCAAGAGAACCAGAAGAAGAAATACCCGAAGAAACACCAGAAGAAGAAATACCGGAAGAAAAAGAGGGGAATATACCCCGTATTGTACTCAAGAAGAGCACAATAGATCAAATTAGAGGCTTCAGCAACAGGGAAGAATTAATTAATTTTGCTGCCAACAATTTTGCTAAGAGCATACGAGATAAGAAGCATATCAATAGCGGTTACGAGAAAAATATAAAATCGTTAAAGGACTGGGCAAGAATAGTGTATTTAGCGAGTAAACATAAAGAAGCATTACCACATCGTGGTGATCCCGATTACGATGAATTCCACAAGGAAGTTAAGAGTATAACACCAAAAAAAGGAAAAGGATACTCTGTTGGTAAAGAATCCTACGGCGTTACCTGTCCTGGTAGTGTTCTCAGTGATATATCACGGCTAGAGGTACTAATTGGAGGAAAACGAGCCGGAAATAACTCTCCGGAAATAATCAATGAAGCCGCTGATATTTGCAAGCGGTTATTTGCAGGCGGTATTATGGACATTAATGCATATCGAACGCTCATAGACGAGCTCGTGGATGATTAATTGGAAAACTGGTGTTTTTATAATAAAGATGATCATACACTACAACCACGATAAACCAGTACTCGTCTACGTGGTAAACTCGCGATTGCCTGTTTACCGCGCGTACTATGGAGACGGTCTCGGTAGCACCATTGCGGGGTTATTTACAAGAATGGCTCCAAAAGTAGCGCCGTTAGCCAAACAATTAGGAATGAAGGCTATTGATGTTATTCGTGATAAGGGAATTAGTGCCATTGGAGATGTTGCCGGAAGGGTGTTTTCTGCCGCACGAGACAAACTAATGTCGTTGGTGAAATCCAGGAGAAAAAAACAGAAACCACCGGTAATGCCATCAACGACAGTGATGCCTGCAAATGTCAGTAAAGTAATAAATAACGCCGTGGAAGAAAAACTAGAGTCGTTGGCGACGACTCAGTCGTTGGCGACGAAGCCATCAATGGCTGAGCCATCCACCGATGCGGCAACCAACGCGCTCATGAACGCGATAGCGGGGAGTGGTTTAAATTCAAAGAATTTACGACGAAAAAATCGCAATTGAAAACATCAACATGATAAATAATAGAATGTTTGCGCGTACCGCTGATCCCGCGTTTGATATGGACGCCCCAGTGCGCAGGGATGATTCTGTCCGTGATTATCAATATTATTCTTATTATGCAGCGCAACCTAACCTACGATCGCGAATTGAACTTCAAGTCCAAGATACCAGTAAATACTTTCTGCCGTGTGAAGCGTTTATCGAAATCGAGGGAGAACTCGTGACAAATGCCGCCGATAATGCACCATACGCAGATGACCATCGTGTTCGAGTTGGTTTCGTCAACAACGGTATCATGGCGTTATTTGAGAGCGCCAGATATCTTATTGACGGGCGAGAAATTGAATCAATAGAACGCGAGGTTGATGTTGCAACAACGATAATTGGGTTGGCGAGATACTCGGATGATTATACAAGATCGGCGGGCCCATCTATGATGTTTGCAAAGGACACCACTAATAACGCTGACCATCTTCAGTACATCAACGTGCTGGTGGAAAGAGATACCGCAACTGACCCACAGGCTGAAGCAGCCAATCCAGACCGCAGAGCAAGACCAGGCGCTAATTTCAATATTATAAAAAGCACCAACAATGATTTCAATCTAGGATTCGCAACACGAGTAGGAATGTTGCAAGGACCACGCCGAAAGTTTTCATGCGCGATTCCACTCCATCACATATTTGGATTCTGCAGAAATGTTAGAAAAGTTATCTATGGGGCTAAGCATACAATTGCCCTGACGCGAAGGGGCGATGATAACAATGCAATATGGCGTGCTGCTGGCGTCGCTGCCGGTAAAGTCATTTTAACTAAAATGGCATTGTGGATGCCGGTGCTGACTCCATCAGTTACCACGGAAGCACGATTGTTAGCATTTATGGAACAGGGAGGGAAATCGTTGTTGAGTTGGCTAGCGGTAACAACTGATGCTAAAGAGGATAACGTCGCCGATACGTTTACATGGCACTTGGCGTCAAAACAGGGTGTTTCAGCCCCGCGTCATATATTCATAGCGCTACAGAATAGGGAACGATTGGGTAATCAAGAACGCAGCCATATGATATTTGATCAATTAGGAGTCAGGGATGTTTCGCTGAGAATAAACGGACAACAGGAACCATCCGAGGATATACAGCTTAATTACGGCGACAACCATATCGCACGTGTGTATCATCGATTGCTGTCGTATATGGGTCGTGATCAAAACGTCGACACTGGTTTGCAAATATCACAACTTGATTTTAAAAACCTGTATCCGATTTATTATTTTTCGCTGGAACATCTTGATTTAACGAGACAATCCGTCGTTGATATACACTTCCGAGCTCGTATAGCCCCGGGTGGTGTTAATTATAGAGCGGTTGCTGTCATTCTCAGCGATAAATCAATGCTGCTAGAAGGCGTTGGTGGACGAATGAGAATCGTTGATGCGCCAGTGGAAAACATGTAATTGAAAGCACAAAACGCGTTTACAATAAATGTCGTATAGTGTCGTCAGTGTAGAGTTGACTGATGGTCAAGTCAAGAAATTACGATCAAAGTCGGCTAAACAATGCGGGACCACAATAACGCTGAAGCCGTCGCAGATGGCGGGCGGTAATCATAAGATATCGTTGACGGCGCGTCAAATAAAACATTTCAATGATGCGATGAAGAATAAAAAGGGTGTTCAAATAGATTTCTCGGCCGCAGCAATTAAAAACATGGAAAAGACCGGTGGGATATTTCCTCTGTTAGCTGCGATTCCGGCATTGATTGCCGCGGCGGCCCCAGCAGTGGCTAAGGCGGCTGCGTTGGGGGCCGTTGGTACCGCGGCGGGGATGGCATTGAAGAAGGCAACCGGGAAAGGCTACAAAAAAAAACGACCCGTGGCCGGAAAGGGTCTAAGACTACCGGGAACCCCGTATTCATGGTACTCGGGAAAGGGTCTAAGACTACCGGGAACCGTTTATTAACTCGGGAGTCAATGACTCCCATGTCTAATTTTGATTTAATAGACGCCGCAAACGCGTTAGCGATAAAAAACTTCAGAGGTGTTTTTATGAGGGATCAATTACCGGCGGCACCAAGGAATATTGAAACCGGCATAATTAACCTCGATGGGTCCTCCGGAGCGGGAACTCATTGGGTTGCATACGCGATTGATCCGCGTGCGATCGTCTATTTTGATTCATACGGGTTAGCCCCGCCGAAAGAGTTCATGCGGTATATCCGGGCGTGTTCAGCCCGGGCGTGTTCAGCCCGGGTTTTTTATTCCACGCTGCCAACACAGCAATTAAGTGACCCACCGATATGTGGCCGTGAGGTATTGAACGTACTTGCGGCGATTTCATCATCGCGAAAACCACCTCATGTGGTTGTAAACGAATACACTAGTGGGGTTGTAGAAGCTCAACGGATTTTAGAGAATAACATTTACAATAATAATGATTGATATCTGGGGGCGACCGGTTTCGGCGCTGAAACAATCCGCGGAAACGACCGCCGCCGACATAAAAAAAACTAATTGAGGATGAAATCGCTGATATGTTGAATCTAACAAGTGTTGACCCGGGCGAAATAGTTGTATTTCAAGACCGCCAGGGTAAATTGAAATCCGGTAATGTGTCACTGAATGACGTTTTAATACGACAGCGTGATGCCGCCGAGGACACTATCGCGCTGTATACCAGCGACGGACGACTCAAACCGGGTGAATCCATCTTGACGATAAATGGAAAAATAAGTACACTTGGCGACAATTATATAACCATGTCAAATTCGTTAAAGGGTTTACGTAGTGAAATTAAATTATATGAAGAACGGATCGTGTTGACGCTAACGCATTTCGACGATGTGCGACACATCGTCGATAGTTTTTTTCGGGGACCCCCGACGGCAACCGAACCGAATTATGTAATGATAAAAAATGCTATTTCGGATCTTATGACGCTGTCGGGCCAATTTACCTCGTTACGAAAAAATGTTAACAGGATCGATGACAACTTTGATAAATTCTTTGGTAAAAAAAATACCAAGCCGGATGAGATCACAATAACTATAAATGATATCACTGCGTATAGACAGGAAATAGAAACAATCAAAACTAATGTTGCAACGAACAAAAAGAGTGTAGACTCGCATGAACGGGAATTAGAAACAATCGGCGCTAATGTTGCAACGATCATAAATAATGTAGACTCGCATGGACGGAAAATAGAAACAATCAAAACTGATGTTACAACGATCATAAATAATATGGACACGCATACACAAGAAATAGGAACAATCAAAACTGATATTGAAGCGAGCAAAAAGAGTGTGGACGCGCATACACAGGAAATAGGAACAATCAAAACTGATGTTGAAGCGAACAAAAAAAATGTAGACGCGTATTGGCGGGGAATAGGATTAATCAAAACTGATGTTGCAGCGAACAAAAAAGGTATAGACGTGCATACATATGAAATAGAAACAATCAAACTTGATGTTGCGGCGAACAAAAAAAGTATAACCGAGAATACACGGGAAATAGAAACAATCAAAACTAATGTTGTAACGATCATAAATAATGTAGACGCGCATGGACAGAGAATAGAAACAATTAACATTAATGCTATAGCGAGCAAAAAAAGTATAGACGTGCATGAAGGGGAAATAGAAGTACTCAAAATTAATGTTATAGCGAACAAAAAAAGTATAGACACGCATATACAGGAAATAAATACACTCATTACTAGGGTTGCAGCGAACAAAAAAGATGTGGACACGCATATACAGGAAATAGGAACGATTAAAACTGATGTTGAAGCGATTAAAGACGGACTACCGAGAGTAGCAGAGCAATTCGAAAAAATAAAAATCCCTCATGAGAACATCATCAACACAGTATACACAATTCGGCATGGATCATTCGATTGGACTCCTACACAGAATACAGTAAATATCACCGCAACTGTTAAGGGCATTTATCGATTGACACTGGTTTCAATGATGCAGTTTAATATATTATCGTCGAGTTCATCCGGGTTTAACAATACAATATCAACAATTATAGACAAGAACGCAACTGAACAGTTTACAATTTATGCCGTTGATAGAAATCTAGCCCGGGCAAACATTACATGGTATGTGGAATTTGCAGCGAATCTAAGTAATTAAAAACACTAGCTCTTTTAAAATAAAAATGACCACCAAGGAAGTTGAATCAGAGGTATCACCGACGTCACATCAATATCGATTCGATACCGCAAAAGAATTTTCCGCGAACTTGAAAACGCTTTCCGAACAATACCGTGCAAAAATAAAAAAATACCGCCGAAAAATAACCGCCATCGACGCGGTCGTGTACTCGGTGTCGGGTATAGTAGCTGGCGCCGGTGTTATTTTATCCACGGTGACCACGATAGCCCCGATCGCTGTTCCAATCGCCGTCTCCGCGATGACAACAATTGCTGGAGTTGCCAACGCAATCACTAGGAAGATATCATCGTGTTTTCAGAAAAAACTCAACGAGTATACAGTAAAACATCAAATAGTATCCGACGCATACTCGAAATTATCCGGGTTGATCTCGTTATCGATTGATAATTTGTTCGTATCCGATGTTGAATTCTCCACGATGGTCCAGTTATATAGCTCCGCGATGTCAAAAATCGAGGATTTTCAACTGGAAGCCGAAACCACCTGGTTGTTAAAATTAGACACTAAAAACAACGAATAATAATAATGTCGCTGAACCCCGAAGGGTCTCAATTACTTCAGCGGATCGCGGAGAATACCACTCCGGTACAAACAAATATGATATCGATAACATCAACGAAACCCGAATTCAGTGTAAACTTTCCATCACCGGTTCCAGTAAAGGAAATAGCGCTGGCAAAATTGCGAGTATATCACAGTTGGCCTAATATCCGAGCGGACGCATTTAACGGACAACAACCTAATAACTCGCTGGTTTTTGCACGGACAAATAAACCCGATGGGACCCCAGACTGGGAGGAGGTTACAATACCAACTGGGTCATACCAAATAGAGCAAATCAATAAAGAATTTCAACGCAGGATAAAATCGATCACAGGAAAGGAATCAAAAATCGCTATTACGGTTCATGAACCGACGTTATCGTCGACGATTGAAATAAGCACACCGGGGTATATGGTTGATATTTATAACAGTTCAATAAGAACCATACTAGGATGGCCTGAGAATCCACCCGCGGACACCCCCCCATCAACTATCCTCAGACACGATAACGGAGATGGTGGTAGGCATATTGCTCCATACAACGTAAATATTGCATCGGTGATAGCGATCAATCTAGTGTGTGATGTTATCGAAGGGAGTTATCAGGTGGATACCAAGCAATCAAATCAAGCTCAACAGGGGTATATCCTTTATTCGTTTTCACCAACAGCCCCTCCGGGATTTTTAATCGTTGAGAGTCCGATTAATCCGGTCTATATGCGATGCCATGATCGGTTTTTAACGAGAATTAATTTTAAAATTACCGATCAGTCAAATAACCTAATTGATCTGCAAGAGGAGGAGTTAGTGATCACTCTGTTTGTAAGATCATAGCAGCAGAGGGGGCGATGACATCGACGCGGTCGTCGATGTGCTTACCGGACGCTGACGACGCTGGGGATCGGCGCGCAGAAGGTGTTAATTAAACCAAATGACGACGCGACGATCCCCCAACGACGTCGTCGTTTTTTTTTTACCAGGCGCTGACGACACTAGATCGTTGAGTGCAGAAAGTAATAATTAAGCAAAATAACGATTGGACAAAATGTCCGATTCGCCCCCTCTGCTGCTGTCTGAACATTCAGGTCAAAATCTAATAAATTTAACTCACAATTAGTTCTTTTACACTCAATTATGTAACTGTTTCTGTTTTCAAGTAATGGTGAAAAATTCCCCGAGTTTCCCCAACTTTCAGCAATATTTTCAAAATTCATGGACTTTTCATGGCATGGAAAAAATATATAATTTCTCCAGACTTTTTCCAGCTTTCTCAGCAAAATGGGAACTCTGTTAATCATGCTGAAGCTGTCCAGCTCAGACATACTGGTGCTGTATTTCCATAACTGCTTTCAAAAGTTTCTTAAAAGTGAGTCTTGAACATAGCATGAAAACAAAACGGAAATAAAATTACAAATTAATTACTATGACAAACAGCACATTTACAAAAAATAATTTATTGAGAAAGAAAATCAAAATACCACTTGATGCAAAATGGTTTACAAATTTCTGTTTCTGTATATCCTAAATGATATATACTTATGGAATCAATTATTGGAGATGTATATTGTAGCCAGGCAATATTTCTGAAGCATGCTCTTTTAGGATACAGATGGAAAGATATCCGAGAAATTCAAAAGCCTCCTATATTTTCTACATTATGCACATTCATCTTTATGTATCCATAACCAGGCAACTGACGAATACCAAAGGAAATAATACCACTAAATCAAATCGTACAGGTAAAGGTATAAAACTGACAAATGACATGATTGGGTTTGTGGCATTTGGGTTTCTACAAACTGTTTGCTTAGTGGATTGACTTGCAGAACAAACACAAGAGAACCAGTGAGAGGTTCCATGAAACCCACAGCAAATGTAAATAAAATCTGTAATGGACTCAATACTAGATTGAGTTGATTTCCACCAGGCTTGAGAGAAATCCATCAAACTATGCAGACAGCCACTATTTATAGTGGGCAATTAATCCCTTGCCTGATTGTTAACATCCACCAGATTGAGTTGGCAATATGTAATCCACGATGCATGTACTGTAACAAAGAGGACTTGAAACAAGTTTATGCAAAGCACTAAACTATGATATACTGAATTTCTATCCTTACCAGCAAACCTGACAGTCTTTGTTGCATTTGCTCTGAAGTTTATAGAGGGATTAGGATAGTCAGTCCTACAGGAGAAGATAACTGTCTTATCGCTATTGTCACTCAATGTGCTGTTTCTTTGAAAAAACAGGGTGCTGGTATAGATCTTTTCTTGTGATGTGCAACCATCTGATGTCGATGTCTGGACACCATTTGCAATGTCTTGATTCTGAAATATTGTAAATGTGAAAAAATAAATTCATAGTGAATGCTGTAACTTCATATTTATTATAGCCAACTTGTTCAAATGAAATAAGATATAGATCATGAACAATAAATTATACAGAAGGCTGATGATATGTCCCATTGTTTCTGATTCAGTCATCATGTATATGTAACAAGATCACAAGCTCAACTCAACTTACATGTGATGTGTGTCAGGAAAAGTCGATCTTGCAAACTTTAATTTAAGCTTCAGTTAAATAAACTTCTTAAAGAGCAAAAGTTTGAAACAAATAGTTGTTCTGGCTATGTGTGTACTGAAGTTGTATGGTTAAAGCAGTTTTATAATTTCTTACTGATGCAGGTCAAATCCTTCTACCCCCACCCCAACCCAATGACTTTGCCCTCACAACACAGACCAGTGCATGCAAGCCCATGTTTGAGTATGCCAAACAAAGATGTCATGATGCCAGATGATCGTCATGTTGGGTAGAAAACTTTAACCCAGATCAGTAACAAAACAATCAAACTTCTTTGATCATGAAACGATATAAATGATGATTATGGTTCCAATTCCAAAACCATAGGAGTGTAGTTCCACAAGTGAAGTTCTCATTAAGTGCCATTGTACTGCAATTTCTAGGCAATGGCAAGCATGCTAGCTGACTGGCAAACATTTACTAAAGTTTTGCTGCCTGTAAATCTGGGTCATTAATGCTACAGTTTTGTATCTGTCTCAGAATCACATTTCATTTTCCATTTCTGACAATATGGTGTTAATTCAGCCATACCAATTGCTTTATCCTCAATAGCTTTCCTAAATCATCTAAAATTGGTCAACACACTGAAATACAATACAGGGACTTTAAACAGTTTGATGAGGAAATGTTCTTAAATAATTTAGTTTGCAAATCCTTCCAATCAGTCTGCAATATAACTGATGTCAACACTGCCTTAGACAAATGGTATCAGACATTCAATGCAGCTTTAGACAAACATGCCCCAATTATAATAAAAAGGGTTAAACACCAAAAAAACGCCCAACTGGATCACCCCTGTGATCAGTGAGGCTAGGCACCTAACAAATATTTTCCACAAGAATAAAGACATGAAGAGCTATAAATAGCCATTCAGGTGTATACATTTTTTGAAGCATACTCTCTATTTCATAAAGCGGAATCAGGATTTAGAAACTACCACTCGTGCCAAACAGACCATACCAAATTAATTGGTCTTTGGCTGAAGGAAATGGATAATGGACATTATCACTGGGATTGTTTTCCTTGACTTCAAGAAAACCTTTGATCTTGATGATCATGAAATTCTGCTGCAAAAGTTGAACAGTTACAGGTTAGACAATCCTTCTTTAATCTGGTTTACATCAAAGGTTTCATCAAGTAAGCATTGGCAATATTAGCTCTCAAACTCACACAATTCATTCAGGGGTCCCTCAAGGCTCAGTTTTGGGCCCTCTCCTCTTCCTTATCTAGATCAATGACCTATCTTTAAATAATGAATCCACAATTACAGATTTGTTTGCAGATGATGCAACCTTGTGTACATCTAGTTCTGATACTGAAGTTATCCAAACAAGATTAAACTCAGACCTTATTAGAGTCCACGCTGGGCACAACAAAATAGGATGGTAATTAATGAAGGTAAAACAAAATGTATGATTTGGGGGACATCATAAAAGCTACACAAGTCAGGGAACCCAGAACTATCTCTTGCAATAAATAATCATCCATCAGAAAATGTCAAAAATGAAAAGCTTCTAGGCGTGACCATAGATAATAATTTATTATGGAATGACCATAATGATAAGCTTTGTAAAACACTGTCATCCAAAATTTCCCTACTCAGCAGAATCAAGAAATATTTACCTATGGAAACTCGCAATCTATACTACAAGTCATACATTCTTCCAACAATGGGTTATTATTGAAAGGTATGGGGAAACTACTAAATCTGAGCTTGACAGGATTTATAAACTTCAGAAACAAGCAGCACATGTAATTTTAGATGCATCTATTGATCATCCCTCAAAAGCATTATTCACTGAACTAAAATGGTTCACAATATATGACAGGACAGGTTTTCACAAGGCAGTTCTTTTATATAAATGTCTACATGGAACTGCACCAGAGTATCTTCAGGACTTATTCAGGCCTTTTTCAACAATATCACATGGAAACCTTCTAGCACCAAAACCAAGAAAAGAGTGATTCAAAAAGAGTTTCCAATACTTTGGTACAGTTCTGTGGAATAAACTTCCACTAATTGTAAAATCTGCTGAAAATATTATAGTATTTAAGAAGAGATATCATGAGCATGTATGTGCTTCTAATAGATAGTGGAATTTAGTATTTTAATACTAAATATGTTAAAATAAACTGCAATTATTGATATCTTCATATAATAGTCCTTGACTAATGAGTCACCCTCTATAAATAAAGCATTATTATTGTTATTTTTATTATTAGTATTATTATTAGTATTGTTATAACCATCAAATACAGATTGCATTGAGATTGTGTCACAATCTGAAGTTATGAAGAGATACAAATTTGTTAATGTTCACATAATGAAATTATCTGATCAACTCTGCCTACAAGACCCAGCATATTCTGCAACCTCATCATCATGGTCAGAAACCATCACTTATATATATATATGGGTCCTAAAACAAAGTCTGATGACAAGTTTACACAATGCAGAGGACCATTAACCAATCTAAAACCTACTGTTGGAATAAAAACACTTTCACCAGAAGATTTATCAGACAAAGGCAAAGTACTGGTAATAAAAGATTCTGCGAAACTCCCGTGTCCCTTAATATTTCAATATTGATAGGCTTGACAGAATCACCAATAGGTGAAATAGAACGTTTCAACATGAATGGTTCATAATTCTCTATAATAAAATCAGATTGGGGTTTGTTTGACCAAACATGTTTTGTTTTCAATACATGATTCAGCTTTACCTTTTAGAAATAAGAGCATTTGAAATAGCTTTATCTTTATAATGTTGCTTATTTTTCAACCTGTGGCAAACAACACTAACATGCCCTTTCTTCTTACAGTAAGTGCATGTAGGAAAAGTTAATGATTTTGATCAGTCTCATCAGAAGTTTGATTCCTAACAGTTGTGTCAGCTTTTGAATCATTTGTACGCGACTGAGATGATTTATTTTACTAAAAAACTGCTGAGAGGAAGACTTATAAACAAATAAAACTTTGCAAGCCATGGAATAATCACCTGTGTAAACAGCCTTTTCCAAAATTTCTACCTTTTGCTCATCAAGTCTCAACATCATTATGAATGCAATTCATAAACTCTTCAACTAACATGAGGTGTCTGAGGTCATAGTAATCTTGATCAACCATTTCAGCTGAGTAACTCCCATCAAATTGTGATTGTTTAAGAAAAGTTTCCAATACTCTGGAACTCTGCTCTGGAATAGTATTCCAGTTGAGATTAGAAATGCCCACTCTGTTTCCTTCTTCCAAACCCAATATATCCAGTGGCTTCAGAAATGCAGCTTAAATAAATAAATTCCTTTGTACGAGGGCCTCAAGGTAGATTAGTTTTTAGCTAATTGTGTTACCCTCTTTAAATAAAGTCATTATTATTATTATCATTATTATTATTGTTTCTCAAATACAAATTGGACACAAGTTTCTTATCTGCAATTCTTAAACCTGTGTTGAATACCTCAGGTAGCAACTCATCAGCCATCAAGATATATTCCTTAAACACATCACAATCAGCACCCTGTTAATAAAAAATGTACTCACCAACAAAGCTCGTGATATTTACATTTCACGAGCTATGCCGATAAGTACACTTTGTATTAAAATGTCCAGTGCTCTCTTGGTCATTTCAGATGTTCAGCAACTTTCTCAAAATGAGGAAATTATCTACTTCATTTTCATTAGAAGGGGATACTAACCTACTATTTCTGGTAACATCAAAGCCTGAACCTGTGTGTACAAGAGTAGAATGTTTTCTGCTTACCAATTCACTTAATCTGAATAACATTTTATTTTATTCATTTACATTTTGCATTTACATTTGTTTCTTGTCTCCTCTCTTCTCTTTGTATTTGCATTTCTCTTTTCTTTTTCACTGCCTTCATATTTCTCTTTTCTTTTTCTTTTTGCATCTACTCTTTCTCTCTCCTCTCTCTCTCTCTACTTTTTGATTCTGTTCTGGATTTCCATCATTTCTTTCTTAAGTTGAAGCTATATTAACTCTACTTCGATCAATTTGTTTTAAACTACAATTCTTGTATTCTCCTTTCCCAGCCAGATACAAACTTAGTAATTAAACCCAAAGCACTTTTATCCAAAAACATCTTTACCAATATGTACTGAAGCAAAATATTTTTCCTTTCTTGCTTTAAGATGCCTTTGTTTCATAAACATACTGTCTGGCAATCCACAATATCTTTAAATTCACAGTAATAATACAATAATTTAGTCCTAAAGTAAATTAGCACTTTATAATTCCAATGAATAACTTCCTCTCAAATTACAAAACACAGCTATTAAAGACACATTCAAGGAGATGTTAATGTAGCAATGTCTGACCCATTAGATGCGGTCTGTCTGACCTATTGGGTCTTTCTGTTGACTTCAGGGTGAGGCGGGGACCAGGGGTATACTATTTCAGATATGATTTTGTTATTCCACAAAATAAAGCTGTTAATTTGAAAGTAGGGTTTGGGGGTCCTCCTCCAATGGGGTCTCGAGAGGCAGTGCCCCCGATCTGGGGGTCCAGCCAAAATTGCATTTTACAATCATAACAAACTGCTCCTGGTGCAACTTACGATCATAATATATACCAAAATAATCATTTGAAAAACTAATAAGCTTACCGAAAATGTTCAACTTGACTTGAATAATTTCACAATATTCATTGTCACATGAATTTGTTCTCCAATACTATTGGTGCATAAGTTATTTTGTTTGCATGTTAGTGTTCTCATCGCAATTAAGTCACAATAATTTCTCAATTTTTGTAGCAAATATATTATACTTCTCTCTTTTCATAACTATTCTGTAAAATAAACACCCAAGTACATCAACTATAAGCAAATAATCCCATACATTTACTTGTCTTTTACTCCAATGGATACAACCTGTTGATATGAGAGTCAAGCTCTTTTTGCGGCTTTGGCAAAGATGTTTTTAGCCTTCTTTTTTGACTGACATTTCTGGCTCAATGTGCAATCTTTTTTTTCCTTCTCAATGAGAGCCTTTTTCCTTTCAAGCTGGTGCTGGTATTGGCGACAGGCAGTATGCATATTCTAACAGAGAGCTACATCTGTTCTCGTGCAAGAAACCTTTCTTATAGTAATTAATTGCACTTTTTCCGGATGCCTTCTGAGCTTCAAGTTTTCTGTATGCAGCCTCTTTAATAGGTGCTGTTCCAAACTCTTCCAACCATGAATACCATAAAGCACAGGTCACAAAATGCCAGTCCTTTAGCATTCAGTTCTCTTATAAATTGACCAATTAAATTTCCGTCGACATTTCAATCTAACCATTCCCATTTCCATACATTTTAAAGCCTTTATCTAAACTTCTCATTTCATGGTCTCTCTCAACAACTCGGAATGCCATTTTTTGCAAGCTTCTTTCCATTACCATCAGTTTCCATTACATGATGAATTAAAACTTATGACCAATCAGAATACTCTTTACAAGAGTTGTGGGCTAACTAATATAAGGAATGAATACATTACATGGGTCATTGCAGAATGGGACCAAACAGACCATTTTTAAAAAAAATGAATTGGAGATGATAAAAAATGGATTCTAGTCAGGAGAAAAGTGGGAATTCCACTTTAAAATGGAGAGAAATTATGTATGACAGGTTAAAACACTAAGTCACATTGTAATCTATTGTTTATATCATATATTATACCTCTCAAAATGCTACACTAATGTTTATCTGCATTGTTTCTCACTATGTTTGTCCACTCAGAATATCTATTGCTCCATTATGTCTATTCGGTATCGTTTCTCTTAACTCCCAATCTTGTATATCTCTGTCTGCTTCTTATTTCCATCTACATCTTTTCTCTACTGTCCATTTTTCTTTATCTGCCCTCTTTCTGCTTTTCTTTCTGCTTCATGTCCTTCTGCATTATACTTTCTACCCCACACTATATACACATATTGTAATCCCACACCCTTTCCCAACATTCAGAATATGATTGGCTAACCATTGCTAGATGAATGACAGCTCCCTTCCCCCAGATCATACCATAACTAAATGGTGCTGAAACAGCAGGAATATGACCCATTTATTCAGATATGTTATGATACTGACCCGTTTACCCAGATTTGTCAAAGCCTTCCTGAAACCCAAAAACTTGACTTGCTATTGATGTGTTCTCACACCCAACTTACATTAGTTTCTATGATACCAACCTAGTTACCCTGATTTATCATTGCTTCCCTCATATCTGTCTCTGAAATTCCTATATTCACACATATTACTAGTTAGAAACATGATATTGGTAATGCTATATATATTTCTTTCTCCCACACCAAAATCCCTGTTGTCATATGTACACTACTTGGAATCCCTTTGGTCATACTGTAATCTTAGTCCTACCAGTTAAAATTCATATGAATATGATAATTTTTATACACATACATGTCTTTTGTAAATAAGACTTCCACTCAGCAGTCTTCTGGTAGAAAAGTAGTTCAGCCTAATACTAGCCTTCCAACTTTCAATCTGGCACAACTTTCAGAAATCAAGTTTCTGATAAGACTGATCAGAAAGCCTTATCTCTTACTACGTGTACCTATTGCAAGAAGAAAGGACACGTTATTTCTGACTGCTACAAACTGAAAAATAAGCATCAGAATCAAGACAGACCTAGTCCAAATGCTCTTATTTCTAAGAGGTCCAAGGTCACGATCATGTATTGAAAGCAATACATTTGTTGGGTCTAATAAACCCCAGTCTGATTTTCTTATGGAGATTTAAGCACCATTCATGTTGAAGGGTTCTATATCACCCTTGGGTGATTTAGCCAATTCAATCCCTATTAAAATTTTAAGGGACACTGGAGTTTCTCAGAGCGTTTTATAATCAGGTACTTTGCCTTTTTCTGAGAAGTCTTTGTCTAACGAGAGTGTTCTTATTCAGAGTGCGGCTTTGTTAATGTTCCTCTCCATTATGTAAATTTGTCATCAGACTTAGTCTCAGGACCCGTGACAGTTGGAACAGTGTCTGCTTTACCAGTTAAGGGCAATTATTTACTACTAGGCAATGACCTAGCTGGAGACAAGGTTGTGGTTAATCCACTTGTAACTGACAAGCCTTGTTTGGATCAGAAAGTCAATTCTACTGAAAAAGAATTCCCTGATTTATACCCAGCTTGTGCAATTACTAGAGCTATGGCAAAGAAAGCTCTTGAGAATTATGCTGATTAGCTACTTGTATTATTCAGGCTCTTGACGAGGTCACTTTTACTCCTTGTTTGCATCAATCAAAATGTATTGATCACAGTGATTCTCTTTTAACTACTCTTTCTCTTTATTCCAAACAGGGTGATAAACAACAATCACTTGTTGTCAAAAAGGAAAAAGATCCCGAGATCTCCTGTTTGTTTCAAAGGGCCATTAGTGAAAATGAAGCCAATGAAGCACCTGTTTATTATTTCATTAAAAATGGGATTCTTATGAGAAAATGGACACCTCCCGAGGTACCTGCTGGTGACAAGTGATCAGTGAACTACAAACTAAATTGTAGTTGGAAAATCTTACAGACAGGAAATTCTTAGTCTGGCCCATGAAGCTCTTTGGCTGGTCATTTAGGGATTAATAAGACTTATCACAAGATCCTGAATTCCTTCTATTGGCCAAAATTAAAAGTGATGCTTGTAAATACTGCAGATCTTGTCATACTTGTAAAATGGCAGGAAAACTCAATCAGAAGATACCTAAGGCTCATCTGCAACCTATTCCTTCATTTGACAAACCATTTAGCAGAATAATGGTATACTGTGTTGATCCCTTACCTAAGACCAAGTTAAGTAACCAGTATTTGTTGACCATAATGTGTGCATCAACACATTCCCACAGGCAATTCCTTTGAGGAATATTAAAACTAAAACAATAGTAAAAGCTTTCATAAAGTCTTTTACTCAATTTGGCCTTCCCAAATCTGTCCAATCTGGTTAGGGGTCAAATTTTAGGTCTGGAACTTTCCAGCCTATTATGCTTGAATTTGGCATTCAGCAATTCAAAAGTGAAACTATGGTTTGAGAGAACTTCAACAAAGATAACTTTTGAGTCTGGTAATAGAATTCTGTCTCTCCTGCTCATTCTTCAGAATTTTCTACAGTTTAGGTATTACAGCCCTTAAAAAGTTAAGAAAAAAAAAATGAATGAATACATTATAACAATATTACTCCTGGGATGTAAATAAATGAAAGGAGTACCAGTATGTTGAGAGACAGCCAGGTTAAACATGCAATTATTTTGGTTGTACCTGTCCCACTGGTAGGAATTAAGTGAAGGAATACCGTCTGACTCTACTGATTTTGGAGTAATAAATCATTGGAATTCAGAAATTATGAATAATCTGGACCAGAAACATTCACATTTGCAACTGCAAGAAAGGAATGATCTTAAACAGTTATTAATTGAATATGAGCACTTATTTCCAGATGTTCCTACAAGAGCAAACACAATTTACAATGACGCTGAAATTGTAAATTCCACACCTGTAAAACAATACCCATACAGGATAAACCCACTCAAACAGGAATACTTGAAAAAGGAAATTCAGTATTTGCTGGAGAATGATTTCACAGAACCAAGTAAAAGTGACTGGACCATGTATACTTGTTCCAAAACCAGACAAAACTTTCCCCATGTGTACTGATTATAGAAAGGTGAACAGTATGACTAAAACAGATTCACTTCCATTACCAAGACTTGATGACTGCATTGATAAACTGGAAATGCAAAGTATGTCACCAAATTTGACAGTCTCAAAGGATTTTGGCAAATTCCACTGAAAGAATGGGCAAAGGAAATTTTGGCATTCATGACTCCAGATGGATCTTATAAATATAAAGTGATGCCTTTTGGGATGAAGGGTTCACCAAGTACTTTTCAACAGTTAATGAACATGATTACCTCTGGTCTCGATAATTGTGATGCTTACATTGATGATGTCATCATCTACAACTGCACCTGAAAAGAACATTTAGCTACAATTCAGAAATTCTTTGACAGACTCATTGATGCAAGTTTGACAATTAATTTATCCAAAAGTGAGTTTTGTCATGCTCGTATAACATTACTAGGACATATCGTTGGATATGGACAAGTTAAACCTATAGTTTCTAAGGTCAAGGCTATCTCTGAATTCCCTGTGCCTATCAGTAAAAAGCAGCTGATGTCATTGTTGGGTATGGCTGGATACTATTGAAAATTTTGTTCCAATTTTTCCATAATTACTGAACCCCTGACAAATTTATTGAGCAAAAAAACCAAGTTTCATTCGACTGAAAAATGTCAGGTGGCTTATGATAAGTTAAAGGCCATACTTAAGAGTGCACCAGTTCTTACAGCTCCAAATTTAGTCCAATTGTTTCAACTGTCTGTTGTTGCAAGTGATGTTGGGGTTGGAGCAATATCGATTCATGAAGATAAAAATGGTGCTGATCATCCTGTGTGCCTTTTTTTATAAGAAATTAAATAAGCACCTGAGAAATTATTCTACAATCAAGAAGGAATGTTTGGCTTTGATACTGGCATTACAACAATTTGAAGTTTACATTAGTTCAGCTCCTTCTCTGATTATTGTGTTTACTGATCACAACCCCCTTACTTTCATAAGCAAAACGAAATACAAAAATCAAAGGCTACTAAGATGGTGTTTGTTGTAACAGGAAAAAAATATTGACATCAGGCACATCAAGGGAAAAGATAATTTAATAGCAGATGCCATTCCTGTGCATAGAAATCTATTATTTCATGTATATTTTGTTTCATTCTTAAGATTTATGTTATTTTTAAAATATAAACCACATGCAGAACTGACCAATCATAAAAAGAAAGCTTTAGTATATATAAAAAAATTCTTTTATGGAGGAAGTGTTATATATATTTAATATAATTGTTTACTTTTTAAAAAAATTATTCCATTACATGCTGTTAATGTAATATTTTTTACTGCATTTGATATGGTTTAGAATAGAGTTCAGTTCTGACTCATTTTGTTTATTTTTGACATAATAATATAAACACTGTACCTAGTTCCTGACCTTGTTACTATGGTATTGACAGTTTTAGTAAACTTTATTTTTAATTCTTTCTCAGAGTAAGAATTGTTAAGTTGGGCCAGGGTCATACCTGGATGATGTGATAATTATCATGTAACCAACTTTTATTCCTTCTGGAAGGATGAACTCTTGACCCCCATCCGGGAACCTGTTTTGCATTTTAGTCAGTCTTATAACTAATGGTATGATAAGAATTCTAGCAGTTGTGCCTTAACACTTGAGACATCGAGCTGTTTTATGTTGTGTCCAGTTTGGGTTGAGTTTTTATTTTCTTCAACTTATTGAATTTCATGTGATTATTTTCCCTGGAAATATAAAAGTGCTCTAATAATTCTTGCACAAAGACATTTATTGGAATTTATATGAAATTCAAAAAGCTGGAATAATGTTTATGTGATTCAACAAGAGACTGTTGACACATCAGTATAATGCTGACTATTACAGACATTACTGCCTTCCATCTTGTATTTTCGATGGGATTTGCACTGTGATTCACTTAGAACTTTCATGGATAGGACTTGTGTTTTTTCATTCTTGGATTCTTTTTGGATTTAATTCGCAATTGCTAATGTTCTTTTTTCTCATTTTTCACTTTTTAGTCTAGGGAAATAAATTATTTGTTAAATTTTACAAAGCTTCACTCTTTTCTGTTACTTATTTTAAAAGCATAGACTCGTAACAACCACTCTGTATTCCTGTTTGTAGGAGATGAAAAATGTGATAGACAAGGTCACCATATACTGATCTATTCTACTAAAGTATGCATGGTTCTGTATGCCTTATTATTTTTTATAACTGGGAAGTGGTCTAAACAATACTTAAAACAGCATTCGATTTAACATTTTCAAAATATATTACCAAAATGATTTCCTACATCATTGTTAAAATGTTGTGTTCCAATCTTCAACAGGATAAAGACAATAAATTGTTCAAACTTCACTTAAGAAATTCAAGTTTGTCAAGAATATGAATGACCACTTGCAATTTGAGAAATTATAAAGTCAAACAACAAACTTTGAACAAAAGATTTTGTTCATGACAACTCCATCTGAAACAAAACTAACACAAGCAGTGTTGACCCTAATCCTTGTATCTAAATAACACAATTGCCATCTTACAGATCACAAATACAAGTACATGTACCTAGATCATAGCAGCATGCTCATGGTATCAAATGTGATTTCAAAAAGTGAATTCTCTGGATAGTTGACATGTTGGTGCTACAGTTACATGTTTGACATTAATATGTACATCAATGACAAATTCTCAATCTGAAATTCTATAAACATCAATAACCAGCATCTATAAATGGCATAATTTCATCTCTGAACATGTACTCTGGTAAAATTAACTAATGAAACAAAGATAACAGAAATAACAGAACCAGTAAATCTGTTTTCTTTCGACATTTTTTATCTTGACAATTTTAAGAGATTCATCATTTCTAAATTAAAGGTAATATCTTTTTAAAATGCAAATTTTTTCAGGAAATCCCTTTCATACATCTTAATGCCTTGGGCTCATAGAGGTTGATGCCTGTAAAAAAAGAAAAGAACTGATAAGCACTAATAAAAATTGGAACTATATGAGATAACCCTTAACACATACATTCTTAAATCCTGAACATAATCGGTTGGTGCTCTGTAATGGTTACCAGTGTTGTAACTATGTTTCATGTTGTGATACCAAAATGTGAATGGCTTGTAAAACTACCTGCTGCTGAAAGAAACTTTATCAACACCTTTGCGTTTTAAACATGAATTATCTCACTAATTGGACTGGTAGTGCAATCAGAGTAATACCATAGTCTGTTGTTGTGATGCATACACATAACAATTTTTATTGTAAGGTTTTTAACAGGAAATCCTTCAAAAGATTTTTTAATATATTTTGTACAATTTAGTAACATCACCTAAATAAAACAACTATTGTTTGACATTGTACCTGTTGGCTACTTTCTGGATTACTCCATTCTGCATCAAGTACTGAACTCTTATCTGGTGGCCTTCTGTTTAAGAGCAGTGCTTGCATCATTGATGGCAATTTCTTCCTCTTTTCAGCTTTTGTATCTTGTTTGTCAACATGAATAGAAGTTAGTTTGAGTAAAGTCACCAATTGGTCCACCACAATGTTGCTTGATATAACAATACTGACACTTTCTAGTATTTGTCTGAAAAAAGCAATAAAATATAATCTAGGCTATGACAGAAGGGACAGCTATATCTTGAAACTTTATAAAAAGGTCTTTCAAAGGGAAACACACTCTAATGACCAATACAAATTTCTAGGAATCTAAGATAAAACCATTTCTTCTATTTCACTGATGAGTGCTGAAACTATTTGGTTATTTACTCATTTAGCAACAGGGCACTGGAATAAAGTGCCTTGCCCATGTTGACATTGATTTGGTTATTTAGTGATTTAACACCAGGGCACTGGAATAAAGTGCCTTGCCCATGTTGGCATTGATTTGGTTATTTAGTGATTTAGCACCAGGGCATTGGAATAAAGTGCCTTGTCAATGTTGGCACCGATTTGGTTATTTAGTGATTTAGCACCAGGGAACTGGAATAAAGTGTCTTGCCCATGTTGGCATTGATTTGGTTATTTAATGATTTAGCACCAGGGCATTGTAATAAAGTGCCTTGTCAATGTTGGCATTGATTGGGGGAGGGGGTAAAGTACTTTTAAGCTCAAGTATGTGTATGTCTGTGTGAGTGTGTGTGTGTGTATGCCGGAGATATAACAGCTTGGTGCAAGGACATGTCCATTGATTAAATAAATACTGCAAGGGATTACCCCTTACCAAATTTCTATGGTTGAAAATGGTGCAAAATACCTATTCAGTTTCTGACAGTAACATTCTGTAATATCTAAAATAAAATCAACAGTATAATAATTTTGTAAAAAAAAGATTAAAATTTCACAAAGCCATTCCAATCTTAACATTAATAAAAATACAAAAATGACTATAACAATTTTGTCTCATCATCACTGCTGGCCTAATAAGAGTTATTATTCCAGGTGAGGATAAGGGGATGTCCATTTAGAACATATGAAAAGTAATTTTTTGTATCACCCCAGTTGTAGGGTGTACTTTTCTATCCCCTCCCCAGTGCAAACATATGCATTTGCTTAGTACCCCCTTCAAACAAAGTCAATTTATTTGCATTTTGAATCAAATAGGAGTTTCTTTAGTAACATGGTCTCCATATCTGCATGATCAAGTCCCTGTTTTCAGGCAACAGATTTGATCATTCACTGTGTTTGATAATTTCACTAATTCCATATATTTTGGAGTTATATTTTTATTTGTCCATTATTTCTTAAAATATTAAAACTGTACATTGTAAGTACTGGATGCAGATGACACAATTCTGACAGCCATGCATCATTCATCCTGGAAACCAGGAAAGGGCACAGGGGCTAACCTAGTTGCTTACAATTAACTAATCAGTTTACAAAAGAAGACACCTCTCCCTTTTTGCACAACTTGTATGGCCATGATCAAACTTGCTTAATATGCAACTGCAGTACACTGAATGGTCGACTGCCCTCTCATTGCCGATTGAAAATGATGTACTGCACTTATTTATGACTTCTTTTCGTGAAGCTTTTAATTTTTAAAATTGATAAGGGACTACAAACAAATTGTAAAGTGTGCAAATACTATCATTTATTTGTTGTAGGCTATGGCAAATAAGTTTCATTGTTACTTTAATAAAGATTTTGTTATGAGGTGTGTCTTAATGGAATTAATTACTTGCCGGATACATCTATGTATTGGTCCTCAGACAATTTAATTGGCAATGTAGGAATTCAGAATGTTTTAACATGCAACCGGTTTCAAAAGTTGAGCCAGTATTTTCATGTGTCTGCTAGAGAAAATGATCCCGCTAGAGATGACCCAAACTTTGACCGGATATACAAAGTACGGCCAATCATACAACAAGTTAGCGAAAAATTCTGTCAGTATTACAATTTATAATGAGAGGTATCTGTGGCTAAAGCTATGGTAAAGTTCTCTGGACATCTCTCTTTTCACCAATACATGCCTGCAAAACCCATAAATAGGGGAATCAAAATTTTTATGCTCTGTGATGCTAATACTGCCTATATGTCACGCTTTGATGTTTATCTTGGTAAGCAAGGTAACAAGAACAACCCTGAACATGGCCTTGCTTACAATGTAGTAACTAAGCTGACAGACAAACTGCATGGCCATAACCATCATGTATATTTTGATAATTTTTTACAAGCATCAATTTGTTGGAAGATCTACAAGCAAATGGCTTGTATGCATGTGGGACAGTCAGGTTAAACTGTAAAGGTTTTCCTAAATCTTTTAAGAAATCAGAGGCAATTAAGAAAAGGGGGGATGGTAAAATCTTGCAGAAGGACAGGACAAATTTAACTGCATCAGTCTGGAGAGACAAGAAAATTGTTTACCATCTCTCCACCCTGAGTGACCCAACATTACAAATGCAGGCTCAAAGGTGTGTTGGCCCCAACATTTTGGATGTCTCTCAACCACACGCAGTTTACAACTATAACAAATACATGGGAGGGGTAGACCTTCATGATCAGCTCCAGATGAAGTATGATGTGGGTAGAAACTCAAAGAGATGGTGGAAATACCTCTTTTGGTTTTTACTGAATAGTGCCATTGTAAATGTCTTCATCTTGTATTGCTGTGCCTCCAACCGCCAAACCAAAAAGCGCTACTCCAATCTTGACTTCAGATTAGAGCTAGTGAGGGATTTGATAGGTGGGTACAGCAAGCGTAAAAGGTCTGGGTTGGAAACTGATCGTCCCGGGCTGGTAGAAGTTGAAAACATCATGGGTCACATTAATGTACGCATCTCTGGACCTAAAAGACGCTTTCGCTATCACTTGAAGCACTTACAAGTAAGGCAAGAAACTGTATGGATGCTCAATATGTGGTGTGCATCTGTGCAGGGATGGGTGCCACACCAGATTTCACAATTTGTGAATTTTGTATTTTAAATATATGTAATTAAATTTGTTTTGTTCAAGTATTTTATAGTTTGTTGATATTCACATTGTATGACCACATACCTTTTATGAAATAACTTTCAGTTTATTCAAGAAATAATTGATGCACTCACTTGGTGGCTATTTAGTTTCTTAAATTGTTTTTTGGAAATATGAAGTTGAATAGGGCTTTATTATCATTATAATGCGCATCATTATAATTCAAGAGAAAATTATCTGAAATCTGGATATGTTGAAGAAGTAGAACCTAAACTTTGGCTTCCTGTATTATATTTTGCCTCCCAAAAATCACAGATCAATACAAAAGATCCCCAGTACATAAAATTTAAATGAGATGTAAACAAAGCGAAGCAACTACAGTCTCCAGAAGAAGAGTTTTACGATGCACCAACTGGTAGTGGTTTGGGAAGTGGTCTTATTGCCTGTCCTAATAATATTCTCGATGAAGTGCAATGGTTAGAAGTTCTCATAGGGGGTAAACAAGCTGGAAATAATTCTCTGGAAATAATTAATGAAGCAGCTGATATCTGTCACGATTATTTCAAGGCGGTATCATGGACATTAATGTTTATCAGGGGCTCATTGATGAAATTGTTGATGACTATCACAGTGACTAGTTGTTATCGCGATTAGATAAATAAATAATAAATAAGATGATTATATATAATGCTCATCATGGGCCCGTAGCGGTTAGGGTGATAAACTCGTGATTACCAACTTATAAAGCAACTTACGGAGATGGACTCAGTGATGTTGTTCAGGGTTTATTCAGAAGGATAGCTCCCAAAGCAATACCAATTGCAAAACAATTATCAATGAAAGCTATTGACGTTGTTCGTGATAAAGCTCAGGGTGTTATTGATAACGTTGCCAGTAAAGCGTTCTTGGCAATCAAGGACTAGAACGATTAATACGTAAACCTTAATGGGGTTCACCAAAAGTGGTCCAACCAGTGAAATTGCCAAGCACTGAAGTGATGCCTGCAAATGTCAGTAAAGTAATAAATCAAGCTGCAAATCAAAAACTAGCAGCGTTGATAAAGCAAGGAGCTGAACAAATAAATACAAGTCTAATATCAGGAAGTGGTCTTCGTTTTAGAAGATAACAAATTATAACAAAATGCTTAAACATATATCTAACCCAGCATTTGCAATGGATGCACCAGTACTCAAGGATGAGTATTATCAATATTATTCTTATGAAGCAGTATCGCCAAATCAACGTGGATGAATTGAAATACGAGTTCAGGATACAAAAGTAGGTATTTCTTGCCCGCTGAAGCATTTACTGAAGTCACAGGTGAACTTGTAACAAATGTTGTCGCTAATACACCATACAGAGCTAATGTCAGAGCTGGCTTTGTTAATAATGGCATCATGGCGTTATTCAAGTGCTATATATATGATTGATGGAAAAGAAATTGAGACAATCCAAGATAATGTTGACGTTGCTACAACGATTATGGGTCTAGCAAGATATTCAGATGGTTATACTAGATCAGCTGGTCCGACTATGATATTCGCCAAAGATAATTCTGAACATCCCGATGGGTGACCTGATATTTTAAGATGACCAAGAAACTTTGCCGACAACACTGATGCTGATGTATGACCTGTGGTTCATAGCAATCCAAATTACAACTTAGGATTTAGAACACGTCAATTAATGTTAAAATGTGATCGTAGAAGATCGTAGACGATTTTCATGTGCAATTCCACTGTCCCACATCTTTGGATTTTGCAGAAAAGTCAGAAAGGTCACTTTTGGAGCCAAACATACAATTGTTCTTCATTGAAAAGAAGATAATGATGCAATCTGGCGAGAAAATGGCGCTGCTGATGGTAAAGTAATATTATTTAAACTCTCATTGTGGATGCCGGTAATGACTCCATCACTCGCTGAAGAACAGCAGCTACTTTCTTTTATGGATTAAGGCAGTAAATCAATATTATCGTGGTTAACAACAACTACCGATAGTAATAAAAATCCTGTAGACGGTTCATTTACTTGGCATATATCGTCACAGCAAGAAGTTTCTGCGTCAAGACATATCTTTGTTGCTTTCCAAGATGCTACATGATTAAACAATCAAGAAAGAAATCCGATGGTATTTGACAAACTTGGCGTCTCTGAACATTTTAAACAATCCCTAAAGAACAATGGTTGATATTTATGGAAGATCTCTCAGCAAGAGTAAAAGTAAAAAAACGACGATGTTGATTTATCAAAATATGCGACCAAAGATGACGTCAACAATCTTTTAACGTTGTCCGGGATAGACCCAGATGAGGTTGTTATTTTTCAGGACCAACATGGCAAGCTAATAGCCAGTAACATTAAATACAATGACATAGTTCGCAGGGTTCTTGGAACTACCTCGGATAACATCCCTGTGTTTATCGATGAAGGTAGAATCAAAGATTCAAGTATATCAATTACAAATCTGTTACAAGATGAAAAAAGTTGTAGCGGATCATTCAAAAATTACCGGTGACATAATGACAGGTGAACTCAGCATGAACAGAACTAAAATAGTGGTGTTAAGAGATCCAACATCTGATGAAGAAGCCGCAATGAGTATGACGTTCATGTCAGTATGTTTACAAATCTCCATAGAAACTTTAGAAAAATTAATGAAACCACAGAGGAATTCTTTGGTACTCCACTCACTGCTGACGCAAAACTCTCTGATATCAAAACTAACATTAACTGATCAAGACAACACTCAAAGATGTCGTAAGTGGAATTCCTGAGATCGTTAACAAAATTAGTCTGATTAATATCCCACCCGGAGTTACTCCTGGGCATATTACTAACATCGTATACACAGTATCATCTGGATTCGCAACATGGTCTAACAAAATAATATTATCAAACATACTGCAACAGTTACTGGTGTTTATAGGCTGTCTGTGTTCAGTGCTGCAAAATTAGAGATATTTACAACATATCCATGGTTTTCCGGGGTTGTGACTATCATATTAAAAAGCGGAACCGAAGAAACATTTATACTGGAAGCAGCTGATAAGAAAATAACCGCAACATCTTACTGGTGGTGTCTGGAATTTGTAACTGAAACACCTCAATTAGTTATGCATCCATGCTACTGTTTATTTAGGGGGCGCCCCAGCGAAACAATGTTAGAATATTCAGCACACGTACAACCACCAAGATCAGCACATGGACTCCCGACCGAATGGGAGAGAAATATATTCCAAAGATCATCATTTGGGATGTAGTGTGCACAGTGTCGTTGTTAATATTAAAAACATTTCTTGATTGGTTGTTATTGAAAAATACAGCTGTGATAATGTGCGGCGATCATGGTCAACCACCACCATTTGTTGGACCATCTCCACACGATTGGTTGAAGAATTTTGTAGACTATGTTACAACCAAACAAAATTCAGTGTGAAAAAGCGTGTAAAATAATTCCAGAAACTCACTTGAACGACTTTTGGGATACATGGTGACCAAATGAATTGATAGTGGCAAGTAAGAAAATAGTCAGAGACACACTTCAACAACAGTTGTTTCAGTTACATAAAGAAAAATTTCCAACGTTGCCAGTGCCGCTGTGTTATAGACCAGCTGATACGCAATGGCAAAATACTGATGTTGATATACCAGGACAGACAGAGAAACAAAATCTCGCATTAAATGATATTACTGCAGTTGATGTCAGTGTTGTTGAGGATGCGCTACTTGCTGATAAATCCCGTGGACGCTAGGATACGTGATAACGATTCACTCATCTCAAGGATTAACTATTACCGATACGGTTGTTTGGATCATTGATGATAGTATTGAATGGCCAAACCTGGTTTTACTCGCAGTGTCCAGAGTCAGAAGAATATCTCAGCTGCGAAGAATTGTCTTGGACAAGTCAGTGATCAATGATGACCTCGATAAACGTCGAGGTTACAACGATATAATAAGAAAAAAATTAGCCAGTTAAAAACAAAGTGACAAAAAAAAATAATCGAGATTTTGATATTGATGCCGAATTTATCATAACACTGAAGCAGCAGCAGAATAATCATTGTGCAAGTTACAATTGTATAATGTTATGGCAGTACTCGAGTAATAATCCAAGACAATTTACCGTGGACAGAAAAGATAGTAGCCGCGGTCATACACGAGAAAATACGATGTTGACCTGTCTTGAGTGCAATTGACGTCGAGGCACTAGTTAAGTGATCTGGGCGGTAATTGTGTGTCTTCAGGAATTACTTGTAATTGCTCACGTGTAAATCCGCGCTGAGGAGCAGTTGAATCCAGTCTGTAGATTGTGGATCATGTTATGTTAGATATCTTGTGTGTCGTTATGCTCCAAATAAGATCAGTTGCTCTCTTTTTACTGCCTTCAAGTTCACCGGGCTCATATTAATATCTCACAGTGTATTACTCAGCACTGGCTGCATTGAAAAATCATGTTGTACGGGTATATGTTTTTTTGTGACCGCGCCAATGGGTTTCATGTTTGTTGCTTGAGTAATCTCATTATTTAATGCGGTTATCACATTTGGTAATCTTGCAACCCATTCGCGAGATCTCGTCTTGAATGAATTCCTTCGCGTATTGATATCCAAATAACCATTCAGCAAGTGTTTGATTAAATTGTTCAACAATTGCCTGATCGCGATGAATTGCAGTATGTCCTCGTCTGATGGTGACGTTATGTTGCTTCATCAGCAATGATACTACACCCTGAAATTCTTTGCCAGGATCAACTTGTAACAGTTGTGACCATTGTAAGGGTCCACGGTGTTAATTCCTTTAAATGCAGAAGCAACTTCAGTTGCTGTCTTTGTTGACAACGGTTCTGCTTCTTTATATCTACTTGCAACATCAACTGCAGTTAACGCATATTTCTATGTTATTTGATGTCTTCGGATTTTAATGTTATCATGTGGTAAAAATAAAATATCAGCCTGATGAACTTCATTAGGAACCCTAACACCAAAATGTGCAAAGTGAATTTGTTTAGGTGGTGGTAGATAAATTTGCCATATTGCCTGTTTGGATAACCATTTTTTTAGCAGTAACACATGTAACCTTTGCTGCTTCAGCGAGTTTACTAATCGCTGCATTACCCTTCCAGTATCCTCTTGGGGAATAATAAATCGATTCCATTTATTAATTAATTACCAGCACCTAGTGTTAATTTACCTTTCATTGTGGATCTTACTAACCAATTAGCCAGTGATTCCTTTAAAGATTTATTCGTAATGAAATTTAGCGCATGAATTAATTTTACATCTGCTATATGTCTGTGCTGTAGATCTTTACTTTTATAAGCTACATCATGAGCATGACACGCTTTATCAATAGCGTTTATCGGATATTCACCGGGTCTTGATTGGTCTTGGTTGTCAAGTCTGATATCAAGTCGTGTTCCAGGACCACAGTAATTATATCCTGGAAGATGTTTTTCTCCTGGGTATTTAGCCCACGGAGCCCCAGGTAACTTTGTTAATTTTGCTGCAATATCACCTCCGTGTTGCTTTTTTTTTAAACCCGACTGTGCGGGAATAAATTTAAATTTCTTTGTACCTCATCGTTCACACTTACCTGTAACCGCTGATCTGTTATTTTTTGTTGTAATATTTGTTAGATCACTTGTTGGGGTACGCATCCTGCATTTCACACCATATAAATCCATATTCTTTTTATACACCATGAATGTAATTGATTTCTCAGCGGCAAGAAAACAAGAACCAGTCAAGCATCATGCAGCGCTACCAAATTCTATCCGAATGATTATCATAAGCCCATCTGGAAGTGGTAAGATGCAACTGTTACTTAATTTGATAATGAGATGGTTAAAATGGGATAAGTTGTATTTGATTGCTCCGTGTGTAGATGACCAGCGTTGCTATGATGTACTCAAGGATTTTAATGAAAACGCAAGATTGTTGGATGACGACATCATTGAATTTATAACCGATATTGATGAAGTACCAAGTGTTGATGATTTAGATGGATTTATTAATAATTTAGTCATGTACAATGATGTAATGCTGGACAAACAGTCTAATCCAGCTAGAATATTTTCTTGAGGTAGACACAAAAACACTGATGTGATTTATGTAACCCAGCGATAAACACAAATTCCTAAAGTGATCAGGGATAATTGTAATATTCTTGCTGTGTTTAACAGAGTTGATACTCATACGTTACGAAATATTCATCAGACCTGGTGTAGCGGTGATATGGATATAAATAAATTTAGAAACTTTTTTTCATGAGCAAGCTACTCCACACGGATTTATACAATTTTTGGATAAAATTAGCAGCAACGAGGGCGCTGCACCTCCAAATTGGCAACAGATATGATCACATATTTTCCTTCAATCAGCGATGGCTGGGTTGTCAACAGAGTTGTCTTATACTGGATATCGCGATTTATTTTGCGATTTTCCAGGAAGGCTTATTTTGCGAAATGGAGAGTGAACCAATTAGAGGTAGTCCGCCCTCTCTGCTTCTCAAGTCAAAGTTTGATTCTAATTTTATTGGGTGGGAAGTATAAAGGGTGGGCATGTGATCACTAAGGCACTTATGGAGTTCATGAAATTACAATCAATCAAATTTCGACTTGGTAAGTGTAGTTTAATTTATAATTTCACTTCCCCCATAAGTGCCTTATGATCCCATGAAATTTCAGAGAGAGGCTTCCATTTATGAGTAGATTAACAACAACTAGAAGAAAAAGAAGAAAACTTGTATATGTTGGTATTAAACCAGATAACCTAAAGTAACACTGTACATTACATGACCATTATAAAATGCTGGATGCTTACAAGATCTTTGTACTGAATTCTGTCTAGCCTCTAATGGGCTTGTTTTAGAATTTCCTGAATGTATAGGCACTAGCACAACCAGCTGCCTTCAAGACTGTACACAATCGTACTCTTTAGCACAGGCTGCAGAAACAGATGCAGCTTTTATGCTATGAACCCGGAAAACTGAGGCATTAATACCAGACTTTCTCATAACAGTCTTTATCCAGTTTGGTATTGTACTTTTAGCAACTTTTTTATGTGCAGATTGTGTGCAGATAAATAACTGTGTTTCAGAATTTCTCAAAAGTTTGGTCTGTTGTAAGTAACTCTGTAAACAAGACACAACACACAATTTTTTGTCACTGGAATAAGATTAAAAAACGAAGGGCTCCACATGTTTACCTGGTTTAGATTGTTTCAGCAATGAAGGAATGTGTATCTGTACACTGTTAACACCAAATTTACTTTAATTTAAGGTGAAGCATGTGACACCTCTGTCATGTTAAAAAAGCAAACAGCATGACGAACTTCATGGTTCAGTTACTGCAATGACAATTGGTCATTGCCTTGTAAAGAGAGAAAATAGTTAAGCACAAGCTGCACATCCCACACAAATGAGTACTTTGGAAATGAACACTTTGCAATGAACACCCCTCTCATAAATCCCTTAAGTAAAACATTCTTGCTTAGAGTGGATTTAGAAGTAAGACTACTTAATGATGAAATTGCAGATCTATTTACAGAACTATAACCAAAACCTTAAAAACTCTATAACAATAATCACAGGTGGGTCAAGTGGATTAATCTGTCTTTGGTTTGAAAATAACATCCACTTCTGGCGATGACCCCAATACTGTCTTTTAGCTGATGTTCTCCATGAATTGATGATGAGACAAGCAGCCCTTTCTGATATTCCTTGATTTTTTATTGCTGTCCAGATGAGTGAAAAACACCATCTTCAATTTGTGGAGGGGGTTTTGTCATTTGGATTGTGTGCCAAGTGTAAAATTTCTTGTGGACATGGCAGTGAAACTACTTTATAATTAGAGTGCACATTAGATATCCAACTATACACTGATATACACTGTCTGTTCTCTACCGAAAGTGACAAATAAGCATCAAATTCACCTTTATGTATCTTTATGTATTTATCTTTTTCATATTCTAGATCTTTATAATATAAAGGTGCATACTATACATCTGGTTCACAAGCAACAAGCTTTCCAACAAGTTGAGCCAATTCATGAATAGTGATGTTCTGTTTCCACAGTATGTCAGAACCTGAGCAACGAGACTGTCTGCTTTATCATGAGTTTGACAGTTATTGTGACAGAGTCCAGCAAAAATCCAACAAATTTTATTTTCTGTGTTGGTTTAAACACAGATTTCCTGGGGTGAACAGTTAAGACCAATCTATTAAATGTACTAACTCAGTTTCCTTAACATTAAGAGGGTCTCAAGGAAGAATAGTCCTTGACTAATGAGTCACCCGCTATAAATAAAGCATTATTATTATTATTATTATTATTATTATTATTTTGCCTACAATGATCATAAGTTTCCCCCCCCCAAAACAACTATTTCAATGTATGCCACATTTGTGAACCCTTTTTGTTTCAATGATGCAAAAACTGGCTTCAACAGCTTGGTGAAAATGCATGGTGCAGATGCCAAAGCATTTGACAAACAGCTAAATTCATATATATCCCCAAACTGCTGCTTGCTGCTGCTTTTTTCCGAGCAGCTGAATTCCAGCTTTCTGGAATTCATTAAGCTTAGTTACCTGCCCATTCCGGATATCTTCAAAAAGCTAGTTTGTGATGGGATTCAACACAGCACAGCATGTCAGCTTGCTCTGATTTTATGAGTTCATGATGCTTAAAACTGAAGTCATTGAACAGAAATGATGACATTGAAAAAGTGTCCACGACAAAGGCCCTAAATGAATTCAGCAGTAATTCTTGAAGATTTTTTTTTATGCTTCTTAAACAATTCCATTTCCCTTAAGGTGGGGACCAACATTTCCCCAACTGAGTTTGCAACTTTTACAGTAATATATCAACACTCCTTGCCTGTTTTGACACTGCATTCCAGAACTCAATACTGACTCTGGGCACCTTTAAATTGTCACAATTTCCTGGTGTGAGATATTTCTCCTGTAATGGTTTAACCTTGTCATGCGTTAACACTGAACATTGTCCTTTACTGACAACTTCCGCTAATTTTTCATCCACATTTAGACCTGCTTTTTGGTGTTCAAGCATAAAACTTTCCAACTCTGCAAACAAATCATCACATCTGCATTGACCTCAGCAGAATCTCTATCTGGCATAATTAGCCCTGCAACATCCACATCCAAGTTGACGTCCCCTTTTTCGTGCATAGTGTCCAAATCCTTTTCAAAATGACCAATGTGTGCCGATTCTGCAGAAACCGCAGCTATGTGTTTGGCATTTGGGTTTTACTAGCAACACTGGCCAAGATTTCTTCCATTTTTGTCGTGCATGCATGCATTTTGGACACAACATCTGCGTTTTGTGTCCACAACTGACACTGCATAACTAATTCTTTATCCAGGGTTAGTTGCTGATGGCAAATGCACTTGTTTCCCCATCAAACCTGTTCCAGAAACCATACTTACATCATCTGTGCATTTTTGACAATTTCACTCATTAAGCCTTTCCCCTCTGGGATCTGTCTTTAGTGGTTCACACCCTCCATTGTCTTGAAGTTGAGTGTGTGTGTGTGTGTGTGTGATTTGAATTTTAATGTAGCTTTAACAATTTTTCAGTCATATTGATACAATGTCTGCAGTGTGGCACTTTATAGTGATGTCTAGCACTGAGGCATCATGCCGCAGACATGTGGCATGATGTCCCATCCAGTCACATTATCCTGACACCAGGCCGACCAGTCTTAACACTAACCTCTTAATGCTGAGTGCCAAGCGAGGCAGCTATTAGTACCATTTTTTTAAAGTCTCTGGTACGACTCGGCAGGGGATCAAACCCACAACCTCCCACATCCGAGGAGGACGCTCTAACCACTAGGCCACCGGAACTGTCTTGAAGCTGAAGTTCAGTGAAAATCACAAAAGTTGGGAAACTGCAACACTTTGCCTTTGCAAAGGTGCAACCCAATTTATGCAAATTAGTGCTCTGGAATGCACAAAACCAATGACTGCAAAACCTTTCTTCCGAAGTCATAAATTATGCTGTTAATTTTTTTTTGTTTTCTTCTTTAATTTGCTCCCAAACAATATACTTCCATGAAACCATTGTTCTGATCAGCCACGTGACCAGCGTCATCTCATGGGATCATGAGGCACTTATGGGGGAAGTGAAATACCTATTAAAAATCTGAAGTATTAATGAAAACCCCCAACACATTCTGACTTAGATTATCAAAAGTTACATTTTAATTAGGTATGGGCAGTATCGTTTCTATGCAGAAATAACTGGAAGATTGGTTTCAAGATAATTTTATCATTTTTTTTCTATGACCTTAACTTCCTTTCCATATATTGCCATTTATTACAATAATTCTGAGGTTTCTTTAAAACTGTCATAATAATTAAATAAAATACAACGGAATCCATGAAACTAGTTCAATTAAAGTGTCACCTAAGATACTTCATACAGACATACAACAGTAATGCCAATGGTATTATAGCTCTGCACTTCTTCCATTCCAACTTTAAAGTGCTATCAATCAGATTTTTCCTCTGATAACCATTAAATAGTTAATTTTTTTGTGAAGCTGTATTCCAAAACATCAGAATTATCTATTGGAACTGGATTTGATTACATGTTGGCATTAAAATCTCCAATGGAGACTCCATTACATACAAGCATTCATTTCTGCCTCTTCAATCAGTTAACACAAGGTAACAAACATGAAATCTGCCCCTCGCTGATTCTGTGAATGTCAGTCATCTTGCTTTAACTGGATGAAGACAAGTACATGTTACAGTGGCTTCTGACTGACAGAAATGAGTCTACGACAACAATGTTTGTAATGATTGAATAAATGGAATTTCACTAGTCTTTTAACACTTTTTGATTAGCTTGCTGAAAAAATAACAGAACTTACCTCTAAGGCTGTGAATTACTTCTTCATGCTTTGCTTTCTCAGCCAAATACCGACTTCTTCTCCTGTCGAAAACATGTTTCACCACATTACTCTCACAATATGGCCACATTCGGTTCTTTTCGTAGCACACAGCAGATGCGAAATATGCAAACCAAGTCACAAGAGACTAAAATTAATGTGACCACAGAAGTTATACCTTAATTTTCTAAGGAGATTTATTAAAAGATCTGCTAGTTTTCCTTATGAATAAGAAAATAAAGACACAGATTTTCACTCTGCTTGTGATTAGTAAAGCTAAAAATGCAGGGTCATGTAGTAGGCTTTCCCCAATCTATTTATAGCTGACCAATGACAACATTTTATAGTCTATCTAATATCTATCTATCTATAAATACGTTGATGCAGTCACACTTGAGTATTAAGCAATGGGTGGTGCGTGGTCAAAGATAAAGTAAAGACGGAAGTGACAGGACAGTCAGAAAAGTAATGATAGGGAAGGCAGAAATATGTAAGGAGTGTCACACGTTTTCATTCCTTCATACTCAAACCAATTCGGCTACCATAATCATTATGGCAATCAGATATGGAACCTCAACCGGCCTAGCCCTGAGAATCACTAGGTCTTACTTGTAGCTGACTAGTTCATTAGAATGTGATTTTGGACAGCTCCAGCTTGTGAGATGCCAAGTCAGGAGCTTCTGCGATTATTGATGGTAATTTGTTCCAAATCCCTATTGTACACGGTAAGAAGCTGAACTTGAAACAATTTGTTGATGCTGACTTTAATTGGAACTTTTTACTGTAGTTTGCCCTAGTTTAGCTATATTTGTCCACTGGTATGTCCACTGTGTTGTTTGCTTGTACATCATGGTCAGCTGGGCCTTGGTTCACCTGGACTCGAGTGATTCCCACTGGAGATAGTTCAACATTGCACTGACACAGCTCTCCTCTGAATCATCTCTATCTTATTTATTAGATCTTTATTATGTGGGTTCCATAGTCGAGCAATACTCAAGACCTGGTCGAACCAGACTGAAATATGCCACACTTTTTACTTCTTCATTGTTGATTTGGAGGTTGCAGAGCAGAAAACCAAAGTTACTGTTCCCTTTTTCACTATCTTGTCTATATGCCTTTTCCAAGACAGATCTCTGGACAATTCAATCCCGAGATATTCTGTTGGCTAACTTGTGCCCCTAAGAGTATATTTGGACAAGATTGGTGATTTTTTCCTGTAAATTCTTAGGATGCTGCATTTTTCTGGGTGGAACAACATACCCCAAATTCTTTCCCAGAGGGTTAGTTGGTTCAGGTCTCCTTGAAGGATCTCACAGTCCATTTATTCCCCGGTAGACTATACAGTCATCTGCAAAAAGTCTCATGTTGGATTTGACACTCACAGGTAGATCATTAATGAACACCGGGAAGAGGATGGGACCCAAAACACTACCTTGAGGTACCCCACTAACAACCGGTGCTGGGTCTGATGTTGCTCCATCTACTATAACTCTCTGCGATCTGTCTGTCAGGAAATATCTGATCCATTTCTGGATGTTACCCCTGATGCCATAGTGGTCCAACTTACTGAGGAGTCTTTCATGGGGACACAATTTAAAGCCTTACTGAAGTCAAGGATAACAAGGTCATACTGCTTCTCTCTGTCTAAGGATTTGGGGAGCTCATCCATTAGGGTAATGAGCTGTTGTCTGTTCAAAGGAAACAGGCCTACTCTTGATGGGAACAAATACAGTTTGCATAATATAAAATATGAATTTGATATCTGGATATCTAAAGTGGAAGCTTTTGATTATGTTAACTCACACTTTTAGAAGACCTTCTAAAGTATTTACTTCAACCACCTACAGAAGTAATTTTATTGAATAAACAACCTGGGACAGAAGCAATTTTGAATCCAAACCAACCTGGCATATATGTTTTTTTAAAAGTTAGGTCCCCAGGTCCCATTTATGTTTTAATGGAACAGCCCTTAAGCAAAAATCTCTAAAATTCAATGACTTTCAATGACCTATGTGAAATATCAATGGCTTTCAAGGCTTTTAATTGAGGTGTTCATTTCACAATGACTTTTAATGACCGTGTGAACCCTGGGTGTGGATAGATGGTGGATGGCAGTATAGATGGAAATGTGGATTGATGATGGATGTCAGAACATATAGAAATGTGGATACACCAACAAATGGCAGGGTAGATGGGGATATGAAGATTGCCATCTTCTTTTGACAATAAAGTGAGGATAGCAAATGACTGAGGGTACCAGGCTTAGCATATAACTGAGTGCTGAAAATCTTTCTAGAATATTTAACTTGCATGGTTTAATCCCAAACAGTAGGGGATTACTGACAGAACACTTACTTGTATGGAAAAATAACAACACAAAACAGTGAGATATTAATGTCAAAGCATACCTCATACATCCACTGTATGATAGGATCTGGATAACTACAACCAACTGTACTACACTGGAATGTGGCTGATATCATGCTTAGATCAACATTTTCACTTGGCTCCTGTGTGAAGCGGATTCCTGTGGGCACAGCTGAAAAGAGAAAATAGTGTGTTCAAATTCCAATTGTATAAATAAAAAAGACCTACCCCGAATACCATAAATACACAACTCCAGATAATTTTTTCTGTCAAATGAGTACATTACTCTTCATTTTGAAATGTAATGAGTAACCAGCAAATTATCTATCAGCATCGTGCATAAATCACTGGGTCATGCTTGTTTACAACAGTCAAGAGACTGTTTGGAAGACTATACCATCAATTTTCTAATCTATCATTTAATGAAAATCTTCAAAAATATATGTTACAATAAAATATAATCTGGTTTGCAATTTCTGGATGTGCTTTGTGCTTGCATCTAAGAGTGTTTTGTACACTACTACACAAAAGCAGCATATCACAGCAAATATAAATTTTTAATTGTTTTTCGGTGTCAACAACAGCTAACAATAGTACAGTGAATGGCACACTGTAGACATGCGCATGTTTGGTATGGTTGACTCTTAAAATTATTCAACACATCTAGATGACCTAGATTTTGGTCTTAGAGAAAATTAACACTTGAAACTGTAATCATAACCTCTATCCTTTAGACCTCAGAATCCAAATATTTCTTTATCACCCAAAGTGTAAGAACAGTACTTTATAAGCCTCCCAATCTTTAATAGTCCTCTAAATAGCACTGCTTGGGTATGGCTGACTTGCAAGGCTATTCATTGCGTTTCAATGATCATGACCTTTGGTCAAGGTATATGGTCTTGAATTTAACTCTAGAAACCATTACTATGATTGAACTCTTACCTTGAGACCATTAAATCCATTTGTTTCTTTATTACCCCAAGTACAAGTCATCAAAATAGTTAAGTCAAGGAACTTACTGTCTTTCTGAAAAACCAATTTCACTGAGAGTAACAATGACTATGACTGTGCCTTTCTGATGCCATATCTTAAACAGGCCATTCCCATGCCTTGGTCAAATTGCATGATCTAGAAATGGAAGTTACAAGGACCTTGACTTGACCTCTGAACAAAATCCAGAAGGCTTTCTTCTTACACAATATACAAGTTAGCCACAAACACTTGCAGCTGTACATGTACAAAAAAATATTTGTTTCTCCAAGTCAGTGACCTTGACCTTGAATGTTTTACCCCAAAATTCCCAAAGTGCAAGCCATCAATAATGTCTGATTAGGATCTATAATGTACAGAAAACACTGGTCTTCTTTCAGTAATGACCTTAATGTTTGACCTTTAGCCCCAGAATCAATAGGGTTCTTCATTATACAAGCGCAAGCTAACTACATGTACATAGTAAACTGTTGTTCTACATTGTAACATGTAAACTGTGTAATAAATAAACATGGACCACTAATCAGGCTCTGCCAGTGAAATATTGTGAACCATAGTGCCTAGGAAATTACAAACGATCTTTCAAGAAAGAAAGGTCTTTGTTAAAATGAAAATTGGTGTTTAATAGTTTTGAATTAAAGATCTTGAAAGAACAAAATATTCTTAATTTTATTTTAATGAAAAGAACAAATTTCAAAACAACAACAAATATTTAACATATAAACCAGAATCGAGTACAATAACAACTGGAATATCTCTTTATCCTTCCTACACATATACATGTGTAGGAGAGGGTGAATAGAGATATTCCTGCTGTTATGTGCTGAACTCTGGTTTACATTTTAAATATTTTTATACAAGTAAACATCAAGCAGGGTTCCCGTAATTTTTAAAATGAAACCTTCCTGGTGTTTTCCCAATTTTTCTTGGAAGAAATTGATTTTCTGGGTTCACTTATGGCCCTTACACAGTGGAATCAAGAACATTTTAGTTTTGAAAATGTGTCTTTCAAATCAATAGCTGTTTCCATTTGAAGATGCTCCCCTAACATATAGGTGAATCATATATCCTGTACTATATGATAGGATGTATCACTAAAAACAAGAATAACCATTGACATTTGTATAAATTTTAATGTAATTCATTTAAATTTAAATAATAAACATGTTAACTTCAATCTCCTTTGGGGCCATCCATTTAGTACATACTCGTAAGGGAGAGATCAACTAATAATATATATGACGAAATGGGGGGGGACCTCAATAATAATAGGAAATGGAGAGAACCTCGATAATCATATTAAACTTATTCACATGTCACAAACAACCTAATAATTTCAGAAACCATACTAAGAGTAGCAGTGCTAATAGATTTGAAGATGGCTGCTATGGGGACCATATTTAATATCTGTGTGTCAGGATTTTCATTGAGTCCCAAATAGTCCCTGGGATGAATTCATCTCACGTTTTAAGAAAATCTTCAAATGGTTGTTTAGAAGAATAGCAATTACAAACTTGTGCCAACTAAGAGTGAATAAACAATGAACAGCATGCCACTGCATTGGTTTCTTGAAGAGACTGATTCTCTACTGTCCAAATAAGAACTTTTAGGAATTCAAGATAAGACCATTTCTGGCAATATCAAGTGCTAAGATTTTCAAACATAAGCTAATCTGACAGTCTTATTTAAAGTAGGATTGGCATAATTTTCATGTACAACAAAATGAGACACCATTAGAAGAATTTTGGCAAACTCCTATGTTGATATGACCATTTATTCAGGAGAATTAGTGAAATGGCTTTCAATATGTACACCATGTAAAATTATAGCAATAACAAGATCTTCAAGCTGGATGCCATTGTGACCATAATTTATGTCAAATTGGTAGCATTTTCATCTAGGAAGGATCCAACTTGCAAACCAAATGCAGCACTGAATCCCAGTTAAGTGTCACTACCAAGACTTGGTTACTGAGCTTGAGAAGGTACTGTACAAAGACCTGCAGGAAATAATGGACTTCTTCAAGAAATGAAGCTACAGCCAAGCACAACAAAGACAGTCTCCAGCATCTTCCACCTTAATGCAAATGCAAACCATGAGCCTTGTTGTATTCTGCTTAACACATTAAACCCTAGTGACGACTTAATGGGGCAGGAGGTAGTAGCCTACTGCCGAACTCTGTAGCGTCATGGTCATGCAAGATACACTAAAGTGGGTGGTATTATAAAAAGGTAGACAGATGTAGCTCTACAATGATACCAAATAATCTGGAATATCTGGTTGCACTACAAAATACAGATTAAAAAAACTCATTTTTTGGACCAGACTTTAATTTACTCAAAATTTGCCCATGGTTGGAATCTGATTTTGTGTCTGGATTTTAGACTTTTTGGTCTCAGATCTAAAGCAAACCAGTGTAAACTGCAAACAGACAGATGAGCCTTTGTAAAAAGTAGGATAAGATGGGCATTTGGAATAAAGAGTGGTCTCCATACAAAATTAATGGCTCTGTTTAGCAACAAAAAAAAAAAAGAACTCCAACTTTTACCTTCTGCTAATGCACGAGCCAAATAGCCAATGAAAACCGATGTTTCTAACAAAAAAAGGCAGTATGTTATTGAAAGATGACCAGGGATTTGGTGTTTTCGAGTCTATTCAGAAATAGCTTTCAAAATGTGTTTCCTACTTGATTTTGAGGCGCAAATGACATAAAGCTCCAGGGGTTAATGTGTTAATGGGCAGCAAATAAAAAACAACCCAACACCAACATACCTTGGTGTGACTCTGGACAGATCACTTTCTATAACCACCTGAAGACTGCTGCAGCAAAACTGAGCACTCAAAACAACCTACACCTCAAACTGGCTGGCTCAACCTGAAGCATTAGTGCTCAGACACTCAAAACATCAGCACTGGCCCACTATTATTCAACAACTGAGTACTGTGCTTCTGACTCTGGGCTCGATCATACCATACCAAGCTAATTGACATCCAGATCAACACAATGCCCACAAACTCTTGAACAATGTGTTCTGCTCCTTTACCATGACTGCCGGTAATCAACAACATTCCTCCTCCACAGCTCTGTCACCAGGAAGCAGCCACAAAACTGCTGGCTAAGGTCATTAGCTTTGCACCCTCCTTAATAGGCAGCAAATAAAAAATGACCTGACACCATCAACCCTTGGTGTGACTCTGGACAGATCACTTTCTATAACCATCTAAAGAAAACTGCAGCAAAACTGAGCACTCAAAACAACCTACACCTCAAACTGGCTGGCTCAACCTGAGGCACTAGTGCTCATACGCTCAAAACATCAGCATGGCCCCCTGTTATTCAATAGCTGAGTATTGTGCTCCTGTCTGGGCTTGATTGTCCCATACCAAGCTAACTGACGTCCAGATCAACACAACAATACACATAAACTCGCTAACAATGTGTTCTGCTCCTTTACCATGGCTGCTGGTAACCTACAAGACTCCTTCACATTTCCATCGCCAAGAAGCAGCCACAAAACTGCTGGCTAAGGATTATGCCTTTGAGAAACTTGCACTGTACATGGACATCACTTCACATCCAGCTGTCTGCTTGGCTTTGAGACATCCAGTCTTGTTAGGTCCATTGCCGGAGGATAGGACAGCTATTTCGGCATGGAATGACTAGTAGTCTTCAACATATGTTGTAAACCACTCCCTCGCAGCTTAGCCATCCATCTGCCCTTCTGGCTTCAACCTTCCACAACATTTGTGGACCAAGATGTACCGTTTCCGGACAGATCAAGGTTGTGCAGTCATCCTTCTCCAATGGGACCAGGCTACAGAGTCTTCCTGTAGCAGTGGTGCTTTACAGACCATGCCACACATTGTGAACAACTGTCCAATGACAAACTAACCCAGTGGACTGAATCTCTATACCTTGCTGATGTCGACTGTGAATTGGCTGGACATCCAATACATACGGTAAATAAATAAATCTAGTATCAACCCGACTGCTTATTAAATCTTCTTGTCAAAACAGCATGATGATATGACTTGCTATTCAGCAGGAGTAGAAAAGGCAAGATTTCAAGATGTCTTCCATGGAAGTCATATTGTACACTAGACTGATACCATTTTCATTTAAGAGACATCATAAAAAATCGTTTAGATACAACCCTATGAAGATATAACCACACATTCAGGAGGAGTGGTACTAAGAAGATTTTCAAGATGGCCAATAAGGAGGCCATACTGGATTTCTGAGCAAAACATTTTCATTCAGGAGTAAGTAGACATCACTGGAAATCTTCTGCTGTAAACCTCACGTTGATATGACTTTCCATTTATTAACAGGAGAAATAGGTGTCACAAATTCTCCTACACTTAATGAAATACTTAAGATAGCAGAGGGTGAATGTTTGGGACAGGTGGTAATCACTAAAAGAACAAAGATAAACAGCAGAAAATACACAAATGACATTTATTGACATATAACACTAACAATGGAAACACTCACACATTGCCACCAACGCTACCTCTTGTAATTATAAAAAAAATGTTAAATTAAATATGCTTCATAAAAGTTAATTGATGTTCTATTATTCATCTCTCTTTTTAATTGTACAGTTCTATCACTGCACTATATTAGGAACTCACCAAGGTCAAGTTTTCCACTTCTATCATGATGCAAATGTCATTCCACAGTATGGCTCCATGAATTTACAGTCTTTTGTCCACAAGTCACCAAATTATATATATATATATATATATATATATATATATATATATATATATATAGATAGATAGATAGATAGATAGATAGATAGATATATTCTTTACAAAACAAGATGTTAACATTGCCACAATTGAACAGCATTCACTGTTAAAAAGTCAGTCACAAAGTCAAACCACCCTGCTGATATAACCATCCATTCCAGAGAAGTAGCAATCACAAGATTTTCAAGTTGACCACTGTGTAGTCCATATCAGAAATCTAAACAGATTCTGAAGTAGGGATAGCAAGATGTCAAAAATGGCTGCTATGTCATCAGTCGCAAAATATTGTGTTATTCTTGCCTTGCATACTTTAATCAATTAGGCAACCTTGAGCCAGGATTATCTGTTTAAGTTGTTTTGTTAACTCTGAGCACCTATGCTACCATGATTACTATTCATGCTGCTTTGTTCTAATTATAGGACAAGTAATAAATAACTTTCATATACGTCAGTTTACAAATTGCTAGCATAAGCAAAATCGCATGAGCAGCATGTTAGTGATGAACAGTCTGTCAAATTGATCATTTCTTAAGTGTGCTGGTTATGATTAGAGTGAGAAGAGTAATCTCTTTTAAAGAATACCGCTCCGATGGCATAGGGGTTAGAGCATCCGCCATGGATGCGGGAGGTCATGGGTTCGATCCCTGGCCGAGTCATACCAAAAACTTCTAAAAATGGTACTAACAGTTGCCTCACTTGGCACTCAGCATTAAGAGGTTAGTGTTAGTACTGGTAGGCCTGGTGTCATGATAATGTGACTGGGTGGGCCACCATGCTACATGTCTGCGGCATGATGCCCCAGTGCTAGACATCACTATAAACTGCCACACTGCAGACATCCTAACAATATGACTGAAAAATTGTTAGAGCTAAATTAAAAATCCAAATCTAGGATTACAGTGAGAAGAGCATCTGATTTATTTTCAAGAAAACTGTGACCTTGAACTTTGTCCCATATGATGAAGGTAAACGTATGCAAGAGAAATAAAACATTGTCATTAGTTATATTTATAAGATGTCATGAACCTTCTACACAATAAACCCAATTTTACTACAAAACCTGGACTTGTTTTCCTCTTCTTGCAGCAGAGAATAAGTTCTGTAACAGATAAGTATGTATGTAAGGTCTCATGGTGATCCACCTAGTAAAGGAGGAATGGCAATAGCAAACAACAGTTCTAACTGACAGACAGACCTTAGATGACAGACAACACCTGAAATCAATTAATTATAAAGATGGACATAGTGGTAACATCATTTGCTTTTAATATTTTCATGGTGGGGCACAAAACAGTAAGTAAAAACTGCTGATAGCAACTGATTCATATCAGTTGCATGGACAAATACCAGACTCCTGCTTGGCATAAATTTCTGTAATAATATTAATAATAATGCTTTATTTATTACTGACTCATTAGTCAAGGACTATTCTCCCTTGAAGCCCTCTTAAGGAGTGTAACAATGCACATTATATGAAGTTAGCAATAATTACTGTTTATTGTAACATGTTTCATATCAAAATACAAAATTCCTTTACCTATTAGAAACAAATACATGCTAACCATATCTCTTCTTAAATATGTACTCTAATATTTTCAGCAGATTTTACATGTATTGGAATCTTGTTCCACAGAACTGTACCAGAGTATTGAAAACTCTTTTTAAATTGCTCTGTTCTTGGTTTTGGTGCAAGAAGGTTTCCATGTGATATTGATCTCAACTGGTATTGTGTTGAAAAAGGCCTCAATAAGTCCTGAAGATACTCAGGTGCAGTTCCATCAAGACATTTATATAAAAGAACTGCCTTGTGAAAATCTATCCTGTCATATATTGTGAACCATTTGAGTTCTGTAAAGAATGCTTTTGTGGGATGATCAATAGATGCATCTAAAATTACACATGCTGCTTGTTTCTGAAGTTTAAAATCCTGTCAAGCTCAGATTTAGCACAGTTTCCCCATACATTTGAACAATAAATCCATTGTTGGAAAAATATATGACTTGTAGTATTGATTGTGAGTTTCCATAGGTAAATATTTCTTGATTCTGCTGTGCAGGGCAATTTTGGATCACAGTGTTTTACAAAGCTTATCAATATGGTCATTCCATAATAAATTATTATCTATGGACACACCTACAAGCCTTTTATTGACATTTTCTAATGGATGATTATTTATTGCAAGAGATAGTTCTGGGTTCCCTGAATTGTGTAGCTTTTGTGATGTCCCCAAAATCATACATTTTGTTTTACCTTGATTAATTACTATCCTATTTTGTTTTGCCCAGTTCTGGGCTCTAATAAGGTCTGAGTTTAATCTTGTTTGTGTTTGGACAACTTCAATATCAGAACTAGATGTATACAAAGTTGCATCATCTGCAAACAAATCTGTATTTGTGGATTCATTATTTAATGGTAGATCAATGATCCAGATAAAGAAGAGGAGAGGGCCCAAAACTGAGCCTTGAGGGACCCCTGAATGAATTGTGTGAGTTTTTGAGAGCCAATATTGCCAATGCTTACTTGTTGAGACCTTTGGTTTAGGTATGATCTAAACCAGTTTAAAGAAGGATTGTCAAACCTGTAATAGTTCAACTTTTGCAGCAGAAATTCATGATCAACAAGATCAAGGGCTTTCTTGAAGTCAAGGAAAACAATCCCAGTCATATTTCCATTATCCATTTCCTTCAGCCAAAGATCAATTAATTTGGCAAGTTCTGTTTGGCACGAGTGGTACTTTCTAAATCTTGATTGTGCTTTATGAAATAGAGAGTTGTTGTTGTTGTGGGGTTTAACGCCATTTTTCAGCACACGATAGGCTATACATGGCGGCCAGTAGTAATGGTGGAGGAAGAACCTGGGAAAACCCCGGAAAGAACCACCGACCCACGAGAAGCTACTGGCAAGCTTTCTCACATACCCACATTGGCTGAATCCTAGACTCGAACCGCCGCAGACAGAGGTGAGATGGCAGTGATCCGTAACGAAGAGCGCTTTAGACCACTTGGCCACTCGGGGCCCCCTATGAAATAGAGAGTATGTTTCAAAAAATGTATAGACCTGAATGGCTACATGCTTTTCAAATAATTCTGACAATACAGGTAGAATTGATATCGATCTGTAATTCCCTAGATCCTCCTTTTCTGCTTTCTTAAAGATAGCTGTAACCTTTGCACACTTCAGTGTTTCTGGAAATTACCACTCATTATATTTAAGTTTATGATATACGTTAGTGACTTTGTTATTGCTGCTGCAGCAATTTTAAGAAATGTGTGGACCAATACCATCCAATCCATAGGATTTATTAATATTTACCTTAATTAGCATATCAAAAACATCAGTTTCACTAACATTAGCTATTGAAAAATAATTATCATCAGGAAGTTTAGATCTTGTAAATAACAGAAGAGCATCAATTGGGCTGTTAGTCTGGTTCTGAATACCGTTAGTGGAGATGCTTATGAAGAAATTGTTGAATATTTCCACAATGTCTTGTACAGATGTTGCTATATCCTCATTTTGCTTAAGTCTAGAGATAAAACAACTGTGCATGGGTGGGTTCAGCTTTTTTAGATGCTTCCACAATGTCTTGGTACTCTAACTTCATCAATAGGCTGTTTACAGTAGTTCTCTCTTGCCTTATCTATCAGGTGCTAAGCTTTATTCCTCCACTTTCTATAGTTTTTCATGTCTTTTTTCTTGTGGAAATTATCTCTTAAGTGCCTAGTTTCATTGATCTCAGGGGTAATCCACTTGGATATAATCTGGTGTTTAACCCTTTTTTGTTTTAATTGGGAAATGCTTATTTAAGGCTGCATTGAACATCCCATACCATTTGTCTAAGGCAGTGTTGACATCAGCTACATTGCAGACTGAATGGAAGGGTTTGCAAACTAAATCATTTAAGAACATTTCCTCATCAAACTATTTAAAGCCCCTGTATTGTATTTCATTGTGTTGGCCATTTTTAGATAATTTCAGAACATGTCTAGTTATACAGACTGGGTAGTGGTCACTCAGTGCATACACTGGCACATTAATTTCACTTACGTTTTCAGGTTTATTAGTATGGACATGATCTATGATAGTAGCACTTTTATCTGTTACTCTAGTTGGGGTGTTAATTAAGTAGAGTTTTATGTTTCAAAGTTACTTATCCATGTTAATGGTGGAGTTATCATGTAGTCAATGTTAAAATCACCTAATATGATAGTTTCTAAATCTTCCTTTAGTAATGCTTTTTGAATTTGAACCTCAAATCTATCAATCCAGTCAACTGTGGAACTAGGTGGCCTGTAAACTGAACATAAGAGTATTGACTTTGACTGGGCAAGGGTTACTTCGATCCAGATACTCTCTACCCCAGTAGGCTCTAGATCAACACGTCTGTTATAACTAATGGACCTGTCTACATAGAGAAGAATACCCCCACTCCCCATGGATTCTCTATCTTTTCTTTCAGAGCTGAACCCCTGTATTTGGAGAGCCAAATCATCAGTATCATCAGAAAGAAAGGTTTCCCATAGACCTAGAATACTGACTGATCTAGTTTGCTGTAATATTAACTTTATCTCATTCAGTTTAGGGAGGATGTGTTGAATATTTAGGTTGATTACTTGCAGACTTCTTTTGAGGAGGCCAAAAACATGACAATTTTGATCTGAGGATTGATCTTCAGACAAGGTAGTATGCCATGTATTGTTTTTAGACTTGACAGATTTCTTTACACTGCCTTGATTATTTACATAAACACATGAAGAAGATAACATACAAGATCCATCTGTTGTACCATGACCACATGTAGTGGATATTTGAGAATGTTCAATATGAAACTGATTTACATACATACAAGAAGACATTGACATATTAGACACTTGGGGGGCCTCAGAGGGAGAAGTAACTTGAACAGTATCACACAGTTGTTTACATGTTAACAAGTTGCACATTGTACACAAAAGTATACACATATTCTAATGCATTTTGTTGCTGGATATGTGTTGCATAGGCCTGTACATCATAGTCTTCTACCTATTGGTATGTGCACAACTTTTGCTTTATGTCCAAGTTCTTTACAAATATGGCAACGAATCTGTTTTCCATGCAGACACCAATGTGTTACATAACCATGCTCTCCACAATACAAGCAGTTTTCTGACTCGTGCCTAACCCCTTTTATAAGTCTTATGTACTGGTCTATATTCCTAAGGAGCATGGCAGTACCTCTGTTGGACAAGTGGATTTGGTCTCACTGGTATAATTGTTGGTTCACTCGATTGTCTTTGAAGAAGGTCCTGTATTGCAGAACAAACAGTATTTGGAAATTTTCACACAACATACTTAGTTGAGTCATAAGTGCATCCCTTCTTGGCGGTAGACCTGAGATGATTATTTTACATTCTGTGTTTTTTGACCTGATGCCATATAACAAGCCTTCATGATCATCATCAATGCCCTTCAAAGATTGGCCATTACTGTAATTATTGCCACCAATGAGAAGAATTACAGCATGATATGGTGACATATCCATTTCCAATATTTTTTCTGTAATAGTATTAATAGTTGCACATCTATGGATTTTTACATCAGTTTTATATAACCCTCTTGTTCTTACTCCTTTGATTATTGATGATCCTATGATAAGAGATCTGTCTTTAACTATGTTGCTGATTTTGACAAGTGGGGAATTCAGATGCATTGCTAGGACTTCCTGATTTCCATGACTAGACTGACTGAGTGGGGGATTCTGATGCACTGCTTAGACTTCTTGATTCCCATGACTATACTGAGTGTTTGGTGACTGCTGTATTTAGTATTTGTATTTAATTTAGCTTCATGCTGTGGGTAATTGGAGATTGTGGTTAGAGCAGTTCCTTCTGTACCTGGATTTGATGTTGAGAGAGACACATGATGGTCAGTGTTTGCAGTATGTGCTTTAACTGATTTTTGGCTCTGCCCATCTAATACCTGTAGAAGAGACTCATCTTGTTTAATTGGTGTGGTTGCATCTGTTTGTGTGTATTTTGATTTTTTTCTAATAGCTGGTTTTGGTATGGTCTGAGTGCCCTGACATGCTCTTGTGTTTTGGTCCTGTGACATGTTTGTGTATTGTGTTGTCTGGGTTTCCTGGCACACTTTTTTTTTAACCCTGGTTTATCCATTTGAATGCTGTGTAGACTCTTTGATTTTAGTGCTGAGAGTTCCTGTTCTAATCTTTCTACTTGGGCCTGGAGATAACCTATCATTACTAAGCACTGTATGGAGGTACAAGTCTGGTTGTGGGTTCCATGGAACTCAAAGGAATTTGTTTCACCTATCATAAACTGGGGTCCTGGAGTTTCCTCCACATTGATAGCAATCTGGCTTATTTCATGTAAAGCTGTGTTACTGTTGACTGGATTTGGAGATATGTGGGCTTCTGGGATGGGTGATGAAGCCCTTGGCTTAGAGGTAACTGACCAATCGCCAGTTGTCAATCATTCTGCTTGATTGACCAATCAGTCAGTGCTATTATACACACCTCCAGGCACTGTTTATGTCCACCATTTTCCTCCGACAAGCTGCTTCTGTCGATATCGACTCAGTTATTGTATATCAGTAATTTTTTCAGTTCTTCAGTTGAATGCTTCCAGATCATAAATATGTCATCTAAAAATCTGAACCAAAGAGATGGATTAAACTTTTCGTTTTGAATAAAATCCTTTTCTAATTCACCCATGAAAGGGAAGAGTATATAGGAGCCATATTAATACCCATTATCTGTATGTAATTCGTATTATTAAACTGAAAATAATTATTTTCAAAGATTTCTTTTTATTTCTTTACAAATATCTTTGCTAGATAGTGTGCTATTATTAGGATTGTTATCAAGAAAATATTTGCACGCTTCAATACCATCTGCATACGGAATGTTGGTATATACTGAAGTTACATCTAATGATACCAGAATTGAAATTATCAGATGTGGAATAGACTTGACTTTCTAATGAAAGTAGTTTTTTCTTTAATGTATGAAGAAAGTGAGTTCATTAAAGGTTGTAAAACACTATCAATAAATTTGGATAGGTTTTCAGTATATGAATTATAACCTAATATAATGGGTCATCCTGGAAAATTTAAAGGTAAATTATGGTCAGGATTTATATGAGTTTTGGGTAATATGTAGAACTGAGGTGTACGTTTGTTAAGAGGGAAAGTATCAAATTCCTCATATACGGAATTATTATATTTGAGATGTACGTATGTTAAGAGGGAAAGTATAAAATTTCTCACGTATGGAATTATTATTTTTAGCGATCTCATTAATGCATGTGGAAATTTTTTATTTAATTTCTAATTGACGTTCAACTTCTTTAACATAATCATCTTGATTCACAATAATAATAGTGCTTGACTTATTATCCTTTTTAATCACTATACTGTCATCATTCATTAGATTATATACAGACTTAATTTCGTCCTTACAAATATTACAAAGATATTGCTTTAATTTAGTTAATATCTCTTTTGTGATCATGTATATATAAATATATATATATGAATCACGTAAAAGATGATTCTGTTATAAAAAGGTTATTTGGGTGACAAGTTTTGGGATGACTTCTCCAACCAATTGGGGTGACTTCTCCAACCACTCTGGGGCGACTTCTCCAGATATGTGGGGGCGAGTTCTCCGCATACCGACGTAACTTAGAGAAGTGCAAGCGATCGATAAATGCTCTCGCTTTCTGTCTCTGTCTCAATGTTGTTTTATATGGCAAATATTGCTCACCAATATCGTCTGGTATATCTTTTAAAGTTATCAGGCCCGCCATTTTCACAGAATGTTTGTCGGAGGTTAAGACGTCAAGTCACGTGTTCGGTAGGCGGAGCGATCTACCTTCTGGCGTAAGGTTAATTAATTTCAAACTGGTGTTATCTACCATTTGTTGACAAGTGTTGATAAAATAATTTACCCATTCTGTATAGCCTGGCCCTTGTACACTGTACCAATTCAAATTCAAAAGCTCTCACTAACCAATCAATCAATCAATCAAAAGGATCTAACTCACCTATGCAGCTAGTGCTTTCGCAATTGGTTAAGTCTCAAAGGTCGAGATTTTCAATTGTCAGGACTGTAGGAATGGAGCCACTACAGTACCGCTTTTATGTGTGAATGTCGCACTTTTTAATTATGCTGTCTGACAGGCAAGGTGGAAAAGAACCCAGGAAAAAGTAACGCAAATGTAACCAAACAGACAATTTTCAGTTCACCTAATAACAGAAAAGCGTTGTGTTCCTGACAATAGTTATTCAAATCCAATACAATTATCAATAAAGTGTTTTACACAAGTTATTCCGAATCTCAATTTCATTCCATTAGTAAACTAACAGAGTTATTCAACTCCCAATCAGATTCAATTTCACATAACTGACATAGACAAACTAGATAACTCACCAAAGAACCCAACTTTCAATCGGAATAGACTTTACATAACCGACTCAAACAAGCAAAGAGACTAACCAAAGAATTTAACTTCCAGTCAGATTTGACTAACAAGTAAGTTAGTAAACTGACCAAAGAATTCTACTCCCAAACAGATTTGATTTTACATATCTCATTCGTACAAGTTAGAGACTAGAAAAATTAACTGAAGTATTCAACTACCAATCAGAACCAGCCTTGTATAGCCGATTTCAAAATGCATAGCAGCCCTAAAACACCAGTTCATACTCTTACAATCAAGTCTAGTACAGTTGTGCTAGTGGACAGTAAATATACCCAATAAGTGTAAGCCACCTGTGCAATTGTTCAAATTCAACGAGTCTTATAAAGTTTCCTATATTCTATTTGTTCTAATAGTTCTAGTACATGGTGTACTTTTTTATATAAAAATTCCCGATAAATTTCTATATACTAAAATGTCTAAGCGACATAAGAAAATTTTTTGCGGTCACAATTACATGTAGGGTTTTAATTTTTGAAGCGGTGGATGAAAGGATCGAATCAGTTTTGTGGCTTTCTCGAATCGGGATTCCAAGCCAATTGCAGTTCTCAAAGTCCCATGTATCTGCTGCCATATGATGATCCTCATTATGTTTCTCTGGGAAATGCCCCATACCCATACGTTCTTGTCAACACACTGGCATAATCCACAAGGATAGTGAGCTGTGATTCCTGATAAGCCTTAGGGTAGTGTTGCGTTAGGTTTTTTTCCTCAGTCTAAGTGACCTCCAGGCCATATAATTTACAGAGCTGATAAAGTTCTTGGCCTTTTTGGGGGTCAGCTAGAGTTTCCTTTAAACCGAATTCCTCAGATCATTGCTCAGTCGTAACCCCTTTTTCAGTTTCCTCGTCAGTGCTTTCTTCTTCCGATGTTGTTGCTAGCTCTCCTGAGTTCTTTTCTTCTTCTGCCTGTAGTGGTATCTCAGTTATGGTCTTAGCATCATTTGTTGTAACGTCCATCTGCGTTTCTGCATCCTTCATTTTCTTTTGCTGCTGAACACTGGTCTGTGTAGATGTAGCAGTTTTAAGTCTAACCACCGGGGGAGCCTGTATCGGGGTGTTGGAGTTTATGTATACTGCCTAAGTTAGTAGCAGGAGTAGCAGAGTGATTAGCCGCCTTGTTGTGGACAGGTTTCCTTCTCTGGTTATATTTCTTATTGCTATTCTTTCTTTTGGCTATGCAATAGTCTTCTTCTCTTCCGATATGTAGATCCTAACCCTCATTGTTTAAAGTCGAGACCAGTAGTAGAGTTGTTCTCTCTGCTCCTGCTCTCAAACTCCAATCTGAAGCTTGTTTTTTACCAAGAGCTTTAATGACTCTTTGCGCTGGAGCAGATATAACTGCAATAGCTGGTAGCCATCTTGGTAACACACTGTTCACTCTATGTGTTGCTGTGTTTTCTTCTCACTAACCATTTCTGCCTCTGTATACATATCAGCCTAGCAGACTTCACATGAGAAATCCTGATAATCATGTTTCTATAACTGGCTTGATTGTTTCTGGTACACTGATCTGTGTTTCCTACATTAAACTAAACATTTGATATCTCACTAATGAGTTGTCTAGAAGTTGATTAGAAAATATATCAATGATTATAATATATCTGATCAGACCGACACTCACTTTCAACCTCTTCCTCAAAATATAAATGTTAAATAAATGTAGTTTATGTGTAAGGGTCGGCATATATTGTCAGAGTTCAAGTATAAAAATATCTATTTCTTTAAAATCTATGTATAAGATACTCTTGCTAATTAGAGAAACTTAACCTACTATCTTGTCTCATCAGCATTTTCAAAATCTAAAACTAATTGTAAGTCCTGTAAATAATCATATAATTAATTTGCATAAACACAAATACCTGTTGTTCTAGACCTGTTAAACCAAATGATTAATGTCCATAAGGCCATGCGGTGAGTGTGCTGTAAAGATTCTGCTTGTATTGTTTTGGAAGATGTGGATTCTATTCAACATGACTATGTACAAGACTAGGAAATTGGAAAACAGTTATATCAAAAGTCCCTACTACATTAGTATATTTTCTTCTGTACAGATGTATTTCTGAATATTGTAGTAGGGACTTTTTATATGATTTAGCTGTTTTCCAATTTTGTAGTCATGTAAATTATGCTGATTAAATACCTTATACAATTATACCTGTGTACCTTTTTAAAAATATTACCCCTATTTGTAGGATTGCTTATATCATTAAAAATGAGTAACTCTTTAATGCGTGATTCAATGTAAATGAAACGGCTATTAAGGACTAGCTGAAATGTTATCTGGAAGAATGCAATTTGGTCAAAACAATGAATAAAACAAAATCTGCATCTAATATGTTTGGGAATAAATTAGGACTTAAGTGACCTTATGCACGCTTTGCACTACAGGACTCACAGTACTAATTCAACTCCAATAATAAACATATGGAAACACTATCATATTCAAAATTCAATAACTTAAAATTTCTAGGTCCTGATGATGAGACCTATAATTCTCCATGCACATCTAACCTTGGTGCAAGCTTATGTGTGGAGAACACCATATGAGCCGTGGCATTTTGTTTATCTACATGTACATGAAACACATGTTATTGATTCTGCACCAAACGAATCAGGTACTGCTTTCATAATTGAGTACTCCTGAGTCAAGCCTGTAAAAATACTAAAATTGCATCAGTAGAAATTTTTCTTTATTTTTTTTAAATTACATATAGAATAAGCTCTCAAAAGATATTTTTACTAAAATTTTTATTTTCATTATTAACCAATTATGGACCACCAAACCCATAAATACTCTATTATTTGTTCACCCATTTCTAGACTGGTTCACAGTTCTTCCGTAGAATTAGTACTGTGTGTCCTATAGGGGGTTTCATGGTTGCAATGGAGTTAATGATTGTACCACCTAAAATTACTTCCCTTAGCTCCAATGCGCATGCCCACAAAAAATTTCCAGTTCCAGATGGTTCACCGTTCTACAATTGGTTAGTGAAACAAAGTCAACAAAGGAAGGTATCTTAGCTGTCCTACAGATCATTATGGTTAAACCAATTAATCAATTATAAGTAGTGAATGGGGATGGTATAGGGTCTATGGGACTTATCATTAAAAATACCCTTGGGAACATATAGGGTCTATGTAAATTTAACATGGAGAAAAATCGTGGGAACATATAGGGTCTATGGGAATTAACATGGCCAAAAACCCTGGGACAATATAGGGTCTATGGGAATTAACATGGCCAAAAACCCTGGGACAATATAGGGTCTATGGGAATTAACATGGCCAAAAATCGTGGGACAATATAGGGTCTATGTAAATTTAACATGGCCAAAAAACCCCTGGGACTGTATAGGGTCTATGTAAAATTGAAATAGGGAGGGTCTCTATTTTTAAAAAAAAAAAAAAAAAAAAAAATAAAATAAAAAAAGGGGTAGGCAATGGAAAGACTATCTCTTTTCGAGAAATATGGGGGCCCTGAAAAGGGCCTTTGGGTTTTCTTCTTCTGCTTCTAATTTCTTCTTTTCCTCCACCAACTTCTTATTTTATCTCCAACACTCTTTCTCTTCTTTTCTTTCTTTTTTTTCTCCTCCTCTTCTTCTTTCTTCTCTTCCTCCTCTTCTTCTTTCTTCCTCTTCTCATTTTCTTCTTCTTTTTCAATTTTTTCGTTCCATTTGCGTATTCTTATTCTTTCCTCTTCATCCTCCTTCTCCTCCTTTATCTCTTTCATGACACCACTAATCTTGTCCTTTGCTTTTCTTAAGTTATTAATTTCCATCTTTACACGATGGGGACTATAGGAATAATGGTCTTCAACGAGTCTTATTAGCATCTGTTCCATTATTCCTAAGTTGTCTAAAACGTCTTGCAAGGTTTGTATTTTGTCCATTTGGTTTGACGCCATCTTCTTTTTATTCTTTGCAGAATGGTTTGAACGACGAATACTGTGGGTTCTTATACTTAAAGCGCGTACGTGAAGGAAAACATCCCCCTAAAAACATAAAATGGATCTTACCTAGATCATGACCAAACAACGCGCGGACGTGAAGGAAAACATCCCCCTACTTTTTCATTTCATATAATATAACCCAAACTATACTCTCCACAATTGCTAAGAAACAATAAAGAAACCCATAATCTACTATTCGCACAAACATACCTTTACTCTTACAAACACAAACACACAAACACATACCCTCACATTTTTTTTAAAAAAGAGGTAGTGTTTATATACACACTACTCTACCTACACACATTGGCAAATTAATAGTTATTTCTTTTCTAGAGTATTGGGTAGCCCTGAAAAGGGCTGTTGGTTTTTTTGAACTCCTGATGCACCTATCTAATGGTTGCACCTTCCTGGCCTGGCGCCACACACGCATCTTCTTCCCCAGTCTTCTTTCACCTTTCTTCTGGCGAGCGCAGAGGGAGGATGATTCGCTTCAACACCCCAATCCTCTGTCTCGGGAATATTGAACGACATCCTCTCTTCTCTTTTCTTTTCCTCTTCTTCCCTCTCTCTTCTCTCCTCCTCTTCTTTCTTCATTCTTGCTTCTTCTACGATAGCCTCCGCTGATAGTTCGTTTACTATGCGCCTGGCATATTCCAGGTGCATCTGGAGTTCTAGCAGCTTCACAATCCTTGTATTCATTGTCTTGCTGTTAACAGGTCGACGATGGGCCCAACTGACGATTAGTTTTTAATTTATACTGAAAGCGCGGACGTGAAGGAAAACATCCCCCTAAAAACATAAAATTCGTCTTACCTAGATCATGACCAAAAACAACAACAACGCGCGGACCTAAAAGAAACACTCACTCACATTTTATGCTACCCATCACTATTTTAAAATTTTTTCATAAATCACTTCAATAGACTATCCACATACGCAAAGCAATCCAATCTAACCCCAAATATACACCTCAAACACCAAAAAAGACATCATTTTAATCTACTATCCACACCAACTTATGTGAGCTCTTACAAACACAAACACACAAACACATACCCGCACATTTTTTATAAAAGAGTTAGTGTTTATTTTCACACTACTCTACCTACTCACATTGGCAAATTAATAGTTATTTCTTTTCTAGAGTATTGGGTAGCCCTGAAAAGGGCTGTTTTTTTTGTTTGCTATGGCATTCTTTTTTAGTTTCTAAGAATGCGATGTCCTCTGAGGATAGACTTTCTGGCGATAGGTCTGCTTCTTCGGAAAGAGAAGAAGAACTCTTTGGTGTCGATACGGCAATCGACAAAGCCTCTGTCAGCTTCAGGTTGCTGCTGTTGTTCTTGTTGTTGCTGCTGTTGCTGCTGTCTCTGAAGTCTGTACTTCTCTGTCCATTCTTCTTTTTCCCTGTTCATTTCTTCTCTGAAGAGCTCTTCTATCAGGTCTTCAGTGATTTTTAACATTCTCACATTCTCTATTTCTTCTGGCTTCGGTATCAGACTGTGTCTGACCCTATGCAAATTCACGTAGGCTTCGTTGAGCTTAGCTAGTTTGGAGCACATCTTCTTAGGAGGATGAGACGACAATGGATGGTTAGACTGGGAACAAACCGGTTCTTAAAGTCAAAGCGCGGACGTGAAGGAAAACATCCCCCACACGGTTTTCGAGTCGCAACGTTTAGTGAGTGTCATGAGAGGGATAGTAAGAAATGAAAGAGCATCAATCCAACAGTCTTATAGCTAAACAAACCACAAATGCATTTTTTTCAAAACACAACATTTTTTATTCAAAAATCACTTAACACTAAACAACAACTCTAACATTTTTAACAATAATCCAACACTATAACATCAAACAATTTTTTTCAAATCACAAACATTTTTTCTCAATGGACAATCTACTTTAAACAGGGCTGACAACGTTGTGAATGAAATTGTGATTTCCACTGTTGGAAATCATTAGGCCATTGATGGACACTACGTTTCCTAGCTTGAGACAAAAGATAAGCATAATGGTCACAAAACCATCGATCTACTTTCACATCATTTCTAGCAGAAGAACGAGGATCAAAATGAGTCACTAAATGTTCTAAGGAATAGCCCAGGCTGCGATGATGCAGAAAATACACACAGTACTGTCCACACACCAAAGAATCTGTGCCTTGTAATTTCACGTTATTGAATCGGGTGGTTTGAGCATTTCTTCTCATAAAGTCAATGATATCGTCTTCCAAAGGGGGCAATCCGTACGAATCGAAATATTCCACACATCCTTCTTGAGGAAAGTAGACGGCTACCCAGTGGGTTCCTGGGAGATGACTGTCGTCCGTGTTGATCACGTAAGCTTGATGGTCTTTAGGTTTGCGATGAGGGAGTTCATCTTTAGCACAGACAACAGGATTCCAAGAAGCCGTATACGAACTGTGGTTCAAAAGGTAATAAAGTTCCCAGGTATCCATTGTTTTGTGTTTTCTTCTTCACAGGTAATAATAAGTCGTCAATTCGATCCTGACTTTTTGCTTGAAAATGTCTGATGAATAAACGGTTATTCGTTCTGTTTCCTCACTCTGATTCAGGAGAGCTTCGATACGATGGATCTCTTGAGTGGTTAATGGTGGACAAGAATGTTCACGCAAGTCTTTATACCACTGGTGCAACACGTCTTTGTTCGAGATGAGACTCCAAGCTTCGTCCAGATACTCGTCCAATTTTTCTTCTTGACTCAACATTAGGCATTTATCGTGTTGAATTTGACTGGGATGATCGTTTTGACATCCATAGCAATTTTTCTTGATCAATTCCGTCATTTTATCGACCAAGTGTTTGGCAAAACAGGAGACTAAATGGGCTTCTTGTTCTGGCCATCTCGACTTCATTATGATCACTTCTTCTTCTTCCACAGTCTCCTCACATTTCATGTCCAAAGTTTCTCCACTAGGTAAAGAGGGATAACAGTCTTCCATGACTTCTAGTAATCTAGAATGACTTCTCTCAAACTGTTGATTTCTATGGTATTGTCAAATTCTGCATACAGGATGACGTTCACTGTGTGATCTGGAGGTGGATTTGCAAACTGAAGTTCCACACGAATCTGGCCTGATTTTATAGGGTGGAAATGTCCCTCGTCGCTGCCTTGGTCTGGAGTGAAATCAAAACCCCACAAAGCATAGCCTCCTGCATAATCGTCGTACGAAATACCGTGACTGGTGTTGGTTCCTAACTGTCCCGTGGCTTCGTACAGGGACAAGTACGATCTCAAATAATTCTTTGCGACACCAAAGTTGGGCTCAAAGGGTCGGGTACACAAGGTCTTGCCGTCGCGACTGACTTCGATCTTGGACACATTGTAATGTTGAAACTCAAAAGGATTTTGATCGTGGGTTCCGTTGAAGGCTGAATTCCTGACGATACCAACAATCAAACGTTTGGGTAACTGTCCTTGGAACAGATGATCTTCGATCATAGATCGCTGTCCAGCAGGAATGGTGAACGTTTTCACTTCTACGCGTCGTATCGGATACTTGGCAGTCGTTCTGCTCAACGTCTGACTGACGTCATTTCCCACTTTAGGTAACACTTCCACACGACGCACGTAAAGTCGGGCTTCTTGAATGATAGTTTTGTATTCGTTGGCATGGGCCATCAAATGGAAAGTGGCACTGCTACGATTCAGTCTCAGACGGATATCCACCCCGTTGAGCAAATACTTTTCTTGTAACCACATGTCCAAATGCAAACGATCCATCAGTTCTAAACTTCGCCCTTGCAGAATTTTCTTACGACAGTCGTTAAACCCCACATTGTGAGGATTGTCATCTTCTGTCAGGACTGTGTCGCTAAACGTGCCTACACCTGCTGTGTCAGGTTTCCATACCACGCAAGCATCCAGATGAGTATTCTTGGCTTCTTTTCCGTACGTCAAGAGATTTTCCAAGTAGGCACGATATGGGTAAGTATCCATGCTGCTGCTGACCAGTTTGTTATTCAAGTACAAGTCCACTTCGCTAAATAAGGAATGCATGAAATTGTTGACAGGAGCTACTCTAGCATCGCCTCCTGGATTGGTGTTGTCCGTTTTGATCACTTTCACTTTCAAATACAGGTAACTGCTATTTAGATCGATGTAATCTTCGGGTTGTCCTTGGATTTCAAACTCGATGGGAGCTGATTCCGTCAAAGAGGAGACGGGATGAAATTCCACCCACTGGGATTCTTGCATGGTCATCATGGTGGGGGGCATGGCAAACAGGTCCAGTTCCGTCTTGGAACAAGCGCAAGACTCTCAGTGCATCATTTTTTTTCTCTTTCTCAATAATCGAAAACATCTAAGTCTCGAACGGTTCTTCTTTTCTTGGCCTTTCTCGCTTGAAGTCTGGTGAAAGGGTGTTTTCTTCTTCGTCGTCTCTTTCTGCCTTGTCCTTGCTGAATGCCTGACTCGGTAGCATGCAGGGCATTTATAGGTGTGTCTCGTCGGCCCAAAATGTCTTTGCCCATTTGCAGCAAGACATTTTTGCCTGCCCTCATGAAGGCTTCTTTAGGGTTTTGTTTGTCGATGATGACATTTTGGAGAAATTCTTTGCCTTGCGTCAGTGCCGCATCTTTCAAGGCGTGCAATCCGCGTGTCACCATCGGTTTCAACACCGGGGCCACCGAACGAAAGGCCGATTTTAACATATCTCCTAAGCCGTGTCCTCGCTGTCGAGCAACCCCTCGGTACACTGGATACATGACTTACTTACGAGTCGTGAGAGAACCGTTTTCGAAAATGGAGTTTCACCGTGACTTTTCCTTTGGTGAATGGAATATTTTGTCCCAGATCTCCTTTTATAGTAATGTTGACCGTGTCCAAATACGACTTGCTGACAGGCAAATAGTGAGGATGGACAAATTCGCGGTGGACGTGGTAAGTGTTTCCACCTTCCTCGTCAGCGCCCGTGGCAGAATCTACTTTGAAAGGAATGACACGCAGTAACGGTACGGAGGTGTGTCCCACCACGTTATACTCCACCACATCGGAGTACACAAACATCAAATTCAGTCCTTGGTTCAGTTCTACCGGGGCACGAAATAACTTGCTAAAAGACTCGTCGTAAATGATGGGTAATTCGTTTTTCTTCATCATGGCCATTCTCATGTCCATGTCTCCGCCCAACATGTCAAACAATTCAGGACAAAATAAAATGGACAGGATTTTACTCCCGTCAAATTTCATCAAGAAGCGACGAGCTGCTTTGTGGTATTCCATGGTGACACTTTTTTTGACACTTTCCAAAGCTTTCAGAAACACGACATTAAACCTGGAGGTAATGGTGCTCACCAAATGTTGACCACTAAAACAATACCCTGGGGGAATGAACAAGTGATAGGTGGTGTACTTTTGATTTTTTGTGCCAGGGGTTTTCTTGTCATATTTGCCATAGGTATCCAAGTACTGTTGCAATTGTTCGTCATGAACTTCCACATCAAAAACATTTTGATTGGGAAGGACATTGAGGACTTGGGTCGGGTGAATCATTTCTACTAAAGCCACTTCCCAATGGGCTTCGTGATCTAAGGGGATGGTCTGAGGTAATTTGGCCGTGTAACAGCACAACGTGTTGTGGGGAAACACCTCCATGGAACTGTCACTGGGTAAGGTTAAGTAAAATTGGTTTTGGTGACTCATAATTCCAGAGTTCTGTGGCTGTCCGAGGGGTTATTAATGGACGTCAGAGGCGTGTCTCCGCCCAAAATGGGGTTCTGATTGTGGTTGGAGTGGTGACTGGCACTGGCACTTGACACAACGTTCCCGTTCGAGGAGAATTTCAGGGAGGGATTGGGAAGCAGGTAACCGATGCAACTGCTCAATAAAATGGTCCACAATTGTTTGTCTCCTTGTTGCAAACTCAAATTGGCGATGGCTGCCCCGATGACACAATACACCACGAAGATTTGGCAGAAAAAGACGATTTGCGTTTTAGGCACACGTTCTCCACACCACACCCACAAGGGTTGTTTTTGTAAATCTTGCACAGAAGAACTGGGTGAAGAAGGACTGGTCGACGTAGCTGCGTCTGCTGTGTGAAAGGGCATGATGGTCACTTCTTCTTTTTATAGTCGATGACTTGCGAAGCGTCGATCCAAGAATCGAAACTGGGTGGATATCCTTTCCAACATACTTTGACTTCTTTGACACGTCGTTTGCCCACTTTACGGGTTCTGCGTTCGAGAATGCTTTCGATGTCGTACACGTCGTCTTCTTTTTTGGTGACACGTTGTAACTCGGGCAAATAAAACGTTCCTTTGAGTACTTCTCCGTTCATGTCTTCCAATTTATAGACGGCAGGATGACGGCCATGCACTCGTCCAGTGACGCGAAACAATTCGGTCGTCCAGTTAGGTAAGTAACCTTTGTCGAAAGTGCACTTGGTTTTGCCAATGCGCACCCAATCTCCTACGGCCAACACTCCACTTTTCTTGGGGACAGCCCTCGTCGGGGACGTACCGAACAGGCGTTCAAACACCAGCACTTCGTTGTCAGGAGTCACGTCCTGCGGGGCACGTCAGATGCTTCGATGGTGAGATTGGTTGTACGCTTGCACCAGGTGTGGTAAGATGTCGATGTACTTCAGAGTGTGGTGATGCGTAAAATATTTCCACATGCGTTCTTTCAAAGTGCGTTGAAAACGTTCCACGATGCTGGCTTTGGTTTCGGGATTCTCGGTGGTAAAAAAATGAATGTCACGTTTCTTTAATTCTTTTTAGAAAGCTTGGTTCAGAAATTCGGTGCCTTTGTCCGTTTGCCATCGAAGAGGGTGACGACCGCTTTGTTTCAACACCCGTTGCAGGGCTCGCACTAACTCGCCGCTCGATTTGGAAGTCAAGGGCACGACCCAGGCAAATTTGGAAAAGACGTCGATGACACAAAACAAATATTTGTAGCCACGATTGTAGCTGGCCAAATGAGAGACATCGGCTAAATCGGCTTGCCATTGATGATCGATGCCTTCCACTCGGGTGCGACTTCTGGCAAACTTGCGTCGAATGGGTTTGTGTAAAGTGTAGGTAGCTTGTTCTTGTAACCATCGTTGCACTTGAGGTAAACGGAGACTTTTCAGTCGAGTTTTGGCAGCACGATACAATTTTTGAACTCCTGCGTAACCTGCAGGATGCGAGGGATCGTAGTAAATGCTGGCTAAGACTTTTTCCATTTTTTATTTTTTTGTGTTGGTTGATGTGTTAATAAGGCACCCACTCTTGGAAGAGGCTACTCTTTTTCTCTTGGGGTATTTTCTTGGATTGCAAGGCTTTGCGTGTGCGGCCAGCAATAGGTGTCGAAGAGGAGAAGGATGTCTGAGCGGGGGATATCGGTTCTTGTTTCACTTCTGTCTTCACTTCTGTCTTCACTTTCTTTTTCTCTTGTGAGGAAGAAGGAGTGGCCATCATCTTTTTAATCCATCCAATTCTGGAGGTAGGTGGTGTTGTTAACTTGCGTACTTTTTCTGGTGGAGTTTGAAACCCTTCCTCTTCTTCTCCTTTTTCTGTCTTGGTCACGGGTACTGGTGGTACTGGTACTGGTACTGGTGATGGTGCTGGACTTTTCATCAAGGTCTTAAAATCTTTCAGAGTGGGTAGAGCTGTTTCGTCTAAAGCTTTCTGGTGAAAGAGTTGCAGTCGTTGCAAAAGTTGACCGTACTTTTGCGATTTTTCTGTTTCGGACAAATCTTGGCGATCCATCAAGGACTGCAATTCGTGTTGTAACTGGGACATCTCGCTCAAATGGGGATTGGGAGGTAAATGCGGGGTGCGTTGTTCTTGCCACCGATGGTATTCCATCCATCGTTTGTAAGGCACTAAAGCTAGTTTTCGTCCTTCCATGGGGTTGTCAGGGGTCGATTCTGAGATCTTGGGACTTTCGAAGGCCTTTTTATCTTGCTCCCACCAGTCCTCCCAACATGGTTCCCAAGACTCCTTTCAGTATGGGGCCTAGCAAGAGAGGCAAAATGCCTCCACGTTGCACTAACATCTTCTTTTTTTGACGAATGGGAATTTTCTTTCGAACCATTTGGCGAAGAACGTGACGATGTTTGTTTAAGCATTGTTTCTGGTGTTTGGACAAAGGGATCGTGCCTTTCAAGACGTTCAAACAACATTCGCACACGGTATCGATGACCTCTTTGGAGGCCGTTTGAATGAGTTTTTTTCGTAGGGGTGGAGAAGCTTTGGACAGGACAGATAACAGGTCCCCGTGTCTGGCTAAACGTGGTGGCAGTCCTTTCCTTTTCTTTCCTTGGGGTTTTCTGGAGGGTGACATGTTTGAGTCTTTAGGAGCACCTAAAAAACACTGACACCCTACTCGGTCACAGGCCTTTTTTATACTGGAACGCGTCGCCACTGATTGTCTTTACGGCGTATCAGTTTGAGGACAGGCATGACACGTCGTGCAGGGGTACGTAACGGACTAAATCGAGCCAGTTCTTGCTTGGACAAATCCAGTAAACTTTGTAACATGCCCGATCTTTCATGGACTTTGATTTTGGGAGAAGGTACTTTGTGAGCAGCAGCCACTGCCACTAAATTGGAGGGTCCTGCCACTGGGGAAGTTCTTTTGGGGGTCATCAACGGAGAAGTTCTTGGTGTGATCAACGTCTCCAAGAACTCTTCAGTTCCTGGTGACATCAATGGAGAAGTGGATAAACGTGAGGCTGCCGGAGACGCAGTCACCGCTGTGGCAGGTCGTGGTTTGCGAGTGTAAGGTTGCGTCCTGGCCGAAGTGCCTCTCTTGCGACTAGTTTTCTTCTGTGGACTTTTCTTTTTCTGAGGACTTTTTCTCTGTTTCTTTTTCTGGGGGCTTCTTTTCTTTTTCCGGGGTGGTGGTGTCAGGTAAGAGGAGGGTCCTGCCACTGGAGAAGTTATTCTTCTTGGGGACCTGGTCTTTTTCTTTTTCTTCTTGGGGCTTCGTTGGACTTTTGTCTTGGGGATAACTTTGGGGGCATTAGGATCCCATCTTAAGAGTGAGCGAATGATGACCCCTCCTAAAGTACCGCTCCCTCCAGGTTTCAAAATGATTTGTTTTTTGGTTTGAGTGTCGATGCGGGGATCGGCCAGTTGGACCAAAGCGACTTTGTTTCGATCGAAAAAGCGTTTGGTTTGATGAGGAATCTGAATGATTCCTTGGAGTAATTGACGTGCCGTCACCGTGAACCATCGTAAGACTTCTTTGAGACTAGCTTCTAAGACACGAGCTCGTGTTTGTGGATCTTTTTCTCGACTGATGCCATACAAGGCACGAATCAATTTGACGGGAAGATGCGACTGAAGGGACGTCATGTTCACACTGTGTGAGACAGACGAAAAAGGGTCTGAGGTTTTTATAGATTTTTTCATGGGGAGTGAAATGAAGTCGAGGACGGAGACGTGTACAGGACAGGCCCTCCGTCTTGGCACCAGTGGTGAAACAAGTGGGTACAAAATCGCAAATCCTCGGGGGTCGTAGGTTTCAAATCGACGAGTAAATAGGCGTGTGGTGTTTGAGTGGCATCGTCGTACGCCTGAGTCAGCCAAGGCGTTCCTAACTGTTTGGCTAAGACTTGCACTTGTGATTTATCTCGAGGGCTTTTAAACAAGACCATGTAATGCGCATTGAGACTGATGGTGCGATGGGCTTTACTTTGTTGAAACAAATTTTGGGTGATGTAAACGACACTGGCATTACGGTGATGCCCTTTGCGCGTAAACCACAATTTAATTTCTTCTTCATCTTCTCCTAACATGTCGTCGAAAATGACCAAATGGGTTTGACGGGAGTCAGAGACGATGCCGTCATCTTCTTTAGGAATGCCTTCCACAAACACGATGGAATCGCCTTGACTTTCTCGCAAGAGGTTGTACGCCGATTGCCACTCTTTGTAACACCACACGATCCGTTGAGGGGGCCGATCGATCAAATGATGTTTATGTTCGATCAAACGTTTGACGAATTCGGTTTTGCCAGAACCGCTAGGTCCAGCAATGAGCATGTTAAAGGGATGGCAAAGATACAAAGCCTCCCAACTGGCACGATCTAAGTGTTCGTCGATGACTTTGACAGTAGAGGAAGAGGGAGCAGAGACAGCAGAGGTAGCCATGGTGTGAGAAATGTCACTTGTGACACGAAAACAAACAAGACAAGAGTTTATATACTTTTTCAGAACACATTTATTGAATGTTTTTTTCAAACATGAATACGAAAGACAAAAATACATAAAAGCCAAAGGCTTAAGTACAAGGATAAAAGGCACATGATAACGATGAACGTGGAATAAACACAAGTGTCTGTACAACATGTTTTGGGTAATGTTCTAACCAGTTCTATAGTAGTGGGTAAGGTCACACAAGTGTCCTCCCGAAAGGGTCTTTCAGGCCTGTCCACGACAGTCCTGTCCTGGGTGACGGGTTCTTCTGACACCGTCACTAACACGGGTTGAAAAGTAACTTTTTTCCTTGAACAACTCTCGTGCATACTGGGCCACTTCTTGGGTCCAAGCCTCAAAACCCCATTCTTTCCAGGCACGGACATCTGTCCAATGGGGATGTAAGTCACAAGCTACACACACATCGTCATACACGTCTTGGGTAGCTAAAAGTTGACGAATCTTTTTTTCCTGTTGAGGTCGAGAAGTATCCAGATGAAACCGCAAGGCTTTGAGCAAAAGGAGTTTTTCGTGACCATTTAAGGCCATGGAGGTGGTAAGTACTGATCGTAAAGAGTCCACAAAGAATCGGCTGGTAAACGAAATCCCAGAAAACAAGTCACTAAGACACACACCACTTGTCGTCCCAAATTGAATGGATACAGTTCTTGTAATAATTGATGGTAATGATCCACGGTTTGAATATGGTCATTGAGTTCCTTCCACGGAATCTGTTGGATGACATGTGACATAAACCGTGGCATGGCAGCCTGTTTTTATATTCTCTTTTTTTCGGATGCAATACACGTACTTTATAGCCAGAGATCTTCGTTCTCCAGTAGGGAATCTAAATCTTGCATACTGTAACCGAAACGTCAGAGTTCGTTTAGAAGTTTCCTCTTCCGCTAAGTAGATTCCACGTAATAAATGTTGGTAATCCTTTAACTTGTCTTCCTCAATGCGTTGCACTAGGTGAATCTCGAAGTAACCATAATCATGAACATGTCGATCATTAGCGACCTCAAAGTTTTGAACAATGTCTGACCATTGAAAGAATTTCTGACGAATCAGTTCTCTTATACCATTCAGGTACCAGTGGTTAAAGATCTGGTGACGTATCGGATGCAATTGTTCTTTACGTTTCACTTGTATTTTGACCAGCTCTCGGTAAATCCTTTCTCTCAACTCCACAGGCAAAGCACGAATGTTCTCTTGTAAAGTATTCATGAATAGGTCAGTCCGTACAATTCACAAAAGTAATCCACATAGTGAGTAATTTCTGACCACTGCCATTCAGGGTAACATTCAAGAATGTCACTGAACTCTTTTGATGTAAACGGTCTAAAACGATACAATAGGAGGAATGCACCCTTGACCCAAAGAAATCTAACACACTGGTTGACTTTTTTCACTTTCCTCTTATGAATTTCTCGACACAAAAGTTCTACAGTGACCCATTGAGATTTCACTCTGGCAAACCCTTGCCAAACTTCCTTGTAAATCTTCTCTTGTAGTTCTTTAGGTAATGATTCAATATCGTTTTTGAAATGAAGTTTAAATACTGGTCTTGGTGATGTCCAACATTTGACTCCTAGCCAATCTGGTTTCTTCTTCGTCAACGACATGGTAAGTTACTTCAATGTCTCGGTCCCACTAAGGGTAAGTAATGACAATTCGGTGACCATCGAGCATGTTCTATGTAGGCCGAATCTTGCGGTTCCCAGTGGTGAAGTGACACACCGCAACTGAAGCACTTGACTTTATCTCCTTCACCCAAGTAGAAAAATCCGGCTCTGGCTAATTCTTCGGGGGTCGGTCCTCCAAGATACTTAGGCCATTTTCCTTTGAACGATTGAAGACGATTTTCAAAGTCGCAGTATTCCGACAAACGCACAGGAAACGAATATTCGTCTTTCACAGGTTCGTTTCGATGAGGGTTGAGTGACATGGGTAGGAGTTTGCTCAGGGTTGGATGACATCCGTAGGGGGGGAGACGTGAAGGTGAACATTCCCCTTTAAAACGAAACCCAGTAAAATGTCCAAAAGGACGAGCGGCATCGCTTTCGCATCCCTCAGGTTTGACACGCACAGCATCCCTTTCCATGATAGGGGCAGTGAGAACAAAGTTCCCATGATGCTTTACGGCATCGCTCAGGTCACAAGGTACAGCATCGTATCCATCGCAAGGCTCACAGTCGCACTCGTCTGCAAACTCCGTTACGCAATTACAATGGTAACCACATGGACAATCGCAGTTTCCTTCCGGACATTTTCCGTCGCAATGCATGGGTCTTATCCATCCAATATTAGTCACACTAGAGGAAGATACAACTTTTTTACAATCCCCAAACTGGAACGATGCCTCTTTCAAAGTATTCATCTTGTTCGCTCGGTCTTGGTAGTCACAATGAACTATCGATCTTGCCTAGGGTTCCTTTTTTATATACAGACCAATACCGACGTGACCGTACGGTAAGGTGAAATGATTGGGAAGTCGCACTCGCTTCTGGTATACAATTTGATAGACTTTTTCCAAGGGTCGACTAACGATGTGGTGAGTGGGTAAACGTACAATCTTGTTCGGTTGATAGGTGGTCACTTTAAAGTGTCCATCCTCTCCCGATTGCAAGGCTTCTTTCAATACCCCAAAGTTGACCACACGACTGGTACGATAATTCAGAGTCAGTCCTTTCACTTTGCACGTCGTGTGCACTTCTCCTTGTTTGTCACGGTATTCGTAGCCGTAATTTTTGGGACCGCCACTGACGAAACTTAGAATCTTGTCGTCGGGATGCTCGTCTGTCCAGGCTCCTAAACGGTCTCCTTCGATGTTAGGGTGATGTTGAATCGGGTGATGGATGTAAATGCAACTGTCCGTGTCAAAGTACAGGACGCGTTCCCCTAACAGTTCTAAAGCTTCGTACAATTTTAAGCGAGCATGGGCTGTCACGTAAGCCGCAATGATGACATTTCCAAAAGGGTCGTCTTGTACAAAGTCCAGATCTTCTTCGTAATTGACCAAGATCAAATTCTCTCGAACGACGTCCACGTGTTTCATGTATTTGGTTTTGTCGTGAATCATCTGGAAGTAGCGGGAAGGTTCTGTCAAATATTCCGTCTTGGGTAAACACGGTCGTTGTGCCATTTTACCCCACAAGCAATTTAACATCACTTTGGCAAACGATCGCCTGCCTTCGTTTTTATCGATGTGGTCTAAAGTGATGCCTTCTTGTTCGTAGTATTTCTCTTTGAATTTTATTTGGTCTTCGGGAGTGTGACACCAGGAAGGATAGCCGCTGGCTTCTTGCTTCAGTTTCAAAAAGGCATCCACGTAGTCAGCGAAAATGCCTTTCTGCGTGGGGTCACCCTTGTGGTATTGTTGTGTCTTGGGAAAGTGGCAAATTTCGTACACTTCTAACAGTTGGTATCCCATGTCCAGAGCTTTGAACAATTCTACGCTGACCCAGGTTCCCGTCAAGGCCCGTTCTTCCTGGCTGTGATGGCAAGGTTGGTCTTGGTTGCACGTTTCGGCACAAGTACGGCACAATGGAAACATCAGTTTGCCTTGACAATGGTGAGGTAAGACGGGATGGTATAGGTTCGTGGGAGGCAAAACTTTACACTTGATCAAGCCTTCGTATTGTCGAATGTTTTTCAGGTCGATGTGTTCCATCAGCAATTGCGGGTGCCCTACGGGAAAGCGACAATATTTGCACACGTAGGGATACAGCGAACACACGTCCAAGTATTTGATTTCTTCTCCTTTCTCTTCGTCGGCTTGGTACAGCAAACAGGTGGCATTGGTCCTTCCTCCGTACAAACTATCCCTCGGGTTCAGCGGGTCCATGAACTGGTAACTTTCCACGAGGTGTTTAAACTCGGGATCGGTTTTCATACGGTGATCGTACTCGTGTTCCCACATTTCCACCACTTGGTATCCTTGCTGTTCTAACTTTAGGCGCCGCTGACAAGTGTCCTGGTACAAGTCTTCCATGGTTCGTTGCAAAAACTGATTTTTAGTGCCACGGTCAGGGTAACAGACGGGACATCCGTGAAATAAGCAACCGTTAAACTCGTACACGATCTTGGGGTTTTCTAAGTCCCAGCCATCGACCGAATACGTTCCGATGGTCTTTTCGCCCCCTCCGTTGCGGGCATGCTGAATCCACTTGTCTTCCTTGTCGCACAAGTAATGTAACCAACGTAGGGCTTTGACCGAGTATTGACGTTTGACAAAGTGGGTCGTTTGAGGACTGATGACAGCCACGGTGTTTTCAGGCATGAATCGTTGTCGATACACTAAGGAACACGCTTTGGCAATGGTGCAAGCTTCTTTCAAAGGATCGACCCCTCCGTGTTCCATGAACAGTTCTCGAAATTTTCCACAGCAACGTCGTAAAATGTCCACATCGGAACGACAATACTTTAACATTTCTTCCTGAAAGTCGAAAGGGTCCGAGGCGTGAGCCTGGTACCAAGCGTAGAAAGCTTCTCGTTGTTCGGTACGCATGTTGTCGGGGTCGTAATAGTGAGCCTCAGGTAAATGGGGTAGAACGGCGTGTTGATTGGCTTCCGTATTGAAAAAGTGTGGAAAGTACCCTTTAGCCATTTCTGTCATTCCAAACGTTTTAGGCATTCGACTCAAAGGCATGGCCAAATAGTTCATCGAATCTTTAAACTGTACTTGTCCCACTTGCATGAAAATGATTTTGGCTCCGTTCAAAGTCACTTTAGGACGTTCGGTGCCTTGTTCCGTATAGTACCTCAAAAGAAACTGTCCATCGTATCCGGAGAAATTGTGAGCCATCACTGTGGCATGACGATGACAATCTCCGTAACGTTCGATGTCCTCTTGGCTCCACGTCTTGTCGACGGGGTCTAAGACCCATTGGGCAAAATCGGCTAACGTGTTCGGTCCCCGAAAGATTTTTTCATGCCCTCCAGGAATCTTGCTGCAGTGAGGGCAATGACTGAAGATAGGTTCTTGAATGCACTTCTCGCACGCTCGATGAGCCACGCAGAAATTAGGAATGTGAATGCCAGTCTCTTGCATGCATTCGAAATCGAAAAAGATGAAATTGCCTTTCTTCTTGTGACCGTCCTCTTTCTCTGGTGGGGGGTTGGTATTTTTGCACGTAACATTGGTGTTCCAAGTCCACGATGTAGTGACAAATGTGACATTTTTTCTTTCCTCGACATACGTGTGCCTTGGTACTATTGGTACGTATGACTTGTTCACACGTAGGGCACAATCTCAGGAGTTGACAAGCACATTTCTTCTGTGAACCTTGCGTTTTCAGATGTTGTTGGTAACAGGTAGGGCTGACAAACGTGCGCAGACAAGTTGAACAAGGCACTGGTTCTTCGCTCAGACAGGGTGAAGAGGCCAAACATCCTGAGCATTTCCATCCACAATGCTTGTGTTGCTCTCGATTATTATAACCATAGTCACATTTCTCACAGTAATAACCGTATCCCAGGAATCCAGTGATATTGGTAATGGTATCGAAATGTTCATCATGATGATAAACATGAATGTATTTTCCGTCCTTAAAGTCTTGCCCTCGAAACCACAAAGACCCGCGCACTTCTTGAGGGTGCACTTTCAAGGTGTATCGTGGAGCTAGGGCATCTTGCAATTTTTGCATCTCAGGAATGCCACAGGGTGTGTCTTTGGACAGTCCAGCTTGTCGTAACAGGAGTTCTGCTTCACTTCGTTGTTTGGCTCGGTCCGATTGTCGAATGTTCTCCCAGTCTCTTTTCCATTCTACCGTGTCGTTCTTGTTGGCATAGGTTCGTCCCACCATGATGGCACGGGCTAAACACATCTGGTCATGAGGATTGTGAATTCGGACAAGGCTACGCTTAATGCTGCGAAGGTCGTTCACCAATAACATCTTTTTACGTCCGGTCCCTTGAGGAGGAGAGACGTGGGTCATGTCCAATGTGGCTTTTCCATCGGTGATGTCAAACTGGTCATTAGATTGTTGCACGTGTTGAATCTTGTCCATGACTTTGGAAGCGGTCAATTCTGCAGGGGTGCTAAACTCGATCCAAACAGGGGATTTCAAACCGTCGTGTTGTATGGAAAGTCTCAAGCGATCGTCTTCTTTGGGTTGACATTGTCGCTTGAGTGCAGTGAGCAGAGAATCCCACACTCCTGTGATGAACCCTTCTGCTTTCTCTAACGGTACTTCGGACTTGAAATCTTTAAACTTCACCGTGTATTTGTAAGCCGTGGTTCTAAATTTTCTAGAGGAGCGCTTTTCCGTCTCTCGAATGGAATAGTATTTTTCAGGGTTGACTAAGAGTGGTGAACTTGGTTTAGAGGTTTCAAATTCTGGTTCACTCATGTCCTCTTCAAAATCACTGGCATGAATTTGTGCCAAGATTTCAGCCCTGGTTTGAGGCGATAGATCACGTTTCTGCCTCTTACTTTCTTCTTCTTCTTTCTTCTCGAATGAATGGGATCGTTTCATCTTGAAAGCAAAAAGTCAAATGACTCAAGTTCAAACACCATGAGCTACTTTATAGTCATAGCAGACCAGCGTATATAAAAGGGTGTGTGTCTTATCCTTTCACTATTCATTTCACTCTCAAGCCGAGTACAACGATGGAAGAGACTAACCAGATGGAACGTTTCGTCAGAGCTTTGCGAGGGGTCATTAGAAAATTCTCTTCAGACCAGCCTACGGACTACTCTCCTTCCTTTCGAGATAAAAGTCAAGATACTTGCTATATCTGTCAGAAGAAAGGGCATTGGTCTTCAGAGTGTCCAGACCGTCAAAAAAGAACAAAAACAGGGACTAAAAAAGACGAAAGTCAAGATACCTGTTATTATTGTAAAGAAAAAGGACATTGGTCTCCAGATTGCCCAAAAAAGAAACAAGAGGAGTCAGAAGAAAAGGATTCTTCAGAAGAAGAGAGGGATTCTTCGGAAGAAGAGAGGGATTCTTCAGAGGAAGAAGAGGAAGAAAAAAGACAATTCTATTTACAAGAGGCAAAGAAACAGGAGAAGAAGAAAAGAAGAAGGGAAGAAAATGAGGAAAAGACGGTGAAGAAATTCAAAAAACAGAGAGACTAAACAAGGAGAAAGAAGAAGTCAATGAACTTTTTATTAAAGTGTTGTGTTGTGAATTGTGAATTGGATTGTAAAAATGGATAAAAGAATAAATTAATGATATAAGGTAAGTGTCTTTGAGTTTTGATTTTAAAATAAGAACGTACACTCATGCACTCATACACAGACACGTACTATAAGGGTAAAATGGGTGGGGTTTATTTTTGAGTTATTGGCAAATTGAAATTGTATTTCTTTTCGAGAAATGTGGGTGGCCCTGAAAAGGGCCTTTTTCTCTTTATGATGTAGGGGTGAGTTTAAGCAATCAACTTTAACTGCCTTATGCCTTTGCCACGGCCAAGGCCTACTTCTGGACTGCGTAATGTTGATGATGATGATGATAATGATTGGGTTGAAATCACTAAGGGTGGTACGGTAGGCTTAGTCACAGGGTTGACGTGTTTAGCTCGGGAAGGTCGTATTCTCTTCGGTCGTGATAAAGAAGTCTGATACATTTGTTTCAGACTTCTTAACTCCGCTAAAATGTCCAACAGTACCGTGACCGTTTGATTTTCACCCTCTTGTTTCTTTGCTGCTACTTCTTCTTGCTGTTGTTGCTGTTGTTTTTTTCTTACCTCTTCTTCTTGTTGCTGTTGCTGTAGGAGAAAAGCCTGTTCCGCTTCCTTTTGTCGTTGTATAAATTTCTCCAATTCTTCTTTCTGTCTCTGTCTAAAATTCTCCACTTGCGGTAATGAAGAAGGTAACGAAGGTTCCGGAACAAATTCTTGCGAGGAGAGAAAATCCACAAAATCCCAATTCACCTCTTCTGAAAGTAAGTCCGAGTTCCCTTGGGCAGTCTCCCCTGCTGGTGCACCCCAATGGATCGTTTTCTGAGTTTCCGTCATGTTGAATCACTGTCGCATAGATTGACTGCACACAAGCGCTAGCGAATCTATATAGACTACGTGACGTCACAGACTGCTATCTTCGGATTGGATGCGAGCTGACTGAATTCTGTAACGCGTGTTCGGATTGGTAAATGAACTCAATCCGTTTCAATCCTTCCTGTACCTATAAATAAGCGCCGTTCAATGCATTGATTCACCTGTTCTCGTCGCTTCAAGATGTGGACTACAGTTGAGTCATCCACCCTTGTGTCTTCCATGATGTTTCGGACAGACTTGCTCATGTATGTCCGATCGAAGTGGACCGTTGTCCACAGGACAAACACCAGCCTGTGGATACGTAGGATCTACGTCGAAAGACAAGGATGCCTGAAAAGAGTGCTGATGTACGGACCAACAATAAGACGCAGCCTAAGGACAAGAAGAAGACCAATGCGTTGCCCTTTATGTTTATGAATACATTAACATAAACCCAAAGGCCCTTTTCAGGGCCCCCATATTTCTCGAAAAGAGATAGCCTTTCCATTGCCTACCCCTTTTTTTATTTTATTTTTATTTTTTTATTTTTTTTAAAAAATAGAGACCCTCCCTATTTCAATTTTACATAGACCCTATACAGTCCCAGGGGTTTTTTGGCCATGTTAAATTTACATAGACCCTATATTGTCCCACGATTTTTGGCCATGTTAATTCCCATAGACCCTATATTGTCCCAGGGTTTTTGGCCATGTTAATTCCCATAGACCCTATATTGTCCCAGGGTTTTTGGCCATGTTAATTCCCATAGACCCTATATGTTCCCACGATTTTTCTCCATGTTAAATTTACATAGACCCTATATGTTCCCAAGGGTATTTTTAATGATAAGTCCCATAGACCCTATACCATCCCCATTCACTACTATTATATGTCACACATCTCCTGTTCATACTAGGAAAATAATTATAGACATTAAAGTCTCCATACTTACATTATATCAGATAATTAAATAATATTTACTTTCCATACGTAAATGATATCAAATAATTAAATTAAATACACTGTCCATACCTGATAATACAGATTCATTATCCATAATTTCAGATACATTTGTAGGAACATTTCACTCTGCTCTCTGATTTTAGACATTTACTGCACATTTTTGGTGATATAACTTTAACGAAAACAATCTCAACAATTTGTATTTTTCATATGCTGATATATTTACCTTCTCACTTAGTTTCGCAAGGCTAATAGTTTGTTTATAACACGAGTTAAGAAAGTTACAGCACAAATTTGATAAGAAAATTATAACACGAATTCAATACACCAGCTGATTTGTAATGCTGAATATTTTAAACCAGAAATTTATTTTTTTTTTAAAATGGAACACAGTATTTCAATGTATTCAGAGGAACTTAACAAAGCAATAATTACATTAGCTATCAAAACGATAAATGAGTGTAATTAATGCAGACGGAATATTTATTCTTATTTGGGTGTAAATATTGTACAATATTCAGATTAAATAACATGCCCAATGACGTTTTTTTGTTTCTGTTTCGTTTTCTTTTTGACTTTTGAAACATCAAGTATCGGACGGTACATGCACTAACTTTCAGCATGATTTTTCTTTACTTGTGCTGACACGTAATAACTCTCAAGTTTGTTGGGGTCTTTAGACCACATTTCTGATTGCAACCAGCAAATTCATCGAGAACAGCCTTCTTAAAATTAGTTTAATTATGTTTAACTTTCCTTGCATAAAATATGTAAGTTTTAAAGATCCAATTATCTCACAGATTCTGTCATATTACTTTGGTTCGCCTTTTAAATCAATATTGATTCACGTGACCCGATGTAAAATTGCAAACAGTATGATTTAAAAAAGAGACTGCTTATAACTTAACACTCTACAAGTTAATGATAAATGTATACTCACAAATATTCATATTTGTTGTCTTTATCTAAAGTCACTCTTTCTAACTTAGCATCATTTTATACTTGTTTTTAAGCACAAGTATGTTTATGTAATATACGTATGCGAACACACATTCATTCGAGGATATACATACCCATGCACCAGATGAAAGGAGACAGACATACATACAGACAGACAGGCAGATAGGTGAGAGCCACAAATGTCCTATACATGCATAGTGTGTCTAACATCATCATTTCTCCAAACTGTATACTCTAAAATTTCCAACCATTCAAGGAAATAAAATTAAAATAATCATCAAGGAGACTTGTACATGCGCCTGTCTATTCAAGCATGGTTGACATTTGTGCTTGATTGAACTATCCGGAAGTGAGTTGCACCGATATGCCCTCTGGTGTTTTCAAGGGGAGATACTAACCGTGAAACCCCCTATATAACTACTGTACATTAGTTCAGCCTGGTCTCCCGGGTAAACTCAACCAGCCCGCAAATTATGAAGTCTGTATTTACCTTTATTTAACTTCGTGTTGGAGAAATCAGAAAAAAATGCACATGCAAAATAATAACAAAATTAATCATAGTACTTTATAACCCTTTACCTCATGCAAGTGCCTTTCGACGCCTGTACTCCATTCACATGGAAGCGCCTTTTGACACATCTACTCCATTCACATGGAAGCGCCTTTTGACGCATCTACTCCATTTGCATGGAAGCGCCTTTTGACGCATCTACTCCATTTGCATGGAAGTGCCTTTTGACGCCTCTACTCCATTCACATGGAAGCGCCTTTTGACGCCTGCTGTAAACAACAGCCATTTTTAATAGTTTTCATAGCACCACCTTCGGGGAAAACATCCCGTTAGATACTACATTCATTTATGCGATGACAATTACGTTAGATCACGTGGTCACTGTTTATGCTCTAGTCGAAATCTGCTATTTAAAGTAACTGGGTCGTAATCTCCACTCTCCGAAATGGAAGTCGCGGATTTCATTCAGTACTTAAGATTTTACGATTAGAATCACAACTACGAAAGCTTCAATAATTTGGGTAAAGGCTCTGATATTGATGTAGGCAGCAATTAGTTTTTATAAATTATCAAATTCAGATGACTTAGCGATGTAGACGCAGACAAAAAACTTGTAAATTTCGAGTAGGAGAAATGGCAGCTACAACTGTTTCACGCGGCTTCACTGACTTGACAGTGAATGAGTTCTCTCAAGATTTTAAAGCACATAAAAAATTCTTCTGTGAAAAATAATTACACAGCTATAACAATCAGACTTTGCTCTTAAATTTGTCCACACATAATAGATACGTACCAAAAATGTAAAATGGTGAAAATTGCTGTTAAATGTAACATATAAGTAGTGAAGTGGGGCACCCTACGTACAATGGAAATTAGCATTACAGGGACCTCTGGGCAAATCTACGTACAATGGAAATTTAACATGGCGAAAAATCGTGGGCAAATCTACATACAAGGGGAATTAACATGGGAATAAATCGTGGGCCACTTTACGTACAAGGGGAATTTAACATGGGGAATAGAGTTTGGGCTTGTTTAGGGACAAGGGGAATTGAACATGGGATTTTTTTTTTTTTTTTAAATTTTAAAAAAGGGGTAGGCAATTGAAAAGTCATTCTCTTTTCAAGAAATATGGGGACCCTGAAAAGGGCCTTTGGGTTTATGTTAATGTATCCATTAACATAAAGGGCACCGCATTGGTCTTCTTCTTGTCCTTAGGCTGCGTCTCACTGTTGGCCCATAAATCAGGACTCTTTTGAGGCATCCTTGTCTTTCTACGTAGATCCTACGTATCCACAGACTGGTGTCTGTCCTGTGGACAATGGTCCACTTGGATCTGACATACATGGGTATGTCCGTCCGGAACATCATGGAAGACACAAGCGTAGAAGATTGCACATCGGTCCACATCTTGAAGCGACGAGAACAGGTGAATCAATGCACTGAACTGCGCTTATTTATAGGTAGAGGAAGGATTGAAACGGATTGAGTTTGTTGACCAATCCAAACACGCGTTACAAAATTCAGTCAGCTCGCATGCAATCCGAAGAGAGTAGTCTGTGACGTCAGTTGGTCTATATAGATTCGCTAGCGCTTGTGTACAGTCAATCTATGCGACAGTGATTCAACATGACGGAAATTCAGAAAACGATCCATTGGGGTGCACCAACAGGGGAGACTGCCCAAGGGAACCCGGACTTACTTTCAGAAGAGGTGAATTGGGATTTTGTGGATTTTCTTACCTCGCAAGAATTTGTTCCGGAACCTTCGTCACCTTCTTCATTACCGCAAGTGGAGAATTTTAGACAGAGACAGAAAGAAGAATTGGAGAAATTTATACAACGACAAAAGGAAGCGGAACAAGCTTTTCTCCTACAGCAACAGCAGCAAGAAGAAGAGGTAAGAAGAAAACAACAGCAACAACAGCAAGAAGTAGCAGCAAAGAAACAAGAGGGTGAAAATCAAATGGTCACAGTACTGTTGGACATTTTAGCGGAGTTAAGAAGTCTGAAACAAATGTATCAGACTTCTTTATTACGACCGAAGAGAATACGACCTTCCCGAGCTAAACACGTCAACCCTGTGACTAAGCCTACCGTACCACCCTTAGTGATTTCAACCCAATCATCATCATCAACATTACGCAGTCCAGAAGTAGGCCTTGGCCGTGGCAAAGGCTTAAGGCAGTTAAAGTTGATTGCTTAAACTCACCCCTACACCGAAATAAAAAGGCCCTTTTCAGGGCCACCCACATTTCTCGAAAAGAAATACAATTTCAATTTGCCAATAACTCAGAAAAAAAAAAATAAACCAACCCATTTTACCCCCTATAGTACGTGTCTTTGTATGAGTGCATGAGTGTAGCTTCTTATTTTAAAATCATAACTCAAAGACACTTACCTTATATCATTAATTTATTCTTTTATCCATTGTTACAATCCAATTCACAATTCACAACACAACACTTTAATAAAAAGTTCATTGACTTCTTCTGTCTCCTTGTTTAGTCTCTCTGTTTTTTGAATTTCTTCACCGTCACACTCTTTTCCTCTTCTTCCTCCTCACTTTCTTCCCTTCTTCTTTTCTTCTCCTGTTTCTTTTTCTTCACCTGTCTGCTTTCTTTCTCTGAAAAATCTCTCTCTTCTTCCGAAGAATCCTTCTCTTCTTCTGAAGAATCCTTCTTTTCTTCTGACTCCTCTTGTTTCTTTTTTGGGCAATCTGGAGACCAATGTCCTTTTTCTTTACAATAATAACAGGTATCTTGACTTTTGTCTTTTTTAGCCCCTGTTTTTGTTCTTTTTTGACGGTCTGGACACTCTGAAGACCAATGCCCTTTCTTCTGACAGATACAGCAAGTATCTTGACTTTTATCTCGAAAGGAAGGAGAGTAGTCCGAGGGCTGGTCTGAAGAGAATTTTCTAATGACCCCTCGCAAAGCTCTGACGAAACGTTCGATTTGGTTAGTCTCTTCCATCGTTGTGCTCGGCTTGAGAGTGAAATGAATAGTGAAAAGGACAAGACACACACCCTTTTTATATACGCTGGTCTGCCATGACTATAAATTAGTCTATGGTGTTTACACTTGAGTCATTTGACGTTTTTCACTCAAGATGAAACAATCCTATTCATTTGAGAAGAAAGAAGAAGAAAGTAAGAGGCAGAAACATGATCTATCGCCTCTTACCAGAGCTGAAGTCTTGGCACAAATTCATGCCAGTGATTTTGAAGAGGACATGAGTGAACCAGAATCCAAACCTTCTAAACCAAGTTCGCCACCCTTAGTCAACCCTGAAAAATACTATTCCATTCGAGAGACGGAAAAGCGCTCCTCTAGAAAATTTAGAACCACGGCTTACAAATACACAGTGAAGTTTAAAGATTTCAAGGCTGAAGTGCCGTTAGAGAAAGCAGAAATGTTTATTACTGGGGTGTGGGATTCTTTGCTCACTGCACTCAAGCGACAATGTCAACCCAAAGAAGACGATCGCTTGAGACTTTCCATACAACACGACGGTTTGAAATCCCCTGTTTGGATCGAGTTTAGCACTCCTGCAGAATTGACCGCTTCCAAAGTCATGGACAAGATTCAACACGTACAACAATCTAATGACCAATTTGACATCACCGATGGAAAAGCCACACTGGACATGACCCACGTCTCTCCTCCTCAAGGGACTGGACGCAAAAAGATGTTATTGGTGGATGACCTTTGCAACACCAAAACAAGTCTCGTCCGAATTAACAACCCTCAAGACCAGATGTGTTTAGCCCGTGCCATCATCGTGGGACGAACCTATGCCAACAAGAACGACACGGTAGAATGGAAAAGAACCTGGAACACTATTCAACGTTCCTATCGAGCCAAACAACGAAACGAAGCAGAACTCCTGTTGCAACAAGCCGGACTGTCCAAAGACACACCCTGTGGCATTCCTGAGATGCAAAAATTGCAAGATGTCCTAGCTCCACGATACACCTTGAAAGTGCACCCTCAAGAAATGCGCGGGCCTCTATTGTTTCGAGGCCAAGATTTTTAAGGATGGAAAATACATTCATGTTTATTATCACGATGACCATTTCGATACCATTACCAGTATCACTGCATTCCTGGGATACAGTTATTACTGTGAGAAATGTGATTATGGTTTTAACAATCGAGAGCAACACAAGCATTGTGGATTGAAATGCCCAGGATGTTTGGCCTCTCCACCCTTTCTGAGCGAAGAACCAGTGCCTTGTTCAACTTGTCTGCGCACATTTGTCAGCCCTAACTGTTACCAACAACATCTGAAGACGCAAGGTTCACAGAAGAAATGTGCTTGTCAACTGCTGAGATTGTGCCCTACCTGTGGACAAGGCATACTTACCAATAATGCCAAGGCACACGTATGTCGAGGAAAGAAAAAATGTCACATTTGTCACCACATCGTGGACTTGGAACACCAATGCTACGTGCAAAAATACCAACACCCACCAGAGAAAGAGGATGGTCACAAGAAGAAAGGCAATTTCATCTTTTTCGATTTTGAATGCATGCAAGAGACCGGCATTCACATTCCTAATTTCTGCGTGGCTCATCGAGCGTGCGAGAAGTGCATTCAAGAACCTATCTTCAGTCATTGCCCTCACTGCAGCAAGATTCCTGGAGGGCGTGAAAAAATCTTTCGGGGACCGAACACGTTAGCCGATTTTGCACAATGGGTCTTAGACCCCATCGACAAGACGTGGAGCCAAGAGGACATTGAACGTTACGGAGATTGTCATCGTCATGCCACGGTGATGGCTCACAATTTCTCCAGATACGATGGACAGTTTCTTCTCAGATACTATACGGAACAAGGCACCGAGCTTCCTAAAGTGACTTTGAACGGAGCCAAAATCATTTTCATGCAAGTGGGACAAGTACAGTTTAAAGATTCGATGAGCTACCTGGCCATGCCTTTGAGTCGAATGCCTAAAACGTTTGGAATGACAGAAATGGCTAAAGGTTATTTTCCTCACTTTTTCAATACGGAAGCCAATCAACATGCCGTTCTACCCCATTTGCCTGAGGCTCACTATTATGACCCCGACAACATGCGTACCGAACAACGAGAAGATTTCTACGCTTGGTACCAGGCTCATGCCTCGGACCCTTTCGACTTTCAGGAAGAGATGTTAAAGTATTGTCGTTCCAACGTGGACATTTTATGACGTTGCTGTGGAAAATTTTGAGAACTGTTCATGGAACACGGAGGGGTCGATCCTTTGAAAGAAGCTTGCACCATTGCCAAAGCGTGTTCCTTAGTGTATCGACAACGATTCATGCCTGAAAACACCGTGGCTGTCATCAGCCCTCAAACGACCAACTATGTCAAGCGTCAATACTCGGTCAAAGCCCTACGTTGGTTACATTACTTGTGCGACAAGGAAGACAAGTGGATTCAGCATGCCCGCAACGGAGGGGGCGAAAAGACCATCGGAACGTATTCGGTCGATGGCTGGGACTTAGAAAACCCCAAGATCGTGTACGAGTTTAACGGTTGCTTATTTCACGGATGTCACGTCTGTTACCCTGACCGTAGCACTAAAAATCAGTTTTTGCAACGAACCATGGAAGACTTGTACCAGGACACTTGTCAGCGATGCCTAAAGTTAGAACAGCAAGGATACCAAGTGGTGGAAATGTGGGAACACGAGTACGACCACCGTATAAAAACCGATCCCGAGTTTAAACGTCTCGTGGAAAGTCACCAGTTCATGGACCCGCTAAACCCGAGGGATAGTTTGTACGGAGGAAGGACCAATGCCACCTGTTTGCTGTACCAAGCCGACGAAGAGAAAGGAGAAGAAATCAAATACTTGGACGTGTGTTCGCTGTATCCCTACGTGTGCAAATATTGTCGCTTTCCTGTAGGGCACCCACAACTGCTGACGGAACACATCGACCTGAAAAACATTCGACAATACGAAGGCTTAATCAAGTGCAAAGTTTTGCCTCCCACGAACCTATACCATCCCGTCTTACCTCACCATTGTCAAGGCAAACTGATGTTTCCATTGTGCCGTACTTGTGCCGAAACGTGCAACCAAGACCAGCCTTGCCATCACACCCAGGAAGAACGTGCCTTGACGGGAACCTGGGTCAGCGTAGAATTGTTCAAAGCTCTGGACATGGGATACCAACTGTTAGAAGTGTACGAAATTTGCCACTTTCCCAAGACACAACAATACCACAAGGGTGACCCCACGCAGAAAGGTATTTTCGCCGACTACGTGGATGCCTTTTTGAAACTGAAGCAAGAAGCCAGCGGCTATCCGTCCTGGTGTCACACTCCCGAAGACCAAATACAATTCAAAGAGAAATACTATGAACAAGAAGGCATCTCTTTAGACCACATCGAGAAAAACGAAGGCAGGCGATCGTTTGCCAAAGTGATGTTAAATTGCTTGTGGGGTAAAATGGCACAACGCCCGTGTTTACCCAAGACGGAATATTTGACAGAACCTTCCCGCTACTTCCAGATGATTCATGACAAAACCAAATACATGAAACACGTGGACGTCGTTCGAGAGGATTTGATCTTGGTCAATTACGAAGAAGATCTGGACTTCGTACAAGACGACCCTTTTGGAAATGTCATCATTGCGGCTTACGTGACAGCCCATGCTCGCTTAAAATTGTATGAAGCTTTAGAACTGTTAGGGGAACGCGTCCTGTACTTTGACACGGACAGTTGCATTTACATTCATCACCCGAGTCAACAGCACCCTAACATCGAAGGAGACCGTTTAGGAGCCTGGACAGACGAGCATCCCGACGACAAGATTCTAAGTTTCATCAGTGGCGGTCCCAAAAATTACGGCTACGAATACCGGGACAAACAAGGAGAAGTGCACACGATGTGCAAAGTGAAAAGACTGACTCTGAATTATCGTACCAGTCGAGTGGTCAACTTTGGGGTATTGAAAGAAGCCTTGCAATCGGGAGAGGATGGAAACTTTAAAGTGACCACTCACCAACCGAACAAGATGGTACGTTTACCCACTCACCACATCGTCAGTCGGCCCTTGGAAAAAGTCTATCAAATCGTGTACCAGAAGCGAGTGCGACTTCCCAATCATTTCACCTTACTGTATGGACACGTTGGTATAAAACATTGGTTGTAAGAGGATAGTCACACGCTAGAAGGATGACTTCGCCACAGCAAGAATCGAGTGAGAAACCCAATGAGAACTCCAAGTTCAAACCCTACCATTTTCCAGTCTTCTTACCTGACTATTGTGATTGTGCCTGTCGATTGGACACGTTTCAGAAATGGCCTACGGATAGGGAAGGATTACCTTCTTCGCATGTTTTAGCTAGAACAGGATTTGTCTACTTGGGACCTGAGTCAGGATTGGGATACGAGGTACAGTGTTTCGCTTGCGGACTGAAGTTACGAATGGATCTATGTATCTATAAAGATTCAGCTATTCTGGAACATACTCGATGGTCTCCGCACTGCCCTTACCTTTCTATGGCCTTTCCACCCATCACACTACGGTAAAATGTTGACGGTACCTTAGAGACGGTACCTTCCAGAACAAGACATAAAAAACGTAAAAAAGGAAAGATGTACAAGCTGGAGACTGCATTGCGACTAGTATAAAAAGGGAGCTATTGTCAAGATCGATAGTTCATTGTGACTACCAAGACCAAGCGAACAAGATGAATACTTTCAGAGAAACACAGAACAAGTTTTTTAGAAAGGCACAATTCAAGTGTGAGGCTTCGGAAGTGGAATGCGATTGTGAGCCTTGCGATGGGTACGATGCTGTACGTTGTGACCTGAGCGATGCTGTAAAGCATCATGGGAACTTTGTTCTCACTGCCCCATCATGGAAAGTGATGCTGTGCGTGTCAAACCTGAGGGATGCAAAAGTGATGCCGCTCGTCCTCTTGGACATTTTACTGGGTTTCGTTTTAAAGGGGAATGTTCACCTTCACGTCTACCCCCCTACGGATGTCATCCAGCCCTGAGCAAACTCCTGCCCATGTCACTCAACCCTCATCGAAACGAACCTGTGAAAGACGAATATTCGTTCCCTGTGCGTTTGTCGGAATACTGCGACTTTGAAAATCGTCTTCAATCGTTCAAAGGAAAATGGCCTAAGTATCTGGGAGGATCAACCCCCGAAGAATTAGCCAGAGCCGGATTTTTCTACTTGGCGGAAGAAGATAAAGTCAAGTGCTTCAGTTGCGGTGTGTCACTTCATTACTGGGAACCGCAAGATTCGGCCTACGTAGAACATGCTCGATGGTCACCGAATTGTCATTACTTACCCTTAGTGGGACCGAGACATTGAAGTAACTTACCATAATCTGTTCATGGATACTTTACACAAGAACATTCGTGCTTTGCCTGTGGAGTTGAGAGAACACATTTACCGAGAGCTGGTGAAAATACAAGTGAAACGTAAAGAACAATTGCATCCGTTACGTCACCGGTGTTTGAACCACTGGTACCTTCAGGCTATACAAGGACTGATTGAGTTGAAAGTGTTCCATTGGACAGACATTGATCAACGACCCCCTGGTTTTAAAAAGGAATGGTTTGGTATTGACGATTCTATCTACTACATTGTAAACGTACTGCATCGAATTCCAGAGGAAGAGTTAACGAATTACCAACATCTTGTACGCAATGTCAACTTGGTGAAAGAGGAAACTTCTGAATGAATTGTAACGTGTAAATTAGTAACTAAACGATTTAGATTCGACAATGAATTGAAACCATGTCTGTGCAAACAGTACATGTCTTGTGTCAGACCAAAGAGGATTTAGTATGACCTATTCATGGATACTTTGCTAGAGAACATTCGTGCTTTGCCTGTGGAGTTGAGAGAACGCATTTACCGAGAACTGATCAAAATACAAGTGAAACGTAAACTCAAAGTTATTCAACCGTTTTTAAATTATGCTCTGTTCCAAAGTACAAGAAGACTGATTATGAGTGGATATTACATCAGGCACAAAGTTAAACGAGGCTATTGGCCACCACCCAACGATTCCAAAAACAGTGTATATACTTATGGATACTTTACAAGAGAACATTTTGGGCTTGCCTGAGGAGTTGAGAGAAAGGATTTACCGAGAGCTGGTGAAAATACAAGTCAAACGTAAAGAACAATTGCATCCGTTACGTCACCAGATCTTTAACCACTGGTACCTGAATGGTATAAGAAAACTGATTCATCAGAAATTGTTTCAGTGGTCAGACATTGTTCAAAACTTTGAGGTCGCCAATAATGTACATGTTCATAATTTCGGCTACTTCGACATTCACTTACTGCAACGTATTGAGGAAGACGAGTTAAAGGATTACCAACATTTGTTACGTGGAATCTGCTTAGCGGAAGACGAAACTTCTAAACGAACTCTGACGTTTCGGTTACAGTATGTAACATTTAAATTCCCTACTGGAGAACGAAGATCTCTGGCTAGAAAGTACGTGTATTGCATCCGAAAAAAAGAGAATATAAAAACAGGCTGCCATGCCACGACTTATGTCACATGTCATTGAACAGATTCCGTGGAAGGAACTCAATGACCATATTCAAACCGTGGATCATTACCATCGATTATTACAAGAACTGTATCCATTCAATTTGGGACGACAAGTGGTGTGTGTCTTAGTGACTTGTTTTCTGGGATTTCGATTACCAGCCGATTCTTTGTGGACTCTTTACGATCAGTACTTACCACCTCAATGGCCTTAAATGGTCACGAAAAACTCCTTTTGCTCAAAGCTTTGCGGTTTCATCTGGATACTTCTCGACCTCTACGGGAAAAAAAGATTCGTCAACTTTTAGCTACCCAAGACGTGTATGACGATGTGTGTGTAGCTTGCGACTTACATCCCCATTGGACAGATGTCCGTGCCTGGAAAGAATGGGATTTTGAGGCTTGGACCCAAGAAGTGGCCCAGTATGCACGAGAGTTGTTCAAGGAAAAAAGTTACTTTTCAACCCGTGTTAGTGACGGTGCCAGAAGAACCCGTCACCCAGGACAGGCCTGAAAGACCCTTTCGGGAGGACACTTGTGTGACCTTACCCCCTACTATAGAACTGGCTAGAACATTACCCAAAACATGTTGTTGTACAGACACTTGTGTTTATTCCACGTTAATGGTTATCATGTGCCTTTAATTCTTGTACTTAAGCCTTTGGCTTTTATGTATTTTTGTCTTTCGTATTCATGTTTGAAAAAAAACATTCAATAAACGTGTTCTGAAAAAAGTATATAAACTCTTGTCTTGTTTGTTTTCGTGTCACAAGTGACATTTCTCACACTATGGCTACCTCTGCTGTCTCTGCTCCCTCTTCCTCTACTGACAAAGTCATCGACGAACACTTAGATCGTGCCAAGTGGGAGGCTTTGTATCTTCGCCATCCCTTTAACATGCTCATTGCTGGACCTAGTGGTTCAGGCAAAACCGAATTCGTCAAACGTTTGATCGAACATAAACATCATTTGATCGATCGGCCACCTCAACGGATCGTGTGGTGTTACAAAGAGTGGCAATCGGCATACAGCCTCTTGCGAGAAAGTCAAGGCGATTCCATCATGTTTGTGGAAGGCATTCCTAAAGAAGACGATGGCATCGTCTCTGACTCCTGTCAAACCCATTTGGTCATTTTCGAGGACATGTTAGGAGAAGACGAAGAAGAAATTAAACTGTGGTTCACGCGCAAAGGGCATCACCGTAATGCCAGTGTCGTTTACATCACCCAAAATTTTTTTCAACAAAGTAAAGCCCATCGCACCATCAGTCTCAATGCGCATTACGTGGTCTTGTTTAAAAGCCCTCGAGATAAATCGCAAGTGCAAGTCTTAGCCAAACAGTTAGGAACGCCTTGGCTGACTCAGGCGTACGACGATGCCACTCAAACTCCACACGCCTATTTACTCGTCGATTTGAAACCTACGACCCCCGAGGATTTGCGATTTCGTACCCACTTGTTTCACCACTGGTGCCAAGAGGGAGGGCCTGTCCTGTACACGTCTCCGTCCTCGACTTAATTTCACTCCACAAAAAAAATCTATAAAAACCTCAGACCCTTTTCGTCTGTCTCACACAGGGTCAACATGACGTCCCTTCAGTCACATCTTCCCGTCAAATTGATTCGTGCCTTGTATGGCATCAGTCGAGAAAAAAATCCACAAACACGAGCTCGTGTCTTAGAAGCTAGTCTCAAAGAAGTCTTACGATGGTTCACGGTGACGGCACGTCAAATACTCCAAGGAATCATTCAGATTCCTCATCAAACCAAACGCTTTTTCGATCGAAACAAAGTCGCTTTGGTCCAACTGGCCGATCCCCGCATTGACACTCAAACCAAAAAACAAATCATTTTGAAACCTGGAGGGAGCAGTTCTCTAGGAGGGGTCATCATTCACTCACTCTTAAGATGGGATCCTAATGCCCCCAAAGTTATCCCCAAGAAAAAAGTCCAACGAAGCCCCAAGAAGAAAAAGAAAAAGACCAGGTCCCCAAGGAGAACTTCTCCAGTGGCGGGACCCTCCTCTTACCAGACACCACCCCGGAAAAAGAAAAGAAGCCCCCAGAAAAAGAAACAGAGAAAAAGTCCCCAGAAAAAGAAAAGTCCACAGAAAAATTCTAGTCACAAGAGAGGCACTTCGGCCAGGACGCAACTTTACACTCGCAAACCACGACCTGCCACGGCAGTGACACGGTCACCGGCAGCCTCACGTTCATCCACTTCTCCGTTGATGACACCAAGAACTGAAGAGTACTTGGAGACGTTGATCACACCAAGAACATCTCCGTTGATGACCCCAAAAAGAACTTCCCCAGTGGCAGGACCCTCCAATTTAGCGGCAGTGGCTGCTGCTCACAAAGTACCTTCTCCCAAAATCAAAGTCCATAAAAGATCGGGCATGTTACAAAGTTTACTGGATTTGTCCAAGCAAGAACTGGCTCGATTTAGTCCGTTGCGAACCCCTGCACGACGTGTCATGCCTGTCCTCAAACTGATACGACGTAAAGACAATCAGTGGCGATGCGTTCCAGTATAAAAAAGGTGTGTGACCAAGTCGGGGGTATCAGTGTTTTTTTGGTGCTCCTGAAGACTCAAAGATGTCACCCTCCAGAAAACCCCAAGGAAAGAAAAGAAAAGGACTACCACCACATTTAGTCAAACATGGGGACATGTTATCTGTCCTGTCCAAAGAATTAAAGAAACGTGACATTCATTTTTTTCACCTCTACGAAAAAAACTCATTCAATCGGCCTCCAAAGAGGTCATCGATACCGTGTGCGAATGTTGTTTGAACGTCTTGAAAGGCACGATCCCTTTGTCCAAACACCAGAAACAATGCTTAAGCAAACATCGTCATGTTCTTCGCCAAATGGTTCGAAAGAAAATTCCCATTCGTCAAAAGAAGAAGATGTTAGTGCAACGTGGAGGCATTTTGCCTCTCTTGTTAGGCCCCATACTGAAAGGAGTCTTGGGAACCATGTTGGGAGGACTGGTGGGAGCAAGATAAAAAGGCCCTCGGAAGTCCCAAGATCTCAGAATCAACCCCTGACAACCCCATGGAAGGACGAAAACTAGCTTTAGTGCCTTACAAACGATGGATGGAATACCATCGGTGGCAAGAACAACGCACCCCACATTTACCTCCCAATCCCCATTTGAACGAGATGTCCCAGTTACAACACGAATTGCAGTCCTTGATGGATCGCCAAGATTTGTCCGAAACAGAAAAATCGCAAAAGTACAGTCAACTCTTGCAACGACTGCAACTCTTTCACCAGAAAGCTTTAGACGAAACAGCTTTACCCACTCTGAAAGATTTTAAGACCTTGATGAAAAGTCCAGCACCATCACCAGTACCAGTACCAGTACCACCAGTACCAGTGACCAAGACAGAAAAAGGAAAAGAAGAAGAAGAAGGGTTTCAAACTCCACCAGAAAAAGTACGCAAGTTAACAACACCACCTACCTCCAGAATTGGATGGATTAAAAAGATGATGGCCACCCCTTCTTCATCACAAGAGAAAAAGAAAGTGAAGACAGAAGTGAAACAAGAACCAATATCCCCCGCTCAGACATCCTCCTCTTCAACACCTATTGCCGGTCGCACACGCAAAGCATTGCAATCCAAGAAAATACCCCAAGAGAAAAAGAGTAGCATCCTCCAAGAGTGGGTGTCTTATTAACACACAAACACACCAAAAATGGAAAAAGTCTTAGCTAGCATTTACTATGATCCCTCGCATCCTGCAGGTTACGCAGGAGTTCAAAAATTGTATCGTGCTGCCAAAACGCGACTGAGAAGTCTCCGTTTACCTCAAGTGCAATGATGGTTACAAGAACAAGCTACCTACACTTTACATAAACCCATTCGACGCAAGTTTGCCAGAAGTCGCACCCGAGTGGAAGGCATCGATCATCAATGGCAAGCCGATTTAGCCGATGTCTCTCATTTGGCCAGCTACAATCGTGGCTACAAATATTTGTTTTGTGTCATCGACGTCTTTTCCAAATTTGCCTGGGTCGTGCCCTTGACTTTCAAATCCAGCAGCGAGTTAGTGAGAGCCCTGCAACGGGTGTTGGAACAAAGCGGTCGTCACCCTCTTCGATGGCAAATGGACAAAGGCACCAAATTTCTGAACCAAGCTTTCCAAAAAGAATTAAAGAAACGTGACACTCATTTTTTTACCACCGAGAATCCCGAAACCAAAGCCAGCATTGTGGAACGTTTTCAACGCACTTTGAAAGAATGCATGTGGAAATATTTTACGCATCACCACACTCTGAAGTACATCGACATCTTACCACACCTGGTGCAAGCGTACAACCAATCTTACCATCGAAGCATCGGACGTGCCCCGCAAGACGTGACTCCCGAGAATGAAGTGTTAGTGTTTGAGCGCTTGTTTGGTACGTCCCCGATGAGGGCTGTCCCCAAGAAAAGTGGAGAGTTGACCATAGGAGATTGGGTGCGCATTGGCAAAACCAAACGCACTTTCGACAAAGGTTACTTACCTAACTGGACGACCGAATTGTTTCGCGTCACTGGACGAGTGCATGGTCGTCATCCTGCCGTCTATAAATTGGAGGACATGAACGGAGAAGTGCTCAAAGGAACGTTTTATTTGCCCGAGTTACAACGTGTCACCAAAAAAGAAGATGACGTGTACGACATCGAAAGCATTCTCGAACGCAGAACCCGTAAAGTGGGCAAATGATGTGTCAAAGAAGTGAAAGTACGTTGGAAAGGATATCCACCCAGTTCTGATTCTTGGATCGACGCTTCGCAAGTCATCGACTATAAAAAGAAGTGACCATCATGCCCTTTCACACAGCAGACGCAGCTACGTCGACCACTCCTCCTTCACCTAGTTCTTCTGTGCAAGATTTACAAAAACAACCCTTGTGGGTGTGGTGTGGAGAATGTGTGCCTAAAACGCAAATCGTCTTTTTCTGCCAAATCTTCATGGTGTATTGTGTCATCGGGGCAGCCATCGCCAATTTGAGTTTGCAACAAGGAGACAAACAATTGTGGACCATTTTATTGAGCAGTTGCATCGGTTACCTGCTTCCCAATCCCTCCCTGAAATTCTCTTCCAACGGGAACCTTGTGTCCAGTGCCAGTGCCAGTCACCACTCCAACAACAACCACAACCAGAACCCCATTTTGGGCGGAGACACACCTCTGACGTCCAGTAACCCCTTGGACAGCCACAGAACTCTGGAATTATGAGTCACCAAAACCAATTTTACTTAACCTTACCCAGCGATAGTTCCATGGAGGTGTTTCCCAATAACACGCTGTGCTGTTACACGGCCAAATTACCTCAGGCCATCCCCTTAGATCACAAAGCCCATTGGGAAGTGGCTTTAGTAGAAATGATTCACCCGACCCAAGTCCTCAATGTCCTTCCCAATCAAAATTTTTTTCGCTGAAAGTTCATGACGAGCAAGTGCAAAAGCACTTGAATAATGTCAAATATGACAAGAAAACCTATAATGAAATAACTCGAACGTGGACCTACCAGTTGTTGATTCCCCCAGGCTATTATTTTAGTGGTCAACATTTGGTCAGCACCATAAGCTCCAGGTTTAATGTCGTGTTTCTGAAAGCGTTGGAGCTTGCCCAAAAAAAGGTCACCATGGAGTACCACAAAGCAGCTCGTCGTTTCTTGATGAAATTTGAGCCGAGTAAAATCGTGTCCATTGTATTTTGTCCTGAATTGTTTGACATGTTGGGCGGAGACATGGAGCTGAGGAAGAAAGTAGAAAAAGAAAAAAACGAATTACCAATCATTTACAACAACGAGACTTTTGCCCAGTATTTTCGTTCCCCAGTAGAACTGAACCAAGGACTGAATTTGATGTTTGTGTACTCCGATGTGGTGGAGTACAACGTGGTGGGACACACCTCTGTGCCGTTACTGCGTGTCATTCCTTTCAAAGTGGACAGTACCACGACCAATGACGAGGAAGGTGGAAACACTTACCACGTCCACCGCGAATTTGTACATCCTCATTATTTGCCGGTCAGCAAGTCGTATTTGGGCACGGTCAACATTGCTATAAAAGGAGATCTGGGACAAAATATTCCATTCACCAAAGGAAAAGTCACGGTGAAACTCCATTTTCGAAAACGGTTTTCTCACGACTCGTAAGTTATGTATCCAGTGTACCAAGGGGTGGCTCGACAACGAGGACACGGTTTAGGAGACATGTTAAAATCGGCCTTTCGTTCGGTGGCCCCGGTGTTGAAACCGATGGTGACACGCGGATTGCACGCTTTGAAAGATGCGGCACTGACGCAAGGCAAAGAATTTCTCCAAAATGTCATCATCGACAAACAAAACCCTAAAGAAGCCTTCATGAGGGCTGGCAAAAATGTCTTGCTGCAAACGGGTAAAGACCTTTTGGGCCGCTGAGACACACCTATAAATGCCCTGCACGCTACCGAGTCAGGCATTCAGCAAGGACAAGGCAGAAAGAGACAACGAAGAAAACACCCTTTCACCAGACTTCAAGCTAGAAAGGCCAAGAAAAGAAGAACCGTTCGAGACTTACACGTTTTCGATTATTGAGAAAGAACAGAACAAAATGATGCACCGAGAGTCTTGCGCTTGTTCCAAGACGGAACTGGATCTGTTTGCCATGCCCCCCACCATGATGACGATGCAAGAATCCCAGTGGGTGGAATTTCACCCCGTCTCCTCATTCACCAATTCCGCTCCCATCGAGTTTGAAATCAAAGGACAGCCCGAAGATTACATCGATCTGAATAGCAGTTACTTGTACTTGAAAGTCAAAGTTCTAGATAAGGATGATGGTGGAGTAGAAGACACTGAGAATATAGCTCCCGTCAACAATTTCATGCATTCCTTGTTCAGCTCAGTGGATTTGTACTTGAATAACAAACTAGTCAGCAGCAGCATGGATACTTACCCTTACCGTGCCTACCTGGAAAATCTCTTGACGTACGGAATAGATGCCAAGGATACTCATCTCAATGCCTGTGTGCTGTGGGAACCTGACGAAGCGACCAAGTTCGACACATTGGATGGAAGCAATCCCGGCTTTGAGCAAAGAGAAAGCAAAATCTTAAATAAGAAGAGTTTAGAACTGATGGATCGTTTGCATTTGGACATGTGGCTGCAAGAGAAATATTTGCTGAACGGGGTCAATGTCCGCTTGAGACTGAATCGCAGCAGTACTGCTTTCCATTTGTTGGCTGATACTACTAAGACTGGCATTCCTAAAAGCAAAATCGAAGAGGCCAAACTCTACGTACGACGCATGGAAGTGTTACCCAAAGTAGGTAACGAAATCAGTCAAACGTTGAGCAGAACGACCGCCAAGTATCCCATACAACGTGTGGAAGTGAAAACGTTCACCATTCCCAAGGGACAGCATTCTATGATTGAAGATCATCTGTTTCAAGGACAGTTACCCAAGCGTTTAATCCTTGGTATGGTCTCGAATTCAGCCTTCAACGTAGCCTTTGCTGAAAATCCTTTCAACTTTAAACACTTCAACGTGAAGAAAATCGAAGTCAGTCGCGATGGCAAGACCTTGTGTACCCGACCTTTCGAACCTGACTTTAGTGACGAGAAGATGAATTACTTGAGATCGTACTTGTCCCTGTACGAAGCCACCGGCCAGTTAGGAACCAACACCAGTCACGGCATTACGTACGACGATTACGCAGGAGGCTATGCTTTGTGGGCTTTCGATTTCACTCCAGACCAAGGCAGCGACGAGGGACATTTCCACCCTATAAAATCCGGCCAGATTCGTGTGAAACTTCAGTTTGCAAAAGAACTAACAGCAACAGTGAACGTCATCCTGTATGCCGAATTCGATAATACCATAGAAATCAACAGTTTGAGAAGTCATTCTAGATTTTTAGAAGCCATGGAAGACTGTTATCCCTCTTTACCTAGTGGAGAAACTTTAAAGATGGAATGTGAGGAGACCGTGGAAAAAGAAGAAGTGATCATAATGAAATCGAGATGGCCAGAACAAGAAGCCCATTTAGTCTCCTGTTTTGCCAAACACCTGGTCGAAAAAATGACGGAATTGATCAAGAAAAATTGCTATGGATGTCAAAACGCTCATCCCAGTCAAATTCAACACGATAAATGCCTGATGTTGAGTCAAGAAGAAAAACTGGACGAGTATCTGGACGAGGCTTGGAGTCTCATCTCGGACGAAGACGTGTTGCATCAGTGGTATAAAGACTTGCGTGAACATTCTTGTCCACCATTAACCACTCAAGAGATCCATCGTATCGAAGCTCTCCTGAATCAAAGTGAGGAGACGAAACGAAGAAACGGTTATTTGTCAGACATTTTCAAGCAAAAAGTCAGGATCGAATTGACGACTTATTATTACCTGTGAAGAAGAAAAAAACACACACAAATCAATGGATACCTGGGAACTTTATTACCTTTTGAACCACAGTTCACATACGTCTTCTTGGAATCCTGTTGTCTGTGCTACAGATGAACTCCCTCATCGCAAACCTAAAGACCATCTAGCTTACGTGATCAACACGGACGACAGTCATCTCCCAGGAACCCACTGGGTAGCTGTCTACTTTCCTCAAGAAGGATGTGTGGAATATTTCGATTCGTACGGATTGCCCCCTTTGGAAGACGATATCATTGACTTTATGAGAAGAAATGCTCAGACCACCCGATTCAATAATGTGAAATTACAAGGCACAGATTCCTTGGTGTGTGGACAGTACTGTGTGTATTTTCTGCATCATCGCAGCCTAGGTTATTCCTTAGAACATTTAGTGACTCATTTTGATCTTCGTTCTTCTTCTAGAAACGATGTGAGAGTAGATCAATGGTTTTGTGACCATTATGCTTATCTTTTGTCTCAAGCTAGGAAACGTAGCGTCCATCAATGGCCTAATGATTTCCAACAGTGGAAATCACAATTTCATTCACAACGTTGTCAGCCCTGTTTAAAGTAGACTGTGAATTGAGAAAAAATGTTTGTCATTTTTGAAACAATTGTTTGATGTTATAATGTTGGATTATTGTTTAAAATGTTAGAGTTGTTGTTTTAGTGTTAAGTGATTTTTGAACAAAAAATGTTGTGTTTTGAAAAAAAATGCCTTTGTCTTTTGTTTAGCTATAAGAATGTTTGATTGATGCTCTTTGATTTCTATCTATCCCTCTCATGACACTCATTGAACGTTGCGACTCGAAAACCGTGTGGGGGATGTTTTCCTTCACGTCCGCGCTTTGACTTTAAGAACCGGGGTTGTTTCCAGTCTAACCATCCATTGTTGACTCATCCTCCTACGAAGATGTGCTCCAAACTAGCTAAGCTCAACGAAGCCTACGTGAATTTGCATAGGGTCAGACACAGTCTGATACCAAAGCCAGAAGAAATAGAGAATGTGAGAATGCTAAAAGTCACTGAAGACCTGATAGAAGAGCTCTTCAGAGAAGAAGTGAACAGGGAGAAAGAAGAATGGACAGAGAAGTACAGACTTCAGAGACAGCAGCAACAGCAGCAACAGCAGCAGCAACAACAACAGCAACAACAGCAGCAGCAGCAACCTGAACCTGACAGAGGCTTTGTCGATTGTCGTATCGACACCAAAGAGTTCTTCTTCTCTTTCCGAAGAAGCAGACCTATCGCCAGAAAGTCTATCCTAAGAGGACATCGCATTCTTAGAAACTAAAAAAAGATTGCCATAGCAAACAAAAAAAACAGCCCTTTTCAGGGCTACCCAAATACTCTAGAAAAGAAATAACGATCCATTTGCCAATGTGTGTAGGTAGAGTAGTGTGAATATAAACACTGACTCTTTTTTAAAAATGTGAGGGTATGTGTTTGTGTGTTTGTGTTTGTAAGTGCTCAAGTACGTTGGTATGGATAGTAGATTAAAATAATGTCTTTTTTGGTGTTTGAGGTGTAGATTTGGGGTTAGATTGGATTGCTTTGCGTATGTAAATAGTCTATTGAAGTGATTTATAAAAGAATTTTAAAATAGTGATGGGTAGCATAAAAAAGTGAGTGAGTGTTTCTTTTAGGTCTGCGCGGTGTTTTTTTTTTTTTTTTTTTTGGTCATAATCTAGGTAAGATCAATTTTATGTTTTTTAGGGGATGTTTTCCTTCACGTCCGCGCTTTCACTATAAATTGAAACTCGCTGGGCAGTCTAGCTACCCTTGTTGATTGATCAACACAAGAATGAATAGCAGAATAAGCAAACTTCTTGAACTCCAGATACATCTGGAATATGTCAGGCGCCTGTTAAATGAACTGGCCGCGGAAGCTATAGTAGAAGAGGAAAGAATAAAGAAGGAAGAGGAGGAGAGAAGACAGAGGGAAGAGGAGGAAAAGAAAATAGGAGAGAGGATGTCGTACAATATTCCCGAGACAGAGGATTGGGGTGCTGAAGCGAATCATCCTCCCTCTGCGCTCCCCAGAAGAAAGGTGAAAGGAGACTGGGGAAGAAGATGCGTGTGTGGCGCCAGGCCAGGAAGGTGCCATCATTAGATAGGTGCATCTGGAGTTCAAAAAAACAGCCCTTTTAAGGGCTACCCAATACTCAAGAAAAGAAATAACCATCAATTTGCCAATGTGTGTAGGTAGAGTAGTGTGAATATAAACACTAACTCTTTTTAAAAAATGTGAGGGTATGTGTTTGTGTCTTAGTGTTTGTAAGAGCTCAGGTATGTTTGTGTGAATAGTAGACTATGGGTTTCTTAGCGTATGTGGAGAGTATAGTTTGGGTTTTATTATATGAAATGAGAAAGTAGGGGGATATTTTCCTTCACGTATGCGCGTTGTTTGGTCATGATCTAGGTAATATCAATTTTGTTTTAGGGGGATGTTTTCCTTCACGTCCGCACTTTAAGTATAAGAACCCACAACGTTCGTCGTTCGCACCATTCTAAGGAATAAAGGAAAGAAAATGGTAGCTGTAACAGAATTGTTTAATCAGTTAAAGGACATTTGGTATTGGACGGTGGATGGAGCTTATGCAGTGGAAAGGATTGAACGTGAATGGAAGTATGAAGTAACCAGGGATTTTGTAAGAAGGCAAGTGACAAACCTAAAATCAGCCATGGATCTGGTGGCAGAGATGATAGAAGAAGAAGTAAAAAGACTAAGAGGCTTTATAGATCCAGAGTATGTAAAGACTGGCCACTTGAAAGAAGCCATGGATAATGTGCTAGAAGTAAGGTGTTTTTTGGAAGAAGTAATGGAATGGACAGAGTGGTCCTTTGTCAAAAAAGGCCTGGACCAGATTAAGAAATCGGAACAACTTATGAGAAAAGTAATGGAGGAAGAGGTAATGAAGATCAAAGACAAGTGGAATAAAGAAAGAAAGGAGAAAGAAAACTTAAAGAAAAAAGACGCATTTGAAAAACTCAACAGCAATTGGATAAAGATACAAGAGAAGTTCAGGGCTATGGGGCACCCAGACTGGTTACCAGAAAAAGAAAAGAGGAAGAACAAAGGAATTTTGGGAAAGATTAGGGGGTGGATGAGGAAATGGAGGAAATAAAAGAAGAAGCAGAAGAAACCCAAAGGCCCTTTTCAGGGTCAGCCATATTTCTCGAAAAGAGAATGACTTTTCAATTGCCTACCCCTTTTTTAAAAATTTTTTTAAAAAAAAAATCCCATGTTCAATTCCCCTTGTCCCTAAACAAGCCCAAACTCTATTCCCCATGTTAAATTCCCCTTGTACGTAAAGTGGCCCATGATTTATTCCCATGTTAATTCCCCTTGTACGTAGATTTGCCCACGATTTTTCGCCATGTTAAATTTCCATTGTACGTAGATTTGCCCAGAGGTCCCTGTAATGCTAATTTCCATTGTACGTAGGGTGCCCCACTTCACTACTCATATACTACATTGCTTAACAGTTAACAGGCAGGCATATGGAGTCGAATAGGTAATAGGTGTTATATTTATAGAGCACTGCACTGGGTAACTTTGCTTTATGAGGTAAAGGGCTAACAGTTTAATAATTCAGGTCACCGAAAGTTGTTTTTTTTTACATGCCTATGTCTTCGGACACAGAAAATTTTATTGTTTTGTGTCCAAAGATTTACAGCCATTACAGTTATCAATAAAAAAAAAAAAAAAACCTGTCAAGTTTAGACAATGCCCCGTGGATAAGCCAACCCCCCTTCTTCCAGGCCTTTATGTTTTCCTAAATTATTTGGCTTATACACGAGTATATACGGTATTGATTTTGAATACTATGAGCTGGAAAGTACCTAAATAGTCTTATCCTGTTTTTCACACTGTACTGGAAACATCATGAACCATAGCACCACATCTACATAACAGAAACTGTATACAAATATTTTATTAATACAATAATTTTCACTCATATGTCTAATACAAAAACATAACTCCAAGATACAATGATTTACTTACTGTACACATGAAGATTTACAGGAATACTAATAATGTTTGTGGTTCCAGCAGCATATGTACAAATCCAACTTCCTTCATGACTGACTCTATCTAGGCTGCTGATGGTCATAAAGACACCATTCTGGTTTATCTTAAATGTATACCCTTCAAGGAAGGCACAATGACTTGTTGTACAACTGACCAGAGAAATGCCATTCCTAAGCAAAGTAATTCCATTGGAGGTGAATGGCACTGACAATATGCATGACATTCCAAAGCTAGAACCCTTCAGGGGCAGAACTGTGTCCTTCACCAAAGTTATGGACTGTGCATCTGAAAAGCAATTTCAATATTCATCATTAGTCAAGCATTCAATACAGCATTAAATGATCATGGTTGGTATTTACTGATGTGTAAACTTTACATAATCATTCACAAAGTAAAAAAGTCGGAATGTCACTTTATGTTAACTTTATGAGTGATTAGGTAACAATTTAAACATCGATAAATACCCAACCATAATCACTTAATCCTAATAATTCCAATTTACTTTCTGTCATCATAATTTTTTAAAAAAGTTTCCAATACTCTGGAACTTAGCTCTGGAATAGTATTCCAGTTGAGGTTAGAAATGCCCACTCTATTTCCTTCTTCCAAACCCAATATATCCAGTGGCTTCAGAGATGCAGCTAAAAAAAAAAAAAATCCTATATATGAGGGTTTCAAGGTAGATTAGTTCCTAGCTAACTGAGTTACCCTCTTTAAATAAAGTCAATACTATTATTATTATTATTATAAAATCAGCAGGTTTAATTAAAAAAGCATTCACTTTCAGGTAGCTTGAAGTTTTCTTTCAATAGCCTCTTAACTGTGATAGAATAAATAGCACCATTTTCGTTAGCCAAGACTAGTCAATTTTTATGTTACAATATAGAGTAGAAATGGTTGATGCTATTTAAATTTTCAACATTATGCTTGTGCATGGCGCATGTTATATCATTTGTTGTTTTTGCTTTCTGCCATTTGATCTTCCATAAGCAAACTCCTGTCCATATTATCCCTTGCATGTCGTATGACCCTGACCTTTAACAGCTGCTGGAAAATGTTATTGAAGTGAAATGCAATACATTCTGAAGAATGGCTTTTAAAGCTTGCTGTATGCCTTCTTCAGCAAAAGGAGGGTCTCTCTGTGTGTGTGATTTGGACTTTTAACATAGCTTTAACAATTTTTCAGTCATATCGCTACGATGTCTGCAGTGTGGCAGTTTATAGTGATGACTAGCACAGGGGCATCATGCCGCAGACATGTAGCATGATGTCCCACCCAGTCACATTATCCTGACACCAGGCTGACCAGTTCTAACACTAACTTCTTAATGCTGAGTACCAAGTGTGGCAGCTGTTAGTACCATTTTTTGGTATGACTCAGCCGGGGATCGAACTCACAACCTTCCGCATCCGAGGCAGATGCTCTAAACACTAGGCCAGTGGAGCAGTCACAAAAGGAGAGATTACTGGAGTGCAGGAAGGTCTGTGCAAACGCCTTGTTTTAACTTCAAATGGCCGATTTTAATCTGGGGTTTGTAAATTTGATCGGAAATCTGAGGGTTCAGTGGGTGGAGTTTTCTTCTTGGTATTATTACGGTGTAAGACATTGATATAGATAAAACTTTACATAAAATTACATGGAAACAAGAAACCAAAAGTAGTGTGCAGAATTTATTGACGTGTAAAAAATGCTACATCAGTATCACGTGACTGTTTACATCTGATCAAATTGTAGAAAATGTGGTCAATACATAAAATTGGAATTTGTATTATTATTCATTATTAGTCAAATGTTTGATATTTATCATTAATCAAATATAAAGAGGAACTCATCCACCTTAACAAGAGGTCCAAGTGGGCCTGACATCAATTAATATTGTTCATCTGACACATCACCTTTTTTAACTGTAAAGATAACCCTCATCAGGCATCTGATAATTTTTAATTGGAACAATACTAGTGAGGCTATATAAGGTTTTATAAATCTACTTGAGATTCCAACTGCCTTTTCCCTGCCAATCTTTTGCTTGGAAATAATATATATATTAATAACTGTAATTCAACTATAGTTTTGACAACCAGGTAATTAATTCCATAAAAAAATGAACAATTACAAATTTCAGAGGTATGTTTTGGTCAAAGACAGGAGTTGCTGCTTAGGCTTTGCAATTCTCCTCAGTTCAAAGTCTGTAGCTCCAATATGGATCAAACATTGCTAGGTGAATTGTCCTTCAGAAGATCTTCACAAGAAACAAGTACAATGTTCAAGTGTTTTACAGATGGTTTGAAGGAATCTTTGAAACATTTCTTCTGACCACTGAGATTGCTTTCCCTCCTTCAGCTTGCCATAGATCTTTCTTGGTAGTCACTATTCTGACCTCCTGGTGACATGGTGCACTCATCTCCTTTGATTTCAACAGCAGTCTAGATGAGGGGTCACACACTCAAATCACCCGGAGGGCCGCATAAGGGTATTTTCGATGGCCCAAGGGCCATACCACCTTTATTATCTCTCATGACACCTTGTGATGCCAATCATTTTGCAAGCCACAATATATGGCTTGAGGGCTACAGGAAACGGTTTGGCAGGCCGCCTGTTTGAGACCCCTGGTGTAGATGCATGAAATGCCTGCCCATGTGACAACCTCATTGTCTGGGATCATGTCCTGCCATCTTATCCTCATCAGTTTCCTCAGGTACGATGTATATAAATGGTTCATCTTCTTGGCATGGTGCCTGTACACTGTCTCTTATGATAGGAAGGACACAAATATCAACTGTTATGCCTCACCAAGCCTGCGAAAAGTGGTTTAGTCTGGCTCCAACTGGAGTAGTAGTAGGGAAAGATACAGGGTCTTATTACTTCTATAAGGAAAAAGGTGGCCCGGCACTATGGGGTCAAAATTTAGAGGGTCAAAATGTATTGGGACTGTATAGGGTCAAATAAAAATGTAAAAGGCCTATATAGGGTCATGGGTTGTATAGGGACAAACACAATATAGACACAGACATATACATACACAGACAAACCAACAAATACAAAAACAAACATAGAAACAAAATGTGGCAAGAGAGTAGAAATCTTTTGATGGCAATGGAGTAGCCCTGAAAAGGTCCTTGGTGGGAGTTCTTAACACCACGGAGTTGACATCACACAGGCCTTCTTCTCTTCCTCAAACTCTGTCTGACATCCGCACTTTAGATTACGACTCTCTTCAGGCAGCCTTGCCTCTCCACATAGATCCTTCATTTCCAAATGGCCATATATTTGATCTTTGAGATAGCCCATGATGATTTCACATACATGGGTTAGTCCGGGTTGAACAGCATCCCCTATTATGAGGGTAGCTGACTCTATGTTACTCCACATCTTGTCATGAGAAAAGGTGAATGGAAGGAAGCCAGTGATGGGTATTTTTAGTTTATGAGTGGATAGAAACTGACCAAACCAATCCAAATGAGAGTTACAAAATTTAGTAGGAGTGCAGAATCTCTCTTCCAATCAGAAGAGAGCTACCTGTGAGGTCATATTCCCTCATTTAGGTGGACTAGCATTTGTGCGCAGTTAATCAATGCGAAAGAGTTTGAACATGACAGAAACTACGAAGTTGATGTATTGGGGTGCACCTGTCGTGGAGACATGAAGTGATGGTATAGCAGCAGCTACCAAAGCAAACACTGTCATAACTCCAGAAGAGAATGATTTTAATTGGGATTTAGTGGATTTTCTCTCCTCTTTGCAAGATGGGAACAGAATTGGAGAGACAGTGGCAAGAGTGGGAGCCACAAAGACCACAACATCCATGGGTCTGGCATAGAAGGAGGAGGAAACGAGTATTCACTATCCCTCAAACTGAGGAATGGGATAGTGAATCCAACCATACCCCATCCATGCTCCCAACAATAACAGTGGATTGGGAGAACGACTGGAGAAGATGCTCTGTGTTTGGTGCTAGATTTGGGAAGTGCGGGCATTGACCAAGTGGATGTGGAGCTCTCAAAACAGTCCTTTTCAGAACTAACCATATCTCTAGAAAAAAGAGAGTGATAAGTTTGCCGTAAAAGCTGTGTGTGTTTCAACAGTTTAATGAAAGTTTGTGTGTGAGAGTTGAGTAGTGTGACTATAAACACTAACTCACTTTGTGTGATAGTGTATTTGGTAGGATTGGTTATCATATGTGATGGTTTGGGTGTACTTTTTGGAAACAGGCTTTCCTTCTCCACAATGTGATGATATGGAGTATAGTGTCATTTGTTGGTAATAGTGTGTTTGGTTTGTGTATGTAAACAGTTTCTTTTAGGTCAGCGCTCTCATCACTTGTGAATTTTTATCATGTGATATGTGTAGTTGTACAAAGGGGTGTTTTTGTTCACGTCCGTGCTTGAGTATTATAAAGCAGTGTGATCAACAGCCATGCTAATCGTCATATATCAGTGAAGGATGGCAAGCAGTAACATTCTCAAGATGATAAAGTTACAAGAGGCACTAGATACTCTGGCCATGGTTGAAGAGTTGTTAGAAAAAGTGGAGTTAGGCTTCTACAGCCCCAGGAGAGTGAAAATAATAATTTAAGAAAAGTAAAAGAAATGTTGAATATTGTCTTGGAGGAAAAAAGAGGGAAAGGAGAAGATGGACAAGGAGAGGAAAGAGGAAGAGAATGAAAAGAAGAAAAATAGGAGGAGGAGGAAGAAGAGAAGGAGAAGAAGAAAAACGTCATGGAGATGATCAGGAATTGATAGAGAAGAAGAAGCAGTGAGAGAAATTAGAAGAAACCCAAAGGCCCTTTTCAGGGCGACTCCTTTGCCTCAAAAACTTCTAAACTGGACCTTTCCAGCACACACTTATAGGGCCCACCTGACATGATGGAGTTATGAAATTGGTTGCTGCTTTGACTGGGGCTGCATGGCTTTCAAGGACTTACCAGGTGAGCCCTGAGTGTGGTCAGAATTATTCAGCTTCTTGCCTGGTTGAAAAATCAAGAAGTGAATGCAAGGGACTGGTTTTGATGGTTCCTCAAATCCTAAGTTGCCACAGAGGGAATAATATGAGCCCTCTGAAGAAAGTCTCAGTCTTCTGTGGATGGATTAAGGCAGCTCTCAGAAGGTTTTTCCTGCTCTCTAGTAGGACCCTGAAAGTATCAAGTGCCACATCCCTGCAGTGGTGGAGAAGCTCTGCTGACAAAACCATGGGCAAAGAAAATGCAAGCCAAGATGTTTTTACCACTGCTTCCAACCAACAGAGGTGAGACATTGATGACAAAGATTCCTCCTTCAGAAGGTTCAACAAGGCAGCTGAAAAGAGGTCAGCAGGCAAGACTCCTTCGAGAACAAATTCATTCATGATCAATTCATCATTTGAGTTCATTAACAAACGTTCATAAAGTTCAACATCAAAGTTATGAACACATCATGAATTTTGATGCATCATACATGAAGTTCATGAACACACTGATGAACTTTTATGAACTATTATATCTGAAAAGTTCCAATGTCATGAACTTGATTCATGAACAATTCAAATACTTGGATGCACTAGTAAGAAATATATAGAAAGTGTTTATTACATTTCTGTTCAAAAAATATTCATGAAAATGCATTAAATAAACTTCTCACATTATTAGTGAAAGATAAATAAGGGTGAGTTTTAAAAAAAAATGATTTGATACTTTATAAATGTTCAAATAGATCTTTTATTCAGTACTTGTGTACTTAACCTGAGTAGTTTTGGATTAATATGGGTCAATATTTTCTGGCCAGCATGAATAATATGTACTTGCTTTCAATGACTTTATTCTCATGTTTTCATCCATTACGTAAAGAACCTCTTTTGTGAAAAGATCTCATATGTATAATTTCATCCACAAAATGAAAAATAAAAATCAGAGATTGTTATGATGAAGTTTGATGTTGTACGAATACAACACTGATATTAGGCACATCAAGGGAAAAGACAATCTGATTGCAGATCCGCTTTCACTGGTATACAAGTACTATATTGCTTTATTTTATAAATAGTTTATAACCCTAACCCATAAGACATCTTCATATGTAATTTATTATTACAGTATATTCTAATATCTATGTTTCACTAATATATAAAAGAAAGCTTAATTGTTTAAATCTTTCTTTTTCTCAATGATGGGAGGTGTCATGTATTCCTATATTGTGTCACCTACATTTGGTGCCTGACAGTAGATTTTGTACAAGCTATAAACAGTGTTTAAAGTTATAAAACCTTAATAATGATCATGTTGACAAGTCATGGGTAGTTTCCACTTGGACAATTGAGTCAGGAGGGTTCTGTTGCAATGGGGAGATGTATTGTGAAATATATAATGTGGGATGTATTGCGACAAAGATCAAGTAGGAAATTATTGCAATGAAGAACCATAATATACATACAAGGCTAATAACACTGGACAACAAATTTTTACAAAAGTCATGTTACTGAAATAAAATTAGTCAATTCTTATCAATTTTTATGTGCTGAACACGAATATGACAGTCAAATTGCAAAATTGGCTCTAGTTTTTTTGTAATCTGCAAGAAATTAATGTTTACATAACGAAATGCATTCCAAAAGTAAAAGGTCAACTGTAATAGCCGACCTATAAAAAATCAAGTCATTGACTACATCTTAGTTTTCTTCGCCTGTCTCTTGTACAGCTGTTCGGGAGCATCTCTGAGGAGTGTCCAGCAGTAGTCAGCCAGCATTGTAGTGGACCATTTTCCCTGGTATCTTTGTTCCATTGTTGCGATATCTTGATGAAAACGTTCGCCGTGTTCATCACTAACAATACCACAGTTGCTAGGAAAGAAATCCAAATGGGAATGAAGGAAGTGAATCTTTAGAGACATATTGCAGCCAAGTTTCTTATACTTCATCAACATGTCTTCTACTAGTTCCTTATAGTTTTCTGCCCTAACATTTCCGAGGAAGTTTGTAGAAACTAGGCGAAAAGCATTCCATGCTTGTTTCGCGTCACCTTCCAGCAAGTTGTTGAACCGGTCATCTTTGAAAAGCTCTCGAATCTGAGGACCCACAAAAACTCCCTCTTTAATCTTTGCTTCGCTGAGTCGAGGGAATTTTTCATGCAGGTATCGGAATGCTGGCAAAGTCCGGTCAGTGGCTTTCACGAAGTTCTTCATCAAACCTAGTTTGATGTGAAGGGGTGGTAGCAAGATTTTTTGAGCCTCAACCAGAGCTGGGTGTTGGATATTCTTCTCTCCAATGGCTACATTCTGCCTGTGAGTCCATTCCTTCCTCATGTAGTGCATTTTCCTTGCTCGGCTATCCCACTCGCATAAGAAACACATGTATTTTGTATATCCTTGCTGCAGTCCCATTAAAAGGGCAACTACCTTCAAATCACCACAGAGGTGCCAGCTGTACTTGTTATACTCAATGGAATTCAGTAGCTGCCTTAAGTTATCGTATGTCTCTTTCATGTGGACAGCATACGCTACTGGAATAGATGGAAGAATGTTTCCATTGTGCAAAAGCACAGCCTTGAGACTCAGTTTCGAAGAGTCCACAAATAGTCTCCATTCTTGTGGGTCACGAGTGATTTTTAAAGCATTCATGAGGCCCTCAATATCGGAACAGAATATCAGATTACTTTCCTTTCTGAAGAAAGGCTCCAATTGCTGGTGGCGCTTTCGATATGCAGTAATTGTGACATCTTCTTCTAGAAGATTCCATTGTTGGAGTCTTGATCCTAGCAATTCTGCCTTGTTCTTTGATAAGTCCAAATCACGAATCAGGTCATTTAGTTCTTCCTGTGTTATTCTGTGTGGGGTTGATGATGCACCACAGTGAAAATCTGGATCACTGCATGCTGATGGACCAGGAGAAGAACAGGTCGACTCACCTTTGTCTTCGTCAGATGAATCAAGAGAATATTCTGCTGGAGGTTCTGGAATAGGAAGTCCCTCACCATGTGGAACTGGTCTCAATGCAGACGGAATGTTTGGGTAGACTATTCTCGACTTCTTTCGCTTCGTTATTCCGCCGGAAAGAGGAGGAACCAAGCAGAAGTAACAGTCATTTAGGTGGTTGCTTGGCTCTCTCCACACCATTGGGACTGCAAACGGCATTGATGACCTTTTGCAATTCAACCACTGTGAAAGCTGTGTTGTACATGTAGCACAGCATATATGCAGAGCCCAAGGCTTGTCTTGGTCACCAACCTTGCATCCGAAGTAAAGATGATATGCCTTCTTCACTTGAGAATTGATACTTTTCTTCTGGTTGGCAAATGTCACTTCCCCACAAATATAGCAAAAATTGTCCGCGGTATTAACACACTTTCGAGGCATTACTGTTCTTTATTGTACGTAAATGGATAAAATAATAAGTTTTATGTAACAGTAGCTTGAACTGTCTCGCACAACGTCTAAAATATTTTAAATGCTGAACCTATCTGATTGGGCTTTATATAGTACACTGCTTACGTCAGCTTCAGCAGCCGCCTGGCATTAGTATAATAGGTCTACACATGTATAGTACACTGCTGACGTCAACTTACTTCAGCAGCCGCATGGCATTAGTATTGCATTGCATCAGAAAATGATGCAATCAACTGTGGATGATGTGAGCATGATGGTATTATGCAATGTTACATCATTATTCCGGATGTTGCTGCAGTCCTACTGGAGAAATTTACACAGTGAAACATAGAAAATGAGGTATATGAATATCTTCAAAACGAGAGCCAATACAAATTTTTCACGGTTATATTCGTGTTCGGCACACCAAAATACTACAGATTAGGGCCTTTTCAAGTCAGTAATGATTTCACTGTTGACCAGTGTAAGTGGACAAATAATTCATTCCTATTACCAATGTTCTTGTTTTAAAATCAGCCTGCAGATGTGTTTAATAATGTGCTTTGTTATAAATAAGTACTCATTTGTATTTATTATTCATTAGAATTACAGAGTTGTCATTGACTCTGGACTAAAATATTCTGGGATTATTGTGAATTCATTCAAAAATGTTATAGACTATACCACTGTGATACATCAAGACTGTTGGTACGTCGGCATATTTAAGGATACTGTTACATCAACACACTCAGAACCTGTAATTCATTAATAACACTATTATTTTGGACCTGTGAGGCTTTTTTAGGATGAATTTGGATATAATTCTCAACACAAAGTTCCTCATAAATTTTCATTTCATAACTTATAGAAATAAATTATTTGTTAAGTTTTACACAACTTGCGGGTTTTGTTTCTTTTTCCTACTTAGTTTAAGACCACAGAGTCAAAACAGATAGCATAATAATAAAATTATATAGGAAGTTGTCTTATGAATGACACAAAATAAACAAAGTAAAGCAACAGAGTACTTCTATACATATGAAAGAGCATCTGCAATTAAATTGTATTTTCCTTGATATGCCTAATGTGGCTAGAAAATGAATTCAGATTAATTCTCAAAAATCTTGCATGAGTACATATTAAAGTTTTATTTGGGCCAGCCAAGTAAAATGTTATCAAGATGAGAGGGCAATGTTTTTCCTGAGCCCTGCTTTATAATAATAATAATAATAATAATAATGACTTTGCATGTCGCCTAATCTTTAGAAGCTCTAAGCGTTTTACAACATTTAACAACACCTAAAACATAAAATCATATATAATGATGTGATTACGAAAAATAAGCACATGAAATTAAAAACATAAAACATGCTGAAAATATTTAAGGTAGGAAACATTATTAGGTCTTTAAGTTTGTTCCTGCAGTCAAAATAGGGGAGTTATAATAATAATAATAATAATAATAATAATAATAAATATAATACTAATATTAATATTAATGCTTTCTTTATAGAGAGTGACTCATTAGTCAAGGACTATTCTCCCTTGAGGCCCTCTTAAGGAGAGAATAATAATAATAATAATAATGCTTTATTTATAGAGGGTGACTCATCAGTCAAGGACTATTCTCCCTTAAGGCCCTCTTAAGAAGAGTACATGTATAACATTGCACATTATATGACGATAGCAATAATGGAGTTACTCCCGGGCATATTACCAACATAGTATACACGGTATCATCTGGATTCGCAACACGGTCTAAATAAAATAATACTATCAAATATACCGCAACAGTCACTGGTGTGTATAGACTGTCAGTGTTCTCCGCAGCGGCGTTTGAGATATTTTCAACATATCCCTGGAGGCATTCCACCGACAGGTTTTCCGGGGTTGTGACTGTAATAATAAATAGCGGAACCGAAGAGGAATTTATACTGGAAGCCGCCGACAAGACATTAAACGCAACATCTTACTGGTAGTGTTTGGAATTTGTAGCTGAAACACCTCAAATGGCTGTCAGAGTTAAAACCATCATTAACAAATACAACCTAAAAGTTAAAAAATACAAATGACATGTGATCGTGTTGGATGCGTTAGTATACTTAGTTGCATCCACCAGAGTGATACTGTCAGCGCTAGCACCAGTAACAATTACAGTAACAATATGCGCTTCAACATCAGCAGCAATTGCAGGTGTTTTTAATATTATCACGAAAAAATATCCTCATGCGCAAGCACAAAATTGCACGATTGTCACGTGGATAAACACAGCAACAGCAGCATATTCAAAATTGTCATCATTGATATATCATCAAGCCTCGAAGATACAACAATATCTGATTCTGAATTCAAGAACATGGCAAAGATATACGAAGACTACAAACAAATCCACGTTTTGAAGGAAGCGAAAAACAATAATGATAGAATTACTTCAGCAGATAGCCGAAAATACAAGCCCCAAGAAAACTTCAATGATAACAGTAAGCTCGATTAAACCAGAATTCAGTATTAATTTTCCAACTGCTATTCCAGTGAATGAAATCGCACTAGCACAATTACGAGTATATTACAGCTGGCCCAATATCAGATCAAAATCATCTGGTGGATTACCAGCGAATAATTGGTTTGTGTTTGCACATAAAAATAAACCAGATGGTACACCCAACTGGAACGTCATTGGGATACCAACCGGGTCTTATCAAATCGAAGAAATCAATGAGGAATTACAATGTTGAATAAAAAATGTCACTGGAAAAGAAGCAAAAATAGAAATAACCATTCATGAACCAATGCTGTCTTCTGCGATCGACATAAGCATTCCTGAGTATGCTGTGGATATATATCAGAGTTCGATCAGAACAGTGTTAGGATGGCCTAAAATTCCACCTGAAGCACCACCGATATGACCAGAACCGAAAAAGTCTGATTATGTCACAGATACGCAGTCATATCACGAAATTAAACCAAAATGCAAATATCGTTTGGATAAACTAAAAAGTGCAACGGATAGTGGTAATTTTAATTTCCAAGGTAAGAAGGACAGTGGTTAGTGGTTTTTTAGGCTTGTTGCTTCTGAACAAATTCCTGGAGGAGTAGAAAGATTCTCATATATTTTTATTACCCTAGATGAAATTATTGAAGACTTTAAAATTATTAATCAAGAACATAAACACAACAGCGACTACGGCAAAGTTTCCAAGAACATCTTTATGATATAACTGGTTCACGCAGCGAAATCATTTCATGAATCGAAATATTAAATCAGCTCATATCCAACATGGAGTATATTCACCAGCAAGTAATTCAGGTAATAACTGCTGACAGTCACCATAAACAACTTTTCTTAAAGGAATATAAAATAACAGAAGCTACACTGCCAAATTTTAAATTTCCCGGGTATAATAACCCCGAGCTAAAAAAATCCGTCGATGATGTCATTGATGAATACCTTCCTGACATACTCGCTGCGTGGAAAAAAACACTACCACCGGCAACTATTCTCCGGCACAACAATGACCCAGAATGGACAGGCCGACATGTATCCCCGGAAATCGTAAATATAACCCCTGTGGTCATAGTCAATCTTGTGTGTGATGTCATTGATGGCAGCTACAGCGCAGACACGACAGTATAAAATCAAGCCCAGCAAGGATTTGTTCTTTATTCATTCGCACCAAAAGATATACCACCTGGATATATCTTTGTGCAAGAGCCAATCAATCCAGTCTATCTATGATGCCATAGTCCACTGTTATCAAGAATAAATTTCAAAGAAACAGACCAATCAGGCCACCTTCTGGATTTAAGGAATGAAACATTACATATTAATTTACTTGTAAAATCCTAAAAATCTATGATTAGATTTTCTCAGGCGGATGTTACATTTTGCACAATTCGGAAAGTAATAAGGTCGTCAAAATCGTGCACAAACGAAAATAAAAAAAATCTGCAAGTGCACAAAAATATTTACTTTTTACTGACAGACCCTGATTTCTAATTAAGCGAGTATTATATAATGTACCAACATGTGAAGGTTTTCATATACGACAAACAAGTACTTTAAAACCACATCAAAAAAATATTTACACAGTTTCTAGCTGGCCCAGTTCATTTGGTTATTGATGTGTATGGTAACAAGGATTTTTTATTGATACAATCGCAGTTGGATAAACTACAGCGAGAACATATTTCTATGGTCACGTGTAATAAAGATCAGATTCTAACTTATGCACAACCTTGCATTAAATCTGACCGACTAAGGGAAATATTATCGAACTCATCAGATTGATGCAGGTCAGATTGAAACAAGTAAAAAAAAATATTATCTAACTCATCAGATTGATGCAGGTAAAAACTATTTTTTTTTTATACTTTCGATTTCATTTCCATGTACTTGACTTCATTTCCAAGTATCCTTGATGAAATCACCTTTAAGAAATCCTTGATTTTATCACCTTGATGAAATCAAGGAGTCTAACTTTCGTTTTTGATCGTTTCACAATCTGACATAATTTTTCTCAACTGTCTTATACGAGTATTAATTACCTTCCTGGCTTTGTATTCTTGAGACAATGCTGATCTATTTTTTTCGATTACACGGCAGAGAGAGACAAATTCATTCAGTCGCTATTCTTCTACTGCAGCCAGTGATTTATATAACTCCGTCTGGATTTTCTTTATAAATCTATATTGAGCCGGCAGTGTGTATGCTCTGTACTCTTTTCTTTGTTGTAGTGTTTCAAAATCAGTAATAATTTTTTCAGGATTTAATTCATCAGGTATATTAATTCCGTTTTCTTCTAATTTTTTAATAGCAATAATTACATCATTGATATTTTCATAATTCATTATATTATAATTATAATTATATATTTAAAAGAAAAATATTTTTAGAGCAAAAATAAACAGTAGCCATGATGAGCGGTTATCAGTCATGGGCCCTCTACATTGGCCTATGTGTCTCCATGAGGTCCTTTCATACTTTTGTCTTACAGAGACCTTTCTTATGGCCTTCTTGGCATCCCCGTGATCGTTTCTTTCTTGACGTTGTCAAGGGCCACATTCTTTCTGAATGTTTTGGTTTTGTGGGGCCCATGTGACTTAGAGCTCTATGCATCCACTGCTACTGTTTATTTTCGGGGTGTGTCACAAACATACCTGTATTGCATTCATGTACATATCCCCCCCAAGATCAAATCCCAGTGGTGAAAAAAAAAACCACGATTTGACGTGGGAGAGAGATGTACACGAACAGCTTCGGCTGCCGCCCCCAATTACAAAAGCCTATTTATTGGCACCATCGACAATATGCCTGTTACGAGACTTGAACCGCTGCCTGTTGACTCTGCCGGAATGAGAATCAACCTCGCTACTGCTTGCGCCACGGTCCTAATCTACTAGTATATGTTTCAGAAATTATCATATAGGTAACTGTTGACAGACAGTTAACAGTTTGCAGCTGAATTTAAATTCTGGACTGGATTTTAATTCTAAACATTACTCGTGAAAACCTACCTGTACTGACAATTTTTGATGTTATCAAACGTGAAGTGTTAATGTATTGAAACAGACTGTGTTGCAGTGTGTATACAATAAGACCGTTACTCCACAAACTGTATGGCTGTAGAAAAAAATAACTATACAGTTCTGCCCCGCTGGATAATATATTACCTGTAAAGGTAAAGTGTTGCGCAATCTCAGGGAGATAATTGCATTGACTTTTACACAATCGTTGCAGAGTTATCTCCATTATTTGCATCTACATAACGAAATAAAATCCAGCTATTAAACTTGTATGAAAACGATGATTTGATTATATTTTCTGCAACAAGTTGGACTGACATCGGGTAAATATCAAAATACTTGCCAGCTGTGGCCATTGACTGAAATATTTTCTCTTCGCCGGTCGCTATATTTAAAGATTGAACCACCTTAGGCTTTCTGCCCCCCCCCCAGCATTCTCACATGCAAAATTCTCATGTTGTGTGATAGCTTGTAGGTTAGATAATTTATTATTAAATTTATTGTTATCTATGTGATCGATCACAAGACAATCTTTGATCTTCCAAAAGAAACACTCGAACACGAACCTGTGATTATAGTAGTTTTTACTCCCAGCAGCAATCTAAGATAACCAGCATTAGTAACAACACCAACTGGTTTTTTCAACCTGCAATTTCTGACTTCACCACTATGAGACGCTAAATAATCCTTGATGATAGGATGTGGAATAAATTCTTGATTCATTTATACAATAATGTCATTTGTCTAATTTATAATTTGCCTGAGAACTTAGTTATATAATCGCGCTCACATTTCAGTGCATCATTATTATTTTTGCTATCATAATATCTGTATCGCTTACCACTGCAACTTGTACATAACTGTGTTTTGCCCCTGACTCCAATACCACATCGCAGACACGGTATTGGTCCTAAACTCCCACTTCGAATACTTTGTGAATGTTCCCCGCAGAATTCTTTTCTGCAGGATTTATTACAAGGGGTAACAGATCCCAATTTAAACCACTGATTGGTTTGAGGCATTATATATATAATATTTTGTATTTAAATGTTTGTCTTAAATATAATAAAGAGGAGTTTGAGAGATTATCTGCAATCAAACCCTGGAAATCTTCTAGATTCAATCTTGACAGACTAAGCCCCGATTCGCGGAGGCAAGCCCTGACTGATCTGATTGATATTATCAGAGACGCCAAAAAAGAATTTTCGTGATGATGGAGCATCTCACATGTAGTCTACATTTAAAATTATACGTGACACTGATGAAGTCAGCGTTGACTCTGTCATTGATGCTACAATGAACGATGCAAGAGTGAAAACAATTATCAATTACCTCCCCCTAGATCAAGAATATATTTTCAGAGTAAAATTTATCATGCTAGAAGAAACAGATAATTGGATTATCTGCGACAAACATGACTCTGTCCTTGCTAATGGAAAAACTGTCATACTGAGTAAAAATTCCAAACCAGGAGCGCTGACTGGGATTGATAAACCACATTATGAGCGAGCGTATCTTGTAAAAGCAGTCGTGTATGGAATTTATCTGATAAATAAACAACATTAATGATCTTGCCACAATGAGATTTTCATCACTGAATTGTGTAGCTGAACGTGTAACAGAACATTTTACAAATGTGATGCGTGGGAACGGTCTAACAGCGTAATGACGTGAAAAAATAAACAAATGGGCTGAACGGGTCAAGGATACTGGAGCTACAATAAACGATGTTGTTGAGTTAGAAAAAACACTAAGATTCCCCATAACCGTAGCAACGATAACAGGGGAAGTATTATGCGATTCCAAATATAAATCGCAAGGAGCTCCAATAAATATCATTGATCATAATGCTCACGCTTGTACCAGTGCAGTCACAATATTCCCACGAGATCGAACTGTAAGATTTTACCCCAGGGAGTCTTCCAGGGAGAACTCTGGGAGAAACATGCTTGATTTTATTAATGAGAGAGGTAAAAATGATCCTGTGTCAGTGTGGTTATTTTCGAGGTCAGATAATGAAAAATATGATCCATTTGTACATGTTAACGGTGAAATATACCATAAAGAATCTCTGCATGAAACAATGAGAAAACTTGCACAGAGATACTCAAAAGATACTGATCGATTACTAACTAATTGCTTCACTGTTCCAACAGTTGCAACCCACGCTGCCAGAGAAAAAAATTCCTGGAAGCCAACCCGAAGTTTCTTGAAGATGTACAATTAAGTTGTTGTGAATACGGACATGGCGGATTGTGGAATACCAAGTATAATTACAAGGAAATGATATCAGTTGATATGGTTGTGTGTTATCCAGGAAGCTTTGTCGGGATGGGCGAATGCTCTAGATACTTTAAAAGATTTGGACACCCCACGAACTTGATGACGTGAGTGGCCATTAATGGGCCATTACCCGACTTTGACCTGACAGGATTCGCTCGTATAGTGTCATTCAAAATGGCTATGGGTCTTCATGTTATTTGTTATGTTTGGTTTGGTCAGCATTTTAGTAAAAAGCGGTGGGCACCAATAGTGTTGTTACGATATATGCTTGACTGTAAAATACTGATATCACTGACGGTCAGTGAGGCAATTATATCATATCGGGCACAGATTGAAGTTTGGTTACCAACACCTGAATTGGTTGATTCAGAAAGTGATGATTACGATTCATTAATCGCCAACTTTGAAGAGAAAAGAAACGCGAAGGATCCTGGTAGAAGAATAATTGGGAAATTTACTCAGGATGGTGCATATGATCATAAACGACATCACGCAAGACTGATTATGGATCCCGCCGAGTATAAATTTGTGACCGCTGATGCAATAGAAAAAGGTATAATTTGTGATCGGCAAGATGTTTTCTTATCCGACGGAAAAAAGTTAGGCACAATTATTAGTTATACTAATGGCGAGTCACCTGAGTGTACTCATTTAAGATCTTCGATGCTAGCTTATGTTTCCATCAATTTGCTATCGATGATAGATTCCCCGACACTGCAGTTAGAGTTGCAATGGATTCGTTTTACATCAACAAGAAATACCTGAATTCGGTAACTCATTTTACAACTGATGATGCATCATGGGGTTCATGGAGAATAAAAGAAATGGTATATGATTATTGTGAGTCTGCAGATGTTGAGATCAAAGACTGTTATTATAAATCAGAATTACCAGAAATGTCAAGTGCACCGTCTGTGTACAATCCAGTATCCAGACACAAGACTGTTTATCTCAATGGGCCGGGAGGGTCCGGTAAGACGACTCGAGCGATTGAATTATTTCGGAATTCAGATATGATCGTGTTAACACCTACACACAGACTTGCGCGAGAGATGAAACAAGGGGTTAACTCATGCACTTATCACAGCTTTTTCAGATACAAGGGTGACGTATGGACTCCGGATCGAATGGGAGAGAAATATATTCCAAGGATTATAATTTGGGATGAAATATGTACGGTGCCGTTAGAAACATTAAAAATATTTCTCAATTGGTTATTAACAAAAAATACAGCTGTGATAATGTGTGGCGATCATGGCCAGCCACCACCTTTTGTTGGACCATCTCCACATTTATGGTTAAAAGATTTTGTTGATTATTACGAGGAGATAGCTGATGATTATAGAGCGCTAGATGCAGAATTAAACGAGTTTAAGAAATTAATCAGACTACAACCGAATAAAATTCAGTGTGAAATAATGCGTAAAATAATTTCAGAGACTTCAAAGAGCGACTTTCTGCAAACGTGGAAACCAAGCGACTTGATAGTGGCAAGTAGAAAGACAACAGTCAGAGACACACTTCAACAGCGGTTGTTACAATTATGAGAAAAGTTTCTGATGCTGCCAGTGTCGTTGTGTTATCAACCAGCTGATATGCGATGGCAAAATACTGACGTTGATATACCAGGACAGACCGAGAAACAAAATCTCGTATTAAATGAAATTGTCACAGTTGATGTCAATGTTGTTGAAGATGCACTGCACGCTGATAAATCCCCACGGACGCTAGGATACACAATGACGATTCATTCATCTCAAGGACTGACTATCTCTGATACAGTTGTTTGGATCGTTGATGATCGCATCGAATGGTCAAATTCAGTTTACTTGGCGGTGTCTCAAGTTAGAAAAATATCTCAATTGCAAAGGATTGTTTTGGATGAGTCAATGGCTGATGAAATTAATAATGAAAACAGCAATGATATAATAAGAAAAAAATTAGCCGGTTATAAACAGAGTGACAAAAACAAATAATCAAGAATTTGATCTAGACGCTGAATTTATCATGACACTGAAACAACAACAGAATGATCACTGTGCAAGTTGTAATTGTATAATGTTGTGGAGTATTTGAGTAATAATCCAAGACAATTCACCGTAGATAGAAAATTAATTCGTCTTGGTCATACACGAGAAAATGTGATGCTGACCTGTCTTGAATGTAAACGACGTCGGGGTGCTGGCACCCTTGGCGCTAGTTAAGTGATCTGGGTGGTAATTGTGTGTCTTCAGGAATTACTTGTAGTTGTTCACGTGTAAACTCACGCTGAGGAGCAGTCGAATCCAGTCTGTAGATTCCTGGTAGATCTAGTTAAACCAGATATCTTGTGTGTAGTGATGATCCAGATAGGATCAGTCGCTCTTTTCTTTACCACCTTCAAGTTCACCTGGTTCATATAAATATCTCACAGTAACATTGCCCAGTATTGGTTGTGCTGAAAAATCACGTCGTTGTACGGGTATATTCATTTTGGTAATTGCATTAATAGCTTTCATGTTAGTCGTTCGAGTAATTTCATTATTTAATGCAGCTATCACACCTGGTATTCTTGCAACCCATTCATGAGATCTCTTGTCCTGAATGAATTCGTTCACGTATTGATATCCAAATAACTGCTCAGCAAGTGTTCGATTAAATCGCTCAACAACTGCCTGATGATGGTGAATTTCAGTATGTCCTCGTCTGAAGTTGACGTTATGTTGCTTCATCAGCGATGATACTGCACCCTGAAATTCTTTGTCAGGATCACCTTGTAACAACTGTGGCCATTGTAGAGGTCCTTGTTGATAAATTCGTTCAAACCAATCGGCTACTTCAGTTGCTGTCTTTGTTGACAACGGTTCTGCTTCTTTATATCTACTTGCAACATCAACTAAAATTAGCACGTACTTGTATGTTATTTGATGTCTTTGTATTTTAACGATATCATGAGGTAAAAATAAAATATCAGCCTGGTGAACTTCATTAGGAACACTAACATCAAAATGTGCAAAGTGAATTTGTTTAGGTGGTTGTTGGTAAATTTGCCATATTGCCTGTTTGGATAACCACTTTTTAGCAGTAACATGCATAACTTTTGCTGCTTCAGCGAGTTTACTAATTGCTGCGCTACCCCTCCAGTATCCTCTTGGATAATAATAAATCGATTCCATTTATAATTACTAGCACCTAGCACTAATTTACCTTTCATTGCGTATCTAACCAACCAGCTAGCTAACCTCTCCTTGAAAGATTTATCAGTGATGGAATTTAACTCGTGAATTAATTTCACATCTGCGAAATGCCTATCTTGTAGATTTTTACTTTTATAAGCTACATCATGAGCATGACATGCCTTATCAATAGTGTTTATCGGATACTCACCTGGTTTTGGTTGATCTTGGTCATCAAGTCTGATATCAAGCCTGGTTCCAGGAACATAGTAATTATATCCTGGGAGGTGTTTTTCTCCTGGGTATTTAGCCCACGGAGTTCCGGGTAATTTTGTTAATTTTGCTGCAGTATCACCTCTGTGTTGCTTTTTTTTCAACTTGGCTTTATCTTTGGCTTTGGTTTATCACCTGATTTGGGAATAAATTTAAATTTCTTTGTACCGCATCATTCACACTTGCCCGTAACCGCAGATCTGTTATTGCATGTTGTAATGGTTGTTAGATCACTTGTTGGCATGTGCGCCCTGCATTTCACACAATATAAATCCATAATATTTTATATATTTCTATAACATGGAAATCACTGACTTTTCTGCAACAAGAAAACGAGAACCAGTTAAGCATCATGCTACGCTACCAAATGATGTTCATATGATTATCGTAGGGCCATCTGGAAGCGGTAAGACACAGCTGTTACTTAACTTGATAATGAAGTGGATGAAGTGGGATAAGTAGTATTTGGTAGCACCATCAGTTGATGATCAACGATGCTATGATGTAATAAAAGATTTTAATGAAAGCGCAAAATTGTTAAATTAAAACGGTGATGATGTTGTTGAATTTATCACTGATATCAATGATGCACCAAATATTGATGATCTAGACAAATCTAATAACAATCTGGTCGTATATGATGACGTAATGTTGGAAAAATAATCAAACCCTGTTTGGATATTTTCTAGAGGCAGACACAAAAACACAGATATGATTTATGTAACTCAGCGGTATACACAAATACCAAAAGTAATCAGACATAACTGCAATATCCTTGCTGTGTTTAACGGAGTCAATACACATACGCTGAGAAATATTCATCAGACTTGGTACAGCGGTGATATGGACATAAATAAGTTTAGAAACTTCTTTTCATGAGCACAAGCTATTCCACACGGATTTATAACAATAAATTTACACGATCCTCGAACACGATACCGAGTTGGCCTTGATAAAATTTTTGGATGATTAGCAGCAGGGAGGGCGATGACAATGAGTTGGTTCATTTTTTGTAATCGAAGCGCCATTAATGGATGTTTCAACCAGAAACCACATTCGGACTAACTCAGGAGGACCTCCCAATTAGGCTTTTCTCTCAGAGAGTTCCTCAAGTGGACAAAAAGAGGAATCCAAATAGAAAAAGAGGAATCCACAAATAACATGCTAAAAATTCAATAAACAATGATTTATTTGCTCCTCTCGTCTATTAACATCCATTACTGCTTCAAGTTTTCATATGTAGCACTTTTAGCTTTCGAAAGCAAGATTTTAATGTTGCATTTTAAAACACTTTGTACCAGCTGAGACCATGAATGTTTTGCACACCAGTAGAGCACAAAGTACTGGGTTACTGAGCCTGGATCTGAACTCACTTTTATTTTTGTTAACAATACTGAACAATCTCTCACAGTCAGATTAGAATGGTAAAGAACCAATATTCCTTTCATAACCTAACAAAGAAGAGGAATTTTATATCTTCCATTGATTGTGTCTTTTAGCTCAACTATCTGCATTAAGTATATTGTCAGGTAGAATCCCAACTTTATAGTGCAGGAATTCTCCTTCCAGATGATCCAAGGTAGGCAATGATGTAATAGAAAGAATATCTCTTGACAAAGAATCTAACACTTTTGAAGCTTTTTGACTGTATCTCATTTACATCAGCAACTGAAGCATTTAAAAACACTTCATCTCCATAGGAGCATGTAATCATGGGTTGTAGCATAATAATCTCTAACATTATCATAAAACACCTTCACAATTTGAGTAGAATTGTGTTCTATGAATTCTCTTGCTTCTGCACCAATAGCAAGATCTTCATTATCTTTCTATTAAAAACTCAGTTAATAACACCTCTGCATTTATAACATCATGTCCACAATTTAGTTCTGCTGTAGATAAGAAGTTATCTTAGTATTGGAGTTCGTAAGACAAGCTAATTCGATGTTTTTCTTTGTTTTCAAGTGTTTCTCCGCATAAAATTTACCACCATGCCCAATATTAAAATCGTTTCCGCACAGACTGCAATGAGCATGATGCTGAGCTAGAATACAGGGACTCATAGCGTTGCTTAAAACTGACCTGTCATACATGTACTATGTACTATATAGTACATGTATGACAGGTCAATTTTAAGCAATGACACGAGCCCATGTGCCCGAGAATGGAACGCTGTATTATGCCATTCATGTATTCATCTTTTTGAAGGATTTGGGGTTTTTGTCTTTTTCTAATCCACATGTGAAATTGTTTGAAAAAATATATGTGCTCTTACACAAACATCCACTAGATTGCATCTGATGACTTTTAGCACCAAATAGTAAAATTATTTCCGCACGGCCTGCAATAGACATCACATGATGCTGCCCTCTTGTCCTCATCTTTTGAGGATTCTGTTATTTTATGTTTCATTTAATTTGGCCTTTTTCTAATCCATCTGTGAAATTATCTGAAAGGAGATATTTTTGCTCTCATACATGGATCGACTAAAATAAATTATACTTTTTAGCGCCAGATACCTATAGACTGGTTCTGTACATAATATAAATTAGAAAAAAGAATCTGCGAGTATAGATTAAAAATCAGAAAACCAGTCTGTTCTCACTTCACTAAGCCATACATCTGCTATAAATAGAAGACAAGGTCTAAAGTTTGAAAGTAGAACCAGCATGTTTCTGGGTAATAGGATAGTTGCTACAAATAGAACATAATACTGTTAGGAAAGTGCACAGACAAGCTAACTCTTATATTGCAGTTACATAGAAGCCGTCTTTTCTAAAATATGGTCTGTGGGATTAATGGGCTGTTAATAAAAATAAGAAAACAAACAATTGATTTTTTTTGGAAGGTGGATATACAGAAAAAGCATAATCCATACACGTTTATGCATAAGGCATAATTTAGTGAAAAAAAAAGCGTAATGATTACGCCAAAAGCGTAATGGTTGGCATGTATGAAGTTGTTGGAATACCGACCAGAAGTTATCAAATCGAACAAATCAATAATGAATTTCAACGTAGAATAAAATCAGTGATAGGCCCATAATCCAAGATAACCATAACAGTATATGAACTGACATTTATCAGCCATGATATAAATAAATTCACTGGATTACGTCATTGATATATATCAGTCGATGTTAGGATGGCCTGAAGTTGCTCCTGAATATCAAGGACTGCCGGAACAAAAAATGTCTAATTTTATCACTGATAAAAACTCTTACTGGGGAGTTGATGTAAGGTACGATGATGGTTACCGGATGTTATTTAACAGACTAAAAGATTCTCCAGGTAGCGGTGATTTACGGCACTTTAATATTAAAAAAACAGTGTTGGGGTGGCATGGGGTTGATATAGGTTTTTGAAGATGAGGTCATAAAACAATTTGATCTCATTAATCAGGAACATGATCAGCAGCGAAAAAAATTACGCCAGAGTTTTACCAAGTATATTTCTGGTGTGACATCTACAAGTAGTGAAATCATTAAACAGCTAGAAATATTAAATCAAATTTTTTTTCTGATTCTCAATTTGTTAATCGGGGTTTTATAGAAATTTTAACCAGAACAAAAGAAAATGTTCTAAAACGAAAAATTCTTGAAAAACACCGCTCAGCAGAAGCAGATCTTTCAACATCTAAGCATTCCAAATATGAACCAGACTTGTTAAAAAAATCCTTCAACAACATCATTGATGAATTTTTTCCTATAATACTCGCTCAGTGGAAAAAAATAACACCAAAGCAGGATAACATTCTCAGATATAAAATGGACAAAATGGTGAAGGTTGTCATATATCGCCGAGAACTGTAAATATAACCTCAACAATCACATCTTGTATGTGAAGTAACTGATGGAAGTTATAAGACAAACAAAGAAACATCAAATCAAGTGCAGCAAGGATATATTCTTTATACTTTCACACCGCAAGCTTCGCCTGGATATCTGATTGTGCAAGAACTGATCAATCCGGTCTATCAATGATGTCATTATCTGCTATTATCAAGAATAAATTTCAAACTAACTGACCAATCCGGTAACTTGCTTGACCTTCATGAAGAGGTTTTAAGTCTGAATTTAAATGTGAAATCTGGAGGATTTCCAATTTTAATGGTTTCTAATCATAGATTATTTGATTATAGATTTTTAATTGTAGAGTGTTTCTCCCCTTGACTCTGTCAAGGACAGCACATACTTGAAACAGCAGAAGAAAAAAATAATCTCCCTCCTTGATCTCTGTCTCTGTCCTTGATTTTATGAAGGGGGATATTTTTTTTATACTTACAAATCGACTAAACTCATTGAAAAAAAGACTAAAATATGACATACTTTCACTTTCGTTTTCAAATACAATCTTTCTTGTTTTATGTGAGTGTTGATTGTCTTTTTTGCTTTGTATTCACGAGACAGTTCTAATCTATCTTTTTTCTATTGCGTGAGAGAGAGACGAATTCTTTATACTGTAGCCAACAACTGAAACATGGACCCCTGAATTCTCTTTACAGATTTGTATTCTGATGGCAGTGTGCATCCCCCTTCAAGTTTACATTCTTGTAATGTTTCAAAATCAGAAATAATTTTTTTAGGATTTAGTTCATCAGATATATTTATGCTGTCATGTTTTAATTTTTTAATAGCAGAAATAATATCATTGATATTTTCATAATTCATTATATACTAAATATACATTTAAAAGAAAACAAATTACACCCTCATGCGAACACCTAGGTTGCCATATGACATTCTAGTAAGTCGAGGAGGGTGTTTTACACTAAGGGCGACGCAAACCCAAGTGAGACCCTAGATTGCCATATGACATTCTAGAAGTTCAAGGGCACAAAAAACACAACCCACATGCGAACCCCTAGATTGTTAAACAAGTTTAGCAGGCTCAGGAAAGCGTGCTTAGTAGAGGACCGCATAATACATAAATCTTAATTCTAAGGACAGCACAATCCCATGTGAGTACCCAGATCGCCATATGACATTCTAGCAAGCTCAAGAAGATATATTTACAGTAAACCTTAATTCTATGGATGGCAAAATACATAAATCTTATCTAACTTAATTTTAAGGATAGCACAACATACACGGGAGCCATTTTCTACGTTCAACAGATTTCTGCACACCATTCCCCGTAATCAAGCACGGGAGAGTGCAAAAGAGCACCCACCACGTGGTGACATGGTGTGAGGGTGTGTGTTTGTTAAGTTTTGAGCAATCAGGAGAGGACCCTCAATGATAGTTGTTGTTGTTGTAGGGTTTAACGCCATTTTTCAGCATACGATAGGCTTATACATGGTGGCCAGTATTACTGGTGGAGGAAGAACCCGGGTAAACCCTGGAAAGAACCACCAACCCACAAGAAGCTACTCGCAAGCTTTCTCACATCCCCACATTAGCCAAATCCGAGACTCAAACCCACACAGACAGATGTGAGATGGCAGCGATCCCTAATGGAGAGCGCTTTAGACCACTTGCCCCCCCCCCCATGATAGAATGGGTCCTATGATATACAAGGCAAACAATACTCAGAACTTCGAAAATAGCTTGCGTGATGGGCATGGCTTATTTGCTGTTTTTGTTTATGTTTCTTTGTTATAATCCCAGAAAACATACAGATGAGCCAGGAAACTGGATGCATTCAGTAAAACGAGAATATTGTTTCTTAAAAACAACTCCATTTATCTTAAATAAACGATTACACCTACCTTTAATGACAATCCCTGATAAAATCAAGGGGGAAATAATGTTATAAACGATGTAGATAACTGTCAGCGCTTCAAGTAGATACTTCCTTGAAATATAATGCCATGTTGAGATAGACCGCTCTCTTAAGACCATAGTCATTTACTTCCGTGTTTGTTGACTTAACATTACAGTAGAAGGTGTTTTATCAAATCCTTCATTTTTCTAACCATGAGATTCTGTGACTTTAGGAATACCTGACCCCCCAAAAATCTCGAGAAGAGAGAATAAACCATACATAAAAATATTTATTTACAAATATCCTGAAATATATCTCTCTTGATAAAATCAGGGGACAATGATAACTCTATCAACCACGTTACATATCTGCAGCAGAGTTATCTTCCTTGATTTCTATCAAACACTATGGGACATAACAAAATGAAATCCATTGTTCAAACTACTGTGAAAAGGCCGATTTATATATTTTATTCGTGACTTTTGAAATGAAGGCATGCAGATATGAAAATACCTAGCAGCTGCATACATTGACTGAAGTATTATTTCTTCACCAGTAGTAGTATTTATGGATTTAACGACTCTAGGAATCTTTTTATGCTTTCCAGTACCACCGAACTTGCAATTGCTCGCTCTGTGTAATAGCTTGTAAGTTATGCAAAGAGTTATTTTTGGGATCTGGGTCAATATGTTCAATCACAAGACCGTCTTTGATCACCCCAAAGAAACATTCGTATATAAATTTATGCCTGTAATACTTCTTCCCCCTACTCGGCACCGAACGTTAGATAACCCAGTACCAACTGGTTTTTTTAGTCAACAGTTTCTGATTACACCATCACAAGATGCTTCATAATTCTTGATGACAGGATGTCTGTAAAATTCTTTTTGCTCCATTTATATCTAATATTAATTGTCTAAATTATAATTTGTCTTTACAAACCTAGCCATATAGTCTTCAGGGTTTCTTATAACCTTGCCAGAGTCCTTGACAATGTCTCGGCTGTTTTTTTTATTACCATAATATAGTTTTAGTTCTCAATATTTTTTGCCACCACAGTGCACACACAACTGCATTTTCCATCTAACAACAACACCACACCGTAAGCAGGGTTTTGGTCCTAGACTCCCTCAATGCACGCTTTGCAAATGTTGTCCGCAGAATTCATTTACACGAGAATTGTTACAAGGAGTTGAAGACCCCATCATCAGCCACTTCCACTGGTTCTTTGTTTGAGTCATTGTATATAATATTTTTTATTTACATACTTGTCTAAAATACAATATGGAAGAGCTTGAGAGATTATCTACAATCAGGCTTTGGAAAACTTCATTTCCTGAATCCAGATTCGATCTTGACACAATAATTCCTGACTTGCGGAGTCAAACTCTGGCTGGTCCAACGAATAATCTGATTAATTAAATATTTTCGATGCTAAAAAAGAATTTCATGAGGATGGGGCATCTCACATATTGTCAACATTCAAAATTATACGTAATACCAAAGGTGTCGCCAAAGTCATTGATGCTACAATGAACGATGAGCGGGCGAAAAAGATTATCGATTATCTCAACGATCAAAGATATTTTTTCAGAATAAAATTTGTTGTATTATCAGAAACAGACAATCCCAGCACTGAGTGGATTATCCATGACAAACGTGACCCTGTCCATGCTAATGGGAAAACCACTGTGCTAAGTAAAATTACCAGGCCAGGAATGTTGACTGGTATTAATAAACCATATCACAAATGAGCGTATCCTATTACAACGGTTATTTATGGAATTTATTCGCTAAATGATAACCCCAACATTAATGATCTTGTGCCAATGAGTTTGTCAAGACTAAATTGTGTAGCCGAACGAGTAATTGTACATTTTACAAACGCAATACGTGGAAATGGGTTAAGGGATCAGCGAAGTGAAAAAAAATAAAGTAATGGGCTGAATCGGTCAAGGATCTGGCATGTCAATTAATGATTGTCACTCAGTTAGAAAAAAAACACTTAAATTCCCAATAATAGTACGAACAATAACAAAAGAGATTTTACATGATTCTAAACATTATAAAAAGGGGGGAGCTCCAATAAATATTGTTGATCATAATGCGCACACATGGCCTAGCGCAGTGACAATGTTTCCATGAAATCAAATCATAAGATTTTACCCTCAAGACTCTGGGGGAAACATGTTTGATTTTATTCAAGAAATAAGCAAAAACGATCCTGTATCAGTATGGCTACAGTTCCTATGATGAAAAATATGATCAATTTGTAAACCTAATGGCAAATTATATCATAAAGATTCTCTTCATGAAGAAATGAAAAATCTTGCGCAGAATTTTTAACAGAGAATACTGAACAATTACTAAATAACTGTTTCACCATTCTGTCAGTTGCTGCTCACTTTGCTAGAGAGAAAATTTCGTGGAAGCCAACACGATTTGAATTTCTTGAAGACATACAGCTAAGATGCTGTAAATACGGTCATGGCGGATTGTACAATAACGAGTATGACCACAACGATGTTATCTCAGTTGATATGGTCACGTGTTATCTAGGAAGTTTTCTTGGTTATGGAGAGTGTTCTGCATATCTTAGATTTAGACACCCCACACATGAGATGACTAGAGTATCGATAAACAGACCCTACTTGATTTTACTCTGACCGGATTTGCCCATATTGAGTCATTCAAGTTTGCTAAAGGTCTTCATCCGATCTGTTATGTTTGGTTTGGTAGGCACTTTTCAGATCAACACTGGGCACCAATAGTGCTGTTACGATATATATGCTTGATTATGAAATGCTGATAACGTTGATTGTAAGTGAGGCAATAATATCATACCGTCCTCAGAAAGAAGTTTGGTTACCACCACCTGATGAAAATAAAATCGCAAAAGATTTTAGAATATTTGGTAAATTTACTCAAGGTGGAGTATATGATCATAAACGACAATTGATCATAGATGATGTTGAACTCGATTTTATAATTGCTGATGCAACGAAGAGAAATATATTTGTAAGTCAAGAAAACACCTACTTGTCTAACGGAATATGATTAGGTACAATTTTGGGTTATATTGATGGCAAGTCGCCTCAGTTTATTCATTTAAGATCCTCAATGCTTGCTTATGTTTCGATAAATTTATTATTGACGATAAACAGATTTCCTGACACCGCAGTCAGAGTTGCTACGGCTTTGTTCTATATTGAAAGAAAATATTTAGAATTGCTGAATCAGTTTACCGCTCATTATACATCGTGGGGTGAATGGAGAATAAAACAAGAACTATTATATAACTATTCTGAATCCACAGATGTTGCAGTTAAAGATATTTATTGTATATCAGTATTATCAGAACAAATGTTGAATGCACCAACTGTGTATGATCCAGTTTCCCGACACAAGACTGTTTATCCAAACAGACTGGGCCATTCTGGTAAAACAAGACGAGTTATTGAATTATTTCAGCAGAGTTCAGATGATATGGTTGTTTTAACATCTACACATAGACTTGCAAGAGAAATGAAAGAATGAAAAGTACAATCATACACTTATCATAGCTTCTTCTGATGGAAGGGAGATGCATGGACTCCTGACTGAATGGGCGAGAAATACATTCCAAGGATCATCATTTGGGATGAAGTATGCACAGTATCTAAAGATATACTAAAAATGTTTCTTGACTGGCTGTTATTGAAAAATACAGCTGTGAACATGTGCAGCAATCATAGTCAACCACTGCCATTTGTTGAGTTCTCTCCGCATGAATGGCTAAATAATTTTGTAGATTATTATGAAGTAACTGATGATCATAGATCTCTTGATCCAGAATTAAGGGAGTTTAAAAAATTAATCAGACTACAACCAAATAATGATTTTCTGCAAGTGTGGAGACCAAATGATTTGATAGTGGCAAGTTGTTGTTGTAGGGTTTAACGCCATTTTGCAGCACATGATAGGTGGCGGCCAGCATAATTTCAGAATCATAGTGGTCATTTTTGAAAATCACATGGCCATTATTCCACCCACCTATACACCAGGCAAGATGCTCTACAATTATTGACAACTATGTTTCCAGGAATCATAGCGGTGTTACAAAAGTTTGGTCATAAAGGGGTTAAAGCAGGCATTATCCTCAATGCTCATCTGGTTAGGCCGCTTAGTAACGGCAAAGGTGGATTTAATACTAGTACTCCATGGATTCACAGTGGTGTCTGTGTAATCCTGAACCACAAAGACAGCAGCACCATTAGCAATGAAATTGTTGTTGTTGTAGGGTTTAATACCATTTTTCAGTACACAACAGGCTATTCATGGCGGAAAGTATTAATGGTGGAGGAAGAACCCTGGAAAACCCCAAGAAGAACCAATGACCCATGAAAACCTACTGGCAGGCTTTCTCTCATACCATCATTAGCTGAGCCTGAGACTCAAACTCACGCAGAGGTGAGATGGCAGTGATCCGTAACGGTGAGCGCTTTAGACCACTCGGCCACTTGGGGCCCCAATAGTGGCAAGGAGAAAGATAGTTCATGATACACTTCAACAGCGGTTATTTCAGCTGCATACAGAAAAAATTTCAGATCTACGTGTACCATTGTGTTATAGACCAGTTGATACATGAAGACAGAATACTGATGTTGATATACCAGGACAGACTGAGAAAGAGAATCTCGTATTAAATAATGCCATAGTTGATGCTAGTGTTGTTGAGGATGCACACTGAGCGTGAACAAAGACTCCATGGACGCTGGGATACGCAATGACAATTCATTCATCTCAGGGGTTAACTATTTCTGATACAGTTGTTTAGATCATCAATGATAAAAATTTAGCTGGTTATAAACAATGTGAAAAAAAAAAAAAAAACGCATCTTTGATCTAGATGTTGAATTTATCATGACGTTGAGACAACATCAGAATAATCATTGTGCAAGCTGTAATACAGTAATGTTGAGGCAGTATTAGAGTAATAATACAAGACAATTAACCACTGATAGAAAAGATAGTAGTCTTGGTCATACACGTGAAAATGTGATGCTGATCTGTCTTGAATGTAATCGACTTCAAGGTGCAAGTTTACAAAAGTGAACGCGGTGGTAATTATGTGTCTTCAGGAATTACTTGCAATTGCTCACGCACAAATCCACGTTGAGGAGCAGTTGAATCTAATCTGTAGACTGCAGGTCTACCCGTGGATCTTACCACATTGGAAATTGTATACGTCATAATACTCCAGATAGGATCAGTTGCTCTTTTTTCTACCACCTTCAAGTTCACTGGGTTCCTGTAAATATCTTACAGTCACATTACCTAATACTGGTTGTTTTGAAAAATAATGTCATTGTATGGGTATATGTTATTTTTTGATCGCGCTTATAGGTTTCAAGTAATTTCATTATGTAATGGAGCTATCACACTTGGTAATCTTGCAACCCATTCGCAAGATACTGTATCTTGAATTATTTCCTTCACATACTATTATCCAAAGAACCACTCAGCAAGTGTTCGATTAAATCGTTCAACAATTACCTGTTCACGATGAATTGCAGTATGTCCTCGTTGTATTTCAATGTTATGTTTTTACATCAACTATGATAATGCACCCTGAAATTCTTTGCCTGGATCAACCTGTAATATTTGTGGCCATCGTAGGGGTCCTCGTCGATAAATTCGTTCAAACCCTGAAGCTACTTCAGTTGCTGTTTTAGTTAATAGTGGCTCTGCTTCTTTATACCTACTTGCAACATCAACGACAGTTAATGCAGCCTGTATGTTACTCGACGTCTTACAATTTTAATAGTATCATGTGGTAAAAACAAAATGTCCGCCTGATGAACTTCATTTGGATTGCTTACATCAAAATGTGCATGCTGCATACTTTTAGGTGGTGGTAGATAAATTTGCCATATTGCTAAACATTTTTCAGCAGCAACACGTGTAACATTTGCTGCATCAGCAAGTTTACTAATCGCTGCTCTACCCTTCCAATATATTTTTGGACTATAATAAATCGACTCCATTATAATAATAATCAGTTGATTAATTACCAGCTCCTAATGCTAGTTTACCTTTCAATCAGATCTTACTAACCAATTAGCTAAAGATTCTTTGAAAGATTTATTTCTAATGGAATTTAGAGCATGAATTAATTTTACATCTGCGATATGTCGCTGCTGAAAATCATTACTTTTATAAGCTACATCATGAGCATGGCATGCTTTATCAACAGCGTTTACTGGATACTCACCAGGCATTGGCTGATCTTGGTTATCGAATCTGATACCAGGGCCACAGTAATTACATCCTGGAAGGTGTTTTTCTCCTGGGTATTTTCCCCATGGTGTTCCTGGTAACTTCGTTAACTGCGCAGCAATATCACCTCCCTTTTTTTTTTTTTAGTCTTACCCGTTGATTTGTCAGCGGAAATAAACTTAAAATTGGCCCATCCAGGTCTGGCAAAACACAACTGTTACTTGATTTAATAATGAGGTGGATCAAATGGGATAAACTGTATTTAGTTGCTGCGTCAGTTGATGGTCAGAGATGTTACGAAGTACATTAGAATTTTAATGAAAATTCAAAGTTGTTAAACGAAGATGTCATTGAATTTATTACTGATATTAATGAAGCACCATCCATAGATGACCTTGATGGGTTTATTAACAATTTAGTTGTATATGACAATGTAATGCTAGACAAACAGTCAAATCCAGCTTGGATATTTTCTCGAGGCAGGCATAAAAAAACGGACATGATTTATGTTACTCCACGGTATACGCAAATACCTAAAGTGATCAGAGACAACTGTAATATTTTAGTTGTATTTAATGGAGTTGATATACACACATTACAAAACATTCATCAGGCCTGGTGTAGCGGTGATATGGATATAATTAAGTTTAGAAATTTATTTAGTCAGGCTCAGTCGTTCCACACATGGATTTATATCAATAAACTTAAATGACCCACGATCACGATATCGTATAGGTCTTGATAAAAGTTTTGGATAGCAGCAGCGGGTGCAACCTCTCCATTAAGATAACATGTATAGACTTTTTTTTTACCCAGCCCTTCCAACGGAGCCTTCCTTCTTGAAAGCTTTATTTTTCAAAATGGAACCTTCTTTCGTTAAGGTAATATAGACTTCTTTGCTCCGATTTATTGACGTGGGTTCACCCTCTCTGCTACTATAATACATGGACCCACTATAAATAGAATAAGTCATTATAAAATTGTTCATTCAGTATTTGCATAATTATGTTTTTGTTGTCCCACTTTCTCGATTAATACAAGTCAAATTGAAAATGTGGAGCACCAGTATAACCACAGACAATGTTTTGAATCCTAAATCTGAATATCAACTGGCATATGTCACCTGGGGAATCTCATTTTAATATTATTATGCACAAAGACCTTCCAACGTTTGGATACATGGTATGATTGACTTGAGCAGTGACCTGATGAGATATATGGCAGGGTCCAGTTGTGATGGAAAAGTGCCGTTTAATCTTAGATTAATTGTGCCAGTATTAATGTAGAGACATGTAAAGGTATATCTGATCAACATAACTGGTCCAAGGCGATGTGCAAGATAATATCTGAGAAGGATGGCTTTTATCTCATTCTTGCTCCAATGTAATCAGTCAAGTCATACTGTCTTGGCTTACAGCGTACAAAGTAAAGCCTAGTAAACACCACCATAATGCAGCAAGCTATAGGTCAATCTCCTTGCTTTCAGTCTGTTTTAAGGTATTGGAGCACATCATACTGTTAAGCAGGCAGGCTTCAGGCATGGTCACAGCGCTTGCAATCAAGTTCTTGCCCTGACTACATTTCTTGAAAACGGTTTTCAGAGGAACTCTACAACTGGAGTCGTTTTCCTTGATCTAACAGTGGCATATGTCACAGTATGGCATGCAGGGCTGTTGTTTAAAATTTTCAGAGTATTGCCTCACTGGACAGCTGAGACTATTGAACTATTCCTTGGCAACAGGTACTTCAGAGTACACATCCAAGTGAGGTGCCACTCATGGAGACATCAGACTAATGGCCTCCCACAGCGGTCTGTTTGTTCACCAATGTTTATATTAATGACTTGCCTAAAACACAGTCGTACATGATTATGTATGCAGATGAGTTGCTCTCAAGACCCAAAGTCGCTCATGTACTCAGCTTGAGGAGGTACTTACTGAACAAGGATCTGGAGGAAATGACAAGAAATGGTGCCTACAGCCAAGCACAACAAAGACAGTCTCCAGCATCTTCGACCTTAACAATGCAAATGCAAACCATGAGCCTTGTTGTATTCTGCGTAACACATTAACCCCTAGCGACGACTTAATGGGCAAATCCGAACCATAAGCTTTGCATCCTCCTCAATGGGCAGCATATGAAACACGACCCAATACCAACATACCTTGGTGTGACTCTGGATAGATCACTGACATTCTACAACCACCTGAAGAAAACTGCAACTGCAGCAAAACTGAGTACTTGAAACCTACTCCGCAAACTGGCTGCTCAACCTGGGGCACTAGCGCTCCGACACTTAAGACATCATCACTGGCCCTCTGTTATTCGACAGCCAGGTATTGTGCTCCTGTCTGGGCTTGAACTAACTGAAGTCCAGCTCATCACAACAATGCACAATATCTCTGGAATGCTACGTTCTACTCTTTTGCCATGGCTGCCGGTAATCAGCAATATTCCTCCTTCACATCTCTGTCACCAGGAAGCAACTACAAAATTGCTGGCTATGGTCTATGCCAATGAGAAACTTTCACTGTACATGAACATTACTTCACAACAAGCAGTCCACTTCGCTTTGAGATATCGAATCTGGTTAGGTCCATTGTCAGAGAATATGAAAGCTATTTCGGCATGGAGTTATGAGTGGTCTTTGAAAGCTAAACCATCTATCTGCCCTCCTGGCTTCAACCTTCCACAACATCTGTGGAATATGCAGAACTGTTTCCAGGCAGGACAGGGGCATTGTGCAGTCTACCTTGTATGATGGGGCCAGGCCACTGACTCTTTCTATAGCTGTGGAGCTCTACAGACCATGTCACACATTGTGAACAACTGTCCACTGACAAAGTTCCCCAGTGGACTGCAGGCTCTGCACCTTGCTGATGATGGTGCTGTTAAATGGCTGGGCATGCACTGCACATGATAAATAAATGTACAATCGACTGTGGTGGTGAAATATGTTAACTTTCCAAAAGTCGCTAAGTAAAGGCTCCCTTTGAGTGGCAAAGGCTTAAAAACAAAGTAAAGTGACACCCCTTGGTACTGAGGCATTAAGCTGGGCAACATTTTCAGCATGTGCCCTGTGCCATGATGCAATAGTGAGGGAGGAGTTAGAGCTCTCGCTAAACAAGATAGCTTGTTTTGCTTTGTGGTTGAACCATGTGGAGAATGATACCCATTGAGAAGGCAGTCATTCTCTGCCATGATGCCAGCATACAAACTGATGACATTTTTGACCTTCAATGTGTGCTTCTGCACCTTCCTCTTTAGTACACAGTGTAATTTCTCTCCATATTATGCAAGTCCAACATGCAGATTGGCAACTGGAACAAGCTAAATATACAGCCTGGCTCTTAGTCTGATGTTTTCAGTGCTTACAAAGCTTAAACTTTGTCTTGCCTATGGTTTAAATCTGTAAGACGAATAAAAGCAAACGACATATACATGTGCAGCATACTTTTTGATTCTGAGAGTGTACATCCGGAGTTATGCACTACGATAATTACTTGTAAAAGAGTGCACTTGGAAGCCAATATAGGTAAAGTATTGGAGCGTTGCTATCATTCCTTACCAATCGAATGCTAAAATACTAAATCTAATAAAAGATAATTGAAGGTAAATTGACTGCATATGCAAGTAAAATCACAGAAGCGCAGCCTATAGTAGCCATGATATGGATGCTATAATTAAGTTTTGTATAGAAAGTTTACCTAAACATATCCGACCACAGTGAAAACCATGCATCAACATTACCGAGTGTTCTACATTATACACAATATTTGCACATAAAAGTGTACTGAAGTGCCAATATTGATACTTACAAAGCAGATGCAACAATATCAATTGTGTAACCTGTAGGAAAGGCCAAAATACAGCCTATACAGGTAAAATCGCTAGAGTGTCATGTATATAACTATGAAGTGGACACTAAGACTAGACTAAAATAAAAAAACTTACCTGACTGTAATTGACTATAGCAGAAATTATCGAGCAATATTATACAAGTTTCCTATTTCACACACCTCAGCAGACATATTTAAATACTGCTAGAGCAATGTGAGGGGATGTAGTAGCAACCCGTGCAGTATGTACCATGTGGGCATAAATGTGTGATGATGATATGTGATGAGCCAGAAAGTTGTAAATTTTCTTACATGCCTGAGCACAATTCTCGGCCTCAAGAAAAAGAATCAATATGAAATCTCTATTTTAAGAACTTTTCATTTCATTTATATCCATTTGAGATGGTAACTGTGATAATGAAACCTGTAATTTTGCATCCCTCATCCCTTCTTGTAAGGCCTAAAGGAGACGCATACAACATTTTCTTCAGTTAAATGACTGAAAATCACACAATACCTAACATAAGTGTGGATCCAAACTACCATGTTATAATAGGGTTTCCCTAAACATACCTTTTGATGTTTGAAATATGAAAACGACCATGGCCTGCTTAATGTGCATGAGCAATGCAATGAATGGAATACTGTCCTATCGAAATATGAGGTTATCAGAAGGCATACTACATCATGTTTGGTTGACAAATGAGAGGGTGACATTCCATTCAGCCTAATGCATTTACATATTAAGTGTGTGTGTGTGTGAGTTTGTGATTTGGATTTTTAACATAGCTTTAAAAAAAATTCAGTCATATTGGTATGATCTATGCAGTGGCAGTTTATAGTGATGTCTAGCACTGGGGCGTCATGTCCCACCCAGTCACATTATCTTAATACATAGTTGCCAACCCCAGAGTACAAAAAACTGACTGCTTATGACAAAAATACTAAATTTCAAAAACCAAATACTGATTTTTTTTAAAAACTTTAATACATTTGTAACTAATTACAACATCTGCAACAATCAGCAAAGTAGGACAGTAACTTACTTAAGTATTTAATTTGAAAGATGCTGTTGTTGTTGTGGGGTTTAACGCCATTTTTCAGCACGATAGGCTATACATGGCGGCCAGTATTAATGGTGGAGGAAGAACCCGGAAAACCCCGGAAAGAACCACCGACCCACGAGAAGCTACTGGCAAGCTTTCTCACATGCCCACATTGGCTGAATCTTTGACTCGAACCGCCGCAGACAGAGGTGAGATGGCAGTGATCCGTAACGAAGAGCGCTTTAGACCACTCGGCCACTCGGGGCCCCTTGAAAGATGCATGTGTTGCACTCTTGCACCCTCTGAACAAGCACCTTGTTCCAATCTTATGCCCATTCAGAAGGTGCTAGAGTGCAACGCACCCTCACTCAGACACAGGCTGTTTATAGTTAGTACGTATATGATTGTTATGTAAAATGTAAGCAACGATACCAGCCCTGTGGTACACATTATATATCAATACTGAGGTTGCTTCAAATCTGAACTTGAAAGTTTGTCATCTTGTATTTTGTTTTGCTTTGTTTGGACTGTTCCATTCCACAGATGTCTCATTATACTAAAGGAATGATTCCACAACTCATATATTATCTATTCTACAACTTGCCTGTTTTTTGCCAAGAGCAATATGATTATTTTAATATTTTGTGAGTCAATGATTAATATAACTCGTATCCAAGAACCTTTTGGTAGTCTCTAGCAGTAATTCTAAACATTAATTACGTTTCAGAAAATATATTCAGACTAAAGTGATCCTGACTATGAAATCTGGCCAATGTGACTGTATAAAACCCATAAAGCAATGAATTAATTCTGAGTTCAAATTAGGTTTATGTCACTCTTTTGGTGTTATGTTAGGTGTCCAAAAAGGCATCTCCCCAATCCTACTTAAAATATCATAATATGTTGCATAGTTTTCTTTCAAGATTTTAAAATATAAGAATCTAAAGTAAATAGTTTCATTTACTTACTGACTGAGGAGACAATGAAAGAAAATATCAACAGCAGTCCATGGTATTGCAGAGATTGACTTTGGTACCTCTCAGCAGCAGTTTTCTAGAAAAGTAAGAATAATCAGAAATGTGCAGAAACAATTTCAAGCTAATTGAGTGACTACTAAAAGTACTATGGTGAAGATAAGTGCAGAAAATGGGGTTACAAAAACTGAGCAGTAAATTTGCCCTTGAAAATAAAACTATTGCTGTGATACACAAAATATCATCAAAACAAAAAGTGTACATCTATTATTCTTCATCCCTGTACCTCAAAATCTGTTTTAAATAAAGCAGAATAAAGGGAAATGTTACAATATGGATGTGACCTTGATGAGAAAAAACCCACATGCAATGTAACACATATGTTATGAATGACTTTTCTAACATATGTAACAGAGAAAGAAAAAAAATGAAACCAAAAACTAACATCAAAATTTAGATATAAAATATATTAATCCTAAGGTCAATAAGCACTTCAGTAATTCCAATAAATATTTTAATTAAGGAATTCCTCTCAAATTGTATCTGATTTAAACAACACTACTACAGACTGATCACATTTGCAATCCCACAGACTGATATAGAACAGAACTGAATTAATTTTTCCTTATTAAGTCCATATTTATAAACATTTTCACTCGACCTACATCGTAATAGAATGTGAAGACTGGCCTTGAACTCAAATACTATATAAACATTATGATTAAAACTACAATCACAGACAAAAGTTTGCTATATTAATATTCGTTACAACTTACAATCAACAACCAAAGTTGAGCACACAACATAAATTAAAAATATAAAACAACACATAAGTATAGCTTCATCCATTTATCTTAAACCTCAAATGTGACTGAAAGCTATAATGTGTGCCTATAACCTCGACTATTAAGATATGACCCCAAACGTGGTCTTGAGATCTTTTAGTAATGATTCAGAGCAGTACCATATTTCACCCCCTCATCTCAAATGATAGTTGAAAAGAAAGTGTAATGCAAAACTTCATCATTGGCATAGCAACCACCCAAACACCACCACCCCTTTTGCTGGAAAAGGGTGAGGGAAGAATAATATTTAAGAATTGCTTGCAACTAGTCTGTCAGACTAGTGGAGAATGGACAAAAAAAATAGAACAAAAGAGAAGAAATGAAACAATACATACAAACTTATTAATCTAGTTCTGGACTAGTTAACATGTCTGGCTGGAGATAATACTTTGTAAATGTACATGTGTAGCAAGTTATATCACTCAATATCAAACAGCTCTAAAGTTTCTTTGTGTTGGGACTTTTCCTTAACAAAAATGTAAAATATAACATCATACAATACATCTGACTTGGATGAATACAAACATACAAGTATGAATACAATGGGTATGAATTTAATAATTTTTATACATATACAAAATGTGTTGATAATAAAAATACAACACATTTTTTCAACTTAAAAATAAAGTTTTGCTCAAAACTAATGTCAAATGCATACAGAGAAACAGAGGACATATTTAAAATTAAAATAAGAGAAAACACACACACACACACACACACATATATATATATATATATATATATATATATATATATATTTCTTGCATTACTCCCACTTCTGTTCTGTCCAAAAGGAGAAGTAACGTCTCCCTAAAATTCAAGTGTAGCCTGACCCCTGAGTATGGACATAAATTTATGCTATAAAAGGGGGGAAAATATATGGTACTGATGGAGGAAAAACTAAAAATAATGTTTGGCCAAGTAAAAATTATCGAAAGTGTCAGGATGTAATGGTTAAACATTTTTTTATAATCCATTTTACCTTTGATCTATGAACAAGGCCTCTGGAGATTTTGAAATGCAACGACAGTATATTATAATAGTGTAATACTGACGTTGTATAGCATGAACTAAATCTTGAGAACAAAATGGTGAAAAGAAATTTATACAATTACTTCACTCTTGCAAATTTTGTAATATTTAATTCCAACAATATTTTATTATTAACATTACGCATCCAATCACACTATGAAATAGTATAAAAGTATTGGTTTATCAATCTGTCTGTCCCTTCATAAGCCTTGCTATCTATTGTATATGCCGTGTTACTACATTTCAATAAAATCAAATATTTATTTTTTTCATTATAGTTTTATTTCAATATAGCTTGATAAGGGTTACCAAACAATAATTGGGTATTATGAATAACTTGAACATTTTATATATAATTGTATGCAGCCTATGAAACTAAATTTGCTATTATGACACTAATACAATTTCTAATTTAAAGATGATTATAATAGGTTTGTAAAAAAAATTTCATCTCTACTGTAATACAGTTATAAAATGGCACATTCTATGTCATCCATCCATTAAGAAAGCTATCACTGCTCCACGTATTGTAGGCTGTAATTGAAAAGAGTTCAGATTGGTTTCCAACTTAGTCATTCCACTATTTCCAAACATACTCTTCGTTAGCAGAATGCTACTCCCGATTAATTTATATAATGTTGAAAGGAATTGCGATAGTTTTAACTCTACAATAATTGTTTGATATTCCTTACCTATGGATATAAAGTGTTGTTTTTTTAAGCATGTAACCTGCACTACTTACCAAGCATGGACAGTATGTCAATTTTTTAAATATCAACTAATACGTTAATCTTCGTCAAGTGTGATACAAATGGATCAACTTCAAAAATATTAACTGTTGCACATAATAATATATATCTGAAAATTACAATACTAAATGTATAATGCATCTCAGTCAAAAGCCAACTGTTAGTATACGCAACATTTAATGTGTTTGATGTTTGAAGGGAGTAAATTGTTTATTTTGCAAAGCTCAGAAAACTAACTTTTCTCTTCTGCTTTAGCAGCACACATTCACAATGATACAGTCATGTAGAACACCATATTACAAAATAAATTTAAAAGTGTTTGCTGATAAGTGTCAATAAGTACTGACATTTTTGTTTTATCGACTACAATACCACTTCACACAACTCCAATGTGTGTCGACAAACGTATATAAAACTATTACTAGTAGTAGTATTATCGATGTTCGTTATTACTTTAAAAAAAAAAACTTGCTGCTAACGTGTCACATGATGTTTCACTGAATGAATACGCATTAGGTAATCAAAGTAACTTCCCCACCCACCCACCTGTATTACACTGTAATATAGAGATCGCCTAAGGCCTAAATGCGACATAATCGTAGACTCCCGAGATATCAATTTATAAATATACCTTTTCCTTATCCTTACCAACATTCTACGACGGTGTCTTGGCAATTCTTTCATGGAATGCATCACATCTTATTGTGATTCTTCAACGGCCAACACAACATATTCATGAAGTTGTAATCTCGTGTGTATTGAAGTAATGACGTCACTGTTCCGTGCGTTCCGTTACCACGCCTATCGTTCGTTCTACTGGTATCACAGTACCGATTGTTTTTTTCTCCATTGACCTCAATGCTGATGTTTTGTGAAATAAATATACTTTCTATGCTACATCAGCATGCATGTCACACACTGTCCACAAGGTCCCGTCTCGTAATATTACAACTGACCTGTCATGTATGTACTATATAATAACTACATGGGAGGACACTTCTCTCCTTGCTCGCGCGACCTATTTATGAATAAACCCTCATATTAATTATTTTTACTACTTCTATTATTACTCTATGGGTATCGATATTTAGCTCGGCAGGTCAATTGTAAGCAACTATACGAGTCCCTGTGCCAAAACCAGGTACCTGGCACTCCATTGCATTTAAGAGAGATAACTCTGCTGGAACTAGACAAAGGTAAGAGTTACCTAGACACACCAGACACATTTTCAGTCACGTGTACCACATGTTAAAAAAAATATCATAAAACATACAAAATATGATCTAGATCTGAATTAACATCATCTCACGTGCTGCCAAGAGGCTTAACTTTTTTTAAAGCCTAACAGAAAGTACAACTCTAGCAGCAGAGAGGGTGAACAGACCATAGAATTCCGACAAAACAAATAAAACAAACAAATAAATCATCTCGTAGAAAGGTCCAGATTTTACAAATGAACTTTCCTTGAGATGTTTATTTTTGCAATGACTGATTGTGCTAATAAAACCTCAGTTTGAAATAGTAGCTGAAAAAATAAAGTACTCTACGTGTTTATTTATTTCTTGTTTATTTTTTTGACGACCAACGTTGGTAGGTACCCTCTCTGCTGCTCCTCTTTTGCTGATATTAATTAAATTATTATGTTATAATAAAATGGTACATCCAGAATCTCATACTGCAAGAACAGCTCGAGAACGATTAGAAACAATTAAAAAATTTCTTCCTGTCAGAGACTCATTTAGAAAAAATCTACAAGCGCAGCAAGAAGCAAAAGTTGAGTATGAAGAAGACACTAAAAAACTGTTTAAACCCGTCACTGCAGCTACTGAGAAAGTTGCAACTGTCATCAAAGAAGATCTTCTTCCGGTATCAGAAAAAATAGCAAGAAGAACTAAACAGGCAAAGAAGATTTTACGAGACCTTCCAACTGACATAGCTGCAGCTCAACCTCCACCTGTTGGTGAGGAAATACTTGAGGGTATTGGAGAACTTCGTACTGAAGTCGCCGATGTGAGAAAAAAACTTGCATCTAAATCCAAATCCGCAGGAGAGAGCTTAAAATTAATTGCAAGATTTAACGAAGGAGTTGTTGAGGAAATTAGAAATACTGAAAGAGAGAAATTACCTGAGATGATATCAAAAAATATATCTAATAAATCTAATTTTTTAAAACCCTCTCATGAAAATACAGGTGATGATAATTTCATTAAATGGATATATCGCGTATATATCAATAAAAAACAAGCTAGAGGTCAAGAATTTAAAGAATTTAATGAAGAAGTAAATAGACTTAGAGAGAGACAGGAACAACCAAAACAAGGAGAGTCCTCCCAGTATCAGCTTCCTCCACCTCTGCAACAAATAGAACAACAGCAATCTTCTTCGCCGCAGCAAAGGTTGAAGTCGGAAATTAAAAGGACTAAAGAGTCACTTAAAAAATCACCCCCCTCGAAGAAAATTCCTTCACCTTTACGTAAAATTTCTGCACCGGAAATAACATTTCCACCGATAGATACACCACCTGGATTTCGAGGAAGTGACTCACCCCCGGCCACCACTGAAGTACTTACTCCGGTAATGCAACCACCAGTATTTAAAACACCTCAAGATGAACCTAAAACAGGACGTGGTTTATGTCCTGATAATATCATCAATGACGTGTCACGGTTAGAAGTTCTCATAGGAGGAAAACGTGCTGGAAATAATTCACCAGAAATAACCAATGAAGCAGCTGATATTTGTCGGCGACTATTTCAAGGTGGTATCATGGATATTGGCGTTTACCGAGAACTTATTGATGAGCTCGTTGATGACTAGTTGTTAGATAAATGGTAAATAAAATAAGATGATTGTGCATGATAATCATCGTAAACCTGTACAGGTTAGAGCGGTAAACTCACGATTACCAATCTATAGTGTTATTTACGGAAATGGACTTGGTGATGTCATCCGGGGATTATTCACGAGGATAGCTCCAAAAGTAGCACCTGTTGCAAAACAATTATCGATGAAGGCTATTGATATTGTTCGTGATAAAGCTCCTGGTGCAATTGTCAATGTTGCTGGTAAGGCGTTCTCGGCGATCAAGGAAAGACTAGCACGATTATTGCGACGAAAACAACAACCACCGGTGAAACTGGCAAGTACTGAGGTGATGCCTGCAGATGTTAGTAAAATAATAAATCAGGCTGCAAATCAAAAACTAGCGGCGATATCTGAAGAAGCAGAAAAAAATATAACAGCAAATTTAATAGCAGGAAGTGGTCTTCGTCGACGATGATCATCATTTGGAAAAATGGTAACTATAATAAAATGTTCAGGCGCGAATCAGACCCAGCATTTGATATGGAGGCACCTGTCCTTAAGTACGAGTCAGTACGTGATTATCAATTTTATTCTTATGACGCAAGACTACCAAATCAGCGGGGGAGAATCGAATTACAGGTTCATGATACAAGTAGATATTTCTTGCCCGCTGAGGCGTTTATTGAAGTAGAAGGTAGACTTGTAACGAATGTTGTAGCTAATACGCCATATGCTGCTAATTTGCGTGTTGGTTTTGTCAACAACGGGATCATGGCGTTGTTTGATAGCGCCACATACATGATTGATGGAAAAAATATTGAATCAGTTCAGAAGGATGTTGATGTTGCTACAACAATAATTGGTCTGGCGAGATATTCTGACGACTTTACAAGATCAGCTGGTCCAACAATGATGTTTGCTAAGGATATTACTGACAACGCTGATCATGTTCAGTATATTAAGTTACAGACACCAGTAGGTACTGCATCTGATCCACAACCAGCTGACTTTGAACACGCAGCCAGACCAGCTGCTGCTTTTGATATTATAAAAAGTGTTACTACGACTTACAACCTAGGATTTGCAACACGCCGAGCAGCGCTGTCGGGAGATAATAGAAATTTTTCGTGTGCAATTCCATTATCTCATATCTTTGGATTTTGCAGAAATGTTAGAAAAGTCATCTTTGGAGCTAAACACACAATTGTGCTCGTAAGAAAAGGTGATGATAATGATGCAATCTGGCGAGGTGCTGGTGTTGATGATTCTGGTAAAGTAAATATATCAAAACTTTCATTGTGGATGCCAGTAATGACACCATCTATTACTGAGGAACAAAAATTACTATCTTTTATGGATCAAGGCGGTAAATCATTGCTATCATGGTTAACAGTAACCACAGATGCTGCTCAAAGCAATATTAATGGTTTATTTACATGGAATATAGCATCACAACAGGGTGTTTCTGCACCACGACATATTTTTATTGCACTACAAAATAATGACCGGATAAATAATCAAGAACGTTCACATATGATATTTGACAACCTTGGAGTTAGTGAAGTTTCTTTACGGATAAATGGACATCAAGAACCATCCGAGGATATATTGTTAAATTATGCACAAAATCATGTAGCGCGCGCATATCATCGTTTGATGTCATTCATGGGACGTGATCAAAATATAGATACTGGTTTGCAAATATCACAACTAGATTTTACAGGTCTATATCCGATTTATTATTTTTCACTAGAACATCTTGATTTATCCAAACAATCTGTTGTTGATATACACTTTCGAGCTCATGTTACTGCCCCGCCAGGTGCTGGTGCCTTTTACAGAGCGATCGCGGTCATACTTAGCGACAAGGCCATGTTACTTGAAGGTGGCAGTGGTCGAATGAGGGTCGTTGATGCACCGGTGGAAAATCTTTAATCGTGCTATTTAGAAAAACATATTTTATATAAAAATGTCGTATAGTCATGTTAATGTTACTCTGACCCCGGGTCAGATAAAAAAGCTTCAATCAAAAACCGCCAACAAATGCGGAACTAAAATATCACTAAAACGAGATCATATTAGTGGTGGTCCAAACAAATTATCGTTGACAAATAATCAGATTAAACATTTCAATAAAGCCCTAGAATCAAAAACTGGAGTTCAATTCCATCTCTCCCCGAGCGCCATCAAAGACATGGTTAAAACGGGTGGTATATTCCCATTTCTTGCGGCCATTCCGGCATTACTAGCTGCGGCTGCTCCAGCCGTAGCAAAAGCAGTTGCGTTAGGTGCTGCTGGAGCGGCGGGTAAAAAAGTTTTCGAAAAAGTTACTGGTGGACGATATAACAAAAAAAAGGGACGCGGTCTAAGATTACCGGGATCTCGTTGGGGGAGAGGCCTAAGGCTTCCGGGGTCATTTCGTTAGATGCTCCAGCATCAAATTTTGATTTACTTGATGCTGCTAAAAAATTAAAAATATCCGCCTTTAGAGGTGTTTTTATGCGAGATCAATTACCGAAACAACCAAACAAACTAGAAACAGGTATTATTAATCTTGACAAACGTTCCGGACCTGGTACTCATTGGGTATCATACGCGGTTGATCCACGTGGAATTGTTTATTTTGATTCGTACGGGTTAGCTCCACCTGTTGAATTTATCAAGTATGTTGCACCACTCCACGCAACAACTAAAGGTTCCAAAGTTTGGTATTCAACGCTACCCACACAAACAATGACAGATCCGCCAATATGCGGCCGTGAAGTAATTAATGTACTCGACGCTATATCAAAATCATCCAGGCCGCCACATAAAGTCGTGCACGATTATACAAGCAACCGATATGTTGCGCGTAAAGCATTTTAAACAACGGATCTTATTATAATGGTTGACATTTACGGAAGATCTTCACGCGTTAAAAAAATAAAATCCGACGTTGATCTGTCAAAGTATGCGACTAAAGATGACCTCGCTGATATTATGAACCTTGCTGGAGTTGACCCAGATGAGGTTATTATTTTTCAAGATCGATATGGTAAACTAAAAACCAGCAATATCAAATGGAATGATATAGTCCGGCGAGTACTTGGTGCAGTTACAGATAATATTCCCGTGTTTACTGAGAGCGGCAAAATCAGAGATTCAAGTGTATCATTAGCAACCATCAGAGATGAAATTGCAAAAAGTGTTGCTAATCGCGTGAGAAACACCGGTGACACAATGACAGGTGAACTTAGCATGAACGGGAACAAAATAGTAGTTTTAAAAGATCCAACATCTGACGAAGACGCAGCAACAAAAAAATACGTCGATGTCAACTATGGCACCGTAGACGGTAAATTATCCACGTTACGGGCTGAGTATGACGTTCACGCAGGAGCTTTTGGAAGATTTCGAAGAAATTTTCAAAAAATCGATGATACCATAGATAAATTCTTCGGTACTCCACGCGCCATTGACATGAAACTCGTTGATATCAAAAGTAACCTAGACACGATCAAACAAACACAGCAAGACGTCGTAGCGGGAATTCCTGAGATTGTCGGTAAAACCAATTTGATTAAAATTCCAGCTGCAATAACTCCCGGGCATATCACAAACATCGTATGCACGGTATCATCGGGATTTGCAACATGGTCGCAACAAAATAATACTATCAAATATACCGCAACAGTCACTGGCGTGTACAGGCTGTCTGTGTTTTCCGCCGCTAAGTGTGAAATATTTACAACGTTTCCATGGCGTCATTCCACAGACAGGTTTTCCGGGGTTGTATCTGTTGTATTAAATATCGGAACCGAAGAAATATTTATTCTGGAAGCAGATGATAAGAAATTAACCGCAACATCCTTCTGGTGGTGTTTGGAATTTGTAGCTGAAACACCTCAATTGGTTACGGCATAAAAATATATATGGACGGTGCACAATACAGATACAATCAAGCGCGTGAATGGCAGGCTGCGCTAAAAGATCAAGTTGATCAATATACAGTAAAAGTAAAAAAATATCGACGACGATTGGTTATCGTTGATGTGATTGTTTATTCAGTATCCGCTGTTGTTGCTGGAACCGGTGTAATATTATCAGCGTTAACAACGATGGCACCAGTAGCTGTAACTATCTGTATATCAGCAGCAACAACTATTGCAGGTGTGCTTAGTATCATCACAAAAAAAATATGTACTTGTACGAATGAAAAATTATCCGATTACAAAATAAAATTACATACAGCGACGGTAGCATACTCGAAATTATCCTCGTTGTTATCAGCGAGTCTCAGTGATGGAATTATATCTGATTTCGAATTTTCAATGATGACCAAAATATACGATGAAGGTATTAAAGATACAAGTATCAATAATGACAGAATTACTCCAGCAGATCGTGACCAACACAACTCCGCCAAAGATAACGATGATCTCGGTAAGTTCAACTAATCCTGAATTTAGTGTTAATGTTCCTACTGCAATTCCAGTAAAAGAAATAGCACTAGCACAATTACGAGTATATTACAGCTGGCCAAATATCAGATCAAAATCATTTAATGGTACACCAGCAAATAATTCGCTCGTATTTACTAACAAGAACAAACCCGATGGAACACCTGACTGGGTTGTTGTTGGAATACCAACCGGCAGTTATGAGATCGAACAAATCAGTGAGGAATTTGCGCGTAGAATAAAATCAATAACAGGAAAGGAATCAAAAATATCAATAAACGTTCATGAGCCGACGTTGTCCTCGACGGTTGAAATAAACTCGCCTGATTATGCCGTTGATATTTATCAATCTTCAATCAGATCAGTGCTAGGATGGCCTGAAATTCCCCCGGTGCATGAAGGACCTCCAGAACCAACTCGGGATGATTTTACGTCAAAGACCAGTCTTCGTCATGATATTAAAATGAATTCAGAATGGCTAGATTACATAGAAGTAAAACCAGGAGGGAGGGGGGGAACACCTGTATATGATCCTAGAGCTCTTTTGTATAATCTTAATGAACGTGTTATTGCTTTGAATATTGATTCTATATTTGCTTCAATAAACTTAGACCATGAAATACAGGTAAATAATTTACGTGATAGTTTTCAAGAGTATTTATTTGATTCAACATCCGCGCGCGATAATATTATTAGGTACATAGAAGTTTTAAATTATATAGTTAATTCTTCTGAAGTTATCTATAACAGAATTAGAGATATGGTTCTTAAGTCATCAAGCGATTATAAAAAATCCTTCGCAGCCAAGTACAAAATACCCGAAGCTGACATTGTAACGTTTAAGTTTCCTGATTATAATCCGGATAAATTAAGAAAATCTGTCAATGATGTCATTGATGAGTTTTTTCCTAAAATACTCGATGCGTGGAAAAAACTAGCACCACCTCCAACTGTTCTCAGATATGATAATGATCCACATGGCGGCGGAAGACACGTATCCCCGCGGATCGTTAATATAACACCGACGGTCGCGGTCAATCTGGTTTGTGACGTAATCGATGGCAGCTATCAAATAGATCTCGGAAGATCAAATCAAGCTCAACAAGGATACATCCTGTACACGTTCACACCACAAGTTCCCCCTGGAAGTTTAATCGTGCAAGAACCAACTAATCCCGTGTATTTGCGGTGTCACAATAATATGTTAACGCGAATCAATTTTAAACTCACAGACCACCTTAATCGCTTGATTGACATACGTGAAGAAGAGCTTGTAATAAATCTGTATGTAAAGTCCTAGGACTTTTGTCTTAAGGATTTCTGTCCTAAGACTTCCGTCTTAAGGATTTCTGTCGTAGATCTTCAGAATCAAATTCGATCAACTTAAAAAAATATTTTATTATTACTGGCACAAATTTGTGTTTGGTACAAATTAATCGGGCCTAGGCAACTAAAAAAGCTAGTCGATGAAAGTAAAATTAAAATTTCTATCACAAAAAAAAATAATATTTATTAATTTTCCTGATTTTTACTGAAATTGCACAAATTACTTGATTTTGACTACCAACTACCCCCTCAGAAACATAAAAATGCACGAATTACTTGATTTTGACTACCAACTACCCCCTCAGAAACATAAAAATGCACGAACTACTTGATTTTGACTACCAACTACCCCGTCAGAAATAAGAAAGTTCTAACCTTGTCAAATTGTTCCTTACAAATTTTATTTATTATAAATTAATTTTATTTATTAATAATATTATTTTTACTGAGATTTTTATTTTTTTTTTACTAAAATACAACGAAATTGCTCAATTTTCCTGATTTTGACTACCAACTACCCCGTCAGAAATCAAGTAGTTCGTGCATTTTTCTTTGATTTTGACTACCAACTACCCCGTCAGAATCAAGTAATTTGTGCATTTTTCTTGATTTTAGTAAAAAAAAAATAAATCCTCGGTAAAAATAAAATTTATAATAAATAAAATTTATAATAAATAAAATTTATTAGGAACAAATTTGACAAGGTTAGAACTACTTGATTTTGACTACCAATACACGTGGTCAGCGTTGACTTGGACCCCAGTTACCAAAACTTTCATTTTCATTATCATCAGTAACGAGGTTACTTTGGATCGTTTCATCAGTAACGAAGTTACCTTGGATCGTTTCATCAGTAACGAAGTTACCTTGGATCGTTTCACCAGTAACGAAGTTACCTTGGATCGTTTCACCAGTAACGGGGTTACTCTCTGACATAATTTTTCTTAATAGTCTTATACGGGTACTAATCGTTTTCTTTGCCTCATACTCGTGGGATAATAACGACTTAATTCTTTCTACGGCGGTAGAAAGAGGAACGAACTTCTTCACATGATCATCTTCTACGGTAGCTAGCGACTGAAACATTGCCGATTGAATCCGTTTCATGAGCCTGTATTCAGATGATAGTGTGTGTGTCCCCATGGTTTTACGTTCTTGTAAAATCTCAAAGTCAGAAACTATTTTTTCAGGATTAAGTTCATCAGATATATTAATTCCATCTTTTTTTAATTTTTTAATAGCGACAATTACATCATTGATATTTTCATGGTTCATTATGTAATATATAAATCTTTAAAATAAAAAAAATATCCCAGAACACCTATCGAGTGTATTAGCGAGTTCGTCGGGATGTTTCAGGGACAGCACAGCCAAGAACTCGTAGCTTGCCACCGCAATCTACCAAGTTCATTAGGCAAATATTCCCTCTACGAGAGCCCCTAACCCGCCAAACAACGGTCTAGAGGCCCAAGAGGGAGGACAGCACAACCCTCATTAAACTCGTAGCTTGCCACCGCAATCTACCAAGTTTAGAGGATATACACATAACATATATACAATGAATGAAGAGCCCCTATCGAGTGTAGTAGCGAGCTCAGATTATGAATGAAACGGCACTAACTAAGGACAGCACAAGGACAGCACAGTCCTCATTAAACTCGTAGCTTGCCACCGCAATCTACCAAGTTTATCGGACATACACATAACATATATACAATGAATGAAGAGCCCCTATCGAGTGTATTAGCGAGCTCAGATTATGAATGAAACGGCACTAACTAAGGACAGCACAGTCCTCATTAAACTCGTAGCTTGCCACCGCAATCTACCAAGTTTATCGGACATACATATAACATATATACAATGAAATGGTTATATACAATGAAATGGTTATATACAATGAATGAAGAGCCCCTATCGAGTGTATTAGCGAGCTCAGATTATGAATGAAACGGCACTAACTAAGGACAGTACAAACATGTACGCTCAGCAAAATCACACCCACAATAATTAATCCAGTGGGTGATACGAAAATATGTATCAACCACAAGTCAATATTGTGGTTTGTGAATTTGCTGAGCGGAGGGGTTCTTGCGGTTCCCCCCACTATTATAAAAATCGCAATTATGCGCACCACCGACAAATTGTCAGCCATGGGGATTCGATCCTGGACCGCGAGCGTCACAGTCCAATACCATACTGATCGAGCTATCAAACATTGTTACGAACATATGTTTCGGAAGTTAATATATAGCTAGCTATATAGCTAAGGAACCAATATTTACACTAAACAGCGGTTTCTGAATCATAACAGTTTCTGTATTTAACAGTTTCTGTATTTGTAGCGGTTTCTGAATAATAACAGTTTCTGTATTTATAACAGTTTCTGAATAATAACAGTTTCTGTATTTATAACAGTTTCTGAATAATAGTTTCTGTATTTGTAGCTGGTTTCTTAAGCAGACCGAAAATCAATAATAACGGTGGCATTAATGCACCAGTCAAAGAACTTTCCAGAATTGTAAGTTCAGTGAACACACAACTGCAGGTCGATTACAATGAGTAACGGTTTCTGTTTACACACAGCTTCCTACGGATCAATAATATTATCATGTGTTGTATGATGGGGAAATATTTAAAAACCATAAATAATACTTATGAGTCTAATGAGTTAGGTTCGTCGGCACTATACGATGTAATTAGTAAACTGACTAATTACGATCATAAAAAACCAACCATCTACGAAGAAAACTATATATTACAAAGTAATCTCCCCTTATGTAATCAAAAATTCAGTAGTGTATGGAGGACCTACTGTGACATAAATTAAAAAAATTAATTCAATGTGGTGATGATAGTTAATAATGTGGTGATGATAGTTAATAATGTGGTGATGATAGTTATTGATACTGAAATGTAATTTTCTGTTTATATTTTTTCGATAAAGCTGTTTTATATATATTTTCTGCCACTCTTTGTACTGATTGCGGGTGAATATCAAAATATTTCGCAGCAGAAGATATTGAACGAAACATAATTTCTTTGCCAGTTTCTATGTTTGTAGAAATTACCGCCCTCTTTCCGATTGTCTTACATCTTCCTGTATTACCGCGTGTATTATTCTCGCTGTGAGAGATAGCTTGTAAATTGGATAAATTATTGTTTTGAGTGTCCCCGTCAATATGATCAATAACAAGACCATCATTGATCAAACCCTTGTGACACTCGTACGTAAATCTATGACATAGATAATGTTTCTTTTCCCCCCCGCATGTGAACATTAGATAACCAGCATTAGTAATATAACCAACTTGTTTCTTCAACTTGCAGTGTCTGATGATACCATTAATATTTGATTCATAGTTTGTTATGACAGGATGTGGGACAAATATATTTTGCTCCATTATAATAATATTATATGTTTAAATCATTGTTTGTCTGAAATCTTGATATATAATCCTTCACGGATTTTATAGCGTTTTCACCGCTATTATTTTTTTTGTCATAATATCTTCTGAGCTCTCTGAACCGTTTCCCGCCACACTTTCCACATAATTCTGTCTTTCCTCGCACTCCAATACCACACCGTAGACATGGTATTGGTCCTAGACTTCCTCGTCGTATGTTTTGTGAGTGCATCCAACAAAATTCCTTTCTACAGGATTTGTTGCATCGATTTACTGAGCCGATCATCAACCATCTACATTGGGACATTGTATATATATATATATAATTTTCTTTATTTAAATATTTGTTTTAATTATATGAACGAGTTTGAGAGATTATCCCAAACTAGGCCTGTTAAGTATAAATTCAACCTTGACAGATTATCTTCTGACTTGCCAGTACGAGATCTGGTTGATCCGAAAAATAAAAGTTTGATCTCGAAAATTCACGACGCCAAGCAGCAGAGGGGGCGAATCCGACATTTTGTCCAATCGTTATTTTGCTTAATTATTACTTTCTGCACTCAACGATCTAGTGTCGTCAGCGCCTGGTAAAAAAAAAACGACGTCGGTCCATCTTACACGATGGTGACGTCATTTGGTTTAATTAACACCTTCTGCGCGCCGATCCCCAGCGTCGTCAGCGTCCAGTAAGCACATCGACGACCGCGTCGATGTCATCGCCCCCTCTGCTGCTTACAATGATCTTACAAACAGAGTGATCACTAACTCCTCCTCCTGTAGATCAATTAGGTTATTTGACTGATCGGTGAGTTTAAAATTAATTCTCGTTAAAAACCGATCATGGCATCGCATATAGACCGGATTAATCGGATTCTCAACGATTAAAAATCCCGGAGGGGCTGTTGGTGAAAATGAATAAAGGATATATCCCTGTTGAGCTTGATTTGATTGATTGGTATCTACCTGGTAACTCCCTTCGATAACATCACACACTAGATTGATTGCTATCACCGATGCGATATTTACGTTGTATGGAGCAATATGCCTACCATCATCCCCGTTATCGTGTCTGAGGATATAAGTTGATGGACCGAGAAAATCATTAAGAGACTTTCTTAGTTCTGGCGCGTTGTATCCTGGAAACTTGAAATCGGGTAAATCGGCTTCTGCGATATTATACTCGGTTAGGAATTTTTGTTTATTATCAATTCTGCTAGTGGATATTACCCCGATGATTCTTTCATTGATATATTCCATGTCTGATATAAGTTGATTTAACACCTCAATGTGTTTTCGTGCTTTTGTTTCCCGTAGCTGTTCTAGTTGTGATTGGCAAATACGATTAATCTCGATAAAAAACCTATCGATATCATTTAAATTAAGTTCGGCATTGATGTGCGATCCAGGAGTTTTCTCGTACCTAAAATACCAATACATGGTATTCCTGTCTTGAAATGTAAACCAGTCGGGGGGTGACGAGTTTTTCATAACAAACAAAACATCTCGATAATTGGGATTAATCTCATGATACGATTGTTTACCCTCGGGGTTTTCATAAGGTGGATTCTTAGGCCATCCTAGTATGGTTCTTATTGAACTGTTATAAATATCAACCATATACCCCGGTGTGCTTATTTCAATCGTCGATGATAACGTCGGTTCATGAACCGTAATAGCGATTTTTGATTCCTTTCCTGTGATCGATTTTATTCTGCGTTGAAATTCTTTATTGATTTGCTCTATTTGGTATGACCCAGTTGGTATTGTAACCTCCTCCCAGTTTGGGGTTCCATCGGGTTTATTTGTCCGTGCAAAAACCAGCGAGTTATTAGGTTGTTGTCCGTTAAATGCGTTCGCTCGAATATTAGGCCAACTGTGATATATTCGCAATTTTGCCAGCGCTATTTCCTTCACTGGAACCGGCGATGGGAAGTTCACGCTGAATTCGGGTTTCGTTGACGTTATTGATATCATATTTGTTTGTACCGGAGTGGTGTTCTCCGCGATCCGCTGAAGTAATTGAAACCCTTCGGGGTTCAGCGACATTATTATTATTTGTTGTCTTTAGTGTCTAATTTCAACAACCAGGTGGTTTCGGCTTCCAGTTGAAAATCCTCGATTTTTGACATCGCGGAGCTATACAACTGGACCATCGTGGAGAATTCAACATCGGATACGAACAAATTATCAATCGATAACGAGATCAACCCGGATAATTTCGAGTATGCGTCGGATACTATTTGATGTTTTACTGTATACTCGTTGAGTTTTTTCTGAAAACACGATGATATCTTCCTAGTGATTGCGTTGGCAACTCCAGCAATTGTTGTCATCGCGGAGATAGCGATTGGAACAGCGATCGGGGTTACCGTGGTCACCGTGGATAAAATAACACCGGCGCCAGCTACTATACCCGATACCGAGTACACGACCGCGTCGATGGCGGTTATTTTTCTGCGGTATTTTTTTATTTTTGCACGGTATTGTTCGGAAAGCGTTTTCAAATTCGCGGAAAATTCTTTTGCGGTATCGAATCGATATTGATGTGACGTCGGTGATACCTCTGATTCAACTTCCTTGGTGGTCATTTTTATTTTAAAAGGGTTAGTGTTTTTAATTACTTAGATTCGCTGCAAATTCCACATACCATGTAATGTTTGCCCGGGTTAGATTTCTATCAACGGCATAAATTGTAAACTGTTCAGTTGCGTTCCTGTCTATAATTGTTGATATTGTATTGTTAAACCCGGATGAACTCGACGATAATATATTAAACTGCATCATTGAAACCAGTGTCAATCGATAAATACCCTTAACAGTTGCGGTAATATTTACTGTATTCTGTGTAGGAGTCCAATCGAATGATCCATGCCGAATTGTGTATACTGTGTTGATGATGTTCTCATGAGGGATTTTTATTTTTTCGAATTGCTCTGTCATTCTGGGTAGTCTGTCCTTAATCGCTTCAACATCAGTTTTGATTGTTTTTATTTCCCCTCCATACGTGTCTACATTTTTTTTGTTCGCTTCAATATTAGTTTCGAGTTGCTCTGTTATTCTCGGTAGTCCGTCTTTAATCGCTTCAACATCAGTTTTGATTATTTCTATTCTTCGCAAATTCGCGTCTATATTATTCTTGTTCGTTGCAACATTAGTTTTGATTGTTTCTATTTCCCGTGTATTCTCGGTCATACTTTTTTTGTTCGCTGCAACATCAAGTTTGATTGTTCCTATTTCATATGTATGTACGTCTATACCTTTTTTGTTCGCTGCAACATCAGTTTTGATTAATCCTATTCCCCGCCAATACGCGTCTACATTTTTTTTGTTCGCTTCAATATCGGTTTTGATTGTTCCTATTTCCTGTGTATGCGCGTCCACACCCTTTTTGTTCGCTTCAATATCAGTTTTGATTGTTCCTATTTCCTGTGTATGCGTGTCCATATTATTTATGATCGTTGTAACATCAGTTTTGATTGTTTCTATTTTCCGTCCATGCGAGTCTACATTATTTATGATCGTTGCAACATTAGCGCCGATTATTTCTATTTCCCGTTCATGCGCGTCTACACTCCTTTTGTTCGTTGCAACATCAGTTTTGATTGTTTCTATTTTCTGTCCATACGCAGTGATATCATTTATAGTTATTGTGATTTCATCCGGTTTGGTATTTTTTTTACCAAGGAATTTATCAAAGTTGTCATCGATCCTGTTAACATTTTTTCGTAACGAGGTAAATTGGCCCGACAGCGTCGTAAACTCCAAAATAGTATTTTTTATTGTTGCAAGATTCGGTTCGGTTACCGTCGGGGTTCCAAAAAAACTAGCGGTAGTGAGTTGTATATCGGTGACAGATTTTTTCACCTCGGTGGCAGATTTTTTCACCTGCGCGTCAAGTTCGGTCACCGATCTATCTAACCTTGTAAAACCGTCCTGGACTAATGTTACCCTATCCGTCACCGCTGATATATGTCCACCCGGTCTGAGTCGTCCGTCGGCGGTATACAACGCGATAGCGCCCTCGTCGGTATCACGCTGTCGTATTAAAACGTCATTCAGTGACACATTACCGGATTTCAATTTACCCTGGCGGTCTTGAAATACAACTATTTCACCTGGGTCAACACTTGTTAAATTCAACGTATCAGCGATTTCATCCTCAATTAGTTTTTTTATGTCATCGGTTGCGGCCGTTTCCGTGGGCTTTTTCAGCGCCGAAACCGGTCGTCCCCAGATATCAATCATTATTATTGTAAATGTTATTCTCTAAAATCCGTTGAGCTTCTACGACCCCACTAGTGTATTCGTTTACAACCACATGAGGTGGTTTCCGCGATGATGAAATCGCCGCAAGTACGTTCAATACCTCGCGGCCACATATCGGTGGGTCGCTTAATCGCTGTGTTGGCAGCGTGGAATAAAAAACCCGGGCTGAACACGCCCGGGCTGAACACGCCCGGGCTGAACACGCCCGGATATACCGCATGAACTCTTTCGGCGGGGCTAACCCGTATGAATCAAAATAGACGATTGCACGCGGATCAATCGCGTATGCAACCCAATGAGTTCCCGCTCCGGAGGACCCATCGAGGTTAATTATACCGGTTTCAATATTCCTTGGTGCCGCCGGTAATTGATCCCTCATGAAAACACCTCTGAAGTTTTTTATCGCTAGCGCGTTTGCGGCGTCTTTAAATCAAAATTAGACATTGGAGTCATTAACTCCCGAGTCAATAAACGGTTCCCGGTAGTCTTAGACCCTTTCCCGAGTACCATGAATACGGGGTTCCCGGTAGTCTTAGACCCTTTCCGGCTACGGGTCGTTTTTTTTTGTAACCTTTCCCGGTTGCCTTCTTCAATGCCATCCCCGCCGCGGTACCAACGGCTCCTAACGCCGCCGCCTTAGCCACTGCTGGTGCGGCCGCGGCAATTAATGCCGGAATCGCAGCTAACAGCGGAAATATCCCACCGGTCCTTTCCATGTTTTTAATTGCTGCGGTTGAAAAATCTATTTGAACACCCTTTTTATTCTTCATCGCATCATTGAAATGTTTTATTTGACGCGCCGTCAACGATATCTTATGATTACCACCTGCCATCTGTGACGGCTTCAGCGTTATTGTGGTTCCGCATTGTTTAGCCGACTTTGATCGAAATTTCTTGACTTGACCATCAGTCAACTCTACACTGACGACACTATACGACATTTTATTGTAAACGCGTTTGTGTTTTCAATTACATGTTTTCCACTGGCGCATCAACGATTCTCATTCGTCCACCAACGCCTTCCAACAGCATTGATTTATCGCTGAGAATGACAGCAACCGCTCTATAATTGGCACCAGCCGGGGCTATATGAGCTCGGAAGTGTATATCAACGACGGATTGTCTCGTTAAATCAAGATGCTCCAACGAAAAATAATAAATCGGATACAGGTTTTTAAAATCAAGTTGTGATATTTGCAAACCAGTGTCGACGTTTTGATCACGACCCATATACGACAGCAATCGATGATACACACGTGCGATATGGTTGTCGCCGTAATTAAGCTGTATATCCTCGGATGGTTCCTGTTGTCCGTTTATTCTCAGCGAAACATCCCTGACTCCTAATTGATCAAATATCATATGGCTGCGTTCTTGACTACCCAATCGTTCCCTATTCTGCAGCGCTATGAATATATGACGCGGGGCTGAAACACCTTGTTTTGATGCCAGGTGCCATGTAAACGTATCGGCGACGTTATCCTCTTTAGCATCAGTTGTTACCGCTAGCCAACTCAACAACGATTTCCCTCCCTGTTCCATAAATGCTAACAATCGTGCTTCCGTGGTAACTGATGGAGTCAGCACCGGCATCCACAATGCCATTTTAGTTAAAATGACTTTACCGGCAGCGACGCCAGCAGCACGCCATATTGCATTGTTATCATCGCCCCTTCGCGTCAGCGCGATTGTGTGCTTGGCCCCATAGACAACTTTTCTAACATTTCTGCAGAATCCAAATATGTGATGGAGTGGAATCGCGCATGAAAACTTTCGGCGTGGTCCTTGCAACATTCCTACTCGTGCTGCGAATCCCATATTGTAATTATCGTTAAGACTTTTTATAATATTGAAATTAGCGACTGGTCCTGCTCTGCGGTCTGGATTGGCTGCTTCAGCCTGTGGGTCAGTTGCGGTATCTCTTTCCACCAGCACGTTGATGTACTGAAGATGGTCAGCGTTATTGGTGGTGTCCTTCGAAAACATCATAGATGGGCCCGCCGATCTTGTATAATCATCCGAGTATCTCGCCAACCCAATTATCGTTGTTGCAACATCAACCTCGCGTTCTATTGATTCAATTTCTCGCCCGTCAATAAGATATCTGGCGCTCTCAAATAACGCCATGATACCGTTGTTGACGAAGCCAACTCGAACACGATGGTCATCTGCGTATGGTGCATTATCGGCGGCATTTGTCACGAGTTCTCCCTCGATTTCGATAAACGCTTCACACGGCAGAAAGTATTTACTGGTATCTTGGACCTGAAGTTCAATTCGCGATCGTAGGTCGGGTTGCGCTGCATAATAAGAATAATATTGATAATCGCGGACAGAATCATCCCTGTGCACTGGGGCATCCATATCAAACGCGGGATCAGCGGTTCGCGCAAACATTTTATTATTTATCATGTTGATGTTTTCAATTGCGATTTTTTCGTCGTAAATTCTTTGAATTTAAACCACTCCCCGCTATCGCGTTCATGAGCGCGTTGGTTGCCGCATCGGCGGATGGCTGAGCCGCCAACGACTCTAATTTTTCTTCCACGGCGTTATTTATTACTTTACTGACATTTGCAGGCATCACTGTCGTTGATGGCATTACCGGTGGTTTCTGTTTTTTTCTCTTGGATTTCACCAATGACATTAGTTTGTCCCGCGCGGCTGAAAGCGCCTTTCCGGCAACATCTCCAATAGCACTAATTCCCTTATCACGAATAACATCAATAGCCTTCATTCCTAATTGTTTGGCTAACGGCGCTACTTTTGGAGCCATTCTTGTAAATAACCCCGCAATGGTGCTACCGAGACCATCTCCATAGTACGCACGGTAAACAGGCAATCGCGAGTTTACCACGTAGACGAGTACTGGTTTATCGTGATTGTAGTGTATGATCATCCTTATTAAAAACACCAGTTTTCCAATTAATCATCCACGAGTTCGTCTATGAGCGTTCGATATGCATTAATGTCCATAATACCGCCTGCAAATAAACGCTTGCAAATATCAGCGGCCTCATTGATTATTTCCGGAGAGTTATTTCCGGCTCGTTTTCCTCCGATTAGTACTTCCAGCCGTGATATATCACTGAGAACACTATTAGGACAGGTAACGCCATAGGATTCTTTACCAACAGAGTATCCTTTTCCTTTTTTTGGTGTTATACTCTTAACTTCCTTGTGGAATGCGTCGTAATCGGATTTACTATGATGTGGTAATGCATCTTTATGTTTACTTGCTAAATACACTATTCTTGCCCAGTCTTTTAACGACTTTATATTTTTCTCGTAACCGCTATTGATATGCTTCTTATCTCGTATGCTCTTAGCAAAATTGTTGGCAGTAAAATTAATTAATTCTTCCCTGTTGCTGAAGCCTCTAATTTGATCTATTGTGCTCTTCTTGAGTACAATACGGGGTATATTCCCCTCTTTTTCTTCCGGTATTTCTTCTTCTGGTATTTCTTCTTCTGGTATTTCTTCTTCTGGTTCTTTCGCAGTAGCACCTAGTTCTTCCTCGTCGGCCATTGTAACATAAGGTTCTTGTGGTTCCGTTATAGCGAATGGTGGTGGCCTCCGTGTTGTAGCAGCCGCTATTTTTGCAGGGAGTGTTTCTAAAGACCTTTTTGTTTGTTCTGTTTCTGCCGCTATCTTTTCAAGCGCATCGAGGACGGGCACAGTTGCCGCCGTAACATCTTTGGTCGCTTTAGTTACCGGGGCAAAGAGTTGTTCGCTTCCAACAGTAAAATCGGTTTGTAGTTGCTGCCGCGTTTGAAGTTGTTCTCGGACCCTGTCCCGTAACGGTATAAACCTTCTAAGCGCCGCTAGCCGCTCTCTGGCTAGCCGAGTAGTAAGTGATTCGCCTACCATTATTGCAATTGCTTCGCAATTTCTAATTTCTCGCCGGAGTTTTCGTCTATAATCCTTCTAATGTTTTTGATCTTACTAGAAATCTCCCGGCGTCGTTCATAAACACGTCCGAGTTTTTTTCGTATTATTTCAACGGCAGTAAATAGTCCAATGAATGCATTTGCGTCATTGTGGTACAAGTTTTCATTAATCGTATGTTGTAATCGTTTTATAAAAAAGTACTCGCGGGCCAGGGTAAAACGCCCCCGTTTCGACTGTTCGTTAATAATCTCATAATCGGATAATATTTTTTCACTGTCGAGACCATCAGATAATTCAATTCCTTGATTTTTTAATTTTGAAATCTCGGCTAATATATTATTGATGTCTTCGATATTCATTATTCTTATAAAACATCTTGTTTTTAAATAAAAAAAAATGAAACCCCGTGTATCAATTCCGAAGGTGTTCATACTTTGTTTTCTTCCGGAATAGACAATAACGTTTCACACTGTCATGGTGGCCTTGTCAGCGCCATAGGCGCTGGTGACCTTGTCACTCGCTAATTTCTGTTATATATGAAAATCGAATTCTGTGACTCGTCTTTTTTGAGATCGCTGTTTGATATACTCGTTCTGCAACAAATCGTACTGCGGGCATACAAATATCAAAATATTTTCCTGCCGCATTCATGGAGTGAAATGTTTTTTCCTCGTGCGTTGTTGTATCAAACGATTTGACGCTCTTTGCTTTTTTTGCGTGCTTCCCTGTTTTACCTTTTTTGGTGTTTTCACTCTGAGAGATGGCTTGCAGGTTTGTAAGAGAATTATCAGTCTTATTATTATTAATATGATCAATCACAAGCCCATTTTCGATTAATCCGTGAAAACATTCATAGATGATTCTGTGACAGAGATATTTCTTCTTTCCGGCACCAAACATTAAATACCCGTGATTATTTACGGTACCAACCGGCTTCTTCAGTTTGCGGTTTCTAACAATGCCGTCGCGAGACGCCTCGTAACTGACGAACACAGGATGCGGCTGAAATTCTTGGTCCATTTGTATAATAATACTATTTGTCTAATTTATTATTTGGTTTAATTATGAATCTTTCAACGTAGTCTTGGGGGTTTTTGATGACTGAGTCAGCGGTGGGGTCAATGACGGCGTTTTTTATTCGTTTATCATAATAGCGTTTTAACTCTCTGTATCGCTTTCCGCCACAATTGATACACAACTGCGATTTTCCTCTTACACCAACGTGGCAAACCAAGCACGGTAGGGGGCCAAGAGAACCATTACGAACGCTTTGTAAATGATACCCGCAGAATTCACCTCTACATGATTTATTGCACGGGGTTATCGACCCAATCATCAACCATTTGCAGTGATTCATTATACTATGTTCTTTCATTTAAATACTTGTTTTAATTATATGGATGAGTTTGAGAGATTGGCAGCAATTAAACCCCGGAAAAATATTAAATTCAATCTCGATAGAGTCCTCAAGGACACACCAAAAGCGTTAATAAACGATAGAACCCTGTTGAATAAAATACGCGATTGTATCAATGAATTCAAGCGTGATGGCGCATCTCACAGTTGGTCAACATTTCGAATTGATGGTGTTGTTGATGCTACCATGAACGACAACCGCGCAGCAATGATAATATCACAACTTGACGGTAAAAGATATTTCTTCAGAGTAAAATTCATTGTCCGGGTGGAATCAGGTGATTGGATCATACGTGATAAATTTGAACCGGTTCTCAGCGACAAGAAAACAGTCATTGTCAGCCGCGACTCCAAGCCGGGGTTGTTAACCGGAATTGACAAACCATACTATGAACGAGCGTATCCTGAAACAGCAGTTGTTTATGGAATATACCCGTTAAATAAGAAACCTGATATCGGAAAACTGAAACCGATGAAACAGTCAACGGGGATAAATTGTGTAGCAGAACGAATAATAGAGCATTTTACAAATGCATGTCGAGGAAACAAATTGACTGATTTACGACGTAGCAAAATCAACCAGTGGGAACTAACCGTAAAAGAGCGTGGAGCAACCATCAGCGACATAGCGAGATTAGAAACATTGCTGAGATTTCCAATAACCGTTACAACGATAACCGGTGAAGTATTATACGAATCAAAGTACAAATCAAATGGAGCCCCAATCAAAATTATTGATCATAACGAACACGCATGGACGCCCGCGATCACAATATTTCCACGGGATAGAACAGTAAAGTATATCCCGGGGAAATTCCTGGAAGAGAACGGTTTTCTCGCGGAGAGGAAACTATTTGATGCTATTGCTTGTTTGTGTAAAAACGACCCTGTGTCAGTGTGGTTACTTCGCAGCGCTGAAAACGACATGGATACCTTTGATCAGTTTGTAAGACCAAACGGTGAATTATATCGCACTGAAGCGTTTCACAACAAGATGAAAAAAACCGCCATGGAATTTGAAGAGCATGATGAACAACTGCTAACAAATTGTTTTACGATTCCATCGGTTGTAGCTCATGTTGCAGCAAGGAAAAATGCGTGGAGACCAACGCGCAAGGAATTTCTACCGGATGTACAATCCAGTTGTTTGGAATACTATCACGGTGGACTATGGAACACTGAATACAACCGCGACGCTATGATCTCGGTTGATATGGTTGCCTGTTATCCAGCGAGTTTTCTCGGGTATGGATCCGCCGCTGAGTATTTCAAACGATTTGGACACCCCAGACATGAAATGACTCGTGTTGCTATTAATGGACCACTGCCTGATTTTGATTTAACCGGATTCGCTCGCATAGTATCATTTGAATTCGCGGCAGGACTCCATCGCTGTTGCTATATTTGGATCGGTAGACACATAGCTGAAAAGAGATGGCTTCCAATAGCGCTGCTACGGTATATGATTGATTGTAAAATGCTAGTTTCGTTGATTGTCAGTGACGCGATTATATCATACCGGGCACAGACTGAAGTCTGGTTACCAGAACCGGAGCGTCTAGATAGCATAATTGACGAGTCCAGAAAACACATTGATGCCGACGAGGAATATATCATCGAATGGTCCAGGAGGATATTTAACCAACGAAACCACGAGGCAAAAGATCTCGGTAGAAGAATAATTGGTAAGTTCACACAAGGTGGAAAAAACTGCGACTACAAACGATATTGCTCACGGCTAATTATAGATGACGCAGAATATGATTTCGTAATCAAGGACGCAGTGGCAAAAAATAGATACGTGAACTGCAAAACAGCTTTCTTGTCCAATGGAACGAGGTTGGGTACAGTTGTTACCTACAGCGATGGAGACAGCCCGGCGTATCCACATTTGAGGGCGTCTATGCTGGGTTATGCCGCTATCAATTTATTCTCGATGATAAATAGATTCCCCGATACCGCGGTTAGAGTAGCCGTTGATTCGTTTTATATTGACGTAGCGTATAAGGAAAACGTAGCCGGGTTTACTAGTCCGGACGAGAGTTGGGGTACATGGAGAATTAAAAATGAAATACGACGCGATTATTCCCCGTCAGCAGATGTCACCGTTGAGAACAACTACTTACGCGGTGATAAATTGTCAGAATGGTCTAATGCACCGTCGTGTTCTGATCCAATTTGTAGACACAAGACGGTTTATTTAAGCGGCTGTGGCGGGTCAGGAAAGACGACTCGGGCAATTGAATTATTTCGAACGCGGGCAAGTATAATCGTGCTTACACCGACCCATAGACTAGCGCGAGAGATAAAACAACGAAATGTTGACGCCGTTACTTATCACAGCTTTTTTCGATACAGCGGCGGTGAGTGGACTCCTGATCGAATGGGTGAAAAATTTATTCCCGACATTATCATCTGGGATGAGATATGTACTGTTTCGTTAGATACTTTACAAATGTTTCTTGAGTGGTTGCTGCGCGCGAATACAGCGGTAATCATGTGTGGAGATCATGGCCAACCACCACCATTTGTCGGCGAGGGTCCACATGATTGGTTAAGGGGTTTTGTGGACTATTATGAAGAAACCGATACTGATTACCGAGCACTTGATGAACAACTGCGCGAGGTTAAGAAATTAATCAGATTACAGCCGGATAGAGTTCAGTGTGAAATAATCCGCGAGGTAATTCCGGAAACGCCGTTGAATGAATTCTGGGAAACATGGAGACCAAACGATTTGATTGTAGCGAGTAGAAAGATAGTCAGAGACACACTTCAGCGGAGGTTGTTTGCGTTGCATAAGGAAAAGTTTCCAACGCGTCCAGTGCCGTTATGTTATAGACCCGCGGACACACGGCGGCAGAACATTGAAGTTGAAATTCCAGCCCCGACAGCGTCGGGGACAAAAAAACAAATTCTCGTGCTGAATGATATCGTGCTCGTTGATATCAGCGTCGTCGAGGACGCGCTACGTGCTGATAAATCCCCGTGGACGCTAGGATACGCAACAACAATACATTCCTCGCAGGGACTAACCATCACGGACACAATTGTTTGGATAGTTGATAATCGCATCGAATGGTCGAATCTAGTCTATCTTGCAGTGTCTAGAGTACGAAGGATAAATCAGCTTCGAAGAATTGTTATTGACGGAGTCAGTGACGAAGTCACCGACGGAGTCACTGACGAAGCCGGCGACAAAGTCACCATCGATGCAAGCGTCATTGATAGAAAACTCTCGGGTTACCGCCAACAGGATAAAAAAAAACAGCGGCGTTTTGATATTGATGCCGAATTAATAATCTCGCTACGACAACAACAGAATAATCACTGCGCGAGTTGCAATTGTATAATGAGTTGGCGTTATTCGGATAAAGACACTCGCCAATTTACCGTGGATAGGATCGATAACAGTCTCGGTCATGTCAAAAACAATGTGAGGTTGACCTGTCTTGAGTGTAATAGACGCAACGGCGCTAGTTAAGACCACGTGGGGGCAATTGAGTATCGTTAGGTATCACTTGTAGTTGCTCGCGTGTAAATCCACGCCGAGGAGCAGTTGAATCCAGCCTATAGATCGGTGGTCTACCAGTTGATCGTGTTATCGTTGATATGTTATGTGTGGTAACACTCCAAATAGGATCAGTAACCCTTTTTTTACCGCCTTCAAGCTCTCCTGGTTCATACAGATATCTAACAGTGACATCGCCAAGAATCGGCTTAGAAACGCTATTTATTTTTAATTTTCCGGGTATATACTCGTATTTAATCGCGTCGCTGGGCTTCATGTTGATTGCTCGGGTAATCTCGTTATTTAACGCTGCAATTACACCTGGCAACCTTTTGACCCATTCACGAGATCGTTTTTCTTGAATGAATTCCTTCGCGTATTGATATCCAAATAACCGTTCAGCGAGAGTCCGATTGAATCGTTCAACAATTGCCTGATCACGATGTAGCGCAGTATGACCTCGTCGTATCGCGACGCTATGATGTTTCAGCGTTGATAAAACAGCGCCGCGAAATTCACTACCAGGATCAACTTGTAATAGATTTGGCCAGCGCAGAGGACCTCTTCGATAAATCCGCTCAAACGCATCGGCTACTTCAGTTGCTGACTTTGTTTTCAACGGTTCCGCTTGTTTGTATCGACTCGCAACATCAACTACGGTTAGCGCGTATTTGTAACCGTTGTCATGCGGCAGAAATAGTATATCAGCCTGATGAACTTCATTAGGTACGCTAACATCAAAGCGCGAGAAGTTGATTTGTTTAGGCGGTGGTAGATAAATTTGCCATATAGCCTGTTTGGATAACCAATTAGCCGCAGTGGTCTTTGTTACCTTTGCAGCGCTTGCAAGCTTACCAATTGCGGCCTTCCCCTTCCAGTATCCTCTCGGAGAATAATAGATGGAATCCATCGTTTTTCTTGGATGATTGTTATTAATTACCAGCGCCAATCATTAATTTACCTTTCATAGCCGATTTTACCAACCATGAGGCCAATTTTTCTTTGACGGATTTATCAGGAATAGCATTTAGCGCGTGAATTAATTTTACATCTGCGATATGACGCTGTTGCAGATCGCTACTTTTGTAAGCAACATCATGAGCATGACACGCCTTATCGATAGCGTTTATTGGATACTCACCGGGTTTGGGCTGATTTTGATCATCGAGTCTAATATCTAATCGTGTTCCGGGGCCACAGTAGTTATATCCTGGGAGGTGTTTTTCTCCTGGATACTTTGCCCACGGTGTTCCGGGGAGTTTTGATAACTTGGCTGCGATGTCACCTCCTCGCTTTTTTTTAAAACATCTCCGGGTCTAATAGAAATAAATCTAAATTTCTTTGTACCGCATTGTACACACTTACCAGTAAGCGCCGATCTGTTATTTCTTGTCGTAATGGTTGTCATATCATTTGTGCCAGTACGCACTCTACACTTCACACAATATAGATCCATAATTTATGTATAGAGATATGAATATAATTGATTTTTCGGCGACTAAAACAAGAGAACCAGTTAAGCATGTTGCAGCGTTACCAAACTCGATCCGGATGATTATCATCGGACCATCTGGATCCGGCAAGACGCAATTGTTACTCAATTTAATAATGAGATGGATGAAGTGGGATAAGTTGTATTTGGTTGCTCCTAGCGTAGATGATCAACGATGCTACGAGGTGTTGAAAGATTTCAACGAGAATGCATCAGCGATCGCTAAAAAGAATGTTATTGAGTTTATTACGGATATCAATGATGCACCGGGTATTGATGATATTGATGGCGACGTTAACAATCTAGTCGTGTACGATGATGTTATGTTAGACAATCAAAAGAACCCAGCTAGGATATTTTCCAGAGGCAGGCATAAAAACACTGACGTGATATATGTCACTCAACGATACACTCAGATTCCAAAAGTAATCAGAGATAACTGCAATATTCTTGCTGTATTCAACGGCGTTGATACACACACGCTACGAAATATTTGGCAGACATGGTGCGGCGGTGACATGGACTTTAATGTTTTTCGAAACTTTTTTAGTCATGCTCAGTCGACCCCACATGGATTCATAACGATAAATTTACATGATCCTCGGACACGATATCGTATCGGACTTGACCAAATATTCGGTTAGTTGTAAATAATTTTCATTGTAAATAACTTCTTAGCAGCAGAGGGGGCGATGACATCGACGCGGTCGTCGATGTGCTTACTGGACGCTGACGACGCTGGGGATCGGCGCGCAGAAGGTGTTAATTAAACCAAATGACGTCACCATCGTGTAAGATGGACCGACGTCGTTTTTTTTTTACCAGGCGCTGACGACACTAGATCGTTGAGTGCAGAAAGTAATAATTAAGCAAAATAACGATTGGACAAAATGTCGGATTCGCCCCCTCTGCTGCTCGCCAAGAAGGAATTTTACACGGATGGTGCATCTCATACATGGTCAACGTTCAAGATTATACGCGCTGACTCCGTCAAGGACGCTGTCACGGACGCTACAATGAACGACAAGCGAGCGGCAACTATCATTAACCACATCGCTGAATACGAGGGCAATCAAAAATATTTCTTCAGAGTAAAATTTATTGTATTAACAGAAACAGATAGTTGGATTATCCGTGACAAATATGATCCTGTCCTTGGTAATAATAAAACTATCATATTAAGTAAAAATTCCAGACCGGGTCTACTGACAGGTATTGATAAACCGTATTATGAGCGAGCATATCCTGTAACGGCGGTTATTTATGGAATCTATGAGATAGATAAAAAACCCAACGTTGATAAACTAGCGCCGATGAAATTTTCAAGGTTAAATTGTGTAGCTGAACGAGTAATAGAACATTTTACAAACGCGATGCGTGGAAATGGATTAACTGATTTAAGGCGTGAAAAAATAAACTCGTGGGCTGATTCAGTTAAGGATACTGGTGCTACAATAAAAGATGTTGCTGAGTTAGGAAAAATATTAAAATTTTCAATAACCGTAGCAACAATAACGGGAGAAGTACTGTACCAGTCGAAATATAAATCGAAAGGAGCTCCAATAAATATTATCGATCATAACGCGCACGCATGGACTAACGCAGTAACAATATTTCCACGTGATCGAACTGTTAGATTTTACCCCACAGATATGGCTGTGGCAGATATGAGTATGTTTGATTTTATCAACGAAATAAGTAAAACCGATCCTGTATCGGTATGGTTATTCAAAAGTAATGAGGAGGGTGAATTTGATCAGTTTGTCAAACCGAACGGTGAAATATATCGAACAGAATCCCTCCATGACGAGATGAAAAATCTTGCGACGTTTTTACAGTGCAAGCACGTGGAAAATACTGACAAATTACTAACTAATTGTTTTACCGTTCCATCTGTTGCGGCTCATTTCGCCAGGGAACGAAATTCATGGAAACCAACACGATTTGATTTACTCGAGGACGTACGCGCAAGTTGCGTCGAATATGGACATGGCGGATTATGGAATACCAAATACAATTACAATGATGTTATTTCGGTTGGTATGGTTGCATGTTATCCAGGAAGTTTTCTGGGATACGGAGATTGTTCTACGTACTTTGAAAGATTTGGTCACCCTACAAACGAAATGACGCGAGTGGCAATTAATGGACCATTACCTGATTTTGATCTGACTGGATTCGCCTGTATTGAGTCGTTCGAGTTTAACGAAAATCTTCACAAGATTTGTTATGTTTGGTTTGGTAGACATTTTTGTAAAAAACGTTGGGCACCTATAGTTTTGTTACGATATATGCTAGATTGTATGATGCTGACATCGTTGGTGGTCAGTGAGGCAATTATATCATATCATGCACAGACCAAAGTTTGGTTGCCCATGTGAGATTCTGAAGTTATCAGCGAGTTTAAGGACGATATTCCTAATAAACTCAAAACCGCAAAAGATCTCGGTAGAAAAATTATAGGTAAATTTACTCAAGGTGGTGCATATGATTATAAAAGACATCACGCACGATTAATTTTAGATGATGCCGAGTACGATTTTATAATCGCTGATACAACGGCGAAAAATACATTTGTAAATCGAGAGAGTGTTTATTTATCCGACGGAACAAAATTAGGTACGATCGTTAGTTACATAAATGATGTATCCCCGCAATATACTCATCTAAGATCTTCCATGTTGGCTTTTGTTTCTATAAATTTATTATCGATGATTAATAGATTTCCTGAGACCGCAGTCAGAGTCGCAACAGATTCGTTTTATATTTCAAGTAAATATTTAGAACCTGTTATGAAATTTACAAGTAATGATGAACGATGGGGTTCGTGGAGAATAAAAAAGGAACTATTACACAATTATACAGAATCAGCAGATGTTCCAGTGAGAGATTTTTATCGTGAGGGTAATAAAATATCAGAAATGTCGAAGGCACCATCGTTGAGTGATCCAATAACGAGATATAAGACAGTATATCTCAACGGACCTGGTGGATGCGGAAAAACAACTCGAACGATTAATGTTTTTAGAAATTCAGATATAATCGTGCTGACACCCACACATAGACTCGCACGTGAGATGAAACAGCGGCAAGTACAATCGTGTACGTATCATAGTTTCTTCCGATGGCGCGGAGATACATGGACTCCTGAACGGATGGGAGAAAAATATATACCTAAAATAATTATTTGGGATGAGATATGCACGGTCTCATTGGATACATTAAAAATGTTTCTTGATTGGTTGTTGACGAAAAATACCGCCATAATAATGTGTGGCGATCATGGTCAACCTCCGCCTTTTGTTGGACCATCTCCACATGATTGGTTAAAAAATTTCGTTGATTATTACGAAGAAATAGATGATGATCATAGAGCTCTTGATGCAAATTTGAGGGAGTTTAAAAAATTAATCAGATTACAATCAAACAAAATTCAGTGTGAAATAATACGTGGAGTGATCTCAGAGACATCAATGAGTGATTTTTTGAACTCATGGAGACCCACCGATTTGATCGTAGCAAGTAGAAAAATAATCAGAGACGCTTTACAACAACAGTTATTTCAGCTACATAAAGAACAATATTCAGAACTACCCGTTCCGTTATGTTATAGACCATCAGATACACGAAAACAGAATAGTAATGTTGATATTCCAGGACCCTTGACAGAGTCAAGGAAACAGAATCTCGTATTAAATGATATTGTCGCCGTTGATATCAGTGTGGTCGAAGATGCATTACACGCTGACAAATCTCCATGGGTGTTGGGATACGCTATGACGATCCACTCGTCTCAGGGATTAACTATTTCTGATACACGAGTCTGGATTGTAGACGATCGCATCGAGTGGTCAAATTTAGTTTATTTAGCGGTATCGAGGGTCAGAAATATATCTCAATTACGTAGAATCATAATTCCTGAAATCGTTGATAAATTTAACATCATCGATGATGATATAATAAGAAAAAAATTAATCGGATACAAACAATCTGACAAAAAAAATAAACGTGACTTTGATCTTGATGTTGAATTTATTATTAAGTTAAAACAGCAGCAGAACAATCATTGCACCAGTTGTAATTGTATAATGTTATGGCGGTATTCGAGTAATGATTCAAGACAATTTACCGTAGATAGAAAAGATAATAGTCGCGGTCATACACGAGAAAATACCATGTTAACCTGTCTTGAGTGTAATCGACGTAGAGGCGCTAGCGCCTTGGGTGCTGGCACTAGTGCTAGTTAAGTGATCGAAATCACCGGAGTGATCGCGGCGGTAGTTGTGTATCCGCGGGAATTATTTGTAGTTGTTCACGTGTAAATCCACGTTGAGGAGCAGCAGAATCTAATCTGTAGATTGCAGGTTTGGAAACGCCTACATTTCTTCCAGTGGATCTTGTCACGGTAGATATTTTGTGTGTGGTAACACTCCAAATAGGATCAGTTGCTCTCGCCTTACCACCTTCAAGTTCACCAGGCTCATATAAATATCTGACTGTGACATCACCTAATATTTTTTGTTTTCCAGCATCTTTCCGTTGTGTTGGTATATTTTTTTTTGTGACCGCGCTAATGCGTTTCATGTTGGTTGTTCGTGTAATCTCATTATTTAATGCAGCTATCACGTTTGGTAATCTTGCAACCCATTCGCGAGATCTTTTATCCTGAATAAATTCCCTCGCGTATTGATATCCAAATAACCGCTCAGCAAGTGTTCGATTAAATCGCTCAACAATTGCTTGATCACGGTGAATTGCAGTATGACCTCGTCGTATTTTGGTATTATGTTGTTTCATCAGCGATGATACTGGACCAAGAAATTCCTTACCAGGATCAACCTGTAGCAGCTGTGGCCATCGTAGACCACCTTGTGGTCCGAGTCCTCGTTGATAAATTCGTTCAAACGCATCGGCTACTTCAGATGATGTTTTCGCCGATAGCGGCTCTGCTTCTTTATATCTACTTGCAACATCAACTACGGTTAGCGCGTATTTGTACGTTTTTCCACGCACAGTATCATGCGGTAAAAACAGAATATCTGCTTGATGAACTTCATTAGGAACACTGACATCGAAATACGAGTACTGAATTTGTTTAGGACGTGGTAGATAAATTTGCCATATTGCTTGTTTGGATAACCACGCTTTAGCAGTAGAATGTTTAACCGATGCTGCATCAGCGAGTTTACCAATTGCTGCTTTGCCTCTCCATTTCCATTATTAATTACCAGCCCCAATCGCTAATTTACCTTTCATCGAGGATCTTACTAACCAATTAGCTAATGATTCTCTAATATTTTTATTTTTTATAGAATTTAATGAATGAATTAATTTTACATCTGCAATATGCCTATCTTGTAGATTTTTACTTTTATAAGCTACATCATGAGCATGACAAGCTCGATCAATAGCATTTATTGGTTCCTCGCCTGGTTTTGGTTGATCTTGATCATCGAGCCTGATATCGAGTCGAGTACCAGGACCGCAATAATTATATCCTGGTAGATGTTTTTCTCCGCTGTATTTAGCCCATGGAGCACCTGGAAACTTTGACATCAAATTAGCAATATCACCACCCCGCTTATTAGGTAAAAATGAAAATTTCTTTCTACCGCATATATAACATTTTCCACCGTACGCTATTTTTTTGTTTTTTGTTGTAACCGTAGCTAAATCAACAGTTGGAGTTTTAACTCTACAACGTAAACAATATAAATTCATGTTATAACATATATGGATATAATTGATTTCTCAGCAACTCGGCAACGAGAGCCAGTTAAGCATCATCCTGCGCTACCGAACTCCATCAGAATGATTATCATAGGACCATCTGGATCGGGTAAGACGCAATTATTACTTAATCTGATAATGAGATGGTTGAAATGGGATAAGTTGTATTTAGTAGCACCATCCGTTGATGATCAACGATGTTATGATGTACTTAAAGATTTCAATGAAAACGCGCGATTACTGGATGAAGATAATGATGTTATAGAGTTTATAACCGATATTGATGAAGCACCATCCGTAGATTCCATAGATGGATTTATTAATAATTTAGTTGTATACGACGATGTGATGCTAGATAAACAATCAAATCCAGCCAGAATATTTTCCCGAGGTAGACACAAAAATACAGACGTGATCTATGTTACTCAACGATATACACAAATACCAAAAGTGATCAGAGACAACTGCAACATTTTAGTTGTGTTTAATGGCGTAGACACACACACGTTGCGAAATATTCATCAAACTTGGTGTGGTGGTGACATGGATATAATTAAATTAAAAAATTTCTTCTCACGAGCGCAAGCTACCCCGCATGGATTTATAACAATAAATTTACATGATCCAAGAACAAGATATCGTGTGGGTATTGATAAAATATTTGGGTAACAGGGGTGATGATAAAATTAAATTGAATTAAATAGATATCATTAATATAATGAACAACTGTGCGTGGCTGCGTCAAGGAACAACAGATAAATGCAACAAAAGGTGCCGTGGAGAATATTGCAAGAAACATAATTATCTTATAAAGAAAAACCCTCATGCTGGTCCACGAAGATGTGTTGGATGTAACAACGGCGTTAGAGGATTATATCAGATTTGCAAAAATTGCGGTGGAGATCGATACAGAAGTTTGATGATATATTATAAACACAGAAAGAACATAAATCCAAAAATAGAAAAACCACCATCAGAACTTGAATATTACTTGAAACATAGAACAAATTCCGAAGATTCAGATGAAGATGAAACAGATGAGGAAAAACGACAGCGTTAACGCGTTGAAAAATATTCATCAAACTTGGTATGGTGGTAAATTAATAGCAGCAGAGAGGGTACCTACCAACGTTGGTCGTCAAAAAAATAAACAAGAAATAAATAAACACGTAGAGTACTTTATTTTTTCAGCTACTATTTCAAACTGAGGTTTTATTAGCACAATCAGTCATTGCAAAAATAAACATCTCAAGGAAAGTTCATTTGTAAAATCTGGACCTTTCTACGAGATGATTTATTTGTTTGTTTTATTTGTTTTGTCGGAATTCTATGGTCTGTTCACCCTCTCTGCTGCTACTCTTACAAAATGCACCAATCACGGCTAGTGTTGTTGTTTATTTCTGGATGCAGAAAATTAATCGTTTGGACTTGTGTTTGTAATTCTAGGATTATTTCCCACTTAATTCGCAATATCATCAGTTCCTTTTTTTCATTTTCACTTTGTGTTCAAAACAATAAATTATTTGCTGAATTTTTCAAGTCTTGTTTCTCGCTCTTTTCTGTTACCTACTTCAAGTCGATATAGTCGTGGGTTGGTGGTTCTTCCTGGGGTTTTCCTGGCTTCTTCCTCCACCATTAATACTGGCTGCCATGCATAGCCTATCGTGTGCTGAAAAATGGCGTTAAACCGCACAACACCAACAACAACAACAACAAGCCCATATAGTAATAATAGAAGTATTAATAGGGGACGTTATAGCGTCAATGGAAAATACATTTACAGACACCCTTGAGTAGTGCATGGGGATACCCTAGGGACAAGGGGATTTTCATGTGTAAAGAGGTGGGTTGTACCCTGGGGACTATGTAAATTTATCATGGAGAGCTCAGAGTTTGTACCCTAGGGACAATGGGAATTTAACATGTTGGGATGAGACTGTCTAGGGACAATGGGAATTTAACATGGGGAATTTTAACATGGATGGGAATATAGAGGGACAATAGTAGTGAATGGGGATACCGTAGGGACAATGGGACTTACCATTAAAAACATGAGAGCTGTACCGTAGGGACTATGTAAAATTTAACATTAGAGACATTTTTTTGTACCGTAGGGACAATGGGAATTTAACATGGGACTATAGTTTGGGTCTGTCTAGGGACAAGGGAAATTAACATGGCAAAGTGAAACAGGGAGGGTCTGTATAGCGTCAAGGGGAATTGAACATGGTGGGACTGTCTAGGGAAAATGATGGTAGAGGGTCAAACACAACAGAGACAGAGACATACATACAAGCGTGAGATTTATATATAAAGCATTACCAGGACCTGAAATCTTGCTGGGGTGTTCAAAAATTTGCATAATTGTAATGATACTATAAATAGCTATAATCAAGGAAATGCCCAACGACAAAATGGATGTGACTAAAAGTAACGCTAAAATGACGAAATTGTCTCAGAATTTAAAGGAAAATAAACATATCCCCGAAAATAAAGCAACAATGGTTTAGACTAAAATGGATAAAATTAGTTACAATATTAACTTGTGTGACGATCGTGCATAAACACCCATGTATCTATTTATAGCTATAATCAGCTGAAATTCCTATGAAATCTCACTATCTATTTATAGCTACAACTTGTGGGTTATTCCTTTGGAAAACCCCACTATCTTTTTATAGCCTCAGCTTGAGTGACGTTCCTGTTTATGAACTCTAGTACATATGTATAGCTACAACCTGTGGAAAACCCCAAGTCCATATTTATAGTCTCAAAATTTCCAGCGTCAGTGACGTCACTGTACTGGAAATTAGAGGATAAATCGCAACAGTGTTGCAAGTGGCTGACCTGAATACGCGCTACTGTAGGTAGGTAGGTAGAATGTATTTGATAGGGATAAAGGGAGTTTTATAGGGGACAAACAGAGACCAACACACACACACACACAAACACACACACATACACACCACAGAGGGAAGAAGAAAAAACAAACCCAAAATATACTATTCACACAGGGAAGAGGAAAAAACACAAACAAATATACTATCCAGACGTTCTTGCACTAACACACACACACACACACACAGATCGAAGAATGAAACCAAACTTAAAATATACTATCCATACAAACGCACGATAACGCATGCAAACCCCAAATATACTATCCATACAAACGTACGCGAACGCATACAAACCCCAAATATACTATCCACACAAACGTACGCGAACGCATACAAACCCCAAATATACTATCCATACATACGTACGCGAATGTATACAAACCCCAGATGTACTATCCATACAAACTTACGCGAACGCATACAAACCCAAAATATACTATCCACACAAACGTACGCGAACGCATACAAACCCCAAATATACTATCCATACAAACGTACGCGAACGCATACAAACCCCAAACATATTATCCATACAAACTTACGAGAACGCATACAAACCCCAAATATACTATCCACACAACATCGTTAACGCGTACAAACCCCAAATATACTATCCACACAACGTCGCTAACGCATACAAACCCAAAATATACTATCCACACGGAAGGGAGGGAAAACAAACCCAAAATATACTATCCACACGGAAGGGAGGGAAAACAAAACCAAATATACTATCCTTACAAGCGTACGCGAACGCATACAAACCCCAAATATACTATCCACACAACGTCGCTAATGCGTACAAACCCCAAATATTCTATCCACACAACGTCGCTAACGCATTAAAACCCCAATATACTATCCACACAACGTCGCTAACGCATACAAACCCCAAATATAATATCCACACTTGGAAGGTAGAATTAAAAAAAAACAAAAATAAACAACCAAATATACGATCTATACAACGTAGGCGAACACACACACACACACACACACACACACACACCACAGAGGGAAGAAGAAAACCATTAGACACTATCCACACGGAGTGAAGAAATAACCCTTTATATATACTATCAACAGAGAGTGAAGAAAATAACCCATTATATTCCATCAACACAGAGTGAAGAAGAAAAAGTTTTTTGAAAGCACCTAAGCCCTCACCTGCAATGACCAACTCTGCCAAACACCTACACCCCACACCCCACCCCCAACACTACAAAACCCATTTAACCCGTTATTTTATGGCATCAGTGTGTGATTTAGGAAACATCAAGACACAAAATGATGGATGAATAGACTGACTATTGTTTACCGATTTGCATGCCTAAAGAGCGTGCGTGAAGGAAAACATCCTTCCATTTCAATTCTAACTAAAACATGATCCAGAGGGATAGAGAGAGGTGAAAGAGCACAATTTCATAAAGTGTGAGTAAAAACAAAACACGCCATCCTTATTATACAATGTCAAGACCAAGAGACACTTACGTTTTCTTTCTGGTCTATTCTCTTTTAGAAAGTAGTATGAAATTTCACATCAGGGCCAACGCATCGGCTCACATTGTCAATTTTTCCATTTCCATGTCTTCACTGGCACAAGTTCTTCCTCGTCTTCAATTTCTTCTTCTGAATCCCTCTTCTCTTTTCTCTTAGGGCACTCTGAATCCCAGTGTCCTTTCTCCTGACAACGATATTAGGTGTCTTGACTTTTGTCTCTCTTTCTTAGACGAAGCAGGTATTCTGGAGACAAATACCCATTTACCTTTGCAGATATAGCAAACTTCATCAGCACTTACACACTTTCCTATGACTCTCATCAAATCAACGACCAAAAGAGTAAGTTTTTTTGCCACTTTCGCCTGTGAATTATGCTTTCCTATGACTTTTAGCATATATTTGACCAGCAGGTCGATCTGTGCTGACTCTTCCATCTTCTTGATCGTTTGAGAGTGGAATGAATACTCTGACGCTAAGACACTCTCCCTATATACAGGGACCTGCTGCGTATGAAACCTAGTCAAATGTAATTTTGCAATAAGATGAAACGATTTCATTGAGAAAGTAAAAGGCAATGACGTTCCGTGTCGCCTCACACAAGACCTGAAGTGTTAGCTCAAATCCGTGTCAGCGATTTCGAAGACGACATAACTGAGCTTTAATCAATGCTCTCCAATTATGTCACAAAACGACGAGTCCTGATTCACGCCAAAAGAAATTTCGTTCGGTCCATAAAAAATAGTATCACATCTGAGAAACGCAAAAACGAACTTCCAGAAAACTGAGAACGACGGCTTATACCTACAACGTGAAATGTATGAGTTCAAGTAGGGCGTACAACTTAGTCAAATTAAATTTTTATAGTCAAGACGAAACGATCTCTTTTCGAAGAAGAAAGCAGACACCAAGCGACAATAGCGATCCGTGTCACACAACACTTTTCAAAATGTGTATTATTAGAGGTTTGTTCTAGCGATCTGCACGGTTAAATTAAATGTTGATGTATTTTGCAATAAGACAAACACAATTTCCACGGGATCGTCCATAGTACCAAAGTTCGTGCATTAGTTTAAATTTTTTAAATATTTTTTTTATATAAATCGCCTATAGGATAGACCCAGTAAAGCATGACCATTCTCGTCACTGTGTAAATAGCTACTCAAGTCAATTCGAAGTGAACGCGGGAAGAAAATAAGTATAGCCAATGAAATGGCTTACAACGGGTGATGCATTGTTTTGTTCTAGGACTGTGTGGCATTATAATCCCTACGCTCTTGCATTGTTACCATTACAGTGCAGACAGACTTGAATGTGAACTTACAAGCCCTCTTTGTGTATTGTACCATTTCTTCTTACCACATCAAAATACTGAGCGTCACAGTATTGGTTCGCGTTTTCAAGCTGACCATTTTTTTTATATCTTACTTAAACATTTTAACATAAACACTCACACTCACATCGGTAGAGTCAGAACAGACGTGTTACAGTATTGAGGGGCATATTATCTTTTTTTTTTCTTCAAACTAATAAATTTGCGGTTTGTATGAAGTAAAGAACCGAAAGTACAGTGAACCTCAAGGATGATGACCCAATCGGTCTGTCTATTGATGCGTGTATTTACTGAAGAAGAAATATGACCTCTAAAACACAAAGAGATACGGCAAGCATGATTAGAATGAACACAACGATGTTTTCCTTCACGCCCGTGTAATTTAGAGTTTCAATCCTCTTTCAAGACAAACTTGGTCTCCTTTTGTAGGGCTTGAAACAAAAAAAAAAACTGAAAAATTTTAAGCACTTTGCTATAGATAATTTCATCAATCGACTAAACAACATAAATACCGTTACAACACCAGAAAGCCTTAAATCTTCTATCAAAAAGAAATGCATCAAAAAATTAAAGATTAACGATAACTAACCAATGAAACCGAATTTAACAAGGGCAATGACATGTGAAGAAATGTCTCTCACTTTGGAAAGGTAGGCGAATATAATCTGTCATGCACCATCAATTTGAAAAAATTATAAACAGAGAGAAATCTGAATTCAAAATTCATTTTTGTTTAAAAAAATTGTTTCGTTTCTTTTTTCTTTTTTGGAACAAATCTAAGCACTAATATAGAGTGGAAAAGGGAAAATGCACATAAAAACTTTGATATTTCTGAAAAAATGAGGGGATATTCCTAACGTTCATAATAACTTATATATGCTTGGACATGTCTGTGACTTATCCACAAAACAAGATGTACATATTTCTGGTCAAGCTGCAAGTGTGTGCGTGTTTTGGAAAATGGTAAAAATTGGATATACAATTTTCTCGTGACACTTATAAAGTGAAGAGTCTGTGCAAGTGTCAAAAGCCAAAGTCATATAAGTTTTGTATTTTGTACGGCTTGTAAAGATTTCCACTTTAGAAAATGTGAAGTATCACAAGTTATTATCACAAACAGCAGCAGAGAGGGCGATCAGACCCAAGAATTCCGACAAAAAAATAAAACCTCCATGGAAATCTAATCCGCAGAAAGGTCCAGATTTTTACAAATAAAAGCTTCCTGGAAGGTTTTTATTTTTGTTGAAACCAACCCCATCAATAAAACCTTAGTTCGAAAAGGTAGCTGAAAAATAAAGTATTCTACGTGTTTATTTATTTTTTGTTTATATACTGGACGACCAACATTGGTAGGGGCCCTCTCTGCTGCTATTAATTAAAAAATATTTATGTTAAAAATAATGGTACATCCAGAATCTCATACTGCAAGAATAGCACGAGAACGATTAGAAGCAATTAAAAAGTTTCTCCCCGTGCGAGATTCATTTAGAGAAAATTTGCAAGCGCAACAAGAAGCACAAACTGAGTACGAAGAGGACACTAAAAGACTGTTTAAACCCGTCACTGCAGCTACTGAGAAAGTTACAACAGTCATCAAAGAAGATCTTCTTCCGGTATCAAAACAAACAGCAGAACAAGCTGAAAAAATAGCAAGAAGTACTTAACAAACAAAGAAGATTTTACGAGATTTTCCAACTGATATAGCTGCGGCTCAACCTCCACCTGTTGGTGAGGAAATACTTGAAGGTATTGGAAAACTTCGTGCTGAAGTCACCGGCGCGAAGAAAGAACATACACCTCAACCCTGGCCAGTAAAGGAAAATATAAAATTATTTGCAAGATTCAATGAAGGTGTTGTTGAAGAAATTAGAAATACTGAAAGAAAAAAATTACCCGAAAAAATATTAGGTTATATATCTGACAAATCTGATATTTTAAACCCCCTTTATGAAAAAACAAAAAGTGATCATCTTATTAAATGGATGTATCGCTTATATGCAAATAAAAGACAAGCTAGAGAGGATGATTCGGAATATACAGATCTTTATGAAGAAGTAAACACACTTCATAGGAAGAGACAGAGAGAGAAACAAGAAGAACTCTCCCAGTATCAGCTTCCTCTACCTCTGCAACAAACAGAATGAAAACAATCCTATTCACCGATGATGTCGAAAATTAAAGAAATGTTTGGAATCACACCACCTAAAAAATCAGAAAAAGAAAAAGAAGTATGGGGGAGTAGTCTGGGAAATAATTTTATTTGTCCTGACAATGTCATTAATGATGTGTCACGGTTAGAGGTTCTCATAGGAGGAAAACGAGCTGGAAATAATTCACCAGAAATAATTAATGAATGCTGATATCTGCCAACGATTATTCCAAGGTGGTATCATGGATATCGGCGTTTACCGAGAGTTTATCGATGAACTTGTTGATGACTAGTTGTTAGATAAATAGTTAATAAAATAAGATGATAGTACACAATAATCATCGTAAACCCGTACAGGTCAGAGCGGTAAACTCACGATTACCAATCTACAGAGCTACTTACGGAGATGGACTTGGTGATGTTGTACAGGGATTATTTACAAGGATGGCTCCAAAAGTAGCACCCGTTGCAAAACAAATATCGATGAAGGTTATTGATATTGTTCGTGATAAAGCTCCTGGAGCAATTGTCAATGTTGCTGGTAAGGCGTTCTCGGCGATCAAAGAAAGACTAGCACGATTATTGCGACGAAAACAACAACCGGTAAAATTACCAAGTACTGAGGTGATGCCCGCAGACGTAAGTAAAATAATAAATCAGGCTGGAAATAAAAAACTAGCGGAATTATCTGAAGAAGCGGAAAGAAATATAACATCAAATTTAATAGCAAGAAGCGGTCTTCGTCGACGAATGATTTAGATCACCATTTGGAAAAATGGTAATTATAATAAAAATGTTCAAGCGCGAAACAGACACAGCATTTGATATGGAAGCACCTGTCTTTAAGTATGAATCAATACGTGATTATCAGTTTTATTCCTATGACGCAAGACAACCAAATCAGCGGGGGAGAATAGAATTACAGGTTCACGATACAAGTAGATATTTCTTACCCGCTGAGGCGTTTATTGAAGTAGAAGGTAGACTTGTAACGAATGTTGTAGCTAATGCGCCATATGCTGCTAATTTGCGTGTTGGTTTTGTCAACAACGGGATTATGGCATTATTCGATAGCGCCATATACATGATCGATGGAAAAAATATTGAATCAATTCAGAAGGATGTTGATGTTGCTACAACAATAATTGGTCTAGCGCGATATTCTGATGATTACACAAGATCAGCTGGTCCAACAATGATGTTTGCTAAGGATATTACTGACCACGCTGATCATATCAGGTATGCTAAATTACGAACACCACAGGATACTGCATCTGATCCACAACCAGTTGCTGATGGTCCTGAATACGCAGCCAGACCAGCTGCTGCTTTTGATATTATACGAGGTGATAACGCGAGATACAACTTGGGATTTGCAACACGCCAAGCAGCGTTGTTAGGAGATAATAGAAATTTTTCGTGTGCAATTCCATTATCTCACATCTTTGGATTTTGCAGAAATGTTAGAAAGGTCATCTTTGGAGCTAAACACACAGTTGTGCTCGTAAGAAAAGGTGATGATAATGATGCAGTCTGGCGAGGTGTTGCTGATGGTAAAGTGAATATATCAAAACTTTCATTATGGATGCCGGTAATGACTCCATCTATTACTGAAGAACAAAAATTGCTTTCTTTTATGGATTCAGGCGGTAAATCATTGTTATCATGATTAACAGTAACCACAGATGCTATTCAAAGTTCTGCTAATGGTTTATTTACATGGCATCTAGCATCACAGCAAGGTGTTTCTGCACCACGGCATATTTTTATTGCGCTGCAAGAAAATGTTCGGACGAATAATGAAGAACGTTCACATATGATATTTGACAGACTTGGGGTTAGTGAAGTTTCCTTGAGGATAAACGGACAACAAGAACCAACTGAGGATATACAACTAAATTTTGGTCAAAATCACGTAGCGCGTGCATATCATCGTTTAAAGTCATTTATGGGACGTGATCAAAACATAGATACCGGTTTGCAAATATCACAAATAGATTTTACAACATTATATCCGATTTATTATTTTTCGCTGGAGCATCTTGATTTATCCAAGCAGTCTGTCGTTGATATACACTTTCGAGCTCGTGTTATTGAACCTCCTCCTGATATAGCTGGTCCACCTCTCATACGCGGCACCTACAGAGCAATCGCGGTCATACTTAGCGATAAAGCCATGTTACTTGAAGGTGGTAGTGGTCGAATGAGAGTGTTGATGTACCAGTGGAAAATATTTAATCATGTTATTTAGAAAAATATATTTTATATATAAATGTCGTATGGTCATGTTAATGTTACTCTGACTCCCGGTCAGGTAAAAAAATTACAATCAAAAACCACCAGCAAATGCGGAACTAAAATATCACTAAAACGAGATCAGATTGGTGGTGGTCCAAACAAATTATCGCTGACAAATAATCAGATTAAGCATTTCAATAAAGCCCTAGAATCAAAAACCGGAGTTCAATTACATCTTTCTCCGAGTGCTATAAAAGATATGATTAAAATAGGTGGATTTTTCCCACTATTATCTGCAATACCAGCACTACTTGCAGCAAAAGCTGCTGCGTTACCTGCGATAGCAGCTGCTGATGCACCAGCTCTAGCAAAGGCCGCTGCGTTAGGTGCTGCTGGAGCGGCAGGTAAAATGGCTCTCGAAAAAGTAGTTGGAGGAAGATATAGTAAAAGGAAGGGACGCGGTCTAAGATTACCCGGATCTGGTTGGGGAAGAGGTCTGAGGCTTCCACGTTAGATATTCCAGCATCAAATTTTGATTTACTTGATGTTGCTAAAAAATTAAAAATAAAAGTCTTTAGAGGTGTTTTTATGCGAGATCAATTACCAAAACAACCAAACAAACTCGAAACAGGTATTACTAATCTCGACTCGAATTCAGGAGCCGGTACTCATTGGGTATCATACGCGGTTGATTCATGTGGAATTGTTTATTTTGATTCATACGTGTTAGCTCCACCCGTTGAATTTATCAAGTATGTTGCACCACTCCACGCAGGAACCTCTATTTCCAAAGTTTGGTATTCAACGCTACCCACACAAACAATGACAGATCCGCCAATATGTGGCCGTGAAGTAATTAATGTACTTGACGCTATATGAAAATCATCCAAACCGCCACATAATGTCGTGCATGATCATACTGATTCGTTTTAAACAACAGGTCTTGTTATAATGGTTGATATTTACGGAAGATCTTCTTCTACCAGTAAGAAAAAAAATCCGACGTTGATCTGTCGAAGTACGCAACTAAAGATGAACTCGCTGATATTATGAACCTGGCAGGAGTTGACCCAGATGAGGTTGTTATTTTTGAGGATCGATACGGAAAAACTAAAAACGAGCAACATCAGATGGAATGATATAGTTGGACGAGCACTCGGTGCAGTTACGGATAATATTCATGTGTTTACTGACAGCGGCAAAATCAGGGATTCAAGTATATCATTTAAAACCATCAGAGATGAAATTGCAAAAAATGTTGCTAATCGCGTGAAAAACACCGGCGACACAATGACGGGTGAACTCAGTATGAACGGAAATAAAATAGTAGTTTTAAGAGATCCAACATCCGACGAAGACGCAGCAACAAAAAAATACGTCGATATCAGGAATCACCGCTACGATGTTTTGCTGTGTTTGTTCGATCGTGTCAATGTTGGTCTTGATATCAAAAAGTTTCATGCCGATGACGGGAGGAGTTCCAAAGAACTCATCTACAGATTCATCGGTTTTTTGAAAGTTTCTTCGAAGTCTTGTAAAAGCGTTTACATGAACATCATACTCGGCCCGCAGCGTGAATAGATTATGTAATGAATGAATGACGGCACAACATATATTATGAAATGAACTTCTATTCGAGTGTTTTAGCAAGTTCATTAAGTATGAAATGAAATATATACAATGAAATGAATATATACAATGAAATGGGTATGTAGTACAATGAATGAAGGACATTGCAAACATATAAAGAATGAAGGACGGCAAAAACATATAATGAATGAAGGACAATACAAACATATACGCTCAGCAGACCCCACTCACAATAATCAAACCCGTGGGAGATACGAAAATATGTATCAACCACCGGTTGATATGTGATTGAGGTTTTGCTGAGCGGAGGGGCTTTTTGCTGTTGCCCAACAATTATTATAAAAATCGCAATTATGCGTAACCACCGACCAGTTGTCAGCCAAGGGGATTCGATCCTGGACCACGAGCGTCACAGTCCAATACGATACCGATTGAGCTATCGGATCTTGTTACAAACCTATGTTTCGGAAATTAATATGTAGCTAATAATCATTGAAAAGGAACTAATTTCAAATATATTTACACTAAAACAGCGGTTTCTGAATAATAATAGTTTCTACATTTAAATAACTGTTTCTGCACTAAAATAACGGTTTCTGTATTATAACAACGGTTTCTGAATATATAAACAGCGGTTTCTAAACAGACTGCGAAGTCAATAACGGATTGTGAAATACACCTGTGCACCATAACAACGGTTTCTAAGCTGATTGTAAATGCAGCATATACAGCTACCTGCGGATCAATAATAGCGGTTGTAAATTGTCCTGATTTGTCCTAACCTCGCTATGTTATATGATGGGAAAATACGTTTATATATTTAAAAACCATAAATATGCTTCTACGAGTAATTAATTGCGACGTAAATGATTAAACTGACTAATTACGACCATAAAAATCAGAAATCTACGAAGAAAACTATATATTACAAAGTAATCTCCCTTTTGTATAATCAAAAATTCAGTAGTATACGATTACACAGTACTGGATCTCCTCAAATAATAAATGGTTATTAAATATAATTTAAGGTAGTGATGATGATTATTGATATCGGAAGGTAATTTTCTGTTTATATTTTTTTGAGAAAGTAGTTTTATATATATTTTCTGCTACTTTTTGTACTGAATACGGCTGAATATCAAAGTATTTCGCAGCAGAACATATCGAAAGAAATATAATTTCTTCGCCAGTTTCTGTGTTTGTAGCCTTGATCACCCTTCTAGAAACTGTCTTACATCTTCCAGTATCACCATATGCAGAGTTCACGCTTTGTGTGACAACTCGAAGGTTGGATAAACTATTATTTTGAGGATCCCCGTCAACATGATCAATAACAAGATCATCTTTGATCACTCCGAAGAACCACTCGTACGTAAATCAATGACAGAGATATCTTTTCTTCCCAACAGTAAATCTAAGATAGCCAGCATTATCAACAACTCCAACCGGTCTTTTTAACCTGCAGTGTCTGATGACACCATTACGATCTGATTCATAGTTTGTTATTGTGGGATGTGGGACAAATATATTTTGCCCCATTTATACAATAATATTATTTGTTTAAATCATTATTTGTCTGAAATCTTGATATATAATCCTCCACGGATTTTAAAGCGTTTTCACTATTATTATTTTGTTTTTGTCATAATATCTTTTAAGTCCTCTGAACCATTTTCCACCACACTTTCCACATAATTCTGTTTTTCGTCGTACTCCAACACCACATCGCAGACATGGTATTGGTCCTAGACTTCCACGCCGTATACCTTGTAAGTGCATCCAACAAAATTCCTTTCTGCAGGATTTATTGCATCGATTTGCTGAACCGATCATGAGCCATCTTCATTGAGACATTGTAAATATAATATTTTTTATTTAAATATTTGTTTTAATTATATGAACGAATTCGAGAGATTATCCCAAACTAGGCCTTCTAAATATAAATTTAATCTCGACAGATTATCTTCTGACTTACCAGTACTAGATATGGTTGATCCGAAAAATAAAACTTTGATCAGTAAAATTCACGACGCCAAGAAAGAATTTTACAGAGATGGTGCATCTCATGTATGGTCAACATTCAAGATTATACGCAATACTGTCAAGGACGCTACAATGAATGACAAGCGAGCGGCAACTATCATTAACTACATCACTGAATACGAGGGTAATCAAAAATATTTCTTCAGAGTAAAATTTATTGTATTAACAGAAACAGTTGGATTAACCGTGACAAATATGATCCTGTCCTTGGTAATAATAAAATTGCCATATTAAGTAAAATTTCAAGACCGGGTCTGTTGACGGGTATTGACAAACCGTATTATGAGCGAGCGTATCCTGTAACAGCAGTTATTTATGGAATCTATGAGATAAATAAAAAATCCAACGTTGATAAACTGACACCAATGAAATTTTCAAAAAAAAATTGTGTAGCCGATCGAGTAATAGAACATCTTACAAACGCGATGCGTGGAAACGGATTAACTGATTTAAGACGTGAAAAAATAAACTCGTGGGCTGATTCAGTTAAGGACACCGGTCCTACAATAAAAGATGTTGCTGAGTTAGGAAAAATATTAAAATTTCCAATAAAAGTATCAACGATAACGGAGAAGTATTGTACGAATAGAAATATAAATCGAAAGTAGCTTCAATAAATAGCATTGATCATAACGCGCACGCATGGACCAGCGCTGTAACAATATTTCCGCGTGATCGAACTGTTAGATTTTACCGCGGAGACATGTTTGATTTTATTAACGAAATAAGTAAACACGATCCTGTATCGCTATGGTTATTTAAAAGTAATGAAGAAGGTGGATTTGATCAGTTTGTTAGACCAAATGGTGAGATACATCGAACAGAATCTCTCCATGACGAGATGAAAAATCTCGCGGAGAAGTTTTTAGAGTGCAAGCACGCGGAAATACCGACAAATTACTAACTAATTGCTTTACCGTTCCATCTGTTGCGGCTCATTTTGCCAGAGAAAAAAAATTATGGAAACCAGCACGATTTGATTTACTCGAGGACGTACGCGCAAGTTGCGTCGAATACAGACACGGCGGATTATGGAATACCAAGTATAATTACAATGATGTCATTTCGGTTGATATGGTTGCATGTTATCCGGGAGATTGTTCTGTGTACTTTAAAAGATTTGGTAACCCAACAAACGAGATGACTCGAGTGGCAATTAATGGACCATTACCTGATTTTGATCTGACTGGATTTGCTTGTGTTGAATCATTCGAGTTTAACGAAAATTTTCACAAGATTTGTTATGTTTGGTTTGGTTGACATTTTTTTGAAAAATGCTGGGCACCTATAGTTTTATTACGACATATGCTAGATTGTGCGATATTGACATCGTTGGTGGTCAGTGAGGCAATTATATCATATCACGCACAGACCGAAGTTTGGTTGCCCATGCCAGATTCTATCAATTTTGATGAAGTTATTAAGGAATTTAAGGGAAAATGTCCTGGTGCTTCCGAAGATGATATTATCAAAGAAGCTCCTAAAATTCTCGAGATTAAACTCAAAACCGCAAAAGATCTCGGTAGAAGAATTATAGGTAAATTTACTCAAGGTGGTGCATATCATCATAAAAGACATTACGCACGATTAATTCTAGATGATGCCGAATACGATTTTATAATCGCTGTTACAACAGCGAGAAATATATTTGTAAATCGAGAAAGTGTTTATTTATCCGACGGAACAAAATTGGGTACGATCGTTAGTTACATAAATGATGTCTCCCCACAGTATACTCATCTAAGATCTTCTATGTTGGCTTATGTTTCTATAAATTTATTATCGATGATCAATAGATTTCCTGAGACCGCAGTCAGAGTCGCAACAGATTCGTTTTATATTTCGAGTAAATATTTAGAGTCTGTTATGGAATTTATAAGTAATGATGAACGATGGAGTTCGTGGAGAATAAAAAAGGAAATATTACACAATTACACAGAATCAGCAGATGTTCCGATGAGAGATTTTTATCGCAAGTGTAATAAAATATCAGAAATGTCGAAAGCACCGTCAGTGAGTGATCCAATAACTAGATATAAGACAGTATATCTCAATGGACCTGGTGGATGCGGCAAAACGACTCGAGCAATTAATGTTTTTAGAAATTCAGATATGATCGTGCTGACACCCACACATAGACTTGCACGCGAGATGAAACAACGGCAAGTACAATCGTGCACGTGTCATAGTTTCTTTCGATGGCGCGGGGATACATGGACTCCTGAACGAATGGGAGAAAAATATATACCTAAAATAATTATTTGGACGAGATATGTACGGTGTCATTGGATACATTAAAAACGTTTCTTGATTGGTTGTTGACGAAAAATACCGCTATAATAATGTGTGGCGATCATGGTCAACCGCCGCCTTTTGTTGGACCATCTCCACATGATTGGTTAAAAAATTTCGTTGATTATTACGAAGAAATAGATGATGATCACGATGCAAATTTAAAGGAATTTAAAAAATTAATCAGATTACAATCAAACAAAATTCAGTGTGAAATAATATGCGGAATAATCTCAGAGACCTCAATGAACGATTTTTTGAATTTATGGAGACCCAACGATTTGATAGTAGCAAGCAGAAAAATAATCCGAGACGCTTTACAACAGCAGTTATTTCAGCTGCATAAAGAGAAATATTCAGAATTACCCGTACCGTTGTGTTATAGACCATCAGATACACGAAAACAGAATATTAATGTTGGTATTCCAGGACAGCCTGAACAACAGAATCTCGTATTAAATGATATTGTCGCCGTTGATATCAGTGTAGTCGAAGATGCATTACGCGCTGACAAATCTCCATGGATGTTGGGATACGCCATGACGATCCACTCGTCTCAAGGATTAACTATTTCTGATACACGAGTTTGGATTGTAGACGATCGCATCGGGTGGTCAAATTTAGTTTATTTAGCGGTATCGAGGGTCAGAAAAATATCTCAATTACGTAGAATTATAATTCCTGAAATCGTTGATAAATTTAACATCATCGATGATGATATAATAAGAAAAAGATTAATCGGATACAAACAATCTGATAAAAAAAACAAACACGAGAAAATGTGATGTTGACCTGTCTCGAGTGTAATCGGCGTAGAGGCGCTAGTTAAGTGATCGCGGTGGTAATTGTGTATCCTCGGGAATTATTTGTAGTTGTTCAAGTGTAAATCCACGTTGAGGAGCAGCCGAATCTAATCTGTAGATTGCAGGTCTACCTGAAGATCTTGTCACAGTGGATATTTTGTGTGTGGTAAGACTCCAAACAGGATCATTCGCTCTTCTTTTACCACCTTCAAGTTAACCCGGTTCATATAAATATCTAACTGTAATATTACCTAATACTGGCTGTGTTAAATCACGTCGTTGTATTGGGATATTTTTTTTGCAATTGCATTAATAGGTTTCATATTGATTGTTCGTGCAATCTCATTATTTAATGCAGCTATTACACCTGGTAATCTTGCAACCCATTCACGGGATCTCGTATCCTGAATAAATTCCCTCGCGTATTGATATCCAAATAACCGCTCAGCAAGTGTTCGATTAAATCGCTCAACAATTGCCTGATCACGATGAATTGCAGTATGCCCTCGTCGTATTTTGGTATTATGTCGTTTCATCAACGATGATACTGGACCAAGAAATTCCTTACCAGGATCAACTTGTAATAATTGTGGCCATCGTAATTGTCCTCGTTGATAAATTCGTTCAAACGCATCAGATACTTCAGATGCTGTTTTCGTTGATAGCGGCTCTGCTTCTTTACACCTGCTTGCAACATCAACAACAGTCAGCGCGTACTTGTACGTTTTTTCTGCGCACAGTATCATGTGGTAAAAACAGAATATCTGCTTGATGAACTTCATTAGGAACACTAACATCGAAATACGCGTACTGAACTCGTTTCGGTGGTGGTAGGTAAATTTGCCATATTGCCTGTTTGGATAACCACTCTTTAGCAGTAGAATGTTTAACCGCTGCTGCATTAGCAAGTTTACTAATTGCTGCTCTACGTCTCCAGTATCCTCTTGGACTATAATAAATTGATTCCATTATATATTACCAGCCCCTAGCGCTAATTTACTTTTCATCGCGGATCTTACTAACCAATTAGCTAATTTTTCTTTGACATTTTTATTTTTTATAGAATCTAATGCATGAATTAATTTCACATCTGCAATATGCCTGTCTTGTAGATTTTCACTTTTATAAGCTACATCATGAGCGTGACAAGCTCGATCAATAGCGTTTACAGGATACTCACCTGGTTTTGGTTGATCTTGATTATCAAGTCTGATATCAAGTCTGGTACCAGGACCGCAATAATTATATCCTGGTAGATCTTTTTCTCCTAGGTATTTAGCAAATGGAGCACCTGGAAACTTTCACATCAAATTAGAAATATCACCACCGCGCTTATTAGGTAAAAACGAAAATTTCTTTCTACCGCATGCAGAACATTTTCCACCATGCGCTATTTTTTTATTTTTTGTTGTAACCGTAGCTAAATCAGTAGTTGGAGTTTTAACTTTACAACGTAAACAATATAAATTCATGTTATAAAATATATGGATATAATTGATTTCTCAACGACAAGAAAACGAGAACCTGTTAAGCATCATCCTGCGCTACTGAATTCCATTAGTATGATTATCATAGGACCATCTGGATCGGGTAAGACGCAATTATTACTTAATCTCATAATGAGATGGTTGAAATGGGATAAATTATATATAGTAGCACCATCCGTTGATGATCAGAGGTGTTATGATGTACTTAAAGATTTCAATGAAAACGCAAGATTACTGGACGAAGATAATGATGTTATAGGGTTTATAACCGATATCGAAGAAGCACCGTCCGTAGATGTTTTAGACGGATTTATTAATAATTTAGTTGTATACGACGATGTGATGCTAGATAAACAATCAAATTTTCTCGCGGCAGACATAAAAATACAGATGTGATCAATGTTACTTAACGATATACACAAATTCCGAAAGTGATCAGGGACAATTGTAATATTTTAGTTGTGTTTAATGGCATAGACACATACGCTGAGAAATATTCATCAAACGTAGTGCAGCGGTGACATGGATTATAATAAATTTAGAAATTTCTTTTCACGAGCGCAAGCTACTCCGCATGGATTTATAACAATAAATTTGCACGATCCTAGAACAAGATATCGTGTAGGTCTTGATAAAATATTTGGATAGCAGCAGAGAGGGCGCCTACCAATGTTGGTCGTCCAGTAAATAAACAAAAAATAAATAAACACGTAGAATACTTTATTTTTCAGCTACCTTTTCGAACAAAGGTTTCATTAATTGGGTTGGTTTCAACAAAAATAAAAACCTCCCAGGAAGCTTTTATTTGTAAAAATCTGGACCTTTCTGCGGATTAGATTTCCATGGAGGTTTTATTTTTTTGTCGGAATTCTTGGGTCTGATCGCCCTCTCTGCTGCTCAAACAGAAGTGAAACATAGGGGCTTGCAAGAAAGAAAATAACCCAGACAGTTGGTGTCATCAAGAGTGCTAGAGACAGTACCCGAACTTGCTTGCTTGCTTACTTGAATTAAAGTGATTTTCGCTCCAATGGAGCATGTATCACTGGTTTAATCACGCACCGCGTGTTTTTTAATTACTCCTGGGGAAGGAAAGAGAGCCTCATCCCCTAGGCTTTTATGTACTCACAGACTACTTTTAAATTTAGCCACTCAGGTGTAGGACTAACTAGTCCTTAACAACCTGACGGAAAGGCTTTAAACATGAGTGGGAATAGTCTCACCACACACTCATTTTTCTTAGTTGGTTTGAAATGCCTCAGTTGTCAACCCAAGCAGTATGGAAAGCCCGCACCGATTGGTCGGTAGCGATGACGTCACATTAGGACATATGGGCGTGTGGCAGGTGGAAATCGTTCCACATTCTGCCACATGTACGATGTCCGAGCGTGGTAAAGGAGGAAAAAAGGTGCTCAGCAAGCCAGCGATGGATGTTAAGTACTCCCCAAAACGCCAGCCCGTACTTATTTCAAATCAAGTCGTGTCACCAAAAAAGAAGACGTGTACGACATCGAAGGCATTCTCGAACGCAGAACCCGTAAAGTGGGCAAACGACGTGTCAAAGAAGTCAAAGTACGTTGGAAAGGATATCCACCCAGTTTTCATTCTTGGATCGACGCTTCGCAAGTCATCGACTATAAAAAGAAGTGACCATCATGCCCTTTCACACAGATTCAGCTACTGCGATCACTCCTTCACCCAGTTCTTCTCTGCAAGATTTGCAAAAACAACCCTTGTGGGTGTGGTGTGGAGAACGTGTGCCTAAAACGCAAATCATCTTTTTCTGCCAAATCTTCGTGGTGTATTGTGTCATCGGGGCAGCCATTGCCACTTTGAGTTTGCAACAAGGAGACAAACAATTGTGGACCATTTTATTAAGTAGTTGCATCGGTTACCTGCGTCCCAATCCCTTCCTGAAATTCTCCTCGAACGGGAAGAACGGGAATCTTGCGTCCAGTGTCAGTCACCACTCTAACAACAAAAACAACAACAACAACAACAACAACCCCATTTTGGGCGGAGACACTCCTCTGACTTCCTGTAACCCCTCGGACAATCACAGAACTCTGGAATTATGAACAATAACAACCCATTTTACTTAACCTTACCCAGTGACAGTTCTATGGAGCTGTTTCCCAACAACACTTTGTGCTGTTACACGGTCAAGTTACCTCAAACCATCCAGTTAGATCAAGAAGCCCATTGGGAAGTGGCTTTGGTGGAAATCATTCACCCAACACAAATCAAAAACATCACCTGAACGCAAAACACTTTCCAGGTGGAAATCCTGAATGCCCAATTGGAAGAAGAAGTGGCTCATCGTCTCATGATCAAATTTCAAGATACGGACACATTGTCCCTCAGGTTCAATGGTAGTTTGTTTGAAATTTTGGGTGGGCATGCAGAAATGGTCGCAAACAATTTGAGCCATAAGATCAACAGTAATATGGATTTTTACAGAGCTTTTGGAAACCCGGTAGAACTGAACCAAGGACTGAATTTGATCTTCGTGTATTCCGATGTAGTGGAGTACAACGTGGTGGGACACACCTCCGTACCGTTACTGCGTGTCATTCCTTTCAAAGTGGATAGTGCCACGACCAGTGACCAGGAAGGTGGAAACACCTATCACGTACACCGCGAATTTGTACATCCTCATTATTTGCCCGTCAGTAAGTCGTATTTGGACACTGTCAACATTGCTATAAAAGGAGATCTGGGATAAAATATTCCATTCACCAAAGGGAAAGTTACAGTGAAACTCCATTTTCGAAAACGGTTCTCTAACGAATTGTAAGTCAAGACAGCGACGAGTGACATTTCCACCCTATAAGATCCGGCCAGATTCGTGTGGAAATTGAGTTTGCAGAAAATCTAAGCGGAGATAATATGGTGAACGTCATCCTGTATGCTGAATTTGACAATACGATAGAAATCAACAGTTTGAGAGAAGTCATTCTAGACTATTAGAAGTCATGGAAAACTTTTATCAATGTTTATATAGTAGAGATTCTTTGGACATGGAATGTGAAGATCCTGAGGAAGGAAAACCCCAAGACAAAGACGAAGAAGTCACAATGATGAAGTCTAGATGGCCAGAACAAGAAGTCCATTTAGTTTCCTGTTATGCTATAGACTTGACAGAAAAAAAATGAAGGAACTGATCAAGAAAGATTGCTATGGATGTCATAACGATCATCCCAGTCAAATTCAACACGATAAATGCCTGATGTTGAGTCAAGAAGAAAAATTGGACGAATATCTGGACGAAGCTTGGAGTCTCATCTCGGAAGAAGACGTGTGGCAACAGAGGTATAAAGGCCTGCGTGAACATTCTTTTCCTCCGTTAACAACTCAAGAGATCCATCGCATCGAAGCTCTCTTGGATCAGAGATGGGAGACGAGGCGAAGAAACGGTTACTTGTGAGACATTTTCAAGCAAAAAGTCAGGATCGAATTGATCACTTATCATAACCTGTGAAGAAGAAAAAACATGGATACCTGGGGACTTTATTACCTTTTGAATCACAGCTCGTACAAATCTTCTTGGAATCCTGTCGTCTGTGCTAAAGATGAACTCCCTCATCGCAAACCTCAAGACCATCAAGCTTATGTGATCAACACGGACGACAGTCATCTCCCAGGAACCCACTGGGTAGCCGTCTACTTTCCTCAAGAAGGATGTGTGGAGTATTTCGATTCGTATGGATTGCCTCCTTTGGAAGACGATATCATTGACTTTATGAGAAGAAATGCTCAGACCACCAGATTCAATAATGTAAAATTACAAGGCACAGATTCCTTGGTGTGTGGACAATATTGTGTGTATTTTCTGCATCATCGCAGCCTGGGCTATTCCTTAGAACATTTAGTGACTCATTTTGATCCTCGTTCTTCTTCTAGAAACGATGTGAAAGTAGATCAATGGTTTTGTGACCATTATACTGGTCTTTTGTCTCAAGCTAGGAAACGTAGTGTCCATCAATGGCCTAATGACTTCCAAAGGTGTAAATCACAATTTCATTCACAACTTTGTCAGCCCTGTCCAAAATAATGTGTTAGTTGAGAAAAAATGTTTGTGAGTTGAAAAAAAAATGTTTGATGTTATATTGTTTAATTATTGTTAGTGTTAAGTGATTTTGAATAAAAAATGTTGTGTTTTGAAGAAAGAAAAAATGCCTTTGTGATTTATTTGGCTATAGGGATCCTGATTCATGCTCTTTGACTTCTTACTATCCCTCTCATGACACTCATTGAACGTTCCGACTCGAAAACCGTGTCGGGATATTTTCCTTCCTTTGACCATAAAAACGGGGTAGTCTCCAGTCTGCCCATGTCGACTCATCTTCCTATGAAGATGTGCTCCAGACTAGCTAAGTTGAACGAAGCCTATGTGAATTTGCATAGGGTCATGACAAGTCTGATATCGCGACCTGAAGAGATAGACAATGTGAGAATGTTGAAAGTCACTGAAGACCTGAAAGAAGAGCTCTTCAAGGAGGAAATCAAGAAGGAGAAAGAAGAATGGACGGAGAAGTACAGACTTCATAAACAGCAGAGAGCAGCAACAGCAGCAACAGCAGCAGCAGCATGAACCTGACAGAGGCTTTGTCGATTGTCGTATCAATACCACAGAGTTCTTCTTCTCTTTCCGAAGAAGCAGACCTTATCCTGTGAGAAAGCCTGTCGTCAGTGGAGGCCGCCATCTTATTACCTAAACGATCGCCATAGTTTCAAGTTAAGAAAAAAAAATTTCAGGGCTACCCCATACTCTCGAAAAGAAATAACATTCCATTGCCTATGATATGTTAGTCAGTTAGAAAAAAAAACAGAAGTGACTCTATAAGCACATGATTTCTTTATCTTGGGTAGAAAGTGTGACTCTAAGCCCTTCGTTCCGTCGCCTATCAAAATTTTTAAAATAGTGATGATCAGTGAGTGAGTGTTTCTTTTAGGTCTGTGCGTTTTTTTTCTTCTGTTTTTTTTTTGGGGGGGGATACTATGGATAATGTAAGTTCGGGTACAACGAAATTAAAATAATTAGACCCAGAATTCGGTGTGAAGGGAAGAAATATACGCAACAGCAACGGGAGCAAGAAATGCAGACCCAGCCAGTTAGCACTCCAGCCACCTCGAGACCACAAATAACATCTGGTCAACAGCCGACTATACCTAACAAACAACCCACCCCGGAAAGAGTGGTGGCAGAACAAAGGGCCAATTATGTTAGACAAACGGTATGGCAAACTCAGACTCAATTATCGGAGGTACTACGTTCTTCACTCACTCCTATACTTCAGGCAATCCCAGTTGAAATAACAACCACAATAACAATAACAGCGACAGGCACCATAGCAGCGGATTTGAAACTATCTACCTCAACTGAAGAATTAGTATCAGAACCGGAAGAGGAAATAGAGGCGGTTGAGGAGGATGAGGGGGACGCTGACCCTCGTTGAGAAGTACACCGAAATGGGGCTAGATCAAGCATTGTATGACGTCAACAAAGCAAGACAGTGTATAAGAGCCGTACAATACGTTGCCTACAAATCTCTAGACACCTTTAAACCAAGACCTTCTCAATGGGGATTTGGGGTCAGAGTTCTCCCCCCAATTCTACAGACAAGCTTACACTGGATACCCCCTCAGTCAACTTGTAGAAGCCGCTGCTTACATTGTCGCCCATCATGGTTACGCATTTCCTGATATCAAGAATCATGAGACTAGGAGTGCGGGAAAGATCGTGAGGGCGAAAGAGAGACGTGGTACCTTCTAGCAGAAAAACAGCCCTTTTTAGGGCTCAAAAAGATTGCCTTTTATTAAATAGGGAACCATATTTGGCTTGGTATCCCTCCTTGACTAAACTATTCTCGAAACAAACTTGAGCCATTGGAACACCACAACAAACTTAACTTGTTAAACCTAACAGTGACAAAACTTGTATATGTCACTTAGACATATTAATTTAAATAAGACCAGTATCGTTATTTTTATGTATACTAAGTACTAATATTAGATAGGTACGTTAGGAAGTAGGAAATTTAACAGACTCGTTAGATTTGAATTAATTGCACTGGTGTTAAACACATTATTGGTAATTTTTATCGCCCATTAGCAAAAACGGGACTTGATTTGAAATAAGTATGGGCTGGCGTTTTGGGGAGTACTTAACAACCATCGCTGGCTTGCTGAGCACCTTTTTTCCTCCTTTACCACGCTCGGACATCGTACACGTGGCAGAATGTGGAACGATTTCCACCTGCCACACGCCCATATGTCCTAATGTGACGTCATCGCTATCGACCAATCGGTGCGGGCTTTACATACTGCTTGGGTTGACACCTGAGGCATTTCAAACCAACTAAGAAAAATGAGTGTGTGGTGAGACTATTCCCACTCATGTTTAAAGCCTTTCCGTCAGGTTGTTAAGGACTAGTTAGTCCTACACCTGAGTGGCTAAATTTAAAAGTAGTCTGTGAGTACATAAAAGCCTAGGGGATGAGGCTCTCTTTCCTTCCCCAGGAGTAATTAAAAATCACGCGGTGCGTGATTAAACCAGTGATACATGCTCCATTGGAGCGAAAATCACTTTAATTCAAGTAAGCAAGCAAGCATGTTCGGGTACCGTCTCTAGCACCCTTGATGACACCAACTGTCTGGGTTATTTTCTTTCTTGCAAGCCCCTATGTTTCACTTCTGTTTGTGATAATAACCTGTGATACTTCACATTTTCTAAAGTGGAAATCTTTATAAGCCGTACAAAATACAAAACTTAAATGACTTTGGCTTTTGACACCCTTCACTTAATAAGTGTCACGAGAAAATTGTATATCCAATTTTTACCATTTTCCAAAACACGCACACACTTGCAGCTTGACCAGAAATATGTACATCTTGTTTTGTGGATAAGTCACAGACAAGTCCAAGCATATATAAGTGATTATGAACGTTAGGAATATCCCCTCATTTTTTCAGAAATATCAAAGCTTTTATGTGTATTTTCCCTTTTCCACTCTATATTAGTGCTTAGATTTGTTCCAAAAAAGAGAAAAGAAACGAAACAATTTTTAAAAAAATGAATTTTGAATTCAGATTTCTCTCTGTTTATAATTTTTTCAAATTGATGGTGCATGACAGATTATATTCGCCTACCTTTCCAAAGTGAGAGACATTTCTTCACATGTCATTGCCCTTGTTAAATTCGGTTTCATTTGTTAGTTATCGTTAATCTTTAATTTTTTGATGCATTTCTTTTTGATAGAAGATTTAAGGCTTTCTGGTGTTGTAACGGTATTTATGTTGTTTAGTCGATTGATGAAATTATCTATAGCAAAGTGCTTAAGATTTTTCAGTTTTTTTTTATTTCAAGCCCTACAAAAGGAAACTAAGTTTGTCTTGAAAGAGGATTGAAATTCTAAATTACACGGGCGTGAAGGAAAACATCGTTGTGTTCATTCTAATCATGCTTGCCGTATCTCTTTGTGTTTTAGAGGTCATATTTCTTCTTAAGTAAATACACGCATCAATAGACAGACCGATTGGGTCATCATCCTTGAGGTTCACTGTACTTTCGGTTCTTTACTTCATACAAACCCCAAATTGATTAGTTTGAAGAAGAAGAAAAAAGGTAATATGCCCCACAATACTGTAACAAGTCTGTTCTGACTCTACCGATGTGAGTGTGAGTGTTTATGTTAAAATGTTTAAGTAAGATATAAAAAATGGTCAGCTTGAAAACGCGAACCAATACTGTGACGCTCAGTATTTTGATGTGGTAAGAAGAAATGGTACAATACGCAAAGAGGGCTTGTAAGTTCACATTCCAGTCTGTCTGCACTGTAATGGTAACAACGCAAGAGCGTAGGGATTATTATGCCACACAGTCCTAGAATAAAACAATGCATCACCCGTTGTAAGCCATTTCATTGGCTATACTTATTTTCTTACCGCGTTCATTTCGAATTGACTTGAGTAGCTATTTACACAGTGACGAGAATGGTCATGCTTTACTGGGTCTATCCTATAGGCGATTTATAAAAAAAATTTACTCTTTTGGTCGTTGATTTGATGAGAGTCATAGGAAAGTGTATAAGTGCTGATGAAGTTTGCTATATCTGCAAAGGTAAATGGGTATTTGTCTCCAGAATACCTGCTTCGTCTAAGAAAGAGAGACAAAAGTCAAGACACCTAATATCGTTGTCAGGAGAAAGGACACTGGGATTCAGAGTGCCCTAAGAGAAAAGAGAAGAAACAGAAACAAGACGAAAAAGAGAAGAGGGATTCAGAAGAAGAAATTGAAGACGAGGAAGAACTTGTGCCAGTGAAGACATGGAAATGGAAAAATTGACAATGTGAGCCGATGCGTTGGCCCTGATGTGAAATTTCATACTACTTTCTAAAAGAGAATAGACCAGAAAGAAAACGTAAGTGTCTCTTGGTCTTGACATTGTATAATAAGGATGGCGTGTTTTGTTTTTACTCACACTTTATGAAATTGTGCTCTTTCACCTCTCTCTATCCCTCTGGATCATGTTTTAGTTAGAATTGAAATGGAAGGATGTTTTCCTTCACGCACGCTCTTTAGGCATGCAAGTCGGTAAACAATAGTCAGTCTATTCATCCATCTTTTTGTGTCTTGATGTTTCCTAAATCACACACTGATGCCATAAAATAACGGGTTAAATGGGTTTTGTAGTGTTGGGGTGGGGTGTGGGGTGTAGGTGTTTGGCATAGTTGGTCATTGCAGGTGAGGGCTTAGGTGCTTTCAAAAACTTTTTCTTCTTCACTCTGTGTTGATGGAATATAATGGGTTATTTTCTTCACTCTCTGTTGATAGTATATATAAAGGGTTATTTCTTCACTCCGTGTGGATAGTGTCTAATGGTTTTCTTCTTCCCTCTGTGGTGTGTGTGTGTGTGTGTGTGTGTGTGTGTTCGCCTACGTTGTGTAGATCGTATATTTGGTTGTTTATCTTTGTTTTTTTTTTAATTCTACCTCCCAAGTGTGGATATTATATTTGGGGTTTGTATGCGATAGCGACGTTGTGTGGATAGTATATTTGGGGTTTGTATGCGTTCGCGTACGTTTGTATGGATAGTATATTTCGGGCTTGTATGCGTCCGCGTACGTTTGTATGGATAGTATATTTGGGGTTTGTATGCGTTCGCGTACGTTTGTATGGATAGTATATTTGGGTTTTGTATGCGTTCGCGTACGTTGGTGTGGATAGTATATTTGGGGTTTGTACGCGTTAGCGACGTTGTATGGATAGAATATTTGGGTTTTGTGAGCGTTAGCACGTTGTGTGGATAGTATATTTGGGGTTTGTATGCGTTCGCGTACGTTTGTATGGATAGTATATTTGGGGTTTGTATGCGTTAGCGTACGTTTGTTTGGATAGTATATTTTAATTTTGGTTTTATTCTTCGATCTCTGTGTGTGTGTGTGTGTGTTAGTGTAAGAACGTCTGGATAGTATATTTGTTTTGTTTATTCCTCTTCCCTGTGTGAATAGTATATTTTGGGTTTGTTTTTCTTCTTCCCTCTGTGGGGTGTGTGTGTGTGTGTGTGTGTGTGTGTATTGGTCTCTGTTTGTCCTTATAAAACTCCCTTTATCCCTATCAAATACATTCTACCTACCTACCTACAGTAGCGCGTATTCAGGTCAGCCACTTGCAACACTGTTGCCATTTATCCCCTAGTGTTCAGTACAGTGACGTCACTGACGCTGGAAATTTTGAGACTATAAATATGGACTTGGTGTTTTCCACAGGTTGTAGCTGTACATATTTACTAGAGTTCATAAACAGGAACGTCACTCAAGCTGAGGCTATAAAAAGATAGTGGGGTTTTCCAAAGGAATAACCCACAAGTTGTAGCTATAAATAGATAGTGAGATTTCATAGGAATTTCAGCTGATTATAGCTATAAATAGATACATGGGTGTTTATGCACGATCGTCACACAAGTTGATATTGTAAGTAGTTACTAATTTTGTCCATTTTAGTCTAAACTATTGTAGCTTAATTTTCGGGGATATGTTTATTTTCCTTTAAATTCTGGGACAATTTCATTTTATCGTTACTTTTAGTCGCATCCATTTTGTCGTTAAGCATTTCCTTGATTATACCTATTTATAGCATCATTACAAATATCCAAATTTTTGAACACCCCAGCAAGATTTCAGGTCCTGGTAATGCTTTATATATAAATCTCACGCTTGTACTAGTGTATGTATCTCTCTGTCTCTATTGTGTTTGACCCTCTACCATCATTGTCCCTAGACAGTCCCACCATGTTCAATTCCCCTTGACGCTATACAGACCCTCCCTGTTTCACTTTGCCATGTTAATTTCCCTTGTCCCTAGACAGACCCAAACTCTATTCCCCTGTTCAATTCCCCTTGTCCCTAAACATACCCAAACTATAGTCCCATGTTAAATTCCCATTGTCCCTACGGTACAAAAAAATGTCTCTAATGTTAAATTTTACATAGTCCCTACAGTACAACTCTCATGTTTTTAATGGTTTGTCCCATTGTCCCTACGGTATCCCCATTCACTACTGGCAATGGAAATGGAACATGGGAGATGGATACAGAACACAGACAATAGATATTTTTTTTAAAGAAGAAATGGAGGCATGAAAGGTAATCTCTTTTCGATACATTGGAGTGGCCATGAAAAGGGCCTTTGAGTTTCTTCTTCTTCTTCTATTTCCCCCAGTTCTTCATCTACCCCTTTATCTTTACTAATAATCCTTTCTTCTTTATATCTGACTCTGGTAACCAGTCAGGATGGCCCAATGCTCTGAACTTGGCTTGTATCTTCATCCAATTATTATTTAACATCTCAAACTCTTCCTTTTTCTTTTTGTTTTCCTTATCCTTTCGTTCCTTGCTCCTTTTCTCTTTGAACTTCATGACGTCTTCCTACATCACTTTTCTCATAAGTTCTTCCGCTTTCTTCCGCTGGTCCAGGCCTCTTTTGACATAGGACCACTCTGTCCATTCCATTACGTCCTCCAAAAAGCACCTTACTTCTATCACATTATCTGTGTCTTCCTTCAAGTGACGAATCTTCACATACTGGGGATCGATAAAGCCTCTTAGCCTTTTTACTTCTTCTTCTATCATCTCTTTCACCAGATCCATAGCTAATTTCATGTTTGTCACTTCCCTTCTGACAAAATCCCGGGTACCTTCATGCTTCCATTCACGTTCAATGATTTCCACTACATAGGCTCCATCCACCATCCAATACCAAATAGCCTTCAGCTGGTTAAACAATTCTGTTTCAGCCACCATCTTCCTTTTCTTTATTCCGTAGAATGTTGCGAATGACGAACGTTGTGGGTTCTTATATAAAAGCGCGGACGTGAAGGAAAACATCCCCTACTTTGTCATCTCATATTATATACTATCCACATACTTAAAACAGCAAAATGAAACCCAAATATACTATCCACACACAACAAGCAGCAAAACCATAACCATAATCTACTATTCACACACGTCAAGCATCAAAATCAAACCCAAAATATACTATCCAGAAAAGCTAAGCAGCAAACTTACTCTACTATTCACACACACAGAAATCCTAAATCAAACCCCATAATCTACCATCCACACACGCTAAGCGGCAAGAAACCTAACGAAATTATACTATCCACACACGCTAAGCAGCAAAACCATACCCAAATCTACTATCCACACACGACAAGCAGTAAATACATAACCATAATTTACTATCCCCACATACTTACTTCAGCACTTACAATCATACACAAACACACACACACACACACACACACACACACACACACACACACACACACACATAAACACATACAATCACACCAGGAAACGATTGTTTATTATGTTCACACTGTTCCACATTCACACATTGGCAAATTGATTACTTTTTCTTTGCTAGAGTTTTGGTTCAAATAGTGTCATGGGAGGGATAAAGAGAAGTCAAAGAGCATGAATCTTGATTCCTATAGTAAAACAAACCACAAAGACATTTTTACTTCAAAACACAACATTTTTATTCAAAATCACTCAACACTAACATTGACCAAACAATATAACATTGAACATTTTTTCAAATACCAAACCTTTTTTCTCAAATAACACATTATTTTGGACATGGCTGACAACGTTGTGAACAAAATTGTGATTTCCACCTTTGGAAGTCATTAGGCCATTGACAATATGTTTCCTAGCTTGAGACAAAAGATAAGTATAATGGTCACAAAACCATCAATCTACTTTCACATCGTTTCTAGAGGAAGAACGAGAATCAAAATGAGTCACTAAATGTTCTAAAGAATAGTCCAGACTGCGATGATGCAGAAAATACACACATTACTGTCCACACACCAAGGAATATGTGACTTGTAACTTCACATTATTGAATCGTGTGGTCTGAGCATTTCTTCTCATAAAGTCAACGATATCGTCTTCCAAAGAAGGCAATCCATACGAATCGAAATATTCCACACATCCTTCTTGAGGAAAGTAGACGGCTACCCAGTGGGTTCCTGGGAGATGACTGTCGTCCGTGTTGATCACAAAAGCTTGATGGTCTTGAGGTTTGCGATGAGGGAGTTCATCTTTAGCACATACAACAGGATTCCAAGAAGCAGTGTACGAACTGCGGTTCAAGAGATAATAAAGTTCCCAGGTATCCGTGTTTTGTGTGTGTTTTTTTTTTCACAGGTAATGATAAGTGATCAATTCGATCCTGACTTTCTCTTGGAAAATGTCTGACAAGTAAAAGGCGTTTAGCTCCGACTTTAGACCCTGGTCCAGAAGAGTTTCGATGCGAAGGATCTCCAGATGGCGTTAATGGAGAACAAGAATGTTCACGCAAGCCTTTATACCTCTGATGAGACCCCAAGCATCGTCCAGATACTCGTCCAATTTTACTTCTTGACTCAGCATCAGACATTTATCATATTGAATTTGACTGGGATGATCGTTGTGACATCCATAACAATCTTTCTTGATCAATTCCTTCATTTTTTCTTCCAGGACTGTAGCAAAACAGGAGACTAATTGGGCTTCTTGTTCTGGCCATCTCGACTTCATCATGATGACTTCGTCGTCTTAGTCTTGGGATTCTTCTTCCACGGTCTCCTCACATTCCATGTCCAAAGTTTCTCCACTAGGTAAAGAGGGATAACACTCTTCCATGGCTTCTAATAATCTAGAATGACTTCTCTCAAACTGTTGATTTCTATCGTATTATCAAATTCTGCATACAGGAGGACGTTGACCGTCTGGGCTAGAGGATCTGCAAACTGAAGTTCCACACGAATCTGACCGAATTTTATAGGGTGGAAATGTCCCTCGTCACTGCCTTGGTCTGGAGTGAAATTAAAAGCCCACAAAGCATAGCCTCCTGCATAATCTTCGTATGCAATACCGTGACTGGTGTTGGTTCCTAACTGTCCGGTGGCTTCACACAGGGACAAGTACGACCTCAAGTAATTCTTCTTGTCAAAGTCAGGTTCGAAAGGTCGGGTACACAAGGTCTTGCCATCGCGACTGATGGCGATCTTGGACACGTAAAAGTGTTGAAAGTGGAAAGGATTTTGATTGTGGACTCTGTTGAAAGCTGTATTCTTGACCACACCAAGGATTAAACGTTTGGGTAACTGTCCTTGGAACAGATGATCTTCGATCATAGATCGCTGTCCAGTGGGAATGGTGAAGGTTTTCACTCCCACGCGTCGTATAGGATACTTGGCGGTCGTTCTGCTCAACGTGTGACTGATGTCGTTTCCCACTTTATGTAACACTTCCACACGTCGTACGTAGAGTCTGGCTTCTTGGATGACGGTTTTGTAATCGGCACTATCAGCCACTAAATGGCAAGCGGTACTGGTGCGATTAAGTCTCAAGCGGACATTCACCCCGTTCAGGAAATACTTTTCTTGCAACCACATGTCCAAATGCGAACGATCCATCCGTTCTAAACTCTGTCCATTTTTTATTTTGTCTCTTCGTTCAAAAATCCCTCGTTGTGGTGTTTCTTTGTATCAATTTCAGTTTCGTCAAATTTGTCCGCATCGTCAGCTTCACATACCACACAAGCATTGAGATGAGTGTTCTTGGCGTCTATTCCGTACGTCAAGAGATTTTCCAGGTAGGCACGATAAGTGTAAGTATCCATGCTGCTACTAAGCAGTTTGTTATTCAAGTACAAGTCCACTCCGCTAAACAAGGAATGCATGAAATTGTTGACGGGAGCTACTTGCTCGTCATCTATAGCACCTCATGTCTTATCTAACTTTGACTTTCAGGTATAAGTAACTCCTGCTCAGATCGATGTAATCTTCGGGCTGTCCTTTGATTTCAAACTCGATGGGAGCGGAATCCGTCAAAGAGGAGACGGGATAAAATTCCACCCACTGAGATTCTTGCATGGTCAACATGGTAGGTGGCTTGGCAAGCAGATCCAGTCCCGACCTGGAACAGGCGCAAGGCTCTCGGTGCATCATTTTTTGCTGTTTCTCAATATTTTAATAATCAAAAACGTCTAAGTCTCGAACGGTTTTTCTTTTCTTTGTCTTTTCTCGCTTTAGAAGTGTGAAGTCTGGTGAAAGGGTATTTTCTTCGTCTCTTTCTGCCTTGTCCTTGCTGTGGCTTCAGGGAAGTAGGAATGACTGACTCGGTAGCGTGCAGGGCATTTATAGGCGTTTCTCGTCGACCCATAAGGTCTTTGCCTGTTTGCAGCAAGACATTTTTGCCTGTCGTCAAGATGGCTTCTTTAGGGTTTTGTTTGTCGATGATGACATTTTGGAGAAATTCTTTACCGTGTGTCAATGCCGCATCTTTCAAGGCGTGCAATCCACGTGTCACCATCGGTTTCAACACGGGGGCCACCGAACGAAAAGCTGATTTTAACATATCTCCTAAACCGTGTCCTCGCTGTCGAGCAACGCCTTGGTACAATGGATACAAGACTTACGAGTCGTTAGAGAACCGTTTTCGAAAATGGAGTTTCACCGTGACTTTCCCTTTGGTGAATGGAATATTTTGTCCCAGATCGCCTTTTATTGCAATGTTGACCGTGTCCAAATAAGATTTGCTGACGGGTAAATAGTGAGGATGTACAAATTCGCGGTGTACGTGATAAGTGTTTCCACCTTCCTCGTCAGCGAGTGTGGCAGGATTCACTTTGAAAGGAGTGACATGCAGTAACGGTACGGAGGTGTGTCCCACCACGTTATACTCCACCACATCGGAGTACACAAAGATCAAATTCAGTCCTTGGTTCATTTCTACTGGGGAACGAAATAACTTGGTAAAAGAATCGTTGTCGGAAATGACTGGTAATTCGTTTTTCTTCATCATGACCATCCTCATGTCCAGGTCCCCGCCCAACATGTCAAGCAATTCAGGACAAAAAGAGAAAGACAACATTTTGTTCCCGTCAGGAAATTACATCAGGGAGCGACGAGCTACTTTATGGTACTCCAGGGTGACACTTTTTCTGACACTCTCCAGAGGTTTAAGAAACACAACATTAAACCTGGAGGCAATGGTGCTGACTAAATGTTGACCACTAAAATAATAGCCTGGGGGAATGATCAAACGATACGTCGTCTTTTGAGTTTCTGACTTATATATTTTGTTACCATATTTGACATGGGTATTCAAGTACTGTTGCATTTGCTCGTCATGAACTTCCATTGAAAATAATTTTGATTGGGAAGGACATTGAGGATCTGGGTCGGGTGAATCATTTCTATCAAAGCCAATTCCCAATGAGCATCGTGATCTAATTGAATGGTCTGAGGTAATTTGGCCGCGTAAGAGCACAAAGTGTGGTTGGGAAACACCTCCATGGAACTGTCACTGGGTAAAGTTAAGTAAAATTGGTTAGTGTGACTGATAATAATTACAGAGTTTTTGGGTTGTCCGAGGGCTTACTGGAAGTGAGAGGAATATCTCCGCCCAAAATGGGGTTATTGTTGTTGGAGTGGTGACAGGCACTGGCACTGGACACAAGGTTCCCGTGGTTCCCGTTCGAGGTGAATTTCAGGGATGGATTGTGAAGCAGGTAACCGATGCAACTGCTTAATAAAATGGTCCACAATTGTTTGTCTCCTTGTTGCAAACTCAAATTGGCAATGGCTGCACCCATGACACAATACACCACAAAGATTTGGAAGAAAAAGACGATTTGCGCTTTAGGCACACGTTCTCCACACCACAACCACAAGGGTTGTTCCTGTAAATCTTGCAGAGAAGAACTGGGTGAAGGAGTGGTCGCCGTAGCTGCGTCTGTGTGAAAGGGCATGATGGTCACTTCTTTTTATAGTCGATGACATGCGAAGCCTCGACCCAAGAATGAAAACTGGGTGGATATCCTTTCCAACGTACTTTGACTTCTTTGACACGTCGTTTGCCTACTGTACGGGTTCTGCGTTCGAGAATCCTTTCGATGTCGTACACGTCGTCTTCTTTTTTGGTGACACGTTGTAACTCGGGTAAGTAAAACGTTCCTTTTAACACTTCTCCGTTCATGTCTTCCAATTTATAGATGGCAGGATGACGGCCATGCACTCGTTCAGTGACACGAAACAATTCGGTAGTCCAGTTAGGTAAGTAACCTTTGTCAAAAGTGCGTTTGGTTTTGCCAATGCGCACCCAATCTCCTACGGCCAACACTCCACTTCTCTTGGGGACAGCCCTCGTCGGGGACGTACCAAACAGGCGATCAGACACCATCACTTCGTTGTCGGGAGTCACCTCTTGGGGGGTACGTCCAATGCTTCGATGGTATGATTTTTTGTACTCTTGTACCAGGTGTGGTAAGATGTCGATGTACTTCAAAGTGTGGTGATGCGTAAAATATTTCCACATGCGTTCTTTTAAGGTACGTTGAAAACGTTCCACGATGCTGGTTTTGGTTTCAGGATTCTCGTTGGTACAAAAATGAATGTCACGTTTCTTTAATTCTTTTTGGAAAGCTTGGTTCAGAAATTCGGTGCCTTTGTCCGTTTGCCATCGAAGAGGGTGACAACGACTTTCTTTCAACAAATGTTGCAAGGCTCGTACTAACTCACTGCTCGATTTGGAAATCAATGGTACGACCCAGGCAAATTTGGAAAAGACGTCGATGACACAAAACAAATATTTGTAGCCACGATTGTAGCTGGCCAAATGAGAGACATCGGCTAAATCGGCTTGCCATTGATGATCGATGCCTTCCACTCGGATGCGACTTCTGGAAAACTTGCGTCTAATGGGTTTGTATAAAGTGTAGGTAGCTTGTTCTTGTAACCATCGTTGCAGTTGAGGTAAACAGAGACTTTTCAGTCGAGTTTTGGCAGCACGATACAATTTTTCAACTCCTCCGTTAACTGCAGGATGGGACGGATAGTAGTAAAGGTTGGCTAACACCTTTTCCATTTTGTTTGTTGATAAGGCACCCACTCTTGGAGGATGCTACTCTTTTTCTCGTGGGGTATTTTCTTGGTTTGTAATGCCTTACGTGTACGACCAGCGATAGGTGTCGCAGAGGAGGATGTCTGAACAGGGGATATCGGTTCTTGTTTCACTTCTGTCTTCACCTTCTTTTTCTCTTGTGATGAAGAAGGGGTGGTCATCATCTTTTTAATCCATCCAATTCTGGAGGTATGTGGTGTTGTTAGTATGTGGTGTTGTTATCTTGCGTACTTTTTCTGGTGGAGTTTGAAACCCTTGTCCTTCTTCTTCTTCTCCTTTTTCTGTCTTGGTCACTGATAGTGGTGGTGGTAGTGGTGATGGTGCTGGACTTTTCATCAAGGTCTTAAAATCTTTCAGAGTGGGAAGAGTTGTTTCGTCTAAAGCTTTTTGGTGAAAGAGTTGCAGTCGTTGCAAGAGTTGACCGTACTTTTGCGATTTTTCTGTTTCGGACAAAACTTGGCGATCCTTCAAGGACTACAATCCGTGTTGTAACTGGGATATCTCACTCAAATAGGGATTGGGAGGTAAATGCGGGGTCCGTTGTTCTTGCCAATGATTGTATTCCATCCATCGTTTGCGAGGCACTAAAGCTAGTTTTCGTCCTTCCATTGAATGTCAAGGGTTACGTCTGAGATCTTGGGGCTTCAGAAGTCCTTTTTATCTTGCTCCTTTGAGTCCTTCCAACATTGTTCCCAAGACTCCTTCAGCAGTGGGCCTAACAAGAGGGGTAAAATTCCTCCACGTTGGACCAACATCTTCTTCTTTTGGCGAAGGGGGATTTTCTTTTGAACCATTTGACGAAGAAATTGACGATGTTTGCCTAAGCATTGTTTCTGGCGTTTGGAGAAAGGGATCGTGCCTTTCAAAACGTTCAAACAACATTCGCACACGGTATCGATCCTGTTTGGATCCTTTGGATCCTGTTTGAATGAGTTTTTTTCGTAGGGGTGGAGAAGCTTTGGACAGGACAGATAACATGTCCCCATGTTTGACTAAACGAGGAGGCAGACTTTCCTTTTCTTTCCTTGCGGCTTAGAAGAGGGATGTTTTTTTTTTTTGGGGGGGGGGTGACATCTTTAAGTCTTCAGGAGCACCAAAACACTCATACCCTTACTTTGTCACAGACCATTTTTATACTGGAACGCGTCGCCGCTGATTGTCTTTACGTCGTATTAACTTGACGACAGGCATGACACGTCGTGCAGGGGTACTTAACGAACTAAATCGAGCCAGTTCTTGCTTGGACAAATCCAGTAAACTCTGTAACATGCCCGATATCTCTTGGACTTTGAGAGAAGGTACTTTGTGGGCAGCGCCCACTGCCGCTAAAGAGGAGGGCCCTGCCACTGGATAAGTTCTTTTTGTCATCAACGGAGAGGTTCTTGGTGTTATCAACGTCTCCAAGTACTTCTCAGTTCTTGGTGTCATCAACGGAGATGTGAATGAACCTGAGGCTTCCGGAGACGCGGTCACCGTCCTTGCAGGTCGTGGTTTGCGAGTGTAAGGTTGTGTCCTGGCCGAAGTGCCTCTCTTGCGACTAGTTTTCTGTGGGCTTTTCTTATTCTGGGGACTTGTTCTCTGTTTCTTTTTCTGCGGAGGGTTCTTTATCCGGGGTGGTGACCGGAATGAGGAGGGTCCCGCCACTCTAGAAGTTCTTGGAGACACGGGTCTCCTTGGGGACTTGGTGTTGGCACCGTGGCTCTTTTTCTTCTTGGAGCTTCGTTTGTTTTTTTTTTCTTGGGTAGAATTCTCGGAGTATTAGGATCCCATCTTAAGAGAGAGCGAATGATGACACCTGTCACCGTAAACCATCGTAAGACTTCTTTGAGACTGGCTCCTAAGATATGAGGCCGTATTTGTTGATTTTTTTCGCGACTGATGCCATACAAGGCAGGAATCAGTTTGACGGGAAAATGCGACTGAATGGACGTCATGTTGAGACTGTGTGAAACAGACGAAAAGTGTCTAAGTTTTTTTTAGATTTTTTGGGGTTAAGTCGATGACGTAGACGTGTGCAGGACAGGCCCTCCGCCGTGGCACCAGTGGTGAAACAATTGGGTATGAAATGGCAAATCATCAGGGGTAGTAGGTTTCAAATCGACGAGTAAATAGGCATGTGGAGTTTGAGTGGCATCGTCGTACGCCTGAGTGAGCCAAGGTGTTCCTAACTGTTTGGCTAAGACTTGCACTTGCGATTTATCTCGAGGGCTTTTAAACATGACCACGTAATGAGCACTAAGACTGACGGTGCGATGGGCTTTACTTTGTTGAAACAAATTTTGAGTGATGTAAACGACACTGGCATTACGATGATGCCCTTTGCGCGTAAACCAAAGTTTAATTTCTTCTTCGTATTCTCCTAACATGTCGTCGAAAATGACCAAATGGGTTTGACGGGAGTCCGACAGGATTCCATCGTCTTCTTTAGGAATGCCTTCTACAAACATGATGGAATCGCCTTGACTTTCTCGCAAGAGGCTGTACGCCGATTGCCACTCTTTGTAACACCACACGATGCGTTGAGGTGGACGATCGATTAAATGATGTTTATGTTCGATCAAAGGTTTGACAAATTCGGTTTTGCCTGAACCGCTAGGTCCAGCAATGAGCATGTTAAAGGGATGGCGAAGATACAAAGCCTACCAACTGGCACGATCTAAGTGTTCGTCGATGACTTTGAAAGTGAAGGAAGAAGGAGCAGAGACACCAGAGGTAGCCATAGTGTCAGGAATGTCACTTGTGACACGAAAACAGACAAGACAAGAGTTTTATTCTTTTTTCAGGACACGTTTATTGAGGTTTTAAACATGAACACAAAAGACAAAATTGCATAAAATCCAAAGGCTTAAGTACAACCATAAAGGCACATGAAAACGATCAACGTGAACTAGAAACAAGTTTCTGTGCAACATGTTTTAGGTAATGTTCTGACCAGTTCATCAGGGGTGTAAGGTCACACAAGTGTCCTCCCGAGAGGGTCTTTCAGGAATGTCCACGACAGTTCTTTCCTGAGTGACGAGTTCTTCTTCTGGTACTGTCACACACACATATTGAAAAGTGACTTTTTTCTTTGGACGTTGAAAGGAAGGATCACAACTCTCGAGCATACTGGGCCACTTCTTGTGTCCAAGCCTCAAAACTCCATTTTTTTCCAGGCACGTACATCTGTCCAGTGGGGGTGTAAGTCACAAGCTACACACACATCGTCATACACGTCTTCGATAGCTAAAAGTTGACGAATCTATTTTTCCTGTAGAGGTCGAGAAGTATCCAGATGAAAACGCAAGGCTTTGAGCAAAATGAGTCTTTCGTGACCATTTAAGGCCATTTGGTGGTAAGTACTGTTAGTAAAGAGTCCACTCGGAATCGGCTGGTAAACGAAATCCCAGAAAACAAATCACTAAGACACACACCACTTGTCGGCCCAAATTGAACGGAAACAGTTCTTGTAATGATTGATGGTGATGATCCACGGTTTGAATATTGTGACTGAGTTCCTTCCACGGAATCTGTTCAATCACATGTGATAAAAGCCTTGGCATGACATACTGTTTTCATACTCTCTTTTTTTCGGAAGTAATACACGTACTTTCTACTCAGAGATCTTCGTTCTCCAGTTGGAAATTTAAATGCTCCAAACTGTAACATACACTGCAGAGTTCGATTAGAAGTTTCCTCTTCCACTAAGTAGATTCCACATAAAATATGTTGGTAATCCTTTAACTCTTATTCCTCAATTCGTTGTTCTAGGTGAATCTCGAAGTAACCAAAATCAGGAACATGTCGATCATTGACGACCTGGAAGTATTGAACAAGGTCTGACCACTGGAATAATTTCTGACGAATAAGTTCTCTTATATCATTCAGGTACCAGTGCTTCAAACACCGGTGACGTAATGGATGCAATTGTTCTTTACGTTTGATTTGTATTTTTACCAGTTCTGGGTAAATGAGTTCTCTCAACTCCACAGGCAAAGCACGAATGTTCTCTTCTAAAGTATCCATGAATAGATCATACTAAATCCTCTTTTGTCTTGCACAAGAAATGTACCGTTTGCATAGACATGGTTTTACTTCAGTGTCGAATTTAAATCGTTTAGTCACCAATTTACACATTACAATTCGGTCAGAAGTTTCCTCTTTCACTAAGTTGACATTGTGTAAAAGATGTTGGTAAGTCTTTAACTTTTCCTCTGGAATTCGATGCTGTAAGTTTACAATGTAAGAAATAGAATCATCACTAGCAAACCAATCCTTTTTAAAACCATGGGGTCGTTCATGAATGTCTGTCCAATGGGACACTTTCAACTGAATCAGTCCTTGTTAAGCATTCAGGTGCCAGTGTTTAAAACACCGGTGATGTAACGGATGCAATTGTTCTTTACGTTTGACTTGTATTTTGACCAGTTCTCGGTAAATGCGTTCTCTCAATTCCACAGGCAAAGCACGAATGTTCTCTTGTAAAGTATCCATGAATAGGTCAGTCAGTAGGATTGAATTTACAATCTTCTTATAGAGAAAAAGTAATCCACATAGTAAGTAATTTGTGACCACTGCCATTCAGGGTAACGTCCAAGAATGTCACTGAAACCTTTTGATGTAAACGGTCTAAAGTGGTATAATAGGATGAACGCACCCTTGATCCAGAGAAATCTAACACATTGGTTAACTTTTTTCACTTTCCTCTTGTGAATTTCTCGGCACAAAAGTTCTACAGTTACCCATTGAGATTTCATTCTGGCAAGTCCCTGCCAAACTTCCTTGTAAATCTTCTCTTTCAGTTCTTTAGGTAATGATTCAATATTATTTTTGAAGTTTAAATACTGGTCTCGGTGATGTCCAACATTTGACTCCTAGCCAATCTGTTTTTTTCTTCAACGACATGGTAAGTTAATTCAATGTCTCGGTCCCACTAAGGGTAAATAATGACAATTCAGTGATCATCGAGCATGTTCTAGGTAGGCTGAATATTGTGGTTCCCAGTGGTGAAGTGACATACCACAACTGAAGCACTTGACTTTTTCCCTTCACCCAAGTAGAAAAATCCGGCTCTGGCTAATTCTTCGGGGGTTGGTCGATTGAACGATTGAAGACGATTTCTAAAGTCGCAGTATTCAGACAAACGCACAGGAAACGAATATTCGTCTTTCACAGGATCTCATGAGGGTAGGGTGACATGAACAGGAGTTTGTTCAGGGCTGGATGACATCCGTAGGGGGGTAGACGTGAAGGTTGACATCCACATTTAAAATGAAACCCAGTAAAGTGTCCAAGAGGACGAGTGGCATCGCTTTCGCATCCATCAGGTTTGACACGCACAGCATCACTTTCCATGATAGGGGCAGTGAGAACAAAGTTCCCATGATGCTTTACGGCATCGCTAAGGTCACAACGTACAGCATCGCTCCTATCGCAAGACTCACAATCGCACGCGTCTGAAAACTCCGTTACGCAATTACAATGGTAACCGCATGGACACTTGCAGTTTTCGTCCGGACATTTTCTGTCGCAATGCATGGTTCTTATCCATTCAATATTAGTCACACTAGGGGAAGATAAAACTTTTTTACAATCGCCAAAGTGGAATGATGTCTCTTTCAAAGGATTCATCTTGTTCGCTTGGTCTAGGTAGTCACAATGAACTATCGATCTTGCCTATGGTTCCTTTTTTACACTAGTCGCAATGAAGTCTCAAGCTTGTACATCGCTCCTTTTTTATGTCTTGTTTTGGAAGGTACCGTCTCAAAGGTGCCGTCACAATTGTGCCGTAGTGTAATGGATGAAAGGGCATAGAAAGGTAAAGACAGTGCGGAGACCATCGAGTATGTTCCAGAATAGCTGAATCTTTATAGATACATAGATCCATTCGTAACTTCAGGCCACAACTGAAACACTGTACTTCGTATCGCAATCCAGTCTCAGGTCCCAAGTAGACAAATCCTGTTTCTAGCTACAACATTAGAAGCAGGTAATCCTTTCCTATCCGCATGCCATTTTTGAAACGTTTCCAATCGACGGGCACAATTAAAATAGTCAGGCAACAAGACCGGAAAATATTGGGGTTTGAACTTGGAGTTCTCATTGGGTTTCTCACTCGATTCTTGCTGTGGCGAAGTCATTCTTCTGGTGAGTGGCTATCCATTTACAACAACGTTTTATACCGACATGTCCATACGGCAAAGTAAAGTGGTTGGGAAGCCGCACTCGTTTCTGGTACACGATTTGATAGACCTTTTCCAAGGGTCGACTGACGATGTGGTGAGTGGGTAAACGTACAATCTTGTTTGGTTGATAGGTGGTCACTTTAAAGTTGCCATCTTTTCCAGAGTGCAAGGCTTCTTTCAATACGCCAAAGTTCAGCACTCGACTGGTACGTTAATTCAGAGTCAATCCTTTCACTTTACATTTCGTGTGCACTTCTCCTTGTTTGTCCTGGTATTCGATGCCGTAATTTTTAGGACCGCCACTCGCGAAATTTAAAATTATCTCATCGGGGTGCTCGTCTGTCCAGGCTCCTAAACGGTCTCCTTCGACGTCAGGGTTCTGTTGACTCGGATGATGGATGTAAATGCAACCGTCCGTGTCAAAGTACAGGACACGTTCCCCTAACAGTTCTAAAGCTTCGTACAGTTTTAAGTGAGCATGAGCTGTCTCGTAAGCCGCAATTATGACATTTCCAAATTCGTCGGCTTCTACAAAGTCCAGATCTTCTTCGTAATTGACCAAGATCAAATCCTCGCGAACGACGTCCACGTGTTTCATGTATTTGGTTTTGTCGTGAATCATCTGGAAGTAGCGGGAAGGTTCTGTCAAATATTCCGTCTTGGGTAAACACGGTCGTTGTGCCCTTTTACCCCACAAGCAATTTAACATCACTTTGGCAAACGATCGCCTGCCTTCGTTTTTCTCTATGTGGTCTAAAGTAATGTCTTCTTGTGCCCAGTATTTCTCTTTGAATGTCTTTTGGTCTTCGTGTGTGTGACACCAGGAATGATAGCCATTGGCTTCTTGTTTTAGCTTCAAAAAGGCATCCACGTAGTCGGCGAAAATGCCTTGCTGCGTGGGGTCACCCTTATGGTATTGTTGTGTCTTGGGAAAGTGGTAAATTTCGTACACTTCTAACAGTTTGTATCCCATGTCCAGAGCTTTGATAAATTCTACGCTCACCCACGTCCCCGTCAAGGCACGTTCTTCCTGGGTGTGCAGACAAGGCTGGTCTCGGTTGCACGTTTCGGCACAAGTACGGCACAAAGGAAACATCAGTTTGTCCTGACAATGGTGAGGTAATACGGGATGGTACAAGTCCGTGGGAGGCAAAACTTTGCACTTGATCAAACCTTCGTATTGTCGAATGTTTTTCATGTCAGTGTGTTCCGTTAACAGCTGCGGGTGTCCTGTAGGAAAGCGACAATATTTGCACACGTAGGGATACAGCGAACACACGTCCAAAGATTTGATTTGTTCTCCTTTCTCATCGTCGGCTTGGTACAGCAAACAGGTGGCATTGGTTGTTCCTCCGTACAAACTATCCCTCGGATTCAGTGGGTCCATGAACTGGTAACTTTCCACGATCCGTTTAAACTCGGGATCGTTTTTCAAACGGTGATCGTACTGGTGTTCACACATTTCCACCACTTGGTATCCTTGCTGTTCTAACTTCAAGCGCCGCTGACAAGTGTCTCGGTACAAGTCTTCCATGGTTCGATGTAAAAACTGACTTTTAGTGTTACGATCAGGGTAGCAGACGGGACATCCGTGAAATAAGCAATCGTTAAACTCGTACACGATCTTGGGGTTTTCTAAGACCCAGCCATGGATCGAATACGTTCTGATGGTCTTTTCGCCCCCTCCGTTGTAGGCATGCTGAATCCATTTGTCTTCTTTGTCGCACAAGTAATGCAACCAGCGTAGGGCGTTGATCGAGTATTGACGTTTGACATAGTTGGTCGATTGAGGATGGATGACAGCCACGGTGTTTTCAGGCATGAATCGTTGTAGGTAGACTAAGGAACATGCTTTGGCAATGATGCAAGCTTCTTTCAAAGGATCGACCCCTCCGTGTTCCATGAACAGTTCTCAAAATTGTCCACAACAACGCCGTAAAATGTCCACGTCGGAACGACAATACTTTAGCATTTCTTCCTGAAAGTCAAAAGGGTCCGAGGCGTGAGTCTGGTACCAAGCGTAGAAAGCTTCTCGTTGTTCGGTACGCATGTTATCGGGGTCATAATAGTGAGCCCCAGGCAAATGGGGTAGAACGGCATGTTGATCGGCTTCGGTATTGAAAAAGTGTGGAAAGTACCCTTTAGCCATTTCTGTCATTCCAAACGTTTTAGGCATTCGACTCAAAGGCATGGCCAAGTAACTCATCGAATCATTAAACAGTACTTGTCCCACTTGCATGAAAATGATTTTGGCTCCGTTCAAAGTGACTTTAGGACGTTCGGTGTCATGTTCCGTATAGTATCTGAGAAGAAACTGTCCATCGTATCCGGAGAAATTGTGAACCATCACCGTGGCATGACGTTGACAATCTCGGTAACGTTCGATGTCCTCTTGGCTCCATGTCTTGTCGATGAGGTCTAGGACCTATCGGGCGAAATGGGCTAGCGTGTTCGGTCCTCGAAAGATTTTTTCACGTCCTCCAGGAATCTTGCTGCAGTGAGGGCCCTGACTGAAGGTAGGTTCTTGAAGGCACTTATCACACGCTCGATGAGCCACGCAGAAATTAGGAATGTGAATGCCGGTCTCTTGCATGCATTCAGAATCGAAAAAAATGAATCTGTCTTTATTCTTCTTGTGACCATCCTCTTTCTCTTGTTGGGGCTGGTATTTTTGCATGTAGCATTGGTGTTCCAAGTCCACGATTTGGTGACAAATATGACATTTTTCTTTCCTGAACATACGTGTGCCTTGGCAGTATTGGTACGTATGCCTTGTCCACACGTGGGGCACAATCTCAACAGTTGACAAGCACATTTCTTCTGTGAACCGTGTGTCTTGAGATGTTGTTGATAACAGATAGGGCTGAGAAACGTGCGCAGACAAGAAGGACAATGCTCTCGTTCTTGTCCTTCGTCCAGACATGTTTGAGAGGCCAAACATCCTGAGCATTTCTATCCGTAATGTTTGTGTTGCTCTCCATTGTTATAGCCATAGTCACATTTCTCACAGTATTAACCATATCCCAGGAATACGGTGATACTGGTAATGGTATCGAAATGTTCATCGTGATGATAGAGATGAATGTATTTTCCATCTTTAAAGTCTTGGCCTCGAAAAAACAGTGCTCCGCGCACTTCTTGAGGGTACACTTTCAAGGTGTAGCGTGGGGCTAGGACATCTTGCAATTTTTGCATTTCAGGAATGCCGCAGGGTGTGTTTGCGGACAGGCCGGCTTGTTGTAACAGGAGTTCTGCTTCATTTTGTTGTTTGGCTCGGTTCGATTTTCGAATGTTCTCCCAGAGCCTTTTCCATTCTGCCGTGTCGTTCTTGCTGGAATAGGTTCTAAATTTTCTAGAGGAGCGCTTTTCCGTCTCTAGAATGGAATAGTACTTTTCAGGGTTGACTGGTGAACTTGGGCTAGGTGCAGACTCTCTGGGTTTGGGTTCTGGTTCACTCATGTCCTCTTCAAAATCACAAGCATGAATTTGTGACAAGACTTCAGCCATGGTACTAGGCGATAGATCACGCTTCTGCCTCTTACCTTCTTTCTTCTCGATTTGATTGGATCGTTTCATCTTGACGGCAAAAGTTCAGATGAATAAATTTTAAACACCATGGGTCACTTTATAGCCATGACAGACCAGCGTATATAAAGGGTGTCTGTCTTGTCCCTCCACTATTCATTTCACTCTCAAACCGAGGAGAACGATGGACGAGACTACACAGATCGATCTTTTCATCAGAGCTTTGCGAGGGGTCATCAGAAAATTTTCTTCAGACCAGCCGAGGTACTACTCACCCTCCTTTCGAGATGAAAGTCAAGATACTTGCTATATCTGTCAGAAGAAAGAGCATTGGTCTTCAGAGCGTCCAGACCGTCAAGAAAGCAAAACAGGGGCTAAAAGAGACAAAAGTCCAGATACCTGTTATCATTGTCAATAAAAAGGACATTAGTCTCCAGATTGCTCTAAGAAACAAAAGGAGCAAGAAGAAGAGGGGAGATATGGAGAGGAAGAAGAGGAAGAAAGAAAACAGGTGAAGGAACAGAAACAGGAGGAAAAAGAAGGGAAGAAAGTGAGGATGAAGAGGAGGAAAAAGCTGTGAAAGTGAAGACATTTAAAAAAAGAGAGAGTGAACAAAGACAAAAGAAGAAGCCTATGAACTTTTTAAAATGTTATGTTGTGTTGTGATTTGGATTGTAAAATTTGTACCAGAATAAAGTGTCTATAAAACGTAAGTGTGTCTTGGTTTTGATTTTCAGAATAAGTATCTACACTCACGCACTCAAACGTAGTATAGGGGTAAAAAATGTGTTTTTGAGTTTGAATTGATGTTGGCCATCGAAATATTATTTCTTTTCGAGAAACATGGGTGGACCTGAAAAGGGCTTTTTGGTCTTGGTGGATTTTAAACAACAAAACTTAGGAAGAAATCAACTTTATCTGCCTTAAGCCTTTGCCACGGCCAAGGCCTGCTTCTGTACTGAGTACTGTCGATGATGATGATTTGGTAGAAATCACTAAGGGTGGTATGATAGGTGTTGTCACAGGGTTGGTTTGTTTAGTTCGGGAAGGCCTTTTCTCTTCGGTCGTAATAAAGAAGTCTGATACATTTGTTTCAGACTTCTTAACTCCGCTAAAATGTCTAACAGTATCGTAACCGTTTGCATTCACCTTCTTGTTTCTTGGCTGCTTCTTCTTGTTGTTTCTTTCTTACCTCTTCTTCTTGCTACTATAGGAGAAAAGCTTGTTCCGCTTTCTGTTGCTGTTGTATAAATTTCTCCAATTCTTCTTTCTGTCTCTGTTTAAAATTCTCCACGTGTGGTAAAGAAGGAGAAGGTGGCGAAGGTACTGGTTCCGGAACAAATTCTTGCGAAAGAAAATCCACAAAATCCCAATTCACCTCTTCTGGAAGGAAGTCTGGGTTCCCTTGAGTAGTCTTCACGGTCGGTGCACCCCAATTCATTGTCTTCATGAATTTGCGCCATGTTTATGCTCACTGTGTCGCATGAATTGACTGCACACAAACGCTAGTGCCTCTGTATAGGGAATGTGACGTGACGGACTGCTCTTTTCCGATTGGACAAATGGTGACTGAATTTTGTAACGCGCTTTTGGATTGGTCAGTCAACTCAATCCGTTTCGATCCTCCCTCTCCCTAAAAATAATTGCAGTTTGCTACATTCCTTCACCTGTTCTCGTCACCAAGATGTGGACCGACGTAGAATCCTCAACTCTCGTCTCGTCAATGCTGTTTAGAACGGACTTACCCATGTACGTCCGATCCTCGTGGGTCATTGTCAAGAGGACGGATACCTGTGTGTGGAAAAGAAGAAAGACAAGGTTGTTTTGATAGTGATGATGTACGGTTCAGAAGTAAGACAGAGTTTAAAGACAAAAAGGAGACCTCAACAGTATAGTATGTTAACATAAAACCAAAGGCCCTTTTCAGGGCCACTTCAATGCCTCTATTTCTTTTTTTAAAAAAAATGTATATTGTCTGTGTTCTATATCCATCTCCCATGTTCCATTTCCATTGTCCCTCTAAAGTGCCATCCATGTTAAAATTCCCCATGTTAAGTTCCCATTGTCCCTAGACAGTCCCATCCCACCATGTTAAATTCCCATTGTCCCTAGTGTACAAACTCAGTGCTCTCCATGTTAAATTTACATAGTCCCCAGGGTACAACCCACCTCTTTTCACATGAAAATCCCCTTGTCCCTAGGTCATCCCCATTCACTACTCCCCTGGGACGATATAGCGTCAATGGGAATTATCATTACTGACCCCCTTGGGACTGTATAGCGTCAAGATGTATACAGACAATGGGAAAATACATTACAGGTAAGGTGACGTAACAATGTAGCAAGAGGCTGACCTCAATCGGGACCAAAGAGCGGGAAAAAACCCTAGAACGTTTGGGCGGGACAACTATAAAACCAACTTTAAAAAATTTAGGCAAAAAAAGCAAATCTTTTCGAGGCATATGAGTGGCCCTAAAAAAGGCCTTTCGGTTCTTCTTTTTATTCTGTTTTCTCCAGTTCTTCAACATCTCCTCACTTTCTCAATAATTCCTTTCTTCTTCCTTTATGTCTCTGGAATCTAGTCAGGATGTCCCATAGATCTAAATTTCTCCTGCACCGTCATCCAATTTTAACTTAGCCTGTCAAAGTCCTCTTTTTTTTCTTTCTGTTTTCTTTGTCTTTTCTTTCTTTAGCCCAGCTGTTTTTTGTCTTCTTCGCCTCTTCTTCCATCACTTTTCTCATTATTTCCTCTCCTTTCTTTAATTGGTCCAGACCCCACTTCACAAATGACCACTCTGTCCAATACAATGTGTTTTCTAGAAAGTACCTGACACCACCAAATACCTCCTCCATGGTACCCACTCTTACATATGGAGGTTGAATGAAACCTCGTAACTTTTCTACTTCCTCTTCTATCATAACTTGTAAACTATCCGTTGCTACTTTCAGACTAGTCACAAAGAATGGGATGCCTGGATACTTCTATTCCTTCTCAAGCCTTTCCATCACGTAGGCTGCGTCCATGATCCAGTATTAACAGTCCTTCAATTTGTTGAATAAATCTATTGTAATCTTCGTTTATTCAATGTTGAATGGCGCGAACGACGAACGCCTTGACTTTACACTCACTTCACATATAATATATTATATAAACACGGGAAGGAGAAAAAAACCTACACTATCAATATCCACAATATATCCAATCCACACAAGGGAAGAAGAAAACATACTATCCACACACGGGAAGAGAAAGAAAGAAAAACAAGCCCAGAATTTACTATCAATAACCACAATGTCTACTATCCACACAGGGGAAGAAGAAAAACAAACTACAAATATGCTATCCACACACGGGAAAAGGAAAACAAATATATACTATCCCCACACGAGAAAGAGAAAACAAATTCCAAATTATACTAGCTAAAACCACAATATCTACTATCCACACATCAGTAAATGAGTCAGAGTTTATAATCGCATACTGCACACTCACTCAAATTGGCAACTTGAATATCCTTTTTTCAATAGATTTGGTTAATTCTGAGAAGGGCTGGGTTAAAAAAAAATTCCAGATGCACCTAGCTGATGGTGATATCTCCCAGGCCTTGCACCACAGATACAACGACGACTCCAATCGTTATCCCAATTCACCGTTGTGGTTGGTAGCGCAGAGGGGTGGGGTGATTGGCTTCACTCTCCCAAACTTCACTTTCAGAGATAGTGAAGACTTCTCCCTGTCTTCTCCTATTCCACACTCTTGAATGTTGTGGCCTCCTTATATTAACTCAAATATATAAAAACTCCATTAAAGTTTTCAACCTCAAAACAGTCAGTAACCCAACCCACCCATAAACATGGTCACATTTTAGACTGGATTCTTCATAGACCTGATGATAATATTCTCCGGTCCTCCCAGGTATCCCATGAACTTGCATCAGATCACCTTTGCTTTATATGCCATCTTGACGTATCAGTCCCTAACCCTCCACCTTTATCTGCTACGAAGAGAAACCTCCGTATGATAAATAGAACCAAATTAATGCACGACATCCAAGCAAACCTAACAACTTGCTTACCTCCTACCGCAGAACAACTCAATAACTGTCTGCGTTCATTACTTGACAAACATGCCCCAACTACCAAGTGCAGAGTATCAATTAAAAAGTGTTCTCCATGGTATAGCAGTGTTAGGGACCAGCTTCTCACTGCTAAAAGAGACCGACGTATAGCAGAGAGGCTCTGTCTTTCCACCAGACTCACTATTCATAAGCAAATATATGAAGTCGCTAAGAAGAATGTCACAAATATAGTCCATGCAGCGAAATCAGCCCACTACACTACTAAGATCATGGAAAGTTCCAGCTGCAATGAACTCTTCGAGATTGCTAACAAGCTAATGTCAAGGAACACATCTACACCACTTCCAACTATCTTCTCTCCAGTCGACCTTCCTGACATGTTTGCAAATTTTTTCCGTGACAAGGTACAAACCATTAGAGATAAGCTTGATACCACAATTTCAACTGACTCGTCGTCACCGTACAGTTGGGATACAGAATTTGAGCGGCAACCAGTAGCAGCATTTGAACCTTTCTCTATGGATTTCGTACGAACAATTGTGATGAAGAGTGCATCCAAGTCATGTGAACTTGACCCAATTCCAACATCACTGCTGCTTGAGTGCTTAGATCCAGTATTGCCTTCACTAACTAATGTTATTAATACCTCTCTCTCATCTGGGGAATTCCCATCCTTTTTCAAAACTGCCATTGTAAAGCCTTTGCTGAAGAAACCAACACTAGATTATAACGATTTAAAGAACTACCGCCCAGTTTCTAATATCCCATTCATTTCAAAAGTTTTAGAAAAGGTTGTTCTATCTCAGCTTGTATCACATCTAAATTCAAACAGTCTTTTTAGCAATGTGCAATATGCATATCGCCCTTGCCACAGTACTGAAACTACTCTTCTAAAAGTAGTTAATGACATTCGCTCTGCATTGGATAGCGGAAAGATTACAGTCCTCACCCTCCTTGATTTGTCTGCAGCATCTCACACAATATACCATGATATATTACTTCACCGTCTCCAGCATGTATTTGGCATCCATGATACAGCCTTACTGTGGTTTAAGTCCTACTTTGTCAACAGGACACAAATTGTATCTGCAAATGAAATACACTCCAACCCAATTGATCTATGTTGTGGTGTTCCACAGGGTTCTGTTCTTGGACCTGTTCTCTTCATTCTGTACACTCAATCGCTCTCAAGTGTTATAGATCATCATCCAGTGTCTCATCAGTTGTACGCTGATGACACCCAAATATACAAATCTAGCCACCCAACTGAAGTTGATGCTACCATCCAAGGTTTAGAGACGTGCATTTCTGATATGAAATCATGGATGACTTGTAACAAGCTGCAGATGAATGATGATAAAACTGAGGCCATTCTGATCACAACACAAAGATTTTCTCACTCACATCCTTTACCTCAAACAATAAATATCAGCAACGCCAACATTAAATTCACATAATCAGTACGAAACCTAGGTGTTACTCTGGACAGTACTCTCACATTGCACCAACATGTCATGAACATATGCAAGGCTGTATATCTTGAGCTGAGACACATCAGCTCAAATCGCAAATATCTTTTGGCTGATGCCACTAAAACACTTGTGTGTTCATTAGCACTTTCAAGACTGGACTATTGTAACTAAATTAAATCTGGTTCATCTCATTTTTTGGTCTCCTCTTCCTGCTTTATCTTATCCTTTTCGACTACAGCCTCATAGCTATTTTATCCAATAAACGTCTGGCATACTCCAAGTGCATTTTGAGTGCAAGCGGTTTAGTTATTCTGTTGCTCACCTTCTTTAGTTTATGCGTCAAGGATTGGTAGCCAGATTAACGACCGCTTCCTTTTACATTTGTCAAGCACAGACGTGAAGGAAAACATCCCTTATACCAAAACATACAAGACCCATATCATTACCCAAAAAAAAAAAACACGGAACGCGCAGACCTAAAAGAAACATTTACTCACTATTTTTACTTATAATCACTAACTACAAGCACAATCACATACAGATTAATTTTTGACAATCTATGGAAACGAAGTGCTTATAGACAAACTTCCAACAAAGTAAATCAAACGAAGTACTTATAGACACTCTTCTTTTTTTTAACATACTAACATGCCATTGGCAATTGAATTAATATCTCTTTTCTATAATAATGGGTAGACCTGAAAATGGCTGTTTTTGTGGACGAGGAGTTATGGCAATCTTGTATTGTCTAAGATTGCGTTCCCGTCTGGTGACAGGCTTCCCCACAGGATACGGTCTGCTTCTTCGGAAAGAGAAAGAGAACTATTTCGTATCTACACGACAGTCGACAAAACCTCTGTCTGGTTCCTGCTACAGCTGTTGCTGCTGTTCTCTCTGCTCTCTCTGCGTCTGAAGTCTGTACTTCTTCGTCGATTCTTCCTTTTCTTTCTTGATTTCCTCTCTGAAGAGCTCTTCTATCGGGTCTTCAGTCACTTTCAACATTCTGCCACTCTCTATCTCTTCACGTTTGGGTATCAGGCTTTTCCTGACACGATGTAAATACACATAAGCTTCATTCAACTTGGCTAGTCTTCAGCACATCTTCATAGGAGGATGAGTCAACAATGGATGGTCAGACTTGAGACTACTCCGCTTTATATGGTTCAAGCGCGGACGCGATTAAGAACATTCCTACAATGTTTAGAGTCGGAACGCTAGGATAGTTCGATTTGAGGGTGAGGGATAGAGAGAAGTCAAAGAGCATATATCATGATAAAAAATGGAAAACAAACGACAGAGGCATTTATTTTCAAAACAACATTTTTATTCAAATAACTAACAACCAGCAATGAACAATTAACAATAAAACAAAAATTTTGTTCAAATAACAGACTATTTTGGACAAGGTTGATGACGTTGTGAAGTGAAGCTAGACTTACAGGAATGGAAGTTTATCGGGCAATTGATGCACACTACGTTTCCTAGCTAAAGACAAAAGATCACCATAATGGTCGCAAAACCATCGATCTACTTTGTTATCGTTTCTAGAAGAGTGACGATCAAAATAAGACACTAAATGTTCTAAAGAATATCCAAGACTGCGTTGACGAAGAAAATACACACAATATTGTCCACACACCGGGGAAAACGTGCCTTGTAATTTAATATTATTGAATCGTGTCGCCTGGGACATTTATTCTCATAAACTATATGATGTCGTCTTCCAAAGGTGGCAATCCATACGAATCAAAATACTCGACACAACCATCACGGGGAAAGTAGACAGCTACCCAGCGGGTTCCTGGAAGATGACTGTCGTCCGTGTTGATGACATAAGCTTGATGGTCTTGAGGTTTGAGATGATGCAGTTCATCTTTGGCATACAAGACAGGATTTCAAGAAGCAGTGTACGAACTGTGGTTCAAGATGTAATACAGTTCCCAGGTATCCATTTTTTGTGGGTTTTTTTCTTCCACAGGTAATGATAAGTTATCAATTCAATCCTGACTTTTTGATTTAAAATATCTGACAAGTAACCGTTTCTTCGCTTCATCTCCGTACTCTGAGCCAAGAGAGCTTCGATGTGATGGATCTCTAGAGTCGTCAATGGAGAAGAGGAATGATCACGCAAGTCTTTATGCCACTGATAAAACTGCTTCTCCCGAGATGAGACTCCAAGCTTCGTTCAGATACTCTTTAAATTTTTTCTTCTTGGCTCAGCATCAGACATTTATCGTGTTGAATTTGACTGGGATGAACGTTTTGACACCCGCAGCAATCTTTCTTGGTCAATTCCATAATTGTTCTGCCAGATGTTTATCAAAACAGGAGACCAAATGTTATTCTTGTTCTGGCCATCATGACCACATCATTCTCGTCTTTGTCTTGAGGTTCTTCTTCCATGGTATCCTTCCTATCCATTTCCATAAATTCTTCACGATTCAAAGAAGGGTTACAGTCTTCCATTGCTTCTAATAATTTAAAATGACTTCTTTCAAGCTGTTGATTTATATAGTATTTTCAAATTCGGCATACAAGATGTGCAAACTGAAGATCCACACGAATTTGGCCCGATTTTATAGGGTGGAAATGTCCCTCGCCGCTGCCTTAGACCGGAGAAAAATCAAAAGCCTACAAAGCATAGCCCCGCTGAGTAATCGTCATATGTAATACTGTCACATGTGTTGGTTCCTAGCTGTCTCGTGGCTTCGTACAGGTCCAAGTACGATCTCAAGTAATTATTGAGGGCAAAGTTAGGTTCGAAAGGTCAGCTACACAAAGTCTTGCGATCGCGACTGACTTCATCCTCGATCACGTTGTCATGCTTAAACTCGAAAAGATTGGCAGAGACAGCCCCGTTGAAGGCTACATAGCGCACCATACCAATGACTAAACGTTTGGGTAACTGTCCTTGGAACAGATGATCTTCGATCATGGATTGACGATTAGCGAGAATGGTGAAAGTTTTCATTTCCACGCGTCGTATCGGATACATGGCGGTCATTCTGCTCAAACTGTAACTGGTGTTATTTCCCACTTTAAGGTAACAATTCCACTCGTCGCACGTAGAGTCGGGCTTCCTGGATGATGGTTTTATAATCGGCAGTTTCAGCCATCCAACGATGCTGCGATTCAGTCTCAGACGTATATCCACTCCGTTCAGCAAATACTTTTCTTGCAACCACATTTCCAAATGCTAACGATCCATCAGTTCTAAACTACGTCCATGCTTGATTTTCTGTCGTCGAGCTCATATCCCGAATTGTGAGGATCGTCAGCTTCTGTTGCAATTTTTGTGTCGTCAAACGAGTTTGCACCTGCTGTGTCAGGTTTCCATGCCACGCAAGCATCTGGATGAGTGTTATTAGCTTCTTTTTCGGACCTCAAGGGTAAGTATCCATGCTGCAGCTGACCAGTTTGTTTTTCAAGTACAAATCCACTTCATTGAACAAGAAATGCATACAATTGTTGACGAGGGCTACTTTAGTATTGGTTCCTGGAAGGGTGTTGTCGATTTTTGTAACTTGGACTTTCAGGTACAAGTAACTACTATCCAGATCAATGTAATCTTCGGGCTGTCTTTTGATTTCAAACTCTATGAGAGCTGAATCCGTCAAAGAAGAGTCGGGATGAAATTTAACCCATTGGGATTCTTGCATCGTCATCATAGTGGGTGGCATGGCAAACAGATCTAGTTCCGACTTGGAACATGCACAAGACTCTCGGTGCTTCATTTTTCTTTGTCTCTATGATTTAATAATTAAAGTCGTCTAAGTCCCGGACGGTTCTTCTTTTCTTAGTCTTTCTAGATTTATGAGTATGAAATCCTCTGAAGGGGTGTTTCCTTCGTCGTCTCTTTCAGCCTTGTCCTTGCTGTGGTGCCTGGGAAGTAGGAATGCCTGCCACGGCAGTTTTCAGGGCATTAATAGGAGTTTCTCGTCGGCCCGAAATGTTTCTGCCTGTTTTTCAGCAAGACGTGTTTGCCTGCTCTCAAGAAAGCTTTACAAGGATTTTATTTGTCGGCGATGATATTTTGGAGAAATTCGTTTCCGTTTGGCAATGCGGCATCTTTCAAAGCATGCAATCCCCGTGTCATCACCGGTTTAGAAACGGGAGCCATCGAACGAAAGGCCGATTTCAGCATATCTCCTAAACCATGTTCTCGCTGTCGAGCGACGCCTTGGTACACTGGACATGACTTACGGGTCGTTAGAGAATCGTTTTCGAAAATGGAGTTTCACCGTGACTGTCCCTTTGATGAATCAGATATTTTATCCCAGATCTCCTTTTATAGCAATGTTGACGGTGTAAAAATACGACTTGCTGAGGGACAAATAATCAGGATGTACAAATTTGTTGTGAACATGATAGGTGTTTCCACCTTCAGCGTCAGCGTTCGTGACAGAATCCACTTTGAAACGAATGACTCGCAATAATGGTACGGAGGATTGTCCCACCACCTTATACTCCACCACATCGGAGTACACAAAGATCAAATTCAGTCCTTGGTTCATTTCTACCGGGGAACCAAATAATTTGGCAAACGAATCGTTGTCGGAAATGGCTGGTAATTCGTTTTCCTTAATGTTTGTCATCATCATCTCCATGTCCCCACCCAAAATGTCAAACAATTCAGGACAAAATAAAATGGACAACACTTTGCTTCCTCAGGAAATGTTATCAGTACATGACGAGCTACTTTATGGTTCTCAATGGTGACACTTTTTCTTGACACTCACCAAAGCTATAAGAAACACGCCATTAAACCTGGTAGCAATCGTGCTCACTAGAAGTTGGCCTCTAAAATAATAGCCTGGTGGAATTACAATGTTATAGGTCCACTTCTGAGATTTTTACAAACAACGTACATTACTGGTGCATGCTGCTTTAGCGCAGTTACATTTGATCTATGTCAGTTTGTAATACTGTGTGAAATACTCATTTGTGATCCTATATTTGTTCATACAAGATCTCTTCCCTAAAATGAAATACTTTTTACACATTATTGTTCGTGTTCTTGGAGAATTAATTTTACATACGAACAATGTGATAAAGCGATTCGGATGACATAATCCATGTATAAGTCGATTCGTTTATAAGACGAAACTAAGATTTTCTGGTCAAAACGTATCGTCTGATATGCCGGCAAATCCGGTACTTATTTGAGTATGGAAAGATGGTGCTGGGGATATAGACTTCTTATTCTTGATTCTTGACATCCGTCCGTCTACGGGAGACGATGGCGTAGCTCGAAAGTAAGCTTTTGTTTATCCTTCTTTCTAGCCCTTTTTTCAGCTTGTTTTATTTTTCTCTCTTCCTCTGCGTTTTGAACTCCCTGCCTGACATCTAGACGCCAGCTGGAACGTTTGTTTTGCACAGTTATCCCAGTCGTTAACATTGAAGTTTGCCGTCTTCATATCCTTCTTGCAAACATCTTTGTAACGCAGACATGGTCGTCCAGTCGGTCGTGCACCTTCTGCAAACTCCCCATATAACAGTTCCTTTGGAATGCGCCCTGGGTCCATTCTCTTGACATGACCAGGCCAGCGAAGGCACCTCTCGCTGAAAATGGAGAACATGCTGTTCATGTTGGCGTGTTCTAGAACCTCAGTGTTGGATACTTTGTCCTGCCACTGGATGTGAAGAATGCGCCCGCAGACATCTCAGGTGGAAGCTGTTGAGTTTCCTCTCGTGTATTGCATAGGTGGTCCATGTTTCGCTGCTGTGGAGAAGTAAGCTGAGCACGCAGGCTTGGTAGACACGCAGTTTGGTCTTCTCAGTGAGGTTGGGGTTGTTCCAGACCCTCTGGTTAAATCTGGCCATCACTGCTGCTGCCTTGGCAATCCTGCCGTTCACCTCAGAATCATTGGAGAGTGAGCTGGAGATGTTAGACCCGAGGTATGTGAAGTTCTCGACAACTTCCAATTTGTACCCATCGATGGTGACAGAGGGAGGGTAGTCTGCGTCCTGCGCCATGACGTTCGTTTTCTTCAAACTGATGGTCAATCCAAATTCCTTACAAGCATGGGAGAGGCGGCATACCAGCTGCTGAAGTCCATCTTCCGTGTGTGATGTCAAGGCTGCATCGTCGGCGAAGAGCAATTCACGGATGAGCACCTCTGTGACTTTAGTCTTAGCACGGAGACGGGCGATGTTGAACAGATTGCCGTCAGCCCTGGTATGGATGGACACTCCCTCGCTGCAGTCCTTGAATGCGTACTGGAGCAGCATGGAGAAGAAGATGGCAAAGAGTGTCGACGCAAGGACACAGCCTTGTTTGACTCCGCTGATGACTGGGAATGCTTCAGATGTTGTGCCGTTCAAGCACACTGTGCTGTCCTTGTTCTCGTCGAACGACATGATGACAATAAGCAGACATGGGGGGGCAGCCAGTCTTCAGCAGTAGTCTGAAGAGTCCACTCCGACTAACCAGGTCAAACGCCTTCGTCAGGTCTATGAAGGCAATGTAGAAGGGCATCTGCTGCTCGCGACACTTCTCCTGCAGCTGACGTAGTGAGAAGATCATGTCTACAGTTGACCTGCCTGCTCGAAATCCACACTGGGACTCTGGGTAGACGCGGGAGGCTAGGATATGCAAGCGCGCCAAGGCCTTTCCGACGATGCTGAGGAGGGAGATACCCGGAAGTTGTTGCAGTCGTTAGGGTCTCCTTTCTTCTTGTACAAAGTGACGATGTTGGCGTTACGCCTGTCCTGTGGGATGTATCCCTGTTCCCAGCAAAGGCAAGGGGTATGTTTAGGGGCTAGAGCAGTGCTGCTTTTCCGCTCTTGAGGACTTCAGGCGGAATGACATCGCTTCCAGAAGCCTTCCCACACGCAAGGCAATCGATGGCCTTTCCGAGCTCTTCCAGGGTGGGCTGTGTGTCTAGCTCCTCCATGACAGGCAGGTCTGGAATGGCGTCCAGGGAAGTTCTGGTGACATTGTTTTGGATTGCATATAGCCCGAGATAGTGCTCAACCCATCGCTGTAGTTATTTCCCCTTGTCTGTGAGAATTTCTCCCGTCTTGGAGGGAGGTAGTCTTGTAGCTGGGGGGGGGGGGGGCTGTCGCCTTTTTGATACCCTCATACATTCCTCTTGCATGCCTGATGTCAGCAGCTGTCTGTTTACTGTTGCAAAGGTTCAGCTACTAGGTGTTGCCACAGCAGCGGGCGGTGTTCTGGGCGTTGTTCCTTGCAATCCTGAGGGCTTGTAATGTTCTGGGGCTAGGTGCAGCCTTGTATGTCAGGAGGGCTTTCCTCTTTGCCTCAGTCACGGGCTCCATCTCCTCCCAGTTTGCCTCATAGCAGTCGACATTCTTTCGCTTCCTCTTCCAGTAAGCTGTGATGGCTGAATTGTACACAGAGTCACTTGGAGTCAATGGTGTCATCACGTCACTTTGGTGAGGGCTTCCTTTACTTTGCTGATGAACTGCTGTGTTTTCTCTGGGCTGCTTGCACAGCAGGTGTTGATGCGTGGGTGACCCTTCTTCTTGGCGTGGTGCTGCTTGTTGGGTAATATTCGCATCCTTGCTGGCCACGAGGGAATGGTACGTGTCGCAATCGGCACTGTGTTAGCTCCGGGTGAGGAGGACACTGGCCAGTTCTGCACGCCTGTTGATGACGAGGTCTAGCTAGTACCAGTGGCGTGAACGTGGGTGTCTCCACCACACCTGGTGGATCTCCTTGCATTTGAAGAAAGTGTTGGTCACACATAGGCTGTGGGAGTAGCACATCTTCAGCAGTCGCTGACCATTCTCGTTGATCTTGCCCCTTCCGTAAAAGCCGAGACATGTAGACCAGGCCTCATGGTCAGCTCTCACTCTAGCATTGAAGTCTCCTAGTAAGTAAAGGCTTTCATTGTTGGGAATACTGGATATTACCTGATCCAGAGCCTCATAAAACTTGTTTTTCTCCTCATGGGTAGAGCAGAGGGGTGGGGCGTACACGCTGAAAATGTTGACCGGGCCTAAGGAATTGACAGCCGGAGGGCAAGGATTCTCTCAGTACCTGGTGATTGAGGTTCCATGAAGACGATTAGCGTGTTCTTTACGGCAAAGCCTACACCATGCTGCCTAGGTTCATCCGAGGGCTTTCCCTGCCAAAAGAACGTGTAATTGGCTTCCTTGATGGTGCCGCTGTCAGCCAGTCGGTTCTCCTGGAGGCAGGCAATGTCATTGTTCAGTCGGAAAGAGTTCTCTGTCAATGACGGCAGTCTTTCGTGCATCTTCCATCTGCTGGGGATATAGACTTAAGACCGAAATAATTAGTCAGTTACTGGGACAAACGTCATGGAGTGTAGTGTTATTGAGTTTCTATGATGATATGGTTTACTTTCAGAGAATTAGATTCATAGCTGCATGAGTATGAGCTGTCACTAAGAAGTCCCTATTAAAATCCAATTGTGTAATTGATTGTGTAACTCCAGGTGCAGCATGTACGATTGGTGACTTGTAAATTATGCAATGCAATAAATGAGAAGGGGCTGTTCCGTCGTCGGCAGGAGCCGTGTATTGTTGCTATGGTGGTAAATATGGTGTACAGATACAGGAGGAACGTGGCTTTAAACCATGATTTGACTGGCCTAAGGTGGCGTAGTAACATTAGTTCCCTGTATCATGTGGTTGCGTTGTATAGCTGTACGGTCTGAAATACTGAAGGTACGTTACGGAAAGTTGATGTAGAGAAAAAACAAAATTGTGACATTCAGATGCAATTGGGAAATTGCGAGGGTTGTGGTCATTTATTAATTAGAGTAAAATTATTTATAGTTTGGACGTGTTGGTATTTCAAGTTTACAACAGAGTTTATATAGAAGGTTTTGTAATCAGGGGTAGCATGACATCTAGAAGGATTCGCGCCAGGGTTTTACATCGCTTAGTCAAGAAACCCCGTTGGTTGTTACAATATGAAAAATATTCTGTTGGACACGTAAATATAGGGGACATAAATGCACATTTTGTGTGTAAAAATCCATCGAGGAAACACCGGGCTCTAAGGAAAAAAATATATTAGAGACACATTGTTGATACTTTAGTGGTAAAACCTCATGAACATTATTTTATGTATAGATCAAAAGACGTCACGGACGTGCAGACTTCATTACATGCTAATACTTGAAATAATCAGAGGTGGTTCAAAAAGACACATATTAAACGACATAACTGATATTTTAATATCGGTTCACCCACTAGTTACAGCATCACTTGCAAAATATATGTTGAAAGAAAATATGAGGACACTTGTATTTCCAAGAATTATATGGAACTTTGCGAATCCATCAGTGACAATGTATAAAACTGACGTTATTACATTCTCAAATTTCACCTTTGAGTGAAAAAAGTAGAAGACACAAAGAAACTTAAAGAACTTGCAGCTAAAAGGTGTAATAACTATACCAGACTGATATGTCTCAAAGTCTGAATTCAGATCGCATTTGAAATCATATCTGAAGAAAGGTGGCTTTGATAGGTTACAGGAAAAATGAGAAAAGCACGGAGAATTAATAAAAGGAGGAAAAGTTAAAGGCACATACCAATAATACAAAGACACAAAAAGAGAATTCAGAAAGAGTGCCTATTTGAATAAATGGTAAAAGGGCAGATTTGGAAATAAATTAAATTCAAGCAGTCATAAGGGAAAGTAGGAAAGATAGAAGGAATATAATATTAATAAATTCGGATGAACGTGCCCATTTATGGAAGTTGTATTTTTCGGAACTAATTTATACAACATTTGTTCCAGCAAGTTATGAAACAAATAGGCACCAACAATTCAAATCTTCTGCTTAACACCATGAAAGCCAAGGGGTCTCAGGAAGATTTCACCAAACTTTGAAAAATATGATTATGTCAGATTGGTTTGATGCTGGAAAAGACTGGGAGAAAGATTTTGATGTATTGGTGTTTGCATTTACGGAACCAGTTCAAAAATATTTAGCATTTGGTCCATTTGAACTAGTTTTTGAACATACTGTGTTTTGACCATTAAAGTTGTTTCAAATGAAGATGCAGAAATTAATCCTTTTGATTATGTTTCCAATTTTAAATACAATCTCTATATAGATTGTGACGTTGCAAGAACTAATCTGCACTCTGTTAAATCAAAAATGAAATTAACTTATGACACAAAAACAAAAGAAAGGAGTTTTCAGCCTGTTGATAGAGTTTTGACTCTCTTGCCCTTACTGCAAGATACTCTTCAGGCTAAGTCCAATGGTCGTTACACAGTTGAAAAGAATGTAAGTGATTTAAGTTATATCATCAATGCTCCTAGGAGGCGAAAACAAAAACAACTTTGCAATATTCCAAAGAAGTATGTTGATAGAGATCGCCAGGTTAATTATGCAATCAGTTTAGTTGTACCTGTCCAACACGCTGAGGATTTAACCGATGGAATGCAATCGGACTATAGTCACCTTTGGAGCAAATATTCTTCGGAATTCAGCAATTATCAATAATCTGGACAAGGAACTTTCACATTTACACCAACAAGAAAAGAACGAAATATAACAACTGTTACTTGAATATGGGCACTTCTTTCCAGATGTTCCTACAGGAACAAATAAAATCTACCATGACGTTGAAATTCTAGATTCCACATCTGTGAAACAACAACAGTACAGGACGAACCTTCTCAACTATGACATTTTGAAAGAGAAATTCAGTATTTCCTGCAGAATGATTTCATAGAACTGAATAAAACTGACCGGAGTTCGTCGTGTATAATTGTACCAAAACCAGATAATACTTTCCACATGTGCACTGACTATAGAAAGTGGACAGTGTGACTAAAACGGATTCATTTCCATTGCCAAGAATCGATGACTGCATTGATAAAATTGGAACTGCAAAGTATGCTACCAAATTTGACCTTTTGAAAGGATACTGACTAATTCCTCTAACGGAAAGGGCAAAAGAAATTCCGACAATCGTGACTCCAGATGGACTTTATCAACAAAAGGTGATTCCATTTGGAATGAAAGGTACTCCTTCTACTTTTCAACGTTTAATGAACAGTATTATATCTGGGCTAGGTAATTGTGATTTTTACATCGATGGTGTTATCATCTACAACGACACCTGGAAAGATCAATTTGAGACAATTCTGAATTTTTTTTAACAGACTCATTAATGCAAATTTGACACTTAATTTATCCAAAAGTGAGTATTGTCGTGCTCGTGTTACGTTTATAGAACATATCGTGGTACATGGACAAGTTAAACCTATAGATGTTAAAGACAAGGCTATCCCTCAATTGAACTTGGATATAAAAACAGACCTGCTTACCATAATGTTTAATCCAATGCATCCCAAAACACATATTATTTTGCTTTGCCTTTATCCGAAATAGGACCCGTTCATTAGTAACGCATATAACGCCTATAAGAAGGTTGTTGGCAATCTTGAAGACGAATCCTTGCGTAAACCAGTCGAATAATAAGTGGGACGTAGACGTAACAAGAAGTCGCTCAATTATTTCAGCTAATTGATTTTGAAATTCAGAAAGAATTTCTTTTACAAGACATATCATTTAACCAACCTTCAATTCACTCTTCCACTACATTTTGGTTTATGGAGAATCCAGTGGGTTTAAAAATATAAAAATAAAACTTTGTTGTCCTCGTTAAAGAAAGTTTTAATATATTTATCGATATTAAATCAATATTGTGTTGTTTCCATGTGTATCAGTTAATAAATATTATAAAATTCAAAATACTAGTGAATGATGGTGTATAAATACAGATTACTAGTGACTGAAGGTGTATATTTGATTTTTAAGAACTTCTTTCACAATAAATGTTGTGACCTCACGAAGTAGTCATATGCAGGCATTTTCCATGACGAACTATTATATTTTAAGACTCCTATATATTTTTATAAGTTTTCTATTTACCTATTCAACAGAGAACTAGGAAGTTTTAGTTTATAGCCTTACTTTAACTCACACGTTGGTCGTTGTTGACACAGATCGGTGAGATGATGGTTGACAACCGAGATAATATATTTTTTAAAAGTATGACTTGTAATTGACTTCGCTGTTTACAAAATGACATATATTACCAAAAATACAAAATAAAAGATGTGATGAGGTAAAGATGATGATTTTGTTTTCTTTTACGTCAAGTTAATTAATGTTTTTAACTACAATTTCGGCTATATATTAGAACAATATTACTCAGTTTAAGAACCGAATTTTATAAAACAAATTTATAACAAACTAAAAATGAAGAAAATTCTCCCGACCATGAAAACTTAACTGGGTGGTCTCTTATTTAAAGTCAGATATATGATTAACCACTGCAATTACCTATCTGTGTTTTATAACATTCTTTACTACCTTTTAGTATTTTAAATTGCAATACAGTGTACTGTGAAGTGAGTAAGATTAAATTTGTATGTGTCTGATACATGGTTTTTGCTTGATCAAAATGTTGCTGTTTAGGTCAAACTTCCTGGCAAAAGACAAGAAAACTCCAATATTATCTCACTCATCTATCTGAAAACTTATCTTTAGTTGCGATGAAAAAAAAAATACATTTAGTGGCTATATTCAAAAATGCCGCACTCGAGATGGTAATGTGTGGTGTACCATGAATTTCAGGCTTCCTCAAAAGTTAATTGTTTTATGACATCCTTTTAGAGGCAATATATTTTGAAATTACACCCCAAACTCACGTTACCGTATATGATTATGGGCTATGCTGGTGTTTTAGGCACAATATGAAGCTTAGAAATAAGAAATTTTAGAATGCCAAATTCTTAACTTTTATAACTACCCCTAAATTGACCACTCCCAACGTTACACATTGTCCTGAATATCCTGATGCATGTCAAGGGTTTAAATTTCATTATATCATTCCTTTATTCCCCACATATGATTTTAGTGATCAGACACACAATTCAATAACATTAAATTCAGATCCACTACAAATATGCCTGATAATTGACTTTGCAATTTACAAAAACGACAAATAAAACAAATAATGCAAAGTAAAAGATGCGATGAAGTAAACCATGATATATCTCAACTTAATTTTTTCCATATAATATAACAGGACTTTTTGGCTACAAACCAAAACAAGATCGCTTTTATTAGGTCAACTGGGGGTGTCGAGTTTGAAAAAATTCCATCATCATGGAAAATTAAATCATCGCTATTTTATTCAAAGTCACACCTGTGATTACACACGTTTGATTAACCAATCTATCTATCTATATATCTATATAGCTATCTTTGCTGTCAGGTTCAAATTACAGCATGATTCACTCCTGAGTAAGATTATTATTTTACAAAGCTGACGCATGGTTTTCAATGCCATCATAAATGTGCGTGTACACCCGGATCATAATTTGGGTGTACACAATGTTGATATTTAGGTCGAAACTTTCTGGTAAAGGACACAGGTAAATCCAAGATTATTTCACTCAGCTGAATACGTGATCGTTTTTTTAAAATATAGTTTTGTTAGTTTATTTTTTTGCGACAAGGAAGAAAACACATTTATTGGCTCGCTGTCAAGGCCAAACTCGAGATGGTGATTTGTAATGTATAATGAATCTGAGGCTTTCTCAATAGTTTTTTTTCCTTCTCTCGATGGAATCCTCTTTGCAACAATATGGTTTGAAATTTGAGCCATAAATGACGTTTTTTATATAAATGTGGGCTATTTTGGTATTTAAAGTATAAGATGAAGTTTAGAAATATGCAATTTTAGAATACCAACCTATTGATTTTGATAGTTACACCCAAATATACATTTCTCTGTTTGCACTGTCTGGTTCAAACCAGCAACAACTGGGCGGTTTCTATATAAACAAAGACATACTTTAGAATGAACCGGCCCCTCTTATCTAACACTTTTGTCAGGAAATTGTGATTGAACAAAGACATACATTAGAATGAACTACTTACTCCCTCTACTCTAACAAGTTTTGTCAGTAACGCTTTATTACACGAAAATAAACTACTTAGGTCATTGTTGAACTGTTAACATGCCAGTCACGTAAGTAGTAAATAGGGGCCCTAGGGCCTCAATGGGACTTAGCATTAAAAAGACAACCTGGGCAAATATAGCCTCAAGGGAAATTTAACATGGAGAAAAATCGGGGCAAATATAGCCTCAAGGGGAATTGAACATGGAGAAAAAATCGTGGGCAAACCTAGTCTAGGGGGGAATTGAACATGGGGGAATAAAGTGTGGGTCTATCTAGGGACAAGGGGGAATTGAACATGGGATTTTTTTATTTTTTTTTTTAAATTTTTTTAAAAAAAAGGGGTAGACAATTGAAAAGTCATTCTCTTTTCGAGAAATATGGGTGGCCCTGAAAAGGGCCTTTGGGTTTCTTCTTCTTTTTCTTCTTCTTCTAACACTTCCACTTCTTCAACCATCTTCTCACTTTTGTCACTATTCCTGTCTTCTTTTTCTCCTTTTCTGGCATCCAGTCAGGATGGCCTAGAGCTCTAAACTTTTCCTGAACTTTTATCCAATTCTGATTCAGCCTCTCAAACTCTGCCTGTTTCTTTTTGTTTTCCTCATCCTTTCTTTCTTTACTCCATGTCTCCTTTATCTTCTTTACTTCTTCCATCATTACTTTTCTTATTAATTCTTCAGCTTTCTTCAGCTTTTCCTAACCTCTTTTGACAAAGGGCCAATCTAGCCATTTCACCATTCCTTCCAAAAAGCACCTTACTTCTACAACATTATCCAAGGCCTCTTTTAACATTCCAATTTTGACATATGCAGGATTAATTAACCCTCTCAACGTCTTCACTTCTTCTTCTATTAACTCCTCTATCTTCTCCCTCGCTACTTTTAGTTTGTTAACAAAGTCCAGACTGTTTCTTATCCTCCATTCTCTTTCAATTCTTTCCACTACATATTCACTGTCTATCATCCAATAGTATGTTTCCTTTAAGTTGTTGAACAGGTCAGATACAGCTACCATTTTCTTTCCGTTATTCCGTAGAATGGTGCGAACGACGAACACTGTGGGTTCTTATAGTGAAAGCGCGGACGTGATGGAAAACATCCCCCCTAAAACATAAAATTGATCTTACCTAGATCATGATCAAACAACGCGCGGACGTGAAGGAAAACATCCCCACTTTTCTCATTTCATATAATAAAACCCAAACTATACTCTCCCCATACGCTAAGAAACAATAAAGAAACCCATAACCTACTATTCACACAAACTTACGTGAGAAGTTACAAACACAAACACCAACACATAAACACATACACTCGCACTATGAAAAAGACTTAGTGTTTATATTCACACTACTCTACCTACACACATTGGCAAATTGATCGTTATTTCTTTTCTTGAGTATTGGGTAGCCCTGAAAAGGGCTGTTGGTTTTTCTTTTTGAACTCCAGATGCACCTATCTAATGATGGCACCTTCCTGGTCTGGCGCCACACACGCATCTTCTTCCCCAGTCTCCTTTCACCTTTCTTCTTGGGAGTGCAGAGGCGGGATGATTGGCTTCAGCACCCCAATCCTCTGTCTCTGGTATCTTGTAAGTCATCCTCTCTCCTATTTTCTTTTCCTCCTCTTCCCTCTCTCTTCTCTCCTCCTCTTCCTTCTTTATTCTTGCCTCTTCTACTATGGCTTCCGCTGATAGTTCATTTACTATGCGCCTGGCATATTCCAGGTGCATCTGGAGTTCTAGCAGTTTCAAAATTCTGGTGTTCATTCTTCTGGTGCTGTTGATCAATCAACAAGGGTAGCTAGACTGCCGAGCGAGTTTCAATTTATACTGAAAGCGCGGACGTGAAGAAAAACATCCTCCTAAAAACATAAAAATGATCTTACCTAGATCATGACGAAAAAAAAACAACGCGCGGACCTAAAAGAAACACTCACTCACTTTTTATGCTACCCATTACTATTTTAAAATTTTTTTCATGAATCACTTCAATATACTATTCACATACGCAAAGCAATCCAATCAAACCCCAAATCTACTCTCCCCACACCTCAAACAGCCAAAAAAAACCATCATCTTAATCTACTATCCACACCAACGTACTCGAGCACTTACAAACACACAATCCTATATACAAACACATACACTCACATTTTAAAAAAAAAGAGTTAAGGTTTATTATCACACTACTCTACCTACACACTTTGGCAAATTGATGGTTATTTCTTTTCTAGAGTATTGGGGTAGCCCTGAAAAGGGCTGTTTTTTTGCTTTTTTGTTTGCTATGGCAATCTTTTTTAGTTTCTAAGAATGCGATGTCCTCTGAGGATAGACTTTCTGGCGATAGGTCTGCTTCTTCGGAAAGAGAAGAAGAACTCTTTGGTGTCGATACGACAATCGACAAAGCCTCTGTCAGGTTCAGGTTGTTGCTGCTGTTGTTGCTGTTGCTGTTGCTGCTGTTGCTGCTGCTGTCTCTGAAGTCTGTACTTCTCTGTCCATTCTTCTTTCTCCCTGTTCACTTCTTCTCTGAAGAGCTCTTCTATCAGGTCTTCAGTGACATTTAGCATTCTCACATTCTCTATCTCTTCTGGCTTCGGTATCAGACTGTGTCTGACCCTGTGCAAATTCACGTAGGCTTCGTTGAGCTTAGCTAGTTTGGAGCACATCTTTGTAGGAGGACGAATCGACAATGGATGGTTAGACTGGAAACAACCCGGTTCTTAAAGTCAAAGCGCGGACGTGAAGGAAAACATCCCCCACACGGTTTTCGAGTCGCAACGTTCAATGAGTGTTATGGGAGGGATAGAGAGAAGTGAAAGAGCATGAATCAAACATTCTTATAGCCAAACAAAAAAAGACAAAGGCATTTTTTTCAAAACACAACATTTTTTATTCAAAAATCACTTAATACTAACCAACAACAACTCTAACATTTTTAACAATAATCCAACATTATAACATCAAACATTTTTTTCAAATCACAAACATTTTTTCAATTCACATTCTACTTTAAACAGGGCTGACAACGTTGTGAATGAAATTGTGATTTCCACTGTTGGAAATCATTAGGCCATTGATGGACACTACGTTTCCTAGCTTGAGACAAAAGATAAGCATAATGGTCACAAAACCATCGATCTACTTTCACATCGTTTCTAGCAGAAGAACGAGGATCGAAATGAGTCACTAAATGTTCTAAGGAATAGCCCAGGCTGCGATGATGCAGAAAATACACACAGTACTGTCCACACACCAAGGAATCTGTGCCTTGTAATTTCACATTATTAAATCGGGTGGTTTGAGCATTTCTTCTCATAAAGTCGATGATATCGTCTTCCAAAGGGGGCAATCCGTACGAATCGAAATATTCCACACAGCCTTCTTGAGGAAAGTAGACGGCTACCCAGTGGGTTCCTGGGAGATGACTATCGTCCGTGTTGATCACGTAAGCTTGATGATCTTTAGGTTTGCGATGAGGGAGTTCATCTTTAGCACAGACGACAGGATTCCAAGAAGCCGTATACGAACTGTGGTTCAAAAGGTAATAAAGTTCCCAGGTATCCATTGTTTTGTGTGTTTTTTTCATCTTTTTTCTTCACAGGTAATAATATGTCATCAATTCGATCCTGACTTTTTGCTTGAAAATGTCTGACAAATAACCTTTTCTTCGTTTCGTGTCCTCACTCTGATTCAGGAGAGCTTCGATACGATGGATCTCTTGAGTGGTTAATGGTGGACAGGAATGTTCACGCAAGTCTTTATACCACTGATGCCACACGTCTTCGTCCGAGATGAGACTCCAAGCCTCGTCCAGATACTCGTCCAATTTTTCTTCTTGACTCAACATCAGGCATTTATCGTGTTGAATTTGACTAGGATGATCGTTTTGACATCCATAACACTCTTTCTTGATCAATTCCGTCATTTCTTCGGCCAAGTGTTTGGCAAAACAGCAGACTAAATGGGCTTCTTGTTCTGGCCATCTCGACTTCATCATGATATCTTCTTCGTCTTTGTCTTGGGATTCTTCTTCCACAGTTTGCTCACATTCCATCTCCAAAGTTTCTCCATTAGGTAAAGAGGGATAACAGTCTTCCATGGCTTTTAATAATCTAGAATGACTTCTCTCAAACTGTTGATTTCTATGGTATTATCAAATTCCGCATACAGGATGACGTTCACTGTCTGTTTCAGTTGTTCTGGCCGGGTTTTATAGGGTGGAAATGTCCCTCGTCGCTGCCTTGGTCTGGAGTGAAATCAAAAGCCCACAAAGCATAGCCTCCTGCATAAACTTCGTACGTAATGCCGTGACTGGTGTTGGTTCCTAACTGGCCGGTGGCTTCGTACAGGGACAAGTACGATCTCAAGCAATTCATCTTTGTGGGATCAAAGTCAGGTTCGAAAGGTCTGGTACACAAGGTCTTGCCATCGCGACTGACTTCGATTTTCTTCACCTTAAAGTGTTGAAAGTTGAAAGGATTTTTATTGAAGGCTCCGTTGAAGGCTTCATTCGCGACCATACCAAGGATTAAACGTTTGGGTAGCTGTCCTTGGAACAGATGATCTTCGATCATGGAATGATGGCTAGCGGGAATGGTGAACGTTTTCACTTCCACACGTCGTATGGGATACTTGGAGGTCGTTCTGCTCAACGTTTGACTGATTTCGTTACCTACTTTGGGTAACACTTCCACGCGTCGTACGTAGAGTTTGGCCTCCTCGATTTTGCTTTTAGGATTGCCATTCTTAATAGCATCACCATCAGCCAACAAATGGAAATCGGTACTGCTACGATTCAGTCTCAAGCGGACATTGACCCCGTTCAGCAAATATTTCTCTTGCAACCACATGTCCAAATGCAAACGATCCATCAGTTCTAAACTCTTTTCACCTAAGATTTTCTTTTCTCTTTGCACAAAGCCGTCATTGGTTCCATCTGTTTTGTCGAAATCGCCCGCATCGTCAGGTTCCCATAGCACACAAGCATTGAGATGAGTATCCTTGGCATCTGATCCGTACGTCAAGAGATTTTCCAGGTTGGCACGGTAAGGGTATGTATCCATGCTGCTGCTGACCAGTTTGTTATTCAAGTACAAGTCCACTGAGCTGAACAAGGAATGTATGAAATTGTTCACGGAAGCTATATTCTCAGTGTCTTCTACCCCATTACCATCCTTATCTAGAACTCTAGAACTTTGACTTTCAGGTACAAGTAACTGCTATTCAGATCGATGTAATCTTCGGGTTGTCCCTTGATTTCAAACTCGATGGGAGCGGAATCGGCCAATGAGGAGACGGGGTGAAATTCCACCCATTGGGATTCTTGCATGGTCATCATGGTGGGGGGCATGGCAAACAGATCCAGTTCCGTCTTGGAACAAACGCAAGATTCTCGGTGCATCATTTTGTTCTGTTCTTTCTCAATAATCGAAAACGTGTAAGTCTCGAACGGTTCTTCTTTTCTTGATCTTTCTCGCTTGAAGTCTGGTGAAAGGGTGTTTTCTTCGTCGTCTCTTTCTGCCTTGTCCTTGCTGAATGCCTGATTCGGTAGCGTGCAGGGCATTTATAGTTGTGTCTCGGCGACCCAAAAGGTCTTTACCCGTTTGCAGCAAGACATTTTTGCCTGCCCTCATGAAGGCTTCTTTAGGGTTTTGTTTGTCGATGATGACATTTTGGAGAAATTCTTTGCCTTGCGTCAGTGCCGCATCTTTCAAGGCGTGCAATCCGCGTGTCACCATGGGTTTCAACACCGGAGCCACCGAACGAAAGGCGGATTTTGACATGTCTCCTAAACCGTGTCATCGCTGTCGTGCAACCCCTCGGTACACTGGATACATGACTTACGAGTCGTGAGAAAACCGCTTTCGAAAATGGAGTTTCATCGTGACTTTTCCTTTGGTGAATGGAATATTTTGTCCCAAATATCCTTTTATAGCAATGTTGACCGTGTCCAAATAAGATTTGCTGACAGGCAAATAATGAGGATGGACAAATTCGCGGTGGACGTGGTAAGTTTTTCCACCTTCCTCGTCAGTGACCGTGGCAGAATTTACTTTGAAAGGAATGACACGCAGTAACGGCACGGAGGTGTGTCCCACCACGTTGTACTCCACCACATCGGAGTACACGAACATCAAATTCAGTCCTTGGTTCAGTTCTACCGGGAAACGAAAATACCTTGCAAAATGCATGTCGTTGTCAATCTCTGCTTTCTCAATTATTTTGGTCTGCTTATCCGTGACCAAATTGAGGTCTCCACCTAAAATGTCATACAATCGAGGGCAAAATTTAATACGTATACTTTTTTCGTCACTTTCAAATTTGATGAGTAGACGGTGAGACTGTTTGTGGTACTGAATGGTGACACGTTTTTTTTAGTCTGGTCAGAACTTTGTCAAAGGTTGCATAGAATTTGTCAGGGATGGCCTCCACCAGATGTTGACCACTAAAATAATGGCCTGAATTAATTTTAAAGTGATAAACGAAAAGAGGAGGAGAAGAGTCACTGCTGCGGGGTAATAGGTCCTTTGCAACATGTGAGTTATGTTGAGGACTGCCCGTCATGGTTTGCTGCAGTGCTGGGTCCAAAATTTCGACGTCAAAAGTGTTTTGCTTTTCGGTGACATTTTTGATTTGTGTTGGGTGAATCATTTCTACCAAAGCCACTTCCCAATGGGCTTCGTGATCTAAGGGGATGGCCTGAGGTAATTTGGCCGTGTAACAGTACAACGTGTTGTTGGGAAACACCTCCATGGAACTGTCACTGGGTAAGGTCAAGTAAAATTGGTTTTTGTGACTCATAATTCCAGAGTTCTGTGGCTGTCCGAGGGGTTACTGGACGTCAGAGGCGTGTCTCCGTCTAAAATGGGGTTCTGGTTGTGATTGAAGTGGTGACTGGCACTGGCACTGGACACAAGGTTCCCGGGGTTGCCGTTCGAGGTGAATTTCAGGGAGGGATTAGGAAGCAGGTAACCGATGCAACTGCTCAGTAAAATGGTCCACAATTGTTTGTCTCCTTGTTGCAAACTCAAATTGGCAATGGCTGCCCCGATGACACAATACACCACAAAGATTTGGCAGGAAAAGACGATTTGCGTTTTAGGCACACGGTCTCCACACCACACCCACAAGGGTTGTTTTTGTAAATCTTCCACAGAAGAACTCGGTGAAGCAGTGGTCGACGTAGCTGCGTCTGTGTGAAAAGGCATGATGGTCACTTCATTTTATAGTCGATGACTTGCGAAGCGTCGATCCAAGAATCAAAACTGGGTGGATATCCTTTCCAACGTACTTTGACTTCTTTGACACGTCGTTTGCCCACTTTACGGGTTCTGCGTTCGAGAATGCTTTCGATGTCGTACACGTCGTCTTCTTTTTTGGTGACACATTGTAACTCGGGCAAATAAAACGTTCCTTTGAGCACTTCTCCGTTCATGTCTTCCAATTTATAGACGGCAGGATGACGGCCATGCACTCGTCCAGTGACGCGAAACAATTCGGTCGTCCAGTTAGGTAAGTAACCTTTGTCGAAAGTGCGTTTGGTTTTGCCAATGCGCACCCAATCTCCTACGGCCAACTCTCCACTTTTCTTGGAGACAGCCCTCGTCGGGACGTACCAAACAGGCGCTCAAACACCAACACTTCGTTGTCGGGAGTCACGTCTTGGGGGCACGTCCGATGCTTCGATGGTAAGATTGGTTGTACGCTTGCACCAGGTGCGGTAATATGTCGATGTACTTCAGAGTGTGGTGATGCGTAAAATATTTCCACATGCGTTCTTTCAAAGTGCGTTGAAAACGTTCCACGATGCTGGCTTTGGTTTCGGGATTCTCGGTGGTAAAAAAATGAATGTCACATTTCTTTAATTCTTTTTGGAAAGCTTGGTTCAGAAATTCGGTGCCTTTGTCCGTTTGCCATCGAAGAGGGTGACGACCGCTTTGTTTCAACACCCGTTGCAGGGCTCGCACTAACTCGCTGCTCGATTTGGAAGTCAAGGGCACAACCCAGGCAAATTTGGAAAAGACGTCGATGACACAAAACAAATATTTGTAGCCACGATTGTAGCTGGCCAAATGAGAGACATCGGCTAAATCGGCTTGCCATTGATGATCGATGCCTTCCACTCGGGTGCGACTTCTGGCAAACTTGCGTCAGATGGGTTTGTGTAAAGTGTAGGTAGCTTGTTTTTGTAACCATCGTTGCACTTGAGGTAAACGGAGACTTTTCAGTCGAGTTTTGGCAGCACGATACAATTTTTGAACTCCTGCGTAGCCTGCAGGATGGGAGGGATCGTAGTAAATGCTGGGTAAGATCTTTTCCATTTTTTTTGTGTTCGTATGTTAATAAGACACCCACTCTTGGAGGATGCTACTCTTTTTCTCTTGGGGTATTTTCTTGGATTGCAATGCTTTGCGTGTGCGACCGGCAATAGGTGTTGAAGAGGAGGATGTCTGAGCGGGGGATATCGGTTCTTGTTTCACTTCTGTCTTCAATTCTGTCTTCACTTTCTTTTTCTCTTGTGATGAAGAAGGGGTGGCCATCATCTTTTTAATCCATCCAATTCTGGAGGTAGGTGGTGTTGTTAACTTGCGTACTTTTTCTGGTGGAGTTTGAAACCCTTCTTCTTCTTCTTTTCCTTTTTCTGTCTTGGTCACTGGTTGTGGTGGGACTGGTACTGGTACTGGTGATGGTGCTCGACTTTTCATCAAGGTCTTAAAATCTTTCAAAGTGGGTAGAGCTTTTTCGTCTAAAGCTTTCTGGTGAAAGAGTTGCAGTCGTTGCAAAAGTTGACCGTACTTTTGCAATTTTTCTGTTTCGGACAAATCTTGGCGATCCATCAAGGACTGCAATTCGTGTTGTAACTGGGACATCTCGCTCAAATTGGGATTGGGAGGTAAGTGCAGGGTGCGTTGTTCTTGCCAACGATGGTATTCCATCCATCGTTTGTAAGGCACTAAAGCCAGTTTTCGTCCATCCATGGGGTTGTCAGGGGTCGATTCTGAGATCTTGGGACTCCCAAGGGCCTTTTTATCTTGCTCCCACCAGTCCTCCCAACATGGTTCCCAAGACTCCTTTCAGTATGGGGCCTAACAAGAGGTGTAAAATGCCTCCACGTTGGACCAACATCTTCTTTTTTTTGACGAATGGGAATTTTCTTTTGAACCATTTGGCGAAGAACGTGACGATGTTTGCTTAAGCATTGTTTCTGGTGTTTGGACAAAGGGATCGTGCCTTTCAAAACGTTCAAACAACATTCGCACACGGTATCGATGACCTCTTTGGAGGCCGATTGAATGAGTTTTTTTCGTAGAGGTGGAGAAGCTTTGGACAGGACAGGTAACATGTCCCCATGTTTGACTAAACGTGGTGGTAGTGCTTTCCTTTTCTTTCCTTGGGGTTTTCTGGAAGGTGACATCTTTGAGTCTTCAGGAGCACCAAAAAACACTGATACCCCCGACTTGGTCACAGGCCTTTTTTATACTGGAACGCGTCGCCACTGATTGTCTTTACGTCGTATTAGGTTGAGGACAGGCATGACACGTCGTGCAGGGGTACGTAACGGACTAAATCGAGCCAGTTCTTGCTTGGACAAATCCAGTAAACTTTGTAACATGCCAGATCTTTCATGGACTTTGATTTTGGGAGAAGGTACTTTGTGAGCAGCAGCCACTGCCGCTAAATTGGAGGGTCCTGCCACTGGGGAAGTTCTTTTTGGGGTCATTAACGGAGAAGTTCTTGGTGTGATCAATGTCTCCATGTACTCTTCAGTTCTTGGTGTCATTAATGGAGAAGTGAATGAATGTGAGGCTGCCGGAGACGCAGTCACCGTCGTGGCAGGTCGTGGTTTGCGAGTGTAAGGTTGCGTCCTGGCCGAAGAAGAAGTGCCTCTCTTGCGACTAGTTTTCTTCTGTGGACTTTTCTTTTTCAGGGGACTTTTTCTCTGTTTCTTTTTCTGGAGGCTTCTTTTCTTTTTCCGGGGTGGTGTCTGGTAACAGGAGGGTCCCGCCACTGGAGAAGTTCTTCTTCTTGGGGACCTGGTCTTTTTCTTCTTCTTGGAGCTTCGTTGGACTTTCTTCTTGGGGATAACTTTGGGGGCATTAGGATCCCATCTTAAGAGAGAGCTAATGATGACCCCTCCTAGAGTACCGCTCCCTCCAGGTTTCAAAATGATTTGTTTTTTGGTTTGAGTGTCGATGCGGGGATCGGCCAGTTGGACCAAAGCGACTTTGTTTCGATCGAAAAAGCGTTTGGTTTGATGAGGAATCTGAATGATTCCTTGGAGTATTTGACGTGCCGTCACCGTGAACCATCGTAAGACTTCTTTGAGACTAGCTTCTAAGACACAAGCTCGTATTTGTGGATTTTTTTCTCGACTGATGCCATACAAGGCACGAATCAATTTGACGGGAAGATGCGACTGAAGGGACGTCATGTTCAAACTGTGTGAGACAGACGAAAAGTGTCTGAGGTTTTTATAGATTTTTTTATGGGGAGTGAAGTTAAATCGAGGACGGAGACGTGTACAGGACAGGCCCTCCGTCTTGGCACCAGTGGTGAAACAAGTGGGTACGAAATCGCAAATCCTCGGGGGTGGTAGGTTTCAAATCGACGAGTAAATAGGCGTGTGGAGTTTGAGTGGCATCGTCGTACGCCTGAGTCAGCCAAGGCGTTCCTAACTGCTTGGCTAAGACTTGCACTTGCGATTTATTTCGAGGGCTTTTAAACATAACCACGTAATGCGCATTGAGACTGATGGTGCGATGGGCTTTACTTTGTTGAAACACATTTTGGGTGATGTAAACGACACTGGCATTACGGTGATGCCCTTTGCGCGTGAACCACAGTTTAATTTCTTCTTCGTCTTCTCCTAACATGTCCTCGAAAATGACCAAATGGGTTTGACGGGAGTCAGAGACGATGCCGTCGTCTTCTTTAGGAATGCCTTCCACAAACACGATGGAATCGCCTTGACTTTCTCGCAAGAGGCTGTAGGCCGATTGCCACTCTTTGTAACACCACACGATCCGCTGAGGTGGCCGATCGATCAAATGATGTTTATGTTCGATCAAACGTTTGACGAATTCGGGTTTGCCTGAACCGCTAGGTCCAGCAATGAGCATGTTAAAGGGATGGCGAATATACAAAGCCTCCCAACTGGCACGATCTAAGTGTTCGTCGATGACTTTGACAGTAGAGGAAGAGGGAGCAGAGACAGCAGAGGTAGCGATAGTGTGAGAAATGTCACTTGTGACACGAAAACAAACAAGACAAGAGTTTATATACTTTTTTCAGAACACGTTTATTGAATGTTTCAAACATGAATTCGAAAGACAAAAATACATAAAAGCCAAAGGCTTAAGTACAAGGATAAATGGCACATGATAACCATTAACGTGGAATAAAGACAAGTGTCTGTACAACATGTTTTGGGTAATGTTCTAACCAGTTCTATAGTAGGGGGTAAGGTCACACAAGTGTCCTCCCGAAAGGGTCTTTCAGGCCTGTCCACGACAGTCCCGTCCTGGGTGACGGGTTCTTCTGGCACCGTCACTAACACGGGTTGAAAAGTAACTTTTTTCCTTGAACAACTCTCGTGCATACTGGGCCACTTCTTGGGTCCAAGCCTCAAAATCCCATTCTTTCCAGGCACGGACATCTGTCCAATGGGGATGTAAGTCACAAGCTACACACACGTCGTCATACACGTCTTGGGTAGCTAAAAGTTGACGAATCTTTTTTTCCCGTAGAGGTCGAGATGTATCCAGATGAAAACGCAAGGCTTTGAGCAAAAGGAGTTTTTCGTGACCATTTAAGGCCATGGAGGTGATAAGTACTGATCGTAAAGAGTCCACAAAGAATCGGCTGGTAAACGAAATCCCAGAAAACAAGTCACTAAGACACACACCACTTGTCGTCCCAAATTGAATGGATACAGTCCTTGCAATAATCGATGGTAATGATCCACGGTTTGAATATGGTCATTGATTTCCTTCCACGGAATCTGTTCAATAATATGTGACATAATCCGTGGCATGGCAACCTGATTTTATAGTGTCTTTGTTTCGGAAGCAATAAAGGTAATTTCTGACTAAACATGTTCGTTCTCCAGTAGGGAATTTAAATGTTACATACTGTAACTGAAACGTCAGAGTTTGTCTAGATGTTTCGTCTTTTTCTATGCAGATTCCATGTAACAAATGTTGGTAATCCTTTAACCCGTCTTCCTCAATACGTTGCAGTAAGTGAATCTCGAAGTAACCAAAATTACGAACGTCTAGTTCATCATCATTCACAAACTGAAAGTGTTCAACAAGGTCTGACCACTGAAAAAATTTCTGACGAATCAGTCCTCTTATACCATTCAGGTACCAGTGGTTAAAGATCTGGTGACGTAACTGATGCAATTGTTCTTTACGTTCCACTTGTATTTTTGACCAGTTCTCGGTAAATCCTTTCTCTCAACTCCTCAGGCAAGCCCAAAATGTTCTCTTGTAAAGTATCCATAAGTATATACACTGTTTTTGGAATCCTTGGGTGGTGGCCAATAGCCTCGTTTACCTTTGTGCCTGATGTAATATCCACTCATAATCAGTCTTCTTATACTTTGGAACAAAGCATAATTTAAAAACGGTTGAATAACTTTGCGTTTGCGTTTCACTTGTATTTTGATCAGTTCTCGGTAATTGCGTTCTCTCAACTCCACAGGCAAAGCACGAATGTTCTCTAGCAAAGTATCCATGAATAGGTCATACTATATCCTCTTTGGTCTGACACAAGAAATGTACTGTTTGCACAAATATGGTTTCAATTCATTGTCGAATCTAAATCGTTTAGTTACTAATTTACACGTTACAATTCGTCCAGAAGTTTCCTCTTTCACCAAGTTGACATTGTGTACAAGATGTTGGTAATTCGTTAACTCTTCCTCTGGAATTCGATGCAGTACGTTTACAATGTAGTAGATAGAATCGTCAATACCAAACCATTCCTTTTTAAAACCAGGGGGTCGTTGATCAATGTCTGTCCAATGGAACACTTTCAACTCAATCAGTCCTTGTATAGCATTCAGGTACCAGTGGTTCAAACACCGGTGACGTAACGGATGCAATTGTTCTTTACGTTTCACTTGTATTTTCACCAGCTCTCGGTAAATGCGTTCTCTCAACTCCACAGGCAAAGCACGAATGTTCTCGTGTAAAGTATCCATGAACAGATTATGGTAAGTTACTTCAATGTCTCGGTCCCACTAAGGGTAAGTAATGACAATTCGGTGACCATCGAGCATGTTCTACGTAGGCCGAATCTTGCGGTTCCCAGTAATGAAGTGACACACCGCAACTGAAGCACTTGACTTTATCTCCTTCGGCCAAGTAGAAAAATCCGGCTCTGGCTAATTCTTCGGGGGTCGGTCCTCCCAGATACTTAGGCCATTTTCCTTTGAACGATTGAAGACGATTTTCAAAGTCGCAGTATTCCGACAAACGCACAGGAAACGAATATTCGTCTTTCACAGGATCGGTCGATGAGGGTTGGGTGACATGAACAGGAGTTTGCTCAGGGCTGGATGACATCCGTAGGGGGGTAGACGTGAAAGTGAACATTCCCCTTTAAAACGAAACCCAGTAAAATATCCAAGAGGACGAGCGGCATCACTTTCGCATCCCTCAGGTTGGACAAGCACAGCATCCCTTTCCATGATAGGGGTAGTGACACTAAAGTTCCCATGATGCTTTACGGAATCGCTAAGGTCACAACGTACAGCATCGTACCCATCGCAAGGCTCACAATCGCATTCCACTTCAGAAGCCTCACACTTGAATTGTGCCTTTCTAAACAACTTGTTTTGTGTTTCTCTGAAAGTATTCATCTTGTTCGCTCGATCTTGGTAGTCCCAATGAATTATCGATCTTGACCATAGCCCCTTTTTATACTAGTCACAATGCAGTCTCCAGCTTGTACATCTTTCCTTTTTTACGTTTTTTATGTCTTGTTTTGGAAGGTACCGTCTCTAAGGTACCGTCATAATTATACCGTAGTGTGATGGGTGGAAAGGCCATAGAAAGGTAAGGGCAGTGCGGACACCATCGAGTATGTTCCAGAATAGCTGAATCTTTATAGATACATAGATCCATTCGTAACTTCAGTCCGCAAGCGAAACACTGTACCTCGTATCCCAATCCTGACTCAGGTCCCAAGTAGACAAATCCTGTTCTAGCTAAAACATGCGAAGAAGGTAATCCTTCCCTATCCGTAGGCCATTTCTGAAACGTGTCCAATCGACGGGCACAATCACAATAGTCAGGTAAGAAGACCGGAAAATAGTAGGGTTTGAACTTGGAGTTCTCATCGGGTTTCTCACTCGATTCTTGCTGTGGCGAAGTCATCTTTCTGGTGGGTAACTATCCTCTTACAACCAATGTTTTATACCAACGTGTCCATACGGCAAAGTAAAGTGGTTGTGAAGTCGCACTCGCTTCTGGTACACGATTTCATAGACTTTTTCCAAGGGTCGACTGACGATGTGATGAGTGGGTAAACGTACAATCTTGTTGGGTTGATAGGTGGTCACTTTAAAGTGTTCATCCTCTCCCGATTGCAAGGCTTCTTTCAATGCCCCAAAGTTGACCACACGACTGGTACGATAATTCAGAGTCAGTCCTTTCACTTTGCACGTCGTGTGCACTTCTCCTTGTTTGTCCCGGTATTCGTAGCCATAACCTTTGGGACCGCCACTGACGAAATTTAGGATCTTATCGTCGGGATGCTCGTCTGTCCAGGCTCCTAAACGGTCTCCTTCGATGTTAGGGTGCTGTTGACTCGGGTTATGGATGTAAATGCAACTGTCCGTGTCCAAATACAGGACGCGTTCCCCTAACAGTTCTAAAGCTTCGTACAATTTTAAGCGAGCATGAGCTGTCACGTAAGCCGCAATGATGACATTTCCAAAAGGGTCGTCTTGTACAAAGTCCAAATCTTCTTCGTAATTGACCAAGATCAAATCCTCTCGAACGACGTCCACTTGTTTCATGTATTTGGTTTTGTCGTGAATCATCTGGAAGTAGCGGGAAGGTTCTATCAAATATTCCGTCTTGGGTAAGCACGGTCGTTGTGCCATTTTACCCCACAAGCAATTCAACATCACTTTGGCAAACGATCGCCTGCCTTCGTTTTTCTCGATGTGGTCTAAAGAGATGCCTTCTTGTTCATAGTATTTCTCTTTGAATTGTATTTGGTCTTCGGGAGTGTGACACCAGGAAGGATAGCCGCTGGCTTCTTGTTTCAGTTTCAAAAAGGCATCCACGTAGTCAGCGAACATGCCTTTCTGACTGGGATCACCCTTGTGGTATTGTTGTGTCTTGGGAAAGTGGCAGATTTCGTACACTTCTAACAGTTGGTATCCCATGTCCAGAGCTTTGAACAATTCTACGCTGACCGAGGTTCCCGTCAAGGCCCGTTCTTCCTGGCTGTGATGGCAAGGTTGGTCTTGGTTGCACGTTTCGGCACAAGTACCGCACAATGGAAACATCAGTTTGCCTTGACAATGGTGAGCTACGACGGGATGGTACAAGTCCGTCAGGCAAAACTTTACACTTGATCAAGCCTTCGTATTGTCGAATGTTTTTCAGGTCGATGTGTTCCGTTAACAACTGCGGGTGCCCTACAGGAAAGCGACAATATTTGCACACGTAGGGATACAGCGAACACACGTCCAAGTATTTGATTTCTTCTCCTTTCTCTTCGTCGGCTTGGTACAGCAAACAGGTGGCATTGGTCCTTCCTCCGTACAAACTGTCCCTCGGGTTCAGCGGGTCCATGAACTGGTAACTTTCCACGAGGCGTTTAAACTAGGGATCGGTTTTCATACGGTGATCGTATTCGTGTTCCCACATTTCCACCACTTGGTATCCTTCCTGTTCTAACTTCAAGCGTCGCTGACAAGTGTCCTTGTACAAGTCTTCCATGGTTCGTTGCAAAAACTGATTTTTAGTGCCACGGTCAGGGTAACAGACGGGACATCCGTGAAATAAGCAACCGTTAAACTCGTACACGATCTTGGGGTTTTCTAAGTCCCAGCCATCGACCGAATACTTTCCGATGGTCTTTTCACCCCCTCCGTTGCGGGAATACTGAATCCATTTGTCTTCCTTGTCGCACAAGTAATGTAACCAGCGTAGGGCTTTGACCGAGTATTGACGTTTGACAAAGTGGGTCGTTTGGGGAATCATGACAGCCACGGTCTTTTCAGACATGAATCGTTGCCGGCACACTAAGGAACACGCTTTGGCAATGGTGCAAGCTTCTTTCAAAGGATCGACCCCTCCGTGTTCCATGAACAGTTCTCGAAATTTTCCACAGCAACGCCGTAAAATGTCCACGTCGAACGACAATACTTTAGCATTTCTTCCTGAAAGTCGAAAGGGTCCGAGGCATGAGCCTGGTACCAAGCGTAGAAAGCTTCTCGTTGTTCGGTACGCATGTTGTCGGGGTCGTAATAGTGAGCCTCAGGTAAATGGGGTAGAACGGCGTGTTGATTGGCTTCCGTATTGAAAAAGTGTGGAAAGTACCCTTTAGCCATTTCTGTCATTCCAAACGTTTTAGGCATTCGGCTCAAAGGCATGGCCAAATAGCTCATCGAATCTTTAAACTGTACTTGTCCCACTTGCATGAAAATGATTTTGGCTCCGTTCAAAGTCACTTTAGGACGCTCGGTGCCTTGATCCGTATAGTACCTCAAAAGAAACTGTTCATCGTATCCGGAGAAATTGTGAGCCATCACCGTGGCATGACGATGACAATCTCCGTAACGTTCGATGTCCTCTTGGCTCCACGTCTTGTCGATGGGGTCTAAGACCCATTGGGCAAAATCGGCTAACGTGTTCGGTCCTCGAAAGATTTTTTCACGCCCTCCAGGAATCTTGCTGCAGTGAGGGCAATGACTGAAGATAGGTTCTTGAATGCACTTCTCGCACGCTCGATGAGCCACGCAGAAATTAGGAATATGAATGCCGGTCTCTTGCATGCATTCGAAATCGAAAAAGATGAAATTGCCTTTCTTCTTGTGACCGTCCTCTTTCTCTGGTGGGGGTTGGTATTTTTGCACGTAGCATTGGTGTTCCAAGTCCACGATGTGGTGACAAATGTGACATTTTTTCTTTCCTCGACATACGTGTGCCTTGGTACTATTGGCACGTAGGCTTTGTCCACAGGTAGGGCACATTCTCAGCAGTTGACAAGCACATTTCTGCTGTGAACCTTGCGTCTTCAAATGTTGTTGGTAACAGGTAGGGCTGACAAACGTGCGCAGACAAGTTGAACAAGGCACTGGTTCTTCGCTCAGACAGGGTGGAGAGGCTAAACATCCTGGGCATTTCATTCCACAATGCTTGTGTTGCTCTCGATTGTTATAACCATAATCACATTTCTCACAATAATAACCGTATCCCAGGAATCCGGTGATGGTGGTAATGGTATCGAAATGGTCATCGTGATAATAAACATGAATGTATTTTCCGTCCTTAAAGTCTTGTCCTCGAAACAACAGAGGTCCGCGCATTTCTTGAGGGTGCACTTTCAAGGTGTATCGTGGAGCTAGGACATCCTGCAATTTTTGCATCTCAGGAATGCCACAGGGTGTGTCTTTGGACAGGCCAGCTTGTTGCAACAGGAGTTCTGCTTCGTTTCGTTGTTTGGCTCGATAGGAACGTTGAATAGTGTTCCAGGTTCTTTTCCATTCTACCGTGTCGTTCTTGTTGGCATAGGTTCGTCCCACCACGATGGCACGGGCTAAACACATCTGGTCATGAGGGTTGTTAATTCGGACGAGACTCTTTTTGGTGTTGCGAAGGTCGTCCACCAATAACATCTTTTTGCGTCCAGTCCATTGAGGAGGAGAGACGTGGGTCATGTCCAGTGTGGCTTTACCATCGATGATGTCAAACTGATCATTAGATTGTTGTACGTGTTGAATCTTATCCATGACTTTGGAAGCGATCAATTCTGCAGGGGTGCTAAACTCGATCCAAACAGGGGATTTCAAACCATCGTGTTGTATGGAAAGTCTCAAGCGATCGTCTTCTTTGGGTTGACATTGTCGCTTGAGTGAGGTGAGCAAAGAATCCCACACCCCAGTGATGAACACTTCTGCTTTCTTTAACGGCACTTCAGCCTTGAAATCTTTAAACTTCACCGTGTATTTGTAAGCCGTGGTTCTAAATTTTCTAGAGGAGCGCTTTTCCGTCTCTCGAATGGAATAGCATTTTTCAGGGTTGACTAAGGGTGGTGAACTTGGTTTAGAGGTTTCAATTTCTGGTTCACTCATGTCCTCTTCAAAATCACTGGCATGAATTTGTGCCAAGATTTCAGCCCTGGTTTGAGGCGATAGATCACGTTTCTGCCTCTTACTTTCTTCTTCTTCTTTCTTCTCAAATGAATAGGATCGTTTCATCTTGAGTGAAAAACGTCAAATGACTCAAGTTTAATCACCATAGACTAATTTATAGTCATGGCAGACCAGCGTATAAAAAAGGGGTGTGTGTCTTGTCCTTTCACTATTCATTTCACTCTCAAGCCGAGCACAACGATGGAAGAGACTAACCAAATCGAACGTTTCGTCAGAGCTTTGCGAGGGGTCATTAGAAAATTCTCTTCAGACCAGCCCACGGACTACTCTCCTTCCTTTCGAGATAAAAGTCAAGATACTTGCTATATCTGTCAGAAGAAAGGCCATTGGTCTTCAGAGTGTCCAGACCGTCAAAAAAGAAAAAAAACAGTGGCTAAAAAAGACAAAAGTAAAGATACCTGTTATTATTGTAAAGAAAAAGGACATTGGTCTCCAGATTGCCCAAAAAAGAAACAAGAGGAATCAGAAGAAAAGAGGAATTCTTCAGAAGAAGAGAGGGATTCTTCAGAGGAAGAGAGGGATTATTCAGAGGAAGAGAAGGATTCTTCTGAGGAAGAAAGAAGACAGGTGAAGAAAAAGAAACAGGAGAAGAAAAGAAGAATGGAAGAAAGCGAGGAGGTAGAAGAGGAAAAGAGTGTGACGGTGAAGAAATTTAAAAAACAGAGAGACTAAACAAGGAGAAAGAAGAAGTCAATGAACTTTTAATTAAAGTGTTCTGTTGTGAATTGTGAATTGGATTGTAAAAATGGAGAAAAGAATAAATTGATTATACAAGGTAAGTGTCTTTGAGTTTTGATTTTAAAATAAGAAGCTACACTCACGCACTCATACAAAGACACGTACTATAAGGGTAAAATGGGTGGGGTTTTTTTGAGTTATTGGCAAATTGAAATTGTATTTCTTTTCGAGAAATGTGGGTGGCCCTGAAAAGGGCCTTTTTATTTTGGTGTAGGGGTACGTTTAACTAATCAACTTTAACTGCCTTAAGCCTTTGCCACGGCCAAGGCCTACTTCTGGACTGCGTAATGTTGATGATGATGATTGGGTTGAAATCACTAAGGGCGGTACGGTAGGCTTAGTCACAGGGTTGACGTGTTTAGCTCGGGAAGGTCGTATTCTCTTCGGTCGTAATAAAGAAGTCTGATACATTTGTTTCAGACTTCTTAACTCCGCTAAAATGTCCAACAGTGCCGTGACCGTTTGATTTTCACCCTCTTGTTTCTTTGCTGCTACTTCTTCTTGCTGTTGTTGCTGTTGTTTTTTTCTTACCTCTTCTTCTTGCTGCTGTTGCTGTAGAAGAAAAGCTTGTTCCGCTTCCTTTTGTCGTTGCATAAATTTCTCCAATTCTTCTTTCTGTCTCTGTCTAAAATTCTCCACTTGCGGTTATGAAGGTGACGAAGGTTCCGGAACAAATTCTTGTGAGGTAAGAAAATCCACAAAATCCCAATTTACCTCTTCTGAAATGACACAAGGGTGGATGATTCGACCACAGTCGAATCATCCACCCTTGTGTCTTCCATGGTGTTTAGAACGGACATGCTCATGTATGTCCGATCCAAGTGGACCATTGTCCACAGGACAAACACCAGTCTGTGGATACGTAGGATCTACGTAGAAAGACAAGGATGCCTCAAAAGAGTGCTGATTTACGTGCCAACAGTGAGACGCAGCCTAAGGACAAGAAGAAGACCAATGCGGTGCCCTTTATGTTAATGGATACATTAACATAAACCCAAAGGCCCTTTTCAGGGCCACGCATATTTCTCGAAAAGAGAATGACTTTTCAATTGCCTACCCTTTTTTAAAATTTAAATTTAAATTTAAATTTTAAAAAAAATTCAAAAAAAAAAAAATCCCACCCACGATTTATTCCCATGTTAAATTCCCCTTGTACGTAAAGTGACCCACGATTTATTCCCATGTTAATTCCCCTTGTACGTAATCTGACCCACGATTTTTCTCCATGTTAAATTTCCATTGTACGTAATCTGACCCAGGTGTGTTTTTAATGCTAATTCCCATTGTACGTAATGTATCCCCATTCACTACTACTATTGTATTTTTGTCAATTTTCCGTTCTATTTTATGATCTTGTATTATCATGAATTTGTTTAATCTGATGTAATCTCTTTTTAAGAGGAAATAAAGTCAGTCAGTCAGTCAGTCAGTCATACATACATACATACATACATACATACATACATACATACATACATACATACATACATACATACATACATTCATACATACATACATACATACATACATACATACATACATACATACATACATACATACATACATGTTTCCATAAGCAGTGGAAATAATGATAAGAGTAATAATAATGATACGTGTCATCATGGCGAGAAATAATAATGATAAATATCATCATAATAAGTAATAATAATTGTCACGGAATTAAATTCTTATATTTATTGAATACATGTACTCTGGTTTCATTTTTTCTGTACAACGATACCCTTGGGTGATTTATGTATATTGTGCCGTATTTCGAAATAGTGAGTTAGGTTCATCCCATGCCTCAAGTGCGAAATGCTCTCGATGGGACGAACCGAATGCCTACAATGCACATATTACATCTGCGTATAAATACCTCAACGTAGGTAAATCTCTTTACAATACTGATGGTCTTGACAGCCAGCAGACTGCTTCAAGATGACTATTCATTTTTGCGCATACAGTAGAAAATGCCACCCAAGCAGGCTGCAGGGAGCAAGTTTTGAAGATTTGAAGATCGCAAGATTACTATACACCCAAGGAGAGGTATTTCTCTTCTCTACTTGCAATCATGCAAACAACAATTAGTAATTTACACATGACGAAACATACTAATCTGATCAAATGCAACCATAATTTAGCCCACCTTTTATATTATAAAAGCCCTTATAAGAACTATAACCCTGAGCAGAAAAATGGCAACCAACGCTTCGTCTAACATTAACGGTGAAACCTTTCTAAAACAAAACTTCAAAACTGGAGAGGAAGAAATAGAGCACTGGCGTTTGTTCAAGGCCTACCGTGACCCATGGTCACAGGCCATATAATTTTCAGAAATCCCCGCACTAGACAGATCTAGAATATGGATACTCTCTCCAAAATAGGGAGAGGGATATTAATTATATATCCCCAAAAAGGAGCTTTTACTCCCACAGGGCAATATTGTCCTATGTGAGAGAGAGGCCAAAGTAATACCTACCCTCCAATCACCAAATTAATTCAGAAAAAAATTACGGATATATATGTATCCAGCTTCCCCAAGGAAATACCTTTAAATGTATTCCAGGAAGACTTTCAAAGGCGCACAGGCCTCAAAGTACATAACGCAAGATATGACACCGACAAAACAATGCCAGGACTTTGCACAGGAAATATAATTGTCAAAATAGCAATACAAGATGCACCCAAAATCTCAGAATTTTGCCAAATGTTTGGTCTCCCAATACAACCGTGGTTCTACAACTGCCACATGATACGTCATATGGCGGTTGTGGGAAAGTAGGTCACGATAGGCTAATAACAAGCAGCAAGACCTTGAATTAGAATTAGATCTTGATCTAGATCTAAATAAAGAAACACAAGAGAAAGCAGATATAACACATGCACAAGCTACAGCTAGCACAAGCCACAAAATATATCACGCAATACTCCCAAAAGACAAAGAACCAGAACAACAACAGGAAACAACAGTAGTTAAGTGGGACGATTCAGCCTCAATGGGAATTAGCATTACAGACCCCCCCCCCGGGACTGTTTAGCCTCAAGGGAAATTTAACATGGACGAAAAATCGTGGGACTGTTTAGCCTCAAGGGGAATTGAACATGGGAATATGGAAATTTAACATGGACGAAAAATCGTGGGACTGTTTAGCCTCAAGGGGAATTGAACATGGGAATATGGAAATTTAACATGGACGAAAAATCGTGGGACTGTTTAGCATCAAGGGGAATTGAACAATGGAAACTGAACATGATGGGACTGTATAGCGTCAAAGGAATTTAAATAGGGTGGGACTGTATAGCCTCAAGGTATAATGAACATGGGATTTTTTTTTTTTTTTTTAAATGGGGTAGGCAATGGAAAGTCAATCTCTTTTCGAGAAATGTGGGTGGCCCTGAAAAGGGCCTTTGAGTTTATGTTAATGTATCCATTAACATAAAGGGCACCGCATTGGTCTTCTTGTCCATTGGCTGCGTCTCACTGTAGGACCGTAAATCAGCACTCTTTTGAGGCATCCTTGTCTTTCTACGTAGATCCTACGTATCCACAGACTGGTGTTTGTCCTGTGGACAACGGTCCACTTGGATCGGACATACATGAGCATGTCCGTTCTAAACATCATGGAAGACACAAGCGACGAGAACAGGTGAATCAATGCAGTGAACTGCGCTCATTTATAGGTAGAGGTAGGATTGAAACGGATTGAGTTCATTCACCAATCCAAACACGCGTTACAAAATTCAGTCAGCCCGCATCCAATCCGAAGACAGCAGTCTGTGACGTCAGTTGGTCTATATAGATTCGCTAGCGCTTGTGTGCAGTCAATCTATGCGACAGTGATTCAACATGACGGAAATTCAGAAAACGATCCATTGGGGTGCACCAACAGGGGAAACTGCCCAAGGGAACCCGGACTTACTTTCAGAAGAGGTGAATTGGGATTTTGTGGATTTTCTTACCTCGCAAGAATTTGTTCCGGAACTTTCGTTATCCACTTGGATCGGACATACATTAGCATGTCCGTCCTAAACATCATTGAAGACACAAGGGTGGATGATTCAACTGTGGTCCACATCTTGAGGCGCCGAGAACAGGTGAATCAATGCAGTGAACTGCGCTTATTTATAGGGGTAGGAAGGATTGAAATGGATTGAGTTCATTGACCAATCCGAACACGCGTTACAAAATTCATTCAGCCCTCATCCAATCCTAAGAGAGCAGTGTGTGACGTCACGTGGTCTATATAGATTCGCTAGCGCTTGTGTGCAGTCAATCTATGCGACAGTGATTCAACATGACGGAAACTCAGAAAACGATTCATTGGGGTGCACCAGCAGTGGAGACCGCACAAGGGAACCCGGACTTACTTTCAGAAGAGGTAAATTGGGATTTTGTGGATTTTCTTACCTCACAAGAATTTGTTCCGGAACCTTCGTCACCTTCATTACCGCAAGTGGAGAATTTTAGACAGAGACAGAAAGAAGAATTGGAGAAATTTATGCAACGACAAAAGGAAGCGGAACAAGCTTTTCTCCTACAGCAACAGCAGCAAGAAGAAGAGGTAAGACAAACACAACAAGAAGAAGTAGCAGCAAAGAAACAAGAGGGTGAAAATCAAACGGTCACGGTACTGTTGGACATTTTAGCGGAGTTAAGAAGTCTGAAACAAATGTATCAGACTTCTTTATTACGACCGAAGAGAATACGACCCTCCCGAGCTAAACACGTCAACCCTGTGACTAAGCCTACCGTACCACCCTTAGTGATTTCAACCAAATCATCATCATCATCATCAACAGTACGCAGTCCAGAAGTAGGCCTTGGCCGTGGCAAAGGCTTAAGGCAGTTAAAGTTGATTGCTTAAACTCACCCCTACACCAAAAAGGCCCTTTTCAGGGCCACCCACGTCTTTTGGAAAAGAGATACACTTTCAATTGCCAATAACTCAAAAAAAAAAAAAAAAAACAAAAAAAAAAAAAAACATTTTACCCCTATAGTACGTGTATATGAGTGCGTGAGTATAGCTTCTTATTTTAAAATCAAAACTCAAAGACACTTACCTTATATAATTAATATATTCTTTTCTCAGTAGGTACAATCCAATTCACAATTCACAACATAACACTTTAAAAAGTTCATTGACTTCTTCTATTTCATTGTTTACTCTCTCTGTTTTTTTAACTTCTTCACCGTCACAGTCTTTTCCTCTTCTTCCTCCTCACTTTCTTCCCTTCTTCTTTTCTTCTCCTGTTTCTTTTTCTTCACCTGGCTGCTTTCTTCCTCTGAAGAATCCCTCTCTTCTTCTGAAGAATCCCTCTTTTCTTCTGACTCCTCTTGTTTCTTTTTTGGGCAATCTGGAGACCAATGTCCTTTTTCTTTACAATAATAACAGGTATCTTGACTTTCGTCTTTTCTAGCCCCTGTTTTTCTTTTTTGAAGGTCTGGACACTCTGAAGACCAATGCCCTTTCTTTTGACAGATATAGCAAGTATCTTGACTTTTATCTTGAAAGGAAGGAGAGTAGTCCGTCGGCTGGTCTGAAGAGAATTTTCTAATGACCCCTCGCATAGCTCTGATGAAACGTTCGATTTGGCTAGTCTCTTCCATCGTTGTGCTCGGTTTGAGAGTGAAATGAATAGTGAAAGGACAAGACACACACCCTTTTATATACGCTGGTCTGCCATGACTATAAATTAGTCTATGGTGTTTAAACTTTGAGTCATTTGACGTTTTGTACTCAAGATGAAACGATCCAATTCATTCGAGAAGAAAGAAGAAAAAGTAAGAGGCAGAAACGTGATCTATCGCCTCGTAGCAGGGCTGAAGTCTTGGCACAAATTCATGCCAGTGATTTTGAAGAGGACATGAGTGAACCAGAATCCGAACACTGTAAACAAAGTTCACCACCCTTAGTCAACCCTGAAAAGTACTATTCCATTCGAGAGACGGAAAAGCGCTCCTCTAGAAAATTTAGAACCACGGCTTACAAATACTCAGTGAAGTTTAAAGATTTCAAGGCTGAAGTACCGTTAGAGAAAGCAGAAGTGTTCATCACTTGGGTGTGGGATTCTTTGCGCATCGCACTCAAGCGACAATGTCAACCCAAAGAAGACGATCGCTTGAGACTTTCCATACAACACGACGGTTTGAAATCCCCTGTTTGGATCGAGTTTAGCAGACCCGCAGAATTGACTGCTTCCAAAGTCATGGACAAGATTCAACACGTGCAACAATCTAATGACCAGTTTGACATCACCGATGTAAAAGCCACACTGGACATGACCCACGTCTCTCCTCCTCAAGGGACCGGACAACGCAATAAGGTGTTATTGGTGAACGACCTTCGCAGCACCAAAAAGAGTCTCGTCCAAATTCACAATTCTCAAAACCAGATGTGCTTAGCCCGAGCCATTGTGGTGGGACGAACCTATGCCAACAAGAACGACACGACAGAATGGAAAAGAGCCTGGAAAACTATTCGACAATCGGACCGAGCCAAACAACGAAACGAAGCAGAACTCCTGTTGCAACAAACCGGACTGTCCAAAGACACAACCTGTGGCATTCCTGAAATGCAAAAATTGCAAGATGTCCGAGCTCCATTCTACACCTTGAAAGTACCCCCATAAGAAGAGCGCGGACCTCTTTTGTTTCGAGGGAAAGACTTTAAGGACGGAAAATACATTCATGTCTATTATGACGATGACCATTTCGATACCATTACCAGTATCACTGCATTCCTGGGATACGGTTACTACTGTGAGAACTGTGACTATGGTTATAATAATCGAGAGCAACACAAACATTGTGGATTGAAATGCTCAGGATGTTTGGCCTCTCCACCCTGTCTGAGCGAAGGACAAGAAAGAGTACATTGTCCTGCTTGTCTGCGCACATTTGTCAGCCCTGCCTGTTACCAGCAACATCTGAAGACGCGAGGCTCACAGCAGAAATGTGCTTGTCAACTGCTGAGATTGTGCCCTACCTGTGGACAAGGCCTATGTATCAATAGTGCCAAGGCACACGTATGTTCAGGAAAGAAAAAATGTCACATTTGTCACCACATCGTGGACTTGGAACACCAATGCTACGTGCAGAAATGCCAGCCCCCACCAGAGAAAGAGGACGGTCACAAGAAGAAAGGCAATTTCATCTTTTTCGATTTCGAATGCATGCAAGAGACCGGTATTCACATTCCTAATTTCTGCGTGGCTCATCGAGCGTGCGAGAAGTGCATTCAGGAACCTATCTTCAGTCATTGCTCTCACTGCAGTAAGATTCCTGGAGGACGTGAAAAAATCTTTCGAGGACCGAACACGTTAGCCGATTTTGCCCAATGGGTCTTAGACCCCATTGACAAGACGTGGAGCCAAGAGGACATCGAACGTTACGGAGATTGTCATCGTCATGCCACGGTGATTGATCACAATTTCTCCTGATACGATGGACAGTTTCTTTTGAGGTACTATACGGAACAAGGCACCGAGCGTCCTAAAGTGACTTTGAACGGAGCCAAAATCATTTTCATGCAAGTGGGACAAGTACAGTTTAAAGATTCGATGAGTTACTTGGCCATGCCTTTGAGCCGAATGCCTAAAACGTTTGGAATGACAGAAATGGCTAAAGGGTACTTTCCACACTTTTTCAATACGGAAGCCAATCAACACGCCGTTCTACCCCATTTACCTGAGGCTCACTATTACGACCCCGACAACATGCGTACCGAACAACAAGAAGCTTTCTACGCTTGGTACCAGGCTCACGCCTAGGACGCTTTCGACTTTCAGGAAGAAATTTTAAAGTATTGTCGTTCCGACGTGGACATTTTACGACGTTGCTGTGGAAAATTCCGAGAACTATTCATGGAACACGGAGGGGTCGATCCTTTGAAAGAAGCTTGCAAGTAGTAAGGTGGGATACATTAGCGTCAATGGGAATTAGCATTACAGAGACCCCTGGGACAGATTAGCGTCAAGGGAAATTTAACATGGAGAAAAATCGTGGGTCAGATTAGCGTCAAGGGAAATTAACATGGAGAAAAATCGTGGGACGGTTTAGCGTCAAAGGAATTTAAACAGGGTGGGACTTTATAGCGTCAAGGGAAATTGAACATGGGAATAGAGTGTGGGTCTATCTAGGGACTAGGGGAATTTAACATATGGAAATTGAACATGGTGGGTCTGTATAGCGTCAAGGGGAATTGAACATGGTGGGATTGTCTAGGGACAATGATGGTAGAGGGTCAAACACAACAGAGACAGAAACATACATACACTAGTACAAGCGTGAGATTTATATATAAAGCATTACCAAGACCTAAAATCTTGCTGGGGTGTTCAAAAATTTGCATAATTGTAATGATGCTATAAATAGCAATTATCAAGGAAATGCTCAACGACAAAATGGATGTGACTAAAAGTAACGCTAAAATGACGAAATTGTCCCAGAATTTAAAGGAAAATAAACATATCCCCGAAAATTAAGTTACAATGGTTTAGACTAAAATGGATAAAATTAGTAACTACTTACAATATCAACTTCTGTGACGATCGTGAATAAATACCTATGTATCTATAATCAGCTGAAATTCCTATGAAATCCCACTATCTATTTATAGCTCCAACTTGTGGGTTTTTCCTTTGGAAAATCCCACTATCTTTTTATAGCCTCAGCTTGAGTGACGTTCCTGTTTATGAATTCCAGTATATATGTATAGCTACAAAATGTGGAAATCCCCAAGTCGATATTTATAGTCTCAAAATTTCCAGCGTCAGTGACGTCACTGTACTGAACACTAGGGGATAAATGGCAACAGTGTTGCAAGTGGCTGACCTGAATACGCGCTACTGTAGGTAGGTAGGTAGAGTGTATCTGATAGGGATAAAGTGAGTTTTATAGGGACAAACAGAGACCAATACTCACACACACACACACACACACACACACACACACACACACAACATACGCGCGCAGACACACTCACACACACACACACACACACACACACACACACACACACACACACAGAGGGAAGAGGAAAAAACAAACCCCAAATAGACTATCCACACTCGGGAGGTAAAAGAACCAACCAAATATACGATCTGCACAACGTACGCGAACACACACACACACACAAACACACACACGCATACACAGAGGGAAGAGGAAAAAACAAACCCCAAATATACTATCAACACAGAAGGGAGATAATCCAAACCCCAAATAAACTATCCACACAAACGTACGCGAACGCATACAAACCCCAAATATACTATCAACACAGAAGGGAGATAATACAAACCCCAAATAAACTATCCACACAAACGTACGCGAACGCATACAAACCCCAAATATGCTATTCACACTCGGGAGGAAGAAGAAAAAAACAACCAAATATACGATCTACACAACGTACGCGAACACATACACACACACACAGATACACACAGAGGGAAGAGGAAAAAACAAATCCCAAATATACTATCAATACAGAAGGGAGATAATACAAACCCAAAATAAACTATCCACACAAACATACGCGAACATATACAAACCCCAAATATACTATCAACACAGAAGGGAGATAAAACAAACCCCAAATAAACTATCCACACAAACGTACGCGAACGCATACAAACCCCAAATATACTATTCACACAACGTCGCTAACGCATACGAACCCCAAATATGCTATCCACACTCGGGAGGAAGAAGAAAAAAACAACCAAATATACGATCTACACAACGTACGCGAACACACACACACACACACACACACACACACACACACACGCACGCACACACAGAGGGAAGAGGAAAAAACAAATCCCAAATATACTATCAACACAGAAGGGAGATAATACAAACCCCAAATAAACTATCCACGCAAACGTACGCGAACGCATACAAACCCCAACTATACTATCAACACAGAAGGGAGATAATACAAACCCCAAATAAACTATCCACACAAACGTACGTGAACGCATACAAACCCCAAATATGCTATCCACACTCGGGAGGAAGAAGAAAAAAACACCCAAATATGCGATCTACACAACGTACGCGAACACACACACACACACACACACACACACACACACACACACACACAAATGCACACAGAGGGAAGAGGTAAAAACAAACCCCAAATATACTATCAACACAGAAGGGAGATAATACAAACCCCAAATAAACTATCCACACAAACGTACGCGAACGCATACAAACCCGAAATATATTATCAACACAGAGTGAAGAAGAAAAAGTTTTTTGAAAGCACCTAAGCCCTCATCTGCAATGACCAACTCTGCCAAACACCTACACCCCACTCCCCACTCCCAACACTACAAAACCCATTTAACCCGTTATTTTATGGCATCAGTGTGTGATTTAGGAAACATCAAGACACAAAATGATGGATGAATAGACTGACTATTGTTTACCGACTTGCATGCCTAAAGAGCGTGCGTGAAGGAAAACATCCTTCCATTTCAATTCTAACTAAAACATGATCCAGAGGGATAGAGAGAGGTGAAAGAGCACAATTTCATAAAGTGTGAGTAAAAACAAAACACGCCATCCTTATTATACAATGTCAAGACCACGAGACACCTACGTTTTCTTTCTGGTCTATTCTCTTTTAGAAGGTAGTATGAAATTTCACATCAGGGCCAACGCATCGGCTCACATTGTCAATTTTTCCATTTCCATGTCTTTACTGGCACAAGTTCTTCATCATCTTCAATTTCTTCTTCTTCTGAATCCCTCTTCTCTGTTTCGTCTTGTTTTTGTTTCTTCTCTTTTCTCGTAGGGCACTCTGAATTCCAGTGTCCTTTCTCCTGACAACGATATTAGGTATCTTGACTTTTGTCTCTCTTTCTTAGACGAAGCAGGTATTCTGGAGACAAATACCCATTTACCTTTGCAGATATAGCAAACTTCATTAGCACTTACACACTTTCGTATGACTCTCATCAAATCAACGATCAAAAGAGTAAGTTTTGTTGCCACTTTCGCATGTGAATTATGCTTTCGTATGACTTTTAGCAAATATTTGACCAGCAGGTCGATCTGTGCTGACTCTTCCATCTTCTTGATCGTTTGAGAGCGGAATGAATACTCTGACGCTAAGACACTCTCCTTATATAGAGGGACCTGCTGCGTATGAAACCTAGTCAAATGTAATTTTGCAATAAGATGAAACGATTTCATTGAGGAAGTAAAAAGCAATGATGTACCGTATCGCCTCACACAAAACCTGAAGTGTTAGTTCAAATCCGTGTCAGCGATTTCGAAGACGACATAACTGAGCTTTAATCAATGCTCGCCAATTATGCCACAAAACCACGAGTCCTGATTCACGCCAAAAGAAATTTCGTTCGGTCCATAAAAAATAGTATCATATCTGAGAAACGCAAAAAGGAACTTCCAGAAAACTGAGAAAGACGGCTTACACCTACAACGTAAATGTATGAGTTCAAGTAGTGCGTAAAACTTAGTCAAATTAAATTTTTATAGTCAAGACGAAACGATCTCTTTTCAAACAAGAAAGTAGACACCAAGCGACAATGGCGATCCGTGTCACACAACACTTTTCAAAATGTATATTATCAGAGGTTTGTTCTAGCGATCTGCACGGTTAAATTAAATGTTGATGTATTTTGCAATAAGACGGACACAATTTCCATGGGATCGCCCATGGTACGAATGTTCGTGCATTAGTTTAATTTTTAAAAATATTTTTTTTATATAAATCGCCTATAGGATAGACCCAGTAAAGCATGGCCATTCTCGTCACTGTCTGAATAGCTACTCAAGTCAATTCGAAGCGAACGCGGTAAGAAAATAAGTATAGCCAATGAAATGGCTTACAACGGGTGATGCATTGTTTTGTTCTAGGACTGTGTGGCATAATAATCCCTATGTTCTTGCGTTGTTACCATTACAGTGCAGACAGACTGAAATGTGAACTTACAAGCCCTCTTTGTGTGTGTTGTACCATTTCCTCTTACCACATCAAAATACTGAGCGTCACAGTATTAGTTCGCGTTTTCAAACTGACCATTTTTTTTATATCTCACTTAAACATTTCGACATAAACACTCACACTCACATCGGTAGAGTCAGAACAGACGTGTTACAGTATTGAGGGGCATGTTATCTTTTCGTTTTCAAACTAATAAATGTGGGGCTTGTATGAAGTAAAGAACCGAAAGTACAGTGAAACTCAAGGATGATGAGCCAATCTGTCTGTCTATTGATGCGTGTATTTACTGAAGAAGAAATATGACCTCTAAAACACAGAGATACGGCAAGCATGATTAGATCAAACACAACGATGTTTTCCTTCACGCCCGTGTAATTTAGAGTTTCAATCGTCTTTGAAGACAAACTTGGTCTCCTTTTGTAGGGCTTGAAATAATAAAAGAAACTAAAAAATCTTAAGCACTTTGCTATAGATAATTTCATCAACAGACTAAACAACATAAATACCGTTACAACAATAGAAAGCCTTAAATCTTCTATCAAAAAGAAATGCATGAAAAAAATTAAAGATTAACGATAACTAACCAATGAAACCGAATTTAACAAAGGCAATGACATGTGAAGAAATGCCTCTCACTTTGGAAAGGTAGGCGAATGTACTCTGTCATGCACCATCAACTTGAAAAAAATTATAAACAGAGAGAAACCTGAATTCAAAATTCAGTTGTTTCTTTTTCTTCAAAATTGTTTCGTTTCTTTTTTCTTTTTTTTGGAACAAATCTAAGCACTAATATAGAGTGGAAAAGGGAAAATGCACATACAAGCTTTGATATTTCTGAAAAAATGAGGGGATATTCCTAACGTTCATAACCACCTATATATGCTTGGACTTGTCTGTGACTTATCCACAAAACAAGATGTACATATTTCTGGTCAAGCTGCAAGTGTGTGCGTGTTTTTGAAAATGGTAAAAATGGGATATACAATTTTCTCGTGACACTTATAAAGTGAAGAGTCTGTGCAAGTGTCAAAAGCCAAAGTCATATAAGTTTTGTATTTTGTACGGCTTGTAAAGATTTCCACTTTAGAAAATGTGAAGTATCACAAGTTATTATCACAAACAGAAATGGAACATAGGGGCTTGCAAGAAAGAAAATAACCCAGACAGTTGGTGTCATCAAGAGTGCTAGAGACGGTACCCGAACTTGCTTGCTTGCTTACTTGAATTAAAGTGATTTTCGCCCTAATGGAGCATGTATCACTGGTTTAATAACGCACCGCGTGATTTTTAATTACTCCTGGGGAAGGAAAGAGAGCCTCATCCCCCCCAGGCTTTTATGTACTCACAGACTACTTTTAAATTTAGCCAGTCAGGTGTAGGACTAACTAGTCCTTAACAACCTGACTGAAAGACTTTAAACATGAGTGGGAATTGTCTCACCACACACTCATTTTTCTGTCCGAGCGTGGTAAAGGAGGAAAAAGGTGCTCAGCAAGACAGCCATGGATGTTAAGTACTCACCAAAACGCTAGCCCGTACTTATTTCAAATCAAGTCGTGTCACCAAAAAAGACGACGTGTACGACATCAAAGGCATTGTCAAACGCAGAATGCCTCAGTGCTAACTGGCTAGGTCTGCATTTCTTGCTCCCGCTGCTGTTGCGTATATTTCTTCCCTCCACACCGAGTTCTGGGCCTAATTCTTTAAATTTCGTTGTACCCGAACTTACATTATCCATATTATCACCAACAAAAAAAAACAAAAAACGCACAGACCTAAAAGAAACACTCACTCACTTTTTACAGAACATTACTATTTTTAAAATTTTGATAAGCGACGGAAACGAACAACTTAGAGTCACACTTTCTAACCAAGATAAAGAAACCATGTGCTGATAGACTCACTTCTGTATTTTTTCTTCTAACTGACTAACATATCATAGGCAATGGAATGTTATTTCTTTTAGAGAGTATGGGGTAGCCCTGAAATTTTTTTGGGGAACTTGAAGCTATGGCGATCCATGGCTGTCTTGCTGAGCACCTTTTTCCTCCTTTACCACGCTCGGACAGAAAAATGAGTGTGTGGTGAGACAATTCCCACTCATGTTTAAAGTCTTTCAGTCAGGTTGTTAAGGACTAGTTAGTCCTACACCTGACTGGCTAAATTTAAAAGTAGTCTGTGAGTACATAAAAGCCTGGGGGGATGAGGCTCTCTTTCCTTCCCCAGGAGTAATTAAAAATCACGCGGTGCGTTATTAAACCAGTGATACATGCTCCATTAGGGCGAAAATCACTTTAATTCAAGTAAGCAAGCAAGCAAGTTCGGGTACCGTCTCTAGCACTCTTGATGACACCAACTGTCTGGGTTATTTTCTTTCTTGCAAGCCCCTATGTTCCATTTCTGTTTGTGATAATAACTTGTGATACTTCACATTTTCTAAAGTGGAAATCTTTACAAGCCGTACAAAATACAAAACTTATATGACTTTGGCTTTTGACACTTGCACAGACTCTTCACTTTATAAGTGTCACGAGAAAATTGTATATCCCATTTTTACCATTTTCAAAAACACGCACACACTTGCAGCTTGACCAGAAATATGTACATCTTGTTTTGTGGATAAGTCACAGACAAGTCCAAGCATATATAGGTGGTTATGAACGTTAGGAATATCCCCTCATTTTTTCAGAAATATCAAAGCTTGTATGTGCATTTTCCCTTTTCCACTCTATATTAGTGCTTAGATTTGTTCCAAAAAAAAGAAAAAAGAAACGAAACAATTTTGAAGAAAAAGAAACAACTGAATTTTGAATTCAGGTTTCTCTCTGTTTATAATTTTTTTCAAGTTGATGGTGCATGACAGAGTACATTCGCCTACCTTTCCAAAGTGAGAGGCATTTCTTCACATGTCATTGCCTTTGTTAAATTCGGTTTCATTGGTTAGTTATCGTTAATCTTTAATTTTTTTCATGCATTTCTTTTTGATAGAAGATTTAAGGCTTTCTATTGTTGTAACGGTATTTATGTTGTTTAGTCTGTTGATGAAATTATCTATAGCAAAGTGCTTAAGATCTTTTAGTTTCTTTTATTATTTCAAGCCCTACAAAAGGAGACCAAGTTTGTCTTCAAAGACGATTGAAACTCTAAATTACACGGGCGTGAAGGAAAACATCGTTGTGTTTGATCTAATCATGCTTGCCGTATCTCTTTGTGTTTTAGAGGTCATATTTCTTCTTAAGTAAATACACGCATCAATAGACAGACAGATTGGCTCATCATCCTTGAGTTTCACTGTACTTTCGGTTCTTTACTTCATACAAGCCCCAAATTTATTAGTTTGAAAACGAAAAGATAAGATGCCCCTCAATACTGTAACACGTCTGTTCTGACTCTACCGATGTGAGTGTGAGTGTTTATGTCGAAATGTTTAAGTGAGATATAAAAAAATAGTCAGTTTGAAAACGCGAACTAATACTGTGACGCTCAGTATTTTGATGTGGTAAGAGGAAATGGTACAACACACACAAAGAGGGCTTGTAAGTTCACATTTCAGTCTGTCTGCACTGTAATGGTAACAACGCAAGAACATAGGGATTATTATGCCACACAGTCCTAGAACAAAACAATGCATCACCCGTTGTAAGCCATTTCATTGGCTATACTTATTTTCTTACCGCGTTCGCTTCGAATTGACTTGAGTAGCTATTCAGACAGTGACGAGAATGGCCATGCTTTACTGGGTCTATCCTATAGGCGATTTATATAAAAAAAATATTTTTAAAAATTAAACTAATGCACGAACATTCGTACCATGGGCGATCCCATGGAAATTGTGTCCGTCTTATTGCAAAATACATCAACATTTAATTTAACCGTGCAGATCGCTAGAACAAACCTCTGATAATATACATTTTGAAAAGTGTTGTGTGACACGGATCGCCATTGTCGCTTGGTGTCTACTTTCTTGTTTGAAAAGAGATCGTTTCGTCTTGACTATAAAAATTTAATTTGACTAAGTTTTACGCACTACTTGAACTCATACATTTACGTTGTAGGTGTAAGCCGTCTTTCTTAGTTTTCTGGAAGTTCCTTTTTGCGTTTCTCAGATATGATACTATTTTTTATGGACCGAACGAAATTTCTTTTGGCGTGAATCAGGACTCGTGGTTTTGTGGCATAATTGGCGAGCATTGATTAAAGCTCAGTTATGTCGTCTTCGAAATCGCTGACACGGATTTGAACTAACACTTCAGGTTTTGTGTGAGGCGATACGGTACATCATTGCTTTTTACTTCCTCAATGAAATCGTTTCATCTTATTGCAAAATTACATTTGACTAGGTTTCATACGCAGCAGGTCCCTCTATATAAGGAGAGTGTCTTAGCGTCAGAGTATTCATTCCGCTCTCAAACGATCAAGAAGATGGAAGAGTCAGCACAGATCGACCTGCTGGTCAAATATTTGCTAAAAGTCATACGAAAGCATAATTCACATGCGAAAGTGGCAACAAAACTTACTCTTTTGATCGTTGATTTGATGAGAGTCATACGAAAGTGTGTAAGTGCTAATGAAGTTTGCTATATCTGCAAAGGTAAATGGGTATTTGTCTCCAGAATACCTGCTTCGTCTAAGAAAGAGAGACAAAAGTCAAGATACCTAATATCGTTGTCAGGAGAAAGGACACTGGAATTCAGAGTGCCCTACGAGAAAAGAGAAGAAACAAAAACAAGACGAAACAGAGAAGAGGGATTCAGAAGAAGAAGAAATTGAAGATGATGAAGAACTTGTGCCAGTAAAGACATGGAAATGGAAAAATTGACAATGTGAGCCGATGCGTTGGCCCTGATGTGAAATTTCATACTACCTTCTAAAAGAGAATAGACCAGAAAGAAAACGTAGGTGTCTCGTGGTCTTGACATTGTATAATAAGGATGGCGTGTTTTGTTTTTACTCACACTTTATGAAATTGTGCTCTTTCACCTCTCTCTATCCCTCTGGATCATGTTTTAGTTAGAATTGAAATGGAAGGATGTTTTCCTTCACGCACGCTCTTTAGGCATGCAAGTCGGTAAACAATAGTCAGTCTATTCATCCATCATTTTGTGTCTTGATGTTTGTTAAATCACACACTGATGCCATAAAATAACGGGTTAAATGGGTTTTGTAGTGTTGGGAGTGGGGAGTGGGGTGTAGGTGTTTGGCAGAGTTGGTCATTGCAGGTGAGGGCTTAGGTGCTTTCAAAAAACTTTTTCTTCTTCACTGTGTGTTGATAGTATATTTCGGGTTTGTATGAGTTCGCGTACGTTTGTGTGGATAGTTTATTTGGGGTTTGTATTATCTCCCTTCTGTGTTGATAGTATATTTGGGATTTGTTTTTTCCTCTTCACTCTGTGGGTGCGTGTGTGTGTGTGTGTGTGTGTGTGTGTGTGTGTGTGTGTGTGTGTGTGTGTTCGTGTACGTTGTGTAGATCGTATATTTGGTTGTTTTTTTCTTCTTCCTCCCGAGTGTGGATAGCATATTTGGGGTTTGTATGCGTTAGCGACGTTGTGTGAATAGTATATTTGGGGTTTGTATGCGTTCGCGTACGTTTGTGTGGATAGTTTATTTGGGGTTTGTCTTATCTCCCTTCTGTGTTGATAGCATATTTGGGGTTTGTATGTGTTCGCGTACGTTTGTGTGGATAGTTTATTTTGGGTTTGTATTATCTCCCTTCTGTATTGATAGTATATTTCGGGTTTGTTTTTTCCTCTTCCCTGTGTGTGTGTGTATGTGTGTGTGTGTGTGTGTGTTCGCGTACGTTGTGTAGATCGTATATTTGGTTGTTTTTTTCTTCTTCCTCCCGAGTGTGAATAGCATATTTGGGGTTTGTATGCGTTCGCGTACGTTTGTGTGGATAGTTTATTTGGGGTTTGTATTATCTCCCTTCTGTGTTGATAGTATATTTGGGGTTTGTATGCGTTCGCGTACGTTTGTGTGGATAGTTTATTTGGGGTTTGGATTATCTCCCTTCTGTGTTGATAGTATATTTGGGGTTTGTTTTTTCCTCTTCCTTCTGTGTGTGCGTGTGTGTGTGTGTGTGTGTGTGTGTGTGTGTGTGTTCGCGTACGTTGTGCAGATCGTATATTTGGTTGGTTTTTTTTCCTCCCGAGTGTGGATAGTCTATTTGGGGTTTGTTTGTTCCTCTTCCCTCTGTGTGTGTGTGTGTGTGTGTGTGTGTGTCTGCGCGCGTATGTTGTGTGTGTGTTTGTGTGTGTGTGTGTGTGCGAGTATTGGTCTCTGTTTGTCCCTATAGAACTCACTTTATCCCTATCAGATACACTCTACCTACCTACCTACAGTAGCGCGTATTCAGGTCAGCCACTTGCAACACTGTTGCCATTTATCCCCTAGTGTTCAGTACAGTGACGTCACTGACGCTGGAAATTTTGAGACTATAAATATCGACTTGGGGATTTCCACATTTTGTAGCTATACATATATACTAGAATTCATAAACAGGAACGTCACTCAAGCTGAGGCTCTAAAAAGATAGTGGGATTTTCCAAAGGAAAAACCCACAAGTTGGAGCTATAAATAGATAGTGGGATTTCATAGGAATTTCAGCTGATTATAGATACATAGGTATTTATCCACGATCGTCACAGAAGTTGATATTGTAAGTAGTTACTAATTTTATCCATTTTATAGTGTGTGTGTGTGTGTGTTCTCGTACGTTGTGCAGATCGTATATTTGGTTGTTTTTTTTTCCTCCCGAGTGTGGATAGTATATTTGGGGTTTGTTTTTTCCTCTTCCCTCTGTGTGTGTGTGTGTGTGTGTGTGTGTGTATGTGTGTGTGTGTGTGTGTGTGTGTGTGTGTGTGTGTGTGTGTGTGTGAGTGTGTCTGCGCTCGTATGTTGTGTGTGTGTGTGTGTGTGTGTGTGATTATTGGTCTCTGTTTGTCCCTATAAAACTCACTTTATCCCTATCAGATACACTCTACCTACCTACCTACAGTAGCGCGTATTCAGGTCAGCCACTTGCAACACTGTTGCCATTTATCCCCTAGTGTTCAGTACAGTGACGTCACTGACGCTGGAAATTTTGAGACTATAAATATCGACTTGGGGATTTCCACATTTTGTAGCTATACATATATACTAGAATTCATAAACAGGAACGTCACTCAAGCTGAGGCTATAAAAAGATAGTGGGATTTTCCAAAGGAAAAACCCACAAGTTGGAGCTATAAGTAGATAGTGGGATTTCATAGGAATTTCAGCTGATTATAGATACATAGGTATTTATTCACGATCGTCACAGAAGTTGATATTGTAAGTAGTTACTAATTTTATCCATTTTAGTCTAAACCATTGTAACTTAATTTTCGGGGATATGTTTATTTTCCTTTAAATTCTGGGACAATTTCGTCATTTTAGCGTTACTTTTAGTCACATCCATTTTGTCGTTGAGCATTTCTTTGATTATAGCTATTTATAGCATCATTACAATTATGCAAATTTTTGAACACCCCAGCAAGATTTCAGGTCTTGGTAATGCTTTATATATAAATCTCACGCTTGTACTAGTGTATGTATGTTTCTGTCTCTGTTGTGTTTGACCCTCTACCATCATTGTCCCTAGACAATCCCACCATGTTCAATTCCCCTTGACGCTATACAGACCCACCATGTTCAATTTCCATATGTTAAATTCCCCTAGTCCCTAGATAGACCCACACTCTATTCCCATGTTCAATTTCCCTTGACGCTATAAAGTCCCACCCTGTTTAAATTCCTTTGACGCTAAACCGTCCCACGATTTTTCTCCATGTTAATTTCCCTTGACGCTAATCTGACCCACGATTTTTCTCTATGTTAAATTTCCCTTGACGCTAATCTGTCCCAGGGGTCTCTGTAATGCTAATTCCCATTGACGCTAATGTATCCCACCTTACTACTCTTGCACCATTGCCAAAGCGTGTTCCTTAGTGTATCGACAACGATTCATGCCTGAAAACACCGTAGCTGTCATCAGTCCTCAAACGACCAACTATGTCAAACGTCAATACTCGGTCAAAGCCCTACGTTTGTTACATTACTTGTGCGACAAGGAAGACAAATGGATTCAGCATGCCCGCAATGGAGGGGGCGAAAAGACCATCGGAACGTATTCGGTCGATGGCTGGGACTTAGAGAACCCCAAGATCGTGTACGAGCTTAACGGTTGCTTATTTCACGGATGTCCCGTCTGTTATCCTGACTGTGGCACTAAAAATCAGTTTTTACAACGGACCATGGAAGACCTGTACCAGGACACTTGTCAGCGACGCTTGAAGTTAGAACAGCAAGGATACCAAGTGGTGGAAATGTGGGAACACGAATACGATCACCGTTTGAAAATCGATCCCGAGTTTAAACGTGTCGTGGAAAGTTACAAGCTGATGAACCCACTGAACCCGAGGGATAGTTTGTACGGAGGAAGGACCAATGCCACTTGTTTGCTGTACCAAGCCGACGAAGAGAAAGGAGAAGAAATGAAATACTTGGACGTGTGTTCGCTGTATCCCTACGTGTGCAAATATTGTCGCTTTCATGTAGGGCACCCACAATTGTTCACGGAACACATCGACCTGAAAAACATTCGACAATACGAAGGTCTGATCAAGTGTAAAGTTTTGCCGCCCACGGACTTGTACCCGTGTTACCTCACCATTGCTAAGGCAAACTGATGTTTCCTTTGTGCCGTACTTGTGCCGAAACGTGTAACCAAGATCAGCCTTGTCAGCACACCCAGGAAGAACGTGCCTTGACGGGGACGTGGGTTAGCGTGGAATTGTTCAAAGCTCGGGACATGGGATACCAACTGTTAGAAGTGTACGAAATCTGCCACTTTCCCAAGACACAACAATACCACAAGGGTGACCCCAGTCAGAAAGGCATTTTCGCCGACTACGTGGATGCCTTTTTGAAACTGAAGCAAGAAACCAGTGGCTATCCTTCCTGGGGTCACACTCCCGAAGACGAAAATACATTCAAAGAGAAATAGCATGAACAAGAAGAAATCCCTTTAGATCACATTCGAGAAAAACGAAGGCAGGCGATCGTTTGCCATAGTGAGATTAAATTGCTTGTGGGGTAAAATGGCACAACGACCGTGTTTACCCAAGACTTATAAGAATATTTGATCGAACCTTCCCGCTACTTCCAGATGATTCACGACAAAACCAAATACATGAAACACATGGACGTCGTACGCGAGGATTTAATCTTGGTCAATTACGAAGAAGATCTGGACTTTGTACAAGACGACCCTTTTGGAAATGTCATCATTGCGGCTTACGTGACAGCTCATGCTCGCTTAAAATTGTACGAAGCTTTAGAACTGTTAGGGGAACGCGTCCTGTACTTTGACACGGACAGTTGCATTTACATCCATCACCCAAGTCAACAGCACCCTGACATCGAAGGAGACCGTTTAGGAGCCTGGACAGACGAGCATCCCGCCGACAAGATTCTAGGCTTCGTCAGTGGCGGTCCAAAAAATTACGGCTACGAATACCGGGACCCGCAAGGAGAAGTGCACACGCAGTGTAAAGTGAAAGGATTGACTTTGAATTATCGTACCAGTCGTGTGGTGAACTTTGGGGCATTGAAAGAAGCCTTGCAATCTGGAGAAGATGAACACTTTAAAGTGACCACCTATCAACCCAACAAGATTGTACGTTTACCCACTCACCACATCGTCAGTCGACCCTTGGAAAAAGTCTATGAAATCGTGTACCAGAAGCGAGTGCGACTTCCCAACCACTTTACTTTGCCGTATGGACATGTTGGTATAAAACATTGGTTGTTAGCGGATAGCCACCCACCAGAAGGATGACTTCGCCACAGCAATAATCGAGTGAGAAACCCGATGAGAACTCCAAGTTCAAACCCTACCATTTTCCGGTTTTCTTGCCTGACTATTGTGATTGTGCCCGTCGATTGGACACGTTTCAAGCATGGCCTACGGATAGGAAAGGATTACCTTCTTCGCATATTATAGCTAGAACAGGATTTGTCTACTTGGGACCTGAGTCAGGATTGGGATACGAAGTAAAGTGTTTCGCTTGCGGACTGAAGTTACGAATGGATCTATGTATCTACAAAGATTCAGCTATTCTGGAACATACTCGATGGTCTCCGCACTGTCCTTACCTTTATATGTCCTTTCCACCCATGACACTACGGTACAATGATGACGGCACCTTAGAGACTGTACCTTCCAAAATTAGACATAAAAAACGTAAAAAAGGAACGATGTACAAGCTTGAGACTGCATTGCGACTAGTATAAAAAAGGGACTATGGTCAAGATCGATAGTTCATTGTGACTACCAAGACCAAGCGAACAAGATTAATACTTTGAAAGAGACATCGTTCCAATTTGGGGATTGTAAAAAAGTTATATCTTCCTCTAGTGTGACTAATATTGGATGGATACGACCCAGGAATTGCGACGGAAAATGTCCGGAAGGAAACTGCGATTGTCCATGTGGTTACCATTGTATTTGCGTAACGGAGTTTGCGGACGAGTGCGATTGTGAGCCTTGCGATGGGAACGATGCTGTACGCTGTGACCTTAGCGATGCCGTAATGCATCATGGGAACTTTGTTCTCACTACCCCTATCATGGAAAGTGATGCTGTGCGTGCCAAACCTAAGGGATGCGAAAGCGATGCCGCTCGTCCTCTTGGACATTTTACTGGGTTTCGTTTTAAAGGGGGATGTTCACCTTCACGTCTACCCCCCTACGGATGTCATCCAGCTCTGAGCAAACTCCTGTCCATGTTACCCAACCCTCATCGAAACGAACCTGTGAAAGACGAATATCCGTTTCCTGTGCGTTTGTCGGAATACTGCGACTCTGAAAATCGTCTTCAATCGTTCAAAGGAAAATGGCCTAAGTATCTGGGAGGACCGACCCCCGAAGAATTAGCCAGAGCCGGATTGTTCTACTTGGGCGAAGGAGATAAAGTCAAGTGCTTCAGTTGCAGTGTGTCACTTCACCACTGGCAACCGCAAGATTCGGCCTACGTAGAACATGCTGGACGGTCACCGAATTGTCATTACTTACGGTTAGTGGGACCGAGACATTAAAGCAACTTACCATGTCGTTGACGAAGAAGAAACCAGTTTGGCTAGGAGTCAAATGTTGGACATCACCGAGACCAGTATTTAAACTTCATTTCAAAAACGATATTGAATCATTACCTAAAGAACTGCAAGAGAAGATTTACAAGGAAGTTTGGCAGGGGTTTGGCAGAGTGAAATCTCAATGGGTGACTGTAGAACTTTTGTGCCGAGAAATTCACAAGAGGAAAGTGAAAAAAGTCAACCAATGTGTTAGATTTCTTTGGGTCAAGTGTGCATTCGACCTATTGTATTACTCTAGACCGTTTGCATCAAAAGAGTTCAGTGACATTCTTGGACGTTACCCTGAATGGCAGTGGTCAGAAATTACTCACTATGTGGATTACTTTTGCTCTAGGAGAAGATTGTGAATTGTACGGACTGACCTATTCATGGATACTTTACAAGAGAACATTCGTGCTTTTCCTGTGGAGTTGAGAGAACGCATTTACCGAGAGCTGGTCAAAATACAAGTCAAACGTAAAGAACAATTGCATCCGTTACGTCACCAGATGTTTAACCACTGGTACCTGAATGGTATAAGAGAAAATTCGTCAGAAATTGTTTCAGTGGTCAGACCTTGTTCAATACTTCCAGGCCCCCGATGATCCACGTGTTGGTTATTTTGGTTACTTCGAGATTCACTTAGTGCAACGCATTGAGGAAGACAAGGTAAAGGATTACCGACATATTTTACGTGGAATCTACTTAGCGGAAGAGGAAACTTCTAAACGAACTCTGACGTTTCGGTTACAGTATGCAACATTTAAATTCCCCACTGGAAAACGAAGATCTCTGGCTAGAAAGTACGTGTATTGTTTCTGAAACAAAGAGACTATAAAAACAGGCTGCCATGCCACGACTTATGTCACATGTAATTGAACAGATTCCGTGGAAGGAACTCAATGACCATATTCAAACCGTGGATCATTACCATCGAGTATTACAAGAACTGTATCCATTCAATTTGGGACGACCAGTGGTGTGTGTCTTAGTGACTTGTTTTCTGGGATTCCGTTTACCAGCCGATTCTTGTGGACTCTTTACGATCAGTACTTACCATACCCCCCATGGCCTTAAATGGTCACGAAAAACTCCTTTTGCTCAAAGCCTTGCGGTTTCATCTGGATACTTCTCGACCTCTACGGGAAAAAAAGATTCGTCAACTTTTAGCTACCCAAGACGTGTATGACGATGTGTGTGTAGCTTGTGACTTACATCCCCATTGGACAGATGTCCGTGCCTGGAAAGAATGGGATTTTGAGGCCTGGACCCAAGAAGTGGCCAAGTATGCACGAGAGTTGTTCAAGGAAAAAACTTACTTTTCAAACCGTGTTAGTGACGGTGCCAGAAGAACCCGTCACCCAGGACAGGACTGTCGTGGACAGGCCTGAAAGACCCTTTCGGGAGGACACTTGTGTGACCTTACCCCCTACTATAGAACTGGTTAGAACATTACCCAAAACATGTTGTTGTACAGACACTTGTTTTTATTCCACGTTAATGGTTATCATGTGACTTTTATCCTTGTACTTAAGCCTTTGGCTTTTATGTATTTTTGTCTTTCGTATTCATGTTTAAAAAAAAAACATTCAATAAACGTGTTCTGAAAAAGTATATGAACTCCAGAGAAAAGGAAAAGTCCACAAAAGAAAACTAGTCGCAAGAGAAGCACTTCGGCCAGGACGCAACCTTACACTTGCAAACCACGACCTGCCACGGCGGTGACTGCGTCTCCGGCAGGCTCACGTTCATCCACTTCTCCGTTGATGACACCAAGAACTGAAGAGTACTTGGAGACGTTGATCACACCAAGAACTTCTCCGTTGATGACCCCAAGAACTTCCCCAGTGGCAGGTCCCTCCAATTTAATGGCAGTGGCCGCTGCTCACAAAGTACCTTCTCCCAAAATCAAAGTTCAAGAGAGATTAGGCATGTTACAAAGTTTACTGGATTTGTCCAAGCAGGAACTGGCTCGATTTAGTCCGTTGCGAACCCCTGCACGACGTGTCATGCCTGTCCTGAAGTTGATACGCCGTAAAGACAACCAGTGGCGACGCGTTCCAGTATAAAAAGGTCTGTGACCAAGTAGGGGTATCAGTGTTTTTGGTGCTGAAGACTCAAAGATGTCACCCTCCAGAAAACATCCCTCTTCTAAACAACCCTAAGGAAAGAAAAGGAAAGGACTGCCTCCTCGTTTAGTCAAACATGGGGACATGTTATCTCTCCTGTCCAAAGCTTCTCCACCTCTACGAAAACAGCTCATTCAATCGGCCTCCAAAGAGGTCATCGATACCGTGTGCGAATGTTGTTTGAACGTCTTGAAAGGCACGATCCCTTTGTCCAAACATCAGAAACAATGCTTAGGCAAGCATCGTCACGTTCTTCGCCAAATGGTTCAAAAGAAAATTCCCGTTCGTCAAAAGAAGAAGATGTTGGTCCAACGTGGAGGTATTTTACCCCTCCTGTTAGGTCCCTTACTGAAAGGAGTCTTGGGAACCATGTTGGGAGGACTGGTGAAAGCAAGATAAAAAGGCCCTCGGAAGTCCCAAGATCTCAGAATCGACCCCTGACAACCCCATGGAAGGACGAAAACTAGCTTTAGTGCCTTACAAACGATGGATGGAATACCATCGGTGGCAAGAACAACGCACCCCGCATTTACCTCCCAATCCCCATTTGAGCGAGATGTCCCAGTTACAACACGAATTGCAGTCCTTGATGGATCGCCAAGATTTGTCCGAAACAGAAAAATCGCAAAAGTACGGTCAACTCTTGCAACGACTGCAACTCTTTCACCAGAAAGCTTTAGAGGAAACAGCTCTACCCACTCTGAAAGATTTTAAGACCTTGATGAAAAGTCCAGCACCATCATCACTACCACCACCACCACTACTACCATCCCCAGGGATCACCAGAGATGCTACCCCACGAAGACCTGAGGAAGAAGAGATGCGAGAAGTGTTTCAAACACCGTCAGCAGCTCCCATTTCAAGTAAGATTGCAGCATCCTTGTTGACCGCGTCCCTCACACCCCAACGAGAAGAAATGAAAGCTTGGGTTAAAAAGATGATGTCCACTCCTCCTTCGACAGAAGTGAAAAAGAAAGAAGGGAAACCAGAAGTGAAAACAGAAAAGAAGACCAAAGCCATTCCATTGCCACCTCCACCACCACTACCTTCGACTTCTACTCCCGTAGCCCATCGGACACGTAAATCCGTTTCTAAACCACCCTTTCGACCCACCCAAAGTAGCATCACCGAAGAGTGGGTGACTTATTGACAAACAAACAAACACAAAAAATGGAAAAAGTCTTAGCCAACATTTACTACGATCCCTCCCATCCTGCAGGTTACGCAGGAGTTCAAAAATTGTATCGTGCTGCCAAAACTCGACTGAAAAGTCTCCGTTTACCTCAAGTGCAACGATGGTTACAAGAACAAGCTACCTACACTTTACACAAACCTATTCGACGCAAGTTTTCAGGAAGTCTCACCCGAGTGGAAGGCATCGATCATCAATGGCAAGCCGATTTAACCGATGTCTCTCATTTGGCCAGCTACAATCGTGGCTACAAATATTTGTTTTGTGTCATCGACGTCTTTTCCAAATTTGCCTGGGTCGTACCCTTGACTTCCAAATCCAGCAACGAGTTAGTGCGAGCCCTGCAACGAGTGTTGAAACAAAGCGGTCGTCACCCTCTTCGATGGCAAACTGACAAAGGTACCGAATTTCTGAACCAAGCTTTCCAAAATGAATTAAAGAAACGTGACATTCATTTTTTTACCACCGAGAATCCCGAAACCAAAGCCAGCATCGTGGAATGTTTTCAACGCACTTTGAAAGAACGCATGTGGAAATATTTTGCGCATCACCACACTCTGAAGTACATCGACATCTTACCGCACCTGGTGCAAGCGTACAACCAATCTTACCATCGAAGCATTGCACGTGCTCCGCAAGAAGTGACTCCCGACAACGAAGTGTTGGTGTTTGAGCGCCTGTTTGGTACGTCCCCGACGAGGGCTGTCCCCAAGAAAAGTGGAGAGTTGACCGTAGGAGATTGGGTGCGCATTGGCAAAACCAAACGCACTTTCGACAAAGGTTACTTACCTAACTGGACGACCGAATTGTTTCGCGTCACTGGACGAGTGCATGGCCGTCATCCTGCCGTCTATAAATTGGAAGACATGAACGGAGAAGTGCTCAAAGGAACGTTTTATTTGCCCGAGTTACAACGTGTCACCAAAAAAGAAGACGACGTGTACGACATCGAAAACATTCTCGAACGCAGAACCCGTAAAGTGGGCAAACGACTTGTCAAACAAGTCAAAGTACGTTGGAAAGGATATCCACCCAGTTTTGATTCTTGGATCGACGCTTCGCAAGTCATCGACTATAAAAAGAAGTGACCATCATGCCCTTTCACACAGACGCAGCTACGTCGACCACTCCTTCACCCAGTTCTTCTCTGCAAGATTTGCAAAAAAACCTTTGTGGGTGTGGTGCGGAGAACGTGTACCTAAAACGCAAATCGTCTTTTTCTGCCAAATCTTCGTGGTGTATTGTGTCATCGGGGCAGCCATCGCCAATTTTAGTTTGCAACAAGGAGACAAACAACTGTGGACCATTTTATTGAGCAGTTGCATCGGTTACCTGCTTCCCAATCCCTCCCTGAAATTCTCCTCGAAGGGGAACCACGGAAACCTTGTGTCCAGTGGCGGTGCCAGTCACCACTCCAACAACAACCACAACCAGAACCCCACTTTGGGCGGAGACACTCCTCTGACGTCCAGTAACCCCTCGGACAGCCAGAGAACTCTGGAATTATGAGTCACGAAAACCAATTTTACTTAACCTTACCCAGTGACAGTTCCATGGAGATGTTTCCCCACAACACGTTGTGCTGTTACACGGCCAAATTACCTCAGGCCATCCCATTAGATCAAGAAGCCCATTGTGAAGTGGCTTTGGTAGAAATCATTCACCCTATACAAATCCAAAATATCACTGAAAAGCAAAACACTTTTGAGGTCGAAATCCTAAGCCAACAATTGCAGGAAACCATGAATGAATTCGGGTTTTCAGAGGACATAAGACCAGCCAACAATCCACTCTTCAGTATCTATATCTTGAAAATTCCGTCAGGGTTTTATTTTAGTGGCGAACATTTGGTGGATACCATTGCTTCCAGGTTCGAATTAGCCTTTGGCAAAGCCCTGAACAGAGTCAAAAAAAGAGTCACCCTGGAGTACCATAAAGTGGCTCGTCGCTTACTGTTGAAATTTCAGGATACCCAAAAGTTGCCTTTCAGTTTTAATCGTGACTTGTTTGATATTTTAGGTGGAGACACAAAAACGGCTCCAAATGTTAAACCGAAGATCAACAGCAATATGGAATTTTACAAGTTTTTTCGATTCCCTGTAGAACTGAACCAAGGACTGAATTTGATGTTTGTGTATTCCGATGTGGTGGAGTATAACGTGGTGGGACACACCTCCGTGCCGTTACTGCGTGTCATTCCTTTCAAAGTGGATAGTGCCACAACCAATGACCAGGAAGGTGGAAACACCTATCACGTCCACCGCGAATTTGTACATCCTCACTATTTGCCCGTCAGTAAGTCGTATTTGGACAGTGTCAACATTGCTATAAAAGGAGATCTGGGACAAAATATTCCATTCACCAAAGGGAGAGGCACGGTGAAATCCATTTTAGAAAACGGTTCTCTCACGATTCGTAAGTTATGTATCCAGTGTACCGAGGGGTTGCTCGACAGCGAGGACACGTTTAGGAGATATGCTAAAATCGGCCTTTCGTTCGGTGGCCCCAGTCTTGAAACCGATGGTGACACGAGGATTGCACGCCTTGAAAGATGCCGCACTGACGCAAGGCAAAGAATTTCTCCAAAATGTCATCATCGACAAACAAAATCCCAAAGAAACCTTCATGAGGGCAGGCAAAAATGTCTTGCTGCAAACGGGCAAAGACCTTTTCGGTCGACGAGAAACACCTATAAATGCCATGCACGCTACCGAGTCAGGCATTCAGCAAGGACAAAGCAGAAAGAGACGACGAAGAAAACACCCTTTCACCAGACTTCACACGTCTAAAGCTAGAAAGACAAAGAAAAGAAGAACCGTTCGAGACTTAGACGTTTTCGATTATTGAGACACAGAGAAAAAAATGATGCACCGAGAGTCTTGCGCTTGTTCCAAGTCGGAACTGGATCTGTTTGCCATGCCCCCCACCATGATGACGATGCAAGAATCTAAGTGGGTGGAATTTCATCCAGTCTCCTCATTGACCGATTCCGCTTCCATCGAGTTTGAAATCAAAGGACAGCCCGAAGATTACATCGATCTGAATAGCAGTTACTTGTACCTGAAAGTCAAAGTTCTAGATAAGACAGGAGGTGATATAGACACTGAATCAGTAGCTCCCGTCAACAATTTCATGCATTCCTTGTTTAGTGGAGTGGACTTGTACTTGAATAACAAACTAGTCAGTAGCAGCATGGATACTTACCCTTATCGTGCCTACCTTGAAAATCTCTTGACGTACGGAATAGACGCCAAGAACACTCATCTCAATGCCTGTGTGGTATGGGAAGCTGACGAAGCTGAAGAGTTTGAAACATTCGAAATTATTACAACTGATAAAAGTAAAGCATACAATGAGGGATTTGTAGAACGAAGAAAGAAAATTGCTGAAAGTCGTAGTTTAGAACTGATGGATCGTTTGCATTTGGACATGTGGTTGCAAGAGAAATATTTGCTAAACGGGGTGGATGTCCGCCTGAGACTGAATCGTAGCAGTACCGCTTTCCATCAATTGGCTGATACTGACGATTACAAAACCAAAATCCAAGAAGCCAGACTCTACGTACGACGCGTGGAAGTGTTACCCAAAGTGGGAAACGACATTAGTCAGACGTTGAGCAGAACGACCGCCAAGTATCCGATCCGACCTGTGAACTGAAAACTTTCACTATTCCTGCTGGACAGCGATCCATGATCGAAGATCATCTGTTCCAAGGACAGCTACCCAAACGTTTAATCGTTGGTATGGTCGAGAATGAAGCCTTCAACGGAGCTATCGCTAAAAATCCTTTCTACTTTCAACACTTTGGCGTGTCCAAGATCGAAGTCAGTCGCGATGGCAAGACCTTGTGTACCCGACCTTTCGAACCTGACTTTGACAAGAAGAATTATTTGAGATCGTACTTGTCCTTGTACGAAGCCACCGGTCAGCTAGAAACCAACACCAGTCACAGCATTACGTACGAGGATTACACAGGAGGCTATGCTTTGTGGGCTTTTGATTTCACTCCAGACCAAGGCAGCGACGAGGGACATTTCCACCCTATAAAATCCGGCCAGATTCGTGTGGAAATTCTGTTTGCAAAACGAGACCCTGATAAAACGGTGAACGTCCTCCTGTATGCAGAATTTGATAATACGATAGAAATCAACAGTTTGAGAGAAGTCATTCTAGATTATTAGAAGCCATGGAAGACTGTTATCCCTCTTTACCTAGTGGAGAAACTTTGGACATGGAATGTGAGGAGACCGTGGAAAAAGAAGAAGTTATCATGATGAAGTCAAGATGGCCAGAACAAGAAGCCCATTTAGTCTCCTGTTTTGCCAAACACTTTGTCGAAAAAATGACGAAATTGATCAAGAACGATTGCTATGGATGTCAAAACGATCATCCCAGTCAAATTCAACACGATAAATGCCTGATGTTGAGTCAAGAAGAAAAATTGGACGAGTATCTGGACGAAGCTTGGAGTCTCATCTCGGACGAAGTCGTGTTGCATCAGTGGTATAAAGACTTGCGTGAACATTCTTGTCCACCATTAACCACTCAAGAGATCCATCGTATCGAACTCTCCTGAATCAGAGTGGGGAGACGAAGCGAAGAAACGGTTATTTGTCAGACATTTTCAAGCAAAAAGTCAGGATCGAATTGATGACTTTTTATTACCTGTGAGGAAGAAAAAAAAACATGGATACCTGGGAACTTTATTACCTTTTGAACCATAGTTCGTATACGTCTTCTTGGAATCCTGTCGTCTGTACTAAAGATGAACTCCCTCATCGCAAACCTCAAGACCATCTAGCTTATGTCATCAACACGGACGACAGTCATCTCCCAGGAACCCACTGGGTAGCGGTCTACTTTCCTCAAGAAGGTTGTGTGGAATATTTTGATTCGTACGGATTGCCCCCTTTGGAAGACGATATCATTGACTTTATGAGAAGAAATGCTCAGACCACCCGATTCAATAATGTGAAATTACAAGGCACAGATTCCTTGGTGTGTGGACAGTACTGTGTGTATTTTCTGCATCATCGCAGCCTGGGCTATTCCTTAGAACATTTAGTGACTCATTTTGATCCTCGTTCTTCTTCTAGAAATGATGTGAAATTAGATCGATGGTTTTGTGACCATTATGCTTATCTTTTGTCTCAAGCTAGGAAACATAGTGTCCATCAATGGCCTAATGACTTCCAACAGTGGAAATCACAATTTCATTCACAACGTTGTCAGCCCTGTTTAAAGTAGAGTGTTAATTGAAAAAAATGTTTGTCATTTGAAAAAAAAAATGTTTGATGTTATATTGTTGGATTATTTTTATAAATGTTAGTGTTGTTTGTTAGTGTTAAGTGATTTTGAATAAAAAATGTTGTGTTTTGAAAAAAAAAATGCCTTTGTCTTTTGTTTAGCTATAAGAATGTTGATTCATGCTCTTTGACTTCTTACTATCCCTCTCATGACACTCATTGAACGTTCCGGCTTTAAAACCGTAGAGGGATGTTTTCCTTCACGTCCGCGCTTTGACTTTAAGAACCGGGGAAGTTTTCAGTCTAACCATCCATTGTCGACTCATCCTCCTACGAAGATGTGTTCCAAACTAGCTAAGCTAAACGAAGCCTACGTGAATTTGCATAGGATCCTACACAGTCTGATACCGAAGCCAGAAGAGATAGAGAATGTGAGAATGTTAAAAGTCACTGAAGACCTGATAGAAGAGCTCTTCAGAGAAGAAGTGAACAGGGAGAAAGAAGAATGGACAGAGCAGTACAGACTTCAGAGACAGCAGCAACAGCAACAACAACAGCAGCAGCAGCAACCTGAACCTGACAGAGGCTTTGTCAATTGTCGTATCGACACCAAAGAGTTCTTCTTCTCTTTCCGAAGAAGCAGACCTATCGTCAGAAAGTCTATCCTCAGAGGACGTCGCATTCTTAGAAACTAAAAGATTCCATAGCAAACAAAAAAAAAAACAACCCTTTTCAGGGCTACCCAATACTCTAGAAAAGAAATAACAATCCATTTGCCAATGTGTGTAGGTAGAGTAGTGTGAATATAAACACTAACTCTTTTTTTATAGTGTGAGGGTATGTGTTTGTGTATATGATTGTGTGTTTGTAAGTGCTCACGTACGTTTGTGTGGATAGTAGATTAAGATCATGTTTTTTTTGCTGTTTGACGTGTGGGGAGAGTGGATTTGGGGTTTGATTGATTTGCGTATGTGGATAGTATATTGAAGTGATTAATGAAAATTTTTAAATTAGTAATGGGCAGTATAAAAAAGTGAGTAAGTGTTTCTTTTAGGTCGCGCGTTGTTTGGTCATGATCTAGGTAAGATCAATTTTGTTTAAGGGGGATGTTTTCCATCACGTCCGCGCTTTCAGTATAAATTGAAACTCGCTGGGTAGTCTAGCTACCCTGTTCATTCGTTAACAAGACAATGAATACCAGAATAAGCAAACTTCTTGAACTCCAGATACATCTGGAATATGTCAGGCGCCTGTTAAATAAACTGGCCGCGGAGGCCACAGTAGAAGAGGAAAGAATAAAGAAGGAAGAGGGGGAGAGAAGACGGAGGGAAGAGGAGGGAAAGAAAATAGGAGAGAGGATGGCTTACAAGATACCAGAGACAGAGGATTGGGGTGCTGAAGCCAATCATCCTCCCTCTGCGCTTTCAAGAAAAAAAGTAAAAGGAGACTGGGGAAGAAGATGTGTGTGTGGTGCCAGGCCTGGAAGGTGCTATCATTAACCAGGTGTCACTGGAGTTCAAAAACAAACAGCCCTTTTCAGGGCTACCCAATAATCTAGAAAAGAAATAACAATCGATTTGCCAATGTGTGTAGGTAGAGTAGTGTGAATATAAACACTGACTCTTTTTCATAGTGTGAGTGTATAAGTTAATGTATATGATTGTTTGTTAATAAGGGCTAGCATAGGTTAGTGTGAATAGTAGATTAGGGTTTCATTTTAATGCTTTGCGTGTGTGGATAGTAGATTCGGGGTTTGAATAGGATTTGATTTTGATGCTTGGTTTGTGTGAATGGTAGATTTTGGTTAGTTTATTGCTGCTTCAGGTATGTGGATAGTAGATCATATGAAATGAGAAAAGTAGGGGATGTTTTCCTTCACGTCCGCGCGTTGTTTGGTCATGATCTAGGTAATATCAATTTTATGTCTTAGGGGGATGTTTTCCATCACGTCCGCGCTTTCACTATAAGAACCCACAGTATTCGTCTTTCAAACCATTCTACAAAGAATAAAAAAGAAGATGGCTTCGAACCAGCTTGATAAAATGAAAACATTGCAAGACGTCCTGGACAATTTGGATATGATGGAGCAGATGTTAATGATTTTAAACGAGGATCACTATTCTTATAGCCCCCATCGAGTGAAGATGGAGATTAACAACTTAAGAAAAGTAAAGAAAATGATAAGTGCTGTGATGAAAGAAATAAAGGAGGAGAAGGAGGATGAAGAGAATAGGATAAGGATGAGAGTATGGAACGAGAAAATTGAAAAGGAAGAAGAAAATGAGAAGAGGAAGAAAGAAGAGGAGGAGAATCAGAAAGAAGAGAAAAAGAAGGAAGAAAAGTAAAAGAAGAGAAAGAGTGTAGGACAGAAAATAAGAAGCTGGTGGAGAAATAGAAGAAATTAAAAGAAGAACACGAAACCCAAAGGCCCTTTTCAGGGCCACCCACATTTCTCGAAAAGAGATTGACTTTCCATTGCCTACCCCATTTTTTTATTATTTTTTTTTTAAAAAAAATCCCATGTTCAATTTCCCTTGAGGCTATACAGTCCCACCCTGTTTAAATTCCTTTGACGCTATACAGTCCCATCATGTTCAATTTCCATTGTTCAATTCCCCTTGAGGCTAAACAGTCCCACGATTTTTCGTCCATGTTAAATTTCCATATTCACATGTTCATTTCCCCTTGAGGCTAAACAGTCCCACGATTTTTCGTCCATGTTAAATTTCCCTTGAGGCTAAACAGTCCCGCGGGGGGGTCTGTAATGCTAATTCCCACTGAGGCCGAATCGTCCCACTTAACTGCTAACAACAAACACAAAAGGAGAAAAAGAACCGGAAGAACAAGCAACCACCACACCACAAGAACAAACGCCAACCAGTAGTGATATGGAGACTGATACAACATACAAACACCACCCATACTGACAAAGAAAAAGAAGAAAAAAGGGAAAGCCAACTCTCCTATCAAAATGCAAACAAGAAAAGAAATACCACAGAACAAGAGACATCAACACCAATCACGACAACACAAACAACAGAAACACCACACACTTTGAACAAAGAAAATAATGACCATGCTGAAAGAGATGACACCAAGTACAACAATAATTACACCGATTCAAGAACCAAACAAGGAAACAAACATGAAATCACAAGCATCGACAACAACAACAGCAACAACAACATCACAATCGAATAATCAAAAGATCCCGGAAGGACCCATGAAATCGATCACAAACACAAACAAAACAAACAAAATGCACAGAACACAACCCAAAACAAAACTAACAACAACATCAAGAATAGCAACAAAAACAGTAATTTGTATTATGCATATTGATGTCATACTGCATATACATGTTTTATATTTGAATCCTACTTGATGTCATACTGAATATATGGTTTATATTTTATCCTAATTGATGTCCATACTGCATATACATTTTTTATATTTGTATCCAAATTGTTGCTATATTGCATAATCATGTTTTATATTTTTATCCTAATTGCTGTCAGGTACTATATGTACATGTTTTATATTTGTTTCCTAATTCATGTACATACAGAATGTACATGTTTTATATTTGTATCCTAATTGCTGTATTACTGCATATACACATTTTATATTTGTTTCCAAATTGATGTCATACAGCATATAGGTGTTCTATATTTGTATCTTAATTGCTGTCAGTACTGTATGGAAATGTTTTATATTTGTATCCAAATTGCTGTCAGTACTGTACGTATATGTTTTATATTTGTATACTAATTGATGTCAATACAATACTGTATGTACATGTTTCATATTTATATCCTAATTGCTGACAATATTGTATATACAAGTTTTATATTTGTATCCTATTTCTAGAGCCCTGAGTGGCCGAGTAGTCTAAAGCACTCTCCGTTACAAATCACTGCCATCCCAACTATGTCTTCGTGGGTTCGAGTCTAAAATTCGACTAGTGTGGTTATGTGATAGAGTTTGCCAGTAGCTTATTGTGGGTCGGTGGTTCTTCCTCCACCATTAATACTGGCCTCCATGCATAGCCTATCGTGTGCTGAAAAATGGCGTCAAACCCCACAACAACAACAACACCAAATCCTAATTGCTGAAAATACTGTATGTGCACGTTTTATATTTGTGTTCTATATGCTGTCAATCCTGTTTGAACATGTTCTATAGTTTTATCCTAATTGCTGTCAATACTGTACGTACATGTTTTACATTTGTTTCCTAATGGCTGTCAATATTGTACGTCATTTTTTATATTTGTGTCCCAGTTGCTGTCAATACTGTATGTATATGTTCTATATTTGTATACTAATTGATATCAATACTGTATGTATGTTTCATATCTGTATCCTAATTGCTGTCAATACTGTAGGTACATGTTCTATATCTGCATCCTAATTGCTGTCATACTACATAAACATGTCGTATATTTGTATCCATATTGACGTAAATACTGTATGTACATGTTTTATATTTCTTTTCTAATGGCTATCAGTAATGTATGTCATGTTTTATATATTGCTGTCAATACTGTATGTTCATGTTCTATATTTGTATACTAATTGATGTCAATACTGTATGTATGTTTCTTATTTGTATCCTAATTGCTGTCAATGCTGTATGTACATGTTTTATATTTGTTTCCTAGTTGCTGTAAATACTGTAGGTACATGTTCTATATCTGCATCCTAACTGATGTCATATTGCATAAACAGGTCGTATTTTTGTGTCCTAATTGTTGTCAATACTGTATGTACATGTTTTATATTTGTATCTTGATTGCTGACATACTGCATATACACGATAGCAAGAGCCAGTAAAACATTACCCAGCGCTACCAAATTCTATCTGAGCAATTTTCATAGGTCCATCTTGGTCTGGTAGGACGCAATTATTACTTAATCTGATAATGAGATGGCTCAAATGGGATAAGTTGTAATTAATAGCTTCGTCAGTTGGTGATCAGATATGTTACGATGTACCTAAAGGTTTTAATGAAATGCAAGATTGTTGGACGAGAACGGCAATGGTATTATTACTTTTATTACCAATATCGATGAAGCCCCATCTGTAGATGACCTTGATGGATTTATTAATAATCTCGTGGTATATGATGACTTAATACTGGGCAAACAATCAAATCTAGCTAGAATATTTTCTTGAGGCAAGCATAAAAATACAGACGTGATTTATTTTACCCAGCGATATACACAAATACGTAAAGTGATAAAAGAAACCTACAATATTATAGTTGTGTTTAATGAAGTCAATACACATGCTCTGCGAAATATTCATCATACTCGGTGTTCAGGAGTCTTGGACATGATTAAGTTCAAAAGCGTCTTTTCAAAAGCACAATCTACCCCACACGGATTTATAACAATACATTTACATGATCCTCAATCGAATTTATCAACGAGGACCCTTGCGATGGTCACAGTTGCTACCGGTTCATCTGGCAAGGAATTTCTTGGTGTAGTATCGTCTTTGTTGAAAAAAATAACGTCAAAATTAGACGAGGACATACTGAAATTCATCGTGATCAGGCAATTGTTGATCGATTTAATCAAACACCCTGCTAAGCGGTCGTTTGGACATCAATAGGCAAAGGATATAATTCAGAAAGATATGAGATCTCGCGAATAGGCTGCAAGATTGCCAAGTGTGATAGCTGCGTTAAATAAAGAAATTACTCCAACAACTGCCATGAAACCATTTAATGCAATTACAAAAAAAACCACATACCAATACAACGATATGTCTTTTGAAAACAACCAGTACTAGGTATTGTGACTGTCAGATATTTATATGAACTCGGTGAACTAGAAGGTGGTAAAAAGAGAGCGACTAATCTTTTTGGGAGTATTACGACACATAAAATTTCAAGCGTGGTAAGATCTACAGCTAGACCTGGTATCTGCAGATTAGATTCAACTACTCCTCAACTTAGATTTGTACGTGAGCAATTACAAGTAATTTCTGAAGACACACAATTACAATTGTAAACTAGCACCTCGACGTCGATTACATTCAAGACAGGTCAGCTCACATTTTTGCGTGTATGGCCAAGACTAGTATTAAATCTGTCTACGGTAAATTGTCTTGGATTATTATTTGAGTCCTGCTACATCATTACTGTTTTACAGCTCATACAATGTTTAGTTTGCTGTTGTGTCAATACCATGATAAACTAACAAATGTTTTTATTAATATATCATTGTTGGTTTCCTGAATTTGATTTTTATTTTCTACGAAGTCTATGACAATTCTCCGCAGCTGAGATAATCTTCTGACACGAAACACTGCGAGATAAACTAAGTTTGACCATTCAATACGATCTTAGACGATCCAAATATTTGTACCAGAGATGGTTAATCCTTGTTCTGGAAAATGGAAAGTAAATCCACGACGTGTTTATTTATAGAAAATCCAGCACAGGTAACTTCATATTAATTTCTGAAACATGTGTCTGTACGATATGTTCGTAGCGCAATGCTAGCGTGTTGGATTCTCATACTCGAGGTCCTGCGTTCAAATCCCGTGACTGAAAACTGTCTATGTTGGCGATATTTCTCAATTAAAAAGTGCAGTTCACACCAAGCTCGAACTTGAACAGAACAAAATACACCTCTCTAGATGTCACCACGTGGCTCACTCTTCCGGGGTTGATTATCGGTCGTTGCAGATGTCTCTTGAACATGGAGAAGGCCGCGTATATGTATTATGCCTTCCTTTAGAACTAATATTACATGTATTGTACCGTCCTTAGAACTAAGATTATATATAGTGCTATAAGTAGCTTAATACAATGCTGTAAACATGCTATTATATGTATTGTGCCGTCCTTAAAATTAAGATTGTATACACTCTGTAAATAATACCATAAATATGTATAAAATGTTTTTATTTTAAATATATATTTATTATTATTAAATAATGAACTAAGAAAACATTAACAATGTTATTTTTGCAATTAAAATATTAAAATATGACTTTATAAAAATACAATTTGATCTAGAAAAATGATTTGTGATTTTGAATCATTGCAAACACAAAAAGATAGATATACACTACCAGCAGAGTACAGATTTATAAAGAAAATCCAACAGTCTATGTTCCAATCTTTGGATATGGTTAAAGATACAGAAGTTAAAAAAACTGCATCTCTCTCACGCGCAATTGAAAAAATTAGATCAGTATTAGCTGATGAATATGAGAAGAGAAAGATAATTGACACGCGTGTATGGCAGTTGAAAAGGTTTATTTCAGATCGTGAAAGTGAAAGTGATTGTGGAAGTGAAAGTAGTAACAACGTCAGTAAGGGGATTTTCAAAGTCAAAGTAGTGACAATGAAAGTTATGACATGTTGTAATAAATGTTTTTTCATCTATGAGGAATTCATGTAAGTTTGGTTCTGGTTTTTTATTATCTGGAGGAACCGTAAGCCAGCATAACACTGATCGGATCGATGATTGATAAATATCTACAATATAATCCGGTGAATTTGTTTCAACTGCAGCTGATAACGTAGGGTCGTGCACTGTTATAGCTCTTTTTGATTCTTTGCCAGTTATAGATTTGATTCTGCGCTGGAATTCATCATTGATTTGTTCGATTTCAGAATCACCTGTGGGAATTTCAAAACTTTCCAATCAGGAGTCCATCATCTTTATTATTATACGAAAATACAAGCAAACTATTTGCTGGCAATCCACCGAATGATTTTCATCTGATATTTGGCCATCTGTAATATACTTTGTAATTGTGCTACCGCTATTTCTTTCGCTGGAATTGCAGTTGGAAAGTTGACACTAAATTAAGGATTGGTTCAGCTTGCCGATATTATTGTAATTTTGACGGGGCTGTGTTAATTACGATTTGCAGGAGGAATTAGTTCAGCGTTGACATTATTATTATTATTATTATTATTATTATTATTATTATTATTATTATTATTATTATTATTATTATTATTATTATTATTAAATCAGCGTGGATGCTATCACACTGTTTGCTTCTTTGTAAGTTTTAATCATCTGGGTAAATTCAAAATCTGATATTTTTCCACCACTAAGACTTGTTGATAATACCGAAGATAATTTGGAGTATGCTAGCCTCGCTGTGTGTAACCTTATTATGTAATCATGTAATTTTGCATTTATGCATGTACATATTTTTTGCGATGATATTAAGATAGCCAGCAATTGTTGTTGCAGCTGAAACACAAATTGTTACAACTGCTGGTGCCATCGCTATTGTTAGTGTTATTGTTCCAGCGGTAAAAGCAGTCACTGAATCAACAATTATGTCAACAACAACTACACGTCTGCGATATATTTTTTCTTTTTCTTTTATTTTCACTGTATATTTGTCAACGATACATTTTAGGGATTTTTTGCCATTCACGTGCGTGATTAGACCTGTAATGTTACGCTGCACGTTGAACGTTGATCGGAATGTTCATTATATTTTAATTATGTGGGAATTTGGCGACTTATTCAAGACACCAATAGTAAATCAAGCCGCGTTTTTTTTCTTCGGGTTCCACAGTAAATGTTTTCTCGTCGTTTTGCTTCAACATCAATAACATAAATCCAGGAGATCCACCTGACAGAGTCAGGAGTGGATAACGCCGTGAAACTGGGGTGGATATTGTAATTGTAATAACACCAAGTACTGAGAGACTGTATAAACCAGTAACCTCAGCGCGATGTTTGATAGATTTATTTAGTGGTGACCATAATGCTTGTCCAGATGCTACTGCATATACTACAGTTCGGTAATTTTTTTTATGTCGAAGTGTAAAATATTGATGACTGGTGGTTTTCAAAAAAAATATCAACAATCCCATTTATTCTTTCACGAAAATCTAAAAAGGTGATCACACGAGTAGTATAATCAGTTCTAAATGAAGTCATTTCATTATTTACTGAAACTAACCAGTTCATCACTGGAAGGATGTATTTCTTCGTTACAGCATCATTGTCTTATTATTAGACATATTGAAAGAACCAGTCATTGTCTCATCGGATTTTTTGTACTCGACCACAAATATCATCTAACATCGTTGACATAATAACACCGGGTTTAATTTTTCCATTATTATCAGACACAGCTATGATATTTTCATTTACTCATTTAATTTTATCCATAATATATTTCAATGAAAGATTGCTGGTTTTTAATTATTCTTGCTTATCTTGAAATACAACCATTTCGTTTGGATCTACATTTGCAAGGTTTAATAATTTTAAAAATTTCATCACTAATCTGTTTACTTATATTTTCATGAGTTATTCCGTCTGTTTTTTTTATAGAGGAAGGTCTTCGGTAAATATCTACCATTATACTTTAAGGTCTGTTTAAAACGACGCGTCTACTTGTATAATCGTGCACGACTTTATGCGGTGGTTATGCTGATGATGGCACAGCGTCGAATACAGAAATTACTTCACGGCCACATACTGGCGGATCGGTTATTGTTTGTGTATGTAATAACACCTCTAAATTTTTTTATGTTTAATTATTTAGTAGCATCAAGTAAACCAAAATGTGACATTGGAAAGATTAACCAAGTGTCCCTGGAAGTTTCAGACCTTTTCCGTAACGATAAGGAGTTCCTGGTAATCTTAAACTCCTTTCACTTTTTTAAAATCCTTGTCATGTTGCTTTCATTTATGCCATCCCAGCATCAGTTCCAACAGCATCAAATGCAGTTGATTTTTCCACACCTGTGGCTGCACTGGCTGTTAACGCTGGTATACCTGCGGGTTTTAATCGAGTCTTTAATTGAGATCACTTAAATATTGAGTTTAAGGCCAGTTTTTGATTGTTTGGCATCATTGAAATATCTGAGTTGACGTTCTGACAATGATAATTTGTTTTGAGCACCTGTAATCTGATCTTTTTTCGTGATTATTTTATTCCACAGTTCTTTGCTGAATTTGATTGAAGCTTTTTAATCTGACCAGGAGCCAGACTGACACTAACATGATGATATGACATTATAAATAACGTGAGCGATTTAATTATATGTTTTCTACTGAAGCATCAATAACTTTCATTCGTCCACCAACACCTTCAAGTAGCATTGTTTTGTCTGAGAGAATAATAGCGATTGCTCTGTAACCACCAATAGGCAGTCGACCTACACGGGCTCGAAAATGTATATCAACGACAGATTGTCCGAATAAATCTAAATATTCCAACGGAAAGTATTAAATTGGATATAATGTTGTGAAATCCCGCTGAGATATATGTAAACCAGTTTCAACATTTTGATCGCTCTCCATATATGTTATCAACCGATGATAAGCTCGTGCGACATGATTTTGATCAAAATTTAACAAAACTTCTTCAGAAGGTTCTTGATGTCCATTTATCGTCAACGAAACTTCAGAAACTCAAAGTGTGTCAAATACCATTGGATTTCGTTCCTGTAAATCTATTCTAGCATTTTCCTGAAAAGCAATAAATATATGTATTGGTGCAGAAGCTCCTTGCTGTGTTTATATTGTTCATGTAAATAAACCAGTCGCATTACTTTGAACGCTATCTGTAGTCATTGTCAACCATGATAACATTGATTTACCACCGGAATTCATAAAGCAAGTAGTTTTTCTTCTTCAGCAAGCGATGGAGTCATTACCGACATCCACAGTGACAGTTTTGTTAGAATTCCTTTACCAGCATCAACTGCGTTGGGTCGTCAGATTGCATCATTGTCAGTGGCTTTTCTTACAAGTACTACAGTGTGTTTAGCTCCAAATATAACTTTTTCTAACATTTCTACAAAATCCAAATATATGTGATAGTGGAATCACAATTGATTTACGTGCGGCAAATTCCAAGTTGAAATTATCGTTCAATTATGCAACTTCAGTTCCAGCTGCATTTAGTGTTACGTTATTACTCTCAGGCTGATCAGTCTTATCCTCTACAAACATCATTGTCAGACCAGCTGACCTTGAAAAATCATCTGAATATCTTGCAAGACCAAGTATTGTTGTGGCAACATCAATATTTTCGACACATGATTCAATACTTATTTTGGTTAATCATGTATATAGCACTGTTAATAATGCCATAACACCACTATTAACAAACGCTCCGGTGGCCCAGTGGTTAGAGCGTCCGCCCCGGATGCGGGATATCGTGGGTTCGATCCCCAACCGAGTCATACCAAAGACTTACAAAAATGGTACTAACAGCTGCCTCGCTTGGCGCTCAGCACTAAGAGATTAGTGTTAGGACTGGTCAGCCTGGTGTCAGGAAATGTGACTGGGTGGGACATCATGCTACGTGTATGCGGCATGACGCCCCAGTGTTATACATAACTTTAATCTGCCACACTGCAGACATCGTAGCGATATGACTGAAACATTGTTAAAGCTACGTTAAAAATGGAAATCACACACACACACAGACACACACACACACACACACACACCACTATTAACAAAACCAGGTCGATCTAAAAGTTTGTAGGCTATATAATCTTCTTTCAAAAGCATACCTTCTACTTCAATAAATGCTTCAGCTAGTAACAAAATATCTACTTGTATCTTGAACTTGTAATTCGATTCGACCACGCACATCTGGTACGCGTGCGATAACAATATTACTGATAATCGCGTATAGATTCATATTTAAGGACTGATGAGTCAATATCAAACGCTGGATCGGATATACGCCTGAACATTCTAATATAATAATTTCTTCTAACAAGAACACCACTTACTGCTATTAAACATGCCGTTATATTTTTTCTTTTTATAACAGGGGTATATAAGCATACTCTGTTTCTTTTTTTATTTGCAGCTTGATTTATTATTTTACTGATAATTGCAGGCATAGCTTCAGTGCTGGGTAATTTTACTGGTTGTTGTTTTCTTCGTACTAATCGAGCTAATCATTCTTTGATTGCTCAAAATGCTTTACCGGCAACATTACCAACAGTACTGATACCTCTATCGCTGTAGCGTTTGGAGTTATTCTCTTAAATAAACCTTGAACAACATCACCAGGTCCATCTCCGTATCTCTCTTTGTACGTTGGCAATCGTGAATTTACTACCCTAATTATTACAGGTCCATGCTGAGCATGATGTATAATCATTTATTTTTAAATTACATGTTGATTAATTAATTATTTTCAGTAAATGTAATAATCATCGAAAATTTCATTAATGCGAGAGTGATAAACGTTGCCTGTAAATAATCTTCGGCAAATATCAGATTTTTCATTATTAATTTCTGGATAATTATTTCCTGCGCGTTTTCCTCCGGTCAAAATTTTAAGCGATCAACATCGGCAAGAACACTGTCAGGACAAATTCCTAATCCACTTCCACTATATCTTCTTTTTGTTGCAACTGTTATTTTCTTTCTATTAAGTCATTATAAAATTTTTGAAAAAATCTTTTCCATTTATCCTCCTCAAAAGAATGAGCGAGACCAGTATGAGCAGTAAGTACGCTTTTAATCCAATCATTTTCTGACAAAGATCCAACATGTTCGGGTTTTAAATATTTATCTCTTTCATCAAATTTGCTGCAATATCTATTACTTTGTCATCAGTCTTTATTTTTCTAATATTTTCTAATGACTCAGGTGTAAATTTACTTATAATTTTAATTAATTGCTGTCTTTTTTTCCTTTCTCTCTTCTTCTTGTTTTTTATATTGTTATGCATGAGGAATTTGTGGATGAGGAAGTTTAGTTAATCAAAAAGATTTCATGATTTACCATGTCAAAAGTATTCCCAAAGCCTATATGCATAGCTCCTATTAATTTACACTGACTGGGTACATAAAATCCCTAACCAATTAGGATGTCCAAGGCAATCTCATCTGAATGATTATTTCCCCCATGGATTAGAATCTCAGTTATGTCCATTTATGTAGTTAAGTGTGGCCTTTGAACACCAAATAAGCTAAATACAAAGCAACGTATTACTAGAAACAAACTAATATTAGAAACAGAATAGTCCATAGTATGACGTATAGTTGTTAGCAATTTCTGGTCCAATTTATCAGCCAGTCTGACTAAATTTGTTTGTACGTTTCATAATTAAGTTGTCTGTTCTGTAAATCTTAAACATATTTACGTACAGCAACAATGTTTACTCACACTTGATTTTAAAAACAGGTATCCATGGAATGCTTATTAAAATTATGTTAAATGCACTATCGCAGCAACATTATTATTAGTACGTATCCCTAGAACCTATCATTAATTTGAGCACATACATTTTATTAACACCGTTTGCCTTTTAAAAATGGAATTCTGTAATTAGAATTATTAAAGTCTAAGGATAAAAATGTACAATTCCTATGCTAAAGTTTAAACAATATTTTATTTGTATCATTTCTTACAGCCAGGTACATCGATCCAAACAAAAGCAAACAACTACAGTAAATGAGGTTGCATGATCACGATCTTTTAGGTGCTGTATCTTATTTCTGTTAAAAAGCAATTTATTTATTACCATTTTTTTCTTTCTTCTGTTTACAATTTTATTCATTTTCTGAAATATTTGACATATTTTAATACAGTGATGCGAAACATGTTGGAATGCCGAACGTGTTAAATGTTGTCGATGACTTTGGAAGGATGCTAAACTCCATCTAGAAGGGCGATTTGAAACTGTCGTGAGTAGTGAATGGGGAAACTTTAGCGACAATGGGCATTAGCATTAAAAACCACCCTGGGACACTTTGGCGACAATGGGAAATTTAACGTTACGAAAACCCCTGGGACACTTTGGCGACAAGGGAAATTAACATGGGGAATAGAGTTTGGGTCTGTTGAGCAACAAGGGAAATTAACATAAGGGGAATAGAGTTTGGGTCTGTTGAGCGACAAGGGAAATTAACATGGGGAATAAATCTTGGGTCTGTTGAGCGACATGGGAAAATGGAACAGGGTCGGGACCCTATTTTAATACGGTCCCGACCTGATGGTTCTCTATTTTTTTTTACAAAATAAAAAAAATAAAAAATGGGGTAGGCAATTGAAAGTCTATCTCTTTTCGTGAAATGTGGGTGGCCCTGAAAAGGGCCTTTGGGTTTCTTCTTCTTCTTCTAACTCCTTAACTTCTTTATCCATCCCCTTATTTTTTCCATCATTCCTTTCTTCTTCTTCTTTCTGTTTCCGGTATCCAGTCCGTGTGACCCATGGCTCGGAACTTCTGTTGGATTTTCATCCAGTTATCGTTTAGTTTCTCTAGTTCTTCCTTTTTCTTTCTATTTTCTTCTTCTTTTCTTTCCTTTGACCACTTTTCTTTGATGTTCTTGACCTCTTCGGTCAGCACTTTCCTCATTACTTCTTCCGCTTTCTTAAGCTTGTCTAAGCCCCACTTCACAAAAGACCAATCTGTCCATTCTACAATGTCTTCTAAAAAACACCTTACACTCGTCAAATAAACTATGGCTTCTTTCAACTTGCCCACTTTCACATACGGTGGGTTAATGAAACCTCTGATTCTCTTCTCCTCATCCTTTATCATTTCTTTCACAATATCGATTGCTAAGTGGAGGCTGGTTACTTGTCTTGAGACGAAGTCTTTTGTCACTGCATGCCTCCATTCCTGTTCAAGCCTTTCTGCTACATTCAATCCATCCACCATCCATTACCAACTTCCCATAAGGTTGTTATAAAAAGCTGAAGCTGCCGGCATCTTCTTGTTTGCTTATTCCGTGGAATGGGCTCCAATGGCAACCACTGTTTGTTTTATAGTTAAAGCGCGGACGTGAAGGAAAACATCCCCTACTTTTCTCATTTCATATGATCTACTATCCACATACGTGAAGCATCAATAAACAAACCCCTAATCTACTATTCACACACGCAAAGCATTAAAATTAAACCCAAATCTACTATTCACACAAACGTACGTGAGCGCTTACAAACAAACACACACACACACACACACACACACAAACACACACACACACACAAGGAAAAAAAAGAGTCAGTGTTTATATTGACACTACTCTACATACACACATTGGCAAATCGATTACTATTTCTTTTCTAAAGGTTTGGGTAGCCCTGAAAAGGGCTGTTTGTTTTTAACTCCAGATGCACCTATCTAATGCTGGCACCTTCCTAGCCTGGCAACACACACACATCTTCTTCCCCAGTCTCTTTTCACTCTTTTTTGGGGGAGAGCAGAGGCGGGATAAGTGGCTTCAGAATCCCAATTTTCTGTCTCTGGGATTCTGAAATTTCCTCTCTGCTTTTCCTCCTCTTCTTTTTTTCTTCTTTCCTCCTCTTTCATCCTTCCCTCTTGGACAATGGCCTCCGCGGACAGTTCATTTAGTATGCGCCTGGCGTATTCCAGGTGCATCTGGAGTTCTAGAAGCTTTACAATTCTGGTGTTCATTCTCTTGATCAATCAACAAGGGTAGCTAGACTGCCGAACGATTTTTAATTTATACTGAAAGCGCGGACGTGAAGGAAAACATCCCCTAAAACAAAATTGATCTTACCTAGATCATGACCAAACAACGCGCGGACTTAAAAGAAACACTCACTCAATTTTTTATACTACTCATCACTATTCTAAAAGATTTGATTAAACAAATAATATACTGTCCACATACGCAAAGCAATCCAATCAAATCCCAATTCTACTCTCCCCACACGTCAAACAGCAAAAAAAAAAAAATCATCATAATCTGCTATCCACACAAATGTACGCGAGCACTTACAAACACACAATCCTATACACAAACATATACACTCACGCTATAAAAAAAGTCAGTGTTTATATTCACACTACTCTACCTACACACATTGGCAAATGGATTACTATTTCTTTTCTAGAGTATTGGTTAGCCCTGAAAAGGGCTGTTTTTTGTTTGCTATGGCAATCTTTTAGTTTCTAAGAATGCGATGCCCTCTAACGATAGACTTCCTGACCATAGGTCTGCTTCTTCGGAAAGAGAAGAAGAACTCTTTGGTGTCGATACGACAATCGACAAAGCCTCTGTCAGGTTCAGGTTGCTGCTGCTGTTGCTGCTCTCTCTGCTGTTTCTGAAGTCTGTACTTCTCTGTCCATTCTTCTTTCTCCCTGTTCACTTCTTCTCTGAAGAGCTCTTCTATCAGGTCTTCAGAGACTTTTAGCATTCTCACATTCTCTATCTCTTCTGGCTTCGGTATCAGACTGTGTCTGACTCTATGCAAATTCACGTAGGCTTCGTTTAGCTTAGCTAGTTTGAAGCACATCTTCGTAAGAGGATGAGTCGACAATGGATGGTTAGACTGGAGGCTACCCCGGCTTTAAAGTCAAAGCGCGGACGTGAAGGAAAACATCCCTCCACGGTTTTCGAGCCGGAACGTTCAATGAGTACCATGGGAGGGATAGTAAGAAGTCAAAAAGCATGAATCAAAATTCTTATAGCCAAACAAAAGACAAAGGCATTTTTTTCAAAACACAACATTTTTTATTCAAAATCACTTAGCACTAACCAACAACTTTAAGATTTTTTAACAACAACTCAACAATATAACATCAAATATTTTTTTCAATTAACACTCTACTTTAAACAGGGCTGACAACGTTGTGAATGAAATTGTGATTTCCACTGTTGGAAGTCATTAGGCCATTGATGGACACTACGTTTCCTAGCTTGAGACAAAAGATAAGCATAATGGTCACAAAACCATCGATCTACTTTCACATCGTTTCTAGAAGAAGAACGAGGATCAAAATGAGTCACTAAATGTTCTAAGGAATAGCACAGGCTGCGATGATGCAGAAAATACACACAATATTGTCCACACACCAAGGAATCTGTGCCTTGTAATTTCACATTATTGAATCAGGTGGTCTGAGCATTTCTTCTCATAAAGTCAATGATATCGTCTTCCAAAGGGGGCAATCCTTACGAATCGAAATATTCCACACATCCTTCTTGAGGAAAGTAAACGGCTACCCAGTGCGTTCCTGGGAGATGACTGTCGTCCGTGTTGATCACATAAGCTAGATGGTCTTGAGGTTTGCGATGAGGGAGTTCATCTTTAGCACAGACGACGGGATTCCAAGAAGCCGTGTACGAACTGTGGTTGAAAAAGTAATAAAGTTCCCAGGTATCCATGTTTTGTGTTGTTTTTTTTTCTTCTTCACAGGTAATAATAAGTCATCTGTTCGATCCTGACTTTTTGCTTGAAAATGTCTGACAAATAACTGTTTCTTCGCTTCGTCTCCCCACTCTGATTCAGGAGAGTTCGATACGATGGATCTCTTGAGTGGTTAATGGTGGACAAGAATGTTCACGCAAGTCTTTATACCACTGATGCAACACGACTTCGTCCGAGATGAGACTCCAAGCTTCGTCCAGATACTCGTCCAATTTTTCTTCTTGACTCAACATCAGGCATTTATCGTGTTGAATTTGACTGGGATGATCGTTTTGACATCCATAGCAATCTTTCTTGATCAATTCAGTCATTTTTTCGACCAAGTGTTTGGCAAAACAGGAGACTAAATGGGCTTCTTGTTCTGGCGATCTTGACTTCATCATGATAACTTCTTCGTCTTTGTCTTGAGATTCTTCTTCCCCGGTCTCCTCACATTCCATCTTCAAAGTTTCTCCACTAGGCAAAGAGGGATAACAGTCTTCCATGGCTTCTAATAGTCTAGAATGACTTCTCTCAAACTGTTTATTTCTATGGTATTGTCTAATTCTGCATACAGGAGGACGTTCACTGTTTGATCTGGAGGTGGATTTGCAAACTGAAGTTCCACACGAATCTGACCCGATTTTATAGGGTGGAAATGTCCCTCGTCGCTGCCTTGGTCTGGAGTGAAATCAAAACCCCACAAAACATAGCCTCCGGCATAATCATCGTACGAAATACCGTGACTGGTGTTGGTTCCTAACTGTCCGGTGGTTTCGTACAGGGACAAGTACGATCTCAAATAATTCTTCGCGACACCAAAGTTGGGCTCAAAGGGTCGGGTACACAAGGTCTTGCCGTCGCGACTGACTTCGATCTTGGACACATTGTAATGTTGAAACTCAAAAGGATTTTGATCGTGGGTTCCGTTGAAGGCTGAATTCCTGACGATACCAACAATCAAACGCTTGGGTAACTGTCCTTGGAACAGATGATCGTCGATCATAGATCGCTGTCCAGCGGGAATGGTGAACGTTTTCACTTCTACGCGTCGTATCGGATACTTGGCGGTCGTTCTGCTCAACGTTTGACTGACGTCGTTTCCCACTTTAGGTAACACTTCCACACGACGCACGTAAAGTCGGGCTTCTTGAATGATTTTTGTATTCATTGGCATGGGCCATGAAATGGAAAGCGGCACTGCTACGATTCAGTCTCAGACGGATATCCACCCCGTTCAGCAAATACTTTTCTTGTAACCACATGTCCAAATGCAAACGATCCATCAGTTCTAAACTTCGCTCTTGCAGAATTTTCTTACGACGGTCGTTAAACCCCACATTGTGAGGATTGTCATCTTCTGTCAGGACTGTGTCGCTAAACGTGCCTACACCTGTCGTGTCAGGTTTCCATACCACGCAAGCATCCAGATGAGTATTCTTGGCTTCTTTTCCGTACGTCAAGAGATTTTCCAGGTAAGCACGATATGGGTAACTATCCATGCTGCTGCTGACCAGTTTGTTATTCAAGTACAAGTCCACTTCTCTGAACAAGGAATGCATGAAATTGTTGACAGGAGCTACTCTAGCATTGCCTCCTGGATTGGTGTTGTACGTTTTGATCACTTTCACTTTCAAGTACAGGTAACTGCTATTCAGATCGATGTAATCTTCGGGTTGTCCTTTGATTTCAAACTCGATGGGAGCGGAATCCGTCAAAGAGGAGACGGGATGAAATTCCACCCACTGGGATTCTTGCATGGTCATCATGGTGGGGGGCATGGCAAACAGATCCAGTTCCGACTTGGAACAGGCGCAAGACTCTCGGTGCATCATTTTTTTCTCTTTCTCAATAATCGAAAACGTCTAAGTCTCGAACTGTTCTTCTTTTCTTTGCCTTTCTAGCTTTAGACGTGTGAAGTCTGGTGAAAGGGTGTTTTCTTCGTCGTCTCTTTCTGCCTTGTCCTTGCTGAACGCTTCACTCGGTAGCGTGCAGGGCATTTATAGGTGTGTCTCGTCGGCCCAAAAGGTCTTTGCCCGTTTGCAGCAAGACATTTTTGCCTGCCCTCATGAAGGCTTCTTTAGAATTTTGTTTGTCGATGATGACATTTTGGAGAAATTCATTGCCTTTTGTCAGTGCCGCATTTTTCAAGGCGTGCAATCCGCGTGTCACCATCGGTTTCAACACAGGGGCCACCGAACGAAAGCCGATTTTAACATATCTCCTAATCCGTGTCCTCGCTGTCGAGCAACCCCTCGGTACACTGGATACATGACTTACGAATCGTGAGAGAACCGTTTTCGAAAATGGAGTTTCACCGTGACTTTTCCTTTGGTGAATGGAATATTTTGTCCCAGATCTCCTTTTATAGCAATGTTGACCGTGTCCAAATAAGACTAACTGACAGGCAAATAGTGTGGATGTACAAATTCGCGGTGAACGTGGTAAGTGTTTCCACCTTCCTCGTCAGTGACCGTTGCAGAATCCACTTTAAAAGGAATGACACGCAGTAACGGCACGGAGGTGTGTCCCACCACGTTATACTCCACCACATCGGAGTACAGAAACATCAAATTCAGTCCTTGGTTCAGTTCTATCGGAGCACGAAATAACTTGCTAAAAGACTCGTTGTCGTAAATGACTGGCAATTCGTTTTTCTTCATTATGGCCATTCTGATGGCCATGTCTCCGCCAAACATGTCAAACAATTCAGGACAAAATAAAACGGACACGATTTTACTCCCGTGAAATTTCATCAAGAAGCGACGAGCTGCTTTGTGCTATTCCATGGTGACACTTTTTTTGACACTTTCCAAAGCCTTCAGAAACACGACATTAAATCTGGAGGCTATGGTGCTCACCAAATGTTGACCACTAAAATAATAGCCTGGGGGAACGAACAAGTGATAGGTGGTGTACTTTTGATTTTTTCTGCCAGGAGTTTTCTTGTCATATTTGCCATGGGAATCCAAGTACTGTTGCAATGGCTCGTCATGAACTTCCACATCAAAAAAAATTTGATTGGGAAGGACATTGAGGACTTTGGTCGGGTGAATGATTTCTACTAAAGCCACTTCCCAATGGGCTTCGTGATCTAATGGGATGGTCTGAGGTAACTTGGCCCTGTAACAGCACAAAGTGTTGTTGGGAAACATCTCCATGGAACTGTCACTGGGTAACGTTAAGTAAAATTGGTTTTGGTGACTCATAGTTCCAGAGTTCTGTGGCTGTTCGAGGGGTTACTGGACGTCAGAGGAGTGTCTCCGCTCAAAATGGGGTTATTGTTGTTGTTGGAGTGGTGACTGGCACTGGCACTGGACACAAGGTTCGCGTGGTTCCCGTTCGAGGAGAATTTCAGGGTGGGATTGGGAAGCAGGTAACCGATGCAACTGCTCAATAAAATGGTCCACAATTGTTTATCTCCTTGTTGCAAACTCAAATTGGCAATGGCTGCCCCGATGACACAATACACCACGAAGATTTGGCAGAAAAAGACGATTTGCGTTTTAAGCACACGTTCTCCACACCACACCAACAAGGGTTGTTTTTGTAAATCTTACAGAGAAGAATTGGGTGAAGGAGTGGTCGACGTAGCTGCGTCTGTGTGAAAGGGCATGATGGTCGCTTCTTTTTATAGTCGATGACTTGCGAAGCGTCGATCCAAGAATCAAAACTGGGTGGATATCCTTTCCAACGTACTTTGACTTCTTTGACACGTCGTTTGCCCACTTTACGGGTTCTGCGTTCGAGAATGCTTTCGATGTCGTACACGTCGTCTTCTTTTTTGGTGACACGTTGTAACTCGGGTAAGTAAAACGTTCCTTTGAGCACTTCTCCGTTCATATCTTCAAATTTATAGACGGCAGGATGACGGCGATGCACTCGTCCAGTGATACGAAACAATTCGGTCGTCCAGTTAGGTAAGTAACCTTTGTCGAAAGTGCATTTGGTTTTGCCAATGCGTACCCAGTCTCCTACGGCCAACACTCCACTTTTCTTGGGGAAAGCACTCGTCGGGGATGTACCAAACAGACGCTCAAACACCAGCACTTCGTTTTATGGAGTCACTTCTTGCGGAGCACGTGCAATGCTTCGATGGTAAGATTGGTTGTACGCTTGCACCAGGTGCGGTAAGATGTCGATGTACTTCAGAGTGTGGTCATGAGTAAAATATTTCCTCATACGTTCTTTCAAAGTGCATTGAAAACGTTCCACGATGCTGGCTTTGGTTTCGGGATTCTCGGTGGTAAAAAGATGAATGTCACGTTTCTTTAATTCTTTTTGGAAAGCTTGGTTCAGAAATTCGGTGCCTTTGTCCGTTTGCCATCGAAGAGGGTGACGACCGCTTTGTTTCAACACCCGTTGCAGGGCTCGCACTAAGTCGCTGCTCGATTTGGAAGTCAAGGGCACGACCCAGGCAAATTTGGAAAAGACGTCGATGACACAAAACAAATATTTGTAGCCACGATTGTAGCTGGCCAAATGAGAGACATCGGCTAAATCGGCTTGCCATTGATGATCGATGCCTTCCACTCGGGTGAGACTTCCTGAAAACTTGCGTCGAATAGGTTTGTGTAAAGTGTAGGTAGCTTGTTCTTGTAACCATCGTTGCACTTGAGGTAAACGGAGACTTTTCAGTCGAGTTTTGGCAGCACGATACAATTTTTGAACTGCTGCGTAACCTGCAGGGTGCGAGGGATCGTAGTAAATGCTGGCTAACACTTTTTCCATTTTGTGTTTGTGTGTTAATAAGGCACCCACTCTTGGAAGATGCTACTCTTTTTCTCTTGGGGTACTTTCTTGGATTGCAATGCTTTGCGTGTGCGACCAGCAATAGGTGTTGAAGAGGAGGATGTCTGAGCGGGGGATATCGGTTCTTGTTTCACTTCTGTCTTCACTTCAGTCTTCACTTTCTTTTTCTCTTGTGATGAAGAAGGGGTGGTCATCATCTTTTTCATCCATCCAATTCTGGAGGTAGGCGGTGTTGTTAACTTGCGTACTTTTTCTGGTGGAGTTTGAAACCCTTCTTCTTCTCCTTCTTTTTCTGTCTTGGTCACTGGTAGTGGTGGTGGTGGTACTGGTGATGGTGCTGGACTTTTCATCAAGGTCTTAAAATCTTTCAGAGTGGGTAGAGCTGTTTCGTCTAAAGCTTTCTGGTGAAAGTGTTGTAGTCGTTGCAAGAGTTGACCGTACTTTTGCGATTTTTCTGTTTCGGACAAATCTTGGCGATCCATCAAGGACTGCAATTCGTGTTGTAACTGGGATATTTCGTTCAAATGAGGATTGGGAGGTAAATGCGGGGTGCGTTGTTCTTGCCAACGATGGTATTCCATCCATCGTTTGTAAGGCACTAAAGCTAGCTTTCGTCCTTCCATGGGGTTGTCAGGGGTCGATTCTGAGATCTTGGGACTTCCGAGGGCCTTTTTATCTTGCTCCCACCAGTCCTCCCAACATGGTTCCCAAGACTCCTTTCAGCAAGGGGCCTAACAAGAGGTGTAAAATGCCTCCACGTTGGACCAACATCTTCTTCTTTTGACGAAGGGGGATTTTCTTTTGAACCATTTGGCGAAGAACGTGACGATGTTTGCCTAAGCATTGTTTTTGGTGTTTGGACAAAGGGATCGTACCTTTCAAGACATTCAAACAACATTCGCACACGGTATCGATGACCTCTTTGGAGGCTGTTTGAATGAACTTTTTTCGTAGGGGCGGAGAAGCTTTGGACAGGAGAGATAACATGTCCCCATGTTTGACTAAACGTGGAGGCAGTCCTTTCCTTTTCTTTCCTTGGGGTTGTTTAGAAGAGGAATGTTTTCTGAAGGATGACATCTTCAGGAGCACCAAAAACACTGATACCCCTACTTGGTCGCAGACCTTTTTTATACTGGAACGCGTCGCCACTGATTGTCTTTACGTCGTATCAACTTCAGGACAGGCATGACACGTCGTGCAGGAGTACGCAACGGACTAAATCGAGCCAGTTCTTGCTTGGACAAATCCAGTTAACTTTGTAACATGCCCGATCTTTCCTGGACTTTGATTTTGGGAGAAGGTACTTTATGAGCAGCAGCCACTGCCACTAAATTGGAGGGTCCTGCCACTGGGAAAGTTCTTGGGGTCATCAACGGAGACGTTCTTGGTGTGATCAACGTCTCCAAGTACTCTTCAGTTCTTGGTGTCATCAACGGAGAAGTGGATGAACTTGAGGCTGACGGATACGCGGTCATCGTCGTGGCAGGTCGTGGTTTGCGAGTGTAAAGTTGCATCCTGGCCGAAGTGCCTCTCTTGCGACTAGTTTTCTTCTGTGGACTTTTCTTTTTCTGGGTACTTTTTCTCTGTTTCTTTTTCTGGGCGCTTCTTTTCTTTTTCCGGGGTGGTGTCTAGTTAGAGGAGTGTCCCGCCACTGGAGAAGTTCTCCTTGGGAACCTGGTCTTTTTCTTCTTCTTGGAGCTTCGTTTGACTTTTTTCTTGGGGAGAACTTTGGGGGCATTAGGATCCCATCTTAAGAGAGAGCGAATGATGACCCCTCCTAGAGTACCGCTCCCTCCAGGTTTCAAAATGATTTGTGTTTTGGTTTGAGTGTCGATGCGGGGATCGGTCAGTTGGGTCAAAGCGACTTTGTTTGGATCAAAAAAGCGTTTGGTTTGATGAGGAATCTGAATGTTCCCTTGGAGTAATTGACGTGCCGTCACCGTGAACCATCGTAAGACTTCTTTGAGACTAGCTTCTAAGACACAAGCTCGTATTTGTGGATTTTTTTCTCGACTGATGCCATACAAGGCACGAATCAATTTGACGGGAAGATGCGACTGAAAGGACGTCATGTTGACGTTGTGTGAGACAGACGAAAAGGGTCTGAGGTTTTTATAGATTTTTTTGTGGAATGAAGTTAAGTCGAGGACGGAGACGTGTACAGGACAGGCCCTCCGTCTTGGCACCAGTGGTGAAACAAGTGGGTACGAAATCGCAAATCATCGGGGGTCGTAGGTTTCAAATCGACGAGTAAATAGGCGTGTGGAGTTTGAGTGGCATCGTCGTACACCTGAGTCAGCCAAGGTGTTCCTATCTGTTTGGCTAAGACTTGCACTTGCGATTTATCTCGAGGGCTTTTAAACAAGACCACGTAATGCGCATTGAGACTGATGGTGCGATGGGTTTTACTTTGTTGAAACAAATTTTGAGTGATGTAAACGACACTGGCATTACGATGATGCCCTTTGAGCGTGAACCACAGTTTAATTTCTTCTTCGTCTTCTATTAACATGTCGTCGAAAATGATCAAATGGGTTTGACGGGAGTCAGAGACGATGCCGTCGTCTTCTTTAGGAATGCCTTCCACAAACACGATGGAATCGCCTTGACTTTCTCGCAAGAGGCTGTAGGCCGATTGCCACTCTTTGTAACACCACACGAATCGCTGAGCTGGCCGATCGATCAAATGATGTTTATGTTCGAATTCGGATTTGCCTGAACCGCTAGGTCCAGCAATGAGCATGTTAAAGGGATGGCGAAGATACAAAGCCTCCCAACTGGCACGATCTAAGTGTTCGTCGATGACTTTGACAGTACAGGAAGAGGGAGCAGAGACAGCAGAGGTAGCCATAGTGTGAGGAATGTCACTTGTGACACGAAAACAGACCAGACAAGAGTTTATATACTTTTTTCAGAACACGTTTATTGAATGTTTGAAACATGAACACGAAAGACAAAAATACATAAAAGCCAAAGACTTAAGTGCAACGATAAAAGGCACATGATAACCATCAACGTGGAATAAACACAAGTGTCTGTACAACATGTTTTGGGTAATGTTCTGAGCAGTTCTATAAGGGGTAAGGTCACACAAGTGTCCTCCCGAAAGGGTCTTTCAGGCATGTCCACGACAGTCCTCTCATGGGTGATGGCTTCTTCTGGCACTGTCACTAACACAGGTTGAAAAGTAACTTTTTTCCTTGAACAACTCTCGTGCATACTGGGCCACTTCTTGGGTCCATGCCTCAAAATCCCATTTTTTCCAGGCACGGACATCAGTCCAATGGGGATGTAAGTCACAAGCTACACACATATCGTCATACACGTCTTGGGTAGCTAAAAGTTGACGAATCTTTTTTTCCCGTAGAGGTCGAGAAGTATCCAGATGAAAACGCAAGGCTTTGAGCAAAAGGAGTCTTTCGTGACCAGTTAAGGCCATTGGGGTGGTAAGTACTGATCGTAAAGAGCCCACAAAGAATCGGCTGGTAAACGAAATCCCAGAAAACAAGTCACTAAGACACACACTATGCGTCGTCCCAAATTGATTGGATACAGTTCTTGTAATAATTGATGGTAATGATCCACGGTTTGAATATGGTCATTGAGTTCCTGCCACGGAATCTGTTCAATTACATGTGACATAAGTCGTGGCATGGCAGCCTGTTTTTATAGTCTCTTTGTTTCGGAAACAATACACGTACTTTCTAGCCAGAGATCTTCGTTCTCCGGTAGGGAATCTAAATCTTGCATACTGTAACCGAAACGTCAGAGTTTGTTTAGAAGTTTCCTCTTCCGCTAAGTAGATTCCACGTAAAATATGTTGGTAATCCTTTACCTTGTCTTCCTCAATGCGTTGCACTAGGTGAATCTCGAAGTAACCAAAATGATCAACACGTTGATCATCGGGGCCCTGGAAGTACTGAACAAGGTCTGAACACTGAAACAATTTCTGACGAATCAGTTCTCTTATACTATTCAGGTACCAGTGGTTAAAGATCTGGTGACGTAACGGATGCAACTGTTCTTTACATTTGACTTGTATTTTGACCAGCTCTCGGTAAATGCGTTCTCTCATCTCCACAGGCAAAGCACGAATGTTGTCTTGTAAAGTATCCATAAACAAATTATGGTAAGTTACTTCAATGTCTCGGTCCAACTAAGGATAAGTAATGACAATTCGGTGACCATCGAGCATGTTCTACGCAGGCTGAATCTCGTGGTTCCCAGTGGTGAAGTGACACACCGCAACTGAAGCACTTGACTTTATCTCCTTCGCCCAAGTAGAACAATCCGGCTCTGGCTAATTCTTCGGGGGTCGGGCCTCCCAGATACTTAAGCCATTTTCCTTTGAACGATTGAAGACGATTTTCAAAGTTGCAGTATTCCGACAAACGCACAGGAAACGAATATTCGTCTTTCACAGGTTCGTTTCCATGAGGGCTGGGTGACACAGACAGGAGTTTGTTCAGGGCTGGATGACATCCGTAGGTGGGTAGACGTGAAAGTGAACATCCACCTTTAAAAAGAAAATCAGTAAAGTGTCCAAGAGGACGAGCGGCATCGTTTTCGCATCCCTCAGGTTTGACACGCACAGCATCACTTTCCATGATAGGGGTAGTAAGAACAAAGTTCCCATGATGCTTTACGGCATCGCTAAGGTCACAGCGTACAGCATCGTTCCCATCGCAAGGCTCACAATCGCATTCCACTTCAGAAGCCCCACACTTGAATTGTGCCTTTCTAAACTTGTTTTGTGTTTCTCTGAAAGTATTCATCTTGTTCACTTGGTCTTGGTAGTCACAATAAACTATCGATCTTGCCTAGGGTTCCGATTTTATATACAGACCAATACCAACGTGTCCATACGGTAAGTTGAAATGATTGGGAAGTCGCACTCGCTTCTGGTACACGATTTGATAGACTTTTTCCAAGGGTCGACTGACGATGTGGTGAGTGGGTAAACGTACAATCTTGATGGGTTGATAGGTGGTCACTTTAAAGTGTTCATCTTCTCCAGATTGCAAGGCTTCTTTCAATACCCCAAAGTTGACCACACGACTGGTACGATAAGTCAGAGTCAATCCTTTCACTTTACACTGCGTGTGCACTTCTCCTTGTGGGTCCCGGTATTCGTAGCCGTAATTTTTGGGACCGCCACTGACGAAACTTAGAATCTTGTCGTCGGGATGCTCGTCTGTCCAGGCTCCTAAACGGCCTCCTTCGATGTCAGGGTGCTGTTGACTCGGGTGATGGATGTAAATGCAGCTGTGCGTGTCAAAGTACAGGACACGTTCCCCTAACAGTTCTAAAGCTTCGTACAATTTTAAGCGAGCATGAGCTGTCACGTAAGCCGCAATGATGACATTTCCAAAGGGGTCGTCTTGTACAAAGTCCAGATCTTCTTCGTAATTGACCAAGATCAAATCCTCACGAACGACGTCCACGTGTTTCATGAATTTGGTTTTGTCGTGAATCATCTGAAAGTAGCGGGAAGGTTCTGTCAAATATCCCGTCTTGGGTAAACACGGACGTTGTGCCATTTTACCCCACAAGCAATTTAACATCACTTTGGCAAACGATCGCCTGCCTTCGTTTTTCTCGATGTGATCTAAAGAGATGCCTTCTTGCGCCCGATATTTCTCTTTGAATGTCTTTTGGTCTTCGGAGTTTGACACCAGGAAGGATAGCCACTGGCTTCTTGTTTTAGTTTCAAAAAGGCATCCACGTAGTCGGCGAAAATGCCTTTCTGAGTGGGGTCACCCTTGCGATATTGTTGTGTCTTGGGAAAGTGACAAATTTCGTACACTTCTAACAGTTGGTATCCCATGTCCAGAGCTTTGAACAATTCTACGCTGACCCAGGTTCCCGTCAAAGCCCGTTCTTCCTGGGTGTGCTAGCAAGGTTGGTCTTGGTTGCACGTTTCGGCACAAGTACGGCACAAAGGAAACATCAGTTTGCCTTGGCAATGGTGATGTAAGACGGGATGGTACAAGTCCTTCGGAGGCAAAACTTTGCACTTGATCAAGCCTTCGTATTGTCGAATGTTTTTCAGGTCGATGTGTTCCGTCAACAATTGTGGGAGCCCTGCAGGAAAGCGACAATATTTGCACACGTAGGGATACAGCGAACACACGACCAAGTATTTGATTTCTTCTCCTTTCTCTTCGTCGGCTTGGTACAGCAAACAGGTGACATTGGTCCTTCCTCCGTACAAACTATCCCTCGGGTTCAGCGGGTCCATGAACTGGTAACTTTCCACGAGTTGTTTAAACTCGGGATCTGTTTTCAAACGGTGATCGTATTCGTGTCCCACATTTCCACCACTTGGTATCCTTCCTGTTCTAATTTTAGGCGTCGCTGACAAGTGGCCTGGTACAAGTCTTCCATGGTTCGTTGTAAAAACTGATTTTTAGTGCCACGGTCAGGGTAACAGACGGAACATCCGTGAAATAAGCAATCGTTAAACTCGTACACGACCTTGGGGTTTTCTAAGTCCCAGCCATCGATCGAATGCGTTCCGATGGTCTTTTCGCCTCCTCCGTTGCGGGCATGCTGAATCCATTTGTCTTCCTTGTCGCACAAGTAATGTAACCAGCGTAGGGCTTTGACCGAGTATTGACGATTGTCATAGTTGGTCGTTTGAGGACTGATGAAAGCCACGGTGTTTTCAGGCATGAATCGTTGCCGGTACACTAAGGAACACGCTTTGGCAATGGTGGAAGCTTCTTTCAAAAGATCGACCCCTCCGTGTTCCATGAACAGTTCTCGAAATTTTCCACAGCAACGTCGTAAAATGTCCACGTCGGAACGACAATACTTTAACATTTCTTCCTGAAAGTCGAAAGGGTCGGAGGCGTGAGCCTGGTACCAAGCGTAGAAAGCTTCTCGTTGTTCGGTACGCATGTTGTCGGGGTCGTAATAGTGAGCCTCATGCAAATGGGGTAGAACGGCGTGTTGATTGGCTTCCGTATTGAAAAAGTGTGGAAAGTACCCTTTAGCCATTTCTGTCATTCCAAACGTTTTAGGCATTCGGCTCAAAGGTATGGCTAAGTAACTCATCGAATCTTTAAACTGCATTTGTCCCACTTGCATGAAAATGATTTTGGCTCCGTTCACAGTGACCGTAGGACGCTCGGTGCCTTGTTCCGTATAGTACCTCAAAAGAAACTGTCCATCGTATCCGGAGAAATTGTGAGCCATCACCGTGGCATGACGATGACAATCTCCGTAACGTTCGATGTCCTCTTGGCTCCACGTCTTGTCGATGGGGTCTAAGACCCATTGTGCAAAATCGGCTAACGTGTTCGGTCCTCGAAAGATTTTTTCACGTCCTCCGGGAATCTTACTGCAGTGAGGGCAATGACTGAAGATAGGTTCCTGAATGCACTTCTCGCACGCTGGACGAGTCACGCAGAAATTAGGAACGTGAATGCCAGTCTCTTGCATGCATTCGAAATAAAAAATGATGAAATTGCCTTTCTTCTTGTGACCGTCCTCTTTCTCTGGTAGGGGTTGTTTGTTTTGCACGTAGCATTGGTGATCCAAGTGCACGATGTGGTGACAAATGTGACATTTTTTCTTTCCTGAACATACGTGTGCCTTGGCACTGTTGGTACGTATGCCTTGTCCACACGTAGGGCAAAATCTCAGCAGTTGACAAGCACATTTCTGCTGTGAACCTTCGGTCTTCAGATGTTGTTGGTAACAGGTAGGACTGACAAACGTGCGCAGACAAGTTGAACAATGCACTGGTTCTTGCCCTTCGCTCAGACAGGGTGGAGAGGCTAAACATCCTGAGCATTTCGATCCGCAATGCTTGTGTTGCTCTCGATTTTTATAACCATAATCACATTTCTCACAATAATAACCGTAACCCAGGAATCCGGTGATACTGGTAATGGTATCAAAATGGTCATTGTGATGATAGACGTGAATGTATTTTCCATCCTTAAATTCTTTCCCTCGAAACAACAGAGGCCCACGCATTTCTTGAGGATGCGCTTTCAAGGTGTAGCGTGGAGCTAGGACATCTTGCAATTTTTGCATTTCAGGAATGCCGCAGGTGTGTCTTTGGGCAAGTCGGCTTGTTGCAACAGGAGTTCTGCTTCACTTAGTTGTTTGGCTCGGTCGGATCGTTGAATAGTTTTCCAGGCTCTTTTCCATTCTACCGTGTCGTTCTTGTTAGCATAGGTTCGTCCCACCACGATGGCCCTGGTTAAACACATCTGGTCTTGAGGGTTGTGAATTCGGACGAGACTATTTTTGGTGCTGCGAAGGTCGTTCACCAATAAGACTTTTTTGCAGCCAGTCCCTTGAGGAGGAGAGACGTGGGTCATGTCCAGTGTGGCTTTTCCATCGGTGATGTAAAACTGGGCATTGGATTGTTGTACGTGTTGAATCCTGTCCATGACTTTGGAAGCAGTCAATTCTGCAGGGCTGCTAAACTCGATCCAAACAGGGGATTTCAAACCGTCGTGTTGTATGGAAAGTCTCAAGCGATCGTCTTCTTTGGGTTGACATTGTCTCTTGAGTGTGGAGAGCAAAGAATCCCACACCCCGGTAATGAAACCTTCTGCTTTCTCTAACGGTACTTCAGCCTTGAAATCTTTAAACTTCACCGTGTATTTGTAAGACGTGGTTCTAAATTTTCTAGAGGAGCGCTTTTCCGTCTCTCGAATGGAATAGTATTTTTCAGGGTTGACTGAGGGTGGTGAACTTTGTTTAGAGGGTTCGGATTCTGGTTCACTCATGTCCTCTTCAAAATCACTGGCATGAATTTGTGCCAAGACTTCAGCCCTGGGACGAGGCGATAGATCACGTTTCTGCCTCTTACTTTCTTCTTCTTTCTTCTCAAATGAATTGGATCGTTTCATCTTGAGTGCAAAACGTCAAATGACTCAAGTTTAAACAGCATGGACTAATTTATAGTCATGGCAGACCAGCGTATATAAAAGGGTGTGTGTCTTGGCATTTCACTATTCATTTCACTCTCAAACCGAGCACAACGATGGAAGAGACTACCCAGACGGAACGTTTCATCAGAGCTTTGCGAGGGGTCATTAGAAAATTCTCTTCAGACCAACCCACGGACTACTCTCCTTCCTTTCGAGATAAAAGTCAAGATACTTGCTATATCTGTCAGAAGAATGGGCAGTGGTCTTCAGAGTGTCCAGACCGTCAAAATAGAAACAAAGGGGTTAGAAAAGACAAAAGTCAGGATACCTGTTATTATTGTCAAGAAAAAGGACATTGGTCTCCAGATTGCCCTAAGAAACAAGAGGAGAAGAAGAGAGGGATTCTGGAGAGGAAGAAGAAGAGGAAGAAAGTAGACAGTTCTATTTACAAGAGGCAAAGAAAACGAAACAGGAGAAGAAAAGAAGAAGGGAAGAAAGTGAGGAGGAAGAGGAGGAAAAGACTGTGACGGTGAAGAAATTGAAAAAACAGAGAGAGTAAACAAAGAAAGAGAAGAAGTCTATGAACTTTTTAAAGTGCTCTGTTGTGAATTGTGAGTTGGATTGTAACTATTGATAAAAGAATAAATTTGGTATGGAAAGGTAAGTGTCTTTGAGTTTTGATTTTAAATAAGTAGCTACACTCACGCACTCATATACACGTACTACAGGGGTAAAATGTTTTATTTTTGTTGTTTTTTTTTTGAGTTATTGGTAATTGAAAGTCTATCTCTTTTCGAGAGAAGTGGGTGGCCCTGAAAAGGGCCTTTGGTTTTTGGTGTCGGGGTGAGTTTAAGCAATCAACTTTAACTGCCTTAAGCCTTTGCCACTTCCGAGGCCTACTTCTGATGATGATGATTTGGCTGAAATCACTAAGGGTGGTACGGTAGGCTTAGTCACAGGGTTGGCGTGCTTACCTCGGGAAGGTCGTATTCTCTTGGGTCGTGATAAAGAAGTCTGATACATTTGTTTCAGACTTCTTAACTCCGCTAAAATGTCTAAGAGTACCGTGACCGTTTGATTTTCACCCTCTTGCTTCTTTGCTGCTGTTTGTTGTTGTTGTTGTTGTTGTTGTTTTCTTACCTCTTCTTGCTGTTGTTGCTGTAAAAGAAAAGCTTGTTCCGCTTCCTTTTGTCGTTGTATAAATTTCTCCAATTCTTCTTTCTGTCTCTGTCTAAAATTCTCCACGTGTGGTAATGAAGGTGACGAAGGTTCTGGAACAAATTCTTGCGAGGTAAGAAAATCCACAAAATCCCAGTGTACCTATTCTGAAAGTAAGTCCGGGTTCCCTTGGGTAGTCTCCACTGCTGGTGCACCCCAATGGATCGTTTTCTGAGTTTCCGTCATGTTGAATCACTGTCTCGCATCGATTGACTGCACACAGGCGGTAGCGGATCTATATAGACCACGTGACGTCACAGACTGTTCTCTTCGGATTGGATGCGAGCTGACTGAATTTTGTAACGCGTGTTTGGATTGGTCTATGAACTCAATCCGTTTCAATCCTTCTTCTACCTATAAATAAACGCAGTTCACTGCATTGATTTACCTGTTCTCGTCGCCTCAGCATGTGGACTGACGTTGAATCTTCCACCCTTGTGTAAACGATGATATTCAGGACGGACATACCGATGTATGTCCGATCCGAATGGACAGTTGTTCATAGGACCGCCAGCAACCTATGGATACGTAGGATTTACGTGGAGAGGTAAGGATGCCTGAAAAGAGTGTTAGTCTATGGACCTACCATTAGACGAAGCCTAAGACGAAGAAGATGTTGCAGATGCCCTTTATATTAAGGGCATATTAACATAAAACCAAAGGCCTTTTCCAGGGCCACCCACTTCTCTGGAAAAGAGATAGAATTTCAATTGCCTACCTCATATTTTAATTTTTTTATTTTTAAAAAGAAACAAAAAAAAAATAGAGAACCATCAGGTCGGGACCCTATTAAAATAGGGTCCCGACCCTGTTCCATTTTCCCTTGTCGCTCAACAGTCCCAAGATTTATTCGCCATGCTAATTTCCCTTGTCGCTCAACAGACCCAAAATATATTCCCCATGTTAATTTCCCTTGTTGCTCAACAGACCCAGACTCTATTCCCCATGTTAATTTCCCTTGTCGCCAAAGTGTCCCAGGGGTTTTCGTAATGTTAAATTTCCCATTGTCGCCAAAGTGTCCCAGGGTGGTTTTTAATGCTAATTCCCATTGTCACTAAAGTGTCCCCATTCACTACTGTCGTGATAAAAGGAGAGTCTAAAGCGATCGTCTTCTTTAGTTTCACATTGTCGTTTCAGTATGGTTAACAAAGAATCCAACAACTCGGCGATGAACACTTCTGCTTTCTCCAACGGTACTTCTGACATGATATCTTTAAATTCCATCGTGTAAGTGTTGGCCTGGTTCTAAATTTTCTGGAGGAGCGTTTATCCGTCTCTCAAATGTGGTAACATTTTTCAGATGATAGTGGTGACTCTTGGTTTGGTGTAGATTCTCTCGGTTTGGTCTCAGACGTGGAAGATGTGGATTCAGGCTCGCTCTTGTCTTCGAAAACGCTGACATGAATTTGAGCCAAGACTTCACCTCGTGTGCGAGGCGATATGCCACGTCTATGCCCCTTACTTTCTTCTGCTTTCTCACTGAAATCGTGCGATCGATTTCTCATGATTGCAAAATGTGAAATGACTGGATTTTAATTATAGAAGGTAACCATATATGTATATATATATATAAAGGGTAAGTGTCTTCCCTCAGAGTATTAATTTCTCTCTCAATCATTCAAAAAATGACAGAGCCAACACAGATCGAACATCTGAATAAAGCTTCGCGAGGCGTCAAACGAAGATTTTCTTCAGAGACGCAAAGGACTACTCTCCCTCTTTATGTGGTAAAAGTAGATACACTTGATATTACTGTCAGAAGAAAGGACATCGGTCTTCAGAATGTCCGCAACGACAAAGAAACAAGAGGAGTAGAGAAGAGTGGTTCCAAATATGACGATGTAAGAAAGGCATAAAGAGAAACAAATGTCAAGATACCTCTTATCATTGTCAGGAGAAAGGACATTGGTCTTCAGACTTCCCTAAGAGAAAAGAGAACCTATCCGAGAAACAAGAGGTGGAGGAGGAGGAGGAGAGGGCTTCTGAACATTAAGAAGAGGTACTCTCCGAAAAGGAAGAACCCATATCAGTCCAGAAAGATAAGAAAAGAAGACGAGAAGAAACCGCGGGAAAAAGAGGACAAAATATTGTCAGTGAAGAAATTCAAACGGAGAGAATGAAAAGAAAAGAAGAAGTCAATGAACTTCTTTAGTGATGTATTGTGAAATTTAATTCTTATTTCTAAAAGGAGAGAATATACCAGAAAGAAAACGTAAATATTGGCTTTTCAAAGAAATCACCAACGATTCCATTAATTTTTTTGCGAAGATTTATAAACGATTGTACATGATTACAACATTCAGATCTAAATGTGGTCAATCCATCATTGCTTCTCATTAACCATGTCATCATCGGAATGTTGCTGTTATTCATGTATCTCTTCTGCAGCTTTATCGTCTATTAATGGTTCTCTTAAATAAGCAATGATATTACTAGCCATATTTAGATGGCCAGTCATTGTATCACCGGCTTTAGTAATATATTTACTGATCTCATTTCTTATCGTGTTGTTGTTGCTGTCTACGTATCTTTTTGTTACCATATCATCGTCTGATTTTTTTCTCTCACATTAATAATTGTACTTTTACTCATGTTAAGTTCGCCATATATAATATCGAAAATTCTTCTGATGCATCCAGCAATCTCTCCCATGAGTGTTAGAACTGATTCCTCTCTGTTTTTAATTTTACCGTTTTTAGCAAACACAACTAAGTTATGGAACCCGCAGAATAATATCTGTCTACGGGATATTAATCGTCTTTAGTCTTCCTTGTATATCCTGAAAAACAACGATTTCATTTTGGTCGACGTTTGCGAGAGTCAAAAGATTAGCGAGTTCATCCTTGACCTTGTCAATGGTTGCGTATTTAGATAAGTCGCCTTGAGGTTTTCCCTGAGTCTTACTCAGAATAGAACTTCAGTAAATAATTACCATTATACTTTAAGATCTGTTTACAACAACGGTGGATGGCTATACCGTCTACTTGTATACTCGTGCACAACTTTATGCGGTGGTGCTGCTGATGATGACACAGCGTATTGGCGGATCAGTTATTGTCTGTGCTGGTAATGTTGAATTCCAGATTGGAGTGTTTTGAAGTCCACTGACATATTTTAAAAATCTTTTGGTGGCGGCAACCCATACGACTCGACATAAATAATTGAACGTGGATCAATCGTGTATGCAAACCAATGAATACCTTTTCCAGAACTTCATCGAGAGTAATGATACCGGTTTCAACATTGTTTGGTTGTCCTGGTAATTGATGACGCATAAAAGCACCTCTGAAAGTTTTTGTTTTAATTTTTAGAACCATCAAGTGAATCATAATTTGACATAGGAAGGAGACACTTCGCATCTAACGAGGTGTCTCGGGGAGTCTTACACATTTTTCGTACCACGAATGGGGAATTCCTGGCAGTCTTAGACCTTTTCCTTTTCTGGGAGTTTTTATTCCATGACCTGTTGCTTTCTTTAATGCCATCCCAGCAGCAGATCAAACAGCACCAAGTGCAGCTGCTTTTGCAACAGCTGGGGATGTAGCGGCTATTAACGCTGGTATAGCTGCAAGAAGTGGAAATATACCACCCGTCTTTACTGCGTCCTTCATGGCACCCGCAAAAAGATTAAGTCGTACGCCAGTCTTTGAGTGTTTGGCTTTATCGAAGTGCCTGAGTTGACGTTCTGTCAGTGATAGTTTATTTGAACCAACTGCAAATTTGTTCTTTTGAGTGATACTTTTATTCCGCAGTTCTCTTTTGATATTGATTGTAGTCTTTTAATCTGACCAGGAGGCAGACTGATACAAACATGATCATATGACATTATATCATGAGCGATTTAATTTCATGCCTCTCACTGGTGCATCAATAACTCTCTTTCGTCCAACAACTCCTTCAAGCAGCATTATTTTATCTGAGAGTATAACAGCGCTTGCTCTGTAACCACCGGGAATAACTGGTGGACCAGGTGTTCTTGGCGGTGATCGTGCTACACGAAATTGGAAATGTATATCAACGACAGATTGCCTGAATAAATCTAAATGTTCCAACGAAAAGTAATAGATTTGATACAGAATTGTAAAATCACACTGAGATATCTGCGAACCAGAAACAAAATTCTGATCACGCCCCATAAATGTCATCAATGATGATCAGCACGTGCTACATGGTTGCGATCAAAACTCAGTAATACTCCTTCTGATGGTTCCTGATGTCTATTTATCCTTAAAGAAACCTCAGAAACTCCAAGTGTGTCAGATGCCATTAAATTTCGTGTTTTTGTGTTTTCTCATGCATTTTCCTGAAATGCGATGAACATATGTCACTGTGCAGAAACACCCTGCTGTGATGCTATGTGCCATGCAAATAAATCAGCAACTTCACTTGAAATGCTGTCTGTTGTCATTGTCAACCATGTCAATGTTGATTTACCACCTTGACTCATAAAATAGAGTAACCGTTGGTCTTTGTCGATTGATGGAGTCATTAATGGCATCCACAACGAACGTTTTATTAGTCTTGCTATACAATCACCAACTGCGCCTGGTCGCCAGATTGCATCATTGTCATTGTCTTTACTAACAAGCACAGCTGTATGCTTGGCTCCGAAAATAACCTTTCTGATATGTCTACAAAATCCAAATGTATGTGATAGTGGAATCACACATGCAAATTCTTCTTCATCATTTAACATTAACCTAGGTGACACAAATCCTAGGTTGAATTCTGGATTAGCATCATGAACCACAGGCCACACATCAGCGTCAGCGTTGTCGTTGCTTTTTGTTTGGTCGTCTTATATCATACTGTCTTCTTTCTCGATGCTCAGTTGTATCCTTTGCAAACATCGTTGACGGACCAGCTGATCTTGAGTAATCATCGCTGTATCTTGCAAGGCCAAGTATCGTCGTGGAGGCATGATTCAATGGGTCTTCCGTCAATCGTGTATTTAGAACTTTTAAATAACGCCATAATGCCATTGTTAACAAACACTGGTCGATCACCAATTCTGATTCCTGTACCATCTGCTTGTAAACGTCTACCTTCTACTTCAATACATGCTTCAGTAGGTAAGAAATATATGCTTGTATCCTGAAATTGAAGTTTGAAGGCATAACTTCAGTGCTGGGTAATTGTATTGGCCGTGGTTTTCGTCGTATTAATTGTGCTAATCTATCTGTGATTGATGAGAATGCATTGCTGACAACATCACCAACAGCACCAGTACCTTTATTATTTTGAGGCTATCCTTCTATATTGACCATGAACAACATCACCGATTCCATCACTAAAGATCCCTTTATACGTAGGTAATCGTGAATTTATCACCGTGACCATTACAGGTCCACGTGGGACATTATGTATGATCATCTTATTTTCTTGTCACTGATCTAATTGCATATCCTCAATCACTGTGGTTATCATCGGCGATTTCATCGATGAGGGACAGATAAACCATAATGTCCATGATACCGACTGTAAATAATCGTTGACAAATATCAGATGCTTGATTTATGATTTCTGGAGAATTATTACCGGCTCGTCTTCCGCCAATCAGAATTTCTAATCGTTCAACATCGGCGAGGACATTATTGGGACATGAGGTAATAAGGCCACTTCCTCGAGTAACCCAATCGCTCAGACCACTTCGAGTTGTTTCATTTGCTTCTTTTTCACTTGGTGAACGTAAGTCCCTCCTTCATATAATTTCTTCAAATTCCAATTCTTCTTCTTTTTGTTTCCTTGCTCGCTGAACCTCTTTAAGTTTCGACTTCATTTCTTTTTGTTTTTGTTTCCTAGTTTTCCTAGTCAGGCGTGAAATTTTATATTCTCTTGGTTCTTGCTCTTGGTATAAGTTGTGGTTGAACTTCAGGTTGTGGCTGAGGAGGTTGCTGGGGTGGTGGTTGAGCTGCTTGAACATGGCCAACAATATCAACAGGTACTGTCTCAAGAGCTTTTACAGCCACCTCAGTTGCCATGACAATTTTACCTGTGTCCACAAAAGAAAGTAATTTTTGTTCTTCTGCGATCGTTGGAGTCATCACCGGCATCCACAAGGAAATTATTTTTAATACTACTTTACCAGCATCACCAGCAGGTCTCCAGATTGCATCGTTATTATCACCCTTTCTTACAAAAACAATCGTGTGTCTAGCTCCGAAAATAACTTTTCTAACATTCCTACAAAATCCAAAAATATGCAATAGTGGAATTGTACATGAAAACTTTTATTACCTCCTAGCAACAAATTTTTACGCGCTGCAAATCCCAAGCTGAAATTTGGATTAGAACCATGAACTACTGGCGCCACATCAACGTCAGCGTTTCCTGTAAAATTTCTTGGTCATCTTATATTATATGGATTCTCATCGGGGTGACCAGTATTATCTGTTACAAACATCATTGTGGGACCTGCTGATCTTGTATAATCATCAGAATATCTTGCCAATCCTATTATTGTTGTAGCAAAGTCGACATCTTTCTGAATCGAGTCAATCTTTTTTTCCATCAGTCATATATGTGGCGCTATCAAATAATGCCAAAATAACATTGTTGACAAAACCAACTTGTACTGCATCTGCGTAATTAGCATCGTTTGTTCTTACAATTATACCTTCTACCTCAATAAAAGTCTCAGCGGGTATAAAATATCTACTTGTGTCATGAACTTGTAGTTCAATTCTTCCACGTTGATCTGGTAATTGTGCATCATAAGAATAAAACTGATAATCACGTACAGACTCGTCTTTAAGGACAGGTGCTTCCATGTCAAATGCTGTGTCGGACATGCGCTTGAACATTTTATTATAAATGTTTTCGTTTAACACGCGGATTACCACGTTTGGAAAATACTGTCATATCCGAACTATTGATTCTAGCAGCTTTAGCGCTCTTCTGAATCTCATTACAATCCTCGTAAGTTTGCCGTTAACCCCACAATACTTATCAAAATTTACAAATGGCATTTTGTCTAAGTCTCAACATGTATTGATTCTTGTGCACTACTTTTTCCGATACATTCGGAAATGAACACAATAACGAAAGCTAAAGTTGTTTATTTGATGTACTTTTATAAATGACCACATGTATATCTCTGGGTCTTTCTGACTCTGAATAAAATCACTGTAAATATCAATACATTTTACTACCCGGGGCGCTAGTCAAAGCCTTTGAACTTGCCGCCCAGCTATTGCATCGTGTTCTTTTTGATGAACTCTTATAATGACAACATGTATGTACATCAAGGGGTCTTTCAGGCACTGAATTCTGTCATTGTAAATATCAGCACAGCTACTGATCAGCACATTTTCCCACAAAGCAGGTGGCTGAAGCAGGACTGGCAAGTCTTTGAATTTTGCCGCACACCTAGTACATGCGTACGGAGGACTCCTGCTTCAGTGATCTTCTGCTTCCCAGATCAAAACTTGGCGTCCAGATATGCGTAATTAAGCGTTTCCGAGATCTCTGAAAGCTGTCCCCTGATACCCGTTCATACTTACCCAGGTGATAAAATGAACCTAGGGTACCCATTTACCGTATACGAGTTTTCTGCCAGTGCTTGATAAGGCAGCAGTCACTTTGTTTTAAAGTTGTAAATTCTGATGACTGGGCCTTGAATATGTGTATTGTTCAGTGTCAGTGTCAAGCAGAGGTCTGACTCTTCCAGTAAATAACTGACCTTAATCCCATAGCTTATTTTCCCATGTGACCACCCTTTGATAGTGCCACAAGTGTGGTTCAGTCATAAGTAACAGAGGTGGCTATTTGATCTTGTTCAGCTCCAACAATATATATATATATATATTTCACAAATTGTATAATCAAAGTGTTACTTAGAAAGCTCAAGCTCTATCGCTAAATAAGCATCCGCATATGACAATGTAGACCAACAAGTAGAGCTCTGCTTTTTCTTCCTCTGACATAGCTGGTTCTGCAGAGATCTACTTGTTGGTCTTATGTGAGTATATGTGTGATTTGGATTTTTAACATAGCTTTTAGTCTTATCGCTACGATGTCTGCAGTGTGGCAGGTTATAGTGATGTTTTGCAAACATGTAACATCATGTCCCAACCAATCACATTATCCTGACACCGAGCCGACCATTCCAAACACTGACCTCTTTATGCTAAGCACCAAGAGAGGAAGCTGCTAGTACCATTTTGTAAGTCTTTGGTATGAGCTGGCCAGGATTCGAACCTGCATCTGAGGTAGTAGGGGGCAAGGAAAAAGAGTCAGACGATATTTACAATGACTAGACCAATACAATGGAGGATTTCAGAACTTTATTAATGAGGACTTTTAAACAAATGCATATGTCAGCCATTAACAGTACGCTTTTGGCGTAATCATTATGCTTTTTTCACCAAAGTACGTTTTACGCTCACATGTATATGGATTAAACTTGTTTGGTTCATTAGACAATAAAAAAATATAGCAATAAAATGTTGCTTATTTCATTTTGTTATCAACTCATTATTTCGACTCATGCTAATTTGTGAATGTTCTTAAAAAAATGACTTCCGTATAAGAATAGCATATGAGTACTTTCATTATTGGCTATTTATCGCAACTGTATATGACCGATTTCCAAGACAAAATACGTGCTTTTTCAAATATGAATTTTGCCTTATATTGTTCATGTTATTAGTTAGCAGACTAATCTACATGTTTAAATAAACTGGCACCATATGTTTAGAGAAATGCTTTACGGTGTGAGTTATATCACATAAAATGTTTGATCAGATGGATCTTTTCAAACTTCAAAACATTGCAGATCCGAAAAAAGGACAAACCAACACTGCTTTTAAAACTAGTTATGAACCATTTGGCGAAGAACGTGACGATGTTTGCCTAAGCATTGTTTCTGGTGTTTGGACAAAGGGATCGTGCCTTTCAAGACGTTCAAACAACATTCGCACACGGTATCGATGACCTCTTTGGAGGCCGATTGAATGAGTTTTTTTCGTAGAGGTGGAGAAGCTTTGGACAGGACAGATAACATGTCCCCATGTTTGACTAAACGAGGAGGCAGTCCTTTCCTTTTCTCTCCTTGGCGTTTTCTGGAGGGTGACATCTTTGAATCTTTAGGAGCACCAAAAAACACTGATACCCCCGACTTGATCACACACCTTTTTTATACTGGAACGCGTCGCCACTGATTGTCTTTACGTCGTATCAGTTTGAGGACAGGCATGACACGTCGTGCAGGGGTACGTAACGGACTAAATCGAGCCAGTTCTTGCTTGGACAAATCCAGTAAACTTTGTAACATGCCCGATTTTTCTTGGACTTTGATTTTGGGAGAAGGTACTTTGTGAGCAGCAGCCACTGCCACTAAATTGGAGGGTCCTGCCACTGGGGAAGTTCTTTTTGGGGTCATCAACGGAGAAGTTCTTGGTGTGATCAACGTCTCCAAGTACTCTTCAGTTCTTGGTGTCATCAACGGAGAAGTGGATGAACGTGAGGCTGCCGGAGACGCGGTCACCGCCGTGGCAGGTCGTGGTTTGCGAGTGTAAAGTTGCGTCCTGGCCGAAGTGCCTCTCTTGCGACTAGTTTTCTTTTGTGGACTTTTCTTTTACTGGGGGCTTCTTTTCTTTTTCCGGGGTGATGTCTGGTAAGAGAAGGGTCCCGACACTGGAGAAGTTCTTCTTCTTGGGGACCTGGTCTTTTTCTTTTTCTTCTTGGGGCTTCGTTGGACTTTTTTCTTGGGTATAATTTTGGGGGCATTAGGATCCCATCTTAAGAGAGAGCGAATGATGACCCCTCCTAGAGTACCGCTCCCTCCAGGTTTCAAAATGATTTGTTTTTTGGTTTGAGTGTCGATGCGGGGATCGGCCAGTTTGACAAATGCGACTTTGTTTCGATCGAAAAAGCGTTTGGTTTGATGAGGAATCTGAATGATTCCTTGGAGTATTTGACGTGCCGTCACCGTGAACCATCGTAAGACTTCTTTGAAAGTAGCTTCTAAGACACGAGCTCGTATTTGTGGATTTTTTTCTAGACTGATGCCATACAAGGCACGAATCAATTTGACGGGAAGATGCGACTGAAAGGACGTCATGTTGACCCTGTGTGAGACAGACGAAAAGGGTCTGAGGTTTTTATAGATTTTTTTTGTGGAGTGAAATTAAATCGAGGACGGAGACGTGTACAGGACAGGCCCTCCGTCTTGACACCAGTGGTGAAACAAGTGGGTACGAAATCGCAAATCCTCGGGGGTTGTCGGTTTCAAATCGACGAGTAAATAGGCGTGTGGCGTTTGAGTGGCATCGTCGTACGCCTGAGTCAGCCAAGGCGTTCCTAACTGTTTGGCTAAGACTTGCACTTGCGATTTATCTCGAGGGCTTTTAAACAAGACCACATAATGCGCATTGAGACTGATGGTGCGATGGGCTTTACTTTGTTGAAACAAATTTTGGGTGATGTAAACGACACTGGCATTACGGTGATGCCCTTTGCGCGTGAACCACAGTTTAATTTCTTCTTCGTCTTCTCCTAACATGTCGTCAAAAACGACCAAATGGGTTAGACGGGAGTCAGAGACGATGCCGTCGTCTTCTTTAGGAATGCCTTCCACAAACACGATGGAATCGCTTTGACTTTCTCGCAAGAGGCTGTACGCCGATTGCCACTCTTTGTAACACCACACGATCCGTTGAGGTGGCCGATCGATCAAATGATGTTTATGTTCGATCAAACGTTTGACGAATTCGGTTTTGCCTGAACCGCTAGGTCCAGCAATGAGCATGTTAAAAGGATGGCGAAGATACAAAGCCTCCCAACTGGCACGATCTAAGTGTTCGTCGATGACTTTGACAGTAGAGGAAGAGGGAGCAGAGACAGCAGAGGTAGCCATAGTGTGAGAAATGTCACTTGTGACACGAAAACAAACAAGACAAGAGTTTATATACTTTTTTCAGAACACGTTTATTGAATGTTTTTTTCAAACACGAATACGAAAGACAAAAATACATAAAAGCCAAAGGCTTAAGTACAAGGATAAAAGGCACATGATAACCATTAACGTAAAATAAACACAAGTGTCTGTACAACAACATGTTTTGGGTAATGTTCTAACCAGTTCTATAGTAGGGGGTAAGGTCACACAAGTGTCCTCCCGAAAGGGTCTTTCAGGCCTGTCCACGACAGTCCCGTCCTGGGTGACGGGTTCTTCTGGCACCGCCACTAACACGGGTTGAAAAGTAACTTTTTTCCTTGAACAACTCTCGTGCATACTGGGCCGCTTCTTGGGTCCAAGCCTCAAAATCCCATTCTTTCCAGGCACGGACATCTGTCCAATGGGGATGTAAGTCACAAGCTACACACACGTCGTCATACACGTCTTGGGTAGCTAAAAGTTGACGAATCTTTTTTTCCCGCAGAGGTCGAGAAGTATCCAGATGAAAACGCAATGCTTTGAGCAAAAGGAGTCTTTCGTGACCATTTAAGGCCATTGAGGTGGTAAGTACTGATCGTAAAGAGTCCACAAGTAATCGGCTGGTAAACGAAATCCCAGAAAACAAGTCACTAAGACACACACCACTTGTCGACCCAAATTGAATGGATACAGTTCTTGTAATAATCAATGGTAATGATCCACGGTTTGAATATGGTCATAGAGTTCCTTCCACGGAATCTGTTCAATAATATGTGACATAATCCGTGGCATGGCAACCTGATTTTATAGTCTCTTTGTTTCGGAAGCAATAAGGGTAATTTCTAACTAGACATGTTCGTTCTCCAGTAGGGAATTTAAATGTTACATACTGTAACCGAAACGTCAGAGCTTGTCTAGATGTTTCGTCTTTCGCTAAGCAGATTCCATGTAACAAATGATGATAATCCTTTAACTCGTCTTCCTCAATACGTTGCAGTAAGTGAATCTCGAAGTAACCAAAATTACGAACGTCTAGTTCATCATCATTCACAAACTGAAAGTGTTCAACAAGGTCTGACCACTGAAAAAATTTCTGACGAATCAGTCCTCTTATACCATTCAGGTACCAGTGGTTAAAGATCTGGTGACGTAACGGATGCAATTGTTCTTTACGTTTGACTTGTATTTTCACCAACTCTCGGTAAATCCTTTCTCTTAACTCCACAGGCAAGCCCAAAATGTTCTCTTGTAAAGTATCCATAAGTATATACACTGTTTTTGGAATCCTTGGGTGGTGTCCAATAGCCTCGTTTACCTTTGTGCCTGATTTAATATCCACTCATAATCAGTCTTCTTATACTTTGGAACAGAGCATAATTTAAAAACGGATGAATAACTTTACGTTTGCGTTTCACATGTATTTTGATCAGTTCTCGGTAAATGCGTTCTCTCAACTCCACAGGCAAAGCACGAATGTTCTCTAGCAAAGTATCCATGAATAGATCATACTAAATCCTCTTTTGTCTGACACAAGAAATGTACTGTTTGCACAGACATGGTTTTAATTCATTCTCGAATCTAAATCGTTTCATCACTAATCTACACATTAAAATTCGTTCAGAAGTTTCCTCTTTCACTAAGTTGACATTGCGTAAAAGATGTTGATAATTCGTTAACTCTTCCTCTGGAATTGGATCCAGTACGTTTACAATGTAGTAGATAGAATCATCCATACCAAACCAATTCATTTCATAACCAGGAGGTCGTTGATCAATGTCTGTCCAATGGAACACATTCAACTGAATCAGTCCTTGTATAGCATTCAGGTACCAGTGGTTCAAACACCGGTGACGTAACGGATGCAATTGTTCTTTATGTTTCATTTGTATTTTGACCAGCTTTCGGTAAATGTGTTCTCTCAACTCCACAGGCAAAGCGCGAATGTTCCCGTGTAAAGTATCCATGAACAGATTATGGTAAGTTACTTCAATGTCTCGGTCCCACTAAGGGTAAGTAATGACAATTCGGTGACCATCGAGCATGTTCTACGTAGGCCGAATCTTGCGGTTCCCAGTAATGAAGTGACACACCGCAACTGAAGCACTTGACTTTATCTCCTTCGCCCAAGTAGAAAAATCCGGGTCTGGCTAATTCTTCGGAGGTTGGTCCTCCCAGATACTTAGGCCATTTTCCTTTGAACGATTGAAGACGATTTTCAAAGTCGCAGTATTCCGACAAACGCACAGGAAACGAATATTCGTCTTTCACAGGTTCGTTTCGATGAGGGTTGGGTGACATGAACAGGAGTTTGCTCAGGGCTGGATGACATCCGTAGGGGGGTAGACGTGAAGGTGAATATTCCGCTTTAAAACGAAACCCAGTAAAATGTCCAAGAGGACGAGCGGCATCACTTTTGCATCCCTCAGGTTTGACACGCACAGCATCCCTTTCCATAATAGGGGTAGTGACACTAAAGTTCCCATGATGCTTTACGGAATCGCTAAGGTCACAACGTACAGCATCGTACCCATCGCAAGGCTCACAATCGCATTCCACTTCCGAAGCCTCATACTTGAATTGTGCCTTTCTAAACAACTTGTTTTGTGTTTCTCTGAAAGTATTCATCTTGTTCGCTCGGTCTTGGTAGTCCCAATGAACTATCGATCTTGCCTAGTGTTCCTTTTCATATAGAGACCAATACCGACGTGTCCATACGGAAAGGTGAAATGATTGGGAAGTCGAACTCGCTTCTGTTACACGATTTGATAGACTTTTTCCAAGGGTCGACTGACGATGCGGTGAGTGGGTAAACGTACAATCTTGTTCGGTTGGTAGGTGGTCACTTTAAAGTTTCCATCCTCTCCCGATTGCAAGGCTTCTTTCAATACCCCAAAGTCGACCACACGACTGGTACGATAGTTCAGAGTCAGTCCTTTCACTTTGCACGTCGTGTGCACTTCTCCTTCTTTGTCCCGGTATTCGTAGCCGTAATTTTTGGGACCGCCACTGACGAAACTTAGAATCTTGTCGTCGGGATGCTCGTCTGTCCAGGCTCCTAAACGGTCTCCTTCGATCTCAGGGTGCTGTTGACTCGGGTGATGGATGTAAATGTCACTGTAATTGTCAAAGTACAGGACGCGTTCCCCTAACAGTTCTAAAGCTTCGTACAATTTTAAGCGAGCATGAGCTGTCACGTAAGCCGCAATGATGACATTTCCAAAAGGGTCGTCTTGTACAAAGTCCAGATCTTCTTCGTAATTGACCAAGATCAAATCCTCGCGAACGACGTCCACGTGTTTCATGTATTTGGTTTTGTCGTGAATCATCTGGAAGTAGCGGGAAGGTTCTGTCAAATATTCCGTCTTGGGTAAACACGGTCGTTGTGCCATTTTACCCCACAAGCAATTTAACATCACTTTGGCAAACAATCGCCTGCCTTCGTTTTTCTCGATGTGGTCTAAAGAGATGCCTTCTTGTTCATAGTATTTCTCTTTGAATTGAATTTGGTCTTCGGAAGTGTGACACCAGGAAGGATAGCCGCTGGCTTCTTGTTTCAGTTTCAAAAAGGCATCCACGTAGTCAGCGAACATGCCGTTCTGACTGGGATCACCCTTGTGGTATTGTTCTGTCTTGGGAAAGTGGCAAATTTCGTACACTTCTAACAGTTGGTATCCCATGTCCAGAGCTTTGAACAATTCTACGCTGACCCAGGTTCCCGTCAAGGCCTGTTCTTCCTGGGTGTGCTGACAAGGTTGGTCTTGGTTGCACGTTTCGGCACAAGTACGGCACAATGGAAACATCAGTTTGCCTTGGCAATGGTGAGGTAAGACGGGATGGTACACGTCCGTGGGAGGCAAAACTTTACACTTGATCAAGCCTTCGTATTGTCGAATGTTTTTCAGGTCGATGTGTTCCGTGAACAATTGCGGGTGCCCTACAGGAAAGCGACAACATTTGCACACGTAGGGATACAGCGAACACACGTCCAAGTATTTGATTTCTTCTCCTTTCTCTTCGTCGGCTTGGTACAGCAAACAGGTGGCATTGGTCCTTCCTCCGTACAAACTATCCCTCGTGTTCAGGGGGTCCATGAACTGGTAACTTTCCACGAGGCATTTAAACTCGGGATTGGTTTTCATACGGTGATCGTACTCGTGTTCCCACATTTCCACCACTTGGTATCCATCCTGTTCTAACTTTAGGCGCCGCTGACAAGTGTCCTGGTACAAGTCTTCGATAGTTCGTTGTAAAACTGATTTTTAGTGCTACGGTCAGGGTAACAGACGGGACATCCGTGAAATAAGCAACCATTAAACTCGTACACGATCTTGGGGTTTTCTAAGTCCCAGCCATCGACCGAATACGTTCCGATGGTCTTTTCACCCCCTCCGTTGCGGGCATGCTGAATCCATTTGACTTCCTTGTCGCACAAGTAATGTAACCAACGTAGGGCTTTGACTGATATTGACGTTTGACATAGTGGGTCGTTTGAGGGCTGATGACAGCTACGGTGTTTTCAGGCATGAATTGTTGTCGATACACTAAGGAACACGCTTTGGCAATGGTGCAAGCTTCTTTCAAAGGATCGACCCCTCCGTGTTCCATGAACAGTTCTCGAAATTTTCCACAGCAACGCCGTAAAATGTCCACGTCAGAACGACAATACTTTAGCATTTCTTCCTGAAAGTCGAAAGGGTCGGAGGCGTGAGCCTGGTACCAAGCGTAGAAAGCTTCTCGTTGTTCGGTACGCATGTTGTCGGGGTCGTAATAGTGAGCCTCAGGTAAATGGGGTAGAACGGCATGTTGATTGGCTTCCGTATTGAAAAAGTGTGGAAAGTACCCTTCAGCCATTTCTGTCAATCCAAACGTTTTAGGCATTCGGCTCAAAGGCATGGCCAAGTAACTCATCGAAATCGTTAAACTGTGCTTGTCCCACTTGCATGAAAATGATTTTGGCTCCGTTCAAAGTCACTTTAGGACGCTCGGTGCCATGTTCCGTACAGTATCTGAGAAGAAACTGTCCATCGTATCCAGAGAAATTGTGAGCCATCACCGTGGCATGACGATGACAATCTCCGTAACGTTCGATGTCCTCTTGGCTCCACGTCTTGTCGATGGGGTCTAAAACCCATTGGGCAAAATCGGCAGTAGTGAAGTGGGTCACCCTAGCGACAATGGAAATTAGCATTACAGAGACCCCTGGGTCACTCTAGCGACAATGGAAATTTAACATGGGGAAAAATCGTGGGTCACTAGCGACAATGTGAATTTAACATGGGAATAAATCGTGGGTCTGTCTAGCGACAAGGGAAATTAACATGGGAAAAATTGTTGGGTCACTCTAGCGACAAGGGGAATTTAACATGGAGAAAAAATCGTGGGCAACTCTAGCGTGAAGGGGAATTGAAGATGGGGGAATAAAGTGTGGGTCTATCTAGGGACAATGATAATTGAACATGGGATTTTTTTAAAATTTTTTTTTAAAAATAAAAATAAAAAATAAAAAATAAAAAGGGGTAGGCAATTGAAAGTCATTCTCTTTTCGAGAAATATGGGTGGCCCTGAAAAGGGCCTTTGGGTTTATGTTAATGTATCCATTAACATAAAGGGCCTCTGCGGCATCTTCTTGTCCTCAAGCGGCGTCTTATTCGAGGGCCATAAATCAGTGTCCTCTTGAGGCAACCTTGTCTTTCTCCGTACACTGTTCGTATCCACAGACTGGTGTCTGACTTGTCGACAACGGTCCACTTGGATCGGACATACATTAGCATGTCCGTCCTAAACATCATTGAAGACACAAGGGTGGATGATTCGACTGTGGTCCACATCTTGAAGCGACGAGAACAGGTGAATCAATGCAGTGAACTGCGCTTATTTATAGGTAGAGGAAGGATTGAAACGGATTGAGTTCATTCACCAATCCAAACACGCGTTACAAAATTCAGTCAGCCCGCATCCAATCTGAAGAGAGCAGTCTGTGACGTCACGGGTCTATATAGATTCGTTAGCGCTTGTGTGCAGTCAATCTATGCGACAGTGATTCAACATGACGGAAACTCAGAAAACGATCCATTGGGGTGCACCAGCAGGGGAGACTGCCCAAGGGAACGCGGACTTACTTTCAGAAGAGGTGAATTGGGATTTTGTGGATTTTCTTACCTCGCAAGAATTTGTTCCGGAACCATCGTTACCTTCTTCATTACCGCAAGTGGAGAATTTTAGACAGAGACAGAAGGAAGAATTGGAGAAATTTATACAACGACAAAAGGAAGCGGAACAAGCTTTTCTCCTACAGCAACAGCAGCAAGAAGAAGAGGTAAAAAAAAAAAAAAAAAACACAACAGCAACAGCAACAACAGCAAGAAGAAGTAGAGCAAAGAAACAAGAGGGTGAAAATCAAACGGTCACGGTACTGTTGGACATTTTAGCGGAGTTAAGAAGTCTGAAACAAATGTATCAGACTTCTTTATTACGACCGAAGAGAATACGACCTTCCCGAGCTAAACACGTCAACCCTGTGACTAAGCCTACCGTACCACCCTTAGTGATTTCAACCCAATCATCATCAACAGTACGCAATCCAGAAGTAGGCCTCGGCCGTGGCAAAGGCTTAAGGCAGTTAAAGTTGATTGCTTAAGCTCACCCCTACACCAATAAAAGGCCCTTTTCAGGGTCACCCACATTTCTCGAAAAGAGATAGCCTTTCAATTTGCCAATAACTTCAAAAAAAACAAAAAAAAACATTTCACCCCTATAGTACGTGTTTGTGTATGAGTGCGTGAATGTCCGTTCTTATTTTAAAATCAAAACTCAAAGACACTTACCTTATATAATTAATTTATTCTTTTCTCCATTGTTACAATCCAATTCACAATTCACAACAGAACACTTTAATATAAAGTTCATTGACTTATTTCTCCTTGTTTAGTCTCTCTGTTTTTTTGAATTTCTTCACCGTCTTTTCCTCTTCTTTCTCCTCATTTTCTTCCCTTCTTCTTTTCTTCTCCTGTTTCTTTGCCTCTTGTAAACAGAATTGTCTTCTTTCTTCCTCTTCTTCCTCTGAAGAATCCCTCTCTTCCTCTGAAGAATCCCTCTCTTCTTCTGAAGAAATCCTCTTTTCTTCTGATTCCTCTTGTTTCTCTTTTGGGCAATCTGGAGACCAATGTCCTTTTTCTTGACAATAATAACAGGTATCTTTACTTTTGTGTTTTTTAGCCCCTTTTTTTTCTTTTTTGACGGTCTGGACACTCTGAAGACCAATGCCCTTTCTTCTGACAGATATAGCAAGTATCTTGACTTTTATCTCGAAAGGAATCAGAGTAGTCCGTGGGTTGGTCTGAAGAGAATTTTCTAATGACCCCTCGCAAAGCTCTGACGAAACGTTCGATTTGGGTAGTCTCTTCCATCGTTGTGCTCGGCTTGAGAGTGAAATGAATAGTGAAGGGACAAGACACACACCCTTTTATATACGCTGGTCTGCCATGACTATGAATTAGTCTGTGGTGTTTAAACTTGAGTCATTTGACGTTTTGCACTCAAGATGAAACGATCCTATTCATTCTAGAAGAAAGAAGAAGAAAGTAAGAGGCAGAAACGTGATCTATCGCCTCGTACCAGGGCTGAAATCTTGGCACAAATTCATGCCAGTGATTTTGAAGAGGACATGAGTGAACCAGAATCCGAACCCTCTAAACCAAGTTCACCACCCTTAGTCAACCCTGAAAAATACTATTCCATTCGAGAGACGGAAAAGCGCTCCTCTAAAAAAATTTAGAACCACGGCTTACACCTACACGGTGAAGTTTAAAGATTTCAAGTCCGACATACCATTGAAGAAAGCAGAAAGGTTTATCACTGGGGTGTGGGATTCTTTGCTCACCTCACTCAAGCGACAATGTCAACCCAAAGAAGACGATCGCTTGAGACTTTCCATACAACACGACGGTTTGAAATCCCCTGTTTGGATCGAGTTTAGCACCCCTGCAGAATTGACCGCTTCCAAAGTCATGGACAAGATTCAACACGTACAACAATCTAATGACCAGTTTGACATCACCGATGGAAAAGCCACACTGGACATGACCCACGTCTCTCCTCCTCAAGGGACAGGACGCAAAAAGGTCTTATTGGTGAACGAGCTTCGCAGCATTAAGCGTAGCCTCGTCCAAATTCACAACCCTAAAGACCAGATGTGTTTAGCCCGTGCCATCGTGGTGGTACGAACCTATGCCAACAAGAACGATACGATAGAATGGAAAAGAGCCTGGAAAACTATTCGACAATCGGACCGAGCCAAACAACGAAACGAAGAAGAACTAATGTTGCAACAAGCTGGCCTGTCCAAAGTCTCACCCTGTGGCATTCCTGAGTTGCAAAAATTGCAAGATGCCCTAGCTCCACGATACACCTTGAAAGTGCACCCTCAATAAAATCGCGGACCTCTGTTGTTTCGAGGCCAAGACTTTAAGGACGGAAAATACATTCATGTCTATTATCACGATGAACATTTCGATACCATTACCACCATCACCGGATTCCTGGGATATGTTTATTACTGTGAAAAATGTGACCGTGGTTATAATAATCGAGAGCAACACAAACATTGTGGATCGAAATGCTCAGGATGTTTGGCCTCTCCACCCTGTCTGAGCGAAGGACCAGTGCCTTGTTCAACTTGTCTGCGCACATTTGTCAGCCCTACCTGTTACCAACAACATCTGAAGACGCAAGGTTCACATCAGAAATGTGCTTGTCAACTCCTGAGATTGTGCCCTACGTGTGGATAAGGCATATGTACCAATACTGCCAAGGCACACGTATGTCTAGGAAAGAAAAAATGTCACATTTGTCACCACATCGTGGACTTGGAACACCAATGCTACGTGCAAAAACACCAACCTCCACCAGACAAAGAGGACGGTCACAAGAAGAAAGGCAATTTCATCTTTTTCGATTTCGAATGCATGCAAGAGACCGGCATTCACATTTCTAATTTCTGCGTGGCTCATCGAGCGTGCGAGAAGTGCATTCAAGAACCTATTTTCAGTCATTGCCCTCACTGCAGCAAGATTCCTGGAGGGCGTGAAAAAATCTTTCGGGGACCGAACACGTTAGCCGATTTTGCACAATGGGTCTTAGACCCCGTCGACAAGACGTGGAGCCAACAGGACATCGAACGTTACGGAGATTGTCATCGTCATGCCACAGTGATGGCTCACAATTTCTCCGGATACGATGGACAGTTTCTTTTGAGATACTATACGGAACAAGGCACCGAGCGTCCTAAAGTGACTTTGAACGGAGCCAAAATCATTTCCATGCAAGTGGGACAAGTACAGTTTAAAGATTCGATGAGCTATTTGGCCATGCCTTTGAGTCGAATGCCTAAAACGTTTGGAATGACAGAAATGGCTAAAGGGTACTTTCCACACTTTTTCAATACGGAAGCCAATCAACACGCCGTTCTACCCCATTTACCTGAGGCTCACTATTACGACCCCGACAACATGCGTACCGAACAAGGAGAAGCTTTCTACCCTTGTTGCCAGACTCACGCCTCGGACCCTTTCGACTTTCAGGAAGAAATGCTAAAGTATTGTCGTTCCGACGTGGACATTTTACGGCGTTGCTGTGGAAAATTTCGAGAACTGTTCATGGAACACGGAGGGGTCGATCCTTTGAAAGAAGCTTGCACCATTGCCAAAGCGTGTTCCTTAGTGTATCGACAACGATTCATGCCTGAAAACACCGTGGCTGTCATCAGCCCTCAAACGACCAACTTTGTCAAACGTCAATACTCGGTCAAAGCCCTACGTTGGTTACATTACTTGTGCGACAAGGAAGACAAGTGGATTCAGCATGCCCGCAACGCAGGGGGCGAGAAGACCATCGGAACGTATTCGGTCGATGGCTGGGACTTAGAAAACCCCAAGATCGTGTACGAGTTTAACGGTTGCTTATTTCACGGATGTCCCGTCTGGTACCCTGACCGTGGCACTAAAAATCAGTTTTTGCAACGAACCATGGAAGACTTGTACCAGGACACTTGTCAGCGACGCCTAAAGTTAGAACAGGAAGGATACCAAGTGGTGGAAATGTGGGAACACGAGTACGATCACCGTATGAAAACCGATCCCGAGTTTAAACGACTCGTGGAAAGTTACCAGTTCATGGACCCCCTGAACACGAGGGATAGTTTGCACGGAGGAAGGACCAATGCCACCTGTTTGCTGTACCAAACCGACGAAGAGAAAGGAGAAGAAATCAAATACTTGGACGTGTGTTCGCTGTATCCCTACGTGTACAAATATTGTCTCTTTCCTGTAGGGCACCCACAATTGTTAACGGAACACATCGACCTGAAAAACATTCGACAATACGAAGGCTTGATCAAGTGTAAAGTTTTTGCAGCACACGAACCTATACCATCCCGTCTTACCTCAACATTGTCAAGGCAAACTGATGTTTCCATTGTGCCGTACTTGTGCCGAAACGTGCAACCAAGACCAACCTTGTCAACACACCCAGGAAGAACGGGCCTTGACGGGAACCTGGGTCAGCGTAGAATTGTTCAAAGCTCTGGACATGGGATACCAACTGTTAGAAGTGTACGAAATTTGCCACTTTCCCAAGACACAACAGTACCACAAGGGTGATCCCACGCAGAAAGGCATTTTCGCTGACTACGTGGATGCCGTTTTGAAACTGAAACAAGAAGCCAGCGGCTATCCGTCCTGGTGTCACACTCCCGAAGACCAAATACAATTCAAAGAGAAATACTATGAACAAGAAGGCATCACTTTAGACCACATCGAGAAAAACGAAGGCAGGCGATCGTTTGCCAAAGTGATGTTAAATTGCTTGTGGGGTAAAATGGCACAACGACCGTGTTTACCCAAGACGGAATATTTGACAGAACCTTCCCACTACTTCCAGATGATTCACGACAAAACCAAATACATGAAACACGTGGACGTCGTTCGCGAGGATTTGATCTTGGTCAATTACGAAGAAGATCTGGACTTTGTACAAGACGACCCTTTTGGAAATGTCATCATTGCGGCTTACGTGACAGCCCATGCTCGCTTAAAATTGTACGAAACTTTAGAACTGTTAGGAGAACGCGTCCTGTACTTTGACACGGACAGTTGCATTTACATCCATCACCCGAGTCAACAGCACCCTAACATCGAAGGAGACCGTTTAGGAGCCTGGACAGACGAGCATCCCGACGACAAGATTCTAAGTTTCGTCAATGGAGGTCCCAAAAATTATGGCTACGTATACCGGGACAAACAAGGAGAAGTGCACACGACGTGCAAAGTGAAAGGACTGACTATGAATTATCGTACCAGTCGTGTGGTCAATTTTGGGGTATTGAAAGAAGCCTTGCAATCGGGAGAGGATGGGAACTTTAAAGTGACCACCTACCAACCGAACAAGATTGTACGTTTACCCACTCACCACATCGTCAGTCGATCCTTGGAAAAAGTCTATCAAATCGTGTACCAGAAGCAAGTGCGACTACCCAACCAGTTAAATTTGCCGTATGGACACGTTGGTATAAAACATTGGTTGTAAGAGGATAGTGACCCACCAGATAGATGACTTCGCCACAGCAAGAATCGAGTGAGAAACCCGATGAGAACTCCAAGTTCAAACCCTACTATTTTCCAGTCTTCTTACCTGACTATTGTGATTGTGCCCGTCGATTGGACACGTTTCAGAAATGGCCTACGGATAGGGAAGGATTACCTTCTTCGCATGTTTTAGCTAGAACAGGATTTGTCTACTTGTGACCTGAGTCATGATTGGGATACGAGGTACAGTGTTTCGCTTGCGGACTGAAGTTACGAATGGATCTATGTATCTATAAAGATTCAGCTATTCTCGAACATACTCGATGGTGTCCGCACCGCCCTTACCTTCATATGGCCTTTCCGCCCATCACACTACGGTACAATTATGACGGTACCTTAGAGACGGTACCTTCCAAAACAAGACATAAAAAACGTAAAAAAGGAAGGATGTACAAGCTGGAGACTGCATTGCGACTAGTATAAAAAGGGGCTATGGTCAAGATCGATAGTTCATTGTGACTACCAAGACCGAGCGAACAAGATGAATACTTTCAGAGAAACACAAAACAAGTTGTTTAGAAAGGCACAATTCAAGTGTGAGGCTTCGGAAGTGGAATGCGATTGTGAGCCTTGCGATGGGTACGATGCTGTACGTTGTGACCTTAGCGATGCCGTAATGCATCATGGGAACTTTGTTCTCACTACCCCTATCATGGAAAGGGATGATGTGCGTGTCAAACCTGAGGGACGCGAAAGCGATGCCGCTCGTCCTCTTGGACATTTTACTGGGTTTCGTTTTAAAGAGGAATGTTCACCTTCACGCCTACCCCCCTACGGATGTCATCCAGCCCTGAGCAAACTCCTGTTCATGTCACCCAACCCTCATCGAAACGAACCTGTGAAAGATGAATATTCGTTTCCTGTGCGTTTGTCAGAATACTGCGACTTTGAAAATCATCTTCAATCGTTCAAAGGAAAATGGCCTAAGTATCTGGGAGGCCCGACCCCCGAAGAATTAGCCAGAGCCGGATTTTTCTACTTGGGCGAAAGAGATAAAGTCATGTGCTTCAGTTGCGGTGTGTCACTTCATTACTGGGAACCGCAAGATTCGGCCTACGTAGAACATGCTCGATGGTCACCGAATTGTCATTACTTACCCTTAGTGGGACCGAGACATTGAAGTAACTTACCATAATCTGTTCATGGATACTTTACACGAGAACATTCGTGCTTTGCCTGTGGAGTTGAGAGAACGCATTTACCGAGAGCTGGTCAAAATACAAGTCAAACGTAAAGAACAATTGCATCCGTTACGTCACCAGATCTTTAAGCACTAGTACCTGAATGGTATAAGAGAACTGATTCGTCAGAAATTGTTTCAGTGGTCAGACCTTGTTCCATGCTTCCAGGCCCCCGATGATCCACGTGTTGATCATTTTGGTTACTTCGAGATTCACCTAGTACAACACATTGAGGAAGACAAGGTAAAGGATTACATACATATTTTACGTGGAATCTACTTAGCGGAAGAGGAAACTTCTAAACGAAGTCTGACGTTTCGGTTACAGTATGCAACATTTAAATTCCCTACTGGAGAACGAAGATGTCTGGCTAGAAAGTACGTGTATTGTTTCCGAAACAAAGAGACTATAAAAACAGGCTGCCATGCCACGACTTTTATCGCATGTAATCCAACAGATTCCGTGGAAGGAACTCAATGACCATATTCAAACCGTGGATTATTACCATCGATTATTACAAGAACTGTATCCATTCAATTTGGGTCGACAAGTGGTGTGTGTCTTAGTGACTTGTTTTCTGGGATTTCGTTTACCAGCCGATTCCTTGTGGACTCTTTACGATCAGTACTTGCCACCTCAATGGCCTTAAATGGTCACGAAAAACTCCTTTTGTTCAAAGCCTTGCGTTTTCATCTGGATACTTCTCGACCTCAACAGGAAAAAAAGATTCGTCAACTTTTAGCTACCCAAGACGTGTATGACGATGTGTGTGTAGCTTGTGACTTACATCCCCATTGGACAGATGTCCGTGCCTGTAAAGAATGGGATTTTGAGGCTTGGATCCAAGAAGTGGCCAGTATGCACGAGAGTTGTTCAAGGAAAAAAGTTACTTTTCAACCCGTGTTAGTGACGGTGCCAGAAGAACCCATCACCCAGGACGGGACTGTCGTGGACAGGCCTGAAAGACCCTTTCGGGAGGACACTTGTGTGACCTTACCCCCTACTATAGAACTGGTTAGAACATTACCCAAAACATGTTGTTGTACAGACACTTGTTTTTATTCCACGTTAATGGTTATCATGTGCCTTTTATCCTTGTACTTAAGCCTTTGGCTTTTATGTATTTTTGTCTTTCGTATTCATGTTTGAAAACATTCAATAAACGTGTTCTGAAAAAAATTATATAAACTCTTGTCTTGTTTGTTTTCGTGTCACAAGTGACATTTCTCACACTATGGCTACCTCTGTTGTCTCTGCTCCCTCTTCCTGTACTGTCAAAGTCATCGACGAACACTTAGATCGTGCCAGTTGGGAGGCTTTGTATCTTCGCCATCCCTTTAACATGCTCATTGCTGGACCTAGCGGTTCAGGCAAAACCGAATTCGTCAAACGTTTGCTCGAACATAAACATCATTTGATCGATCGTCCACCTCAGCGGATCGTCTGGTGTTACAAAGAGTGGCAATCGGCGTACAGCCTCTTGCGAGAAAGTCAAAGCGATTCCATCGTGTTTGTGGAAGGCATTCCTAAAGAAGACGACGGCATCGTCTCTGACTCCCGTCAAACCCATCTGGTCATTTTCGAGGACATGTTAGGAGAAGACGAAGAAGAAATTAAACTGTGGTTCACGCGCAAAGGGCATCACCGTAATGCCAGTGTCGTTTACATCACCCAAAATTTGTTTCAACAAAGTAAAGCCCATCGCACCATCAGTCTCAATGCGCATTATGTGGTCTTGTTTAAAAGCCCTCGAGATAAATCGCAAGTGCAAGTCTTAGCCAAACAGTTAGGAACGCCTTGGCTGACTCAGGCGTACGACGATGCCACTCAAACGCCACACGCCTATTTACTCGTCGATTTGAAACCTACGACCCCCGAGGATTTGCGATTTCGTACCCACTTGTTTCACCACTGGTGCCAAGACGGAGGGCCTGTCCTGTACACGTCTCCGTCCTCGACTTAACTTCACTCCACATAAAAAAAATCTATAAAAAGCTCAGACCCTTTTCGTCTGTCTCACACACAGTGTGAACATAACGTCCCTTCAGTCGCATCTTCCGGTCAAATTGATTCGTGCCTTGTATGGCATCAGTCGAGAAAAAAAATCCACAAATACGAGCTCGTGTCTTAGAAGCTAGTCTCAAAGAAGTCTTACGATGGTTCACGGTGACGGCACGTCAAATACTCCAAGGAATCATTCAGATTCCTCATCAAACCAAACGCTTTTTCGATCGAAACAAAGTCGCTTTGGTCCAACTGGCCGATCCCCGCATCGACACTCAAACGAAAAACAAATCATTTTGAAACCTGGAGGGAGCGGTACTCTAGGAGGGGTCATCATTCGCTCACTCTTAAGATGGGATCCTAATGCCCCCAAAGTTATCCCCAAGAAAAGAGTCAAACGAATCCCCAAGAAGAAAAAGACCAGGTCCCCAAGAAGAAAAACTTCTCCAGTGGCGGGACCCTCCTCTGACCAGACACCATCACCCCGGAAAAAGAAAAGAAGCCCCCAGAAAAAGAAACAGAGAAAAAGTCCCCAGAAAAAGAAAATCCCACAGAAGAAAACTAGTCGCAAGAGAGGTACTTCTTCTTCTTCGGCCAGAACGCAACCTTACACTCGCAAACCACGACCTGCCACGGCAGTGACACGGTCTCCGGCAGCCTCACGTTCATCCACTTCTCTAGTAATGACACCAAGAACTGAAGAGTACTTGGAGACGTTGATCACACCAAGAACTTCTCCGTTGATGACCCCAAAAAGAACATCCCCAGTGGCAGGACCCTCCAATTTAGTGGCAGTGGCTGCTGCTCACAAAGTACCTTCTCCCAAAATCAAAGTCCATGAAAGATCGGGCATGTTACAAAGTTTACTGGATTTGTCCAAGCAAGAACTGGCTCGATATAGTCCGTTGCGTACCCCTCTACGACGTGTCATGCCTGTCCTCAAACTGATACGACGTAAAGACAATCAGTGGCGACGCGTTCCAGTATAAAAAAGACTTGTGACCAAGTCGGGGGTATCAGTGTTTTTTTTGGTGCTCCTGAAGACTCAAAGATGTTACCCTCCAGAAAACCCCAAGGAAAGAAAAGAAAAGGACTACCACCACGTTTTGTCAAACATGGGGACATGTTACCTGTCCTGCCCAAAGCTTCTCCACCTCTACGAAAAGAACTCATTCAATCGGCCTCCAAAGAGGTCATCAGTACCGTGTGCGAATGTTGTTTGAACGTCTTGAAAGGCACAATCCCTCTGTCCAAACACCAGAAACAATGCTTAAGCAAACATCGTCACGTTCTTCGCCAAATGGTTCAAAAGAAAATTCCCATTCGTCAAAAGAAAAAGATGTTGGTAAAACGTGGAGGCATTTTGCCTCTCTTGTTAGGCCCCATACTGAAAGGAGTCTTGGGAACCATGTTGGGAGGACTGGTGGGAGCAAGATAAAAAGGCCGTCGGAAGTCCCAAGATCTCAGAATCGACCCCTGACAACCCAATAAAAGGACGAAAACTAGCTTTAGTGCCTTACAAACGATGGATGGAATACCATCGGTGGCAAGAACAACGCACCCCGCATTTACCTCCCAATCCCAATTTGAGCGAGATGTCCCAGTTACAACACGAATTGCAGTCCTTGATGGATCGCCAAGATTTGTCCGAAACAGAAAAATCGCAAAAGTACGGTCAACTTTTACAACGACTGCAACTCTTTCACCATAAAGCTTTAGACGAAACAGCTCTACCCACTCTGAAAGATTTTAAGACCTTGATGAAAAGTCCAGCACCATCACCAGTACCAGTACCAGTACCAGTACCAGTGACCAAGACAGAAAAAGGAAAAGAAGAAGAAGAAGAAGGGTTTCAAACTCCACCAGAAAAAGTACGTAAGTTAACAACACCACCTACCTCCAGAATTGGATGGATTAAAAAGATGATGGCCACCCCTTCTTCATCACAAGAGAAAAAGAAAGTGAAGACAGAATTGAAGACAGAAGTGAAACAAGAACCGATATCCCCCGCTCAGACATCCTCCTCTTCAACACCTATTGCCGGTCGCACACGCAAAGCATTGCAATCCAAGAAAGTACCCCAAGAGAAAAAGAGTAGAATCCTCCAAGAGTGGGTGTCTTATTAAAAAAGAATGGAAAAAGTCTTAGCCAGCATTTACTACGATCCCTCGCATCCTGCAGGTTACGCAGGAGTTCAAAAATTGTATCGTGCTGCCAAAACGCGACTGAAAAGTCTCCGTTTACCTCAAGTGCAACGATGGTTACAAGAACAAGCTACCTACACTTTACACAAACCCATTCGACGCAAGTTTGCCAGAAGTCGCACCCGAGTGGAAGGCATCGATCATCAATGGCAAGCCGATTTAGCCGATGTCTCTCATTTGGCCAGTTACAATCGTGGCTACAAATATTTGTTTTGTGTCATCGACGTCTTTTCCAAATTTGCCTGGGTCGTGCCCTTGACTTCCAAATCGAGCAGCGAGTTAGTGCGAGCCCTGCAACGAGTGTTGAAACAAAGTGGTCGTCACCCTCTTCGATGGCAAACGGACAAATTCAATGAATTTCTGAACCAAGCTTTCCAAAAAGAATTAAAGAAACGTGACATTCATTTTTTTACCACCGAGAATCTCGAAACCAAAGCCAGCATCGTGGAACGTTTTCAACGCACTTTGAAAGAACGCATGTGGAAATATTTTACGCATGACCACACTCTGAAGTACATCGACATCTTACCGCACCTGGTGCAAGCGTACAACCAATCTTACCATCGAAGCATCGGACGTGCCCCGCAAGACGTGACTCCCGACAACGAAGTGTTGGTGTTTGAGCGCCTGTTTGGTACGTCCCCGACGAGGGCTGTCCCCAAGAAAAGTGGAGACTTGGCCGTTTGAGATTGGGTGCGCATTGGCAAAACCAAACGCACTTTCGACAAAGGTTACTTACCTAACTGGACGACCGAATTGTTTCGCGCCACTGGACGAGTGCATGGCCGTCATCCTGCCGTCTATAAATTGGAAGACATGAACGGAGAAGTGCTCAAAGAAACGTTTTATTTGCCCGAGTTACAACGTGTCACCAAAAAAGAAGACGACGTGTACGACATCGAAAGCATTCTCGAACGCAGAACCCGTAAAGTGGGCAAACGACGTGTCAAAGAAGTCAAAGTACGTTGAAAAGGATATCCACCCAGTTTTGATTCTTGGATCGACGCTTCGCAAGTCATCGACTATAAAAAGAAGTAACCATCATGCCGTTTCACACAGACGCAGCTACGTCGACCACTCCTCCTTCACCTAGTTCTTCTGTGCAAGATTTACAAAAACAACCCTTGTGGGTGTAGTGTGGAGAACGTGTGCCTAAAACGCAGGTCGTCTTTTTCTGCCAAATCTTCGTGGTGTATTGTGTCATCGGGGCAGCCATCGCCAATTTGAGTTTGCAACAAGGAGACAAACAATTGTGAACCATTTTATTGAGCAGTTTCATCGGTTACATGCTTCCTAATCCCTCCCTGAAATTCTCTTCCAACGGGAACCACGGGAACCTTGTGTCCAGTGCCAGTGCCAGTCACCACTCCAACAACAACCACAACCAGAACCCCATTTTGGGTGGAGACACGACTCTGACGTCCAGTAATAACCCCTCGGACAGCCACAGAACTCTGGAATTATGAGCCACCAAAACCAATTTTACTTAACCTTACCCAGTGACAGTTCCATGGAGTTGTTTCCCCACAACATGTTGTGCTGTTACACGGCCAAATTACATCAGGCCATCCAATTAGATCACGAAACCCATTGGGAAGTGGCTTTAGTGGAAATGATTCACCCAACCCAAGTCCTCAATGTCCTTCCCAATCAAAATAAATTTGATGTGGAAGTTCATGACGAGCGAGTGCAACAGTACTTGGATACCTATGGCAAATATAACATAAAAACCCCTGGCACAAAAAATCAAAAGTACACCACCTATCACTTGTCCATTCCCGCAGGCTATTATTTTAGTGGTGAACATTTGGTCAACACCATAGTCACCAGGTTTAATGCCGTGCTTCTGAAAGCTATGGAGGATGCCAAAAAAGGTGTCGTCACCCTGGAATACCACAAAACAGCTCGTCGCTTCCTGATGAAATTTCCTGAGGGGGTAAAATCCTGTCTTTCTTATTTTGTCCTGAATTGTTTGACATGTTGGGCGGAGACATCAACATCAGAATGACCATGCTCAACAAAAAGGAATTACCCATCGTTTACGACAACGAGTCTTTTGCCAAGTTATTTCGTGCCCCGGTAGAACTGAATCAAGGACTGAATTTGATGTTTGTGTACTCTGATGTGGTGGAGTACAATGTGGTGGGACACACCTCCGTACCGTTACTGCGTGTCATTCCTTTCAAAGTGGATAGTACCACAACCAGTGACCAGGAAGGTGGGAACACTTACCACGTCCACCGCGAATTTGTCCATCCTCATCATTTGCCGGTCAGCAAGTCTTATTTGGACACGGTCAACATTGGTATAAAAGGAGATTTGGGACAAAATATTCCATTCACCAAAGGAAAAGTCACGGTGAAACTCCATTTTCGAAAACGGTTTTCGCACGACTCGTAAGTCATGTATCCAGTGTACCGAGGGGTTGCACGACAGCGAGGACACGGTTTAGGAGATATGTTAAAATCGGCCTTTCGTTCGGTGGCCCCAGTGTTAAAACCGATGGTGACATGCGGATTGCACGCCTTGAAAGATGCGGCACTGACGCAAGGCAAAGAATTTCTCCAAAATGTCATCATCGACAAACAAAACCCTAAAGAAGCCTTCATGAGGGCAGGCAAAAATGTTTTGCTGCAAACGGGTAAAGACCTTTTGGGCCGCCGAGACACACCTATAAATGCCCTGCACGCTACCGAGTCAGGCATTCAGCAAGGACAAGGCAGAAAGAGACGACGAAGAAAACACTCTTTCACCAGACTTCAAGCGAGAAAGATCAAGAAAAGAAGAACCGTTCGAGACTTAGACGTTTTCGATTATTGAGAAAGAGAAAAAAAAAATGATGCACCGAGAGTCATGCGCTTGTTCCAAGACGGAACTGGATCTGCTTGCCATGCCCCCTACCATGATGACCATGCAAGAATCCCAATGGGTGGAATTTCATCCCGTTTCCTAATTGACCGATTCTGTTCCCATCGAGTTTGGAATCAAGGGAGAACCCGAAGATTTCATCGATCTGAGTAGCAGTTACTTGTACCTGAAAGTCAAAGTTCTAGATAAGAATGGAGGTGATATAGACGGTGACGAGAAAGTAGCTCCAGTCAACAATTTCATGCATTCCTTGTTTAGCGGAGTGGACTCAATGCTTGTGTGCTATGGGAACCTGACGAAGCGGAGCAATTTGACGAAACAAATCTTGGTGAAGACCCCAAATCAAAAGCAAACATCAATGAGGGATTTGTAGAACGAAGAAAGAGAATCACGGGAACCGACCAAAGTTTAGAACTGATGGATCGTTTACATCTGGACATGTGGTTGCAAGAAAAGTATTTGCTGAACGGGGTGGATGTCCGCCTGAGACTCAATCGGAGCACTACCGCTTTCCATTTATTGGCTAATGCTGACGAGTACAAAACCAAAATCCAAGAAGCCAGACTCTACGTACGCCGTGGGGAAGTGTTACCTAGGTAACGACATCAGTCAGACGTTGAGCAGAACGACCGCCAAGTATCCGATCCGACGCGTGGAAGTGAAAACTTTCACCATTCCTAGGGGACAGCGATCCATGATCGAAGATCATCTGTTCCAAGGACAACTACCCAAACGTTTAATCGTTGGTATGGTCGAGAATGAAACCTTCAACGGAGCTATCGATAAAAATCCTTTCAACTTTCGACACTTCAACGTGTCCAAGATTGAAATCAGTCGCGATGGCAAGACCTTGTGTACCCGACCTTTCGAACCTAACTTTGAGAAGAAGAATTACTTGAGATCGTACTTGTCCCTGTACGAAGCCACCAGACAGTTAGGAACCAACACCAGTCACGGCATTACGTACGAGGATTATGCAGGAGGCTATGCTTTGTGGGCTTTTGATTTCACTCCAGACCAAGGCAGCGACGAGGGACATTTCCACCCTATAAAATCCGGCCAGATTCGTGTGGAAATTCAGTTGCAAACAGAATCGCTGATGATGATGTAACGTTGAACGTCATCCTGTATGCCGAACTCGATAATACCATAGAAATCAACAGTTTGAGAGAAGTCATTCTAGATTACTAGAAGCCATGGAAGAATGTTATCCCTCTTTACCTAGTGGAGAAACTTTAAAGATGGAATGTGAGGAGACCATGGAAAAAGAAGAAGTGATCATAATGAAGTCAAGATGGCCAGAACAAGAAGCCCATTTAGTCTGCTGTTTTGCCAAACACTTGGCGGAAAAAATGACAGAATTGATCAAGAAAAATTGCTATGGATGTCAAAACGATCATCCCAGTCAAATTCAACACGATAAATGCCTGATGTTGTGTCAAGAAGAAAAATTGGACGAGTATCTGGACGAAGCTTGGAGTCTCATCTCGGACGAAGACGTGTGGCACCAGTGGTATAAAGACTTGCGTGAACATTCTTGTCCACCATTAACCACTCAAGAGATCCATCGTATCGAAGCTCTCCTGAATCAGAGTGAGGACACGAAACGAAGAAATGGTTATTTGTCAGACATTTTCAAGCAGAAAGTCAGGATCGAATTGATGACTTATTATTACCTGTGAAGAAGAAGAAAAAAAAAACCCACACACAAATCAATGGATACCTGGGAACTTTATTACCTTTTGAACCACAGTTCGTATACGGCTTCTTGGAATCCTGTCGTCTGTGCTAAAGATGAACTCCCTCATCGCAAACCTCAAGACCATCAAGCTTATGTCATCAACACGGACGACAGTCATCTCCCAGGAACCCACTGGGTAGCCGTTTACTTTCCTCAAGAAGGATGTGTGGAATATTTTGATTCGTACGGATTGCCCCCTTTGGAAGACGATATCATCGACTTTATGAGAAGAAATGCTCAGACCACCCGATTCAATAACGTGAAATTACAAGGCACAGATTCCTTGGTGTGTGGACAATATTGTGTGTATTTTCTGCATCATCGGAGCCTGGGCTATTCCTTAGAACATTTATTGACTCATTTTGATCCTCGTTCTTCTTCTAGAAACGATGTGAAAGTAGATCGATGGTTTTGTGACCATTATGCTTATCTTTTGTCTCAAGCTAGGAAACGTAGTGTCCATCAATGGCCTAATGATTTCCAACAGTGGAAATCACAATTTCATTCACAACGTTGTCAACCCTGTTTAAAGTAGACTGTAAATTGAAAAAAATGTTTGATGTTATAATGTTGGATTATTGTTTAAAATATGTTAGAGTTGTTGTTGGTTAGTGTTAAGTGATTTTTGAATAAAAAATGTTGTGTTTTGAAAAAAATGCCTTTGTCTTTTTTTTGTTTGGCTATAAGAATGTTTGATTGATGCTCTATAATTTCTTACTATCCCTCTCATGACACTCATTGAACGTTGCGACTGAAAAACCGTGATGGGGATGTTTTCCTTCACGTCCGCGCTTTGACTTTAAGAACCGGGGCAGTTTCCAGTCTAAACATCCATTGTCGACTCATCCTCCTACGAAGATGTGCTCCAAACTAGCTAAGCTCAACGAAGCCTACGTGAATTTGCACAGGGTCAGACACAGTCTGATACCGAAGCCAGAAGAGATAGAGAATGTGAGAATGCTAAAAGTCACTGAAGACCTGATAGAAGAGCTCTTCAGAGAAGAAGTGAACAGGGAGAAAGAAGAATGGACAGAGAAGTACAGACTTCAGAGACAGCAGCAACAGCAACAACAACAACAGCAGCAGCAGCAGCAGCAGCAGCAACAACAACCTGAACCTGACAGAGGCTTTGTCGATTGCCTCATCGACACCAAAGAGTTCTTCTGCTCTTTCCGAAGAAGCAGACCTATCGTCAGAAAGTCTATCCTCAGAGGACATCGCATTCTTAGAAACTAAAAGATTGCCATAGCAAACAAAAAAACCACCCCAAAATAACAGCCCTTTTCAGGGCTACCCCAATACTCTAGAAAAGAAATAACAATCCATTTGCCGATGTGTGTAGGTAGAGTAGTGTGAATATAAACACTAACTCTTTTTTTAAAATGTGAGGGTATGTGTTTGTGTATAGGATTGTGTGTTTGTAATTGCTCACGTACGTTGGTGTGGATAGTAGATTAAGATGATGTTTTTTTTTTTTTGTTTTTTTTTTTTGGTGTTTGAGGTGTAGATTTGGGGTTAGATTGGATTGCTTTGCGTATGTGGATTGTCTATTGAAGTGATTAATGAAAATTTTTTACAATAGTAATGGGTAGCATAAAAAAGTGAGTGAGTGTTTCTTTTAGGTCCTCGCGTTGTTTTTTTTTTTGGTCATGATCTAGGTAAGATCAATTTTATGTTTTTTGGTGGATGTTTTCCTTCACGTCCGCACTTTTAGTATAAATTGAAACTCGTTCAGCAGTCCAGCTACCCTTGTTGATTGATCAACACCAGAATGAACACGAGACTGGCGAAACTGTTGGAACTTCATGTGCATCTGGAATATGCCAGGCGCATACTAAATGAACTGGCCGCGGAAGCCATTGTGGAAGAGGGAAGGATGAGAGAGGAGGAGGAAAGAAGAAACAAAGAAGAGGAGGAGAGAAGATGCAAAGAAGAGGCGGAGAGAAGATACAAAGAAGAGGAAGAGGAGAGAAGAAACAAAGAAGAGGAGGGAAGAAGACATTTCAGAATCCCAGAAACAGAAAATTGGGATTCTGAAGCCACATATCCTCCCTCTGCTCTCTCCCCCAAAAAAGTAAAAAGTAACTGGAGAACAAGATGTGTATGTGGCGCCAGGCCTGGAAGGTGCCACCATTAACCAGGTGTCCATGAAGTTAAAAAAAAAAACAGCTCTTTTCAGGGCTACCCCAATACTCTAGAAAAGAAATAACCATCAATTTGCCAATGTGTGTAGGTAGGGTAGTGTGAATATAAACACTAACTCATTTTTTAAAATGTGAGGGTATGTGTTTGTGTATAGGATTGTGTGTTTGTAAGTGCTCACGTACGATTGTGTGAATAGTAGATTATGGGTTTCTTTATTGTTTCTTAGCGTATGTGGAGAGTATAGTTTGGGTTTTATTATATGAAATGAGAAAAGTGGGGGATGTTTTCCTTCACGTCCGCGCGATGTTTTGGTCATGATCTAGGTAAGATCAATTTTATGTTTTAGAGGTGATGTTTTCCATCACGTCCGCGCTTTCACTATAAGAACCCACAAGGTTTCATGTTCGAACCATCCTACGGAATAATAAAAACGAAGATGGTGGTTGCAAGTGAGTTGTTCAACAATTTGGTACATATATACAATTGGATAATGGATGGTATCTATGTAGTGGAGAGACTAGAAAAAGAATGGAAGATAGCAGAGTACCTGGACTACGCTAAATGTCTAAACATAGCAAAAGAAGTGATAGCAGGAATGATAGAAGAGGAGGAAAAGAGATTGAGAGGTATGATAAATCCCACCTATGTCAGAGTGGGAAGCCTAAAGGAAGCACTTGACAATGCAAGCAAAGTCAGGTGCTTTCTTGAAAAAATGTCTCATGGGACAGAGTGCTCTTTTGTGGAGAGAGGTAAGGAAAGACTGAGGAAAGGAGAGGAGTTGATGAGAAAAGTGATGGAGGTGGAGGTAAAGAAGATTAAAGAGAGATGGAATAAAGAAAGAGAAGATAAGGAAAACAAAAAGAAACAGGCTGATTTTGAAAGGCTAAATCAGAATTGGGTCAAAGTCCAGGAAAAGTTTAGAGCCTTGGGCCATCCAGACTGGATGCCAGAGGAGAAAAAGAAGAAGAAAGGAATAATGGAAAAAGTGAGGACTTGGTGGAAGAAGTTAAGGAGTTAGAAGAAGAAGAAGAAACCCAAAGGCCCTTTTCAGGGCCACCCATATTTCTCGAAAAGAGAATGACTTTTCAATTGCCTACCCCTTTTTTAAAATGTAAAAAAACCCAAAAAACAAATCCGATGTTCAATTCCCAACTTGTCCCTAAATAGACCCACACTTTATTCCCCCATATTCAATTCCCCTTGAGGCTAGAGTGACCCAAGACTTTTTCCCATGTTCAATTCCCCTTGAGGCTAGAGTGACCCAAGACTATTTCCCCATGTTAAATTCCCCTTGAGGCTATAGTGACCCACGATTTTTCTCCATGTTAAATTTCCATTGAGGCTATAGTGACCCGGGTAGGTGGGTCTGTAATGCTAATTCCCATTGAGGCTATAGTGACCCTATTTACTACTGCCGACGGACTACTCTCCTTCCTTTCGAGATAAAAGTCAAGATACTTGCTATATCTGTCAGAAGAAAGGGCATTGGTCTTCAGAGTGTCCAGACCGTCGAAAAAGAAAAAAAAAAGGGGCTAAAAAGACAGAAGTCAAGATACCTGTTATTATTGTCAAGAAAAAGGACATTGGTCTCCAGATTGCCCAAAAAAGAAACAAGAGGAGTCAGAAGAAAAGAGGGATTCTTCAGAAGAAGACAGGGATTATTGGGAAGAAGAGAGGGATTCTGCAGAGGAAGAAAGCAGACAGGTGAAGAAAAAGAAACAGGAGAAGAAAAGAAGGGAAGAAAGTGAGGAGGAAGAAGAGGAAAAGCCCGTGACGGTGAAGAAATTAAAAAACAGAGAGACTAAACAAGGAGAAAGAAGAAGTCAATGAACTTTTTTTAAAGTGTTCTGATGTGAATTGTGAATTGGATTGTAACAATGGATAACAGAATAAATTAATTATATAAGGTAAGTGTCTTTGAGTTTTGATTTTAAAATAAGAACGTACACTCACGCACTCATACAAAGACACGTACTATGGGGGTAAAATGGTTATTTATTTTTTTTTTTTGAGTTATTGGCAAATTGAAAGGCTATCTCTTTTCGAGAAATGTGGGTGGCCCTGAAAAGGGCTTTTTTTGGTGTAGGGTGAGTTTAAGCAATCAACTTTATCTGCCTTAAGCCTTTGCCACGGCCAAGGCCTACTTCTGGACTGCGTAATGTTGATGATGATGATTGGGTTGAAATCACTAAGGGTGGTACGGTAGGCTTAGTCACAGGGTTAACATGTTTAGCTCGGGAAGGTCGTATTCTCTTCGGTCGTAATAAAGAAGTCTGATACATTTGTTTCAGACTTCTTAACTCCGCTAAAATGTCCAACAGTACCGTGACCGTTTGATTTTCACCCTCTTGTTTCTTTGCTGCTGCTACTTCTTCTTGTTGTTGTTTTTTTCTTATCTCTTCTTCTTGTTGCTGTTGCTGTTGCTGCAGGAGAAAAGCTTGTTCCGCTTCCTTTTTGTCGTTGTATAAATTTCTCCAATTCTTCTTTCTGTTTCTGTCTAAAATTCTCCACTTGCGGTAATGAAGAATGTAACGAAGGTTCCGAAACAAATTCTTGCGAGGTAAGAAAATCCACAAAATCCCAGTTTACCTCTTCTGAAAGTAAGTCCGGGTTCCCTTGGGCGGTCTCCACTGCTGGTGCACCCCAATGGATGGTTTTCTGAGTTTCCGTCATGTTGAATCACTGTCGCATAGATTGACTGCACACAAGCGCTAACGAATCTATATAGACCACGTGACGTCACAGACTGCTCTCTTCGGATTGGATGCGGGCTGACTGAATTTTGTAACGCGTGTTCGGATTGGTGAATGAACTCAATCCGTTTCAATCCTTTCTCTACCTATAAATAAGCGCAGTTCACTGCATTGATTCACCTGTTCTCATCGCCTCAAGATGTGGACCACAGTTGAATCATCCACCTTTGTGTCTTCAATGATGTTTAGGACGGACATGCTCATGTATGTCCGGTCCAAGTGGACTGTTGTTGATAGGACAGATACTAGTCTATGGATGAGAAGAGTTTACATAGAAAGACAAGGATGTCTCAAGAGGGTACTTGTGTATGGACCTGCAGTTGGAAGGAGTTTAAGAAGAAGAAGAAGAAGATGTGACAGATGCCATCTATGTTAATATTAATATTAACATAAACCCAAAGGCCCTTTTCAGGGCCACCCACATTTCTCGAAAAGAGAATGACTTTCAATTGCCTACCCCTTTTTTCATTTTTTTTATTTTTTTAAATTTTAAAAAAAAAAAAAATCCCATGTTCAATTTCCCTTGACGCTATACAGTCCCACCCTGTTTAAATTCCTTTGATGCTATACAGTCCCCTATTCCCATGTTCAATTCCTCTTGAGGCTATATCGTCCCACGATTTTTCTCCATGTTAAATTCCCTTGAGGCTATATGTTCCCACGATTTTTCTCCATGTTAAATTTCCATTGAGGCTATATGTTCCCAAGGGGGGTCTGTAATGCTAATTCCCATTGAGGCTCTAGTATCCCCATTCACTACTAATGCGCATGTTTGCTATTAATGATGATAGTTTACTATATTGAAAAGTTAACAATTAGGCATGTGTATGTGTATTAGAACTCGTTAATAATATTATTATTATAGCACAATTATTACAGAACAAGCTCGTATGGTATATATATATATAGATGTGAGTGCATGCGTTGACCTATTAATTTCTTTGCTATTATTCTGATGAAAGGTCTGTGAGAGTGTGATGAATTTTCCTGAGATTAGAGTAAGGAGACAAGAATATATGCCCCTTCTAAATCTACAGCAAGTTTTCCAGGTGGGTGTTAGAGTCGACATCCAAGGATTGGAGATTAGGGAAGAGATATGGAGAGCGTTTATTGTGACATCAGCATTTTGTGTGGCATTGCAGTGTTGGAAGGAGCACATGATAGAAAGCATCAAAAGTGTCAGAGGAATGGATCCGAAAGTGTTTGAAGCTCACCGAGGAGTTGTTCCCATCGGATACTCCATTGTTCAACACAATGGTGATAAATCTGATAATAGCGAAGGCAATTTAGATATAAGACGTGATGAATAACAAGAAAGAAAAATAGAAGCGATAAAAATGTGGAGTGTCAAATGTATTTTTTTAATATAAAATGATGCTTTGTTGTCCATGTATCAGTTTAATTAGTTCCTGAGGCAGGTAAGAGATGACATGCTTGAAAATGAGATCTTTATTGAAGACAATGTTGAGCATGCATTGTTGCAGAGCTCTTTCTGCTGTGCCACCATAAGCAGCACGAGATCATTCCCTAATGATTGCAAGATGTCTATGTTGAGATGGAATGCTTTCGTGATGGCATCCTCTTGATCCTTTAAATTTTCCATTATGAGAAAAGAGAGATATCGCGTATGGTCTACTGGGCTATGGTGCTGTCCGATCAGATCCTCATCATAAAAGATCTTAACACTGCTGTTCATGGATAAATCTGCATGCTGCTTTCGCATGAGTAACACCTGTTTGTGTGCTGCTCCATGTTTTTGTCAGCATCAGTTTGAGCGTCACAGGAACATTATATCAAATCACCGTTGCAATGGCTTCATAGAGCGATTCTGGATTGGGCAAGATCATATGTCATATTTTGTTCATTAAATCAGATTTTTTTGACAGATGTCCAGACTTCTGTTTTTGAGTTTAATAAAAGCATGGCAGATGAAAAGAGATGCACAAATATACAGAAAGAAAGCAAATTAGAGATCTAAGCATAATGCATATAAACAGTTGTACTATATAAAATTTTATTTATCATCTGCTGATACAAAAATATAATTATACCAGTAATCATTTTATAAAAAATAGAAATTAAGTTTAATCATAAAATTGTATGCTTATTTAAAAATAGGATTCAAATGACTTTTACATCACAAATGTTATCAAACAAATTATGAACTTTATATGAAAATTTACTACAATAGAAACTGCATTCAGATAACAATTACAGAATGAGTATTGACCAGTAGCCACATGTTTCAGTTACTAGGGTTCTATTTGGATACAAAAATTAAGTTTACTTTGTATCAGTTTTAAAACATCTAAAGATAAATAAATACATCTTCTTATTGTAGTTCATGGTGAAGTGACTTGGTATGCTACAGTAACAGTTTAAACTCAGTATGGCTTCTATTTCAACATTTCATTTTGAAACAAAAACTTTCCCTCCCTGCAAGATCTATAAAAGCAGATATAAAAAATTAATTACTCAACTGATTTATTACTAAAATAAAATAGTCATTGGTCATAAGTATATCTCTAAATTAAGAAGAATATTCTAAATGCACACATGTAGCTCTAATCAGTCAGATGTAATCGGATCATCTACATATGATTACAAATTTCATGTATCTTAACTGAATGGTTTGCGCAATCTCGCCAAATAGCTTCTTGGGACAGACAGATGCATGGATAGACTTACTGACAGATTAAATCAAAATATCAAAATGCACTTTCACGTAGTGTAAAAATAGTTAATGGCAAGCATGACACCAAAAGAAAACTGGGGATATCTGAGATAAAATCAAATGTGAAATTTTGTTGTTGATGACATCAACCTATAACAAAACTGGATGAGAAATGTAGTCTCTGAATCTATAGAATTAGGGTTATGGTGGTAGCAAGGTTAACCACACAGATACAATATTATGTCATCAATATGGATGGATCCTGCATATTATCAAACTCATTTTGATGATATAACTTCAAATTTTCAGATAGAAATATAGACTTCAGGGGGGTGACATGCAATTGTTGACAGATCATAGCAAAGCTCACTTGGCTTTATGGCCAGTGTTCATATAGTGAACTGATACAATTTTCATGATGCATGATATAGTCTCTCTCTCTCTCTCTCTCTCTATATATATATAAGTTTAATATATTAATAAATACATTTTAGTTAAATACATGAATTTTACTGATACTATGATAAATTATTTTATGCCGCTAAAGATGTCATATAGTCTTAGCCATGTCAACTGAATACACAGGTACATCTAAAGACGTAATTAATCAAACAAAATTAATCCAAACAATGTGGTAGCTGAACATTAAAATGTAACTTCAATAACAAATTTCATATACCTTATCTTCAAGTCCAGACACAATAACATACCATAAATACTTCTTCCGTTACAAACGACATTTTTGGAATACTTTGCCTAATGAAAACGAAACCATGCCAAAATGATGTGAATCCATGAAATCATAGGTTGGAAAACACCAAACACTAATGAAAGTATATAATTTATCAATTTACTGTGTCCAGACTTGTGCCCATACCCCCACCATGCTAGTGTTAGGAGCTGCAGTGGCTAAATTGGTACAGCTTGGGTCGACGTGTAATCAATGGGTCATGGGTTTCATACCCATCCAGGCCAGCCTGGTTGGCTGCCTCGGTGTGCCCTTGGGAAAGGCATGTAGTCCCCATCTCACTGACATGATACAGCCAATGTATTAGATTGCCATTAAAAATTCAAAACCAAAAATAATATATCTGGGTTAGAACTACTGTATATATGATGGATCAGTTACTTTTCAAATACAGGTATGATTTTACCACACTTATGTTGTGGACACACCCTCAATTAGCTGGATTTACAGCAAATGATCAGCTTTTCCATCTTCTCAATAAGTATAATGATTTTGTTCCCTCCACCAGAAAAATATTAACAATATAACACTTCCTTAAGACACATTTAGTAAGTATGCATTGAAACTCATTCTTTTTTAAGTAAACAATGATGATAAGTAGCACATGATAGAACAATTTCATTGAATACTGGGATGTGGGATTAGGATGAAGATGATGTAAACAACAGAACACAGAAAATGTGTAACCAGAAGAAGAATTTATAAAGCAAAAAATAGCTAATACTGTTTATGTCTAATAATAATTAAACTGTCTCAGACAAAATATAGGATTTATAAGCATTACAAATTCCCAGGTAGAAAATACACCTTTTGAAACTATGAAATAACAGCTTGCAGATTTACTTTGAAAGGCTCATACATGATATAAAATACAATAGAAAAGGCCGATTATAACAATAGTCCTGTTCTACTGATTGTGACAATAGTCCTGTTCCATTGATTGCAATAATAGTCCCATGAAAGGACTGATGCAACACTAATTGTAACAATATAATAGTTATGCAGGCACACCAAGTTCTGCAGTGAAACAAAATAAATGATTCCATATCTTCTGAACTATTGTAGACTTACTGAATCAAGATGACAAAAAAAAACTACAAACAGCAAGAAGAAAATAAAAATGAAAGGAAAAATATGCATCAAATACTTTTGCAAGCATGACAACTAACCCTCATTAGTTGGATGGAATTACCCAGTTAAACATTTCATATGACTTTATAGGATATGCAGGTGTCTTCCTTGGAATGAAAATCTATATTAGTGGTTTGGTCTCAAAATCCCTATACAAGAGACCAGTGAAGTTAAAGTCCGTACTTGGTCAAAGGACTCACAATAAGAAAGGCTGACAATAACAACAGCCCCATGAAGGGATTGATGCTATATTGGCCAAATTGAATGAAGATTATTTATTTTTAACTGCTGAGTGTTGAAACTATACCTGGCATTTTTCAGCAATAAAAAGATTTTAAAATTAGCCAATGTGGCAGCCATATTAGAAGTAAGATAGGCAAAACTTTTACCATAGACTAACAAGACATCATTAAACATCTTTTTGTGACACCCCATGTGATCATGACCATTAATTAGGAATAGCAATAACAAGATTTTCAAAATGGCCATGATTGCAGCCATATTTGCAGAACAGATCATCACCATTTTTATTTAGATCTAACTAGATGTCATCAGAAGTAGTCTTGTATCAACCCCATGATGATATGACTTTCTGTTCAGAAGTAGTGATAATATTATTTGCAAGTTTCCCACTGTGGTGGCCACATTTGATATGGGCAGCACCATTTTCATTTAGGACTCAATTGACCATGGGATAAATGCATGAGCAAAGTTTCATGGCGACCCTCAAAGTAGTTTAGGAGATTTAAAAACTTGTGCTAACATGTGGTTGGACACAACAGATGTCACGCAACAGAAAACAGGCTGACTAGTAGTGCTAAAGATTGTATTTTGTCATATCAGCTGTAACAGCTTAAAAATTTAAAAATGCATCGTTTTATAAAGATCAAACAAAAGCACATTCAATATATTTTGTAAATATAATATGTATTTATGCACATCAAAATTAGCAGTGAAACAAAATTAACTGGTTCCAAATGTTCTGAACCACCAGAGACCAACTGAATCAAGATGATAAAGAAATCACAAATAACTAGAAAAAGAAAAGGATTGAAAAATATGCACTGAACAGTTTTCTGACCATGACAGCTAACCTTCATCAGTTTGACGGAATGACCCAATAATGGAGATGAATTACCATTATCATCATTCTACCAAACATTTCACCTGAGCTTGAAGCATATGCCCACGCTTTCCTTGCAATGGAATTATGTCACTGTGTTTGGTCTCAAAATCCAATATGTATAGTTAGATACATACCACAGTTTAAAGTAAAATGAGACAGATAATTTCTAAACAGCATCTGCATCAATGACTGGTCGTTATCTTTTTCCTTGGAGCACTTGATATTGAAATTCTTACTGTAACAATAAATGGATAATATCGGTTTATCATTGAAAATGTTAAAGTTAATGATGAATGTATATGATTCCACTCAGTCGTGGAAAAAGTGTTATTTTCAAAGATGTCAATTAAGATATATGCCAGCAGACTTCCATTTCAAATGATAAGTATAAAACATGTTAATAAAATCAAACAAAAACATTCTTATTGAGTGCAAAGAATTACTGCACCAACATAAGCAAGGTGTAAGAATATAACTAATTTCTGCACTAAATGTGCTTTGTGACATTTAATGCAGACAGAAAATGGAATGTTTCATCCTTGGTAACTCTGGAGATATTTCAACAAGATAAATCATCATCATGCCTTTCAGACCATAAATGGTGCTGATATCACTCATCTGTTTTCATCTTTGCACCATCATTCTTCCTTGCCCCACCACTTTCCTTCTCCTCATCACTCTCAGGAAGAGGTTCACCCTTCCTGTCATAAGCTATCTCTGCATATTCTGTACGGTTATCCAAGCCATGGATGACAGCCATGCCAAACTGGGTTGTAGGAGGACCAAGCTTCAGGTCAGCATACAGTAAACCATCCTTGCTAACCTGAAATGATTGAATTTATTTGCATTTATTGGGCTGTTAGTATAAATTTAAAAGATAGGTTAAGTAAATAATGGGAATAAACTTAAATTCTGAAAAGCATTCATTGGGGACAAATTATTATCCAAAAAGAATTGAAAAATAGGACAGCGGTAGTGGAGATGGGACTTGTGTGGTACACAATTAGCTGAAAATTAAAAACTTAACTCGCAATGTACACTATTTTCTCTGACTTTCTTAAACAGGACTACAGTATGTCCTTATACATATAGCCAGGATAGTAATAAAAAAAAAATGAAACAAAAGACGAGTTCAAGCTAGTTTATGTCCAAATCTATCTTAAATCAAATTAGATTTTCATAGGTTTTGTATTGAGGAATCCATTCGTCATGCCATGTGAATTAAGAAGAAAGATTTTATTGCAAAAGAGCTAACATTTATAATTATGACTCATATAATTTTTCCTCTCTTTTAATTAGTTAAAATGTGAGAAGCTGTCTGTGATGGGATAAAATTTTGTGGACTAATCTGACTGTAGAATATTATCCCAGTACATTCTGTCATAGTCAGCATGACATGTAAACATTAAGAATCATGTATGGGTTATACCTGCAATAAACTTGGTAGCTAGTAATCTTTAGCCTATCTTGCTTGGAGGCATGAAATGAATTTTAACTAGAGTCCATTAAATACTGGGTTGACAGATCTGTCAGTGTAAGATCGTGTAGCGGTCAAGGAGAGGACTTGAGAAGAATCATGGGGAAATTGTAGGAAGTTGTGGTTTATTTGAAATAGGTGTTATAAAATGATATTTCCCAGAATCATTATTAATAAAGGCAGACTAGAAAGGATAATTCTGAATTCTATAGCAGTGATAAAAAAAAATTGGCAGTTAAAGTAGTAATCCTGACTGGCTAAGCTAAACAAGAGGGTGTGTTTTCCCAGAAGAAATTCAGTGTTTTAAAATAATTTCCCTTGCAATATTAGCTAGTCTATGTTTTCCTGTTGAGGTGAAACGTCTGAGGGACTCCAAGGAAATTTAATTAGTAATTTCTCTAATTATACAATTTCTCCTTAGGATATGGGGGTCTGGAACTTTTAACAATTTAATTTTAGTTATGTAACTGATTAAATTATAATGATTATATTGTTACAAGCTAGGGGTCCTTACTTGACTGAGCAGTGTAAAAACCCTGGCATGATTCTTGCTAGAAGTCATAAGTTTACCCCAAATTTCCAAAGACTTCCATACAACTTCAGTTGTAGATTAGAAAGCCCGACATGTCTATTCTATACATAACGTTTACTCTAATCAAGGCAAGACCAGAGATCTAACAACCTGCCAAATATCCACCAACCACACACCTGCACAGTCTCTCTTTCTTAGGTTTCTGTACCGCCAGCAGTTCTCGCCGTAGAAACTATGCAACTGTCCCTTAACACATTGAACTATTTAAACTTAGGCCAGTCAAACTATGGTTTCCAGGCACTAGCATACAGTATAACTGCATGGCAACATAAACGGTATCTGCCAAGAACCTTCAAATTTGGTTTCATTGTGTAATTTACCAGTTTCCTACTGTAAATACTGCCACTGCAGTCACACCACCAATGTACACCACTATATTTTGGTAGGGATTTTATTATTCCAGGAACACTCATTCGGTTTGGACCTGAATTCAATACTAGTGAACCATGGCATCATGGAAACTCACTAACATTTCACTCCGTGATGTTTGCTCCTAATAATTGGCTAATTATTTCAGGCTAGGAATATTTCCATTGTGCTGAATTCCATTAATCACACAAGTAATTACACAAATCAAAGAATTCCTTAATATGGTGTGCTATAACCAAATGCGCATGCTCCAAATTTATTACAGTATTTTAACATTGCAGGCTCACATTATTCTATTCCATATCTCTGCTGAGATCTCTGTTATTTCATTATTAATTTCATACATTATTTTATTAATTACTCGATCTGGGCAATAACACCATGAATTATCATCTCCTGGATAAACCTATCTCAGCTTGCCCCATCTTTTCAATATTGTCTTAGATTTTATGTTTTGCCTAATACAGGATCAGCAAAATGGATTTTGCTATACAGGCGGCACCTGTATAAGCTCCATGGCCTACGATGACAATGCCTCCCTCCTAAGCGATGGTAAGAAGGACTAAATTAAATGAATGCGCATTTGGTTTTAGTGCCCTGTTTTAAGAAATTCTTAGGTTTTTGTGATTACTTGCTAAATTAAATATAAATACTAAATACAGCAGTCACCAAACTCTCAGTCAGTCTAGTCATGGAAATCAAGAACTCCAAGCAATGCATCTGAATCCCCCACTTGTCAAAATCAGCAACATAGTTAAAGACAAATCTCTTCTCATAGGATCATCAATAATCAAAGGAGTAAGAACAAGAGGGTTATATAAAACTGATGTAAAAATCCATAGACATGCAACTGTTAATACTATTACAGAAAAAATATTGGAAATGGACATGTCACCATATCATACTGTAATTCTTCTCATTGGTGGCAATAATTACAGTAATGGCCAATCTTTGAAGGGCACTGAGGATGATTATGAAAGCTTGTTGTATGCCATCAGGTCCAAAAACACAGAGTGTAAAAATAATCATCTCAGGTCTACTTCCAAGAAGGGATGCACTTATGACTCAACTAAATGACACCCTAAGTATGTTGTGTGAAAATTTCCAAATACTCTTTGTTCTGCAATACAAGACCTTCTTCAAAGACAATCGAGTGAACCAACAATTATACCAGCGAGACCAAATCCACTTGTCCAACAGAGGTACTGCCATGCTCCTTAGGAATATAGACCAGTACGTAAGACTTATAAAAGGGGTTAGGCATGAGTCAGACAACTGCTTGTATTGTAGAGAGCACGGTCATGTAACACAGTGGTGTCTGCATGGAAAACAGATTTGTTGCCATCTTTGTAACGAACTAGGACATATGCAAAATTTGTTCACATACCAAAAGGTAGAAGGCTATGATGTACAGGCCTGTGCAACACATATCCAGCAACAAAATGCATTAGAATATGTGTATACTTTTCAATGTAATAATTATAATTCTATAAACAGGTTTCAGGCACTATCTGATTTGTGTACAAAGTGCAACTTGTCAACTTGTAAACAACTATGTGACACTGTTCAAGTTACTTTTACCTCTGAGGCCCCAAAGTGTCTAATATACCAATGTATTCTTGTATGTATGTAAATCAGTCTCATATTGAACATTCTCATGTGTCCACTACATGTGGTCATGGTACAACAGATGGATCTTGTATGTTACCTTCTTCATGTGTTTATGTAAATAATCAAGGCCATGAAAAGAAATCTATCAAGTCTAAAAACAATACATGGCATACTACCTTGTCTGAAAATCAATCCTCTGATCAAAATTGTCATGTATTTGGCCTCCTCAAAATAGGTCTGCAAGTAATCAACCTAAATATTCAACACATCCTTCCTAAACTGAATGAGATAAAGTTAATATTACAGCAAACTAGATCAGTCAATATTCTAGGTCTATGGGAAACCTTTGATGAGACTGATGATTTGGCTCTCCAAATACAGGGCTTCAACTTTGAAAGAAAAGATAGAGAATCCATGGGAGGTGGGGGTATTCTTCTCTATGTAGACAGCTCCATTAGTTATAACAGACGTGTTGATCTAGAGCCTACTGGGGTAGAGAGTATCTGGATCGAAGTAACCCTTGTCCAATCAAAGCCAATACTCTTATGTTAAGTTTACAGGCCACCTAGTTTCACAGCTGATTGGATTGATAGATTTGAGGTGCAAATTCAAAAAGCATTACTAAAGGAAGATTTAGGAACTATCATATTAGGTGATTTTAACATTGACTACATGAAAACTCCTCCACCATTAACATGGATAAGTAGCTTTGAAACTTAGAAATTTACTCAATTAATTAACACCCCAACCAGAGTATCAGATAAAAGTGCTACTATCATTGATCATGTCTATGCTAATAAACCTGAAAATATAAGTGAAATTAATGTGCCAGTGTATGCACTGAGTGACCACTACCAAGTCTGTATAACATGTTCCGAAATCATCAAAAAGTGGCGAACACATCTAAATACAATATATGGACTTCATGCAGTTTGATGAGGAAATGTTCTTAAATGATTTAGTTTGCAAACCATTCCAATAAGTCTGCAATATAGCTGATGTCAACACTGCCTTAGACAAATGGTATTAGATGTTCAACACAGCCTTAAACAAGCATGCCCCAATTAAAACAAAAAGGGTTAAACACCAGATTATACCCAAGTGGATTATCCCTGAAACCAATGAGGCTAGGCACCTAAGAGATAATTTCCACAAGGAAAAAGACATGAAAAGCTATAGAAAGTGGAGGAATAAAACTTAGCACCTGATAGATAATGCATAAGAGAACTACTATAAACAGGCTATTAATGAAAGTAAGAGTACCAACACATTGTGGAAGCATCTAAAAAAGCTGAACCCACTCAAGAACTGTTGTCTTCCCCCAGACTTAAGCAAAGTGATGATATAGCAACAGCTGTACAAGACATTGTGGAAATGTTCAACAATTTCTTCATAAGCATCTCCAGTAACAGTATTCAGAACCAGACTAAGATCCCAATTGAACTTAATGCTCCTCTTTTATTTACAATAGCTAAAATTCCTGATGATAATTATTTTTCAATAGCTAATGTTAGTGAAGCTGATGTTTTTGATATGCTAATTATGGTTAATATTAATAGATCCTCTGGATTAGATGGTATTGGTCCACAAATTCTTAAAATTGCACCAGTAATAACAAAGTCACTAATGCATATCATAAACTTAAGTATTATTAGTGGTCATTTTCCAGAAACACTGAAATGTGCAAAGGTTACACCTATCTTTAAGAAAGGAGAAAAGGGGAATCCAGGGAATTACAGACCAATATCAATTCTACCTGTATTGTCAAAATTATTTGATAAGCATGTAGCCATTCAGGTCTATACATTTTTTGAAATGTACTCACTATTTCATAAAGCGCAATCAAGATTTAGAAAGTACCACTCGTGCCAAAAAGAACTTTTCAAATTAATTGATTTTTGGCTGATGGAAATGGATAATGAACAGAAGACTTGGATTGTTTTCCTTGACTTCAAGAAAGCCTTTGCTCTATTTTGATCATGAAATTCTGCTGCAAAAATTGAACTGTTATAGGTTCAACAGTGCTTCCTTACACTGGTTTAGATCATACCTAAACCAAAGGTCTCAACAAGTAAGCACTGTCAATATTAGCTCTCAAACTCGCACTATTCATTCAGGAGTCCCTCAAGGCTCAGTTTTGGGCCCTCTCCTCTTCCTTATCTATATCAATGATCTACCATTAAATAATGAATCCACAAATACAGATTTGTTTGCAGATGATGCAACCTTGTATACATCTAGTTCTGATACTGAAGTTATCCAAACAAGATTAAACTCAGACCTTATTAGAGTCCCAAACTGGGCACAACAAAATAGGATGGTAATTTTTAAATGAAGGTAAAACAAAATGTATTGTTTTGGGGACATCACAAAACCAACACAAGTCATCCATTAGAAAATGTCAAACACGAAAGGCTTGTAGGTGTGTCCATAGATAATAATTTATTATAGAATGACCATATTGATAAGCTTTGTAAAACACTATCATCCAGAATTGCCCTTCTCAGCAGAATCAAGAAATATTTACCTATGGAAACTCACAATCTCTACTACAAATCATATATTCTTCCAACAATGGATTATTGTTCTAATGTGTGGGGAAACTGCTAAATCTGAGCTTGACAGGATTTATAAACTTCAGAAACAAGCAGCACGTATAATTTTAGAAGCATCTGTTGATCATCCCTCAAAAGCATTGTTTACAGAACACAAATGGTTCACAATATATGACAGGATAGATTTTCACAAGGCAGTTCTTTTATATAAATGTCTACATGGAACTGCGCCAGAGTATCTTCAGGACTTCTTCAAGCCTTTTTCAACACAATACCAGTTGAGATCTGTAACAAGATAACCGGGTGGAATATTTCGGATTAACAACAGAACACGTTTTGACGACACAGATATATGGTTTAATGTGGCGATTTATATGAGTAGTGGATTATGAAGATGTGTGCGTATTTATAATCCAAATATTGGATCTATTTAACAAAAAAACGCACAGTTTCAAAGATGGAAAAAATATACAAATAAATTTAGTTCAGTAACCCTAAAATACAGGATAAATGATTTCATAAATGATTCAATAATGGAAAGATGAATATAGTTCACTCAAATAGTAAACAATGTAAGTCTTTACACATAGTAAAAAAAATGTATTCGCTCAGGTAGCGAAATTGTGTCACTAAACAAGAACGGATATACAATCTATCCTTCCAGTCCTGAATAATACACTGGGTCTTACTAACCCAAAATTAGCATACAGCTAAAAATACATGTGTGGAGATGCACTCCGTCACCCGTGCACCATATCCGCTCCACAGCTCCTCCGAATCAATTTCACAACCAATATAGACTCCGGACCCTCGGAATACTATGATCACTTGAAACATTAGACCCTCCGGACACTTGAAATATTAGACCCTCCGGACCCCCTGGTCTTTTGACGGCTCTACAGCTGGGTCACCTTAGTCCCTCTGGACATTCCGGACGCTAGACATTAGACGCTCCAGCACCTTAAACGCTCCGGACACACGGACGTTTCTACCCTCTGACAACACCGGACACCCCGGATATTCCTACCATCAAAACACTCAGCCCTACAGCTGGAGTTGTGCAAATCCTTTAAGCAGGCCGCTTGCTGACAAAACCATTAGTATTGTAAAGGTCCTTTACATGTAGTAACGTATTTATACCTTTAGAATTTTCGTTATTCTTTATCAAAGGCTCCCTGCACGTGTGGCACAGGACGAATCGTACTCACGATTTCAAAATACATAGACCATATTATAATCACCCTCGGGTATCGTTGTACAGAGAAAAGAAACGAAACCCGAGTACATGTATTTAATTAACAACATTTACACCATTCCGTGACAAGATCAATATCACATGGAAAGCTTCATATACCAAAACCAAGTACGGATCAATTTAAAAAGAGTTTCCAATACTTTGGTACAGGTCTGTGGAACAAGCTTCCACTACATGTAAAATCTGCTGAAAATATTACAGTATTTAAGAAAAGATATGAGCATGTATGTGTTTCTAATAGATAATGGAATTTAGTATTTTAATACTAAACATGTTAAAAAAAACCAGTAATTATTGCTATTTTCATATAATGTGCATTATTATACTCTCCTTAAGAAAGCTCAAGGGAGAATAGTCCTTGAATGAGTCACCCTCTATAAATAAAGCATTATTATTATATTATTATTATAATGATAACCATAACCCATATATATGGGGAAGATCGCAGATTATCTTCACCACCTCCTCTTTGTTAAAATGTTGAATCAATGACATGCACATTCCAAGGGCTCAAATAAGGCCTTTTAACAATTTTATTTATTCATAGGATGTAATGCTGCTTGATGTAACTACTCAAGTGTCATAATATCTTCTGATTCTGCCATCAATTCATCTGTCCATCTATGTAACCATTTGTACCTTATAATCTGTCCATACTGTTATTTTTATTCAAAGAATTTTGAAAGCGATATTATCAGGAAAAACAATTATTTTTTATATGTGTTAAATCTGATTATTTCTTTTTCATATTCCAATCATTAAAAGTAACACCAGTACTGTGTCTAATAATTGAAAAAGACTATTTTTCTGTTTATACACAAATCAAACTTGATTAATTGTTCCATCAATTCTTTAATCATATATAAAAATTTACAACTTGATGATCCTGATATATGTTAACCAGTCTGTCAGTTAAGGTGCTTCTCCAATTTCTTGTCCTAGCCCCCACTCTTCACCCTGACTCAGTTACCTCAATCGATTTTGATGTACCACAGTCTGTTATTCCTCCTTTCATTCAGCACCTTCACTATCTGCTTAATCTGTGTACTTAATTATAAATAATGATCAAAGGCCTTGCACATCCACCATGTTTGTCCGTCAGACTGATTCAACTAGTGGTATCAATTGTCATAACTGACACCCCCATAAAGGTAATTATTATAACTTTGTTTCTACTTGTTTAGAGAAACCATATGCATTATATAGCCAATCATTGTCTTGTCTGACTGTCTTTTAAATCATTCGAGATAATAACAAGTGCACCTTCATACTAACAACAAAGATAACCCCTTCATGCCAAACTTCAAACCAAACCTGCTATATCCATGCAAACATTTCTAATGTGGAAAAATATAGTCAATAATGAGTGCAGGGTATAGTCCCTTGTAGGTGATGGATCAGCTCAATATACATGATGTGTTGCATGGGTATGAAGCTGATTCTGGCTAAAAGTCAGTACATTTATATTAAATGCACCATGCAAGCAGCCATATAAAATTTCAAGATGGCCACCAAACCAGCCACACTGTACCGTATATACTCACATGTGAGTCAAACATTTTTACTAAAACCTATTAATACAGAGTAGGGGTCATGTTATAAGAGAGATAAAAATCTGACTTATCATATGTTTTGGGACACTGATAATTATTTTCGAAAGTAATCTTTTAAGACCTATAAATGTTGGGTCATGAAACAATAGCAATTGTTTCATGTATTATGTCTTGGGACACCAACATTTTTGTACTACTAATCAACGGATGTAACAAAAATACAATAAGGACGTTTCAGAAATAATGCTTTTAAGGTAACTGTAATACTGTCAAAATTCGGTTTTAGTTTGCTTAAATATAAGTGACCATAACTGTTTATACAGGTACAGTAATCATGCTAATATTATGGAGTACAAGGGAAATAAACATCAAAGCACTCAGCCACAAGGCAAAATTCCCTCTTACTCATGCCAGTTTCAGGATTAAAACATTATGGTAACTGGCTTGGATTGCCAAAATAAATAACCACCAATTTTAAACGAAGGAGACATGCAAATAACCAGCTTGCCAACGTATTCATTTTTAGGTTCAAACTTGCTCATCGCAATATTTTTTTAATTCCTGTCCTATGATGGGCAACTGACCTAGTGTTTTGATAGAGTTGATAATTTGATAAATATGACCTAATTCCTTTAGAGTGTAAAAACAGCACTGCTTTGTTTTCCCCAGTGGACAATCGGCAGCACTATCTTTTGTAAAGTCTACAACTAGTGTGCCATGAATTTGATTTTAGTTCAGTGCCATGCTTAGTCCCTTTTGATCCTACCATGCAACTTACATCTATTCAGTTGCAGCACTTTTTTGTTTGCTATTTCAATTACTATACGATCAAGGTTTCTCTTACAGACCCCGTGCTCAACCAGTATGTACATAAAGTTTATGAATAGTAAATGCTCTGTCAATTACAGTGTACTTTGTCAGTTAAATATCATACATCATGAAATGTTAAATATAGGGACCTTCCCCAAATATGGGGAAAAGAAAAACATAATGCATATGATGGTGCATTTGAGTTAAAAGTTATAGACTTTGCAGAGAAAAACAATACTGGTGCTGCTGAGCATGAATTTGGTGTGAGTTTCTGGCACAAGAAAAAGTCAGATCTAGTTGATAGTGTCAGACATCTTAAAAAAATTATAATAATAAAAAGCCCCTAAATTGGGAGTTTGGTTTGAATAAGTGGGTCCAAAAAGCAGTGTGTTTCAGGTGCATTTGATACAGTCTGTGTACTAGAATTTGCGCTGATATCAAACATAACAACCTATGATTCCTGGCAGCACCACATCAATGCTACAAACACTGGATGTTTGCCTAAACAAGGCGTTGAAGGCAAATATGCTTTAACAGTGGCACAAGCAGATTACAGATGGGCCCAAAGAAATTACAAAGGCAGGAAATGTGAAGCATCCATGAATTGAGTTAGTAACTCAGTGGTAGTGTATTGCGTGGGAGGAAATTCTAAATGAGATGGTGGTCAAATCATGTAAGAAATGTGGTAATCCCAAGGAAGTGGATGAGACGGAGAATGACAAACTATTCAGTAATTTCTTTCGAGACAAGACCAACATGAAGTTCCAACAGATGACAGTAAAGTCAAAGACTCAGAATTGGAGATGAAGAATCCAAGTTGGATGATCAGGTCGAGCAGATGCCAGTGGAGGAATTCAGAAACTTAGCTGGTAACTCCGATGATGATGACTATTATTGGGCTTTGAGCCAAATGATATCAGAGTGACAACTGCAGGAGACTGTGAATTACATAAATATGGACTTTACTCTCTTGATTATAATACTTTTGGAATTAATATATAACAAGGTATTGTAAATTGCATCATTATGGATTAAGATTATATACCCGTATATGACATAATTCAATGCAGGGATTTATTGTCTAAATGGATAGGGATTTAATTACATGAAGATTGACAAATTATAAATTGTCAATTTATTTGTGCATACTCAACACATTAATACAAATGTATTTATTCTACATTTGTTTTGTCTGTATTTGTCCTATCTGTCTATCGATATATCCAGTTTGACTTGTTTACTCACTGACCACATGACACCCCTTGCATATGGATTTGTCTTGCAAAACGCACCTTCACTTGTAGGAGGGTCATATAATAATTCCCTTTCTGCAGCCCTGAAATGGGGGTGAGTGGGTCTACTTATAGTCAAATCTACTTAAAAGCGATCATATATAGTTCATCATCAGATCGTCATTATTTTCATTTTTGAACAAGTATACATTATAAGTCTTTCGATGAAAACTCAATATGTTGTGACCATTATAGTGATGATAAGATTGATGACCATGTTGGATGTCTGATTGACATCATTTTTGTTTAGTATGTACCAAGCAGATGCAACATAAGTCGTGTGGTAAAAATACCATGAATACACTACCCATCAATTCACAATAAGTTATATCAAAATTTTCACTCTGCCAACAATACTGGATGTCTATAGGGCACAAACAGACATCATAAGGAGACTTTTAGTTAAAACTCCATTTTGATATGAACATATATCTAGGAAGAGAAGCAATAAGATTTTTAAGATAGTCACAACTGTTGTCAGCTGAGTATAATTTTCATTTAGGACTAGACATAACAGTGAAAATTTCATTGGGATGATCAGTGATAACATGACTTTCAAGATGGCCACCATGATGTCCATACTACATGTTCAAATAAATGTCAAAATGGGCACCATTTTCCTTTAGGACCAACTACACATAACTTTGCACAGTTGATGTAATCTCACTTTCAAGTAGTATATTTTCTTAATGATGTTGAACTTTCTCTAGATGTATTTCGTCTTATAAATTAAAGGGGTTCTTAGAAAACCCTCTTTAAATAAGGTCATTATTATTATTATTATTATTATTAATGGGTGCATTACACAAATATATGATTTAAATTCAAACAAACAGTTGATGAACCATCAAGAAACAACAGCAAAGTATAACCTTTATGAGTAACTTGAAACATTTACGTTCTTTGCATAAACTAGGGTATTTCAATTAAAAACCTTGCAAAATCAAATATTTAATACATGCATTTGCAAATGCAGTGATGAAAACATAAAAAATTGTACCTAAACCATGTAATCTGAGCAATAAGTAATAACACACACACACTGTACATACTAACATGGATGAAAACGTACGCTTACAACCTTTCACTGCAGGCCAGAAAGCTAAATATCTTAATGCTATACACAAAGGTAAACATGGAAAGCACAATGAGACCAAGGACATTTTGTAATGATGGGAGAAAAAAAAGGTATTTACAAATCACTTTTGAACTTGAATACATCGCCAACCTGTGAAAAAAGACAGCAATAAAAAACTTTGCTAGTGACTCTTAGTAATATATATATATGGCGGATGCTTTTTGCGTCCATCCAGGGGTTGATTTTCGGGATGGTATTGCCCCGCTGTTGAGTGTAGAAAATGACTCCGTTAGGATAAGTACTATCTGTTTGTGCCGTCCTTAGTTACTATACTCCACAATTAATATTTTTACTTTGAGAAAGTTGACCATTTAAAGATGCTTTTTGTACTCTATTGGTTAAGTAAGAAGTAAACCAGTTTAGGGAGTTTTCACTGGATTGATAGATTTTTAGTCTTTCAAGCAAAATTTCATGGTCTAGAGGACCAAAAGCTTTGCGAAAATCAACCATAATAATGCCTACCATTTGTATTTGATCTAATGCTTTCAGCCATTTATCAATCAAAGATACAAGTGTGGTTTCACAGGAGTGATTCTGTTGAACTGATTATCATAAATGTGTATGTTTGATTTAAATTTTTATTGTAGCTTTAACATTGTTTTAGTAATACTGCTACGATGTCTGCAGTGTGACAGTTTATAGTGATATTTAGCACTGGAACATCATGCATGATATCCCACCCAGTCACATTACCCTGACACAAGGCCAACCAGTTCTAAAACTAACCTCTTAATGCTGAGTGTAAAGCGAGTACAATTTTTAAAAGTCTTTGGTATGACTCGACCAGGGTTTGAACCAGCGACCTCCTGCATCCGAGGCAGACGCTCTACCACTAGAGCAGTCGATTATCATGAATAAGATTGTAAGTGTTCAAATAGTTGAGAAAAGAATCATGTACATGTTTCTAGTAATCTTGAGAGACAAAGAAGGATAGAAATGGGTCTGTAGCTAATAACATTATCTTTTGTTCCAGCTTTATGCAATGGTGAAAACTTGTCAGTGTTCCATGTTTGTGTAAATTTATTAGACCTAATGCTTTAATTTCAAATGAAAGCTATACTCTCCAAAACCGCTCTGATGGCCTAGTGGTTAGAGCATCCGCCTCGGATGCGGGAGGTCGTGGGTTTGATCCCCAGTCGAGTCATACCAGAGACTTACAAAATGGTACTAACAGCTGCTTCGCTTGGCGTTCAGCATTAAGAGGTTAATGTTAGGACTAGTCGGCCTGGTGTCAGGGTAATGTGACTGGGTGGGATATCATGCTACATGTCTGCGGCATGATGCCCCAGTGCTAGACATCACTATAAACGGTTCACTGCAGACATCATAGCGATATGACTGAAAAATTATTAAAGCTACATTAAAAAAATCAAAATCACATTACATCAAATCACTATACTCTCCAATACTGCAGGTGCAGCTACCTTTAGTAGCCTTGATCCAATCATATCAAGCCCAGTAGCGTTACAATTATCCATTTTTCAAATACATTTGAACCCAAATTCTGGACTCATTTCATGAATTTCAAACTTTATATTGTTTGGTAGTTTTTTAGCACAAAAATGTTGAGTTCCAGATAATCAGATGAAGTTCTGGGTTCTTTATATTTTTCAGCAATTTGTACAAAGTAGTAATTAAAAATATCTGAAATGTCAGTTGGATTGTCGGTATAAATGCCCTCATGATTGAGGGATAAAATTTCAGTTTTACACTTACATTTTCCTGCACCAAACTCTGTAAAAAACCTTCCAGATAGTTTTCAGGTTATTTTGGTTTTCATCCAGCACTTTTTTCTAGTGTGCTTGTTTGGCTTCATTAAATTTATTCCTCCAAACTCTATATTCAGCTTGATTTCCTACTGATTTTAGTTGGTCTCCTTGCTTTATTGCATATAAAATTTCTGGGGAGATCCAGTCTGGCTGGTGGTCTTTCTTTATCCTGTGTTTTTCTTAAAGGGGCATGTTAGATGACTATTCCAACGAACAGATCTGCCCAAGTATCTAAAACATCATCAATATCAATAAGATATGGACTGTATTCCATGGAATCTGTTTCAGATCTTCCAGGAATTCAACAGTATCGAAGTTTGGAAAAGATCTAAAAGTAATGGATTTATGAATATTATTTTGTTTTGATTTGCTATCGACTTTTCATGTTAGAAAAATTGCAAAGTGGTCACTTATACAAATCTTTGGAACCATTACTTCCAAAACATTTTCTTTTGTATTGGTATAAATATGATTGATAAGTGTTTTAGAGGTAGATGTTACTCTGGTAGGTTCGTTTACTAGTTGCTCCATACCTAACGAAGCAATAAAATTCATCCAATTCACTTTTATTTGATCACTGAGAAGGTCTCTATTAATACTGTCTGGAACGTAAAATTCTTTCTCTTCATTTGAAATTATATCAACTTGAAGTTCAAAGTATTTCAGTATGTGATGATGGGGGGGTCTCTACACAAAACATACGAAGTAGGGATTAGCTTCTCTGGAGTGATCTTAAACCAAATGGATTTTGTGATTATCTAGGTCTTGTTGTCTTTTTGATGCGATGTGATGTGATGCAATGAGATGTGATTTTGATTTTTAATGTAGCTTTAAAAATATTTCAGTCGTATCGCTATGATGTCTGCAATGTAGCAGTTTATAGTGATGTCTAGCACTGGGGCATCATGCCGCAGACATGTAGCATGAGCAGCAGAGGGGGCGAATCGGACATTTTGTCCAATCGTCATTTTGCTTAATTATTACTTTCTGCACTCAGCGGATCCGGTGTCGTCAGCGCCTGGTAAAAAAAAAACGACGTCGTCGTTGGGGGATCGTCGCGTCGTCATTTGGTTTAATTAACACCTTCTGCGCGTCGATCCCCAGCGTCGTCAGCGTCCGGTAAGCACATCGACGATCGCGTCGATGTCATCGCCCCCTCTGCTGCTAAGTGGTTATTTACAATGATCTTACAAACAGAGTGATCACTAACTCCTCCTCCTGTAGATCAATTAGGTTATTTGACTGATCGGTGAGTTTAAAATTAATTCTCGTTAAAAACCGATCATGGCATCGCATATAGACCGGATTAATCGGATTCTCAACGATTAAAAATCCCGGAGGGGCTGTTGGTGAAAATGAATAAAGGATATATCCCTGTTGAGCTTGATTTGATTGATTGGTATCTACCTGGTAACTCCCTTCGATAACATCACACACTAGATTGATTGCTATCACCGATGCGATATTTACGTTGTATGGAGCAATATGCCTACCATCATCCCCGTTATCGTGTCTGAGGATATAAGTTGATGGACTGATAATATCATTAAGAGACTTTCTTAGTTCTGGCGCGTTGTATCTTGGAAACTTAAAATCGGGTAAATCGGCTTCTGCGATATTATACTCGGTTAGGAATTTTTGTTTATTATCAGTTCTGCTAGCGGATATTACCCCGACGATTCGTTCATTGATATATTCCATGTCTGATATAAGTTGATTTAACACCTCAACGTGTTTTTGTGCTTTTGTTTCCCGTAGCTGTTCTAGTTGTGATTGGTAAATACGATTAATCTCGATAAAAAACCTATCGATATCATTTAAATTAAGTTCGGCATTGACGTGCGATTTAGGAGTTTCATCGTACTGAAAAAACCAATACATGGTATTCCTGTCTTGAAATGTAAACCAGTCGGGGGGTGACGCGTTTTTCATAATAAACAAAACATCTCGATAACTGGGATTAATCTCATGATACGATTGCTTGTCCGCGGGGTTTTCATGAGGTGGATTCTTAGGCCAACCTAGTATGGTTCTTATTGAACTGTTATAGATATCAACCATATACCCCGGTGTATTTATTTCAATCGTCGACGATAACGTCGGTTCATGAACCGTAATAGCGATTTTTGATTCTTTTCCTGTGATCGATTTTATCCTGCGTTGAAATTCTTTATTGATTTGTTCTATTTGGTATGACCCAGTTGGTATTGTAACCTCCTCCCAGTCTGGGGTCCCATCGGGTTTATTTGTCCGTGCAAAAACCAGCGAGTTATTAGGTTGTTGTCCGTTAAATGCATCCGCTCGGATATTAGGCCAACTGTGATATACTCGCAATTTTGCCAGCGCTATTTCCTTTACTGGAACCGGTGATGGAAAGTTCACACTAAATTCGGGTTTCGTTGATGTTATCGATATCATATTTGTTTGTACTGGAGTGGTGTTCTCCGCGATCCGCTGAAGTAATTGAACCCCTTCGGGGTTCAGCGACATTATTATTATTCGTTGTTTTTAGTGTCTAATTTCAACAACCAGGTGGTTCCGGCTTCCAGTTGAAAATCCTCGATTTTTGACATCGCGGAGCTATACAACTGGACCATCGTGGAGAATTCAACATCGGATACGAACAAATTATCAATCGATAACGAGATCAACCCGGATAATTTCGAGTACGCGTCGGATACTATTTGATGTTTTACTGTATACTCGTCGAGTTTTTTCTGAAAACACGATGATATCTTCCTAGCGATTGCGTTGGCGACTCCAGCAACTGTTGTCATCGCGGAAACAGCGATTGGAACAGCGATCGGGGCTATCGTGGTTACCGTGGATAAAATAACACCGGCGCCAGCTACTATGCCCGACACTGAGTACACGACCGCGTCGATGGCGGTTATTTTACGACGGTATTTTTTTATTTTTGCACGGTATTGTTCGGAAAGCGTTTTCAAGTTCGCGGAAAATTCTTTTGCGGTATCGAATCGATATTGATGTGACGTAGGTGATACCTCTGATTCAATTTCCTTGGTGGTCATTTTTATTTTAAAAGAGCTAGTGTTTTTAATTACTTAGATTCGCTACAAATTCCACATACCATGTAATGTTTGCCCCGGCTAGATTTCTATCAACGGCATAAATTGTAAACAGTTCAGTTGCGTTCTTGTCTATAATTGTTGATATTGTATTGTTAAACCCGGATGAACTCGACGATAATATATTAAACTGCATCATTGAAACCAGTGTCAATCGATAAATACCCTTAACAGTTGCGGTGATATTTACTGTATTCTGTGTAGGAGTCCAATCGAATGATCCATGCCGAATTGTGTATACTGTGTTGATGATGTTTTCATGAGGGGTTTTTATTTTTTCGAATTGCTCTGCTACTCTCGGTAGTCCGTCTTTAATCGCTTCAACATCAGTTCTGATTATTCCTACTTCCTGCCAATGCGCGTCTATATTATTCTTGTTCGCTGCAACATTAGTTTTGATTGTTTCTATTTCCCGTGTATTCTCGGTCATACTTTTTTTGTTTGCTGCAACATCAAGTTTGATTGTTCCTATTTCATATGTATGTACGTCTATACCTTTTTTGTTCGCTGCAACATCAGTTTTGATTAATCCTATTCCCCGCCAATACGCGTCTACATTTTTTTTGTTCGCTTCGACATCAGTTTTGATTGTTCCTATTTCCTGTGTATGCGCGTCCACACCCTTTTTGTTCGCTTCAATATCAGTTTTGATTGTTCCTATTTCCTGTGTATGCGTGTCCATATTATTTATGATCGTTGTAACATCAGTTTTGATTGTTTCTATTTTCCGTCCATGCGAGTCTACATTATTTATGATCGTTGCAACATTAGCGCCGATTATTTCTATTTCCCGTTCATGCGCGTCTACACTCCTTTTGTTTGTTGCAACATCAGTTTTGATTGTTTTTATTTCCTGTCCATACGCAGTGATATCATTTATAGTTATTGTGATTTCATCCGGTTTGGCATTTTTTTTACCAAGGAATTTATCAAAGTTGTCATCGATCCTGTTAACATTTTTTCGTAACGAGGTAAATTGGCCCGACAGCGTCGTAAACTCCAAAATAGTATTTTTTATTGTTGCAAGATTCGGTTCGGTTACCGTCGGGGTTCCAAAAAAACTAGCGGTAGTGAGTTGTATATCGGTGACAGATTTTTTCACCTCGGTGGCAGATTTTTTCACCTGCGCGTCAAGTTCGGTCACCGATCTATCTAACCTTGTAAAACCGTCCTGGACTAATGTTACCCTATCCGTCACCGCTGATATATGTCCACCCGGTCTGAGTCGTCCGTCGGCGGTATACAACGCGATAGCGCCCTCGTCGGTATCACGCTGTCGTATTAAAACGTCATTCAGTGACACATTACCGGATTTCAATTTACCCTGGCGGTCTTGAAATACAACTATTTCACCTGGGTCAACACTTGTTAAATTCAACGTATCAGCGATTTCATCCTCAATTAGTTTTTTTATGTCATCGGTTGCGGCCGTTTCCGTGGATTCTTTCAGCGCCGAAACCGGTCGCCCCCAGATATCAATCATTATTATTGTAAATGTTATTCTCTAAAATCCGTTGAGCTTCTACGACCCCACTAGTGTATTCGTTTACAACCACATGAGGTGGTTTTCGCGATGATGAAATCGCCGCAAGTACGTTCAATACCTCACGGCCACATATCGGTGGGTCACTTAACTGCTGTGTTGGCAGCGTGGAATAAAAAACCCGGGCTGAACACGCCCGGGCTGAACACGCCCGGATATACCGCATGAACTCTTTCGGCGGGGCTAACCCGTATGAATCAAAATAGACGATTGCACGCGGATCAATCGCGTATGCAACCCAATGAGTTCCCGCTCCGGAGGACCCATCGAGGTTAATTATACCGGTTTCAATATTCCTTGGTGCCGCCGGTAATTGATCCCTCATGAAAACACCTCTGAAGTTTTTTATCGCTAGCGCGTTTGCGGCGTCTATTAAATCAAAATTAGACATGGGAGTCATAGACTCAGGAGTCATTAACTCCCGAGTCAATAAACGGTTCCCGGTAGTCTTAGACCCTTTCCCGAGTACCATGAATACGGGGTTCCCGGTAGTCTTAGACCCTTTCCGGCCACGGGTCGTTTTTTTTTGTAGCCTTTCCCGGTTGCCTTCTTCAATGCCATCCCCGCCGCGGTACCAACGGCTCCTAACGCCGCCGCCTTAGCCACTGCTGGTGCGGCCGCGGCAATCAATGCCGGAATCGCGGCTAACAACGGAAATATCCCACCGGTCTTTTCCATGTCTTTGATCGCTGCGGCCGAGAAATCTATTTGAACACCCTTTTTATTCTTCATCGCATCATTGAAATGTTTTCTTTGACGCGCCGTCAACGATATCTTATGATTACCACCTGCCATCTGTGACGGCTTCAGCGTTATTGTGGTCCCGCATTGTTTAGCCGACTTTGATCGTAATTTCTTGACTTGACCATCAGTCAACTCTACACTGACGACACTATACGACATTTTATTGTAAACGCGTTTTGTGCTTTCAATTACATGTTTTCCACTGGCGCATCAACGATTCTCATTCGTCCACCAACACCTTCTAGCAGCATTGATTTATCGCTGAGAATGACAGCGACCGCTCTGTAATTAACACCAGCTGGGGCTATACGAGCTCGGAAGTGTATATCAACGACGGATTGTCTCGTTAAATCAAGATGTTCCAACGAAAAGTAATAAATCGGATACAGGTTTTTAAAATCAAGTTGTGATATTTGCAAACCAGTGTCGACGTTTTGATCACGACCCATATATGACAGCAATCGATGATACACACGTGCGACATGGTTATCACCGTAATTAAGCTGTATATCCTCGGATGGTTCCTGTTGTCCGTTTATTCTCAGCGAAACCTCCATGACTCCTAATCGATCAAATATCATATGGCTGCGTTCTTGATTACCCAATCGTTCCCTATTCTGTAGCGCTATGAATATATGACGCGGGGCTGAAACACCCTGTTTTGATGCTAGGTGCCATGTAAACGTATCGGCGACGTTATCCTCTTTAGCATCAGTTGTTACCGTTAGCCAACTCAACAGCGATTTCCCTCCCTGTTCCATAAATGCTAACAATCGTGCTTCCGTGGTAACTGATGGAGTCAGCACCGGCATCCACAATGCCATTTTAGTTAAAATGACTTTACCGGCAGCGACGCCAGCAGCATGCCATATTGCATTGTTATCATCGCCCCTTCGCGTCAGGGCAATTGTATGCTTAGCCCCATAGACAACTTTTCTGACATTTCTGCAGAATCCAAATATGTGATGGAGTGGAATCGCGCATGAAAACTTTCGGCGTGGTCTTTGCAACATTCCTACTCGTGTTGCAAATCCTAGATTAAAATTATCGTTAGTACTTTTTATGATATTGAACTCAGCGCCTGGTCTTGCTCTGCGGTCTGGATTGGCTGCTTCAGCTTGTGGGTCAAATGCGGTATCTCTTTCCACCAGCACGTTAATGTACTGAAGATGATCAGCGTTATCGGTGGAGTCCTTCGCAAACATCATAGATGGGCCCGCCGATCTTGTATAATCATCTGAATACCTCGCTAACCCAATTATCGTCGTTGCAACATCAACCTCGCGTTCTATTGATTCAATTTCTCGCCCGTCAATAAGATATCTGGCGCTCTCAAATAACGCCATGATACCGTTGTTGACGAAGCCAACTCGAACACGATGGTCATCTGCGTATGGTGCATTATCGGCGGCATTTGTCACGAGTTCTCCCTCGATTTCGATAAACGCTTCACACGGCAGAAAGTATTTACTGGTATCTTGGACTTGAAGTTCAATTCGCGATCGTAGGTCAGGTTGCGCTGCATAATAAGAATAATATTGATAATCACGGACAGAATCATCCCTGCGTACTGGGGCGTCCATATCAAACGCGGGATCAGCGGTACGCGCAAACATTCTATTATTTATCATGTTGATGTTTTCAATTGCGATTTTTTCGTCGTAAATTCTTTGAATTTAAACCACTTCCCGCTATCGCGTTCATGAGCGCGTTGGTTGCCGCATCGGCGGATGGCGAAGTCGTCGCCAACGACTCTAGTTTTTCTTCCACGGCGTTATTTATTACTTTACTGACATTTGCAGGCATCACTGTCGTTGATGGCATCACCGGTGGTTTCTGTTTTTTTCTCCTCACCAACGACATTAGTTTGTCCCGCGCGGCTGAAAGCGCCTTTCCGGCAACATCTCCAATAGCGCTGATTCCCTTATCACGAATAACATCAATAGCCTTCATTCCTAATTGTTTGGCTAACGGCGCTACTTTTGGAGCCATTCTTGTAAATAACCCCGCAATGGTGCTACCGAGACCATCTCCATAGTACGCGCGGTAAACAGGCAATCGCGAGTTTACCACGTAGACGAGTACTGGTTTATCATGGTTGTAGTGTATGATCATCCTTATTAAAAACACCAGTTTTCCAATTAATCATCCACGAGTTCGTCTATGAGCGTTCGATATACATTAATGTCCATAATACCGCCTGCAAATAACCGCTTGCAAATATCAGCGGCCTCATTGATTATTTCCGTAGAGTTATTTCCGGCTCGTTTTCCTCCGATTAGTACTTCCAGCCGTGATATATCACTGAGAACACTATTAGGACAGGTAACGCCGTAGGATTCTTTACCAACAGAGTATCCTTTTCCTTTTTTTGGTGTTATACTCTTAACTTCCTTGTGGAATGCGTCGTAATCGGATTTACTACGATGTGGTAATGCATCTTTATGTTTACTCGCTAAATACACTATTCTTGCCCAGTCCTTTAACGACTTTATATTTTTCTCGTAACCGCTATTGATATGCTTCTTATCTCGTATGTTCTTAGCAAAATTGTTGGCAGTAAAATTAATTAATTCTTCCCTGTTGCTGAAGCCTCTAATTTTATCTATTGTGCTCTTCTTGAGTACAATACGGGGTATATTCCCCTCTTTTTCTTCCGGTATTTCTTCTTCTGGTATTTCTTCTTCTGGTATTTCTTCTTCTGGTTCTTTCGCAGTAGCGCCTAGTTCTTCCTCGTCGGCCATTGTAACATAAGGTTCTTGTGGTTCGGTTATAGCGAGTGGTGGCGGCCTCCGTGTTGTAGCAGCCGCTATTTTTGCAGGAAGTGTTTCTAAAGACCTTTTTGTTTGTTCGGTCTGAGCCGCTATCTTTTCAAGCGCACCAAGAACGGGTACAGTTGCCGCCGTAACATCCTTAGTCGCTTTAGTTACCGGGGCAAATAACTGTTCACTTCCAACAGCAAAATCAGTTTGCATTTGTTGTCGCGTTTGAAGTTTCTCTCTCACTCTGTCTCGTAACGGTATAAACTTTCTAAGCGCTGCTAGTCGCTCTCTGGCTAGCCGAGTAGTAAGTGATTCACCTACCATTATTGTAAATTGATCCGCAATTTTCTAATTTTCCGCCGAGTGTACCATCGGGGGCTCCACGGAGTTTTCGTCTATAATCCTTCTAATGTTTTTGATCTTACTAGAAATCTCCCGGCGTCGTTCATAAACACGTCCGAGTTTTTTTCGTATTATTTCAACGGCAGTAAATAGTCCAATGAATGCATTTGCGTCATTGTGGTACAGGTTCTCATTAATCGTATGTTGTAATCGTTTTATAAAAAAATACTCGCGGGCCAGGGTAAAACGCCCCCGTTTCGACTGTTCGTTAATAATCTCATAATCGGATAATATTTTTTCACTGTCGAGACCATCAGATAATTCAATTCCTTGATTTTTTAATTTTGAAATCTCAGTTAATATATTATTGATGTCTTCGATATTCATTATTCTTATAAAACATCTTATTTCTAATATCAAAAATTTTAATAAAATTATTGGGGCCATTTTTGACCCCGTTTTTTGTATGGACAGTACAATGCCGTAGATCTCCACTCGAGTGTTGTGGCAGATTGCAGGCATACATGGACAGTACAATGCCGTAGATCCCCACTCGAGTGTTGTGGCAGATTGCAGGCATATACATATACTTAATTAAGGACATTCACATCTTGGAACCCCAAAGCATACATCTCCGGGAGGGAGGCCTAGGGTGACAAACGTCATCGTAGACCGCCCAGAAGATATGCTTGGGGGACATCACTACATGTACTTAATTAAGGATGAATATATTTACAATGAAATGATTGATGGATGATGGGACGGCACAAGACAGCACAAACATAAAACGGCGGGGCGGAACTCTACGGCCAATTCAACCAATCAAAAGCAACCCAATTAAATTAACCCGGTTGCATGATTGTGAACAAAAGACAACCACACGCCCGGGTCAAGAGCGTGGGTTAGTTTTGATTAGTTGAATTGGCTTTCGAAAGCCCCAGGCTTATAACGAGTCATCTTGTATATAAAGTGACTAATACAGCGGCGTCAGTCACAAGGTGTGTGTTAATTTGAATTCCCTTGAATCGTTTGAATCCTTAAATACTTATTAATGGTGTTTCACGGCATTTAAATGAAACCAAATACTCAAATAAAACATTAAAAAAAAGAATACAGCTGTTAGATAATAGCGTGTATTTCATTAGTTTTCATCGTAAAATGATTAATTAATCGCAACATTAATTGGACTTGAAGGGACGCAACATTAATTAGACTTCAAGGGACGTAACTCTTGTCATGCGACGCTATCACAAAACGAGTTATCTCCCTTTGATGTTATATATGAAAATCGAATTCTGTGACCCGTCTTTTTTGAGATCGCTGTTTTAGTTATATTCTCCGCAACATCTAGAACTGATTTACTACAAATATCGAAGTATTTACCAGCCGCATTCATAGAGCGAAATATTTTTTCCTCGTGCGTTATTGTATCAAATGACTTTACGGGTTTTGCCTTTCTCATCCCTCCTGTTTTTCCAAATTTGGAATTTTGACTCGGTGTAACAGCTCTTAGATTACACAGTCTGTTATTTTGAGGACATCCATCAATGTGATCAATAACGAGACCGTCGTTGATCAGTCCGTTAAACGCTTCATACACCATCCTGTGAATAAGACAGATTTTTTTCCCAGCATTAAATCGCAAGTATCCGTGATTATTTACGGTACCAACCGGCTTCTTCAGTCTGCGGTTTCTAACAATACCGTCGCGAGATGCCTCGTAATTAACAAACACAGGGTGAGGTCTGAACTCTTGGTCCATTTGTATAATAATACTACTTGTCTAATTTATTATTTGGTTTAATTATAAACCTTGCAATGTAGTCCTGAGGAGTTTTGATGACGAAGTCTGCGGTGGGGTCAATGACGGCGTTTTTAATTCGCTTGTCATAATAGCGTTTTAGTTCCCTGTATCGCTTTCCGCCACAATTGATACACAACTGCGATTTTCCTCTTACACCGACGTGGCAAACCAAGCACGGTAGGGGGCCAAGAGAGCCATTACGAACGCTTTGTAAATGATATCCGCAGAATTCACCTCTACATGATTTATTGCACGGGGTTGTCGACCCAATCATCAACCATTTGCATTTATTCATTATACTATATTCTTTCATTTAAATACTTGTTTTAATTATATGGATGAGTTCGAGAGATTGGCAGCAATTAAGCCCCGGAAAAATATTAAGTTCAATCTCGATAGAGTCCTCAAGGACACACCAAAAGCGTTAATAAACGATAGAACCCTGTTGAATAAAATACGCGATTGTATCAATGAATTCAAACGTGATGGTGCATCTCATAGTTGGTCAACATTTCGAATTGATGGCGTTGTTGATGCTACCATGAACGATAACCGCGCAGCAATGATAATATCACAACTTGACGGTAAAAAGTATTTCTTCAGAGTAAAATTCATTGTCCGGGTGGAATCAGGCGATTGGATCATGCGTGATAAATTTGAACCAGTTCTCAGCGACAAGAAAACAGTCACTGTCAGCCGCGACTCCAAGCCGGGGTTGTTAACCGGAATTGACAAACCATACTATGAACGAGCGTATCCTGAAACAGCAGTTGTTTATGGAATATACCCGTTAAATAAGAAACCTGATATCGGAAAACTGAAACCGATGAAACAGTCAACTGGGATAAATTGTGTAGCAGAACGAATAATAGAGCATTTTACAAATGCATGTCGAGGAAACAAATTGACTGATTTACGACGTAGCAAAATCAACCAGTGGGAACTAACCGTAAAAGAGCGTGGAGCAACCATCAGCGACATAGCGAGATTAGAAACATCGCTGAGATTTCCAATAACCGTTACAACGATAACCGGTGAAGTATTATACGAATCGAAGTATAAATCGAAGGGAGCCCCAATCAAAATTATTGATCATAACGAACACGCATGGACGCCCGTGATCACAATATTTCCACGGGATAGAACAGTAAAGTATATACCCGAAGAATTCCTGGGAGAACAATTCTCCAAGGACGGTTTTCTCGCGGAGAGGAAACTATTTGATGCTATTGCCTACTTGTGTAAAAACGACCCTGTATCAATGTGGTTACTTCGCAGCGCTGAAAACGATGCGGATACCTTTGATCAGTTTGTAAGACCAAACGGTGAATTATATCGCACTGAAGCATTTCACAACAGGATGAAAAAAACCGCCATAGAATTTGAGGAGCATGATGAACAACTGCTAACAAATTGTTTTACGATTCCATCGGTTGTAGCTCATGTTGCAGCAAGGAAAAATGCGTGGAGACCAACGCGCAGGGAATTTCTACCGGATGTACAATCCAGTTGTTTGGAATACTATCACGGTGGACTATGGAACACTGAATACAACCGCGACGCTATGATCTCGGTTGATATGGTTGCCTGTTATCCAGCGAGTTTTCTCGGGTATGGATCCGCCGCTGAGTACTTTAGACGATTTGGACACCCCAGTCATGAAATGACTCGTGTTGCTATTAATGGACCACTGCCTGATTTTGATTTAACCGGATTCGCTCGCATAGTATCATTTGAATTCGCGGCAGGACTCCATCGCTGTTGCTATATTTGGATCGGTAGACACATGGCTGAAAAGAGATGGCTGCCAATAGCGCTGCTACGGTATATGATTGATTGTAGCATGCTAGTTTCGTTGATTGTCAGTGACGCGATTATATCATACCGGGCACAGACTGAAGTCTGGTTACCAGAACCGGAGCGTCTAGATAGCATAATTGACGAGTCCAGAAAAAACATTGATGCCGACGAGGAATATATCATCGAATGGTCCAGGAGGATATTTAACCAACGAAACCGCGAGGCAAAAGATCTCGGTAGAAGAATAATTGGTAAGTTCACACAAGGTGGAAAAAACCACGACTACAAACGATATTGCTCACGGCTGATTATAGATGACGCAGAATATGATTTCGTAATCAAGGACACAGTGGCAAAAAATAGATACGTGAACTGCAAAACAGCTTTCTTGTCCAATGGAACGAGGTTGGGTACAGTTGTTACCTACAGCGATGGAGACAGCCCGGCGTATCCACATTTGAGGGCGTCTATGCTGGGATATGCCGCTATCAATTTATTCTCGATGATAAATAGATTCCCCGATACCGCGGTTAGAGTAGCCGTTGATTCGTTTTATGTTGACGTAGCGTATAAGGGAAACGTAGCCGAGTTTACTAGTCCGGACGAGAGTTGGGGTACATGGAGAATTAAAAATGAAATACGACGCGATTATTTCCCGTCAGCAGATGTCACCGTTGAGAACAACTACTTACGCGGTGATAAATTGTCAGAATGGTCTAATGCACCATCGTGTTCTGATCCAATTTGTAGACACAAGACGGTTTATTTAAGCGGCTGTGGCGGGTCAGGAAAGACGACTCGGGCAATTGAATTATTTCGAACGCGGGCAAGTATAATCGTGCTTACACCGACTCATAGACTAGCGCGAGAGATAAAACAACGAAATGTTGACGCCGTTACTTATCACAGCTTCTTTCGATACAGCGGCGGTGAGTGGACTCCTGATCGAATGGGTGAAAAATTTATTCCCGACATTATCATCTGGGATGAGATATGTACTGTTTCGTTAGATACTTTACAAATGTTTCTTGAGTGGTTGCTGCGCGCGAATACAGCGGTAATCATGTGTGGGGACCATGGCCAACCACCACCATTTGTCGGCGAGGGTCCACATGATTGGTTAAGGGGTTTTGTGGACTATTATGAAGAAACCGATACTGATTACCGAGCACTTGATGAACAACTGCGCGAGGTTAAGAAATTAATCAGATTACAGCCGGATAGAATTCAATGTGAAATAATTCGCGAGGTGATTCCGGAAACGCCGTTAAATGAATTCTGGGAAACATGGAGACCAAACGATTTGATTGTAGCGAGTAGAAAGATAGTCAGAGACACACTTCAGCGGAAGTTGTTTACGTTGCATAAGGAAAAGTTTCCAACGCGTCCAGTGCCGTTATGTTATAGACCCGTGGACACACGGCGGCAGAACATTGAAGTTGAAATTCCAGGCCGGACAGAAAAACAAATTCTCGTGCTGAATGATATCGTGCTCGTTGATATCAGCGTCGTCGAGGACGCGCTACGTGCTGATAAATCCCCGTGGACGCTAGGATACGCAACAACAATACATTCCTCGCAGGGACTAACCATCACGGACACAATTGTTTGGATAGTTGATAATCGCATCGAATGGTCGAATCTAGTCTATCTTGCAGTGTCCAGAGTACGAAGGATAAATCAGCTTCGAAGAATTGTTATTGACGAAGCCACCGACGAAGCCGGCGACAAAGTCACCATCGATGCAAGCGTCATTGATAGAAAACTCTCGGGTTACCGCCAACAGGATAAAAAAAACAGCGGCGTTTTGATATTGATGCCGAATTAATAATCTCGCTACGACAACAACAGAATAATCACTGCGCGAGTTGCAATTGTATAATGAGTTGGCGTTATTCGGATAAAGACACTCGCCAATTTACCGTGGATAGGATCGATAACAGTCTCGGTCATGTCAAAAACAATGTGAGGTTGACCTGTCTTGAGTGTAATAGACGCAACGGCGCTAGTTAAGACCACGCGGGGGTAATTGAGTATCGTTAGGTATCACTTGTAGTTGCTCGCGTGTAAATCCGCGCTGAGGAGCAGTTGAATCCAGTCTATAGATCGGTGGTCTACCAGTTGATCGTGTTATCGTTGATATGTTATGTGTGGTAACACTCCAAATAGGATCGGTAGCCCTTTTTTTACCGCCTTCAAGCTCTCCTGGTTCATATAGATATCTAACAGTGACATCGCCAAGAATCGGCTTAGAAACGCTATTTATTTTTAATTTTCCGGGTATATACTCGTATTTAATCGCGTCGCTGGGCTTCATGTTGATTACTTGGGTAATCTCGTTATTTAACGCTGCAATTACACCTGGCAACCTTTTAACCCATTCACGAGATCGTTTTTCTTGGATGAATTCCTTCGCGTATTGATATCCAAATAACCGTTCAGCGAGAGTCCGATTGAATCGTTCAACAATTGCCTGATCACGATGTAGCGCAGTATGACCTCGTCGTATCGCGACGCTATGATGTTTCAGCGTTGATAAAACAGCGCCGCGAAATTCACTACCAGGATCAACTTGTAATAGATTTGGCCAGCGCAGAGGACCTCTTCGATAAATCCGCTCAAACGCATCGGCTACTTCAGTTGCTGACTTTGTTTTCAACGGTTCCGCTTGTTTGTATCGACTCGCAACATCAACTACGGTTAGCGCGTATTTGTAACCGTTGTCATGCGGCAGAAATAGTATATCAGCCTGATGAACTTCATTAGGTACGCTGACATCAAAGCGCGAGAAGTTGATTTGTTTAGGCGGTGGTAGATAGATTTGCCATATAGCCTGTTTGGATAACCAATTAGCCGCAGTGGTCTTTGTTACCTTTGCAGCGCTTGCAAGCTTACCAATTGCGGCCTTCCCCTTCCAGTATCCTCTCGGAGAATAATAGATGGAATCCATCGTTTTTCTTGGATGATTGTTATTAATTACCAGCGCCAATCATTAATTTACCTTTCATAGCCGATTTTACCAACCATGAGGCCAATTTTTCTTTGACGGATTTATCAGGAATAGCATTTAGCGCGTGAATTAATTTTACGTCCGCGATATGACGCTGTTGCAGATCGCTACTTTTGTAAGCAACATCATGAGCATGACACGCCTTATCGATAGCGTTTATTGGATACTCACCGGGTTTGGGCTGATTTTGATCATCGAGTCTAATATCTAATCGTGTTCCGGGGCCACAGTAGTTATATCCTGGGAGGTGTTTTTCTCCTGGATACTTTGCCCACGGTGTTCCGGGGAGTTTTGCCAATTTGGCTGCGATGTCACCTCCTCGCTTTTTTTTAAAACATCTCCGGGTCTAATAGAAATAAATCTAAATTTCTTTGTACCGCATTGTACACACTTACCAGTAAGCGCCGATCTGTTATTTCTTGTCGTAACGGTTGTCATATCATTTGTGCCAGTACGCACTCTACACTTCACACAATATAGATCCATAATTTATGTATAGAGATATGAATATAATTGATTTTTCGGCGACTAAAACAAGAGAACCAGTTAAGCATGTTGCAGCGTTACCAAACTCGATCCGGATGATTATCATCGGACCATCTGGATCCGGCAAGACGCAATTGTTACTCAATTTAATAATGAGATGGATGAAGTGGGATAAGTTGTATTTGGTTGCTCCTAGCGTAGATGATCAACGATGCTACGAGGTGTTGAAAGATTTCAACGAGAATGCATCAGCGATCGCTAAAAAGAATGTTATTGAGTTTATTACGGATATCAATGATGCACCGGGTATTGATGATATTGATGGCGACGTTAACAATCTAGTCGTGTACGATGATGTTATGTTAGACAATCAAAAGAACCCAGCTAGGATATTTTCCAGAGGCAGGCATAAAAACACTGACGTGATATATGTCACTCAACGATACACTCAGATTCCAAAAGTAATCAGAGATAACTGCAATATTCTTGCTGTATTCAACGGCGTTGATACACACACGCTACGAAATATTTGGCAGACATGGTGCGGCGGTGACATGGACTTTAATGTTTTTCGAAACTTTTTTAGTCATGCTCAGTCGACCCCACATGGATTCATAACGATAAATTTACATGATCCTCGGACACGATATCGTATCGGACTTGACCAAATATTCGGTTAGTTGTAAATAATTTTCATTGCAAATAACCACTTAGCAGCAGAGGGGGCGATGACATCGACGCGGTCGTCGATGTGCTTACCGGACGCTGACGACGCTGGGGATCGGCGCGCAGAAGGTGTTAATTAAACCAAATGACGACGCGACGATCCCCCAACGACGTCGTCGTTTTTTTTTTACCAGGCGCTGACGACACTAGATCGTTGAGTGCAGAAAGTAATAATTAAGCCAAATAACGATTGGACAAAATGTCCGATTCGCCCCCTCTGCTGCTGCATGATGTCCCACCCGGTCACATTATCCTGACACCAGGCCAACCAGTCCTAACACAAACCTCTTAATGCTGAACGCAAAGCGAGGCAGCTGTCAGTAGCATTTTTGTATGTCTCTGGTATGACTCGGCCGGGGATCAAACCAATGACTTACTGCATCCGACGTGGATGCTCTAACCACTAGGCCACCGAACAGGTTTGTCTTTTTGAAATAGTACCAGTTCTAACATACACAAGAAATTGAAAGTGTTTCAGATGCCATCAACTGGGACAAAACAAAGACTCTGTCAATCAATGTATTATACATACTAGGAAGCTGGCAAAGAGGAGAATGCCAGTGCTTCATTTATAACAAATCTAAATGTACTTAGTGAGACTCTTGACTCTAACTATTCTATGGACAATATGCAAAAGTTAATGGATTTTCAGGGTCTGTATGTGACTCTGAAGATGCTAATATATACGAACATTTAAATATGGAAACAGGATGTCAGAATGATAAAAGTAGTATGGAGACAATTTCAGTGAGTACACCATTGCATGATGACATATATATTATTGATATAAAACTAAATACAAAAGGTTTTAACACAGGTCACTTAAATGTACAAGGTATAGTGGGAAAAATAGACCAGATTAAGCTAATGTTGTCTTCCATGGAAAATAATATACATGTTTTAGGCCTCACTGAAACCAAATTAAATGCTAACCACAATGACAATCTATTTCACTGTCAATAAACCATTACGCAGGGACAGAGAGACAGAAGGGGGAGGTCTTGTATACATTAGGGAAGATGTAAATGTAGAAAGGCGACTTGACATGTAGTCATATGAAATTGAGAGTATCTGGGTGGAAATTTTTCAAAATAATGCAAAATTACTCCTAGTTGGTTTCATTTCTAGACCACCTTCCTCCAAAGCAATTTGGAATGATAACTTTTTGAAACAAATGGAAAATGTTCTAGCACAGGAGAAAGAAACATATACTCAGGAATAAATAAGGACCTTCTCAATACTCAAATAAGGAACAAGTGGATGGAATTCATTGAATCATTAGGCCAAGACCAGCTGGTAAATGAGCCCACAAGGGTAACATAAATATCAAGCACTCTTATTGATCACATTTATAATAACCTACCAGACAATGTGGCTTGTGTTAATATACCAAATGTTGGTCTTAGTGACCACTATCCTACGTTTTTGACAAGAATGGTTAAATTCAAGAGAAATAAGTATATGCAAAACTATCACTTACAGATCATTCAAATTTTTTAATGAAGAACAATTTCTCAATGACCTATATAAAGTTCCATGGAGTATAATCCAAAAGTTAGATGATATAGATCAGGGGTGGGCAAACTATGGCCCACCGGCCACATGCGGCTCGCAAAGGGCTTTCATGCGGCCCACCAAGGGTTTTCATGTGGCTTGGAACAACTCATCATTCACACTGACTCTGTTTATGTTACTCTGTTTATCAAATAAATGTGCTTCTTTTGAAGTTGAAGTTTTCAAATATTAGCAACATATTAACAACTGAAAATTAATTATGATGTTATTTAGAAAAACCTTTTGTTTTTGCTATTTCAAAAATTAATTATTTTACTTAATGAACTATGCAGCCCATGACAAGGTGTAAATCTGACATAGATGAAGCTCTGAGGGTGTAGACTGACAGCAAGTCTACATAAGAAATATGGATGAATGCACCAATGAAGGTACATCAAGTAAAGAATGAAATACAACTTAATTCGCTTACTACTGAAATCCTAGATGCTATGAAAACACGCGACCAATTCAAGGCTATGAGAAACCATGCACAATATAAAGTATGGAGAAATAAAATAACAAATATGATTAAAAAGCTAAAAAAAACCGTATTATCAATCACTGCTTGAAAACAAAAACAGCAACACAAACTCCATTTGGAAAGTCTTCAATGACCTCGTGGAGGAACACACAGATCAGACAAATAAAATTCACTCACTTCTGGTAAATGACACCATAGTCACTGATGACACTGACACTGCAAATGTTTTCAATGGTTTTTTTTCACATCAAAGTTAAAAGTTCCCATGATAGAAAACAACATTAATGAACTGAAAAAGTTCTGCAGCAGCAAAATCTCTAAAGGGCGATGTTTTTTCTATCTCACCAGTATAAAAATCTTTGTCAAAAAATATCTCAGTGATCTTGATACCAAGAAAGCTACACAACTTGATCAGATTTGTCCATAACTCATTAAATCTTCTGCCTCTGCTATTGTAGATAGCATTACATTCATAATGAATTTAAATATTGCAACCTCATCTGTCCCCAAAATATAGAAAACTGCAAAAGTAACTTCTATTCACAAATCTGGTTCTAAGGATGACGCTGATAACTACTGACCAATCTCAATAATAGCAAACTTATCAAAATTGAGTGAAAAATATGTACATAACTCATTCATGTCATATTTAACCAAACACTTGCTGTTGCACCCTAATCAGTCAGGCTTTAGAAAGAAAAATTCATGTGAGACTGACTTGATCTTCCTAACTGATGAATGGCTTCAAGCACTTGACCAAGGTTGAATAATAAGATCTGTATTTGTAGATTTCAGGTCAAGCTTTTGACATGGTGGATCATGAAATCCTTTTGAAGAAACTGAAAATCTACCAGTGTGATGAAAGAACAATTAGATGGTTTACTTCTTACTTAAGTGAGAGAACACAACATGTTTACATAATAATGTTCTGTCTGAACCTGGATCAATTAGATATGGAGTACCACGAGGCTCAATTCAAAGTCCATTACTATTTATTTTATTTATTAATGACCTACCACTTTTACTAAGGGACTCAATATCATCTACAGATATCTATACAGATGACAACACAAAGCATGAAATGGAAATTTCTTTACAGAATGCCCTAAACAAACTGGATAACCGGTGCACATGCAATGGCATGGTGGTAAATACTGGTAAAACTAAAATATTACTTATATCAACAAAAAAAAGAACAAATTTTGATAACAATTAATGAACTATGTCTGACATGGAAGGATAAAAATGTGCAAATGGTCTGTCATGATAGACTACTTGGTGTTTTGGCAGATAATACCCTATCATGGAATGAACATATTAAACCTATAAGTAAAAAAGTTAATTCAAGTTTATGGTTTCTTAGTAGGATAAGACATTTTTTCCCTGAAAGGCACAGAAAACTATTTTATAACAGTTACATACAACCCTATTTGGACTACTGTAATACAGTATGGGGTAATTCAAATGATAAAAACATAGCAAAGCTGGCACATCTTCAAAAAAGAGCATTTGGGCTAATATCAATCCAGAAAGAAAGCAAGGAAAATGTAGCTGGTAAGTTAAAAATATTACCTATTAAAGACTGAATCTATTTAAGAAAAGCCAATATTCATGTACAGAATATCCATAATAGTGCTCCTGAATATTTACAATCACTATTCCAGTATAGGCTATCTGGTAACACTTCCCAGCTGTGATCAATGTCTACCAAACAGTATAGCATTTCCAAACCAAATAACGAATTATTCAAAAAAGGTTTCCAATACTGTGGAACTTTGCTCTGGAATAGTATTCCAGTTGAGATTAGAATTCCCACTCTATTTCCTTCTTCCAAACCCAGTGGCTTCAGAGATGCAGCTAAAATAAATAAATTCCTCTGTATGAGGGCCTCAAGGTAGATTAGTTCTTAGCTAATTGTGTTACCCACATTAAATAAAGTCATTATTATTATTATTATTTATTATTATTATTAAAGAAAACTTTTGCTTACTTTACCTACCAATTGACGTCTGGATGCAGACGCTTTTGGATTTTCATAAACATTCTCACTGAAGTTGGCATCTGCTGCTAAATGTCCTGGATTCTCATACACATTTTCTGCTGAACTTTTTAAGGGCAAAGGAGTATTTTCATAAACATCCCCTAAAAACAGATTAATAATTCAAGTTGTTCTATTATAACATTTGGCATGAATTTATATCAACTACATAATCTCTCCCTTGATAACTCTCGCACAGTGAGATAAGAAAAACACAGACCATACTATAAGTGAAGGTGCATGTTATCATGGGACCAAAACAAGTTAAGAAGAGGATGCCATCCAAGCTGGACTTGAAGAAAACCAGGGGTGGGGGATGTAGGGTTTAAAGGCTGAATACTTGTTTTGTACTTATTTTGAAGACTGAGTGTCAATAAAGAACTTTTTCTCATGAAGATTTTCGCTTTTGTATAAATTACCTTTATTTTCAAGATATTAAACCTTAGAAAGATTAACAATGCTCCAAGAGGTTTCATATCTTTAAGGGTTGATTACAATACAATGAAATAATAAGACAGTAATTCTGAATAACTTTAATAATATCTTTAAAGTGATGCACACGTATCTTATAACTGATTGAATACATTAGTTTGTACTTGTCAGGCATTGAGACAGGAACTGAATATAATCTTGACTGCATTTGCTATAAACTATTTAGAATTATGGCCCCAAATTCAAAGAACAGTCCCTTATAGAAATATAGCATTTTCAGGTTTAATACCTTGTTTTCAGAACTAAAGGATTGCAAATATGTTTTGTAAATTTAAGGCAGCCAATAACGGCTATTTTATATGCGTACTGTTTGTTTTATTAATTCATCACATTTTATATTTTCAACCAATATTTTTTTTTTTTTACAGAACTGATCCAAAAGAAATGGCAGAATATCAAAGAGGTGATGACGAACAAGACAATCAATGAAGTGCTAAAACCATACAGAAACTAGTATACAAATAGATGGATTTTCAAAATTTAAATGGACAATTTTGCACTAAAGAAACCTTATGGGCATTTTTATTTGTACGTGCTGAACAATTAAAAATAAAATGTATTCTGTAATATTTGCTTCGTTATTGTTGGTCTGATGTTTTATGCCAGGGACATGTTAGAGGAATCCTTGGATGATATGTCCTAGGAATTCTCAGATGATACGTTCTAGAAATTCTCAGAATGCTTGAAAACCTTGGAAACCTCGGAGTATTGGTTACAAAAAATGTTTGAGAATAAAAACCCTGGACATTGGTATAGAAAATTTTTGTCCTTGGTCTACTACCTCAGAAAGTCAGCAAACAATACTCCAAGGTTTTTCCAATGAACATTTGTCCAAGGTTTCTGAGGTAATCTCAGAACATGTACAGCCAGGTTTAATAATTCACTTCGAAGAGAACACTCCTGTGCCTTAAGGTTGAAAACTTGAAAATACTTGTATGTGGATTGTGGGCTCTCTTCTATTTGGTTGATACAAACTATAAACCATTCAGTAAATATATTCACTTTTAAATAGATGTGTATTTAAACAGACATACCTCTGGAAGTTTTTACTGGCTTTCCTTTTCGTGCTGCTGTAATAATTAAGGGGAAAATACTAAACCAAAGTAAACCAAAATTAGTATTAAAGCACATCTACACAATTATGATATAAAAATACCAGTGTATTGTAAGTAATATATTGAATACATCTACTAATATTTTTCTACTTCATTAACATCTATCTAGGTTAAACATACTGCATGTACATTCTTTTAAAGGATTTAAATGAAACAAGCTGTGCAATTGTTTACACAATTCTGGTCTATATTTTGCTGCTCACCCTTATTCCATGGACAAATTCCATGCTGTCCATGACCATGTCCAGATATTAGGGGTGAAATGATATACCTGTGCTGCATATTAATACAATTCATGATACAGAGCCTGCAATATGATACATATCAATACACATATGAACGTGATGGTCTTTCCATCTCTGGAAGGTAGCAGGTGCCCTTTCATGTATATTCACATTCTGGTCCTATTTCTAGTATGCAGACTACATATAGACATATATTTATCATATATTTATATACAATTCTCACTGATGAGAAGATAAAAACAATACTTTCAAACAGACTACCTGTTGGTGGCAGTGAGTTTTATCCAATGTTTTAGGCCATTTAATTGTGGTTCCATTTAACTCCCTCTGTTTTTGTACAACATGAATGATTTGAAAACATCTTATTACCAATTTCATGTGTCAGTAACACATGGAAGACAGTTATCTTCAAAACAGATGAAATAATGCAATTTCCTCATGCAAAGAAAATCTCATCTAGAACAAATTCGGGTATGGGAATAAGGTCGAATACCAACTAATCTATCACATTGTACTTCCTGCTGATGCAAAAAACTGAAGCAGCCACAGGTACTTGTATTTTTCAGTGAAGGAAAACTATTGACTACACACACTGCTAATTTTTTTTTAAACTTACATAAGTTGATCAACTTGAGCAGTTTAAAATCTGCCCCATGTCTCATTCTATGCTAATTATATTTATTACATCAGCACTTTAATTCATGGGTTAAATATCTCTGCATAAAAAAGAGAAATTCCATATTTGTTCCCCATGTACAATATAAGGAGAGATGATAACATGATTTTATTTTAAGAGAGACCTCCCTCTTTATCGAAGAAAAAAGGGGGAGGAAGAAATGGTCAATAGATCAATATCTATCTGAACTTTAATATATGTCTCTCTTCCTGCTCCACTTTCTTAGAGCTCTGCTGAAATCAACATCTTTGACAGACATCACCTCTAGTTGCATAATCTGTTAACTATTTCTGAGCATATTCTCTTCCTTTTCTTTGTATCAATATTGTTCTGTGCTTCTTTCTGAAGGGGCTTATAATATCTAGCCTTGTATCTTTCTTTAAAAGCATGATGTCACAGAAGCTGCTCAAAGTGTAAAAATACCTAATGTGTATTATGATCCCTGGGAACCCATTTAAATGTTTTGTACCTAAATGTTTAATGAAAGCATAATACTGATGTAAACTTTGCTACATGCTACATTTTTGCTGAATAGTCTAAATATATATATCTTAAAGCAGAAGTGATCATTAACTGCTATGTAACATGAATACAGTTTAACGATGAAATTTAGGTCAGTTACTTGTTGTTATGGGTTTTTAATGACATTTTTCTGCAATGGTAGGCTGGTTATACATCATGAACAGTATATTTCATTGGGGAAGAGCCCAGGAGAACCCTGGATAAAACTGACAAATGGGAAGCTATTGGCAAGTTTTCTCACATACCCATGCTGGCAGAGCCTGAGACTCAAATTCACATGGGCAAAGGTAGGATGTTAGTGATCTATAAAGGTGAGCATTTTCAGTGTTACATCCCATTGTGCCTATCAAGCTGTCTTACATAACTATTCATTTCTGCACAGACATCATTGGCAGTTACATGCAGTAACAGTAAAGTCTTATACATGTGTAGCATTTTTACTTTGTCGCAGTATCATGATTTGATAATGTAAAATAATTCATACATCAAGAGCTTAGAAAGATCTAACACTGATGCACACACATATACTGGTTATGTCAGTTTTAGTTTTCATTTTCACACTGCACAGCTACAAGCCTGCCATCAAGTATTTTGCATGATTCAAATGCTGTGTCAAAAATGAGCCTTCAAAAGTTATCTGACTCACTATTCTAGAATAGTCAACATGAACCTGTTTCTGAAGATTCTCCATAGCCATGCCGAACACAACATTAGACTTGCAGAACATGGCAAGGGTTAAGGTTAGTTTAGTTGATGAAGTTCTTTGACACTTGCTGGTTTTTATTTATTTCATTTATATGGGGCCAAATGCTCTGGTGAAATTTTAACATTCTGTGGACTAGCCTGATACATTATGTAAACTTGCATCTGGCAGCATGTATGATCCAGCTTTAATAAAGAACAACCAATCATGTGACATCAACAATGCTTCCAGTGCTAATGGATAATCACTGTGGCTGCTATGAAGCTCAAATGGCTACTCCAGGTCAACTTCAAAGAAGTCTCCAAAATTCCTGTTACTGTCATACTTGTAAATGTCTTTGTTTACAGGATCAATCAACTGAAACCACAGACATGAGCTACATCAATATACCTATGCATAGGAGTTTATGTCAATGTATATTATAGAACTTTTCAGGATGGCTGGGCCATACTCATCCAATATTGGGTTATTTGCATGGGGGTATTGGTGGCTTGTCATCAAAATCCCATTGTGAATTCAATGCTGCATAAACCTGTGTTACTCAATATCTATCAACAACTCCAACACAAACTTTGTGATAAAGCACATCTTAAGCCATTCCCAGGGCTGAGAAGCAATGTTCAGGGTCTACTATGTATATTTGCATGGCAGTGCTGTGGAACATATCAAATATGTATGTGAGTATAAGAGCATCTGCTCGCAGATATAGATTCCCTTGAAGGACAGACACAAGTAAAAGGTACTTATGGGGAACAACAGTGTCTCATCAAACATTTGCCATCAGCTTGCGTATCCATAGGGGTACACTCTTTTTCTATTTGTCAACTTAAACTTGTCAGGGATAGTGGCACCATATCAAACTGGTGATTTTAAATCTATCCTTGGATCCCTTTACAGAGTTACTTCAACTGCTCAGATGCATGTTTCACAACACCCTGCCATCATGGCATATGATGTGCCCCAGTAATGCTGACAACCAAGCTGGTCTCACGGCAGATGCACATTAGAAAGTTCAATTGCTCTGAGTCGATGACTATGTGACATGTCATGAGCTATCAGCTGTTAGCGCTAACTGCTGTACATGTACCAATGATAATATGTCATGTTTCCTTGTCTTCCAATAGCCAAACCTTTGTTTGCTTTACATAGGAGATGATGGCCTCAAGTACCCTGGTGTGCAGGCATGGCTGCCTTGACCATAAACTACAGTATCACAATGGAACCCCAGCTGCATTCATTATGGATATCCATGTCAGACTTGCTGACTGTCAGGGGGCAAAGGTCCAAGAATGCAGCTGCATGTTCTCATGAGATCTAGAGTCCATTAATAGCCACATGTATCATTTCATTGCTTTAGTGACCATATTTTTTAAAGTATGGTGCCCATTCTCCCATTTCCATCAGATTTTAACTGCCAAGGCTGTTCCAGAGCCCACCATGCCTATATGAATTGTTGAACATAGTTCAGTATGGCCATAAACATGGGCATCCACCATTTTTTCTTGTGCCATGCTGGTGGCAGTCGAAGCTCCTGAGAAGTTTTGGGATTGAAGATACTGATACATGTCTATTTGACTACTTGACTATAGCAACATCTGTACAAGACATTGTGAAATGTTCAACAATTTCTTCATAAGCATCTCCCGTAACAGTATTCAGAACCAGACTAACATCCCAGTTGAACCTGATGCTCTTCTATTATTTATAAGAGCTAAAATTCCTGATGATAATTATTTTTCAATAGCTAATGTTAGTGAAGCTGATGTTTTTGATATGCTAATTAAGGTGAATATTAATAATTCCTCTGAACTGAATGGTACTGGTCCACAAATTCTTAAAATTGCTGCACCAGTAATAACAAAGTTGCTAACGCATATCATAAACTTAAATATAATAAGTGGTCATTTTCCAGAAACACTGAAATGTGCAAAGGTTACACCTATCTTTAAGAAAGGAGAAAAGGAGGATCCAGGAAATTACAGATCAATATCAATTCTACCTGTATTGTCGAAACTATCTGAAAAGCATGTAGCCATTCAGGTCTATAAATTTTTCGAAACATACTATTTCATAAAGCGCAATCAGGATTTAGAAAGTACCACTCGTGCCAAACAGAACTTACCAAATTAATTGATCTTTGACTTAAGGAAATGGATAATGGACATATGACTGGGATTGTATTCCTTGACTTCAAGAAAGCCCTTGATCTTGTTGATCATGAATTTCTGCTGCAAAAGTTGAACTGTTTCAGGTTTGACAATCCTTCTTTAAACTGGTTTAGATCATACCTAAACCAAAGGTCTCAACAAGTAAGCATTGGCAATATTAGCTCTCAAACTTGCACTATTCATTCAGGGGTCCCTCAAGGCTCAGTTTTGGGCCCTCTCCTCTTCCTTATCTATATCAATGATCTACCATTAAATAATGAATCCACAAATACAGATTTGTTTGCAGATGATGCAACCTTGTATACATCTAGTTCTGATACTGAAGTTATCCAAACAAAATTAAACTCAGACCTTATTAGAGTCCATAACTGGGCACAAAAAAATAGGGTGGTAATTAATGAAGGTAAAAAAAAATGTATGACTTTGGAGACATCACAAAAGCTACACAAGTCAGGGAACCCAAAACTATCTCTTGCAATAAATAATCATCCATTAGAAAATGTCAAACATGAAAGGCTTGTAGATGTGTCTGTAGATAATAATTTATTATGGAATGACCATATTGATAAGCTTTGCAAAACACTGTCATCCAAAATTGCCCTTCTCAGCAGAATCAAGAAATATTTACCTATAGAAACTCGCAATCTCTACTACAAGTCATATATTCTTCCAACAATGGATTATTGTTCTAATGTATGGGGAAACTGTGCTAAAACTGAGCTTGACAGGATTTATAAACTTCAGAAATGAGCAGCACATGTAATTTTAGATGCATCTGTTGATCATCCCTCAAAAGCATTATTTACAGAACTCAAATGGTCCACAATATATGACAGGATAGATTTTCACAAGGCAGTTCTTGTATATAAATGTCTACATGGAACTGCACCAGAGTATCTTCAGGAATTATTCAGGCCTTTTTCAACACAATACCAGTTGAAATCAATATCACATGGAAACCTTCTAGAACCAAACCCAAGAACAGAGCAATTTAAAAAGAGTTTCCAATACTTTGGTACAGTTCTGTGGAATAAGCTTCCACTACATGTAAAATCTGCTGAAAATATTAGAGAATTTAAGAAGAGATATCATGAGCATGTATGTGCTTCTAATAGATAATGGAATTTAGTATTTTTATACTAAGCATGTTAAAATAAAAAGTATTTATTTCTTCATACAATGTGCATTGTTATACTCTCCTTAAGAGGGTCTCAAGGAAGAATAATCCTTGACTAATGAGTCATCCTCTATAAATAGAACATTATTATTATTATTATTACTTATCAAATATGTAACTGCCCTGATGACTCATCTACACATGATATTCCTTATGTTAATGTTTATGGTACAATTAATAATCAAAACACAGATTGTATTAAATGCAATATGAAATTAAATGACAACATACACCTCCAAGAACATACTGAAAGTAATTCCAGCAAGCTTTTACAACATTTGCAATTTTTGAAATTACCAAACCCCAAAATTGAACGATTTTTATGTAGTCCTAAATATTCTGGAACAAAGATAAGGAATTATTTGCCCACAAAAAATTTACTTAGATCAACGATTTCTTTTGAAAGTATTATAGAAAATACCCCAAATACTTAAATCTTGTGTTTTAATTGATTACATTTCATAATATTTTGTAAAATCGTATTTCTAATCCAACTGTCATGTCTCTATGCATGCTAATCTGTCTTTTGTTTCAATATAATTTATTTAATGTAAAGCTGCATCATCTGATTGTTTATTCTTTTTTAAAATATTGTGACATTACTTATCCTTAACATTCTGTTAATGAGATTCATGCATTTATGCCATTGGAAAGCAGCAGGCAGCCTCAAGTGAGACTAGATACATCTGTATTCTAATTAGCTCTCCTCGTTAGATTATTATTATATCTGTGAGAGTTCTTGCAATTGTTGATGGTGATCTTAAAATACAAAAGAGGAAAGACAACAAGATTTGTAAAATTCAACAAACAATTTATTTCCCTAGAATGCAAAGTGAAAATGAGAAAAAAGAATTTACAGTAATTTAAAGTCCTGAATAAAGCTCAGTTCAAGTCCCAAAGAGTTCCAAAATTGAGGGCGATGACATGACTGTTATAGCCTACAAGATGCTGATGTGTGAACAGTCTCCTGTTGAATCACAGAAATATTATTCCAAGTTTGAATTCAGTATAAATTCCAGTGAATGTCTTTATCCAAGAATTTTATCAGAACACTTTTGTATTTCAAGAGAAATAATCACTTGAATTCAATAATTTGAAGAAAATAAAATTCAGCCCAAACTGGTCACAACATAATACAACTTAAAGTGTCAGATGTTAAAGCCCAACTGGTAAAATCCTCACAGTCACAATATAATATAATTCTCTGCTTGACCTCAGGTCACAATTAGCATTTTCTAAAGCAAACACTACCAAATGGAAAATAACCTTCAAAATGATCTACCGGGTAATGAACCTTGTTTTATTTACAACACAATAAACTATAAAATTCACATAGAAATCTATACAACCCTGTGCCAAATCAACATATTTACTCCTTTTTGTTTATCTGAATAATAATCCTGATAATACACTCATACATATAGAGAATAATTAAGCTATTATTAGTTGTTTGCATAAATGAAATAAAAAAAGTCAATCAGGTCAAGCAGAAATGAATAAAAAAAATTAAAATTAACAACCAAACAATTAAATCAAATATACATAACATCGGTTTTAAACACTTCCACCACTACCTATATGGACCACACTTTACTGTCAGAACTGACCATGACATGCTGACTTGGCTTTTTTGTTTCAAAAATCCAAATTTTCAAATAAACTGCTAGATGGTTGCAAGTATTCATCACTTAACAATTTCAAAATTGTGTATCATACAGCCATAGTCACAGCAATGCAGATGGTTTGTCAAGTCAAGCTTACATATCATGTGATGATTACGCACCAATAACTGGAGGATTCATCATTTGACCATTTCAATGGAATTACAAAATGATCATTGACTTTTCAGAATAAATCACTGTTTTTTAATTATTGTGAATTTATTCAAAGACATTCTGGATTATATCATTGTAATACATTAAGACTATTAGCTTATCAAAACATTTTTAAACTACTGGCATTACAGCAGATCTGAAGATTGGAATTTATTTTGGACAACCAAAAGAATTCATTTGGAACACTCCATTCTTTTGGACCAGTGATAAAACTTTCAAGACTATTTGGAATTTAATTCATAATATTTAAAGTTCCTTTTAAATTTTCACTTTGCATTATAGGGAAATAAATTATTTGTTGAATTTAAGAAACTTGTTGGTTCTAGCTCTTTTCTCTTACTTAGTTTAAGGCAATAGAGTCAATCATAGCTCTCTTAAATGTATCATGCAGTAAATATATTCACTATTAAATAGATTTGTATTTAAACCGACATACCTATGGAAGATTTTACTGGCTTTTCTTCTGGTGCTGCTGCAATAGTCAAGAGAAAATAGTAAAAAAAATAACAAAGAACATATGTTGAACACAGACAACTATGAAGTATGTTCCTGATTACCTGATATAAAAAGGTACTTATCATAACAAGTTATATCCAGTTTCCATACTGAAGTCCTGGCTTTTAATTAATTGTTTACATGCATTTCAATATAATTTATTTAATGTAAAGCTGCATCATCTGATCGTTTATTCTTTTTTTTAAATATTTTGACTCTACTTATCCGTAACACATTTTGTTAGTTAGATTCATGCATTTATACTGACGGAAAGCAGCAGGCAGCCTCAAGTGAGACCAGATACATCTGTATTCTAAATTAGCTCTCCTTGTTAAATAATAATAATAATTGTTATTATTATTATTACTATTTTAAAATTATTATTATATCTGTGAGAGTTATTGAAATTGTTGATGGTGATACATGTCTATGCTCTTAAAATAAGTAACAGAAAAGAGTGGAAGACAACAAGGTTTGTAAAATTTAACAAACAATTTATTTCCCTAGAAAGCAAAGTGAAAATGAGAAAAAAGAATTTACAGCATTGCGAATTAAATCCCCCCAAAAATCCAAGAATTTAAAGTCCTGAATAAAACTCAGTTCAAGTCCCAAAGAGATCCAGAATTGAAGACAATGATATGACTGTTATAGCCTACAAAATGCTGATGTGTGAACAGTCTCCTGTTGAATCACAGAAATATTATTCCAGGTTTGAATTCAGTATCAATTCCAGTGAATGTCTTTATCCAAGAATTTTATTAGAACACTTTTGTATTTCCAGAGAAAATAATCACTTGAATTTGAAGAAAATAAAATTCAACCCAAACTGGTTACAACATTTTTGTTGTTGTTGTTGTTGTAGGGTTTAACGCCATTTTTCAGCACACAATAGGCTATACATGGCGGCCAGTAGTAATGGTGGAGGAAGAACCCGGGAAAACCCCAGAAAGAACCACCGACCCACGAGAAGCTACTGGCAAGCTTTCTCACATACCCACATTGGCTGAATCCGAGACTTGAACCTGAGCAGACAGGTGAGATGGCAGTGATCCTTAATGGAGAGCGCTTTAGACCACTCGAGCAGTCGGGGCCCCCAGTCACAATATAATACAACTTAAAGTACCAGATGTTAAAGCACAACTGGTAAAATCCTCAGTCACACGATAGTTGTTCTCTGCTTGACCTCAGGTCACAATTAGCATTTTCTAAAAACAACCATTGCCTAATGGAAAATAACCTTCAAAATGATTGACTGAACCTTGTTTTATTTACAACACAATAAACTATAAAATTCACTTAGGAATCTATAAAACCCTGTGCCAAATCAACATATTTACTCCTTCTTGTTTATCTGAATAATAATCTTGATAATACACTCATACACATAGAGAATAATGAAGCTATTATTAGTTATTTACATAAATGAATCCTCCAGTTATTGGTGCGTAGTCATCACATGATATGTAAGCTTGACTTGACGAACCATCTGCTGTGACTATGGCTGTATGATACACAATTTTGAAATTGTTAAGTGACGAGTACTTGCAACCATCTAGCAGTTTATTTGAAAATTTGGATTTTTGAAACAAAAAAAGCCAAGTCAGCATGTCATGGTCAGTTCTGACAGTAAAGTGTGTTCCATATAGGTAGTGGTGGAAGTGTTTAACACCGATGTTATGTATATTTGATTTAATTGTTTGGTTGTTAGTTTTAATTTTTTTTATTCCGTTACATATTATTGTAATGTAACGTTGTATGCTTCCAAAAAGATGGTAGTGATAGGACAATCAGAAGAGTAATGATAGGAAAGGCAAAAATATAAAAAAAGAGTGTCAGTGTAAGTTTTCGTCCCTTCATACTCAGACCAATCAGGCTACCGTAGTGGTGATGAGATAATTAACCTCAACTGGTATAGCCCTGAGAATCTCTTGGTCTTACCTGTAACTAACTAGTTTATCAGAATGTGATTTTGGAAAACTCCTGCTTGTGGGACACCAAGTCAGGAGCTTCTGCAATTATTGATGGTAATTTGTTCCAAGTCCCTATTGTATGTGGGAAGAAGCTGAACTTGAAACAATTTGTTGATGCTGACTTTAATTGGAACTTATTCATGTGGTTTGCCCTGGACTGGCTATAGACTAGGGTCAGGTATCTCTCAGCTGCTACGTCCACTCGATTGTTCACTATCTTGTATAACATGGTCAGCTGGGTCTTGGTTCATCTGGATTCGAGTGATTCCCAATGGAGGTGAAAGAAGGAGATGGTTCAACATTGCATTAACACTGCTTGCATTCTTGGTATCTATTTGTGGTGAATCTAGCACCTCTCCTATGAACCCTCTCTATCTTATATATTAGATCTTTATTAAGTGGGTTCCACAGTTGACCAGTGCTCAAGGCCTGGTCAAACCAGCATGAAATATGCTGCACATTTTTCTTCCTCATTGTTGATTTGGAGGTCACGGTGCAGGAAACCATGGTTACTGTTCCCCTTTTACACTATCTTGTGTATGTGTCTTTTCCAAGAAAGGTCTCTGCACAATTCAGCCCAAAGATATTTTGTTGCCTGCTGAGCTGTGGCCACTAAGCAGGCTGATCCCATATATAACAGCAGTTGCCAGATATCCCCTGTTGTAATAAACTTGGTCTATGCCAGAAAGTGATCCTGGCTTTGACTCAAGATGTTATGGTAAAAAAAGGTAGGTCATTTCTATGTTCCTCATGTACTGAATCAATCTTGTCTTGGATGAACCATTAACTGGATTTAATGATAGTAATAAACTTTATTTTGCAATATCTTTTGCTTGGCAGGAGAAGCAGTAAAAGAACTGCTGCATTAGCATCATTCATTTTGCCATTATTAATCTGTCTAGGTTCTTCCATCTCAAAATACCATGTCAAGTACACGTATGCCACTCTATCAATAGAAGACACCCATGGCATCGCAAATAAGAATATAGATAGCTCAGTGGCCAGTTTTTGCCCATTAAGTGAGTGCATGATTTGGATTTTTAACGTAGCTTTAACGATTTCAGTAGCTGATATCCACCACTTTTCTTTCTTGAATTTGTAATCTTCGCAGACAGCTATGCTATCAGGTTCAATAACTGATTGTTGTATTTCTTTTTGAGTGTAATATTTAGCAACTACCTGATCATTGAGAACCAAGTGCTGCACAGAGGTCATTGAATTGCTTATTTGATCATAGCCATGGAAATTTTATCTGGATAAGCTCAAAATATTTGTCTTATGCATTCTCTGACAAGCAGATATTGCCATGATTTATATATTTTGCAGATTGATATTTCAAACAGGAATTACATATTATTGTCTGAATTTTGTTTTTCGTGCTTAATTTAGAATATTTGCAACATTACATGAATCTTACTTTTCTATCACCATGTGTACATAAAGGTATTTTTCCACAAAATGCCAATGTTGTATATGCCACATGGAACAGGGCCACTTCCCTTTCTAATTCTGTTGGCGTGTGTCCAATTACTTGTTGACGCATTGCTGACTAAAATGTTCTATCTTCCCCATAAGGAGTCACTTACACTTATTTTATCCAATCATTGTTATTAGAATTATAACCTTTAAATTTATTACTTCAAGCGGACGTCCAGTCTCCAGGGGGTGGGGGGGGACGATCCCCCGAAAAGGGTGGCTTGATCCTATTCAAATGAATTTTTTTATATTGGAATGCAATCCTTGGCCTAGCGAGTACAGTCCTGTTGTTTAGGCACAATTACTCATCAATATTATGACACACAACATTGATGTCTAAACAGCAGGACTGTACTCACGAGACTGAGCAATTATATTACAATGATAAAGGAGGACACACTCGATACAAGCGTTGTTCTGTCCTGGATGATGTAAATTTTAAATCTCTTGAGTTTGATTGTGTACAGTCTCTTGGGAAGGGAAGCACGGTCGTTGTATTCCCCACCCAGGTCAACTCGCCCCCCCCCATCAATGCTCATGAAATATGGGTCACAGTGATTTACTTTTGTGATGAAGGTATAGTTCTCATCAAGATACATCCTCTCAACAGATTTCATGATGCCTGGAATAACAGTATGCATACATTGTACAACAAGGGTCCCTTGAAGGGACAGATGATTGCTTTAAAGAATTTCCAAAAAGCCAACAAGGGTTATTTATTCTCAAAAACTTCTGAGTATTGATATTCTTTAGAAATTTGAACATAAAATATGTAAACAAACCAATCATGTGTTGTGATTTAACATGTTTACATGATCCTTGTAAGATCATTTCAAAGCTCTTCATCATGGCCTTCAACTCTGAACCTGATATGGATTGAAGATCAATGAACGTGTATCAGATATCACAATAAAATCTAAGTTTCTTTCATGTAAAAGAAATTACTGAAATGTTATCATTCATAATATTTACGTGATATAGCTATAAAATGGAGTAGAAAAAGAATGAGGATGTGGATTATACTGGTGGTAAGATATTCACCATTTTCAATAAGAATGTCAATGACACCATTCATGCAAGGGGTGTAATTCCAGCATTAAGGAAAAGTTACCAACATTTCTCCTAATAGCCATTGTGAACAGGTGACTGCTGAGTAAAGGTGACTGTTAAGACAGGTTTGACTATATATTTGAAGAAATATGATCAAGGACTAAATTTGAAAGGCTTTGAAAATGCAACTCAATCCACATAATACATTTGAAAATAAATAACTTGTGGAAACTTGCATAAAATAAAAATATAAACTCACTTTTCCCCTTATTTGCATTGCTCTTGTCAACTTGGGCATACAGTTTGCTTGGATCCTCTGCATGACCAAACAGTTTCTTGGGTTTGACAACAACAGCATATTCTTGCACTACATGACCAGATTCTGAGGAGTCATATACTGGATTCTCCTTTAATCCTATATTGAAGATTTAATTATTAGTGGAATAGAGGTCAAAATAACAATCTCTCCAGAAACACAACATATAATATTACATTTTTAACTGTCCCAGCTGCAAGATAACTTTAGAAATGCATTTAGGTTTATAACCTAACTTCATTATTCCTTTAAGTTTTTCATTACAGATCATTTGCAAGTTGAATATCTACTTTTGTTTTGTTTTTGCTTCTTTTGTTGGAGGTTACAATGTACAAATTTATTTCTTTTCATGCCTGAAACAATAAGCTTTGTCGGATGGGCAGAGACTCCCTCATGAAGCTAACCTGGCTGCAGCAGGATATATTTTATTAAAAAAGAATGCTGTGAAATTTATACTGCAAGTATGTGTGTTGGGTGTTCTTGGGTCTATGCATTCGTGCTGCTGGCAATGTCAACTGTTGGGATTGTTATCTTTGGCATCTGGCTGATGGCAGTTAAATATGTTTGAGTGCAGCCTATCACCACACTGCGATTTAAGTCACAAAAGGGTTACAGTGTAATGTGAAGTGCACAAAAAAAGAGACAACAGCCAGCTTAAGATCCACCAATGTTAATGATGTAACGTAACACAATAGATTAGCTTTTCAAGCATGTTTGCTGTTATCATGCAGTGAAGTGTTTAAAACTCATGTATCAAGTCATGCTTTATTTCCACTCTATTCTTGAAAGTTAAGATTTGTGTCCCATGCTTGGGGTTGTGCCAAACTAGAAGAAACTCAGGTTGGCAACAACTTTTAGTTGCCACAGAGCCAGAATTATTTTCAATGCAGCCTGAAGCAATATGAGTATGCAGTCTACCCCTCCGCTCTTTGGCTAACCCATTATTTACGTGGCCACCCCAAAATGTCTGAATGCTTTTTAAAATTATTGTAGATGAAAACCCATGCTTTGGCAAGCCTGCCTACAATAAAAAATTTGTCATACGATAATTAATTCGAAGATGGAGTATAAAAGTGCAGAATGGCCACCACCCCCACACAGTCATGTCATACATATTTTACTATGACCATACTGATTATAAATTACTAGTGTTATTTTTAAGCCAGCCAATGTATTCTATTCCAAAATTGTCGATCAATAAAATCAAGCATGTGTGACATAAACATGTTTGAGGGAAATGTATGGGGAAACTGTGCTAAATTTGAGCTTGACAGGATTTATAAACTTCAGAAATGAGCAGCACACATAATTTTAGATGCATCAGCAGCAGAGAGGGCGAACAGACCATAGAATTCCGACAAACAAATAAAACAAACAAAATAAAATCATCTCGTAGAAAGATCCAGATTTTTACAAATAAACGTTTCATTGAGATGTTTTATTTTTTGTTGAAACCAACCCCATCAATAAAACCTTAGTTCGAAAAGGTAGCTGAAAAATAAAGTACTCTACGTGTTTATTTACTTTTTGTTTAATTTCCACGGATGACCAACATTGGTAGGCGCCCTCTCTGCTGCTCATCAGAAACGTTAAAAGATTTTATCAAGACCCACACGATATCTTGTTCTTGGATCATGTAAATTTATTGTTATAAATCCATGCGGAGTAGCTTGCGCTCGTGAGAAGAAATTTCTGAATTTAATTATATCCATGTCACCACCACACCAAGTTTGATGAATATTTCTAAGTGTGTGTGTGTCCACACCATTAAACACAACTAAAATATTGCAGTTGTCCCTGATCACTTTTGGTATTTGTGTATACCGTTGAGTAACATAGATCACATCTGTATTTTTATGTCTACCTCGGGAAAATATTCTGGCTGGATTTGATTGTTTATCTAGCATCACATCGTCGTATACAACTAAATTATTAATAAATCCGTCTAAAACATCTACGGATGGTGCTTCATCAATATCGGTTATAAACTCTATAACATCATTACCTTCGTCCAGTAATTTTGCGTTTTCATTGAAATCTTTAAGTACATCATAACATCGTTGATCATCAGCGGATGGTGCTACCAAATACAATTTATCCCATTTCAACCATCTCATTATCAGATTAAGTAATAATTGCGTCTTACCCGATCCAGATGGTCCTATGATAATCATTCTGATGGAATTCGGTAGCGCAGGATGATGCTTAACAGGTTCTCGTCTTCTTGTCACCGAGAAATCAATTATATCCAGCAGCAGAGAGACTGAGCCCACCAACTATTTCATCAAACAGAACCTTCTATCGAAAACACTCTTGACAGAAGTATTGTCTTCACAAAATAAACCCTTCTAGTCAGAAAACACTGATAAATAGGCTTTCTTCGCTGACCAGAAGGGTTATCTCATGAAAAATATCTATCTATATAACTACTTCTCGATACAAGGGTCTACTAGACGAAACATTCGGTGTTGTTTCAGTCTCTCTGCTGCTCAAAATTCTAGAATTTTTAATGCTTGCATTTCTAGTTAAAAATTGTATCTAACCCAACTCGATACCGTGTCCGAGGATCATGTAAATTTATCGTTACAAATCTGTGTGGTTTTGCCTGAGCACGACTAAAGAAATTTCTGAATTTATTTATGTCCATGTCGCCGCTGCACCAAGTCTGATGAATATTTCGTAACGTGTGTGCATCAACGCCGTTAAATACCGCAAGAATGTTACATTTATCTCTGATCACTTTCGGAATTTGTGTATAACGTTGAGTTACATAAATCACATCTACATTTTTGTGTCGTCCACGTGAAAATATCCTGGCAGGGTTTGTTTGTTTGTCCAACATGATATCGTCATACACAACAAAATTATCAATACTCCCATCAATATCATCGATACTCGGTGCTTCATCAATATCAGTTATAAATTCAATAACATCTTCTTCACTTATCGATTTTGCACTTTCGTTGTAATCCTTCAGTACGCTATAACACCGTTGATCATCCACCGATGGTGCTATCAAATAAAACTTATCCCACTTCATCCACTTCATTATTAAATTAAGTAACAACTGCGTCTTACCCGACCCAGATGGGCCTATAATAATCATTCGAATTGAATTTGGTAGCACTGAGTTATGTTTGATTGGCTCTCGTCGCTTTGACGCAGAAAAGTCAGTAATCTCCATTAGATATATCATAAAAATAATATGGATTTATATTGTGTGAAATGCCGAGCACGTACCCCAACTGCGGATATGACAACAATTACAACAAAAAATAATCGACAAGCGCTTACAGGCAAGTGTGAACGATGTGGCACAAAAAAGTTTAAATTTATTTTAAAAAAAGGAGGTGATATCGCAGCCAAGTTAGCCAAGTTACCAGGGACTCCGTGGGCTAAATACCCAGGAGAAAAACATCTTCCAGGATATAATTACTGTGGTCCTGGAACCCGACTTGATATCAGACTTGATGCTCAGGATCAGCCAAATCCAGGTGAGTATCCGATAAACGCTTTTGATAAGGCGTGTCATGCTCATGATGTAGCTTACCGAAGTAAGGATTTGCAACAGTGCCATCTCGCGGATGTGAAATTAATTCATGCATTAAATGCCATCACTGATAAATCTTTCAAAGAAAAGTTAGCATCCTGGTTGATAAAATCCGCAATGAAAGGTAAATTAGCGCTAAGTACTGGTATATAATGGAGTCAATTTATTATTCCCCAAGCGGATATTGGAGAGGTAGCACAGCAATTAGTAAACTCGCTGAAGCAGCAAAAGTTACAAAAGTTACTGCTAAAAATTGGTTATCCCGACAGGCAATATGGCAAATTTATCTGCCGTGTCCTAAACAAATTCACTTTGCACATTTTGATGTTAGTATGCCAAATGAGGGTCATCAGGCTGATATATTATTTCTGCCACATGATACTATCCGAAGACGTACATACAAGTACGCGTTAACTGTAGTTGATGTCGCAAGTAGATACAAAGATGCTGAACCGTTAACGACTAAAACAGCATCTGAGGTTGCTTCTGCATTTAAACGAATTTATCAACGTGGTCTACGTTGGCCAAATCTATTACAAGTTGATCCTGGCAAAGAATTTCAGGGTGCAGTATCATCACTGATGAAACAACATAACGTCACCATCAGACGAGGACATACTGAAATTCATCGCGATCAGGCAATTGTTGAGCGATTCAATCGAACACTTGCTGAGCGGTTATTTGGATATCAATACGCGAAGGAATTTATTCAGGATACGAGATCGCGCGAATGGGTTGCAAGATTGCCAAGCGTGATAGCTGCGCTAAATAATGAGATTACACGAACAACCAACATGAAACCTGCCATCGCGATCACAAAAAAACATATACCCGTACGACGTGATTCTTCAGCGCAGCCAATACTGGGTAATGTTACAGTTAGATATTTATATGAACCAGGTGAACATGAAGGTGGTAAACGAAGAGCGACTGATCCTATTTGGAGTGTTACCACACACAAGATATCTAACATAACAAGATCCACTGGTAGACCAGCAATCTACAGGCTGGATTCAACTGCTCCTCAACGTGGATTCACACGTGAGCAATTACAGGTGATTCCTGAGGGCACACAATTACCACCGCGATCACTTAACTAGCACCCCGACGTCGACTGCACTCAAGACAGGTCAACATGATATTATCATGTGTATGACCGCGATTGTTATCTTTTCTGTCTACGGTAAATTGTCTTGAATTTTTATTCGAATACTGCCATAGCATTATACAATTACAGCTTGCGCAGTGATTATTCTGCTGTTGTTTTAACTCAATAATAAATTCAACATCAAGATCAAAGTCGCGATTATTTTTTTTGTCACTCTGTTTGTAACCACATAGTTTTTTTCTTATTACATCACCATCGGTGATGCGTTTGTTTTCATTATTAACTTTATCAGCTATTGAATCTTCCAAGACAATTCTTCGCAGTTGAGATATTCTTCTGACTCTGGATACAGCTAGGTAGACTAAGTTTGACCATTCGATTCGATCATCAACAATCCAGACAGTTGTATCACTGATAGTTAGTCCTTGAGATGAATGAATTGTCATTGCGTATCCTAGCGTCCACGGGGATTTATTCATATTTAGTGCATCTTTGACAGCATTAATATCAACTAACACAATATCATTCAATACTAAATTCTGTTTCCTTGACTCTGACGCAGTCAGGCGCCCTGGTATATCAACATCTATATTCTGTAACCGCATATCAGCTGGTCTATAATATAACGGCACTGGCAGCATTGGAAACTTTTCTTGCTGTAATTGAAATAACTGCTGTTGAAGTGTGTCTCTATCTTTCTACTTGCCACTATCAAATCGTCTGGTTTCCACGAGCTCCAAAAGTTGCTCATCGAAGTTTCAGGAATCATCTTGCGCATAATTTCACATTGAATTTTATTCGGTTGTAATCTGATTAATGTTTTAAATTCTTTCAACGTTGCATCAAGTGCTCTATGATCATCAGACACTTGTTCATAATAATGAACAAAATCTTTTAACCAATCATGTGGAGATGCGCCGACAAACGGAGGTGGTTGACCGTGATCGCCGCACATAATCACTGCAGTATTTTTCGTTAGCAGCCAATCAAGAAATGTTCTTAATGTTTCCAAGGGCACCGTACATATCTCATCCCAAATTATTTTCTCGGGAATATATTTTGTTCCCATTCGATCTGACGTCCACACACCGTCGCTGTATTTGAAAAAGCTGTGATAAGTACAAGAATTGACTCCTCGTTGTTTCATCTCCCTGGCAAGCCTGTGTGTAGGTGTTAGCACAATCATATCCGATTTTCCAAATAATTCAATCGCTCGAGTTGTCTTACCAGACCCACCCGGCCCGTTTAAATAAACGGTTTTGTGTCTAGTGATTGGATCATACACAGATGGTGCGTTCGACATTTCTGACATTTCTGATTTACAATAATCATCCTTAATTGCAACATCAGCGGATTCACAATATTCATATAACATCTCCGCTTTTATTCTCCACGAACTCCATTCATCCGAAAATTCTGGGGATTTCATTGTAAAAGCCAGTGATTCTGAATATTTTTTATTGATATAAAATGAATCCGTTGCAACTCTAACTGCGGTGTCAGGAAATCGATTTATCATTGACAGCAAATTTATAGAAACATAAGCCAGCATTGAATATCTTAGATGTGTGTACTGAGGTGATTCTCCGTCGATATAACTTACAACTGTGCCCAACTTTTTTCCGTCGGACAAGAACACATCCTCCCGATTACAAAATATATTTCTCGCAACAGCGTCAGCAATTATAAAATCCAATTCAGCATCATCGATAATCAGTCGCGAGTGATGTAGTTTGTGATCATATGCAGCACCTTGAGTAAATTTACCAATTATTCTTCGTCCGAGATCTTTTGCTATGTTTTCGCTATTACCGAGTTTGATCTTGAGAACTTTAGGAGCCTCACCGACAATGACATCCATGGGAGTATTTGGACTCTCTCGTGCATACTCGCTAATAACTTCATCTACACTGACACGCTCCGGTGTTGGCAACCAAACTGAGGTCTGCGGTCGATATGATATGATTGCTTCACTGACAGTGAACGATACCAGTATTCGGCTGTCGCGCATCTATCGCAATAACACTATTGGTACCCAGCGCTTTTCACTGAAGTGTCTGCCAAACCAAACATAACAGCACGGATGAAGTCTCGCGGCGAATTCAAACGAAGTCACACGAGCAAATCCTGTCAGGTCAAAGTCGGGTAAAGGACCGTTTATAGCAACTCGTGTCATCGAGTTCGTGGGATGTCCAAATCGCTTAAAGTATTCGCGACACTCGCCCATCCCGAGAAAGCTTCCTGGGTAGCAAGCAATCATATCCACAGAAATCATATCCCGGTAGTCATAACAGGTATTCCACAACCCGCCATGCCCATACTTGACACAACTTAATTGTATATCCGAAAGAAACTGACTTCGGGTTGGTCTCCACGAATTTCTTTCTCTTGCGGCGTGAGCGGCAACACTTGGAACTGTAAAACAATTAACCAATAACTGCTCAATGTTTTCTTTCACATATTTCTCTGCGAGTTTTTTCATTTGTTGTTTCAACGACTCCGTCAGGTATAATTCACCGTTGGGTTTTACAAATTGATCATATTCGCCATCTTCAGAACTCTTAAATAACCACACTGACACAGGGTCGGTTTTACTCAGTGTGTAAATAACATCGCATATGTTTTCCGAGTAAAGTTTTACAACACGATCTCGTGGAAATATTGTAACTGCATCAGTCCAGGCGTGAGAGTTATGATCAATAATTTCAATCGGTGATCCTGAATTTTTATAATGCTTCGAATTATATAATATTTCCCCAGTTAGTGTTTTTACTGTTATTGAAAATTTTAATTTACTTGATAGCACAGCAACATCATTTATTGATGCTCCAGTATCCTTGACATGCTCAGTCCATGCTGTTATTTTTTCACGTTGCAGATCGGTTAAACCGTTTCCTCGTTTTGCGTTTTTAAAATGTTCCATTACTCGCTCGGCTACACAATTTAACGTAGTCATTGACTTTGTCAATGTTGACGAAGTCATTTTCATCGGGGCGAGTTTATCAACTTTTGGTTTCTTTACCAGATAGATTCCATAAATGACTGCGGTCACAGGATACGCTCGAGCGTAATACGGTTTATCAATCCCGGTCAGCATTCCTGGTTTGGAATCTCTACTTAACAGAATAGTCTTTCCGTTAGCAAGAACAGGGTCGAGTTTGTCACGGATAATCCACGTATCGGAATCTGTTTGCACAATAAATTTTATTCTGAAAAAATATTTCTTACCGCGTTGATGTTCATCACTTTGATATCCATCAGCGAGGTAATCAATAATTGTTTTTGCTCGGGCATCAGTCATTGTAGCATCGATGATTTCGTCAATATCGCGGATAATTTTAAATGACGACCATACATGAGAAGCGCCGTCGTCGCGGAATTCTTTTTTGGCATCCCTGATACTATTAAATAGATCAGTTAGATTCCGTCGTCGTGAGTCTCTGTTTAGTCTGTCAATATCGAATCTCCCGGCGCCAAATAACTCCTTCATATTATATTTAAGACAAATATTTAAATAAGAAATATTATATATACAAATGAATAACTGCAAGTGGTTAAAAGTTGGATCCGTAACAGTCTTTAATAAGCCCTGCAGGAAGGAATTCTGCGGTGAACACATACAAAGCATCAAACAAGGAAGTACAGGACCGATACCGTGTCTTCGATGTGGCATTGGGGTCAGGAGTAAAACACAGTTATGTGCGGGATGCGGAGGAAAGCGATACCGTGAACTCAAGCGATACAAAAAATAAAAAAAAAATAATGGAGATGCGCTGAAATCCGAGAGTGATTATATAACTAAGTTCTCAGACAAATTATAAATTAGACAAATATATTATTATATAAATGAATCAAGAATTTGTCCCACATCCAACCATTAAGAATTATGAAGCATCTCGCGAGGGAATAGTGAGACACTGTAGATTGAAAAAAACAGTTGGTGTTGTTAATAATGCTGGTTATTTAATGTTTAGGGCTGGAAAGAAACATTATTATAATCATAGGTTTGTGCACGAGTGTTTCTTTGGAAAGATCAAAGGCGGCCTTGTAATTGAACACATTGATGGACAGAAACTTAATAATAATTTATCCAATCTGAGAGCTGTGACGCAGAGCGAAAATTGTAGGGCTGGTAATACTGGTTGTTATAGTAAATACGCCAAGAAGGTTGTTTCCATAAATTTAAATAAAAAAGAACAAAAAACATTTCATTCGATGAATGCAGCCAGTAAGCATTTTGATATTTGTGTGGCTTCAGTACGAAAAGTCGCAGAAAATGTATATAAATCCGCGTTGTCAAAAACATATAATAAGCAGAAAATTATTTTTCATTATTGTTAGGTAATTTACTATAATCCGAGGATTTTCCAAACGGAGATAACTCTACAGCGACTGCGTGAAAGTCAATGATGTAATTATTTCCCCTTGTCAGGAAGTGTTGCGCAACACTCTTTGACAGGTAAATTTATCCAGTGCGGTATTTTTTTTAACATCCAACTGTATACACAATGCGTCACAGTCTCGCGTTTGCCAGTATTTTCATAAATCAGAGCTTAAATTCAATGTTTAAAATTCAATTCAGAATTTGTTAACTGTCTGTTACCACTACAGAGTATATTATTTTACAGGTAACAGCAGACGGTTTTCTGCACAAGGAAGTAAATAACTTCCCTTCATTTTATCACCCTTGATTTTATCAAGGTGACAGCGTCAAGAATGATTTTATCCCTGACTTTGTCAGGGACAAACTCGTATTTATCTTTTTTTTACAGACAACATCACTATTTTATTACACTTGTTCGGGTTTATGGTTCATCTGTATTTTCCACACGATCATATTTAAGAAAAAAACATTTTAAACAAGTCAAGCTGAGCTATTTCTGAACTTCCAGGTATCAGTCGGTTTATATACAATATCGTCCGAATAATATACGGGGTTTCGAAACCCAACGAAGTTGCACAACTTTCTCCGTTATCGCCCCGTCAGGGGTGGTCTTTTACCACCCAACGGGATTGATTTTGGGGAGGGGGGTGCAACTTTGTTGGACATAGAATATAACCCCGCATCTGTCTGTGTTGTCTATATGTTTGTACCGTCCTAGGATAAGTTAGAAATAAGTTATATGTTTGTACCGTCCCTAGGATAAGTTATATAATTGTAAATATAACTGCTGTAAATATGCTTCTGCTGTAAATACAATTGCTGTAAATATGCTTCTACTGTAATTTACTATGTGTTTGTACCGTCCCTAGGATAAGTTAGAATTAAGTACTAGGATAAGTTAGAATTAAGTACTAGGATAAGTTACATGTTATGTGTTGTCCCTATATGAACCTTGCTAGCATATCAAATGGTAAGCTAGGGGTTCACAAATAGGGAATGTCTCGTCGTTCGCAAACACACCCTCTGGGCTTTCTAGACTGTTATTTGACAGGTTAGGAGCTCATTGGGGGTCGTGTTTCCGCTCCTGAGTTTGGTAGCCTATCATATGATAAGCTAGAAGCTCAAGGAGATGTGATTTTTTTTAATTTTAAATATATAAAAATATATATAAATATGAATCACGAAAATATCAATAATGTGATTGATGCTATTAAAAAATTAGAAAAACAAGGATTTAATATATCACTAAATCCTGAAACCATTCTGTCTGATTTTGAATCGTTATATGAATCTAAATGCGCAGGGCGTTATATTCTTCCTGCTCAATATCGATTCATAAAGATGATTCAAAATAATTTGTATAAATCGCTGGCCAGCGTATAAGAAGCACAAATAAATGAATTTGTTCCATTGTCTCGTGCAATTGAAAAGATCAGGCTGGCATTGGCAGCCGAGTATGAAACTAAAAAGATAATAAATAATCGGATTAGAAAATTAAATTATTGTATGTCCCTTGAAAATGCTTGCATTAAAAATCCCTTAGGATTTTCAGAAGTCAGAGACGAGGAAGTAAATACCTCACCTTGATTTCGTCATTGACGCTGTCATCCTTGACGAAGTAAAATACTTGGAAGTGAAATCGAAAGTAAAAAGAAATATTACTTTTTTTACCGTCCGATTTACTAGTAAATACCCCAGAATAAAGTATTTGAAAACGCTAGCGTTTTTACTGCAATATCTTATCAAGATGATCCTGTGGAATACACGAGTGAGCATAATTCATGATTTGGTCTGGAAAACACATGATCATTGTGATATGATTCTCTTGTAGTTGTTTCAACTGTGATTCTGTCAGTAAAAAATCATCATTACCGTATTTATCAATAACTATTTTAACTTCACCTATCAACGACGTTACGCTGAATACTTTTTTGATATATTCTTCAAGTACTTGTTTGTCGTGTGTGAAACATTTCACGTGCTGATACATGCTATAATTTTTTATCATTTAATATAATTTATTGTGACAGTGACGTTGTCACTGACAGTGATGGCACTGTTATTGTTGCCGACATTACTGTCGGTGTCGTCACTGTCAGTGGAAATGTCAGAGACATTTTCATCACTGTCACTAACAATAAAATCACTGCCAGAGAGATCACTGTCACTAACAATAAAACCACTGTCAGAGAGATCACTGTCGGTGCAAATGTCAGAGACAATTTCATCATCATCATATTTTTTCGGAAATGCTTTGCATTTCTGGGAAGTCTTTGGAAAATGCTTTGTATTGAAAATCGAAGATTTTTTGGACATTATTATAATATGGTATTATTAATTGAAAATCGTTTCACGATTTGAAAATTCTTGGAGTGTAAAACACCCTAGGACTTTACCAGCAAATTAATACTAATAGTTTCATTTCTCAGGTCCAAAAGTCTACCCTGTTGGTCAGTGACTTTAAAATTCATCCTTGTCAGCGTTGGACTTAAACACTGCAGAAATACTGGATTGATTGGCTCTTGTACAATCAAAACCCCAGGTGGTTCTTCAGGAGTAAATGAATATAATATAAACCCTTGCTGGGCTTGATTTGATACTGTTGTGCCATCAATTGCGTCACACACAAGATTGACCGAGACCACTTCAGTGATATTTACGATTCCCGGAGAAATATGTCTGCCATCACTGGCTGTGGAATTGTCATGTCTGAGGATAGTTGGCGGTGGCAGTATTTTTTTGTGCTGGTCAAGTATGTCATCGAAGTACTCATCGACGATATCAGTAAAAAAAATTTTTCAAGATGACCGGGGAAACGTATCCTGGAAATTTAAAATTCGGCAACGTGGCTTCGGTCAGTGAATATGCAGCTAGAAATCTTCGTTTATCGGTCTGGCCGACGGGATCAGTGTAATCAATTATTGCCTGAACGAATCGCTGGTTAAGATATTCCATATCCGCGGCAATCTGATTTAATATCTCAATTCGTTTAATAATTTCGCTGCGTGAACTTATATCAAAAAGATGTTCTTGGAAGCGTTGCCGTAGATGCGCTAGTTGTGTTTTATGTAATTGATTAACTTCTTCAAAATATTTAATCATAATGCTTAGTGTCATAGAAGTAAAAGGATCAGAACCTACTGCTCCAGAATTCCACGAAATGATGTTCTTGTCGTAGAAGAGAAAACTCACATTCACCGGTGCACCTTTTATATTATCCAGATGTTCTTTGTATGACGGTGTAATTCCGTGATATGACTGCGCGTCAGTGATATAATCAGACTTTTTTGGTTCTGGTGGTATCGGTGGTGTCGGTGGTGGATTTTCAGGCCATCCTAATACTGTTCTGATTGAACTGTTATAAATGTCTACGGCGTAACCCGGTGAAGCGACTTCGATGATCGTTGACAACGTTGGCTCGTGAGAACTTACTGATATTTTTGCTTCTTTTCCCGTGATACGCTTTATTTGACGCTGTATTTCTTTGTTGATTTCTTCTATCTGAAAAGACCCTGTTGGTAAATGAATGACGTCCCAGTCTGGAGTACCGTCGGGGTTATTCTGATACGAAAATACAAATGAATTATCTGGCAACTGTCCGTGAAATGATGTCGACCTGATGTTGGGCCAACTGTGATATACTCGTAATTGTGCCAGTGCGATTTCTTTTGCTGGAATTGCAGTTGGAAAATTAATATTAAACTCTGGTTGCGTCGAAGATATTGTTATCATTGATGTTTTTACCGGAGCTGTATTTGCGGCTATCTCTTGAAGTATCTCCGTCATTATTTATCTTCATCGTTTTCAAATCAAAGTTCTTTGTGTTTTCGTAATCGTTGTATGCGCTGGACATCAACGTGAATTCGGAATCGGATATAACTGTATCGTCAAGGCTGGATGATATCAACGACGACAATTTCGAGTAGGTGCTTGTGGCCGCGCTGTTTAACTTTTCATACTCGTGTAATTTTGTTAGCGCACACGAGGATATTTTTTTCGCAATAATATTAGCAACTCCTGCAATTGTCGTTGATGTTGAAACTGTAATTGTAATCGCGATTACAGTTGTCACTGGTGTCAGCGCTGATAATAGCACCCCAGTAGATGCAACTACCGCGGGTACCGAATACACTATTGTGTCTAATACAGTTACACGCCGTTTGTATTTTTTTATCTTTGCTGCACATTTGTCAATAGTGTTTTTTAACTCTGACTGCCATTCGCGTACTTGATCATATCTATATTGCTGCGCACTTAATGACTCTGTCATTAGAGTTGTCGTTGATGACATTTTATTATTTTACGCGGTAACCAATCGAGGCGTTTCAGCTACAAATTCCAAACACCACCAGTAAGATGTTGCGGTTAATTTCTTGTTGCGGCTTCCAGTATAAACGTTTCTTCGGTTTCCTTGTTTAATATGATAGTCACAACCCCGGAATATTTGTCAGTGGAATGTCTCCAGGGATATGTTGTGAAGATCTCAAACTTAGCGGCACTGAATACAGACAGTCTATACACGCCAGTGGCTGTTGCTGTATATTTGATAGTATTATTTTGTTTGGACCATGTTGCGAATCCCGATGATACTGTATATACGATGTTGGTGATATGCCCAGAAGTAACTCCAGTGGGGACTTTAATCACACTGGTTTTGTTAACGATCTCAGGAATTCCCGCTACAATGTTTTGCTGTGTTTGTTGTATCAACGCGATTTGATCTGAAATACTTATATCTGTTCTAACTACACCTAACCGGGTATTAATCGCGTTGACTTCGCTGGCGTTACCAGTAAGTTTTTGTTTGATGTCAGAAAGTGTCATGTCAGCGATGAGCGGAGTGCCGAAGAATTTATCTATGACCTCATCAGTTTTTTGATAACTTCTGCGAAATCTTGTAAACGTGCCCACGTGAACATCATACTCAGCCCGCAACGTGGTTAGTTTACCGTCAATGGTGTCAACATATTGTTTGTTTGCGGCATCTTCCGGCGAAGTTGGAATCACTAACGCGGTTATTTTGTTGTTGCCGAGATTGAGTTCACCTGTCATTGTATCACCGGTCTTCGCTACACGTTCCCCTGCGACTTTTCGTGCATCATCTCGAAGCGCCGTGATTGATATTGACGAATCTCTGATTCTGCCGCAGTCAGTGAATACAACGATGTTGTCCGTGGTAGCTCCAATAACCCTGCGAATTATGTCATTCCACTTAATGTTACTGGTTTTTAGCTTGCCATGTCGATCTTGAAAAATTACAACCTCATCTGGGTCTATTCCGGTTAGATTTAAAAGATTATCGATTTCATCTTTGGTCGCATACTTTGATAAATCGATATCTTTTTTTCTTCCTTTGTTCTGCTTGATCTTCCGTAAATATCAACCATTATTAGTTATGTGGTTGTTTAAATTTGGAAATCACATCTGTGATTTCAACGTGCATTCATGCACGACTTTGTGAGGAGAAATCTTTGATTTCGAGATTGCATCAAGAACATTTAATACTTCACGGCCACATATCGGAGGATCGGTCAGTGTTTGTGTTGGTAACGTTGAATACCAAACTTTCCCTGTCAGGGGGATGTTTTTTTGTATATCGAAGAAACTCAATTGGCGGTGCTAGCCCGTACGAATCAAAATAGATAATTCCACGTGTATCGATCGCGTAAGCAACCCAGTGAGTTCCTGGACCATCATTGTTATCAAGATTAATAATTCCGGTTTCTGGATTATTCGGGCGTGCTGGTAATTGATCTCGCATAAAGACGCCTCTGAAGTTCTTTACATTTAATTGTTTAACAGCATCAAGCAAATCAAAATTAGAAGCTGGAAGCTTCAACATTGGTGTGAAAACACTTTGTGTTTTTACGCTAGCGTTTTTCAAAACACTTTGTGTTTTTAGAACCGTTTTGGGTACCATGATGGAGGATTTCCTGGAAGTTTTAGACCGCGTCCCTTTTTTTTGTATCCATTTCCTGTTGCTTTCTTTAGAACCATTCTAGCAGCTGTTCCAACAGCACCTAACGCGGCTGCTTTTGCGACTGCGGGATCAGCAGCAGCTATCAGTGCTGGTATCGCGGCGAGAAGAGGAAATATACCGCCGGTTTTAACCATATCTTTGACAGCTGCAGGAGAGAAATCAAGTTGAGTTCCAGTCGTTGCTTGATTTGCTTTATTGAAATGTTTTAGTTGGGTTTTAGTTAATGACAGTTTGTTTGGACCGCCCATTAGCTGATCGTGTTTTAGTGTTATTTTTGTCCAACATGTGCTCGCGTTCTTCGATTGTAATTTCTTCACCTGACCAGGAGTCAGAGTGACATTAACATGACTGTATGACATTTTATTTAATACGAGATTGATCTAATTGTTTACATATTGCTGCTAGCAATGTTACATATTTTCCACTGGGGCATCAAGGACTCTCATTCGTCCAAAGAGTATGACCGCGATTGCTCTGTAAGGGTTACCTGAGTTTACGTTAGCTCTGAGGTGTAAATCAACAACAGATTGTTTAGCTAAATCAAGATGCTCCAACGAAAAGTAATAAATCGGATATATACTCGTAAAATCCAACTGTGATATTTGCAAACCAGTATCAATATTTTGATCACGTGTGATATACATGTGCTACATTATTAGTGCCAAAATTCAATATTATATCCCCGGATGGTTCTTGATGTCCGTTTATTCGCAAGGATACTGCAGTGATACCAAGTTGATCAAATATCATATGAGAACGTTCTTGATTGTTTAATCGTAAATTAAGTTGAAACGCAACAAAGACATGTCTTGGTGCCGCAACACCTTGCTGTGATGATATATGCCACGTGAATAGCCCATCAACATAATTTTGATTAACGTCAGTGGTTGTTGTTAGCCACGACAGTATTGATTTACCACCTTGATCCATAAAAGAAATTAACCGCTTTCTTCAGCGAGTGACGGAGTCATCACCGGCATCCACAGAGCAAGTCTTTTTATATTTACTTTACCGTCAGCAGCGCCAGCTGCTCGCCAGATAGCATCATTGTCATCACCTTTTCTCACAAGTACAACTGTGTGTTTGGCTCCAAAAATGGCCTTTCTGACATTTCTACAAAATCCAAAGATGTGAGACAGTGGAATCGCACATGAAAATTCTCTATTATCACCTTTCAACATTAATTTTCGTGTTCCAAACCCTAAGTTGTATTCAGGGTTGGGAAAGGATAAATTTTCCACATCGACATTAGCATTTTTGGCATTGTTTTGTGGTCGCCTTACGATGCTAGGTCTTCCATGAGGAAAGTTAGAATTGTCTTTGGCGAACATCATAGTTGAACCAGCTGATCTAGTGTAATCATCTGAATATCTTGCCAGCCCAATAACTGTCGTAGCAACATCAACATTATCTTGAATTGTCTCAATTTCTCTGCCGTCTATGAGATATCTGGCGCTGGAAAATAGTGCCATGATGCCATTATTTACAAAGCCAACTTGGACATCAGCTGCATATGGTGTATTAGCGACATTTTTTACGATTTCACCTGTAACTTCAATAAATGCTTCCGCGGGCAAGAAATATCTACTTGTATCCTGCACTTGTAATTCAATTCTGCCCCGCTGATTTGGTTCTCGTGCTTCATAAGAATAGTACTGATAATTGCGCACAGACTCATCCTTGAGTACTGGTGCATCCATATCGTAAGCTGGATCAGACACGCGTTTAAACATTTTATAGTAAATCACAGTCATCTAAAACGAAAACCACTTCCTGATATCATACTTGTATTTATTGGTTGATCCAGTATCTCTGCTAGTTTTTTATTTGCAGCTTGATTTATTACTTTACTGATATCTGCAGGCATCTCTGCGGTGGCTGGTAATTTGACTGGTCTGCGTAATCGCGCTAATCTTTCCTTGATTGCAGTAAATGCCTTGTTGGCAATATTACCGATAGCACCAGGAGCTTTATCTTTAATAACATCAATAGCTTTCATTGATAGTTGTTTTGCAATCGGCGCTGCCTTGGGTGCTAGTCTTCTGAATAAACCTTGAATAACATCACCTAGTCCGTCTCCGTAAATTGCTCTATAAACAGGTAGTCGTGAATTTATTACCCTGACCACGACGGGTCCACGGTGAGCGTTATGTATGATCATTATTATTTATTTTTTTATCTAACTCGATGATTTCAGTCAATGATTTCATCGATAAGTTCTCGATACGCGTGAACATCCATGATACCACCCTGAAATAATCGCTGACAGATATCAGCTGCTTCATTAATTATTTCTGGTGAGTTATTTCCAGCTCGTCTGCCTCCGATGAGAACTTCTAATCGTGATACATCATTGATGATATTATCAGGACAAGTAATGTGACCACCAAGACCACTACCAGTAGCTTCATAGAGGCCAAGATCTTCGAGAACATCATCATCTTTTTCATCTGGACGATCCTCCAATGGCGGTGAATAGGGGGGAGGTGGAAGTCCTTGTCGTCTACTTTTGTCAATCTCCTGCATTGCATTTATAAGTTTTGCAAATTTTGAATCGTTAGATTTGACCGTTTTCTTGTCGTAGTATACACGATACGCCCATTTAACAAAATTTGTATCATTCGTGAACTCATATTTCTTGTTTAAAACGTTTTCTTTGCTATATAAACCAGCTAATATCACTTCAGGTAATTTTTCTTCTGGTGTGTTTTTAAGGGTTTTAATAAAACCCGGATCAAATTTTGCAGTTAGTTCAACAATTTCCTTTGCTGCTTTGGGCGCAGCAGCTTTGGCGACTTCAGTACCTTCTTTAGCGGTGGGTGGAGGTTGAGCTATATCAGTTGGAAGTTTTTGTAAAATCTTTTTTGTTTGTTTAGTTCTCGCAATTTTTTCAGTTTGCTCAGCGGTTTGTTTTAGTGTTAGAAGAATACCTTTTTTCTTTCCTCTTCCGTAATATCTCCCAATAAAGCTCTTTCAGTGACCGCCACAGCCTTTTCAGTAGCTGTTGTAACGGGTTTAAATAACTGTTCTGTACCTATAGCAAATTGAACTTGTGCTTGCTGTCGTTGTTGAAGTTTTTCTCTAAAACGATCGCGGACAGGAAGAAATTTTTTAATTGCTTCTAATCGCTCTCGCACTAATCTAACACTATATGCTTCTCCGATATTTGACATTATTATTGATTTTATAATTTTTTAATTCACAGAAATCCTTTAGGATTAGAAATACTTTGTATTAAAAATGCTTGCATTTTGAGCAGCAGAGAGACTGAAACAACACCGAATGTTTCGTCTAGTAGACCCTTGTATCGAGAAGTAGTTATATAGGTAGATATTTTTCATGAGATAACCCTTCTGGTCAGCGAAGAAAGCCTATTTACCAGTGTTTTCTGACTAGAAGGGTTTATTTTGTGAAGACAATACTTCTGTCAAGAGTGTTTTCGATAGAAGGTTCTGTTTGACGAAATAGTTGGCGGGCTCAGTCTCTCTGCTGCTTATCCATATATATTATAACATGAGTTTATATTGCTTACGCTGTAGAGTTAAAACTCCAACTACTGATTTAACTACGGTTACAACAAAAAATAAAAAAATAGCGTATGGTGGAAAATGTTCTGTGTGCGGTAGAAAAAAATTTTCGTTTTTACCTAATAGGCGCGGTGGTGATATTGCTAATTTGATGTCAAAGTTTCCAGGTACTCCATGGGCTAAATACAGCGGAGAAAAACATCTACCAGGATATAATTATTGCGGTCCTGGTACCAGACTTGATATCAGACTTGATAATCAAGATCAACCAAAACCAGGCGAGGAACCAATAAACGCTATTGATCGAGCTTGTCACGCTCATGATGTAGCTTATAAAAGTAAAAATCTACAAGATAGACATATTGCGGATGTGAAATTAATTCACGCGCTAGATTCTATAAAAAATAAAAATATCAAAGAAAAGTTAGCTAATTGGTTGGTAAGATCTGCGATGAAAAAAGTAAACTCGTATTAGGGTCTGGTAATATATAATGGAATTAATTTATTATTCACCAAGACGATACTGGAGAGGCAGAGCAGCAATTAGTAAACTTGCTGATGCAGCAGCGGTTAAACATTCTACTGCTAAAACGTGGTTATCCAAACAAGGAATATGGCAAATTTATCTACCACCACCGAAACGAATTCAGTACGCGTATTTCGATGTCAGTGTTCCTAATGAAGTTCATCAAACTGATATTCTGTTTTTACCACATGATAATGTACGTAGAAAAACGTACAAGTACGCGTTAACCGTAGTTGATGTTACAAGTAGATATAAAGAGGTAGAGCCGCTATCAATGAAAACATCATCTGAAGTAGCCGATGCATTTGAACGAATTTATCAACGAGGTGGTCTGCGATGGCCACAATTATTACAGGTTGATCCTGGTAAGGAATTTCTTGGTCCAGTATCATCGTTGATGAAACAACATAACAACATAATACCAAAATACGACGAGGGCATACTGCAATTCACCGTGTTCAGGCAATTGTTGAGCGATTTAATCGAACACTCGCTGAGCGGTTATTTGGATATCAATACGGGAAGGAATTTATTCAAGATAAAAGATCTCGCGAATGGGTTGCAAGATTATCAAGCGTGATAGCTGCATTAAATAATGAGATTACACGAGCAACCAACATGAAACCCATTAATGCAATTACAAAAAAAATATACCAACACAACGAAAAGATATTGAAAAACAAAAAATATTGGGTGATGTTACAGTTAGATATTTATATGAGCCTGGTGAACTTGAAGGTGGTAAAAAAAGATCGACTGATCCTATTTGGAGTGTTACCACACACAAAATACCCACCGTGACAAGATCCTCAGGTAGACCTGCAATCTACAGATTAGATTCGGCTGCTCCTCAACGTGGATTTACACCTGAACAACTACAAAAAATCCCCGAGGATACACAACTACTACCGCGATCACTTAACTAGCACCCAAGGCGCTGGCGCCTCTACGTCGATTACATTCGAGACAGGTCAGCATCACATTTTCCCGTGTATGACCGCGACTATTATCTTTTCTATCTACGGTAAATTGTCTTGAATCATTACTCGAATACCTCCACAACATTATACAATTGCAACTTGCGCAATGATTATTCTGCTGCTGTTTTAACTCAATAATAAATTCAACATCAAGATCAAAGTCACGTTTATTTTTTTTATCAGATTGTTTGTATCCGATTAATTTTTTTCTTATTATATCATCATCGATGATGTTAAATTTATCAACGATTTCAGGAATTATAATTCTACGTAATTGAGATATCTTTCTGACCCTCGATACCGCTAAATAAGTTAAATTTGACCACTCGACGTGATCGTCTACAATCCAAACTCGTGTATCAGAAATAGTTAATCCCTGAGACGAGTGGATCGTCATAGCGTATCCCAATACCCACGGAGATTTGTCAGCGTGTAATGCATCTTCGACTACACTGATATCAACGGCGACAATATCATTTAATACGAGATTCTGTTTCTCAGTCTGTCCCGGAATATCAACATTAATATTCTGTTTTCGTGTATCTGATGGTCTATAACATAACGGTACGGGTAATTCTGAATATTTTTCTTTATGCAGCTGAAATAACTGCTGTTGTAAAGCGTCTCGGATTATTTTTCTGCTTGCTACTATCAAATCGTTGGGTCTCCATAAATTTAAAAAATTACTCATTTAGGTCTCTGAGATTATTCCGCGTATTATTTCACACTGAATTTTGTTTGATTGTAATCTGATTAATTTTTTAAACTCCTTTAAATTTGCATCGAGAGCTCTATGATCATCATCTATTTCTTCGTAATAATCAACGAAATGTTTTAACCAATCATGTGGAGATGGTCCAACAAAAGGCGGCGGCTGACCATGATCGCCACACATTATTATAGCGGTATTTTTCGTCAGCAACCAATCAAGAAACGTTTTTAATGTATCCAATGACACCGTGCATATCTCGTCCCAAATAATTATTTTTAGGTATATATTTTTCTCCCATTCGTTCAGGAGTCCATGTATCCCCGCGCCATCGAAAGAAACTATGATACGTGCACGATTGTACTTGCCGTTGTTTCATCTCGCGTGCAAGTCTATGTGTGGGTATCAGCACGATCATGTCTGAATTTCTAAAAACATTAATTGCTCGAGTCGTTTTGCCGCATCCACCAGGTCCATTGAGATATACTGTCTTATATCTAGTTACTGGATCACTCAACGATGGCGCTTTCGACATTTCTGATATTTTATTACACTTACTATAAAAATCTCTCATTGGAACATCTGCTGATTCTGTGTAATTGTGTAATAGTTCTTTTTTTATTCTCCACGAACTCCATCGTTCATCATTACTTGTAAATTTCATAACAGATTCTAAATATTTACTCGAAATATAAAACGAATCTGTTGCGACTCTGACTGCGGTCTCAGGAAATCTATTAATCACCGATAATAAATTTATAGAAACATAAGCCAGCATGGAAGATCTTAGATGAATATACTGTGGGGAGACGTCATTTATGTAACTAACGATCGTGCCCAATTTTGTTCCGTCGGATAAATAAACACTTTCTCGATTTACAAATATATTTCTCGCTGTTGTATCAGCGATTATAAAATCGTACTCGGCATCATCTAGAATTAATCGTGCGTGATGTCTTCTATGATCATATGCACCACCTTGAGTAAATTTACCTATAATTTTTCTACCGAGATCTTTTGCGGTTTTAAGTTTAATCTCGAGAGTTTTAGGAGCTTCTTTGATAATATCATCTTCGGAAACATCAGGACATTTTTCCTTAAACTCGCTAATAACTTCATCAGCGCTGATAGAATCTGGCATGGGCAACCAAACTTCGGTCTGTGCGTGATATGATATAATTGCCTCACTGACAACCAACGATGTCAGTATCGCACAATCTAGCATATATCGTAATAAAACTATAGGAACCCAGCGTTTTTCACAAAAATGTCTGCCAAACCAAACATAACACATCTTGTGAAGATTTTCATTAAATTCGAATGATTCAACACAAGCAAATCCAGTCAGATCAAAATCAGGTAATGGTCCATTAATTGCCACTCGCGTCATCTCGTTTGTAGGGTGACCAAATCTTTTAAAGTACACAGAACAATCTCCGTATCCTAGAAAACTTCCCGGATAACATGCAACCATATCAACCGAAATGACATCATTGTAATTATATTTGGTATTCTACAATCCGCCATATCCGTACTCGACGCAACTTGCGCGTATATCCTCGAGTAAATCAAATCGTGTTGGTTTCCATGAATTTCTTTCTCTAGCGAAATGAGCCGCAACAGACGGAACGGTAAAACAGTTAGTAATTTGTCAGTATTTTCCATGGAGTGCTTGCACTCTAAAAACTTTTCCGCGAGATTTTTCATCTCGTCATGGAGAGATTCTGTTCGATATATTTCACCATTTGGTCTGACAAACTGATCAAATTCACCTTCCTCATTACTTTTAAATAACCATACTGATACAGGATCGTTTTTACTTATTTCGTTAATAAAATCAAACATGTCTGCCCCCATATCTGTGTGTAAAATCTAACAGTTCGATCATGCGGAAATATTGTTACTGCGCTGGTCCATGCATGCGCGTTATGATCAATAATATTTATTGAAGCTCCTTTCGATTTATATTTGGATTCGTACAGTACTCCCGTTATTGTCGCTACGGTTATAGGAAATTTTAATATTTTTCCTAATTCAGGAACATCTTTTACTGTAGCACCGGTATCCTTAACTGAATCAGCCCACGAGTTTATTTTTTTTACGTCTTAAATTAGTTAATCCATTTCCACGCATCGCGTTTGTAAAGTGTTCTATTACTCGTTCGGCTACACAATTTAACCTTGAAAATTTCATGGGTGGCAGTTTATCAACGTTGGATTTTTTATTTATCTCATAGATTCCATAAATAACTGCTATTACAGGATACGCTCGCTCATAATACGGTTTATCAATACCCGTCAATAGACCCGGTCTGGAATTTTTACTTAATATGGCAATTTTATTATTACCAATGACAGGATCATATTTGTCACGAATAATCCAACTACCTGTTTCTGTTAGTACAATAAATTTTACTCTGAAGAAATATTTTTGATTGCCCTCGTATTCAGCGATGTAGTTAATGATAGTTGCCGCTCGCTTGTCATTCATTGTGGCGTCCTTGACAGTATTGCGAATAATCTTGAACGTTGACCATGTATGAGATGCACCATCCGTGTAAAATTCTTTCTTGGCGTCGTGAATTTTCGAGATCAAACTTTTATTTTTCGGATCAACCAGATCTCGTACTGGTAAGTCAGAAGATAATCTGTCGAGGTTGAATTTATACTTAACAGGCCTAGTTTGGGATAATTTCTCAAACTAGTTCATATAATTAAAACAAATATTTAAATAAAAAATATTATATGTACAATGTCTCAATGCAGATGGTTGATGATCGGTTCAGTAAATCGATGTAACAAATCCTGTAGCGGTGAATTTTGTTGGATGCACTTACAAAATATACGACGAGAAGTCTAGGACCAATACCGTGTCTGTGATGTGGTGTTGGGGTACGAGGCAAAATAGAATGATGTGGAAAGTGCGGTGGAAAACGGTTCAGAGATATTATGACAAAAAAAAATAATAATGGTGAAAACGCTATAAAATCCGTGGAGGATTATATATCAAGATTTCAGACAATGATTTAAACAAATAATATTATTGTATAAATGGAGCAAAATATATTTGTCCCACATCCCACAATAACAAACTATGAATCAGATATTAATGGTGTCATCAGACACTGCAGGTTGAAGAAACCAGTTGGTAATGTTTCTAATACTGGCTATCTAAGGTTCAACGCTGGAGGAGAAAAGCCCTATCTATGTCACCGTTTCGTATTCGAATGTCACAAGGGGTTGATCAAAGACGGTCTTGTCATCGATCATATTGACGGGGATCCTCAGAACAATAGTTTATCCAACCTTCGAGTTGTCACACAAAGCGAGAATTCTGCACTTGGTAATACTGGAAGATGTAAAACAATCGGAAAGAGGGTAGTAATGTCTACAAACATAGAAACCGGTGAAGAAATTACATTTCAGTCTATGAACGCGGCTGCGAAATACTTTAATATTAATCCGCGTTTGGTACAATTTATCGCAGAAAATATAACCAGATCTTCTTTCTCAAAAAAATGTAAGCAGAAAATCAGCTTCCAATATTGTTAACTATCATCACCACATTATTTAGTATTTGGGTCTATAGTATACGAGCAGACTACTTACCTGAAGGGGGATAACTCCGTTGAGCATATTCATGTAACTGAGTTACTTCCCCTTGACCGTGTTCATTGTGTAATAGCAGATCCTCTGCAGGGGAAAACCCAAGAAAAATCCCCCAATCATGGGTTTTTCCAGGTTTCTCCACTATATATACTGGCCTCATACGCTGTGTTTTGCCTCTAAACTTGCTAGTGTGCGCTGGCAGACTAGGAGTTATGAAGTTGTACTGGCTTTATATGTATCCCTGAACTTGCTAGGCTGCGGTGGCAGACTAGGAGTTATGGGATTTCTTGTGCCCGTTGAACTTTGGTAGAATGCGGTGGCAAGCTATGAGTTCTGGGTTGTAAATATACGTTCTGTGTGTCCTCTAAACTTAGTAGAATGCGGTGGTAATCTACGAGTTTAATGAGGATTATCTTTACCCTCTTGGGTCTCTAGTCCGTTGTTTGACGGGTTAGGGGCTCTCACAGGCGGTAGTGTTTCGTATACCCGTTTAACTTGATAGAATGCGGTGGCAATCTACGAGTTCTGGGTTGTAAATATATGTTGTGTTCTGTGTATCCTGTAAACTTAGTAGAATGCGGTGGCAATCTGCGAGTTTAATGAGGCTGTTGTTGTGCCATCCCGACGAACTCGCTATGGGATAATGTTTTTTATTTTAAAGATTTATATATTATATAGTGAACCATGAAAATATCAAAGACATTATTTCTGCTATCAAAAAACTTGAAAAAAACGGAATTAATATATCTGATGAACTAAATCCTGAAAAAATAATATCTGATTTTGAAACGTTAGAAGAGCTTAAGAATGAAAATAAGTACGTTCTATCATCTCAATATAAGTTCATAAAGCGGATTCAGGCAGCTCTGTTTCAATCACTGGCTATGGTGAGCGATGATCAAGTAAATAAATTTGTTCCTCTTTCTGGTACCGTAGAAAAGGTCAGATTGGGATTATCCAGCGAGTACGAAACGAATAAAACAATCAGTACCCGCATAAGATACTTAAGAAAAATGATGTCAGCAGATAACGACCAAAGCAACCCTGTCTAAAATATCATATATTTATTCTGAGATTATATTTAATCTGAAATATTTTATTTTTTTCTGAAATATTTTATTTATTCTGAAATATTTTATTTTTTCTGAGATTATATTTATTCTGAAATATTTTATTTTTTCTGAAACTGATGGGTTAGTTGGTACACAGAATCATGCAAATCAATCAAATTTATAACTCTGATGGGTTAGTTGGTACTCAGATTTATTATTTATTTTCTGAATTAGCTTGATTCTCTAATTGATTTTAATTGAATAAAATACCAAAACCAGTAAAAACCAGTAAAAATTACAAAAAATCGGTAAAATTAGCTCAAATATCAGTAAAATTAACTCAAATATCAGTAAAATTACCTCAAAAAATATGTAATTTTTTTTTACTGATTTACTGGTTTTGATATTTTATTGAATTAAAATCAATTAGCGAATCAGGCAACTTTACCCGACGATCTAATAGACAAAATCACCCAAGATGGGTAAAATACCCCTCAGAAACACGAAATTTGTTGATTTTTCACTGAAATTCAGAAAAAATAAAATATTTCTGATAAAATAAATTATTTCTGGTAAAATAAAATAAAATATTTCTGATAAAATAAATTATTTCTGATAAAATAAAATAAAATATTTCTGATAAAATAAAATAAAATAAAATATTTCTGATCCACTCCTTATTTTATTTATTCTGGAATATTATTTTTTTAAGTTGATCGACTTTAATACAGGAGTGTGAATAATTTATAATCTGATCTCTGCTACAAATGATCTCGATAATACGTTTTTGACGGAGCTCATCTAACTGTTCTTGTGTTAATAAGAAATCCTCACTTCCGTATTCATCAATAACTAAATTAACGTTAAATTGTTCTGTGTTTTGTGAAAACGCTGTTCTGATGACATTTTCAAGTACTTCTTTGTCGTGTATAAACACCTTCACGTGCTGGTACATTATATAATATTTACTTGATTAATTAAGATTTCACATACAGATTTATTACAAGCTCTTCTCCACGTATGTCAATTAAGCGATTAAGGTGGTCTGTGAGCTTAAAATTTATTCGTGTTAACATATTATTGTGACACCGCAGATACACGGGATTAGTTGGTTCTTGCACGATTAAACTTCCAGGGGAAACTTGTGGTGTAAATGTATATAAATTATATCCTTGTTGAGCCTGATTTGATTTTCCGAGATCTATTTGATAGCTGCCATCGACTACGTCACAAACCAGATTGACCACGATCGTGCTGGTTATATTAACGATTCCCGGAGATACGTGTCTGCCGCCGCCATGTGGATCATTATTATGTCTGAGAACAGTTGGATGTGGTGCTAGTTTTCTCCACGCATCGAGTATTTTTGGAAAATATTCATCAATGACATCATTGACAGATTTTCTTTATCCATCTGGATTATAATCAGGAAACTTAAACGTTGCAATGTCAGCTTCGGGTATTTTGTATTTGGTTGCAAAAAACCTTCTATGATCGCCTGATGATTCAAAAACCAGGTTTATGATTCTGTTATGAAAATATTCAATAGTATCAGCTATATTATTTAAAATTTCTACTCGTTTAATAATTTCTTCACGCGTAGATGTCAAATCAGACAAATATTCTCGAAAACTATCACGTAAATTGTCTAGTTGTTCTTTATGCTCTGAATTTATGATACTAATGACATTACTGATATTTATATCGTAAAATGAATTACCACCATCAACTTTGTGTAAGAGCCAATAGTACTCACCAATATTATTGACACGAAATTGATCCCGTTTATCCCATACACGTTTTTCTATGTTCCACCAGAAACTTGTATAATTCATTTTAATATTATGATGAAAACTTTTCGATGATGTAAAATCATCCCGAGTTGGTTCTGGTGGTCCTTCATACACCGGGGGAACATCCGGCCAACCTAGCACGGATCTTATCGTGGATTGATAAATATCAACGACATAATCAGGAGAATGTATTTCAACCGTCGAGGACAGCGTCGGTTCATGAACGTTGATTGATATTTTTGCTTCTTTTCCGGTTATTGATTTTATTCTACGTTGAAATTCCTCATTGATATCTTCAATCTCATAACTACCAGTGGGTATTCCAACATCTATCCAGTCAGGAGTACCATCTGGTTTGTTCTTGTTAGCAAATACAAGTGAATTATTTGCTGGTGTACCATTAAATGATTTTGATCTGATATTTGGCCAGCTGTAATATACTCGTAATTGAGCTAATGCTATTTCCTTTACTGGAATTGCAGTAGGAAAGTTAATACTAAATTCAGGATCAGATGAACTTACCGAGATCATCGTTATCTTTGGCGGAGTTGTGTTAGTCACGATCTGCTGGAGTAATTCTGTCATTATTAATACTTGCATCTTTAATACTGATACATTCATGATATATTTTAGTCATCATTGAAAACTCGAAATCAGATATAATTCCATCACTGAGACTAGCTGATAACAACGAGGACAATTTCGAGTATGCTACCGTCGCTGTGTGTAATTTTATTATGTAATCGGATAATTTTTCGTTCGTGCAAGTACATATTTTTTTGGCGATGATATTAAGCACACCTGCAATAGTTGTTGCTGCTGAAATACAAATAGTTACGGCTACTGGTGCCATCATTGTCACCGCTGATAATATTACACCAGTTCCAGGAACAACAGCGGATACTGAATAAACAATCACATCAACGATAACAAATCGTCGTCGATATTTTTTTTACTTTTACTGTATATTGTTCGACTTGATCTTTTAGCGCCGCCTGCCATTCACGCGCTTGACTGTATCTGTATTGTGCACCGTCCATATATTTTTATGCAGTAACCAATTGAGATGTTTCAGCTACAAATTCCAAACACCACCAGTAAGATGTTGCGTTTAATGTCTTATCAGCTGCTTCCAGCATAAATATTTCTTCGGTTCCGCTATTTAATATAACAGACAGAACCCCGGAAAACCTATCCGTTGAATGACGCCATAGATACGTTGTAAATATTTCAAATTTTGCAGCACTGAACACGGACAGCCTGTACACGCCAGTGACTGTTGCGGTATATTTGATAGTTTTATCTTGCTGCGACCATGTTGCAAATCCCGATGATACTGTGTATACGATGTTTGTGATATGTCCGGGAGTTATTCCAGCTGAAATTTTAATCAGACCGGTTTTGTTAACGATCTCAGGAATCCCCGCTACGACGTCTTGCTGTGTTTGTTCGATCGTGTCAATGTTGTTCTTGATATCTTGCTGTGTTTGTTTGATCGTGTCTAGGTTAGTTTTGATATCAACGAGTTTTATGTCAATGTTGTGCGGAGTGCCGAATAATTCTTCTGCGGTTCTTTGATGGTTTCTGCGAAATCTTGCAAAAGCGCCCACGTGAACGTCATACTCAGCCCGCAGCGTGGATAATTTACCATCTACGTTGTCGACGTATTTTTTTTTGTTGCTGCGTCTTCGTCGGATGTTGGATCTCTTAAAACTACTATCTTATTTCCGTTCATGCTAAGTTCACCCGTCATTGTGTCACCGGTGTTTCTCACACGATTAGCAACGCTTCTTGCAATTTCATCTCTGATGGTTGCAAACGACATACTTGAATCCCTGATTCTGCCTTGTCAGTAAACACAGGAATATTATCTGTAACTGCACCGAGTACTCGTCGAACTATATCATTCCATCTGATATTGCTCGTTTTTAGTTTACCATATCGATCTTGAAAAATAACAACTTCATCTGGGTCAACTCCAGCCAGGTTCATGATATCAGCAAGTTCATCTTTAGTCGCATACTTCGACAGATCAACATCGCCGGATTTTCTCTTAACGCGGTAAGATCTTCTTCCGTAAATATCAACCATTATAATAAGACCTGTTGTTTAAAACGTTTTACGCGCAACGAATCGGTTGCTTGTATAATCATGCACGACTTTATGTGGCGGTTTGGATGATTTTGAAATAGCGTTAAGTACATTAATTACTTCACGGCCACATATTGGCGGATCTGTCATTGTTTGTGTGGGTAGCGTTGAATACCAAACTTTTGAACCAGAGGTTCTTGCGTGGAGTGGTGCGACAAACTTGATAAATTCAACGGGTGGAGCTAACCCGTACGAATCAAAATAAACGATTCCACGTGGATCAACCGCGTATGATACCCAATGAGTACCGGGTCCTGAATTCGAGTCTAGATTAATAATACCTGTTTCAAGTTTATTCGGTTGTTTTGGTAATTGATCTCGCATAAAAAACACCTCTGAAGTTTTTTATTTTTAAATTTTTAGCAACATCAAGTAAATCAAAATTTGATGCTGGAACATCTAACGTGGAAGCCTCAGACCTCTTCCCCAACGAGATCCTGGTAATCTTAGACCGCGTCCCTTTTTTTGTATCCATTTCCAGTTGCTTTCTTTAGAGCCATTCCAGCAGCTGTTCGAACAGCACCTAACGCGGCTGCTTTTGCTACGGCTGGAGCAGCATCAGCTATTAACGCTGGAATAGCCGCAAGAAGTGGAAATATACCACCCGTTTTAACCATGTCCTTGATGGCGCTCGGAGAAAGATGAAATTGAACTCCAGTTTTTGATTCTAGGGCTTTATTGAAATATTTAATCTGATTATTTGTCAACGATAATTTGTCTGGACCATCACCAATCTGATCTCGTTTTAGTGACATTTTAGTTCCGCATTTGTTGGCGTTTTTTGATTGAAGCTTTTTTACCTGACCAGGAGTCAGAGTAGCATTAACATGACCATACGACATTTTTATATAAAATATATTTTTCTAAATAACACGATTAAATATTTTCCACTGGTGCATCAACGACCCTCATCCGACCACTACCACCTTCAAGTAACATGGCTTTATCGATAAGTATGACCGCGATTGCTCTGTAAGGACCATAAACAACTGGTGGACCAGCCGCGATTTCTGGCAGGGCATTAACACGAGCTCGAAAGTGTATATCAACGACAGATTGTTTGGATAAATCAAGATGTTCTAGTGAAAAATAATAAATCGGATATAGATTTGTAAAATCTAGTTGTGATATTTGCAAATCAGTATCTATATTTTGATCACGTCCCATGAATGACATTAAACGATGATATACACGCGCTACGTGATTTTGATCAAAATTTAACAATATATCTTCAGCTGGTTCTTGATGTCCATTTATCCGTAAGGAAACTTCATTAACTCCAAGTTTGTCAAATATCATATGTGAACGTTCTTGATTATTTGTCCGAGCATTATCTTGCAGCGCAATAAAAATATGTCGCGGTGCAGAAACACCTTGCTGTGATGCTATATGCCATGTAAATAAACCAAAAACAGAACTCTGAATAGCATCTGTGGTTACTGTTAACCATGATAGTAATGATTTACCACCCTGATCCATAAAAGAAAGTGATTTTTGTTCCTCAGTAATTGATGGAGTCATTACTGGCATCCACAGTGAAAGTTTTGATATATTCACTTTACCATCAGCAACACCAGCACCTCGCCAGACTGCATCATTATCATCACCTTTTCTTACCAGCACAATTATGTGTTTAGCTCCAAAGATGACCTTTCTAACATTTCTACAAAATCCAAAGATGTGAGACAGTGGAATTGCACATGAAAAATTTCTATCATTTCTTGATAGCGCTGATCGACGTGCTGCAAACCCTAAGTTGCAAGTCGCATTAACACTTTTTATAATATCAAAATTAGCACCTGGTCTGTCTGTGTGCTCAAAGTCAGCCGGTTGTGGATCAACTTAAGTATTTTTTGGTGTCAGTAATTTAGTATACTGAACATGATCAGCGTGGTTAGTAATATCCTTAGCAAACATCACTGTTGGACCGGCTGATCTTGTAAAGTCGTCAGAATATCTCGCTAGACCAATTATTGTTGTAGCAACATCAACATCCTTCTGAATCGATTCAATATTTTTTCCATCAATCATGTATGTGGCGCTATCAAACAACGCCATAATCCCGTTGTTGACAAAACCAACACGCAAATTAGCAGCATATGGCGCATTAGCTACAACATTCGTTACAAGTCTACCTTCTACTTCCATAAAGGCCTCAGCGGGTAAGAAATATCTACTTGTATCATGAACATGTAAATCTATTCTCCCCCGCTGATTTGGTTGTATTGCGTCATAAGAATAAAACTGAAAATCACGTACAGATTTATACTTAAGGACAGGTGCCTCCATATCAAATGCTGGGTCTGATTCGCGCTTGAACATTTTTATTATAATTACCATTTTTCAAATGACGATCTAAATCATCGTCGACGAAGACCGCTTCCTATTAAATTTGCTGTTATATTTTTTTCTGCTTCTTCAGATATCGCCGCTAGTTTTTGATTTGCAGCCTGATTTAGTATTTTACTTACGTCTTCTGGCATCACCTCAGTACGTGGTAATTTTACCGGTTGTTGTTTTCGTCGCAATAATCGTGCTAGTCTTTCTTTGATTGCCGAGAAACCTTACCAGCAACATTGACAATTGCTCCAGGAGTTTTATCACGAACAATATCGATAGCTTTCATCGATAATTGTTTTGCAACAGATACTGCTTTTGGAGCTATCCTTGTAAATAATCCCTGAATAACATCACCAAGTCCGTCTCCGTAAGTAGCTCTGTAGATTGGTAATCGTGAGTTTACAGCTCTGACCTGCACGGGTTTACGATGATTATCATGTATGATCATCTTATTTAATTTGCTATTTATCTAACAACTAGTCATCAACAAGTTCATCGATAAGTTCTCGGTAAACGCCGATATCCACGATACCACCTTGAAATAATCGCCGACAAATATCAGATCCTTCATTAATTATTTCTGGTGAATTATTTCTGGCACGTTTTCCTCCTATGAGAATTTGTAACCGTGACACATCATTAATAATATTATCAGGACATAAACCAGATCCTGTTTTAGGTTCTTCTTGAGGTGTTTTAAATACTGGTGGTTGCATTGACTCAGTGGTGACCGGGGAGTCACTTTTTCGAAATCCACGTGGTAATTCTACCGGTGAATATGTCATTGCCGGCGCAGAATTTTTTTTACGTTGTAAAGGTGGAGGAAGTTGATACTGGGATAGTTGTTCTTGTTGTTTCAGTCTCTCTCTATAAAGTCTTTTTACTTCTTCATCAATAATTTCATATTTTTGACCTCTAGCTTGTTTTTTGTTATAATATACGCAATATATATATCTAATAATATTATCATCACTTACTTTTTCATGACGAGGTTTAAAAATACTAGATTTATTAAATATAATATTTAATATTACCTCGGGTAATTGTTCTGTTTAGTATTTCTAATTTCTTCAACAACTCCTTCTTTGAATTTTGCAATCAATTCTGCGTTTACTTCTACTAGTTCGGGTTCAGGTGTATGTTCTTTGTGCACGTCGGCGACTTCAGCACGAAGTTTTCCAATTTCTTCAAGTATTTCCTCACCAACAGGTGGAGGTTGAGCCGCAGTTATTTCCCTAGCTATGCCAGGTGGAAGATCTCGTAAAATCTTCTTTGTCTGTTTAGTTCTTCTTGCTATTTTTTCGGTTTGTTCTGCTGTTTGTTTTGACACCGGAAGAAAATCTTCTTTGATGACTGTTGTAAATTTCTCAGTAGCTGCAGTGACGGGCTTAAACAGTTTTTTAGTGTCCTCTTCGTATTCAACTCGTGCTTCTTGCTGCGCTTGTAGATTTTTTCTCGCACGGGAAGAAATTTTTTAATTGCTTCAAGTCTCTCTCGTGCTATTCTTGCAGTATGAGATTCTGGATGTACCATTATTTTTAATATAACAATTTTTTAATTAATAGCAGCAGAGAGGGCGTCTACCAATGTTGGTCGTCCGTGGAAATTAAACAAAAAGTAAATACACACGTACAGTACTTTATTTTTCAGCTACCTTTTCGAACTAAGGTTTTATTGATGGGGTTGGTTTCAACAAAAATAAAATCATCTCAAGGAAACGTTTACTTGTAAAAATCTGGACCTTTCTACAGATGATTTTATTTTGTTTGTTTTATTTGTTTGTCGGAATTCTATGGTCTGTTCGCCCTCTCTGCTGCTGCATCTATTGATCATCCCACAAAAGCTTTATTTACAGACCTCAAATAGTTCACAATATATGACATGATAGATTTTCACGTGGTAGTTCTTTTATATAAATGTCTACATGGAACTGCACCAGAGTATCTTCAGGGCTTATTCAGGCCTTTTTCAACACAATACCAGTTGAGATCAATATCACATGGAAACCTTCTAGAACCAAAACCAAGAATAGAGCAATTTAAAAAGAGCTTCCAATACTCTGGTACAGTTCTGTGGAACAAGCTTCCACTACATGTAAAATCTACTGAAAATATTAGAGTATTTAAGAGTGTGTGTGTGATGTGGATTTTTAATGTAGCTTTAAAACAATTTCAGGCATATCGCTACGACGTCTGCAGTGTGGCAGTTTATAGTGATGTCTAGCACTGGGGCACCATGTCACAGACATGTAGCATGATGTCCCACCCAGTCACATTATCCTGACACCAGGCCGACCAATCCTAACACTAACCTCTTAATGCTGAGCACCAAGCGAGGCAGCTGTTAGTACCATTTTTGTTAAGTCTTTGGTATGACTTGGCCGGGGATCAAACCCACGACCTCCCCCATTCGAAGCAGACATTCTAATCACTAGGCCACCAGAGCAGTTAGAGTATTTAAGAAGAGATATCATGAACATGTATGTGTTTCTAATAGATAATGGAATTTAGTATTTTAATACGAAACATGTCAAAATAAACACTAATTATTGCTATCTTCATATAATGTGCATTGTTATACTCTCCTTAAGAGGGCCTCAAGGGAGAATAGTCCTTGACTAATAAGTCACCCTCTATAAATAGAGCATTATTATTATTATTATTATTATTATTATAAACTGTGACTTGTATGACTATGCACATAAGGCTAAGACTGTCTGTTAAATAGTAATAATGTAGGCAAATATTCAAGACTTCTGTCTCCTAAATTGTAAAACCAACATGCAGACATTTAAAAAATTTTGATAAAAACACAGCATATATAAAAATCAGCCAACACTAGTTATGCTACCTGTGGATTATAATCAATTTAAAAAGTGTGTTCAATTCTCGTAAATTCCTTGCTTCTATCTATCTATCTATCAATACAGCTGCATTTCAATACATATATGGGAATTATTGTGCACACCAGAAAAGTTCCCTATATGTACTGGAATCCACTGTAAAGGAATCAGACCTCCCTGTGGGAAGAATATATTGTCTGGAATGCACACAAGCAGTTACCAGCACTTCATCCTGTAGAGGTAACTGCTTTCTTGTTTTGAATTAATTCCAGAATTCCTAACAATTTGTTTAACCTTAAAAATTCCAGTAAAGGCTTTGACAATCTAAACTTGCTTTTCTTGGTTGATAAAGCACGTCCCAGCTGTTAGCATTAACTGCTCCATGAGCTTGGGGTCCAGCTCTTAGTCATTTTCCCCACTAAGAACCCCTACATAATATACCTAGTTTTTTGTGCTGGATTTCTGTTATGCCCTTACATCTGGCAGGATTATGAAGGTATTCCACCCATCCCTTTTACATGACACAGTTTAAATTACTATTTCTCAGAGTAACCAGATTTGCAGGGATAGTTCATAAAGACTTTGTATAATGGCTGTCACTGGATGGGCATTCCCATAATGGCCTCGTACTAATCACATATAAGCAGCTCAGCCATCACCAGCTTAAACTGCATCCTGGCTTTATTTCCTTGCATCACAGTTTGTATTTTGCCCAATCATTACTGCATACCTGGCACAGCCACATATCTGTATATGTCCCCTGTGCACATGAACAAATTTCAAAGTATTTGTTGGTGTACAGTACCATACAATTTGTCTGGACACAAGTTACCTTGCATGGCTTTGTTATTCCCAGCAGCAGACACTCACATCCACTGTGGGTCTTCATACACAGCTATGCATATTTTTCAAATAAAAATGTATCCCACTGTGACTGAGTAGGGTACATGTGGTGGTCTCTGCTAGCCCATCAAATAACATTTCAGGTCCTGACCTTTAGCCCATTTGGAGTAGTTGCAGATAAAACCATCATTTTAAGGCTTGGAAGGAGGAGTTGGGGCATTTGGTGAGAAACTTTCATATTACATATTGTTTTGAGGTTTAACAGCAAGAAAAATAAGCGCTTTGTGAGACTGAAGAAATATATGGAATCTGCGTTATGATTTTGCTTAAGAAATGTAACCCACCAATGTCTGTGCCTTTATAAGTTATCTCCCCTGAGCAGCAGGGAGGGCAGACAGACCTAGGGTTCCCGACAGAGAATAAACCTTCCACAGAAAACTCTCTCGTAGAAAGGTTCTATTTACCGAATAAAGGCTTCCTGGGGACGTTTACTCGATACTGATTCCATCAATAAAAATCTAAGTCTGAAGATTTTAGCTGAAAAAAAATATTCTACGTGAATTTTAATTTTTTTTTTGTTTATTGCCATACGACCGACCATAGGTAGGGCCCTCCCTGCTGCTATTCTCATTTGCACAAAGATTATGCCAGTCGGCGTTAAAAGATTTTATCCAAACCTATTCGATATCTTGACATGGGATCACATAAATTTACCGTTACAAATCCATGAGGTGTAGCTTGAGCTCGTGAGAAGAAATTTTTTTATATCCATGTCGCCACCGCACCAGGTTTGATGAATATTTCTTAATGTATGAGCATGAACGCCGTTAAAAATAACCAAAATATTACAATTATCTCTGATCACTTTAGGTATCTGAGTATACCTCTGAGTTACATAAATGACATCAGTGTTTTTGTGTCGACCACGGGAGAATATTCTAGCAGGATTAGTTTGTTTATCGAGCATCAAGTCGTCGTAGACAACTAAATTATTGATCGACCCATCTAGATCAACAGAGGGAGCCTCCTCGATGTCGGTGATACATTCAATTATGTTTTCACCGTCATTTAGCAACGCTGCATTTTCATTAAATTCTTTCAATACCTGATAACAACGCTGATCATCCACAGATGGTGCAACCAAATACAATTTCTTCCATTTTAGCCATCTCATTATCAGATTCAACAATAATTGTGTTTTTCCACTACCAGATGGACCTATTATTATCATTCTAATTGAATTGGGCAATGCAGCATGATGCTTGACAGGAACGGATTTTTTTTGTAGCTGAAAAATCAATTACATTCATGATATAATACATATTATGGATCTATATTGTGTCAAATGTAAAACACGCACACCAACGGTAGAGCTAACTACGGTTGTTACTCGCAATAACAGATCAGCAGCTACCGGTAAATGTGAAAAATGCGGCATAAAAAAGTTTAGATTTACCTCATCAACTTAAAAAAAAATTCCACGGAAGTGACATCACCTCAAAAAATACAAAAATAAGACGCGGTAAAGTTAATATTCACAATGATCAGGCAATTGTGGAGAGATTCAACAAAACATTAGCTGAGCGGTTATTTGGTTATCAGTATGCGATGGAATTTATTCAAGATAAACGATCTAATGATTGGGTTGTCAGGCTACCCAGTGTCATTTCTGCGATAAATAACGAAACAACGAGTGCTATATCGATGAAACCAGCAATTGCCATACAGAAAGATTTTATACCGATAAAACGACGTGATTTTTCAGCTCAACCTGTTCTTGGTAGTGTCATCGTCAGATATTTATACAAACCAGGTGAGTCTGAGGGTGGCAGAAAAAGAGCGACGGATCCAATCTGGAGCACGACGACACATAAGATAGTATCAGTGACAAAATCACAAAATCATCAGGTAGACCAGCAATTTACATGCTCGATTCGTTAGCACCTCAACGAGGTTTTACTTGCGAGCAATTACAAGTAATACCAGCTGATACTCAATTACCGCCTCAGTCACTTAGATAATCAACACCGCGTCGGTTACACTCTAAACAAGTCAGCGTAACATTATCGCGATTGTGGCCTAAATCATTATTTATTCTGTCTACGGTAAATTATCTGGAATCATTTTTTTGATAACTCCACGTCATTATGCAATTACAACCGACACAATGATTTTTTTTGTTTCTCTTTCAGCGATAAAATAAATTCCACATCTAAATCGAATTCACGATTATTTTTTTTATCGGTTTGTTTATAGCTGATCAATTTTTTTTAATCACATACTCGTCAATTTCATCGTTAATATTTATTCTATCGAAAACAATCCGTCCTAGCTGATTTATTTTTCTGACTCTAGATACGGCTAAATACACTAAATTAGACCATTCTATGTAATCGTCAACAATCCAAACTTGAATATCGGTTATAGTTAATCCCTGCGAAGAATGAATTGTCATGGCATATCCTAACGTCCACGGAGATTTTTCTGCATTCAACATATCATTGACAAAATCAATATCAACAGTGACAATATCATTCAATACAAGATTCTGCTTTCCTTGTCCTGGTATATTAACGTCAATATTCTGCAATCTGGTATCGGCTGGTCTGTAACATAACGGTACTGGCATCAGCGGAAACTTTTCTTGATGTAATTTAAATAATCTTTGCTGAAGTACGTCACGTATTATTTTTCTGCTAGCCACAATCAAATCATTTGGAGTCCACGTTGATAAGAAATCTTCCATGGATGTTTTTGGAATTATTTCTCGCATCAAACTGCAGTGAATTTTATTTGGTTGTAATCGAATTAATCTCTGAAATTCGCTCAACCGACCATCAAGAGATCTGTAATCGGTGTTAACTTCCTCATAATAATCAACAAAATTCTTTAGCTATTCATGAGGTGATTCTCCATCAATAGGATTGGGTTGGCCGTGAGCGCCGCACATAATTACCGCTCTGTTTTTTGTTAGCAACCAATCCAAAAACATTTTTAACGTTTTAACGAATACAGTACAAATTTCATCCCATATAATTACTCTATTCACGTATTTATCTCCCATTCGCGAAGGATTCCATGTACCACCATTGTATTTGAAAAAAATGTGGTACGTACATGAGTTGACGCCGCGCTGTCTCATCTCTCGCGCTAATCTATGTGTCGGTGTCAATACAATTACGTTAGAATTTTTAAATAATTCTATAATTCTGGTCGTTTTGCCTGATCCACCCGCTCCATTCACGTAGACTGTCTTGTATATCGATACAGGATCATATACAGATGCTGCTGTCGAAATTTCTGATATACTATCAGAATAATAATTATCCTCAACAGGTACATCGGCGTTTTTACAATACCATAAAATATGTTCGTCCTTTACTCGCCATGTACCCCATGATCCATTGCCGGTTAATTTTTCCAACTCTGGTAGAAATTTTTCATTAACATAAAATGAATCAGTAGCTACCCTAACAGCGTCATTAGGGAATCTGTTTATCATCGATAGCAGTTTTATACTCGCGTACGCCAACACTGACGATCTTAAATGAGTATACTGCGGTGACTTTCCCTCGAGATAGCTAACTACAGTACCTAATTTTGTTCCGTATGATAAATAAACATTTTCTCTGTTACAAAATAGACCTCGCTCAGCGGTATCAGCGATTATAAAATCAAATTCAGCTTCGTCCATGATCAATCTGCAATGATGTCGCTGATGATCGCACGAACCACCCTGAGTAAATTTTCCGATTATGTTTTTGCCTAAATCCTTCGCGTCGTCATGTTCAGTTGGTAGCCAAACGTCATTTTGTTTTTTATATGATACAATAGACTCGCTGACCGTCAACGATGTCAACATCGCAGAATCTAGCATATATCTCAATAAAACAATTGGAACCCATTTTTGTTCTGAAAAATGCTTACCAAACCAAACGTAACATATCTTATGCAAACCATCATTAAATTTAAACGATACAACACGAGCGAATCCTGTCAGGGGAAAACCTGGCAATGGTCCATTAATAGATATTCTGGTCATCTCATCGCGGGGATAGCCAAATTGAGTAAAATATTTACTGCACTCGTCTAATCCGAGAAAACTACCAGGATAACACGATATCATGTCAAATGAAATCATCTTCATAAGATTATACTCAGTATTCCATAAACCACCATGACCGTATTCGATACAGCTCTACTGAATATCTTTAAGAAACTCACGTCGAGTTGGCTTCCATGAATTTTTCTCTTTCGCTGCGTGAGCAACAATAGATGGAATCGTGAAACAACTAACCAACACATTTTCATCCGCAGAGTATTTTTTACCATTGCTGTCATCGAATCATGTAAAGATTCACTTCGATATAATTCTCCGTTAGGCCGTACGAACTGATCGTATTTCTGATCACTAGAAAACAACCAAATAGATACCGGGCCAGATTTACTTATTTCATGAATAAAATCAAAAATATATCTGCTGTAAAATTTAACAACGCGCTCTCAAGGAAAAAGTGTTACCGCGCTGCTCCATGCATGTGAATTATGATCAATTATTTCTATGGGTTCTCCTCTTGATTCATATGTGGATGAATATAAAATCTCGCCTGATATTGTTTTTACCGTGATGGGAAATTTTAATTTTGCCGATAACACAGCAAGATCGTCAATTGATGCACCATCAGCCACAGATTCTGACCAAGCATTAATTTTTTCTCGCCGCAGATCGGTTAACCCATTCCCGCGTTTCGCGTTTCTAAAATGCTCTATTATTCGCTCAGCTACGCAATTTATCCTCGTAGACATCTTCATCTTGGCAAGATTCTCAACGGTGGGTTTATTTAATTTATATACACCAAAAACAACCGCTGTGACAGGATAAGCTCGCATATAATATGGTTTGTCTATGGCGGTCAATAATCCTGGCTTAGATTTTTTACTCACCGTTACAGATTTTTTCCCGCTAATTACAGGATCGCGCTTGTCTCGAGTAATCCACACGTCATTTTCGTTGTATACAATGAATTTGATTCTGAGTATGTATTTGTCATCACCTAGTAAATTAATTAATTTTTTAGCTCTTGTATCGTTCATTGTATTGTCTATGTCGTTTGTCCTCCATGTGGACCACACATGAGCCGCTCCATCATCGTAGAATTCTTTCTTGGCGATATCTACCTCAGGAACAACATACTCGATATCATCGAGGTCGAATATTTTCATTATTATGTTTTAGACAAATGTTTAATAAATAAAATGAACAATTGCAAATGGTCGATGGTCGGCTCGTTAAATTGTTGCAACAGGTCATGTAGAAAAGAATACTGTGGAATACATTTAGCTTATATGAAACGAGGTGGAGTTGGTCCAACCAGATGTATCAGATATCACGTCGGAATACGAGGGAAAACGCGTATTTGTTCAGATTGCGGTGGGAAAAAATATGGAGAACTCAAGCGATATTATGATAAAAAATCTTCCGATAGTGATCTCGCTATCAAGTGCGAGGAAGATTATCTAGATAGATTTTCGGACAAACTTTGATTTAGACAAATGGAATATTATATAATGAGTACCATCTTCAAGAAGCATCCAATCATTGATAATTATGAAGCATCACGCGATGGTGTTGTTAGACATGTTAAAATAAAGAAACCAGTCGGTAACACTGATAAATTTGGTTACCTGAGATTTAATGCCGGAGGTCCAAGAAATCATTTTAACCATAGGTTTATTGACGAATGTTTTCATGGACCAATAAGAGATGGTCTTGTAGTTGACCATATTGATGGAGATAAACTCAATAATTCCATAAATAACCTTCAGGCGATAACGCCAAGCGAAAATTTACAAAACGGTGATGTAGGTGGACGCAAAGTTTCTAAGGCAGTCAAATCAATCAACGTGAAGACTGGTGAGGAATTGTATTTTAAATCAATGAACTCTGCTGGAAAATATGTTGGCATTCATTCTGCATCAGTACGTATGGTTGCAGAAAGAATAACCAAATCAACCTTCTCGTATCGATTTGGAGTATGGGTCAAATTTAGTCATTTTCCTCTGATATTAGATTTAGATGAATATTAGATTCTGAATAAAGATCTTATGTATATGACTCAGACGAATACTATTTAAAAAATTATTTTTTTTTTCGCACATTTAGAATTGAGGTAATATAAATATGAACCAAGAAAATATTAACAAATAATCAAAGCTATTGAGGTACTTCGAATCAAAGAAATTCCTTTATCGGATGATTTAGACGCCGACAAAATTACAATGGATTTTGAAACATTGATTCAAAACAAACAAGGCCGATACACGCTGTCCTCCGAATACAGATTCATACAGATAATTCGATGTGCGATGCACAAATCGCTGATTAATCTCCATGATGCACAAATATCAGATTTTACCCCGTTGGCGCGTGCCATTGAGAAAATTCGATCAGCATTGTCTGACGCGTATGAATCTAAAAAAATGATTGATACACGTGTGAGGCAGCTGCGAAAGTTAATTTCTGAATAATTTATTTTTGAATAATTTTATTTTATTTCTGAATATTTTTTCTGAATAATTTTAAGAAAATCAACCATTTTGGTGAAAAAATCGACCATTTTACATGACTTTGTCAAAGAAAAATTATCAAAATGCAGAGTTTTGTCAGGTCAAACCTCAAGCGGTTCTCTAATTGACTTATCGATAAAATGCGAAAAAACGTCAAAATTAACCCCAAACCACCAGGAATTTATCAAAAAACCATCAGTAATTGTTGATTTTTGAGCTAATTTTGTTGATTTTTGATGATTTATCGATAAATCAATTAGAGAACCGCTTGAGGTTTGACATGACGAAATTAGCAAAATTGTGGATTTTTCTTTGACAAAATCATGTAAAATGGTCGATTTTTTCACCAAAACGGCCGAATTTTTCAAAATCTTCAGGAAAAAACAAAAATATAAAATAAAATTATTTTTTTGTTGCCATAATAACAAAATTAAGACTTTATTAGCAGATTTATGCTCAGAGTCTCGCCACGTATATCTAACAAATTCCCAGATTGGTCTGTTAGTGAGAAATTCACTCTCGACAGCAGATTATTGTGACACCTCAAGTACACAGGATTGATCGGTTCTTGCACAAGTAAAAATCCAGGTGGAGATGCTGGTGAAAACGAATATAAAACAAACCCCCGTTTTGCCTGATCAGACACAGATGCATCTGCGCTGTAGCTGTTCTCGACTATATCACAATTAAGATTAACCGCGACAACATTTGTTATATTTACCACATCAGGCGAAATATGCCGTCCGGTACCATCTGGTGCATTATTGCGCTTAAGAATAGATGGTGGTGGTAATTTTTTTCTCCACGCAGCGTGTAGTTTGGGAAACATTTCATCAATGGTATCAGTGAGAGATTTTTTTAATTCATCTGCGTTATAGTTGGGTAATTTATAATTTGGCAACTCAGCCTCAGTTATCCGAAATGCTCTCATAAAATTTTCTTTATTACCTGTTTTATCATCAATTATCATCTGAATTAATAATCGGTGAAATTTTTCTAAGATAGACGTTAAATAATTCACTATTTCAATACTTTTAATAATTTCATTACATGAAATTGATACATCAAAAATACACTCATTAAAATGTCGTTTCAAATGATCTAATTCACTGCGATATTTTTCACTGTGTTTATTAAACATTCTATTAACATTTTCAAATTTTGTTATATTATTATCATTGATGTAAAGTTCTATCCAACTAGAACTCATGCCTCCATCCGGATATCTTATTATTCCGGAATAAAAAGTCCATTCTATTGTTCTACCATCCAATTTAGGATGATGTGTGTAGTATCTAAAATGTTTATCAGAAACTCCTCTACTCATTACATCATCAAAAACAGTTGGTATTGAAGTCTGTCGATCTGTGATAAAATCTTCTCTCTTGGGTTCTGGTGGTGCTGGTGGTGTTGGCGGCGCAACCTCAGGCCAACCTAGTATGATTCTTATTGAACTCGCGTAGTTATCTACGCTGTAATTTGAGCTCACTTCGATAACCGAGGCCAGTGTTGGCTCGTGCCCAGATATCTTTATTCCAGGATCCTCTCCGGTTATATTTTTTATTCTCCATGTTAATTCGTCGCTGATTTGCTCAATCTGATAACTGCCTGTTGGTAATCCAACTACGTTCCAATCAGGTGTTCCATTGGGGTTTATTTTTATTAGCAAAAACAAATTAATTATTCGACTGTAAATTTCCAAATGATTTGGATCTGATATTAGGCCAGCTGTAATAAACTCTCAACTGCGCTAGTGATATTTCACTAATAGAAATAGGTGTTGGAAAAATAATACTGAACTCGGGCTTAGTCGAGCTCGCCGAGATCATCGTTGTCTTTTGCGGAGTTGTGTTTGTCGCTATCTGCGTCAGTAATTCTGTCATTATTTATATTGACATCTTTAATCGTTTGATTGTAAATCTTAGTCATCAGTGCGAACTCTGTATCAGATACAATACCGTCATTGAGACTTTCTGATAACATCGAGGATAATCTTGAATACGCCGCCGTCGCTGTGTTTAATTTATCTTTGTATTCGGTTAATTTTGCGCTGGTACATGAAGATATTTTTTGGCTATTATACCAAACACACCGGATAACGTGGTAGTCACAGAAACAACGATGGTTATCGCTGCCGGCGCTATCATTGTTAACGCGGATAATATTATTCCGGTACCGACAACAATGGCAGATACAGAGTAAACAGTAACATCGATTATGACTAATCTGTGCTGGTATTTTTTTATTTTTGTTTGATAAATATCGATTATACCCTTCAGAGACTCCTGCCACGCACGAGCCTGATCGTATCGGTATTTTGATGCACTCATTTTATATTAATTAGGATGTTTTAAATACAAACTCCAACACGTACGAATAATTTGTTCTAGATAAAGCACCATCAATTGGCTGTAATTCAAATACTGCTTCAGTATCTTTTTGTAATTCAACTGTTACCGGGTGAGGCAATTCAATTGATAGTCCAGCTATAATTACTCTAAATTTCATTGGACTAATCACTGTTAATATGTATATGCCGGTAACAGCTGGAGTATATTTTATTTTATTATCTGTTCTTGTCCACGTTACAAATGTAGACGATGATACCACACGAACCACTTCATCAAATAATTTTTTAATTTCTGAGTATTTTATACTGATTGCAGGTGATTTACTACCAAAAAATTCGAGAGTTATTTTGTTTAGGTCTAAAGTATTTCTTCTAAAACTTGTGAAAGCTGCGAATGCACTTAAATGCTGATCATGCTCTTCACGTAAAATACCTAATTTTAAATTTACATCATCGACGTACTTTTTTGTTACAGCATCCTCGCCTGCTGTTGGATCTCCTAGTGAAGATATTTTGTTTTTGCCCATGTTAAGTTCTCCTAACATTGTATCGCCTGTGATTTTTACATGATTATCAAATTTTGCATTAATATCGCGAGCATTTTCATTAACTTTTTTGATGGGGTCATCAATTATTTTAAAATCTTCCCCAGCAGTATTAAAATCACCTACGTGAGTACTGTATTCATCTCGTTTGATTATATCGCCTATCTTAACGTTGCTGGTTTTTAATTTTCCATGCTGATCCTGAAAAATAACAACCTCGTCAGGATCTGCTCCTGCCATCGACAAAAGATTATTTATGTAATCTTTTGTTGCATATTTAGATAAATCAACATCGACGGGTGTTTTTTTTATTGATCGCGATGAGAGAGATCTACCAAAAATATCAACCATTATTTATACCCGATTGATCAAATTTATTTGACGTACTCGTGGACTGTTTTATGGTATGGTTTGTTAGATTTAGATATCGCATCGAGTATATTAATCGCCTCATCACCGCAGATCGGAGAATCAGTTAGTGCTTGTGTTGGTAACGTAGAATACCATGCTGGTATATTTAACTGAGATATCTAATTAAGAAACTCAAGAGGCGGAGCTAATCCATATGAGTCGGCGTAGATAACCTCGTGTGGATTTATCGCGTAAGCAACCCAGTGAGTACCTGGTCCGGTGTTTTTATCGAGATTTTTAATTCCCGTTTCATATTTGTTGGGACGAACTGGTAATTGATCTCGCATAAATACACCTCTGAAAAATCTTATTTTTTGTTTTTTAGTGGCGTCAATTAAATCAAAATTTGACATCGGTGTTATTTTACTAATCGAAGACCTTTCCCGTACCATGAAGGGGGTGTTCCCGGTAGACGATAACCTCGACCTATTTTTTTGCTGTATTTTCCACCGACTATCTTATTTACGGCTAATCCTCCTAATGATCCAACAGCGCCCAATGCAACGGCTTTTGCTGTAGCTGGTGCAGCCGCGGCGGCTATCGCGTGTAACGCAGCGGCCTTTGCTGCGATTAGCGCTGGTATCGCAGCTAACAGTGGGAAAAATCCACCTGTTTTTACCATATCTTTAATGGCACCAGCGGATAAATTAACCTGAATTCCTTTGTTACCTGATTTAGCCTTACTGAAATGTGCTAGCTGCTTTTTGGTTAGAGATAGCTTATTTGGTCCACCTTGAATTTAATCATGTTTCAACGTTAATTTTGTCCCGCAGGTTTTTGTGATACTCGATTGTAATTTTTTTATCTGACCCGAAGTCAGAGTTACGCTAACGTGCTCATACATTTTATAAATAAACCGGTTGATTTAAATTACATTATCTCCACAGGAGCGTCCATGATCCTCATGCGACCAACAATACCCTCAAGAATCATGGTCCTGTCGCTGAATATAACAGCGATTGCTCTAAATTGAACAGCACCTGCGTTGGTTATTCTTGCTTTAAAATGTATATCAACAACAGACTGTTTTATCAAATCCATATGCTCTAACGAAAAATAATAGATGGGGTAAAATGATTTAAAATCCAACTGAGATATCTGCAGACCGGTGTCTATATTTTGATCTCGCCCCATAAAGCTCCATAATCGATGATAACCACGCGCCACATAATTACCTGTGTAATCTAATGAAATTTCCTCGATTGGTTCTTGATGTCCGTTTATTCGCAGTGAGATCTCGCTGGCATTAAAATGATCAAAAACCATGTGAGTTCGTTCTTGACTACCCAATCGATTAGCCGCTTGAAGAGCCACACAGATGTGTCTTGGTGCAGAAACACCCTGTTGTGATGCTATATGCCAGGTAAAATTACCGTTGATGTTACTTTGAATGCTATCCGTAAATGTTGTCAACCAGGACATTACTGACTTACCACCCTGATTCATAAATGATAGTAATTTTCCTTCTTCGCTCGCTGATGGTGTCATCGATGGCATCCACAAGGTTAGTTTGGTTAGTACAACCTTGCCGTCGTCAACACCAGCCCCCCTCCAGATAGCATCGTTACTGTCACCCTTTCGATAAAAGACAATTGTGTGTTTAGCTCCAAAAATAACCTTTCTGAAGTATCTGCAAAAACCAAAAATGTGAGATAATGGAATCGCGCATGAAAATCTTCGACGATCACCATCTAGCATAGATTTACGCGCAGCATATCCGAGGTTGTAAGTGCTAACGGTATTATGAAGATTTGTAAAAGCAGCACCTGGTCGTGGTACTGTTCCATCCACAGCATCAGTCGATGCATCACGATTCATTTGTATCTTAGTAAACATATTTGGTTCAGCACTATTTGAATTATCCTTAGTAAACATCATACTAGGACCAGCCGATCTGGTAAAATCATCTGAATATCTTGCCAGGCCAATAATTGTTGTTGCCACATCAACGTTATCATTGATTGAGTCAATTTCCCTTCCATCGATCATATATGCGGCGCTCTTAAATAATGTCATGATACCGTTGTTAACAAATCCAATATTGTTACCCGTGGCATACGTGGTACCATCAGCTAATTTGACGATCTCACCAACAACCTCAATATAAGCCTCGCAAGGAAGAAAATAACGCGTTGTATCTTGTACTTGCAATTCAATTCTGCTGCTGCTATTTGGTGTCACCGCGTCATATGAGTAAAATTGATAATCCTGAACAGAGAAATCTTTTCTCACTGGCTCATCCATGTTGAAAGCATCATTGGATGTCGGTGAAAACATTTTATTAATAAAAATATTTATCGCCTAAAACGAATATTACCTCCGTATGAGCTGGTGCTAACTACATCTTGAGGTTGTTCTAATGATTGTATCAGAGCCTCTTGTTGCGCTAACTCTGCTAATTTTTGATTAGCTGCATCATTTACTACTTTACTAACCTCGGCGAGCATCTCAGCGGTAATAGGTAATTTTGCCGGTGTTTTTTTTTTGCACCAAATTTGATAATTTTTCCTTGATGGCATCAAAACCTTTGCTAGCGGCATCACCAACAGCACTGAAGACCTTATCACGAATGACACCTATTGCTTTCGCTGATAATTGTTTAGCAATAGATCCAACCTTAGGAGCTATCCTGGTGAAGAGATCACCCAATCCTGACCCGTAATTGTATTTGTATACGGGTAACCGCGAGTTGACCACGTGAATCTGTACTGGTCGCTGATTATATTTATGGATAATCACTTTTATTTATTATTTGATTTGTTTAATCGCTGTAATAATCAACGATCTCATCGATGAAATCGCGGTAAATAGATGCGTCGATGATACCACCCTGAAATAATCTTCTACAGATATCGGTTGCTTCATTGATTATTTCATGAGAATTATTTCCGGCTCTCATTCCTCCAATTAAAACCTCTAACCGAGATGCATCGTTAACAACGCTATCGGGACTAATAGTATTGTATCCACTACCTGTTACAGGCTTTCGCGTTCGTATTTTATACACATATTCTCTAAAAGATTTATACTCCGGATCATTTAGATCAACATTAGATTTCTTGTGAACAAAATACACAGCAGGAATCCAGTTATCCTCAGTAATCTCAGAATATTTTGGTATTAATATTTTCCTCGATTTTTATACTCAAATGCGGATATTTCGGTAGCTCTTTCTTCACCTTCAAGCTCTTTGAGGGTGTCTTTATTAAATATCCTACTAACATTTCCCCCCGCTAAGTTAGATTTTTCCGGTGGGGCAACAAATTTTTCAGCTTCTTCATATATTTCTCCCTCCGGCGTTCATTTTTCCTTATTGACCTCCTTGATGAAAAGTCGATAATCCGGATCATTATTATCAAAGTCTTTATTATAATATTTGCAATATAATGTGGCAGTCCAATCTTCTGGATCCATATTGATATACTCTAGCAGTAGATATTTATCTCTTTTATCATAATCATGTGCAGCAAGCTCAATTATTCTATCACGATTTTTGAGAAATTTAGAAACATCCGCTTTGAATACATCAGCGGGCTCTGGTTGTTGCATAGGTCGAACCTGCTACACAGGTTGAGATTGTTTTAATCTTGCAGTATACTTGTTTACTGCATCCATGTAATTAACAAACTTTGGATCGGTTGTCATGGCCTTATTGGTATTGTGATGCACATTAAATACCCATCTAAACCAAAGTTTACGAGCTGCTGGTTTATAATCGGATTTTAATATCGTTTTTTTGTTTTTTAAGATTTTCCACAGCAAACCTAGCAAGATCATCGTCATTTCTGATTGATCTTATTTTATTGATAACTTCTTCGGTAAACTTTTCAATAAAAGGAACTCTAGTAGAAATTTGTTCTGTTTTATCCTCCTCATATACATCCTCTTCTTCGTCTGCGGTTGGAATTTCCTGTTCAGGTTTCTTTCTAATTCCACTGGGTCCTGCTTCGACAGGTACAGGCCGAGGTCGTGTTTGTTCTTCAATTTTTTTCAATATAGGAAGAATACCATGTTTCTTATCCTCAATATCTTTTGTATCATCCAAAATAATCTTTTCAGTGGTCTCGGTAATTGGTTTAAATAATAATTCGGTTGACTCAGTAAATCCTTGTTTTGCATCTTCGACGGCACGTATTTTCTGCTTAACCGCTTCTTTTATTGGTATATATTTCTTCAGAGTTTCCTGTCGCTCTCTTGATATTCTTGTCCTCAATGATTTTCCAACATCCATGATTATGTCATTATTGATGTAAACTCTAATATAATCTTTGTGCAAATGACAATAGCAGCAGGGAGGGCCCTACCTATGGTCGGTCGTATGGCAATAAACAAAAAAAAAAAAATTAAAATTCACGTAGAATACTTTTTTTTCAGCTAAAATCTTCAGACTTAGGTTTTTATTGATGGAACAGGGTTCAGTATCGAGTAAACTTCCCCAGGAAGCCTTTATTCGGTAAATAGAACCTTTCTACGAGAGAGTTTTCTGTGGAAGGTTTATTTTTCGTCGGGAACCCTAGGTCTGTCTGCCCTCCCTGCTGCTCCCCTGTACTACCTTGCTAACAATTTTCAAAATCCAGTTGGATGCATTTACCTAATTAGGCTTGTTTTGTGATAGGGTAAAATGGTTTACAAAACATCACAAATGCAATTTGCTGCAACACAGTAGGCCTTCACAAACTTGCCACTCTCTACAATCACTTACAATCACTGATATTTTTTATGATCAGCTGAGTTCAATCTTCTAAGCTTCGATTCATGTGTGATTTTGGTATATAATAATTATTTTAAATGAAAACCTTCTCCATAAAACAATCATATATTTTAACTCCTAGCTTTGACACTGTTTCAAAAATCATCCTTTTTGTACAACATATCCAGTATCAATGTAGGAAAAATATAGTATCTATATAATAATAAATTCAACATCACAATAAGCTAGATAAGGCTATAGATACAAGTCTACACAAACAGAATTGCAGTTAACCATTTGAGATATATCAAACAAGTTGGTAAATATATATTTGCTTTAAAATTACTTCCAGTGAATAAAACAAATGTCCTTAAAAAAAAACAACTTTAAACTAATTTTTTTGACATTCTTTTGAATTGAAAGTCTTTGTATTCTGTATTCAGAACAATTTTCCTAACATATCTAAGACCACAATGTACATCAGGTGAATAATGACAGATCACGATATATGAATACTGAGTGACACATGACATTTTGAGGGACATTATTCATTATTATTATTAGAGTATGTTTGTGCACTCATAAAATAAAAGTCATACCAAATAATAATAATTCAGTAATCTAGCAAACGTGTACAAAGGATTTAGAAAAAAAAAAACTACTTCACATTTAATTTTAATCAAAGAAACTTAGAAAAGAACAATACTCACCACTCACTTGATGTTTTCTGCAATTATAATAATTAAGATCTGCAAGCACATATATACTTTTTTATTTTTTATTGCCTTACATCATTAAGTCATATTTGTAAAACAAAATGTAAAGCAAAACAAATAACTATAACATAGACATAAACTAGACACAGGATTGATTCTCTGTCTTAGTTTAATGACAATCCTCCAAATCTTTCAAAATGATTTTTAAGACAGTCAGAATATTAGCTATTCTAAATGTCTCTGAGATATCATATCATTTAGATCTCACACAAGACCTCAAGGTGCATAATATTTTTTTAAGAATTCTAATTTGTTTTGAAGGAGTGATGATAATATTTATCTGGAAAGATTTGTGATAATAGATAACATACTATGGGTGATAGGCTATTGGATTAATTCTTCTGTTTTTGGATATATGATGTCTTAAGCTACAAATACTTGCAATACCAACAGTAAATTAATTTGAGAATATTTTGACAAAGTAGGAAGCAATACGATAATTATCCTTGTATCAACTACTGCTCTAAAATTGTGCTCTATACAATGAACCTGTGAATTTTTGTTGTGAAATTAATACTCCCAAATTGTACAATTGTACAATTCTGAGCAAAAAGTATTTTCTTTAGCAATATAAGTGCACATTTTTGATAACGTGAAAGGAACTATCACTAACATTGTTTTTTTTTCTTTCTTTCTTCTACTTTTTCAATTCATAAAGTTACAAGAATAGTGCTTTTGTTTTCTACAACCAGTGAGGCAGTAAAATGAAACATGAATTATCATTCTGATGGATTAATGTTGAAAATATTTTAGAAAAAGAGAGCTACTATTAAACAAAGCTCCTAACCATAATAAATATATTGCAGTAAAGAACAAGTCATTTGAAAAGTCAAAATATGATCCTAGCATTGGGATCAGAACCCTTTAAAGTAACCCATGGGAAAGGGGAAGGAGTATGAACATGGTCTAGACATATGCTTGGAGCTATAGAAATTGGTTGTTTCCTAATCATCTTTTTCATTTCCAAATTGTCTTAATGAAATAATAACATTTCAATGTATATCACTTTAATAATGGAGTCTGGGACATGATTACTAGCAAGACAAGTCTCTTGTCAATTTAAGTTCTGGCAGAAAACTAATAGAAGGCAAAAAAAGATGAATCTGCCAAACGAAAGGACCAAGTTGGCCGCAATCACTTGTCTGGGTAGTTAAGTTGGCATATCAATTTGTGAACGCAAATTCACACCAATACAGAAACTGCTGATTGGAAAGAAAAGCATGGATCACAGTTATATATTTGACAGGAATATTACTATAAATCTCTGTGACAGAGTAACTCTCCCAATGTTTGATATCTTTTTAGTTGTTATTTTAAGCTATCCTGGGATATTTTAAGTTAGATGCAACGATTGTGGAATTCTACTGCTCATTCAGGTCAGTGGATTTATTCCAAGAAAAAAATTTCCAATGGCAGAGAGATACCCTTCAAATATTGTTGTTGATTACCAATGTTAGCAGTCCATTGATAGCCATTCAGTTGTTGTTGTTGTTCGGTTTAACGCCATTTTTCAGCACACGATAGGCTATATATGGCAGCCAGTATTAATGGTGGAGGAGGAACCCAGAAAACCCCTGGGAAAAACCACCGACCCAAGAGAAGCTACTGGCAAGCTTTCTCACATTGGCCAAATCCTAGACTCGAACCCACGCAGACAGAGGTGAGATGGCAGTGATCTGTGATGGAGGGCGCTTTAGACCACTCGGCCAGTAGGGGCCCCTTATAGATAGCCATTCAGTAATGGCGAGTGAACTGAATAAAACCAACTCTTTGCCATGTAATAATTTTGTAAATCTGTGTGTGGACTCAGACTGTGACAGTGATATAGAGGCAGCAAAACAGACCATATTTTCACTGGTACAAATAGACAACAGAATGATTCAGCAGAACCATATTGATAAATCTGCAAATAATATGAAAGTTCTATTAAATGAAATTCTATCCACAGATCCTATGGCATATCAGGCTTTTATGCCTTGGATCTACCAATGCTACACCGTATAAGTACAATGCATCATAAGCAAACCCAATACGAGCAATGCATCATCAGTAAACTCCGTCATCTTTGTCAATTACAAATAAAACTGCCTCATGTTCAGCCTTCAAACACAGTTCCATCTGACACTGTACTAGATACGATAATAATTCAACAGTAAACCGAGGCTACACCAAAACAAATGCAGAGTTTTTAAATCAATCCTGTATGCCAACAACCAAAAACTCTGACACAGTCATTCAACAGAAAGAACCATTACTTGGAATGTAGATAACAATATGTAATGCATGGACTCCAACAGCAAAGAAATTCAGACTGGTGTAAACAAGGCCTTCTCTGCTGTCTGTGGTACAACTGCTGAAACCCATAATAATAATATTTCACATGATGGCAAATTAAATCATAGCACAACTGCATTAAAATAGCATGTCTTAAGAAGACATCAATACTTCAGACAAGCATTTGGAAAATTACGAAACCTTTGCTACAGTGGTTAATCAGTGATGAAAGAAGCGCGATTGTTATCATTCATGGATAATGGTGGTAAATCAACACTGTCATGGCTGACAGTGATCACAGACACAGCTCCAGGCGCAGCAGGAACATTTTCATGACAGATCGCATCACGGCACAGAATTTCAGCACCAGGACATATATTCATGGCATTTCAGCATGCCACCAGGTATAACGATCAGAACGCGAACCCAGTGCTGTTTGATAGATTAGCAGTGTCTATGATTTCACTGAGGATAAATGGACATCAAGAACCATCAGAAGACATAATAATTAATTTTGACCAAAACAAAGTTGCACTGACATATCATAGTCTGCAGAAATAATGGGGTGTGATCAGAATGTCAACTCCGGTTTGCAAATATCCCAGTGGGATTTCTCGACATTGTATTTATTCTATTACTTTTCGTTGGAACACCTCCATTTGTTCAGACAATCTGTCATGATGTACACTGGTGGTCATCCCCTCCCTGCTGCTATGTGTGTGGCTTAATTAAATCATTATTTTATCAATAATAATGCTAACCAAGGAATCTCACACAGCTGAACTAGCTCGACTGTGACTAGAAGCAATTAAGAAATATCTCCCCGTCTGTGATTCTGTCAAACAACAAATACAAGTGCAACAGGAATCTCAGGTGGAATGTACAGAAGGTGCAGAACAGTTATTTAAACAGTTACAAAGGCTAATGAAGGTCTTCTTCCTACATTAAAGCAAACCACTTAAGCAACTGGAAAAAGAGTTGAAAGAACTAAAATAACAAAAAAGCTTCTACAAGAACTTCCAGCTGAAATAGCTGCAGCTCAGCCACAGTAACAAGAAGAAATACAAGACGTACTTGAGAGTATTGACAAAGTCCATGAGGAGGTTGGCAATGTAAGGGATCCTGTTATGCCAAAACCAATACCAAAACTACCAGCCGCATTTACCAAAGAAGGTCATAGACTACTTCGAGAAAGAACTATAGCAGTTGCCACAGCAGGATATCCAGATTGTGATGAATTATTAGACCCAAACACCACCAGTGTTTCAGAAAAAAAAATGAGTTCCTTTTGTATTTTTAAAGTCCCGTGGTATATCTAGAATCACTGATAAATATAAGGCTGAATTTGCAAATATTGAGAAACAAGTCGAAGAGGTTAAAAGAGCGCCATTACCCAGAGATATAATATTGCCAGACAAATCGCCATTCAGTCCATCTTGAATTGAGGATGAAGAAACAACTGGAAGTGGTCTCATCGCTCCTGGCCAGGGGAAGAGGTCTTATTACTCCATGCACCAATAATGTCCTTGCAGATGTGGACAGACTAGAAATCCTCACTGCAGGAAAATGAGCCAGTAATAATTCCCAGAAATCATTATTGAAGCAGCTGCTATTTGTCAGAGATTATTTACAGGTGGTATCATGGACTTTAATGTTTATCGGTCCCTCATTGATGAAATCATTGATGACTACCACAAAGAATAAGGGTATGTAGTTACATCAGTGACAAGAAAATAAGATGATCATATATAATGCTCAATGTGGACCTGTAATGGTCAGGGTGATACATTCACGATTACAGATGTATAAAGCAATCTACGGAGATGTACTCGGTGATGTTGTTCAGGGCCTATTCAGAAGGATAACCTTAAAAGCAATACAGATTGCAAAGCAACTGGGAATGACAGCTATTGACATTGTTCGTGATAAAGGTATTGGTGCTGTTGGTGATGTCGCTAGTAAAGCATTCTCAGCAATCGAAATGCCCACTCTATTTCCTTCTTCCAAACCCAATATATCCAGTGGCTTCAGAGATGCAGCTTAAATAAATGAATTCCTTTGTATGAGGGCCTCAAGGTAGATTAGTTTGTAGCTAATTGAGTTACCCTCTTTAAATAAGGTCATTATTATTATTATTATTATTTAATCAAGGATACATCAGCACAATTAATACGACGAAAACCGAAATCAGTAAAATTACCCAGCAATGAAGTCATGCCTGCTATTGTTAGTAAAATAATAAATCAAGCTGCAAGTCAAAAACTAGCAGAGTTGGCTGGTGTACCCCTATCAGAAAAAGAAAACAATATAACTGCAAGTCTGATAGCAGGAACTGGTTGTGTTAGACGATAGCAAATATAATAAAGATGTTCCAACATATATCTGATCCTGCATTCGATGTTGACACACAAGTTCTCATGGATCAATCAGTGCATGATTATCAATATTATTCTTATGATGCACGATAACCAAATTAGCGTACATGAATTGAGCTGCAAGTTCAGGATACAAGTAGATATTTCTTATGTACTGAGGCATTTACTGAAGTAGAAGGTAGACTTTTGCAAGAAGATGGTACAGCATACAGAATTTTAGATTGACATGATGCAATGACCACATTTAGCTGAGTTTTCTAATCATGTAGCCGCATTTGTAAATCTTTTTTATATAAATCCATCAGTCATCGACAATAATCTCTCTGACATTAAAAGTATTACCAATGGTGCAACATACATAGTAGTGTCTGGATCAGCATTATGGACACCACTCGATAAATCCATTAAACATCGTGCTGAGGTTACTAGCATGTACAGGTTCTCAGTTCTCGGCATTACAACAGTTACAATATCTTCCACAATTTCATGGTGTTATCCACTAACTGGATCCTCTGGATCTATATTAGAGCAAAACCGCAAGGAAACGTTTGTGGTGGACCCTGCAGCAAAAGGCAACCATGTGTTGTATTATTGGTGTCTTGAATTAGTCACTAAACTATAACCTACTTAATATATAATGAACTCCCCAATCGACATTCAACATTTCAGATACAAGCAAGTGTGTTTGTGGCATGCCCACATGAAAAATATAATCGAGTACAAATACAAATACTGCAGATGTGTCATTGTTACTGATATAATTGTATACTCTGCATATGTGGTCATCGCTGGAACAGTAACGGTCATCAGCGCTTTGACAGCCACATACGTTATAACACCAGCGATAGGAATTGGTTTTCAGTTGCAGCAGGAATTGCTGGTATTCTTAATATCATTGCAAAAAAAAAAAAAAATATCCAAGTGCGCGGTTGATAAATTACACAAGTATACAAAAAAAAAGTTTCACACGGCAACACGTGCATACTCCAAAATATCTTTGTTGATATCATCAAGTCTCATATCAGATCAAGAGTTCACAGAAATAAGAGATTTACTATCAGGCAATGACTGTGTCTGAATCTACAAAAATCGATATTAGACCCCTAATATAAAAAAAAAAAAAAAAGAATTTAGAATCAGGAATTAACAAATAATATCGTCAACAATGACATCATTGAAAACCATGATGATATCAGCATGCTCAACCAATTGAGAGTTCAGCGTTAGCTTTCCAAATGTGATTGGAGTGAAGGAAACAGCACAGGCACAATTGCGAGTATATCATAGTTGGCCAAATATTAGATCAAAACCATTCGGTGGGTTGCAAGCAAATAATTCACTGGTATTTGTGTATAACAATAAACCTTTCTGGAACCCCAGACTGGAATGTTGTGACTATACCGATGGGCAGTTATCAGATTGAACATATCAACGATGAGTTCCAATGCAGAATCAAATCTATTAGAGGAAAAAAAAAAAGAAAAAAGAAAGAGTCCAAAAAAGCTACCACTGTTCATGAACCAACATTATCAGCTGCGACCAGAACCTCAGTGTGTAAACTTCTTCATGATCAAACGAATATTTTTTAAACTTCCATAGTATCAAAAAAATCTTCCATGGAAACACATGAAGCATGGGTAAAGAGCAAAAAACAATATTTTATTGTATCTGATGGTGAAAGGCTTCCTAAATTATCAAGGGATATATATGATCTTGACAGTTAAAGAATTATGATCACGGACGCAAAATTTATTAAATTATTTTCTGATGCAATCAGATCTGAGTACCAATGTGTAGAGGGCGATCTACTAAATTTATTTTCCAGTATAACACATCATTACAATGATGATACATGCAAACAGATCATTGAAATAATACAACATCTAAACCAAGTTAGATGAGATCGCCATTTTGTTAATCAGGTCATCGTCGAAACAGTGACTGCCGACGATGGTGTTAAGAATTTGTTTCTTGAACACCAAAAAATACCCAAATAAATATTATAAAGTAGATATTTTATACCCAATCCTGAATTTCCTGAGCCATTAATAAAAAGGACTGTCACTGATATCATTGATTAATACTATGCACAGGTTGTTCATGCGTGGAGAAAAATGACCTCACTGGCAAATATCCTAAGGTGCAACAATGATCCATATGGTGGAGATCATCACATATCATCAGGTATTGTAAACATTACATCAATGATCGCAGTCAATCTTGCATGTGATGCTATCGATAGAAGTTGCCAAGCAGATCTTGAAAAATCCAGTCAGGCCCAGCAGGGATACATTTTATATACATTCACACTTCAAGCACCTCCTGGATTTTTTATTGTATTAGAACCCATTAATCTAGATTATCTGTGATGTCATAATTGGCTATTATCATGGATACATTTTGAACTTACTGACCAGCTTGGATACTTGTTTGATTTAAGAGGATAATTTTTAAATATAAATTTGTATGTGAGATCATAGATCTTCATCGTAGAGGATTTTGTACAATATGGTTGAGTCAAAGTTCTACAAACAATTATTTATGTGGCATACATATCTATCTCTCTCTCTCTCTCTCTTTATATATATATATATATATATATATATATATATATATATATATATATATATATATATATATATATATATATATATATATAATGTACCAGCACAAAAGAGTTTTTGTACACAACAAACAGGTACTTGAAAGTGCTGTCAGAACAATCTTGTCACTGTCCCCCATTGACAAAGTCAAGACAGAAAAATTTAGTGCTAATATAATTATTGATGAATATGGCGACGAAAATATTTTGTTAGTGCAGGAACAGTTCAATGAACAGCAATGAGAACATATTATTACGATTGTGTGTGATAGAGTTCAAATTCAGAATTATGCACATTCGTGCCTTAAATTTGATAAGCTTTAAAAAATAATCTAATTCAGAATTGAAAAAATATTATAATCTGATTCTAAATAAATATTTTGATTCAGAATAAAAAATATATTTTTTTTTACTATAGTCAGAAATGAATTATTCCCCAATGACTTCATCATCGACGTTGTCACCAGTTTCATACTTTCACTTTGTTTAGCTGTTACCAGTGACATTATCACTACTTTCAAAATCACTAGTGACTTTGTCACAGCTTTCACAATGGATCGTTTCACGATCACACATCATCTTTCTCAACTGTCTTACACATGCATTTGTAATCTTTTTTGTTTCATATTCATGAGACAACTCTGATCTAATTTTCTCAGTCGCGTATGCAAGTGAAATGAATTGCTTAACTTGTGTCATTGACTGTTGGATTATTTTAATGAACCAGTAGTCAGATGGTAATGTATATTTACCCTGGTATCTTTATTCCTGCAGTGATTCAAAATCATACACAATTTTTTCTGGATCAAGTTTATCAGAAATTTCTATACCTTTATCATGTAATGTTTTAATCGCAGAAAGAATTGAATTAATTTTTTTGGAATTCGTTATATAATAAATATTTATTTAAAATAAACATATTTCTGATTCTGAATAAAAACAAAAATAAATCTGAATCACAATTAAAACAAAAAATAAACAGTAGCAATGATGAGCGGTCAACATTCCACAGGGTCCCTTCATTTGCTAGTATTTGCTGTTCCATGGGGTCCTTTTATGAAGCTTTTCTTATGCCTGATCGGCACCAATCATGAAGAGTTTTTATCTTTTTGGTGCAGTTTATTTCTGGAGGGGGTCCTTCTTTTTGATCAACAGATTTATGCTGATGACTGAAATTGTTGTCCACACCTCCCCCAAAATCAACCATGGGAAAATGCGAAATAACACATAGTGACATGGTTAGAAAGTGTACATGAATTTTCAGTTACCATTATATTTTTCTGTTGAATTTCCAACATAATCAGGCAGAAACCAAAATTAATTTTTTTTTTGTTTTGTTATATACCATATAAGCTGACCAATACTTTGAAATCCAAAAGTAGCTCACACAATAGGTGCGGCTTATTCTCTTTTGTATTTTTCTTTTTTCTTAATTATTATTGTTGACAAAATCTAGACGAAGCAAGAAACCAGACAGATTTAGAAAAACAAGGATAATGCTTCTTAAAAAAAACAATCAAAAAACCCATTAATCATTAGTAAATAAAAATTGTTTATAAGATACAGGCTCTACTTTTACCTGACAGAATTATATCCCTTGACTGTCATTAACTTAGTCACAATGACAAAGTCATTGACATTGAATTTCTCTGTCTTACATAACATTTATACTTCAGAAGTGAGACAATTTCTTTGAAAATACCAATTCGCTTATATTATTTGACAAGATTGGAAAAAATTACACCCCAAAAAATTATTTAATTTATAAGTGAATACTATTGTAAAATACAAGTGAGATAATTCTTTAATCGCTCTATCTTTTACCTGACAGAGTTATCTCCCTTCATTGCAATATAACTACAACAAAATTGAGGTCTTAATTGTCAAAAGTGTACTCAAATATTCTTTGCTGTTGGTATTTCTTTGAAAATGTTGATCTTATTATTTTATTTGTGACACATTTTACTGAAGCACTGTAAATATCGAAATATTTGGCAACTGTATATATCGAATGAAATTCTATTTCTTCGCCTGCCTCTATATTTACATGTATAACTGATCTTGTGGTATTATCATTACCAATGGTTCCTCCAAATTTACAATTCTGACTTTGTGTAATGACCCGGAAATTACTCAAAGAATTATCGAGTTTTAAGCTGTTGATATGACCCCCCCCAAAAAGGCTGCTTTCTATTACTCCATGAAAACATTCATATATAAATTTATGACAGTGATACTTTTTCCCCAACGCCAAACACGAGATAACCAGCACTGGTGACAAAACTGACTGTTTTTTTTTTAGCTGACACTTCCTAATTACACCATCATGAGATGCCTCATAATTCTTGATGATGGGATGTTTTACAAATTTATTTTGCTCCATTTATATAATAATAATATATGTATAAACTATTTTATTACTAACATGAAAATCTGGCGAGATAGTCTTCAGCATTTTTTATTCTGATGACTTTGTCACTGATGCTGTTGCCGACATTATTTTTTAAATCATAATATCGTTTTAGCTCTGTATTTTTTACCACAATTTGGATGCACAACTGCGTTTCTCCTCTAACCCCAACAACACCTTTTTAACATGCTTCTGGTCCTAGGTTCCCTCTTCGCATGCTTTTACTGACTCTCTAATCTCTAATCAATCATATCCATGAAGCCAATAAAGAGTTTTGCAATGATGGTGCAGCTCATGTGTGGTCAACATTCAGAATTATGCCTGGCATTGATGCTACAATAAATGACCAATGAGCAGTGACAATTATTAATTATCCTGACGAACAAATATACAATATTGTAATAAAGTTTATCGTGGAGACAGACGATACTTGGATTAGTCATGACAAACGTGACCCTGTTTGATTATATCATGCTTAAGATATTCTAACATTAAGTAAAAATTCCAAACCAGGAGCGTTAACTGGTATTGACAAGCCATATTATGAACGAGCGTATCCTGTGGCTGCAGGTGTTTATGCAATATTTCCACTGAATGATAAACCTAGCACTGACGATCTCAAACTAATGAATTTTCTAAACTTAAATTGTGTAGCAAAACATGATACGTGGAAATGGCTTAACGGGATTATGATGTAAAAAAATCAATGGATGGGCTGAGTGTATCAAGGAACATGGCAATGTGATCAACGATGTTGCTGAGTTTGAAAAGAAATAAAAATTTCCATAATAAGGATGAAAACAATAACCAGTGAGATTTTGTACGAATTGAAGTATAAAATGAAAGGAGCTTTGATGGAGATCAATAATCATAACGCGCATGTGTGGAAGAGCGAAGTAACGATATTTCCACAACAGAACTGTTGAATTTTATGATGGTGATAGTTTTGTAAAAGCGATCCTGTATCTTAATGATTGTTTCAAAGTTCCGAATATGGAAATTATGATCAGTTTGTACAAGCTAATGAAGACATTTATTGAGCTGAGTTTTCCACTTGGAAATGAAAAAATCTTGCGTCAAAATGTACCGATGATGCTTAACAATTATTCTGCAATTGTTTTACAATTCCCTCAGTTGCTGTTCACTTTTCTCAGGAGAAAAATTCATGGAAACCGACAAGATCAGAATTTCTTTAAGATGTCCAACACGGTTGTGTGAAATATGGGCACAGCAGATTGTGGAATACCAAATACAATTCTGGAGATGTTATCTCAGTTGATATGGTTGCATGTTATCCTGGAAGTTTTCATGGAATGGGAGAGTGTTCTGAATACTTTAAGCAATTTGGACATCCAACACATGAGATGACCATAGTTGCGGTAAATGGACATTTACCATATTTTGATTTAACTGGAATTGCATGTATTGAATCATTTTCTCTCATGCAAAATCTCCATCCTATTGTTTATGTTTGTTTGTCATTTTTCAGAAAAATGTTGGGCTCCAATAGTGCTATTATGATATATGCTTGATGATGGAATTTTAACGTCATTGGTTGTAAGTGAAGTAATAATATCATATCGTCCAGAGAAACAAGTCTGGCTGCCTGCTGTTGAAAGATCTATTCTTTATGACATCTTTGAGTGTAATCCCGATGAAATTGAATATGAAAGTAAACTTGCAAAAGATCTCGGCTGAAAAATAATTAGTAAATTTACTCAGGGTGGTTCATGTAATCATAAACGACATTGTTGTCGACTAATCATTGATGATGCTGAATTTGATTTTATAATTACCGTTACAACACAGAAAGGCACATTTATATGCCGGAATAATGCCACTTGCTGGATGGAACTAAATTAGGTACAATTGTGAGCTATATTGATGGTTTTAATAAATTTATTATAGATGATAAACAGATTTCCTGATATCGCAGTTCGAGTCCCAACAGATTCATTTTAAATTGATAAAAAAATATACAGATTTGTTAAAGCTACTGATGCAACATGGGGCAAATGGAGAATAAAGCGAGAAAAGATACTTAGTTTTTCAGAATAAGCTCACATTGAATCCAAGGATATATACCACAAGAATAATCAAATATCATCAGCATCATCATCATGATCCCATAGCTAGACATAAAACAGTTTATCTTAACAAGTGTGGTAGTTCCAGTAAAACAACAAGTGCGACTGAATTATTCCTGAACAACTGTTCAGGAAATCTTGACATGGTTGTTTTGACACCTACACATAGACTCGCCAGAGAAATGAGTGAATGTGGAGTTAAATCTCAAACTGATCACATTCTTTTTGGGATGGAAAGGAGATGCATGAAATGAATGGATGAAAAATACATTCTTAAGATCAATATTTGGGATGAATTATGCACAGTGTCGCTAGATATGTTAAAACTATTTCCTGATTGGTTGTTAAATCGAAACACTGTTGTGGTGATCATGGTCAACCACCACTTTTTACTGGATCATCTCCACAGGGATGGTTGAAAACGTTTGTGGATTATTATGAAGAAATAACTAATGATCATAGAGCGCATGTTCCAGAATTCAGAGAGTTAAAAACATTAATCAGAATGCAACCAGATAAAATGCAGTGTGAAATAATGTGTGAAATAATTCCAGAAACTCCTATGAATGATTTTAGGAACATGTGGAGACCAGATGATTTAATAGCTGTAAGTAAAAAGATAGTTCGTAATAAATTTCAATGACAATTATTTCTGTTACATAATGAAAAATGTTCAAATCTACCTGTACAATTTTGCTATCACCCAGAAAATACTCTACTACAAAATACAGATGTTAAAATTCAGGATCGTCAGAGAAACAAACTCTTGAACTAAATGTTTTAGTTCCTGTGAGTGCTGTTGTGAGTGCGTTAAATATGGACAAAACTCCATGGACTCTCGGATATGCTATAACAATTCATTCATCACAAGGATTAAATATTTCTGATACAAATATCTGGACCGTCGATGATCATACTGAATGGTCAAAATTTAGTTTATCTAGCAGAGTAAAGAGTTAGAAGAATATCTCAGCTACGGAGGGTTATCATGGACTATGCAATGACTCAGGAAACCACTGTTAGTAATTGCGAATATATCGTAAGGAACAAATTAGCTGGTTATCAACGATATGACAAAAAAGTAAGTGTGACTTTGATCTTGATATTCAATTTTTCATGATACTGAAACAACAACAAAATAACCATTATGTTAGCTGTAACACAGTAATGTTGTGGCAGTATTCGAATAATAATCCAAGACAGTTTACTGTGGATAGAATCAATGGTAGTCTCAGCCATGAAAATGTGACGTTGACAAGTCTTGAGTGTATATCCTCAGGAATTATTTGTACAAGTAATTGCTTGCATACATATCAATGCTGAGGAGCAGTTGAATCTAGTTTGTAAATTGCAGCTCTACCCATTGATCTTGCCACGCTGGAAATTGTATGTGTGGTCACACTCCAAATAGGATCAGTTCCTCTTTTTTCACCCCCTTTAAGTTCACCAGGTTCATATAAATATCTTACAGTGGCATCACCTAGTACTGGTTGTTTTGAGAAAGAGTCATGTCATTGTACTGGTATATGTTTTTGTTGTGATCATGCTTATGGGTTTCATAGAAGTCCCATGAGCAATTTCACTATTTACCGCAGCTATTACACTTGGTAGTCTTGCAGGTTCCCATTCACGAGATCTCCTATCTTTTTGAACTTTGTTAAGGGATATTTCCTGCATGTATTGATATCCAAACAATCGTTCAGCAAGTGTTCAACTAAATCACTCAATGACTGCCTGATCATGATGAATTGCGGCATGTCCTAATCTGATTTTGACGTTATGTTTTTTCATCATCAATGTTACTGCACCAAGAAATTCTTTGCCAGAATCAACCTGTAGCAACTGTGGCCACTGTAGACCACCTTATGATCTGGGTCCTCATTGATAAATTCGTTCAAAAGCAGATTCAACTTCAGTTGCTAATTTATTGATAGCGGCTCAGCTTCTTTATATCTAACAACAGTCAATGCATATTTGTATTTGGTGCTACTGACATATACCAATAATATATCATATGGTAAAAACAAAATATCTGCCTGATCAACCTCACTGGGAGTAGTAACATCAAAATGTGTGTACTGAATTATTTTAGGTGGTGGTAGATAAATTTGCCATATTAAATGTCGTGCTAACCAATCTGCGGCAACAGAACATGTGACACCTGCTGCATCAGCAAGTTTGCTAATCACTGTTCTATCACTCCACTATCATCTTGGGCTATAATAAATCAATTACATTTCTATCATAATAATCGGCCAATGAATTACCAGCCCCTAGCACTAGTTTACCTTTCATCCCAGATCTTAACAAAAATTAGCAAATTTTTCTGACAGATTTACTTTTAATGGAATATAATGAGTGAATCAACTTCACATCTACAATATGTCGCTGTTGCAAATCTGGATTTTTATATGCAACATCATGAACATGGCATGCTTGATCAATCACATTTATTAGCTAATCTCCAGGTCTTGGTTGGTCTCGTTCATCAAGTCAAGTTCCGGGAATACAATAATTATATACAGGAAGATGCTTTTCACCAGGATTCTTAGCCCATGGTAATTTTCCCAGTGAAGCAGCAATATCCTCATACGAGACAAAATAAATCTGTATCTGCCTGTACCACATTTTACACACTCACCTTAAGCGCACACTATTTATTTTTATTATTATTTTTGTTAATCCACATGTGAGGGTGGATGCTCTGCATCGAACATAATATAAATTAATATTATTTATTATATTTGTACAACATGAATATCACTGATTTCTCAGTGACATGAAAGCAAGAGCCAGTCAAGCATCATCCAGCACTACCAAATTCTAACAGCAATTATCATAGGTCCATCTGGGTCTGGTAAGACACAATTGTTGCTCAATCTAATAATGAGATGGCTCAAATTGGATAAGTTGTATTTAGTGGCAAAAACTGTAGATGATCAAATGAACACAGTAATGACATTATTGATTTTATAACCAATATTGATGAAGCCCCATCCGTAGCTGATCTCGATAGATGTATTAATAATGTCGTAGTATACAATGATGTGATGTTGGATAATACAAAAAATCCAACTCAAATATTTTCCTGAGGATGACATAAAAATACAGATATTATTTATGTTACACAACGATATACACAAATGCCTAAAGTGATCAGAGATAACTACAATCTTTTAGTTGCATTTAATGGAGTCAATACACATACTCTGCAAAACATTCATCAGACTTGGTGTTCAGGGGATATGGATGATTAAATTCAGAAATTTCTTCTTGCGCAATCAAGCAATTCCTCATGGAATTATCATGATAACTTTGCATGATCCTCGGTCGCACTATCGTGTAGGTCTCGACAAAATTTTTGGTTGAGAGAGACAACAACAGGGAGGGTGATGACCAATAGCGAGTGTCCGGGTAAGTAAACAAACATGCAAAAACACAAGTATCAAAGATAAAATAACCCAATTAGAGACCTCAGTCGGTTCAAAGCCACGGTTTGGCATTACTGATCTTGTATTTTTGTTTACATTGGAAAATTTATTTTCGTGAATGGCCTCTTCTAAAAAGTGGTCTGTTAACCCTCCCTGCTGCTATAATTCTATTTTCAAAACTGAAATGGCTGAAATTTGAATATAGAGAAAACTACCAAAAGTCCATATTAATGTTCAAAGTAAAGAATGAACTTCGTCCACACTATATGAGTAGTATATTTCATTTTAAGTCAGAATAAAGTCAGTGCAAAGGACCTAAATTAAGATTAATCACAAATGATCATTACAACACATCATTTCCATAAAACAAAGACTTTTAAAACATCATTTGCTTACTCAATTGCTATTCAATGGAATGAACTGCCCACACCAATTAGATCAGAAACAAATCTAAATGGCATTCAAAACCATGAACTCACGATCATTCTGGGCTTGCATACTGACCATTCCATAATGACATCTCCATCAGCAGCAGAGAGGGTGAACAGACCACTTAAGGGAGTGGTCACCCTTGTGTTTGGACCAAAAAAAAAAATAGTGACCCTTCATAGAGGTCAATACCACGTCTACGATTATTGTTTGTCCCAAACAGAATTGTAGACGCCCCCTCTCTGCTGCTATCCATGTTGTAAAAGAAATTTAAGTTTGATGAAATATTTTTCTTTTCATCTGAATCATGGGAATCTTCGGAATCATGGGAATCTTCATCTGTTTCATCTTTATTTGTTCTATGTTTCAAGTAATATTCAATTTCTGATGGTGGTTTTTCTATTTTTGGATTTATGTTCTTTCTGTGTTTATAATATATCATCAAACTTCTGTATCGATCTCCACCGCAATTTTTGCAAATCTGATATAATCCTCTAACGCCGTTGTTACAACCAACACAACCTCGTGGACCAGCATGAAGGTTTTTCTTTATAAGATAATTATATTTCTTGCAATATTCTCCACGGCATTTTTTATTACATTTGTTAGTGGTTCCTTGACGCAGCCACGCACAGTTGTTCATTATATTAATGATATCTGTTTAATTTAATTTAATTTTATCATCACCCCTGTTACCCAAATATTTTATCAAGACCCACACAATATCTTGTTCTTGGATCATGTAAATTTATTGTTATAAATCCATGTGGAGTAGCTTGCGCTCGTGAGAAGAAATTTTTGAATTTAATTATATCCATGTCACCACCACACCAAGTTTGATGAATATTTCTAAGTGTGTGTGTGTCTACGCCATTAAACACAACTAAAATGTTGCAGTTGTCTCTGATCACTTTCGGAATTTGTGTATATCGTTGAGTAACATAGATCACGTCTGTATTTTTATGTCTTCCTCGGGAAAATATTCTGGCTGGATTTGATTGTTTATCTAGCATCACATCGTCGTATACAACTAAATTATTAATAAATCCGTCTATGGAATCTACGGATGGTGCTTCATCAATATCGGTTATAAACTCTATAACATCATTACCTTCATCCAGTAATCGCGCGTTTTCATTGAAATCTTTAAGTACATCATAACATCGTTGATCATCAGCGGATGGTGCTACTAAATATAATTTATCCCATTTCAACCATCTCATTATCAGATTAAGTAATAACTGCGTCTTACCCGATCCAGATGGTCCTATGATAATCATTCTGATGGAATTCGGTAGCGCAGGATGGTGTTTAACTGGCTCTCGTTTTCTTGTTGCTGAGAAATCAATTATATCCATATATATATATATATATATATATATATATATATATATATATATATATATATATATATATTATGTCATGAATTTATATTGCTTACGTTGCAGAGTTAAAACTCCAACTACTGATTTAGCTACGGTTACAACAAAAAATAAAAAAATAGCGTATGGTGGAAAATGTTCTGTATGCGGTAGAAAGAAATTTTCGTTTTTACCTAATAAGCGCGGTGGTGATATTACTAATTTGATGTCAAAGTTTCCAGGTGCTCCATGGGCTAAATACAGTGGAGAAAAACATTTACCGGGATATAATTATTGCGGTCCTGGTACCAGACTTGATATCAGGCTTGATAATCAAGATCAACCAAAACCAGGCGAGGAACCAATAAACGCTATTGATCGAGCTTGTCATGCTCATGATGTAGCTTATGAAAGTCAAAATCTACAAGATAGACATATTGCAGATGTGAAATTAATTCATGCATTAAATTCTATAAAAAATAAAAATATTAGAGAATCATTAGCTAATTGGTTAGTAAGATCCTCGATGAAAGGTAAATTAGCGCTTGGGGCTGGTAATTAATAATGGAATCGATTTATTATTCACCAAGAGGATACTGGAGAGGCAAAGTAGCAATTGGTAAACTTGCTGATGCAGCAGCGGTTAAATATACTACTGCTAAAACGTGGTTATCCAAACAAGCAATATGGCAAATTTATCTACCACATCCTAAACGAATTCAGTACGCGTATTTCGATGTCAGTGTTCCTAATGAAGTTCATCAAGCTGATATTCTGTTTTTACCGCATGATACTGTGCGTAGAAAAACGTACAAATACGCGTTAACCGTAGTTGATGTTGCAAGTAGATATAAAGAAGCAGAGCCGCTATCAGCAAAAACATCGTCTGAAGTAGCCGACGCGTTTGAACGAATTTATCAGCGAGGACTCGGACCACAAGGTGGTCTGCGATGGCCACAATTATTGCAGGTTGATCCTGGTAAGGAATTTCTTGGTCCAGTATCATCGCTGATGAAATGACATAATACCAAAATACGACGAGGGCATACTGCAATTCACCGTGATCAAGCACTTGTTGAGCGATTTAATCGAACACTCGCTGAGTGGTTATTTGGATATCAATACGCGAGGGAATTTATTCAGGATAAAAGATCTCGCGAATGGGTTGCAAGATTACCAAGCGTGATAGCTGCATTAAATAATGAGATCACACGAACAACCAACATGAAACCCATTAATGCAATTACAAAAACAAAAAAAAAAATATACCAACACAACGAAAAGATGTTGAAAAATAAAAAATATTGGGTGATGTTACAGTTAGATATTTATATGAGCCTGGTGAACTTGAAGGTGGTAAAGCGAGAGCGACTGATCCTATTTGGAGTGTTACCACACACAAAATATCTACCGTGACAAGATCCTCAGGTAGACCTGCAATCTACAGATTAGATTCTGCTGCTCCTCAGCGTGGATTTGTACATGAACAACTACAAATAATCCCCGAGGATACACAACTACCGCCAAAATCACTTGAGTGATTTCGATGACTTAACTAGCACCCAAGGCGCTGGCGCCTCTACGTCGATTACACTCAAGACAGGTCAACATGGTATTTTCTCGTATATGACCGCGACTATTATTTTTCTATCTACGGTAAATTGTCTTGAATCATTACTTGAATACCTCCACAGCATTATACAATTGCAACTGGCGCAATGATTATTCTGCTGCTGTTTTAACTCAATAATAAATTCAACATCAAGATCAAAGTCACGTTTATTTTTTTTATCAGATTGTTTGTATCCGATTAATTTTTTTCTTATTATATCATCATCGATGATGTTAAATTTATCAATAATTTCAGGAATTATAATTCTACGTAATTGAGATATTTTTCTGACCCTCGATACCGCTAAATAAACTAAATTTGACCACTCGATGCGATCGTCTACAATCCAGACTCGTGTATCAGAAATAGTTAATCCCTGAGACGAGTGGATCGTCATAGCGTATCCCAACACCCATGGAGATTTGTCAGCGTGTAATGCATCTTCGACCACACTGATATCAACGGCGACAATATCATTTAATACGAGATTTTGTTTCCTTGACTCTGTCAAGGGTCCTGGAATATCAACATTAATATTCTGTTTTCGTGTATCTGATGGTCTATAACACAACGGTACGGGTAATTCTGAGTATTTTTCTTTATGTAGTTGAAATAACTGTTGTTGTAAAGCGTCTCTGATTATTTTTCTACTTGCTAAGATCAAATCGGTGGGTCTACATAAATTTAAAAAATCACTCATTGAGGTCTCTGAGATCACTCCACGTATTATTTCACACTGAATTTTGTTTGATTGTAATCTGATTAATTTTTTAAACTCCCTCAAATCTGCATCAAGAGCTCTATGATCATCATCTATTTCTTCGTAATAATCAACGAAATTTTTTAACCAATCATGTGGAGATGGTCCAACAAAAGGCGGCGGTTGACCATGATCGCCACACATTATTATAGCGGTATTTTTCGTCAACAACCAATCAAGAAACATTTTTAATGTATCCAATGACACTGTACATATCTCGTCCCAAATAATTATTTTAGGTATATATTTTTCTCCCATCCGTTCAGAAGTCCATGTCTCCCCGCGCCACCGAAAGAAACTATGATACGTACACGATTGTACCTGCCGCTGTTTCATCTCACGTGCAAGTCTATGTGTGGGTGTCAGCACGATTATATCTGAATTTCTAAAAACATTAATCGCTCGAGTCGTTTTGCCGCATCCACCAGGTCCATTGAGATATACTGTCTTATATCTGGTTATTGGATCACTCAACGATGGCGCTTTCGACATTTCTGATATTTTATTACCCTTACGATAAAAATCTCTCATTGGAACATCTGCTGATTCTGTGTAATTGTGTAATAGTTCTTTTTTTATTCTCCACGAACCCCATCGTTCATCATTACTTGTAAATTTCATAACAGGTTCTAAATATTTACTTGAAATATAAAATGAGTCTGTTGCGACTCTGACTGCGGTCTCAGAAAATCTATTAATCATCGATAATAAATTTATGGAAACATAAGCCAACATGGAAGATCTTAGATGAGTATATTGTGGGGAGACGTCATTTATGTAACTAACGATCGTGCCCAATTTTGTTCCGTCGGATAAATAAACACCTCGATTTACAAATATATTTCTCGCTGTTGTATCAGCGATTATAAAATCGTACTCGGCATCATCTAAAATTAATCGTGCGTGATGTCTTTTATAATCATATGCACCACCTTGAGTAAATTTACCTATAATTTTTCTACCGAGATCTTTTGCGGTTTTGAGTTTATTAGGAATATCATCTTCGGAAACATCAGGATATTTTTCCTTAAACTCGCTAATAACTTCAGAATCTGACATGGGCAACCAAACTTTCGTCTGTGCATGATATGATATAATCGCCTCACTGACCACCAACGATGTCAGTATCATACAATCTAGCATATATCGTAATAAAACTATAGGTGCCCAACGTTTTTCACAAAAATGTCTACCAAACCAAACAAATCTTGTGAAGATTTTCGTTAAACTCGAATGATTCAATACAAGCAAATCCAGTCAGATCAAAACCAGGTAATGGTCCATTAATTGCCACTCGCGTCATCTCGTTTGTTGGGTGACCAAATCTTTCAAACTACACAGAACAATCTCCGTATCCCAGAAAACTTCCTGGATAACATGCAACCATATCAACCGAAATAACATCATTGTAATTATATTTGGTATTCCATAATCCGCCATGTCCGTATTCGACGCAACTTGCGCGTACGTCCTCGAGTAAATCAAATCGTGTTGGTTTCCATGAATTTTTTTCTCTGGCAAAATGAGCCGCAACAGATGGAACGGTAAAACAATTAGTAATTTGTCAGTATTTTCCGCGTGCTTGCACTCTAAAAACTTCGCGAGATTTTTCATCTCGTCATGGAGGGATTCTGTTCGATATATTTCACCGTTTGGTTTGACAAACTGATCAAATTCACCTTCCTCATTACTTTTAAATAACCATACCGATACAGGATCGGTTTTACTTATTTCTTTAATAAAATCAAACATGCTCGTATCTGAGGGGTAAAATCTAACAGTTCGATCACGTGGAAATATTGTTACTGCGTTAGTCCATGCGTGCGCGTTATGATCGATAATATTTATTGGAGCTCCTTTCGATTTATATTTAGATTCGTACAGAATTTCTCCCGTTATTGTCGCTACGGTTATTGGAAATTTTAATAGTTTTCCTAGTTCAGCAACATCTTTTATTGTAGCACCAGTATCCTTAACTGGATCAGCCCATGAGTTTATTTTTTCACGCCTTAAATCAGTTAATCCATTTCCACGCATCGCGTTTGTAAAGTGTTCTATTACTCGTTCGGCTACACAATTTAACCTTGAAAATTTCATCGGCGCTAGTTTATCAACATTGGGTTTTTTATTTATCTTATAGATTCCATAAATAACCGCTGTTACAGGATACGCTCGCTCATAATACGGTTTGTCAATACCCGTCAGTAGACCCGGTCTGGAATTTTTACTTAATATGACAGTTTTATTATTACCAAGGACAGGATCATATTTGTCACGGATAATCCAACTACCTGTTTCTGTTAATACAATACATTTTACTCTGAAGAAATATTTTTGATTACCCTCGTATTCAGCGATGTAGTTAATGATAGTTGCCGCTCGCTTGTCGTTCATTGTGGCGTCCGTGACAGCTTCCTTGACTCCGTCAAGGCGTATAATCTTGAACGTTGACCATGTATGAGATGCACCATCCGTGTAAAATTCCTTCTTGGCGTCGTGAATTTTCGAGATCAAACTTTTATTTTTCGGATCAACCAAATCTCGCACTGGCAAGTCAGAAGATAATCTGTCGAGGTTGAATTTATATTTAACAGGCCTAGTTTGGGATAATCTCTCAAACTCGTTCATATAATTAAAACAAATATTTAAAATAAAAAATATTATATATACAATGTCTCAATGCAGATGGTTGATGATCGGCTCAGTAAATCGATGCAACAAATCCTGCAGAAAGGAATTTTGTTGGATGCACTCACAAAACATACGACGAGGAAGTCTAGGACCAATACCATGTCTGCGGTGTGGTATTGGAGTGCGAGGAAAAACAGGATTATGTGGAAAGTGCGGTGGAAAACGGTTCAGAGAACTTAGAAGATATTATGACAAAAAAGATAATAATGGTGAAAACGCTATAAAATCCGTGGAGGATTATATATATCAAGATTTCAGACAAACAATGATTTAAACAAATAGTATTATTATAATGGAGCAAAATAAATTTGTCCCACATCCTGTCATAACAAACTATGAATCAAATATTAATGGTATCATCAGAAATTGTAGGTTGAAGAGACCAGTTGGTAATGTTACTAATGCTGGTTATCTAATGTATTCTGTTAGGAAGAAACATTATTATTGTCATCGTTTCATCTACGAATGTTTCTTTGGAGTGATCAAAGATGGTCTTGTTATTGATCATATTGACGGGGATCCTCAAAATAACTCCCTATCCAATTTACAAGCTATCACGCAAAGCGAGAACTCTGCACGTGGTAATACTGGAAGATGTAAGACAGTTTCTAGAAGGGCGGTAAATTCTACAAATACAGAAACTGGTGAAGAAATAATATTTCGTTCGATGCGTTCAGCTGCTAAATATTTTGATATTGACTCGCGTGTGGTAAAATACGTCGCAGAAAATATAACCAGATCTACTTTCTCGAAAAAATATAAACAGAAAATTATCTTTCAGTATTGTTAACGAGATAAACTATCAAAACCATTTATTATTTGAGGGGGGCCCAGTACTGTCTGATTGTATACTACTGAATTTTTGATTATATAAAAGGGAGATTACTTTGTAATATATAGTTTTCTTCGTAGATTTTTGATTTTTTTATGATCGTAATTAGTCAATTTAACTAATTACGTCGTAATTAATTACTCGTAGAAATATTATTTATGGTTTTTAAATATTTCCCATCATACAACATTACGAGAAATCATGACAATGTTATTGATCCAGAAGGAAGCTGTAATACAGGTACAGAACAGAAACCGTTGTTATGGTATAAATCGATCTGCAGGTGTGTTCATGCCGCTTAGGACTGCTGTCATTATTGATTCGCAGTCTGCTTAGGAAAAACGCTGTTTTATATTCAGAAACTGTTGTTATAAATACAGAAACTGTTATTATTCAGAAACCTCTGTTTTAGTGTAAATATTGGTTCCTTAGCTATATATTAACTTCCGAAACATATGTTCGTAACAAGGTTCGATAGCTCAATCAGTATGGTATTTGGACTGTGACGCTCGCGGTCCAGGATCGAATCCCCATGGCTGACAATTTGTCGGTGGTGCGCAAAATTGCGATTTTTATAATAATGAGGGAACCGTAAAACCCCCCGCTCAGCAAAATTCAACCATCATATTGACTGGTGGTTGATACATATTTTCGTATCACCCACTGGATTAATTATTGTGGGTGGGATTTTGCTGAGCGTATATGTTTGTGCCGTCCTTCATTCATTGTATATATCCATTTCATTGTATATATCCATTTCCTTAATTAAGTTATATGTTTGTGCCGTCCAATGCATAATCTGAGCTCGCTAATACACTCGATAGGGGCTCTTCATTCATAATCTGAGCTCGCTAATACACTCGATAGGGGCTCTTCATTCATTGTATATGTTGTGCTGTCCTTGAAACATCCCGACGAACTCGCTAAAGACTCGATAGGGGTTCTAGGGATAATTTTTTTTATTTTAAAGATTTATATATTATATAATGAACCATGAAAATATCAATGATGTAATTGTTGCTATTAAAAAATTGAAAAAAGATGGAATTAATATATCTGATGAACTATATCCTGAAAAAAATAGTTTCTGACTTTGAGATTTTACAAGAACGTAAAAACCAGGGAACACACACACTATCATCTGAATACAAGCTCATGAAACGGATTCAGGCGGCAATGTTTCAGTCGCTAGCTACCGTAGAAGATGATCACGTGAAGGAGTTCTTTCCTCTCTCTGCCGCCATAGAAAGAATTAAATCGCTATTATCCCACGAGTACGAGGCAAAGAAAACGATTAGTACTCGTATAAGACAATTAAGAAAAATTGTTAGATCGTGAGACGATCCAGAGTAACTTCGTTACTGATGAAACGATCCAAAGTAATCCCGTTACTGATGAAACGATCCAAAGTAACCCCGTTACTGGTGATAATGAAAATGAAAGTTTTGGTAACTGGGGTCCCTGTCAACGCTGACCACGTGTGGGCTAGAATTAAATTTTCAGAAAAAAAAAATATTTTTTTTGCAAGACTGATTAATTTGTGCCAAACACACAATCTGATTAATTTGTACTAGTAATAAAAAAATATTTTATTTATTTTTTTTTCTGAAAATTTGAGTATGAAATCCTCGTGTGTAAAAACCCTCCATTACATAATATTAAGATCAAAGATCTACGATTTCACATACAGATTTATCACAAGTTCTTCTCCACGTATGTCAATTAAGCGATTAAGGTGGTCTGTGAGTTTAAAATTTATTCGTGTTAACATATTACTGTGACACCGTAGATACACAGGATTAGTTGGTTCTTGCACGATTAAACTTCCAGGGGAAACTTGTGGTGTGAACGTGTACAGGATGTATCCTTGTTGAGCCTGATTTGATCTTCCGAGATCTATTTGATAGCTGCCATCGATTACGTCACAAACCAGATTGACCGCGACCGTCGGCGTTATATTAACGATTCCCGGAGATACGTGTCTTCCGCCGCCATGTGGATCATTATCATATCTAAGAACAATTGGAGGTGGTGCTATTTTTCTCCATGCATCAAGTATTTTAGGAAAGTTCTCATCAATGACATCACTGACAGATTTTCTTAACTCGGTTACGTTATACCAAGGAAGTTTAAAATTCGGTAAATTCGCCTCTGGTATTCTAAAGAAGTCTAAAAATTGTTGCTTATATTTATTTGTATCGCTGTCAACATGATCAATTATCGCCTGAATTAATCACTGGTTAAAATATTCCATGTCATATGCGAGCTGATTTAATATCTCAATTTGTTTAATAATTCCACTGCGTGAAGTTATATCAAAAAGATGTTCTTGGAAAAGTTGCCGTAGTCGATGTAGTTGTATTTTATGTTCTTGATCAATGAATTTGAAGTAATCGTTGATCTCATCTAGGCGTACATCAAAGTATTTAGCTGTTCCTTCTTGGAGATTTATTTCATGAGTAAAAAAAACATATAATATTATCCTTACTGTGAAATTCAAATATACTACCCAATGTTGCGGTTTTTTTAGCTGAATTAAATTTTCCTCGTATAATGGTAAAACTCCGTGGTATGATTTACTGTCCGTGACATAATCAGACTTTTTTGGTTCTGATGGTATCGGTGTTATCGGTGGTGATATTTCAGGCCAGCCTAGCACGGATCTTATCGTGGACTGATAAATATCAACGGCATAATCGGGAGAATGTATTTCAACCGTCGAGGACAGGGTCGGTTCATGAACATTAATTAATATTTTTGCTTCTTTTCCCGTTATTGATTTTATTCTAAGTTTAAATTCCTCATTGATCTCTTCAATCTCGTAACTGCCAGTTGGTATTCCAACAACAACCCAGTCAGGTGTTCCATCGGGTTTATTTTTACTAGCAAATACAAGCGAATTATTTGCTGGTTTACCATTAAATGATTTTGATCTGATATTTGGCCAGCTGTAATATACTCGTAATTGCGCTAGTGCTATTTCTTTTACTGGAATTGCAGTAGGAAAATTAACACTAAATTCAGGATTAGTTGAACTTACCGAGATCATCGTTATCTTTGGCGGAGTTGTGTTGGTCACGATCTGCTGGAGCAATTCTGTCATTATTAATACTTGTATCTTTAATACCGATACCTTCGTCATATATTTTAGTCATCATTGAAAACTCGAAATCAGATATAATTCCATCGCTGAGACTCGCTGATAACAACGAAGATAATTTTGAGTATGCTACCGTCGCTGTGTGTAATTTTATTTTGTAATCGGATAATTTTTCGTTCGTGCAAGTACATATTTTTTTTGCGATGATATTAAGCACACCTGCAATAGTTGTTGCTGCTGAAATACAAATAGTTACAGCTACTGGTGCCATCATTGTCACCGCTGATAATATGACACCAGTTCCAGCAACAACAGCGGATACTGAATAAACAATCACGTCAACGATAACTAATCGTCGTCGATATTTTTTTACTTTTACTGTATATTGATCAACTTGATTTTTTAGCGCCGCCTGCCATTCACGTGCTTGACTGTACCTGTATTGTGCACCGTCCATATATATTTTTATGCAGTAACGAATTGATGTGTTTCAGCTACAAATTCCAAACACCACCAGTAAGATGTTGCGGTTAATTTCTTATCAGCTGCTTCCAGAATAAAAATTTCTTCGGTTCCGCTATTTAATATAACAGATACAACCCGGAAAACCTGTCGGTGGAATGACGCCATGGAAACGTTGTAAATATTTCAAATTTTGCAGCACTAAACACAGACAGCCTGTACACGCCAGTGACTGTTGCGGTATATTTGATTGTATTATTTTGCTGCGACCATGTTGCAAATCCCGATGATACCGTGCATACGATGTTTGTGATATGCCCGGGAGTTATTCCAGCTGGAATTTTAATCAAATTGGTTTTATTGATAATCTCAGGAATTCCCGCTATGATGTCTAACTGTGTTCGTTTGATCGTGTCTAGGTTAGTTTTGATATCAGAAAGTTTTATATCGATGACGGGAGGAGTTCCAAAGAATTTATTTATGGATTCGTCGGTTTTTTGAAAATTTCTTCAAAGTGTTGTAAACGCGCCCACGTGAACGTCATACTCGGCCCGCAGCGTGGATAGTTTTCCATCCACGTTGTCGACGTATTTTTTTGTTGCTGCGTCTTCGTCAGATGTTGGATCTCTTAAAACTACTATTTTATTCCGTTCATGCTGAGTTCACCTGTCATTGTGTCACCGGTGTTTCTCACGCGATTAGCAACACTTTTTGCAATTTCATCTCTAATTGTTGCAAACGATATACTTGAATCACTGATTCTACCACCGTCAGTAAACATTGGGAATATTATCCGTAACTGCACGAAGTCGAACTATATCATTCCATTTGATATTACTCGTTTTTAGTTTACCATATCGATCTTGAAAAATAACAATCTCATCTGGGTCAACTCCAGCCAGGTTCATGATATCAGCGAGGTCATCTTTAGTCACATACTTCGACAGATCAACATAGCCGGGTTTTTTCTTAACGCGTGAAGATCTTCTTCCGTAAATATCAACCATTATATAAGATCCTTCGGATCCAAGATCTGTTTAAAACGCTTTACGCGCAACGAATCGGTTACTTGTGTAATCATGCACAACTTTATGTGGTGGTTTGGATGATTTTGATATAGCGTTGAGTACATTAATTACTTCACGGCCACATATTGGCGGATCTGTCATTGTTTGTGTGGGTAGCGTTGAATACCAAACTTTACAACCAGAGGTTCCTGCCTGAAGTGGTGCGACATACTTGATAAATTCAACGGGTGGAGCTAACCCGTACGAATCAAAATAAACGATTCCACGTGGATCAACCGCGTATGCGGTCCAATGAGTACCGGGTCCTGAATTCGAGTCTAGATTAATAATACCTGTTTCAAGTTTGTTTGGTTGTTTCGGTAATTGATCTCGCATAAAAACACCTCTAAAGGCTTTTATTTTTAATTTTTTAGCAGCATCAAGTAAATCAAAATTTGATGCTGGAACGTCTAACGAAGTGATCCTGGAAGCCTTAAACCTCTCCCCCAACGAGATCCTGGCAATCTTAAGCCGCGTCCCTTTTTTTTTGTATCCATTTCCTGTTGCTTTCTTTAGTGCCATTCCAGCAGCTGTTCCAACAGCACCTAACGCGGCTGCTTTTGCTACGGCTGGAGCAGCTGCAGCTATTAATGCCGGAATGGCCGCGAGAAGTGGAAATATACCACCTATTTTAACCATGTCTTTGATGGCGCTCGGAGACAGATGAAATTGAACTCCAGTTTTTGATTCTAGGGCTTTATTGAAATGTTTAATCTGATTATTTGTCAACGATAATTTGTTTGGACCACCACTAATCTGATCTCGTTTTAGTGATATTTTAGTTCCGCATTTGTTGGCGGTTTTTGATTGAAGCTTTTTTACCTGACCGGGAGTCAGAGTAACATTAACATGACACTACGACATTTTTATATAAATAATATTTTTCTGAATAATTAAAGATTTTCCACTGGTGCATCAACGAATCTCATTCGACCACTACCACCTTCAAGTAACATGGCTTTATCGCTAAGTATGACCGCGATTGCTCTGTAGAAGCCGCGAACAAGTGGTGGACCAGGTATATCAGAGGAGGGTTAGTAACATGAGCTCGAAGGTGTATATCAACGACAGATTGCTTGGATAAATCAAGATGCTCCAGCGAAAAATAATAAATCGGATATAGACCTGTAAAATCTAGTTGTGATATTTGCAAACCGGTATCTATATTTTGATCACGTCCCATAAATGACATCAAATGATGATATGCACGCGCTACATGATTTTGATCAAAATTTAACAATATATCCTCAGCCGGTTCTTGATGTCCATTTATCCGCAAGGAAACTTCATTAACTCCAAGGTTATCAAATATCATATGTGAACATTCTTGATTATTCGTCCGAGCATTATCTTGCAGCGCAATAAAAATATGTCGTGGTGCAGAAACACCCTGTTGTGATGTTATATTCCATGTAAATAAACCAACACGCAAATTGGCAGCATATGGCGTATTAGCTACAACATTCGTTACAAGTCTACCTTCTACCTCAATAAACGCCTCAGCGGGTAAAAAATATCTACTTGTATCGTGAACCTGTAATTCGATTCTCCCCCGATCATTTGGTTGTCTTGCGTCATAGGAATAAAATTGATAATCACGCACCAATTCATCTTTGAGGACCGGTGTATCCATGTCAAATGCTGGGTCGGATATGCGTTTAAACATTTTATTATAATTATCATTTTTCCAAATGATGATCATCGTCGACGAAGACCGCTTCCTGCTATTAAATTTGCTGTTATATTTTTTTCCGTTTCTTCAGATAATTCTGCTAGTTTTTGATTTGCAGCTTGATTTATTATTTTGCTGACATCTGCAGGCATCACCTCAGTACTTGGTAATTTTACTGGTGGTTGTTGTTTTCGTTGCAGTAATCGTGCTAGTCTTTCTTTGATCGCCGAGAACGCCTTACCAGCAACATTGACAATTGCACCAGGAGCTTTTTCACGAACAGCCTCAATAGCCTTCATACCTAATTGTTTTGCAATCGGTATTGCTTTTGGAGCCATCCTTCTAAATAGACCCTGAATAACATCACCAAGTCCATCTCCATAAATAACCCTATGCATTGGTAATCGTGAGTTTACCGCTCTGACCTGTACAGATTTGCGATGATTATTATGTATTATCATCTTATTTTTATTTACCATTTATCTAACAACTAGTCATCAACAAGTTCATCGATAAGTTCTCGGTAAACTCCGATATCCATGATACCACCTTGAAATAGTCGCCGACAAATATCAGCTGCTTCATTAATTATTTCTGGTGAATTGTTTCCGGCACGTTTTCCTCCTATGAGAACTTCTAACCGTGACAAGTCATTGATGACATTATCAGGACATAAACCAGATCCTGTTTTAGGTTCATCTTGAGATGTTTTAAATACTGGTGGTTGCATTACCGGAGTAAGTACTTCAGTGGTGACCGGGGGGTGAGCCAGGTGAGTCACTTCCTCAAAATCCAGGTGGTGTATCTATCGGTGTAAATGTTATTTCTGGTGCAGAAATTTTACGTAAAGGTGAAGGAAGTTTCTTCCGGGAGGGTGATATTTTTTCTGTTGATTTTTTAAGTGACTCTTTAGCCCTTTTAATTTCCAACTTCAACCTTTGCTGCGGCGAAGAAGATTGCTGTTGTTCTATTTGTTGCAGAGGTGGAGGAAGCTGATACTGGGAGAATTCTCCTTGTTCTGGTTGTTCCAGTCTCTCTCTATGAAGTCTTTTTATTTCTTCATTAAGACTTTTGAATTCTGAACCTCTAGCTTGTTTTTTGTTGTAATATACGCGATATATCCATTTAATGAAATTATCATCATTTGTTTTTTCATGAAGGGATTTTAAAATACTAGATTTATCAGATATATTATTTAATATCATCTCAGGTAATTTCTCTCTTTCAGTATTTCTAATAATATCAACAACTCCTTCGTTAAATCTTGCAATTAATTTTAAGTTTTCTCCTGCTGATTTGGATTCAGATGCAAGTTTTTTTCTCACATCGGCAACTTCAGTACGAAGTTCTCCAATACTTTCAAGTATTTCCTCACCAACAGGTGGAGGTTGAGCTGCAGCTATGTCAGTTGGAAGGTCTCGTAAAATCTTCTTTGCCTGTTTAGTTCTTCTTGCTATTTTTTCAGTCTGCGCTGCAGTTTGTTTTGATACCGGAAGAAGATTTTCTTTGATGACTGCAGTGATGGGCTTAAATAGTTTTTTAGTTTCTTCTTCATACTCAACTTGTGCTTCTTGCTGCGCTTGCAGATTTTTTCTGAATGAGTCTCTGACAGGAAGAAATTTTTTATTTGCTTCTAATCGTTCTCGAGCTGTTCTTGCAGTATGAGATTCCGAATGTACCATTATTTTTTTAATATAATATATTAATCTTTTAATTAATATCAGCAGAAGAGGTGTAAATTTAATTAAAAAGATATCGTTCATATAATGAACAACTGTGCGTGGCTGCGTCAAGGAACCACTAACAAATGTAATAAAAAATGCCGTGGAGAATATTGCAAGAAACATAATTATCTTATAAAGAAAAACCTTCATGCTGGTCCACGAAGTTGTGTTGGTTGTAACAATGGCGTTAGAGGATTATATCAGATTTGCCAAAATTGCGGTGGAGATCGATACAGAAGTTTGATGATATATTATAAACACAGAAAGAACATAAATCCAAAAATAGAAAAACCACCATCAGAAATTGAATATTACTTGAAACATAGAACAAATAAAGATGAAACAGATGAAGATTCCCATGATTCCGAAGATTCCCATGATTCAGATGAAAAGAAAAATATTTCATCAAACTTAAATTTCTTTTACCACATGGATAGCAGCAGAGAGGGGGCGTCTACAATTCTGTTTGGGACAAACAATAATCGTAGACGTGGTATTGACCTCTATGAAGGGTCACTATTTTTTTTGGTCCAAACACAAGGGTGACCACTAACTTAAGTGGTCTGTTCACCCTCTCTGCTGCTCCATCACTTCATGGAGTTCCTTATGGAATGAAAGGTTCAGTGAAATGTACTGGTAGTATTCATGTATATTCTGTGACTTGCATATGTGACCATGCATAAAACATAAAAATACATGCAGACACACATTTATAATAAAATATACACATATCCATTCATAATATAGAATATTTGCACATGTTTATCACAAACACATACACAACTATAAACAAAACATAATATATCATAACAAAAGTGCTGATAAAAGATTTGACACAATCTGCTTCACAATCCCAATACACGACTTAAGGGCATACTACTATTTATATTAAATCAAGATTCTTATCAATTGTTGGCTTCAAGACTCACAATTTTGTTAACACCAGAACATCAACAACCTCAGTTGATCTAAACATTAGGATTTGGCTCAAGTCATAAAGTTAAGTCAAGACTTCAGACATTTGATAGATCAAGTGAAAGTCAGGCGGTAATTTTAGCCATTCTAATAACTAGATCCAACATTGGAGTTATGTTGGTGCAGGCCATATTTTAACCAGACTGATAAGACCCTTGCAAGTCTATCACTAAATAATTCTTAAAGATACACAACAGTTCAGATGCCTGTAAACAATTCATCAAAATATCATCCCATTATGTATTGGGATTTTTGATATCACTACTTCTCTTATCTTCACATGGGATTTTCACCATAAAGAACTCTTATGGTGTTTTGTTGATTCTAAATGCAAATGGTACACATTTAACTACCAATAAGGGTATCATAGGAGCCATCTTGAAAATCGTATCACTACTCCAGAAGAACAGAAAAGTAAGACTTTTTATGGTTTCTAGTCCTAAATAAAAATGGTGCTGATGTGACAGCCAGTTTGAGAATCTTTTTATAGCTACGTCTCTTGAATGGAAACTTATATCAGTATGGAATTTTTGCCGGAAAAAGTCTTATGACATTTAGTTGTTCTCAAATGAAAATGGTGCTGACCTGATCCTAGAAATGGCCTTCTGGAGAAGCAGTGATATCATCCTTTAGTGTCTATCATGGATGTCAGATCAGCATTCATTTAATTTAGGACCAATCAAACACCATAAGAAGCCTGAATCTGGTTAAAACCTCCTGCTGATGTATCTTGTCATTTATGACAAATAAATATAACAAGATTTTCAAGATGACTGCTGATTTTGATTATTGGAGGTCATGTCAAATCTAAATACACCATAAGGAATTTTCCAGTGAAAACTTTACTTTGATTCAGGACCCACTAGGTAGAAGGGGGTCCCGAGTGGCTGAGTGGTCCAAAGCACTCTCAATTACGGATCAGTGCCATCTCACCTGTCTGCGCCGGTTTGAGTCTCGGATTCAGCCAATGTGGGTATGTGAGAAAGCTTGCCAGAGGCTTCTCGTGGGTTGGTGGGTTTTCCCGGGTTCTTCCTCCACCATTAATACTGGCAGCCATGTATAGCCTATCGTGTGCTGAAAAATGGCATTAAACCCCACAACAACAACTAGGTAGAAGAATTGAGGCATGTGTAAATTTTCATGGCAATCCTCCATGTAGTTTAGGAGGAGTAGCAATAACCAGCCTGTGCTAAATGACTGACAGTTGACAGACAACAGGACATACCAATCTGATTAAAAGGCAGATCTCCAATCCCAAGGAGAGCTGATAGACACTGATCAAAGTTAATGTTTTGTGACCTTTAGAGTTCCCAGTCCAGTTATTTTTAGTAGCCTACTGATAAATAGTTTCAAATTCGTGTTTGGGGAGGGTTATAATTAGTAATATTTTCAGAATGAATTGTGTCACTTTAAAATATATGAAAGCTGTTATTTGATTGTTGAACCACAAGATCAAAGGGGCACAAACTCTTGTTGGTATTCATCCAATCTTCATGTAGGACTGGGGGGGGGGGTCTGATTTGAATCACACTTTATCACATCCTATGAGCTTTTCTAGTCTATAAGCAGTAAGGGTTTACTTACAAACCATTATTTACAAAAGAAAATGAATAATTGTTTATAGATTGTATTACTCATAGTACTCACGGCTTAGATTAGTATTTATCTGAATGATAATGAATAGGAATATTACTTCCGTTAAATATCATGACATAACTCTACCAAATTGAAAACCCTAACCCTAACTCATTGAAGATGATGTCAGTATAAAATTTTAAAAAAACCTTTTGGATAAAATTCAAATTATAATCCGTAAAGTTAATAATAATAATCAGCAAAGATAATGTGCCAAAACATGTCACCTCAACAAATAATTATGGGCCATATCTCTGCTGAATGTTGAAATACAATACTTACAACTCATGTGCCATTTTTTCAAATTAATCATCGCCGTGATTGGTTTAAATCAAGTGATAACTTCTAGAAATATAGTTCATAACTGGCTAGGCAAAGTTATAATCACCTATAATATGACAGAAATATCAGCTATAATATGACAGAACCAACTGTAACATAATGCATTACTGACTATCATGAGGTAATATGATAAACTGAGTCTTATTACTATGAAATTAATTTTAGTTATGAATCTGAGAACCAACCCAAGTCAAACTCACCCATCAGTTGAGTCCATTTCTTCTCCTTCAAAAGCTGTGAATGGAGAATATTATGACGTCAGCAAAATTTGGTAGCACTTGAATGAAAGTTAAATGATAGAAGAATACTGGTAAAATGTCAAAGAAACATTATATTTTAGCTCATTTCCATTTGAAAAAATATGAAAATTGCTATAATTGCAGGAACATCTTAAATACTTCAGGACATAAATTCAGTGAATGATACCTAACATGTGCAATAGATTTCAAGTTATTATCCATAGGTTCCGACCCAAGAAATGTGGATCCATTTGGATGTGTGGCTGTGAAAATAATAATAATAATAATAATAATGCTTTATTTATAGAGGGTGACTCATTAGTCAAGGACTATTCTCCCTTGAGGACCTCTTAAGGAGAGTATAACAATGCACATTATATGAAGATAGCAATAATTACTGTTTATTTTAACATATTTCTTATTAAAATACTAAAATTTCATTATCTATTAGAAGCACATACATGCTCATGATATCTCTTCTTAATTACTCTAATATTTTCAGCAGATATTACATGTATTGGAAGCTTGTTCCACAGAAATGTACCAGAGTACTGGAAGCTCTTTTTAAATTGCTCTGTACTTGGTTTTGGTGCAAGAAGGTTTCCATGTGATACTGATCTCAAGTGGTACTGTGTTGAAAAAGTCCTGAATTAGTCCTGAACATACTCTGGTGCAGTTCCATTTAGACATTTATATAAAATAACTGCCTTTTGAAATCTATCCTGGCATATATTGTGATGATTGCCTTCATTTTATGCTCTTCATCCATATCTACTCATGATGTAATGTTTCAATACATAAATTTCATCTTATTTACAGAAATTTAAGTTATAATGACTTACATCTAAGAAGTTTTTCTTGTAGGCCTCAAGGTGTATGAGAGCACACCTGCCAAAGTGATATTGCTAACAGCAGAATATCAAACATTTATTGGGAGTCAGACACACCAATTGTTGTAGAGCTGTCACAGGAACAAATATATCTGCACCAGTTTCATTGAAGTTTTTGGTGAGTTATGTTCAATGGATGTCCCTTTTTACATTGTGTGTTTTCTCCTCCCCTTTTTTACTTTGCATGATTTTCTGTTTGCTTTAGATTCGATTGTATGCAGGTGACAATCACTAGCAAAACAAACTTCTAAATAGCAGCAACTTCAACATTATGTGCCGGCCAGTGTGAAAATGATGCAAAGGTGACCTTCTTAGTGTTCTTAAAATACATTATCCATGTATATTGTTTTATATCCAGATGGGATGAATCTGGATATAAAATTTCATTGTTTAAGTTTCCCAACTGATGTGGTTCAGTTTACAAAGATTGGTCCATACATTTGATGTTACCTGATGAGTTGCCTCCCTTAGAGTCTACCTTGGATTTCAATATTCTAGAATAGATTTGACCTTCTTCATGAAAGCAGTGAGAGAGTTCTGGTCAGTTTATATATGCAGTACATCATTATTATTATTTTAAATACTTAGCATGTACATTCTGCAGTTATTTTACAAGAAATTTAGCTTGGCTTCTTTTACATCTTTTATTCATTACTATTTCAGATTGCATGAAGAGTTGTATTATTTGTGCTCTCAGATATCTCTGATATCACCAGGCACTAACAACACAGGGTGTACTATGAAAAATGATGAAACTGACGTATTATAAGGAAATTATGTTTCAGAGGGGAAAGTAATGCATGAAGTATGAAGCTGTCTCAAAGCTGTTGCTCTGTTTGATAGCTTTTGGTCATCGATAAATTCAATAAATCATAGGAAACAAACAATTTTGAATTTTACACTTCTTAAGGTTGCGTTTTATTTAGAATTGACCAAAGTTTTGAAAATAAGAAGATTTTCCCTTAATTAGACTGATAATTGAATTCTTAAGGTCTCATTCGATAGTTTCGTATTTTGACACCTCCCTAATTTTTAAGGTAGAAGGCATGAACCTAATTATCACAAGCCTAGCATTTATAAATTCACACATAAGCTAAATCTGTAATGTGGTTTACATTTACTTTGAGTTACGCTTGGAAATGGGTTGGCTTGTTGGTGACTGCCTGTCATAGTTAGACGAGCATTGGAGATCAAAAGCATAACTCGGGCTGCAAATAAGCAGCCAACTTGGCTTACATATTTATGTGTGTCTGCTAAAGAGGTAAATATACAAAAATCTAGATGGTTGAGAGGTGATGAAAAGTATGCTAATTTGTTAAAGTACTAGTGAACTTTATTCATGCACAAGGCATATACTGATTCTTTAAGCTGCCTTGTCACAGGAAAATATTCAAAATAGATTGGGTACTGCTAACAACGACACAAAACAGACAATGCAGCAGTGTTTTCATCAATTAGAGAAACCACTAGCATGTATGTAACTTAGAAGCTCCATGGCATTGGGATGCAACAAATGCAAAACTTCCTGCCTTGGAAACTATGAACTCTGTGGAGAATATGCCATTATAAATACTGGTGAACACATACACATATATTATATGATGACTTAGGGACACAACCCTGCCTGAAATGTGGCATCGGCGTCAAATCACATAATCAACTTTGCCAGCATTGACGATCTGTTCATGAGTACTATAAATTTCACAGAAAAAAATCAAAAATGCCTGTGGCTGCCCAAGCAGATATCACAATAAAACAAATTAAGGAAATAATGACCAGCATTGAAACAATCAGTTTTTTATCCTGACAAAATACCTATATAAAAAAAATCACTGAAAAATTTTTCCAATTAAAAGGATAGTTTGCCCTTCCCTTTGTATAAACATGCCAGCAGTGCCACAGCTAAAACAGGTCACACAACAGCATGGCACATAATACCAAATTGTATGAAAAAGCAGACAATTTTGAATTATTGAGACCCATACTATTGTGCTGAATCACTAGCAGCAACAGCAACAAGAACAGTAAAACAAGTAAGGCAATTTGCATGTGAGCACAATATCCGAATACCAGAGGTTCAAGAAAAGCCGACATTATTGTCTGAACAAAACCACCTTTGCGCTCATGGTAACAAAAACATTCTGCCTCTGCTATCACAGCTGAAAAGGCTGAGGATGTTTGTACAAAAGCACAGCAATGACAAGTGCCTGAGATCAAATTTCAGAATCACAGTGATCATTTTTGAAAATCACATGGTCATTATTCCACCCACCTATACAACAGGCAAAGATACTCTATAATTATTGACAACTATGTTTCCAGGAATCATAGCGGTGTTACAAAAGTTTGGTGATACTGGGGTCAAAGCAGGCATTATCCTCAGTGCTGTTTAGGCCGCTTAGTGATGGCAAAGGTGGATTTAAAACTACTACTCCATGGATTCACAGTGGTGTCTTTGTAATCCTGAACCACAAAGACAGCAGCACCATCAGCAATGAAATTGGCAGAGGCAATGAAAAGATTCTCTAAATGCTGGAGAAATACACCAATGCAGCATCAGTATGGATCCTCGAAGAATTTGGCCAGGTAGAGATCAATCTCTCACAGTATCACCAATTTCATGGATCCATTACATAAGAACACCAAACTAGGTTCCACCAAGGTCAGTTAACGTGAAAAACTTTGACAATCGTTCTTTGAATTTTGCCAGCATTATACCAGCCAGTCAATGATCACCAAGACATACCCCAAAAATATCTGACATCAGGGTAAACTCAACTTTGGTAATATTGAGTTTCCCATTCAAAAGACTTCAGCCACACTCAAGAAATTTGAAAAACTTAGCCCAATTATTGCTGTTAATGTATTCACTTATGACAAAAGTTTTTATCTGCTGGCATTGTCTCCCCATAATCAGCACAAACAAATTCAGATTTACTTGTTGTTGCTGAGTGAAATGAAAACATTAGAATCGATATCACACTAGGTATAGAATTGATATTGCACTATGTATGGATAAAGGATCTTGGTCAGCTGCTTAACCGGCAAGAGCAAGGGAAAGAAATATCCATGCTGACATTGCATGCGTATGTTTAACATTCAAGAACTGCTCACCCTGTCAAAATTTTTACTGTGTGTATTAGTGAAAAACCATATCATACAATCATGCCCAAGCCTGTTCAAATCACTGTCAAATTTACTACAGTACAGTGAAAGAAGAAAATCCTGTATATCAACTATGCAGATCCTGAATACCTGAATGTTTCAGTAGAAAGCAGCTCTGCTGACAAAGACAAAAATGAATGTGATATTTACCAAACAGTGAAAGTTACAGAACAAATTCGATGCAGGTTCAATGTAATGGCAAATCAAAGCTGACAGTCCTTTATCATGCCCAGAATGCGAATGAACTACAAAAGTTGATGTGAATCCTCAGATTGATCGAATTCACAGAGAAATGGATTTGACAGCAGCTCGATTCACCAGCATGCAAAATTATGATGTGATAATATTCATGAGCTTTCTGCAGCCACTCACTGCTGGATCTGTGAGAGTGTGATTTGGATTTTCAATATAGCTTTAACAATATTTCAGTCACATTGCTATATGTCTGCAGTGTGGCAGTTTATAGTGATGTCAAGCACAGAAGCATCATGCCACAGACATGTGCATTATGACCCACCCAGTCACATTATCCTGACACCAGGCCTACCAGTCCTTACACTAACCTCATAATGCTAAGTGACAAGCAAGGCAGCTGCTAGTAGCATTTTTGCAAGTCTCTGGTGTGACTCAGTCAGGGTTCGAACCCGCAACCTCCCACATCTAAGGCAGATGCTCAAGCTACTAAAGCGACTGGATTTATGAAAAAACACTAACAAAGAGCAAACTTCTTCAACAGACAAGGAGCAAAGCCCATTCAATGATGAAAGTAAAAGTCCTGGCTCCAAAGTTCGATATCACTGTCACATCACTGGTGCATACAGAGGTAGCATGTAATTTGCAGCTGAGAATTTATTCCAACAAAACCAGAATTCCTGTCTTGCTTCATAAGCTGTGTGGGTATGATGGTCACTTGATCATGCAAACAGCATCAGATTCCCTAATCAGCATGATCTCAAACAGCAAGGAAAAATACATGATATTTAGGTTGGGACAATTGCAGGTTGTCAATTTGGTAAAGTCTATGAATTTGTTCCTGGAGAAGTTAGTGAATAATCTGACAGTAGAGAACTTCAAAATCACTCATCAATACTGTACCACCAATACAGACTTGATCATGAGGAAACTTGTTTAACCATATGAGTATAAGAATGGCTGTGGTAAATTTGCTGAAACTCAATTGCCACCAACTGAAGCATTTTATTCATCATTGTCACATGTGGGTATTTCCATTGCCGACTATGAACATGCAAAGAAATGTAGGTCTGCATTCAAGCGAAAAAACTTCACAATCTATATCTGTGCATGGATGTGTTGTTGGTCGCTGACATGTTGGAGGCATTTCATGACACCATCATGCACTTTTACAAGCTCGATGTCATCAATTACTTGTCATCACCAGGTATGGGATGGGATGCATTGTTGTCCAAGACCAAAATCAAGCTGGAATTGCTCAAGGACGCTGAACAGCATTAGTTTATTGTATGCACACTTTTTGACAGAATATTCATGGTGGTTCATAGATATATGCTCATGCCACCAACCCTGCTTAACCCAACAGTCATATCATTTAGTTCAATGCCAGTAATTTGTACAAATAGGCCAAGATGCAGACACTTTCAATTTGCAGATTTCAGTGGATCAATCCTTCACACATTGATCTACAAAAAGACATGCACATTCACAACATCCATGCTGATCATGAATAATTCTTTGAAGGTAAACTTTAATATCCAGAGCATTTACACAAGTTGCAAAATGATTATATGATAGTCCCAGAAGCACTGTAGTGCCTGGTTCATGGTTTTCCCCAAATTAGTGCTTGATCATTGATTGGTCTGGCTGCAAATACACTAAATGTAATAAACTGGTCCTGTCTTCAGACGTAATACAACTATTTACTGCAAGTGTGAAATTTGCAGTAGTACTTGCAATTGGGTATGCATGTTACCATGATCCATCGAGTGATTGGATTTTGCCACCAAGCTTTGATGGCCCTATATGTTCAGATGAATGCAGACTTACACACAAAGACCTCCAATGAATCTGAAAAGAACTTTTTCAAGCTCACAGCCAATGCCATGTTTAGGAAAACTATGGAGAATCTGCATAAATGAGTTTGAGTTGACTTTGTCCAGTGATAATATTGAGTAAGACAGACTTCGAAGGCTCATTGCAGACCCAGCATTCAAATCCAGACAAATCTTTCATGGTGTACTTGCTGCCATTCACAGTAAAAAAATAAAAACTCAAACTGACAAAATTAATCTATGTGGGGATGACTGTGCTGGACTTGTTGAAGCCGCTCATTCACGAGTTTCATTAAGTCAATGTCAAACTGCTTTTTTAGAATCAGGTCAAGATGCTAGACACCGACTCTGACTCACTGCTGATGCACATCACCACTGATGTGTACATGGACATGGTACAACCCAGTTTGGCACAGGAGATTGATACCAGCGATTATCTGAAAGAACATCAGTTGTTTAGAGCCAAAGATAAAAAGGTGGTTGGCGAGTTCAAAGACAAATGCTCAGGTAAGCTGATTGAAGAGTATATTGGGATATGGCCCAAAATGTTATCAAATGTAATCAGACAGCAGATGTATTGCAAAAACATCAAAAAGGCCAAAGGTGTCCCACGGGTGATTGTACAGAACACAAATTGTACTTGAAATGCATTCAAGACTGTTGTGAATTCACACACATAGCAAATATGATTTGATCCAAGAACCATCACATGGGTGAGTAATGAATCTGTACCAAAGTGAGTTTGTTCCCATTGGATACTAAGCAACTGATGCTCCCCAATGGAATTACACTTATGCATTTGGTCATCATGCTGTTGCAACTGATACTGGTTAACATGTCAAAGTGCCAGTACAAATCCTAGTGGTAGTTCCTTATCTGCTGGAATGATTACACTCAGAGAAAGAACAAGACAAGTAGAAGATCTACATGTCTTGGCCAGCAGGTAGTAAAACTCAAAAGGGAAATGGACTAACCAAACCAGATAAAGGACACAGGTAGCAGCAAACCTAACCCACACCTGCAGTGGGAGAAAAATCTGAATGGGCTAAAAAAGAAGTAAAATTTTGAATGGGCAAGAAAAAGAAATGCAAGAATGAATGGAGAAAGGAGTGAAACAATGAGGGGCTTAGTGGTGGTGAACTGTCTGACCTTAATAACCTCATGGATCGATTGGAAACATTTGAGAGGTCAGTTCATATGGGTGTCAATGCGCCTGAAGTCATTAATGAAGCCACTAATCATCTCATGGACAGAGACACATATTGTCCATTGATGCATGAACATGTTAAAGATTTTCATGCTGTATATTCCTAAGACATTGACAAGTTCTGACACAATTGAGATGGTGCATGTTGAGACACTTAATGTTTTACATGAAATCTGTACTTCGATGCAATAGGTGGCTGTAAATACAACCCAGAGTGTTACCTTGATGATTGCCATCTCAACCACAAAAGCAGAATATAGTGTGACTTGTTCTGCACCTGAAACTGATGGGGACTCACACACACTTAAGATCGCACTAACAGTTTGCCTAATATATGATCCCAACTGTTTGGTGGACTGCTGCAAACAATTCATTTGTGTTTTCAGCAGACACAGGCACGAACTGGCATACTATCGAACTTTATGGCCACAGCACCTGTGTATCTGCCATGCCATAATAATCAGCTGACCCGAATTCATTTTTCCCTGGTAGATTAAGACGGGCACAAAGTGGATCTGTGCGGCGAGACATTGACAATACAACCATTCATTAAAGATCGACATTTAACATTTAATAATAACATCAACAATGACAGTCATGCATAGATGTATGAAACCCATTCACATAGTTAATTCAAGAAAATCTGTGTACGTGACCTATTGCGAAACTTGTGCTTGGTGATGTTCATGGATCATTTTCAAGTGCACCAAAAGCATTCACAGCCTTGTCATCACATGCTGCACAACTAGCTCACAGGCAGATCAGATGCTTCATGATCAAATATGACAATTAGTAAATACGAGCACTGCTATCAAAGGTGGTTCCAGTTACATTACCATCGACCGAATCAATGCCACATGTAGTTAACGAGGCCACGCAGAGATTGTCAGATTCAGCAGTTGCAAATTTTGCAGTGGAGACTGGATTTACTTGGTATTAAACAAAATCAATAATGTATTCGTGGAAACTAGAGGTTTCACCATGGCTCAGTTTAAAGAGTTATTGTATCCAGCAGCTGACAAGGAGTGCCTGTGTTTGTAGACTGAAGCAAGAGATTTTCAGTATTATGCATATCCAGCCATAGTTTCCAATCATTTAAAAACAGAATTGCAAGAACTAGGCATGTCTAGGTTTTTCCTTCCATGTGAGGAATTTGGATGTGGAAGGAAAACTGGCATGAAAGAATAATGCCAATTACGATGCCAGTTCCCAAGTGGGACTTGTTAAGAGCATTATCATGGTGTTGTTTAACAGTACATTTTATTCCACTGATGTTAAGGAAATAGAATCCATTCTTAAAAATGTTGACGTGGCCATGGCGATTCTCAGACTTGCCACATACAGCAAAGATTACAGAGAACAGCTAGACCAGCAATGATGTTTGCCAAAGATGCAACAGATCATGCAAATCAAAGACCAAATATAATCAGATGGTCTTGAAATGCTACTTGTGATGCTGATGCAGCTGTAGAAAATTTACACTTTCCTAATCCTGATTTCAACCTTGGCTTTGCACAGGGTTAAACACAACTCACTGGTGCTTAACTGAGATTTACATGAGCAATTCTCCTCAGTCACATCTTTGGGTTTTGCAGAGATGTTTGAAAGATGATGGTTGGAGCTAAACCAAGTCACCTTGTTTCATAAAAACATCTCCAATGATGCCATTTGGAGTGATGTCAGCGCTGCTGCTGGCAAGGTTTCATTTGATACATTAACATTAAGGATGCCTGTTTATCCCCTTCACTGAGTACAGAATCATGCTTGTTATCATTTACATCACTTTTTAGTATTTCCACCCAGACAAGTCTCTATCCACCATGACTAAATCACTTGCGTCACCTCTTTGCTTGTCTGCATGCATCATCAAAGTTCGAAGTCAACTACAGACAACACATACATAGTGGCTAAATGTTCATGGTGGGTAGAGCAAGGCAGGTGAAAAGACGGCAAAGTGGGCCAGTTATTCTGAGACTTGTGGCTGGCTATATTTTCTATAGGTAACATATATGGACTGGGCTCATATTATAGGATGTAAATTACTCTTTTGTGTTTATCCAGCTCTGAGCATGTACAATACTCAACTAATCACAAACATTTCACTGTCTAAAGAAGCCATATTTTCATCTATCACCAAGGCATACCCTGTCTCTAACTGGGGTATAATGGATAGTCACCCACCTGCTGTTATGCCACCATGACCACCTGATGCCACCTTAAACGCATCTTCTGACAATTCCTAGAATCTAGCAAAAATGCTGCTGCTCTGTGACTTAGTACAGAAGAAAGCAAAGTGGGGCCCAATCACTGTTTCCAAATGTTGGAACATCATGCCTTTGCAAAAATGTGATGTCAAACCAACCTTATTCTACCACTATATTTCTTTGCTTAGAATGTGCACGCTTCAGCCACAATTGCATAAGAGCTTTTTGCATATAAAATAAATTCTTTAAGTGATTGCACACTGAATTGGCTATTTTGTCAGTGAGTGACATAGATTATAATCATAAAATAACTATTGGTTGTCTTTAATCTGTTTATGTTCCTAAAAATACAAATATTTCAATCTGCAGGTAAAACAGTTTTAAACTGTACAAAAACTTGTCCTTACAAACACACATAACCAGTATATTATCACATTCATCCCATTCTATGTTTACTATTGAACCAATTCACTTTCCACAGTATATTATCAGTCATCCCATACAATCTTTACTACAGAACTAATTCAATCACTTTCCACAGTATATTATCAAAGTCATCCCATACAAAGTTTACTACAGAACTAATTAATCACTTTACACAGTATTAGGTCTTAGTATGATACAGCTCTTATCTTTTAAAAAATTAATAAGTAAACCCAGACCAACATTTTCAAGAGGTAAGGCTACAAAATGATCAGACAATTTCCCAGTATAAATGTGAATCAAACATGCATGAACCAATGTGGTTTCATCTACAAATGCACATTTTTCATCTTTTGTGAATTTATATACAATTGCAAAGAATGAAGGAGTGCATCTGCAGTCATTCATCAAGCAGCAGCACAGTGGATAAACTTTAACGTAGACCATATATGGAAGACTGAATAAAGAATTCCATCCAGCAAAATCCTGTAATTTAAATTAATTAGTAATTGCTGACTGCAATGTTATTTACTGACAAACTTAATACAGCAAGATACTTTATGTCAAGTACTTGTAAATGCTATTTCCGACTGCACCATCAAATATAGTCTCAGTAACTCTTGTAATATTAACTTCTGGCATTGAGTTTTTGAAAGAATTGTCAATTATTTGTTTCAATGACAATCTGCTGCCAGAAGAAAATAGCTGTCAGTTATTTACTTACTAAATACAAATTTAAAAATATAAACAATATTTGTTTTTCTTTGAGAGAGAAAGAGATGCATCCCATTATGCCAACATTCTATACAGAAATGAGCTTTGTGGATTTTGCTTGCTTAAAAAGAAATCAAATCAAACCATGGAAGATGAAATATTCCGCGACAGAGACTTATTCCGTGACAGAGACTTAATTCGGTATCGAATCAATAAAGGCGGTTACTTCCCTGTTTCTGGTCAGCAGACTGGTTTACAAACTCGAAATATACACACAACATATTTAAGTCCCAAGAACACAAAACAACCACTGTAGAGTTGCGTAAAAAAAATTGGCACAATTTTCAAAGTTGAGCCGTCACAATTTAGCACATTAATTCTGTAAATTTCATTGACCGCTGATAACCCGAGAGATAATTTGAGGTCACGGAGTTATCATGTTGGTGAGTAAATTCAAGAGTGTTGTATTTAGCCAGTTTTCGGAACTGTAGATTGGCGATAGCATTCTGTTTCACTTTTACTATTTAAATATGTCAAAAAAATGACTTTGTAATGTTGCTTCATCCAATGATTCAGATGACAAATCTGAAGATCATTTTTATTGCTGCACTTGCCAAATTGCTGTAATCGATGCAGTGCTGTCACTTATCGACAATAGGGTTATGACATTATAAAATTAAACGCACGCTTGTGAATCTAATTTTCGTTATTCTTAGGTTCTTTCTTTCCTCTCGCATATCAGATTCACCAATTGTTCAGAGGTTGTTACATTTAATTATTTTCATTCTCAAAGAATATGGCAGTTATTTTATTTCAAAATTTCATTAGGTACCTAATCAGTTTCATCAGATTTTTTTTGTTGTTTAAAGCTCTGAAGTCCATTCGTTTGACATGTTCCTTTCAAAATGGATGTTAAAACTAAAATTTAGGAGCTTATTAAAGGATGATCTTGAATAACACTTACTGATATTTTTTGGACTTGGTAAGTGATTTTGGAACTAATACTGAAATACTTTTACCAATGAGGTAAGCAGCAGAGAGGGCGAACAGACCATAGAATTCCAACAAACAAATAAAACAAACAAAATAAAATCATCTGTAGAAAGGTCCAGATTTTTACAAATAAACGTTTCCTTGAAATGATTTTATTTTTTGTTGAAACCAACCCCATCAATAAAACCTTAGTTTGAAAAGGTAGCTGAAAAATGAAGTACTCTACGTGTTTATTTATTTTTTGTTTAATTTCCACGGACGACCAACGTTGGTAGGCGCCCTCTCTGCTGCTATTAATTAAAAGATTGTTATATCAAAATAATGATACATCCAGAATCTCATGCTGCAAAAATAGCAGGAGAGAGACTAGAAGCAATTAAAAACTTTCTTCCCGTGCAAGATTCATTTAGAAAAAATCTACAAGCGGAGCAAGAAGCACGAGTTGAATATGAAGAGGACACTAAAAAACTGTTTAAGCCCATCACTGCAGCTACTGAGAAAGTTACAACAGTCATCAAAGAAGATCTCCTTCCGGTATCAAAACAAACAGCAGAACAAACCGAAAAAATAGCAAGAAGAACTAAACAAACAAAGAAGATTTTACGAGATCTTCCAATTGATACAGCTGCAGCTCAACCTCCACCTGTCGGCGAAGAAGTACTTGAAAGTATTGGAAAACTTTATACTGAAGTCACCGGCGCGAAGAAAGAACATACACCTGAACCCTGGCCAATAAAGGAAAATATAAAATTAATTACAAATTTTAAGGAAGGGTTTGTCGAAGATATTAGAAATACTAAAAGAGAAAAATTACCCGAAAAAATATTAGATTATATATCTAACAAATCTGCTGTTTTAAGCCCCCCTTATGAAAAAAACAAAAAATGATAATTTTATTAGATGGATATATCGCATACATGCAAATAAAGGACAAGCTAGAGAGGATGATTCGAAATATAAAGCTCTTTATAAAGAAGTAAACACACTTTATAGAGAGAGACAGAGAGAGGAACAAGAACAACTCTCCCAGTATCAACTTCCTCCACCTCTGCAATAAACAGAACAAAAACAATCTTATTCACCGATGATGTCAAAAATTAAAGAAATGTTTGGAGCGATACCACCTAAAAAATCAGAAAAAGAAAAAGAAGTATGGGGGAGTAGTCTGGGAGATGATTTTGTTTGTCCTGATAACATCATTAATGATGTGTCACGGTTAGAAGTTCTCATAGGAGGAAAATGTGCTGGAAATAATTCACCAGAAATAATTAATGAAGCATCTGATATTTGTCTGCGATTATTTCAAGGTGGTATCATGGATATCGGCGTTTACCGAGAACTTATTGATGAACTTGTTGATGACTAGTTGTTAGATAAATAGCAAATTAAATAAGATGATCATACATACTAATCATCGTAAATCTGTACAGGTGAGAGCGGTAAACTCACGATTAACAATCTACAGAGCTACGTACGGAGATGGACTTGGTGATGTTATTCAGGGATTATTTACAAGGATAGCTCCAAAAGTAGCACCCGTTGCAAAACAATTATCGATGAAAGCCATTGATATTGTTCGTGATAAAGCTCCTAGTGCAATTGTCAATGTTGCTGGTAAGGCGTTCTCGGTGATCGAAGAAAGACTAGCATGATTATTGCGACAAAAACAACAACCATCAGTGAAACTGGCAAGTACTGAGGTGATGCCAGCAGACGTAAGTAAAATAATAAATCAGGCTGCAAATCAAAAACTAGCGGCGATATCTGAAGAAGCAGAAAAAAATATAACAGCAAATTTAACAGCAGGAAGCGGTCTTCGTCGACGATGATTTAGATTATCATTTGGAAAAATGGTAATTATAATAAAAATGTTCAAGCGCGAATCAGACCCAGCATTTGATATGGAGGCACCTGTCCTTAAGTATGAATCTGTACATGATTATCAGTTTTATTCTTATGACGCAATACAACCAAATCAGCGGGGTAGAATCGAATTACAGGTTCATGATACAAGTAGATATTTCTTGCCCGCTGAGGCGTTTACTGAAGTAGAAGGTAGACTTGTAACAAATGTTGTAGCTAATACGCCATATGCTGCTAATTTGCGTGTTGGTTTTGTCAACAACGGGATTATGGCGTTGTTTGATAGCGCCACGTATATGATTGATGGAAAAAAGATTGAATCAATTCAGAAGGATGTTGATGTTGCTACAACAATAATTGGTCTAGCGAGATATTCTGACGACTTTACAAGATCAGCCGGTCCAACAGTGATGTTTGCTAAGGATATTACTAACCACGCTGATCATGTTCAGTATACTAAATTACTGACACCACGAGATACTGCATCTGATCCACAAACAGCTGATTTTGAGCACGCAGACAGACTAGGTGCTGCTTTTGATATTATAAAAAGTGTTAATGCGACTTACAACTTAGGGTTTGCAACACGCCGATCAGCATTGTTGGGAGATAATAGAAATTTTTCATGTGCAATTCCACTGTCTCACATCTTTGGATTTTGCAGAAATGTTAGAAAGGTCATCTTTGGAGCTAAACATACAATTGTGCTCGTAAGAAAAGGTGATGATAATGATGCAATCTGGCGAGGTGCTGGTGTTGCTGATGGTAAAGTAAATATATCAAAACTTTCATTGTGGATGCCAGTAATGACTCCATCAATTACTGAGGAACAAAAATCACTTTCTTTTATGGATCAGGGTGGTAAATCATTACTATCATGGTTAACAGTAACCACAGATGCTATTCAGAGTTCTGTTTTTGGTTTATTTACATGGCATATAGCATCACAGCAAGGTGTTTCTGCACCGCGACATATTTTTATTGCGCTGCAAGATAATGCTCGGACAAATAATCAAGAACGTTCACATATGATATTTGACAAACTTGGAGTTAATGAAGTTTCCTTACGGATAAATGGACATCAAGAACCAGCTGAAGATATATTGTTAAATTTTGATCAAAATCACGTAGCGCGTGCATATCATCGTTTAATGTCATTCATGGGACGTGATCAAAATATAGATACTGGTTTGCAAATATCACAACTAGATTTTACAGGTTTATATCCGATTTATTATTTTTCACTAGAACATCTTGATTTATCCAAACAATCTGTCGTTGATATACACTTTCGAGCTCGTGTTAATGCCCTGCCAGAAATCGCGGCTGGTTCTCCAGTTGTTCGTGGTCCTTACAGAGCAATCGCGGTCATACTTAGCGATAAAGCCATGTTACTTGAAGGTGGTAGTGGTCAAATGAGAGTCGTTGATGCACCAGTGGAAAATATTTAATCATGTTATTTAGAAAAATATATTTTATATAAAAACGTCATATGGTCATGTTAATGTTACTCTGACTCCTGGTCAGGTAAAAAAGCTTCAATCAAAAAACGCCAACAAATGCGGAGCTAAAATATCACTAAAACGAGATCAGATTGGTGGTGGTCCAAACAAATTATCATTGACAAATAATCAGATTAAACATTTCAATAAAGCCCTGGAATCAAAAACTGGAGTTCAATTTCATCTTTCTCCAAGCGCCATCAAAGACATGGTTAAAACCAGTGGGATATTTCCACTTCTTGCGGCTATTCCAGCGTTAATAGCTGCTGCTGCTCCAGCCGTAGCAAAAGCAGCCGCATTAGGTGCTGTTGGAACAGCTGCTGGAATGGCTCTAAAGAAAGCAACTGGAAGTGGATACATAAAAAAGGGACGCGGTCTAAGATTACCAGGATCTCGTTGGGGAAGAGGTCTGAGGCTTCCACGTTAGATACTCCAGCATCAAATTTTGATTTACTTGATGCTGCTAAACGATTTAAAATAAAAGCCTTTAGAGGTGTTTTTATGCGAGATCAATTACCAAAACAACCGAATAAACTTGAAACAGGTATTATTAATCTCGACTTGAATTTAGGACCCGGTACTCATTGTGTATCATACGCGGTTGATCCACGTGGAATCGTTTATTTCGATTCATACGGATTAGCTCCACCCGTTGAATTTATCAAGTATGTCGCACCACTCCACGCGCAAGTTTGGTATTCAATGCTACCCACATAAACAATGACAGATCCGCCAATATGTGGCCGTGAAGTAATTAATGTACTTAACGCTATATCAAAATCATCCAAACCGCCACATAAAGTCGTGCATGATTATACAAGTAACCGATTCGTTGCGCGTAAAGCGTTTTAAATAACAGGTCTTATTATAATGGTTGATATTTACGGAAGAAGATCCTCACGCGTTAAGAGAACATCCGGCGACGTTGATCTGTCGAAGTACGCAAATAAAGATGAACTCGCTGATATCATGAGCCTGGCTGGAGTTGATCCAGATGAGGTTGTTATTTTTCAAGATCTATATGGTAAACTAAACACGAGCAACATCAGATGGAATGATATAGTTCGACGAGTAGTCGGTGCAGTTAAGGATAATATTCCCGTGTTTACTGACGGCGGCAGAATCAGGGATTCAAGTATATCATTTAAAACTATCAGAGATGAAATTGCAAGAAGCGTTGCTAATCGCGTGAAAAACACCAGCGACACAATGACGGGTGAACTCAGCATGAACGGAAATAAAATAGTTGTTTTAAGAGATCCAACATCCGACAAAGACGCAGCAACAAAAAAATACGTCGACATCGTAGATGGTAAACTATCCACGTTGCGGGCCGAGTATGATGTTCACGTAAACGCTTTTACAAGACTTCAAAGAAACTTTCAAAAAACCGATGAATCTGTAGATGAGTTCTTTGGAACTCCTCCCGTCATCGGCATGAAACTTTCTGATATCAAAAGTAACCTAGACACGATCAAACAAACACAGCAAGACATCGTAGCGGGGATTCCTGATATCGTTAACGAAACCAGTCTGATTAAAATTTCAGCCGGAATAACTCCCGGACATATCACAAACATCGTATACACGGTTTCATCGGGATTTGCAACGTGGTCGCAACAAAATAAAACTATCAAATATACCGCAACGGTCACTGGCGTGTACAGGTTGTCTGTGTTCAGTGCTGCAAAATTCGAAATATTTACAACGTATCCATGGCGTCATTCAACGGATAGGTTTTCCGGGGTTGTATGTGTTATATTAAATAGCGGAACTGAAGAAATATTTATTTTGGAAGCAGCTAAGAAATTAATCGCAACATCTTACTGGTGGTGTTTGGAATTTGTAGCTGAAACACCTGAACTGGTTACTGCATAAAAATATATGGATGGTGCACAATACAGGTACAATCAAGTGCGTGAATGGCAGGCGGCGCTAAAAGATCAAGTCGAACAATATACAGTAAAAGTAAAAAAATATCGATGACGATTAGTTATCGTTGATGTGATCGTTTATTCAGTATCCGCTGTTGTTGCTGGAACCGGTGTTATATTATCAGCGGTGACAATGATGGCACCAGTAGCCGTAACTATTTGTATTTCAGCAGCAACAACTATTGCAGGTGTGCTTAATATCATCGCAAAAAAATATGTACTTGCATGAACGAAAAATTATCCGATTACATAATAAAATTACACACAGCGACGGTAGCATACTCGAAATTATCCTCGTTGTTATCAGCGATCCACGACTGACTCCATGCTATAAGCAGGTTCACAAGTTATAAGCAGGTTCGAGGGAATGCTGTAGTCAGCCAAATGCCACACTTGCTTTAGAAATCCTGGTACTGGTTTTCATCATCAAATGAACTGCCATGAGGATTTGACCCTTTACTGTGACAGTAGACTCCATTTAAGATTTTCCTGTTGCACTTTGGTGCATTACTGTTCTTGATGATACTGACCATGAGACTGATAATTGCCATAAGTTGAAGAGAACTGGTCCATACTGTGTTGCATGTAAGATTCAGATCTGGAACAGTCATCTGCAAATAGGAAATCACAAACAGTCACTTCCTGTAATTTTGTCTTTGCCTGTAGTCTGCTTGACTCCATTTTTGTGAATGATTCAGGTTGCATGCTAACATCCATGACATGAACGAACATGCCATCATGGAAGTGCTGAACCATCAAGATGAATTTCTCAGGGCAACCCAATTTTGTCATCAACTTCCAAATGCTACCATAATTGACTGTGTCAGAGCATTTGTCATGTCGATGAAAGTCATGCACAGGTTGGAGTTCTGTTCCTGGACTTACTCCTGGAGTTGATATACTGCAAACATGATGTCCGTGATCTCTCATCCTTTCTTGAAGCCCACTGACTACCTGGCAGAAGCCCTTGATTGATATGATGCCCAAGATGATTCAGCAGAAATCTGCCAAAGATTTTGCTCATTATCAATAGCAAGGAGATGCCACAATGTTTGTTGCAAGACTGTCTGTTGCCTTTCTGCAAGTACAAGTCGATGATGGATGCATCCTTGTACTCCAGGGGTATTGTTCCCCAGAGTCCACATGGACTGGAATAATTCGGTCAGTTTCTGTGCCATGTGCAAGCATCCTGTTTAGTAAACTTTTGGTATAGCATCTACTCCAGGTGCTTTGCAAAACTAACAACAGGCCAAATGCTTTCACAGTTGCTATCAGAGTTGGAGGATCAGCAAGTGTTATGTCAAGTGATTGCCTCCTCGCTGACTGTTGACTGATGATCGAGTGTTCTGAAGTGTTCTGCCCAACTTTTAATTACCTTTTCTTTGTTATTGGGCAGCATGGCACTGTCAGCATTCAGTATATATGTCTGGTCCTGACAGCTGTGGTCCAAAGATTGTCTTCAAAGCATCATGGAACTTCTTTATGTCATTCTCATCTGCACAAGACTGAATCTCATCTACCTAGCTACTCAGCCATGAGTCTTGCAACACTCTGCTCTCTTGAGTTTGTATTGGACAGTCCTCATGATGCTATTGAAAGGTGCCTTCTTAGATGATGAAGTACTGTCTTCTAAACAGGCCTTCTGTGACATACGTTTCTCATTCAGAAGTTTCTGTATGACAACGTAATTTTCATTAAACCAATATTGATGTTTACATGTGGGAGTCTCTACAGGATGCCCAGTTTTCCTCGATATTCTCAGACTTTATATTGATTGTATTCAGTTGCCTGTATAGATCTTAGACAAATGCCTATTTCACATTCTGATGTTTATATTTGGCAATATTAGGTTTTTGGGGCCCCTTTTCACCTGCTAAGTGAATCAGATAATGAGCTTGGAGACAATAAGCGTGTTGTCAATCCAGCATTCTGCACTTCACAAGGCCTTTGTTACTCAGACATTCTGCTTGTCTCTTCTCCTGACTAGGTTATGGTCATTAAGATGTCAGCGATTAGAATGTGGGTGCATCCAAGACATCTTCTTGCAGGTAGATGGAAGACAGTGTTGGTGAATAGGAAACTATTATGGTAATTTGGTTGACTATGAGGTAAGTTTCTAACATAGCAGAGCAGAAACTCTGAATGGAGGTAAAACTGCAGATCATTTTAAAACCATCTAAACTCCATGCCTCCATCTGTGTAACTAGACTGTCCAAATACATTATTATTTTACAGGATCACTACTGCCAACTGCTCAAGATTCCAAATTTATACAGTTTAAACTTAAACTGCTGATCACACAACACTTTTGTACATTTTTACATTTCAAAACTAAACTTGGTATATAATCCATACCAAAAACCTACATCTATGAAGGGATATCATTACTATAATTGTGTGTATATATTTTATTATAATGCACAATAAATACTATAACTCATTCTGGGTTAGGGTTTTCAAATTTATACTTTCTATTTTTTATGCATATTCTGTTTTGCTTCTTTACCACTGCAAATAATATTTGTCTCCTTTCTGAAATTGTGTTTGATACTTGAATATTGCAGTTTTATGTCTTCTAATTTCAAGTGAGTGACTTGATGTGATATTTATGATATTACACACATTGCCATCCTACGTTGTTTCTCTTCAACTCATAATCTCTTTGCATCTAACACTTAATGGTATGATGCTAAATATCATATAGGTAAAAAGTTATATTGTTAACATAATGCAGTTTGTACACAAGTAATATCCCAACCCTCACTGAAAACAATGAACCCAAGTCATACATATTGCTGATTTTAATCACTGACAACTGATGCATTGACTTGATATGCCATATTTACCATATATGTTGGGGCACCATAATTGTTTGGACACCATGAATTAATTATAGAATTTTTTTTTCTGCACTGTAGGTTCATGGACACATCGTTTTTCTTCAAGTTGTAAGTTGTGCAACACCTTTTAAATCATTCGAAAATTACATTTCAGAAAATGCACTCCAACTGAAATTTTATTTAAACAAATATAAAACTGTGTACCGGTACTTGTGATAAAACTCTTTAATCCACTGCAGCATCATCTCATCAATTCCACCCTACTCCTGCACACATACGATCAATTCTTTCAGTGCATGAATATTTTATTTAGCTTTCTCATGCAGTAAAAAAATTATCTTTGGAGGCAAAACATATCCTGCAGTGGAAACTACAGAGAGTAAAGTTAGATTTTTGTTTACTTTGCACCAGTTGTTCGAATTCTCACACTTTTAACCCATATCTTATCAACAGTCCGTCTAGGAATGAGATCAAAGTAAAATGGAATTTCATCCAAGATAATGATCTATTGTTCGTGAAATAACCATCTTCTCTTCTGACCTTCATGAATACATCAAATAATTTTATTTTCTCCAAATCTTCTGGGTCATTGAGGTCTGTGCATGAAGCACTATGTTGTGTCACTTTAAAAATTATTCAATTGTTTCAATTTATTTTCAAACTTCCTGTCCATACCGGTGAAAAGCAACCAAAGTTAGCTTCCCTATGTTGGCTGACATTGTGTAAAAAAATAAAAATCAGCACACTTAAAAGAATCCAAAGTTGGCTTCTGAGATTGGCTTGCTTTGTAAAAAAATAACCTCTGTAATACCCTTTTAACAAAAATCAGAAAAGCCTCCAAAGTCGGCTTGCTTTGTAATAAATATTAGCTTTGTCTTTGATATCCTGTCAGTAAGTTCAAACAATGAGTTTACTGCTCAATGCCATTTGTGTTTATTTGACACCCCGGCTTCTATTTGCTTGGCATCAATAGTTATAATTAATACAAATGGGCACTGATGTCTGTGGGTAAATAGTATACACAGCAATAACTTGCTTTAATAATACTTTCTGTAACCGATGACAGCAAAAAGATCATAATTTGCACACAAGTGAATATATTTTCAAATAATAATTTTTATTTGTGAGAGATGACCAGGATAAAATACAATCTTGGCTATTTTTCACCTAATACCGTGTAATGCATGATTGCCAGATGCCTTCAAGCAGTCAAATGATTATTTCCCTCTCGTTTGCAATTTTGTTGGATCCAATTTTCAGTTGGATAACATATTCAAACCTTTGAGTATAACCAAACATGATTTGTTTCTCCATGTTCACATCAGTGAACAATAATACATCGTGTGTTATCTGACATAAGTGATACATGCTACAGATCGGATGCCTATGCTACATATATGGAGTTCGTGGATACATTTTATTCTTTTTAATGTTCTTGATAAAAAAAAAAGGAATAAATGATAACAATATAAGGTTAGTTTCTTTCATTTTATTATCAAATAAGTGTTTTGTTTCTCTATTTTGTTGCAAGGTGAAGTGGGGCGGGGGTGGGCAAATTCAACACAAATTTTATTTTGTTTCTTAAGTCTTGGGACACCATAAGTTCTGTGACAAGAAAATAAATGATTTATTTTATTGTCTCCCAATATATAAGGTAAATATGGTAATTTAGATAAGTTTAAAGAAGTTAACTGATTGTGGTTGGATTACTCAAGGGCTAAAAAGTGTCATAAAACTGGGCCAGTTTGACCTGTGTTTTAAGCTTGTTGAAATGTCTCAGTGTACCAATGCTAAATCTCCAATATTCAAGCAAACAAGGTATCATACAATATTCAGTGATGGGTGGAAATTGGAATTTCAGAGGTTGCAACCAAGGACAAAGTTTTATTTATTAAAAAAAAAAAAACCCACACAAAACTTGTTCAATAGTTAACATTTTTGTACATGTCAATGCTAATTGGGACTGATGAAAACCTCCCTCTTCTGAGGTCAAATCTCCTGACCGAATTTTAAAAAATCTCCTGCTCTGTCCTGACCTGACTTTTTTTATCTCATGTATTCCATAGTAACCTTTGTACAAATTGCAAGGACCATATTAGTTGCATCAGCAAAGTCCTGTGTGTAGGTATTAGCAGGGCTTAGCTAACTCTGGTGAGTACCAATCAAGAAATAAACTGGTTTTATTAAGGTTACTGTAACTTTAACCTTGAAAATGTCTAATTAGATATATGTAGCTTATTTCCTTTCCATATCAGTAAGCCATCCTAAATGTTTGTACCATTAAAAAGGTACTCCTCAGAACAGTAAGTGGCAAATTGATAAATCCTCAGGGACTGCTATGTAAATCTTTTGAGAAGTGGACTTACAATTGGTAATTTATTTCTTGTTTGAAAATTAACAAACATATTTTGAATGGGGAGTGCATTTATTGTTACAGACTTTTCAGTTGGATGCTACTGATGTTCGGTCTTCATAACCTCATCAATTCATTACAGTGCAAATGACTCAAAAGACACTTACCTTTCATTTTAGGCTCTTGTGTCCGTCTTTTTACAATAATAGCTACAACAACAATGGCAATCACTATTATAGCTGGTCCAATAATACCCCCTGTAATAGCTGCAACTGGCAAATTTCCATCAGAAAGATGATCTGAAAATCAATCGTGTAATCAGTAAATATATTAAGAAATCAGTGAATTTATCTGTTCTTTTGTGCATTTTTCACTCTGAATTGTATGCATGCATGCACGTATGTATGTATATATGTATGTATGTATGTATGTATGTATGTATGTATGTGATCTGAATAGCCTATTACACAAAGATAAAGGAAAACAGATGTAAAATTCATGAAATAGAAAATTAAATCAATTTTTATATAAACCTAACTCTTCTAAAAACTCCAAGACCTTTTCAGCATAAGCATCATTACAGGCCACATCACAAAACAAAAAGGCTGCCTCCATTTGTTGCCTCATATCACATTAGGTGTGTGTGTGTGATTAGGATTTTTAATGTAGCTTTAAAAAAAAATTCAGTCATATCGCTATGATGCCTGTAGTGGCAGTTTATAGTGACGTCTAGCACTGGGGCATCATGCCGCAGACATGTAGTATGATGCCTCGCCCAGTCACATTATCCTGACACCAGGCTGACCAGTCCTAACACTAACCTCTTGCTGAGCATCTAGCATGGCATCTATATGTACCATTTTTGTAAGTCTTTGGTATGACTTGGCCGGGGTTCCAACCCACAACCTTCTGCTTCTGAGGTGGATGCTCTAACCACTAGACATCAGGTATGTTCTACATCTTGGAGCCCACCAGCAGGTTCAATATAATACTAGTAATTACAGTATCATAATTGTCTCATGAAAGAAAAAACAATGATATAATTTGTTCTACTGGGTTCTAGTAAGTGAAACAAATTTATCATCATAAAAAAGGCCTAAATGGGCTTCATATTATGTACCAGATTTACATTTAACTCAGGAGCTGACCATTTCACTAAGTGTGCTTAGTACTATTTAAGAATGCAATCTATATAAACTGAACCCCAATGTACCGAACTTAAAGAAAACGGCTGTGCAATTATGGTCTCCAGATCAAGTTCTGCAAAACAGATACAATATGATGTCATTACTATGCATGGATTTCACTTATTATTTAACCTGTCTATAATGACGATGATATTATAAGCGTATCATGATAGAACCAAATCTGATTGGAGTCCTACCTTCAGAAGAAAGAAGGTTAACCCTAACCCTATATAAAACGTGTTGGACCACACACCCACACTTCCTTTTCTTCACTTTTTTATTAAAAGAAATTAATGTGCTAACTGGCTCACACAATATAATTTTTTTATTAAAAAATCCATCAATTAACAAATGTAAATAATAAAAAGACAAACAATGTCACCAATTCTACTATCCTCAAGGTCTTTTTATATATAAAAAAGCCACCATTCAATTAAACTGGGCATTATAAATAGTAACACTAGGATTAGTAATACATTATTGGTATACTGCTCCGGTGGCCTAGAGGTTAGATCATCTGCCTCGGATGTGGAAGGTCATGGGTTCGATCCCCACCCAAGTCATACCAAAGACTTATAAAGAGGTTAGTGTTAGGACCAGTCAGCCTGGTGTCAGGATAATGTGACTGGGTGGGACATCATGCTACATGTCTGCGGCATGAAGCCCCAGTGCTAGACATCACTAGAAACTGCCACACTGCAGACATTGTAGCGACATGACTGAAAATTTTTTTATTGCTAAAGTTAACAAGAACAGATGAAAGCAAGAAGAAAAAAAATGGAATTTTAAGATGAAAATAGGAACTAAAATTATTTTAGGATTATGTGTGAGAATCTATAGATTTGAAATATAAAAAGAACAAAATAAATTGAAAAGTGAATTAAACAAAGTAACTGGAATAATGAATATTACAGTGATGCATTAAATACTGCAGTTAATTAGGTTAAAATGATCATAATTAAAGCTTAGATTGTCATAATAAAGGTTAAATAAATCTGATGTGTTATGAGTCTATGGTCTTGAAATGAGTAGCAGAAAAGAGTGAAAGACAACAAGTTTTGTAAAATTTACCAAGTAATTTATTTCCTTAAAATTCAATTTGAAAATGAGAAAAAAGAACTTAGATGTACTGTGAATTAAACTCCTAAAATAATCCAAAAATTACAGCAACAAGTCCTAGTAATTTAAAGTCCTGAATAAAATTCAGTAAAAGTCCTGAATAAATCCAAACTGGAGACAATTATGTGCATGTGACAGCTTATAGAGTGTTGATGTGTCAACAGTCTTTTGTTGAATCACAATAATTCCATTTTTGAATTCACTCTAAGTTCCAGTGAGTGTCTCAATGCAAGAATTTTATCAGAGTACTTTTGTATTTAAAGAGAAAATAATCACCTGAATTCAAGAATTTTAAGAAATAAAACTCAGCATAATTTAATACAATTTGATGGTGCTAAGACTTAAAGCATGGATGAAATAATTCTCTCAGCTACATGACTATATAATCCTCCATTTGACCTCAGGTCACAATTAGCATTCTCTATAAAAAAAAAAATAAAACATTACCTAATGGAAACTAACCTTCTAGACTGATCCTAATGTTTACAAAATAAAAACCATAACCTGGATTACACTCAAGAAATTCCTAAACCTAGACTGAACTATATATATTTACTTCTTCTGTTAATAATGATCCCAATATTAAGCCTATACACAGAGAGAATAATTTGGCCATGTATTAGTTATTTACACAGAATAAAATATAAAAAAGTCAAGCAGGTCAAGCAGAAATGAACTCGATCTTGGACAAGGTCATGTCCAATATGCAATGTTACATTACAGTAGCATGTAATGAAATAGAAACAAAAATAAAACCAAACTAACTAACAACCTAAGTAAATTAAATATACATAACAGATGAAAGGCCAGGAAGTGTTTTACATTCTGATGTTTGCAACGAAATAGTCTTGGGAGTTTAGTTTGTATTAATAATCAAAAAGTACAAGTATGAATATGATATTTTGCTAATTTGTATTATTTGTTGGATATATTTAATGATCATATTACCCCATAAACAGTTGCTTCTTGAGTTATGAGCCAATGCTCTTAAAATAAGTAACAGAAAAGAATAAAAAGAAACAAGCTTTGTAAAAACAAACAAATAACATGTTTCCCTAGAATACAAAGTGAAAATGAAAAAAAATGAACTTACAGTATTGCAAATTAAATCCCATAATACTTCTAGAATTACAGACACAAGTTCTAATAATATAAAGTTCTGAATAAACTTTAGTAGAAATACAAATTAAGTCTGAAGCTAAAGTGCTGATGTGTCTGTCATGACCTGTATAATGTTGACATGCCAACAATCTTTGTTGAAACACAGTAATATAATTTCAAGTTTGAATTCACTATAAATCACAGTGAATGTCTCTGTCCAAGAATATTATTTGTTATGAGCACTCTGTATTTCCTGGTAACAACAATAATTCAAAGTGATTCTGCTAATCTTAAAACAAATGAGTAATCTTTCCACTGACAAGATAGTATAGTCCTCTACTTGACCTTAGGTCACAAATAGCATTTTCTATTTTTTTTAAATAAAAATAATAATGGAAAATTACCTTCTAGAAAGTTCCTAATGTTTACAAAATAAAATGTCATTTATTATTAAAAAGTCTGTTACTAAAATTATAATAGATAACCTGGACAATGTCAGGTACCTCAAGTAAATTGTAGGGGAATCCCAATAACCTAGACCCAAACCCAAATAAACATATGTACTTCTATTAATAATGATCCTGATATAAACCCATATTGATTCTATAGAGAATAATTTAGCCAGGTATTAGTTGCTTTAAGTTAAGGACAACATACAATGTTACATTACACTAGCATATAACTAAATAAAAACAATAAAAAATACATGTGATAAAAAAATTACACGAGATGAAATCTTATGACAAAGTATATATGAAACAGTATAATATTTCTATATATGTTAAGGTGCATCTGCTAATAAACTGTCTTTTCCTTTAATGTACCTAACGTTAATACTGTATTTCTGCAACATCAAACTCTACCTTAACAATCTCTGACTTTTGTTTTTCATATTGCCAATGAAAATATGGAGGTTGTGATCATTAAACACAATACTCAGATGAAGGAGCTGAACTAATATAGACTTCAAAGTAACAAAACCAAACATGCCTTCTCGATAGTGGAATAAGTTCTCTGGTGCTTATTTGATTGTTTTAGAAAAACAGCACACTAGATGATCTTCATTTTTAGCTTCTAGAATCAATACCACACAAACTCCAAGAAATTTGTCAGGTTCAGCAATTATGGAAAAATTGGAACAACATTTCCTATAATATCCAGACATACCCCAAAATCACATCAGTTGCTTTTTACTGATGAGCACAGGGAATTCAGAGAGATCCTTGACCAAAGCATCTATTGATTTAACTTGTCCATGTCCCATGATATGTCCTAGAAATGTAACACAAGCATGGCAAAACTCACTTTTGGATAAATTAACTTTCAAATTTGGATCAATGAGTCGTCTGTCAAAGAATTTCCAAATTGCCTCTAAGAGATCTTTCCAGGTGCCATTTGTAGACGATGACATCACCAATGTAAGAATTGTAATTATCTAGACCAGATGTAAACATGTTCATTAAACACTGAAAAGTGCAAGGTGTACCTTTCTTCCCATACAGCATAACTATATTGATCAAGTCCATCGAGGGAGTCATGCATGCTAAAACCTCTTTTGCTCTTTCCATAAGTGGAATTTGCAAAAATCCTTTTAGAAGGTCAAATCTGCTGATATATTTTGCATTTCCAAATTGTATCAATGCAGTCATTGATTCTTGGCAATGGGAATAAATCTGTTTTAGTCACAATGTTCGGCATTCTATAATCATTACACATGCAGAAAGTATTATCTGGTTTTGGAACAAGTATACATGGTGATTTTTACTTGGTTCTATGATATCATTATCCGCCAAATACTTAATTTCCTTTTTCCAACATTCCTCTTTGAGAGGGTTCATCCTGTATTGATGCTGTTTCACAGGTGTGGAATCTAGAATTTCAATGTCATGGTTCATTTTATTTGTTCATGTAGGAAAATCTGGAAATAAGAAACAGCTGTTTAGTTTGTTCTTTTCTTGTTGTTGCAGATTGAAAGTTTCTGCTCCAGATTATTCATAATTTCTGAATTCCAAAGGCTGGTTACTCCAAAGTCGCTACAGTCTCATTGGATTCCATCACTTAAATCCTCACTATATTGGACAGTGTTACAAGTCTAGACTCTTACAAAAAGAAACATAAAAAGTGAAGACAACAAGATCTGTAAAATTTAAAAAATAATTTATTTCCCTAGGATATAAAGTAAAAAATTGAGAATAAAGAACTTACGGTTTTATGAATCAAACCCCAAAATAATCCAAAAAATAAAAAATAGCAGGCAAAGTAATAAAATGTCCTGAATAAAATTGAGTTCGAATCCTGATGAAGTCAAAAATGGAAGATGACGATGTCTGTTGTAACCTGCAAATATTGCATTTTTTAAATTTTGTATAAATTTTGATAAATATCCTTGTCAAAGAATTTAGAGCACTATATTTCCAGGGAAAACTATCACTTCAATTCAAAATAATTTGAAGAAAATAAAATAATTAGCCCAAACTGGACAAAACATAAACAACTTGATGTTGTTTTAAGGCACGACTGACGATTCTTTCTCAATACATCAGTAATAAGTCTAAGATGCAAAACAGATTCCCAGATGGGGGTCAGCCTTCTAGAAATTGAAGTCTGTTACATGTTAAATATCACATAATCCAGGTGTGGTTGATCATGCAATCGATTTAGTTGTACCTGTCTATTACGTATATTTGATTTAATTTAATTGTTTGTCTGGTGTTTTATTTTTTTTTATTGTTTTAGCCTGCAATATGATACATATACATATCAACTTGATGGTCTTTCCGTCTTTGGAAGGTAGCAGGTACCCTTTTATGCAAGCTGACAACCTGGTTGTATTTCCAGTATGCATTGGAATATAGTTATCATAGATTTATATGCAATTCTCATCGATGACAAGATAACAAAAACACTTTCACACAGACTACTGCTTGGATGTCAGTGAATTTTATTCAACGTTTTAGTCCTTTTAATGGTGGCTTCATTAAACTCTTAAAGATAGGTGTAACATTTAAACACTGAAATGTGCAAAGGTTACACCTATCTTTACAAAAGGAGAAAATGAGGATCCAGGGAACTACAGACCAATATCAATTCTACCTGTATTGTCAAAATTATTTGAAAAGCATATATCCATTCAGGTCTATATTTTTTGAAATATACTCTCTATTTCATAAACAGCAATCAGGATTTAGAAAGTACCACTCATGCCAAACAGAACTTACCAAATTAATTGATCTTTGGCTGAAGGAAATGGATAATGGACATATGACTGGGATTGTTTTCCTTGACTTCAAGAAAGCCTTTGATCTTGTTGATCATGAAATTCTGCTGCAAAAGTTGAACTGTTACAGGTTCGACAATACTTCTTTAAACTGGTTTAGATCATACCTAAACCAAAGGTCTCAACAAGTAAGCATTGGCAATATTAGCTCTCAAACTTGCACTATTCATTCAGGGGTCCCTCAAGGCTCAGTTTTTGGCCCTCTCCTCTTCCTTACCTATACCAATGATCTACCATTAAATAATGAATCCACAAATACAGATTTGTTTGCAGATGATGCAACCTTGTATACATCTATTTCTGATACTGAAGTTATCCAAATGAGATTAAACTCAGACCTCATTCGAGTCCAAAACTGGGCAAAACAAAATAGGATGGTAATTAATGAGGGTAAAACAAAATGTATGATTTCGGGGATGTCACAAAAGCTAAACAAATCAGAGAACCCAGAACTATCTCTTGCAATAAATAAACATCCATTAGAAAATGTCAAACATGAAAGGCTTGTAGGTGTGACTGTAGATAATAATTTATTATGGAATGACCATTTTGATAAGCTTTGTAAAACACTGTCATCCTAAATTGCCCTACTCAGCAGAATCAAGAAATATTTACCTATGGAAACTTTAAATCAATACTAAAAGTCATGTAAGATAAGATAAGATAAGATAAGATAAGAATTCTTTATTTCAGACTACAAAGTCCATACCTCTAAATTAAAATATAAAATAAAGTTATAAACTAAAAATAAACATTGTAAACATAAAAGAACATATATCTCATACATACAAGTATACAGATACATTTAACAAAAATAATTGTGCCATGCAGTGTTAAGAAAGAAATTAAATGGCACATTTAAATATTAATTTGTTCCATCTACTAATAATGTGAGAATTTAAATGAATGTCATGGTTCCAAAGAGATTTCAATATACAGTTCTTACTATTAGATATTCTTGTCATCATTGAGAAAACATACTTTCTCATTACTTCATCAAAGCTGAATACATTATGATTTACAAACATGCTGGAGGCACTATTCCACCTAGGAAGACCTATTAGAAAACAAAGACTAGTATTATAACCAATAACTAGTTTTCTTTTCATAGATTCACTAAAGTTTGTCCACAGAGGAGCACAATACATGGTGCAGCAAAAAGATTTGAATAATCTAATTTTGATATTCAATGAACACTTCTTAAATTTACGTAGAAGCATGTTTGTTCGAGTACACAAAGATCGGTAATGTCTCATCATATCTTCATTATCCGACCGATTGGATTTCAAAATATGACCCACATAGGTATAACTTTTGACATATGTAAGAGCATTGCCATTAAGATATACCGGGGGAGGAGATGGTAATTTGAAAGAAGTTGGCTGAAAGACCATGCATACTGATTTTTTTGTATTATAGATTATGTCATTCTCAAATACGTATTGTTCACATATCTTTAATAATTTCCTTAAACCTGCGATAGATGGACTTATCAATGACATATCATCAGCAAAGCTGAAATTGTTAAGAAACAATGCATTTGGTGGCAGACGTAACCCCACGCAACACTGACCGAGCTTACAATTTAACTCGTCTATATATATATATATATTAAATAACAAAGGGGAGAGAATACCCCCCTGCCTCACCCCATTGGTTACATGGAAAGCGCTGGATATTACACTTCCCCATCGTACACAATACAACTGATTGCCATACCAGTTAACTAAAACATGAACTATGTAGACAGGTATGTTAATATCAATCAGCTTTCTAAAGAGTGTCCAGTGATTGACCCTATCAAATGCCTTGCTAGCGTCTAAAAAACATGCAAATACTGGGCTGAAATGATCCACATAATAGCTAACAGTTTCCTTAAAGGTATATATGAGTAGTGAAGGGGGTCACCCTAGCGACAATGGGAATTAGCATTACAGACCCCCCCTGGGTCACTCTAGCGACAATGGAAATTTAACATGGGGAAAAAACATGGGTCACTCTAGCGACAAGGGAAATTAACATGGGAATAAATCGTGGGTCTGTCTAGCGACAAGGGAAATTAACATGGGGAAAATTGTTGGGTCACTCTAGCAACAAGGGGAATTTAACATGGAACTATAGTGTGGGTCTGTCTAGCGACAAGGGAAATTAACATGAGGAATAGAGTTTGGGTCTGTCTAGGAAGGGGAATTGAACATGGGGAATAGAGTTTGGGCTTGTCTAGGGACAAGGGGAATTTAACATGGGATTTTTTTTTTTTTAAAATTTTTTTAAAAAAAAGGGTAGGCAATCGAAAGTCAATCTCTTTTCGAGAAATGTGGGTGGCCCTGAAAAGGGCCTTTGGGTTTATGTTAATGTATCCATTAACATAAAGGGCACCGCATTGGTCTTCTTCTTGTCCTTAGGCTGCGCCTCACTGTAGGACCGTAAATCAGCACTCTTTTGAGGCATCCTTGTCTTTCTACATAGATCCTATGTATCCACAGACTGGTGTCTGTCCTGTGGACAACGGTCCACTTGGATCGGACATACATTAGCATGTCCGTCCTAAACATCATTGAAGACACAAGGGTTGATGATTCGACTGTGGTCCACATCTTGAGGCGACGAGAACAGGTGAATCAATGCAGTGAACTGCGCTTATTTATAGGTAGAGGAAGGATTGAAACGGATTGAGTTCATTCACCAATCCAAACACGCGTTACAAAATTCAGTCAGCCCACATTCAATCCGAAGAGAACAGTCTGTGATGTCACGTGGTCTATATAGATTCGCTAGCGCCTGTTTGTAGTCAATCGATGCGAGACAGTGATTCAACATGACGGAAACTCAGAAAACGATTCATTGGGGTGCACCAGCAGTGGAGACCACCCAAGGGAACCCGGACTTACTTTCAGAAGAGGTAAATTGGGATTTTGTGGATTTTCTTACCTCACAAGAATTTGTTCGGAACCTTTGTTTCCTTCTTCATTACCGCAAGTGGAGAATTTTAGACAGAGACAGAAAGAAGAATTGGAGAAATTTATACAACGACAAAAGGAAGCGGAACAAGCTTTTCTCCTACAGCAACAGCAGCAGCAACAAGAAGAGGTAAGAAAAAAAACAAGAAGAAGAAGAAGTAGCAGCAAAGAAACAAGAGGGTGAAAATCAAACGGTCACGGTACTGTTGGACATTTTAGCTGAGTTAAGAAGTCTGAAACAAATGTATCAGACTTCTTTATTATGACCAAAGAGAATACGACCTACCCGAGCTAAACACGTCTACCCTGTGACTAAGCCTACCGTACCACCCTTAGTGATTTCAACCAAATCATCATCATCATCAACAGTATGCAGTCCAGAAGTAGGCCTCGGCTGTGGCAAAGGCTTAAGACAGTTAAAGTTGATTGCTTAAACTCACCCCTACACCAAAAAAAAACCAAAGGCCCTTTTCAGGGCCACCCACGTCTCTCGAAAAGAAAAACAATTTCAATTGCCAATAACTCAAAAAAAAAACAAAAAAAAAACATTTTACCCCTATAGTACGTGTATATGAGTGCGCGAGTGTATGTTCTTATTTTAAAATCAAAACCCAAAGACACTTACCTTATATAATTAATGTATTCTTTTATCAATAGTTATAATCCAATTCACAATTCACAACAGAGCACTTTAAAAAGTTCATAAACTTCTTCTGTCTCATTGTTTACTCTCTGTATTTTAAATTTCTTCACCCTTACAGGCTTTTCCTCTTCTTCCTCCTCACTTTCTTCCCTTCTTCTTTTCTTCTCCTGTTTCTTTTTCTTTACCTGGCTGCTTTCTTCCTCTGAAGAATCCCTCTCTTCCTCTGAAGAATCCCTCTCTTCTTCTGAAGAATCCCTCTTTTCTTCTGACTCCTCTTGTTTCTTTTTTGGGCAATCTGGAGACCAATGTCCGTTTTCTTGACAATAATAACAGGTATCTTGACTTTTGTCTTTTCTAGCCCCCGTTTCTCTTTTTTGATGGTCTAGACACTCTGAAGACCAATGCCCTTTCTTCTGACAGATATAGCAAGTATCTTGACTTTTATCTCGAAAGGAAGGAGAGTAGTCCGTCGGCTGGTCTGAAGAGAATTTTCTAATGACCCCTCGCAAAGCTCTGATGAAACGTTCCATCTGGGTAGTCTCTTCCATCGTTGTGCTCGGTTTGAGAGTGAAATGAATAGTGAAAGGACAAGACACACACACTTTTATATACGCTGGTCTGCCATGACTATAAATTAGTCTATGGTGTTTAAACTTGAGTCATTTGACGTTTTGCACTCAAGATGAAACGATCCAATTCGTTTGAGAAGAAAGAAGAAAGAAAGAGGCAGAAACGTGATCTATCGCCTCGTACCAGAGCTGAAGTCTTGGCACAAATTCATGCCAGTGATTTTGAAGAGGACATGAGTGAACCAGAATCCAAACCCTCTAAGCAAAGTTTGCCACCCTTAGTCAACTCTGAAAAATACTATTCCATTCGAGAGACGGAAAAGCGCTCCTCTAGAAAATTTAGAACCATGGCTTACAAATACACGGTGAAGTTTACAGATTTCAAGGCTGAAGTACCGTTAGAGAAAGCAGAAGGGTTCATCACCGGAGTGGGGATTCTTTGCTCACCACACTCAAGCGACAATGTCAACCCAAAGAAGACGATCGCTTGAAACTTTCCATACAACACGACGGTTTGAAATCCCCTGTTTGGATCGAGTTTAGCACCCCTGCAGAATTGACCACTTCCAAAATCATGGCCAAAATTCAACACGTACAACAATCTAATGATCAGTTTGACATCACCGATGGAAAAGCCACACTGGACATGACCCACGTCTCTCCTCCTCAAGGGACTGGACGCAAAAAGATGTTATTGGTGAACGAGCTTCGCAACGCCAAAACAAGTCTTGTCCGAATTAACAACCCTCAAGACCAGATGTGTTTAGCCTGTGCCATCGTGGTGGGACGAACCTATGCCAACAAGAACGACATGGTAGAATGGAAAAGAGCCTGGAAAACTATCCGATCGAGCCAAACAATGAAATGAAGCAGAACTCCTGTTGCAACAAGCCAGACTGTCCAAAGACACACCCTGTGGCATTCCTGAGATGCAAAAAATTGCAAGATGTCCTAGCTCCACGATACACCTTGAAAGTGTACCCTCAAGAAGTGCGCGGGCCTCTGTTGTTTCAAGGGAAAGACTTTAAGGATGGAAAATACATTCATGTCTATTATCACGATGACCATTTCGATACCATTACCAGTATCACTGGATTCCTGGGATATGTTTATTATTGTGAAAAATGTGACCATATTTTATAACAATCGAGAGCAACACAAGCATTGTGGATTGAAATGCTCAGGATGTTTGGCCTCTCAACCCTGTCTGAGCGAAGGACCAGTGCCTTGTTCAACTTGTCTGCGCACGTTTGTCAGCCCTACCTGTTACCAACAACATTTGAAGACGCAAGGTTCACAGCAGAAATGTGCTTGTCAACTGCTGAGATTGTGCCCTACGTGTGGACAAGGCATACGTACCAATAATGCCAAGGCAAACGTATGTTCAGGAAAGAAAAAATGTCACATTTGTCACCACATCGTGGACTTGGAACATCAATGTTACATGCAAAAATACCAACCCCCACCAGAGAAAGAGGATGGTCACAAGAAGAAAGGCAATTTCATCTTTTTCGATTTCGAATGCATGCAAGAGACTGGCATTCACATTCCTAATTTCTGCATGGCTCATCGAGCGTGCGAGAAGTGCATTCAAGAACCTGTCATTGCCCTCAATGCAGCAAAATTCCTGGAGGGCGTGAACAAATCTTTCGAGGACTGAACACGTTAGCCGATTTTGCCCAATGGGTCTTAGACCCCATTGACAAAACGTGGAGCCAACAGGACATCGAACGTTACGGAGATTGTCATCGTCATGCCACGGTGATGGCACACAATTTCTCCGGATACGATGGACAGTTTCTTTTGAGATACTATACGGAACAAGGCACCGAACGTCCTAAAGTGACTTTGAACGGAGCCAAAATCATTTTCATGCAAGTAGGACAAGTACAGTTTAAAGATTCGATGAACTATTTGGCCATGCCTTTGAGCCGAATGCATAAAACGTTTGGAATGACAGAAATGGCTAAAGATACTTTCCACACTTTTTCAATACGGAAGCCAATCAACATGCCGTTCTACCCCATTTACCTGAGGCTCACTATTACGACCCCGACAACATGTGTACCGAACGAGAAGCTTTCTACGCTTGGTACCAGGCTCACGCCTCGGACCCTTTTGACTTTCAGGAAGAAATGTTAAAGTATTGTCGTTCCGACGTGGACATTTTACGACGTTGCTGTGGAAAATTTCGAGAACTGTTCATGGAACACGGAGGGGTCGATCCTTTGAAAGAAGCTTGCACCATTGCCAAAGCGTGTTCCTTAGTGTACCATTAAAGATTCATGCCTGAAAACACCGTGGCTGTCATCAGCCCTCAATCGACCAACTATGTCAAACGTCAATACTCGGTCAAAGCCCTACGCTGGTTACATTACTTGTGCGACAAGGAAGACAAATGTATTCAGCATGCCCGCAATGGAGGGGGTGAAAAGACCATCGGAATGTATTCGGTCGATGGCTGGGACTTAGAAAACCCCAAGATCGTGTACAAGTTTAACGGTTGCTTATTTCACGGATGTCCCGTCTGTTACCCTGATCGTAGCACTAAAAATCAGTTTTTACAACGAACCGTGGAAGACTTGTACCAGGACACTTGCCAGCGATGCCTAAAGTTAGAACAGGAAGGATACCAAGTGGTGGAAATGTGGGAACACGAGTACGATCACCGTTTGAAAACAGATCCCGAATTTAACCGACTCGTGGAAAGTTACCAGTTCATGGACCCGCTGAACCCAAGGGATAGTTTGTACGGAGGAAGGACCAATGCCACCTGTTTGCTGTACCAAGCCGACGAAGAGAAAGGAGAAGAAATCAAATACTTGGACGTGTGTTCGCTGTATCCCTACATGTGCAAATATTGTCGCTTTCCTGTAGGGCACCCACAATTGCTGATGGAACACATCGACCTGAAAAACATTCAAGAATACGAAGGTCTGATCAAGTGTAAAGTTTTACCGCCCACGGACTTGTACCATCCCGTGTTACCTCACCATTGCCAAGGCAAACTGATGTTTCCTTTGTGCCGTACTTGTGCCGAAACGTGCAACCAAGACCAGCCTTGCCATCACACCCAAGAAGAACGGGCCTTGACGGGGACGTGGGTTAGCGTGGAATTGTTCAAAGCTCTGGACATGGGATACCAACTGTTAGAAGTGTACGAAATTTGCCACTTTCCCCAAGACACAACAATACCACAAGGGTGACCCCAGTCAGAAAGGCATTTTCGCTGACTACGTGGATGCCTTTTTGAAACTGAAGCAAGAAGCCAGCGGCTATCCTTCCTGGTGTCACACTCCCGAAGACCAAATACAATTCAAAGATAAATACTATGAACAAGAAGGCATCTCTTTAGACCACATTGAGAAAAACGAAGGCAGGCGATCGTTTGCCAAAGTGATGTTAAATTGCTTGTGGGGTAAAATGGCACAACGACCGTGTTTACCCAAGACGGAATATTTGACCGAACCTTCCCGCTACTTTCAGATGATTCATGATAAAACCACATTCATGAAACACGTGGATGTCGTTCGTGAGGATTTGATCTTGGTCAATTACGAAGAAGATCTGGACTTTGTACAAGACGACCCTTTTGGAAATGTCATCACTGCGGCTTACGTCGACAGCCCATGCTTGGTTAAAATTGTACGAAGCTTTAGAACTGTTAGGGGAACGCGTCCGGTACTTTGACATGAACAGTTGCATTTACATTCATCACCCGAGTCAACAGCACCCTGACATCGAAGGAGACCGTTTAGGAGCCTGGACAGACGAGCATCCCGACGACAATATTCTAAGTTTCGTCAGTGGCGGTCCCAAAAATTACGGCTACGAATACCGGGACAAACAAGGAGAAGTGCACACGAAGTGCAAAGTGAAAGGACTGACTCTGAATTATCGTACCAGTCGTGTGGTCAACTTTGGGGTATTGAAAGAAGCCTTGCAATCGGGAGAGGATGCAAACTTTAAAGTGACCACCTATCAACCGAACAAGATTGTACGTTTACCAACTCATCACATCGTCAGTCGGCCCTTGGAAAAAGTCTATCAAATCGTGTACCAGAAGCGAGTTCGACTTCCCAATCATTTCACCTTATCGTATGGACACGTCGGTATTGGTCTGTATATAAAAAGGAACCCTAGGCAAGATCGATAGTTCATTGGGACTACCAAGACGGAGCGAACAAGATGAATACTTTCAGAGAAACACAAAACAAGTTTAGAAAGGCACAATTCAAGTGTGGGGCTTCGGAAGTGGAATGCGATTGTGAGCCTTGCGATGGGTACGATGCTGTACGTTGTGACCTTAGCGATGCCGTAAAGCATCATGGGAACTGTAGTGTCACTACCCCTATCATGGAAAGGGATGCTGTGCGTGTCAAACCTGAGGGATGCGAAAGCGATGCCACTCGTCCTCTTGGACATTTTACTGGGTTTCGTTTTAAAGGGGAATGTTCACCTTCACGTCTACCCCCCCCCCATGGGTGTCATCCAGTCCTGAGCAAACTCCTGTTCATGTCACCCAACCCTCATCGAAACGAACCTGTGAAAGACGAATATTAGTTTCCTGTGCGTTTGTCGGAATACTGTGACTTTGAAAATCGTCTTCAATCGTTCAAAGGAAAATGGCCTAAGTATCTGGGAGGACCGACCCCCGAAGAATTAGCCAGAGCCGGATTTTCCTACTTGGGCGAAGGAGATAAAGTCAAGTGCTTCAGTTGCGGTGTGTCACTTCACCACTGGGAACCACAAGATTCGGCCTACGTAGAACATGCTCGATGGTCACTGAATTGTCATTACTTACCCTTAGTGGGACCGAGACATTAAAGTAACTTACCATGTCACTGACGAAGAAGAAACCAGTTTGGCTAGGAGTCAAATGTTGGACATCACTGAGACCAGTATTTAAACTTGATTTCAAAAACGATATTGAATCATTACCTAAAGAACTGCAAGAGAAGATTTCCAAGGAAGTTTGGCAGGGACTTGCCAGAGTTAAATCTCAATGGGTCACTGTAGAACTTTTGTGCCGTGAAATTCACAAGAGGAAAGTGAAAAAAGTCAACCAGTGTGTTAGATTTCTTTGGGTAAAGTGTGCATTCGTCCTATTATATCACTCTAGACCGTTTACATCAAAAGAGTTCAATGACATTCTTGGACGTTACCCTGAATGGCAGTGGTCAGAAATTACTCACTATGTGGATTACTTTTGCTCTAGGAGAAGATTGTGAATTGTACGGACTGACCTATTCATGGATACTTTACAAGAGAACATTCGTGCTTTGCCTATGGACTTGAGAGAAAGGATTTACCGAGAGCTGGTCAAAATACAAGTCAAACGTAAAGAACAATTGCATCCGTTACGTCACCAGATCTTTAACCACTGGTACCTGAATGGTATAAGAGGACTGATTCGTCATAAATTGTTTCAGTGGTCAGACCTTGTTGAACACTTTCAGTTTGCGAATGAACTAAACGTTCGTAATTTTGGTTACTTCGAGATTCACCTACTGCAACTTATTGAGGAAGATGAGTTAAAGGATTACCAATATATGTTACGTGGAATCTGCTTAGCGGAAGACGAAACATCTAGACAAACTCAGACGTTTCGGTTACAGTATGTAACATTTAAATTCCCTACTGGAGAACGAAGATGTCTAGTTAGAAATTACCTTTATTGCTTCCGAAACAAAGACACTATAAAGTCAGGCTGCCATGCCACGGATTATGTCACATATCATTGAACAGATTCCGTGGAAGGAACTCAATGACCATATTCAAACCGTGGATCATTACCATCGATTATTACAAGAACTGTATCCATTCAATTTGGGATGACGCATAGTGTGTGTCTTAGTGACTTGTTTTCTGGGATTTCGTTTACCAGCTGATTCTTTGTGGACTCTTTACGAACAGTACTTACCATACCCCCATGACCTTAAATGGTCACGAAAAACCCCTTTTGCTCAAAGCCTTAGGTTTTCATCTGGATACTTCTCGACCTCTACGGGAAAACAAGATTCGTCAACTTTTAGCTACCCAAGACGTGTATGACGATGTGTGTGTAGCTTGTGACTTACATCCCCATTGGACAGATGTCCGTGCCTGGAAAGAATGGGATTTTGAGGCTTGGACCCAAGAAGTGGCCCAGTATGCACGAGAGTTGTTCAAGGAAAAAAGTTACTTTTCAACCTGTGTTAGTGATGGTCCCAGAAGAACCCGTCACCCAGGAGAGAACTGTCGTGGACAGGCCTGAAAGACCCTTTCGGGAGGACACTTGTGTGACCTTGCCCTCTATAGAACTGGTCAGAACTTTACCCAAAACATGTTGTACAGACACTTGTTTTTATTCCACGTTGATGGTTATCATGTGCCTTTTATCCTTGTACTTAAGCCTTTGGCTTTTATGTATTTTTGTCTTTCGTATTCATGTTTAAAACATTCAATAAACGTGTCCTGAAAAAAGTATATAAACTCTTGTCTTGTTTGTTTTCGTGTCAGAAGTGACATTCCTAACACTAAGGCTACTTCTGCTGTCTCTGCTCCCTCTTCCTCCACTGTCAAAGTCATCGACGAACACTTAGATCGTGCCAGTTGGGAGGCTTTGTATCTTCGCCATCCCTCTAACATGCTCATTGCTTGACCTAGCGGTTCAGGCAAAACCGAATTCGTCAAATGTTTGATCGAACATAAACATCATTTGATCGATCGTCCACCTCAACAGATCGTCTGGTGTTACAAAGAGTGGCAATCGGCGTACAGCCTCTTGCGAGAAAGTCAAGGCGATTCCATCATGTTTGTGGAAGGCATTCCTAAAGAAGACGACGGCATCGTCTCTGACTCCCGTCAAACCCATCTGGTCATTTTCGAGGGCATGTTAGGAGAAGACGAAGAAGAAATTAAACTGTGGTTCACGCGCAAAGGGCATCACCGTAATGCCAGTGTCATTTACATCACCCAAAATTTGTTTCAACAAAGTAAAGCCCATCGCACCATCAGTCTCAATGCGCATTACGTGGTCTTGTTTAAAAGCCCTCGAGATAAATCGCAAGTGCAAGTCTTAGCCAAACAGTTAGGAACGCCTTAGCTGACTCAGGCGTATGACGATGCCACTCAAACTCCACATGCCTATTTACTCATCGATTTGAAACCTACGACCCCCGAGGATTTGCGATTTTGTACCCACTTGTTTCACCACTGGTGCCAAGACGGAGGGCCTGTCCTGTACACGTCACCATCCTTGACTTAATTTCACACCACATAAAAAAATCTAGAAAAACCTTTTCGTCTGTCTCACACACATTTTGAACATGACGTCCCGTCAGTCGCATCTTCCCGTCAAATTGATTCATGCCTTGTATGGCATCACTCGAGAAAAAAATCCACAAATACGAGCTCGTGTCTTAGAAGCTAGTCTCAAAGAAGTCTTACGATGGTTCATGGTGACAGCACGTCAATTACTCCAAGGAATCATTCAGATTCCTCATCAAACCAAACGCTTTTTTGATCGAAACAAAGTCGCTTTGACCCAACTGGCTGATCCCCGCATCGACACTCAAACCAAAAAACAAATCATTTTGAAACCTGGAGGGAGCGGTACTCTAGGAGGGGTCATCATTTGCTCTCTCTTAAGATGGGATCCTAATGCCCCCAAACTTCCCCCCAAGAAAAAATTCAAACGAAGCTCCAAGAAGAAGAAAAAGACCAGGTCCCCAAGGAGAACTTCTCCAGTGGTGGGACCCTCCTCTTACCACACACCACCCCAGAAAAAGAAAAGAAGCCCCAAGAAAAAGAAACAGAGAAAAAGTCCCCAGAAAAAGAAAAGCCCACAGAAGAAAACTAGTCGCAAGAGAGGCACTTCGGCCAGGACGCAACCTTACACTTGCAAACCACGACCTGCCACGGCGGTGACTGCATCTCCGGCAGCCTCACGTTCATCCACTTCTCCGTTGATGACACCAAGAACTGAAGAGTACTTGGAGACGTTGATCACACCAAGAACATCTCCGTTGATGACCCCAAAAAGAACTTCCCCAGTGGCAGGACCCTCCAATTTAGTGGCAGTGGCTGCTGCTCACAAAGTACCTTCTCCCAAAATCAAAGTCCAAGAAAGATCGGGCATGTTACAAAGTTTACTGGATTTGTCCAAGCAAGAACTGGCTCAATTTAGTCCGTTGCGTACCCCTGCATGACGTGTCATGCCTGTCCTGAAGTTGATACGACGTAAAGACAATCAGTGGCGACGCGTTCCAGTATAAAAAAGGCCTGTGACCAAGTCGGGGTATCAGTGTTTTTGGTGCTGAAGACTCAAAGATGTCACCCTCCAGAAAACATCCCTCTTCTAAATAGCCCCAAAGAAAGAAAAGAAAAGGAATACCTCCACGTTTAGTCAAACATGGGGACATGTTATCTGTCCTGTCCAAAGCTTCTCCACCTCTACGAAAAAAACTCATTCAATCAGCCTCCAAAGAGGTCATCGATACCATGTGCGAATGCTGTTTGAACGTCTTGAAAGGCACGATTCCTTTGTCCAAACACCAGAAACAATGCTTTGGCAAACATTGTCACGTTCTTCGCCAAATGGTTCAAAAGAAAATTCCCATTCGTCAAAAGAAGAAGATGTTGGTCCAACGTGGAGGCATTTTACCCCTCTTTTAGGTCCCTTACTGAAAGGAGTCTTGGGAACCATGTTGGGAGGACTGGTGGGAGCAAGATAAAAAGGCCCTCGGAAGTCCCAAGATCTCAAAATCGACCCCTGACAACCCCATGGAAGGACGAAAACTAGCTTTAGTGCCTTACAAACGATGGATGGAATACCATCGTTGGCAAGAACAACGCACCCCGCATTTACCTCCCAATCCCAATTTGAGCGAGATGTCCCAGTTACAACACGAATTGCAGTCCTTGATCGATGCCAAGATTTGTCCGAAACAGAAAAATCGCAAAAGTACGGTCAACTCTTGCAACGACTGCAACTCTTTCACCAGAAAGATTTTGACGAAACAGCTCTATCCACTCTGAAAGATTTTAAGACCTTGATGAAAAGTCCAGCACCATCACCAGTACCAGTACCACCACTACTAGTGACCAAGACAGAAAAAGGAGAAGAAGAAGGGTTTCAAACTCCACCAGCAAAAGTACGCAAGTTAACAACACCACCTACCTCCAGAATTGGATGGATTAAAAAGATGATGACCACCCCTTCCTCATCACAAGAGAAAAAGAAAGTGAAGACAGAAGTGAAGACAGAAGTGAAACAAGAACCGATATGCCCCCGCTCAGACATCCTCCTCTGCGACACCTATTGCTGGTCGCACACACAAAGCATTGCAATCCAAGAAAGTACCCCAAGAGAAAAAGAGTAGCATCCTCCAAGAGTGGGTGCCTTATTAACACACAAACACAAAAGAATGGAAAGAGTCTTAGCCAGCATTTACTACGATCCCTCCCATCCTGCAGGTTACGCAGGAGTTCAAAAATTGTATCGTGCTGCCAAAACTCGACTGAAAAGTCTCCGTTTACCTCAAGTACAACGATGGTTACAAGAACAAGCTACCTACACTTTACACAAACCCATTCGATGCAAGTTTGCCAGAAGTCGCACCCGAGTGGAAGGCATCGATCATCAATGGCAAGCCGATTTAGCTGATGTCTCTCATTTGGCCAGCTACAATCGTGGCTACAAATATTTGTTTTGTGTCATCGACGTCTTTTCCAAATTTGCCTGGGTCGTGCCCTTGACTTCCAAATCGAGCAGCGAGTTAGTGCAAGCCCTGCAACGGGTGTTGAAACAAAGTGGTCGTCACCCTCTTTGATGGCAAACTGACAAAGGCACCGAATTTCTGAACCAAGCTTTCCAAAAAGAATTAAAGAAACGTGACATTCATTTTTTTACCACCGAGAATCTCGAAACCAAAGCCAGCATCGTGGAACATTTTCAACGCTCTTTGAAAAAACGCTTGTGGAAATATTTTACGCATCACCACACTCTGAAGTACATCGACATCTTACCACACCTGGTGCAAGCGTACAACCAATCTTACCATCGAAGCATCGGACGTGCCCCGCAAGAAGTGACTCCCGACAACGAAGTGTTGGTGTTTGAGCGCCTGTTTGGTACGTCCCCGACGAGGGCTGTCCCCAAGAAAAGTGGAGAGTTGACCGTAGGAGATTGGGTGCGCATTGGCAAAACCAAACACACTTTCGACAAAGGTTACTTACCTAACTGGACGACCAAATTTTTTGTGTCACTGGACGAGTGCATGGCCGTCATCCTGCCGTCTATAAATTGGAAGACATGAATGGAGAAGTGCTCAAAGGAACGTTTTACTTGCCCGAGTTACAACATGTCACCAAAAAGGAAGACGACGTGTACGACATCGAAAGCATTCTCGAACACAGAACCCGTAAAGTAGGCAAATGACGTGTCAAAGAAGTCAAAGTACGTTGGAAAGGATATCCACCCAGTTTTGATTCTTGGATCGACGCTTCGCAAGTCATCGACTATAAAAAGAAGTGACCATCATGCCCTTTCACACAGACGCAGCTACGTCAACCACTCCTTCACCCAGTTCTTCTCTACAAGATTTGCAAAAACAACCCTTGTGGGTGTGGTGCAGAGAACGTGTACCTAAAACGCAAATCGTCTTTTTCTGTCAAATGTTCGTGGTGTATTGTGTCATCGGGCAGCCATCGCCAATTTGAGTTTGCAACAAGGAGACAAACAATTGTGGACCATTTTATTGAGCAGTTGCATCGGTTACCTGCTTCCTAATCCATCCCTGAAATTCTCCTCGAACGGGAACCTTGTGTCCAGTGCCAGTGCCAGTCACCACTCCAATAACAACAACAACGACCCCCATTTTAGGTGGATACACGCCTCTGACATCCAGTAACCCCTCGGACAGCCACAGAACTCTGGAATTATGAGTCACCGAAACCAATTTTACTTAACCTTACCCAGTGACAGTTCCATGGAGGTGTTTCCCAACAACACGTTGTGCTGTTACACGGCCAAATTACCTCAGGCCATCCCATTAGATCACGAAGCCCATTGGGAAGTGGCTTTAGTAGAAATCATTCACCCGACCCAAGTCCTCAATGTCCTTCGCAATCAAAATTTTTTTGATGTGGAAGTTCATGATGAACCATTGCAACAGTGCTTGGATACCTATCGCAAATATGACAAGTAAACCCCTGGCACAAAAAATCAAAAGTACACCACCTATCACTTGTTCATTCCTCCAGGCTATTATTTCAGTGGTCAACATTTGGTCAGCACCATAGCCTCCAGGTTTAATGTCGTGTTTCTTAAAGCTTTGGAAAGTGTGAAAAAAAAAGTGTCACCACGGAATACCACAAAGCAGCTCGTCGCTTCTTGATGAAATTTGACAGGAGTAAAATCCTGTCCATTTTATTTTGTCCTTTATTGTTTGACATGTTGGGCGGAGACATGGACATGAGAATGGCCATGATCAAGAAAAAGTAATTACCAATCATTTACGACAATGTGTCTTTTAGCAAGTTATTTCGTGCCCCGGCAGAACTGAACCAAGGACTGAATTTGATGTTCGTGTATTCCGATGTGGTGGAGTACAACGTGGTGGGACACACCTCTGTGCCATTACTGCGTGTCATTCCTTTCAAAGTGGATTCTGCCACGAACGCTGACGAGGAAGGTGGAAACACTTATCACATCCACAGCGAATTTGTACATCCTCACTATTTGCCTGTCAGCAAGTCGTATTTGGACACGGTCAACATTGCTATAAAAGGAGATCTGGGACAAAATATTTCATTCACCAAAGGAAAAGTCACGGTGAAACTCCATTTTCGAAAACGGTTCTCTCACAAGTGGCAAGTCATGTATCCAGTGTACCGAGGGGTTGCTCGACAGTGAGGATACGGTTTAGGAGATATGTTAAAATCGGCCTTTCGTTCGGTGGCCCCTGTGTTGAAACCGATGGTGACACACGGATTGCACGCCTTGAAATATGCGGCACTGATGCAAGGCAAAGAATTTCTCCAAAATGTCATCATCGACAAACAAAACCCTAAAGAAGCCTTCATGAGGGCAGGCAAAAATGTCTTGCTGCAAACGGGCAAAGACCTTTTGGGCCGCCGAGAAACACATATAAATGCCCTGCACGCTACCGAGTCAGGCATTCAGCAAGGACAAGGCAGAAAGAGACGACGAAGAAAACACCCTTTCACCAGACTTCACACTTCTAAAGCGAGAAAGGCAAAGAAAAGAAGAACCGTTTGAGACTTAGACGTTTTCGATTATTGAGACACAGAACAAAATGATGCACCGAGAATCTTGCGCTTGTTCCAAGTCGGAACTGGATCCGTTTGCCATGCCCCCCCCCACCATGATGACGATGCAAGAATCCCAGTGGGTGGAATTTCATCCCGTCTCCTCATTGACCGATTCCGCTCCCATCGAGTTTGAAATCAAAGGACAGCCCGAAGATTACATCGATCTGAATAGCAGTTACCTATACTTGAAAGTGAAAGTGATCGAACCACCCAACGCTAACCTAGAAAATGATGATGCAGTAGCTCCCGTCAACAATTTCATGCATTCCTTGTTTAGCGAAGTGGACTTGTACTTGAATAACAAACTGGTCAGCAGCAGCATGGATACTTACCCTTATCGAGTGTACCTGGAAAATCTCTTGACGTACGGAAAAGAAGCCAAGAACACTCATCTGGATGCTTGCGTGGTATGGAAACCTGCCAAAGCGACTAAGTTCAATGGCCTTACACTTGCTGGGGATGCTTCAAATACAACGGGATTTGTAGAATGACGAACGAAAATTCATCTAAGTCGTAGTTTAGAACTGATGGATCGCTTGCATCTAGACATGTGGTTACAAGAAAAGTATTTGCTGAACGGGGTGGATGTTTGCCTGAGACTGAATCGCAGCAGTGCCGCTTTCCATTTGATTGTTGCTGATGGTTCCACTTACAAAACCATCATCCAAGAAGCCAGACTCTACGTGCGTCGTGTGGAAGTGTTACCTAAAGTGGGAAACGACGTCAGTCAGACGTTGAGCAGAACGACCGCCAAGTATCCGATACGTCGCGTGGAAGTGAAAACCTTCACCATTCCTGCTGGACAGCAATCCATGATCGAAGATCATCTGTTCCAAGGACAGTTACCCAAGCGTTTGGTTGTTGGTATCGTCACAAATTCAGCCTTCAACGGAGCCTACCATGAAAATGCTTTCAACTTTCATCATTACAATGTGTCCAAGATTGAAGTCAGTCGCAATGGAAAGACCTTGTGTACCCGACCTTTTGAGCCTAACTTTGGTGACAGGAATCATTTGAGATCGTACTTGTCACTGTACGAAGCCACCGGACAGTTAGGAACCAACACCAGTCACGGTATTATGTACGAGGATTATGCAGGAAGCTATGCTTTGTGGGCTTTCGATTTCACTCCAGACCAAGGCAACAACGAGGGACATTTCCACCCTATAAAATCCGGCCAAATTCGTGTGGAAATTCAGTTTGCGAGTCCACTAGATGCAGGGAACACAGTGAACGTCATCCTGTATGCAGACTTTGATAATACGATAGAAATCAACAGTTTGAGATAAGTCATTCTAGATTATTAGAAGCTATGGAAGACTGTTATCCCTCTTTACCTAGTGAAGAAACTTTGGACATGAAATGTGAGGAGACCATGGAAGAAGAAGAAGATTCCCAAGATGAAGAAGTGATCATGATGAAGTCAAGATGGCCAGAACAAGAAGCCCATTTAGTCTCCTGTTTTGCTACATTCCTGACAGATGTAATGAAAGAATTGATCAAGGAAGAGTGCTATGGATGTCAAAACGATCATCCCAGTCAAATTCAACACGACAAATGTCTGATGTTGAGCCAAGAAGAAAAATTGGACGACTATCTGGACAAAGCTTGGGGTGTCATCGAGATAGAATTCGTGTTGAACGAGTGGTATAAAGGCTTGGGTAAACATTCTTCTCCACCATTAACATCTCTGGAGCGCCGTCGCATCGAATCTCTCTTTGACCAGAATAAGAAGTCGGAGCCAAACGCCTTTTACTTGTCAGACATTTTCAAGCAAAAGGTCAGGATCGAATTGATGACTTATCATTACCTGTGAAGAAGAAAAAAACATGGATACCTGGGAACTTTATTACCTTTTGAACCACAGTTCGTATACGGCTTCTTGGAATCCTGTCGTCTGTGCTAAAGATGAACTCCCTCATCGCAAACCTCAAGACCATCTAGCTTACGTGATCAACACAGATGACAGTCATCTCCCAGGAACCCACTGGGTAGCCGTCTACTTTCCTCAAGAAGGATGTGTGGAATATTTCGATTCGTACGGATTGCCCCCTTTGGAAGACGATATCATTGACTTTATGAGAAGAAATGCTCAGACCACCCGATTCAATAATGTAAAATTACAAGGCACAGATTCCTTGGTGTGTGGACAGTACTGTGTGTATTTTCTGCTTCATCGCAGCCTGTGCTATTCCTTAGAACATTTAGTGACTCATTTTGATCCTCGTTCTTCTTCAAGAAACGATGTGAAAGTAGATCGATGGTTTTGTGACCATTATGCTTATCTTTTGTCTCAAGCTAGGAAACGTAGTGTCCATCAATGGCCTAATGACTTCCAACAGTGGAAATCACAATTTCATTCACAACGTTGTCAACCCTGTTTAAAGTAGAGTGTGAATTGAAAAAAAATGTTTGTCATTTGAAAAAAAATGTTTGATGTTATATTGTTGGATTATTGTTAAAAATGTTAGAGTTGTTGGTTAGTGTTAAGTGATTTTGAATAAAAAAAAATGATGTGTTTTGAAAAAAAAATGCCTTTGTCTTTTGTTTGGCTATAAGAATGTTGATTCATGCTCTTTGACTTCTCTCTATCCCTCTCATGACACTCATTGAATGTTGCGGCTCGAAAACCGTAGAGAGATGTTTTCCTTCACGTCCGCGCTTTGACTTTAAGAACCGGGGTAGTTTCCAGTCTAACCATCCATTGTCGACTCATCCTCCTACGAAGATGTGCTCCAAACTAGCTAAGCTAAACGAAGCCTACGTGAATTTGCATAGGGTCAGACACAGTCTGATACCGAAGCCAGAAGAGATAGAGAATGTGAGAATGTTAAAAGTCACTGAAGACCTGATAGAAGAGCTCTTCAGAGAAGAAGTGAACAGGGAGAAAGAAGAATGGACAGAGAAGTACAGACTTCAGAGACAGCAGCAACAGCAACAACAACAACAGCAGCAGCAGCAGGAACCTGAACCTGACAGAGGCTTTGTCGATTGTCGTATTGACACCAAAGAGTTCTTCTTCTCTTTCCAAAGAAGCAGACCTATTGTCAGAAAGTCTATCCTCAAAGGACGTCGCATTCTTAGAAACTAAAAGATTGCCATAGCAAACAAAAAAAACAACAGCCCTTTTCAGGGCTACCCCAATACTCTAGAAAAGAAATAACAATCGATTTGCCAATGTGTGTAGGTAGAGTAGTGTGAATATAAACACTAACTCTTTTTTATAGTGAGAGGGTATGTGTTTGTGTATAGGATTGTGTGTTTGTAAGTGCTCACGTACGTTGGTGTGGATAGTAGATTAAGATCATGTCTTTTTGGTGTTAGAGGTGTGGGGAGAGTAGATTTGGGGTTTGATTGGATTGCTTTGCGTATGTGGGTAGTATATTGAAGTGATTAATGAAAATTTTTAGAATAGTGATGGGTAGTATAAAAAAGTGAGTGAGTGTTTCTTTTAGGTCCGCGCGTTGTTTGGTCATGATTTAGGTAATATTAATTTTATGTCATAGAGGGATGTTTTCCATCACGTCCGCGCTTTCAGTATAAATTGAAACTCATTCAGCACTCTAGCTACCCTTGTTGATTGATGAAGAGAATGAATACCAGAATTGTAAAGCTTCTAGAACTCCAGATGCACCTGGAATATGCCAGGCGCCTGTTGAATGAACTGGGCGCGGAGGCCATTGTCGAAGAGGGAAGGATGAGAGAGGAGGAGGAGGAAAGAAGAAAAAAAGAAGAGGAGGAAAAGGAGAGAAGAAATTTCAGAATCCCAGAGACAGAAAATTGGGATTCTGAAGCCACTTATCCCGCCTCTGCTCTTCCCCCAAAACGAGTGAAAAGAGACTGGGGAAGAAGATGTGTGTGTGTGGCGCCAGGCCAAGAAGGTGCCAGCATTAGATAGGTGCATCTGGAGTTAAAAACAAACAGCCCTTTTCAGGGCTACCCAATACTCTAGAAAAGAAATAACAATCGATTTGCCAATGTGTGTATGTAGAGTAGTGTGAATATAAACACTGACTCTTTTTTATAGTGTGAGTGTATGTGTTTGTGTTTGTGTGTTTGTGTTTGTAAGCGCTCACGTACGTTTGTGTGAATAGTAGATTATGGGTTTGTTTATTGTTTCTTAGCGTATGTGGAGAGTATAGTTTGGGTTTTGTAATGGATCACATACGATTGTGTGGATAGTAAATTATGGATTTTGTTTTAATGATTTGAGTGTGTAAATAGTAGATTTGGGGTTTGTTATGTTGCTTCACTTATGTGGATAGTAGATTATATGAAATGAGAAAGTAGGGGTATGTTTTCCTTCACGTGCGCGCATTGTTTGGTTATGATTTAGGTAATATCAAATTTATGTCATAGGGGATGTTTTCCATCACGTCTGCGCTTTTTGTATAAGAACCCAGAGTATTCGTCGTTCAAACCATTCTACAGAGAAGATGGCTTCAAACCACCTCGATAAAATGCAAACATTACAAGACGTCCTGGACAATTTGGGCATGATGGAACAAATGCTAGTGAGGCTAAATGAAGATCACTATTCTTATAGTCCCCATTGAGTGAAGATGGAGATTAACAATTTACGAAAAGTAAAGGACATGATAAGTGATGTGATGAAAGAAATAAAGGAGGAGAAGGAGGATGAAGAGGAAAGGATAAGGATAAGAGCATGGAATGAAAAAATTGAAAAAGAAGAAGAAAATGAGAAGAGGAAGAAAGAAGAGGAGGAGAAGAAGAAGAAAGAAGAGAAAAAAAAGGAAGAAAAGAAAGAAAAGAAGAGAAAGAGTGTAGGACAGAAAATAAGAAGTTGGTGAAGAAATAGAAGAAATTAGAAGAAGAAGAAACCCAAAGGCCCTTTTCAGGGCCACTCATAGGTCTCGAAAAGAGATTGACTTTCGATTGCCTACCCATTTTTTAAAAAAAATTTATAAAAAAAAATCCCATGTTAAATTCCCCTTGTCCCTAGACAAGCCCAAACTCTATTCCCCATGTTCAATTCCCCTTCCTAGACAGACCCAAACTCTATTCCTCATGTTAATTTCCCTTGTCGCTAGACAGACCCACACTATAGTTCCATGTTAAATTCCCCTTGTCGCTAGAGTGACCCAACAATTTTCCCCATGTTAATTTCCCTTGTCGCTAGACAGACCCACGATTTATTCCCATGTTAATTTCCCTTGTCGCTAGAGTGACCCATGGTTTTTCCCCATGTTAAATTTCCATTGTCGCTAGAGTGACCCAGGGGGGGTCTGTAATGCTAATTCCCATTGTCGCTAGGGTGACCCCCTTCACTACTTATATGCATAAATCTGTTGAATGCTGCTTTTTAAAACCAAACTGATTATCGGAGATTGTGACTACACATCTTTGCAGTATGATGCATTCAAATATTTTTGAAATAATAGTCATAAGAGCTATGGGTCTGTAGTTATTTTTGTCCACAGGTTACCAATTTTGCTCTTTAGTAGCGGTATAATTGTAACTTTTGTGAAATCATCTGGTACAAAGTGATGCACAAACATACAATTAAATAAAATCATCAAAAGCACATGAAGTCTAGTTTCTGAAAATTTAAAATGTTCCACATATAAAAAATCTGATCCTGGACATTTACCACCTTTTTGTCTTGTAATTGCACTTTGGATCTCAGATAATGTGATTTGCTCAGTAGGAGCAGAAGGGTTATTCAATACTGAAAGCACACACTTCTTATTCGATTCATTTTTAACACTATTGAGTAAGTCTTCAAAATGATTTTTCCACATGTTGCATATGTTATTCTGACCATGGTTCCCATCAATGCAGATTGGTAGTTTATTGGAAGTTGTCATAGTATTTTGTTTAACTTGCTTCCAGAATTTACGTTGGTCGACATTTTCAAATTTTTGTGCTAACGAGTCTGCTTGATGTTTTACTTCCTCCATCTTACATAATCTAAGAGCATACTTAAACTGTGCTCTTGTTTGACGCATTTGGTTACTGAGATGGCCGTGACGAGGTTTACCATTATCACGCCACATAAGGTAAGCATTTCGTGCAAATTCATGTAGTTCTTTGACACAGTCATTCTAGCCTGGTATGACCCGGTGACCGCGTTTGGATTTACTAGTCAAGTTATTACCAGAGCTCGACAAAGCTTTTACTATATCAGTGTATAATCCATTTATCAGTTTCATATGCACCTGGTTAGTGCAGCCGTGGTCATTACAGATCGCAACACAATGTGGGATCTCAATCTTGCTTAATAAGAATGCAAATGTCTGAGTATAATTCAGTTTTTCATCATAAGTAAGGTCTGACCAATTGATGTTGTATTTAAAGTTTAAGAGTTCACTGGGGCATGGATCAAATCTGGGAAGTAGATCAGTCTTTATAGTCATTAAAGCAGGACGATGGTCGGACCCTACTAGGGTGTGAAGTATTCTCATATCAGTTATAGCGGAATGAGCAGATCGTGTAGAGACACAATGATCCAACCAAGATACTGTATTGTGTGCATCACTGCTGTAAGTAAAATTTGTTGTGTGGTCTACGATTAGTTTTAAGTCCGATATGAGATAACCATATTCGTCACAAAATAGACGAAGTTCATCTCCAAAGGGAGTGGATTTGAGCGTATTAGCATTCCAATCTCCTACTACATAAGCATTTTGAGTATTAGAATTTTCTACAATAGAATTAATTTTGCCCAAATAATTTTCAAATTCCCCAAAATTTTCCGCAAGATCACAAGGTAAATAGATATTGACAAAAAGCAAAGAGGAATCCCCAGTATGGATATTAATACCTATTAATCTGGGATCATCGAGGTGTTGTACTTCTATAATACTTGCGAGAGATCTATGGTACAGTACCTGACACCACTGTAAGGTCTGCCTGTATGAATATCGTTAGAAGATTCGATTGGCGATTCCCCTGATCCATAGAACTCGTCATGTACGGATGAGAGACAGTCTAACTCACTGTTGAGAAGCCACAATTCTTGCAAAAAGCAAATATCAGAACTATCCAATAAAGTTCTTACATTTTGTATATTTCTTGTTAATGAACGACAGTTATAAAATGAAATGCGTAAAGTATCCATTATGTATAATTTGAATCCGATTTGTGGATATGATGGTTCAATTACGAATTTGATAGTAGTCTCTAACTAACGCGTTTCTTGGCCACGCACCTACGTTCACCATTGCATTGTGCGTAGGGTTATCACATGTGATTTTGAAGCTGGCATAGGTATTAAATTTCGTTTGCAACTTTTCCACATATGTGGGCTTAACTCCAGAGTGATGCTCGATATGTGAGGAAATGTCGGATTCCTGCATTTCGGGGGCAAGTCTTGTCACGAATATGCATCGCTGTCGCATTGGACGCACTGTACGCAAATTTGAAGACGCTGCCTTTCCTATGATAACACTTCCACGCCTTGTTGAGAATTGGTGCGTGGATTGGACATTCGTAAACTTATTAAGCCATCGTTGATGCAGATTTGTGTGCGATGTTTTATGTTGAAATGCTGCCATATAGAGGTCGTTGTTCCTCAGAGAACTTGCGACTTTAGCAAAAGTTTTATCGTTTTCAAATCATCGTCCTGGTCATTGGTGTCTTCTGAACATGCGACCATTTTTAACGCAGTTGTGCTGTGGTTTAATTCACCGTCATCTGATGTATTATTATAATTGATTTCTGCTGTTGTATCCCATAAAGCAGAGCAAGTCTTGTTTGCACCAGCCCGAGTCTCAATGCTGTTTGAGTCCGTGCATAGCATACCTTCGCGTGTGCTACTAGTAACGGTTCTTTCTTTTGGATGACTGGGTTCAGGAGTATTCCTCGTTGATCTACATGGCTGACTTTTCAGCTCATGATTTGTTGTACTGTAGCCTCGGTTTGCAGATGAATTCTCAGTAAGTACAACGTCAGACTGAACTGTGTTCGAATTGTCAACATGGGGAGGCAATGTACTTTTGACTGTTGAAAATGGATGGGTTTGTTCACATAAATGTTGCATTGCACATAACGTTTCCACCTGGACTGACTTAAGTATGTCCACTGAATGTTTCACATTTTCCAAGTCCTTTAATAAAATTGGCATGTCCACATAATTGTAAGATACAGGCGGCAACTTTGATAGATCCAATGCACAAAAATGTGGTATGTCATTTGGGTCTGTGGACAGAAATAAATTAAAAATATCTTTCATATTATTTATAGATTTATCCATACCCTTTCTCTTTATCATTCTCTCAACTGTTTGCACCACTGAGAACAGGGTCTGTTTAGCAGCCTCAATGTCACTGTCACAATATGTGTCCACACACAGCTTCATAATATAATCAAATGGCAAGATGTTAATTTTGTTTTGTACAAAGCAAAGCAGTTCATTCACCATTACTGACGAGCTATCAACGAACCGCTGTCGATGGTAATCTGCTGCCATGCTTCTCGTCACCCTAGGAAATCTTTTAAGCTCACATTTCTTACAAAGAAATAAATCTCCCTGACACAAATGACCAGTAGAGGTTCCACAATCTTCACACTGCATGTCTAAGTTAAAATTTCAATGGATTGGTTAAAATAATAACTAAGAACATTTAAAACATTATCACAGCCATTTGACAACAGTGTTATAGCGCCGCCATCTTTGTAACATTCTTCCAACAATGGATTATTGTTCAAATGTATGGGGAAACTGTTCTAAATCTGAACTTGACAGGATTTATAAACTTCAGAAACGAGCAGCATGCATAATTTTAGATGCATCGATTGATCATCCCTCATAAACATTATTTACAGAACTCAAATGGTTCACAATATATAACAAGATAGATTTTCACAAGGCAGTTCTTTTATATAAATGTCTACATGGAACTGCACCAGAGTATCTTCAGGACTTATTCAGGCCTTTTTCAACATAATACTAGTTAAGATCAATATCACATGGAAACCTTCTACCACCAAAACCAAGAAAAGAGCAATTTAAAAAGAGCTTCTAATACTCTGGGAAAGTTATGTAGAACAAGCTTCCACTATGTGTAAAATCTGCTGAAAATATTAGAGTATTTAAGAAAAGATATCATGTGCATGTATGTGTTTCTAATAGATAATATAATTTAGTATTTTAATACTAAACATGTTAAAATAAACAGTAATTATTGCTATCTTCCTATAATGTGCATTGTTATACTCTCCTTAAGAGGGCCTCAAGGGAGAATAGCCCTTGACTAATGAGTCACCCTCTATAAATAAAGCATTATTATTATTATTAATATTATTATAGCAACAATTCTTAGTCCTATTCTATGATTTCTCTTTTAAAATTTACACAAGGTGATAAACTAAAGTGGTTTGAAATCTGCCCCTTTACTGATTCTGTGCTAATTTTATTTATTCCATTGGTACCTTGACTCACTGATCAAATACCTCTGCATAAGAAGAAAAATTCCAAATGTGTTCCCCATGTACAATTTAAGGAGATATAATACCATGATTTTATCTTAAGGGGGACTTCACCCTTTGTCACTGCAATAAAGAGGTGGGGAGTAGAAAAGAAGGAAGTGGAGGAGGAAATGCTCATAGTTCAGTATTTGCCTAACACTTCAATATCTCTTTCTTCCTGCTCCACTTTCTTAGAGCTGTAGTGTAATCAAACTCTTTAAAGGTGTCAAATCTGGTTGTATAAGCATTAATCTTTTAATTATTGCTGAGTATATTCTGTTCCTTATTAATGTAATTTTTCTTTGCTTCTTCTAAAGAGCCACATGCATAGCTAGTTTTGTCAGCTTGAAGATGTTGGAAACTCATCTTTGTGGCTGTTATGTACAATTTTCAAGAGTTCACATGTATTATCTTTTGGATACATCTGCTTCCAAATAAAAATGTTCACTAACATAAACTTAATTTCTTGAATTAGTGGTTTACCAACTACATGTACTATCCCAGATTTCTTATCTGTTTCATAATACTGTATTATGGTTTTTAGTCCATCGATGCCATAGTCTGCTTGTGCAGACAGAGGTATTCAAACATATATCTTTACTTCTTACTGGTAATTTCATTTTTTATTCTTGTTTATTCGGTTTATCATAACCTAATATGGATATATGGTTTTGTAGCATATGATCCACAGGGCTAAATTGCTTGATAAAACAAAATGAAATATGCATTCTACTTTTGAATTGTCTGCATTTTAATTAGGCTCAGTATTCTGCCCTTTCTACATTTAATTTTGAAATGACCATCATGCCATCTATTTTGTCCATCTAACACATACATCTGTGGTATCTCCATTAAAAATGTCCCCGGTCCAATAATCCGACATACTTCATAACTTTAAAAATCATTATCATCATTACCATTATCAGTATCTGCTGAATGAAAACTTAATAAACCATGCCAGGAATTAGACATTTTGGGTTTTCCAGGTAGCCAGCATTTTAAACATGCATTTGTAAAACTTCCCTCTTGGACGGTTGAAACCACACCATAGTATGCCAGTGTGCCAGACAAATTTAGTTTAACAACAATTCATGTCATGCTTGAATAACCCAGATGTGTAAACAGTTGCCTACCTGAAAAACAGATGTTGCGACAAGGTTAAATAAAAATTGTATGCTTTGCTGAGTACATTTCATATGTGGGTCTTTCAACTAATTTGCAGGAGTTCTCATGCATCACTGTTCTCCAAGTGTGTGAATTCATACAAATTTTACATCATTCATGCAATCACACACACTGACAGCATCTCTGTTTCAGTACTTTACATATCATTATTGATGATTTTTGCGCAATGTTTCTCTGTTGCTATGCCAGTATCTCCTGTTTGTCATGCAGGGAATAAGCTACACTAATTCCTGATTGGTGGTTATTATTTAACCTGGACCAGAACAAGCAATAACTACCAATGATAATTCATTGTAACATATTTCACTGTTTGACACACCGTTAGTGTAGCTTTGAAATAGACCAAAATAGACAAGATACAATTCAATGTAGAAACTTCATGTAAAGGTGGCTATTAAATGATGAGTAAAGTACCTCATTATACACATGGAACACATCTGGAATGTATCCTATAAGGTGAACATGCTTCTGGGTTAAGATACCTAGCATGGAATGGGGGGGGGTGCAGTTTACAAGCCCTGTCACTTTGTTAATTTGCTGATGACAAGCGAGTATTCTCAATGCTCTTTTTCATGTTTACTAACAAAAATGAGTGGCTAGGACTGCAAATTCTGTTTCAGATGAATTCTTTACTTAAAGAACAACAAGGCAAACTAATAATAATTATTCATGACTGCTAAACACTAAACGTACGGTACTGTTTTGTATCAATTCTCCATCTATTGTATCAATATATGTGTATCGTTACAGCAAAAGGATTGATAAATCATTTCACTCTTACAGAGTAGAGTGCAGATTAGTTCTTGCAACCTCATAAACCTTTGACAACTTGTATTTAAAATTCAAAACATAATCAGAAAAATTAATTTCTGTATTGTCATCTGAAAGAAGTTTCTCTTTTAACAACAATGGTCCATGGATAGAATGTCTAAAAGCTATTACAAAGGGACTGAATCCTAAAGATTCTTTAACTGATTCCCTAACAGCAAACAACAGTAAATGAACAGCTTCATCCCAATCATTACCAGTATCATAACAATAGGACCGAATGATATTTCTCAGTTTTATGAAATCTTTCTAAAGTTCCTTAGCTTTCAGGCAGAATTGAATTATTGGCAGCCTAACTCATACATAACTTGATGGAAAATTCCAGACATAAAATCTGACCCTTGATCAGATCGGACAGATTTGGGAATTCCAAAATAAGTAAAAAAAACTTTATCCAAACTTTTACTATTGCTTTAGTTTAATATTCCTCAATGGAATTACATTTGGGAATCTTGATGACACACACATTATGGTCTAAAGGTATTGGTTACCTGACTTGGTGTTAGGTAATGGACTGACACAATCTACCATTATCCTGCTAAATGTTGTTGTTGTGGGGTTTAACGCCATTTTTCAGCACACGATAGGTTATGCATGGCGGCCAGTAGTAATGGTGGAGGAAGAACCCGAGAAAACCTTGGGAAGAACCACCGACCCACGAGAAGCTACTGGCAAGCTTTCTCACATACCCACATTGGCCGAATCCTAGACTTGAACCCACGCAGAGGTGAGATGGCAGTGATCCGAAATGGAGAGCGCTTTAGACCACTAGGCCAATCGGGGCCCCACTCTGCTAAATGGTTCATCAAATGCAGGAATAGGCTGCAGATGAACCTTAGGTATCTTCTGATTGGGTTTTCCTACCAAGTATGACAAGATCCATAGTATTTACAAACATTATGTTTAAGTTCTGGCTAATAAAAGTGATTCATGATATGTCTGATTCCTAAATGACCATCCAAAGGAGTTTCACGAGTCAAACTGAGAATTTCCTGTCTGTATGATTTTGGAACTACAATTTGTTAGTTCACTTTCACTGACCATTCATCACCAGCAGGTACCTGAGATAGTCTTCATTTTCTCATAAGGGATGGATGCACAGAATAACAAACTTCTATGGATTCAGTTTTGCTAATAGCCCTCTGAAACAAACAGGAGATGTCAGGATCATTCTCCTGTTTGATAACAAGTACTTGTCATCTGTCACCCTGATTGGAATAAAGTGAGTGAGTAGTTACAAGAGGATCACTGTGATCAACACCTTCTGATTGATCCAAATGAGGAGTAAAAGTGACCTCATCAAAAGCCCAACCAATACAAGTGTCAGCTAAAGGAATACTTTCTCATCAACATCTTTCTCATGAGCATTCTTTGCCATAGTTCTAGTAGCTGTATAAGCCAGGTATAAATCATTGATTCCTTTTTCATCCAAACAAGGCTTGTCAGTTACAAGTGGATTAACCACTATCTTATCTCCTGCTATGTCAATGCCTAATAATAAATGAATACCCTTGATTGGTAAAGACGGCACTGTTCCAACTGTCATGGGTCCTAAGACTAAGTCTGGTGACAAATTTACACAATGGAAAGGAACATTAATAAAGCCGCCCTCTACTCTCTTAATAAAAATACTCTCATTAGAAGAAGACTTTTCAGAAAAAGGCAAAGTACCAGATAATAAAAGACTCTGAGAATCTTCTGTGTCACTTAAAATTTTAAAATTAATAGGATTGGCAGAAATCACCCATGAGTGATATAGAACCCATGGACATGAATGGTTCATGATTCTCAAATAATAAAATCAAACATTACTTTGTTTGACCCCAAAAAATGTATTGCTTTCAATACATGACCATGACCATGATCTTGACCTCTGAGAAATGAGATTTCTAAAAGTTGTGCCAGTTTGAAATTTAGAAGTGCTCATGTTAGACTGAAATAGTGTTTTACCAGACAACTGCTGAATGGAAGACTTACTTTATGAGTTAAGGAATACTCATCAGATGAACAAGCAGTATTTTCTAAAGTTTTGACCATATGTTCATCAAGGTAAATTGTAATGTTACTATTGCAATTCTTAAACTCTTCAATTACAATGAGTTGTCCGAGATTTTTGTAATCTTGGCCAACATTCTTGGATAAGCATCACCTATCAAATAGCTCTTTTTCTGTTGCAAATTTGAGACGAGTTTGTCCAGTTTCTTTTCCTAAACTTTTGTCAATAAGCCTTAGATACCAAATCATAACCATTTAATATGCATTCTTTAACCAGATCATGATCAGCAATTAGTTGTATTGACGGCGAAGCATAGATATCACAAGCACTTTGTAATAAAATAGTCCAATGGTATCTTGGCTATTTCAACTTTTGAGCAGTTTTTATGTAAACTGAGGAAAATGTTTATCTACTTCCTTTTCTTAAAAGTGGGTAATAAACTAATATTCTTGGTAACATCAATCTTGAATTTCTGTGAAAAGTGGGAATGTGATTTTCACTTGACAGATCTAATTCTTTTAACCTACACAAATTCCTTTCTTCCTTTTCTGTTTCTCTTTCCCTTTCTCTCTCTCCTCTTTCTCTAATCATGTTTTTCTTCTTTCTGTAACTGCATTTCTCTCTCTCTCTCTCCTCTTTCTCCAATTGGACTTGGATTTGTTTCTTTCTTTTCTCCTTCTAGAACTGAATTTTCCTCTGTTTCCTCTTTATCTAATTGCATTCAAATTTCTTGAAGATTAAGCTTTCTTAACTGTATTTCATTCTTGTATTTTAATTTAAATTCCAACTTTTAAGTCAGATGGAGACTTACTAACCAAATCCAAAGCACTTTTATCCCAAATATTATTTTCCATCAAATATTGGACCAAACTATTTGTATTTCTTCCTTAGTTAAAGAAGCCTTTGCCTTAGAAAGATAATATTATCTGGCCAGCTGGAGTAATTCATCCTTTATCAAGGAGTCTAACTGTTCCTGAGTAGGATTTGAAATAAAGATCTTCACTTTAGATGATAATAATAATAATAACAATAATGAGGACTTTGTATAGTGCCTAATCTTTAGAAGCTCTAAGCACTTTACAACATTAGACAACACCTATAACATAAAAAAACATATATAATGGTTTGATTACAAAAACAGACACCATAAAATTAGAAAACATAAAAAAAAAACATGCTGAAAATATTTTGTGATATCATAAAAGCTTTTTGGTTACACTGAAGATTTCTAAAATGTGAAAAAATACTTGGCACGTAGAGATATCCAAAACACGGTGAATATAAATTTAAAAAATAAAGCTTTCTGAAATGTTATAGAGAAATCTGCATCCCAAAGACAAGCGTTCAATTTTATGTTACAAGTCTATGCTCTTAAAATAAGTAACAGAAAAGAGTAAAATGCAACAAGCTTTGTAAAATTCAACAAATAATTTATTTCTCTATAATACAAAGTGAAAATGAAAAACAGAACTTATGGCATTGTGAAATACATACCAATATAATCCTAGAATTACAGACACAAGTCCTAATAATTTAAAGTTCTGAATAAACTTTAGTAGAAATCTAAATTAAGTCCATAGCGTTTGTTTTGATGTATCAGTGATGAGCTGTATAATGCTGATGTGCCAACAGTCTTTTTGTTGAAACACAGTAACATAATTCCAAGTTTGGGTTCACTATAAATCCCTGTGAATGTCTCTGCCCAACAACATTAGTTCATATGAGCACTCTGTATTTCCAGAGAAAATAATCACAATTAAATAATTTGAGAAAAATGAATTCCAACCCAAACAAACTACTGGTAACAAAAATTATTCAAATTACAATAGTTAGTTGTAAATATCAAACAGTATAATAATCAAATACCTATTTTAAAAAAACTATTTTCTTTTTATTGATAAAAGTTGCATGTACTTATGCTGACTGATTTAGTAGCATTAAAATCTTATGTAGGAGGTAGCAGAACACTCACTATCATTAAACAGAATGGCACTCACCACAGTAATAAATGGAAGAATTGCTAGCAGATGAAAAAATAAGACACTAAGAAATACAGGAAAAAATAGCGATTTAAATGAAAACAAAGCTAAGTCACATGTTACTACAATGAAATGCTTTACAATGAAGATTTTTTCTCTTAAAGGAGACTAGAAATCAAAATTGTCCTTTTACGTATGTAATTCTCTACAGATTTTAATTCGACTACAATGTTTATAAATTAAATATCGCAAGCGGGTAGTGATTATATTGCGTGGAAGATACCACGATTCCGTAAATTGCCAAGTTTTTCTGAGCTTTAATGAGACGACAGATCACGTGGTACCGTGATGCTATACTAGTGAGTCCTCAAATACAAACATAAACATTGGCGAGCGAGGCAGACAGGAGACCACATTTGGGTTGCACATTCAAAAGTTGAATCTGCAGTCTGATATAATAGTTTATGTACTGTACTGGTAAGTACTAAAAGAAATTTGTTAGGCACAGGCCCTGGGCTGGTGACTTAAAAAAACTAAAGTCCTGAATGAAATTCCACAAGCCCGGACAGTTCATACCTGTCAACTCTCAAGCCGGGAGAAAAACCTCCCGATTTTGGGTGTATTTCCTCATCTACATCCCGATCTCGTAATATCTCTCAATTTTGCGCAGCGAAGTCCTGATTATTACATTATGTCTGTCAATTTTCATTTGTCAGAAGAAAAAACCCAACCCCAAACCATTTTTAAATATAACGCATGCAATCCACAGTCTAAACTGCCACACTGCTGACATTGTAGCGATATGACTGAAAAATTGTTAAAGCTACGTTAAAAATTCAAATCACATGCACACACGTCTAAACCCGGCACTGGACGAAATAATTAATATCATACAACAGTTTTTTTCTTCTTTTTTTCTTCTTCAGTAAATAGAACGTGAAGATTAAACATTATTCAAGTAAATTTCAGATTTTTTAAACAACGACAACAGTACTATAGTAAAAAAAAATAATTAAAACAATAAAATTGTCACCAATTAGCTTAAATGAATGATCACGTTGAAATTTTCTCTGCAAACAAAATCGCATCTCTATTTCTGCCAAAGAAACTCGGCCAGTTAACACCTGACATTCCTCTACCATATATGAAAAGTTTAATATCCATGATTAAATTACAAGGAATAAAACAAAATATACCATGCAGTATATGTGGCCCTAAAGAACTAATTCTGAATAAATATTTTAATCAGCAAACAGTGTTACATGCATTAAGACTTAAACCTAAGAAAATAAGGTGGGGCATAAAACTTGAGAAAAACAGTTGCCAACATGTACGGTAACTTGTGACTGCAGATTTGAACTGTTAAAATAAGTCTATGGCATCGTAAGTAACAACAAAATAGGCATCGTTTATTTGGTAATCAATTGCTGGTGCTTACACATACACACACTGTCGAACATGGTTTCTTTGAAGTATGTCCAAAGGGCAGTCCTTTTCACAAGATCAATGTAAGGATAAGGATTCTGTTCATTAGTCACACCGGCTTTATTGTTTGCGTACTTAAATCAAAACTTTAGCTATTTTGCAATTTAGCCAGAACTGACCAGAATATGCAAAAGGGGCTTGTCATGGGGGAATAATAAGGCGTATCACAGCGAGAAAGGCACGTCAAGTGGGCGGTCGCACATTGGGGCAAGGGGGGGGGGGTCAATAGTCCCTCCACCATTCTATTGTCAGACAGTTAATGTGAAACTTTGACCTTTTTTTTTAATCGCTCCTTTTTAAACTGCCCAAGGAATAGTTTTATATCAGTTCCAATTAATACAGATTACCGTTTATGCATACTACATGTATACAATGCATTTTTTTTTTTTAAATTTAATTTTTAAAAGATTACTGAAAATTGTGTTTTCTCGAAACACGACAGGTTTAGAATCTTATTTTTAGCAAAGCTTCCGTTTGATTAAAATCAAATCTAAATTTCACCTATGACAGTGGTGATTTGATTTAGATTGTGCCGTGTTAAGGCATGTATGTCAACATCTTGAAAATACATTTACTCATTTCACCAGTGCGATCAAAGTTTCCTCAGGCAAACAAGTTTTGTTTCGACAAGCCTGACGGGCACCTCACTTTGAATACAGGATGGGCCGGAACTAAAACCAGAAGGGGCCCAGGGTGTCGGGCTATCAGATTTGTTTTTAACACTGCTGTTTTAGATAAAAGATACATGGATTGATTTTGCATTTTGTGGTCACTTACTCGTCCTTCTGCCTATTTTCGTAACTCACACGTTTAACTCTTTTCCCAGGATTTAAAATGTCCAAAGGTATGTCTGGAACAGCGCCAACTTTTAGTCTAGGCCTAGCATTTGCGTATCTTTGAGCTGCTATTTTTTCATGATCCCTCTCATAACATTCCTTTGAGAAATGTAACGAGCACATAGTGCTGTATGGTGTTGCTTTGAAATCGACTCGTTTGTAATAATGTACCCATTCTTTCATGATGCCTTTATCTTTCGGAAAAGAAAAAAAAAATATGTCCACAGGCTTTTCTTAATGTTCTATTACACCTGTAAGCAACGCAAAACGGTATTGTCTTTTACTCTGGCAACTCCCACTTGGGCTGCTGGAGTTGCTACTATGACGTCACATCCCAAAAGTAACCGAATAGGCGCGGAAATTTTGCATACGAGGTCACGGAAATTCAGCTCCTAGAAGATAGGCCAATATTTAAATATTGGCATTACAGTCGCAGATGATACTTCAGAATAAGGTTTTCTGCTATAGTACTTTTATTATTATTCTATATTTCCATTGGTTTCTGGTCTCCTTTAAGTCTTCTACTTATCCTGACACTGTTTTGGAGAAACCTAGGAACCGTAACACTGGACGACAAATTTTTACAAAAGTCATGTTACTGAAATAAAATTAGTCAATTCTTATCAATTTTTATGTGCTGAACACGAATATGACAGTCAAATTGCAAAATTGGCTCTAGTTTTTTTGTAATCTGCAAGAAATTAATGTTTACATAACGAAATGCATTCCAATAGTAAAAGGTCAACTGTAATAGCCTACCTATAAAAAATCAAGTCATTGACTACATCTTAGATTTCTTCGCCTGTCTCTTGTACAGCTGTTCGGGAGCATCTCTGAGGAGTGTCCAGCAGTAGTCAGCCAGCATTGTAGTGGACCATTTTCCCTGGTATCTTTGTTCCATTGTTGCGATATCTTGATGAAAACGTTCGCCGTGTTCATCACTAACAATACCACAGTTGCTAGGAAAGAAATCCAAATGGGAATGAAGGAAGTGAATCTTTACAGACATATTGCAGCCAAGTTTCTTATACTTCATCAACATGTCTTCTACTAGTTCCTTATAGTTTTCTGCCCTAACATTTCCGAGGAAGTTTGTAGAAACTAGGCGAAAAGCATTCCATGCTTGTTTCGCGTCACCTTCCAGCAAGTTGTTGAACCGGTCATCTTTGAAAAGCTCTCGAATCTGAGGACCCACAAAAACTCCCTCTTTAATCTTTGCTTCGCTGAGTCGAGGGAATTTTTCATGCAGGTATCGGAATGCTGGCAAAGTCCGGTCAATGGCTTTCACGAAGTTCTTCATCAAACCTAGTTTGATGTGAAGGGGTGGTAGCAAGATTTTCTGAGCCTCAACCAGAGCTGGGTGTTGGATATTCTTCTCTCCAATGGCTACATTCTGCCTGTGAGTCCATTCCTTCCTCATGTAGTGCATTTCCCTTGCTCGGCTATCCCACTCGCATAAGAAACACATGTATTTTGTATATCCTTGCTGCAGTCCCATTAAAAGGGCAACTACCTTCAAATCACCACAGAGGTGCCAGCTGTACTTGTTATACTCAATGGAATTCAGTAGCTGCCTTAAGTTATCGTATGTCTCTTTCATGTGGACAGCATACGCTACTGGAATAGATGGAAAAATGTTTCCATTGTGCAAAAGCACAGCCTTGAAACTCAGTTTCGAAGAGTCCACAAATAGTCTCCATTCTTGTGGGTCATGAGTGATTTTTAAAGCATTCATGAGGCCCTCAATATCGGAACAGAATATCAGATTACTTTCCTTTCTGAAGAAAGGCTCCAATTGCTGGTGGCGCTTTCGATATGCAGTAATTGTGACATCTTCTTCTAGAAGATTCCATTGTTGGAGTCTTGATCCTAGCAATTCTGCCTTGTTCTTTGATAAGTCCAAATCACGAATCAGGTCATTTAGTTCTTCCTGTGTTATTCTGTGTGGGGTTGATGATGCACCACAGTGAAAATCTGGATCACTGCATGCTGATGGACCAGGAGAAGAACAGGTCGACTCACCTTTGTCTTCGTCAGATGAATCAAGAGAATATTCTGCTGGAGGTTCTGGAATAGGAAGTCCCTCACCATGTGGAACTGGTCTCAATGCAGACGGAATGTTTGGGTAGACTATTCTCGACTTCTTTCGCTTCGTTATTCCGCCGGAAAGAGGAGGAACCAAGCAGAAGTAACAGTCATTTAGGTGGTTGCTTGGCTCTCTCCACACCATTGGGACTGCAAACGGCATTGATGACCTTTTGCAATTCAACCACTGTGAAAGCTGTGTTGTACATGTAGCACAGCATATATGCGGAGCCCAAGGCTTGTCTTGGTCACCAACCTTGCATCCGAAGTAAAGATGATATGCCTTCTTCACTTGAGAATTGATACTTTTCTTCTGGTTGGCAAATGTCACTTCCCCACAAATATAGCAAAAATTGTCCGCGGTATTAACACACTTTCGAGGCATTACTGTTCTTTATTGTACGTAAATGGATAAAATAATAAGTTTTATGTAACAGTAGCTTGAACTGTCTCGCACAACGTCTAAAATATTTTAAATGCTGAACCTATCTGATTGGGCTTTATATAGTACACTGCTTACGTCAGCTTCAGCAGCCGCCTGGCATTAGTATAATAGGCCTACACATGTATAGTACACTGCTGACGTCAACTTACTTCAGCAGCCGCATGGCATTAGTATTGCATTGCATCAGAAAATGATGCAATCAACTGTGGATGATGTGAGCATGATGGTATTATGCAATGTTACATCATTATTCCGGATGTTGCTGCAGTCCTACTGGAGAAATTTACACAGTGAAACATAGAAAATGAGGTATATGAATATCTTCAAAACGAGAGCCAATACAAATTTTTCACGGTTATATTCGTGTTCGGCACACCAAAATACTACAGATTAGGGCCTTTTCAAGTCAGTAATGATTTCACTGTTGACCAGTGTAACTTAATAATTGCTATCAACTGTCTGGCAAGCAGATAACTTATTAATATTTATTTATTGCACTCGTAATGGGCACTAGTGCTTATGTTGAAAATATAAATACCACAAAAACTTAGGAAAACATAAGGGGGTCACGAGTGGCCGAGTAGTCTAAAGCGTTTTCCGTTATGGATCACTGCCATCTCACCTCTGTCTGCGTGGGTTCGAGTCTAGGATTCGGCTAATGTGGGTATGTGAGAAAGCTTGCCAGTAGCTTTTAATGGGTCAGTGGTTCTTCCTGGTGTTTTCTCGGGTTCTTCCTCAACCATTAACAGGGATGGTCCTGGCTTTTAAAAAGCTGTCGCCAAAAAAATCGCCAACCTCAATATTTTGTCGCCAATTTTCAAAAAGTGTCGCCAGAACAAGTAGTGCACATTTTTTCAAGTGTTTATTTAGTCTATTAATGTAACAGGCAATGAAAATTACAAAAGATGGGTTAGTTAATACTTTAATTACAACAAGCATTAACAAAATGTTACAAAGTGTTACATGAAGATCCGTCGCGATTTTAGGGCTGCCCACTTGTTGAATGTAGTTTCAGTCTAAATTTTCACATCTGTACATGCTGATTCTCATTAAATTCTTGAAAGATGAGATGCAGAGTTTATTTCTGATGTCAGTTTTTATGAGGTTCATCTTACTGAATCCATGTTACAGTCTACAGTGCTGACAGGTGACACCAGTAGTCTCTCAGCAGCCCCCCAACCCCTTATGGCTAGCTTCACAAAACTTGTAGTGAATTGCTTCCTAAATCCCAAGAATGATCACTGAATGCTGTATAAATTTTCTCGACAAGCAAAATAGGATCTCCATTCCCACGAATGAAACTTATATGAGTCAACACCTGGCAATATTGGATCGTATATATAAGCATAAATTCACACCCAATTTAGGGATTCTTTCACTCTTGTATTTTGAGAAATAAATAACTATTATTAATTATGCAAAACCGTTTTTTTTTTTTTTTTTTTTTTTGCTGTTTCTTGTTGCGGAATTTAAGTCTCTGCAGCGGTAACATGGATTGATGGCAAAAGGAAAAGATCAATGAGTAAAATGCTGTACTGGCGACAGATATAATTGTGATTGAGATTTTTTCCATTTGCTTTGTATTTATACACAGTAGTCGGTACTTCAAAGGTTATCAGTTTTCTATGAATTTTCAGCAAAACTATTGTATTGGTATATGTAAAAAAAAAACAAAAAAAAAAAAAAGAAGGATTAGCCATTCAATTAATTGTATCTGTTCTATTCGCGTCTTCAGAAGTCGGTCAGTTCTAGGTATAGTTCGGTAGCATGATTGTATCACAGCATACAGTACTCAGCCCAGATGTCAGCATAAGCAGATTATGATGTAACAATGCACTGTAAAGATGGGGTTGTCAATACGAACAAAGGATCGTTTGTGTAACAGATTGATTCCAATGCATTGCTTAGTCAAGTTTGTGGCTTCCTTTCGTTCTCCCTTTTAATTTATCCAGTCCAAATCCATGATTGTATGTACAAATTAAATAACCCAAAAGTATGTCGCCAAAAAAATTGCCAGATGGGATATTTTTGTCGCCAATAAGGAAAAAAAATCGCAATTTGCGACACTGGCGAAGCCCAGGACGATCCCTGCATTAATACTGACCACCATGTATAGCCTATTGTGTGCTGAAAAATGGTGTTAAACCTAACAACAACAACAATAATAGGAAAGCATATGAAGACAACACATGTAAAATATAACTCACCAGAAACATGAAAACACCACTAGATGTGAAGTATCTTATGTTGATTAAAGACATAACCATTTCTTATGGTTGTGGTGATATTTTTAAATCGAAATAATTTTATTATGTTCAGATATTTATGGTTTCCTATGCGCGTGTGATGACAAAGAAATAGACTAAGATATAATCAAAGAAAAAACAGAAAAAGTCAAGAACAGGAGTGGATAATACATGTAATAAAGGTAAACACTCTGTTCAGGTTATATTATATTGTTCACTGTATCATTTTGGTCTTCCTGAGAATTTGAGATTTATAACAGTACTGATAATGAATCATAAGTGACAAAAGAAATTAGAAATGTATGCTCTGTCTGTGTACTAATTATCTGTTCGAAGAAAAATAAATATCTATTAAACTCAATTAACTAAATGACTAACTTAGGATACCGAAAAAAATTTGCTGTTGATAAAAATTTACTGTATATAGATGGGAAATGCAATGTGTGATGTAACCAGATACACACGTCAACACATGTTTACAATCACAAAAAGTACAACAGACACAGGCTACCTTCAACTCAATCAACATTTATCAAAACAACAGGACAAGGACAGTTTCAAAATGGTGATTATACAGTATACAAAATAACTGATCTGGAATGAAGAATTTCTTTACTATTGCAAAATAATTGACTGTTAAAAGAAATATACAAAGATTTAAAAGAATGAAATGACTGTTGAAAAAAAAGCAGAACATTAAATTCACATTACTATTATGTTGTTCAAGAGATAAGTATCTAATGGGCTGATCTGGTTATATAATAATGTTTCCTACCTTAAATATTTTCAGCATGTTTTTCATGCTTTCTACTTTCATGGTGTTTGTTTTTGTAATCATGTCATTATATACGTTTTTATGTTATAGGTGTTGTCTAATGTTGTAAAGCACTTATAGCTTTTAAAGATTAGGCGCTATACAAAGTCCTCATTATTATTATTGTTATTATAAAAGTTATAAATGACCTATAATTTGTAAATAAAAACTAAAAAAATTATACCAACCTGCTTTTGTCTCTGCATACACGCCGTCAATGGCAGAACTACTTCCTATTTTATTTTCAGCATAGGCTCTAAATATGTATTGGCCATCTTGTATTTTTGGAATCTTAATATAGTATATTCCATTTGTGGATAGGCTGTCTAAATCAGTTTCATTAATCTTCAGTACAGTAGACCATTTTGCTTCAGGCATTCCAAATGGCTGATATTCCACAATGAATGTTTGTTCATGACCTCCATCAAATCCTTTCTCCATCCCAAACACAAGAAGGCCATCATCAATATGGCTGAAGAAAAATCTCTTGGGTGCTGAAGGTGGAGCTGCAAAATATTAAAGAAACAAATGTTATATTGAAAGCAAACATGATTAGATAACATGTTTTATTGTCCATACAGTCCCAGAAAACTGTTTCATAATGATTTTTCAAGATTTCAAGGATTTCCAGTCATCAAGGACTATCTTTTCTCAAGGAAACTGAAATTTCTGCAGATATTACTTTGTTTATTAGTGCATACAACAGCCGAACCAAACAGCATATCATCCCCAAAAATTAGCACGCTTCCATCTAGTAAATAGATAGATGTGATTTTATTCCCTTTTGTTGTTTATTTCATGTTTTATTTCTGGAAAATATGTGGATAAAAATATTTAAAATATAATTTTAGAAGCAAAGTATTTTAGTTAGTTTCAATGTTTTATTCTCCAGTACATTTGGAGTTTTTCAGTAAATTTGATGACATTTCCATGACAAAAACCGCTGGTTTCAAAACAAAGGTTTTCAAGGTAAACCATCAAATTGAAGGACTTCTCAAAATTGAATGAACCATGTGCTTAAACTGCTCCATATGTCAAATGGTTCAAATGTATCCATACTGTGCTAATGAAAATTCTAAATGTTTACATGAACTTGAGTTATCAGTGTTGGAGTCATCACAACAGGCCCTGGGTCACTACAATCTGGATTGGAGGGCCTTAAGCAGTGGTACGTGTGCTCAGAAACCCAAGTTAGGACAATGGGTGATATGGAGATATAACTCGTCTAAGCGATGACACAAAATGCTAGAAACCGATAGCATTGAAAACCTCATTAATATATAGGTACATAATTATTCTGGTTGACATGCAATATTCATTTGTAAATTTATGCTGTGGAAATAAAGGAGTATGAGCAATCAGGGGCATAACTCCAGTAAATTATGTCATGCTGAATGCTGAAAAATCAGTATGCTTGTTGAAGGATGAATTCATGAAGAAAGCTGAAACTCAAACTCATGCAGATGGAGATGTAAGTACCTTAGACCACTCAACCACCCTGGGCCTCAGGATCACGTCAAAAGACAATTTAAAGTAATATACTCACTGAATAGCCTTAAACTATTTGAAATGGCTGAGAAAGAAAAGTATTTAAAGAATCTTAACTAAGATGTTAAAAGACTCAGTAAAAAAATCTTTTGAAAAAAATAGTTGATAGTCATCATTGAGGACACTGTTTAGAAGAGAATTTGGAGGAATATGATCGATCATATATTGATAGTGAAAATATTAATTCCGATATTCCATATCATTCGTCTCAAACCATAGAAACTTAGTATTCTCTCCAAATCACTGGTTGGGGCAAAAAAGTCTCAAAATTTGCCATCTAAATATCCATTATCTGTTTGCTGTCCCATCATATGGTCTTGAAATATGGATAAATATGTTTACCAACACCCTGAACACTGATGCTCCTATTAATTTCAAGACAGTCAAGCTACAAAACCAAGAAAAGTGGATTACAGGTGATACATTTTTAAGACAAAGGATAGATTTAATAAATTATAAGATTGTAGCAAGGCATCTTTGCTGACTTTGTAAATAGTTCCCAAAGCTAGCCTGTTAAGTGATAGAGGTCACACTAGGTCAGTGTGTTTGTCTAATGGTGCCGTAAAGTGGAGAGACGATCTGATAAGGACAGAGGCTGACTGGTGCGTGCTCTCTAGGCAGTGATACTGTTATAGGCTTCAGATGTAAGGTTAATGACCTTGTGATCTTGGAAAAGATTGTAATATGTCACTGTCAGGAAAAGTTATAGGGAGGATAGAAAAATCTGAGAAAATCTAGAAGTTAGGTTAGTAGAACAGAGTCCATTGTAAGATCTAGACCGGGTTGCATACTACACAATTTGGTGGCAGCGGTGGGATCATTTTTTCATAAAGTAGCTGCAAACCCTGGAAAATCTTAAGAATAAATGAAAATGGCACAATCACAGACAGTCTCGTCAATTATGGATGCACAAGAAAGAATTAATCATGAAATTCGGCAACTAGAACATTAAATAGAAGAAAGTACACGTAGGACTATCTGTATTGAACATCAAATAACGCCATCGAGACCCCGGGAAAGAAATGAAGCACCCCAAAGAAGATTAGAATTTTCGGAACAAAATAAACTGAAACAACCACTTGTAACGCCACAAACGTTCGATGGTTCCACACCACTGATGGACTTTCAAGCACATTTTAGTACGTGTGCCAGGATAAACAAATGGACTCAAGAAGAGAAAGGGCTTTATCTAGCAGTGAGTCTCAGGGGTCAGGCCCAACAGCTACTGGGATCTGGAACTCCAGATTATGACAGGCTCATGGATTCACTAGAAAGAAGGTTCGCGCCAAAAAACCAAACGGAAATTTACCGAGTACAACTAAAAAGCCGCCTTAGAAGGGAACATGAAACACTTCCAGAATTGGGACAAGCGATACGCCGCCTCGCTTCCCAAGCATATCCAAAGGCGCCAGAAGAATTACTCGAAACACTGTCGAAGGAACAATTTATCGATTCTTTAACTGACAGCGAACTTAGGTTAAGAATACAGCAAGCACGCCCTAAAACCCTTGATGAAGCCATTCAGATTGGAGTAGAACTCGAAGCCTTTAATAGAGCCGAGCTTCAGCGAAAGGATTTGGGAAGATATGCACGAACCGTTACAATATCTGATGCAGGGTTAAGTGATATCCAGGAACTTAAGAAAGAAGTTGCGGAACTCAAGACATTACTAAAGGATTTGAAGGCAAAATCTGCAGGGAAAACCGAAACGAAGGCAAGATCTTGTTACAAGTGTGGAGAAATAGGGCATTTCAAAAGAGACTGTCCAAAAAGCAAGCCCAAACTGTCGGAAAACTAGGGTGGGCCCACCCCAAGGGCCAGGGGTGGGACCGTGATTCCAGGCCTAGGAATATAACTGGACAGGCAACGATGAAAGATGCTGGGATGTACCTTCCGGGATCTATACACGGAATGGGTGTCAACTTCTTAATAGACACAGGTGCTACGGTTACCATGATAGCAAAGGGTGTCTATGAGAGGATGGCTCCGGAATATCAACCTCGGTTACATGAGGTTACTGGGCATGTTCTGTGTGCAGATGGGAAACCGCCAGAACTAGTCGGGAAAGGAAAGTTTACCTTGTCGTTCGGAGGAAAACGTCACGAGCATTGCGTTATCGTTGCAACGATGGGCTTGACAGCAGAAGGAGTATTAGGATTGGATTTCCTAGAAAAGGTAGGAAGCAAAATTGATTTTGTGAATCACAGTTTAACTATTGGGGACGCCATTTTATCATACGATGTGATCAAATCAATTTCAATGGAGTGCGCTAGAGTTGTGTTATCAGAGACAATATCGATCCCTGCAAGGCACGAAATGAACATTCCTTGCAAATTGCGAACAGAAGAGGATAACCACGCGTTCGGTTCGATCGGGTTGTGGAACCAGAGGGACGATTTGTTGAAAATAAGCAACTTCTAGTAGGAAAAGTACTTATTAGGGCTACATCCGACGATGTCATTCCTCTAAGGGTCATGAACGTTACCGACGAAACAAAAGTTGTCCATGCTGGAACTATTATGGGTCTTTATGTACCGGTGGATGACGATGATGTTGGTGATGTTTCTGGAGAATTATTGGCTCAAGTAGAAACCTTCCAAATGCCTGAACACCTGAAAAAGTTTTTATCTCAAGAAACGAAAAAGGGTCTTACATTGGCCCAATGCAAGAAAGTTGACCAACTTCTATGTACGTTCTCGGGTTTATTTGCTAAATCAAAAGATGATCTTGGCAGAACCAATCAAATATGTCACAAGATAAATACAGGCGACACAAGACCAGTAAAACAACCGCTACGAAGAATTTCGATTCACTCAAGAGATGAAATTGAGGACCATGTTGACACTATGTTAACTCAAGGCATTATAGAGCCATCATTAAGCCCCTGGGCTTCTCCTATAGTGCTAGTGCGTAAGAAGGATGGAACGATTTGTTTTTGTGTCGACTATAGAGCAGTCAATCAACTGACTGTGAAGGACGCGTATCCTCTACCACGTATAGATGATTCATTGGACCGACTTTCAGGTGTATCGTGGTTTTCTACCCTTGATTTAATGAGTGGATATTGGCAAGTAGAAATGGAAGAACAAGATAAACCCAAAACAGCTTTTATAACACCAAATGGCTTATATCAGTTTCGTGTAATGCCTTTTGGATTATGCAATTCAGGTTCCACCTTCGAAAGGCTGATGGAGACTATTTTAGCAGGTTTACAATGGAAAACGTATCTAATATATCTGGACGACATAATTATTTAGATAAACTTTATCACGGTCACAGCAGCATAATCTGGCAAAATGTTCAATAATTTCCTCCGTAGATAATTTCTCGTCTGATTCTGTTATCGTTCCTTGTTTGTCGTATTTATTGATATGTTCTCGATGGAGCACGTAGAACGAATCGATATCAAACACGGGATATCTGCTTCGAAATTTTGGTATGATTTCTGTGACTGATGTTTGATTGGCAAATTTATCCGCGATGGACTCAAAATCCTCATCAGATGCGAATAAGTAAAAGTTTTTAAAATGCTGGATAATAATTCCTGGTAAGTAATAGTTTTCATGAGCGCCACTCTGGAATGATTCAATGGCTGATTTTTTCGTTGTTGTTGAAACACACTGATCTAACGAACATATGGGAAATATGCTGTAATAATCACGCAGCATGAGATAATTTCTCTCTGATAGGATTTTTGCGTCAAAGTCAGTGACATTGTCGAATAGAGTTTCTATTATGAATGTTGGATCATTCTCGGGACAACAATAATTTTGATTTAGAAATTTGTCTGTAATACTAATAGTATTACCGCTGATTTCTGTCTCGTACTTTTTTTCGCTCATTATACTTAATATCCATATCTTTAATTGATTGTTATTTTTAATCTCCAATTAAATATATAGGATCTTAAATATAAGATGGTCAACAAATGTGCTTGGCTTCTTCAAGGATCAACAGAATTATGCGGAAGAAACTGCCGTGGTGATTTTTGTGGTGATCATAAAAAAATATCAAGAAAATCAAATAACTCGCAAGGTCCTCAGAGATGTATTAGTTGTGGTAAAGGCGTCCGTGGTAAAATTCCGTTGTGTATAGATTGCGGTGGAACAAGATATCGATTACTCGTTGAGTATCTTACGAGAAGAAATCGACCGATACCAACATTAGAAGAATATTTATCATCATAAAAAATAATTGTTGTCCAAAACATATTTATGAAAGTTCCCTCATGATTGCGGACACCTCGATGATGATCGCGGACACCTCGATGATGAATTTTTTAAGATACAATAGGATATTAAATAAAATGCACAACCCCCATTGTTGCCGAGACATTTGCGACTGTAGTTAGATTATTTATTCAACGGCAGTGAGAACCATCCTGCATTACCAAATTCCATCACAATGATTAAGACGCAATTATTACTTGAGATGGGATCAACGATGTTAAAAGATTTCAAAGATTACTGGATGAAGGTAATGATGTTATAGAGTTTGATGAAGCACCATCCGTAGATTCCATAGACGGATTTATTAATAATTTAGTTGTATACGACGATGTGATGCTAGATAAACAATCAAATCCAGCCAGAATATTTTCCCGAGGAAGACATAAAAATACAGATGTGATCTATGTTACTCAACGATATACACAAATTCCGAAGGTGATTAGAGACAACTGCAACATTTTAGTTGTGTTTAATGGCATAGACACATACACACTTAGAAATATTCATCAAACTTGGTGTGGTGGTGACATGGATATAATTAAATTCAAAAATTTCTTCTCACGAGCGCAAGCTACTCCGCACGGATTTATAACAATAAATTTACACGATCCAAGAACAAGATATCATGTGGGTCTTGATAAAATATTTGGATAAATTAATAAATTTAATTAAAAAGATATCATTCATATAATGAACAATTGTGCGTGGCTGCGTCAAGGAACCACTAACAAATGTGATAAAAAATGCCGTGGAGAATATTGCAAGAAACATAATTATCTTATAAAGAAAAATCCTCATGCTGGTCCACGAAGTTGTGTTGGATGTAACAACGGCGTTAGAGGATTATATCAGATTTGCAAAAATTGCGGTGGAGATCGATACAGAAGTTTGATGATATATTATAAACACAGAAAGAACATAAATCCAAAAATAGAAAAACCACCATCAGAACTTGAATATTACTTGAAACATAGAACAAATTCCGAAGATTCCGAAGATTCCCATGATTCAGATGAAAAGAAAAATATTCATCAAACTTAAAATTTCTTTTACAACATGGATAGCAGCAGAGAGGGGGCATCTACAATTCTGTTTAGGACAAACAATAATCGTAGACATGGTATTGACCTCTATGAAGGGTCACTATTTTTTTTTTAGTCCAAACACAAGGGTGACAACTCCCTTAAGTGGTCTGATCGCCCTCTCTGCTGCTCGGGGTGATTAGACCGGTCTTACTGCCTAACTAACAATGCTATGTAGCATGTTTTGACAATGACTAACAGTGTAACAAAAGTTAAATTTTCAGGAATATCACACACAACTGGCAACCAATAACAACGCTTTTCTACAAAGTAAAGTTATAATGTTTTTGTCAGAATTTACTTACTCTAATGTCTTTTCTCAATAAATTCAAATTCTCACAAAAGAAATGGACCTGTTTTCAAGTTTTGTTGGCCTACATTTCAGTTGGCTGGAAAACGATGAAAGTCGGGAATGCCGAAATCGGGTTAAGTGGAAATATTATTCTTTAACGAAATGAATAAAAATATATTATGCCTATTGGAATTGTAATCAATGTTTCATTTCGTTCAAGAAAATATCCCCCACATAAACCTACTTAAACATGCTTTGCCATACCTCGACTACCATTGCATTGCAACAAATTCAAATGGATGTCAATGGAACATGAACATGCATCCATTTGCTAGTGTCATAAATTACCAGATTCAATTCATGTCTCTCTAAAGTTATTTCCCTTACTTCCTTGATAACAATGATAAAACCCCTATGATGCATTGCTGAATTGCATTGTTTTCAGAGAGGGTCAAGTGGTTTACAAAATAACAGAACTGTAATTTACTGCAACAGAATTGGTCAATCCTACAGTTCTCTTATGTGTTATTACTCTATGGTCAGAAACAAAGAAAAAGAATGAAGCAACACCAAAAACTTTTATAAAATTAAAAAATTTAATTATCAAAGTTATAAATGAAAAGTGTGAGAGAAATATACAGTATTATGAAGTGAATTCAAAAACTAATTCTTATAAAGATTTATGAAAGTCCTAAATGAATGAAAAGTTTCTTATAAATTTCAAAACTGGAAATGTACTTGTCCTTCAGGAACCATGATATTGTCAAGATTGTATTGTCCAAAATAATTCTGAGTAATTTACAATTCTAGAATAATTTTATAGTGGAAATAATGAGCACTTTCTATTTCCACTCAACAGTCCAAACAAATGTTTTTACTTTTGAATAATATCTGAGTACAACATAAAACATGTCTGCAGACTTACAACTAGGAACACAATAAGTCTGAATGACTCCAAAAATCGGATTAAACTGATTACTGAGTTATCTCTTTATATACCAAATCTATTGCGACTATGATTCACAACAGACTCCACATGATGGACATACTCATTTTACATTGAATTTGCCTATTCATGTGACCTAGCCCAACCTACAGGAACTTGCTGAATTCTTCCAAAAACATTGAAACCCTATCAGCCAATGAGAAATTAAGCAACAGGTGCCATTAAGTCTTATTATTAAGATTATTATTGATAACTGTCAACACATACCGTAAACATCTATTTATAGATCCAATGTTAACTACTAAACTCTTAAGAGACTCAGGTCATGCAGGCAAAACTAAAGATATTCTGTACAATTTATGTCCAAGAATGAAGATAAAAAAATCAAATAAAGTCATGTAAAGGAGTTACTAAAAATATAGATATATATAAGTCATGTATATTTATGTGATCAGCCTATGAAAGTGAGGTGAATTTACAAAAAGGAGATGCGTGTGAGGAAGTTTTGCTGAAGAGTGAGTTTAATCTTCCAAACATCAATTCTGTAGCAAGTCTGGTAAATAATATTTTAAAAAATTCCTTCCCCAACATTTTAACATGGGCTCTCAACTGGATCCCCCAAATATGTAGGTGATGAAGTTTGAGATTAACAAAAACTAACAATATGTATTTCAAGTTAATAATCAATTAATAATTTGTAAACTGGAAAATATATCATTGTCTGTATGCTACAAGTGTTATTGGGGAAATCAGTCATCTTGGATATACGAAAAAAAAATATTTGTAAAAAATATCTATATGCAAATCTTAAGATATGATGCAGGTTGGAAGGACAAAGGTAACAACATAGGCCACTACTACCACTGTTGTGATGAGGCCCAAAATCTGAATTTAAACTTGTCATTTCATTTGCAATCCACTCTTACATGCCAACACGTCCACTGATTATGGAGACTAATTTACATGCCATAATTTTAAGAACCAAGACTTCCCAGGCAATCTGAGGCTATTACTTGACCTGGTTTGTCATGTTCAAATACTAACATGGGGAATCATGGGCAATATTCATACATACACTGGTGAATAATGTGTTAATAAAATTACCTGAGGCAACAAAATCAAATCCCATAGTCACACTGCCCTTTTCATTGGAAAGTTGAAGTGTGTAGTTATCAAAATCTCTGTCTGTCACATTTCTGAAGAAAAGAACTGCCACATGTCCAGGTATTGTCACCTTCTTTGTGTAGAACATCAGTGTGATATTTGAAGGTGAGATGTAAATGGAAACATTTGATGTATTGGAAATTTCAACTGAATCCAAATGCTTACTAAACTTCACTGTCATTTCAGATGAATTGCTGTAGAAAGGGACCTCTATACTTGCTAATTTGTTAGTCTCTCCTGTAAAAGGTAAGTCTGTTTCACCAATAACTGGAGGTCCTGAAATTATAAAATGTTCACATGGATTAAACTTGCATACAAGCTAATTTTAGGATGCCCTAGTCAAACTTTGTAAAAAAAAACTACTCCAACAGTTTTGAAATTCATATCCTATCAAATATTTACTTTTATCTTTCTTGCAATAATCATAGAATAAACTTACTGAAGAAATGACACTGTCAACAATTTAGACATGTGTGACCCAGGTGCGTGTCTGTCATGAGTGAACGCATGAATGATCAATTAGTACACAAGGCTCATGAAGGTTATGATAACGCAGAGTGACTGGCATCTAATAAAAGCCCTAGGCATTCGTGGAAGCATCTCTGGATGAACAACATCTTATTAATTTTGTCTACATCTATGGTGGTGAATACAATTCATGAGAATTTTAGTATCTGAATGTCTAGGGTCTTCGTTTCTGTTAAGTTGTCATTTATGTGTTATTGCATTATATCTTGAAATACCAGACTGCGGGTTGTGTATCATATGTCTTATTTGTAGTATTGTATATTTAAGTATTTGTTCTGTCCTGTTTTAGTATCGTATATCAAGTATTTGTTCCCTTTCATTGTAGGTTTTTCTTTTGGTTTCTCATTTTGTCTTGTATCCTTAATGGAAAATAAACCCCACAACCCAAGGGTGTTGTGTTTGCTTTTTTTCTGTACAACGCCCAGTTCACGATGGTACCCACCATGGACAGAAGATGATGGATAAACAATTAAATCAGACCAAAGTATCGCTACCAATGCAGACTGAAGAGTGCAAGTTAAGCAAAGGAAGTTAATGCTTTTCCTGATGATTTATATTTTGAAAGGGAGGATTCTTGATACTTTAAGTTAAACTTTTCATCTATTCTTGGCTCATTTAGAAACATTAGTCTTTTTGTTTTAACTCTTTAAATTTACTAATCAGTACAGCTACACAGTACATTTTCTTTTTATTCCAACTTGCAGCAAAGTTTGACCCACATATCACGTGCAGCACAGAAATCACTGGGTCAAATCAAGGTTATGGGCTGCTCTGACATTGTTTAAATTTATATTGACATATTGTATTTAGCAATTTCAAAGACTTATTTGTTACTAAAAATAATTAATTTAATGAATATTCCAATGAAATCTATACTATTTATTATGAAACCTAAGTATTCATATTTATGTTTAGTGTTATAAACAATTATATGTTTATTTTGATGTGAAAGTTCATCTAATATTCTTGGGACAAGCACTTTAGAAATTTTGGCTTTAACCTTGATAAAAAATACCCCATTATTGGTTTTTCAGAGCTGTTAAATAGTAGCTGATTTTTTTTCTCTCCCTAAGTTGTGGTTGTATAACGAATCGCTGCTGTAATAATAAAAATAATGATAATAAAGACCTTTTTTTAGAGAAGGTATCTCATTTAGTTACAGAACTAATCTGCCTTGAGGCCTTCTATATGTTATGTACAATATATACAGTATATACAACATGATGTGAAGAAACTGGCTTGACATTAAATAATTAGGTAATATCAAAATTCAAATTATCAAGCCTGGAACACATGGAAAGGCATCTGTGAAAACATAAACATATATAAAACATAAAATATTATCCTGCACTGAAAAATTCAACTATGAAAATGATACAAACTTACAGAAAAGCAGGTGGTATTTTTTTGTACTAGAACTGTTCAATTTTCTAAAGATTGCATCCATTTAAGACATTGATTATGAAAAGATGAAATGCTAGGAGCCTCCCTTATGTCACTGGGAATGTTGTTCCATACCAGTGGACCAGTATATTGAAAACTTGTTTTAAACAATTCTTTCTTTGGCCTTGGTATAATGTAATTTTTATTTCTTATTGGACCTTAAATTTGAAGTACCATCATCATCCTTTTGGTGAAAGATATTGCTTAGGGCTGTTCCAGTAAAACATATACCCCCTGGGGGAAGGCACTTTCAAATTCAACCAACCCACAACAGAAGCAATTAAAAAAAACGATGATCCACCATCAGATGTATTTTAATCGAAAAACACTGCCCCCTACAGAAGCATATTTTTTTAACATAATTTCTTGCTATGGGTTAGTGGGCGGTAGAAGCAATCTTAATATTAGGTTGGGGACAGAAGCAATTTAAACGACAGCTGGCTGAAGGCAATCTACTGAATTCTTATAGATCATATAATCTACTGCATATTTTTATTTGTATTCATTCATTATAATCAATCTTTTGTCTTTTCGTTTGTTTATCTGTCAGCCATGTATGTCTTGGATACTGTGAAATAACACATTTTCAAGGTGGCTTATTATTTGTACATGTCATTGATCAGTCCCTTAATACCTACTAATATCCAAGAATACAGATTTTATAATATGGATTTCTATTCAAATATAGAAATCATGATTTTGTATCCTTACTAAACTGTGTGTTTACTAAAGTGATCACTATGTCTTGCTATTTTTCTTTGTTCTCAGGCATGCTGCTTTTGATTAGCATAGTAGCTGAATCTTGTATTGCTTTAAATGTGTGGTCAGATGCTATGATTCCTTGTTATTATATTTTTCAATAAATGTTTGAGTAAACTTATAATACATGATTTGTCAGGAAATAAAACCCATTAATGCCTGTGGAAGTGATGTTACATTATTTCTGCCTACTTTTACACTATATCATCTCTTGTAAGAACATATCTTTCAGTTACCGATGTCTTATTTTGATCCTTGTTGCAAGAGTAATATAAAGTTTTAAAAAACAAAAGAAATATAGCAAGTCAAACATTTTTATAACATTAATTAGATTTTTGAAGTTTTGTGTGTGCATGATCTCCAATGAGAAGTGGTGGTGGGAGGAAAAGTTATTGCTAAATATCTCCCTAACATCTGTAACTCTTTCTTACTGTTCCACTCTGTTAAGGCTCTGCTGAAATCAAAATACTTAGATGTCATCTCTAGTTCTATTGTGATTATTATTGTGATATCATTGGGCATGGTCATGTGGCTGTGGTGGGGTCTTGATTGGGATGGCAGAAAGACCATAGGCTTACTCCATATTTGACAGCAAATAACGATGTTGTCAAAAGAATTAAAACATTTCTAACAATTCAGTTGGACTTGGATTAAATAGTTGAGTCATAGTCAATGAACAGGTTCTAAAACTGATGTGTTTATTTTGGGGCCATGTTCCTCCATCACATTCAAGATTTGAATATACCAAGGTGAAATTAGAACAGTTGCATCCTAAAATTACTATCATGGCTACTTCAAATGTTATTTAATGTGAGACTTTAATGCCAGAACTCATAGCTTCAGTGATTTTTGGGTTAGAAAATGAATTTCTTCTCAAACAACTCAATTTGGTGCAGATTATATTGTTTTTTAATGATATTGTGAGAATTCTTGATATGTAAAAATTGCACAAGAAACGAATAACATCAGATCAGAAAATTAATACTGCTGGGAAAATACTTATAGGAATATACAAAAATAATTAAATTATTTAAATGGAATATGTGGTGACAATATGACTCTTACAAGTGCTGGTTCTACAACTTTGCAAAATAATATTGTACAACTATTCTGTTGTTTCTAACAACACTGTAATATGGCAATAATGTCTGCACACATAAAGTTGACCCACTTTTTACTTTAGTCCCTTGTTAATTAATATTTTTAGATTTTACAACAAAACTAAGCACATTTTACCTTTTGACAATAATACTTGATTACAAACATTTAGATTGCAAGAAAATAGAAATTACAATTTTAATAAAAGTACTGGTACCAGTAAAACTAAAGGAGATGGTAAAAAAGAATCGGACTGAACAGATTAGTAGTGTAGTAAAGAATCCATATATCAGAATGACATCAAGCATCGTTTTCATCAATTTCATCATTAGGTAATGACACTGCTTCAAAATGTTGTGTACTAGATAATAGTAATCCAGTTTGTAATATAAATACCAAATGATGGCTTGGAACTAAGTGCCAAAAGGTCTGCAGAAAATATCACCATGATCAAAATATACATCGGAAGAACCAAGTACAAACAAGACAAATTGTATCCATCTTGCATTGAGTTTACACAGATCAGTCAATCTCTTATGTTTAATGTAATTAGGTTTTTGCACATAGCATGTACTTCATTTAGTAATACATCTGCAAGATATGAAAGTTTGTCTAGTTATTCTTTTGTTGCCATGCTAAAGATCTACACACAAGTAATTATGTTGTATGGGGATTCTCTGATGTTCCCTATGAGCATTAATCTGTTAATTGTTTTTGAATTTAATATGATTCTCCTCCTCCTCCTCTGTGTATGAATATTATTCTGTGCTGAGAACTCCTTTCATTGCCTGCTGTCTGAAACACATATGCATAACTAGCTTGAACAAGTTAATGTTCTTTATGGTTGTGCAATTTTCAACATCTCACAGGTATGGCCCCATGGGTATTCTCTCTTGGATATCTCTGTTCCAAAAAATAAAAGTTTTCCAGAGGTCTCATTAGGATTTTAAATAGGAGTCCAGGACTCCCATTTCGGTAAAAATAAGAGTTCCACCAGCAAACAACAAAAAAAAATGTTGCAGTCTCCTCTCAGGAATCTATGCAAATTATAAGAACTATTTGCTGCCACTGAGTTTAATTTCTACATTCTTTATAACACTGACATAGCTCTTGCTTGTCCATCAGAGTCTGAATTTTGTTAATCCAAGGTCTTATTCAAAGGAATAAGCTATGCATCACACACTTTCTTACACTTGGCTACTGTCCCATCCAAACTATCAGTTCTAACAACTTTAGCAATCTCCTGAATCTCGTTACAATCTTCGTCAGTTTGCTGTTGAACCCAAAATACTCATTCGAGTCTAAGTCTCAACATAACATGATTCCAAGGTCACATGCACTGCTTACTCTGCTTTACTCTGCTACACTTGGAAATGAAGACAATAATGAAAGCTAAAGTGTTTACTTAATGTACTGCTATAAATGACCACATGTACATATCTGGGTCTTTTTGACTCTGAATTCAAGCACTGTAAAAAATCAGCAGATTTTCCCAATATTTTTACTATCCATCGATGACCAGGTTAGTGTAATTATCTAACTCTGAACATGACTAGTTAATTTTTCAATGTTTTTAAATATATGATTCAGCAAAAAACGGTAAAAAGAACTTATAAAAATTGTCAATATGCATGGGAAGTCATATCGGTACATAAATCAGTTGTTTTAATCTCATTTTGCAGATAATGAAGTAGATCATTAAGATTAGAAGTTAAGGAGGAATTAACATTGAATACTCATCAACACCATATAGTACAAGCTGGTCATCTGAGAGCATCCCATGACGTTTTAAAACATTTACTTCTCAAAGTTTTCTTACTGTTTATACATTTTGAATTTTTCTACCAAGTCAAATGCCTTTCTAAAATCTGTGAAGACTTTATCTACAAACTTAGTTTCACCAAGGGTTTTCAGCCACTTTGCTACAATTGATATTAAAGCAGTTCACAGAAGTGATTGGGTCTTAATCCGGACTGATATTAGAGAAAAGAGTTACAATTTATCTTTGAACATTTTTTTACTCTCATGTTATGCAACTTCATTCCAAGATACAAATGCAATTTTGGTAGAAATAAGTGATGAGGTTCTGAAATTAAAACAAAACATGTTTTAATGGAATAATTAAAGAATTATAGGACATAGGTTGCAGTGTCTGGATTTTGGTATGCTACATTCTTCTACATATTACAAATCATCTGATAGCCAAGAATGGAACTAACACTGCCACAAAAATTACAGACCTTACCTTGAACATATACACTGGTGTCACCCGTCTGATTTATGTGTCCATCCGAGCTAGTAATGGAGTTGTTTACAGTACAAATGTATGTACCCATATCTTGGATGCTGATGTTAGACAATGCAAGAGTGGAGAGGCTACCCGTGTTCACTCCATCTAACCTCCTGACCTTTGTCTGTCCAACTATATGTATCCATTGATAAAATGTATACTGTGGTGGTTCTCCTTTGGGTGCACACATCAGGACTGCAGTAAAACCAACTACAGTAGATCCTGATATATTAACTCTGACATCTGGGGCATCTGCAATAAAGGAAACCTTATGAAGTTAATATCTGAGCTTACTATCAGAGTCAGAAACCCATGCTCAAAGTGTAAGTGTGATCCGCTTTTGTAAGTAATCTGAATAGGTACTGTATATAATATTGAAAGAAAATAAAATAAAAAAATGCAAAACACAAGCGAAAACTAAAATGTCTCCTTGCTCTGAATTAATTAGGTGCAATGTAAGTTCTTTGCCTTTTAGCATAATAACTTGTTGACTTGAGATACTGATTCTGACTACAAGACCTTTTCAGCCAGTGCAGAAAATGGGAGGGGAGGGCATTGATCTACAACAATATTTATTATTTCTGTCTGAAACAGTTTGTGGATCTATTGGTAACAGGTATGTATCACCAGGAATATTAAACAGAGCATTCAAGGCACACAAAATGAATGTGTACTGATCACTGTTCAACTCTGTAACATCTAAATCTAACCCTAACCCTAAATCCCCCTCTCTATATTTATGGCAAAACATACATGGCCCAGAGATGCATTATAAATATGCATCACCTAAATTATATGAAAAATCACAAAGTTTTTACCTGAAACAGCAATACCTTACGTGGCAAACAAAGAAATGAGCACATGAATTTGAGAGTCTTGGGGAGGGGGGTACATTACACAAGCCTTGTCTGTTGTTTGAATGAGAGAACATGCAAGAACAAGAATTCCTCAAAAGGAATGACACTCTAAGTGCTGAAAAGAATTTCTAGTAGTTAAGGTGAGACCATTTCTTCCATTTAACTGTGAAGTGCTGCAAACATCTCTGTTATTTTTCAGAGTCCAACACGGTGTTCAAATTAGATGATGGTGTGGTCATACTAAATGAAAGATTGGCACAATTTTCATTTAGAACAAACAAGACATTATAAGAAGACTTCTGGTGCCAACCTCATGTTGACATGGCTTTCCATTTTTGAAGAGTAATGATAACAGATTTCCAAACTGGTTGCCATGGTATCTATGTTGAATGCCATACTGGCACAATCTAAATTTAGTACCAACTAGATATCATATAAAGTCTTATGGTGAATGCACAATGTCAATATAGCGAGCCATCTTGAAGATGCATTGATGCACAATGTAGCAGCTGTATTAGAAGTCACACTAGAATAATATTCATTTATGACCGCCTGTACAAAATGTATGGGCGTATTGTGCCTGTACAGGAGCAGTATAAAAGGCACAACACGCTCAGTTTAAAGGCGTAAAGCAACTTTTACAGGCATATAAGACCCAAAAGCATACTACTAGTATGAAATACAGGCATCATTTGTCTAAGAATTTTGAAAATTACAGGCGTATTCCAAAAACAATGTTGTTGTACTGGCAAGAAAGGCGTATTTTGACACCTAGCAAACTGTAATTCACTAGTTAAGGCGTAGTTTGGAACTTAGATAATTGCAATATGGTAGATGAGATGTAATTTTGAACTTTGAAAATCTGCATGCTGTTGATGAAGTGTAAATAAAACTTTGACAAAAAACATGGGGCGTATTTCCGCACTTCATTTTATTCCAGTCTACTGAGAAGTCTCAAATAAATGACACAGTTAAATCTTTTTGTATTTGCATGATTAATGTATTTAATAATAACATGCAAAGACACTTGAATGCTGAAATGTACAGAAACTATTAAATGTTGAGTATCCAAATCCTAAGATCATGTTTTCTTTTTGCCCTAATTTTAAACGGTAATTCATTTATAATGAGGAATATTGGCCAGATTGACATCTTATTACTTTGGAACACAGGTGCACCATCAATGTTTAGTGTGAAGGATACATTTTCTTGTTTACTTATAGGTCCAGAATTTTCAACATACGTTTTGTACAAATTTCCATCATAGATATCTCCAATTTTACCACTCACAGAATGTCTTTCAAACCTATTTGTATGGGATTCAAAAAAGCCCTCTTGTGACAAAAAAAGTCTTTAGCTGATCAATCACTGTCATTTCTAAAAGGTATGGAATTTTAATGTTCTCAAGGCTTTTAGAGCATTCATCATTAGGACGTTGGAGTTTTGTATTATCACTGGGACCACCAAGGCAGAAAGGACAGTAATATTGATATTTCATTGGGTTTTTCTAATTTCTGAAGAAGATTTTAAAACTGTGTAAACTTGTGCATAACTTGTGTCCATTTGGCAGAAAAAATGCAATTATTTGCAGTAAATGTTGCATACTATCACCAACAAGGTTATGCTTTGTTGCAAAAATTGCTAAAAGCAACATGGCTGCACCAACTGTAATGCCAGCACCTTCATATAGTGGTATTATATTATTTATTGATTCTTCAGGAATGGCATCTGTGAAACACTGGTTTTCGTCTTCAGTACTGTCTATATCCTCAGTAAATATATCTTCAAAACAATGAATTCCATCATCTGGGCTTAATGTCAAATCACAGTATTTTTCTTCCTCAGTTTCTTGGTCTGTCTGTCCTCATTGTTGCTTAAATTCCTGGTGGCAAGCATTCTCATAACTAAAAAGTTCCCCTTCCTCATGAGTTTCATCTTCAGCACACATACCTTGTACTGACTCACAACATCTTGAATCATTTGGCATCTGAAATAAGTTTTTAAAAATAGTTTTATTAGAAGCTGGCAAATAATTTAATTACTATAAAATTGTTTTAATTAGTTGTGAGCTCATTTTGAAGCAGTCTATATGCTTCATATTATTTAATTTAAATATCAAATGAAAGTTGTTCTGTCATGATTGAAATCATGCATGTCCAAAAAAAATACAAACACCCATGAAAAGGTCAATTTACAAGACTATCTTTCCAGCCATCCTATTTTTTGTATTTTCCTTCTTTTTCCAACCTTTTTGTCAGACTCTGTTTGTTCCTACTTTTTTAATGAAGTGTTTGTTGTAAATAGATATAGCGTCAAAGGACAAAGCATATGTTAAAAGTGTTTCCAAATTTATACAGGGCAATATATAATGTTTGGTTTACACAAAAGATTTACTGTAAACCTGGAAATGTCAAAACTTACAAACATAAATTGTAATTTGACTTACAATCATCATGGTGAAGATGTTCAAATCAGGAGACTTATTTTCAGTTTCAAAACATTCTGGAGCAATTAAATGGCTCAACTGAAAGAAATTTATTAAATTAATTTCATCAATGTTGATATACATTTCATGAATGAAAATAGAAAATTGATAAGTAATGGCTAAATCTCAACTAACAAGAAGTTTTTGCTCTTATTTATTTGCAAATATTGGCCGACTATTATTGCTAAACTGATTTAAAACAATACTATCTCAAAGTCTCACCAAACATGCACCACAAGTAATCTGCTAACAATAAAACCATTATTTAAAACATACAGCAGACATAATAGTAATGGCACCTTCTTACAATAACAGAACATGAATGAAAGCCAGACAGTACTATCAAAGTTCTTGAAAGGATTGAATTTTCATTCAGTGAATTATTGCACAGTTAAAAACTTTTGCCAAATTAATATTTGTAAAGTGGATGAAGTAATACAAATATTTGACTTTTTCTTTTACTTGTATTATGATCTTAACCATACAGAATTTTTGCACGAAAGTCACAATCTGTTCCAAATGTTCTTTCTTGAGTTACATCATTTCAACAGTACTTACAGTCAGAGGTTTAGCCTGGTGGCTGAGGTGTGGATCAGGCTGAGGTATTTATATGGCATAATCCAGTGCCAACATCATTGGATCCACTTCATTAGGTTACAGTGTTGAGTTTCCAGTATCTTCTACTACTTTTTCTTTTCTTTTCTTTCTATAAGGTCCTCTCCTTGTCTTTTGAAACTTAGGGCAGTCATTTTGTCCAATTGCACACAATCTAGCTATTCTGTTCTAATTACATAAACACATGTCCATCAAAAACTATACCAAACTGCAGTAACTTGATACTGGAGTTTGTTCCCCCCAGACTGAGGTCAGAGTGCGAGGCCACTTTAAGGAGTTACATTAATTCTTGAAATAACAATTATATTTATAAAGATATTGAAAGTACTATATCATTACATCAAAGACAGAATTTTACACTGAATACATTTCACAGATTAAGCAAAAAGCTGACTAGCACTGAATCCATTTTACAATGACCGTTTGTTTAAAAATATTCAAGACCCCTCAGGAGGACTCTATGAATCCCATAATGCATCAGTAGTTCAAAATTTGAAATCATCACTGTAATTTTAACTCTGGCAGTCAAAGACTAGCATTTTCCAGATATAAACAAAGTTTGCTTGTATTTACTTTCATGAAGATAAAAGCTTTAGTGTTGTATCAAAAAGCAATCCCTCTCTGAAAATGAAGACTGATTTCACTATAAACGGAGAAGTGGAGATGTAACGGGGTTGCAAGTTCTTCAGTGGAGTTATAGTAAAAATAGGTGGTACGTAAAACCCTATGTACACTTTGCATATAATCACTCTATTCAGTGGTTGTCATTGACTTCTTGTTATATCTTAGGTTTCTTTTTGTGCTTACTTATCAAGAATATTAATTATGGCATGAAGATAAAACAATTGTGTACTTTGCAGATATGCAAGTTAATACATTAAAACAATAAAAAAACAGAAAATTAAATAAATTACTTTTCAAACAAGTTTATACCATTTCTTTTTAATAACCATGCATGCCAACCTCGAGATAAGTATACATGTAATTTTTTAAATACAAGTTTGCCTAAATAAATGCATTTAGAGTGAATTGGATGAATTTTATTGCTTCATTAGGTATGGAGCAACTAGTAAATGAACCTACCAGAGTAACATCTACCTCTAAAACAATTGTTGATCATATTTATACTTATACAACAGAAAATGTTTTGGAAGTAATGGTTCCAAAGATTGGTATAAGTGACCACTTTGCAATTTTTCTAACACGTAAAGTCAATGGCAAATCAACAAAAAATAATATCTATAAATCCATTACTTATAGATCCTTTCAAAACTTTGATACTGTAAAATTCCTAGAAAATCTGAAACAGATTACATAGAATACAGTCCAAATCTTTGAAGATATTGATGATGCTTTAGATACTTGGACAGATCTGTTCATTGGAATAGTAATCTAGCATGCCTCTTTAAGAAAAACACAGGCTAAAGAAAGACCACCAGCCAGGCTGGATCTTCCCAGAAATATTAGAAGCAATTAAGCAATAAAGCAATAAAGCAAAGAGACCAACTAAAATCAGTAGGAAATCAAACTGAATATAGAGTTTGGAGGAATAAAGTTAATAAAATGATACATCAAGCCAAACAAGCACACATTACAAAAGTGCTTGATGAAAACCAAAATAATCCCAAAGCTATCTGGAAAGTGTTTACGGGGTTTGGTGCAGGCAATGTAGGAGTAAAGCTGAAATTTTATCCCTCAATCATGAGGCATTTACACTGATAATCCAACTGACATCTCAAATATTTTTAACAACTTTTTTGTTCAAATTGCTGAAAAACGTAAAGAACCCAGAACTTCATCTGATCATCTGGAACTCAAACATTTTTGTGCTAAAAAACTACCAAATAATATCAAGTTTGAAATTCCTGAAATGGATTCCGGAATTTGTGTTGAAATATATTCAAAAAATGGATGATTGTAAAGCTACAGGACTTGATATGATTGGACCAAGGCTACTAAAGGTAGCTGTACCTGCAATTGTTGAGAGTATATTTTTCATTTGCAGTGAAAGTATTAGGTCTAATAAATTTCCACAAACATGGAAAACTGCCAAGGTTATACCATTGCATAAAGCAGGAACAAAAGATGATGTAAATAACTACAGACCCATCTCTATCCTTCCTTGTCTCTCCAAATTACTAGAAAAACATGTACGATTCTTTTCTCAACTATCTGAACACTTATGATCTTATTCATGATAATCAGTCTGGCTTTCGCCAGAATCACTCCTGTGAAACTGCACTTGTATCTTTGGTTGATAAATGGACTATTTAGAGGGTATTATCTACAATGTGAAACATTTAAATTTAACCTATTTTAAGTAACATTTTTGACAAGTGGATTTTTCCATCAGTTCCTGGAACAGATTAAAAAGGAATTCACATTTGATTGATAAATGGCTGAAAGCATTAGATCAGGGAGAAATGGTAGGCACTATGATGGTTGATTTTCGTAAAGCTTTTGATGTTGTAGAACATGACATCTTGCTTCAAAAACTAAAAATCTATCAATGCAGTGAAAACTCCCTAAACTGGTTTACTTCTTACACAACCGATAGAGTGCAAAAAGTATCATTAAATGGTCAACTTTCTGAAAGTAAAAATATTAATTGTGAAGTACCACAAGGCTATATCCTTGGGCCTCTGTTATTCATTCTATTTATCAATGATTTACCTCTTAAGATTGGAACTTCAATTTCTTCCACTGACCTCTATGCAGAAGATACTACACTGTCTGAGATTGGTAGAACCAAAACCGTACTTGAAAATAACTTACACGATGCTCTCAACGTGAGCCTCAATATGACCTCTCCAGATAGAATTATCGGTGTATTTGTAGATAACAATCTTACTTGGTCTAATCACATTAAACATGTTTCAGAAATGTTAAACATATTTCAAAAAATGTTAATTCTTATCTTTGGCTACTGAGGAAATCAAAACATACATTCCTCTTCAGTATAGGGTCATCTTTTATAAAAGTTATATTCAGCCATATCTGGACTACTGTAATGTAATTTGGGGTAATACCTCTAATTCAAACATAACAACACTTTAAGACTCCAAAAGAGGGCTTGCCATTTAATTCTAGATCAAAGTATAGACAATTTTCAGGATGCAATGAATAATATAAAGGTTTTAACAATACAGGCAAGAATATTTCTTAGAAAGGCCAAATTGATGTATAAAGTATCTAGAAAAGACATTCCTGTCTATCTAAGCAATATCTATCACCAAAGAGATGCTGATGGCATTCCAAATTTAAGGTGCATAAGAAGAAAAAATTGCATTATACCAAGGTCAAAGAAGGAATTGTTTTAAAAAAAATGTGTTCAATATTCTGGTCCACTGGTATGGAACAACATTCCCAGTGACATAAGGCAGGCTCCTAGCACTTCATCTTTTCACAATCAATGTCTTAAATGGATGAAATCTTTAGTAAACTGAACAGTTCTAGTACAAAAAATACCGCCTGCTTTTCTGTAATTTTACATCATTTTCATAGTTAAATTTTTCAATGCAGGGGTATATTTTATGTTTTATATATGTTTATGTTTTCACTGATGCCTGAACATCTGTACCAGGATTGATACTTTGAATTTTAAAATTACTTAATTATTTAGAGTCAAGCCAGATTCTTCACATCATGTTGTATTTATTGTATATATTGTACACAATACATAGAAGGCCTCAAGGTAGATTAGTTCTGCAACTAATTGAGCTAACTTCTCTAAATAGAGTCTTTATTATTATTATTGTTATTATTATTATTATAGAACTTACCTCATGCATCTTGAGATGTCTTGGAGTTGTAAGTTGGCTTATGTGCCGGTCATGCACTTTTTAGTCTTTATACCTGTTCAGATTGGGGGTCGGCTTATATGCGAACGGGCTTATACGCTAGTATATAAGGTAAGAGTTTACAGCTGCCTCATGCAAAACAGTATTATTGTATTAATGCAAGCAATATCTTTGTACAATTTGGTGAAAATCTGTCAAGTGTTGTTTGAGAAGAAATCAAATATAGAAAATGTGAGGGCATGAAGATGAATGAAGAGGCACAAAAGAAACAGCTTGTTTATCCATTGAGTTATTATTGGCGGTTGCAATAAGCATCCTGTGTCAGTCTTTTTGAAAATTGCTTCATAGCCTAATCAAATGGGAAATGGGTATACATATACTTACGTTCCACAATTACTCTGGTTGATTCTTCTCTCTGTAGTAGAACATGATTATAATTTGTGCTGGTGCTGCTGGCCACACAAGTATAGGATCCTGTGATGTTTCTTAGTATGCTAGGAATATGAAGAATGTTGCCAGGGGGATTCCTGTCCTTCCATTGTACAATGGGGTGGGGGTTTCCTGATGCCATGCAAGTCACTGTCAGATTGCTCCCCTCCCTAATCCTCAAAGGCTGTACTGAAGGGTTCAGAGTAATAATAGGCCTGTCTGTTAATGAAAAGTCAGCATGGATTAAAATTTGATTTAATCATAGTTATAAGGTATTTTTAAATTGAGTGCTAAAACCTCATTCAAACAACTTTAATGATCAGCCACACTAGCTAAATGCTCTTCCTAGAAACCAAATAAACAGGCTTCAATTCAGTTTAATGCAGTTAAAAAGGTGTACCAGGTATGGCTTAAATACCTCAAAAGGTTTTCACTTGACCAGGAAACAAAAAAGGTGTAATTTCTTTTTCTTCATTATTATCAGTGAAACATGAAAAATACTCAAAATGGTCAATTCCATCTTATTTAAATAGCCTTTAACTTCTTGTTTGAATTATGTACCAATATTAGCAGAGATATCTCAACAAAGCACTGCTTGACTGGCAATGTATTAAAAACCATCAAATTCAACACAATGAGACAAAGCTAAATGAAACATGAACAAATACTGGTGAGAAAATATCAATAACAGCATAAAAAGGGATTAGATGGATATCAAAATGCCAAATGACTCTTGTGGTGAACATGTTGAGCACCTGAGAGACCTGACAACTAAATGAAATACAAAAGCATTTATTTTTCTTCTTTTGGATGGCTGGTATAGTCATCGATTTAGAATAAGTAACTACGGGTAATACCTGATTTAACAAATCTTGGAAGGTCACAAAGGCATCAGTTTTCTTTGATACAAACTACATATGCTGAAAAATGTTTTAGTGAAAATATATCCATTCCTTCAAGATATGTAGTAATTTAAGTATGGAGGACATTAATCATCATTAGTCAGCATCAATTTCATTTAGAACAAACTACATACTGTAACATTCTTTCAGTGGATACAACATCCACATAACATAATAATTAGCACCTAGTTTTGTTAAATCTAGAAGTAAGTGTAGCTGTTATTGAGGGGTTTATCATAACAAAGTTATCTTCCTTGTATAATTAAAGGTATTAAATGATATAACAAACCACAGATATATGAAGCTTTCCATGGGTATATTGAATTAATTATCTGATAAATGGCAAGAATGCATTGTGCATGATTAATGAGGACAGAATAAAATGTGAATGCATACAAATATACGAAGGAGTATGTATTCATTTCAAGGTACTTCCAAATTTCCTTGATCAAAAGCCATTTCACAGAATCAGATACTTTATACTAATCATCTTCCCCCCGTTTACATGCTGTGATATCGTTCCTGCTGAGGAAGAGTCAGTATTATATTGCTGATAACAAACTTTACAACAATACTTATTCCTTGTGTGCTTATTTTATGCATTTCCCATTTCAATAAACAAGACATACATAAAAAGGTTACTGCATTGTATGGGAAAATATGAACAAGTTTTTCTGTGTCATATTGCATGATCTTGGGAATACAGTATTAGTCAAAAAAAAATTAGTTCATATCTTCCCATAAAAATGCAGGAACCTTTTTATTATATCAGGTAAAACCCGTTATAACGTGATGTTCAGGGTCCAAAGAATAACATCGTAATATAAGCAGGATCACATTAAAAAATGTTGAAAAACTTCCCCATAGAAAATTTCCTCTGAAATTTCAATATCATCAGTTTTAACTAACCTCTTGATCGTATATTGTTTATTTTGTTCACCAGGTTTCATCATACATCAAATATACTCATTAACAAGTATAACACTGCAGTATGTTTTAGAAAATTTGGGAAGTTATGACTGGCCACCAATGCTGTTGTCCATCTAACAGATTTATCCAAAGAATTTGTGTTATGCACTGATGCGTGTGACACAGGTGTGATACAGGTCTTGGAGCAGTCTTACTACAGGAATATGAGGGGATACTTTTTCCTGTCGCATATGGCAGTCGGAAACTGTCTGCAGCCAAGAAAAACTACTCTGTATTGGAGAGGGAATGCCTTGGAATCATATTCAGTATATTATGGTTCAAGTGATATTTGTATGGGTCGAAGTTTGTATTAGAGACCAACCATCAGCCACTCGCATATCTCACACAAGTGAAGCTAACAAATGGACGCCTGATGAGGTGGTCACTGTTCTTACAGCAGTACTGAATGCAGATCAGATATATTAAGGGCACAGAAAATGTCTGTACAGATATCATGAGTAGGATTGCCAAAAATGTTAAGTTGGACCAGCAGAATCATCGAATATCGTGCTGTATATTCATGTCTATAGTTAGCGTGTAACCTCATTAGGATTTCATTCTATTCATATCACGTGAAAATACATATATTTGCATGAAGGAGCAAATTTTCTGTGAATAAAATCCTGATTGTATTCTCCAGCATGGTGGTGTCACGTTTTGTGAGAAAATTTGCTAACAATTCCTGTCTCATGTTTACAAATGTCTTCTGATAGAATTCATAATTCAAAGTACTTTGGGTGATGTTAATCCATGTTAAATAATATTACGACTTTAGACCAGTTCTGAAACCATCTGTCTGTGCCTTAGCCTTTGTCTCACAAGCAAGTTCACTGTTAATTCAAAGAAAACCTTGCCATAGTGGTGAGAAACTCTGTTTCTTTTGCCATCAGTCATTGATGTCACTGGTCGGTCTAAGCTTAGATACTGGAAAACTTGACATTATAACATATCAGTGTTACTATCCCAGACAGTTTTTAAAGAGACCACAGGTATCCAATCAGAACTAAGATAGTCAAATTTGGGGCTGATTTTTCATGCAGGTAGACATACTGTTGCATTCCTTTTGGGGGGATCAGTATAGTTTTGGATTTGCCTAAAGAAACATCACGTACTCCGAGAGCAAATTGGGCACTCATAAATGAGCAGAAAAATGGGAGTTCAAGGAACTTTGGACAAGATTTGGAACAAAAGCTTCTGTGGAAGATTTCAGGGTGGGATCAGGACACTACTCGAAGATTAGCGAGAGGAGAAGACATGGAGAGCAAGGGAGAATAGGAAGTTTGTGCGAAGGAGCAGGGTCAGGAGAATAATAGGCAGTTGTGTGAAGGTGAAGGGTGGGAGAATGGATACAATGGTACCGGAAGTAACGACAAGGTGGAAGTTGCAGGCAAGTAACATAGAAGGAACAAGGAAGGGAAACACTCTCACCTTTAATTTCACAATATGAAATAACTGGCAAATTTGAATAGGCCTTGTATTAACTGAAAGCAACTGCACTGAAAAAAATGTCCTGTAATTGTTGAATACAGTAAAACCTGTCATGAACGACCTTTGCTATAAGCGACCACCTGTCATTTCTGACCACAATCGTAATGCACGGATCGATTTTACTATATAAACGCTCTGTTATGAACGACCACCTGCTGAACGCAACCAGCGACTGCGATTTCTTGGCAAAATATGCATTTTGACACTGCTATGAACGACCGCATCACCAAAAAAAAAGACAGATTGACACCACTGACCTTAACTTAATCCTTGTGAACACTAGAGCTTGGGATAAATGTAGTATGCAAACAAAGTGCACACTAAATAACAATATAGATGAACAACCATATATCAAGATAAACACCTCTAACCATCATTTAATCCTTTGTAACAAAGACTGCATAAATAGCAAAGATTGCTCTAATCAAGTATTTAAAAGAATTTGTCTTGCTACAGTACCAGTTTTGTGAAATTTACAACTCCAGTGTACGGTGTCATTTGTAAACAGCAGTAAACCAGACTAAAGTACATGTCACTAACCGCCATTGTAGTGCTGAAGTCATGTGAATAGCCAGTAAGAGTAACATCAAAGGGAGTAATGATGGATATACACAGTCAATTTAAAGGTTTGTATTTTTTCTTTATCTTTATGAAAACTCACAAAACGCCTGTAGTCCTTATGTCCCAGTGAGAAATCGTTTGAAAGGGCTTCAGTGTAGGTTTCAGTACATCGTTTGTCTTTCCAGTTAATCCATAATGCCTGGAGGGTGAATGAGCTCAATGTCTTTAATACTAGTAGGTGAGAATCATTTCCGGGGGTTTTTTTAATTATTTTTTATTTCTTTTGTTAGTGTTTCACCAAGCCATCATCTGTTTACCTGGGTGCAGATGGTCACAACCTTTGTTTATCGAGCTATAACGCTGTTGATTTAAACTTCGTCTCAGAATAAATGTATTGTTTCTTGATGAGTTAACTATGTCTTTTGGTTTCATTCCTTGGTACATAATATATATTTATTCAACATTCCCCAAAACCTAATCAAAACCGATAGTCTTTATAACATCAACACTAATAACAATGGCAGAATCTCCGCTGAAAAAAAGAAAAACTTTAACACTGGAAAAAAGGATTAATGTCATTGAAAGAAATGAAAAAAATATTAGTCAGCTTAAGCGTCGGTAAAACGCAAGTTCAAAATGTAATCAAAGGCAAGGAGTCCATTAGAAACGAATTTTGCTTCTTTGCTCAGAAATGGAGGTACATGTTCAGACAGCGGGGGTAAAACATGTCAAAAAAGAAGTATAATGGATTTCTTAAAAAGCAAGTGAATAAGTGTATAGAATAAGATATATACATCATATCTAACTGTTCATTTTTTTTACATATTAATGTGATGTTGAAATATAAATTTTATTCTCGTTGTTTGATACATGTATATCTTTATGATATAAAGATATTTTGATAGGAATGCATGCAATATTTAACAAGATTTATGAACAAAGAATATGATACATGTACAGTGAGTATGGGTATTATTTATCTTTCAACAATGGTAACTATTGACCCTGAAAACCAGTCCATTTTCACACACCTCTTATGAGAGACCACCTGTCTTGAGAGACTGCTTTTGGTTGGCAGAAGGGGCGGTCTCTCATAACAGGTTTTACTGTACCGTGATATAGTGTATTAAATTGTTATATGTCACCTAGACCATCGGCCTTGCTGGCTGGGGGCTCGGAGCTATTTAATCTTTAAATTGTTTGTCCTTTATGATGTTAGTAATAATTCCACAGGGGGCACGTGACAGTCACTTAAAAGTACATGGTATAGCGGGGAAAAAAGACCAGATTAAGTAATGTTGTCTTCCTAGGAAAATAATATACTTATTTTAAGACTCAATATAACCAAATTAAATGCTATTACCACAATGATAATCTATTTCACTATCAAGGCTACAATAAACATTACGCTGGGACACAGAGAGAGTAGGGGGAGATCTTGTTGTATACAATAGGAAAGATGTAAATGCAAAAAGGCAACTTAACTTTGAGTCACATGAAATTGAGAGTATTTGAGTGGAAATTTCTCAATATAAAACAAAATCTTTCCTAGTTGGTTTCATTCCTCCATATAATTTGGAATCATAACTTGTTTAAACAAATGGAAACTGTTGTTCTTGCACAGGAGAAAGAAACATATATACAAGCCAGTGTAAATTGGGACTTAATATTCAAATAAGGAACAACTCGATGGAGTTTACTAAATCATTAGGCTTCGTCCAGCTGGTACATGAACACACAAGGGTAACAGAATAATCAAGCATTCTTATTGATCACATTTATACCAACCTACTAGACAAAGTGGCATATGCTAATGTTCTGAATGTTGGTCTTAGTGACCACTGTCCTACTTTTCTCACAAGTAACATAAAATGCAAGAAATAGAAAAAATACACACAAAACTATTCCTTACAGATTGTTTAAAATTTTTAATAAAGAACAATTTCTAGATGATCTATGTAAAGTTCCATGGAATATAGTCCAAAGTTTTGATGAAAAATGAAGCTCTGATGGTGTGTACTAATTTCTTTATAGATGTAGTCTCAGAGCATGCACCGCTGAAAGAACATCAAGTAAAGAATGAAATCCAACCTAACTGGCTTACTAATGAAATCCTAGATGCCATAAAAACACAAGATCAATTCAAGGCTGTGGGAAACCATGCACAATATAAAGTATGGAGAAATAAAATAACAAGTACAATCCTATGCACTTATATTGACATCATTTATATTAACAAGCCGCCTATTTTGACCACAAAAGCAAAGTCCTGGTCCTTGGCCCACTATTACTACCAAATCGTCATGCATATGTTGATGTTGAGATAAAAAAACAAAATGTACATGTTGACAGAAGCCCTTGGTCCCAGCCTTAACTTCTTTGTTTTCTAATCATTTATGTCGACAAGCTGCCAGTTCCGACACATACTTTGTTCAACAATTAGTTGATCTTGTCGTCAGGCTTAAATTTTCCCACCTAATCATTTATGTCGGCAAGCAACCAGTTCTGATATGTACTTTATTTAACAATTAGTTGTCCTTGCTGCCAGGCTTTAATGTCATGGTCTGATAAAAAACAGACTTTTGTTTGGTCCTATAAAGTTGGCCTCTCAAGTCGACTTAAAACAAAGCAATGAAATCTGATTGATTCTTGCATTTTCCAAAGTGATCGGTGATTAAAATAAGTTTGTTGTGCTGTGAAAGTTTGCTTTTTAACTTTATTTACATTTATGATGGCTACCAATGGCAGTGTAAAACACATATTAAATTTACTGTCTCTGGAAGCTAAATATCTGGCTGTTAAGGAAGTTGAGGGTGAAGCATCTTGCAAAGATATCTGTGAAATTTTTTCTCTTAAACACAAACACCCTGTCAGGATGGATGAATGCTGCTGAGTCTATAAAGAAAGACTATGTTGAAGGTAACTGTGCTCCCCAAAGGAAGAAGCAGAAGACTGCTAAATTTGAAGAAATGGAGGAGGCCACAGCAAAATGATTCAATGAAACCCACATTGCACATACCAGCCTATCCATAGATCGTGATATGATCATCGAAAAAGTGAAAGAATTTGTGAAAGAACTTGGTGTGGAGAACTTCGCTGCAACAAGTGGTTGGTTCAGTCACTTTAGCACATTAACCCTTGGAGGTTTTTGTCATTTCTGCCTGAAAATCGAGTAGAAAACACATTTTGAAAGCTATTTCTGAATAGATCCGAAAACACCAAATCCCCAGTGATCTTTCAATAACATACTGCCTAGCTGTGTTTGAAACATCGTTTTTCATTGGCTATTTGACTCGCGCATGAGCAGAAGGGTAAAAGTTTGGAGTTTTTTGTTGCTTTTTTTGCTAAACGGAGCCATTATTTTTGTATCGAGACCACTCTTTATTCCAAATGCCCATCTTATCCTACATTTTGCAAAGGCTCATCTGTCTGTTTGCAGTTCATACCAGACTGCCTTAGATTTGAGACCAAAAAGTCTAAAATCCAGACACAAAATCAGATTCCGACCATGGGCGAATTTTGGGTAGAAAAATGTTGGGTCCAAAAAATGAGTTTTTTTAATCTGTATTTTCTAGTGCAACTAGATATTCCAGATTATTTGGTATCATTGTAGAGCTACATCTGTCTACCTTTCTATAATACCACCCACTATAGTGTATCATACATGACCATGATGCTACAGAGGCTCGGCAGTAAGCTACTACCTCCTGCCTAGTTAAGTCATCACTAGGGGTTAATGCGTTAAAGTTTGTCATAACATAGGATACAAAAGGATTTGTGGAGAAGCCAACTCAGCAGACACATCATAGCTTGATGGATGGAAAGGCCAACTTAAAGATATATTGCAGAATTATAAGTCTGAGGATATATACAATATGGACGAAACAGCTTTATTCTTTAAGTGTACTCCAGATAAGACATACTGCATCAAAGGTCAACCATGTGTTGGTGGGAAACGGCCTAAAGACCGCAACTCTGTTCTAGTCACATCGAACATGATTAGCAATGATAAAATGCCACTTCCAGTTGCTGGCAAGTCTAAGAAGCATTGCTGTTTTAAAAATGTGCACCATCTTCCTGTGGATTATTATGTGAACACAAAAGTTTGGATGACGTCAGACATTTTTATGAAGTGGATAAGGAAACTTGACAGAAAAATGAGAGTGCAAGGAATACAATTGCCTTGTTTGTGGATAATCGTTCTGTGCACCAATGATCTCCAACATGTCCAACTAATTTTTCTTCCGCCCAATACCACATCATTCATACAGCCGATGGATCAAGGAATCATCCAGAATCTAAAACTACATTATCGAAAACTTCTCGCCCATGAAAGCTGGCTGCAATTGATCAGCAAGAATTTAAGGAAGAGTTGCTTGGGGCTCTGTACAACTTGAGGAAGGCTTGGGGATTAGTGATGCCAGAGACCATACAGAACTGCTTTATGCATGCTTTCTTTCCCCAAAACGAGGAATTTCATGGTTTCTCCCATCAGCTATCACACATAGTCTTGAAGAAGATGGCTTATACGAAGTTATTGGAAGTCCGATGCATGAGTTTGTTCGGATGGCTATTGAAACGGATGACAAGGAACAATGCTGAGTAGCTCTAGCAGATGATGACATTATTGCTGCAGTAAAAATGGATTACGTTTTAAAAGACGGTATGGAAGACAACATAATTGATACTGATGCTAACAAAAATCAAAAACACTACCTTTTTGCCATGTGTTTCATGCAGAGGCCTCTTCAATGTGCTATGGTTTGATAAAATAATTGCACAATCAATCTCATTGGTAATATCAGAAGATGTGCATGGTCACTTGGAAAAGTTGCAGCGTCTTCTCCAGAGAGAACAACTATCAAGGCTCAAACAAAAGAAGCTTGCATGAAGTTCAGAAATGCATGTACTCTTGTTATCTCCCATGCCCACTTGTTGTGCAAAACAACATTTAATTTTAATTAATTTAAAATTAAATTAAATTAAGTTTTATTGTAATTTTATGCATTGATTATGCTAAAGATAATAATCTCAATTACATATATATGTATTTGACATTAAAATCTTTTACTGCTACATGTATTTGTATTTTGAGAGAATTCATAACTTGTTATCTCTGGGACGTATTTTAAATGTACACCACTTGAGCTGACATTGTTACAATATTGTATTGTAAGAATCATTTTCTTTAATACCTCATTAACATGTGTCAATGTATACAATAGTATGCCTTCATTAATCATATCAGCCGCATATCTCTTGTTCGCTTTTATGTACTTGTCACGATGACTTCTGTAACTAAATACATGTACTGTTTAAACCAGCTTGATGACGGGTTTTCATTTCCCTGCGAGTAGCCCCATCACCTTGATAGCCTCAATAAGATGGGGACAGACTGACCAAAATCTAGGCCAATTTAAGTACATGTACTTGAAGCATGTAAATAACAACTATGCAACCATGTGCTAATGCTGATATTGAATATTGTAAAGAATGTTTTTCATATCAGAATGTGACCGATGCAATATTTTATTGTGGATTTTATTAAACAAAGGTTACCAAAACATAATTTGTCAATATACAAGTGCATTTCACACTGGTTTTGTCTTCATGTACTCAAAATTGCCAATGTTTTCAATGATTTATTTTCCACCAACATTACCACAAAGTTAGAGGAACCAGTGACTGAGAACAACTTTAATGAACTGAAAAAGTTCTGCAGCAGTAAAATCTCTAAGGAGGTATGTTTCTCTATGCCACCAGTATCGATAAACATTGTTAAAAAGTGTCTCATTGAACTTGACACCAAGAAAGCTACAAGACTTTATCAGATTGGTACAAAACTCATTAAAACTTCTGCCTCAGCTATTTCACACAGCATAGCATTCAAAATCAATCTAAATACAGGTAAAACCCATTATAATGTGATTCGTTGTAACGCGATTCTGCTTATAATGTAATGACAGCTTGGCTCCCATTTTATTATTTAAGGTGACCTCCCTTTTTAACATCCTAAATACATGCTCTCGGACAAGCTGATAATTTGTATCCCAGGCAGATTTTTAATCCCATAACTGTGTTTAATGTTGCCTTAACTTCCGAAATTTTCCAAAACATATTGCAGTGTTGTATTTGCTAACCAAAATAAAGAAAAGCTATCAAGCTCAAATAATGTACAAGGTTTTTTAATACAGTCGGCACTGTATAATGTTTGGAGGAAGTAAACACGGTGAACAAAACTACTGATCAAGAGGTTAGTTGAAACTGATGACATTAAAATTTCAAAGCACATTATCTATGGGAAAGTTTTTTGAAACATTTTTGTATGCGATCCCGATGTTATTCTTTGGACCCTCAGCATCGCATTATAACAGGTTTTACCTTTATTGCAACCTCATCTGTCCCCAAAATATGGAAAACTGCAAAAGTAATGCCTATTCACAAATCTGGTTCTGAGGATGATGTTAATAACTACATACCAATCCCAATACTACTAAACTTGTCAAAATTGATTAAAAACATGTCCATGACTTTAGTTTCATAAATTTCATTTGAAAAGAGTACTAATGAAAGATTCTGACTATTGCAAAACAAAAATTACTTATTTTATTCAACCACGCTATGGAATATTTAGTGAAGTTGCTTTGAATTATATATGGATGCCTTGGTTGTTATACCTTTCCATTGCTTAAAATTATGTTATCTGTGATGTCATGATGTGTTACTGCATGTGTTGATATGGGTAGTAAATGTAGTCAAGTGAAAAAGATTGAAAGAGATCACCCCTTGTACATTTTTAATGTTGCCAGCGCAAGATAATGGGAGAATGTATTCAAACAAGTCTGAAGGAACATTCTTACTAAGTCTGATGAAAATTAGCAGTCGTTACATAAGAGAAGCTGAAATAGCACATTAACAGAACAAGGACAAGGGCTATGATATAGCACACATGATCTACAGTATGACAAGACGATACATTAAGCAAACTCAAGGATATTAAATGATTAAATACACATTTGTGCTGATAATAAATGGGTGAATTCATGTTAATACAGTCGTAACAACGAAGGTATAAAATAAGATCTTACATTCCACATTAAGTGCTATTGTCGGTGACACTACCGTTAAACCCTTGATGTTTGTGAAGTTGTTCTGCGCTTGACAATACACCTGTTGTCCATGATCATAGGTGCTGAGATTTCTGACCACTAGGTTACCATACATGTCCAGTGTGCCCCTAGGACTGTTCCACATTACTGAAGCCTTTGGACTGCCGAAGTCTACCATTACACATTGCAGTGTACCAGTTTGGTTTTCTAGCCAAGGAAAATTACCTTGAAATGCTTCAACTGATGGTAAGGAGGGCTGGTCTGTACAGGGTATAAATAAGAATTGAGAATAAATACATCACAAAAATAACCATGATCAAGTGAATTAAATATAAATCATAGGTCATAAAAGCTGATACAGCATTTCTTACAAAGGAAGTTCAGGTTTTATAGAAACATGGTAACATATATTTAATAGTCATTTGTTTCTGTGGGGCGCTGAGTGGCTGAGTGGTCTAAAGCATTCACCGTTACAGATTGTTGCCTTCTCACCTATGAATGTGTCGGTTCGGGTCTCAGATTCCGCCAAAGTGGGTTATGCGAGAAAGACTGCCAGTTGCTTCTCATGGGTCGGTGGTTCTTTCCGGGGTTTTCTGGGGTTATTCCTCCACCATTTATACTGGCTGCCATGTATCTCCTATCTTATGCTGAAAAATGGCATCAAACCCTACAACAACATTTGTTTTTCATTATAAACAGAATATTCAACTTTTGACTCCAAAAATCCATACCCCAATAACCAACATGCCTATTTCCTTGATATATTGCTCTGTAAATCAACATTAGGAGATACCTATATCCAGTTATTGAAAATTAAATAATTACACCTTACAAGAATGAACAATTATTCCCCACAACAATGAATTAATTTATCATTCCTGTGTTTGAATTTTATATGTACCTGATAGTATAAGAAAACAGGACATATGAACTATAAGGAAACTAAGAACAGAAACCTTTCTGTAGCGTAATAGGTTATGACTCCGTATAAGCTTTCAACCTTATCACATGGTCTTCAGGGGAATGATTTCTGCCTGTACAAAATAATTAGGCAGATTCCACCTGGAACTTAAGCAGACTCCAGGTGGAATCTGCCTAAAATGTAAAAAATCTGGTTAATACAAAAGCGGACATGGAAAATTTGAGAAATCAAAGACAAATCCATCTAGAGTCCATCTAACTCTAAGATGGACTTTTGTCAAATTCCTGCTATAAATTCATCTTTAGGCATAATTTTGGACTTGGTTGATTTTCCACCCACATCTAAGTGTAATTAGAACTTAGTCACTGGCATCTATTATATGAAAGGAGGAATCTGGACTTAGCTTATTTTCTAACCAACATCTATATGGAATGAAGAACTTAGTCATTTACATCAGTTAAAGGCATAATTAGGACTTGGCTTTTGTATGTCTGTAAAATTAAATGACTGAAAATATAGTCATATTTTGTGATTGTAATATCACTGACAGTTCAATAAAAAATATTAATAAGATATAATAAAATTTATTGTTTCTGGCACAATTTGAATGATTTTCAGCAGCATTTATATTTCCTGTGTCTGATAGCTGTAAATTTGTATTGTTTATTTTGGGCACAATTTATAACTTCTTTCCACAGCTTTCCTTGTTAAATTTCTTTTTCAAATTTTTTGTTGTTGTTGTATTTTTATTTAACTTCAATTGGATTTAACTGCCCTCAAACAAGTTTTCATCTTGTTTTCCGTTTTAAAACATAATTTCGCTTTTCTCCTGACCTGAATTTCCTTGATATGGACCCATTTTTTAATATCATCTCCGAAACTCTTTTTTAAATAATGCTCTATCCGGTCCCATTCTACAACGAGCTTTCAAATAAGTATTTGTTCCATTTTATGTTTAACAGGGGATTGTTGTATAAAGCTTTCTGATTGGTCAAAATGTTTTAATTGCCCAATGAATCATCGCATAACAGAAACTGATGGGAAACAGCATGTTTACTCAACATGGCAATTCAAATTTTCGAGTGGGACAAGAGATTGAATAACCATTTGAAAAATGTGCGGCAATAAGAATACCCTGAATGCAAATTTGATGGGAACATAACTGGTCAATCTGTATGAAAACTGAACGCCTGGACAAGCATTTTGCTTTTTGTGCCGTAAAGAGCTTTACAGTAGCGGCTAACATGCTAAATAGGATAAGGAATTGAATTGGGATGATTTCGATGTAATATACAACTCCAAACTGATTAACTTCAGAATTTAAGGAGGGATAACGTGTAGATCACTGGTGGGAATTGTTGCCAGATATCCATGTCTATCAAAGATAGTCATATCTTTGCAGAATTTTCTTGGCCGAAAAGTAGAATCTACTTTCAATCTCGTGAGGCATTATTGTGTATATTATCAAAATATTCTTGGTGTGTTGGAATTCAGTGTAAAATAAGAGTTATTATATCATGATAAACCTTTGTCACGGCTGCTTTTGGAACAAGGACTAATTCGAGAGACCACAACAGCATCATAGCTTGTGCAATCAAAAATCCAGTCTACATTACAAGTGACATAAATCAGGCTCCTAGCTTTTCTTCTTCTCATAATCAAATTGTCTCAAATGGATGCTTTTCTGTAATTTCTGTATTATTTTCACGGCTGAATTTTTCTATGCATATTAATATTTTATATGTTATATATGTTAAATGTGTTCACAGATGCCTGTGCATATGTTCCAGGCTTGATACTTTCATTTTTAAAACCATTGAATTATTTAGTGTCAGATACTTCATATCATGTTGTATATACTGTATATGTTGTACATCACAGATAGAAGGCCTCAAGGTAGATTAGTTATGTAACTAATTGAATTACCTTCTCTAAATAAAGTCATTATTATTATTATTATTATTATTTTTATTAGTATTAACTCCCATTTCTCTTGCCTTGGATGTCAAATAATTACAACATCAGTATAACTGTTTTAATGCACACTTAAATATCACCTTGGATAATAAAGTCCTGTTTAATTCATATCCATTATTTCTTTGAAACCTGCTGAAACGTCTGAAACACTAAAAAAAAATTCAGTAAAATACTATATAATGATCAAAATTTTAGTCAAATCTTACAAAAGTTTTAGTCAATTGTTTTTGTGAAACCTCACAAATATTTCAAAGAAATTTGAGTGAGACCTCAACATAATTTCAACGATAGTTTTGGTCAAAATGTGTGTGAAATCTCACCAAACTTTAAAGTGAAATGAAAATTACTAAGGGATGCCATGTTGGATTAGATTTTGTATGCAAGAAAGAAAGTGGCATTGCCCCTTAGGACATGTAAAACCTAAATCTTATTTGATAATGTCTGTCAAAATAAAATTTATGATCCATTTTAAATATTACTGTGAATATTTGTCATTGATTCCCAATAATATCTAAAAATCATTAGGCAGTTTAATACATAATAGAAATCTGAAGTATATTTTTTATGGTTTAGGCAGAAAATGCTTAAAAAACCCGTCTGAAATCTGCCTTGACATTTTCATTATTGGATGGGGTTTCTGCAGGTATTCCATGTAATTAGGCAGAAATACAGATTCCGCCTAGTAACAGTAATTTCAAGCAATATTCCACCCTGAACCTGCCTAAAAGTGATAATAAGGGGAATCTAGGCTAAATAAGTGGAATAAACAGATTCCGCCTAGTAGACGGGAATAAACCAATTCCACCAAGTAGGCGGAATAAACAAATTCCACCTAGTAAGAGATGGACTAATTTGCATATTTTGGGCTGTATTCCACCCTGAATCCGCCCTGAACCCACCTAAAATTTATAATAAGTGGAATCTAGGCTTTAAGTGAAATCCACTTTAAAATTCCACCTTGAATCTGGTTAAAGTCAGGGCGGAAGTTTTTGTACAGGCGGACTGAAGGTTAAAGATGATTGAGCACTTCTTATTCAAAGGAGTGTGGTCTTTGGGATTTACCAAGATTGAGCGGATGGTGTTACAGGGTTTGTGGATCACATTAGCTCAATGCTTTCAGCTGACTTTTTGTAATCTTTTGCTGAGTCCACCTGAATATATATATATATCAAAGGGACCATTACATATTTGTCCCCTTTCTCCTTCAGATGTTATTCTCTTCCCTGTTCTTTTTCAGGAAACACAAACATCTAATCTTTCTAAACACCAACTCAAAAACTACCCTAATATGATCAACCTCTGACACCTGGTCCTCCTCACCACCAACAATACTGTTCGCCTGATGCAGCAGAGTTCTCACCACTGATCTCTTATGTTCAAGATGGTGGTTGAAACTGGAGTTCAGATACTGGTCTGTGTGGTCGGTTTGCGGTAAATGGTACCTCTTCATTTAAAATGTGGACACAAGTATCCAAAAATGGCAACTTCATATTCTCTTCCACTTCATAAGTGAACTGGATAATTTCTAGATGAAAATGGAATTGATATGTTCTGTAAATTCTTCAATACTGAATTCATGCATCATTGTTAAAGTGTCGTCAACATAATGAAACCACACATCTGAAAGATGGGCTGCAGCGGAAATGGCACAGAGTTCAAAATTTTCCATATACAAATTTGACACAGTAGGAGACACCGGCGAGCCCATTGCTGCCTCGGACTTCTGTAGATAAAATTCTCCCTGATAGACAAAATAAGTATTGTTTAAGACCCATTGCAACAGAGTAAATATTTATTCTAACACAAAGGTAGTACATTTGTTCCAGCTGGTATCTTTCAAGAGTCTATTTTGAACGACTTATAAGACCTTGTCAACATGTATGCTGTTAAAAAGGGTGCTCACATAATAGGATACTAGCTTTTACACAGCAGTGACTTCCAAATTGTGAAATTTCTGGACAAAATCTGCACTTTTTTATGTGAGATATATGATAAGCAACTAAATGACCTAACACTTTTGCTAGGTATTTTTACGCAGGAAAGGTAATAGAACCTAACCCCCACACAATAGGACACATGGGTGTGTTCATCTTACGTACGTTACTGACTACATAGCAATTTGATACCTCTTCACTACTGAGAAAAAATACAGTTGTACAAATCTTTATTGATCTTCTTTATCTTTGTCCCATGTCTTTTGAGTAGCAATGAACTTAATTGTTTGGGAACTTCTGCCATTGTATAGAAGGTTGTTATGTTATGGTCAACATTTAACTGATGACATGACTTCAGTCTAGAAGTCATTCCTCTAATGAAAGCCTTGTGACAAGGATGAAAGCTAGGGAGTCATAAACCATTCTTTTCCCATATTGGACCAAAAGCCTGTAGGACTGAAGTTGCACATTTCTGAATGCATTGACTACCTGGCTCTATTTATAGATCATAAGACAAAACCAGTTTTAACCACATGACCATGTGACCTATACTTATAAAAGCCTGTGCAACTGGTGCCTTGTATATTTTTGTTGAGAGCTTGACATCACTACAAGCTACCTGGCAGTTAGGTGCTTTTTCCATGCGTTGAAAATTCTCTATTTACTAGACTACAACCATTTGATATCAAACACATTAGATATTAAATATTAAACAATGTTTAATATAATAAGGGTAGCAGGGAACCATGTTCTGGTCAACTTCAGGTACATAATATTTTGTCTTTGTTTCCATCAGATGACAAATCTTTTCCTGTTTTTTCTATGGATGAAGTCCCCATTCAAATGTAATACAATTCTGAGGCCACAACTGTGGACGTTGTCCAATTTCTCATAAGAATGGGAACATTGTTCCAGATATACAATCCATGGCATTGCATTTTGTGTTTCTTTCCCTCTGCCCTATAAAGAAGCCTATGCTCATGTCATTGCATATTTACATACTGCGCAACCTGTAGCCCAAGGTTCACATCCATTTTCTTCTTGACTGTGAAAATGTACGTTGTGTTTTTGGTAATGAAACTGTCCCCTAGAATGCTATCTTGTTAAGAGTTCAGTTTGGAAAGATACAAGTGCTTGATTTGAGAAGATTAATTTTAGTCACTATGACTGATGAAGCCAATTTAGATCCTTTTCTGGAAGACTTAACAAATATTTGGCAATCCTTTACTGAGTTATGGTGTGCTGCTGCTACTTGTCTCAAAGCCTAGTTTTAGCCCTGATCAAAATATTTTAGCAATGAACCTCTGTGAAGCAACTGGGGACCACCTGACTCACTCCTCTAATGTGGATCAAGTTTTCTAAAAGAATGAAATTCAGAAAAATCTGTTTCAGAAATATTATATCTGTAATGTACATACAAACAACACAATTCTTAAAGTAGATTAATAAGCTGGCTACTTACACCAAACATTTATTGCTGGCTTCACTGATTCAATGGCATGTGCTTGATCATTCACTTTAGCATCACAGTACACATTCTTGCCTTGTTGTGCTTTGCCTACGATGAGCCGAAGTTCACTAGAGGCAATGAATAGCGTGCTAGTTCCTGTGACCTTTGTAATGGAGAGATTTGTCACCTCATTACCATCTAGCCACCATCGTATGACAGGCTGTGGTCTACTGGGACCTGCATTACATATAAGGCTTTTGGCAGTTCCATTAAGGAAGATAATAATGTCCCCTGGAGGATCCAGAGTAATGTTGCTTACATAAACTGAAAAATACAAAACTCAATTGCAGTAACGGTGAAACTGTTGAGTAAGTTATGGTACATGTATAGCAAGAATAGTATTATTGCCATTACAAGCACTTAAATTAATCATGTAGCGCCAAGTATAACAGAAAGGAAAATGTAAAGTGAAACTCAATTCATAAACATATCCATATAAGGATTTTATTTTTATTTCATTTTAACTTTAAATAATATTTGTACAGAGGACAACTGTCTATAAATACGATGTTTGGTGGATGTTTGGTGGATCAAGGGCATTATTTACTATTAAACATGCCATAGTTGATAATACCTTTATCCATATTGTAGAATGCATAAAATAGGACTTTCCGTTTGCTGATACCTTACCATGCAAAACATTTTTACTTCTGCCCGATTTAAACTTTCTACTGCTGTTAAAAAGTTCTATTTTTAGTTTTTCCTTGTTGTTTACCAATAAATATTCCAGGCAGTAACCTGCTAAAGAATGTCAAAGACAGTCATATGCTGAAAATTTAATTGAGAATACAAATGGTTTGGTGTTATATTGCACAGCAACACAAGTGGGTTATGTAGAACCAAATATATTGTAGCCAGGTGCCTCCCTTAACTCATTCAGCCGAAGAGGTTTTTGTCGTTTTTGCCTGAAATGTGCATAGGAAAGACATTTGGAGGGGGGCCTACTCCTGAATATATCGTAATACAGCGGTTTTCAACAGATTTTCCGTGAGAATAATGCCTAGTTGTATTAGAAACATCATTTCCATTGGTTATTTTGCTTGCACATGAGCAGAAGGGTAAAAGTTGGAGTTTTTTTCTTCTTTTTTTTTTTTTGCTTAATGGACCCATCATTTTCGTATGGAGACCACAATTTATTCCAAATGCCCACCTTATCCTAGTGTTTGCAAAGGTTCACCTGTCTGTGTGCAGTTAAGACTGGTATGCCTTAGATCTGCGGCCAAAGGTCTAAAATCCGGATCCAAAATCGCATTCCAATCTCTAGCGAATTTTGGGTGAAAAAAAAACCGGGTCCAAAAAATGAGGTTTTTCTCTTGTATTTTGTAGTGCAACTAGAACTTCCAGATTATTTGATATCATTTTAGAGCTATATCTGTCTGCATTTTTTTTAATACCACCTACGTTGGTGTATCTTAAATGGCCTTGATGCCGCAGAGCTTTGAAGTAGGGTACAGCCTCATCACGCCTACAGACAGGATCAGAGCCGAATCGGTTAAAGACAAATTAGAGTAACTGACACTGGCTGATCTGATGGCAGGATTTTAATCAACATGCTTTCAGTCACAAATCATCATGCTATCCATTCACTAGCCACAGGATCTAGAATTTAAAAAAAAAAACAAAATCTGTGCACTATGTTATATTTAGTTGATTTGATCCAGTCCAATATACCTATCTCACCTCACCCATGAATACACTAGAAATGTATGCTTCCCTTCCAATACTTGCATTCTCATTGTTCCCACTGTTAAAACAAAGTCATATGGACAACATTCTTCTGAATACCAAGGGCCCAGCTATGTGGAATGTTTCGCCCATAGATCTTAGACACAAGGGCACTGTGATCTCATTCAAGAGTACTTTCACAACTCGCCTCTTTCAACCACAAGTGCAGACTTAAAGACTTAATAATGTTTAATTCCTTAATTATTGTCAGCATGTTTTTGTTTTGTAATTTCATGGTGTTTGCTTTTTAATCATCATTTGTTTCTATGTATTAACTAATATTTTAAAGCACTTAAGAGTTTCTAAAGGTTGGGTGCTATATACTAAATACACATAATTATTATCAGTAGTATTAATATTATTATTACAATCAGTATTATCATTATTATCATTATTATTAAAATTATTATTATTATTATGAAACTAGGGCCTAACCGGAAATTGCCTCGGACATTCACCTCGGCCGAATATGCCGTTTTTCGGTACTATTCGGAAGTATTCGCCTTGGCAAATAATACATACACAAATGGTTACAAGTAAAATAATTCAATAAATATCGAACTCTTGAAAAAAAGTTTTTTAATACATAATAATTTAGTTAAAAATAAATTATAATTACACAAACAGTTAACATTCCATTGGACTTCATGAATCATGATTGATGATAATTTATTTAACTCAATTTCCTTTAGTAATTTCACTAGCATTCCCCAGGTGGCGTAACTTTTCTGCTTCCAGTAAATATTTGAGTGTAGAGATGCCATTTGTAAAAAAATGTTAACAAAATTTAATTATTATGTATTCAAAATAAAATTAATAAATAATAAATATATATGTTAAAATACTTATCGAAAAATGTCTACTCCAAAATTAAGTAGCAAGATTTGGAACTTTTTCACTATAAATGCTGTGGACAAATCGAAGGCAAATTGTGATGTCTGCAGTGAAAGGCTAACATGAGGCAGCAAAAATGTTCGTTCATATGGAACTTCAGTAAGAGTTTAACGTTTTTTTTTTTTTGTTTTTTTTCTGAGTTTATCGTGGTATAAACTGTCAGTTGCCGATTCACACAGCAAATAACGCCCGAAGGGCATTATTTAAACTGTGTGCGTCAACAACTGACAGTTTATACCACGATAAACTCGGAAAAAAACAATGTTAAACTCTTATAATTGAAATTTCAATTATTCGTTATGTTATTTTGTTTGCATCATTAAAAAATAGAAATCTTAATTGAGCGTAGTAATACATGTTTGGTTTTTTTCTGTTACGTAGCTATATATAGCACTTGATATTGTCCTGCTTGATCGTAATAAGGTCATCATAATACCAGTCCTTCAACCAATGGAAGCCAAATTTATTCATTTTTTTTATTAAAAAAATGTAAGAATGTTGTTTTACTTTAATGCTTACTTCGTGTCTGCCTTCACTGGCAGTGTTTATGTTACGCTGTACATGTGACTCTATTTATAGAAGTTGAAAAGTAGTTCTCCTTAAAGTTCATACAGAAATGAACGCAATTCATTTTGATCACGTGGTAACATTCTGGCCAATGAAAATGTTACTTTCCTGTACCAGCTACTGCCATTGCAATTATGCTCTAATAAATCACCTTCGATCCTTCCATCACTCTGAGTATGACGAATACACCAGATCCACAGACAACCACAAAAGAAAAAGAGATGATGAAGAGGATTTAAGTTTAAGCTTCACATACGATAATGAAACAAACGGCACTCTTCAGAGTCGCACCTACTACTCGGTTCGTGCCTGGATCTGGCAAATAGTACATCGAAATATTCGGATTCGATACTCGGTGAAAATAATCAACTCGGTTAGGCCCTATATGAAACCAATATCAAATTATCAATAAGGATTGCTAGGTTGTGGTTTTTGATCAAGTGTGAATGGACTAAATGACAGATAGAAAAGATGACTACTAAATGTCTCCTGTATCACAATGCAGGACCCTAATAACTTCATAAAAAGCAAACATAAAGCAAACTGCATATGTGTTGCACCTAGGATCCCATGGGCAGGTGACACTGTGGCCACCAACCTCAAATACCGGGAACACAATATTTTAAAGGAATACTAGTTGTGTATACTGCACAAGCAGTATTAAACAATGAGACAATCTTATAACTTTTACAGTTTTTACCCACAACTTTATTATATCCACTGTACTGTTATCTTGATTTCCTTGTACATTTACAGTACTCTAATAAATGTTGTATAATGTGCTCAACTATCTCATGAAAACTTCAACATCTAGACAAAATACCAAAAATAAAACAAAAGCATCTTCAAAATTTCCAAAGTAGAAAGACGCTTCACCCTCCCCTTAGGATAAACATGCCTACAGTCCCACATGAAAGACAGCTCACATGGCAGCTTGGCATATACAAACCAAGTTGTTGGAGAAAAGCAGATGTACTCAAATTACTATTTAGATGTACTTGAATTATTGTTTTGAATCCAATGACACCATTAAATCTTATTAATAACAATCAACACATGCATAAACATACATTTATAGATCCTATATTATCAATGAATACGTGAATAAGTTTTTCTGTTTGTCTGTGAGGAATAATTTCGAATCGTTTTTTCTTGCATATTAGTTGTAGATGCAGCTCTAAGCATGCACCACTGAAAGTACATTGAGTAAAAAATTAAATCCAACCTACGGCTTACTATTGAAATCCTAGATGCTATGCAAATACGAGACCAATTCAAGGCTATGGGAAACTATGCACATTATAAAGTATGGAGAAATAAAATAACAAGTACGATTAAAAAAGCTAAAAACTTTTTATCAATCATTGATTGAAAACAAGAAAAGCGACACAAACTCCATTTGCAAAGTCTTCAATGAACTCATTGGAGGAACACACAAAGATCAGACAAATAAAATTCACTCACTTCTGGTAAATGACACCATAGTCACTGATGACAATGACATTGCAAATGTTATAATTTGATTTTTTAACAGACATTACCACAGAATTAAAAGATCCAGTGATAGAAAACAACTTTAACGAAATGTAAAAGTTCTGCAGCAGCAAAATCTCTAAGGAGGCATGTTTATCAGATTGGTCCATGACTCAACTCTTTACCTTCTGCAAGTACTTGCTGCCCTGGCTACTAAGCCTGATAAGCAGCCTGCCTTCTAGCAGCAGTTTGTTGGCTGAACCCCAGAGCATCATAATAGCTACCTGAGTGAGAACTTCTCGAGTTATTTACATGCTGTCTACATTTTCTGTATCAATTTTGTCCCATGCAAACTGTGCAATTTAATGAAAAATAAAATTTTAAACACTTACCAGTGTTTTGTGCCACTCATTTCCACCACCAAGTACATATAATCCACAAGAATCAATGTTTATATTCACATATTTATAATTTTAAAAAATGTATCTCAATATATGTGTTTAAAATGTATATTTGATTACTTTTCTCACCACTATTTTGCACACCAATGTGTCCACTATTTTATTACAGATTTGGTAATTTTTATGATACTGCCTGAAGTATGTAAAAAGAAATCTATCACCCTTGCATTTTCTTCTAAAATAAATGCTGGCCTTGAAACTGCTATAAAGTCATCCACATTTACCAGTCTCACGTGTTCCAACCAGATTTGATTGTCTCGCATTTCGTCCTCGGATTCAGATAAATCTGAAATGTCAGGTGTCGAAACAGAACGTATACTAATGTCCAATCGTTCATCTTGAATTTGGTTAAAATCAATATCATCACTTTCAAATATCTCGAAACTTCCATCAGAATCGTCGTCAGAATACATGAATGTTGACATTTAGTTTTACTGTCACCAGTGACCTCGTTTTCAATAGAATTTCCCGCTTATATGCTGTAAAACTACTAATATAATATGTTCATCATTTTATGTAAGGACTATTTTCATTGGCTAAATATTATAAAAGAGAACAGATGTTTGTAATTTCATCCAGGTGGCACTCTACAGTTTCGTATAGGATTTTAAAGAAAAAGAATTTCCCCGGCTTTCCTCACTGGTTATACTGGCTATTTAAAAAAGACCTTGTATATCTTAGGTTTAATTCAAAGAACCTTTAATTCCCTTTATGTTGGTGTATGATTGATGGGTGTACTATGGGTTATAGAGTATACAGTTTGGCCTTACTTCAGATGTGCACCTTTCAAAAAAGTGCTAGCTCTATTTGGTCATTTTCACTTCCGAACTTCAGAGGTAAATTGTATAAAAAAGAGCAGACAACTTTTTTTACATTTGATATATTTGGTATTCATTCATTACACTTTCAGAAGCTGGTATTGTCTTGTCTGGCAAAATTCATTTTCCCTATTTTAATAGCTGCTATGTATAGTGTACTTTAGACTAATTCAGGCTGATTTTTTAACACAAGGGAGCAGTCATTTTAGTTAGCAGTGTGCTTAAATTTCCAAAAGTACAATATCCAAAAAAATATCATCCACATTACATTAATGTAGCATAAAGGTATGCCAAGATTCTCTCCATTGTGCATGTTTTAAATGCGAACTACTTCACCTTACATATGTCACTAACTCAAAAGTACATTTTAACTGGTGAGCACCCCCCAATACAAAGCTTTAATATGAAACGTGTATATGCGTATCTGGGGTTTCCCAACCCTTGGCTGGAAACGCATGTATGAGCCAGCCAGGACAGAGAGAGTATTATGGGTTACAAGGCTATTTTTATGGTCGCATATATGCGTTAGCAGAAGGTAAAATCATTAAATCTTCTGACTCTGCTATTGTAGATAGCATAACATTCATAATCAATTTAAGTATTGCAACCTCACCTGTCCCCAAAATATGGAAAACAACAAAAGTAACTCCTATTCACAAATCTGGTTCTAAGTATAATGCTGACAACTACATACCAATCTCAATTCTACTAAACTTGTCAAAATTGATTGAAAAACATGTCCATGACTCATTTGCTGTTACACCCTAATCAATCAGGCTTTGGACAGAAACATTCCTGTGAGACTGCCTTGATCTCCCTAACTGATAAATGACTTCAAGCACTTGACTAAGGTTGAATAATAGGATCTGTATTTGTAGATTTCAGGAAAGCTTTTGACATGGTGGATCATGAAATCCTTTTCAAGAAACTGAAAATCTACCAGTGTGATGAAAGAACAATTAGATGGTTTACTTATTACTGAAGTGAGAGAACACAACATGTTTATATAAATAATGTTCTGTCTAAACCTGGAACAATTATATATGGAGTACCACAAGGCTCAATTCTAGGTCCATTGCTATTTATTTTATTTATTAATGACCTACCACTTTCACTAAGGGACTCAATATCATCTACAGATCTCTATGCAGATGACACAACATCGTCAGACATCCAAAACACAAAGCGTGAACTTGAAATTTCTTTACAGGAATGCCCAAAATAAACTGGACAACTGGTGCACATGCAATGGCATGGTGGTAAATACTGGTAAAATTAAATTATTATTTTTGTCAATTTCGGCAAAAAAGAACAAATTATGATGAACTATGTCTGACATCAAAGGATAACAATTTGCAAATGGTCAGTCATGATAGACTGCTTGATGTTTTGGTAGATAATAACCTATCATGCACTGAACATACCAAACATAAAATGTCAATTCAAGTTTATGGCTTCTCAGTAGGATAAGACATTTTCTTTCTGAAAGGCACCAGAACACTATTTTATAAAAGTTACATACAATCCTATTTAGATTACTTTAATACAGTATGGGGTAATTCAAATGGTAAAAAGATACCCAAGCTGGCATATCTTCAAAAAAGGGTATTTGGGGTAATATCAATCCAGAAAGAAAATGAAAATTTAGCTGGTAAAGTTAAAAATATTACCTGTTAAAGATGTAATCCATTTGAGAAAAGCTAAATTAATGTATAGGATATCCAATAATAGTGCTCCTGAGTATTTACAATCACTATTCCAGAATAGGCTATCTGGTAATACTCCCCACCTGCGATCCATCTCTACCAAACAGGATAAAATTCAAAAACCCAAATAAGGGATTATTCAAAAAAGGTTTCTAATACTCTGGAACTTTGCTCTGGAATAGTGTTCCAGTTGAGATCAGAAATGCCCACTCTATTTCCTTCTTCCATACCCAATATATCCAGTGACTTCAGAGATGCAGCTAAAATAAATAAATTCCTTTGTATAAGGGCCTCAAGGTAGATTAGTTATTAGCTAATGGTGTTAGCCTCTTTAAATGAAGTCATTATGATTATTATTATTAGTAGTAGTAGTAGTATAGGGGCCAGGAGTGGCCGAGTGGTCTAAAGTGCTCTCCGTTTTGGATCACTGCCATCTCACCTCTGTCTGCATGGGTTCAAGTCTAGGATTCGGCCAATGTGGGTATGTGAGAAAGCTTGCCAGTAGCTTCTCATCAGTCGGTGGTTCTTCCTGGGTTCTTCCTCCACCATTAATACTGGCTGCCATACATAGCCTATGATGTTCTGAAAAATGGTGTTAAACCCCACCACAACAACATTATTAGCATTATTACTATTATTAACTGAGAGGTCCGAAATTACCCCCATTTCAAGACAAGGATAACATGGATAGCTATCTAAAGAAATTTGAATGGTATGCCACTGTCCAGAAGTGGAAAAAAGAGGATTGGTCACTCCATCTTAGCACATAGCTAAAGAGTAAAACATCAGATGCATATTCCCATTTACCCGCAATCGATTCATTAAACTACCTCACGCTGAAGAAAGCATTTCTGAAGAGCTAGAAGCTAACCGACAAGGACTTCAGAAGAAGTTTAAGTATAGCAAACCTGAGAGAGACAAGACATTCACCCAGTTCATCAGTAGGATGAGCAATTATTTGCAAAAATATGTGGAATTACTTGTAGTGATGGGTGGAATGTGGTAAACTAATGAAGACATTTGAGGGTCTTATTGATTTCTTGTTTCGAGACCAGCTATTCACAACTTGTGGCAAGGAGTTATGTCTGTACTTGAGGGAAAAGTCCTTCACGAATACATATGACATGGCCACATGGGTGGATTTATTCAATGAAGCTCAGAGAGGGTCTCAGAATGTCATCTCAAGAGACAATAAAGGTGGGAATCAGGCTAAAGACCAAAAACCGAGGGTCCCTGAAAAGCCTGGTAAGGATAACAAGAGAAATCATAAGGGCAAGCAATGTTTCACTTGCAAGGAGTGCTGTCATATTTCCCCCGATTGTCTTAAACAATTTGGGTTAATCCAGACAGTCGAGGTTGCCATTGAAGGCAGATGGTCAGTAGGTGGAAAATCAACTGTTTCCCAGAGTAGGAATTGGATACAGTCTACAAGCGTGCAGAGATCGGTCGCAATGCTATTCAATCGATCAGCACATATATTTTCCCCCGAGGCAAGGGTACTGTCGGGCAGTGATACCATCAATGGACAAAAAGTCACCGTTTTACGAGACACAGGGTGTACTAATGTGGTCGTGAAATGGAGCCTCATTCAGGATGCCCAATTGCTTGGTTTTAAATGACCCTGTATGCTGCTAGACCAACAATTGACCACATTCCCATTGAAAGGATAGGAATCAAGATGCCTTTCTTGACCAGAACTGTTGTGCACCGACAATCATATCTATGAGCTCATGATTGGTAATGTTCAGGGCTCTAGACTCCCAACCATGTTGGACTTCCAATTCCCAATCAGCCAAGTGGTGCAGACTAAACTGCAGGTAAAGAAGAATAATCAGCCTGTTCATAAATCGGAAGCTGTAACAGATATCTCCTGAAAAGAATTTTTTAATGAGCAGGAACATGACACGTCTTTAAATGCAACCGCAGATAAAGTTTCATCTGGTACCAAGACAAACTGTAAGAAAAGGTGGATCTGCTGGATTTCCACATCAAAGAGCTTTAATATATAGAGAACATTTTACATCTGATAGTAGGGAGTTCTTGCCTCTAGTTGTTCCCCAAAAATTCAAGTCACATGTGCTCAAGGTGTCACACAAGTCGAGTAAAGGAGGCCATTTAGGTGTGAATAAAACAACAGTTAAGGTATTACAAAATGTTATTGGCCCAGTGTCAACAGATCATTTTATTTCATTATTTGAAATTGGATGTTTCAATAAATATTTTTATTCACATTCCGTGATGCCCCCAGACCAGAGACCAAGAAACAAGTAAGATCTTTCCTAGGTTTGACTGGGTTTTACTGGAAACTTGTTCCCAATTTTGCAGCTATTGCAAGCCCATTAACAGACTTGACTAGGAAAGGGCAACCGAATAAAGTTCACTGGGATGTGTGCCAGGCCAAATTAATTTAATTAATGTACAGGATATCTCAGAATAGTGCTCCTGAATATTTACAATCACTATTCCAGTATAGGCTACCTGGTAATACTCCCCACCTGCGATCCATGTCTACCAAACAGTATAAAATTCCCAAACCAAATAAGGAGTTATTTAAAAAAAGTTTCCAATACTCTGGAACTCTGCTCTGGAATAGTATTCCAGCTGAGATTAGAAATGCCCACTCTATTTCCTTCTTCCAAACCCAATATATTCAGTGGCTTCAGAGATGCAGCTTAAATAAATAAATTCCTTTGTATGAGGGCCTCAAGGTAGATTAGTTTTTAGCTAATTGTGTTACCCTCTTTAAATAAGGTCATTATTATTATTATTATTGTTATTATTATTTACCTTTTAAACAGGAAACTGATAAGTGTGCCAATCCTAAAGTTGCCAGTGCCAGAACTGCATAAAACTTTTGTCCTGAGGACTGATGCATCCAATATAGGACTAGAGGCTGTTTTACTACAGGAGCAAGATGGGATGAAATTGACCATTGTCTATGCATGCAGGAAATTGCTCCCTCAGGAGTAAAAACTACTCCATGATTGGAAACGAATGCTTAGTCTTAGTATGGGGGTTAGGAAATTCCATACATACCTTTCCAGGAGGAAATTTATCCTACAAAAAGACCATCATTTGCACTTATCCTTGAACAAAGCAAAGGTCACAAATGCAAGATTGACATGTTGGTCATTGTCTCTGCAGCCATATTGTTTCTGAATCGAGGCGATTCGAGGATCATATAATGTGGGTGCTGATTTTCTTAAGTAGAGTGTAATTAGCAGATCATTTTCTTTCATTATTTGAAATTGGATGTTTCAATAAATATTTTTTATTCACATTTTGCAATTTTCTAAGTGTTCACTCTTTTATTAAGAGGGGGTATTGTCATGGAATTGTATATATGTGTCGTTTATTTATTATTTGGATTAAATGCATGTACTCTGGGTTTTGTTTCTGTGTACAGCATTACCCAAGGGTGGTTTATGTCTGTCATACATTATTTCGAAATGGCGAGTTCGTTTCATCCCATGCTGCATGAGCAAAGAGCTTACTGTGGGGAAAACAATATACCTTGAGTGCACAGGCATTGTATGAATACATGGCCTGTGTATAAATTATCTCATTGTAAAGCTAAACATCACATTGCATGAGAGTTATCAGTGAACAGTCCACTTCATGACGTGTGATCTCCAGCTGTGGCGGTATGTGAGTTAAATATTATTTTCCTATTTGTATTATTTGCTTCACTATCACGTTTATCTTGTATTTTAGGTCATTCTGACTTGTGTTATATAATGCAGTGTTATAGTCTGTTTCATAAATTACCTGTATGTAACTTAACAGAATGATTATATCTGCAAATAATGTTGTATTTATTAAGGAAGAGAAGGTATTACATTAAGTACTATAAGATTCTTGTCAGACACTGGCTCACTTCTGAACCTGAAAATCAACTTGTACAGTAGTAATTATAATGTAATTTGTATACAATAATCAACTTAAGTTTACAGTACATCACATGCTGATATACATGACCATGTCATCTGTAGCACATGGATGTGGATATTATATTTTCAACTGACTAACTGGTGATTGATTGATTGATGGCCAGTGACTGGTGAATGGTGACTGGTGAATGATCAGTGTAGTGCTGAAGGAGTGAAGGAGAGGCGGAGCGACAGTTATCCTGTATAATAGTATCTGCACCATACTGTAGGTGTTGTTCAGTCATGGTGCTAATTTGGGTTGTGTTATGCCCAGTGTGCTGCTGTCAGGGGTGGTGTTGGCCCGGATGAAGATAAAGGTCATCACATGGTGAAGAATCAAGGCTTCTGGACCAACAGGTCTGCAGAGAACAAGATATTTTACAGATCTTTAGACAAACCAGGAGGGGCAGACTTTTGTGGCAGCTCCTCAACTATTCAACAGAGCATTGGGGCTGAGAAGACATTCAGATTTTTGTTGGTTTCTGCAAGATATATGTCCCAATGTTTCATGTCATATTTCATTATATGAGTGAACTATATCATTTATCACTATTTGTGTGGAAACTGTCATTGTTTACATGATTCATTTTTTTCCGTTGTCTGTGTGGAATCATTTCAAACTGTTAATCATTTTATCTTTTTACTATTTAAGGTGCTTATTTTGTTAAATATCCAACATTTAAATTTTGTTGGCGCATGAATGAAAGTCTTTTTTTAATCATTCATAAACATTCCTTTTTACTACCATCATTAGTGTTCATTATAATCCAACCCCAACCCAGTTATCTTGTTACAGAAGAAGCAGAATTAATATATACTTCAAAGTCTTGTAAAGCCAAAATTAAAGCCAAATACTATCTTTGTAATGCAGACGTGGCCATCCAGTCAGTCGTGCGCCTTCTGCTAGCTCCCTGTATAGCAGTCCATGGGAATGCTGCCTGGTTCCATTCTCTTGACGTAGCCGAGCCAGCAAAGGTGCCTCTCGCCGAAAATGGAGAACATGCTGTTCGTGTTGGCATGTTCCAGAACCTCTATGCTGGGTACTTTGTCCTGCCTCTGGATGTGCAGAATGCACCGCAGGCATCTCAGGTGGAAGTTGAGTTTCCTCTTGTGTCTCGCATAGGTGGTCCATGTCTTGTGTGCTGAGCACGCAGGCCTTATAGACATGCAGTTTGGTCTTCTCAGTGAGGTTGGGGTTGTTCCAGACCCTCTAGTTCAGTCTGGCCAACACTGGTGCTGCCTTGGCAATCCTGCCGTTCACCTCAGAATCAATGGAGAGTGAGCTGGAGATTGTGGACCCAAGGTATGTGAAGTTCTCAAAAACTGTATGACGAACTGTAAGAAAAGGAGGGATCTGCTGGATTTCAATGAGGTTTAATGTACAGAGAACATTCTACGACTGATGGTAGGAAGTTTTTGTAGCTAGTTGTTCCCAGAAATTCAAGTCACATGTGCTCAAGGTGTCACACAAGTCGAGTATAGGAGGCCATTTAGGTGTGAATAAAACAACAGTTAAGGTATTACAAAAATTGTATTGGCCCAGTGTCAACAGTGATGTAGTATGATTTTGTTGTTCATGCAAGGTTTGTCAGAAGATGGCCTCAAAGGAAATGAAATACATCACTAACGTGGAAGGTAGGTCCAATATGCAAAAACATTACGCGGAAAGACCTGTTCAAACAGTTGACAAAGGGGTCTTGAACGTAGTATGTACTGCAGTCGTAGAAGATCAATCATCTGACGAGCCAGAATTTGTTTCAGTACTGAAATGCCCCTTGAATTCCCCTTCAATGTAGGGAAAGAGGGTATAGATCATATCAGTGTGTGCCCGGATTTACCTGAGGGTCAGCGTACACAGATCTTGGCAGTTTTGTCCAAATATCTTGATGTGTTAATGGACAGACAGGCTATACTGGGTTAATTCAACACAAGATAAAGTTAAACACCTCAGAGATGATCAGGATTAAAGGATATCCAATACCCTCTAATGCGTGGGAAACGATCAATGAAGAAGTTGGGAAAATGTTAGATCAAGGAGTGATTGAACCTTCCAGTTCCCCGTATTCATCCCCCAATGTATTAGTCAGAAATGAAAACGGAATGAAACATTTTTGAATTGCGTTTTTGCATTTTTGAAATAAAATCAATGTTTTTGACAAAGAACCGATGCCAGACATGGAGGTCTTATTCTCAAAACTACCAGGGCACAAATACATTCTGAAATTGGGTCTTACCAAAAGATATTGTCAGGTACCAATAGTTGAAAATGCCCGCGTGTCAACTGCATTCGTGACTCCCAAAGGTCTATATCCGTTTAATGTCATGCCTTTCGGTTTAGGCAATGCCAGTGCATTGTGTGTTTGTCTTGTGCATAAACTGTTGAATGGTATGGAAAACATTGACAACTTCAAAGATGATATCTTTGTCTATATGTATATTTGGCAAGAGCATGTTAGTGTATTAGTTGATCTGGTTGATAGACTCTGCATGGCTAAGCTCACAGCTAGATCCGCCAAATGTAGCATAGCCTATTCTAACCTGGAATGCTTGAGTCATCTTGTAAGTGGTTTAGGTCAGTTGAAACCTCACCCAGACAAAATAGAAGCAATCAGTGATGCCCCCAGACCAGAGACCAAGAAACAAGTAAGATCTTTCCTAGGTTTGACTGGGTTTTACTGGAAACTTGTTCCCAATTTTGCAGCTATTGCAAGCCCATTAACAGACTTGACTAGGAAAGGGCAACCGAATAAAGTTCACTGGGATGTGTGCCAGGACAAAGTGTTTACCTTTTAAACAGGAAACTGATAAGTGTGCCAATCCTAAAGTTGCCAGAATTGCATAAAACTTTTGTCCTAAGGACTGATGCATCCAATATAGGACTAGAGGCTGTTTTACTAAAGGAGCAAGATGGGATGAAATTGACCATTGTCTATGCATGCAGGAAATTGCTCCCTCAGGAGCAAAAACTACTCCATGATTGGAAACGAATGCTTAGTCTTAGTATGGGGGATAGGAAATTCCATACATACCTTTCCAGGAGGAAATTTATCCTACAAAAAGACCATCATCTGCACTTATACTTGAACAAAGCAAAGGTCACAAATGCAAGATTGACATGTTGGTCATTGTCTCTGCAGCCATATTGTTTCTGAATCGAGGCGATTCGAGGATCATATAATGTGGGTGCTGATTTTCTTAAGTAGAGTGTAATTAGCAGATCATTTTCTTTCATTATTTGAAATTGGATGTTTCAATAAATATTTTTTATTCACATTTTGCAATTTTCTAAGTGTTCACTCTTTTATTAAGAGGGGGTATTGTCATGGAATTGTATATATGTGTCGTTTATTTATTATTTGGATTAAATGCATGTACTCTGGGTTTTGTTTCTGTGTACAGCATTACCCAAGGGTGGTTTATGTCTGTCATACATTATTTCGAAATGGCGAGTTCGTTTCATCCCATGCTGCATGAGCAAAGAGCTTACTGTGGGGAAAACAATATACCTTGAGTGCACAGGCATTGTATGAATACATGGCCTGTGTATAAATTATCTCATTGTAAAGCTAAACATCACATTGCATGAGAGTTATCAGTGAACAGTCCACTTCATGACGTGTGATCTCCAGCTGTGGCGGTATGTGAGTTAAATATTATTTTCCTATTTGTATTATTTGCTTCACTATCACGTTTATCTTGTATTTTAGGTCATTCTGACTTGTGTTATATAATGCAGTGTTATAGTCTGTTTCATAAATTACCTGTATGTAACTTAACAGAATGATTATATCTGCAAATAATGTTGTATTTATTAAGGAAGAGAAGGTATTACATTAAGTACTATAAAATTCTTGTCAGACACTGGCTCACTTCTGAACCTGAAAATCAACTTGTACAGTAGTAATTATAATGTAATTTGTATACAATAATCAACTTAAGTTTACAGTACATCACATGCTGATATACATGACCATGTCATCTGTAGCACATGGATGTGGATATTATATTTTCAACTGACTAACTGGTGATTGATTGATTGATGGCCAGTGACTGGTGAATGGTGACTGGTGAATGATCAGTGTAGTGCTGAAGGAGTGAAGGAGAGGCAGAGCGACAGTTATCCTGTATCTTAGTATCTGCACCATACTGTAGGTGTTGTTCAGTCATGGTGTTAATTTGGGTTGTGTTATGCCCAGTGTGCTGCTGTCAGGGGTGGTGTTGGCCCGGATGAAGATAAAGGTCATCACATGGTGAAGAATCAAGGCTTCTGGACCAACAGGTCTGCAGAGAACAAGATATTTTACAGATCTTTAGACAAACCAGGAGGGGCAGACTTTTGTGGCAGCTCCTCAACTATTCAACAGAGCATTGGGGCTGAGAAGACATTCAGATTTTTGTTGGTTTCTGCAAGATATATGTCCCAATGTTTCATGTCATATTTCATTATATGAGTGAACTATATCATTTATCACTATTTGTGTGGAAGCTGTCATTGTTTACATGATTCATTTTTTCCATTGTCTGTGTGGAATCATTTCAAACTGTTAATCATTTTATCTTTTTACTATTTAAGGTGATTATTTTGTTAAATATCCAATATTTAAATTTTGTTGGCGCATGAATGAAAGTCTTTTTTTAATCATTCATAAACATTCCTTTTTACTACCATCATTAGTGTTCATTATAATCCAACCCCAACCCAGTTATCTTGTTACAGAAGAAGCAGAATTAATATATACTTCAAAGTCTTGTAAAGCCAAAATTAAAGCCAAATACTATCTTTGTAATGCAGACGTGGCCATCCAGTCAGTCGTGCGCCTTCTGCTAGCTCCCTGTATAGCAGTCCATGGGAATGCTGCCTGGTTCCATTCTCTTGACGTAGCCGAGCCAGTAAAGGTGCCTCTCGCCGAAAATGGAGAACATGCTGTTCGTGTTGGCATGTTCCAGAACCTCTATGCTGGGTACTTTGTCCTGCCTCTGGATGTGCAGAAAGCACCGCAGGCATCTCAGGTGGAAGTTGAGTTTCCTCTTGTGTCTCGCATAGGTGGTCCATGTCTTGCTGCTGTAAAAGAGTGTGCTGAGCACGCAGGCGTTATAGACATGCAGTCCGGTCTTTTCAGTGAGGTTGGGGTTGTTCCAGACCCTCTAGTTCAGTCTGGCCAACACTGGTGCTGCCTTGGCAATCCTGCCGTTCACCTCAGAATCAATGGAGAGTGAGCTGGAGATTGTGGACCCGAGGTATGTGAAGTTCTCAAAAACTGTATGACGAACTGTAAGAAAAGGGGGATCTGCTGGATTTCAATGAGGTTTAATGTACAGAGAACATTCTACGACTGATGGTAGGAAGTTTTTGTAGCTAGTTGTTTCTAGAAATTCAAGTCACATGTGCTCAAGGTGTCACACAAGTCGAGTATAGGAGGCCATTTAGGTGTGAATAAAACAACAGTTAAGGTATTACAAAAATTGTATTGGCCCAGTGTCAACAGTGATGTAGTATGATGTTGTTGTTCATGGAAGGTTTGTCAGAAGATGGCCTCAAAGGAAATGAAATACATCACTAACGTGGAAGGTAGGTCCAATATGCAAAAACATTACGCGGAAAGACCTGTTCAAACAGTTGACAGAGGGGTCTTGAACGTAGTATGTACTGCAGTCGTAGAAGATCAATCATCTGACGAGCCAGAATTTGTTTCAGTACTGAAATACCCCTTGAATTCCCCTTCAATGTAGGGAAAGAGGGTATAGATCATATCAGTGTGTGCCCGGATTTACCTGAGGGTCAGCGTACACAGATCTTGGCAGTTTTGTCCAAATATCTTGATGTGTTAATGGACAGACAGGCTATACTGGGTTAATTCAACACAAGATAAAGTTAAACACCTCAGAGATGATCAGGATTAAAGGATATCCAATACCCTCTAATGCGTGGGAAACGATCAATGAAGAAGTTGGGAAAATGTTAGATCAAGGAGTGATTGAACCTTCCAGTTCCCCGTATTCATCCCCCAATGTATTAGTCAGAAATGAAAACGGAATGAAACGTTTTTGAATTGCGTTTTTGCATTTTTGAAATAAAATCAATGTTTTTGACAAAGAACCGATGCCAGACATGGAGGTCTTATTCTCAAAACTACCAGGGCACAAATACATTCTGAAATTGGGTCTTACCAAAAGATATTGTCAGGTACCAATAGTTGAAAATGCCCGCGTGTCAACTGCATTCGTGACTCCCAAAGGTCTATATCCGTTTAATGTCATGCCTTTCGGTTTAGGCAATGCCAGTGCATTGTGTGTTTGTCTTGTGCATAAACTGTTGAATGGTATGGAAAACATTGACAACTTCAAAGATGATATCTTTGTCTATATGTATATTTGGCAAGAGCATGTTAGTGTATTAGTTGATCTGGTTGATAGACTCTGCATGGCTAAGCTCACAGCTAGATCCGCCAAATGTAGCATAGCCTATTCTAACCTGGAATGCTTGAGTCATCTTGTAAGTGGTTTAGGTCAGTTGAAACCTCACCCAGACAAAATAGAAGCAATCAGTGATGCCCCCAGACCAGAGACCAAGAAACAAGTAAGATCTTTCCTAGGTTTGACTGGGTTTTACTGGAAACTTGTTCCCAATTTTGCAGCTATTGCAAGCCCATTAACAGACTTGACTAGGAAAGGGCAACCGAATAAAGTTCACTGGGATGTGTGCCAGGACAAAGTGTTTACCTTTTAAACAGGAAACTGATAAGTGTGCCAATCCTAAAGTTGCCAGAATTGCATAAAACTTTTGTCCTGAGGACTGATGCATCCAATATAGGACTAGAGGCTGTTTTACTACAGGAGCAAGATGGAATGAAATTGACCATTGTCTATGCATGCAGGAAATTGCTCCCTCAGGAGCAAAAACTACTCCATGATTGGAAACGAATGCTTAGTCTTAGTATGGGGGATAGGAAATTCCATACATACCTTTCCAGGAGGAAATTTATCCTACAAAAAGACCATCATCTGCACTTATACTTGAACAAAGCAAAGGTCACAAATGCAAGATTGACATGTTGGTCATTGTCTCTGCAGCCATATTGTTTCTGAATCGAGGCGATTCGAGGATCATATAATGTGGGTGCTGATTTTCTTAAGTAGAGTGTAATTAGCAGATCATTTTCTTTCATTATTTGAAATTGGATGTTTCAATAAATATTTTTATTCACATTTCACAATTTTCTAAGTGTTCACTCTTTTATTAATGGGGGGTATTGTCATGGAATTGTATATATGTGTCGTTTATTTATTATTTGGATTAAATGCATGTACTCTGGGTTTTGTTTCTGTGTACAGCGTTATCCAAGGGTGGTTTATGTATGTAATATATTATTTTGGAATGGTGATTTTGTTTCATCCCTTGCTGCATGAGCAAAGAGCTTACGATGGGAAAAACAATATACCTTGAGCATGCAGGCATTGTATGAATACACTGGCTGTGTATAAATTATCTCATTGTAAAACTAAACATCACATTGCATGAGAGTTATCAGTAAACAGCCAACTTCATGACGCGTGATCTCCAGCTGTAGCAGTATGCGAGTTACATATTATTTTCGTATTTGTATTATAGGATATAATTGTTTCACTATCACATTTATCTTGTATTTTAGGTCTTGTCATATAATGCAATGTCTGTTTCCTAGTTTACCTGTATGTAACTTAACAGAATGATTATATTTGCAAATAATGTATTTCTTAAGGAAGAGAAGGTGTTACGTTAAGTACTATAAGATTCTTGTAAGACACCGGCTCACTTCTGAACCCGATTATCACCTTGTATTGTATTAATGATAATGTAATTTGTATTAAATCATCAACTCAAGTTTACAATACATAACATCACTACGTGCTGATATACATGACCGTGTCATCTGTAGCACACAGATTTGGATATTATATTTTCAGCTGACTGATTGGTGATTGATTGATTGATGGCCAGTAAATGGTGACTGGTGAATGCTCAGTGTAGTGCTGAAGGAGTGAAGGAGGGACAGAATGATAGCTATCAGTTTATGCACTGTATTGTAGGTGTTATTTAGTCATGGTGCTAATTTGGGTTGTGTTATACCCAGTGTGCTACTGTCTGGGGCAATGTTGGTCTGGAAGTTGATAAAGGTCATCACGTGGTGAGGAACCAAGGCTTCTGGACCAATGGGTTTATAGAGAACGAGATTTTACAGATCTTTAGACAGACCAGGAGGGGCAGACCTTCATGGTGGCTCCTCAACCATTCGACAGAGCGTTGGGGCTGAGAAGACTTTCAGATTTGTATTGGATTCCGCAAGATATATGTCCCAATGTTTCATAGCATATTTCACTATTTGAGTGAAACTCGTCATATTTCACTATTTGAGTGAAACTCGTCATATTTCACTACTTGAGTGAAATTCGTCATATTTCACTATTTGAGTGAATCTCGTCATATTTCACTATTTGAGTGCAAACTCGTCATATTTCATAATATGAGTGAACTATATCATTTATTACTATTTGTGTGGAAATTGTCAATGTTTACATGAATTATTTTTTTCCATTGTTTGTGAGGAATCATTTTGAATTGTTAATCATTTTATCTTTTTACTATTTAAGGTGCTTATTTTGTTAAATATCCAATTTTGTTGGTGCATGAATCAAAGTCTTTAATGAATCATTCATAAATAAACATTGTTTTTTGTATCATCATTAGTATTCTTCGTTATAATCCACCCCCAACCCAGATATCTTGTTACAGAAGAAGCAGAATTAATATATACTTCAAAGTCTTGTAAAGCCAAAATTAAAGCCAAATACTATCTTTGTAATGTAGACGTGGCTGTCAAGTCAGTCGTGCACCTTCTGCTAGCTCCCTGTATAGCAGGTCCTTGGGAATGCGGCCTGGAGCCATTCTCTTGACGTAGATGAGCCAGCAAAGGCGCCTCTCACTGAAAATGGAGAACATGTTGTTCGTGTTGGCACATTCCAGAACCTCTGTCTTGGGTACTTTGTCCTGCCACTGGATGTGCAGAATGCGCTGGAGGCATCTCAGGTGGAAGCTGTTGAGTTTCCTTTCATGTCGCACAGAGGTGGTCCATGTCTTGCTGCTGTAGAGGAGTGTGCTGAGCATGCAGGCCTGGTAGATGCACAGTCTGGTCTTCTCATTGAGGCTGGAGTTGTTCCAGACCCTCTGGTTCAGTCTGGCTATCACTGCTGTTGCCATGGCAATCCTGTCATTCACCTCAGAATCAATGGAGAGTGAGCTGGAGATTGTGGACCCGAGGTATGTGAAGTTCTCAAAAACTTACAAGTTGTACCCAATGATGGTGAAGGAGGGAGGGGAGTCTGTGTCCTGCACCATGAAGTTCGTTTTCTTCAAACTGATGGTCAGTCCAAACTCCTTACAGGCTTGGGAAAGGCTGCATACCAGCTGCTGCAGTTCATCTTACGTGAATGATGTACTACAAAGATGTCTACAAGAAGGACATGAAGACGGCCAACATCAATGTCAATGACTGGGAGAGCTATGCTAATGACCATTCCACCTGGCACCTAGCTGTCATACAGGGCTTTCAAAAAGCCAAGGAAGACAGGAAGATAAAGCACACTGTAAAGAGAGCCAGGAAGAAGACAAAACAACAACTTACTCTGGAGATACAAAATTGTCTCCCATAGGTGGACAGCTGCCAAGAGAAGAGAGAACTCTTTCTCTGTAGTGAATAAGTTCACTGGTGGTTATTTACTTTTTTAGAGAACTAGCATAATGGATGATCCACACCAATTTTATTTTCCTAACTTAATATGCCACCAACACCTACATCACTCGCACCTACATCACTCGCATCAACAGACATGTTAAAGGGTTGATTGACATCTAGAGCTACAAAACTGGTTCACTTTTAAGTATGGCCTTTAATTTATTGAATGCCTCCTGACATTTGTCAGATATATAAAACATGATTTTCTTACTTAATAAATTGGTCAAAGGCTCAGCAATTATGAAAATATTTGAGCAAAACTTCCAATAATATCAAGCTATACCAAAAAGTCACAACAGTTGCTTTTTACTGATAGCCACAGGGAATTCAGAGATAGCTTTAACCTTAGCTACTACAGGTTTAACTTGTCCATGTCCCACAATATGTCCTAAAAATGAAACACAAGCTTCTACTTGTCAAACTTGCCAAGCGAATGAAAAATTTCTGGGTAGTTTCCAGGTGATCCTTTAAGGAAATGCTGTAAATAATGAGGTCACTGATGAATGCATCACATTCATCTATACTAGATGTTGTCATGTTATTAACTGCTGAAATGTAGAGGGAGAATTTTTCATACCAAATGCCATCACTTTGTTACTGGTATGTGTCCCTCTGGAGTTGCAAAGGCTGAAATTTCTTTTGCTCTACCTGTAAGTGGACATATTTTGCCTTTCCAGTTCTGTCAATACAGTCATCAATTTTGCGTACCAGAAATGAGTCCGTTTTGGTGACAATGTTCACTTTTCTGTAGTCAATACAGATACAAAGAGTATTATCTGGTTTTGGCATGATAATACCTGGTGACCTCCAAATACTTGTGCATCCTTCAATAAAGTCATTCTTTAACAAATATTTAACTCCCTTCAAACATTCCTGCTTTAAAGGATTCATCCAATAATGGTGCTGTTTTACAGGTTAAGAATCTAAAATTTCAAAATCATGGAGATTTTGTTTGTTTGAGTTGGAACATCTGGGATCAAGTGCTCATATTCACATTTTAGCTGTTTCAACTCATTCGTTTCCTGCAGCTGTAGATGTGAAAGCGTATTGTCCAGATTCTTTAATATTTCAACACATTTCAGTTGTACATCATCATTTAAATTGTCATTATATGGGACAGAAAGAACTAAATTTATTTAAAGATTTACAGATTTAATGTACCAGCACAAATCCTTGTGGCAGTTCCATATCTGCTAGAATGACTTGCAGTTCATCTTGTGTTGGCCCATCAAGTGATGATGGCCCCAATCAGTAACAAGTTGGTTATCTTGGAGTATCAATGCATTCCAAATATGGTTAATACATCTATGGACCATACCGGGTCAGTGGCACGAAATTGTTGCCATCTTCCAACTCTCCAGGTTCATACAAATACCAACAAGCTTGTCTCCAACCAGTTGTAATGGTGTGGGCTGCGAAATCATTTTCTGAGAAACCATAATGGTCTTTTTTGCAATCTTGTTGGTTTTGATTCCATTGTGCATGTGACTTCATTGTTCAGGGCTGGCTTGATGAATTTACCTCGGGTTATTCATACCTGAAACCGTTCTGCCTTCATCAGCAATTCTTGTGTGTATTGATGGCTGAATACTAATCATTCTACAAGAATGAGATTAAATCATTTCACAACAGCTCAGTCACAATACACACTGAAATGCCTGATACTTATTTGTACATGGTGTTTGGTCAGTAACACAGTCACAAAGAAACAACATATATGTCTGATGAGCCTTTCTTGGTACTGGCAAATACATTTGCTACAGTTCTTTTTGGGCCAACCATGTTCTAACAATTCCATGAGTGACCCTGGCTGCACTGGCCATCTCTTCCACAGTCACTTCACTTCCTCAGTACCGATGCGGACTGGAGTATATTTTGGACAATGTGTGGCTCTTTGTGTCCACAGTTTTGTTTATACTCATATTTATTTTTTCAATGATTGGACTTTTGTCCTCCACCCGATGAAATCATGGCTTTTATGCCTCCTTTGACAACCCATCGTGCAATTCGTTCTCCCAGCATTGGATTAATCGCATTCAAGTCGTTAATCAGATCCATTCGATGCATTATATGGTGATACTGGTAACATGCAGCAGTAATGCAATTGGTAGGTGCTTCACCAGATCTTGGTTGGTTATTGTGAGGATCAAATTGCAGATCTAGGCCCAGAGTAATTGTAGCCAGAGTGATCTGGTAATTTTATTAATATAGTCTCAATATCGACATGAGTGACTTTATTATAACCCTTGTCTGACACAGACATAATCTTTTTGGCTCCACATCAAATGCATGTTCCCATAACCACTGGCTGTCCATGACATTTTCTAACTCAAGCTGGATTTCTGGGACATGTTTTGGCACAACATCACACACAATATGGTTGGAAACAACCACTAGATGTGGTGTGTTGACAACTATTTGTGGGACGGGTGCAGATTACTTTAAACTTGTACAGTTTCCTCATAACTGATTTGACTGATGGGTCATGCAAGGACCGTATGGGCTTGGACATGAACAAGTCTCACATGGATACATCATCAATATATAAATATTGACATTCCTGGAATGGTTCTTAATGATATTTAGGTTCCAGGAGTAGCTGCACAGTAAGTGCTGTCAGCGTCAGAGACACAAGTAGCAGTCAGTCATTAATGGCCACTGACACAAACAAGTGACCTCTTGTGACCTCCGAAGAAAAGCTGTAAAGAACATATCTCTGCTGGGCCTGCCCTTGGGATGCTTGCTCAGATGTAGTATAACTATCATCAACTGAGTCACAGACTAGATTTACGGAAATCATAGATATATTGACAATGCCTGGTGATACATGATGACCACTGCCCACTGGATTGTTCTTATGTCGGAGAATATATGTAAGACCTCTTATTTTACCCCATGCCATAGAGATTTTTGTAAAATATTCATCAATTAAGTAACTGAGACCCTTCTGCATTTTATCAATGTTGAACCAGGGCAGTTTAAATGCATTCAGTTAGTCTTCTGTGACCTTAAAATGATCAAAAAATAACTATATGTTATGCCGCTTGCGCTCCTAATGTTAATTACTTTTTCTATCATAATTTTTTGAAGGAGTATTTTTATGCTCTTGAGATATTTTCCTGGTATCCATTATTTTAGGAGAAACTACAATCATTTCACTTACTGTCCATGTTTTGTTATCATAATTCCATGACAGGCAACTGATGCCACCATAGTCAACCTCTCCAAGGACATCTAAGTTAGCCATTCTTAGCACACTTCCTACATCACTGTCTGTCAGAATATACCATTGCCAGTTGTATCTATCCTCCGGGATTTTTATGAATGCTTGTTTGTCTGTCAAATAATCAGATCGTACTGGTTGTGGTGGTCCAACCTAAATTGGAACTACCAACAGCTATCCCGACACTGATCTGATCAACGATTTATATAAGTAAACAGCATAATCAGGGGTTGATATTTCAATGGCGGCACTCAGTGTTGGCTCATGTACTTTGATAGCGATGTTTGAGTCTTTTCTTGTTATATATTTGATTCTACATTGATGTTCATCATTGATTTCTTCAATTTGATATGATCCAGGATGGTCTGTCTGCAGCCATCAAGCTTGGTTTCATCTGCAAATGCCAGTGAATTGTTACTGTCTAATCCACCAAAAGATTTTTCTCTGATGATTGGCCAATTGTAATAAAGTCGTAATTGTGCAATCTGAAGTGACTAACCAACAGGTGCTGTAATCAGAGTTGGAAAACCAATATCGAATTCCAGCTGCATTGCTGTCACTGATATCATTGTGGTCGGCAGCAGTATTATGTTAGTGATGATCTGTTCCAGTCATGTGGTTATTTCTATGGTCACATGGCAGATTCTAAATGTGGAATTGGCAACATCGGAAACATTGTCGGCAGCAGTATTATGTTAGTGATGATCTGTTCCAGTCATGTGGTTATTTCTATGGTCACATGGCAGATTCTAAATGTGGAATTGGCAACATCGGAAACATTGTTGCCTGCATTGGTATGTTTACGTTCTTGTGACACTGATAATAAATAATCCTAATTGCAGAAAATTCTTTATCCGATATCGCACTGTCATACAACGTTAGCTGACAGCATCAATGATATTTGTATCCATGCATACGTTGCTGTGTATGTTATTTCTGTGTGCTCATGTAATTTTGAAGTGGCATATGTTGATAGTTTTTCTGCGATAATATTGAGGATACCAGCAACACCACCAAGAATAATGACACCGATTCCAACCATTGGTGGTATCATGCGCATCACTAATAACATGACAATGAACGTCACTGTTCCAAGGACAAGCAAGGAGACCACGTATACAACAATGTCAATGATGATGATCTGCCTGCGATATTTTTTTTTGTTTTATTATGTGCTCGCTGATGATTTCTTTCAGTGATGCCTTCCACGCACGTTTGATTATACCGAGAGGACTGTGTGGGATTCATTATGTTATATAATAACTTACAAACTGAGGTGTTTTCGCGACAAATTCCTGACCCCACCAATACCTCACTGCAGCTAGGATTTTGTCTTCTGGATCCAGTATGAAAGTTTCCTGAGCATGTTGCTTTAACACATCTGATAAGGTTTCCCGAAAATCTATTGGTGGAATGATGCCACAGATATGTTGTAAATATCCTAACTTTTGCAGCACTAAACATAGATAGCCTTACACCCCAGTGACCTCAGTGATATGTTTGATGAAGCTGTTTTGTTGTGACCATGCTGCTGATGCAGATGCTACAATGTGTACCACCTTGATGAATGGTGTCGTATGAGCTACACCAGCACCAATCTTGTATCGCCAGCTTTAGCAACATGTTTAAAGCTCTCTCATATAGTAGTTCCAATTGATATGCTTCACCATCAGTAAATACCACGATGCTATCATTGGTTGCACCTGAAACTCACAGAATAATCTTGACCCATTTAATATTGTTCATCTTTAGCTGCACATGTTGATCATGAAAAACAACAACCTCATCCAGATCAACCCCAGCGAGATGCAAAAGTTCATCTCAAGACAGATTAAGTCACATTATGCCTTGATTTTAGCAGAACATTCATAAATATCTACAATTATAAACTATTAACCTGTTTCAAATGATGCTTGGTATATCTGGGCATGACTTTATGTGGCAGAGCTGATGACCTTGACATGGCGTTAAGTACAAGTACTGCTGGACCACATAATGGTGGATCCGTTATTGTCGGTGCTGTTGTATGTGTTGGTAATGTTGATGACCAGATGTCACCAGGTAATAATAATAATAATAATAATGCTTTATTTATAGAGGGTGACTCATTAGTCAAGGACTATTCTCCCTTGAGGCCCTCTTAAGGAGAGCATAACAATGCACATTATATGAAGATGGCAATAATTACTGTTTATTTTAACATGTTTAGTGTTAAAATACTAAATTCCATTATCTGTTAGAAACACATACATGCTCATGATAAGCCACAATATTTTAAAACTTCTCTTGGTGGCACCAATCCATGTCAATCAAAATAAACAACACCATACGGATCTTGCTACCCAATGAGTAGTTGGACAAGAAAGTCCTTTGAGATTAATGCTGCCAGTTTCAACACGGTTTGATTTTTCTGGTAACTGCTCACACACGAAAACACCTCTTTTATATTTAATTGCCGAACGGCATAACAAAATCAAATAAATCAAAATTGGACAGGGGCAGTCTCAGACTTTGACTGTACCATGTTACTGGTTATCTTAGACCTCATCCCTTTTGTTTTGAGGTCTTTAATCATTGTCCAATTGCTTTTTTGAGGGCCATGCCGGCAGCTGTTCCAGTGGCACTAAGGGCAGCTGCCTTTGCAACAGATGGAGCTCCAGTGGCAATCAGCAATGGTATCACACTAAAAGTGGAAATATACCGCCAGTCTTGTCTGTATCACTGATCGCATTCACAGAAAGATCAAGCTGAATGCCAGTTTTTTATTTCTTGGCATCATTGTAATGTTTTAGCTGACATTCGATCAAGGATAATTTATTTGGGCTTTGCAACACTGTTTATTTCAGAGACATTATTGCCTCAGAATTCTTCTCTGATGCTGATTGCAACATTTTAATCTGACCGGGAGTCAGAGTAACCTTGATGTGTGTGTGATTTTGATTTTTAACATAGCTTTAACACTTTTTCAGTCATATCATTATGATGTCTCCAGTGTGGCAGTTCATAGTGATGTATAGCAATGGGGCATCATGCCACAGACATCTAGCATGATGTCCCACCCAGTCACATTATTCTGACACCAGGCCGATATGTCCTAGCTTCTTAATGCTGAACATCTAGCGAGACAGCTGTTAGTACCATTTTTATAAGTCCTTGGTATGACTTAGCTGGGGTCCCACATGCTCTAACCACTAAGTCACCAGAACAGTCAACGGTGACGTGATGATATGACATTATAACATGTTTTGAAAACACGTTTTCAATGGGTGAATACATAACCTTCAAGCAACATTGTTTTGTCTGACAGCATGACAGTGATTGCTCTGTAGCCACCAGCTAACACAGAACCAACAGTAGTTCACAGGTGTATGGCAATGAAAGATTGTCTGAAGAAATCGAGGTGTTCTAACAAAAAGTAATATTTTAGATGCAAACCAGAGTTGACATTCATCAGACAATGATATGCCTGTGCAACAATGTGTTGGTTGAAATTCAGTATTATGTCTAAGGATCATTCTTGATGTGCATTTATCTTCAGCGAAATTGTAGACACCACCAATTGATCATGAGTTTCTTCCTTAATATGAGGTGATCAGACTGGTACTTTTTCTGACAAAAACTAATACCCCTTATGAAAATAGAACAGGAATGACTTAAAATGCTCAGATACTTAATAAATTCTCTATTTAGTGTTATAGATAAATACAACAACACTAATTTTTTATTTGCAAATGCAAATGTATCAGTAGTTTCTGCAATTACTGACAGTATACATATCACAATGGTTTGTAACTTGTGCAGTACTTTATGCAAATATTACTGTACACATTATCAAAATGTAGAAAATTAGTACTATATATAGACTTGTGAACAAGATCATTATATGGAAACTTCCAAAGCATGATTGACATATTGGTCGCATTTTAAAAAAATTATTAATGGCTGGGAGGTACCTGCAATGCATTGAAAAAAGACGAAATATTGTTGAATGAGTAATTGTAAACTTGTAAAACTTAACCCTGGTGTACTTGCCTGGGCACCTTCCGAGCCCAAATATGGTTATTCATTTTATAGCACCCGGGGTTCACTTTGGTGTGTGTGTGCTTGATTACAAAATTGAATTTCAGCCTGGACAGCCCTCTGAAACTCTAAAAGTTTGTTCTAAACTTTTGTTTCGCACTAAATGTTTTGTCAGGGGGTGTGTTCACACTTAACTGAAAAAAAAAAAAAAAACTATAACAATTGTCCAAGAAAGTCATTCAACAGTTATTCAACATCTATCAACCTGGTGGCAGTCGTTTCCTTTTGCTAGGATATAATAAACCAGCATTGCCACAGGCAAAATCAACAATCATACAAGCATCGGATTGGCCTTTACATAATAAATGAGTCAATGTTGCATGGCTAAAAACAGCACTTTTTCATATCAGATTATGAAAATGGAGCTTATTTTGTGTGTGGGCAGGGGGTAACCCCAAAAGTGGATGCCATTGTATGGTCAGTCAACACCCTCCTGCTGTTCCTATGTTTGATTTGTGCTCATACAAGTGACAGCATCGTTTTTACCACCAAAGTGACCATAGCGTCTTGTGATCCTAGTTTTGTTCTTTTGTAATATATGAGCATTTGTAGAAGTTAATCCAGGAAATTAAATAAAATTAATGATACTACAGCATATCCAGCTTTGTGTTTGTTCTCCTTATTATTATCATTATCATTTAGTTGTTGCCTCACTGCTAATGCTATCACAATTATTAACATAAACTCACCTTGCACTGACAGCCTTGGTTTTAAGGAATAAACTATTATGTTAGGATCAGTGTTGTAAGCTTGGCAGTAGATTATCTCATCATGGTCTACATTACTGGCGATGAAGTTCAGACTGGATCCATTTCCTCTCTTCTGTGATCCAATGTACCAGTCTATAGTGGGATCAGGTCGACTTAATCCTGTTATGCAGGTCAGTGTTATTGGTTTCCCTGAGATAACCGTCAGTATATCTGAGACATTCAGATTATTCTGTTGCAGAACTGCCCATGTAACTCTCACTGTAAAGATATACATGAAAAAATTTAACAATATGTCTATACCCATCTATCTTTTCAATTAGTGGCATTGAAAGAAGAACTCTGGCATGAACTGATATGCCCATATGTTTGTTTTCCAGTTGTTGAAATGAAATGACAAGCATACTGCAAATATGGTATCCAAAATTTGTAGGGTTCAATCTAGGATTCAGCCTGACTGGTTTGATTCATCAATATTTTCAAAAAGGGACATGAAGTATCTGATATCGGCCACAACATTTCTCCACAACTCATTCAGTTGGTACATGAAGATTAGACTTTTGAAACTTGTGCTTAAAAATGTGAATTATTCCTCAAACATCAAAATACAGAATTTTATTTGGGTCTCAGAGAATAAATGAACCTAAATTATTTGTATTATCAAAATTGAAGATCTAACTTATGACAATTTATTTTGATTGTTCTTGAAATAATAATTTCTGACAGGTTTCAGATATTGAAATATTGGTAAAGTTGTTACACTTGTTCCTTGTTTGTGAGTAATAAATGTCACACTGTTTATAACTATTGGATACATTATCACATCTCATCTCAGTAATTCAGCTATTCAGGAGGACTCTTTCACAAACTAATGGGTGGTAGTCACACTGTAGTGGTCTGGGCACATTTACCAATTTTCTGACATAATTATATTCATTGCAGAACAAAACTCACTTCCATAACTGTATATTAATCAGCACAGGCTGCATGTCTTTCTACTGTAATGGTATAGACGTTATTAGTACCACAAGTCAAAGAATAATTCTTGTTTTGCACAATTCTGAGAAATGCATTTCATTCTTTATTGGCCTTAAGCCAGAGACATTTGGGTTTCCTTAAACAGTCATGTTAGAATATTTTGGTTTTAAGATTCTGACAGACTGTGACATTAAACTGATATGACACTGATTAGTGCACATTACAGAATCCTCTACTTATAACAAAAATTGCAGAACGTGCTAATGGATTTATTTCAAGTACATTTTGCACAATGAATTTTATTTTAAAATAATTCTTAATTCTGTGTTCCAGAATATACCGACACATTTATTTTCTTATTTCTGCTGTATTTCATGCAATATACTGTGTTAAGTATCATATGAAATTCAGTATTATTGGACTCCCTGCAGTGAAAAGTGCAATAACAAAAATTAGACACAATGTATTTTACAATAAAATCACTTCATTCTTGACTGGTGTGAAATGTTCCACTAGTTACCCCATGCATAAGCAGGGCCCAATCAGCTCAAGTGTTTATGGGGGTATACAAAATTTGAAAAGGGCCCTAACTTTCCTCAAAAGAGCACCAAAGCAAAAGTATATGTGCCTTTTTACACAAAGTGTGCATAATACCCAAGCAGCACAGAGGGTGAACAGACTCTAATTGACTTATCTGTCAAATCACAAAATAAGCCTTTCTCTGAAAATCGCAAAAACTCTAACTGACTCACTTTCCAATCACAAAAATAAGCCTTTCTGAAAATTGCAACGAAAAAAAAGATTGTGGCGGTAACTGGGGTGCTGAGACAGCACCCTCGTTACTGCTATCAATTAAAAAAAGTTATATCAAATAATGACAATAGGAGAAGCTTATACAATATGTATAGCTTGAAAGCGACTTGAAGCAATTAATAAATATCTACCACTGAGAGATGCTGTTAAGGAAAAACTACAAGCCAGACAAGAATCTCAAGCTGAATATGCAGAAGGCACAAAACAATCATTTAGACCTGTTACAAAAGCTACTGAGGGAGTTGAAAAAGTCATTAGAGAGGGTCTTCTTCAATCAGTCAAACAAACTGCTGAACAATTTTCAAAGATAGCTGCAGCTCAACCTCAAGCATTTCCTCAACTTGAAGATGAAGGTGAAGAAACAGTTGAAGGTGCTGTTGGTGAAAAACCATAAAAGGGAAAAAGAGGAGTCAATTTTAGGGAAAAATTTGCTAAAGAGGGTATACAAGAAATACAAAAACATAAATTGAAAAACAGACAGGCAAAAGCCAAGTTTACTGAGTTTGCTGCGCAAAATTATCATTGAAGAAATAAGTTTTTAAAACCCAAATACGCTTTAAAAAAGGTAGATAGTGACACATGGAATGATTGGGTGTTTAAAATAAATCAAAATGTTGATCATATAGACAAAGAAAATACTGATTATAAAAATTATTCAGAAGGAGTAAAAAGTTATAATAAAACACTAAAAGAACAAAAAGAACAAAAAAAAGAACAGAAACGAAAAGGGGAACAAAAACAAGAATAAAAACAAGAAAAGAACAAAAAAAATTTGCAGCGACGATTGATTGATTTTATTTTTAACGGCGCATCAGCACTGTTAGGCTATTTAGTGCCAAGCAAAATGTTATTTGTATAATCTTTTAAAAAATTATAAAAGGTCCTATATCGACCAGCGATATAAAAGAACAAATGGTTGAAATTAAAAATGGTAAGATGGTAACGGTGCAAAATAAAGCTTCCCGATCAACGGGAGATGTAAATGTTCTATGTTAATGAAAAAAGATGAAAAGGTATTAAAATGGGACTATATATATATATATATATATATATATATATATATATATATATATATATATATATATATATATTGCATAAAACTGCGCAAGGTGATAGCATAATAGTCAGAGTTTAGAGTAAATATTTATGGCTTTCAGGAACTCTATAATACGAGTGATGTTTATAGTATCAAAAAGTTCCTTCATGTCATGCACAATGTAATAACTATCGCGCGTAGGTTGCAGGTCAAAGCACTCTATCATAAAGTGCTTGACAGTGAATGGTTCATTACAAGAAACGCACACTGGTGGGTCTTCGCCTTTTAGTATGTGGGAGTGGGTGATATGAGTATGACCAATTTGCATTCTTGCAATGACTATCTCCTCCCTACGAATGGTTCTGTAGGAAGGAGTCCATTCTCCTAGAGTTGGCTTGATTGCATGAAGTTTGTTATTTACAGCATCATTCCATGATGCCTGCCACTTCTGACATAAGAACTTTCTGATACAAGGTTTAAAATCAGTATACGGTATTCTAAAATCAGATGGTTCTAAAGTAAGGGCCATTTTAGCAGCGCGATCAGCTTTTTCGTTACTTTAATACCAATATGGCTAGGTAACCAGCAATATATTATCTCGTGGGAGACACTCATCTCGGTATTTTTGACGAGTATGTTTTTCAATAATGGATTCTCCAGTTTTCTATTGTGTAGTGACTGAAGTACTGATAGTGAGTCAGAGAAGATAATACTTTTTAAAATACGTTTGCTTGTTATATGTTGCAGAGCAAGGTCTATTGCTCTGATTTCGGCTGAAAAAATTGATGTTCCATTTGGTAAGCGAACTTGTGTTGTGTGATTTCTACAAACGAAGGCTGCAGCAGCCTTTTCCTCATCCTTTGATCCATCGGTATAAATTCTTGTGTAGTTTTTAAATTCGGTGAGGAGTTCTTGATACCAGTTCTGGAAGACGGAAGGGTTTGTCTCAGATTTTTTTCCATCGTGTAGCGAAAAAAGTACTTTGGTTGTTTAAGTTGCCAGGGTGGTGTTTCGGAGATGGACGTTTTATGAATTGTAGAAAGATCAATTTATGTACTGTCAAGGCTGGATTATATTCTAATGCCAAAGGAAGGTATGGCGTTTGGTTTATTTTCGTATAAGGTTTTGTATTTGGGTTGAAAGACAGCCGAAAAAGCAGGATTCAGAGGATTTGATTTTAATTTGAGAGCATACTGTGTGGAAAGCATTTCTCTATGATGCGATAACAGTGGTTCATTCGCTTCAGCTAGTAGGCTTCCACACGGGGATGTTTTAAATGCTCCCATAGCCAGTCTTATTCCCTGATGATGAATTGGGTCAAGCATTTTCAAATATGATTTTCTGGCTGAACCATACACAATGCAACCATAGTCCAGTTTGGACCATATAAACGTTCTATACAAACTGAGTATGACTTTTCTATCAGCACCCCAGTCAGTGTGCGCTACTACTTTAAGTAGGTCAGGTGTTTTTAAGCATTTAGCTTTCAAGTTCTTTAGGTGTGGAATAAAAGTCAGTTTTCTGTCAAAGATAATACCTATAAATTTTGTTTCCTCAACAACTGGAATAGGTGTTCCATCCAGCGTGAGGTGAGGTTCTTCGTGGTGTCGTCGTAACTGACAGAAATGCATGCATACCGTTTTTTATTTTGAGAATTTGAAGCCGTTCGCACTAGCCCAATTTTGAATCTTGTTTATATTTTGCTGTAGTTGTCTTTCAATTGTATGCATGTGCTATGATCGATAACATATGAGAAAATCATCAACATATAGTGAGCAATCCACACCAGGAGTCAAACACTTGGTGATGTTATTAATTTTGTCACAGATAAAATACTGCCCTGGGGCACACCCATCTCTTGCTCGTGCAAATCTGAGAGAGTAGAGCCCACTCGTACCTTGAATTCTCTGTCGGAGAGGAAGTTGGATATGAAAGAGGGCAGACGGCCTTTTAGACCTAGATCGTGCAGGTCTTTTAGTATCCCGTACTTCCATGTTGTGTCATAGGCCTTTTCTAAATCAAAGAAAACTGCTACTAAATGTTCTTTCTTGATAAATGCATCGCAAATGAATGTTTCTAGTCTAACCAGATGATCGTTGGTGCTCCGTCCATAACGAAAGCCACTTTGGAAAGGAGATATTAAATTGTTAGTTTCCAGGTACCATACAAGCCGAGAATTGATCATTCGTTCCATTGTTTTGCACACGCAGCTTGTGAGTGCAATAGGTCGATAGTTGGTAGGATCTTCGCTATCTTTACCGGGTTTGGGAACTGGTATTACTGTTGCTTCTTTCCATATCTTAGGTAGATTACCAGTAATCCATAAATCATTGAAGAGTTTCAAAAGATGTTAAAAATGATTCTGGAAGATGTTTTAAAAACTGGTAATGTATTTCGTCAGGCCCAGCGTAAGTATCATGGGCCTTGTCTAAAGCCTCCGTAAGTTCTGATAGTGAAAACAGTTGGTTGTAACTTTCCAAGTTGTTGGATGTGAATTTTAAACGTGACTTTTCTTTTCGAGTTTTCAATTTTTGGAAGGCTTCGGAATAATTAGATGATGAGGAATTTTTAGAGAATGTATCAGCAAGAACATTTACTATGTCACGTTTTGAGCTAAAATTGTTATTGTTCAGTTTCAGATGTCGGAAAGAATTGTGTTTTCTCTTTCCGTTTATTTTGCAGATCGTGTCCCAAACTTTCTTCTTTCTTAATTGAGGAACGAGAGTTTAAAGAGGAAACATATTTCTTCCATGATACTCGTTTACTCTCTTTGTGCGGCGAGCTTTGGCCCGGAGAATACGATATTTACTTAAATTCTCGGGCGTCGGATGATTGTTAAATATTTTCAAGGCTTCTCGGCGTTGCCGTATGGCTTTCTTACATTCCTTAGTGAGCCAGGGTTTTAGGGTTCTTTTACAGTTTGTTGAGGACTTGGGGATAGATTCTTCTGCAATGTCGGTTAAAATAGATGTAAAATGCTGAATGGGATCATTAACATTGAAAACTGTATCCTCATTCAGCCTAGTTTTACAGAATGTTTCAAACTTGGCCCAGTCGAATTCTTTAAATTCCATTGTGGAATTACTTCATCAATTGTAGAGTTAAGATTTACAAGGGAGATTGGGAAGTGATCGCTGCTGTGAAGGTCATCAGCAACCTTCCATTCATAGTCCAAAAGCAGCGAAGGAGAACAAATTGTCAAATCGATGCATGTGTATGTACCCGTGCCTGGGTGTAAATATGTCGGTGTTTTGGTGTTATATAGACACAAATCGTGTCTAGAAATAAAGTCTTCAACTTTGTGACCTCTGTCACTTATATGATTTGATTCCCATAAAATGTTATGGGCATTACAATTACCAAGTAAAATAATGGGTGCGGGAAGCTGTTGAACAAGATTGTCGAGTTTGTTTGGTACTAGGTTAGCGTTTGGTGGTAAGTAAATAGTGCAAAATGTAATCGCTCAATGTAGAGTGACGCTTACAGCAATGGCTTGTAAATTGGTGTTTAAATGGATGAAGCTATGAGGGGCTCTGTTGTTCACAATAACAGAGACTCCTCCTGACGCCCTGTCAACATTTTGAGAGTAGTTGTTAAACAGGGAGTATTTTTTAAGTGTGATGTTATCTGTATTTTTCAAAAATGTTTCCTGAAGACATAGTACTGCAGGATCATGTTCATTTAAAAGCAGAAGAATATCATGGTAGTTGGCTTTAAGTCCTCTACAGTTCAATTGTAAAATGGTGTTCTTCATTACAACTTTATATTGAAGATTCTGGAGCTAGGTTAGACCTTTCGCGGAGGCAATCAGTTTGGTTATTTATCTGGAGGAAGTACGGGGGGTGTTTTTTTGTTGTTAGGCCTGGAGCTACCTTGAGGACATAGAGCAGATTCTTCTGCATCCATGTCCTCTAAGTCTCCAAACCTGTTATAGAGTTTGATGGAGTCATCTGACCCCTTTTGTTGTCTGTTTCCGTGAGACTTGTTTTGACTTTTCGGTGATTTCGGTGGTTGGGTATTGAATGTAGTTTGTGTAGATGCCGTGTTTTTCTGTGCTTGGTAATGAGGGATGTTTGAGCTTGGTGTTGAATCGGGTGTTTCTGTTTGTGTTTGAGCGTCCTTCATTGTTTTAGGATTGTTCTTCACTACGGTAGAGAAGGATGGGCCAGGATGGGCTATTTTGGCCTAAACGATTTTTCTGGCTTCTGGATAGGGTATGTTGGACGTATATTTTACCCTTTGTATTTCCTTCTCCATTTTCCAGGTATCACAATCCTTGGAACTGGCGTGGTGCTCTTTTCCACAGCTGACACAATGAAGGGTTGCTTTACAATCAGATTAATGATGAGAATTATCCCCGCATCAGCCACATATTTGGTTTTTTGAGCATGGATCTTCGTGATGGCCATATTTTTGACATTTATAGCATCGAAGGGGGTTTGGAATGTATATCTCAACCTTCACTTGCAAGAAGCCAACTCTGGCCACTTTGGGTACAGTTGGCTTGTTGAAGGTGAGTACAATGGTGTTGGTGTCCTGCAGGTTATTATTACGTTTGATACGTATTTGACGGACTGAAGTGACACCTTCACTTTTCATTCTTTCAATGATATCTGCGTCAGTGACTCCAGCCGCGACAATGAATCACGCCTTTGGACGTATTGTGTGGTGTGAGTGAATGAGGTCACTGGAATATCAAAGAAAGGTTTAAGTTTCTTGATATTGTCTGACTGACCTCGTCGCTCACACTCGCGTACCAATCAATCCTGTTATAGTTTTCTCTATCACAAATGGAGAGAGTGAAGCAAGGGATTTTGTGGCATCTTTAGACTGTATCACCATGAAGTGTGGAAACGTGTCCACACTACATGGTTCGTTATCCGAGTCAGATAGAGTTTTGGATCGTTTATTTTGATAGTTTTGTTATGTTTCCATCTTGGCTTAATTACAATTCAGCACCCGTGCTCCCCACCCACCAAGGAGCCCAACATGGGGACACTTTTCAAGTGCCAGGGATACACAGGTGCCATACTCAGTTGATAAAATTACCTTTGATTGACCCTGAAGTCCAAAGGCTCTTCCTGGTGGTGCTAGAGCAACTGCAGTCATACTTAGCAACAAAGCAATGTTACTTGAAGGTGTTGGTGGTCGAATGAAAGCCATTGATGCACCAGTAGAAAACATGTAACTAGTGATGATTTAAAAATACGAGTATTATCATAAAATGTCATCAAATCATCATGTTAGTGTCAGTCTATCTTCTGGTCAGAATAAAAAACCGCAATCCGCATCAGTGAAAAATTCCAGAACCACAATAACACTAAAGCACAAGCAGATCACAGGCGATGAAAACAAGTTATCATTGACAAAACGCCAACTTAAACATATTAGTAAAGTCAACAATCTACAACTGGAATACGACTTGAGCTATCCGCCGGTCCATAAAGAACACTGCTAAGACAGGTGACATATTTCCACTCCTAGTGGCAATACTAGCGCTGATAGCCGCTGTAGCTCCAGCCATTGCAAAAGCAGCTGCGTTAGGTGCTGTTGGACCCGCTGCTGGAATGGCATTAAAAAAGCAATGGGACAGGGCTTAAGACTTCCAGGAACTCATCGACAAAAGAGTCTAAGACTTCCAGGAACACTTCATTAAAAACCAGCAGTTTTACACCGATGTCAAATTTTGATTTACTTGATGCTGCTAAAAAAGTAAAAATAAAAAATCTTTAGATCTATTCTTATACGCGATTAGTTACCGCAACGACCAAACAGCACCGAGACAGGTATTATTAATCTCGATAACAGCAATGGACCTGGAACAAACTGGGTAGCATACACAATTGGTCCTCATGGAATTGTTTATTTTGACTCATACGAATCAGCTCCACCACAATCAGCTCCATCACAGGAATTTTATCAACTATGTCACACCACTTCACATAAAAACCTGGTACTCAGCCAATATGCAGCCGTGAAGCACTTGGTGTACTCGATGCTATAACAGTGACGCCATCATTACCACCTCACAAAGTCATATCTAATTACACAAGTCAACAGTTTGAGAAATCATTGATTTAGATCAAGAACGAAGAAAATAATGGTAGATATTTATGGAAGATCCTGCGACGATTCTACTAAGAGTTAAAAAAATTGACGAAATAGATCTGTCAAATTATGTGACTAAAGATGAACTCGCTGATATTATGAACCTGGCTGGAGTTAAGCAAGATTAAGTTGTTTTTCAGGATAAATACAAAATTTTAAAAACGAGTAATATCAAATGGAATGATACAGTTCATAGAGTTCTCGGTGCTACTATGGATAACATCCCTGTGTTTACCAGTGACGGTAAGATCCAAAATTAAACTATATCCATATCGCAAATCAGAAATGAAATTGCAAGAAGCGTTGCTGATCGTTTGTAGAATACTGGTGACACAATGACAGTAGAAATAAAATAGCTGTGCTAAGAGATCCAACATCTGACGAAGATGCGGCAACAAAAAAATATGCAGATAATGTAGATGGTAAATTATCCACACTGCAAGATGAGTACGACGGTCATGTAAGTGTGTTTACTAATCTCCATAGAAACATTCAGAGACATAATGAAACCGCAGAGGAATTCTTTGGCATCCCATTGACTGCTGATATGAAACTCTCTAATATCAAGACGAGCATTGATACAATTAAGAAAACACTAGAAGACATCATAAGTGGGATTCCTGAGGTCAATAACAAAATTAATCTGATTAAAATTCCTCACAAACAGATCACCAATATAGTATACACAGTGTCATCAAGATTATCAACATGGTCACAGCAAAATAATACTATCAAACATACCATGGAAGTCACTGGTGTATATAGGTAGTCTGTGTTCAGCGCTGCAAAATTTAGTATATACACTACATATCCTTGGCGTCATTCAACCGATACATTTTCTGGAGTTGATTCTATTATGTGGAATGTGCTTCCCCAATGTTGGTCATTATAGTTAACTTAAATTTTTAATCGCAAGCAGCAGGGAGGGCGCCGACAACAAAACGGCGACAATTGTGTTTACGGCATTTGGAACCTTTAGGATTCGCCCCCCATTTCGGCATTTGGCTATAAAAAGTTGTAGGATTCGCCCTCCCTGCTGATATATGTAAAATCCTAAAAATCTATGATTTTCGACGATTTTTAATCTTAGAGTGTTGTCCCCCTTCATAAAATCAAGGGAACAAGTACATGCCTGAAAAATGCCACTGACGCGCGATACACATTTAAAAAAAAAAAAAAACTGATATTGTCCTTGATAAAATCATTGGGTGGATATTTTTTTGTACTGACAAATGGAATAAATCAGTGAAAAAAAAATACTAAATTCTGACATACTTCCATTTTCATTTCCACTAATGTGTCTAACTTTCATTACCATTGACAGTATCTGATACAATTTTCCTTTTCAAATGCGAAATTTGATTGTTTTTGGGGGGGGGTTCGTAATCACGAGACAGATCTATTCTATTCTATTTTTTCTATTGCAAGAGAGAGAGTGATGAATTCCCTCACTGAACTTTCTTTTACTGTAGCCAATGATTGAAACGTGGAATTCTGAATTCTTTTTACAAAATTGTATTCTGATGGCAATGTGTATCCACTTTTGTATTTACGTTCCTGTGAGGTTTCAAAATCAGAAATATTTTTTTTTTTGGATTTAATTCATCAGATATATTTAGGCCGTCTTTTTCTATTTTTTTAATAAAAGAAATAATATCACAGATATTTTTGTAATTCATAATACAGCATATATCTTTAAATTATATTTATCAACCATGTGATACAATACAAATGTGTAAAACACAACCTCTAGATTAATGAAGAAATTTTTTATATAAATTTTCACATAGATATTTAAATTGTATGATCGCGACTGCTACAATGACAAAAACATAATTACTTAGTAAAAAACGAGATAGCAGCTTAATTATTCTACCGGAGAAAACTTTGTCTGACGGAATTATCTCTGTAGATTTTTATCAAGGACGTTGTCCATATCTAACACTATTGGAACATAGTAAAATGAAATCCATTGATAATTCCTCTGCGAAAACATAGACTTTTGTATTTTCTCTGCAACATATTCCAGTACCACCAAACCTGTAATTTTCACGCTGTGTGATAGCTTGCAGGTTATCCAGGGAGTTACTGAGAGTTTGCCGTCAATATGATTGATCGCAAAGTCTTTGATCTCCCAGTGAAAAGTCTCGTATACAAACCTATGATTGTAATACATCTTCCCTTTGGCGGTGAACATAACATAACCAGTATTATTAACAACATTGACTGGCCTTTTCTGCTGACAGTGTCTGATTACACCATCACGAGATACTTCATTTTATATATAATATTGTTTGACTAAATTATAATTTGTCTTTACAAATCTAGCTATATAATCTTCTGGGTTTTTTATAATGTTATCAAGAGTAGAGTCCTTGACAGAGTCAGGGTTGTTATTTTTGTATATCATAATATCGTTTTAGTTCTCTATATCTTTCACCACCACACTGTACACACAACTGCATTTTCCCTCTAACTCCAACACCACACCATAAGCACAGTTTTTGGACCAAGACTCCATCTCCTTATGCTTTGCAAATGTTGTCCACAGAATTTATTTATGCAAGATTTTTTACAAGGAGTTGAAGACCATATCATCTACCACTTGCATTGATTTCATATTTGAGCAATTGTGTATATATTTTTTATTTAAATATTTGTTTAAAATAAAATATGGAGGAGTTTGAGAGATTATCTACAATCGATCCCTGGAAAACTTAGTTTTCTGAATCCAGATTCAATCATGACAGAAGAGCCCCTGACTTGTTCAATCGAGCTTTGGTTGATCCGACGAATAATCTGATTAATAATATTCGGAATGCCAAAAAAGACTTTCGTGATGATGAGGCATCTCACACATGGTTGACATACAAAATTATACATGACAAAGTCATCAACAAAGGTGTCGACGAAGTCATTGATGCCACAATGGATGATGAGCGGGCAAAAAAGATTATTGATCATCTCAATGATCAAAGATATTTTTTCAGAAAAAAGTTTATTGTGCTAGCAGAAACAGATTCCACTGAGTGGATTATCTGTGACAAACGTGATCCTGTTTTTCATAATGGAAAAACAGCTGTGCTAAGTAAAAATTCCAAGCCATGAATGTTAACTGGTATTGACAGACTGTATTACGCTCGAGCGTATCCTATGACCATGGTTATTTATGGAATTTATCAGCTAAATGATAACCCCAACAGTAATGATCTTGCTCCAATGAGATTTTCAAAGCTAAATCGTGAAGCCGAATGAGTAATCGAACATTTTACAAACATGATGTGTGGAAATGGGTTAACAGATCTACGACGTAAAAAAAATAGGTGATTGGGCTGAATTAATTATGGATACCAGAGCTACAATAAATGATGTTGCCGAGTTAGGAAATAAATTAAAATTTCCAATAATAGTAAAAACGATAATAGGGGAGATTTTATACGAATCAAAGAATAAATCAAGAGGAGCCCCAATCAAAATTATTGATCATAATGCGCACGCGTGGACTATCGCAGTGACAATGTTTCCATGAGATTGTATTATAAGATTTTACCAAGGAGATATGTTTAATTTTATTCACGAAATAAATAAAAACTATCTTGTATCAACATGGCTATTTAAGAGTTCCCACAATGAAAAATATGATCAAGTTGTACAACCTAACTGTGACATATATCGTAAAGAATCTCACCATGAAGAAATGAAAAATCTTGCGCAGAAATTTTTAACAGAGGATATTGAGCAATTCTTGAATAATTGTTTTACAGTTTCAACTGTTGCAGCTCACTTTGCAAGTGCAAAAAATTCGTGGAAGCCAACGTGATTTGAATTTCTTGACGATGTGCAGCTAAGCTGCTGTGAATACAGACATGGTGGATTGTGGAATATTAAGTATGATTACAGCGATGTTATCTCGGTTGATATGGTCGCGTGTTATCCGGGAAGTCTTCTTGGTTATGGAGAGTGTTCTGGATATTTTAAAAGATTTGGACACACCACACACGAGTTGACTAGAGTATCGATAAATGAACCACTACCCGATTTTACTCTGACCGGATTCACTCGCATTGTATCATTCAAGTTTACTAAAGGTCTTCATCCAGACTGTTATGTTTGATTGTAAAATATTAATATCATTGATTGTAAGAGGCAGTTATATCATACCATCCTCAGAAAGAAATTTGGTTACCACCACCTGATGATGATAAAACCGCAAAGGATCTCAGCAGAAGAATAATTGATAAATTTACTCAAGGCGGAGTATATGATCATAAACGACATTATGCACGATTAATTATGGACGATGTTAAATATGATTTTATAATCGCTGATGCAACAAAGAGAGATATATTTGTAAGTTGAAAAAAACGCTTATTTGTCTAATGGAACACAATTAGGTAAAATTGTTGGTTATATTGAGTGTGAGTCACCTCAGTTTACTCATTTAATATCCTCAATGCTCGCTTAACGTTTCTATAAATTTATTATCGATGATAGATTCCCTGCCACTGATGTAGAATTAAGGGAGTTTAAGAAATTAATCACACTACAACCGAATAAAATTCAATGTGAAAAAATGCGTATAATGATTTCAGAAACTTCTATGAACAACTTTCTGTAAGTGTGGAGACCAAATGATTTAATTATAGCAAGTAGAAAGATAGTTCTTGATACACTTCAACTGCGATTATTTCAGTTACATAAAGAAAAAATTTCAGACCTATGTGTACCATTGTTTTATAGACCAGCTGATACACAATGACAGAATATCAAAGTTGATATACCAGGACAGACTGAGAAACAGAATCTTGTATTAAATGATGTTTTAGTTGATGTCAGTGTTGTTGACGATGATCAGAATAATCATTGTGCAAGCTGTAATACAGTAATGTTGTGGCAGTACTCGAGTAATAATCCAAAACAATTTATTGCAGATAGAAAAGATAGTAGTCTTTGTCATACACATGAAAATGTGATGCTGACTGTCTTGAAAGTAATCAGCGTAGGGGTGCTAGATAAGTGATTGTGGTGGTAACTGTATGTCTTGAGGAATTACTTATAATTGTTCACATGTAAATCCACACTGAGGAGCAGTTGAATCTAATCTGTAGATTGCGGGTCTAACCACAGATGTAGCCACACTGGAAATGTTATGTGTCGTAATACTCCAGATAGGATCAGTCGCTCTTTTTTTACCACCCTCAAGTTCACCGGATTCATATATATATCTTACAGTAACATTACCCAGCAATGGTTGTTTTGAAAAATCATGTCGTTGTATGGGTATATGTTTTTTTGTGATCGTGCTAATAAGTTTCATGCTAGTTGTTCGAGTAATTTCATTATTTAATGCAGCTATCACACTTGGTAATCTTGCAACCCATTTGCGAGATCTTTTGTCTTCAATTATTTCCTTCACATACTGATATTTAAATAAATGCTCCGCAAGCGTTCGACTAAATCGTTCAACAACTGCCTGACCACGATGAATTGCAGCATGTCCTCTTCATATTTTGACGTTATGTTACTTCATCAGCGATGATAATGTGATTTGAAATTCTTTGCCAGGATTAACCTGTAGTAGCTGTGACCATCGTAGACCACCACGTCAATAAATTTATTCAACAACAGAAGCTACTTCAGTTTCTGTCTTTGTTGATAATGGCTCTGCTTCTTATATCTACTTGCAACGTCAACAACAGTTAACGCGTATTTGTATGTTACATGACATCTTCCAATTTTGATAATATCATGTGGTAAAAATAAAATATCAGCCTAATGAACTTCATTAGGAAAGCTAACATCAAAATGTGTGTACTGAACAATTTTAGGTGGTGGAAGGTAAATTTGCCATATTGCCTGTCGTGCTAACCATTTTTCAGCAGCAACACGTGTAACGTTTGTTGCTTCAGCGAGTTCACTAATTGCTGCTCTATCCCTCCAGTATCCTCTTGGGTTATAATAAATCGACTCCATTATAATAATAATCGGTTGATTAATTACCAGCTCCTAATACAAGTTTACCCTTCAGCACAGATCTCACCAACCAATTAGCTAATGATTTTTCTTAAAAGAGTTATTTTTTATGGAATTTAGCACGTGAATTAATTTTACATCTGCACTATGTCTATCTTGTAGGTTTTTACTTTTACTTTTGGCTGATCTTGGTTGTCAATCATGATATCAAGTCGAGTACCATGGACCACTCCAGTGGCCTAGTGATTAGAGTGTCCGCCTCGGATGCGGGAGGTCGTGGGTTCAATCCCCGGCCAAGTCATACCAAAGACTTACAAAAAAACGGTACTAACAGCTGCCTCGCTTGGCGCTCAGTATTAAGAGGTTAGTGTTAGGACTGGTCGGCCCAGTGTCAGGATAATGTGACTGGGTGAGACATCATGCTACATGTCTGCGGCATGATGCCCCAGTGCTAGACATCACTATAAACTGCCACACTGCAGACATCATAGTGATATGACTGAAAAATTGTTTAAGCTACGTTAAAAATCCAAAACACACACGAGTACCATGACCATAGTAATTATACCCTGGAAGATGTTTTTCTCCTGGATATTTCGCCCATGGAGTTCCTGGTAACTTTGTTAACTTGGCGACAATATCACCTTTTTTTATTTAACTCCGCCTGCTGAAATAAACTTACATTTTGTTGTACCACATTGTTCATATTTACCTGTAACTGCTGTTCTGTTATTTTTTCTTGTAATAGTTGTTAGTCCACTTGTGAGAATAAGTGTCCTGCATTATGCACAATATAAATCCATATTATTTATTATATTTCTACATCATGGATGTAATTGATTTTTTGGCGACACGAAAGCACAAGCCGGTCAAGCATCATGCTGCGCTTCCAAATTTTGTCCGAATGATCATAATAGGTCCATCTGAGTCTGGTAAAATGCAACTGCTGCTTAATTTGATAATGAGATGGCTCAAATGGGAAAAGTTGTATTTAGTAACTCCGTCTGTAGATGATCAGTGATGCTACGATGTACTTAAGAATTTTAATGAAAATGCAAAATTGTTGGATGAGAATGGTGATGTTATTGAATTTATTACTGATATCGGTGAAGCGCCATCCAAAGATGACATTGATGGATTTATTAATGATTTAGTTGTATATGATGATGTAATGCTGGATAAGCAATCAAATCCTGTTAGAGTATTTTCATGCGGTAGACATGAAAACACAGATGTAATTTATGTAACCCAGCGGTATACACAAATACCAAAAGTGATCAGAGATAACTGCAATATTTTAATTATGTTTAATGGAGTTGATACGCACATGTTGCGAAATATTAATCAAACTTGGTGTAGCGGTGACATGGATATAATTAAATTCTTTATTTAACAGATGATACACATACTCCACAAAATATTCATCAGACTTGGTGCAGTGGAGATATGGACATAATTAAGTTTAGAAATTTATTTAGTCAAGCTCAGTTACCCCCACATGGGCTTATAACAATAAACTTACATGATCCGCGGTCTTGATAAAAATTTTGGAAAGGAGCAACGAGGGTGCTGTCTCGGCACCCCCGTCACCGCTGCGATCTTTTTTTTGTGTTGCGATTGTCAAAAAGGCTTATTTTTGTGATTCGCGCATGAGTCAATTAGAGTTTTTGCGATTTTCAGAGGAAGGCTTAATTTGCAATTTGACAGAAAAGTCAATTCGAGTCTGTTCACCCTCTCTACTGCTACCCAGTAAACATCCACAAGAATAAAACAATGGACAAATTTCAAGTAACAAGTGACTGTACATTTGTGTCTGAATACGGTGTGTTTTTCTTTTGAGGGGTGGGGGCTGGGGGCTTGATCCAGCCCTGATGAGTTCTCAGTAATCTCTTGTACTATTTTTTCTGACATCCAATAACTTGATTATAGAGGGGTGATTTAGCTTGACATTTGTATTGTAAAAAAGGCTTCGTGCTATTCTTTATTTGAAATACATTTATCTTGTGATGAATGAAACAAAACAAAAATATCCCAGGTGGAAAGAATAAGGATTACTTTTCATGTTTAATCAGCAAGATAACTTTATATTGTTCAAGACAACATCAATATGATGTGCCTCTTGTCTAGTCTTTGTATACGTTTTTACAGGAAAAGTGTAAACATATTGTAAAAGAAGTCAATCAACATTCTCTAAATGCACAGAATATACAAAGTGTTTTTCTTTTCTTTCTTATCGTCCCAATTTATGTGATAGAAATTAAGATCACTTGATTCTTGAAATGGTATATGATTGTAAATCATGTATGATGTCTCCGTCTTTCTGTGGGTGGTCACCCTTCATGGACTATTCAATGCCAATGAGTAAAACTTCCACAGGTAATGATTAGACCATAATTTGAGCAACATGTATCAAGTGCAATGTGGCAAGTCATTCATGCGATAGAAACGTACCTTTCCAAAGCTGAAACTGACATCTGATGATGATGATGATAGCACTGTACAAGAGTCCTTGCTTTACTTTTGAAACAAGCTTATCTTGTGATGAATCAAATAATAATAAAAATCCAGGCGGAAATAATTTAACCCCATAAAATTAAACAGCCAGTCCCTTACAGTACACACGCATTCAGAACTGAACAAGTTGATTGTTGTGTATATGCATATTCAATCTTGTAACTGGGTCATTAAAAACACGTTTCACAAGTAAGTGTAAATTCAGAGGGATTTTTTTGTTGGGCCTCTCATCAAATCATCATGTAAGTTTTCTAAATGTACGAAAAATATACAAGACTTTTAAAATTAATTTCTATTGCCCAGATATATAATCGAAATAAAGATAACTGATTGCTGGAACTGTATTTGATTGTTAATCACTCATGACGTCAAAGACTTTCTGTGGGTGGTCTTCAATGATTGGCTGTTGAATTGTCAATTAATAATGCTGATCAGTCAATCCATGGTGGAAATGCCATCAGCGTGTCATCTAAGGCAAAGTAGTGTTTTCTATTATTGTATTGCTTACTTTATTGCTTATTTTAGCGTAGAGCGAAAGTGAAGGAGATTAAGTCCCCACCACAACATGTAGGGTTCCAATAATAAGCGTGAGCTGTACTGTAACAAGGTTTGCTTAATACATGCATACATGTGTACCAAATTTAAACAATTTACCTGTTTATTCCAATACCTGTGTGCACAAGTTTCATTGTTTATGTGGATGAAGTACCATGAAAGCAATGTTGTAATTATTAGAAGTTAATACAACATAACACATACAATCTGTGACAAGTTTCACTCTATTGGTTCATCAATGTGAATTTCAATAATGTCATTAAACCACTTTAGATTGTAAGAGATTCGCATTCTGAGCAAGACAGATATAGATTTAGCATCTATTAATATATCAAGACAACAAAAATACTTTCAAACAGACTATATGCTAGTTGCCAATTAGGCCATTAATGGCAGGCTTCTTTTGATCAGATGCTAGAATCACTTCAGCCACCACACACAGTGTATTGCACTGAATGACTGCTTTAAGAACATTGTATTACCAATTTCATGTCTCATTTCGATTTGGAAGAAATTGTGATGTTATCTTCAAAACTAAAGAAATAATGCATTTCTTTGTACAAAGAAAAGAATCTCATCTAGAACAAGTCTAGCAGAACATAGAAGTGAATATCAACAAAATCTATCACATTGTACTTCCTGCTTATGCAAATTACCCACATGGCCATATGTACTTTTTATTGGTTGGTGAAGCAAGAAAACTATTAACATCCACTCCCATTCTATAAAAAATAAATTAAAACATATACACAGGGTAACAAACTCACGCGGTTCGATATCTGCCCTCTCACCAGTTCTGTGCTAATATTATTTATCCATCAGCATGTTCAATCACTGATTGACTATCTCTGCACTAAAAAAGGGACATTCAAATTCGTACATGTACAATTTAAGCATTGATGCTGCCAAGATTTTATCTAAAAACTCTCCCATTGTCACCAACAATGTTTTCGGGTGTAGAACAAAAGAAGAAGAGGAAGAAATAGCCATATTTTAATATTTACCTAACACTTCAATATCCATCTTTCTTCCTACTCCACTCTAAAATCAAAACCTTTAAAAGATGTCACATTATGTTGATTATTTCTGATAGTACTCTGTTCCTTTTCTGTGCATCAATTTTGTTCTTTGCTTCCATCTTGAAGGGGCATACACACAGCTAGCTTAGCCAGCTTAAATAAGTTGGGGAACTGTTCTATATGGTTGTTATGTACAATATTACATAGCTCACATGTATTATCTGTTGGATACTTCTGCTCCAAAGTAAGATTTTCCACTAATGTGATCCTGCAGGGCTAAACTCTTAGAGAGAAAGAAATGAAAATGGCATTCTAATTTTCTGTATTTTAATTAGGCTCAGTTTTCTGCCTTTACTACATTTAATTTCGACATACAGATGAAAAGGGGGATTGGCTTGCATACCATCTATATTTGTCCATCCAGCATATACATCAGACTCATATTTATCATCATTTGTGGGCTTAAAATCACTCACTGGTATATTTATAACAATTTCCCGGCTCAAATAATCTGACATAAATCATTACTTTGCAAATTATTGTCATCATCAACCTGAATTTGGAGAATGTAATTGTCATCTGAAGATGAACTACACTGGGAATCAACCACTTTAGTTTTTCTAGGTAGACCAAATTTTAAACAGGCATTTGTAAAACTTGTTTCATGTTTCAAACTACAAAATGCTTGTTCCAGGGCACAATATGACAAACAAATTAAGTTTCACAACCATTCATGTCAAGTTGAAGAAACCAGAAGTATCAACAGTTGACATCCACAAAAAACGGTGCTGCAACAAGTGCTACCTTTGATGCCCCTAATGGCATGATGTATGTCACCATAAGTACTTTACAGGTAAATGTTAAATAAAAATTGTATACTTCACCAACTATTTTCATATGCAAACTTCCAACTAATTTGATGGAGTTCTTTTGCATAACTAATCTCGAATTGAGCGAATTCAAATAAACTTCGCATGATTCATGCAATGGGCACCTTAGTAGCATTTTGATTTAATTACTCTACAGATTAATCAATGACCAGTTTTGTTTGAAGTTTCTTTTGCTTAACCAATACTTCCTGTCTGTCACACAGTGAATAAGCTACCTTAAGTTAGCATTGGTGGTTGTTGCTTACCCAGAATAGGAAAAAACAATAACCACAAATGAGAATTCAAGAACACTTATTTCACTGTGGGAGAAAAAACAGGTATTGTAGCATTAAAATTCAAAGTAGACAAGATACAAATCAACAGAGAAACTTCCTTTAAAAGTGGTTATTAAAAGTTGAATAAAATACTTAATCATGCATGCTGACCACATGTGGAATGTCTCCTTTACACTGAACTTCTTGTTAGGGTAAGATGTTTAGCATGGAAATGGGATGGGAGAGAGAGCAGATTACAAAGCCAGTCACTTTGTGTTTATTTGTTGAAGGAAAGTGAGTACTTCTCAATAGTATTTTTCATTCTATTATGAATATATGGTCTTAAAACAAGTAGCAGAAAAGTAAGAACAAACATTGTAAAATTCAACTAATAATTTATTTTTCTACAATACAAAGTGAAAATGTTATAAAAACAGGACTTGCAGTATTGCAAATTAAACCCCTAAATAACCCTAGAACTACAGCTAAAATCATAAAGCCTGTGATGTGATGTGATGTGATTTTGATTTTTAATGTAGCTTTAACAATTTTTCAGTCATATCGCTACGATGTCTGCAATGTGGCAGTTTATAGTGATGTCTAGCACTGGGGAATCATGCCGCAGACATGTACCATGATGTCCCACCCAGTCACATTATCCTGACACCAGGCCGATCAGTCCTAACACTAACCTCTTAATGCTGAACGCCAAGCGAGGCAGCTGTTAGTACCATTTCTTAAGTCTCTGGTATGACTCGGCCGGGGATCGAACCCACGACCTCCCGCATCAGAGGCGGATGCTCTAACCTCTAGGCCACCGGAGTGGTCATAAAGCATGAATGAATAATTTCTATAAATAAAACAGATTATATAGCCCATAGGTCACAATTAACATTTTATAAAAACAAAACTATTACCTAATGGAAAATAACCTTCCAGAGGGTTCCTGTTTGAGGAACTCAGCTTGTAATCTCTTCTCCTCACACATCACTGCTCCGGTGGCCTAGTAGTTAGAGCGTCTGCCTCGGATGCAGGAGGTCGTGGGTTCGATCACCGGCCGAGTCATACCAAAGACTTACAAAAACGGTACTAACAGCTGCCTCGCTTGGCGTTCAGCATTAAGAGGTTAGTGTTAGGACTGGTCGGCCTGGTGTCAGGATAATGTGATTGGGTGGGACATCATGCTACGTGTCTGCGGCATGATGCCCCAGTGCTAGACATCACTATAAACTGCCACATTGCAGACATCGTAGCGATATGACTGGAAAATTGTTAAAGCTATGTTAAAAATCCAAATCACATAACATTACATTTCCTCACACATCAATATGATTTTACTGAAATGTTTTATGCTAAAAATATGACTGATGTAGATAAGGTTTTACCGTTGTCTTTCTCTTGCAAATTATCAAAAAAAAACAAAAAGAAATTTTAAAGATTCAGCTTACCAACACTTCTGCTACTGATTGGATGATTTTATTGAAATCTTGTTGACTATATGGTTGATATAGATGTACACTAAGATTTAACTTTTTAGGCACATTTCTTGAAATAAAGTTCCACCACCTAACTCTTTTGGGAATTCAATACATTATCAAATCTCTTACCACACTACTTGGGTGATTTTACTGAAGCTCTAAACGCTGGATACATCAAAAGCGTAGATGTGCATTGAGATTTGTTTTTCTTCTGTGGGAGGAGTGCAGTGAGTGGGAATGGGAAATTTTTTGAAAACCTTAAAAAATTGTGCATTGTGTGAATTCATCTTCACTTATTCATTTGTTAATGATTTTACTGGAACTCTTTAGTATATATATGTGCAATAAGCTTTTACTTTCCTCTTGGGGGAGGGGGAGACTTCACACATAATTTTCACAAAGAAGAGTATTTTGTGAATTTAGTTCAGCATTGCTTCTTCTCCACTATTTGCAAGATTTTAATATGAACTTTGCAGTCAATATATGTAGACGGTGCTTCATATACAATAAGATTTTACTTTTCTCCTCTGACCAACATGTGCAGAAATGTATTGCAAATTTATCAAAACAGACGGCCTTATGACAATTCAACCCATTATCACACTGCTTTGACGATTTTATTGAAACTTTGTAGTCTATATATATATATATATATATATATATATATATATATATATGCTTGATGAAGTTGCGCAACAAGGTTATACTCTCTTCCAGTGAGGTCGTAATGTTGCATCCACATAAGAGAAGCATATTATAAAGAACATGCTTAGATGCTTATATGTACACATCTGAGACTACATTATATTAAGTTTACTTAGTTATTTATTTAAAAAAGTAAAACTAGCTTGAATATTAATGTTATCAAATTGATTATGAACATAAACTCACCTTGCACTGACAGCTTTGGTTTTAAGGAATAAACTATTCTGTTAGGGTCAGTGTTGTAAGCTTGGCAGTAGATTATCTCATCATGGTCTTCATTACTGGCAATGAAGTTCAGACTGGGCCCACTGCCTCTCTTCTGTGATCCAATGTACCAGTCTATAGTGGGGTCAGGGCGACTTAATTCTGTTATACAGGTCAAGGCCACTGGTTCACCTAAGTTTACAGTCAGTATATCAGTGATGTTCTGATTGTTCTGTTGTAGGACTACCTCTGTGACTCTCACTGTAATGATACAGAAAATGTCTTATTTCTACAACTGGTTCAGACAAGAAGACTGCATATATCATTATTAGTATACTAATATAGATACTGTCATCCAGTGACATCTGCATGAAAACATTTACACAGAAAAACCTGCCTTAGCGATATAAATCTTAAATAGTAACCATCACTCAAAGTGATTTCCACAAATGTTCAGTTTTAACAAAACTGGTGGTGCATGAGCACAGCAACACCAACTTAGCAAACCTCCATCACACTCCTCTATCAAGATTAGAACTGTTAATATTTTAGACTAAGCAGCTGCAGAAGCCTATGTCACATTACTAACTGATAAATCCATACTTTTCAAGCTGTGTGAGAAACAAGCCTCTACTCTGATGAAATAGGACAGCATCAACACTGTCTAATTGTTTCTCTAAACAGCGACAAAAATATGTGAACATCTGATTTAATCCACGTTTACATATTTTTCAATGTTACAAAAGCAACGTTTGCAATGCTAACAGAACATTAACACATGAATTGTGTATAACTTCTAATTGCACATCAATGTACCATTCCAACGGTGTTGTGCTCCTTCAGCCTTCATTAACATTAGCATTATTACTTCAAGTGTATTGGATAATGTATTCACATGACCAAGTATGCATGACAAAGGGCTCTAAAGTTAAGAAAATGTCTAAATGTTATCTGAATGTCATCTCCAGTGCAAACAGATCAACATTATGGTGACATGGAAACATAAGTAACAAAATATGATTCCTCAAGACTTGTTTATCTTATGTAATGTCTGGAAATCTTATAGAACCTGCCTGGAGTTTATACTTTGGATGCATGAATGAAGAGAAAAATGGACTGAGAACAAAGAAAGAAAAGTGCTCTTGAGATTTAATTAATGTAAATGATGTTGGCAGTTTTATGTTCTCCAATCCCTAATAGAAAAGAAAATGGACATGGATAATCTTGAAGAATATATGGAAAATCTGTTGCGGGACCTGCATATTTCTTCTAATTGGATGGACAGACCAAATGTCAGAGATAAACACTGGTGCTCATGCGATTTAATTAAATAGTGAATTTGGAATATGTAAACTAATATATGCAAGATAAACTCCATTGTGAATAAATTTTAACATAAAATTAAAATTTTCAATTATAACAAATAAAATTAAATTTTTGGAATAAAATTTACAATAATCAGCTTCATTTTGATCACTCTTCTGTAATAAAATTATTTTCTCAGCTCCACTAGAGCTCCATTTAAATGAAAATTCTTAAAGGAGTTCATTTCTAGTAGTATAATCATTAATATGTTGATCTTTTATGAGTGTACTCTGTCCCCTGTGTTCAACTGTCTTTATCTTAATTATACATGATATTCTGACTTTTCTACATTTAATATCAAAATGGGAGACTGACCAGAATGTCATCCATTTTTGTCCATTGAGCATGTACATCAGTCTTGTATATAACACCATTTTTGGTCTCAAATCCACTCAATGATATCTCCATTAACATTTTCCAGGTCCAGTAATCTGATACACATCATTATTTGTAAAAAAATATTGTCATCATCACTATCATCCACAAGTTTTGCTGAAAGAAATCATCATATAAAGATGAACAACACTGGGAATCAGCCATTTGGGTTTCCTTGGTAACCTGTATTTTAAATACACATTTGTGAAATTTCCTTGATGCAAGTCCAAACTATAACATAATGCTTGTTCCAGGGCACAATGTGACAATCAAATTTAGTTTAGCACTCATTCTTGTCAAGCTGAAGAACCCAGACATATAACAGTTGCCTACCTGAAATATGTTGTGAAAAGTGCTATGATACCTCTACTGGCATGACTTACCAGTATGTCATAATAAGCACTTTAAAGGAGAATTGGTTACATAAATTTTGTATAATGTACAGACTGCATTTTCATATGCCCCACTTTCAACAACCATGTGGTAGTTCTCGCACATCTTTGCTTTCCAAGTGTGCCAATTCATACCACAGTGTTGCACAATTCCTACCATCATGCACCATGGCACATCTCTATTTAAGTATTTTACCAAACAATTATTAAACACTTCTGTGCAAAGTTTCTCTGCTGGACATGTTATTGGGATAAAATATCTAGCATGGAATTGGCAGTGTGGTGGGGGTGGGTGGGCAGATTAAGAATAATATCAATGAATGTGCTCAACACAGATATGATTTTGGTCTTCCATATAAAAAGCAGACAAAATTGTAGGGGGGGCGTTGTGGGTCATCCCCAAATGGGGTCACAAGGGGAATTGCCCCTGATCTGAGGCATCCAGGGGGCCTTTGCAGCCAAAAATGCATGTTACAAATCATAACAAACTGCTTCTCGTGCAACCTAATAGAAAACAAAATAATCATCTGAAAAACTAATAAACTTACCAAAACTATTCAACTTGACTTGAATAATTTCACAATATTTATTGTCACATGAATTTGTTCTCCAATACTATTGATGATGAAGTTATTTCATGTGCATGTCAGTGTTCACATCATAATTAAGTCACAATAATTTGTCAACTTTTGCAGCAAACATATTATACTTCTCTCTTTTCATAAAAAATCTGTACAATAAACACCCAAGTACATCAATTATATACAAATAATCCCATACATTCACTTGTCTTTTTCTCCAATGGACACAACCTGTTGATATGCCAGTTTAGCTCTTTATGCGGCTTTGGCAAAGATTTCTTTATCCTTCATTTTTGTCACCACTGAATTTTTGGCTCAATGTGCAATCATTTCTTTTCCTTCTCAATGACAGCCTTTTTCCTTTCAAGCTGGTGCTTGTATTGGCGACATGCAGTATGCATATTCTGACAGAGGGTTACATCTGTTCTCTCATGCAGAAATCTTTCTTCTTATAGTAATTAATTGCATTTTTTTCTAGATGCCTTCTGAGCTTCAATTTTTCCATATGTAGCTTCTTTTATAGGTGCTGTTCCAAACTCTTCCAAACACAATTACCATAACTGAGATCTTTCTTGCAGATGTCACAAAATGCCAGTCCTCTAGCAGTCAGTTTTCATACAAAATGACCAATTCAATCTCTGTCAACCTTCTGCTCAAGCCATTCCCATTTCAATACATTTTTTAAACCTTTATCTAAACTGTTCATGTCATGGTCTCTCTCAACAACTTGTGACGCCATATTTGCAAGCATTCTTCTTCTTTCCATTGCCATCAGTTTCCATTACATGAAGATTCATTGGATGAATTAAAATTTTTGACCAATCAGAATAGTCTTTACGAAACTCTTGTGCTAACTAATATATGGAACAAATATTTTACAAGGGTCATTGCAGAATGGGACCGGACAGACCGTTTTTTCAAAAAACAGATCAGAGATGATATAAAAATGGACTATATCAAGAAAAATCTGATTCAAGTCAGAAGAAAATAGGAACTCCACTTTAAAACAGAAAAATTATGTCTGTCAATAGTTAATAATAATAATAATAATAATAATAATGACCTTATTTAAAGAGGGTAACACAATTAGCAAAAAACTAATTACCTTGAGGCCCTCATAAAAGTTGTTTTACTAAAACAAATGTGCACCTATGCCTGCAAAAGCTGTCTCAGATGAATTTTCTATTTAATGAATAACATGATAAATGACTAAAAATTATTCATGACTGCAGAAGATTAAAATAACTGGCATACAGTAAGAATCATTTTGTTACAATTTTCCATGTCTCATATCAATATCTTATCAGTACAGCAAAAGTAATCATGATTTGATATATTGATGAATCATTTAACCCCTATTAATTGTATAAATTCTTCTTAATACAAAATGAATTCCTAAGCTAGCAATTTATGTTTACATATTTTGAATAAGGAATGAAATTAAAATTTTATTTCAAACTTTTGGCAGTAGAGGAATTCCAAAATGATGATAATTGCAGTACATATAACATATGCACACTCTATAGCTGTCAATACCCGTTTCCAAAAAAGCTACAGATAATATCAAAGTTATCGTGCATAATATTTCTCACTCTCATTTTCATGTTTGCATATAATAAACACAGTTTATTACAAAGATGCATTTTTCATTAAGTAGCATATGTTTCTTTTGCATCATTTTTCATGCGAACCTAGACCATTAGAATGTGACACATTAAATGCTTAGTCCCTAAGCAGCAGAGCGGGCGAATCCCACAACTTTTCAGGCAAAAATGAAGGCGAAACCCTTTATAAACCCGCGAAACGTAATTGTCGCCGTTGTTGCTGCATTTTGTTGTCATCGCCCCCAACAGAGAGGGCGAATCCTACAACTTTTTAGAAGCCTCCAAACGCCGAAATGGAGGGCTAACCCTATGCCATTGTAAACTCAATTGTCGCTGTTGTTGCTGCATTTTGTTGTCGTCACCCACTCTGCTGCTTGCATGAAAACCCGACACAAGGATATGAATTAAAAATTACTTATACCAAATAATGGTACACTCAGAATCTTACACAGCCAGGCGGTCTAGGGAGCGAGAAGAAGCACTTAAAAAATATATCCCAGTGAAGGAAAAGTTTAAAAAAGATGTGCAATTACAACAACAAGCACAAGTTGAATATGCAGCTGAAGCAAAGGAGTTATTTCAACCCATCACTGCGGCCACTGAAAAGGTTTTAACTGCTATTAGGGGCCATGAAGAAAAAAAGTCTTGTTCAAAAAAATATTGCGAGAAGAATCCGCGCTGCAACCTGTTCGACGAAAAATGATTGATCTCAAATCGAGATTTACCGAAGAGGTTATAAGAAAAATTGAGGAAAAAGAATTAACAGATGCCCACAGTAGGTATGATTTTGGTAAGTTTGCCACCAAAAGTTATCAGCGTAGAGATCAATTTTTAAAACCCGAGTATATCAAGGGTGTAAAGAAAGAATCTTGGGGTAATTGGTTGTATAAAATAGCTACAAATGATTACACTATAGACAAGGAAGATATTGGTCATCCATTTTTTGCTAGTGGGATAAGAGACTACAATGAAGAACAGCGTCAACAGCAACTGGCGGAAAAACAAGAACAGCAAAAAATAATACAAGAGCAAAAACAGCAATGTCAACAGCGACTGGAAGAAAAAAAAAACAGCAAAAAATAATACGAGAGCAAAAACAACAAGAAAAAAAAACAGCGTCAACAAGACCCTTCTCCATTGTGGGAGGAAGACCTTTCACTTCCTGCGCCGTTGCAACAAACAGAGAAAAAAAAAAAACGAGGAAGGCCAAAAAAAGCACCAGAAGGAATAATAGTAGTACCACACGTAGACGTACCTGATCCATCTTCGTCACCAACTTTTGATTTATTGTTTGATCCGCAACAAACATTACCCCCCCCCAGTTCCGTCATGGCCTCAAATTCGACTATCGGGTAAAAAAAACTCAAAATCCTGTTCGTACTGATGACTTGTGGCTCTGGGCTGCTACTCAGGAATTGTCTAATAAGGATGGGACTCTGCCGCCTACTGGCAGTGGTTTTGGAATTCCTTGCCCTGATAATATTTTCAATGATGTGTCCCGGTCAGAAGTTCTAATCGGAGGAAGACTTGCTGGAAACAACTCACCGTAAATAATTAATGAAGCGGCTGATATTTGCTGGAGATTATTTCAAGGTGGTGTTATGGATGCTCACATATACCAAGAACTTGTTGATGAACTTGTTGATAGTGACTAAGTCACAGCGATTAGGTACATGACAACAAATAACATAATATGGTTATGTACAACAGTCACTATGCGCCTGTGCAGATCAGAGCAGTAAACTCACGATTACCGATTTATAGCGCAATTTACGGAGACAGATTTGGCGATACCGTTCAAAAATTATTTGCGGGGTTAGCACCAAAGTTGGGTCCTCTTGCAAAACAATTATCAATGAAGGCCATTAATGTTGTTGGTGAAAAAGCCCCTGTGGCAATTGTTGGTGCTGCTGGCAAAGCACTCTCAGTGATCAAAGAAAGACTAGCACGACTAATGAAATGCAAACTGGTAAAATTGCCAAGCACTGAAGCCATGCCCACGGAGGTCAGTAAAATAATAAATCAAGCCGCAAATCAAAAACTAGTGGCGGTGGATGCGCAAAGAAATATCACAGCAAATTTAATTGCAGGAAGCGGGCTGTCATCCATTTGAAATCACACGCAATAGTATAAAATGTTTAAACCAATATCCCATAAAGCATTTGATATAGATGCTCCGGTTCCCAGAGACAAATCGGTGCATGATTATCAATTTTATTCCTACGATGCAAGAATGCCAAATCAGCGAGGGCGTATTGAACTTCAAGTTCATGATACAAGTAGATATTTTCTGCCATCTGAGGCGTTTATTGAAATAGAAGGCAATCTTACAAAGACGGATGGTACTAACTACAGCGCCAATGACAGAGTTGGTTTTGTCAACAACGGGATCATGGTGTTGTTTAGTAGTGCCGGATACATAATTGATGGACAAAATATCGAACTGATTCAAAATGATGTCGATGTTGCCACAACAGTAGTTGGTTTGGTGAGATATTCTGATGACTTTACAAGATCATCAGGTCCATCAATGATGTTTGCCAAGGATATTACCAACAATGCCGATCATATTCAGTATGTTATAGGAACACCGAAAAAAACCTCTAACGCTGCTAATGATGCAGATATGGGACCGGTAGTTATGAGTATTAGCGAGACTTACAACTTGGGATTTGCAACACGCTGAGCAACGCTGTCAGGGCTTACCAGAGATTTTTCATGTTCGATTCCACTCTCTCACATCTTTGGATTTTGCAGAGACATCCGAAGGGTCATCTTTGGAGCTAAACACACAGTTATGCTTAATAGAAAAGACGACGACAATGATGCGATCTGGCGAGGAGCTGGTGTTGCTGATGCTGGTATGGTAACAATAACAAAACTCTCACTGTGGATGCCAGTGCTAACTCCATCGGTCACAGAAGAACCGCGACTGCTCTCTTTTATGAATCAAGGCAGTAAATTGTTGCTATCATGGCTTACAGTAATCACAGACGCCGTCACAAGCCGAGTCAAGGATGTGTTTACTTGGCAGTAGTGAAGGGGGATACCCTACGTACAATGGGAATTAGCATTACAGGGACCCCTGGGACACTCTACGTACAATGGAAATTTAACATGGCGAAAAATCGTGGGACACTCTACGTACAAGGGGAATTAACATGGGAATAAATCGTGGGTCACTCTACGTACAAGGGGAATTAACATGGGAATAAATCGTGGGACAATCTACGTACAAGGGGAATTTAACATGGGAATAAATCGTGGGTCACTTTACGTACAAAGGGAATTTAACATGGGATTTTTTTTTTTTAATTTTAAAAAAAGGGGTAGGCAATGGAAAGGCTATCTCTTTTCGAGATATATGGGGGCCCTGAAAAGGGCCTTTGGTTTATGTTAATATGCCCTTAACATAAAGGGCATTTGCGACATCTTCTTTTCCTCAAACTTCGTCTTACAGCAGGGCCATACATCAGAGTCCTCTTGAGGCAACCTTGTCTCTCTATATAGACTCTTCTTATCCACAGGCTGCTGTTAGTCCTGTGGACAACGGTCCACTTGGATCGGACATACATGAGCATGTCCGTCCTGAACATCATTGTTGACACAAGGGTTGAAGATTCAACGTCTGTCCACATGTTGAGGCTCCGAGAATAGGTGAATCAATGCAGTGAACGGCGCTTATTTATAGGTACAGGAAGGATTGAAACGGATTGAGTTCATTCACCAATCCGAACACGCGTTACAGAATTCAGTCAGCCCGCATCCAATCCGAAGAGTGCAGTCTGTGACGTCACGTAGTCTATATAGATTCGCTAGCGCTTGTGTGCAGTCAATCTATGCGACAGTGATTCAACATGACGGAAACTCAGAAAACGATCCATTGGGGTGCACCAGCTGGGGAGACTGCCCAAGGGAACTCGGACTTACTTTCAGAAGAGGTGAATTGGGATTTTGTGGATTTTCTCTCCTCGCAAGAATTTGTTCCTTCGTTACCTTCTTCATTACCGCAAGTGGAGAATTTTAGACAGAGACAGAAAGAAGAATTGGAGAAATTTATACAACGACAAAAGGAAGCGGAACAGGCTTTTCTCCTACAGCAACAGCAACAAGAAGAAGAGGTAAGAAAAAAACAACAGCAAGAAGAAGTAGCAGCAAAGAAACAAGAGGGTGAAAATCAAACGGTCACGGTACTGTTGGACATTTTAGCGGAGTTAAGAAGTCTGAAACAAATGTATCAGACTTCTTTATCATGACCGAAGAGAATACGACCTTCCCGAGCTAAACACGTCAACCCTGTGACTAAGCCTACCGTACCACCCTTAGTGATTTCAACCCAATCATCATCAACATTACGCAGTCCAGAAGTAGGCCTTGGCCGTGGCAAAGGCATAAGGCAGTTAAAGTTGATTGCTTAAACTCACCCCTTCACCATGAAGAAAAAGGCCCTTTTCAGGGCCACCCACATTTCTCGAAAAGAAATACAATTTCAATTTGCCAATAACTCAAAAAAAAAAAAAAAAAAAAAAACCACCCATTTTACCCTTATAGTACGTGTCTGTGTATGAGTGCATGAGTGTAGCTTCTTATTTTAAAATCACAACTCAAAGACACTTACCTTTTATCATTCATTTATTCTTTTCTCCATTTTTTACAATCCAATTCACAATTCACAACACAACACTTTAATAAAAAGTTCATTGACTTCTTCTTTCTCCTTGTTTACTCTCTCTGTTTTTTAAATTTCTTCACCGTCTTTTCCTCATTTTCTTCCCTTCTTCTTTTCTTCTTCTCCTGTTTCTTTGCCTCTTGTAAATAGAATTGTCTTTTTTCTTCCTCTTCTTCCTCTGAAGAATCCCTCTCTTCTTCCGAAGAATCCCTCTCTTCTTCTGAAGAATCCTTCTTTTCTTCTGACTCCTCTTGTTTCTTTTTTGGGCAATCTGGAGACCAATGCCCTTTTTCTTTACAATAATAACAGGTATCTTGACTTTTGTCTTTTTTAGTCCCTGTTTTTGTTCGTTTTTGACGGTCTGGACACTCTGAAGACCAATGCCCTTTCTTCTGACAGATATAGCAAGTATCTTGACTTTTATCTCGAAAGGAAGGAGAGTAGTCCGTAGGCTGGTCTGAAGAGAATTTTCTAATGACACCTCGCAAAGCTCTGACGAAACGTTCCATCTGGTTAGTCTCTTCCATCGTTGTGCTCGGCTTGAGAGTGAAATGAATAGTGAAAGGACAAGACACACACCCTTTTATATACGCTGGTCTGCTATGACTATAAAGTAGCTTATGGTGTTTGAACTTGAGTCATTTGACTTTTTGCTTTCAAGATGAAACGATCCCATTCATTCGAGAAGAAAGAAGAAGAAAGTAAGAGGCAGAAACGTGATCTATCGCCTCGTACCAGGGCTGAAATCTTGGCACAAATTCATGCCAGTGATTTTGAAGAGGACATGAGTGAACCAGAATCCGAACCCTCTAAACCAAGTTCACCACCCTTAGTCAACCCTGAAAAGTACTATTCCATTCGAGAGACGGAAAAGCGCTCCTCTAGAAAATTTAGAACCATGGCTTACAAATACACAGTGAAGTTTAAAGATTTCAAGGCTGAAGTGCCGTTAGAGAAAGCAGAAGTGTTCATCACTGAGGTGTGGGATTCTTTGCTCACTGCACTCAAGCGACAATGTCAACCCAAAGAAGACGATCGCTTGAGACTTTCCATACAACACGACGGTTTGAAATCCCCTGTTTGGATCGAGTTTAGCACCCCTGCAGAATTGACTGCTTCCAAAGTCATGGACAAGATTCAACACGTACAACAATCTAATGATCAGTTTGACATCACCGATGGTAAAGCCACACTGGACATGACCCACGTCTCTCCTCCTCAAGGGACTGGACGCAAAAAGATGTTATTGGTGGACGACCTTCGCAACACCAAAACGAGTCTCGTCCGAATTAACAACCCTCATGACCAGATGTGTTTAGCCCGTGCCATCGTGGTGGGACGAACCTATGCCAACAAGAACGACACGGTAGAATGGAAAAGAACCTGGAACACTATCCTATCGAGCCAAACAACGAAACGAAGCAGAACTCCTGTTGCAACAAGCCGGACTGTCCAAAGACACACCCTGTGGCATTCCTGAGATGCAAAAATTGCAAGATGCCCTAGCTCCACGATACACCTTGAAAGTGCACCCTCAAGAAGTGCGTGGGTCTCTGTTGTTTCGAGGCCAAGACTTTAAGGACGGAAAATACATTCACCTTTATCATCACGATGACCATTTCGATACCATTACCAGTATCACTGCATTCCTGCGATACGGTTATTACTGTGAGAAATGTGACCATGGTTATAACAATCGAGAGCAACACAAACATTGTGGATCGAAATGCACAGGATGTTTGGCCTCTTCACCCTGTCTGAGCGAAGAACCAGTGCCTTGTTCCACTTGTCTGCGCATGTTTGTCAGCCCTACCTGTTACCAACAACATTTGAAGACGCAAGGTTCACAGAAAAAATGCGCTTGTCAACTCCTGAGATTGTGCTCTACGTGTGAACAAGTCATACGTACCAATAATACCAAGGCACACGTATGTTCAGGAAAGAAAAAATGTCACATTTGTCACCACATCGTGGACTTGGAACACGAATGTTACGTGCAAAAATACCAACCCCCACCAGAGAAAGAGGACGGTCACAAGAAGAAAGGCAATTTCATCTTTTTCGATTTCGAATGCATGCAAGAGACTGGCATTCACATTCCTAATTTCTGCGTGGCTCATCGAGCGTGCGAGAAGTGTATTCAAGAACCTATCTTCAGTCATTGCCCTCACTGCAGCAAAATTCCTGGAGGGCGTGAAAAAATCTTTCGGGGACCAAACACGTTAGCCGATTTTGCCCAATGGGTCTTAGACCCCGTCGACAAGATGTGGAGCCAAGAGGACATCGAACGTTACGGAGATTGTCATCGTCATGCCACGGTGATGGCTCACAATTTTTCTGGATACGATGGACAGTTTCTTCTCAGATACTATACGGAACAAGGCACCGAGCGTCCTAAAGTGACTTTGAACGGAGCCAAAATCATTTTCATGCAAGTGGGACAAGTACAGTTTAAAGATTCGATGAGTTATTTGGCCATGCCTTTGAGTCGAATGCCTAAAACGTTTGGAATGACAGAAATGGCTAAAGGGTACTTTCCACACTTTTTCAATGCGGAAGCCAATCAACACGCCGTTCTACCCCATTTGCCCGAGGCTCACTATTACGACCCCGACAACATGCGCACCGAACAACGAGAAGCTTTCTACGCTTGGTACCAGGCTCACGCCTCGGACCCTTTCGACTTTCAGGAAGAAATGCTAAAGTATTGTCATTCCGACGTGGACATTTTACGACATTGCTGTGGAAAATTTCGAGAACTGTTCATGGAACACGGAGGGGTCGATCCTTTGAAAGAAGCTTGCACCATTGCCAAAGCGTGTTCCTTAGTGTATCGACAACGATTCATGCCTGAAAACACCGTAGCTGTCATCAGCCCTCAAACGACCCACTGTGTCAAACGTCAATACTCGGTCAAAGCCCTACGTTGGTTACATTACTTGTGCGACAAGGAAGACAAATGGATTCAGCATGCCCGCAACGGAGGAGGCGAAAAGACCATCGGAACGTATTCGGTCGATGGCTGGGACTTAGAAAACCCCAAGATCGTGTACGAGTTTAACGGTTGCTTATCTCACGGATGTCCCGTCTGTTACCCTGACCGTGGCACTAAAAATCAGTTTTTGCAACGAACCATGGAAGACTTGTACCAGGACACTTGTCAGTGGCGCCTAAAGTTAGAACAGCAAGGATACCAAGTGGTGGAAATGTGGGAACACGAGTACGATCACCGTATGAAAACCGATCCCGAGTTTAAACGCCTCGTGGAAAGTTACCAGTTCATGGACCTGCTGAACCCGAGGGATAGTTTGTACGGAGGAAGGACCAATGCCACCTGTTTGCTGTACCAAGCCGACGAAGAGAAAGGAGAAGAAATCAAATACTTGGACGTGTGTTCGCTGTATCCCTACGTGTGCAAATATTGTCGCTTTCCTGTAGGGACACCCGCAATTGCTGACGGAACACATCGACCTGAAAAACATTCGACAATACGAAGGCTTGATCAAGTGTAAAGTTTTGCCTCCCACGAACCTCTACCATCCCGTCTTACCTCACCATTGTCAAGGCAAACTGATGTTTCCCTTGTGCCGTACTTGTGCCAAAACGTGCAACCAAGACCAGCCTTGTCATCACAGCCAGGACGAACATGCCTTGACGGGAACCTGGGTCAGCGTAGAATTGTTCAAAGCTTTGGACATGGGATACCAACTGTTAGAAGTGTACGAAATTTGTCACTTTCCCAAGACACAACAATACCACAAGGGTGACCCCACGCAGAAAGGCATTTTCGCAGACTACGTGGATGCCTTTTTGAAACTGAAGCAAGAAGCCAGCGGCTATCCTTCCTGGTGTCACACTCCCGAAGACCAAATACAATTCAAAGAGAAATACTACGAACAAGAAGGCATCACTTTAGACCACATCGAGAAAAACGAAGGCAGGCGATCGTTTGCCAAAGTGATGTTAAATTGTTTGTGGGGTAAAATGGCACAACGACCGTGTTTACCCAAGACGGAATATTTGACAGAACCTTCCCGCTACTTCCAGATGATTCACGACAAAACCAAATACATGAAACACGTGGACGTCGTTCGAGAGAATTTAATCTTGGTCAATTACGAAGAAGATCTGGACTTTGTACAAGACGACCCTTTTGGAAATGTCATCATTGCGGCTTACGTGACAGCCCATGCTCGCTTAAAATTGTACGAAGCTTTAGAACTGTTAGAAGAACGTGTCCTGTACTTTGACACGGACAGTTGCATTTACATCCATCACCCGATTCAACATCACCCTGACATCGAAGGAGACCATTTAGGAGCCTGGACAGACGAGCATCCCGACGACAAGATTCTAAGTTTCGTCAGTGGCGGTCCCAAAAATTACGGCTACGAATACCGGGACAAACAAGGAGAAGTGCACACGACGTGTAAAGTGAAAGGACTGACTCTGAATTATTGTACCAGTCGAGTGGTCAACTTTGGGGTATTGAAAGAAGCCTTGCAAACGGGAGAGGATGGAAACTTTAAAGTAACCACTCACCAACCGAACAAGATTGTACGTTTACCCACTCACCACATCGTCAGTCGACCTTCGGAAAAAGTTTATCAAATCGTGTACCAGAAGCGAGTTCGACTTCCCAATCATTTCACCTTACCGTATGGACACGTTGGTATAAAACATTGGTTGTAAGAGGATAGCCACCCACCAGAAAGATGACTTCGCCACAGCAAGAATCGAGTGAGAAACCCGATGAGAACTCCAAGTTCAAACCCTACCATTTTCCAGTCTTCTTACCTGACTATTGTGATTGTGCCCGTCGATTGGACACGTTTCAGAAATGGCCTACGGATAGGGAAGGATTACCTTCTTCGCATGTTTTAGCTAGAACAGGATTTGTCTACTTGGGACCTGAGTCAGGATTGGGATACGAGGTACAGTGTTTCGCTTGCGGACTGAAGTTACGAATGGATCTATGTATCTATAAAGATTCAGCTATTCTGGAACATACTCGATGGTCTCCGCACTGCCCTTACCTTTCTATGGCCTTTCCACCCATCACACTACGGTACAATGTTGACGGTACCTTAGAGACGGTACCTTCCGAAACAAGACATAAAAAACGTAAAAAAGGAAAGATGTACAAGCTGGAGACTGCATTGCGACTAGTATAAAAAGGGGGCTATGGTCAAGATCGATAGTTCATTGTGACTACCAAGACCGAGCGAACAAGATGAATACTTTGAAAGAGACATCGTTCCAGTTTGGGGATTGTAAAAAAGTTGTATCTTCCTCTAGTGTGACTAATATTGGATGGATAAGACCCAGGCATTGCGACGGAAAATGTCCGGAAGGAAACTGCGATTGTCCATGTGGTTACCATTGTAATTGCGTAACGGAGTTTGCAGACGAGTGCGATTGTGAGCCTTGCGATGGGACCGATGCTGTACCTTGTGACCTGAGCGATGCCGTAAAGCATCATGGGAACTTTGTTCTCACTGCCCCTATCATGGAAAGTGATGCTGTGCGTGTCAAACCTGAGGGATGCGAAAGCGATGCCGCTCGTCCTCTTAGACATTTTACCGGGTTTAAAGGGGAATGTCGACCTTCACGTTTACCTCCCTACGGATGTCATCCAGCCCTGAGCAAACTCCTGTTCCTGTCACCCAACCCTCATCGAAACGAACCTGTGAAAGACGAATATTCGTTTCCTGTGCGTTTGTCGGAATACTGCGACTTTGAAAATCGTCTTCAATCGTTCAAAGGAAAATGGCCAAAGTATCTGGGAGGACCGACCCTCGAAGAATTAGCCAGAGCCGGATTTTTCTACTTGGGCGAAGGAGATAAAGTCAAGTGCTTCAGTTGCGGTGTGTCACTTCACCACTGGGAACCGCAAGATTCGGCCTACGTAGAACATGCTCGATGGTCACCGAATTGTCATTACTTACCTTTAGTGGGACCGAGACATTGAAGTAACTTCTTACCATAATAATCTGTTCATGGATACTTTACAAGAGAACATTCGTGCTTTGCCTGTGGAGTTGAGAGAACGCATTTACCGAGAGCTTGTCAAAATACAAGTGAAACGTAAAGAACAATTGCATCCGTTACGTCACCGGTGTTTGAACCACTGGTACCTGAAGGCTATACAAGGATTGATTCAATTGAAAGTGTTCCATCGGACAGACATTGATCAACGATCCTCTAGTTTTAAAAAGGATTGGTTTGGTATGGACGATTCTACCTACATCATTGTAAACGTACTGCATCGAATTCCAGAGGAAGAGTTAACGAATTACCAACATCTTGAACACAATGTCAACTTAGTGAAAGAGGAAACTTCTGAACGACTTGTAATGTGTAGATTAGTGACTCAACGATTTAAATTTGACACTGAAGTGAAACCATGTTTGTGCAAACAGTACATTTCTTGTGTCAGACCAAAGAGGATTTAGTATGACCTATTCATGGATACTTTGCTAGAGAACATTCGTGCTTTGCCTGTGGAGTTGAGAGAACGCATTTACCGAGAGCTGGTGAAAATACAAGTCAAACGTAAAGAACAATTGCATCCGTTACGTCACCAGATCTTTAACCACTGGTACCTGAATGGTATAAGAGAACTGATTCGTCAGAAATTGTTTCAGTGGTCAGACCTTGTTCAACACTTTGAGTTAGTGAATGATCGAAATGTTCATTATTTTGGTTACTTCGAGATTCACCTACAGCAATACATTGAGGAAGACAAGTTAAAGGATTATCAACATATTTTACGTGGAATCTACTTAGAGGAAGAGGAAACTTCTAAACGAACTCTGAAGTTTCGGTTACAGTATGCAAGATTTAGATTCCCTACTGGAGAACGAAGATCTCTGGCTAGAAAGTACGTGTATTGTTTCCGAAACAAAGAGACTATAAAAACAGGCTGCCATGCCACGACTTATGTCACATGTCATCCAACAGATTCCGTGGAAGGAACTCAATGACCATATTCAAACCGTGGATCATTACCATCGATTATTACAAGAACTGTATCCATTCAATTTGGGACGACAAGTGGTGTGTGTCTTAGTGACTTGTTTTTTGGGATTTCGTTTACCAGCCGATTCTTTGTGGACTCTTTACGATCAGTACTTACCACCTCCATGGCCTTAAATGGTCACGAAAAACTCCTTTTGCTCAAAGCCTTGCGTTTTCATCTGGATACTTCTCGACCTCTACGGGAAAAAAAGATTCGTCAACTTTTAGCTACCCAAGACGTGTATGACGATGTGTGTGTAGCTTGTGACTTACATCCCCATTGGACAGATGTCCGTGCCTGGAAAGAATGGGATTTTGAGGCTTGGACCCAAGAAGTGGCCCAGTATGCACGAGAGTTGTTCAAGGAAAAAAGTTACTTTTCAACCCGTGTTAGTGACGGTGCCAGAAGAACCCGTCACCCAGGACAGGACTGTCGTGGACAGGCCTGAAAGACCCTTTCGGGAGGACACTTGTGTGACCTTACCCCCTACTATAGAACTGGTTAGAACATTACCCAAAACATGTGATTGTTGTACAGACACTTGTGTTTATTCCACGTTCATCGTTATCATGTGCCTTTTATCCTTGTACTTAAGCCTTTGGCTTTTATGTAATTTTGTCTTTCGTATTCATGTTTGAAAAAAAACATTCAATAAACGTGTTCTGAAAAAGTATATAAACTCTTGTCTTGTTTGTTTTCGTGTCACAAGTGACATTTCTCTCACCATGGCTACCTCTACTGTCTCTGCTCCCTCTTCCTCTACTGTCAAAGTCATCGACGAACACTTAGATCGTGCCAGTTGGGAGGCTTTGTATCTTCGCCATCCCTTTAACATGCTCATTGCTGGACCTAGCGGTTCAGGCAAAACCGAATTCGTCAAACGTTTGATCGAACATAAACATCATTTGATCGATCGGCCACCTCAACGAATCGTGTGGTGTTACAAAGAGTGGCAATCGGCGTACAGCCTCTTGCGAGAAAGTCAAGGCGATTCCATCGTGTTTGTGGAAGGCATTCCTAAAGAAGACGACGGCATCGTCTCTGACTCCCGTCAAACCCATTTGGTCATTTTCGACGACATGTTAGGAGAAGACGAAGAAGAAATTAAACTGTGGTTCACGCGCAAAGGGCATCACCGTAATGCCAGTGTCGTTTACATCACCCAAAATTTGTTTCAACAAAGTAAAGCCCATCGCACCATCAGTCTCAATGCGCATTATGTGGTCTTGTTTAAAAGCCCTCGAGATAAATCGCAAGTGCAAGTCTTAGCCAAACAGTTAGGAACGCCTTGGCTGACTCAGGCGTAAGACGATGCCACTCAAACTCCACACGCCTATTTACTCGTCGATATGAAACCTACGACTCCCGAGGATTTGCGATTTCGTACCCACTTGTTTCACCACTGGTGCCAAGACGGAGGGCCTGTCCTGTACACGTCTCCGTCCTCGACTTCATTTCACTCCCCATAAAAAAATCTATAAAAACCTCAGACCCTTTTTCGTCTGTCTCACACAGTGTGAACATGACGTCCCTTCAGTCGCATCCTCCCGTCAAATTGATTCGTGCCTTGTATGGCATCAGTCGAGAAAAAGATCCACAAACACGAGCTTGTGTCTTAGAAGCTAGTCTCAAAGAAGTCTTACGATGGTTCACGGTGACGGCACGTCAATTACTCCAAGGAATCATTCAGATTCCTCATCAAACCCAACGCTTTTTCGATCGAAACAAAGTCGCTTTGGTCCAACTGGCCGATCCCCGCATCGACACTCAAACCAAAAAACAAATCATTTTGAAACCTGGAGGGAGCGGTACTCTAGGAGGGGTCATCATTCGCTCACTCTTAAGATGGGATCCTAATGCCCCCAAAGTTATCCCCAAGACAAAAGTTCAACGAAGCCCCAAGAAGAAAAAGAAAAAGACCAGGTCCCCAAGAAGAATAACTTCTCCAGTGGCAGGACCCTCCTCTTACCAGACACCACCACCGCGGAAAAAGAAAAGAAGCCCCCAGAAAAAGAAACAGAGAAAAAGTCCTCAGAAAAAGAAAAGTCCACAGAAGAAAACTAGTCGCAAGAGAGGCACTTCGGCCAGGACGCAACCTTACACTCGCAAACCACGACCTGCCACAGCGGTGACTGCGTCTCCGGCAGCCTCACGTTTGTCCACTTCTCCGTTGATGTCACCAGGAACTGAAGAGTACTTGGAGACGTTGATCACACCAAGAACTTCTCCGTTGATGACCCCCAAAAGAACTTCCCCAGTGGCAGGACCTTCCAATTTAGGGGCAGTGGCTGCTGCTCACAAAGTACCTTCTCCCAAAATCAAAGTCCATGAAAGATCGGGCATGTTACAAAGTTTACTGGATTTGTCCAAGCAAGAACTGGCTCGATTTAGTCCGTTGCGTACCCCTGCACGACGTGTCATGCCTGTCCTCAAACTGATACGACGTAAAGACAATCAATGGCGACGCGTTCCAGTATAAAAAAGGCCTGTGACCGAGTAGGGTATCAGTGTTTTTAGGTGCTCCTAAAGACTCAAAGATGTCACCCTCCAGAAAACACCAAGGAAAGAAAAGGAAAGGACTGCCACCACGTTTAGCCAAACATGGGGACATGTTATCTGTCCTGTCCAAAGCTTCTCCACCCCTACGAAAAAAACTCATTCAAACGGCCTCCAAAGAGGTCATCGATACCGTGTGCGAATGTTGTTTGAACGTTTTGAAAGGCACGATCCCTTTGTCCAAACACCAGAAACAATGCTTAGGCAAACATCGTCACGTTCTTCGGAAAATGGTTCAAAAGAAAATTCCCATTCGTCAAAAAAAGAAGATGTTGGTCCAACGTGGAGGCATTTTACCTCTCTTGTTAGGCCCCATACTGAAAGGAGTCTTGGGAACCATGTTGGGAGGACTGGTGGGAGCAAGATAAAAAGGCCCTCGGAAGTCCCAAGATCTCAGAATTCACCCCTGACAACCCCATGGAAGGACGAAAACTAGCTTTAGTGCCTTACAAACGATGGATGGAATACCATCGGTGGCAAGAACAACACACCCCGCATTTACCTCCCAATCCCAATTTGAGCGAGATGTCCCAGTTACAACACGAATTGCAATCCTTGATGGATCGCCAAGATTTGTCCGAAACAGAAAAATCGCAAAAGTACGGTCAACTCTTGCAACGACTGCAACTCTTTCACCAGAAAGCTTTAGACGAAACAGCTTTACCCACTCTGAAAGATTTTAAGACCTTGATGAAAAGTCCAGCACCATCATCATTACCACCACCACCACCACTACTGTCATCCCCAACCGTCACCAGAGATGCTACCCCACAAAGACCTGAGGAAGAAGAGACGCACGAAGTGTTTCAAACACCGTCAGCAGCTCCCATTTCGAGCAAGATTGCAGCATCCTTATTGACCCCGTCCCCCACACCCCAATGAGAAGAAATGAAAGCTTGGGTTAAAAAGATGATGTCCACGCCTCCTTCGACAGAAGTTAAAAAGAAAGAAGGGAAACCAGAAGCGAAAAAAGAAAAGAAAACCAAAGCCATTCCATTGCCACCTCCACCTCCACCACTACCTTCGACTTCTACTCCCGTAGCCCATCGGACACGTAAATCCGTTTCCAAACCACCCTTTCGACCCACCCAAAGTAGCATCACCGAAGAGTGGGTGACTTATTAACACACAAACACAAAAAAATGGAAAAAGTCTTAGCCAGCATTTACTACGATCCCTCGCATCCTGCAGGTTACGCAGGAGTTCAAAAATTGTATCGTGCTGCCAAAACGCGACTGAAAAGTCTACGTTTACCTCAAGTGCAACGATGGTTAAAAGAACAAGCTACCTACACTTTGCACAAACCCATTCAACGCAAGTTTGCCAGAAGTCGCACCCGAGTGGAAGGCATCGATCATCAATGGCAAGCCGATTTAGCCGATGTCTCTCATTTGGCCAGCTACAATCATGGCTACAAATATTTGTTTTGTGTCATCGACGTCTTTTCCAAATTTGCCTGGGTCGTGCCTTTGACTTCCAAATCGAGCAGCGAGTTAGTGCGAGCCCTGCAACGGGTGTTGAAACAAAGCGGTCGTCACCCTCTTCGATGGCAAACGGACAAAGGCACCGAATTTCTGAACCAAGCTTTCCAAAAAGAATTAAAGAAACGTGACATTCATTTTTTTACCACCGAGAATCCCGAAACCAAAGCCAGCATCGTGGAACGTTTTCAACGCACTTTGAAAGAACGCATGTGGAAATATTTTACGCATCACCACACTCTGAAGTACATCGACATCTTACCGCACCTGGTGCAAGCGTACAACCAATCTTACCATCGAAGCATCGGACGTGCCCCGCAAGACGTGACTCCCGACAACGAAGTGTTGGTGTTTGAGCGTCTGTTCGGTACGTCCCCGACGAGGGCTGTCCCCAAGAAAAGTGGAGAGTTGACCGTAGGAGATTGGGTGCGCACTGGCAAAACCAAACGCACTTTCGACAAAGGTTACTTACCTAACTGGACGACCGAACTGTTTCGCGTCACTGGACGAGTACATGGCCGTCATCCTGCCGTCTATAAATTGGAAGACATGAACAGAGAAGTACTCAAAGGAACGTTTTATTTGCCCGAGTTACAACGTGTCACCAAAAAAGAAGACGACGTGTACAACATCGAAAGCATTCTCGAACGCAGAACCCGTAAAGTGGGCAAACGACGTGTCAAAGAAGTCAAAGTACGTTGGAAAGGATATCCACCCAGTTTTGATTCTTGGATCGACGCTTCGCAAGTCATCGACTATAAAAAGAAGAAGTGACCATCATGCCCTTTCACACAGCAGCAGACGCAGCTACGTCAACCACTCCTTCTTCCCCTAGTTCTTCTGTGTAAGATTTACAAAAACAACCCTTGTGGGTGTGGTGTGGAGAACGTGTGCCTAAAACGCAAATCGTCTTTTTCTGCCAAATCTTCGTGGTGTATTGTGTCATCGGGGCAGCCATCGCCAATTTGAGTTTGCAACAAGGAGACAAACAATTGTGGACCATTTTATTGAGCAGTTGCATCAGTTACCTGCTTCCCAATCCCTCCCTGAAATTCTCCTCGAACGGGAACGCTGTGTCCAGTGCCAGTGTCAGTGCCAGTCACCAGTCCAACCACAATCAGAACCCCATTTTGGGCGGAGACACGCCTCTGACATCCACTAACCCCTCGGACAGCCACAGAACTCTAGAATTATGAGTCACCAAAACCAATTTTACTTAACCTTACCCAGTGACAGTTCCATGGAGGTGTTTCCCAACAACACGTTGTGCTGTTACACGGCCAAATTACCTCAAGCCATCCCCTTAGATCACGAAGCCCATTGGGAAGTGGCTTTAGTGGAAATGATTCACCCAACCCAAGTCCACAATGTCATTCCCAATCAAAATTATTTTAAGGTGGAAGTTCATGACAAACAATTGCAAGATGAGTTGGATAAGATTGGCACATATACCAATAAAACCTATGATGACAAAACTAAAACGTGGACCTACAACTTGTCCATTCTCCCAGGCTATTATTTCAGTGGTCATCATTTGGTCAGCGCCATAGCCTCCAAGTTTAATGGCGTGTTCCATAAAGCTTTGGGGAATGTCCAAAAAAGTGTCACCCTGGAATACCACAAAATAGCTCGTCGCTTTCTGATGAAATTTTCTGAGGGGTCCAAAAAATTCATGTCTTTCTTATTTTGTAATGAATTGTTTGACATATTGGGCGGTGACACGGAGATGAGGAAGATAGGAGAACAAAAAAAAAAGCCCCGAATTACCAGTCATTCATGACAACGACTCTTTTGCGAGGTATTTTCGTTTCCCGGTAGAACTGAACCAGGGACTGAATTTGATCTTCGTGTACTCTGATGTGGTGGAATACAACGTGGTGGGACACACCTCCGTGCCGTTACTGCGTGTCATTCCTTTCAAAGTGGATTCTGCCACAAACGCTGACGAGGAAGGTGGAAACACTTATCACGTCCACCGCGAATTTGTCCATCCTCACTATTTACCTGTCAGCAAGTCGTATTTGGACACGGTCAACATTACTATAAAAGGAGATCTGGGACAAAATATTCCATTCACCAAAGGAAAAGTCACGGTGAAACTCCATTTTCGAAAACGGTTCTCTCACGACTCGTAAGTAAGTCATGTATCCAGTGTACCAAGGGGTGGCTCGACAATGAGGACACGGTTTAGGAGACATGTTAAAATCGGCCTTTCATTCGGTGGCCCCGGTGTTGAAACTGATGGTGACACGCGGATTGCACGCCTTGAAAGATGCGGCACTGACGCAAGGCAAAGAATTTCTCCAAAATGTCATCATCGACAAACAAAACCCTAAAGAAGGCTTCATGAGGGCTGGCAAAAATGTCTTGTTACAAACGGGCAAAGACATTTTAGGCCGACGAGACACACCTATAAATGCCCTGCACGCTACCGAGTCAGGCATTCAGCAAGGACAAGGCAGAAAGAGACGACGACGAAGAAAACACCCTTTCACCAGACTTCAAGCGAGAAAGGCCAAGAAAAGAAGAACCGTTCGAGACTTAGACGTTTTCGATTATTGAGACACAGCAACAACAAAAAATGATGCACCGAGAGTCTTGCGCCTGTTCCAAGACGGAACTGGATCTGTTTGCCATGCCCCCCACCATGATGACCATGCAAGAATCCCAATGGGTGGAATTTCATCCCGTCTCCTCACTGACCGATTCCGCTCCCATCGAGTTTGAAATCAAGGGACAGCCCGAAGATTACATCGATCTGAATAGCAGTTACTTGTACTTGAAAGTCCAAGTTCTAGATAAGGATGGTAATGGAGTAAAAGACGATGACGAAATAGGTCCCGTCAACAATTTCATGCATTCCTTGTTCAGCTCAGTGGATTTGTACTTGAATAACAAACTAGTCAGCAGCAGCATGGATACATACCCTTACCGTGCCTACTTGGAAAATCTCTTGACGTACGGAATAGATGCCAAGGATAGTCATCTCAATGCCTGTGTGCTGTGGGTAGCTGACGAAGCGGGCAAGTTAGAAAAAACAGATACATCCAATTCCAGCTTTGAGGCAAGAGAAAGCAAAATCTTAGATAAGAGGAGTTTAGAACTGATGGATCGTTTGCATTTGGACATGTGGTTGCAAGAGAAATATTTGCTGAACGGGGTGAATGTCCGCTTGAGACTGAATCGCAGCAGTGCCGCTTTCCATTTGATAGCTGCTGATCCTACTAAGGCTCCTAAAAGCACAATTTTAGAGGCCAAACTCTACGTACGACGCGTAGAAGTGTTACCCAAAGTAGGTAACGACATCAGTCAAACGTTGAGCAGAACGACCGCCAAGTATCCCATACGACGTGTGGAAGTGAAAACGTTCACCATTCCTGCTGGACAGCATTCTATGATCGAAGATCATCTGTTTCAAGGACAGCTACCCAAGCGTTTAATCCTTGGTACGGTCCTGAATTCAGCCTTCAACGGAGCCTTCAAAGAAAATCCTTTCAACTTTCAACACTTCAACGTGAAGAAAATCGAAGTCAGTCGTGATGGCAAGACCTTGTGTACCCGACCTTTCGAACCTGACTTTGCCAACAACAATTACTTGAGATCGTACTTGTCCTTGTACGAAGCTACCGGCCAGTTAGGAACCAACACCAGTCACGGCATTGAGTACGAGGATTACGCAGGAGGCTATGCTTTGTGGGCTTTCGATTTCACTCCAGACCAAGGCAGCGACGAGGGACATTTCCACCCTATAAAATCAGGCCAGATTCGTGTGGAACTTCAGTTTGCAAAGCCACTGGACAAGACAGTGAACGTCATCCTGTATGCAGAATTCGATAATACCATAGAAATCAACAGTTTGAGAGAAGTCATTCTAGATTATTAGAAGTCATGGAAGACTGTTATCCCTCTTTACCTAGTGAAGAAACTTTGGACATGAAATGTGAGGAGACTGTGGAAGAAGAAGTGATCATGATGAAATCGAGATGGCCAGAACAAGAAGCCCATTTAGTCTCCTGTTTTGCCAAACACTTGGTCGACAAAATAACAGAATTGATCAAGAAAAACTGCTATGGATGTCAAAACGATCATCCCAGTCAAATTCAACACGATAAATGCCTGATGTTAAGTCAAGAAGAAAAATTGGACGAGTATCTGGACGAAGCTTGGAGTCTCATCTCGAACAAAGACGTGTTGCACCAGTGGTATAAAGACTTGCGTGAATATTCTTGTCCACCATTAACCACTCAAGAGATCCATCGTATCGAAGCTCTCCTGAATCAGAGTGAGGAAACAGAACGAATAACCATTTATTCGTCAGACATTTTCAAGCAAAAAGTCAGGATCGAATTGACGACTTATTATTACCTGTGAAGAAAAAGAAAACAAACACAAATGGATACCTGGGAACTTTATTACCTTTTGAACCACAGTTCGTATACGGCTTCTTGGAATCCTGTCGTCTGTGCTAAAGATGAACTCCCTCATCGCAAACCTAAAGACCATCAAGCTTACGTGATCAACACGGACGACAGTCATCTCCCAGGAACCCACTGGGTAGCCGTCTACTTTCCTCAAGAAGGATGTGTGGAATATTTCGATTTGTACGGATTGCCTCCTTTGGAAGACGATATCATCGACTTTATGAGAAGAAATGCTCAAACCACCCGATTCAATAATGTGAAATTACAAGGCACAGATTCCTTGGTGTGTGGACAGTACTGTGTGTATTTTCTGCATCATTGCAGCCTGGGCTATTCCTTAGAACATTTAGTGACTCATTTCGATCCTCGTTCTTCTGCTAGAAACGATGTGAAAGTAGATCGATGGTTTTGTGACCATTATGCTTATCTTTTGTCTCAAGCTAGGAAACGTAGTGTCCATCAATGGCCTAATGATTTCCAACAGTGGAAATCACAATTTCATTCACAACGTTGTCAGCCCTGTTCTAAGTAGATTGTTAATTGAGAAAAAAATGTTTGTGATTAGAAAAAAATGTTTGATGTTATAGTGTTATATTATTGTTAAAACATGTTAGAGTTGTTGTTGTTTAGTGTTAAGTGATTTTTGAATAAAAATGTTGTGTTTTGAAAAAAAATGCCTTTGTGGTTTGTTTAGCTATAAGAATGTTGGATTGATGCTCTTTAATTTCTTACTATCCCTCTCATGACACTCACTGAACGTTGCGGCTCGAAAACCGTGTGGGGGATGTTTTCCTTCACATCCGCACTTTGACTTTAAGAACCGGGTTGTTCCCAGTCTAGCCATCCATTGTCGACTCATCCTCCTAAGAAGATGTGCTCCAAACTAGCTAAGCTCAACGAAGCCTACATGAATTTGCATAGGGTCAGACACAGTCTGATACCGAAGCCAGAAGAAATAGAGAATGTGAGAATGCTAAAAATCACTGAAGACCTGATAGAAGAGCTCTTCAGAGAAGAAATGAACAGGGAGAAAGAAGAATGGACAGAGAAGTACAGACTTAAGAGACAGCAGCAACAGCAGCAACAACAGCAACAGCAGCAGCAACCTGAAGCTGACAGAGGCTTTGTCGATTGTCGTATCGACACCAAAGAGTTCTTCTTCTCTTTCCGAAGAAGCAGACCTATCGCCAGAAAGTCTATCCTCAGAGGACATCGCATTCTTAGAAACTAAAAAAGATTGCCATAGCAAAACAAAAAAACAGCCCTTTTCAGGGATACCCAATACTCTAGAAAAGAAATAACGATCGATTTGCCAATGTGTGTAGGTAGAGTAGTGTGAAAATAAACACTAACTCTTTCTTAAAAAATGTGAGGGTATGTGTTTGTGTGTTTGTAAGTGATAAAGTAGGTTGGTGTGGATAGTAGATTAAAATGATGTTTGTTTTTTTTTTGGGCTGTTTGAGGTGTATATTTGGGGTTAGATTGGATTGCCTTGCGTATGTGGATAGTCTATTGAAGTGATTTATAAAAAATTTTACAATAGTGATGGGTAGCATAAAAAAGTGAGTGTTTCTTTTAGGTCCGCACGTTGTTGTTTTATTTTGGTCACGATCTAGGTAAGATCAATTTTATGTTATTAGGGGGATGTTTTCCATCACGTCCGCGCTTTCACTATAAATTGAAACTCGCTGGGCAGTCTAGCTACCCTTGTTGATTGATCAACACAGCCAGAAGAATGAATAGCAGAATAGTGAAACTTTTAGAACTCCAGATGCACCTGGAATATGCCAGGCGCATAGTAAACGAACTATCAGCGGAGGCTATAGTAGAAGAAGCAAGAGTAAAGAAGGAAGAGGAGGAGAGAAGAGAGAGGGAAGAAGAGGAAAAGAAAAGAGAAGAGAGGATGTCGTTCAATATTCCCGAGACAGAGGATTGGGGTGTTGAAGCGAATCATCCTCCCTCTGCGCTCCCCAAAAGAAAGGTGAAAGAAGACAGGGGAAGAAGATGCGTGTGCGGCGCCAGGCCAGGAAGGTGCAACCATTAGATAGGTGCATCAGGAGTTCAAAAAACAGCCCTTTTCAGGGCTACCCAATACTCTAGAAAAGAAATAACTATTAATTTGCCAATGTGTGTAGGTAGAATAGTGTGAAAATAAACACTAACTCTTTCTTAAAAAATGTGAGGGTGTGTTTGTAAGAGTAAAGGTATATTTGTGTGAATAGTAGATTATGGGTTTCTTAGCGTATGTGAAGAGTATAGTTAGGGTTTTATTATATGAAATGAGAATGTGGGGATGTTTTCCTTCACGTCCGCGCGTTGTTTGGTCATGATCTAGGTAAGATCCATTTTATGTTTTTTAGGGGGATGTTTTCCTTCACGTTCGCACTTTCACTATAAGAACCCACAGTGTTAGTTGTTCAAACCATTCTGCAAAGAATAAAAAGAAGATGGCGTCAAACCAAATGGACAAAATACAAACCTTACAAGACGTTTTAGACAACTTAGGAATAATGGAACAGATGCTAATACGACTCGTTGAAGACCATTATTCCTATAGTCCCCATCGTGTAAAGATGGAAATTAACAACTTAAGAAAAGCAAAGGACAAGATTAGTGGTGTGATGAAGGAAATAAAGGAGGAGAAGGAGGATGAAGAGGAAAAGATAAGAATAAGAACATGGAACGAAAAAATTGAAAAAGAAGAAGAAAATGAGAAGAGGAAGAAAGAAGAAGAGGAGGAAGAGAAGAAAGAAGAGGAGAAGAAAAAAAAAGAAGAGAAAGAGTGTTGGAGATAAAATAAGAAGTTGGTGGAGGAAAAGAAGAAATTAGAAGCAGAAGAAAACCCAAAGGCCCTTTTCAGGGCCCCCATATTTCTCGAAAAGAGATAGCCTTTCCATTGCCTACCCCTTTTTTTAAAAATTTAAAAAAAAAAATCCCATGTTAAATTCCCCTTGTACGTAGATTGTCCCACGATTTATTCCCATGTTAAATTCCCCTTGTACGTAGATTGTCCCACGATTTATTCCCATGTTAATTCCCCTTGTACGTAGAGTGACCCACGATTTATTCCCATGTTAATTCCCCTTCTACGTAGAGTGTCCCACGATTTTTCGCCATGTTAAATTTCCATTGTACGTAGAGTGTCCCAGGGGTCCCTGTAATGCTAATTCCCATTGTACGTAGGGTATCCCCCTTCACTACTCTTGGCATATAGCATCACAACAGGGGGTTTCTAACTTAATGTTACTGAGGTTTCATTGAGAATAAAAGGCCAGCAAGAACCATCCGAAGATATATCATTAAGTTATACAAATAATCATGTGGTGCGTGCATATCATCGCTGGTTGACATTCTTGTCGCGTAACACAAATATAGATACTGGCACGCAAATATCACAGCTTGATTTTACAAATTTGTATCCGATTTATTAATTTTCGCTGGAGCATCTTGACTTATCCAAACAGTCTGTTGTTGATATTCACTTTCGAGCTCGTGTTGGCACGTTACCAATTCCCAATCTTGTTGCCGCGGTAGGTGTTCATGGGGATTACAGAGCAATCATGGTCATACTTTCCAATAAGGCAATGTTGCTTGAAGGTATTAGTGGTCGAATGAGAATCGTTGATGCACCAGTGGAAAACATGTAAAAAACAGCGCAATTAGATCGATCACGTGAATTATAAAAACGTCATATAGTCATGTTAATGTCACGCTGACTCCTGGTCAGGCTAAGAAATTACAATCAGCGCAGGCAAGCACATGTGGGACAAAAATAACTTTAAAACATGATCAAATTAGTGGAGGTCCAAACAAGTTATTGTTAACTAAAACACAACTTAACCATTTTAATAAAGCAGCACGGGTGAAGACTGGGGTCCAGCTTGATTTTTCTCCATCCGCAGTCAAAGACATGATTAAAACTGGCAGTATATTTCCTCTTCTCGCAGTGATACCAGTACTGATTGCCGCTGCTGCCCCAGCTGTTGCTAAAGCCGCCGCGTTAGGAGCTGTTGGAACCGCTCCTGGAATGGCACTAAAGAAAGCAACAGGGAAAGGATACAAAAAAGGGACGTGGGCTAAGACTTCCAGGAACTCCACCTTCATGGTACCCAAAATGGTTCTAGACGCAAAACGTCTCACACAAAGTGTTTTTACTCCGATGTCCAATTTTGATTTACTCGATGCTGTTAAACAATTAAATATAAAAAATTTCAGAGGCGTCTTTATGAGAGATCAGTTACCACAACAACCGAATAATCCAGAAACAGGAATTATTAATCTCGATAACAGCGATGGTCCTGGAACTCACTGGGTTGCTTATGCGGTTCATCCGCGCAGGATTATTTATTTTGAATCATATGGGTTAGCACCGCCAGTTGAATTTCTCAAATATACAAAAAATGCTCCCCTGACAAAGACAAAAGTTTGGTACTCAACGCTGCCAACACAAATGCTGACTGATCCTCCGATATGTGGTCAACAAGTATTAAATGTTCTTGATGCGATATCAGCATCAACCAAACCACCTCACAAAGTTGTGCACGAATATACCACGGGTCGATTTAAACAGTTTCCTATCAAATAATGGCTGATATTTAAGGAAGATCTCTTCTCAACAGAAAAGTGAAGCGCACTGACGTGGATTTATCAAAATATGCGACCAAAGATGAAATCGATATTCTTTTAAGTCTGACGGGAATAGACCCAGATGAGGTTGTTATTTTTCAGGACTGACACGGAAAACTAAAAACCAGTGATATCAAATGGCATGAAATAATTTGTAGGGTTACTGGGGCCACTCCGGGTAGCATCCCTGTGTTCACTGATAGTGGAAAAATCTGAGATTCGCTGATATCAATCGCGGCGTTTCGAGATGATATGCAAAAAGCTGCAGGGGAACATGTAAGAAAGACAGATGATACAATGACAGGTGAACTCAGCATAAACAGCAACAAAATAGTGGTTTTAAGAGATCCAACATCCCCAGAAAATGCCGCAAACAAACAATATGTTGACGCGTTATTTACAACCATAGGAGACATACTCAATACTCGTTTAAGAAATACCGGTGATACAATGACAGGTGAACTCAGTCTCGGCAACAATAAAATAACCGTGTTAGCAGATCCAACGTCCCGGAAAGATGCCGCAAACAAACAATATGTTGACACCGTTGATGGTAAACTAACCACGTTGCGGGCCGAGTATGATGTTCACGTGGGTGCTTTTACAAGACTTCAAAGAAACTTTCAAAAAACCGTTGATGCCACAGATAAGTTCTTTGGAACTCCTCCCGTCATCGACATGAAACTTTCTGATATCAAGACCAAGATTGACACATTCTAACAAAACACAGCAGGATATCGTAGCGGGGATTTCTGATATCGTTAACAAAACCAGTTTGATTAAAGTCCCTACTGGAGTTACTCCCAGACATATTGCTAACATAGTATACATGATATCATCTGGATTTGCAACATTGTCTAAACAAAATAATACTATCAAATATACAGCAACAGTCACTGGAGTGTATAGACTTTCTGTGTTCAGTGCCGCTAAATTTGAAATTTTTACAACGTACCCTTGGCGATATTCCACCGACCAGTTTTCCGGGATTGTGACTATCATATTAAACAAGGGAACTGAAGAAACATTTATACTGGAGGCAGATGATAAGAAATTAACCGCAACATCTTACTGATGGTGTTTGGAAATTGTAACTGAAACACCTCAATTGTTTACTGCTTAATATAATAAAATGGCGCTAATGAAGGCAGCATCAACGACAACGCTGGATGCTCAGCAATACAGATATGATCAAGTACGCGAATGGCAGTCAGAGTTAAAAAATACTATTAATGAATGCACAGCAAAGGTAAAAAAATACAAGCAGTGTGTAATCATCCTAGACACAATAGTGTATTCAGTGTCCGCGTTAGTTGCATCCATGGGCGTGTTATTGTCTGTGTTAACACCAGTGACAACTGCAATCGCGGTCACAATTACAGTTTCAACATCAACGACAATTGCAGGTGTTGCTAATATTATCGCAAAAAAAATAACCACGTCCGCGCTAACAAAATTGCACAAACATGAAAAGTTAAACAACGTGGCCACGAGCACCTACTCGAATTTGTCGTTGCTGATATCATCCAGTCTCGATGATACAACAATATCAGATTCCAAATTCGCCGAAATGGCAAAGATGTATAAAGACTACACCAGTCATCTGAAGTGACAAAAGATAAATAATGACGGAATTTCTTCAACAGATAGTCAAAAATACAAGCCTGAAACGAACTTCTTCAATAACAGTAACCTCAACTAAACCAGAATTCAGTATTAATTTTCCAACTGCGATTCCAGTAAACGAGATCGCATTAGCACAATTACGAGTATATCACAGTTGGCCCAATATCAGATCAAGATCGTTTGGTGGATTGCCAGCAAAAAATTCATTTGTGTTTGCATATAAAAATAAACCCAATGGCACACCAGACTGGAATGTCGTTGGGTTACCAACCGGGTCTTATCAAATCGAAGAAATCAATGAAGAATTACAACGTCGAATAAAAAATATCACAACAAAAGAATCTAAGATAAGTACCATCAAAATAAGTACCCCAGACTACGCCGTGGATATATACAATAGTTCGATCAGAACAGTGCTAGGATGGCCTGAAGTCGCTCCGCCGACGCCACCATCGTCATCAAAACCGAAAAAAGTCTGATTTTACCTCCGACGAAAGATCGTATCATAGTTATACTCCAAAATATGAAAATAATCCGTTATGGAAAGCCATAAATGTTAAATTGGATAGGGGTAGATTTGTTACCACATCGGGTAGTATTAAACTTTGGACGTGCTATTATGGATCACTGCTGCGACTGTATATCGAGCAAGATATCAAAATTACTTTTGAAGATATTAGTCGCGAGAATGAAACACAACAACAAAAATTATATCAAATATTAACCGAGTATCTCTTTGACACGTCGTCGGCAAAACATGAAATTATCAAGCAAATAGAAATATCAAATCAAATACAATTTGATTTTGAATTTATTCATCAAAGGCTTATAACAACAGCAGGTAAAATCAGCCTTTCTGAGTTATTATAAAATAACAGGCGGACTGGCCAAATTTTAAATATCCGGGATATAACGCAGATGAACTAAAGAAATCCACTGACAAAATCGTTAGTGAGTTCTTTGATGACATACTTGCCCAACACAGGCGATCACTACCACCGGCAACTATCCTCAGACATAACAATGACCCCGAAGGGCAAGGCCGGCATGTATCCCCAGGCATCGTAAATATAACTGAAGTGGTCGCAGTCAATCTTGTGTGTGATGTCATTACTGGCAGTTATAGCACAGACACAACAGTATCAAATCAAGTCCAGCAAGGATATGTTCTTTATTCATTTACTCCGAAAGATGTACCACCTGGATTTCTGATTGTGCAAGAACCGATCAATCCAGTCTATCTACGGTGTTTAAATCCATGGCTGACCAGAATAAATTTCGTGCTGACAGACCAACGCGGTCATCTTCTTGATTTTTGAGGTGAAACACTACATAATAATCTGCTAGTGAAATCATAAGGATTTTCAGTCTTAAACATATTTTATATATTTTGTGCACACTGTCCGATTTGCTAATTTTGATAGGGTGTTTACTAGTAAAAATCACAGAAATTGACCAATTTGCTAATTTTGATAGAGTGTTTACTAGTAAAAATCACAGAAATCGTCCAATTTCTCAATTTCGATAGGGTGTTTACTGGTAAAAATCATGCGAATTTAGTAAAAAGCAAAATATATATATATATATTCATTTTTTTTTACTGAACAATTGTTTTACGATTTCACAATTAATCAAGCAAGTATTATATAATGTATCACCGCGTGAAATGTTTCATACACAACAAAGAACTTCTTGATGAAGCTGTCAGTACCGGAAAAGGTACCCTGGAAATAGTAGTTGTCGGTGAACACGGCGATGATGATTTTATACTTACTGATAACCAAATACAGCAACTTAAAAAACACAATATCGTGAGCGCGTGCTGCAGTATATCTCAAATTTTAAAATATATACGTGTATTTAGATCTTAGATCAGATTTATGAATATGTACCACCGCGTGAAATGTTTCATACATAACAAAGAACTTCTTGATGAAGCTGTCAGTGTTGGAAATGTTACCCCGGAAAAAATAATTGTTGATGAATATGGCAATGACGATTTTATACTGACTGATATGCAACTACAGCAACTAAAAAAAAATCATATTGTGATCGCGCATTGCGGTATACATCAAATTTTATAATACATACGCGTATTTAGATCTTAGATAAATCTTAAAATATTATCTAACTCAGACTGATGCAATATCATTTTTTTTACTTTCAATTTCATTTTCAAGTACTTGACTTCTAGGTAAATCAAGGTGAGGTATTTACTTCCTCGTCAGCCTTGACTTCATCAGCAGACATACAATTCTTTAATCTCCTTACACGAGTATTTATTATCGTCCTTGTTTCATATTCTTGAGCTAATTCCAACCTAATCTTTTCAATTGCACGAGACAATGAAACAAATTCATTTATTTGTGCTTCTTCTACTGTGGCCAGCAATTTATACAAATTGGTCTGGATCATTTTTATAAATCGGTACTGAGCAGGAAGAATATAACACCCTGCGCATTCAGCTTCATGTAGTGATTCAAAATCGGACATAATTGTTTCAGGATTTAGTGATATATTAAATCCGTGCTCTTCTAATTTTTTAATAGCAACAATCACAATATTTTCGTAATTCATATATATATAAATATTATATATTTAAAAGAAAAAAAAATAAACAGTAGCCATTGATGAGCGGTTATCAATCATGGCCTATGTGTTTTACGAGGTCCTTTCAGACTGTCTTTTTTTACTTTCTTGATTTTGTCAAGGTGATTTTTTAAGTCTTACAGAGCTTTTCTGATAGCTTCTCGGCATCCTCGTCTTTTTGACCCATGTGATGTAAAGCTTTATACATCCAAGGCTACTGTTTATTTTTGGGGCTCCAAAGTGAAAGTGAAACTGATTGGGTAAATACCCCCCCAATCGAATTTCCAGGGGTGAAAAACACATCACCACGATTCGACGTGGAGGAGATATGTACACAAGGCCCCTGCTGGAGCCCCCATTTTATTATAAAACCCCAAATGGGCACCGTCGACAGTATGTCTGTGACGAGATTCGAACATGGCATCTGATAAAGTCGGGATGAGAGTCAAACACGCTACCACTGTGCCACTGTCTAATCTGATAATACTGGGTTTAAAAATTATCATATAGGTAACTACTGGCAGACAGTTAACAAGTTCTAAAACAGTTCAGAACTAAATTTAAATTCTGAATTTAAATTTTGAACTGGATTTTAAACAGTGAATCTAAATTTTAACACAGAATTTGAAATGTACCTGAACTCACAAACGCGGAAGTGTTATAGACTGTGACGCAGTGTGTATACAATTGGCTGTAAAAAAAATAATAATTGTATACCGCTCTGCCGCGCTGGATAAATTTACCTGTAATGACATCTCAAGGAGTGTTGTGCAATCACCTTGACAAGGGGAGATAATTGTATCATTGACTTTTACACAGTCGCTGTAGAGTTATCTACATAAGAAAATATGATCCAGTTATTAAGCTTGTATGAAAAAGATGATTTTATTTTCTGCAACACGCTGAACCGAACGCGAGTTAATACTGAAGTACTTGGCAGCCGCGGTCATCGACTGAAATATTTTCTCTTCATGGGTGCTTATGTTAAAAGATCTGACAACTCTGAGAATTATTACAAATTTACCAGTACCTCCTCGTGCAGAATTTTCGCTCTGTGTAATGGCCTCTAAATTTTGAAGAGAGTTATTAAGTTTGTGTCTATCAATGTGATCAATTACAAGATCGTCTTTGATCTTTCCAAAGAAACACTCAGACATGAACCTGTGATTATAATAGCCTTTATTCCTTCCAGCACCAAACCTTGGCTCATTTATATAATAATATATTTGTCTAATTTATAATTTGTCTGAGAACTTAGTTATACAATCGCGCTCACATTTCAGCACAACATCATTATTTGTTTTGTTATAATATCTTTTAAGTTCATGGTATCTATTTCCCCCGCAACTTGCACAAAACTGTGTTTTACCCCTGACCCCAACACCACATCGCAGGCAGAGTATTGGCCCTAAACTCCCCCTTCGGACACTTTGGTAATGTTTCCCACAGAATTCTTTTCTGCAGGATTTATTACAAACAGTTACAGATCCAACTTTACGCCACTTGCACTGATTCATTATATATATAATATTTTTTATTTAAATGTTTGTCTTAAATATAATATGGAGGAGTTTGAAAGATTATCTGCCATTGGCACCGGGAAAGCTTCTAGATTCGATCTTGACAGACTAACCCCTGACTTGCGGAGATGAGCCCTGACTGATCTGTTTGATATTATCAAGAATGCCAAAAAAGAATTTTGTAATGACGGTGCGTCTCACGTGTAGTGCAAATTTAAAATTATACGCGACACCAAAGGTGTCAAGGATGCTACAGTGAATGATGTATGAGCAAAAACAATTACTGATTATCTCTTTGATAGTCAGAAATATTTTTTCAGAATAAAATTTATTGTGCAAGCAGATTCCGATACGTGGATTATCCGTGATAAAAATGACCCTGTCCTTGCTAATGGAAAAACCATTCTGTTAAGTAAAGATTCCAAACCAGGAATGCTGACTGGGATTGATAAACCATATTACGCTTGAGCGTATCCTGCGACCGCGATCATTTATGGAATCTATCCGATAAAAAAAACAAAAATCAATAAATTCACCCCAATGACATTGTCAAGGCTGAATTGTGTAGCCAAGCGAGTAATGGAACATTTTAAAAATGCAATGTGCGGAAACGGTCTAACTGATCTAAGACGTTCCAAGATAGCAGTGGGCTGAGCGAGTCAAGGATACAGCAGCATCAATAAAAGATGTTGCCGTGCTAGAAAAAACATTAAAATTTCCCATAACCATAACAACGATAACAGAAGTATTATACAAAACGAAATATAATCGATACGGAGCTCCAATAAATATCATTGATCATAACGCTCACGCTTGGACTAACGCAGTTACAATATTTCCGCAGGATCGTGTTGTGAAATATTATTTGGGAAATATATTTGATTTTATTAAACAAATAAGCAAAAATGATCCTGTGTCGATGTGGTTGTTTAAAAGTTCCGAAGATGGTGAGTATGATCAATTTGTAAGATCCAATGGTGAATTATACCGGACAGAATCTCTGCAACAACAAATGAAAACACTCACAGAGAAATATTCAGAAAACACTGAGCAGTTATTAACTAATTGTTTTACAGTTCCGAGTGTTGCCGCTCACACCGCCAGAGAAAGAAATTTGTGGAGGCCAACCCGAAGTGAGTTTCTTGAAGACATACAATCGAGTTGTGTTGAGTATGGACACGGCGGTTTGTGGAATACTAAGTATGACCACAGCGAGATGATTTCCGTGGATATGATTGCGTCTTATCCAGGAAGCTTTCTCGGAAATGGGCGAGTGGAACGAACACTTTAAAAGATTTGGACATCCCACAAACTCGATGACACAAGTTGCTATAAATGGTCCTTTACCCGATTTTTCCCTGACAGGATTTGTTCGTCTGATGTCATTTGAATTTGCTAAAGCGCTTCATCCGTGCTGTTATGTTTGGTTTGGCAGACACTTTAGTGAAAAGTGCTGGGCACCAATAGTGTTATTGCGATATATGCCTGACAGCCGAATACTGGTATCGTTGACGGTCAGTGAAGCAATCATATCTACCGCAGACTTTGGTTTGGTTACGAACACCGGAGCGTATCAGTCTCGATGAAGTCACTGAAGAGTATGCATGTGAGAGTCCAAATACTCCCATGGATGTCATTGTCGGTTAGGCTCCTAAAGTTCTTAAGATTAAACTCAGCAATAGTGAAAAAAACAGCAAAAGATCTTGGTAGAAGAATAATCGGTAAATTTAATCAAGGTGGCCCATATGATTATAAGCTACATTACTCACGATTGATTATCGATGATGCTGAATTAAATTTTATAGTTGCTGATGCCACTGTGAGAAATATATTTTGTAATTGGGAGGACGCGCTCTTGTCCGACGGAACACGGTTGGGCACAATTGTAAGTTATATTAATGGAGAATCACCTCAATACACATATTTAAGATCTTCGGTGCTGGCTTATGTTTCTATAAATTTGCTATCGATGATAAATCGATTTCCCGACACTGCAGTTAGAGTTGCAACAGATTCCTTTTATATCAATAAAAGATATTCAGAATCACTGGCTTGTTTTACAAGCACTGATGAATCATGGAGTTCGTGGAGAATAAAAAAGGAGATGTTACATGGATATTGTGAATCCGCTGATGTTGAAATTAAAGATGATTATTGCAAATCAGAATTATCTGAAATGTCGAATGTACCACCTGTGTATGGTCCAATCACCAGAAACAAAACCGTTTATTTGAATGGACCGGGTGCGTCTGGTAAGACAACTCAAGCGATTTAATTATTTCGGGGAAAATCAAAGATTTTCAATTCAGATATGATTGTGCTAACACCTACACACAGACTTGCCAGGGAGATGAAATAACGAGGAGTTAATTCTTGCACTTATCAGTTTTTTCAAATATAGCAGTGGTGTATGGACTCCAGATCGAATGGGAACAAAATATATTCCTGGGAAAATAATTTGGGATGAGATATGCACAGTGTTGTTAGATATATTAAAATTGTTCCTGGATTGGCTGCTAACAAAAAATACTGCAGTGATAATGTGCAGCGATCACGGTCAGCCACCACCTTTTGTTGGTCCATCTCCGCATTTGTGGTTAAAAGATTTTGTAGATTATTATGAAGAAGTGTCTAATGATCATATTGCACTTGATGCAACATTGAAGGAATTTAAAACATTAATCAGATTACAACCGAACAAAATTCAATGTGAAATCATGCACGAGATGATTCCTGAAACTTCAATGAGCGACTTTTTGCAGGCGTAGAAACCAGACGATTTGATAGTGGCAAGTAGAAAGATAGTCAGAGACACACTTCAACAGCAGTTATTTCAATTACAACAAGAAAAGTTTCCGATGTTGCCAACGCCGCTGTGTTATAGACCAGCTGATACACGGTTACAGAATATAGATGTTGATATTCCTGGGAAAACAGAGAAACAGAACTTAGCATTGAATGATATTGTCACAGTTGATGTCAATGCTGTCAAAGATGCACTAAAAATGAACAAATCCCCATGGACGCTAGGATGACGATACATTCATCTCAAGGACTAACTATTTCTGATACAGTTGTTTGGATCATTGATGATCGAATCGAGTGGTCAAACTTAGTTTACTTATCTGTGTCCAGAGTCAGAAGAATATTTCAACTGCGAAGAATTGTCTTGGAAGAGTCAATTGCTGATAATAATGAAAACAACAATGATATAATAAGAAAAAAATTAGCTGGTTACAAACAGAGTGACAAAAAAAATAATAGAGAATTTGACCTTGATGTTGAATTTATCATGACACTGAAGCAACAGCAGAATAATCACTGTGTGAGCTGTAATTGTATAATGTCATAGTGTAATAAAAATTCAAGACAATTTACCGTAGATAGAAAAGATATTAGTCACGGTCATACACACGATAATGTGATGCTGACCTGTCTTGAGTGTAATCGACGTAGAGGCGTTAGTTAAGTGATTTGGGCGGTAATTGTGTGTCCTCGGGAATTACTTGTAATTGTTCATGTGTGAATCCACACTGAGGAGCAGTCGAATCCAGCCTGTAGATTGCTGGTCTACCAGTAGATCTAGTTATGTTAGATACCTTGTGTGTGGTAATACTCCAGATAGGATCAGTCGCTCTTTTTTTACCACCTTCAAGTTCACCTGGTTCATATAGATATCTCACAGTGACATTACCCAGTATTGGTTGTGCTGAAACACCACATCGTTGTACAGGCATATGTTTTTTAGTGACCGCGATGGCAGGTTTTATGTTGGTTGTTCAAGTAATTTCATTTTTTAATGCAGCTATCAGGCTTGGTAATCTTGCAACCCATTCGCGTGATCTCTTGTCCTGAATGAATTCTTTCGCATACTGATATCCAAATAACCACTCAGCAAGTGTTCAATTAAATCACTCAACAATTGCCTGATCATGGTGAATTGCAGTATGTCCTCGCCTGATGGTAACGTTATGTTGCTTCATCAGCGATGATACTGCGCCTTGAAATTCTTTGCCAGGATCAACTTGTAGCAGCTGTGGCCATTGCAGACCACCTCGTTGATAAATTCGTTCAAACGCAGAAGCAACCTCAGATGCTGTTTTAGTCGCTAATGGTTTCGCATCTTTGTATCTACTTGCAACATCAACTATAGTTAACGCGTACTTGTATGTTTTGCGACGAATGGTATCATGTGGTAGAAATAACATATCAGCTTGGTGAACTTCATTTGGCATACTAACATTGAAATGTGCAAAGTGAATTTGTTTAGGCGGTGGTTGGTAAATTTGCCATATTGCCTGTTTGGATAACCAATCCGCTGCAGTATCATGTGTGACTTTTGCTGCACTGGCAAGTTTACTAATTGCTGTGCTACCTCTCCAGTATCCTCTTGGGGAATAATAAATTGACTCCATTATAATTAATTACCAGCGCCTAATACAAGCTTAGATTTCATTGCAGATTTTTTTAACCAGCTAGCTAACTTTTCTTTGAAAGATTTATCAGTGATGGCATTTAACACGTTAATTAATTTCACATAAGCGAGATGCCTATCCTTACTTCGGTAAGCTACATCATGAACATGACATGCTCTATCAATAGCATTTATCGGATACTCACCTGGATTGGGCTCATCTAAGGCATCAAGTCTGATATCAAGTCGGGTTCCAGGACCACAGTAATTATATCCTGGGAGATGTTTTTCTCCTGGGTATTTAGCCCACGGAGCCCTTAGTAATTTTGTTAACCTGGCTGCGATATCACCTCCTCTTTTTTTGGGGAGATAAATTTAAATTTCTTTGTACCACATCGTTCACACTTGCCTGTAAGCGCTTGTCGATTATTTTTTGTTGTAGTGGTTGTCAAATCACCTGTTGGAGTGCGTGCTCTATATTTCACACAATATAAATCCATATTCCTTTATAATATATCTAATGGAGATCACTGACTTTTCTGCTACAAGAAAACGAGAACCGGTTAAGCACCATCCGATGCTACCAAATTCTGTCCAAACAATTATCACGGGTCCATCTGGATCGGGTAAGACTCAGTTGCTGTTAAATTTAATAATGAAGTGGATGAAGTGGGACAAGTTGTATTTGGTAGTTCCAACTGTAGACGATCAACGATGCTACAGCGTGTTAAAAGATTTTAATGAAAGTGCAAAATCATTAAACGGCGGTGATGATGTTGTTGAATTTATTACTAGTATTGATGAATCACCGTCCATAGATGATATTAATGGGGGTATTAACAATTGAGTTGTGTACGATGATGTAATGTTGGACAAACAATCAAATCCTGCCAGGATAGTTTCATGCGGCAGGCACAAAAACACTGATGTGATTTATGTAACCAAACGATATACACAAATCCCGAAAGTGATCAGGGATAACTGTAATATTCTTGTGGTGTTTAACGGAGTTGATACACACACGTTACGAAATATACATCAGACTTGGTGCAACGGTGACATGGACATAAATAAGTTAAAAAATTTATTTAGCTGTGCTCAAGCAACCCCGCACGGATTTGTAACGATAAATTTACATGATCCTCGAACACAGTAGCATGTCGGGTTAGATAAAAGTTTTGCATAAATAGCAGCAGAGCGGGCGACGAAAACGCAGCAACAACGGCGACAATTGAGTTTACAATGGCATAGGGTTAGCCCTCCATTTCAGCATTTGGAGGCTTCTAAAAAGTTGTAGTATTCGCCCTCTCTATTGGGGGGCGACAACAACAAAATGCAGCAACAACGGCGACAATTACGTTTCGCAGGTTTATAAAGGGTTTCACCCATTTTTTTGCCTGAAAAGTTGTGGGATTCACCCGCTCTGCTGCTCCCTAAATGGAAAAATAAAGAAATATGGTTGGCTTTTTATACTGTTAATACACTGTTAGAAATCAGATAATATCAGAATGTAATGGCTATTATCTCTCCATCTAAATTTGCTTTTCACAAACTAATATACTTTTAGAATTATAATGATTGGTTTGTGACAAGAAGAAACATTTTAATTCAACAGTATTTATATGGAAATACTGAACTGCAAAACTGTCCTAACTTAAACCATTGCTACCCTATATGTTTATTATTAAATATTATGGAAATAAAAGGAAAGCTATGACAAAGTAAAACCTAGTACTCAGCTCTTTTATGTAATATCACTGAGAAAGAAATGTTAAGTTTTCAATGGATGCAGAACGGCATATAAATGTATGCCGTATCATAATATGTACGTCCAAACATAATCAACAGTGACGTATGGTGTAGTCATACAATATTTCTGATATATGATCTGCCATGGACAAATGTGGGAAGATAGCCAAAAAATGAAATCCTTACCAGCAAACCTGACAGACTTTGTTGCAGTTGCTCTGATGTTTATAAAGGGATCAGGATAGTCAGTCCTACAGGAAAAGATAACTGTCTTATCACTGTTGTCACTCAGTGTGCTGTTTCTCTGGAGAAACAGGGTGCTGGTATTGATCTTTTCTGGTGATGTGCAACCATCAGATGTCGATGTCTGGACTCCAGTTGAAATAATTTGATTCTGAAATGTAAATACACTAATTTCATAATGAATGCTTTACTTTCATCTTTTTACAGTCAGCGTGTTCAAAGGAAAAAAGATACAAATGCTTGAAGGATCAATTACACAGGAGGTCATCACTAAAGATAAATGTCCAATTATTTCCTAATCAGTAGTGTATATGTACCAAGATCAAGTCCTCAACTCAACTTTCATGTGATCTTTCATGATGTCAGGAAAAGGTCTTGTATTTAATGTAATTTAACAGACTCACTGACGTTATGCCTCTATGGTCTTAAACTAAGAGAAAAAAAAGAGCAAGAGCCAACAAGTTAATATGTAAAATTGAAAAAAAAAATGATTTAGTCCAAGTAGTATTAATGAGTGTTTTGTACTTCCAGCAAATAATTTAAATAAATAAATAAACCCCAATTTAAATACTGAACATAATAAGGGTGATTCCAGTTTGGATTTTGAGGTACAGATGAGTAAATTGGAAGTAAATAACATTAACATAAAAATCTAAGACATAATAGATTTAAGTAAGTTTCCTTTCTAAAACATTCTAAGTTGTCAAAATGTTTAGGAATTTTCAAGTGCAAAACCGGTGTCCTTGACTCAGATACAAGTAAGCATGTCTACCGCCATTTAATAATCTAAATATTTAATTTATAGTTATAGGGAAATATTAGCTATGCATTATGTTTAAACAGGCATTATCTTCCCTTCTGTTTTGCTGTAACAACACACATATCGATTTAAGAGACGGAGAATCAATACAAACTATACTTACCAAATGAAATTTATTTTAGTCTTCAGTGCTCGTGAATAATTATTATTAGCTTGCTTTATTATTCTTTAAAATTATAATTCATATGTAATATCATCTGCAGTCACATGAACTCTAAAATGACTAATGAGAATATTCGCTTGCCATCGATAAATTAACACAAAGTGACATATTTCGTAATCACCCCTCCATTCCATGCTAATTATTGTAACCCATCAGCATCTTCAGCATATGCTATACATTCAAAATATGTTCCATGATGTATAATGAATTACATTACTCATCATTTAATAACCACTGTCTACTTGGATTTATTTAAAAGCTACACTACAGGTGTGTCACACAGTGAAATATGACCTCACCTCCAAATTCAATCAGTCATTATCTGTCCAACTTTACATACCAATCACTGACTTCTGAGTGAAGTTTATTTGCTGCTTTGCCAATTCATCTAGTTTGTCACTCAGGGAATAAGCTTCAATAATTTCTAACCAGTGGTTATTGTTTCATCTGGACCGGAAGAAGCAATAACTACCAATGAGAATTAATTGTAACATATTTCACTGTGTGACACATCATCTTCAAGATTATTTGGATTTTCCAATGATTGTTTTGGTCAATTAAATATCCTGATATAATCACATAAATGTACACTATAAAGAAATAATACCTAGATTTATCAGCAGCACGTCTAATGAGATAAAATTCATTAATACTAAATATGTTAAGTACTGGATTTGGTGGCTCATGCACTGCTGCTGATTTGTTTGGCAATTTGGTTTACAAACATGACCTTGATATCAATATTTTTTAGATTTACATATTGCTTTGTTAGAGCATCATACTCAACAATGGGATTACAAACCAGCTGAATTATATTTTCATTGATAATGTTCTTTGCTCATTTCATCATCACACATTTTAGCTGCAAATATCATATTTGTAATGACACAGTCTTACAGTCTTTGGTAAACAGATCAGACCAATATACGTTTCTGATTTTCCTAATATTATTGATTTTGCCTGCAGGTTTTTCTATTGCACCCTGCAGCTTGAAAACAACATTTTTCAGTGTCCATGTTAGACATATTAAGTGTTCCAGTTTGAGCTTGGAAAATCACATGACAGCCCATGCCAATGTCAACAACAACCCAGCTAGTACACTCATTCAAATCCAATTTGGTTGCAAAATTGATTAGATCAACAATGGTGCATCACAGGGTGGTTGAGTGTCCATAAATGTTAATAGGCAATTTGTGTAAGTGTACTTACAGTAAAATCAATAAGAATTTGTATGGTTGGCAAAGTTGAATAAAACTGGTCATTTTAAGTGGCAATTCAAGCCCCCATGAGTTAAAATACAATTGATGTCAATGCATTCCAGGTTCTGTTGTCAACAGCAAGGCCGAAACTGAAAATCACATCTGCTTAGGAAATTTTGGCTTCCGTGCTTTGATAATCCAAGACCTTTATTTTATGTGGTCTCAAATTGCCTTGCTTCCTGCCACTATTTTTTTCACAATCATCCCAGATGCAGTTGCAACTGCTTTTGCAACTATGAGTGCCATGGCCACTAACAATGCTAAATGGCTGAGCAGAATGGAAATATAACATTAATCGTCTTCAGTCCCCAAGTATGTTTTACTGAAACAGTTCTTAGGCTTGGCAGGGTAACTAACCTGGAATTTCAGACAACCGTTCCAAGGGCAGGCAGCCTCATCAAAACGGAGGTTACTATCAGCTGAATAAACCTCAGCAAACGCTTTTTTATAATCATTGGCTGGATCTTGTGTAAAGGGTCACCTTGAGTGTTCTCAATGTATGTGAGGTATAAATTGCTTATAATAGCAAGAAATGTATACCAACTCATTGTTTTTAATTATAGGGCTGATATCAATCACCAGTTACCCAGTAAGAATCAAGTTGAAATGTATGTACTATATCCATGGCAATAATCAATGCAAAAATAGAGTTTCATCTGGTCGGCTGTTGGTTTTCATCTCAGTATTCTCATTCAAGTCTGCCCCATTTACTATCTGATCTACATAATGATTTGTTTGATTTATTAATAAATGCAAAGACTCGTCATAAAAAGCCTTAAATAGGTTTGGAATTTGCCATATCTATATTCCATTAGGAAATACCATTGAATGGTGGGGGGTGGGGTGACTGACTGGCAGACCGTCTTTTCTTGTCTAGCCATCAGGTGCATCAGACTCCTAGTCGACATCAATTTCAGGCTCAAACACACTCAACCATCAACCCTTCCCCAGTTCCAATAATCTCATCTTTATATCCTTTAAAATCATTGTTGTCATTGCTATCTGCATCCAGTATTTTTTTAAAGAAATCACCATTATTCTGTCAGCCGATTTTTTGTTTTTGTGATAGCATGGCTTTTTAAGTGAGAATTTGTAAAACTACTTTGTTAAATTAATACTAAAGCATGATAGAATGCTTGTTCCATGCCCCGATGTACCCAATGAATATAATTTTACAAGCGGTCATGTCAAGTTAAAATAATGGGATCCATACATTATTGCTTACCTGAAAAATATACTCAAGTCAAAACTCTGTGAGCTGTATTGTACAAAAGTGGATCTGGTTCTTTATCTTGCTATTTCTGCATTTAAACATGAGGTGTATGACCTTGGCAAGCTTCTAGTTCAGCTTGGTATCAGACACACTTTGAGTATCACTTAATTTTGGTTTGTGATGAACATTTATATATCACAAATTTCTTCATCATTTGATTATGATTGGGATGAGTTTAAATCACTATGTAAACAATTTAATTTCATTACAATATTTAATCAAGATTAATTAAATATTTTACCATTTCTCATTGAATATAAAATAGGAACAGGTCATACAAATTCAATCACCGAGAATTTGCATAAAGAAGTTCATACACCAAAACTGCAATTTCCTGTTTGGCATTTTTGGCATAAATCATCATAATAGTCTTGCCATATTTTAAGATCTGTTCATCCTGATGAGAAAGAAATAATGAAATAGGCATAATATGGAAATGCAACTTTGAATAGCATACATTCCTATAAGAGAAAAAGAAAGCAGTTCTAAAGATACTGCCTTTGTGGTGATAGAACTGATATCACCAATGTGGTAATGTTGATATTCTCCCACTGATACAGTTCAAAATCTCATTATGAAACATACAATAAAAATCTGTATTTCAAATTATCAAGCTCAGATGAGAAATATGGTCTGCGAGTGATAACACATTAACCCTTGGCAGGAGGTAGTAGCCTACTGCTGAGCTCTGTAGCATCAAGGTCATGTATGATACACTAAAGTGAGTGGTATTATATAGAAAGGTAGACAGATGTAGCTCTACAATGATACCAAAACATATGGAAGTTCTAGTTGCATTACAAAATACACAGGGAAAAACCTCATTTTTTGGATCCAATTTGTATGCACCCAAAAATCACCTGTAGTTGGAATCTGATTCTGTTTCCAGATTTTAGACTTTTTGGTTTCAGATCTAAGGCAGACCAGTATGAACTGCAAACAGACAAACCTTTGCAAAAAGTAGGATAATATGGACATTTGGAATACGAAAATAATGGGTCAGTTAAGCAAAAAGAAAGAACTCCAACTATTACCCTTCTGCTCGTGCGCGAGCCAAATAGCCAATGAAAAACAATGTTTCTAACACAATTAGGCATTAGGTTATTGGAAAATCATCTGGAAGCTGATGTATTGGGATATATTCAGAAATAGCTTTCAAAATGTTTTTCCTACTTGAATTTCAGGCGAAAATGACAAAAATTTCCAGGGTTTAATGTGTTAAGAAACAAAAGCTGACAGATGGATAGGTGAGCTAAAACATGGGTCAGACTGGTGGATATCAGATTTGCTGGAAATGTAATTAAATGGTCAATGACTGTACAGATGGAATTGTGGTAAGATGGTGAATTGCAGCACTGATGGAAATGTGGATTGATGATGGCAGTATAGAAGGAAGTATGGATAGACAATGGATGGCAGAATAGGTGGAAATATGAATTGATAATGGGTGGCATTATACATGTAAATATGGATTGATGATGATGAATACAAATGGAAACATAGATGATGGATGTCAGTATATATGGAAATATGGATAAATGATTGATGGCAGTACAGAAGGAAATGTGGATAATAATAATAATGATAATAATAATAAAGACTTTATTTAGAGAAGGTAACTTGATTAGTTACAAAACTAATCTATCTTGAGGCCTTCTATATGTTATGTACAATATATACAGTATATACAACATGATGTGAAGAGTCTGGCTTGACACTAAATAATTACCGGTAAATAATTTTAAAATTTAAAGTATCAAGCCTGGAACACATGCACAGGCATCAGTGAAAACATAAACATATATAAAACATAAAATATCATCCTGCATTGAAAAATTTAGCTATGAAAATGATGCAAAATTACAGAAAAGCAGGCGGTATTTTTGTACTAGAATTGTTCAATTTTCTAAAGATTTCATCCATTTAAGACATCGATTGTGAAAAGATGAAATGCTGGGAGCCTGCCTTATGTCACTGGGAATGTTGTTCCATACCAGTGGACCATTATATTGAAAACATTGTTTTTCACACCTCCTTTTTTGGCCTTGGTATAATGTAATTTTTTCTTCTTATGGACCTTAAATTTGGAGTACAATCAGCATCTCTTTGGTGAAAGATATTGCTTAGATAGACAGGAATGTCTTTTCTGGATACTTTATACATCAATTTGGCCTTTTTAAGAAATATTCTTTCCTGTATTGTTAACACCTTTATATTATTCATTGCATCGTGAAAATTGTCTATACTTTTATCTAGAATTAAATGTCAGGCCCTTTTTTGGGTTCTTAGAAGTGTTATGTTTGAATTAGAGGTATCACCCCAAATTTCATTACAGTAGTCCAGATATGGCTGAATATAACTTTCATAAAAGATGACCCTATACTGAAGAGGAATGTATGTTTTGATTTTCCTCAGTAGCCAAAGATAAGAATTAACATTTTTTGAAATGTGTTTAATGTGAATAGACCAAGTAAGATTGTTATCCATGAATACACCAAGAATTCTATCTTGAGAGGTTATATTGAGGCTCATGTTGTCAAATAGAACCTGGACTTGTCGCTATCTAGCCTTGCTCATTTTTGTTGTGTTGTAACTAGTAGGGCTTTCGTTTTGTGTGTATTTATGATCATACTGTTTTCGTTGCACCATACTTCAAGTCTGTTGAGAGCATCTTGTAAGTTATTTTCAAGTAATGTTTTGATTTTACCAATTTCAGTGTAGTATCATCTGCATAGAGGTCAGTGGAAGAAATTGAAGTTCCAATCTTAAGAAGTAAATCGTTAATAAATATTATGAATAACAGAAGCCCAAGGATAGAGCCTTGTGGTACTCCACAATTAATATTTTTACTTTCTGAAAGTTGACCATTTAAAGATACTTTTTACACTCTATCAGTTATGTAAGAAGTAAACCAGTTTAGGGAGTTTTCACTGCAATGATAGATTTTTAGTTTTTGAAGCAAAATGTCATGTTCTACAAGATCAAAAACTTTACGAAAATCAACCAAAATAGTGCCTACTATTTCTCCCTGATCTAATGCTTTCAGCCATTTATCAATCAAATGTGAATTCCTTTTTAATCTGTTCCAGGAACTGATGGAAAAATCCACTTGTCAAAAATGTTACTTAAAATAGGTTAAATTTAAATGTTTCACATTGTAGATAATACCCTCTAAATAGTCCTTAACCCTTTACCTCATAGAGCATTGTGACAAAATGCAGCTCGCTATAAATAGAACACGTTACCTAGTCGACTGCATACGCATAGGCCTGCCTGTGAATTGTTAAGCAATGTAGTGTATCTTACATTTAACAGCAATTTTAACCATTTTACATTTTTTGTACACATCTATTATATGTGGAACAATTTAAGAGTAAAGTCCAATTGTCATAGCTGTGTAATTATTTATCACAGAAGAATTTGTTATGTGCTTTAAAATCTGGAAAGAACTCGTTCACCGTCATGTCAGTGAGGCCGTGTAACCAATCTTGCTGCCATTTCTCATACTCGAAATTTACAAGTTTTTCGTCTGTGCCTACATCACTAAGTTATCTGAATCTGATAATTTATAAAAACTAATTGCTGCCTGCATCAATATCAGAGCCTTTACCTAAGTTATTGAATCTTTCATAGTTGTGATTCTAATCGTGAAAACTTCATAGGTACTGAATGAAATCCGCTACCGCCATTTTGGAGAGTGACGATTACGACCCAGTTACTTTAAATAGCAGATATCGACCAGAGCATAAACAATGACCACGTGATCTGACGTAATTGTCATTTACTTTGACTCGTCCACTGGGGTACGACCTCTCGTATCTAAACTTCCTTACGGACTGCAAGAAAAATGGTTAAGCAGAGCAACCAACTATGCTTCAAAGCATTTCATCGCTTTCCCACCATTCAAGGAATTCCATGCCTTTCTTGAGCACATATGCGACCTGAGGAATAACCCCGGGTTCCGACCCGTAGATCTGGACAATCCCACTCAAAAAGGTGATTCTGCAAAAAACACTCATGTAACCAAACCTAAAGTGAGTGTCCGCAGAACAGAGTTGGCAAATCAAAGCGACGATCAGCCAAAAAGTCAACCATTAAGTAACTGCATTCTACACAACACGAGACATACACTCAATGAATGTAGGGGCTTTAAGTCCAGATCCATCGAAGAGAGGAAGAAACTCCTTAGACAACACAACATTTGTTTCAAGTGCTGTGCATCGGATAAGCATGTCAGTTGCGACTGCAAGGCGAAGATTTGTTGTAAGGATTGCGGCAGCAAACAGCATACTACGGCTTTACACGTCAATAGGCCTTCTCCAAGTTTACCTTCGAGGTTGCGGCAAATCATGGCGGGGAGTTCTCCAAAAACTCCAAGAGGCAAAATGACGAAGACGTACAAACTAAATGTACTGAAATCTGTAAAGGAGCTCATGGCAAGTCATGCGCCAAAATCTTACCGGTCAATGTTTACAACAAAGACAATCCAAATAAAATTCTTAGACTCTATGCTATTATCGACGACCAAAGCAACAGATCCTTAGCCCTGCCAAGTTTATTTGACTTTTTTGATGTCAGATCAGAACCTGAGAGTTACACCCTAAACACTTGTTCCGGTCGAGTCACCACTTCCGGTCGGAGAGGAAGTGATTTCATCGTAGAATCCATCAATGGAGATGTCGAGTTGGAACTTCCGACACTCATCGAGTGTGACAACATACCTGATGATAAAAGCGAGATTGCAACTCCAGAAGTTGTAAAGTTCCATGAACACTTAAACGATCTTATTGGGTCTATCAAACCAATAGACAGGAGAAAAGAGATTATGCTACTGATCGGAAGAGACTTGGCAGAGGCTCATTATGTTCTAGAACAATGAATAGGTCAAAAGGAGCACCATACGCCCAGCGAATCAAGCTAGGATGGGTCGTCATAGGAGAAGCATGTTTAGATAAGCAACATGCGCCCGATAATGTCAACGTCAGCCGAACTCATGTTTCACCTTCGGGTCAGCCGACAACCCTAGTGCCATGTCACAACTATTTGGAAGTACAGGAGCAACTTTCTAATCCCGCACTAAATTGCAAAGATAGCGAGTTTGGTTCCTCAGTTTTCGAGAGGACAAAGGACGATGACAAGACTGGTATGTCGCACGAGGACAGAATATTCATGCAACAAATGGATAATGAGTTTCAAATAGACTCAACTGGGTACTGGGTAGCTCCGTTACCCTTCAAGTCACCTAGGCCGCCATTGCCAAACAACAAGCCCCAGGCAAAATATAGGGGACAATTTCTTGATGCCAATCTGAAGAAAAATACTAGGAAACATGAACACTTCCTTGAATTTATGGCAAAAATCTTGGACAATCATCATGCTGAGGTAGCTCCACCGCTAGCGGCAAACGAAGAATGCTGGCATTTACCACTGTTTGGGGTTTACCATCCGAGAAAACCTGATCAAATACGAGGCGTGTTCGATTCATCTGCAAAACACCAAGGAGTGTCATTGAATGACATACTGCTTACAGGACCAGACTTAATCAACAATCTTATTGGTGTACTTCTTCGCTTTAGAAGGGAAATGGTAGCTGTTACCACAGACGTGCTGCACATGTTTCACTGCTTCATCATCCGAGAGGACCACCGAAACTATTTGCGTTTCTTTTGGTATGAGAACAATGACATCAATAAGAAACTCATTGAGTACAGGATGAGAGTACATGTATTTGGAAACAGTCCATCGCCAGCCGTCGCAACTCTGGGAATACGTAAGGCCGCTTTGAAAGCTGAACCTGAGTACGGAAGCCAGGTTACATCGTTCGTCTCCAGGGACTTCTATGTCGACGATGGGTTAACTTCTTGCCCAACACCCGAAGAAGCTGTTAAGCTCGTAAAGGACACTCAAAATGCCTTAAAAGACTATGGCAATCTTCGACTTCACAAAATTGCATCGAATAGCCCTGAAGTAATGGCTGCTTTTCCAACAACCGATCTGGCATCTAATTTGAAAGATCTAGATTTAGACTCGAAAGAAAAACCGCTCCAATGGAGTCTTGGCCTAATATGGGATGTCAACGCGGACAAATTTCTGTTTGAACTGTCTTCCGATCAAAAACCAATTACCCGTAGAGGAATCTTATCAACGATCAACAGCATTTTTGATCCGCTCGGATTTCTGTCTCCCGTTATCATATATGGGAAACTCATTATTCGAGACATTGTCTTAGAGACCATAGATTGGGACGAGCCCGTATCCGAGGAAATTGCCTCCAAATAGGAGTCTTGGAAAAACGCCCTTGAACCACTTAAAAACTTGAGAATATCAAGGACATATGTGACCGAACTTAGCAAATGCATCACCAGGGAACTCCATGTCTACTCGGATGCTTCAGAGAGAAAGCTATTGCCGCCGTCGTTTATCTTCGAACGAAAAACGTCAATAACCATTATCACGTAGGATTTGTTATTGGAAAGGCTGAAGTAGCCACCCAAACTGGAACCATGATTCCAAGAAAAGAACTTTGTGCCGCGGTCCTAGCTGTGGAGATAGCTCAGTCTGCTATTGAACATCTTGACATCAAGATAGAAAATGTTCGCTATTACACCGACAGCAAGGTCGTTCTTGGTTACATATGCAACTCAACTAGGAGATTCCATGTCTATGTGATGAATAGAGTGGAGAAAATTCGCAAATTTTCAGATCCCGATCAATGGAATTATGTTCCAACGGATCAAAATCCTTCAGACTCTGCAACAAGGTCGATACAGGCTGTAGACCTTCAAGCTAGCAGTTGGCTCAATGGACCCCAACAATTATTTGAGTCGACTCCTCAGCAAGGTGAGACCCATGAGCTCGTAATGCCCAACGACGACATCGAAATTCACATGGCATTTACCACTGTCGACCCTACGAAGGTAAATTCATCATGTAGTGGACTAGGAACCACCAGATTCGAGCGTTCTTCATCATGGAAGAGTCTGATTGCGGGGATTAATCACCTTCGACTAATTGCTCACCAACGGAAATGTGGGAAATCAGCTGACTTTAAAGTATTGTCAGAAAGCCAAATGTCAGAAGATCTCATCTTGAGAGCCACACAGGGCGAATTCTACAGCAAGGAAGTGGCCGCACTTCAAATGGGAGAACAAATTTCCAAACGCAGCCCGCTAATCAAATTGAACCCAACATGGGACACTACCTGGAATATTCTACGGGTAGGGGGACGCTTGGAACACTCCAAGGAAAACCTTGAGATTATAAAACCCATAACTGTACCTGGCAACAGCCCCATCGCAACCCTTCTGGTCAGACACTACCATGAGAAAGTGAAACACCAGGGCTGTCACATCACTGAAGGTGCCATCAGGTCAGCAGGATACTGGATTACCTCTGGTAAACGCCTGATATCCAACGTCATACACAAATGTGTAATTTGCAGAATGTTAAGGAGGGAGCCACAACACCAAATTATGGCTGACTTGCCTTCGGATCGCCTCGAGCCAGGACCTCCCTTCACCAACATAGGTGTTGACGTTTTTGGACCTTGGGAAGTTCTCACAAGGAAAACCAGAGGCAGATCGGCTAACTCAAAACGTTGCGCCGTCATGTTTACATGCCTTGTAATAAGAGCAGTTCACATCAAAGTCATCGAAGAAATGTCATCATAATCATTTATCAACGCTCTTCGATGATTCCAGGCTATCCGTGGACCCGTGAAGCTTTTCCGCTCTGATCAAGGAACAAACTTTATCGGAGCCGTTGATGACTTGAAAATCAACCACAGACCAATAAAAAACTATCTACTGGAGAACAGGACAGAATGGAAGTTCAATCCACCCCATTCTTCACACATGGGAGGCGCATGGGAACATATGATTGGCACCGCCAGACGGATTCTTGACGCCATGCTCGCCGAATCACCGAGCAGGAAATTCCTCACTCACGAAGTTCTCAGCACATTTATGGCTGAGGTCTGTGCCATTATCAACTCCAGACCACTGACTCCTGTCTCAACAGATCCGAAGAATCCTCTTGTTCTGACACCAGCGATCCTCTTGACGCAAAAAACCGACTACGCTTACAAGTCAGACGAGTTGGGAGATACATGTCCCGCAGACTTGTATCGTTCTCAATGGAAGCGAGAGCAAGCTTTAGCTCAGACTTTCTGGTCACATTGGAGGAAAGAGTATCTTCCGTCACTTCAGAACAGAAGAAAATGGACGGTTCAACAACGGAATCTAACCGAAGGAGATGTCGTTCTTGTGAGGGACAGTTCGGTGTGCAGGAATCAGTGGCCAGTTGGCATTGTCACAAGGGCAATAAAAGGATCCGATGATCACGTCCGAAAGGCAGACGTCTGGATCGTTGTTGGTGATAAATGTGAACCTAAAATTTACACCCGTCCGATTACCGAACTTATACTTCTGATTGACTAAAGACATTCATTGGATCATCGTTCATTCGTCATCGACATTCAGACAATTACCATTTTTCCATTTGCATAACTGTTGGATAGGAATTCATTCATGTGACATTCGATGGGTTTGCGTTTTATTCGCATATTCGTATTTCTATATGTCTTGGATATATATCTGGGATTTATGTGCTTTATTTATTCACATATATTAATTTGGATTACTGTGTATCCACAATATCGTTTTATATTCTAAAACAGAATAAGTGGTAGTGGTATCTCTATAGATACCAGGCGGGGAGTGTTCTGGATCTCATTCACTCCTCTAGTGATTCGATCCGTTGTGGAAATATATTAAATTCCCGAACTCCCGTTTTACCATTTAAATAAATTTCATTAGTTTCCGGATTTGACTCCGTATTCCGCTTCCGCTATTTTACTTACACCTGGATTTCCTGAAAATCGTTCAACATACGACACGTTTTAAATCGACAGGACAGGACAACCTACCGTCAAGTAAGACTATATATCTATTCCTTTGTGCTCAGGAACATTATTTCGGACTGTTCAATGTATTAATTATTAGTTTACAACCGTCAGATGTGTAATTTCAATGTTTTGAATTGTATTTTCGTTTTCGTATGAACTGGACATTTCGTCACATATATATTTCGTCATGTAATTATAATTTTCCCTCATTTTTTGATCATATTGTAATAGCCCCTTACCTTATTTTTCAGTTTGCCATTCTACTGTACATCAATTGGGAATTTGAATAAATACAAGCCTCTACACTGAGTTGTCTTTGTTTTCACCTTCGCCAAGTGGGTCCATATGTACTATGTTGCACTGTCTGGTCCGGCCAGAACAGTCAGTTTGTGATGGGATTCGACACAGCACAGATGGGCTGATGCATGTCGGTTAGCTCAGGTTTTATGAGTTCACGACACTTAAAACTGAAGTTAATGAACAGAAATGTCGACATTTTAAAAATATCTACAACAAAGTCCCTAACTAAATCCCGCAGCAACACTCAAAGATTGTTTCTATACTTCTTAAATATTTCTACTGCCCTTAAGGTGGGGACCAACATCTGCCCCAAATAGTTTGCAACTTTTGGAGCAATATATCAACACTCCTGGCCTGTTCTGACGTTGCATTCCAGACCTCAATATTGACTCTTGGCACTTTCAAATTTCCTAGTGTGAGATATTTTTCCTGTAATGGTTTAACCTTGCCATGCGCTAACACTGAACGTAGTCCTTTACTGACAACTTCCGCTAATTTTTCATCCACATTTGGACCCGCTTTTTGGTGTTCCAGCATAAAACTTTCCAACTCTGCAAACAAATCATCACATTTGCATTGACCTCAGCAGAATCTGTATCTGGCATAATTAGCCCTGCAACATCCACATCCAAGCTGATGTCCCCTTTTTCATGCATAGTGTCCAAATCCTTTTCAAAATGACCAATGTGTGCCAATTCTGCAGAAACCGCAGCTGATGTGTTTGGCATTTGGGTTTTACTAGCAACACTGGCCAAGATTTCTTCTATTTTTGTCATGCATGCATGCATTTTGGACACAACATCTGCATGTTGTGTCCACAATTGACACTGCATAGCTAATTCTTTATCCAGGTAGCCATATTGATTGTTTGGCCAGAAAACATGTTACCTGCGCCAGTAGCAGACAATGATGTCACATCTTCTTGTTGTAATGCTCGACCTAATGTAGCTTTCCCCAGCTGTCCAACATGTGCCTCACCAGACCTCACATTTCTGGAGGCAGTTGCTGATGGAAAATGCACTCATTTCACCATCAAAATCATTCTGGAAACCGTACTTACATCATCTGTGATGCTTCCTTTGAGTTCAGTGAAAAGTTGCAACACAATGCTTCTACAAAGATGCAACCCAATTTGTGGAAATTAGTGCTCCGTAATGCACAAAACCAATGACTGCAAAACTTTTCTTCCTAAGTTGTAAATTATGCTGTTAATTTTTTATATTTTCTTCTTTAATTTGCTCCCAAACTGTACACTTCCATGAAACCATTGTTCTGATCAGCCACATGACCGGCGTCATCTCATGGGATCACAAGTTAGTTATGGGGGAAGTGAAATACCTATTAAAAACCTGAATGTATTAATGAAAACCCCCAACACATTCCATCTTAGATTACCAAAAGTTACATTTTAATTAGGTATGGACAGTATCGTTTCTATGCAGAAATAACTGGAAGATTGGTTTCAAGATAACTTTATCATTTTTGTTCTATGACCTTAACTTCCTTTCCACATATTGCCATTTATTACAATAGTTCTGAGGTTTCTTTTAAACTGTCACAGTAATTAAACAAAATGCAACTGAATCCATGAAACTAGTTCATTTAAAGTGTCACCTAAGATACTTCATACAAAGATACAACAGTAATGCCAATGGTATTATGCTCTGCACTTCTTCCATTCCAACTTTAAAGTGCTATCAATCAGATTTTTCCTCTGATAACCATTAAATAGTCACCTTTTGTGAAGCTGTATTCCAAAACATCAGAATTATCTATTGGAGCCGTACTGATTACATGTTGGAGTTAAAATCTCCAATGGAGACTCCATTACACGCAAGCATTCATTTCTGCCTCTTCAATCAGTTAACACAAGGTAACAAACATGAAATCTGCCCCATGCAAATTCTGTGCATGTCAGTCATCTTGAGTTAATTGGATGAAGACAAGTACGTGTTACAGTGGCTTCTGACTGACAGAAATGAGTCTACAACAACGTTTGTAATGATTGAATAAATGGAATTTCACTAGTCTTTTAACACTTTTTGATTAGCTTGCTGAAACAATAACAGAACTTACCTCTAAGGCTATCAATTATTTCTTTATGCTTTGCTCTCTCAACCAAATACCAACTTCATCCCCTGTCAAAAACATTTCACTGCTTTTACTGTCACAATATGACTACATTCAGTTCTTTTCACAGTGCGCATCAGATCCGAAATATGCAAACCAAGTCGCAAGAGACTAAAATTAATGTGACCACAGAATTTATACTTTAATTTTCTAAGGAGATTTATTAAAGGATCTGCTAGTTTTCCTTATGATTAATAAATTAATGGCATAGATTTTCACGCTGCATGTGATTAGTAAAGCTAGAAATGCAGGGTCATGTAGTAGGCTTTCCCCAATCTATTTATAGCTGACCAATGACAACCATTTATAGTCTATCCAATATGTATCTATAAATAAGTTGACACTGTCACACTTGACTATTAAGCCATAGGTGGTGCGTGGTCAAAGATAAAGTAAAGACAGAAGTGATAGGACAGTCAGAAGAGTAATGATAGGAAGGGCAGAAATATGTAAAGGAGTGTCAGTCCACATTTTCATCCCTTCATACTCAAACCAATCTTGCTACCATAATCATTATGGCAATGAGGAATGGAACCTCAACCGGCATAGCCCTGAGAATCACTAGGTCTTACTTGTAGCTGACTAGTTCATTAGAATGTGATTTTGGAAAGCTCCAGCTTGTGAAATGCCAAGTCAGGAGCTTCTGCAATTATTGATGGTAATTTGTTCCAATTCCCTATTGTACATGGGGAAAAGCTGAACTTGAAACAATTTGTTGATGCTGACATTAATTGAACTTTTTACTGTGGTTTGCCCTAGTTTGGCTATATGCCAGGGTCAGGTATTTGTCCACTGGTATTTCCATTAGGTTGTTCGCTTGTACATCATGGTCAGCTGGGCCTTGGTTCACACAGATTCGAGTGATTCCCACTGGAGATGTTTCAACATTGCACTGACACAGCTCTCCTCTGAATCATCTCTATCTTATTTATTAGATCTTTATTATGTGGGTTCTACACAGTCAAGCAATACTCAAGACCTGGTCAAACCAGAGTGAAATATGCCGCACTTTTTACTTCTTCACGGAGCAGGAAACCAAAGTTACTGTTCCCTTTTTTCACTATCTTGTCTATGTGCCTTTTCCAAGAAAGGTCTCTAGACAATTCAACCCCGAGAAATTCTGTTGCCTGTTCACTGGCTAATTTGTGCCCCTTAAGAGTATATTCGGACAAGATTGGTGATTTTTTCCTGTAAACTCTTAGGATGCTGCATTTTTCTCGGTGGAACGACATACCCCAAATTCTTTCCCAGAGGGCCAGTTGGTTCAGGTCTTCTTGAAGGATCTCACAGTCCTCGAAGACATTTTTTTCCTGGTAGACTACACAGTCATCTGCAAAAAGTCTCATGCTGGATTTGACACTCACAGGTAGATCATTGATGAACACCAGGAAGAGGATGAGACCCAAAACACTACCTTGAGGTACCCCACTAACAACCAGTGCTGGGTCTGATGTTGCTCCATCTACTATAACTCTCTGCAATCTGTCTGTCAGGATTTCTTTAATCCATTTCTGGATATTACTCCTGATGCCATAGTGGTCCAACTTACTGAAGAGTCTTTCATGGGGACACAATTTAAAGCCTTACTGAAGCCACGGATAGCAAGGTCATACTGCTTCCCTCTGTCTAAGGATTTGGGGAGCTCATCCATTAGGGTAATGAGCTGTTGTCTGTTCAAAGGAAACAGGCCTACTCTTGATGGGAACAAATACAGTTTGCATAATATATAAAAAAATTTGATGACTGGATATCTAAAGTGGATGTTTTTGATTATGTTTAACTCGCACTTTTAGACAGACCTACTGAAGTATTTACTTCAACCACTTACAGCAGCAATTTTAGTTAATAAAAAACCTGGGACAGAAGCAATTTTTAATCCAAACCACCCTGGCATATATGTTTTTTAAAAGTGCAGTCCCCAGTTCTCTAATATGTTTTAATGGAACCGCCCTCACGCAAAATGTCTAAACTTCAATGACTTTCAATGACCTAAGTGAAATATCAATGACTTTCAGGGCTTTTAATTGAGGTGTTCATTTCACAATGACTTTTAATGACTTTTAACCCTTTACCCCATAGAGCATAGTGACAAAGTGCAGCACGCTATAAATAGAACACCTGTTACCTTGCCGACCGCATTCGCATAGCCATGCCTGTGAATTGTTAAGCAATGTAGTGGTGTTATGTTTAACAGCAGTTTTAACCATTTTACGTTTTAGGTAGACATTTATATGTGGAAAAATTTAAGAGTAAAGTCCGATTGTTATAGCTGTGTAATTATTTTTCACAGAAGAATATTTTATGTGCGCTAAAATCGAGAGAGAACTCGTTCACCATCATGTCAGTGAGGCCGCGTGACCGACTGTAGCTGCTATTTCCCATACTCGAAATTTACACGTTTTTCGACTGTGTCTACATCACTAATTCATCTGAATTTGATAATCAATAAAAACTAATTGCTGCTTACATAAATATCAGAGCCTTTACCAAAGTTATTGAATCTTTCGTGGTTGTGATTCTAATCGTAAAAACTTTGTAAGTACTGAATGAAATCCTGCCTGTGAATTGTTAAGCAATGTAATGGTGTTACGTTTAACATCAATTTTAACCATTTTACATTTTTGGTACACATATATTATATGTGGACAAAATTAAGAGTAAAGACCGATTGTTATAGCTGTGTATTTATTTTTCACGGAAGAATATTTTATATGCTTTAAAATAGAGAGAAAGCTAGTTCACCGTCATGTCAATGAGGCCGCTTGACCAACCGTAGCTGCTATTTCCCATACTCGAAATTTCATTGTTTTTCGTCTGCGTCTACATCAATAAGTCATCTGAATTTGATAATCAATAAAAACTAATTGCTGCTTACATAAATATCAGAGCCTTTACCTAAGTTATTGAATATTTCGTGGTTGTGATTCTAATCGTGAAAACTTCGTAAGTACTGAATGAAATCCTGCCTGTGAACTGTTAAGCAATGTAGTGCATGTTACGTTTAACATCAATTTTAACCATTTTACATTTTTGGTACACATATATTATATGTGGACAAATTTAACAGCAAAGTCCGATTGTTATAGCTGTGTAATTATTTTTCACAGAAGATTTTTTTTATGTGCTTCAAAATCTTGAGAGAACTCGTTCACCGTCATGTCAGTGAGGCCGCGTGACCAACCGTAGCTGCCATTTCCGATACTCGAAATTTACAAGGTTTTCGTGTGCGTCTATATCACTAAGTCATCTGAATTTGATAATTTATAAAAACTAATTGCTGCCTACATCAGTATCAGAGACTTTACCTAATTTATTGAATCTTTTGTGGTTGTTATTCTAAGCGTGAAAACTTCGTACGTACTGAATGAAATCTGCGGCTGCCATTTTGGAGACAGGAGATTACGACCCAGTTACTTTAAATAGCCGATATTGACCAGTGCATGAATAGCGACCACGTGATCTGACGTAATTGTCATTCGCAGAAATGAATGTAGGGGGGTTTTCCCCGAAGGTGGCGCTACGAAAACTAGCTCAAAATGGCCGATGTTTACAGCAGGTGTCAAAAGGCGCTTCCATGCGAATGGAGTAGAGGCATCCAAAGACGCTTGTATGAGGTAAAGGGTTAATGACCGTGTGAACCCTGAGTGTGGATAGATGATGGATGGCAGTATAGATGGAAATGTGGATTGATGATGGATGTCAGAACATATAGAAATGTGGATACACCGACAAATAGGATAGATGGGGATATAAAGATTGCCATCTTCTTTTGACAATAAAGTGAGGATTGCAAATGACTGATGGTACCAGTGCTGAAGTGTGCTGAAAATCTTTCTAGAATATTTAACTTTCATGGTTTAATCCCAAACAGTAGGGATTATTGACAGAACACTTACTTGTATGAACCAATAACAATGCAAAACAATGATATTAATGTCATAGCATACCTCATACATCCACTGTATGACAGGATCTGGATAACTACAACCAAATGTACTACACTGGAATGTGGCTGATGTCATGCTTAGATCAACATTTTCACTTGGCTCCTGTGTGAAGCGGATTCCTGTGGGCACAGCTGAAAAGAAGAAAAGAGTGTTCAAATTCCAATTGTATAAATAAAAAAAGACTTACCCAGAATATCATAAATACACAACTCCAGATAATTTTTTCTGTCAAAATGAGTACATTACTCTTCATTTTGAAATGTAATGAGTAACCAGCAAATTATCTATCAGCATCGTGCATAAAGCACTGGGCGATGCTTGTTTACAACAGTCAACAGACCCTTTGGAAGACTATACTATTAATTTTCTAAACTATCGTTTAATGAAAATCTACAATAATATATCTGTTACAATAAAATATAATCTGGCTTGCATTTTCTGGATGTGCTCTGTGCTTCATTGAAGAGTGTTTTTTGTAACCCTACTACACAATAACAGTATATCACAGCAAAAATAAATTTTAAAATTGTTTTTCAGTGTCACCAACAGCTAAAAAAAGTACAGTGAGTGGCACACTGTAGACACACCCATGTTCAATAACCCTCTATGTAGGCACTAGATTGGTAGGGCTGACCCTGAATATTATTAATAATATCAATAATGAGGACTTTGTACAGCGCCTAATCTTTAGAAGCTCTAAGTGCTTTACAACATTAGACAACACCAATAGCATAAAAAATACATAATGATATGATTACAAAAACAAACACAATGAAATTATAAAACATTAAAAAACTTGCTGAGAATATTTCAGGTAAGAAACATTATTAGGTCTTTAAGTTTGTTCTTGCAGTTGAAATAAGTGAGTTTTGAGAGCACTCTTGAATGTGATCACTGTGTCTTTGTGTCTAAGTTCAGTGGGCAATTCATTCCACGTTGCTGGGCCCTGGTATGCAAAAGAACGTTGTCCATATGACTTTGTTTTCATAGTTGGAATAATGAGTATACAGTTGTCAGAAGAGGAACACAAGTATCTTGCTGGTGTGTACACATGGGTGAGGTCGGAAAATTATGTTGGACTAGAGTCTGACACTGAAATGTAGCACAGAGAACAAATTTTGTGTTTGATTCTGGATCGAATGGATAGCCAGTGTAGGGTACAGAGCAGCGGGGAGGTGCGCTCGGATCATGGTACTCTAAGTATGATCCGAACCAGACAGAATTGAGTTACAATAGTCCAGTCTTGAAAGTACTAATGAACACACAAGTGTTTTAGTGGCATCAACTGAAAGATATTTGTGAATTGAGCTGATGCATCTCAGCTCAAGATATGCAGCCTTGCATATGTTCATGACATGTTGGTGCAATGTGAGAGTACTGTCCAGAGTAACACCTAGGTTGCGTACTGATTGTGTGAATTTTATGTTGGTATTGCTGATATTCATTGTTTGAGGTAAAGGATGTGAATGAGAAAGTCTTTGTGTTGTGATCAGAATGGCCTCAGTTTTATCATCATTCATCTGCAGCTTGTTACAAGTCATCCATGATTTCACATCAGAAATGTGCCTCTCTACACCTTGGATGGTAGCATCAACTTCAGTTGGGAAGCTAGATTTGTATATTTGGTGTCATCAGCGTACAATTGGTGAGACACTGGATGAAGATGTATGACACTTGAGAGCAACTATAATAATAAATAATAATAATGACCTTATTTAAAGAGGGTAACACAATTAGCTAAAAACTAATCTACCTTGAGGCCCTCATATAAAGGAATTTATTTATTTAAGCTGCATCTCTGAAGCCACTGGATATATTGGGTTTGGAAGAAGGAAATAGAGTGGGCATTTCTAATCTCAACTGGAATACTATTCCAGAGCAGAGTTCCAGAGTATTGGAAACCTTTTTAAAATAACTCCTTATTTGGTTTGGGAATTTTATACTGTTTGGTAGATATGAATCGCAGGTGGGGAGTATTAGCAGGTAGCCTATACTGGAATAGTGATTGTAAATATTCAAGAGCACTATTATGAGATATCCTGTACATTAATTTGGCTTTTCTCAAACAGATTCGGTCTTTAATAGGTAATATTTTTAACCTACCAGCTAAACTTTCCTTGCTTTCTTTATGGTTTGATATTAGTCCAAATGCTCTTTTTTGAAGATGTGCCAGCTTTGCTATGTTTTTATCATTTGAATTACCCCATACTGTACTACAGTAGTCCAAATAGGGTTGTATGAACATTTGTTTCTCCAAGTCAGTGACCATGACTTTTAATATTTTACCCCAAAATTCCTAAGTGCCAGCCATCAATAATGTCTGGTCAGGGTCTATAAGGTACAGAAAACAATGATCTTTCAGTAATGACCTTTAGCCCCAGAATCAATAGGGTTCTTCATTATACAAGCGCAAGCTAACTACATGTACATAGTAAACTGTTGTTCTACATTGTAACATGTAAACTGTGTAATAAATAAACATGGACCACTAATCAGGCTCTGCCAGTGAAATATTGTGAACCATAGCGCCTAGGAAATTACAAACGATCTTTCAAGAAAGAAAGGTCTTTGTTAAAATGAAAATTGGTGTTTAATAGTTTTGAATTAAAGATCTTGAAAGAACAAAATATTCTTAATTTTATTTTAATGAAAAGTACAAATTTAAAAACAACAACAAATATTTAACATATAAACCAGAATTGAGTACAATAACAACAGGAACATCTCTCTATCCCCCCACATACACGTGTAGGAGGGGGGATAGAGAAATTCCTGCTGTCATGTACTGAACTCTGGTTTACTCTGGTTTATGTTTTAAATATTTCTATACAAGTAAACATTTAAGTTTTGAAAATGTGTTTTTCAAATCAACAGCTGTTTCCATTTGAAGACGCTCCCCTAACATACAGGTGAATCACATACCCTGTACTATATAATAATAATAATAATAATAAAAATAAAAAAATATGATAGGATGTATCACTAAAAACAAGAATAACCATTGACATTCATATAAATTTTAATGTAATTCATTTACATTTAAATAATAAACATGCTAACTTCAATCTCCGTAACTGCCCATATTGATACAAAAAAGATTTTCTTATTAAAGGGTTCTTTTATATTTTGACAAAAAGCTCCTAAAAATTTTATACCTTCATATACAAAGAAGGCTTACTGTTTTTCTTAAATCCACTTTCATTTGATTGGTATCCTCATTAAAATTTTCAGTATAATCTAAGGACTGTATTTTTACTGCAATCCTTGTCAATTACATGCAGAGTATAAATCTGATTTTTTATGATCGGGTAATAAAAAGTGGAGGTGGGAATGGTGGCTAAGGTTACTAGCGATGATGTTTGTCAATTTGTTCCCAGTGTGAATTATCAAATAACAAGCGAAGATTTATCACATCTTAGCTAACTTCACATGTCAGAAGGAAAAGTGGAGAAGATAAAGGAAAACTGGGGAAGATAAACTTTATGACATTTATTTTCTTAAACTTACATGTCACAAACAACCTAATAATTTCAGAAATCATACCATGAGTAGCAGTGCTAAATAGATCTGAAGATGGCTGCTATGGGGACCTTATTTACTGTCTGTGTCATGATTTTCATTTCCCCAACTAGTCCCAGGGATGAATTCATCTGTCAAGTTTTAAGGAAATCCTCAAATGGTTGTTTAGAAGGAATAGCAATAAAAAAACTTGTGCCAACTTAGGGCGAATAAACAATAAACAAAATGCCACTGCATTGGTTTCTTGAAGAGACTGGTGCTCTACTGTCCAAATAAGAACTTTTAGGAATTCAAAATAAGACCATTTCTGACAATATCAAGTGCTAAGATTTTCAAGCATAAGCTATTCTGGCAGCCATATTTAATGTAGGAATGGCATGATTTTCATGTACAGCAAAACAAGACACCATTAAAAGACTTTTGTACAATATGTACATTCCGTAAAATTATAGCAATAACAAGATTTTCAAGCTGGATGCCAGTGTGACCATAATTTATGTCAAATTGGTAGCATTTTCATCTAGTATAGCAAAGGATGCAACTTGCAAACCGAATTCAGCACTGAATCCCAGTTACGTGCCACTACCTTTAGTGTTCTAGAAGCAGTACTATATGGTAATACAGACTTCCCCACCGCTGAATCAGCATGTTTAGAGACTGGAGATAAGGCTGACAGATAGGATGCAAGATGTAGGTCAGGCAAGCAAGTCAGTTATAATCTGTATGCTATGGAATAAACACATGTTTATAGAAACAGGTCTTTTCCTCTCTCATTACAGAAACACAATCATTACAAAGGCGATGAGGATATAGCCGTAAAAGCTGAGGATAACAAGAGAAGAATTAGGACAGCTGTGTCATTCTACTCAGAGAATTATTACAGACCTTCTACCGTGTTGTACACTTATAGTGACAGTCTATATCACTGATAATGGCAGCAAGTTTGCCCATTTTCCCACCATTCTCAGTCCATGAAAACGCACCTGATGTTCGATTGAAGAAGTGGGTGAAACGACTTGATAACATCTTAAGCCTTTACCTCATGCAAGCGTCTTTTGACGCCTCTACTCCATTTGCATGGAAGCGCCTTTTGACGCCTCTACTCCATTCACATAGAAGCGCCTTTTGGCGCCTCTAGATGCCAGCTGTAAACATCAGCCATTTTTAGCTGGTTTTCGTAGCGCCACATTCGGGGAAAACCCACCTATTAGATACTACATTCATTTCTGCAAATGACAATTACGTCAGATCACATGGTCACTGTTTATGCACTGATTGATATCTGCTATTTAAGGTGGCACTATACAGTTTCACATTTTGCATAGGGTTAGGATTTTAAAGAAAAAGAAGGTCCCCGTCCTCACTGGTTATACTGGCTATTTAAAAAAGACCTTGTATATCTTAGGTATAATGCAAAGAACCTTTAACTCCCTTTATTTTGGTGTATGATTGATGGGTGTACTGTGGGTTATAGAGTATACAGCGTGGCCTTACTTCAAATGTGCACCTTTCAAAAAAAGTGCTAGCTCTACTTGGTCATTTTCACTTCCTGAACTTCAGAGGTAAATTGTATAAAAAAGAGCCAATAACTTTTCTTACATATTATATATCTGGTAATTCATTCATTGCACTTTCAGAAACTGGTATTGTCTAGTCTGGCAAAATTCATTTTCCCTATTTTAATAGCTGCTATGTATAGTGTACTTTAGACTAATTCAGACTGATTTTTTAACACAAGGGAGCAGTCATTTTAGTTAGCAGTGTGCTTAAATCATGTAAAATTTCCAAAAGTACAATATCCAAAAGAAATATCATCCACATTACATTAATGTAGCATAGAGGTATGCAAACATTCTTTCCACTGTGCATGTTTTAAATGCGAACTACTTCACCTTACATACGTCACTCTCTCAAAAGTACATATTATCTGGTGAGCGCCACCTAAAGTAACTGGGTCGTAATCTCCACTCTCCAAAATGGTGGTCGTGGATTTCATTCAGTACTTACAAAGTTTTCACGATTAGAATCACAACTATGAAAGATTCTATAACTTAGGTAAAGGCTCTGATATTGATGTAGGCAGCAATTAGTTTTTATAAATTATCAAATTCAGATGACTTAGTGATGTAGATGCAGACGAAAAACATGTAAATTTCGAGTATGGGAAATAGCAGCTACGGTTGGTCATCCGGCCTCAATGACATGACAGTGAACAAGTTCTCTCAAGATTTCAAAGCACATAAAAAATTCTTCCGTGAAAAATAATTACACAGCTATAACAATCGGACTTTACTCTTAATTTTGTCCACATACAATAGATGTGTACCAATAATGTAAAATAGTTAAAATTGCTGTTAAACATAACATACACTACATTGCTTAACAGTTCACAGGCAGGATTTCATTCAGTACTTATGAAGTTTTCACAATTAGAATCACAACTATGAAAGATTCAATAACTTAGGTAAAGGCTCTGATATTGATGTAGGCAGCAATTAGTTTTTATAAATTATCAAATTCAGATGACTTAGTGATGTAGATGCAGACGAAAAACATGTAAATTTCGAGTATGGGAAATAGCAGCTACGGTTGGTCATCCGGCCTCAATGACATGACAGTGAACAAGTTCTCTCAAGATTTCAAAGCACATAAAAAATTCTTCCGTGAAAAATAATTACACAGCTATAACAATCGGACTTTACTCTTAATTTTGTCCACATACAATAGATGTGTACCAATAATGTAAAATAGTTAAAATTGCTGTTAAACATAACATACACTACATTGCTTAACAGTTCACAGGCAGGATTTCATTCAGTACTTATGAAGTTTTCACAATTAGAATCACAACTATGAAAGATTCAATAACTTAGGTAAAGGCTCTGATATTGATGTAGGCAGCAATTAGTTTTTATAAATTATCAAATTCAGATGACTTAGTGATGTAGATGCAGACGAAAAACATGTAAATTTCGAGTATGGGAAATAGCAGCTACGGTTGGTCATCCGGCCTCAATGACATGACAGTGAACAAGTTCTCTCAAGATTTCAAAGCACATAAAAAATTCTTCCGTGAAAAATAATTACACAGCTATAACAATCGGACTTTACTCTTAATTTTGTCCACATACAATAGATGTGTACCAATAATGTAAAATAGTTAAAATTGCTGTTAAACATAACATACACTACATTGCTTAACAGTTCACAGGCAGGATTTCATTCAGTACTTATGAAGTTTTCACAATTAGAATCACAACTATGAAAGATTCAATAACTTAGGTAAAGGCTCTGATATTGATGTAGGCAACAATTAGTTTTTATAAATTATCAAATTCAGATGACTTAGTAATGTAGACGCAGACGAAAAACATGTAAATTTCGAGTATGGGAAATGGCAGCTATGGTTGGTTACGTGGCCTCAATGATATGACGGTGAACAAGTTCTCTCAAGATTTTAAAGCACATAAAAAATTCTTCCGTGAAAAAAAATTACACAGCTATAACAATCAGACTTCGTTCTTAAATTTGTCCACACATAATAGATGTGTACCAAAAACGTAAAATGGTTAAAACTGCAGTTAAACATAACATACACTACATTGCTTAACAGTTCACAGGCAGGCCTATGCGAATGATGTCGGCTAGGGAACAGGTGTTCTATTTATAGTGCGCTGCACTTTGTCACTATGCTCTATGAGGTAAAGGGTTAATCGGAATGGACATCAGTGACACAAAATGTTGACGTGCATTGCTTTTATACAATGCAGGAGAGGAAGTAAACGACATTTTTGAAACCCTCCAAGAGACAGGAGAAGATTATCCGACCGCCGTAGAAAAGTTGACAAACTATTTTGCACCAAACAAGAACCACGAATTTGAAATCTACAAATTTTGGCCATAAAAAACAACAAAATGGACAATCGACTGATAATTTAAAAAACCAAGCTAAGGCAGCTTTCAGCAACATGCGAGTTCAATAATATTGACAAAGAAATAAAATTACAAATAATTCAAGGATGTTTGTCAGCACGTCTTAGATGTCATGCACTTCATGAAGTGATGGACCTAACACATCTTCTTACACTTGCCCGTGCCATGGAACTCTCTGTCAGACAAGCAACAGAAATAGCAAAATCAGAAAGAGAGAATGCCAATGCCATAACAAAATGAAGGACACCAAGTCGTCGCAGAAACAAGACGCATTTCACAGAGAAAGCTAAAGACACCAACAAACAACAATACAAAACCCAAGCATGCAGAAATTGTGGTGGTGAATATCCACACAAAGATAGGCAGTGTCCTGCAAAAGGGAGACAATGCAATTTCTACAAGAAAAAAAAAAACATTTTGCTAAAGACTGTCGATCAAGACTCAAGGCAGAAAGCAGAATTAATCAAGGAGAAAGCCAGCAAGAATAGAGGTAGTACATCTGAGAACTCAGAATACACCTTTGGCCTGCGAACTAGGGATAAAGTCAATTCTCTAAAACCAAAACAACCTCACACAATGGTAGAAGCAGATGGAATGAAAATAGAAGTACTGACTGACACAGGATCAAGCATCAATGTCATGGACGAACATACATTTGCAAAGCTGAAACCTAAGCCTAAACTGCAGAAAACAGACACAAACGTATTTGCCTACGAATCAGAAATGAAATTACATATCATTGGTAAATTTCTAGCCAAAACTGAAACAAAGTATATGATCACAACAGCTCCATTCTATGTAACGAAAGGAAACTTTGGAAACCTACCGAGTTATGAAACAAGCATACAGTTGCAAATAATTCCAAGAATTTGTGCTACAATGAAGAGTAAGTCTGAAGAACTGTGTAAAAAGTACCCAGATATCTTCAAAGGAATTGGAAAACTAAAAGACGTACAGATACACCTTCATACTGATGATACTGTAATCCCTGTAACTCAACCCCATCAACGTATTCCATTTCATATTCAGAAGAAAGTTGAAAAAGAGTTGGCAAGACTTGAAGAATTGGACATTATCGAAAAGGTAGATGGACCAACTCCTTGGGTATCTCCAATTGTGGTTGCTCCCAAACCCAAAAACGCTGACGTTGACATGCATTTGCCCAATCAAGCAGTACTTCATGAGAGACACATCACACCAACAATAGATGACCTTATAGCAGATCTGAACGGTGCAACCGTATTCTCCAAGCTTGACCTAAATTTGCGTTACCATCAACTGGAATTGGACAACAAATCTAGAAATATTACGACATTCTCAACCCATATTGGACTACAAAGGTATAAACATCTCAATTTTGGAATATCATCTGCGGAAGAAATGTTTCATAACACACTCCGTACAGCACTGGAAGGACTAAAAGGCACAAGGAGCATTAGTGATGACATTCTAGTATTTGGTCGCACTCAGGAAAAACATGACAAAAATCTAGTCTACATTCACTCGCATAAAGCAAAAGGGTTTGACACTAAATAAACACAAATGTGAGTTCAACAAATACAAAATTGAGTTCTTTGGATACATTTTCAGCAAAGATGGAATCTCTCCAGATCCGAAGAAAGTGGAAGAATCAAAAGTGCCAGTACTCCATCAAACACATCAGACATAAGCAGTCTTCTAGGCATGACAAACTATGTGGGATGATTTATCCCAAACTATGCAACAATCAATGAACCTCTTAGAGCTTTAACCAAGCAAAATAAACTATGGGAATGGAGTGAAAAACACGAAAAAGCGCTTGAAAAACTCAAAGAAGATATAGCTAGTAACACAATAATAGCGTATTTTGATCCTATTAAGGAAACATAATTAATAGTAGATGTAAGTCCTGTCGGTCTAGGTGCATTATTAACCCAGAATGGTAAGGTTATTGCCTATGCCAGTAGAGCACTTTCTGATGTGGGAAAACGATATTCACAGATGGAACGAGAAGCACTGTACCTGTTCGGTCATACGTTTAAGTTAATTAGTGACCACAAGCCCCTGGAAGTCATTTTCAATAATCCAAAATCACAACCCCTTGCAAGAATCGAGAGATGGAGACTGAGATTACAAGCATACAATTTTAAAGTAGTATACAAGCCTGGGAAAACAAATGCAGCAGATTACACTTCACGACATCCCAAGACCTGAACTGAATGCTGTAAACATTCAGAAGTTGCAGAAGCTTATATTCAATTCATATTCGTCAATGCTGTACCCAAAGCCATGACTGTTGAAGAAATTCGTACGGCTACTTTAGTGGACCAGGACCTTCAACATGTTATCAAATCAATAGAATCTGGAAACATTCTTACAAACAAAACAAAGCATTGGAAACATTTTCAAGACTCAGACATGAACTCAAGATCGTTCCAGTTATAAATGGTTTTGTCCTACTGTGTGACAGGAAACTAGTAATACCAAAAGGGCTAGAAAAGAGAGTGGGGGCCCCCGAGTGGCTGAGTGGTCTAAAGCGCTCTCCGTTGCTGATCACTGCCATCTCACCTCTGTCTGCGTGGGTTCGAGTCTCGGATTCGGCTAACGTGGGTATGTGAGAAAGCTTACCAGTAGCTTCTCATGGGTCAGTTGTTCTTTCCGGGTTCTTCCTCCACCATTAATACTAGCTGCCATGTATAGCCTAGCGTGTGCTGAAAAATGGCATTAAACCCTACAACAATAACAACAACAAAAGAGAGTGATAAAGCTAGCACCTGAAGGCCATCAGGGCATAGTCAAGACAAAACAACTTCTTCATGAGAAAGTATTGTTTCCCAATATTGACAAACAAGTAGAGGAATTCTGTCAAAGTTGTAAACCATGCCTTGCCTCACCACCAAAGCAAACGACAGAGCCACTAAAAATGACAGTTCTACCAGACAATCCTTTGATTCAAATTAGCATGGACTTCAGTGGTCCTCTTCCATCAGGAGTCTACTACATGGTACTTGTTGATGACTACTCAAGATATCCAGTAGTTGAAATTATTAACTCAACATCTGCAAAAACAGTCATTCCGCAACTTGACAAAATATTTTCAATGTTTGGAATACCAGAAGTTGTAAAAACGGATAATGGACCTCCATTCAGTTGACAAGTGTTTACAAAGTTTGCCGAATACATGGGATTCAAGCATATGAAAATCCCACCTTTATGGCCTCAAGCCAATGGCGAAGCAGAAAGCTTTATGAGGACAAATGGAAAAACAATCAAAGCAGTTAATGCAGAACGTAAAAGCTGGAAACAAGAAAGGTACAACATTTTACGCAATTAGAGAGCCACACCTCATGCAACAACCATCAAATCTCCAGCCGAAATTCTATTTGGACAAAAAATGAGAACTAAACTCCTAAGTACACAAATTAAATCAGACGACAGCAAGACTAGGAAAACCGATACTGAGAAAAAGGAAAAGATGAAGAGCTATGCAGATCAAACTAGGAGAGCTAAGAAATCAAATTTCAAGTTGGAGACAGTTTTCTAGTAAAACAAGAAAAGCAAGACAAGCTGTCAACTCCATTCGACCCCAAACCATAGGAAGTTGTCAACAAAAAGGGAGGAATGATAACAGCGAGAAGAGAAGACCATCAGATTACTAGAAATTCATCATTCTTCAAAACAGTAAAGAATTCACCACACATTCCACCATCTGATGACCAGACATATGACACAATAAATCTAAAGGAAGATGGAGATAGATGTGACACATATCCAACATCCGACCTAGCATTAAGATCAACCCAAACCAGAAAACCACCAGACTGCCTAAAGGATTATATGTGTGAAAAATAATATAAACTTTTAGACGCTTTACCACATATATTGTGCTGTATGATATTTTGCTTATAAATAGTGTAGTGTGTTATAACTGTAAATTGTTCTGTAGATCTAGATAGTTAACAATAATGTGCGTCTCATCAAATGACAATTTAGTTTAACCTAGCAAATTTGAACTCTACCATCAATCAAAATCCATCATAGCATTAGGACTAAGCTGTGAGAACAGTAAACCTACTTTACTCAGTTCTAAGTTTACCAGTATATACATCATCAACAAAAAAAGAAAAAAATCAAGAACCAAATTTTATTTGCACTCATTCTATTATGTGAATTTCTGTTGTTAAGGATAGTATATTTATTATCATTATGACTAATTCTAAATATACTGAACTGATTTTCAATTTAAGAACATATATTTTAAATCTGAAAGAAAAGGAGGGATGTAGTGTTTTAGAAGCACTGCTATATGGTAATATAGACTTCCCCACTGCTAAACAGTATGTTTAGAGATTGGAGATAAGGCTGACAGATAGGGTGCTAGATGTAGGTCAGGCAAGCAAGTCAGTTATAATCTGTATGCTATGGATTAAACATGTGTTTGTAGAAACAGGTCTTTTTCTCTCTCATTACAAAAACACAATCATTACACTACTGTGCTTGAAGAGGTATTGAACAAAGACCTGGAGGAAACTACAGACTTCTTCAAGAAATAGTGCCTACAGCCAAGCTCAAAAAAGACAGTCTCCAGCATCTTCCTCCATAACAATGCGAATACAAACCATAAGCTTTGCATTCTCCTTAATGGGCAGCAAATAAAAAATGCTCTGACAACAACATACCTTGGTGTGACTCTGAGCAGATCACTGACTTTATATAACCACCTGAAGAAAACTGCAGCAAAACTGAGCACTCAAAACAACCTCCTCCACAAACTGGCTGGTTCAACCTGGGGCACTAGTGCTCAGACACTCAAGACATCAACACTGGCCCTCTGTTATTCAACAGCTGAGTATTGCGCTCCTGTCTGGGCTTGATCGTGCCATACCAAGCTAATTAATGTCCAGATCAACACAACAAAGCCCATAAACTCTTGAACAATGTGTTCTGCTCCTTTACCATGGCTGCTGATAACCAACAACACTCCTCCTTCACATCTCCATTGCCCGGAAGAAACCACAAAACTGCTGGCTAAGATTTATGCCAGTGAGAAACTTCCAACGAACATGGACATCACTTCACATCCAGCAGTCCACATGGCTTTGAGACATCCAGTCCGGTTAGGTCCATTGATGGAGGATAGGACAGCTATTTCGGCATGGAATGACAAGTGGTCTTCAACAGATGTTGTAAACCACTCCCTTGCAGCTGAGCCATCTGTCTGCCATCCTGGCTTCAACCTTCCACAACATCTGTGGACCAAGATGAACCGTTTCTGGACAGGTCAAGACCATTGTGCAGTCAGCCTTGTCCAATGGGCCAGGCAACAGAGCCTTCCTGTAGTAGTGGTGCTTTATAGACCATGTCACACATTGTTAACAACTGTCCAATGACAAAGTTCCCCGGTGGACTGCAGGCTCTATACCTTGCTGATGTCGATGTTTCTAATTGGCCGGGCATCCACTGCATATGGTAAATAAATAAATCTACCATCAACCCGGCTGCTTATTAAATCTTCTTGTCAAAACTGCATGATGATATTACTTTCTATTCACCACGAGTAGAAAAGGCAAGATTTCAAGATGTCTTCCATGGAAGTCATATTGTACACTAGACTGACACCATTTTCATTTAAGAGACATCATACAAAATCTTTAAGATACAACCCTATGAAGATATAACCACACATTCAGGAGGAGTGGCAATAAGATTTTCAAGATGGCTAATAAGGAGACCATAATGGATTTCTGAGCAAAACTTTTTCAATTAGGACCAAGTAGACATCACTAGAAATCTTCTGCTGTAAACCTCATGCTGATATGACTTTCCATTCATTAACAGGAGAAATAGGTGTCACAAACTCTCCTACACTTAAGGAAATACTTAAGATAGCAAAGGGTGAACGTTTGGGACAGGTGATAATCACTAAAAGAACAAAGATAAACAGCAGAAAATACACAAATTACATTTATTGACATATAGCACTAATAATGCCAACACCCACACATTCCCACTAACACTACCTCTCGTAATTATAATAAAATGTTAAAGGAAGTATGGTTCACATATTTTGATTGAAGTCCTATTACTCAGCTCTCTTTTCATTGTACAGTTCTATCACTGAACTATGTTTTCCACTTGTATCCTGATCCAAATGTCATTCCACAGTTTGGCTTCATGAATTTACAGTTTTTCGTCCATAAGTAACCTATATATATATATATATATATATATATATATATATATATATATATACAATGTATGCTTTACAAAACAACCTGCAAACATGGCCACAATTGAACACGATTCACTGTTCCAGAACTTGACACTATATCTTTGCTTTCCTGCTCATATTTTTATATCTCCCTTCCTGGCCAAGATTCTCAATGAGGCACCTCGCGAACTCCCCAACTTCTTTATCTTGACTGCCTTATATTCCCAAAACACATCAATGTATGAATGACAGCTTGCTTTCCATGCAGCATGGGTTTCTGTTCAGGAGCACATGCTTTTCCTTAAAATCACAATATCACTTTTGGTTAACATGTTATACTCCAACTGTATCAGTACATGTAACAAGATTTTTAACAGTTTTATTATACATCATACTGGCAGCATCTGCATTTTGGACCAAGCTGACATGATGTCATAGTCTTTTAGTGAAACCACCCTGCTAATATTACCATCCATTCAAGAGAAGCAAACACAAAATTTTCAAGTTGACCAACGTGTAGGCCATATCAGAAATTTAAGCAGAACTGTTTTCATACAGACCCAACTAAACACAATAAGAAGTCTTCTTGTGAAAACGCACATACCAATATGGCTTTCCATTCTGAACTAGTGACAGCAAGATATGCAAAGTGGCTGCTATGTCAGTCATACCGGCTCTCAGACTGGTAATGTTTTCATTTGGACCAATCAGATATCATAACAAGTCTTTTATTGAAAATCCGATGTTTATATGACCATATATTCCAAAGGAGAAGACATAAAAGAAATTTCAAGATAGCTACTTGGTGGCAGAATCATATATTTTAGAATTTTATATAATATGTTTTAATTAAGCAGAATTAGATATTTTATCATTTTATATAATTAATATTCATTGCTGGCTAAAATAAAATCGCCAGTTGCATAATATTGTGTTATTCTTGCCTTGCATACGTTAGTCAATTAGGCAACCTTGAGCCAGGATTAGGTTTTCAAGTTGTTTTGCTAACTCTGAGCACCATGGCTACCATGATTACTATTAATGCTGCTTTGTTCTAATTACAGCACAAGTAATAAGTAACTTTCATATTCAACAGTTTACAAATTGCTAACATAAGCAAAATCGCATGAGCAGCATGTTAGTGATGAACAGTCTGTCAAACTGATCGTTTCTGAAGTGTGCTGGTTTTGATTACAGTGAGAAAAGTGTCTGATCTCTTTTAAAGAATACCGCTCCAATGGCCTAGTGGTAAGAGTGTTCGCCTCAGATGCAGGAGGTCATGGGTTTGATCCCTGGCTGAGTCATACCAAAGACTTCTAAAAATGGTACTAACAGCTGACTCGCATCACTATAAACTGCCACACTGCAGACATCGTAGCGATAAAACTAAAAATTTTCAAAGCTATGTTAAAAATCCAAATCACACACATACTTTCCATGAAAAATGTGACCTTGACCTTTGTCCTATATGATAAGGGTAACAGTATGCAAGCAAAATAAAACATTGTCATTAGTCATTTTTATTAGATGTCATGAAACTTCTACACAATAAACCCAATTTTACTACAAAACCTGGACCTGTTTTCCAGTTCTTGCAGCAGAGAATAAGTTCTTAACAGATAAATGTGTGTGTAAGGTCTCATAGTGAACCTCCTAGTAGTTAAGGAGGAGTGGCAATTGTAAACAACAGTTCTAACTGACAGACGAATCTTGGATTATAGACAACACGTGAAAGTAATTAAATACATGGATAGACAATGTGGGAACATCATTTGCTTTTAATATTTTCATGGTGGGGCACAAAACAGTGATTAAAAGCTATTGATTCTTATCAGCTGCATGGACAAATACGAGACTCCTGCTTAAATTTCTTTAATGCTTTGTAAGACAATGACTGAACAGGACAAATCTATCTTGGCATACCTCTCTCCAAGTCATGATCGAGTCGGGTTTAACAAGAATACCACTAATACCAACTGATCCTTGTTCAACGTTCTCAGGGATTTGTTTTTCACTGGAATGTAGAATCTAACTGAAATGGCCTACTGCATGTTGTAAGAAGGAAGTAAAATATTCAAGAGCAGGTTAGTATATCAGACTCGTGTGAATGGGTGTGGGTTCAAATCCTACCATCAAATCTGTCTAGAACAGCTACCATATCACTGGGCATGGCACTTTACTCCAATTAACTTGGTATTAAATAACCTACTTGTTTTGATGTGCCAGGAAACACCAAACAAAACAAACTCAGTATGAGTTGTCATCAAAGACATTAAATTAAATTCATGCCTCTGTTAGATTATGGCTTAAAATGTATTTATTTTGCATTGATTATATTTCTCCACAACTCTTTGAAAATCATTGAAAAATTAGGCACAGAAAAGAGCAGATGTTTCTGCCAGAAATGTTCAGGAATGAACTTGTTTTGGCAGAGGCCTTTAGAGAGCAAGAACCATGACACTTTAATGACAGTATGCCATAAATCTAGACCCTTGATGTCCCATACTAATTAAGTCCCCAAAATTACATCAAGAGCAGGTTAGTATATCAGACTCGTGTGAATGGGTGTGGGTTCAAATCCTACCATCAAATCTTACAAAGCATTAAAGAAATTTAAGCAGGAGTCTCATATTTGTCCATGCAGCTGATAAGAATCAATAGCTTTTAATCACTGTTTTGTGCCCCACCATGAAAATATTAAAAGCAAATGATGTTCCCACATTGTCTATCCATGTATTTAATTACTTTCAGGTGTTGTCTATAATCCAAGATTCGTCTGTCAGTTCTTAGATCATATTATCTGTAAATTTAGACAGGATGAGAACACCCATGCTAAAGGCATTTATATGCTGACATCTACACCAGTAACTAGATGTAGTACTAAACATGAAACAGTTCCTAGTCTTTGACCTAAATGACTCAGGCAATAAAATTAACACCCCTCCAGAGTGTCAGGCAATTACACGCTCCATAAATCATGACCACAGCAGTGATGGCTTAAGCCTTAATGATTTCTTCATGTGTGTACATCAAAAAACAATTAGGAAATTGGAGACCCAAATCGAAGAATTAAAACTACAGTTACATGCTATTAAATCAGCACAGGGAAAGGTTAATGAGCAAGTAACCTCATGTGAAACAGCAATTCAGACAGACTCCCAAATATCAACAGTATCAGATGCTCAGACACAGACAATCCCAGTACCAGCCAAAAGAAAATGTAAAATGACCATGCAAATAAAAACTGATGCCCAAAGTAATCCTGCATTGCAGACAACAGTATCCCCCTCTCAGTCATGTGACACACCTGCAACAGCAATAAGTGTACATCCATGGCCCGCAGTTCAAACAAGTCTGTTACCTTCACCAACAACTGCATTTCCCAGTGCTCAGACAAATGTGTCAGAATCAACACAAGTAGTTCACACAACTGAAACACCAATTTCAGCACCCCTTCCTCCAAGATATGTGTCTGAAATACAATCCAGAGTCCAACACACGACATCACAAGCCAGGAAAGATAGGACTCTAATAATTGGCTCCTCAATTTTGAAAAGTATAATACCAAGGAGACTTTTTAAAACAGATGTACAGACTTTAAGAGGTGCAAAAATCAACAACATCACTGACAGAATAATGAACAGTGACCTAACCAAATACAAGCAAATTATTATTTTAGTAGGTGGAAATGATGCCTGTGAGGGAAGGTCACTAAATCAACTCAAAACAGATTTTGAAAGTTTATTGTATGCTGCTAGATACTGCAGCCCAAATACATGTAAATTAATGATATCGGGACTACCTCCTCGTGTGGACACCAAGGCCAAAGAAATAAATGATCTGATAATTGACTTATGTGAAGATTTCAACCTACAGTACATTCCACAATACAAATCTTTCTTCATTCAGAATCAGGATGTCAACCTTAGTCTCTACCACAGAGACAAAATTCATCTAAGCAGAAAAGGAACCTCTCAGCTACTGAGAAATATTAACATGTATGCCCCTATTTTCAAGCACTTTAATGAAGAGTGTTGTCTCAACTGTGGAGAAACTGGGCACATGACACAGGTATGCCATCATGGCAAACAGATCGAGTGTTTTAGGTGCCATAAATATGGACACAAACAAAGACTTTGTCCATCAATGTATACATATTAGGAAGCTGGCAAAGAGGAGAATGCCAACGCTTCATTTACAAAAAAAACTAAATGTACCCAGTGGGACTCTTGACTCTAACTATTCAATGGACACTATTGTAGATGCAAATGTAAATGGATTTTCAGGGTTTGTATGTGACTTTGAAGATGCTAATATATATGAACATTTAAATATAGAAATAGGATGTCAGATTGATAAAAGTAGTATGGAGACAATCTCAGTGAGTACCCCATTGCATGATGACATACATGTAATTGATATGAAACTAAATACAAAAGGTTTTAACATAGGTCACTTAAATGTACAAGGTATAGTGGGAAAGATAGACCAGATTAAGTTAATGTTGTCTTCCATGGAAAATAATATACATGTTTTAGGACTCACTGAAACCAAAGTAAATGCTAACCACAATGATGATCTATTTCACTGTCAAGGCTACAATAAACCATTTCGTAGGGACAGAGAGACAGCAGGGGGGGGTCTTGTTGTATACATTAGGGAAGATGTAAATGTAAAAAGGTGACTTGACTTGGAGTCAAATGAAATTGAGAGTATCTGGGTGGAAATTTTTCAAAATAATGCAAAATCTTTCCTAGCTGGTTTCATTTATAGACCACCTTCCTCCAAAGCATTTTGGAATGATAACCTTTTGAAACAAATAGAAAATGTTCTAGCACAGGAGAAAGAAACATATATACTCGGAGATATAAATAAGGACCTTCTCAATACTCAAATAAGGAACAACTGGATGGAATTTATTGAATCATTAGGCCTAGACCAGCTGGTAAATGAGCCTACAAGGGTAACAGAAAAATCAAGCACTCTTATTGATCACATTTATACTAACCTACCAGACAATGTGGCTTGTGTTAATGTACCAAATGTTGGTCTTAGTGACCACTATCCTACTTTTTTGACAAGAAAGGTTAAATGCAAGAAAAATAAGAAAAATACACATAAAACGATCACTTACAGATCGTTCAAAACTTTTAATGAAGAACAATTTCTCAATGACCTATATAAAGTTCCATGGAGTATGATCCAAAATTTGGATGACATAGATGAAGCCATGAGGGTGTGGACTGACTTATTTATGGATGTAGTATCTAAGCATGCACCACTGAAAGTACATCGAGTAAAGACTGATATTCAACCTAATTGGCTTACTACTGAAATCCTAGATGCTATGAAAACACGAGACAAATTCAAGGCTATGGAAAACCATGCACAATATAAAGTATGGAGAAATAAAATAACAAGTATGATCAAAAAAGCTAAAAAAACTTACTATCAATCATTGCTTGAAAACAAAAAGAGCAACACAAACTCCATTTGGAAAGTCTTCAATGAACTCACTGGAGGAACGCACAAAAAACAGACAAATAAAATTCACTCACTTCTGGTAAATGACACCATAGTCACTGATGAAACTGACATTGCAAATGTTTTCAATGATTTTTTCATCAACATTACCACAAAGTTAAAAGAGCCAGTGATAGAAAACAACTTTAATGAACTGAAAAAGTTCTGCAGCAGTAAAATATCAAAGGAGGTATGTTTCTCTATCCCACCAGTGTCAAAAACCTTTGTTAAAAAATGTCTCAGTGAACTTGATACCAAGAAAGCTACAGGACTTGATCAGATTGGTCCACGACTCATTAAATCTTCTGCCTTTGCTATTGTAGATAGCATAACATTCATAATTAATTTAAGTATTGCAACCTCATCTGTCCCCAAAATATGGAAAACTGCAAAAGTAACTCCTATTCACAAATCTGGTTCTAAGGATGATGCTGATAACTACCGACCAATTTCAATACTACCAAACTTGTCAAAATTGATTGAAAAACATGTCCATGACTCATTCATGTCATATTTAACCAAACACTTGCTGTTACACCCTAATCAATCAGGCTTTAGACAGAACCATTCCTGTGAGACTGCCTTGATCTCCCTAACTGATAAATGGCTTCAAGCACTTGACCAAGGTAGAATAATAGGAACTGTATTTGTAGATTTCAGGAAAGCTTTTGACATGGTGGATCATGAAATCCTTTTGAAGAAACTGAAAATCTACCAGTGTGATGAAAGAACAATTAGATGGTTTACTTCGTACTTAAATGAGAGAACACAACATGTTTACATAAATAATGTTCTGTCTGAACCTGAAACAATTAGATATGGAGTACCACAAGGCTCAATTCTAGGTCCACTACTATTCATTTTATTTATTAATGACCTACCACTTTTACTAAGAGACTCAATAACATCTACAGATCTCTATGCAGATGACACAACATTGTCAGACATCCAAAACACAAAGCATGAGCTCGAAATTTCTTTACAGAATGCACTAAACAAACTGGAAAACTGGTGCACATGTAATGGCATGGTGGTAAATACTGGTAAAACTAAAATATTACTTATCTCAACACGGCAAAGAAGGACAAATCTTGATAGTGATGAACTATGTCTGACATGGAAGGATACAAATCTGCAAATAGTCTGTCATGATAGGCTACTTGGTGTTCTGGTAGATAATAACCTATCATGGACTGAACATATCAAACATACCAGTAAAAAAGTCAATTCAAGTTTATGGCTTCTCAGTAGGATAAGACATTTTCTCCCTGAAAGGCACAGGAAACTATTTTATAACAGTTACATACAACCCTATTTGGACTACTGTAGTACAGTATGGGGTAATTCAAATGATAAAAACATAGCAAAGCTGGCACATCTTCAAAAAAGAGCATTTGGGCTAATATCAATCCAGAAAGAAAGCAAGGAATGTTTAGCTGGTAGGTTAAAAATATTACCTATTAAAGACCGAATCTGTTTGAGAAAAGCCAAATTAATGTACAGGATATCTCAGAATAGTGCTCCTGAATATTTACAATCACTATTCCAGTATAGGTTACCTGGTAATACTCCCCACCTGCGATCCATGTCAACCAAACAGTATAAAATTCCCAAACCAAATAAGGAGTTATTTAAAAAAAGTTTCCAATACTCTGGAACTCTGCTCTGGAATAGTATTCCAGCTGAGATTAGAAATGCCCACTCTATTTCCTTCTTCCAAACCCAATATATCCAGTGGCTTCAGAGATGCAGCTTAAATAAATGAATTCCTTTGTATGAGGGCCTCAAGGTAGATTAGTTTTTAGCTAATTGTGTTACCCTCTTTAAATAAGGTCATTATTATTATTATTATTATTATTATTACAATAATATGGGTGTGGTAGGTATAGTGAAACCTTCAAGAATGAAATCCTGAGAGACCAGGTAAACAAGTTTGGTTTCAAGAGGATATTGGCTTAGTGAGGTTTTGGTCTTGAGGTGTCACTATGTAATGAAACCATATAATTTTAATACAAAGTCACTTAATTACTTCATTACATCTAGTTAGCATACAACATATTGAATTTGAATACTATGAGCTGGAAAGTACCTAAATAGTCTTATCCTGTTTTTCCAATGTAATGGAAATGTAATGAACCATAGCACCACATATCCATAACAGAAACTGCACAAAAATATTATTTTAATATACAATAATTTTCATTCACAAGTCTACTGTAAAACTATAACTCCAAGATATGATGATTTACTTACTGTACACGACAAGATTTACATTATTACTAGTTATGCTCCCAGCATATGTACAAGTCCAAGTTCCTTCATGGCTTGCTCTGTCTAGACTGCTGATGGTCATAAAAACACCAGTCTGGTTTACCTTAAATTTGTACCCTTCGACAAAGGAACAACCCCTTGACGCAATACAACTGACCAGAAAATTGCCATTCCTATTCAAATTAATTCCATTGGAGCCAGTGAATGGTACTGATAACATGCATGTCATTCCAAAGCTAGAACCCTTTACAGGCAGACCAGTGTCCATCACCAAAGATAAGGACTGTGCATCTGAAAAGCATTCAATATTCAGTATTAGTCAAGCATTCATTATAGGATTAAATGGTTGTGGTTGGGTATTTATCGATGCATAAGTGTTACATAATCATTCACAAAGTAAATAAAGTTGGAATGTCACTTTATGTTAACTTTACGAGTTATGAGGTAACAATTTACACATCAATAAATACCAAACCATAATCATTTAATTATAATAATTCCAATTTACTTGCTGACATCATATCAGCAGGTTTCATTAACAAAGCATTCACTTTCAGGTAGCTTGAAGATTTCTTTCAATAACCTCTTAACTGTGACAATAAACAGCCCCATTTTCGTTAGCCAAGTCTAGTCAATTTTTATGTTACAATATAGGGTAGAGTGTCAGAGTGGGTCATGTCAGTTATCTAAGAACTTTGTTATGATCATTTTTTTTATTTAAAAAAAGTGGTTGATGCTGTTTAAACCAGGCTATTCCTGTTTTCTGATATGCCTTGTTCGTCATATGACCCTGACCTGTAACAGCTGCTGGAAAATGTTATTGAAGCGAAATGCAATAACTTCTGAAGAATGGCTTGTAAAGCTTGCTGTATGCCTTCTTCAGCAAAAGGAGAAAGTTGTTTTGTTGTTGTTCTAAGGTTTAACGCCATTTTTCAGCACAAGATAGGCCATATATGGTGGCCAGTATAACTGGTGGAGGAAGAACCCTGGAAAACCCAGGAAAGAACCACCGACCCACGAGAAGCTACTGGCAGGATTTCCCACGTACCCACGCTAGCTGAGCCTTGGACTCGAACATATGCAGACAGAGGTGAGATGGCAGTGATCCGGAATGGTGAGCACTTTAGACCACTCGGCCAACAAAAAGGAGAAAGTAATGGAGTGCAGGAAGGTTTGTGCAATTGCCTTGTTTTAACATCTAATGGGCGATTTTAATCTGGGATTTATAAATTTGATCGGAAATCTGATGGTTCGGTGGGTGTGAGCTTCTTGATGTTATTATTATGGTATAAGACATTGATAGAGATAAAACTTCACATAAAATTACATGGAAACAAGGAACCGAAAGTAGTGCATAAATTTACTGATGTGTAAAAAATTCTAGATCATTATTACCTGTTTACATACGATCAAATTGAAGAAAATGTGGTTAACAGATTAAAACTGGAATTATTATTATTATTATTCATTATTAGTCAAGTGTTTGATATTTATCATTAGCCAAATATACAGATGAACTCATCCACCTTAACGGGGGCCCCGCGTGGTCTAAAGCACTCTCTGTTACGGATCACTGCCATCTCACCTCTATCTGCGCCGGTCGAGTCTCTGATTCAGCCAGTGTGGTTACATGAGAAAGCTTGCCGGTAGCTTCTCTTGGTTCGGTGGTTCTTTCCAGGGTTTTCCCAGGTTCTTCCTCCACCATTAATACTGGCCACCATGTATAGCCTATTGTGTGCTGAAAAATGGTGTTAAACCCCACAACAACAACAAGAACATCATCCACCTTAACAAGAGTCCAAGTAAGCCTAATATCACTTAATATTGTTCATTTGACGCATGACCTTTCTGAACTGTAAAGATAACCCTCATCAGGCATCTGATAATTTTTAATTGGAACAATACTAGTGAGGCTATATAAGGTTTTATAAATCTACTTGAAATTCCAACTGCCTTTTCCCTGCCAATCTTTTGCTTGGAAATAATATATATATTAATAACTGTAATTCAACTATAGTTTTGACAACCAGGTAATTAATTCCATAAAAAAATGAACAACTACAAATTTCAGATGTATGTTTTGGTCAAAGACAGGAGTTGCTGCTTAGGCTTTGCAATTCTCCTCAGTTCAAAGTCTGTAGCTCCAATATGGATCAGACAGTGGTAGGTGGAATGATCCTTCGCAAGATCTTCCCAAGACACAAGGAAAAGGTTGAAATGTTTTACAGATAATAATAATAATAATGAGGACTTTGTATAGTGCCTAATCTGTAGAAGCTCTAAGAGCTTTACAACATTAGACAACACCTATAAGATAAATAATATATAATGATATGATTACAAAAACAAACATTATGAAATTAGAAAACATTAAAAAACATGCTGAGAATATTAAGGTAGGAAACATTATTAGGTCTTTAAGTTTGTTCTTGCAGTCAAAATAAGTGAGTTTTGAGAGCACTCTTGAATGTGATCACTGTGTCTTTGTGTTTAAGTTCAGTGGGCAATTCATTCCACGTTGCTCGTTTCTTGTTTGAGGTTTTTGCCTAACTGTCTGCATGCTCTTTTGTTTCTGGGGAAAAGGATGTTCAACTGTTGAAATCTTGCGTGTATATTAACCAATCTTATCATGTCTTCTTTCACAGTCATCCAGTCAGGATAATAGTTGTTTACATATTTCGGTTTTTATGGCAAATTGGCATCCAGTGACTAAGTCAATAGAATATGAAGTTTATTATAGTAATGGACAAAAACGTTAGACCAAAGTCACTGAAAGCTTTATAAAGCAAATACATTTCATTCATGCTTGCCAGAATATATTTTCCTATATTACTCCAGAGCTACTCAGGTTAAGTACACAAGTATTGAATTAAAGATCTGTATGAACATTTTATACAGTATCATATCATTTAAAAAAAGAAACAAATATTCACCTTTATTTAAATTTCACTGATACTGTGAGAAGTTTGTATGATGAATTTTTATGAACATTTTATGAATTTATGAATATAATGATATAGAAAATTCATATGCATTTTTAAGAAATATCTTGGTGGTGAATCAAAGTACTTGAATTGTTCATAAACCAAGTTCATGACATTTCAGGAACTTCAAAGATATTATAATTGTTCATTAAAGTTCATCAGTGTGTTCATGAACTTCAAGTAATAATAATAATAATAATGACCTTATTTAAAGAGGGTAACACAATTAGCTAAAAACTAATCTACCTTGAGGCCCTCATACAAAGGAATTTATTTATTTAAGCTGCATCTCTGAAGCCACTGGATATATTGGGTTTGGAAGAAGAAAATAGAGTGGGCATTTCTAATCTCAACTGGAATACTATTCCAGAGCAGAGTTCCAGAGTATTGGAAACTTTTTTTAAATAACTCCTTATTTGGTTTGGGAATTTTATACTGTTTGGTAGACATGGATCGCAGGTGGGGAGTATTACCAGGTAGCCTATACTGGAATAGTGATTGTAAATATTCAGGAGCACTATTCTGAGATATCCTGTACATTAATTTGGCTTTTCTCAAACAGATTCGGTCTTTAATAGGTAATATTTTTAACCTACCAGCTAAACTTTCCTTGCTTTCTTTCTGGATTGATATTAGCCCAAATGCTCTTTTTTGAAGATGTGCCAGCTTTGCTATGTTTTTATCATTTGAATTACCCCATACTGTGCTACAGTAGTCCAAATAGGGTTGTATGTAACTGTTATAAAATAGTTTCCTGTGCCTTTCAGGGAGAAAATGTCTTATCCTACTGAGAAGCCATAAACTTGAATTGACTTTTTTACTGGTATGTTTGATATGTTCAGTCCATTATAGGTTATTATCTACCAGAACACCAAGTAGCCTATCATGACAGACTATTTGCAGATTTGTATCCTTCCATGTCAGACATAGTTCATCACTATCAAGATTTGTCCTTCTTTGCCGTGTTGAGATAAGTAATATTTTAGTTTTACCAGTATTTACCACCATGCCATTACATGTGCACCAGTTTTCCAGTTTGTTTAGTGCATTCTGTAAAGAAATTTCGAGCTCATGCTTTGTGTTTTGGATGTCTCACAATGTTGTGTCATCTGCATAGAGATCTGTAGATGATATTGAGTCTCTTAGTAAAAGTGGTAGGTCATTAATAAATAAAATGAATAGTACTGGACCTAGAATTGAGCCTTGTGGTACTCCATATCTAATTGTTTCAGGTTCAGACAGAACATTATTTATGTAAACATGTTGTGTTCTCTCATTTAAGTACGAAGTAAACCATCTAATTGTTCTTTCATCACACTGGTAGATTTTCAGTTTCTTCAAAAGGATTTCATTATCCACCATGTCAAAAGCTTTCCTGAAATCTACAAATACAGTTCCTATTATTCTACCTTGGTCAAGTGCTTGAAGCCATTTATCAGTTAGGGAGATCAAGGCAGTCTCACAGGAATGGTTCTGTCTAAAGCCTGATTGATTAGGGTGTAACAGCAAGTGTTTGGTTAAATATGACATGAATGAGTCATGGACATGTTTTTCAATCAATTTTGACAAGTTTGGTAGTATTAAAATTGGTCGGTAGTTATCAGCATCATCCTTAGAACCAGATTTGTGAATAGGAGTTACTTTTGCAGTTTTCCATATTTTGGGGACAGATGAGGTTGCAATACTTAAATTAATTATGAATGTTATGCTATCTACAATATCAAAGGCAGAAGATTTAATGAGTCGTGGACCAATCTGATCAAGTCCTGTAGCTTTCCTGGTATCAAGTTCACTGAGACATTTTTTAACAAAGTTTTTTGACACTGGTGGGATAGAGAAACATACCTCCTTTGATATTTTACTGCTGCAGAACTTTTTCAGTTCATTAAAGTTGTTTTCTATCACTGGCTCTTTTAACTTTGTGGTAATGTTGATGAAAAAAGCATTTAAAACATTTGCAATGTCAGTTTCATCAGTGACTATGGTGTCATTTACCAGAAGTGAGTGAATTTTATTTGTCTGTTTTTTGTGCGTTCCTCCAGTGAGTTCATTGAAGACTTTCCAAATGGAGTTTGTGTTGCTCTTTTTGTTTTCAAGCAATGATTGATAATAAGTTTTTTTAGCATTTTTGATCATACTTGTTATTTTATTTCTCCATACTTTATATTGTGCATGGTTTTCCATAGCCTTGAATTTGTCTCGTGTTTTCATAGCGTCTAGGATTTCAGTAGTAAGCCAATTAGGTTGAATATCAGTCTTTACTCGATGTACTTTCAGTGGTGCATGCTTAGATACTACATCCGTAAAAAAGTCAGTCCACACCCTCATGGCTTCATCTATGTCGTCCAAATTTGGGATCATACTCCATGGAACTTTATATAGGTCATTGAGAAATTGTTCTTCATTAAAAGTTTTGAACGATCTGTAAGTGATCGTTTTATGTGTATTTTTCTTACTTTTCTTGCATTTAACCTTTCTTGTCAAAAAAGTAGGATAGTGGTCACTAAGACCAACATTCGGTACATTAACACAAGCCACATTGTCTGGTAGGTTAGTATAAATGTGATCAATAAGAGTGCTTGATTTTTCTGTTACCCATGTAGGCTCATTTACCAGCTGGTCTAGGCCTAATGATTCAATAAATTCCATCCAGTTGTTCCTTATTTAAGTATTGAGAAGATCCTTATTTATATCTCCGAGTATATATGTTTCTTTCTCCTGTGCTAGAACATTTTCTATTTGTTTCAAAAGGTTATCATTCCAAAATGCTTTGGAGGAAGGTGGTCTATAAATGAAACCAGCTAGGAAAGATTTTGCATTATTTTGAAAAATTTCCACCCAGATACTCTCAATTTCATGTGACTCCAAGTCAAGTCGCCTTTTTACATTTACATCTTCCCTAATGTATACAACAAGACCCCCCCCCCCACTGTCTCTCTGTCCCTACGAAATGGTTTATTGTAGCCTTGACAGTGAAATAGATCATCATTGTGGTTAGCATTTAATTTGGTTTCAGTGAGTCCTAAAACATGTATATTATTTTCCATGGAAGACAACATTAACTTAATCTGGTCCATCTTTCCCACTATACCTTGTACATTTAAGTGACCTATGTTAAAACCTTTTGTATTTAGTTTCATATCAATTACATGTATGTCATCATGCAATGGGGTACTCACTGAGATTGTCTCCATACTACTTTTATCATTCTGACATCCTATTTCTATATTTAAATGTTCATATATATTAGCATCTTCAAAGTCACATACAAACCCTGAAAATCCATTTACATTTGCATTTGCATCTACAATAGTGTCCATTGAATAGTTAGAGTCAAGAGTCCCACTGGGTACATTTAATTTTTTGGTAAATGAAGCGTTGGCATTCTCCTCTTTGCCAGCTTCCTAATATGTATACATTAATGGACAAAGTCTTTGTCTGTGTCCATATTTATGGCACCTAAAACACTCGATCTGTTTGCCATGATGGCATACCTGTGTCATGTGCCCAGATTCTCCACAGTTGAGACAACACTCTTCATTAAAGTGCTTGAAAATAGGGGCATACATGTTAATATTTCTCAGTAGCTGAGAGGTTCCTTTTCTGCTTAGATGAATTTTGTCTCTGTGGTAGAGACTAAGGTTGACATCCTGATTCTGAATGAAGAAAGATTTGTATTGTGGAATGTATTGTAGGTTGAAATCTTCACATAAGTCAATTATCAGATCATTTATTTCTTTGGCCTTGGTGTCCACACGAGGAGGTAGTCCCGATATCATTAATTTACATGTATTTGGGCTGCAATATCTAGCAGCATACAATAAACTTTCAAAATGTGTTTTGAGTTGATTTAGTGACCTTCCCTCACAGGCATCATTTCCACCTACTAAAATAATAATTTGTTTGTATTTGGTTAGGTCACTGTTCATTATTCTGTCAGTGATGTTGTTGATTTTTGCACCTCTTAAAGTCTGTACATCTGTTTTAAAAAGTCTCCTTGGTATTAGACTTTTCAAAATTGAGGAGCCAATTATTAGAGTCCTATCTTTTCTGGCTTGTGATGTCGTGTGTTGGACTCTGGATTGTATTTCAGACACATATCTTGGAGGAAGGGGTGCTGAAATTGGTGTTTCAGTTGTGTGAACTACTTGTGTTGATTCTGACACATTTGTCTGAGCACTGAGAAATGCAGTTGTTGGTGAAGGTAACAGACTTGTTTGAACTGCGGGCCATGGATGTACACTTATTGCTGTTGCAGGTGTGTCACATGACTGAGAGGGGGATACTGTTGTCTGTAATGCAGGATTACTTTGGGCATCAGTTTTTATTTGCATGGTCATTTTACATTTTCTTTTGGCTGGTACTGGGATTGTCTGTGTCTGAGCATCTGATACTGTTGATATTTGGGAGTCTGTCTGAATTGCTGTTTCACATGAGGTTACTTGCTCATTAACCTTTCCCTGTGCTGATTTAATAGCATGTAACTGTAGTTTCAATTCTTCGATTTGGGTCTCCAATTTCCTAATTGTTTTTTGATGTACACACATGAAGAAATCATTAAGGCTTAAGCCATCACTGCTGTGGTCATGATTTATGGAGCGTGTAATTGCCTGACACTCTGGAGGGGTGTTAATTTTATTGCCTGAGTCATTTAGGTCAAAGACTTTAGGAACTGTTTCATGCTTGGTACTAGATGTCAGCATATAAATGCCTTTAGCATGGGTATTCTCATCCTGTCTACATTTACAGATAATATGATCAAACCATGTATATGTAAGACACATGTTGTTTTATACAATGTTGCTGTCACAGTGTTTTTCTCTTGTGTTCTGTAGATAATACCATTTTGTACACTTGAACTGCATGAAGTCATGCAAGGTTCTGAATCCAATATCTGTTTTACAAACTCAAACTTTTGTGGATCTATATTCACAGTGATACTGTATTTATTATGTTTGACCCTCAAGAATTCTGGAGTGTCAGCCATAATGGATAACTCCAAATTATCATCTGCACCATTGTTTTCATTTTTTATTCTGAACATGACTTTCCTGTATGGGATTATCTGTGTGGCTCTGATCTTCAGGTATATCAGACATACTAAAGCCAGAGAATGATGCAGAAAAGGCTGAGCTGAGTGTGTTGAGTAAGGAACCTACAAGGCTGGTATTTAAATATGTTTCCACGATTCTGATATTTTCAGCTTGTTCATAGCAGTGATAGCAAAAGTATATCAGATCCTTATTTATGACTAGCACATATCCATAAACTTTTGAATGAAACTTGCATAATGTGTTTGAGTTGGTATCAACTGAAGTTCAGATATGGTAGGTGTAGTTCAATTTCAAGTATATCCACTTCGGTAGCCATCTTGGATAGCCAAAAATCCTTTGTTCTGAACAGGTTTCCGAATTCACTTGAATACATGAACGTGTGCACATAAAATTTCACTTACACTAACTTAATATTGTCATAAATCCACAGTATAAATGATGGCTACAGGTATTAGCATATTTAACACCAGTTTTTACACCAAGTTCATGGAGTTGAGAGGAGCTGTGTTAAGACCATATATACATGGCAGCCATCTTCATTTGAAGATTACATGTCAGAAAATGAACTAAGACTTAAATTTTATTTTAAAAAAATAATAAACTGTGTACTTGAGATAGAATTCTTTAATTTACTGCAGTATCATCATCTTCCCAACCCAACCCTTTGCCTGCATACGTATAATTGATACTTTTGGTGCATGAACACTTTTTAGCTTCCTTATGCGGTGAAAAATTATCACTGGAGGCAACACATCTCCTGAAGGTGAAACTACAAGGGCTAAAGTAAGATTTTCTTCTGTACCACATTTTTAACTGCCTTCTTATCAACAGTCTGTCCAGGTATGACAGCAAAGTATGCTGGAGTTTCACCTATGTTAATAATCATATTGTTGGCAAAATAATCATCTCTTCTGGCCTTCATGAATTAATCAAATGACTTTATTTGCTCCTCCAAATCTTTTGGGAGATGCTGAGTCATGCAATGCACTGAAGAATGGGAAGGCAGCTGGAGTAGACAACATCCCAGCTGAACTTATCAAGAATTCAAGTACATGATTCATCAAAATTCATAAAGTGTTCATGAGCTTTGTTGAGGAACTTTCATGAACATTTGTTCATTAACTCAAATGATGAACTGATCATGAATATTTTAAGAACGTTCATACAAGATCATGATTGTTCATAAAGTCATGAATTTGTTTTCATAGGGGTAAGGGGTTAGCATTAGGACTGGTCGTCCTGGTGTCAGGATAATGTGACTGGGCGGGACATCATACTACTTGCCTGTGGCATGATGTCCCAGTGCTAGGCATCACTATAAACTGCCACACTGCAGACAACGTAGTGATATGACTGAAAAATTGTCAAAGCTACGTTAAAAATCCAAATCACACACACACTCAGACAGAGTTTGAGGAAGAGAAGACCTGTGCGTTGTTAACTCAGTGGTGTTAAGAAAAAAAACCCAAAGGCCCTTTTCAGGGCCACTCCATTGCCTTGAAAAGATTTCTACTCTCTTGCCATATTTTGTTTGTATGTTTGTGTATTTGTTGGTTTGTCTGTGTATGTGTATGTCTATGTCTGTATTGTGTTTGTCACTATACAACCCTTGATCTTATATAGACCTTATACATTTTCAATTGACCCTATAAAGTCACACCGTTTTCAATTGACCCTATACAGTCACACCATTTTCAACTGACCCTATACAGTCACACCATTTTCAATTGATCCTATACACTCCCAATACATTTTCCTTTGACCCTATACAGTCCCACCATTTTCATTTGACCCTATACAGTCCCAGTACATTCTGACCCTATAAAATTTTGACCCCATAGTGCTGGGCCACTTTTTTCCTTATATAACTCGTAAGACCCGGTATCGTCCCCTACTACTACTCCAAGTAGAGCCAGACTAAACCTCTTTTCACAGGCTTGGTGAGGCATAACGGTTGATGATTATGTCCTTTCTGTCGTAAGAGACAGTGTACAGGCACCATGCCAAGAAGCTGAACCATTTGTATATATGGTACCTGAGGAAACTGATGAGGATAAGATGGCAGGATAGGATCCCAGACAGTGAGGTTGTCACATGAGCAGGCATTTCAAGCATCTACACTGTGCTGCAGAAATCAGAGTGCAACATGTTGCCAGGATGTCAGAATAGTGACTACCAACAATGATCTCCAGCAAGCTGAAGGAGGGAAAGCAATCTCTGAGTGGTCAGAAGAAATGTTTCAAAGATTCTCTCAAGCCACTAAAACACTTGTGTGTTCATTAGTACTTTCAGGATTGGACTATTGTAACTCGATTCTGTCTGGTTCATCTCAATATCTGCTCCAGAAATTTCAAAAAGTTCAAAACACAGCTGCAAGGATCATACTTAGAGTACCATGATCAGAGCACACCTCCCCACTGCTCTGTACCCTACACTGGCTATCCATTTAACCCAGAATCAAACACAAAATTTGTTCTCTGTGCTACGTTTCAGTGTCGGACTCTAGTCCAATATACCTATCCAACCTCACCCATGTGTACACACCAGCAAGATACTTACGCTCCTCTTCTGACAATCATATACTCATTATTCCTGCTATAAAAACAAAGCCATATGGACAGCATTCTTTGTATACCAGGGCCCAGCAATGTGGAATAAATTGCCCACTGAACTTAGACACAAAGACACAGTGATCACATTCAAGAGGGCTCTCAAAACTCACTTATTTTAAATGCAAGAACAAACTTAAAGACCTAATAATGTTTCCTACCTTAAATATTCTCAGCATTTTTCTTAATGTTTTCTAATTTCATGGTGTTTGTTTTTGTAATCATATCATTATATATTTTTTATCTTATAGGTGTTGTCTAATGTTGTAAAGCGCTTAGAGCTTCTAAAGATTAGGCGCTATACAAAGTCCTCATTATTATTATTATTATTATAACAAAAGACTTCCATGACTATGATCCGATGAAATTTTCAACACCATTTCTTGCATCACAGCATTATTCGGATATGGTTATTACTGTGATAAATGTGACTATGGGTATAATAATCAAGAGCAACACAAGCAATGCAAATCGAAATTTCAGGGATGTTTGGCCTCTAAACCCTGTCTTGATGAAGGACAAGAACAAGTGCATTGCCCTGCTTGTCAGCCCTACCTGTTACCAACATCTGAAGATGCAGGCTTTGCAGAAGAAAAGTGCTTGTCAACTGACAAGATTATGCTCTACTTGCAGACGAGTCATACGTAAAAATTGCACCAAGGCACACATTTGTTCAGGAAAGAAAAGTTGCACCATGTCACCAAATCATGGAATTGGAACATGAACGCCACATTTAAAAATACCAATCCAAGCAAGAGGAGGAGAATGACATGACGAAGAAAGGGATTTCATCTTTTTTCATTGCGAATGCATGCAAAAGATTGGCATTCACATTCCTAATTTCTGCATGGCTCATCAAGCACGCAAAAAGTGCATACAAGAACCGATCTTTTGTCACTGCCCAAAATGTAGGAAGATTCCAGGAGGACGTGAAAAGATGAAAAGATCATTTGGGAACCCTAACATGTTGCCCGAGTTTGCTCAATGGATCTTAGACCCTATCGATGAGACGTGGAGTCAAGAGGACACGAATGTTACGGAGATTGACACTGCTAAGCCACGGTGATGGCTCACAATTTCTCTGGGTATGATGGACAATTATCTACTTGGGAGAAGATGATAAAGCCAAGTGCTTCAGTTGCAGTGTGTCACTTCACAAGTGGGAGAAGAAAGAATCGGCTTACCTGGAACATGCTCGATGGTCTCCGCACTGTCACTATCTACCTTCAGTGGGACCGAAGTAATCTCTTCATGTATACTTTGCAAAATAACATTTGTGGTTTGCCATTTACCAAGAGTTCGTCAAAATACAAATGAAAGCAAAGAACAATTGGATCCTTTACATCACTGATGTCTGAACCACTTGTACCTGAATGCTATAAGGATTTATTCTTATTAAATTTTTTTAAATGGTCAAACACTGATGAACTACCCAGGTGTCAGAAGACTTGGGATGCTACTCATTCTACTTACAAGGTGTCAATACTACAACAAATTTCAAAGACAGACTTAGAGGATTACAACAAACCTTTACAAGAACTAGAATTACCTATCCTGAGGAAACTTCCTGTGTTGGATGGTTGGTGTGTCAGTGATTAAATTATTTTGATTTGCTTTTGGGTTTGAGTGTTGATTTGGGGATCTGGCAGTTGCGTCAAGGCTACTTTATGTTTGTCAAAAAAGCCTTTGGTTTGATGATGGATGTGAATGATGCCTTGAAGTAATCAATGTGTTGTCAATGTAAACCATCATAGGACTTCTTTGAGACTGGCTTCTAAGACAAGAGCACATATTTGTGGACTTTTTCTGTGACTGATGCCGTACAAGCCATGAATCAATTTGTCTGGAAGATGAAACTGAAGGGACATCATGTTGACGATGTGTGAAGCATACCAGAAATATCTGATTTTTTTATGGTTTTTTCCACACTGACGGGGACGTGTACACAATAGGCCCTCTGTCTTGTGAAATAGATGGGTACGAAATCACAAATAATCAGGGGAGGGGTGTAAATTGATGAGTAAATAGGTGTGAGGTGTTTGAGTGGCATCATCGTATGTATGAGTCAGCCAAGGAGTTCCTAACTGTTTGGTGAACACTTGAACTTGCGATTTATCTCTGGGACTTTAAAACACCACCATGTATCGAGCACTGAGATTGATTGTGCGATGGGCTTTACTCTGTTGAACAAATTTTGGGTGATGTAAATGACTCTGGCATTACAATGATACCCTCTGCACATAAATCAAAGTTTAATTTCTTCTTTGTCTTCACCTCAAATGTCATCAAAGATGATCAGATGTGTTTGACTGGAGTCAGAGACCAATGCCTTCCACAAAAACGATGGAATCTCCTAGGTGATGGCTGTGGTGGCAATGGGATGGCTTTTTTTTCTTGCTTTCCTTTTTCACTTCTGGTTTCCTTTCATTCTTTTTCACTTCTCTCGAAGGTGGAGTAGACATCTTTTTAACCCAAGCTTTGAGTTCTGGGTGTGGGGGAAGGGGTCAGCAAGGATGCAGGTATGGGAACTGCTGATGGCAAATGAAAGGCTTTTCATTCCTCTTCTTCCTCTGGCATCAGCATGGATACTTACCCTTACAAAGCGTACCTAGAAAATCTGACATATGGAAAAGACACCAAGAACGCTCATCTGTATGCATGCACAATATGGAAACCTGACAGAGCAGGCAAAAACAAGTTCAGCAACACAGCCATGACAGAAGCTGACAATCCTCACAATGTGGGCTTTAATGACAATCGAAAGAAAATCCTGCAAATACGTAGTTTAAAAATGATGGATCATTTGCATTTAGACATGTGGTTGCAAAGAAGCATTTGCTGAATGGGGTGGATGCTCGCCTGCGCCTGAATTGAAGCAGTACCATTTTCCATTTGATGGCTAATGCAAACGAGTACAAAACCATCATCCAAGAAGCCAGACTATATGTGCGATGCATGGAAATGTTACCTAAAGTGGGAAACAACATCAGTCACACTTTGAGCTGAACGACCACTAAGTATCCGATATGAACGAAGTGAATACCTTCACCAGTGCCACTGGACTCCAAGATCGAAGATCATCTGTTCCAAGGACAGTTACCTAAACATTTAATCACTGGTATTATCAGCAATGAAGGTATCAATGGAGCCATCACTGCCAATCCTTTCAAATTTAAACATTACAAGTGTCCATGATCGAAGTCAGTCAAGATGGCAAGAACTTATGTAAAAAAAACTTTGAACCTAAGTTTGCAGAGAAGAATTACTGGAGATCATACTTGTCCCTGTATGAAGCCATAAGACATTAAGGGACCAACACCAACCATGGCATTTCATACAACGATTATGCAAGAAGGCTACGCTTTGTGGGTATTTGATTTTACTCCTGACCAAAGCAGTGATGAGGAACATTGCCATCCTATAAAATCCGGCCAACTTCATGTCGAACTTCAGTTTGCAGAAGCTCTGCCCAAGATAGTGAATGTCATCTGGTCTGTAGAATTCGACAATAGAAGTCAACATTTTGAGGGAAGTGATTCTGGACTATTAAAAGCTATGAAAGACTCTTATCCCCCTTTGGACTGTGGAGCCTCATTGGAGATGAGAGACTAGGATGTCTTTGAAGCAGAACCAAAACACAAAGATGAAGAGGACATGGTGATGTCGAGATAGCCAGAACAAGAAGAACATTCAGTCTCCTGTTTTGCTAAGCACCTGGTGGAAAAATTACAGGGTTGACCCACATCAATATGCATGTCAAAATATTCATCCCAATAATGTTCAATATGACAAATGCCTGATGATTAGCGAAGAAGAAAAACTGGATGAGTATCTGGATGATGCCTGGGGCTCATCTCAGAAGAAGCAGTATTGCATCAGTGGTATAAAGACTTGCATGACTATTCCTCTCCTCCAATATCTTCTCTGGAGATCTGTGTTATCAAAGCTCTCTTTCCACAGAGTACGGAGACGAAGCCAAGAACTGTTTACTTGACCAAGATTTTCAAGGAAAAAGGTCAGGATTGAATTCATGACTCATTATTACCTGTGAAAGACAGCAAAAAAAATAATGGATACTTGGGAACTTCATTACCTTCTGAAAAACATACACCACTTCTTGGAATCCTGTAGTGTGTGCTAAGGATGAACTTACTCATCGCAAACCTAAAGACAATTAAGCTTATGTCATCAACACTGATGACAGTCATCTCCCAGGACCACACTGGATGGCCGTCTACTTTCCCAACGATCAGTGTGGAGTACGTTGATTTTGATGGATTACCGCCTTTGGAAGATGACATAATCGACTTTATGAAAAGAAATGCTAAGATGACACTATTCAATAATGTGAAATTACAAGGCACAGATTCCATGGTGAGTGGACAATAATGTGTGTACTTTCTTCATCATCGCAGTCATGGATGCACCTATGGCTTATTTTAATTGTGACTCTTCTAGAAACAACAATAAAGTCAAAAGATGGTTTTGTGAGAATTATGCTTATTTCTTGTCTTTAGCTAGGAAATGTAGTGTACATCAATGGCCTAATGAATAAAATCATTGGAAGTCGAGCTTGACTTTACAATGTTGTCAACCATATAAATAATTTCCTGTTTGAAAAACTATGTTGATGTTGTATATTGATTGTTATTTGTTTCTTGATTAGTTGACTATGGATAACAAATATTGTGTATTTTAAAAAAATGAGTGTCTGTTCTTTTTTTTAAATAATGGAGACTGTATGAACATATGTTCTTTCACTCCTCTCTAGGTAATGTTAGCTATAGTGTTCCTACAACAACAACAAAAAATGAAAGGACGTTTTCTACCGCATCCACGCTTGAAACATAAAGCGGGGCAGTCACCAGTCTGGCCATCCATTGTTGACTCATCAATCAGTGAACATGACTTCAAAATTAGCCATGCTAAACGATTCCCATGTGCATTTACATCATGTGAGGCAAAGCATGATGTGAAAGCCGGAGGAGATAGAAAATGTGAGAATGATTAAGGCAGCAAAAGACCTCATAGAAGAGGTTTTCAGAGAAGAAATAAGGAGCAAGAAGAGTAGGCAAATACAGACTCCAGAAACAACAGTAGATATAGCAGCAGAAACAACAACAGGTGCAAGAGAGAGGTTTTGTGGACTGTAAACCAATCAGTTCTCTTTTTCCTTCTGAAGATGCAGGGTGTATTCCTGTAGGAAAACCTGCACTGAAATGAGTACATAATCCCAGACACTAAAAGAGTGCCAAAACCCTTAAAACAAAACAGCCCTTTTCAGGGCTACCCCAATCTCTAGAAACAAGATACTACTCTATTGCCAAAACTATTTTTTATATAATGAATAGGAGCGTGTCTATAAACACTTTGTATGCTTGCTTGTATGATAGTGTATGTTTGATGTATAGTTGTATGTATTGGTGGTAGTAGAGTGTCTGTAGGTATAAAATTTAAGCAATGTTTCTTTTAAGTCCATGCCTTTTATGTTTTGGTTGTGGTGTGGTGTGCATATTCTTAGTTTTTGTGTTAGGGATGTTTTCCTTTACATCCGTGCTTCAGGCATATAAACTGCTGCATTCGTCGGTCTGACTAACCATCGTCAATGTGGCAAGATATGAGCAGAATCTCAAAATTACTGGAGTATGCTCATCACCTCATGGATGAGCAAGACAAGGAAGCTATTGAGGAAGCATGCAAAATAGAAGAGCAGAAGAAAAAGAAAAAAGAAAAGGAGGAAAAGAAAAGACCAATCTTACCTCACCTCATCCTGAGGCAGAGTTGTGAGGTCAAGCCAGTGATGAGGACACCACCGCTACCACAACACACACAACCACCACCACTGACAGCTGCTGTCCCCCAGATTGAAAACTGAGGAAAAGGATTTAGAGAGAAGGTGGCAAGTGTGGGAACAACAAAGACCACAAAATCCATGGTTCTGACATAGAAGGAGGGAATGAGTCTTCACTATCCCTCAAACTGAGGAATGGGATAGTGAAGCCAACCATACCCCATCCATGCTCCCAACAATAACAGTGGATTGGGAGAATGATTGGAGAAGACGCTATGTGTTTGGTGCTAGGTGAGGGTAGTGACCATGTGGATGTGGAGCTCTCAGAACAGTCCTTTTCAGAACTAACCATATCTCAAGACAAGAGAGACTGATCAGTTTGCCATGAAAGATGTGTGTGTGTGTGTGTGCATGTGTGTGTCTTTCCATTACAAAGAAAACCTATTTCAATAGTCTAATGAACGTTTGTGTGTGAGAGTTGAGTAGTGTGACAATAAATACTAACTCACTTTGCTTGTGTGATAGTGCGTTTGGTAGGATTGGTGAGCATATGTGATGGTTTGGGTGTGTTTTTTGGAAAAAGGTTTTCCTTCTCCACAATGTATCGGTATGGAGTAAAGTGTCATTTGTTGGTAATAGTGTGTTAGCTTGTAAAAATATGTAGAACAGTTTCTTTTAGGTCCACACTCTCATCACTTGTGAAATTTTATTATATGATATGTGTAGTTTGTATAAAGGGGATGTTTTCGTTCACATCCTTGCTTGAGTCTTATAACGTGGTGTGATCGACAGCCATGCCAATCATCATCTACCAGTGAAGGATGGCAAGCAGTAACATTCATAAGATGAAAAAGTTACAAGAAGTGCTAGTTACTCTAGCCATGGTTGAAGAGTTGATAGAAAAAGTGGAGGTAGACTTCCACAGACCCAGGAGAGTGAAAATGGAGCTGAATACTGTAAGAAAAGTAATGTTGAATTTCATCTTGAAGGAGGAAAAAAGAGGAAAAGGAGAAGATGCATAAGGAGAAAAAAGAGAACGAGAACCAAAAGAAGAAAAAATAGGAGGAGGAGAAGGAGAAGAAGAAGAAAAATGTCATGGAGAAGATGAGGAATTGCTGGAGGAGAAGAAGGGGTGAGAGAAATTAGAAGAAACCCAAAGGCCCTTTTTAGACCACTCCACTGCCTTGAAAAGATTCTACTCTCTTACCATATTTTGTTTGTATTTTTGTTTGTATATTTCTTGGTTTGTCTATGTCTATATCTGTATTGTGTTTGTCCCAATAAAACCCTTGACTATATACAGACCCTACACATTTTCATTTGACCCTATACAGTCCCAATACATTTTGAACCTATACATTTTGATCCCATAGTGTCAGGCCACTTTTTTCCTTATATAACTAATATGTCTGCCCCTGACCATAAAGGGGGAAGCCCTGCAAACTTACTCACTGGGCCTTTGCAGCACATCCTTATAGGGACCGCCTGCCAAGGTGGAGTTATGAAATGGGGTTGCTGCTTTGACTGAGGCTGCATGGCTTTCAAGGACTTACCAGGTGAGCCCTGAGTGTGGTCAGGATTATTCTGCTTCTTGCCTGATTCAAAAATCGAGAAGTGAATGCACGGGACTGGTGATGATGGTCTCTCAAATCCTGAGTTCCCAAAGAGGGAAGATGAGCCCTGTGAAGAGAGTCTCAGTCTTCTGTGGATGGATGGAGGCAGCAATCAGAAGGTTCTTGCTGGTCTCTAGTAGGACCCTAAAAATATCCAGTGCCACATCCCTGCAGTGGTGGAGAAGCTCTGCTGACAAACCCATGGGCAAAGACGATGCATGCCAAGATATTTTTACCACTGCATGCAACCAACAGAGGTGAGACATTGATGACAAAGATTCCTCCTTCAGGAGGTTCAAAAGGCAGCTGAAAAGAGGTCAACATGCACGATGCCTGCGAGAACGAATTCATGAATGTACATGAACTGTTCTTCAAATATTCATGATCAGTTTATCATTTGAGTTCATTAACAAATGTTTGTGAAAGTTCCACAACAAAGTTCATGAACACTTCATAAATTTTGATGCATCTTACATGAAGTTCGTGAACTCATCACACTGAAGAATTTTTTATGAACTATTATAATATCTGAAAAGATCCAAAGTCATGAACTTGGTTTATTAACAATTCAAGTACTTTGATGCACCACTAAGAAAAATATTGAAAGTGTTTATGACATTTCTATACAACTATATTCATAAAATGTTCATGAAAATGTATTATACAAACTTCCTCACAATATTTGTAAAATATAAATAAAGATGAATACATTTTAAAAATGACATGAATACTGTATAAATGTTCATAGAGATCTTTTATTCAGTACTTGCGTACTTAACCTGGGTAGTTTGGGATTAATATGGGTAAATATTTTATAGCGAGCATGAACAAAATGCACTTGTTATAAAAGCTTTCAATGACTGCTTTCTAATGTTTTCATCCACTATGAAAAGGACCTATTTTGTGAAAAGATCTCCTATGTGTACTTACATTAACAAAATAAAAAAAAAAATAACCAGATATTGTTATGGTGTTGCAGTAATACAACACTGATATTAGGCACATCAAGGGAAAAGACAATCTGAGTGCAGATCCACTTTCACTGGTATACAAGTACTATATTGCTTTATTTTGTAAATATTTTATGTCATTAATAAGACATATTCATATGTAATTTTATTACTACAGAGGTCTCGCTAGGATTTTAAAACTAGGACTCCAGGACTCCCATTTTGATAAAAATAGGAGTCCCACCATCAAAAGTTGCAGTCCCTTCTTTCCTACAGAATCAACACAGATGTGAGTGCATCTATTTTTAGATGGAGAGGTTTTCGTAATGTAATCACTCGCTATAATATAGCTTCATTACAACAGTCCATTTACAGGATCGTAAATTTATGGTTTATTTATTTGTATCAGTGCTTGTAGTAATTTTAGGCAAATAAATAGTATCTGATTTACATTTTTTCCCCATATTTTTGCAAATACATGTAAAGTCAGAAAATAGCTTAGACCTTAAAGCGCATCTCACGAATTCCACATAGCATTGTCCCATATGTTTCTGACCTACATAATTTGCATTTTACAGTTAAATCTTTAATAATATAATACCTAGGCTTTGCTTTCAATGATTTATATATTTTTTCTGAATATATTTGCCCGATGATTTAAGAAAACAGAGAATCTAATAAACTGTTACATCACAGACTTAGGGCAGTCCGCCTTTACTTCCCATTAGGCCTCCTGGTTCACTTAAAAAATTAATTTTGTGACAAAATAGTGTATAAGAGGCAGTTAAGATATATATCCAGATCACCGATTCTGATCTTATAACACAAGTCTGTATGTTTCATCATCAAAGGATAGCATGCAGGAAATTGATAATTGCTACCTTACTCGGAAAAGGGTTAATGGTCAACCAGCTATCAAAACATAATGCTTGTGAATGAGCAAGAGTTTGTCAACGTAATTGATGTAAAAACTAGGCCAAGCTACTGATGCCTTGATGAATACATTTCGCTACAACACTAGAACTAACCGAGCTAAGGTGAGAGGCATTAAAAAAAAATATGGTATGGTCAGTCAATGTACCTCTTAAATAATCATAGGGCGAAGTCGTTTTCGTTTTCCTAATAGAAGAAGGCGAAGTTTACATTTTTAGGCAACTTGTCACCCACTTACAAATGGCATTTTGTCTAAGTCTCAACATGTCTTGATTATGAGGTCACGTATACTGCTTATTCCTACAAATTCTTAAATGAACACAATAACGAAAGCTAAAGTTGTTTATTTGATGTATTTTATGAATGACCACATGTACATCTCTTAGTCTTTCTGCCTCTGAATTCAATCACTGTAAATGTCAGTACTTTTTCCCACCTGGCTGCCAGTCAAAGCCTTTGACCATGCCGCCCAGCTATTGCATCACGTTCTTTTTATGCACTCTTATAAAATGGCAAAATGTATGTACATCAAGGGGTCATTCAGTCACTGAATTCTGTCATTGAAAATATCAGCACAGCTAATTGATCAACACGTTTTCCCTCAAAGCAGGTGGCTGACGCAGGATTGGCAAGTCTTTGAATTTTGCCGCACGCCTATTACATGCGTACGGAGGACTTCCGCCTCTGTGATTTTTTGAGTCCCAGATCAAATACTGGCATCTAAATAAATGTAATTAAGCGTTTCCGAGATCTCTGTACTATATTCTCATATATATGTTTGACTAATATATAAAAGATAGCTTAATTGTTTAAATCTTTCCTTTTTTCAATGACGGGAGGTGTTATGTATATCTATATTGTGTCATCTACATTTGGTGCCTGACCGTTGATTTCATACAAGCTATAAATATTGTTTATAAGTTTTAAAACCTTAATAATGAACCTGTTGACAAGTCTGTGTTAGTTTCCCATTGGACAATTGAGTCCAGTGGGTTCTGTTGAGATAGGGAGATGTATTGTGAAATATATAATGTGGAATGTATTGTGACAGAGATCAAGTAGGAAATTATTGCAATGAAGAACCATAATATACATACAAGGCTAATAAGTGGACATTAAATTCATTCCTATTACCAATGTTCTTGTTTTAAAATCAGCCTGCAGATGTGTTTAATAATGTGCTTAGTTAACATCTGAGAGTACTCATTCGTTTTTATTATTCATTATAATTACAAAGTGCTCATTGACTCTGGCCTAAACTATTATTCTGGGATTACTATGAATTCATTCAAAACTGTTTTAGACAATACCACTGTGATACATCAAGACTGTTGGTACCTCGGCATATTTAAGGATATTGTTACATCAACACACTCAGAACCTGTAATTCATTCATAACACTATTATTCTGGACCTGTCATAGAATCTTTTTAGGACGAATTTGGATATAATTCACAACACTGTAAGTTCCTTGTCAATTTTCATTTTATAACTAATAGAAATAAATTATTTGTTAAGTTTTGCACAACTTGCGGGTTTTGTTTCTTTTTCCTACTTAGTTTAAGACCACAGAGTCAAAACAGATAACATAATAATAAAATTATAAAGGAAGTTGTCTTAGGAATGACACAAAATAAACAAAGTAAAGCAATAGAGTACTTCTATACATATGAAAGAGCATCTACAATTAAATTGTATTTTCCTTGATATGCCTAATGTGGCTAGAAAATGCATTCAGATTAATTCTCAAAAATCTAAAAATGTTAGAGTATTTAAGAAAAGATATCATGAGCATGTATGTGTTTCTAACAGATAATGGAATTTAGTATTTTAATACTAAACATGTTAAAATAAACAGTAATTATTGCCATCTTCATATAATGTGCATTGTTATACTCTCCTTAAGAGGGCCTCAAGGGAGAATAATCCTTGACTAGTAAGTCACCCTCTATAAATAAAGCATTATTATTATTATTATCATTATTATTATTATTATTTACTTACTGACTGAGGAGACAATGAAAGAAAATATCAACAGCAGTCCATGGTATTGCAGAGATTGACTTTGGTGCCTCTCAGCAGTAGTTTTCTAGAAAAGTAAGAAAAATTGGAAATGCTCAGAAACAATTTCAAGCTAATTAAGTGACTACTAAAAGTACTATGGTGAAGATAAGTGCAGAAATGGGGTTACAAAAACTGAGCAGTGACTCTGCCCTTGAAAATAAAACTATTGCTGTGATACACAAAATATCATCAAAACAAAAAGTGTACATCTATTATTCTTCATCCCTGTACCTCAAAATCTGTTTTAGATAAAGCAGAATAAAGGGAAATGTTAAAATATGGATGTGACCTTGATTATAAAAAACCCATATGCACTGTAACACACATTTTACTGATGACGTTGCTAAAATATGTAACAGAAAGCAAATGAAACCAAAAATGAATGTCCAAATTTAAATATAAAATATATTAATCCAAAGGTCAATGAGCACTTCAATAATTCCAATGAATACTTTAAATAAGGAAGTCCTCTCAAATTATATCTGATTTAAACAACACAACCACAGACTGATCACATTTTCAATCCCACAGACTGATATAGAACAAAACTGCATTACTTTTTTGTTATCAAGTCCATATTTATAAACATTTTCACTCGACCTAAATCGTGATAGAATGTAAAGATTTTTCAATCAAAAAACCTAATCTGACTGTAAACAAGACTGGCACTGAACTCAAATACTATATAAATATTCTGCTTACAATTTACAATCACGGACAAAAGTTGAGCACACATTATAAATTAAATATACACAACAACGCATAAGAATAACTTCATACATTTATCCTAAATCTCAAATGTGATTGAAAGCTAAAATGTGTGCCTGTATCCTAGACTATAAAGATATGACCCCAAAACATGGTCCTGACATCTTTTAGTAACTATTCAGAGCAGTACCATGTTTCACCCCTTCAGCTCAAATGACTCTCAAATGATAGTCAAAAAAAAAGTGTAATACAAAACTTCAGCAAAGGACATAGGAAAACAATCCCCTATGTGCATTGCCATAGTAACCACCCAAACACCCCCACCCCTTTTTCTGGAAAAGGGTGAGAGAAGAGTGATATTTATGAATTTGCTTGCAGCTAATATATATATATATATATATATATATATATATATATATATATATATATATATATAAATTCTTGCATTGCTCCCACTTCTATTCTGTCCAAAAGAAGGAGGTCACTTCTCCCTAAAATTCAAGTCTAGCTTGACCCCTAAGTATGGATGTAAATTTATGCTCTAGTGGGAGGGGGAATATACAGTATTGATGGAGGAAAAATTAAAAATAATTTTTGGCAAAGTAAAAATTATTGGTGTGTCAGGATTTAATGGGTAAAGATTTTTTTTAATTTAAAAAATTTTACCTTTGATCTATGAACAAGGCCTCTGGAGATTTTGAGATGCAACTACAGTATATTACAACAGTGTAATACAGACTGGGTGTACAGCATAAACTAAATCTTGAGAACAAAATGGTAAAAAGAAATTTATATAATTACTTCACTCTTGCAAATTTTGCAATATTTCATTCTAACAATATTTTATTTATTTACATTAAGCATCCACAAATATTATGAAATATTGTAAAAGTACTGATTTCACCTGTGTTCATTAATCTTTATGTCCATTCATAAGCCTTGCTATCTATTGTATATGCCTTGTGACTATATTTCAATAAAATCAATGTAAGGGTGCAAATTTATATCGATCTATAAAGAGCACATTAATTTAGGCAAGAGAACAATTAGATTTATGGGGACATGTTAAATCGTTATACTTTAATGATTTTTTATGTCTTTGTCGTAAGAGGAAATGATTCTTAATTAAGCCGTCATTTATTTAATAGTCAGACAGACTGGAAGGAAAAGGTTAACTTCAATCCTTGCAACGAAAATGTCAGAGATCATCCAGATTCAGTTATTTGGAAATCCAGAAGTCAGACTGGCTGTAATTGTGGCACCTATTTATAAAAGGCAGTAAATAAATTTAATCCTGATTGGTTACACTAAATAAGGGGCATGTTTCCCACATGAAATTTCTTGGTTTTAGTATGCCCCATTGCAAAATTGTGTAAGTCTACATTTTCCTGCAAGAGGAAAAAAATATAGGACACTCTGAGATTGAATTTAGAAGAAATTCTCTCAAAACACATTTATCCAAGGGACCAGATATCTGGAAAGTCGACAGACATAATTCTGGTGGTAGAAACGAGCAAACCTTGATAGCATATGGTACTTGCGTCAATCTAATGTAATTCAATGATACCAATATAATGATTTGCTTGATTTTATTTGCTTATATTTGTATGATTTGTTTAAATCTGTAAATCAATTTTCTTGATATGAGTATAACTGTTTGAGTTCATCTATCTGAATTCGTACAGTGACATTCTTTATACAAATTTGACAAATTGTTTGAATTTGTTGTCTGGATTGTTATAGGCATCATGTATTCTAAGAATTTCATGCATTACTTTAGTTGATATGAGTTACAAAAATCCATGTGAATTCACCAATTTTAGATGATTTCACATATGATAAAGACTTGAGTGCGTGCTGACTTAAATTAACGTTGCTAAGCCATGAAGTGAGATTTCATGTATGATAAAGACTTCAATGTGTGTATTAGCTGACAATAACATAGTCATCCATATAATGAATTTCATTCATTCATTTGTGTAATTGAGACGAGAACGGAACTGTTATGTCTCGTGTGATGTTAATGTGAGTCAGTGATGCAATACCATTAGGAAGTACATTAATCTTATGAAACTAGGTTTGTTTATGGTCTGCCATGTTTGGCTTGACCCGAATGCTTATGGTATCTGTTTGAATTCTGATAGGACAATATCTAACAAGAGGGGACTAATGATCTCTTCCCAGTAGGATATCTGGCAGAAGATTTAGGTTGCTTCTCTGTTTATTTTAAAGGGGAAATAGCTCCAATGACATATCCACATACCTACTTATCCAAGTATCTATGTATCCATCTACCCACACAAAATTTGAGGGCTGAAATAGGCGAGACAGTAGAGAGTTTGGAGAAGAAAAAAGCAAAAGAACCAAGAAGAACAGCCACAATGAAGTTGGAGTGAACCGGAAATAGGCAGGTTATGAAGTTGTACAAGGCAATGACTTTGATTGTTCACTCGACTCTATGATGAACCAATTCTATCATTTAAAATAGATCAGCTACTTATATAAGTACACAGGGATCGTCCTGGGCTTCGCCAATGTCGCAAATTGTGATTTTTTTTCCTTATTGGCAACAAAAATATCCCATCTGGCGATTTTTTTGGCGACATACTTTTGGTTATTTAATTTGTACATACAATCATGGATTTGGACTGAATAAATTTAAAGCCAGAACGAAAGGAAGCCACAAACTTGACTAAGCAATGCATTGGAATCAATCTGTTACACAAACGATCCTTTGTTCTTATTGACAACCCTATCTTTACAGTGCATTGTTGCATCATAATCTGCTTATGACAACATCTGGGCTGAGTACTGTATGCTGCGATACAGTCAATCATGCTACCGCACTATACCTACAACTGACCGACTTCTGAAGACGCGAATAGAACAGATACAATTAATTGTATGGCTAATCCTTCTGTTTTTTTTATACATGTACCAATACAATAGTTTTGCTGAACCTTCATAGAAAACTGATAACCTTTGAAGTACCGACTACTGTGTATAAATACAAAGCAAATGGAAAAAATCTCAATCACAATTACATCTGTCACCAGTGCAGCATTTTACTCATTGATCTTTTCCTTTTGCCATCAGTCCCGTGTTATGGCTGCAGAGACTTAAACTCCGCAACAAGAAATAGCAAAAAAAAAAACAGTTTTGCATAATTAATAATAATTATTTATTTCTCAAAATACAGGAGTGAAAGAATCCCTAAATTGGGTGTGAATTTACGCTTATATATACGGTCCAATATTGCCAGGTGTTGACTTGTGTAAGTTTCATTCGTGGGAATGGAGATCCTATTTTTCATGTCGAGAAAATTTATACAGCATTCAGTGATCGTTCTTGGGATTCAGGAAGCAATTCGCTACGAGCTTTGTGAAGCTAGCCATAAAAGGGGGGGGGGGCTGCTGAGAGACTACTGGTGTCACCTGTCAGCACTGAGGACTGTGAACGTGGATTCAGTAAGATGAACCTCATAAAAACTGACATCAGAAATAAGGTCTGCATCTCATCTCTCGAGAATTTAATGAGAATCAGCATGTACAGATGTGAAAAATTAGACTTTGAAACTGCATTCAACAAGTGGGCAGCCCTAAAATCGCGACGGATCTTCATGTAACACTTTGTAACATTTTGTCAACGCTTGTTGTAATTAAAGTATTAACTAATCCATCTTTTGTAATTTTCATTGCCTGTTACATTAATAGACTAAATTAACACTTGGAAAAATGTACACTACTTTTTTTGGCGACACTTTTTGAAAATTGGCGACAAAATATTGAGGTTGGCGATTTTTTGGCGACAGCTTTTTAAAAGCCAGGACCATCCCCGAATATATTTGTGTTTGAAATTTGATGAGTGATTTATTTTAAAAGTGTATCTTCCTAATGTAATCTATTATCACAGTTGTTTATGTAATTGATTAAATTGTTGTATTTTATGTACGGGGGCTCAGGTCATTCTGTTCTATATATCTGCTCAGATCTCTATTTATACAATCTACTAGTATCAAACTATATATTAATATTTACTCGAGCAGCAGAGAGGGTGAACAGACCACTTAAGGGAGTGGTCACCCTTGTGTTTGGACCAAAAAAAATAGTGACCACTCATAGAGGTCAATACCACGTCTACGATTATTGTTTGTCCCAAACAGAATTGTAGACGAACCCTCTCTGCTGTTATCCATCTTTATTTGTTCTATGTTTCAAGTAATATTCAAGTTGTGATGGTGGTTTTTCTATTTTTGGATTTATGTTCTTTCTGTGTTTATAATATATCATCAAACTTCTGTATCGATCTCCGCCGCAATTTTTGCAAATCTGATATAATCCTCTAATGCCGTTGTTACATCCAACACATCTTCGTGAACCAGCATAAGGGTTTTTCTTTATAAGATAATTATGTTTTTTACAATATTCTCCACGACATTTTTTATCACATTTGTTAGTGGTTCCTTGACGCAGCCACGTACAATTGTTCATTATATGAATGATATCAGTTTAATTTAATTTAATTTTATCATCACCCCTTCTGCTGTTATAATAATTAAATCATTATGTTATAATAAAATGGTACATCCGGAATCTCATACTGCAAGGATAGCTCGAGAACGATTAGAAGCAATTAAAAAATTTCTTCCTGTTAGAGATTCATTTAGAAAAAATCTACAAGCGCAGCAAGAAGCTCAAGTTGAGTACGAAGAAGAAACTAAAAAACTGTTTAAGCCCGTCACTGCAGCTACTGAGAAAGTTACAACAGTCATCAAAGAAGATCTTCCGGCATCAAAACAAACTGCGGCGCAGACTGAAAAAATAGCAAGAAGAACTAAACAGACAAAAAAGATTTTACGAGATCTTATAACTGATATAGCTGCAGCTCAACCTCCACCTGTCGGTGAAGAAATACTTGAAGGTATTGAAAAACTTTGTACTGAAGTCGCCGACGTGAGAAAAAAACATGCATCTGAATCCAAACCAGTAGGAGCAGCAGGGGGGGCGAATCGGACATTTTGTCCAATCGTTATTTTGCTTAATTATTACTTTCTGCACTCAACGATCTAGTGTCGTCAGCGCCTGGTAAAAAAAAAACGACGTCGGTCCATCTTACACGATGGTGACGTCATTTGGTTTAATTAACACCTTCTGCGCGTCGATCCCCAGCGTCGTCAGCGTCCGGTAAGCACATCGACGACCGCGTCGATGTCATCGCCCCCTCTGCTGCTAAGTAGTTATTTACAATGAAAATTATTTACAACTAACCGAATATTTGGTCAAGTCCGATACGATATCGTGTCCGAGGATCATGTAAATTTATCGTTATGAATCCATGTGGGGTCGACTGAGCATGACTAAAAAAGTTTCGAAAAGTATTAAAGTCCATGTCACCGCCGCACCATGTCTGCCAAATATTTCGTAGCGTGTGTGTATCAACGCCGTTGAACACAGCAAGAATATTACAGTTGTCTCTAATTACTTTTGGAATCTGAGTGTATCGTTGAGTGACATATATCACGTCAGTGTTTTTATGCCTGCCTCTGGAAAATATCCTAGCTGGGTTTTTTTGATTGTCTAACATAACATCATCGTACACGACTAGATTGTTAACGTCGCCATCAATATCATCAATACCCGGTGCATCATTGATATCCGTAATAAACTCAATAACATTTTTTTTAGCGATCGCTGATGCATTCTCGTTGAAATCTTTTAACACCTCGTAGCATCGTTGATCATCTACGCTAGGAGCCACCAAATACAACTTATCCCACTTCATCCATCTCATTATTAAATTGAGTAACAATTGCGTCTTGCCGGATCCAGATGGTCCGATGATAATCATCCGGATCGAGTTTGGTAACGCTGCAACATGCTTAACTGGTTCTCTTGTTTTAGTCGCCGAAAAATCAATTATATTCATATCTCTATACATAAATTATGGATCTATATTGTGTGAAGTGTAGAGTGCGTACTGGCACAAATGATATGACAACCATTACGACAAGAAATAACAGATCGGCGCTTACTGGTAAGTGTGTACAATGCGGTACAAAGAAATTTAGATTTATTTCTATTAGACCCGGAGATGTTTTAAAAAAAAGCGAGGAGGTGACATCGCAGCCAAATTGGCAAAACTCCCCGGAACACCGTGGGCAAAGTATCCAGGAGAAAAACACCTCCCAGGATATAACTACTGTGGCCCCGGAACACGATTAGATATTAGACTCGATGCTCAGGATCAGCCCAATCCAGGTGAGTATCCGATAAATGCTATTGATAAGGCGTGTCATGCTCATGATGTTGCTTACAAAAGTAGCGATCTGCAACAGCGTCATATCGCGGATGTAAAATTAATTCACGCGCTAAATGCTATTCCTGATAAATCCGTCAAAGAAAAATTGGCCTCATGGTTGGTAAAATCGGCTATGAAAGGTAAATTAATGATTGGCGCTGGTAATTAATAACAATCATCCAAGAAAAACGATGGATTCCATCTATTATTCTCCGAGAGGATACTGGAAGGGGAAGGCCGCAATTGGTAAGCTTGCAAGCGCTGCAAAGGTAACAAAGACCACTGCGGCTAATTGGTTATCCAAACAGGCTATATGGCAAATCTATCTACCACCGCCTAAACAAATCAACTTCTCACGCTTTGATGTCAGCGTACCTAATGAAGTTCATCAGGCTGATATACTATTTCTGCCGCATGACAACGGTTACAAATACGCGCTAACCGTAGTTGATGTTGCGAGTCGATACAAACAAGCGGAACCGTTGAAAACAAAGTCAGCAACTGAAGTAGCCGATGCGTTTGAGCGGATTTATCGAAGAGGTCCTCTGCGCTGGCCAAATCTATTACAAGTTGATCCTGGTAGTGAATTTCGCGGCGCTGTTTTATCAACGCTGAAACATCATAGCGTCGCGATACGACGAGGTCATACTGCGCTACATCGTGATCAGGCAATTGTTGAACGATTCAATCGGACTCTCGCTGAACGGTTATTTGGATATCAATACGCGAAGGAATTCATCCAAGAAAAACGATCTCGTGAATGGGTTAAAAGGTTGCCAGGTGTAATTGCAGCGTTAAATAACGAGATTACCCGAGTAATCAACATGAAGCCCAGCGACGCGATTAAATACGAGTATATACCCGGAAAATTAAAAATAAATAGCGTTTCTAAGCCGATTCTTGGCGATGTCACTGTTAGATATCTATATGAACCAGGAGAGCTTGAAGGCGGTAAAAAAAGGGCTACCGATCCTATTTGGAGTGTTACCACACATAACATATCAACGATAACACGATCAACTGGTAGACCACCGATCTATAGACTGGATTCAACTGCTCCTCAGCGCGGATTTACACGCGAGCAACTACAAGTGATACCTAACGATACTCAATTACCCCCGCGTGGTCTTAACTAGCGCCGTTGCGTCTATTGCACTCAAGACAGGTCAACCTCACATTGTTTTTGACATGACCGAGACTGTTATCGATTCTATCCACGGTAAATTGGCGAGTGTCTTTATCCGAATAACGCCAACTCATTATACAATTGCAACTCGCGCAGTGATTATTCTGTTGTTGTCGTAGCGAGATTATTAATTCGGCATCAATATCAAAACGCCGCTGTTTTTTTTTATCCTGTTGGCGGTAACCCGAGAGTTTTCTATTAATGACGCTTGCATCGATGGTGACTTTGTCGCCGGCTTCGTCAGTGACTCCGTCGGTGACTTCGTCACTGACTCCGTCAATAACAATTCTTCGAAGCTGATTTATCCTTCGTACTCTGGACACTGCAAGATAGACTAGATTCGACCATTCGATGCGATTATCAACTATCCAAACAATTGTGTCCGTGATGGTTAGTCCCTGCGAGGAATGTATTGTTGTTGCGTATCCTAGCGTCCACGGGGATTTATCAGCACGTAGCGCGTCCTCGACGACGCTGATATCAACGAGCACGATATCATTCAGCACGAGAATTTGTTTTTTTGTCCCCGACGCTGTCGGGGCTGGAATTTCAACTTCAATGTTCTGCCGCCGTGTGTCCGCGGGTCTATAACATAATGGCACTGGACGCGTTGGAAACTTTTCCTTATGCAACGTAAACAACTTCCGCTGAAGTGTGTCTCTGACTATCTTTCTACTCGCTACAATCAAATCGTTTGGTCTCCATGTTTCCCAGAATTCATTCAACGGCGTTTCCGGAATTACCTCGCGGATTATTTCACATTGAATTCTATCCGGCTGTAATCTGATTAATTTCTTAACCTCGCGCAGTTGTTCATCAAGTGCTCGGTAATCAGTATCGGTTTCTTCATAATAGTCCACAAAACCCCTTAACCAATTATGTGGACCCTCGCCGACAAATGGTGGTGGTTGGCCATGGTCACCACACATGATTACCGCTGTATTCGCGCGCAGCAACCACTCAAGAAACATTTGTAAAGTATCTAACGAAACAGTACATATCTCATCCCAGATGATAATGTCGGGAATAAATTTTTCACCCATTCGATCAGGAGTCCACTCACCGCCGCTGTATCGAAAAAAGCTGTGATAAGTAACGGCGTCAACATTTCGTTGTTTTATCTCTCGCGCTAGTCTATGGGTCGGTGTAAGCACGATTATACTTGCCCGCGTTCGAAATAATTCAATTGCCCGAGTCGTCTTTCCTGACCCTCCACAGCCGCTTAAATAAACCGTCTTGTGTCTACAAATTGGATCAGAACACGGTGGTGCATTAGACCATTCTGACAATTTATCACCGCGTAAGTAGTCGTTCTCAACGGTGACATCCGCTGACGGGGAATAATCGCGTCGTATTTCATTTTTAATTCTCCATGTACCCCAACTCTCGTCCGGACTAGTAAACTCGGCTATGTTTTCCTTATACGCTACGTCTATATAAAATGAATCAACGGCTACTCTAACCGCGGTATCGGGGAATCTATTTATCATCGAGAATAAATTGATAGCGGCATAACCCAGCATAGACGCCCTCAAATGCGGATACGCGGGGCTGTCTCCATCAAAGTAGGTAACAACTGTACCCAACTTTGTTCCATTGGACAAGAAAGCTGTTTCGCAGTTCACGTATCTATTTTTCGCCACTGCGTCCTTGATTACGAAATCATATTCTGCATCATCTATAATCAGCCGTGAGCAATATCGTTTGTAGTCGCAGTTTTTTCCACCTTGTGTGAACTTACCAATTATTCTTCTACCGAGATCTTTTGCCTCGTGGTTTCGTTGGTTAAATATCCTCCTGGACCATTCGATGATATATTCCTCGTCAGCATCAATGTTTTTTCTGGACTCGTCAATTATGCTATCTAGACGCTCCGGTTCTGGTAACCAGACTTCAGTCTGTGCCCGGTATGATATAATCGCGTCACTGACAATCAACGAAACTAGCATGCTACAATCAATCATATACCGTAGCAGCGCTATTGGCAGCCACTTCTTTTCAGTCATGTGTCTACCGATCCAAATATAACAACAGCGATGAAGTCCTGCTGCGAATTCAAATGATACTATGCGAGCGAATCCGGTTAAATCAAAATCAGGCAGTGGTCCATTAATAGCAACACGAGTCATTTCATGTCTGGGGTGTCCAAATCGTTTGAAATACTCAGCGGCGGATCCATACCCGAGAAAACTCGCTGGATAACAGGCAACCATATCAACGGAAATCATAGCGTCGCGGTTGTATTCAGTGTTCCATAGTCCACCGTGATAGTATTCCAAACAACTGGATTGTACATCCGGTAGAAATTCCTTGCGCGTTGGGCTCCACGCATTTTTCCTCGCTGCAACATGAGCTGCAACCGATGGAATCGTGAAACAATTTGTTAGCAGTTGTTCATCATGCTCTTCAAATTCCATGGCGGTTTTTTTCATCCTGTTGTGAAATGCTTCAGTGCGATATAATTCACCGTTTGGTCTTACAAACTGATCAAAGGTATCAGCGCTGCGAAGTAACCACACTGATACAGGGTCGTTTTTACACAAACAAGCAATAGCATCAAATAGTTTCCTCTCCGCGAGAAACCCGTTCTCTTCCAGGAATTCTTCGGGTATATACTTTACTGTTCTATCCCGTGGAAACACTGTAATCGCGGGTGTCCATGCGTGTTCGTTATGATCAATAATTTTGATTGGGGCTCCCTTCGATTTGTACTTCGATTCGTATAATACTTCACCGGTTATCGTTGTAACGGTTATTGGAAATCTCAGCGATGTTTCTAATCTCGCTATGTCGCTGATGGTCGCTCCACGCTCTTTTACGGTTAGTTCCCACTGGTTGATTTTGCTACGTCGTAAATCAGTCAATTTGTTTCCTCGACATGCATTTGTAAAATGCTCTATTATTCGTTCTGCTACACAATTTATCCCCGTTGACTGTTTCATCGGCGCTAGTTTTCCGATATCAGGTTTCTTATTTAACGGGTATATTCCATAAACAACTGCTGTTTCAGGATACGCTCGTTCATAGTATGGTCTGTCAATTCCGGTTAACAACCCCGGCTTGGAGTCGCGGCTAACAATGACTGTTTTCTTGTCGCTGAGAACTGGTTCAAATTTATCACGTATGATCCAATCGCCTGATTCCACCCGGACAATGAATTTTACTCTGAAGAAATACCTTTTACTGTCAAGTTGTGATATTATCGTTGCTGCGCGGTTGTCGTTCATGGTAGCATCAACAACGCCATCAATTCGAAATGTTGACCAACTATGAGATGCGCCATCACGCTTGAATTCATTGATACAATCGCGTATTTTACTCAACAGGGTTCTATCGTTTATTAATGCTTTTGGTGCGTCCTTGAGGACTCTATCGAGATTGAACTTAATATTTTTCCGGGGCTTAATTGCTGCTAATCTCTCGAACTCATCCATATAATTAAAACAAGTATTTAAATGAAAGAATATAGTATAATGAATCACTGCAAATGGTTGATGATTGGGTCGATAACCCCGTGCAATAAATCATGTAGAGGTGAATTCTGCGGGTATCATTTACAAAGCGTTCGTAATGGTTCTCTTGGCCCCCTACCGTGCTTGGTTTGCCACGTTGGTGTAAGAGGAAAATCGCAGTTGTGTATTAATTGTGGCGGAAAGCGATACAGAGAGTTAAAACGCTATTATGATAAACGAATAAAAAACGCCGTCATTGATCCCACCGCTGACTCAGTCATCAAAACCCCCCAAGACTACGTTGAAAGATTCATAATTAAACCAAATAATAAATTAGACAAATAGTATTATTATACAAATGGACCAAGAATTTCAGCCGCATCCTGTGTTCGTCAGTTACGAGGCGTCTCGCGACGGCATTATTAGAAACCGCAAACTGAAGAAGCCAGTTGGTACCGTAAATAATCACGGGTATTTAATGTTTGGTGCCGGAAAGAAGAAATATCTCTGTCACAGAATCATCTATGAATGTTTTCACGGATTAATCGAAAATGGGCTTGTGATTGATCATATTAATAATAATAAGACTGATAATTCTCTTACAAACCTGCAAGCCATCTCTCAGAGTGAAAACACCAAAAAAGGTAAAACAGGGAAGCACGCAAAAAAAGCAAAGAGCGTCAAATCGTTTGATACAACAACGCACGAGGAAAAAACATTTCACTCCATGAATGCGGCAGGAAAATATTTTGATATTTGTATGCCCGCAGTACGATTTGTTGCAGAACGAGTATATCAAACAGCGATCTCAAAAAAGACGAGTCACAGAATTCGATTTTCATATATAACAGAAATTAGCGAGTGACAAGGTCACCAGCGCCTATGGCGCTGACAAGGCCACCATGACAGTGTGAAACGTTATTGTCTGTTCCGGAAGAAAACAAAGTATGAACACCTTCGGAATTGATACACGGGGTTTCATTTTTTTTTATTTAAAAACAAGATGTTTTATAAGAATAATGAATATCGAAGACATCAATAATATATTAGCCGAGATTTCAAAATTAAAAAATCAAGGAATTGAATTATCTGATGGTCTCGACAGTGAAAAAATATTATCCGATTATGAGATTATTAACGAACAGTCGAAACGGGGGCGTTTTACCCTGGCCCGCGAGTACTTTTTTATAAAACGATTACAACATACGATTAATGAAAACTTGTACCACAATGACGCAAATGCATTCATTGGACTATTTACTGCCGTTGAAATAATACGAAAAAAACTCGGACGTGTTTATGAACGACGCCGGGAGATTTCTAGTAAAATCAAAAACATTAGAAGGATTATAGACGAAAACTCCGGCGAGAAATTAGAAATTGCTTCGCAATTGCAATAATGGTAGGCGAATCACTTACTACTCGGCTAGCCAGAGAGCGGCTAGCGGCGCTTAGAAGGTTTATACCGTTACGGGACAGGGTCCGAGAACAACTTCAAACGCGGCAGCAACTACAAACCGATTTTACTGTTGGAAGCGAACAACTCTTTGCCCCGGTAACCAAAGCGACCAAAGATGTTACGGCGGCAACTGTACCCGTTCTTGGTGCGCTTGAAAAGATAGCGGCTCAGACCGAACAAACAAAAAGGTCTTTAGAAACACTCCCTGCGAAAATAGCGGCTGCTACAACACGGAGGCCACCACCACTCGCTATAACCGAACCACAAGAACCTTATGTTACAATGGCCGACGAGGAAGAACTAGGCGCTACTGCGAAAGAACCAGAAGAAGAAATACCCGAAGAAACACCAGAAGAAGAAATACCGGAAGAAAAAGAGGGGAATATACCCCGTATTGTACTCAAGAAGAGCACAATAGATGAAATTAGAGGCTTCAGCAACAGGGAAGAATTAATTAATTTTACTGCCAACAATTTTGCTAAGAGCATACGAGATAAGAAGCATATCAATAGCGGTTACGAGAAAAATATAAAGTCGTTAAAGGACTGGGCAAGAATAGTGTATTTAGCGAGTAAACATAAAGATGCATTACCACATCGTGGTGATCCCGATTACGATAAATTCCACAAGGAAGTTAAGAGTATAACACCAAAAAAAGGAAAAGGATACTCTGTTGGTAAAGAATCCTACGGCGTTACCTGTCCTAATAGTGTTCTCAGTGATATATCACGGCTGGAAGTACTAATCGGAGGAAAACGAGCCGGAAATAACTCTCCGGAAATAATCAATGAGGCCGCTGATATTTGCAAGCGTTTATTTGCAGGCGGTATTATGGACATTAATGCATATCGAACGCTCATAGACGAACTCGTGGATGATTAATTGGAAAACTGGTGTTTTTAATAAGGATGATCATACACTACAACCATGATAAACCAGTACTCGTCTACGTGGTAAACTCGCGATTGCCTGTTTACCGCGCGTACTATGGAGATGGTCTCGGTAGCACCATTGCGGGGTTATTTACAAGAATGGCTCCAAAAGTAGCGCCGTTAGCCAAACAATTAGGAATGAAGGCTATTGATGTTATTCGTGATAAGGGTATTAGTGCTATTGGAGACGTTGCCGGAAAGGCGCTTTCAGCCGCGCGGGACAAACTAATGTCATTGGTGAAATTCAGGAGAAAAAAACAGAAACCACCGGTAATGCCATCAACGACAGTGATGCCTGCGAATGTCAGTAAAGTAATAAATAACGCCGTGGAAGAAAAATTAGAGTCGTTGGCGACGACTCCGTCGTTGGCGACTTCGCCATCCGCCGATGCGGCAACCAACGCGCTCATGAACGCGATAGCGGGGAGTGGTTTAAATTCAAAGAATTTACGACGAAAAAATCGCAATTGAAAACATCAACATGATAAATAATAGAATGTTTGCGCGTACCGCTGATCCCGCGTTTGATATGGACGCCCCAGTACGCAGGGATGATTCTGTCCGTGATTATCAATATTATTCTTATTATGCAGCGCAACCTGACCTACGATCGCGAATTGAACTTCAAGTCCAAGATACCAGTAAATACTTTCTGCCGTGTGAAGCGTTTATCGAAATCGAGGGAGAACTCGTGACAAATGCCGCCGATAATGCACCATACGCAGATGACCATCGTGTTCGAGTTGGCTTCGTCAACAACGGTATCATGGCGTTATTTGAGAGCGCCAGATATCTTATTGACGGGCGAGAAATTGAATCAATAGAACGCGAGGTTGATGTTGCAACGACGATAATTGGGTTAGCGAGATACTCGGATGATTATACAAGATCGGCGGGCCCATCTATGATGTTTGCGAAGGACTCCACCAATAACGCTGATCATCTTCAGTACATTAACGTGCTGGCGGAAAGAGATACCGCATTTGACCCACAAGCTGAAGCAGCCAATCCAGACCGCAGAGCAAAACCAGGCGCTGAGTTCAATATCATAAAAAGTACTAACGATAATTTTAATCTAGGATTTGCAACACGAGTAGGAATGTTGCAAAGACCACGCCGAAAGTTTTCATGCGCGATTCCACTCCATCACATATTTGGATTCTGCAGAAATGTTAGAAAAGTTGTCTATGGGGCCAAGCACACAATCGCGCTGACGCGAAGGGGCGATGATAACAATGCAATATGGCGTGCTGCTGGCGTCGCTGCCGGTAAAGTCATTTTAACTAAAATGGCATTGTGGATGCCGGTGCTGACTCCATCAGTTACCACGGAAGCACGATTGTTAGCATTTATGGAACAGGGAGGGAAATCGTTGTTGAGTTGGCTAGCGGTAACAACTGATGCTAAAGAGGATAACGTCGCCGATACGTTTACATGGCACCTGGCATCAAAACAAGGTGTTTCAGCCCCGCGTCATATATTCATAGCGCTGCAGAATAGGGAACGATTGGGTAGTCAAGAACGCAGCCATATGATATTTGATCAATTAGGAGTCAGGGATGTTTCGCTGAGAATAAACGGACAACAGGAACCATCCGAGGATATACAGCTTAATTACGGCGACAACCATATCGCACGTGTGTATCATCGATTGCTGTCGTATATGGGTCGTGATCAAAACGTCGACACTGGTTTGCAAATATCACAACTTGATTTTAAAAACCTGTATCCGATTTATTATTTTTCGTTGGAGCATCTTGATTTAACGAGACAATCCGTCGTTGATATACACTTCCGAGCTCATATAGCCCCGGCTGGTGCCAATTATAGAGCGGTTGCTGTCATTCTCAGCGATAAATCAATGCTGTTGGAAGGCGTTGGTGGACGAATGAGAATCGTTGATGCGCCAGTGGAAAACATGTAATTGAAAACACAAACGCGTTTACAATAAAATGTCGTATAGTGTCGTCAGTGTAGAGTTGACTGATGGTCAAGTCAAGAAATTACGATCAAAGTCGGCTAAACAATGCGGAACCACAATAACGCTGAAGCCGTCGCAGATGGCAGGTGGTAATCATAAGATATCGTTGACGGCGCGTCAAATAAAACATTTCAATGATGCGATGAAGAATAAAAAGGGTGTTCAAATAGATTTTTCAACCGCAGCAATTAAAAACATGGAAAGGACCGGTGGGATATTTCCGCTGTTAGCTGCGATTCCGGCATTGATTGCCGCGGCCGCACCAGCAGTGGCTAAGGCGGCTGCGTTAGGAGCCGTTGGTACCGCGGCGGGGATGGCATTGAAGAAGGCAACCGGGAAAGGTTACAAAAAAAAACGACCCGTAGCCGGAAAGGGTCTAAGACTACCGGGAACCCCGTATTCATGGTACTCGGGAAAGGGTCTAAGACTACCGGGAACCGTTTATTGACTCGGGAGTTAATGACTCCAATGTCTAATTTTGATTTAATAGACGCCGCAAACGCGCTAGCGATAAAAAACTTCAGAGGTGTTTTCATGAGGGATCAATTACCGGCGGCACCAAGGAATATTGAAACCGGTATAATTAACCTCGATGGGTCCTCCGGAGCGGGAACTCATTGGGTTGCATACGCGATTGATCCGCGTGCAATCGTCTATTTTGATTCATACGGGTTAGCCCCGCCGAAAGAGTTCATGCGGTATATCCGGGCGTGTTCAGCCCGGGCGTGTTCAGCCCGGGTTTTTTATTCCACGCTGCCAACACAGCGATTAAGCGACCCACCGATATGTGGCCGCGAGGTATTGAACGTACTTGCGGCGATTTCATCATCGCGGAAACCACCTCATGTGGTTGTAAACGAATACACTAGTGGGGTCGTAGAAGCTCAACGGATTTTAGAGAATAACATTTACAATAATAATGATTGATATCTGGGGGCGACCGGTTTCGGCGCTGAAAGAATCCACGGAAACGACCGCCGCCGACATAAAAAAACTAATTGAGGATGAAATCGCTGATACGTTGAATCTAACAAGTGTTGACCCGGGCGAAATAGTTGTATTTCAAGACCGCCAGGGTAAATTGAAATCCGGTAATGTGTCACTGAATGATGTTTTAACACGACAGCGTGATGCCGGCGAGGGCACTATCGCGTTGTATACCGCCGACGGACGACTCAGACCGGGTGGACATATATCAGCGGTGACGGATAGGGTAACATTAGTCCAGGACGGTTTTACAAGGTTAGATAGATCGGTGACCGAACTTGACGCGCAGGTGAAAAAATCTGCCACCGAGGTGAAAAAATCTGCCACCGAGGTGAAAAAATCTGTCACCGATATACAACTCACTACCGCTAGTTTTTTTGGAACCCCGACGGTAACCGAACCGAATCTTGCAACAATAAAAAATACTATTTTGGAGTTTACGACGCTGTCGGGCCAATTTACCTCGTTACGAAAAAATGTTAACAGGATCGATGACAACTTTGATAAATTCCTTGGTAAAAAAAATACCAAACCGGATGAAATCACAATAACTATAAATGATATCACTGCGTATGGACAGGAAATAGAAACAATCAAAACTGATGTTGCAACGAACAAAAGGAGTGTAGACGCGCATGAACGGGAAATAGAAATAATCGGCGCTAATGTTGCAACGATCATAAATAATGTAGACTCGCATGGACGGAAAATAGAAACAATCAAAACTGATGTTACAACGATCATAAATAATATGGACACGCATACACAGGAAATAGGAACAATCAAAACTGATATTGAAGCGAACAAAAAAGGTGTGGACGCGCATACACAGGAAATAGGAACAATCAAAACCGATATTGAAGCGAACAAAAAAAATGTAGACGCGTATTGGCGGGGAATAGGATTAATCAAAACTGATGTTGCAGCGAACAAAAAAGGTATAGACGTACATACATATGAAATAGAAACAATCAAACTTGATGTTGCAGCGAACAAAAAAAGTATGACCGAGAATACACGGGAAATAGAAATAATCAAAACTAATGTTGCAGCGAACAAGAATAATATAGACGCGAGTTGGCGGGGAGTAGGAATAGTTATAACTGATGTTGAAGCGATTAAAGACAGACTACCGAGAATGGCAGAGCAACTCGAAAAAATAAAAACCCCTCATGAGAACATCATCAACACAGTATACACAATTCGGCATGGATCATTCGATTGGACTCTTACACAGAATACAGTAAATATCACCGCAACTGTTAAGGGCATTTATCGACTGACACTGGTTTCAATGATGCAGTTTAATATATTATCGTCGAGTTCATCCGGGTTTAACAATACAATATCAACAATTATAGACAAGGACGCAACTGAACCGTTTACAATTTATGCCGTTGATGGAAATTTAACCAGGGCAAACATTACATGGTATGTGGAATTTGTAGCGAATCTAAGTAATTAAAAACACTAGCTCTTTTAAAATAAAAATGACCACCAAGGAAATTGAATCAGAGGTATCACCAACGTCACATCAATATCGATTCGATACCGCAAAAGAATTTTCCGCGAACTTGAAAACGCTTTCCGAACAATACCGTGCAAAAATAAAAAAATACCGCAGAAAAATAACCGCCATCGACGCGGTCGTGTACTCGGTATCGGGTATAGTAGCTGGCGCCGGTGTTATTTTATCCACGGTGACCACGATAACCCCGATCGCTGTTCCAATCGCTATCTCCGCGATGACAACAGTTGCTGGAGTTGCCAACGCAATCACTAGGAAGATATCATCGTGTTTTCAGAAAAAACTCAACGAGTATACAGTAAAACATCAAATAGTATCCGACGCATACTCGAAATTATCCGGGTTGATCTCGTTATCGATTGATAATTTGTTCGTATCCGATGTTGAATTCTCCACGATGGTCCAGTTGTATAGCTCCGCGATGTCAAAAATCGAGGATTTTCAACTGGAAGCCGAAACCACCTGGTTGTTGAAATTAGACACTAAAGACAACAAATAATAATAATGTCGCTGAACCCCGAAGGGTTTCAATTACTTCAGCGGATCGCGGAGAACACCACTCCGGTACAAACAAATATGATATCAATAACGTCAACGAAACCCGAATTCAGCGTGAACTTCCCATCGCCGGTTCCAGTGAAGGAAATAGCGCTGGCAAAATTGCGAATATATCACAGTTGGCCTAATATTCGAGCGAACGCATTTAACGGACAACAACCTAATAACTCGCTGGTTTTTGCACGGACAAATAAACCCGATGGAACCCCAAACTGGGAGGAGGTTACAATACCAACTGGGTCATACCAAATAGAGCAAATCAATAAAGAATTTCAACGCAGAATAAAATCGATCACAGGAAAGGAATCAAAAATCGCTATTACGGTTCATGAACCGACGTTATCATCGACGATTGAAATAAGCACACCGGGGTATATGGTTGATATTTATAACAGTTCAATAAGAACCATACTAGGATGGCCTAAGAATCCACCTTATGAAAACCCCGAGGGTAAACAATCGTATCATGAGATTAATCCCAATTATCGAGATGTTTTGTTTGTTATGAAAAACTCGTCACCCCCCGACTGGTTTACATTTCAAGACAGGAATACCATGTATTGGTATTTTAGGTACGAGAAAACTCCTGGATCGCACATCAATGCCGAACTTAATTTAAATGATATCGATAGGTTTTTTATCGAGATTAATCGTATTTGCCAATCACAACTAGAACAGCTACGGGAAACAAAAGCACGAAAACACATTGAGGTGTTAAATCAACTTATATCAGACATGGAATATATCAATGAAAGAATCATCGGGGTAATATCCACTAGCAGAATTGATAATAAACAAAAATTCCTAACCGAGTATAATATCGCAGAAGCCGATTTACCCGATTTCAAGTTTCCAGGATACAACGCGCCAGAACTAAGAAAGTCTCTTAATGATTTTCTCGGTCCATCAACTTATATCCTCAGACACGATAACGGGGATGATGGTAGGCATATTGCTCCATACAACGTAAATATCGCATCGGTGATAGCAATCAATCTAGTGTGTGATGTTATCGAAGGGAGTTACCAGGTAGATACCAATCAATCAAATCAAGCTCAACAGGGATATATCCTTTATTCATTTTCACCAACAGCCCCTCCGGGATTTTTAATCGTTGAGAATCCGATTAATCCGGTCTATATGCGATGCCATGATCGGTTTTTAACGAGAATTAATTTTAAACTCACCGATCAGTCAAATAACCTAATTGATCTACAGGAGGAGGAGTTAGTGATCACTCTGTTTGTAAGATCATTGTAAGCAGCAGAGGGGGCGATGACATCGACGCGGTCGTCGATGTGCTTACCGGACGCTGACGACGCTGGGGATCGACGCGCAGAAGGTGTTAATTAAACCAAATGACGTCACCATCGTGTAAGATGGACCGACGTCGTTTTTTTTTTACCAGGCGCTGACGACACTAGATCGTTGAGTGCAGAAAGTAATAATTAAGCAAAATAACGATTGGACAAAATGTCCGATTCGCCCCCCCCTGCTGCTGTAGGAGAAAACTTAGAATTGATTGCAAGATTTAACGAAGGAATTGTTGAAGATATTAGAAATACTGAAAAAGAAAAATTACCTGAAATGATATTATTTGGTATATTTAATAAATCTAGTATTTTAAAACCACGTCATGAAAAAGTAAATGATGATAATTTTATTAAATGGATATATCGCGTATATTACAACAAAAAACAAGCTAGAGGTCCAGAATATGAAAGTCTTCATGAAGAAGTAAAAAGACTTTATAAAGAGAGAATGAAACAACTAGAACAAGAACAACTCGCCCAGCAGAAACTTCCTCCACCTGTGCAACAAATAGAACAACAGCAATTGATGTTAAAACCATCTAGAGAGAAAGGGAAGCAGATGGCAAAGGAAATGAAGCGAAAAGCAGAAGAAAAATGGAAACAAGAAAAAGAAATATTTAGTGATATAGAAACTAAACAACAGGAGAAATTACGTTCACTGGGTAAAGAAAGAGATCCTGACGATGATCCTCCAAGCGCTGTAGGAAGTGGTTTTTTGACTGCATCAGGAGAAAATAATTTTGTTTGTCCTGATAATATCCTCAATGATGTGTCACGGTTAGAGGTTCTTATAGGGGGGAAACGTGCAAGAAATAACTCAACAGAAATAACCAATGAAGCAGCTGATATTTGCCGGCGACTATTTCAAGGTGGTATCATGGATATCGGCGTTTACCGAGAACTTATTGATGAGCTCGTTGATGATTAGTCACCGCGATTAGATAAATGGTAAATAAAATAAGATGATCATACATAATAATCATCGTAAATCCATACAGGTCAGAGCGGTAAACTCACGATTACCAATCTATAGGGTTATTTACGGAGATGGACTTGGTGATGTCATTCGGGGATTATTCACAAGGATAACCCCAAAAGCAGCACCTATTGCAAAACAATTATCGATGAAAGCTATCGATATTGTTCATGAAAAAGCTCCTGGAGCAATTGTCAATGTTGCTGGTAAGGCATTCTCGGCGATCAAAGATAGACTAGCACAATTATTGCGACGAAAACGACAACCGCCAGTGAAACTGGCAAGTACTGATATTATGCCCGCAGACGTAAGTAAAATAATAAATCAAGCTGCAAATCAAAAACTAGCAGCGTTAGCAGATCAGGGACTCGGTGAATCGGGAAATAATATCTCAAGTTTGATATCCGGAAGTGGAACTTCCCGAGGTGGAATTTTCCGAACGCGGTAATCAACGTGTTAGACGAAATAATTATAATAAAATGTTCAAGTGCGTATCCGACACAGCATTTGACATGGAAGCACCTGTCCTTAAGGATGAATCGGTACGTGATTATCAATTTTATTCCTATGACGCACGAGTACCAGATCAACGTGGAAGAATTGAACTACAAGTTCATGACACAAGTAGATACTTTTTACCCGCTGAGGCCTTTATTGAGGTAGAAGGTACAATTATAAAAACGGATGATACTAATTACGCAGATGCAGTAAAAGTTGGTTTTGTCAACAACGGGATCATGGCATTATTTGATAGTGCCACGTATATGATTGATGGAAAAAATATTGAATCGATTGAGAAAGATGTAGACGTTGCTACAACAATAATTGGTCTAGCAAGATATTCTGATGATTATACAAGATCAGCAGGTCCCACAATGATGTTTGTGAAAGATAACTCCGATCACCCTGAAAGCAATCCGTATAATATAAGACGACCAAGAAACTTCGCCGATAACGCGGATACCGATACGTGGCCAGTGGTTCATGGTGCTAACCCAAATTTCAACTTAGGATTTGCAACGCGTAGAAATATGTTGTCAGGAGACAACATAAGTTTTTCATGTACAATTCCACTATCGCACATTTTTGGATTTTGTAGGAATGTTAAAAGGGTTATTTTTGGAGCTAGACACACGGTTGTTCTTGTAAGAAAAGTTAATGATAACGACGCTCTGTGGAGACCTGTTGGTGATGCTGGTAAAGTAATATTATCGAAACTTTCACTGTGGATGCCGGTAATGACTCCAACGATCGCAGAAGAACATAAATTGATTTCTTTCATGGACACAGGTGGTAAATCCTTGTTGTCATGGTTGATAACAAGCACAGATAGTATGCAAACTAACGTTAACGGTCAGTTTACATGGCATATAGCATCACAACAAGGTGTTTCTGCACCACGGCATATTTTTATTGCGTTTCAGGAAACTAATCGTTTAAACTCACAAACTCACTCTCATATGATATTTAACCAACTAGGTCTCACAAATATTTCCTTACGGATAAACGGACAACAAGAACCAACAGAAAATATACAACTAAATTATGCACAAAATCATGTAGGACGTGCATATCATCGTTTGATGTCATTTATGGGACATGATCAAAATGTAGATACTGGGTTGCAAATATCACAATATGATTTCAGAACCTTGTATCCGATTTATTATTTCTCACTGGAGCATCTTGATCTATCAAAACAATCTGTCGTTGATATACATCTTAAAAGCAACATTAAATACAGGTGGTGTTGATTATAGAGCAATCGCGGTTATACTTAGCGATAAAGCCATGTTACTTGAAGGTGGTAGTGGTCGAATGAGAGTCGTTGATGCACCAGTGGAAAATCTTTAATCGTGTTATTTAAAAACACGAGTATTATCATAAAATGCCATATCAACACGTTAGTGTCAGTCTGACTCACGGTCAGATTAAAAACCTTCAATCAAATTCAGCAAAAAACTGCGGAATGAAAATATCACTAAAGCGAGATCAGATCACGGGTGGTCAAAATAAACTATCATTATCAGAACGCCAGCTTAAACATTTCAACGACGCTAAACAATCAAAAACAGGCGTCAAACTCAATCTCTCTGCGGGTGCGGTTAAAGACTCAATTAAAACAGGCGGTATATTTCCACTTCTTGCGGCTATTTCAGCGTTAATAGCTGCTGCCGCGCCAGCCGTAGCAAAAGCAGCCGCGTTAGGTGCTGTTGGAACAGCTGCTGGAATGGCTCTAAAGAAAGCAACAGGGCAAGGATACAAAAAAGAAAGGGACGCGGCTTAAGATTGCCAGGATCTCGTTGGGGGAGAGGCCTGAGGCTTCCACCTTAGACATTCCAGCATCAAATTTTGATTTACTTGATGCCGCTAAACAATTAAAAATAAAAGCCTTTCGAGGTGTTTTCATGCGAGATCAATTACCAAAACAACCAAACAAACTCGAAACAGGTATTATTAATCTCGACGAACGTTCCGGACCTGGTACTCATTGGGTATCATACGCGGTTGATCCACGTGGAATTGTTTATTTTGATTCATACGGGTTAGCTCCGCCTGTTGAATTTATCAAGTATGTTGCACCACTTCACGCAACAACCAAAGTTTGGTATTCAACGCTACCCACACAAACAATGACAGATCCGCCAATATGCGGCCGTGAAGTAATTAATGTACTCGACGCTATATCAAAATCGTCCAGGCCGCCACATAAAGTTGTGCATGATTACACAAGTAACCGATTCGTTGCGCGTAAAGCGTTTTAAACAACAGGTCTTATTATAATGGTTGATATTTACGGAAGATCTTCTTCACGTGTTAAGAAAAAGCCCGGCGACGTTGATCTATCGAAGTACGCGACCAAGGATGACCTCGCTGATATCATGAACCTGGCTGGAGTTGACCCAGATGAGGTTGTTATTTTTCAGGATCGACATGGTAAACTAAAAAGCAGCAATATCAAATGGAATGATATAGTTCGACGAGTACATGGTGCAGTTACGGATAATATACCCGTGTTTACTGACAGCGGCAAAATCAGGGATTCAAGTATATCGTTTACAACCATCAGAAATCAAATTACGGCAGCTGCTGCTAATCGCGTAAAAAATACCGGTGACACAATGACAGGTGAACTTAGCATGAACGGAAATAAAATAGTAGTTTTGGGAGATCCAACATCCGGTGAAGATGCTGCAACGAAAAATTATGTTGACACTGTAGATGGTAAATTATCCACGTTGCGAGCCGAGTATGATGTTCACGTAGGCGCTTTTGGAAGATTTCGAAGAAATTTTCAAAAAACCGACGAATCCATAGATAAATTCTTCGGCACTCCGCACGCCGTTGACATGAAACTCGTTGATATCAAAACTAACCTAGACACGATCAAACAAACACAGCAAAACATTGTGGCAGGAATTCCTGAAATCGTTAATAAAACCAGTCTGATTAAAATCCCAGCCGGAATAACTTCCGGGCATATCACAAACATCGTATACACAGTATCATCGGGATTTGCAACATGGTCGCAGCAAAATAATACTATCATATATACCGTAACAGTCACTGGCGTGTACAGGCTGTCTGTGTTTAGTGCTGCAAAATTTGAAATATTTACGTTTCCATGGCGTCATTCCACCGACAGGTTTTCCGGGGTTGTATCTGTTATATTAAATAGCGGAACCGAGGAAATATTTATTCTGGAAGCAGCTGATAAAAAATTAACAACAACATCCTTCTGGTGGTGTTTGGAATTTGTAGCTGAAACACCTCAATTGGTTACGGCATAAAATATAATGAGTGCTATCGACGTTCAAGGATTTAGGTACAATCAAGCGCGTGAATGGCAGGCAGCATTGAAAGATCGAGTCGAACAATATACAGTAAAAATAAAAAAGTATCAACGACGATTAGTTATCATCGACGTTGTTGTTTATTCGGTATCCGCTGTTGTTGCCGGAAGCGGAATAATATTATCCGCGGTAACAATGATGGCACCAGTAGCTGTGACTATTTGTGTTTGTGCAACTATGACAATTGCAGGTGTGCTTAATATCGTTGCAAAAAAAATATGTACTTGCACGAATGAAAAATTATCCGATTACAAGATAAAATTACACATAGCAACTGTCACATACACGAGGTTATCCTTGTTGTTATCAGCAAGTCTCAATGATGGAATTATATCCGATTTTGAGTTTTCAATGATGATCAGCGTATACAATTGCGCTGGTATTAAGGATACAAGTATTAATAATGACAGAATTACTCCAGCAGATCGTGACCAACACAACTCCACCAAAGATAACGATGATCTCGCTAAGCTCGATTAATCCTGAATTTAACATCAATTTTCCAACAGCAATTCGCGAGAATGAAATTGCACTAGCACAATTACGAGTATATTACAGCTGGCCAAACATCAGATCGAGATCATTTAATGGTACACCAGCAAATAATTCGCTTGTATTTGCTGATAAAAACAAACCCGATGGAACACCTGACTGGGTTGTTGTTGGAATACCAACTGGTAGTTATGAGGTCGAACAAATCAATGATGAATTTGCTCGTAGAATAAAATCAATAACAGGAAAAGAAGCAAAAATATCGATTAATGTTCATGAGCCGACGCTGTCCTCGACGATTGAAATAAACTCTCCTGATTGCGTCGTTGATATTTATCAGTCCACGATAAGATCCGTGCTAGGATGGCCTGATATTGCGCCAGTGTATGAAGGACCACCAGAACCAAAATTAATTGATTTTATCACTGACAATGCCGGGTTTATAACAACTCCAAAATACCGAAATTTGTATCCATGGACTAATAGGGATACTCGTATTATTCATGATGGAAAATATTATCCTTTTACTCCGTTTTCTATCCATGATTTTGATGTGAAAACATCAACTAATATTGTTTATGAAAGAGATTTCAGATCAAGGGCTAGCGAAATTAAAACTGAATACACAACTACATTAACGACACTAGCACAGTTGTTTAAAAACTATATCCTGGAGTATCCTAATGACGATCTAAGACATCAGATCATTGCAACGATACAACATTTAAATCAAATTGTATTAGATCTTAAATATTTTAATCAGACCAATATTGAGGTAATAAATGCTAATAATTATATAGATACAGGAGAAAAAAATAGTATCAAACAAGCATACATTAATCATTATAAAATAACTGAAGCAGATTTATTAAATTTCACACTACCAGGATTTGAAACTGGCGAATTGATAAGATCACTTAATGATCTGGTCGCGAAAAACTTTTCTGAAATACTTGATGCATGGAAAAAAATAGCCCCACCAGCAACTGTTCTCAGACATAATAATGATCCACTCGGCGGCGGTAGACATATATCCCCGGGAATCGTTAATATAACGTCGACGATCGCGGTTAATCTAGTTTGTGACGTAATCGAAGGCAGTTATCAAATAGATCTTGGAAAATCAAATCAGGCTTAACAAGGATACATCCTATACACGTTCACACCACAAGTTCCCCCTGGCGATTTGATCGTACAAGTACCAACCAATCCTGTTTATCTACGCACACATAATCAGTATTTGTCACGAATAAATTTCAAACTCACAGACCACCTTAATCGCTTAATTGACCTACGTGGAGAAGAGCTTGTAATAAATCTGTATGTGAAATCGTAGAAAGATCCAGCACGTGAGGGTTTTTATACACTTGAAAACGCGCGTTTTCACAAAACATGGAGCAATTTAGCCACGGAAACGAGGATTTCTTATCAACACAATGAACTCCGTCGAGAGAGATCTGTAGCAGAGTCAGGCACATTCCTGCATTAAAGTCGATCAACTTAAAAAAATAATATTCCAGAATGAATAAAATAAGGAGCGGATTAAGAAATATTTTATTTTATCAGAAATATTTTTTTTTCTGAATTTCAGTGAAAAATCAACAAATTTCGTGTTTTTGATGGGTATTTTAGTCGATTTGTCAGGGAAAATTTGTCAAATTACAGTTTTTCGTCAGGTCAAACCTCAAGCGGTTTTATCGATAAATCGTCAAAAACCCTCATTTTTTTCGAAAACTACCAGAAAAATTAACAAAAATCGCATGAAAAGTCTCATTTTTTGAGCTAATTTTACTGATTTTTGATGATTTATCGATAAAACCGCTTGAGGTTTGACCTGAATGATAATGGAAATACATCAATTTTCAGCGACAAATGTTGAAATATTTTTTTTTTCTGAAAATTTGATCATTTTACATAAATCTGAGTACCAACTAACCCATCAATTTCAGAAATAAATAACAATTCAGAATAAATAATAATAATTCAGAAAAAAAATAAAATAAATAATAAATCTGACTACCAACTAACCTATCAAAATTATGAAATTGATCATTTTACATAAATCTGACTACCAACTAACCCATCAAAATTACGAAATTGATCATTTTACATAAATCTGACTACCAACTAACCCATCAAAATTACAAAATTGATTGGTTTGCATGATTCAGAGTACCGACCAACCCATCAATTTCAGAATAAATAAAATAATAATTCAGAAATAAAATAATAATTCAGAAATAAAACAATAATTCTGAGTACCAACTCACCCATCAAAATTGCATGAATCCAAGTACCAACTCACCCATCAAAATTGCATAAATCTAAGTACCAACTAACCCATCAAAGATCTCAGTCATCTTCATCGAAATTACTACTTTGGGCTAGGTTACTTTGGATCGTTTCACCAGTAACGAAGTTACTCTCTGACATAATTTTTCTTAATTGTCTTATACAAGTACTAATCGTTTTCTTTGCCTCGTACTCGCGGGATAACAGCGATCTAATATTTTCCACTGTGGCAGAGAGAGGAACGAACACCTTCACCTGATTATCTTCTACAGTAGCTAGCGACTGAAACATTGCCGCCTGAATCCGTTTCATGAGCTTATATTCAGATGATAGTGTGTGTATTCCTTGGTTTTTACATTCTTGTAAAATCTCAAAATCAGAAACCATTATTTCAGGATTTAGTTCATTAGATATATTAATTTCATCTTTTTCCAATTTTTTAATAGCAACAATTACATCACTGATATTTTTGTAGTTCATTATTTAGCATATATATATTTAAAATAAAAAAATTATCCCTATAGAGAACCCCTAGTGAGTGTTTAGCGAGTTCGTCGGGATGTTTCAAGGACAGCACAAACATATATTATGAAATGAATGAAAGACAGTACAGCCAAGAACTCATAGCTTGCCATCGCATTCTATCAAGTTCACCAGGCACATGAAATATTCCTTCTACGAGAGCTTCGAACCCGTCAAACAACGGTCTAGAGGCCCAAGAAGGGGGACGGCACAAACATATATTATGGATGAACCTCTATTCAAGTCTTTTAGCAGGTTCAGTAAATATGTAATGAGATGTAATGAATGAATGAATGTAATGAGATGTAATGAATGAATGAATGAAATGAATGAATGAATGAAATGAATGAAATGAATGAATGGCCATTTTCTCCGCTCAACAGAACCACCTACCCCAATAATCAACCCGTAGGTAATACAAAACATGTATTAACCACCGGTGATATGTGGTTTGGATGGTTTTGAGAGCGGAGAGAGGCTGGTGGTGCCCCAATTAATTATAAAAATTGCTAATATGCGTAACCACCCGACCAATTGTCAGTCATGGGATTCGATCCTGGACCGCGAGCATCACAGTCCAATACAATACGGATTGAGCTATCAAATCTTATTACAAACATATGTTTCGGAAGTTAATATATAGCTACAGCATTTCTGAATTAAAACAGCGGAATAGTTTCTACATTAAAATAACGGTTTCTGAATATATCTGTATTATAACAACGGTTTCTGAATATAACAGCGTTTTTCGTAACAGACTGTAAATACAAACCTGTGTGCGGTATGAATCAACTGCATATCGATTTGTGCATAACAACGGTTTGTAAATGCAGCATATACAGCTACGTGCGGATCAATAACAACGGTCAAGTTACCTCAGTTTCTCGCTATGTTGTATGATGGGAAATTTCTATTTTGTAAGTTAGAAACCATAAATATACTTCTACGAGTAATTAATTACGACGTAAATGGTTAATCTGACCATAAAAATCGGAAATTTACGAAGAAAACTATATATTACAAGGCAATCTCCCTTTGCATAATTAAAAATTCAGTAGTATAAGGGGGACATACAGAGACTAATATAATTCGTGGTGGTTAAATATAATTCGAGGTGGTGATGATAGTTAACAATATTGAAAGGTGATTTTCTGTTTATATACTTATGAGAAAGTAGATTTGGTTATATTTTCTGCGACGTATTTTACCACACGCGTGTTAATATCAAAATATTTCGCAGCCGCGTTCATAGACTGAAATGTAATTTCTTCACCAGTTTCTATGTGTGTAGACTTTACTACCCTTCTAGAAACTGTCTTACATCTTCCAGTATTACCACGTGCAGAGTTCACGCTTTGCGTGACAACACGAAGGTTGGATAAGGAGTTGTTCTGAGGATCCCCGTCAAGATGATCAATAACAAAACCATCTTCGATCAATCCGTTGTGACACTCATACGTAAATCTATGACACAGATAATGTCTCTTTCCTCCAGCGTTGAACATTAGATAATCAACATTAGTAATATAACCAACCGGTCTCTTCAACCTGCAATTTCTAATCATTCCATTACGATTTGATTCGTAATTTGTTATTGTGGGATGTGGGACAAATTTAATTTGCTCCATTATAATAATATTATTTGTTTAAATCATTGTTTGTCTGAAAACTTAGTTAGATAATCCTCCACGGATTTTATAGCGTTTTCACTATTATTATTCTTTTTGTCATAATATCTTTTAAGTTCTCTGAACCGTTTTCCCCCGCACTTTCCACATAATCCTGTTTTTCCTCGCACTCCAATACCAAACCGCAGACATGGTATTGGTCCTAGACTTCCTTGTCGTATGTTTTGTGAGTGCATCCAACAAAATTCCTTTCTGCAGGATTTGTTGCATCGATTTACTGAGCCAATCATCAACCATTTGCATTGAGACATTGTACATATATAATTTTCTTTATTTAAATATTTGTTTTAATTATATGAATGAGTTTGAGAGATTATCCCAAACTAGGCCTGTTAAATATAAATTCAACCTCGACAGATTATCTTCTGACTTACCAGTACGAGATCTGGTTGATCCGAAAAATAAAAGTCTGATCTCGAAAATTCACGACACCAAGAAGGAATTTTACACAGATGGTGCATCTCATACATGGTCAACGTTCAAGATTATACGCAATACTGTCACGGACGCCACAATGAATGACAAACGAGCGGCAACTATCATTAACTACATTGCTGAATACGAGGGCAATCAAAAATATTTCTTCAGAGTAAAATTTATTGTATTAACAGAAACAGGTAGTTGGATTATCCATGACAAATATGATCCTGTCCTTGGCAATAATAAAACTGTCATATCAAGTAAAAATTCCAGACCGGGTCTACTGACGGGTATTGACAAACCGTATTATGAGCGAGCGTATCCTGTAACAGCGGTTATTTATGGAATCTATGAGATAAATAAAAAACCCAACGTTGATAAACTGGCACCCATGAAATTTTCGAGGTTAAATTGTGTAGCTGAACGAGTAATAGAACATTTTACAAACGCGATGCATGGAAATGGATTAACTGATTTAAGGCGTGAAAAAATAAACTCATGGGCTGATCCAGTTAAGGATACTGGTGCTACAATAAAAGATGTTGCTGAACTAGGAAAACTATTAAAATTTCCAATAACCATAGCGACAATAACGGGAGAAGTACTGTACAACTCGAAATATAAATCGAAAGGAGCTCCAATAAATATTATCGATCATAACGCGCATGCATGGACTAACGTAGCAACAATATTTCCACGTGATCGAACTGTTAGATTTTACTCCGGATGCATGTTTGATTTTATTAACGAAATAAGTAAGACCGATCCTGTATCGGTATGGTTATTTAAAAGTAATGAGGAAGGTGAATTTGATCAGTTTGTCAGACCAAATGGTGAAATATATCGAACAGAATCCCTCCATGACGAAATGAAAAATCTAGCGGAGATGTTTTTAGAGTGCAAGCACGCGGAAAATACTGAAAAATTACTAACTAATTGTTTTACCGTTCCATCTGTTGCGGCTCATTTTGCTCGAGAAAGAAATTCATGGAAAGCAACACGATTTGATTTACTCGACGACGTACGCGCAAGTTGCATCGAATACGGACATGGCGGATTATGGAATACCAAATATAATTACAATGATGTTATTTCGGTTGATATAGTTGCGTGTTATCCGGGAAGTTTTCTTGGATATGGAGATTGTTCTGTGTACTTTGAAAGATTTGGTCACCCAACAAACGAGATGACGCGAGTGGCAATTAATGGACCATTACCTGATTTTGATCTGACTGGATTTGCTCGTATCGAGTCATTCGAGTTTAGCAAAAATATTCACAAGATTTGTTATGTTTGGTTTGGTAAACATTTTTGTGAAAAACGTTGGGCACCTATAGTTTTGTTACGATATATGCTAGATTGTATGATACTGACATCGTTGGTGGTCAGTGAGGCGATTATATCATATCATGCACAGACGAAAGTTTGGTTGCCCATGTCAGATTCTGAAGTTATTAGCGAGTTTAAGGAAAAATATCCTGATGTTTCCGAAGATGATATTCCTAATAAACTCAAAACCGCAAAAGATCTCGGTAGAAAAATTATAGGTAAATTTACTCAAGGTGGTGCATATGATTATAAAAGACATCACGCACGATTAATTTTAGATGATGCTGAGTACGATTTTATAATCGCTGATACAACAGCGAGAAATATATTTGTAAATCGAGGTGTTTATTTATCCGACGGAACAAAATTGGGCACGATCGTTAGTTACATAAATGACGTCTCCCCACAATATACTCATCTAAGATCTTCCATGTTGGCTTATGTTTCCATAAATTTATTATCGATGATTAATAAATTTCCCAAGACTGCAGTCAGAGTCGCAACAGACTCATTTTACATTTCAAGTAAATATTTAGAACCTGTTATGAAATTTACAAGTAATGATGAACGATGGGGTTCGTGGAGAATAAAAAAGGAACTATTACACAATTATGCAGAATCAGCAGATGTTCCAATGAGAGATTTTTATCGTAAGGGTAATAAAATATCAGAAATGTCGAAAGCACCATCGTTGAGTGATCCAATAACCAGATATAAGACAGTATATCTCAATGGACCTGGTGGATGTGGCAAAACGACTCGAGAGATTAATGTTTTTAGAAATTCAGATATTATCGTGCTGACACCCACACATAGACTCGCACATGAGATGAAACAGCGCCAAGTACAATCGTGCACGTATCATAGTTTCTTTCGGTGGCGCGGGGATACATGGACTCCTGAACGGATGGGAGAAAAATATATACCTAAAATAATTATTTGGGATGAGATATGCACGGTGTCATTGGATACATTAAAACTGTTTCTTGATTGGTTGTTGATGAAAAATACCGCTATAATAATGTGTGGCGATCATGGTCAACCGCCGCCTTTTGTTGGACCATCACCACATGATTGGTTAAAAAATTTTGTTGATTATTACGAAGAAATAGATGATGATCATAGAGCTCTTGATGCAAATTTGAAGGAATTAAAAAAATTAATCAGATTACAATCAAACAAAATTCAGTGTGAAATATTACGTGGAGTGATCTCAGAGACCTCAATGAGTGATTTTTTAAATTTATGGAGACCCAACGATTTGATCGTAGCAAGCAGAAAAATAATCAGAGACGATTTACAACAGCAGTTATTTCAACTACATAAAGAAAAATACTCAGAATTACCCATACCGTTGTGTTATAGACCATCAAATACACGAAAACAGAATATTAATGTTGATATTCCAGGACCCTTGATAGAGTCAAGAAAACAGAATCTCGTATTAAATGATTTTGTCGCTGTTGATATCAGTGTGGTCGAAGATGCATTACACGCTGACAAATCTCCATGGGTGTTGGGATATGCTATGACGATCCACTCGTCTCAGGGATTAACTATTTCTGATACACGAGTCTGGATTGTAGACGATCGCATCGAGTGGTCAAATTTAGTTTATTTAGCGGTATCGAGGGTCAGAAAAATATCTCAATTACGTAGAATTATAATTCCTGAAAACGTTGATAAATTTAACATCATCGATGATGATATAATAAGAAAAAAACTAATCGGATACAAACAATCTGATAAAAAAAATAAACGTGACTTTGATCTTGATGTTGAATTTATTATTGAGTTAAAACAGCAGCAGAATAATCATTGCGCCAGTTGTAATTGTATAATGCTGTGGAGGTATTCGAGTAATGATTCAAGACAATTTACCGTAGACAGAAAAGATAATAGTCGCGGTCATACACGAGAAAATACCATGTTGACCTGTCTTGAGTGTAATCGACGTAGAGGCACCAGCGCCTTGGGTGCTAGTTAAGTGATCGAAATCACTGAAGTGATTTTGGCGGTAGTTGTGTATCCGCGGGAATTATTTGTAGTTGTTCACGTACAAATCCACGTTGAGGAGCAGCCGAATCTAATCTGTAGATTGCAGGTCTACCTGAGGATCTTGTCACGGTGGATATTTTGTGTGTGGTAACACTCCAAATAGGATCAGTCGCTCTTCGTTTACCACCTTCAAGTTCACCAGGCTCATATAAATATCTAACTGTAACATCACCCAATATTTTTTGTTTTTCAACATCTTTTTGTTGTGTTGGTATATTTTTATTTGTGACTGCGCTAATGGGTTTCATGTTGGTTGTTCGTGTAATCTCATTATTTAATGCAGCTATCACGCTTGGTAATCTTGCCACCCATTCACGAGATCTTTTATCCTGAATCAATTCCCTCGCGTATTGATATCCAAAAAACTGCTCAGCGAGTGTTCGATTAAATCGCTCAACAATTGCCTGATCACGATGAATTGCAGTATGCCCTCGTCGTATTTTGGTATTATGTTGTTTCATCAACGATGATACTGGACCAAGAAATTCCTTACCAGGATCAACCTGCAATAATTGTGGCCATCGCAGACCACCTTGTGGTCCGAGTCCTCGCTGATAAATTCGTTCAAACGCGTCGGCTACTTCAGACGATGTTTTTGCTGATAGCGGCTCTGCTTCTTTATATCTACTTGCAACATCAACTACGGTTAACGCGTATTTGTACGTTTTTCTACGCACAGTATCATGCGGTAAAAACAAAATATCAGCTTGATGAACTTCATTACGAACACCGACATCGAAATACGCGTACTGAATTCGTTTAGGACGTGGTAGATAAATTTGCCATATTGCTTGTTTGGATAACCACGTTTTAGCAGTAGAATGTTTAACCGCTGCTGCATCAGCAAGTTTACCAATTGCTTCTTTGCCTCTCCAGTATCCTCTTGGTGAATAATAAATCGATTCCATTATTAATTACCAGCCCCAAGCACTACTTTACTTTTCATCGCAGATCTTACTAACCAATTAGCTAATGATTCTCTGATATTTTTATTTTTTATAGAATTTAATGCATGAATTAATTTCACATCTGCAATATGCCTATCTTGTAGATTTTTACTCTTATAAGCTACATCATGAACATGACAAGCTCGATCAATAGCGTTTATTGGTTCCTCGCCTGGTTTTGGTTGATCTTGATTATCGAGCCTGATATCAAGTCTTGTACCAGGACCGCAATAATTATATCCCGGTAGATGTTTTTCTCCGCTGTATTTAGCCCATGGAGCACCTGGAAACTTTGAAATCAAATTAGCAATATCACCACCGCGCTTATTAGGTAAAAACGAAAATTTCTTTCTACCGCATATAGAACATTTTCCACCATACGCTATTTTTTTATTTTTTGTTGTAACCGTAGCTAAATCAGTAGTTGGAGTTTTAACTCTACAGCGTAAGCAATATAAATTCATGACATAATATATATGGATATAATTGATTTCTCAGCAACAAGAAAACGAGAGCCAGTTAAACACCACCCTGCGCTACCAAATTCCATCAGAATGATTATCATAGGACCATCTGGATCGGGTAAGACGCAGTTATTACTTAATCTGATAATGAGATGGTTGAAATGGGATAAATTGTATTTAGTAGCACCATCCGCTGATGATCAACGATGTTATGATGTACTTAAAGATTTCAATGAAAACGCACGATTACTGGATGAAGGTAATGATGTTATAGAGTTTATAACCGATACTGATGAAGCACCATCCGTAGATTCCATAGACGGATTTATTAATAATTTAGTTGTATACGACGATGTGATGCTAGATAAACAATCAAATCCAGCCAGAATATTTTCCCGAGGTAGACATAAAAATACAGACGTGATCTATGTTACTCAGCGATATACACAAATTCCGAAGGTGATCAGAGACAACTGCAACATTTTAGTTGTGTTTAATGGCATAGACACACACACACTTAGAAATATTCATCAAACTTGGTGTGGTGGTGACATGGATATAATTAAATTCAAAAATTTCTTCTCACGAGCGCAAGCTACTCCACATGGATTTATAACAATAAATCTACATGATCCAAGAACAAGATATCGTGTGGGTCTTGATAAAATATTTGGGTAACAGGGGTGATGATAAAATTAAACTGATATCATTCATATAATGAACAATTGTACGTGGCTGCGTCAAGGAACCACTAGCAAATGTGATAAAAAATGTCGTGGAGAATATTGTAAAAAACATAATTATCTTATAAAGAAAAACCCTCATGCTGGTTCACGAAGATGTGTTGGATGTAACAATGGCATTAGAGGATTATATCAGATTTGCAAAAATTGCGGCGGAGATCGATACAGAAGTTTCATGATATATTATAAACACAGAAAGAACATAAATCCAAAAATAGAAAAACCACCATCAGAACTTGAATATTACTTGAAACATAGAACAAATAAAGATGAAACAGATGAAGATGAAAAGAAAAATATTCATCAAACTTAAAATTTCTTTACAACATAGATAGCAGCAGAGAGGGTTCGTCTACAATTCTGTTTGGGGCAAACAATAATCGTAGACGTGGTATTGACCTCTATGAGTGGTCACTATTTTTTTTGGTCCAAACACAAGGGTGACCACTCCCTTAAGTGGTCTGTTCACCCTCTCTGCTGCTACTCGATCCAGGCAACAACACTGACGGCAATCACCCTCTAGATATCAATAACCAAATAAAGCTGACACCTTGTAAGTAAATACAATCTGCCAATCAACCCCACCAGCCCCACAATCAAATATCATTTTGTTTTTCCATTATAGTTCAATGTAGCCTTAAGGCTTACCAAGCAATAATCAGATATCAATCAGATATTATGAATAACTTGAACATAGGTTTGTTATAAATTTTCATCTCTACTGGTCTGGGTCCAGTATTAGACTTATTAAATGGCACATTGCATGTCATCTATCCATCATGAAAGCTATCATTTCTCCATGTAATGTTGGCTGTAAATGAAAAGTTTAGATTGGATTCCAAATCAGTCATTTCACTATCTCCAAACATCCTTAGCAGAATGACACTCCTTATGAATTTATATAATGCTGAAAGGAACTATGCCAGTTTTAACTCTACAATAAACTGTTTGATATTCCTTACCTATGGTAGGTTTATAAATGTATAGTGTTATTTTTAAAGATGTAACCTGCACTACGTACCAAGCATGGACAGTATGTCAAATTTTTTAAATATCAACTAATATGTTAATCTTCATCAAGTGTGATGCAAATGGATAAACTTCAGAAACATTAACTGTTGCACATAATAATATATATCTGAAAATTACAATTTTAAATGTATAATGCATCTCAGTCAAAAGCCAACTGTTAGTATGCACAACATTTAATGTGTTTGATGTTTGAAGGGTGTAAATTGTATATTTTGCAAAGCTCAGATGATTAATATTCCTCTTTTAGCAGCAAACCATCATAATGATACAGTCATGTAGAACACCATATTACAAAATAAATTTAAAAGTGTTTACTGATAAGTGTCACTGAGTAGTGACATTTAAAAATGATATTTATTTCATTGACTACAATCCCATATCGCCATACACAACTTCAAAGTGTGTCGAGAAACATATATCAAACTATTATTAGTAGTAGTACTGTCGTAATTCGTCATTACTTTTAAAAAAACAAAACTTACTGCTAACGTGTCAGATGATGCTTTACTGATTGTATACGCATTACGTAATCAAAGTAACTTCCCCACCCACCCACCTGTATAACACTAATATAGAGATCGCCTAAGGCCTGAGTGATACATAATTGCAGACTCCCTGGATAACAATGTATAAATAAACCTTTTCCTTATCCTTACCAACATTATAAGACAGTATCTTGGCAATTCTTTCATGAAATGCATTACATCTTATTCCTCAACGGCAAACACAACATTTCATGAAGTTGTAGTCTCGAGGTACTGGCGTCACTGTTCTGTGTGTTCCGTCCCGATACACTTTGCGTATAAACCCGTAACAAGAACCGGAAGTTTACGGCGAAATCCATACTCAGGTATCACGGTACCAATTGTTTTTCTAAAGAACCTCAATGCAAATGTTTCGTGAAATAAATATAATTTCTATCCTACCTCAGCATGCATGTCACACGCTGTCATAGAGAACAATGTTATATTGTTAACTTGACAAAACTCCAATACATTTAAGAGAGATAACTCTACTGGAACTAGACAGGAGTAAGAGTTATCTAGTCAAAAACAAACATTTTAAAGGCATACAACCTAAGACTTTTTCTGTTCTTGCAAATGAATGATATAATGAAAAGTATAGTACAAATAATGAGTAATTACACGTCATTCAGCTTCATAAAGTGTACAACTGTCAGTTTAATCAATGAGAATATAATGATTTTCTAGTCACGTATATACGGATTGCTAATTAATTATACGGAAACGGAATTTACCGATATTATCCAAAGTCGCAGTGTCACGTGACGCGTGTCAAGCAATATGGAAGTCAAGGTAAACATGTCTTTTTCTTTTGATGTAATTATTGCTTTATTCTTAATATTTCTTCGTCTGTCCTTCTCCTTAATTCTTTATAGTCACGCGCAATATATGTATTGATTATAGATTTCTTATTGTGTATAATAAATTACAAGAAGTAGGCAAAAAAGGCAGTATGATGGAGTATCATGACGATAAGGGGTTCCTTTTAAGGGGCAATTCTTAACATTCCCATTCCTCATTACTTGTCGTGTTTGTGAGATTGTGTGTTACGTTACAAGATCAACTAAATAAAAATATGACAATTCGTATCAGAACCGCTATTAAAAGATGTCGCTGAGTGGAAGTGAGAGGTGAAAGAGAGGAGGACAGAAGAAGACAAGAGGAGAGAGACGAAGAAAGAGAAGAAAACATAAGGAAGAAGACAGAGGATGAGAGAGAAGAATAGAGGATGAGACAAAAGAGGAAGACAAAGACACAGAGGAAGGGAGGGAGAGGTAGAGAGAGAGAAAGAGGAAAACAGGAAAAGAGAGAGAGAGAGAGTAGGACGGGGAACGGATTGAGAGGACAAGGGAGAAGAAAAAAGAGAAGAAGACAAGGAAGAGAGAAAGGAAAAGAGGAGAGAGTGGAAGAGAGTTTGAGATGAAAGAGAGGATGCCAGAAGATGACAGGAGGAGAGAGATGAATAAAGAGAAGAAAACATAAGGAATATAGAGAGAGCAAAATAGAATGATAGCCAAGAAAGAGAGAATACAGAGGTATTACATACAGAGAGACAAGAGAGAGGAACACATATGTGAAGATATATACAAACAACGACGTAGACAGAGAGCAGAGAAAACTTGAGTGGAAAAGAGAGAAAAACAGGAATACAGGGAAAGAGAGAGGAAGACAGTGAGAGACATAAGAGAGTGAAGACAGGTTTCGAAGAGAGTTGATATCTTTAAAGGAAAATATATCCAATCTTATACTCTAATAAGAAGGAATCCATATTCATTTAATTCCAGAAATGGTCATTTAATTAGCCAAGTAATATGCAGTTCTTCTAATTAAATATAATCACTCCCTGGATTAATTATGCATAATTGTTCTTGTTAGAGTATAAATATATTTATATCGTATTTATCTTAGAAGAAGTGCAATAGACCCAGACTCTGTACATTTTAACTGATTAACTTAGACTTTTGCATTAATATTATATTATGATTACCAATATTTTAATTTTCACTTACCAGAATAAAGGCTTGCTAGGACTGTTGATACTTCATTTCTTCTTTAAACACTGCGGTTATCTTTATAAAGTTCCCCATTGCCTGCAGTAAAACTTTTAGCCTTAATAAGAATGCTGCGCTTTTCGCTATTTCATTTTTGAGAATTTTGGTAGATGCCAGATTTGCTGGGTATGTGCTATCATTAACACGTGATAATATATCAATGTGTGACATGTCATCCATGCTTGTGAGTCAAGAACTAATAACATTAAGGATATTCAACTTTAATTACTACTAAATTATTTTACCTATTCTAGTAAAACCTGACAATTAGGACAATCATGATTCTTCCAAGTGAGACCTTAAAATAATTATATTTCGGCATTTTATATTCTGATTATATATAAAATCCAAACAAAATAATAGAAACGTAAAAACCGATCAATCAAGTAGGGGCAATAATATATTTGTTTGTAATATGGTCGGTCGTAATATGAATATTTATTTTAGTACGGTTGGTTTTAAAAATAAATATTCATTTTTGGGTAGCATTTGTTCTTATAAAATTGTTTAAGTAAGTTAGCGTCTGTTTCTATAAACTGCGTTTTGCTAAGTAGTTCTTCTAATGTATAAAATGTGTAATTCGAAGGGGGAAAATATTCACCTAGCCGATTCTTTTGTTAAGGGGAACATTTTCATCTGTAGGGGGGAATAATTGGCTATCCAGTTGTTCCTTTCATAGGGGAAAAATCGGCTAGCCAATTCTTTCCCTGGGAAAACTTTAAGAAGGGGATAAATTTGACTACTACGCCGGGTACATCCCAAAAAGTCGCCTACTAAACCTTATCACTTTGGATGAAATAGATTAAATAGGAGCCTGGGCTTGCCTTCTGATGAAAACAATTGAAGCCATGGAACAAACAGGCATGTTACTTGTCACCATTGTTTCACATGCTGACATCTTCTCAACTACATCATTTAGTATGCTGAACGATCCATCACTGAATCCAGATGCCACACAACGCATGCTGGAATTAGTGGCCAAGATGTATAAACACCCACTTTCTCTTGCATGGCATTATCAATTGAATTTCTTCATATCTTCCATGACATTGCTTCACATTCTTCAAAGGTCTGGTTTATCCATAGTAAAGAATTTGTAAGGGCTGCTACATTTGAATCAGCGACCCACATTGGGGCACTCATCCATATAGTGGCTTCCCAATACTTGTTGGACCAACAACATCAGTTTTTATCAACCACTCCTAGGCCATCACTTTATATGCAAAAAGATGGAAATGCAAATCGCCCTCAACATCTGTTTGCCATGTTTTGCAAACATATTCAATCCAACAGACAAACTGGACCTCCCCGTACGTCAGGTTCATGGTGCTTGGGAAGATGCTGAATACCCCCAAATAGGAAGTTATCCAACCCTCCTTCATCCAACCCTCTTTCCTTACCTCCTGAAGGATATTGAGTAAATCCCTTGGGACCGGAACTTTTTTCCTGCAATATATCTCTCTCACAAACATACCCATAGGTGCTTAGCTGGCCTTTTTTAGAGGTCTGGTCAAGCATAGCAGATGATGGTTGCATCCTTTCTATAATGACTGAACGTTACCGACTCATGAAAGGGTCATAAACAACCAGTCTCTTACTTTCTATTTTTGAATTATTCTGGTTGCAATAAAATGTGGACAGTTTAATACCTTTAATTATACCAGAAAGATAGCTTTGTTATTATACTTCCCCAATAAAAACTATAATTACTTATAGATTTGACAAAACTCAGTGCTAATTAGTATGTTATGTGGGTGAGGTTTTCACTGAAAGAATGTTACAATATCTAGTTTGTCCTAAATGAAATTGATGCTGACCAATGATGATTAATGTCAACCATACTTAATTTATTACACATCTTGAATATGTATTAGATCAGGTATTAACTCTGGTCATTTATGACAAATGGATGATCATACCAGCCATCCAAAAGAGGAATAAAGTGTTTGTCCGTCTTTCTTTGTATTTCATTCAGATCTCAGATGTCTTAGGTGCTCAACATATTGCTACAAGAGTCATTGTTTGGCATTTTGATATCCATCTAATCCCTTTTTGTGCTGTTATTGATAGTTTCTCCCCAGTCTTTGTTCACGTTTCATTTAGCTTTGTATCTCTTTGTTGAATTTGATGATTTTACTACATTACCAGTCATACAGCGCTTATATTAACTATTTTTATTGAAATATTTCTGCTTATATTGGTACATATTTCAAACTAAAAGTTAAAGGCCATTTACGAGCTTGGAATTGACCATTTTGAGTATTTTTCATCTTTCGTTGAAAATAATGAAGAAAACGAAATGACACATTTTTCGTTTGCTGGTCAAGTGAAAAACCTTTTGAGGTATTTAAGCCATACCTGGTACACCTTTTTAACTTCTTTAAACTGAATTGAAGCATGTTTTTTGAGTTTCTTTGAAAAGCATTTAGATAGTGTGCCTGATTGTTACAATTGCTTGAATCGTGTTCTAGCACTCAATTTAATAACACCTTGTAACTATGAATAAATCACATTTTAAGCCATGCTGACTTTTCATTAACAGACAAGCCTATTATTACCCTGAACCCTTCAGTACAGCCTTTGAGGATTAGGGAGGGGAGCAATCTGACAGTGACTTGCATGGCATCAGGAAACCCCCAGCCCGTTGTACAATGGAAGGACAGGAATCCCCCTAGCAATACTCTTCATATTCCTAGCATACTAACAAACAGCACAGGATCCTACACTTGTGTGGCCAGCAGCTCCAGCACAAATTATAATCGTGTTCTACTACAGAGAGAAGAATCAACCAGCGTAATTGTGGAACGTAAGTATATGTATGCCAATGCCCCTTTTCATTTTTTTTATATAGCAGTTTGTTCTGGCAATTTTTAATTTGATCAGACTATGAATCAATATTCAAAAGAATGAAAACAGATGCCTATCGCAACCACGAAGAACAACTCACTGGATAAAACAAATTGTTTATTTTGTGCCTCTTCATTCACCTTCATCTCTTCACATTTTCTATCTTTGATTTCTCCTCAAACAAAACTTGACAGATTTTCACCAAATTGTACAAAGATCATTTTTGCATTAATACATTTATACTTGTCCATTTCGTATTTCCATGCAAATAAGTGAAACTCCGTAGATAATACATAATTCCAAAGCCTTTGAACTTTACACATATGTTATTAATGTCATCAAAAATGGCTGCTATTACTTTAAAATAATTACTTCTCATCAAAACACTGACCAACATATTATGGAATTTAGCAACTAGACTTTATGTTTTCTAAAACGAATTATGCCGATTTGTCATCAGTTAAGGCAACTCTTAAATAACCTCTTCTTACAAGTCCTGCAGGGAATTTGCAACACATTTAAAGGCATACAACCTAAGATTTTCGACTTGTTCTGTTCTTGCAAATGCATGATATTATGAAACGTATAGTACAAATAATGAGTAATTACACGTCATTCAGCTTCATAAATTTTACAACCGTCAGTTTAATCAATGAAAATGTAATGTTTTTCTTGACACTTATATACGGATTGCTAATTAATTATGCGGAAACAGAATTTACCGATATTCCCCGAAGTCGCAGTGTCACGTGATGAGCGTCAACAAATATGGAAGTCGAGGTAAGCATGTGTTTCTGTTTTTGATGTAATTATTGCCTTATTCTTAATATTTCTTCGTTTGTCCTGCTCCTTAGTTCTTTATAGTCACGCGCAATAAATGTATTGCGTATAGATTTCTCATTGTATATAATAAATTACAAGAAATAGGCAAAAAGGCAATATGATGGAGTATCATGACAATAAGGGGCTCCTTTAAGGGGCAATTCTTGAAATTTCCATTCCGTATTACTTGTCGTGTTTTTGAGATTGTGTGTTATGTTGTAAAATAAACTAACTAAAAATATGATCATTCGTATCATTGTAATCAGAACCACTATTAAAAGTTCTCGCTGAAGTCGCCTCTTTGGCTCAGAATGAAGTTGATTATCTTGTAAATTTGCATCACCACCTCAGGCTCACGTATCCGATACTGGATGTGATTTGCGTATTTGTTTTTACGCTTCAGTAATAATAATAATAATAGTGTTGTGGGCAAGCTCCATTCTAAGTAAATATTAATTTCATGGCTTTGTCAGTTAGAAACATGTGGTACATTGTTATGTGATGGAATTATTAGCTTCGCAAAAGTGCAATTACAAATAAAAATATTAGCTTCCACAAAAGTGCAGTTAAAAATGAAAATTAATACCCCCCCCATATTACAACTGAAAAACTTTTTTCTGCCTTTCATCACATATGATTTAATTACAGGCTTCTGATGACAGTAAGTGAATCAGTATATCAGACATCATCACTTCATCAGCCCAGACCAACATCAAGTAAGAGATGTTTGAAGAAAAGGTATTAGAGGAATGGACACTACTAGAAAGGGTACAGAAGTGAGTCTAGTAGAAGAGGTACATGAAGAGAGTCAAGTAGGGGTAGCAGAAGAGTTACAAGGCAAATGAGAGGAAGAGGAAATCAAGGACCATCACTTAGCAGGACAAAAGTGGCTACTACAGCTGAAGCCAGGGATCATCAGTTGAAGGTAAACATGATTTTTGTTACCTATTACAGTTAGCTTTTGTATTAAGACTTGTAAATTTATGATCTATTTTTTTGTCTTTTTTTTTTTAAATTGTTGAATTCATTTCTTATAGGAGCACATAGCCAAAATGGCAAAGGAAGGAAAAGATAAACTTTAGGCTCAAATATGCCAAAAACACCCCAGCATAGTCTTTGAAGTGATAAATGGCTCATCAACGGAGCAACAGTGATACCATCCAAGAACAAGAGGTGAATCACCAGGTTGGTGCATATGTAGTAACTGCTGTGAGATGCCAACTGATGATGAAAAGCAGTGATGCAAACAAATAATGCCAAACTGCTATTCAAGGCTTCCTGTAAGTAATTTTTTGGTAGATTGTCTTTTGTATTTCTACTTTCCATAAGTCTTGTGACTGTAACCTGACTCAATTGCCCATCCAGAGTTAATATTTTTGTTATTTATAATTTACTATTAGTGAATTAAGCAGCTGATTGAAACACTTGTTTATCATTATATGTTTGCTTCATTATATAACAGAAGAATCATTATTTTCCCACAGAACATTTAATGCTTTTATCTTTTTGGAATATTTTATACTGACAATTTTTTATAATTTCAGCAGGACTTCGACCTGGTTCTTTTAGACAAAGTCGTGCTCCTTGTTGCACAGAGGTATAGGCAATTTTATTCTGGCAGCAGAAGAAGATAACGATTACAACTGGGGGGAAAAGGCATGCTGCTTATAGGCAGTTTATTTTATAGACTTACGGATACCTTGATGCTGGCAACAGATGTGTCATTCCAAGCTGCTGTGTATGGCATATAAGGGATAAATACCCAGATTGTTTTGGCCAGTACTGTGGCTTTACTCAAGGAAGACTTGGGTGATCTTTCCAGTGATATGATGTGTGAATAATAGAATCAATATTGGGGTTTGCACCAAGAAAAGAAAATCCCAATGAAAGATTGGGATTTCATTGTCTTGGTACAAACACTGACTTAGATTATTTTTCTCACCCAATTTTTCCAATTAAAAGAACCCTGCAAGTTTGTAATATAGTTAGCAGATTCATCACATATTAGGCAAGTACTATTATTGCCACTCACTTTATAAAATAAGAATAATTACCTAAATATAATACAGCTTTATATGCTGCTCTTAGAAAAAGGAAATAAAGAAAAGGGTTATAATTGTTACATGTTGGAAGTACTGTACAATAAGCATTGGGAACAATGTGCTATTGTGTATAAATACAGCACATTGATACAAATACATGAATGAGGGCAATTGGGTGACCTGTCAACACTAATTACTCAAGTTCATGAATTAGAAAATAGAAAAATAAAAACATTTGATATTATTGCTGTATTAGGTCTCACTGGATAGTTTCGTATTTTGACACCTCCCTAATTTTTAAGGTAGAAGGCATGAACCTAATCATCACAAGCATATCATTTATAAATTCACACAGCAGCTAAATCTGTAATGTGGCTGAGATTTACTTTGAGTTAGGCTTGGAAATGGGTTGGCTTGTTGTTGACTGCTTGTCACAGTTAGACGAGCATTGGAGATCAAATGGGTAACTTGGGCTGCAAATGAGCAGCCGACTTGGCTTACATATTTACATGTGTCTGCTACAGAGGTAAATATCTAAAAATCTATTTGGTTGAGGGGTGATGAAAAGTATGCTAATTTGTTATAGTACTAGTGAGCTTGATTCATGCATAAGGCACATACTGATTCTTTTAGCTGCCTTGTCACAGGAAAATATTCAAAATAGGGGTTGGTGGCAGTGTTGGTTCAGTATAAAAGCCACCAGTTGCAATAGGAATTAACCTGATTTCCTCAGTCAAAATCTCACATGTATGCTTTCTGCAAAAATCATTAGTTTGATTTTATTTGTATCTTCAGTGTAAAATTATTCTCATTTTTCTGCAATATGTCAGTAGTAAATGGGGCACCCTAGCGTCAAGGGGAATTAGCATTACAAGACCCCTTGGGCAACTCTAGCGTCAAGGGAACATTAACATGGAGAAAAATCGTGGGTCAGATTAGCGTCAAGGGAAATTAACATGGAGAAAAATCGTGGGTCACTCTAGCGACAAGGGGAATTTAACATGGAACTATAGTGTGGGTCTGTCTAGCGACAAGGGGAAATTAACATGGGAATAGAGTTTGGGTTTGTCTAGGGACAAGGGGAATTGAATATGGGATTTTTTTTTTTTTTAATTTAAATTTAAATTTAAAAAAAGGGGTAGGCAATGGAAAGGCTATCTCTTTTCAAGAAATATGGCTGGCCCTGAAAAGGGCCTTTGGGTTTATGTTAATATTAATATTAACATAGATGGCATCTGTCACATCTTCTTCTTCTTCTTCTTAAACTCCTTCTAACTGCCGGTCCATACACAAGTACCCTCTTGAGACATCCTTGTCTTTCTATGTAAACTCTCCTCATCCATTGACTAGTATCTGTCCTATCAACAACAGTCCACTTGGACCTGACATACATGAGCATGTCCGTCCTAAACATCATGGAAGACACAAGGGTGGATGACCCAACTGTGGTCCACATCTTGAAGCGACGAGAATAGGTGAATCAATGCAGTGAACTGCGCTTATTTATAGGTACAGGAAGGATTGAAACGGATTGAATTCATTCACCAATCCGAACACGCGTTACAAAATTCAGTCAGCTCACATCCAATCCGAAGAGAGCAGTCTGTGATGTCACGTGGTCTATATAGATTCGTTAGCGCTTGTGTGCAGTCAATCTATGCGACAGTGATTCAACATGACGGAAACTCAGAAAACGATCCATTGGGGTGCACCAGCAGGGGAGACTGCCCAAGGGAACCCGGACTTACTTTCAGAAGAGGTACATTGGGATTTTGTGGATTTTCTTACCTCGCAAGAATTTGTTCCGGAACCTTCGTTACCTTCTTCATTACCGCAAGTGGAGAATTTTAGACAGAGACAGAAAGAAGAACTGGAGAAATTTATACAACGACAAAAGGAAACGGAACAAGCTTTTCTCCTACAGCAACAGCAACAGCAACAAGAAGAGGTAAGAAAAAAACAACAGCAACAACAGCAAGAAGAAGTAGCAGCAAAGAAACAAGAGGGTGAAAATCAAACGGCTATGGTACTGTTGGACATTTTAGCGGAGTTAAGAAGTCTGAAATAAATGTATCAGACTTCTTTATCACGACCGAAGAGAATACGACCTTCCCGAGCTAAACACGCCAACCCTGTGACTAAGCCTATCGTACCACCCTTAGTGTTTTCAACCCAATCATCAGAAGTAGGCCTTGGCCATGGCAAAGGCTTAAGGCAGTTAAAGTTGATTGGTTAAACTCACCCCTACACCAAAATAAAAAGGCCCTTTTCAGGGCCACCCACATTTCTCGAAAAGAAATACAATTTCAATTTGCCAATAACTCAAAAATAAACCCCACCCATTTTACCCTTATAGTACGTGTCTGTGTATGAGTGCGTGAGTGTAGCTTCTTATTTTAAAATCAAAACTCAAAGACACTTACCTTATATCATTCATGTATTCTTTTATCCATTTTTTACAATCCAATTCACAGCACAACACTTTAATTAAAAGTTCATTGACTTCTTATTTCTCCTTGTTTAGTCTCTCTGTTTTTTGAATTTCTTCACCGTTTTTTCCTCATTTTCTTCCCTTCTTCTTTTCTTCTCCTGTTTCTTTGCTTCTTTTAAATAGAATTGTCTTCTTTCTTCCTCTGAAGAATCCCTCTCTTCTTTCGAAGAATCCCTCTCTTCTTCCGAAGAATCCCTCTCTTCTTCTGAAGAATCCTTCTTTTCTTCTGACTCCTCTTGTTTCTTTTTTGGGCAATCTGGAGACCAATGTCCTTTTTCTTTACAATAATAACAGGTATCTTGACTTTTGTCTTTTTTAGCCCCTGTTTTTTTTTTCTTTTTTGACGGTCTGGACACTCTGAAGACCAATGCCCTTTCTTCTGACAGATATAGCAAGTATCCTGACTCTTATCTCGAAAGGAAGGAGAGTAGTCTGTCGGCTGGTCTGAAGAGAATTTTCTAATGACCCCTCGCAAAGCTCTGACGAAACGTTCGATTTGGCTAGTCTCTTCCATTGTTCTCCTCGGTTTGAGAGTGAAATGAATAGTGAAAGGACAAGACACACCCTTTTTATATACGCTTGTTTGCCATGACTATAAATTAGTCTATGGTGTTTGAACTTGAGTCATTTGACGTTTTGCACTCAAGATGAAACAATCCTATTCATTCGAGAAGAAAGAAGAAGAAGAAAGTAAGAGGCAGAAACGTGATCTATCGCCTCGTACCAGGGCTGAAATCTTGGCACAGATTCATGCCAGTGATTTTGAAGAGGACATGAGTGAACCAGAATCCGAACCCTCTAAACCAAGTTCACCACCCTTAGTCAACCCTGAAAAGTACTATTCCATTCGAGAGACGGAAAAGCGCTCCTCTAGAAAATTTAGAACCACGGCTTACCAGCAACATTTGAAAACACAAGGTTCACAGAAGAAATGTGCTTGTCAACTCCTGAGATTGTGCCCTGCGTGTGGACAAGGCATACGTACCAACAGTACCAAGGCACACGTATGTCGAGGAAAGAAAAAATGTCACATTTGTCACCACATCGTGGACTTGGAACACGAATGTTACGTGCAAAAATACCAACCCCCACCAGAGGAAGAGGACGGTCACAAGAAGAAAGGCAATTTCATCTTTTTCGATTTCGAATGCATGCAAGAGACCGGCATTCACATTCCTAATTTCTGCGTGGCTCATCGAGCGTGTGAGAAGTGCATTCAAGAACCTATCTTCAGTCATTGCCCTCACTGCAGCAAGATTCCTGGAGGACGTTAAAAAATCTTTCGAGGACCAAACACGTTAGCCGATTTTGCCCAATGGGTCTTAGACCCCATCGACAAGACATGGAGCAAAGAGGACATCGAACGTTACGGAGATTGTCATCGTCATGCCACGGTGATGGCTCACAATTTCTCCGGATACGATGGACAGTTTCTTCTCAGATACTATACGGAACAAGGCACCGAACGTCCTAAAGTCACTTTGAACGGAGCCAAAATCATTTTCATGCAAGTGGGACAAGTACAGTTTAAAGATTCGATGAGTTACTTGGCCATGCCTTTGAGTCGAATGCCTAAAACGTTTGGAATGACAGAAATGGCTAAAGGGTACTTTCCACACTTTTTCAATACGGAAGCCAATCAACATGCCGTTCTACCCCATTTACCTGAGGCTCACTATTACGACCCTGACAACATGCGTACCGAACAACGAGAAGCTTTCTACGCTTGGTACCAGGCTCATGCCTCTGACCCCTTCGACTTTCAGGAAGAAATGTTAAAGTATTGTCGTTCCGACGTGGACATTTTACGACGTTGCTGTGGAAAATTTAGAGAACTGTTCATGGAACACGGAGGGGTCGATCCTTTGAAAGAAGCTTGCACCATTGCCAAAGCGTGTTCCTTAGTGTACCGCCAACGATTCATGCTTGAAAACACCGTGGCTGTCATCAGTCCTCAAACGACCCACTATGTCAAGCGTCAATACTGGGTCAAAGCCCTACGTTGGTTACATTACTTGTGCGACAAGGAAGACAAATGGATTCAGCATGCCCGCAACGGAGGAGGCGAAAAGACCATCGGAACGTATTCGGTAGATGGCTGGGACTTAGAAAACCCCAAGATCGTGTACGAGTTTAACGGTTGCTTATTTCACGGATGTCCCATCTGTTACCCTGACCGTGACACTAAAAATCAGTTTTTGCAACGAACCATGGAAGACTTGTACCAGGACACTTGTCAGCGACGCCTAAAGTTAGAACAGCAAGGATACCAAGTGGTGGAAATGTGGGAACACGAGTACGATCACCGTTTGAAAACCGATCCCAAGTTTAAACGCCTCGTGGAAAGTTACCAGTTCATGGACCCGCTGAACCCGAGGGATAGTTTGTACGGAGGAAGGACCAATGCCACCTGTTTGCTGTACCAAGCCGACGAAGAGAAAGGAGAAGAAATCAAATACTTGGACGTGTGTTCGCTGTATCCCTACGTGTGCAAATATTGTCGCTTTCCTGTAGGGCACACGCAATTGTTCACGGAACACATCGACCTGAAAAACATTCGACAATACGAAGGCTTCATCAAGTGTAAAGTTTTGCCTCCCACGAACCTATACCATCCCGTCTTACCTCACCATTGTCAAGGCAAACTGATGTTTCCCTTGTGCCGTACTTGTGCCGAAACGTGCAACCAGGACCAACCTTGCCATCACAGCCAGGAAGAACGTGCCTTGACGGGAACCTGGGTCAGCGTGGAATTGTTCAAAGCTCTGGAAATGGGATACCAACTGTTAGAAGTGTACGAAATTTGCCACTTTCCCAAGACACAACAGTACCACAAGGGTGACCCTACTCAGAAAGGCATTTTCGCCGACTACGTGGATGCCTTTTTGAAACTGAAACAAGAAGCCAGCGGCTATCCTTCCTGGTGTCACACTCCCGAAGACCAAATACGATTCAAAGAGAAATACTACGCACAAGAAGGCATCTCTTTAGACCACATCGAAAAAAACGAAGGCAGGCGATCGTTTGCCAAAGTGATGTTAAATTGCTTGTGGGGTAAAATGGCACAACGACCGTGTTTACCCAAGACGGAATATTTGACAGAACCTTCCCGCTACTTCCAGATGATTCACGACAAAACCAAATACATGAAACACGTGGACGTCGTTCGAGAGGATTTGATCTTGGTCAATTACGAAGAAGATCTGGACTTTGTACAAGACGACTCTTTTGGAAATGTCATCATTGCGGCTTACGTGACAGCTCATGCTCGCTTAAAATTGTACGAAGCTTTAGAACTGTTAGAAGAACGCGTCCTGTACTTTGACACGGACAGTTGCATTTACATCCATCACCCGATTCAACAGCACCCTGACATCGAAGGAGACCGTTTAGGAGCCTGGACAGACGAGCATCCCGACGACAAGATTCTAAGTTTCGTCAGTGGTGGTCCCAAAAATTACGGCTACGAATACCGGGACAAACAAGGAGAAGTGCACACGACGTGCAAAGTGAAAGGACTGACTCTGAATCATCGTACCAGTCGAGTGGTCAACTTTGGAGTATTGAAAGAAGCCTTGCAATCGGGAGAGGATGGAAACTTTAAAGTGACCACCTATCAACCGAACAAGATTGTACGTTTACCCACTCACCACATCGTCAGTCGGCCCCTGGAAAAAATCTATCAAATCGTGTACCAGAAGCGAGTGAGACTTCCCAATCACTTTACGTTGCCGTACGGTCACATCGATATTGGTCAGCATATAAAAAGGGACAACGTCCAAGACCAATAGTTCATTGTTCATTGAAGTAACTTACCATGTCGTTGACGAAGAAGAAACCAGATTGGTTAGGAGTCAAATGTTGGACATCACCGAGACCAGGGTTTTGAGGCTTGGACACAAGAGGTGGCCCAGTATGCACGAGAGTTATTCAAGGAAAAAAGTTACTTTTCAACCTGTGTTAGTGACGGTGCCAGAAGAACCCGTCACCCAGGACAGGACTGTCGTGGACAGGCCTGAAAGACCCTTTCGGGAGGACACTTGTGTGACCTTACCCCCTACTATAGAACTGGTTAGAACTTTACCCAAAACATGTGGTTGTTGTACAGACACTTGCTTTTTATTCCACGTTCATGTGCCTTTTATTCTTGTACTTAAGCCTTTGGCTTTTATGTATTTTTGTCTTTCGTATTCATGTTTGAAAAAAAACATTCAATAAACGTGTTCTGAAAAAGTATATAAACTCTTGTCTTGTTTGTTTTTTCGTGTCACAAGTGACATTCCTCACACCATGGCTACCTCTACTGTCTCTGCTCCCTCTTCCTCTACTGTCAAAGTCATCGACGAACACTTAGATCGTGCCAGTTGGGGGGCTTTGTATCTTCGCCATCCCTTTAACATGCTCATTGCTGGACCTAGCGGTTCTGGCAAAACTGAATTCGTCAAACGTTTGATCGAACATAAACATCATTTGATCGATCGACCCCCTCAACGGATCGTGTGGTGTTACAAAGAGTGGCAATCGGCGTACAGCCTCTTGCGAGAAAGTCAAGGCGATTCCATCGTGTTTGTGGAAGGCATTCCTAAAGAAAACGACGGCATCGTCTCTGACTCCCGTCAAACCCATTTCGTCATTTTCGACGACATGTTAGGAGAAGACGAAGAAGAAATTAAACTGTGGTTCACGCGCAAAAGGCATCACCGTAATGCCAGTGTCGTTTACATCACCCAAAATTTGTTTCAGCAAAGTAAAGCCCATCGCACCATCAGTCTCAATGCGCATTACGTGGTCTTGTTTAAAAGCCCTCGAGATAAATCGCAAGTGCAAGTCTTAGCCAAACAGTTAGGAACGCCTTGGCTGACTCAGGCGTACGACGATGCCACTCAAACGCCACACGCCTATTTACTCGTCGATTTGAAACCTACGACTCCTGAGGATTTGCGATTTCATACCCACTTGTTTCACCACTGGTGCCAAGACGGAGGGCCTGTCCTGTACACGTCTCCGTCCTCGACTTCATTTCACTCCCCATAAAAAAATCTATAAAAACCTCAGACCCTTTTTCGTCTGTCTCGCACAGTGCGAACATGACGTCCCTTCAGTCGCATCTTCCCGTCAAATTGATTCGTGCCTTGTATGGCATCAGTCGAGAAAAAAATCCACAAACACGAGCTCGTGTCTTAGAAGCTAGTCTCAAAGAAGTCTTACGATGGTTCACGGTGACGGCACGTCAATTACTCCAAGGAATCATTCAGATTCCTCTTCAAACCAAACGCTTTTTTGATCGAAACAAAGTCGCTTTGGTCCAACTGGCCGATCCCCGCATCGACACTCAAACCAAAAAACAAATCATTTTGAAACCTGGAGGGAGCGGTACTCTAGGAGGGGTCATCATTCGCTCACTCTTAAGATGGGATCCTAATGCCCCGAAAGTTATACCCAAGACAAAAGTCCAACGAAGCCCCAAGAAGAAAAAGACCAGGTCCCCAAGGAGAACTTCTCCAGTGGCAGGACCCTCCTCTGACCAGACACCACCACCACCCCGGAAAAAGAAAAGAAGCCCCCAGAAAAAGAAAAGTCCACAGAAAACTAGTCGCAAGAGAGGCACTTCGGCCAGGACGCAACCTTACACTCGCAAACCACGACCTGCCACGGCGGTGACTGCGTCTCCGGCAGCTTCACGTTTGTTCACTTCTCCGTTAATGACACCCAGAACTGAAGAGTACTTGGAGACGTTGATCACACCAAGAACTTCTCCGTTGATGACCCCCAAAAGAACTTCCCCAGTGGCAGGACCTTCCAATTTAGTGGCAGTGGCTGCGGCTCACAAAGTACCTTCTCCCAAAATCAAAGTTCAAGAAAGATCGGGCATGTTACAAAGTTTACTGGATTTGTCCAAGCAAGAACTGGCTCCATTTACTCCGTTACGTACCCCTGCACGACGTGTCATGCCTGTCCTCAAACTAATACGACGTAAAGACAATCAGTGGCTACGCGTTCCAGTATAAAAAAGGCCTGTGACCAAGTCGGGTATCAGTGTTTTTTGGTGCTCCTGAAGACTCAAAGATGTCACCCTCCAGAAAACCCCAAGGAAAGAAAAGGAAAGGACTGCCACCACGTTTAGCCAAACATGGGGACATGTTATCTGTCCTGTCCAAAGCTTCTCCACCCCTACGAAAAAAACTCATTCAAACAGCCTCCAAAGAGGTCATCGATACCGTGTGCGAATGTTGTTTGAACGTTTTGAAAGGCACGATCCCTTTGTCCAAACACCAGAAACAATGCTTAGGCAAACATCGTCACGTTCTTCGCCAAATGGTTCAAAAGAAAATTCCCATTTGTCAAAAAAAGAAGATGTTAGTGCAACGTGGAGGTATTTTACCTCTCTTGTTAGGCCCCATACTGAAAGGAGTCTTGGGAACCATGTTGGGAGGACTGGTGGGAGCAAGATAAAAAGGCCTCGGAAGTTCCAAGATCTCAGAATCGACCCCTGACAACCCCATGGAAGGACGAAAACTAGCTTTAGTGCCTTACAAACGATGGATGGAATACCATCGGTGGCAAGAACAACACACCCCGCATTTACCTCCCAATCCCCATTTGAGCGAGATGTCCCAGTTACAACACGAATTGCAGTCCTTGATGGATCGCCAAGATTTGTCCGAAACAGAAAAATCGCAAAAGTACGGTCAACCCTTGCAACGACAGCAACTCTTTCACCAGAAAGCTTTAGACGAAACAGCTCTACCCACTCTGAAAGATTTTAAGACCTTGATGAAAAGTCCAGCACCATCACCAGTACCAGTACCAGTACCACCAGTACCCGTGACCAAGACAGAAAAAGGAGAAGAAGAGGAAGAGTTTCAAACTCCACCAGAAAAAGTACGCAAGTTAACAACACCACCTACCTCCAGAATTGGATGGATTAAAAAGATGATGGCCACCCCTTCTTCCTCACAAGAGAAAAAGAAAGTGAAGACAGAAGTGAAGACAGAAGTGAAACAAGAACCGATATCCCCCGCTCAGACATCCTTCTCCTCTTCGACACCTATTGCTGGCCGCACATGCAAAGCATTGCAATCCAAGAAAATACCCCAAGACAAAAAGAGTAGCATCCTCCAAGAGTGGGTGTCTTTTTAACACACCAACCAACACAAAAAAAAATGGAAAAAGTCTTAGCCAGCATTTACTACGATCCCTCCCATCCTGCAGGTTACGCAGGAGTTCAAAAATTGTATCGTGCTGCCAAAACTCGACTGAAAAGTCTCCGTTTACCTCAAGTGTAACGATGGTTACAAGAACAAGCTACCTACACTTTACACAAACCCATTCGACGCAAGTTTGCCAGAAGTCGCACCCGAGTGGAAGGCATCGATCATCAATGGCAAGCCGATTTAGCCGATGTCTCTCATTTGGCCAGCTACAATCGTGGCTACAAATATTTGTTTTGTGTCATCGACGTCTTTTCCAAATTTGCCTGGGTCGTGCCCTTGACTTCCAAATCGAGCAGCGAGTTAGTGCGAGCCCTGCAACGGGTGTTGAAACAAAGCGGTCGTCACCCTCTTCGATGGCAAACGGACAAAGGCACCGAATTTCTGAACCAAGCTTTCCAAAAAGAATTAAAGAAACGTGACATTCATTTTTTTACCACCGAGAATCCCGAAACCAAAGCCAGCATCGTGGAACGTTTTCAACGCACTTTGAAAGAACGCATGTGGAAATATTTTACGCATCACCACACTCTGAAGTACATCGACATCTTACCGTACCTGGTGCAAGCGTACAACCAATCTTACCATCGAAGCATCGGACGTGCCCCGCAAGACGTGACTCCCGACAACGAAGTGTTGGTGTTTGAGCGCCTGTTTGGTACGTCCCCGACGAGGGCTGTCCCCAAGAAAAGTGGAGAGTTGGCCGTAGGAGATTGGGTGCGCATTGGCAAAACCAAACGCACTTTCGACAAAGGTTACTTACCTAACTGGACGACCGAATTGTTTCGCGTCACTGGACGAGTGCATGGCCGTCATCCTGCCGTCTATAAATTGGAAGACATGAACGGAGAAGTGCTCAAAGGAACGTTTTATTTGCCCGAGTTACAACGTGTCAACAAAAAAGAAGACGACGTGTACGACATCGAAAGCATTCTCGAACGCAGAACCCGTAAAGTGGGCAAACGACGTGTCAAAGAAGTCAAAGTACGTTGGAAAGGATATCCACCCAGTTTTGATTCTTGGATCGACGCTTCGCAAGTCATCGACTATAAAAAGAAGTGACCATCATGCCCTTTCACACATCTGACGCAGCTACGTCGACCACTCCTTCTTCACCCAGTTCTTCTGTGCAAGATTTACAAAAACAACCCTTGTGGGTGTGGTGCGGAGAACGTGTGCCTAAAACGCAAATCGTCTTTTTCTGCCAAATCTTCGTGGTGTATTGTGTCATCGGGGCAGCCATTGCCAATTTGAGTTTGCAACAAGGAGACAAACAATTGTGGACCATTTATTGAGCAGTTGCATCGGTTACCTGCTTCCCAATCCCTCCCTGAAATTCTCTTCCAACGGGAACCACGGGAACCTTGTGTCCAGTACCAGTGCCAGTCACCACTCCAACCACAACGAGAACCCCATTTTGAGCGGAGACACGCCTCTGACGTCCAGTAACCCCTTGGACAGCCACAGAACTCTGGAATTATGAGTCACACTAACCAAATTTACTTAACCTTACCCAGTGACAGTTCCATGGAGGTGTTTCCCAAGAACACGTTGTGCTGTTACACGGCCAAATTACCTCAAGCCGTCCAGTTAGATCACGAAGCCCATTGGGAAGTGGCTTTAGTAGAAATGATTCACCCGACCCAAGTCTTCAATGTCCTTCCCAATCAAAATTTTTTTGATGTGGAAGTTCATGACGAGCAAATGCAACAGTGGATGGATAGCAATGTCAAATATGACAAGAAAACCCGTACACAAAAGTACACCACCTATCACTTGTTCATTCCCCCAGGCTATTATTTTAGTGGTCAACATTTGGTTAGCACCATAACCTCCAGGTTTAATGTCGTGTTTCTGAAAGCTTTGGAGCATGTCAACAAAAATGTCACCATGGAGTACCACAAAACAGCTCGTCGCTTCTTGATGAAATTTGAACGGAGTAAAATCCTGTCCATTTTATTTTGTCCTGAATTGTATGACATGTTGGACGGAGACATGGACATGAGAAAGACCATGATGAAAAAAAACGAATTACCCATCGTTTACGACGAGTCTTTTAGCAAGTTATTTCGTGCCCCGGTAGAACTGAACCAAGGACTGAATTTGATGTTCGTGTATTCCGATGTGGTGGAGTACAACGTGGTGGGACACACCTCCGTACCGTTACTGCGTGTCATTCCTTTCAAAGTTGATTCTGCCACGAACACTGACGAGGAAGGTGGAAACACTTACCACGTCCACCGCGAATTTGTCCATCCTCACTATTTGCCGGTCAGTAAGTCGTATTTGGACATGGTCAACATTGCTATAAAAGGAGATCTGGGACAAAATATTTCATTCACCAAAGGAAAAGTCACGGTGAAACTCCATTTTCGAAAACGGTTCTCTCACGACTCTTAAGTCATGTATCCAGTGTACCGAGGGGTTGCTCGACAGCGAGGACACGGCTTAGGAGATATGTTAAAATCGGCCTTTCGTTCAGTGGCCCCGGTGTTGAAACTGATGGTGACACGCGGATTGCACGCCTTGAAAGATGCGGCACTGACGCAAGGCAAAGAATTTCTCCAAAATGTCATCATCGACAAACAAAACCCTAAAGAAGCCTTCATGAGGGCAGGCAAAAATGTCTTGCTGCAAACGGGCAAAGACATTTTAGGCCAACGAGAAACACCTATAAATGCCCTGCACGCTACCGAGTCAGGCATTCAGCAAGGACAAGGCAGAAAGAGACGACGAAGAAAACACCCTTTCACCAGACTTCAAGCGAGAAAGGCCAAGAAAAGAAGAACCGTTCGAGACTTAGACGTTTTCGATTATTGAGAAAAGAGACAAAAAAATGATGCACCGAGAATCTTGCGCTTGTTCCAAGACGGAACTGGATCTGTTTGCCATGCCCCCCACGATGATGACGATGCAAGAATCCCAGTGGGTGGAATTTCACCCTGTCTCCTCACTGACCGATTCCGCTCCCATCGAGTTTGAAATCAAAGGACAGCCCGAAGATTACATCGATCTGAATAGCAGTTACTTGTACCTGAACATCAAAATTCTAGATAAGACTGGAGGTGCTATAGACGATGAAGCAGTAGCTCCCGTCAACAATTTCATGCGTTCCTTGTTCAGTGGAGTGGACTTGTATTTGAATAACAAACTGGTCAGTAGCTGCATGGATACTTACCCTTATCGTGCCTACCTGGAAAATCTCTTGACGTACGGAATAGATGCCAAGAACACTCATCTCAATGCCTGTGTGGTATGGGAAGCTGACGAACCTACCAAGTTTGAAATATTGGAAACTGATGAAAAGAAAGACAACAATGATGGATTTCTAGAACGAAGAAAGAGAATCACGGGAGCCGACACAAGTTTAGAACTGATGGATCGTTTGCATTTGGACATGTGGTTGCAAGAAAAGTATTTGCTGAACGGGGTGGATGTCCGCCTGAGACTGAATCGTAGCAGTGCCACTTTCCATTTGATGGCTGATAGTGACGGTTACAAAACCAAAATCCTAGAAGCCAGACTCTACGTACGCCGTGTGGAAGTGTTACCTAAAGTGGGAACGATATCAGTCAGACGTTGAGCAGAACGACCGCCAAGTATCCCATACGACGCGTGGAAGTGAAAACCTTCACCATTCCCAAGGGACAGCGATCCATGATCGAAGATCATCTGTTCCAAGGACAGTTACCCAAACGTTTGATCGTTGGTATCGTCGAGAATACAGCCTTCAACGGAGCTGCCGAAAAAAATCCTTTCTACTTTCAACACTTTGGCATGTCCAAAATCGAAGTCAGTCGCGATGGCAAGACCTTGTGTACCCGACCTTTCGAACCCGACTTTACCAAGAAGAATTACTTGAGATCGTACTTGTCCCTGTACGAAGCCACCGGACAGTTAGGAACCAATACCAGTCACGGCATTACGTACGAGGATTATGCAGGAGGCTACGCTTTGTGGGCTTTCGATTTCACTCCAGACCAAGGCAGCGACGAGGGACATTTCCACCCTATAAAATCCGGCCAGATTCGTGTGGAAATTCAGTTTAAAGACCGAGACCCTGATGAAACGGTGAACGTCATCCTGTATGCAGAATTCGATAATACCATAGAAATCAACAGTTTGAGAGAAGTCATCCTAGATTACTAGAAACCATGGAAGACTGTTATCCTTCTTTACCTAGTGGAGAAACTTTTAGTATTGCATTCTTGTTAAAAAATGTTAGAGTTGTTGTTGTTTAGTGTTAAGTGATTTTTGAATAAAAAATGTTGTGTTTTGAAAAAATTGTTTGATGTTATATTGTTGGATTATTGTTAAAAATGTTAGAGTTGTTGTTTAGTGTTATGTGATTTTTGAATAAAAAATGTTGTGTTTTGAAAAAAATGCCTTTGTCTTTTGTTTAGCTATAAGAATGTTGGATTGATGCTCTTTCATTTCTTACTATCCCTCTCATGACACTCACTGAACGTTGCGACTCAAAAACCGTGTGGGGGATGTTTTCCTTCACGTCCGCGCTTTGACTTTAAGAACCGGGTTGTTTCCAGTCTAACCATCCATTGTCGACTCATCCTCCTAAGAAGATGTGCTCCAAACTAGCTAAACTCAACGAAGCCTACGTGAATTTGCATAGGGTCAGACACAGTCTGATACCGAAGCCAGAAGAAATAGAGAATGTGAGAATGTTAAAAATCACTGAAGACCTGATAGAAGAGCTCTTCAGAGAAGAAATGAACAGGGAAAAAGAAGAATGGACAGAGAAGTACAGACTTCAGAGACAGCAGCAACAACAACAACAAGAGCAGCAGCAGCAACCTGAAGCTGACAGAGGCTTTGTCGATTGTCGTATCGACACCAAAGAGTTCTTCTTCTCTTTCCGAAGAAGCAGACCTATCGCCAGAAAGTCTATCCTCAGAGGACATCGCATTCTTAGAAACTAAAAAGAATGCCATAGCAAACAAAAAAACAGCCCTTTTCAGGGCTACCCAATACTCTAGAAAAGAAATAACAATCGATTTGCCAATGTGTGTAGGTAGAGTAGTGTGAAAATAAACACTCTTTTTTTAAAAAAAATGTGAGGGTATGTGTTTGTGTGTTTGTGTTTGTAAGTGGTTAAGTAAGTTGGTATGGATAGTAAATTAAAATGATGTCTTTTTTTTTTTTGGTGTTTGAGGTGTAAATTTGGGGTTAGATTGGATTGCTTTGCGTATGTGGATAGTCTATTGAAGTGATTTATAAAAAATTTTAAAATAGTGATGGGTAGCATAAAAAGTGAGTGAGTGTTTCTTTTAGGTCCGCGCGTTGTTGTTTTTTGGTCATGATGTAGGTAAGATCAATTTTATGTTTTTAGGGGATGTTTTCCCTCACGTCCGCGCTTTCACTATAAATTGAAACTCGTTCGGCAGTCCAGCTACCCTTGTTGATTGATCAACACCAAAAATGAACACGAGACTGGAGAAACTGTTGGAACTTGATGTGCATCTGGAATATGCCAGGCGCATATTAAATGAACTGGCCGCGGAAGCCATTGTGGATTAGGGAAGGATAAGAGAGGAGGAGGAAAGAAGAAACAAAGAAGAGGAGGAGAGAAGATATAAAGAAGAAGAGGAAAGAAGATACAAAGAGGAGGAGAGAAGATACAAAGAAGAGGAGGAGGAGGAAAAGAAGAGAAGAAGAAGAAATTTCAGAATCCCAGAGAGCGAAAATTGGGATTCTGAAGTGACATATCCTGCCTCTGCTCTCTCCCCTAAAAAGGTAAAAAGTAACTGGGGGACAAGATGTGTATGTGGCGCTAGTCCTGGAAGGTGCCACCATTAACCAGGTGTCCATGAAGTTCCAAAAAAAAACAAAAACAGCCCTTTTCAGGGCTACTCAATACTCTAGAAAAGAAATAACGATCGATTTGCCAGTGTGTGTAGGTAGAGTAGTGTGATTATAAACACTAACTCTTTTTTAAGATAGTGTGAGGGTATGTGTTTGTGTGTTGGTGCTTGTAAGAGCTCAGGTATGTTTGTGGGAATAGTAGATTATGGGTTTCTTTATTGTTTCTTAGCGTAGGTGAAGAGTATAGTTAGGGTTCTGTAAGCGCTCACGTACGATTGTGTGGATAGTAGATTATGGATTAGTTTATTGTTCTTAGCGTATGTGTTTGTATGTTTGTGTTTGTGTTTGTACCCGCTCACGTACGATTGTGTGAATAGTAGATTATGGATTTGTTTATTGCTCTTAGCGTATGTGAAGAGTATAGTTTGGGTTTTGTAAGCGCTCACGTAAGATTGTGTGGATAGTAGATTATGGATTTTGTTTATTGTTTCTTAGCGTATGTGGAGAGTATAGTTTGGGTTTTTATTATATGAAATGAGAAAGTATAGTTTGGGTTTTATTATATGAAATGAAAAAGTAGGGGGATGTTTTCCTTCACGTTCGCGCGTTGTTTGGTCATGATCTAGGTAAGATCAATTTTACGTTTTAGGGGGATGTTTTCCTTCACGTACGCGCTTTAAGTATAAGAACTCATAGTATTCGTCGTTCAAACCATTCTGCAAAGAATAAAAAAAGAAGATGGCTTCTAACCAAATGGACAAAATACAAACATTACAAGACGATTTAGACAACTTAGGAATGATGGAGCAGATGTTAATAAGACTGGTTGAAGACCATTATTCCTATAGTCCCCATCGTGTAAAGATGGAAATTAATAACTTAAAAAAGGTAAAGGACAAGATTAGTGGTGTCATGAAAGAGATAAAGGAGGAGAAGGAGGATGAAGAGGAAAGAATAAGAATAAGCAAATGGAACGAAAAGATTGAAAAAGAAGAAGAAAATGAGAAGAGGAAGAAAGAAGAGGAGGAAGAGAAGAAGAAAGAAGAGCAGGAGAAAAAGAAAGAGAAGAAGAGAAAGAGTGTTGGAGATAAAATAAGAACTTGGTGGAGAAAAAGAAGAAATTAGAAGCAGAAGAAGAAGAAAACCCAAAGGCCCTTTTCAGGGCCAGCCATATTTCTCGAAAAGAGATAGCCTTTCCATTGCCTACCCCTTTTTTTAAATTTAAATTTAAATTTAAATTAAAAAAAAAAAAACATCCCATATTCAATTCCCCTTGTCCCTAGACAAACCCAAACTCTATTCCCATGTTAATTTCCCCTTGTCGCTAGAGTGACCCACGATTTTTCTCCATGTTAATTTCCCTTGACGCTAATCTGACCCACGATTTTTCTCCATGTTAATTTTCCCTTGACGCTAGAGTTGCCCAAGGGGTCTTGTAATGCTAATTCCCCTTGACGCTAGGGTGCCCCCATTTACTACTTATGTCCTTGTCGGATGAAAATTCACCAGATAAACTGTCCAGTGAGACCTTATGACATTTAATTGAAGGATGTCCTATAAAAGTAATAATAAGTAATTAATAGCTTATATACTCCTAACTTTTAACTTTCATCAATTTGGAAAACATTCTGTGGTATGCAGCAGCATGATACCATGCAGTACAATGCTTGGTGCACAGTTCTAAATAGGTATGTAATGACTTTGAGCAGATTTTGAATTGATGACTTACTTAGAAATTTATATTTTCTGTCCTGGAAAAGTGGCAAGTATAGCTATTACTAATGTAGTGATATGCTACATAGAAATCTTTTGAAATAGTGAGTGCACAAGTTTTCATTTGCAGTCTCAGATGGGGCAGATTCAGATGTTTGAAAAGTTTTGAAGAGAAACAAAAACAAGTTTGACATAACACATTTCTGGTTGTTGCTGGCTTTGCAGTAGTTCTTGAGAGAATTTGTTTTGTTTTAACCAGTGATATGTATTGCCTGTGGGTCTGGAGTTCTGCCAAATAGATCAGCCTCTTGTATGTGTATCTGTCTCAAAATATTTTGTATGGTTTGTTAACAAAGTTGGAGAAACTAAGTTGATTTATGAGCAATGTTCTTGGAGTATATATATAAAAGTAGATAGCCAGGCTGAGATAAGAAAAGCAACATTAGCAAAACTCCTAGATTTCTTGGTCACATGGGTGAGAAATTCTGTTATTAGGCATACATCTTAATTTTTACTTGAATACTTGTCCTTAAATATATTAGATATTTAGTACCTGATTTTAGATATTAATTTCTTGGTAGGATTCTCTTTCTTAGGAACTCGTGATATTTTTTTAAGTTGTATAAAGCATTTCTTTTGTATTATGCAATTTTTATTTTGCATGAACAAGTTTTGTTAACATTTTATTAGCTACCTATCTGCCAAAGAATAATTATATGTATGGCTGTGTCTTAAAAGCAACTGAGGAGACCATTTATTGGTATTATACTACTGGTATTATACAGAAAATTTATTTAAAAAATAGGAAGAATTAAAGTTGATTAGCATTGTCTTGGGATGCAAAGGATGTAAGGCACAACAGTAGAGGGTGAACATGATTGTATTCTTGCATATACACATCAAGTCAAATGATAAATAACGCATATTCGTACTGAGTTGAGAAAGGAAAACTTACTGTTGTGTTTCATGAATACAGATCGGTTTGTAAATATCAACAGAACTACAAACACTATGATACTATTCTATCAAGCATAATACTGCTCGTTAACTATGGCAGTTTAATACAAACAAAATGGCTCTGGAAACTTCCAATCAACTTTTAAGATTAAAATACTAGTTCATCAAAAGCGACCTTGAATGCTATATCACATATATGCATCAAATGCCATCTGATTACAACTAAATCAAACATAATTGACACCAGTTAAAGCATCAAATTTTCAGTTCTTTCAAATGTGTTCATTCACCACAGAAATAATAATACCTTTTATATGAAAACCCTAATGAATGTACACAACTTCATACACTGTAAAACTAACTGTTATATATTATGAAATTTACTAAACTTATATAATTACAAATGTGTACATACAGACATAACTTTAATTCAAGAGTATAGTCAGGTATCAAGAACTGATACATATCATCTAAGAATAATTTTGGCATACATAGAAAACTCTTTCTCTCTCCACATTATAACTATTGCTACTATATTATATAATTATCAGAAGTTTGTTTCAAATTTATAGATGGACCTATCTGCTGAAGACACTGTCATTGCATCCAGAAGTGACTTGTCCATCAATCTCCATCTTTACATTAATGGAGAGTTATTTTACACAGTTTATGATAAGAGCATTGTTCCAGAAAAGTCATAAAACTGACTTTTATATGAGGAACTAATCTACCATTACTATAACAGATTGATTACAGAGATCCCAGTCAAAAATACTAGCCATTACATTGATGTTTTATTATCCTGTGTTGGTTTATATGCTTTTGACTAAAGTGATTACCATTTGCTCAATGACAAACTTTAGTACATCACCTCTAACAAACTACTACACAGAAACAGATATTGTACTTAAGCCCAACCCCCACCCCCATGTGTATTTCAGATTGCATTTGTTTTAATATTAGGGTAGCCAGGTACTTATATAATATATATATATATATATATATATATATATATATATATATATATATATATAATGTATATGTAATTATGCACAACAAATTTACTTGAAGGAGTCAATGGTCACAAAATTGTCAGTATACCAAATATATAACCTGTTATGAGTAATGTGGATAATATATATATATATATATATATAACTTGTGATTTAATATAACTTATTGTGATTGTTTGAATGTGGTTATCTTTCTAATGTAAACATAATACTATTGATCACTGTTAGTGCATGCATGCAGCACAAACCAACATTGATGTGATAGGCAAAGGACATTAGAGTTTCAGTTCATTATCTGTCAAATGTCATGTTCATAATGAAAGAGGGATGCATGTTATTTTCATGAAGTGGCATTAGATTGAATTTCGATATTAGGTATTACTCAGGATGATGTATATTTCTGGCCAGCATTCAGTACATGTTGATACATCACATTTTTTATATTAAATTTTTTTATCATAATTTATATTTGTTGTTCATCAAGAAAATAAACATGCACATACATACGGGTCATTCCATTATATCAGAGTAATTAAGCAAAAGCCAACTTATTCATCAGCGCAGTAATCTGTAAATGTGAATATGTGACTTCTACAATTTTTATTTTATTTTCTTGAAGAAATTCAACCCTTTTACAAAGCATGCCTTTTCTTAGTATGTGCTTTTCCTGTCTGTCATTCTTTTGTCCATTGTTATCATGCACAAAGTTTTCTAGCTGGAATTTTCCATAAATATGTATGTGCAATACTGGGCTGAATGTCCAGGGCTGTCCATTCGACCACCCCCTAAAAAGCAGGATGCAGTTCATATTGATTCTAAGTTTCATATAAGTATTTGTAATAAATAATAATAATAGCTATCTTATAATAACAACTGCCATCTTGTTTTTGAGTAACCAATGATCAGAGCTGGGATTTAGCCTGAAATTAATGACTAAATGCTGAAATCCAGCTTTCCCCACCTAAATTTCATTTTCCCACCTAAATTTCAAAATACGCTTACAAGCCGAATGATTAAATTTCAAGTCAAAGTGTTAAGATGAGATAAGATACAAAATATTTTGTATAATGTTAAGAGATCCTGAGTAACAAGGTAAGCACATTGAACACCTTGATTTGTCTTCGTTCATCTTTGAGCAATAATACTGATTACAACTGATATCAAAACCAAGTGCTGAACATGACAATAAAACAACACCAATCACTATGTTTTTTTACTTGGGTTAGAGGTGTTTTCATGATATTTGGAATTTTAAAGGACATGTATATCTTGGATATAGCTATAGGTTTCAGATAACTTTGAGGTTTAAGTATATTACATGAAATTTGACTTACCAAGAATTACAACGTCCTTTCCATGTAATGATTGTAATATATGTTCCTGATGGTAAATCCAATATTGGTCAATGGATGGAATTAAATTTGTCCTTTGAATTTTATGAAATGTCAAAATTTAAAATTAGGTAGCTTCAGAAATTTTAAAAACATGACAATATTCTGAAAGGTACTGCCAGACATTAATTAGTATGGCAGATGCCAAAAGTAAATCACCACCATGTAGTTGCCTATTCAGCAGAGGCTGTGAACACCATTTCTTGGCACAAAGTCCATTTACACAAACCTTTAGATACATATAAAACCTGATTTATTTTACATACCATAAAGAGTTCTTTTTTATATTTAGTGTGACAGTTTTGTGTAATAAATAGGGACTTCTACCTACCTATATGTTTATTTTTATTCTGCCATTTACTAAATGTGAACCCACTGACATTAACAGCTAACATATATGTATGACCACCAGTACAGTATGCATAAACAAGTCTAACAATTCAGGAACATTAGTTTATACCTTAACTGATATGATGACAACATGTATAGTAATATAATGTAACATCCTCCAGTTTGCAAACTCTGATACATTTCCGAGCACATTTAACAGTTTTCTGGTAATGGAGTAAATGTATCTTTGTAAAAGTAAAAGAAATATTGATAAATCTGATAAATCTTGGAAGACTTAGAAGTGCACTGTACTAAACTATAAAAGTACTGTCACCAACAAAGTTAAAGGTATTTTTACAGTATGAATACGCCAAATAGCAGGTCCTTCTATTTCTGGTTGATCATTACCATCATCCTCATCATTTGTGTCGTCTTATTCTTTAGAATCTTCCAAACAAATGTTACTGTCTGGTCTTGAAGATAAAAATGAAATATTTATGACATTTCATAAAATGCTGTAAGAAGAGAGGTTATATCTTATGAAGTTTTAGTATACAAATCTAATATTGTTGGATTTCATATAAATATTCAGAGATTCTGATGAAAAACATTTCCAATGATATTATCAGGCAGTATGATAGTAGCTTCATTATCTTTTCAATATCTGTTACACAGTTACATACATGATAACATTTTAATCACATAAAAATTCTTTATTGAAAAGATACTAAAATTTTCATTACCTGAATGAAAGACTTAAACTTGGCTTATAATCTTCATCTGACATATGGTCATCTGCTTCAAAGTTACTCTCAGAAACTTCCATTGTAAGACCAGAAAAAAACAATAATATTCATTCCCCTCTCTCATTCCAAGCTTTCAAATTTTGGTAGGAAATTTTTAGAAATTTTTTTGTGTGTGGGAAAGCGCATCAGGTATGAGAAAGTTGTTACTTTCAAAAGAAAAGTATGATTAAAAAAAATCAGAAAAATATAATTTTGAGTCGGCGGCTGTTTAGATCAGTTGGACAGGTAAGTGAAAACAGAAAATTCTTCAGAGGCCATCTATTTAGTACGTATGCAAAAATCGGGCAAAGCTTAGCCCCTTCCCGCCCCCTCCCATCCCTGTACACATGCATACTTTTTTACACACCCCACCTGCGTACGTACGCTTGCCGCACCACCACCACCCAAATTCTATAGAACGGTCTATATTTAATCCATGCAGAAATGATCAAGGATTAATAATTTTTACGTGTTTAATAAAACAGATAGTCCACTGACGTTGAATGTCTGGCTGCATGAAAGAAATATGCTGTGCAACTTTAACAAGTTTGTCTAGTGTCCACTATAATTAAAAACGCCGACTGAACCCTGTCAAACAGGTTATATATTAGACAAATTGTTATCGAGGTCCCCCCCCCCCATTTCCTACGCGTATGTACATATCAGTAGACCCACCCCCATGTGTATGTACTAAATGGATGGCCCCTATCTATGGCCTTAGTGTAGTTTGTGTTTATAATACAATGTATTCATTTCCTTTCTATGACAGCCATCTTCATGATTTCAATTATGCATCTTTACTATATTTAAGATATATTGTAATTACACATTTGTAACTTGTAGAGAAAAGAAAGCTTTTGTAGGAGCAACTTTCTCATTCATACACAAATACCATCCACTTATATATATATATATATATATATATATATATATATATATATATATATATATATATATATATATACCATTGTTTTTAGTTAGGTTACATATATCATGCATGTATCACAATGGTTGTTTTTTTAGTTTACTACACAAATACTCTCCTTTTATGTATGTATCACAATTATTGTTGTTAGTATACTTACTTAAATGGGTTGATAAAACTTGTAGACTTTCCCATCATAACACTTTCCTTCTCCTGAAATTCTTCAACTCCAGACAAGGCTGAATCCCTAAAAACAAAATTTTGAAATTAATAATAATAATAATAATGAGGACTTTGTATAGCGCCTAATCTTTAGAAGCTCTAAGCGCTTTACAACATTAGACAACACTTTAAGATATATAAAAAAACATATGATTACAAAAACAAACACCATGAAATTAGAAAACACAAAAAAACATGCTAAGAATATTTAAGGTAGGAAACATTTTTAGGTCTTTAAGTTTGTTCTTGCAGTCGAAATAAGTGAGTTTTGAGAGCACTCTTGAATGGGATCACTGTTTCTTTGTGTCTAAGTTCAGTGGGCAATTCATTCCACGTTGTTAGGCCCTGGTATGCAAAAGAACGCTGTCCATATGACTTTGTTTTGATAGTGGGAATAATGAGTATACGATTGTCAGAAGAGGAGAAAGTATCTTGCTGATGTGTACACATGGATGAGGTTGGATAGGTATGTTGGACTGGCGTCCAACAGTGAAATGTAGCACAGAGAACAAATTTTGTGTTTGATTCTGGATCGAATGGATAGCCAGTGTAGGGTACAGTGCAGCAGGGAGGTGTGATCTGATCGTGGTACTCTTAGCATGATCCGAGCAGCTGTGTTTTGAAGTTTCTGGAGCAGATATTGAGATGAACCAGACAGAATTGAGTTACAATAGTCCAGTCTTGAAAGTACTAATGAACCCACAAGTGTTTTAGTGGCATCAACTGAAAGATATTTGCGAATTGAGCTGATGCGTCTCAGCTCAAGATATGCAGCCTTGAATATGTTTATGACATGTTTGTGCAATGTTAGAGTACTGTCCAGAGTAACACCTAGGTTTCGTACTGATTGTGTGAATTTAATGTTGGTGTTGCTGATATTTATTGTTTGAGGTAAAGGATGTGAATGAGAAAGTCCTTGTGTTTTGATCAGAATGGCCTCAGTTTTATCATCATTCATCTGCAGCGTGTTACATGTCATCCATGATTTCACATCAGAAATGTACCTCTCTACACCTTGGATGGTAGCATCAACTTCAGTTGGGTGGCTAGATTTGTATATTTGGGTGTCGTCAGCATACAGATGGTGAGACACTGGACAATGATCTATGACACTTGAGAGTGACTGAAAGTACAGAATGATTTGTATATTTGGGTGTCATCATCATTAAAAATAATAAAAAATACAAAATGTGATCTAGATAGGAATTAACATAATCTCACATGTTGCCAATAGGCTCAACATTTTTTAAGCCTAACAAAAAGTATAACTCTTACATATTGCACCAATCACAGCTAGTTTTGTTGTTTATTTCTGAATACAATGTTCCTACACCTTAAGCTCCACTCACCTGGTACCGACGTAATGTGCAGCAACTACATGAGGTGTACATGCCTAACATCAGTTTTAAGAACAACACAAGAGCAGCAGAGGGGGCGAATCGGACATTTTGTCCAATCGTTATTTTGCTTAATTATTACTTTCTGCACTCAACGATCTAGTGTCGTCAGCGCCTGGTAAAAAAAAAACGACGTCGGTCCATCTTACACGATGGTGACGTCATTTGGTTTAATTAACACCTTCTGCGCGCCGATCCCCAGCGTCGTCAGCGTCCGGTAAGCACATCGACGACCGCGTCGATGTCATCGCCCCCTCTGCTGCTAAGTGGTTATTTACAATGATCTTACAAACAGAGTGATCACTAACTCCTCCTCTTGCAGATCGATTAGGTTATTTGACTGATCGGTGAGTTTAAAATTAATTCTCGTTAAAAACCGATCATGGCATCGCATATAGACCGGATTAATCGGATTCTCAACGATTAAAAATCCCGGAGGGGCTGTTGGTGAAAATGAATAAAGGATGTACCCCTGTTGAGCCTGATTTGATTGCTTGGTATCCACCTGGTAACTCCCTTCGATAACATCACACACTAGATTAATCGCTATCACCGATGCGATATTTACGTTGTACGGGGCAATATGCCTACCACCATCTCCGTTATCGTGTTTGAGGATATGAGTTGATGAACTGAGAAAATCATTAAGAGACTTTCTTAGTTCTGGCGCGTTGTATCCTGGAAACTTGAAATCGGGTAAATCGGCTTCTGTGATATTATACTCGGTTAGGAATTTTTGTTTACTACCATCGCTGTTATCGGATATCATTTTAACGACTCGTTCATTGATATATTCCATGTCTGATATAAGTTGATTTAACACCTCAACGTGTTTTCGTTCTTTTGTTTCCCGTAGCTGTTCTAGTTGTAATTGGTAATAATGATTAATCTCGGCAAACATATCAGTGATATCACTTAAAATAAATGTTAATATGGCGACCGATTCAGTAGTTTCCTTATGCTGAAAATACCACTGCATGATATTCCTGTCTTGAAATAAAAACCAACTGGGTGATAACGTGCTTTTTATGATGGATAAATTATCTAGATACCGGGGGGTAATTTCATGATACGATTTCGCATTCGTGTGCAAGTCCGCGGGTGGATTCTTAGGCCATCCTAGTATGGTTCTTATTGAACTGTTATAGATATCAACCATATACCCCGGTGTGCTTATTTCAATCGTCGACGATAACGTCGGTTCATGAACCGTAATAGCGATTTTTGATTCCTTTCCTGTGATCGATTTTATCCTGCGTTGAAATTCCTTATTGATTTGTTCTATTTGGTATGACCCAGTTGGTATTGTAACCTCATTCCAGTCTGGGGTCCCATCGGGTTTATTTGTCCACGCAAAAACCAGCGAGTTATTAGGTTGTTGTCCGTTAAATGCGTCCGCTCGGATATTAGGCCAACTGTGATATATTCGCAATTTTGCCAGCGCTATTTCCTTTACTGGAACCGGCGATGGGAAGTTTACACTGAATTCGGGTTTCGTTGATGTTATCGATATCATATTTGTTTGTACCGGAGTGGTATTCTCCACGATTCGCTGAAGTAATTGAGACCCTTCGGGGTTCAGCGACATTATTATTATTCGTTGTCTTTAGTGTCTAATTTCAACAACCAGGTGGTTCCGGCTTCCAGTTGAAAATCCTCGATTTTTGACATCGCGGAGCTATACAACTGGACCATCGTGGAGAATTCAACATCGGATACGAACAAATTATCAATCGATAACGAGATCAACCCGGATAATTTCGAGTACGCGTCGGATACTATTTGATGTTTTACTGTATACTCGTTGAGTTTTTTCTGAAAACACGATGATATCTTCCTAGTGATTGCGTTGGCGACTCCAGCAATTGTTGTCATCGCGGAGATAGCGATTGGAACAGCGATCGGGGTTATCGTGGTCACCGTGGATAAAATAACACCGGCGCCAGCTACTATACCCGATACCGAGTACACGACCGCGTCGATGGCGGTTATTTTTCTGCGGTATTTTTTTATTTTTGCACGGTATTGTTCGGAAAGCGTTTTCAAATTCGCGGAAAATTCTTTTGCGGTATCGAATCGATATTGATGTGACGTCGGTGATACCTCTGATTCAATTTCCTTGGTGGTCATTTTTATTTTAAAAGAGCTAGTGTTTTTAATTACTTAGATTCGCTACAAATTCCACATACCATGTAATGTCTGCCCTAAATATATTGCTATCAACGGTCTTAATCACAAACCGTTCAGTTGCGTCCTTGTCTATAATTGTTGATATTGTATTGTTAAACCCGGATGAACTCGACGATGATATACTAAACTTCGTATTTGAAATCAATGTCAATCGATAAATACCCTTAACAGTTGCGGTGATATATACTGTATTCTGTGTAGGAGTCCAATCGAATGATCCATGCTGAATTGTGTATACTGTGTTGATGATATTCTCATGAGAGATTTTTATTCTTTCGGATTGATCTGTTTTCAATAGTGATTGTCTAAACGCTTCAGCAATAATTTTGATTTTTTCTATTTCCTGTCCATACGCAGTGATATCATTTATAGTTATTGTGATTTCATCCGGTTTGATATTTTTTTTACCAAAGAATTTATCAACGGCGCTATCAATCTTGTTAACATTTTTTCGTAACGAGGATAAATTGGCCGACAGTATCGTAAACTCCAAAATAGTATTCTTTATTGTTGTAATATTTGGTTCGGTTACCGGCGGGGTCCCGAAAAAACTAGCGGTAGTGAGCTGTATATCGGTGATAGATTTTTTCACCTGCGCGTCAAGTTCGGTCACCGATTTATCCAACCTTGTAAAACCGTCTCGGATTAATGTTATCGTCGATAGATGTTCACCCGGTTTGAGTCGTCCGTCGCTGGTATACAGCGCGATAGTGTCCTCGGCGGCATCACGTTGTCGTATTAAAACGTCATTCAGTGACACATTACTGGATTTCAATTTACCCTGGCGGTCTTGAAATACAACTATTTCGCCCGGGTCAACACTGGTTAAATTCAACGTATCAGCGATTTCATCCTCAATTAGTTTTTTTATGTCATCGGTGGCGGGCGTTTCCGTGGGTTTTTTCAGCGCCGAAACCGGTCGTCCCCAAATATCAATCATTATTATTGTAAATGTTATTCTCTAAAATCCGTTGAGCTTCTACGACCCCACTAGTATATTCGTTTACAACCATATGAGGTGGTTTTCGCGATGATGAAATCGCCGCAAGTACGTTCAATACCTCACGGCCACATATCGGTGGGTCGCTTAATCGCTGTGTTGGCAGCGTGGAATAAAAAACCCGGGCTGAACACGCCCGGGCTGAACACGCCCGGATATACCGCATGAACTCTTTCGGCGGGGCTAACCCGTATGAATCAAAATAGACGATTGCACGCGGATCAATCGCGTACGCAACCCAATGAGTTCCCGCTCCGGAGGACCCATCGAGGTTAATTATGCCGGTTTCAATATTCCTTGGGGCCGCCGGTAATTGATCCCTCATAAAAACACCTCTGAAGTTTTTTATCGCTAGCGCGTTTGCGGCGTCTATTAAATCAAAATTAGACATTGGAGTCATTGACTCAGGAGTCATTGACTCCCGAGTTAATAAACGGTTCCCGGTAGTCTTAGACCCTTTCCCGAGTACCATGAATACGGGGTTCCCGGTAGTCTTAGACCCTTTCCGGCCACGGGTCGTTTTTTTTTGTAGCCTTTCCCGGTTGCCTTCTTCAATGCCATCCCCGCCGCGGTACCAACGGCTCCTAACGCCGCCGCCTTAGCCACTGCTGGTGCGGCCGCGGCAATCAATGCCGGAATCGCAGCTAACAGCGGAAATATCCCACCGGTCTTTTCCATGTTTTTAATTGCTGCGGCTGAAAAATCTATTTGAACACCCTTTTTATTCTTCATCGCATTATTGAAATGTTTTATTTGACGCGCCGTCAACGATATCTTATGATTACCACCCGCCATCTGCGACGGCTTCAGCGTTATTGTGGTTCCGCATTGTTTAGCCGACTTTGATCGTAATTTCTTGACTTGACCATCAGTCAACTCTACACTGACGACACTATACGACATTTTATTGTAAACGTGTTTGTGCTTTCAATTACATGTTTTCCACTGGCGCATCAACGATTCTCATTCGTCCGCCAACACCTTCTAGCAGCATTGATTTATCGCTGAGAATGACAGCAACCGCTCTATAATTAACACCACCCGGGGCTATACGAGCTCGGAAGTGTATATCAACGACGGATTGTCTCGTTAAATCAAGATGCTCCAACGAAAAATAATAAATCGGATACAGGTTTTTAAAATCAAGTTGTGATATTTGCAAACCAGTGTCGACGTTTTGATCACGACCCATATATGACAGCAATCGATGGTATACACGTGCGACATGGTTGTCACCGTAATTAAGCTGTATATCCTCGGATGGTTCCTGTTGTCCGTTTATTCTCAGCGAAACATCCCTGACTCCTAATTGATCAAATATCATATGGCTGTGTTCTTGACTACCCAATCGATTCCTATTCTGCAGCGCTATGAATATATGACGCGGGGCTGAAACACCCTGTTTTGATGCCAGGTGCCATGTAAACGTATCGGCGACGTTATCCTCTTTAGCATCAGTTGTTACCGCTAGCCAACTCAACAGCGATTTCCCTCCCTGTTCCATAAATGCTAACAATCGTGCTTCCGTGGTAACTGATGGAGTCAGCACCGGCATCCACAATGTCATTTTAGTTAAAATGACTTTACCGGCAGCGACGCCAGCAGCACGCCATATTGCATTGTTATCATCGCCCCTTCGCGTCAGCGCGATTGTATGCTTAGCCCCATAGACAACTTTTCTGACATTTCTGCAGAATCCAAATATGTGATGGAGTGGAATCGCGCATGAAAACTGTCGGCGTGGTCCTTGCAACATTCCTACTCGTGCTGCGAATCCTAGATTGTAATTATCGTTAAGACTTTTTGTAACAGTGAAATCAGCGTCCGGTTTTGCTCTGCGGTCTGGATTGGCTGCTTCAGCCTGATCACCTGCGGTCTCTTTTTTCGCCAGTACGTTGATGTACTGAAGATGGTCAGCGTTATTGGTGGTGTCCTTCGAAAACATCATAGATGGGCCCGCCGATCTTGTATAATCATCCGAGTATCTCGCCAACCCAATTATCGTTGTTGCAACATCAACCTCGCGTTCTATTGATTCAATTTCTCGCCCGTCAATAAGATATCTGGCGCTCTCAAATAACGCCATGATACCGTTGTTGACGAAGCCAACTCGAACACGATGGTCATCTGCGTATGGTGCATTATCGGCGGCATTTGTCACGAGTTCTCCCTCGATTTCGATAAACGCTTCACACGGCAGAAAGTATTTACTGGTATCTTGGACCTGAAGTTCAATTCGCGATCGTAGGTCGGGTTGCGCTGCATAATAAGAATAATATTGATAATCACGGACAGAATCATCCCTGCGCACTGGGGCGTCCATATCAAACGCGGGATCAGCGGTTCGCGCAAACATTCTATTATTTATCATGTTGATGTTTTCAATTGAAATCCATCAACGTCGTTTTCGTCGTAAATTCTTTGAATTTAAACCACTACCCGCTATCGCGTTCATGAGCGCGTTGGTTGCCGCATCGGCGGATGGCTGAGCCGCCAACGACTGAGTCGCCGCCAACGACTCTAATTTTTCTTCCACGGCGTTATTTATTACTTTACTGACATTTGCAGGCATCACTGTCGTTGATGGCATTACCGGTGGTTTCTGTTTTTTTCTCTTGGATTTCACCAATGACATTAGTTTGTCCCGCGCGGCTGAAAGCGCCTTTCCGGCAACATCTCCAATAGCACTAATTCCCTTATCACGAATAACATCAATAGCCCTCATTCCTAATTGTTTGGCTAACGGCGCTACTTTTGGAGCCATTCTTGTAAATAACCCCGCAATGGTGCTACCGAGACCATCTCCATAGTACGCGCGGTAAACAGGCAATCGCGAGTTTACCACGTAGACGAGTACTGGTTTATCGTGGTTGTAGTGTATGATCATCCTTATTAAAAACACCAGTTTTCCAATTAATCATCCACGAGTTCGTCTATGAGCGTTCGATATGCATTAATGTCTATGATACCGCCTGCAAATAACCGCTTGCAAATATCAGCAGCCTCATTGATTATTTCCGTAGAGTTATTTCCGGCTCGTTTTCCTCCGATTAATACTTCCAGCCGTGATATATCACTGAGAACACTATTAGGGCAGGTAACGCCGTAGGATTCTTTACCAACAGGGTATCCTTTTCCTTTTTTTGGTGTTATACTCTTAACTTCCTTGTGGAATGCGTCGTAATCGGATTTACTACGATGTGGTAATGCATCTTTATGTTTACTTGCTAAATACACTATTCTTGCCCAGTCTTTTAACGACTTTATATTTTTCTCGTAACCGCTATTGATATGCTTCTTATCTCGTATGTTCTTAGCAAAATTGTTGGCAGTAAAATTAATTAATTCTTCCCTGTTGCTGAAACCTCTAATTTGATCTATTGTGCTCTTCTTGAGTACAATACGGGGTATATTCCCCTCTTTTTCTTCCGGTATTTCTTCTTCTGGTATTTCTTCTTCTGGTATTTCTTCTTCCGGTTCTTTCGCAGTAGCACCTAGTTCTTCTTCATCGGCCATTGTAACATAGGGTTCTTGTGGTTCGGTTATAGCGAGTGGTGGCGGCCTCCGTGTTGTAGCAGCCGCTATTTTTGCAGGAAGTGTTTCTAAAGACCTTTTTGTTTGTTCGGTCTGAGCCGCTATTTTTTCAAGCGCATCGAGGACGGGCACAGTTGCCGCCGTAACATCTTTGGTCGCTTTAGTTACCGGGGCAAAGAGTTGTTCGCTTCCAACAGTAAAATCGGTTTGTAGTTGCTGCCGCGTTTGAAGTTGTTCTCGGACCCTGTCCCGTAACGGTATAAACCTTCTAAGCGCTGCTAGCCGCTCTCTGGCTAGCCGAGTAGTAAGTGATTCGCCTACCATTATTGCAATTGCTTCGCAATTTCTAATTTCTCGTCGGAGTTTTCGTCTATAATCCTTCTAATGTTTTTGATCTTGCTAGAAATCTCCCGGCGTCGTTCATAAACACGTCCGAGTTTTTTTCGTATTATTTCAACGGCAGTAAATAGTCCAATGAATGCATTTGCGTCATTGTGGTACAAGTTTTCATTAATCGTATGTTGTAATCGTTTTATAAAAAAATACTCGCGGGCCAGGGTAAAACGCCCCCGTTTCGATTGTTCGTTAATAATTTCATAATCGGATAATATTTTTTCACTGTCGAGACCATCAGATAATTCAATTCCTTGATTTTTTAATTTTGAAATCTCAGTTAATATATTATTGATGTCTTCGATATTCATTATTCTTATAAAACATCTTGTTTTTAAATAAAAAAAATGAAAACCCCGTGTATCAATTCCGAGGTGTTCATACTTTGTTTTCTTCCGGAACAGACAATAACGTTTCACACTGTCATGGTGGCCTTGTCAGCGCCATAGGCGCTGGTGACCTTGTCACTCGCTAATTTCTGTTATATATGAAAATCGAATTCTATGCCCGGTCTTTTTTGAGATCGCTGTTTGATATACTCGTTCTGCAACAAATTGTATTGAGGCTCTACAAATATCGAAATATTTTCCTGCCTCATTCATCGACTGAAATATTTTTTCCTCGTGAGTTGTTGTATCAAATGATTTTACGCTTTTTGCTTTTTTTGAGCATTTACCAGTTTGGCCTTTTTTACTATTTTCACTCTGAGAGATAGCTTGCAAGTTTGTAAGAGAATTATCAGTCTTATTATTATTAATATGATCAATAACAAGCCCATTCTCGATTAATCCGTGAAAACATTCATAGATGATTCTGTGACAGAGATATTTCTTCTTTCCGGCACCAAACATTAAATACCCGTGATTATTTACGGTACCAACCGGCTTCTTCAGTTTGCGGTTTCTAACAATGCCGTCGCGAGACGCCTCGTAACTGACGAACACAGGATGCGGCTGAAATTCTTGGTCCATTTGTATAATAATACTATTTGTCTAATTTATTATTTGGTTTAATTATAAATCTTTCAACGTAGTCTTGGGGGGTTTTGATGACGAAGTCGGCGGTGGGGTCAATGACGGCGTTTTTAATTCGCTTGTCATAATAGCGTTTTAGTTCCCTGTATCGCTTTCCGCCACAATTAATACACAACTGCGATTTTCCTCTTACACCGACGTGACAAACCAAGCACGGGAGGGGGCCAAGAGAACCATTACGAACGCTTTGTAAATGATATCCGCAGAATTCACCTCTACATGATTTATTGCACGGGGTTATCGACCCAATCATCAACCATTTGCAGTGATTCATTATGCTATATTCTTTCATTTAAATACTTGTTTTAATTATATGGATGAGTTCGAGAGATTGGCAGCAATTAAGCCCTGGAAAAATATTAGGTTTAATCTCGATAGAGTCCTCAAGGACACACCAAAAGCGTTAATAAACGATAAAACCCTGTTGAGTAAAATACGCGATTGTATCAATGAATTCAAGCGTGATGGCGCATCTCACAGTTGGTCAACATTTCGAATTGATGGTGTTGTTGATGCTACCATGAACGACAACCGCGCAGCAATGATAATATCACAACTTGACGGTAAAAGATATTTCTTCAGAGTAAAGTTCATTGTCCGGGTGGAATCAGGCGATTGGATCATACGTGATAAATTTGAACCAGTTTTCAGCGACAAGAAAACAGTCACTGTCAGCCGCGACTCCAAGCCGGGGCTGTTAACCGGAGTTGACAGACCATACTATGAACGAGCGTATCCTGAAACAGCAGTTGTTTATGGAATATACCCGTTAAATAAGAAACCTGATATCGGAAAACTGAAACCGATGAAACAGTCAACTGGGATAAATTGTGTAGCAGAACGAATAATAGAGCATTTTACAAATGCATGTCGAGGAAACAAATTGACTGATTTACGACGTAGCAAAATCAACCAGTGGGAACTAACCGTAAAAGAGCGTGGAGAAACCATCAGCGACATAGCGAGATTAGAAACATTGTTGAGATTTCCAATAACCGTTACAACGATAACCGGTGAAGTATTATACGAATCGAAGTATAAATCGAAGGGAGCCCCAATCAAAATTATTGATCATAACGAACACGCATGGACGCCCGCGATCACAATATTTCCACGGGATAGAACAGTAAAGTATATACCCGAAGAATTCCTGGGAGAACAATTCTCCAGGGATGGTTTTCTCGCGGAGAGGAAACTATTTGATGCTATTGCTTGTTTGTGTAAAAACGACCCTGTGTCAGTGTGGTTACTTCGCAGCGCTGAAAACGACATGGATACCTTTGATCACTTTGTAAGACCAAACGGTGAATTATATCGCACTGAAGCGTTTCACAACAAGATGAAAAAAACCGCCATGGAATTTGAAGAGCATGATGAACAACTGCTAACAAATTGTTTTACGATTCCATCGGTTGTAGCTCATGTTGCAGCAAGGAAAAATGCGTGGAGACCAACGCGCAGGGAATTTCTACCGGATGTACAATCCAGTTGTTTGGAATACTATCACGGTGGACTATGGAACACTGAATACAACCGCGACGCTATGATCTCGGTTGATATGGTTGCCTGTTATCCAGCGAGTTTTCTCGGGTATGGATCCGCCGCTGAGTACTTTAGACGATTTGGACACCCCAGTCATGAAATGACTCGTGTTGCTATTAATGGACCACTGCCTGATTTTGATTTAACCGGATTCGCTCGCATAGTATCATTTGAATTCGCGGCAGGACTTCATCGCTGTTGCTATATTTGGATCGGTAGACACATGTCTGAAAAGAAGTGGCTGCCAATAGCGCTGCTACGGTATATGATTGATTGTAGCATGCTAGTTTCGTTGATTGTCAGTGACGCGATTATATCATACCGGGCACAGACTGAAGTCTGGTTACCAGAACCGGAGCGTCTAGATAGCATAATTGACGAGTCCAGAAAGCGCATTGATGCCGACGAGGAATATATCATCGAATGGTCCAGGAGGATATTCAACCAACGAAACCACGAGGCAAAAGATCTCGGTAGACGAATAATTGGTAAGTTTACACAAGGTGGAAAAAACTGCGACTACAAACGATATTGCTCACGGCTGATTATAGATGACGCAGAATATGATTTCGTAATCAAGGACGCAGTGGCAAAAAATGGATACGTGAACTGCAAAACAGCTTTCTTGTCCAATGGAACGAGGTTGGGTACAGTTGTTACCTACAGCGATGGAGACAGCCCCGCGTATCCACATTTGAGGGCGTCTATGCTGGGTTATGCCGCTATCAATTTATTCTCGATGATAAATAGATTCCCCGATACCGCGGTTAGAGTAGCCGTTGATTCATTTTATATTGACGTAGCGTATAAGGGAAACGTAGCCGAGTTTACTAGTCCGGACGAGAGTTGGGGTACATGGAGAATTAAAAATGAAATACGACGCGATTATTCCCCGTCAGCAGATGTCACCGTTGAGAACAATTACCTACGCGGTGATAAATTGTCAGAATGGTCTAATGCACCATCGTGTTCTGATCCAATCTGTAGACACAAGACGGTTTATTTAAGCGGCTGTGGCGGGTCAGGAAAGACGACTCGGGCAATTGAATTATTTCGAACGCGGGCAAGTATAATCGTGCTTACACCGACCCATAGACTAGCGCGAGAGATAAAACAACGAAATGTTGACGCCGTTACTTATCACAGCTTTTTTCGATACAGCGGCGGTGAGTGGACTCCTGATCGAATGGGTGAAAAATTTATTCCCGACATTATCATCTGGGATGAGATATGTACTGTTTCGTTAGATACTTTACAAATGTTTCTTGAGTGGTTGCTGCGCGCGAATACAGCGGTAATCATGTGTGGGGACCATGGCCAACCACCACCATTTGTCGGCGAGGGTCCACATGATTGGTTAAGGGGTTTTGTGGACTATTATGAAGAAACCGATACTGATTACCGAGCACTTGATGAACAACTGCGCGAGGTTAAGAAATTAATCAGATTACAGCCGGATAGAATTCAATGTGAAATAATTCGCGAGGTGATTCCGGAAACGCCGTTGAATGAATTCTGGGAAACATGGAAACCAAACGATTTGATTGTAGCGAGTAGAAAGATAGTCAGAGACACACTTCAGCGGAAGTTGTTTACGTTGCATAAGGAAAAGTTTCCAACGCGTCCAGTGCCGTTATGTTATAGACCCGCGGACACACGGCGGCAGAACATTGAAGTTGAAATCCCGGCCCCGACAGCGTCAGGGACAAAAAAACAAATTCTCGTGCTGAATGATATCGTGCTCGTTGATATCAGCGTCGTCGAGGACGCGCTACGTGCTGATAAATCCCCGTGGACGCTAGGATACGCAACAACAATACATTCCTCGCAGGGACTAACCATCACGGACACAATTGTTTGGATAGTTGATAATCGCATCGAATGGTCGAATCTAGTCTATCTTGCAGTGTCCAGAGTACGAAGGATAAATCAGCTTCGAAGAATTGTTATTGACGAAGCCGGTGACGGAGTCACTGACGAAGCCGGCGACAAAGTCACCATCGATGCAAGCGTCATTGATAGAAAACTCTCGGGTTACCGCCAACAGGATAAAAAAAAACAGCGGCGTTTTGATATTGATGCCGAATTAATAATCTCGCTACGACAACAACAGAATAATCACTGCGCGAGTTGCAATTGTATAATGAGTTGGCGTTATTCGGATAAAGAAACTCGCCAATTTACCGTGGATAGGATCGATAACAGTCTCGGTCATGTCAAAAACAATGTGAGGTTGACCTGTCTTGAGTGTAATAGACGCAACGGCGCTAGTTAAGACCACGTGGGGGTAATTGAGTATCGTTAGGTATCACTTGTAGTTGCTCGCGTGTAAATCCGCGCTGAGGAGCAGTTGAATCCAGTCTATAGATCGGTAGTCTACCAGTTGATCGTGTTATCGTTGATATGTTATGTGTGGTAACACTCCAAATAGGATCGGTAGCCCTTTTTTTACCGCCTTCAAGCTCTCCTGGTTCATATAGATATCTAACAGTGACATCGCCAAGAATCGGCTTAGAAACGCTATTTATTTTTAATTTTCCGGGTATATACTCGTATTTAATCGCGTCGCTGGGCTTCATGTTGATTGCTCGGGTAATCTCGTTATTTAACGCTGAAATTACGCCTGGCAACCTTTTAACCCATTCACGAGATCGTTTTTCTTGGATGAATTCCTTCGCGTATTGATATCCAAATAACCGTTCAGCAAGAGTCCGATTGAATCGTTCAACAATTGCCTGATCACGATGTAGCGCAGTATGACCTCGTCGTATCGCGACGCTATAATGTTTCAGCGTTGATAAAACAGTGCCGCGAAATTCACTACCAGGATCAACTTGTAATAGATTTGGCCAGCGCAGAGGACCTCTTCGATAAATCCGCTCAAACGCATCGGCTACTTCAGTTGCTGACTTTGTTTTCAACGGTTCCGCTTGTTTGTATCGACTCGCAACATCAACTACGGTTAGCGCGTATTTGTAACCGTTGTCATGCGGCAAAAATAGTATATCAGCCTGATGAACTTCATTAGGTACGCTGACATCAAAGCGCGAGAAGTTGATTTGTTTAGGCGGTGGTAGATAGATTTGCCATATAGCCTGTTTGGATAACCAATTAGCCGCAGTGGTCTTTGTTACCTTTGCAGCGCTTGCAAGCTTACCAATTGCAGCCTTCCCCTTCCAGTATCCTCTCGGAGAATAATAGATGGAATCCATCGTTTTTCTTGGATGATTGTTATTAATTACCAGCGCCAATCATTAATTTACCTTTCATAGCCGATTTTACCAACCATGAGGCCAATTTTTCTTTGACGGATTTATCAGGAATAGCATTTAGCGCGTGAATTAATTTTACATCCGCGATATGACGCTGTTGCAGATCGCTACTTTTGTAAGCAACATCATGAGCATGACACGCCTTATCGATAGCGTTTATTGGATACTCACCGGGTTTGGGCTGATTTTGATCATCGAGTCTGATATCTAATCGTGTTCCGGGGCCACAGTAGTTATATCCTGGGAGGTGCTTTTCTCCTGGATACTTTGCCCACGGTGTTCCGGGGAGTTTTGCCAATTTGGCTGCGATGTCACCTCCTCGCTTTTTTTAAAAACATCTCCGGGTCTAATAGAAATAAATCTAAATTTCTTTGTACCGCATTGTACACACTTACCAGTAAGCGCCGATCTGTTATTTCTTGTCGTAACGGTTGTCATATCATTTGTGCCAGTACGCACTCTACACTTCACACAATATAGATCCATAATTTATGTATAGAGATATGAATATAATTGATTTTTCGGCGACTAAAACAAGAGAACCAGTTAAGCATGTTGCAGCGTTACCAAACTCGATCCGGATGATTATCATCGGACCATCTGGATCCGGCAAGACGCAATTGTTACTCAATTTAATAATGAGATGGATGAAGTGGGATAAGTTGTATTTGGTTGCTCCTAGCGTAGATGATCAACGATGCTACGAGGTGTTGAAAGATTTCAACGAGAATGCATCAGCGATCGCTAAAAAGAATGTTATTGAGTTTATTACGGATATCAATGATGCACCGGGTATTGATGATATTGATGGCGACGTTAACAATCTAGTCGTGTACGATGATGTTATGTTAGACAATCAAAAAAACCCAGCTAGGATATTTTCCAGAGGCAGGCATAAAAACACTGACGTGATATATGTCACTCAACGATACACTCAGATTCCAAAAGTAATTAGAGACAACTGTAATATTCTTGCTGTGTTCAACGGCGTTGATACACACACGCTACGAAATATTTGGCAGACATGGTGCGGCGGTGACATGGACTTTAATGTTTTTCGAAACTTTTTTAGTCATGCTCAGTCAACCCCACATGGATTCGTAACGATAAATTTACATGATCCTCGGACACGATATCGTATCGGACTTGACCAAATATTCGGTTAGTTGTAAATAATTTTCATTGTAAATAACCACTTAGCAGCAGAGGGGGCGATGACATCGACGCGGTCGTCGATGTGCTTACCGGACGCTGACGACGCTGGGGATCGGCGCGCAGAAGGTGTTAATTAAACCAAATGACGTCACCATCGTGTAAGATGGACCGACGTCGTTTTTTTTTTACCAGGCGCTGACGACACTAGATCGTTGAGTGCAGAAAGTAATAATTAAGCAAAATAACGATTGGACAAAATGTCCGATTCGCCCCCTCTGCTGCTACAAGCCGGAAAGACCAAATTCACACATCTGTCCATATCTTCAATAATAGCTAAAAAAAGTCACACTATACCCTTAAGTTAAGAAATAAATAGAGGGCTAGGGGTCCAACCTGTAGCAATATAGTCTCTCTCTCTCTCTCTCTCTCTCAGCTTTTAAAATTTTCTTTAGATTCATAAGATATTCAAAATTTAGCATTGAATGGTGCACTTTACCTTATCAAAGATCAAACTAATTTTCTGCTTGACCTCCATTGATTTTTAAAAAAAAATCTGTAAGCAAATAATAATACATAGCCAAATAGTTTCTGATCATTAGTTTTGCCTGAGTCAAGGGCATTGTATTTACCACATTTCATATACTAATTATACTTGAAATTTTATGTAGTAAATATTAAGAAGCTTCCAGAAGGTCATTTTCCACTAGGGAATATAATTTGTTTTATGTAATTAAAAAAATGGATAATTGTAACATGAGATCATGTAAACAACGGTGTAATCTTGTTTTTCTAGAAATTTATTCATTATTGCTTCAAGATCTTAGTAGAATGAGTTGTAATATTGTTTTGTCCAGAAATTCATTTTGGCTGAAATTTATGTATTCAGATTATTTTAATTTAAGTAATTCTTCTCTTGTAATACAATGTGATTTTCAAAAGGAACAGTATTGGAATTAGAGACTTGAATTTATACTGAACTTTCAAATAAGAATATATTCTTGGATTGTATTATCATGATCCCACAAAAGACTGTTGGCACAGCACCACTACACAGGCCACCACAGACACATCAACACTTCCAGCACTATATTTAATTTGGATTTGCACTAAAATTTATTTAGAACTTTAATCATTTGGATTTGTTTCTGTCATTCTAGGATTATTTGGGATTTAATTCACAATACCATCAGCTCCACTTTGATATTTTCACTTGGTGTTAGCGGGAAATAAATTATCTGTTGAATTTTACAAAGCTTGTTCCTTCTTACTCTTTTCTGTTACATGTTTCAAGACCATGGAGTAATAATAGAAAATTGGAGACTCGTCAGTGGGATACAAATTTCTCAACAATTTTCCAGAAAGCTTTCTTTTTACAATTTAAATTCGCCTTGTTTTGGAGTTTTCTAAATCTCAGGTATTATTGTTGTAACGTTCTAAAGTGCTTAGAGTTTCTAAAGATTAGGCATTATATAAAGTCCTCATTATCATTATTATTATTATTATTATTATTTCACACTTTAGAAATCTTAGTGAAATGAACGTGGTTTTACATTGTCATATAGAGTGGAGACCTATATTTAAAATCCTACCAAGGAACAGTCTGAGTCCTTGAAAAGGAATGAATTACTCCAGCTTGCCAGAAAATATAATCATTCTGTGGTAAAGGCTTATTTAACGAAGCAAGAAATAAAAAATATTTTGATCCAATATTGATGTAACATAATTTGTATTTTTATGAATGTGCTTTTTGATTGATTAGTAAATCTGTATTAGACTCTACCATAAAGATAAAGGAATTCAAATTAAAAAACAAGATGGAATCAGAGTTAAGGATGCTTGAGCTTCGGAAAGAAGAAAGAGACTTGCAATTGCAGAAAGAGCAGAGACAGAGACAAATGCAGTTACAGAAAGAAATACAAATGCAATTAGACAAATAGGAAAGAGAGAGATGCAAATGCAGAGAGAGAGAGAGAGAGAGAGAGGGAAGAAAGGAAATTTCAATTTAGATTAAACGAATTAGAGCTGGCAAGCGAAAAGCACATCCCCACTTCACATACAAAGTAAAGTTTTGATGTTACTACAAATATTAGATTAATACCTCCTTTTAGAGAAAAAATAAGTATTTCTTCGTTTTGAAAATATTGCTGAAAATTTAAAATAGCCAAGAAACCATTGGCCTCTGTTATTACAAAGGGCAATTTTTGGCTAAGCTCCTGACATATACACTTTCCTGCCAGTACAGTAGAGTCCTGATTATGATCTGGTTAAAGAATGCCTCCTGAAGGATTTTAAGTTGGTACCTGAGGCTCATCAACAAAACTTTAGGAACTATAAAAAAAGAAACTGGACAAACTCGTGTCGAATTCACAAAAGAAAAAGAGCAGTTATTTGATAGGTTCAAGAATTGTGTCCATTGTAACATTAAGATTTACTTTGATTAGCATAACGTTGAAACTTTAGAAAATGCTGTTCGTGCAGCTGATGAGTATTCTTTAGCTCATAATGTTTCTTTTGTCTGTAAGTCTTCCACTCAACAGTCTTCTGGTAAAAAATAAAATATTTCAGTCTAATAAAAGAACTTCCAAATCTCAATCTGGCAAAACTTATAGAAATAAAGTTTCTGATCTGAAGTCCTTATCTCTTCCTAGGTGTACCTATTACAAGAAGAAAGGACACGTTATTTCTGATTGCCACAAATTCAAAAAAAGGCAAAAGAATCAAAGCAAACCTATTCCAGATCTTCTTATTTTTAAATTGTCTAGGTGACAGTCATGTACTTAATGAAATAATCCATGCGACACAGCATAAACATGGCGCAAACTCAGAAGACGATGAATTGGGGTGCACCGGCCGTGGAGACTACCCAAGGGAACCCGGACTTACTTCCAGAAGAGGTAAATTGGGATTTTGTGGATTTTCTTTCACAAAAAATTTGTTCCTGAACCAGTATCTTCGCCACTTTCTCCTTCTTTACCGCACGTGGAGAATTTTAAACAGATACAGAAAGAAGAATTGGAGAAATTTATACAACAGCAAAAGGAAGCAGAACAAGTTTTTCTCCTACAGCAGCAAGAAGAAGAGGTAAGAAAGAAACAAGAAGAAGAAGCAGCAAAGAAACAAGAGAGTGAAAGTCAAACGGTCACGATACTGTTAGAAATTTTAGCGGAGTTAAGAAGTCTGAAACAAATGTATCAGACTTCTTTATTACGACCGAAGAGAAATAGACCTTACCGAGCTAAACAACCCAACCCTGTGACAACACCTATCACACCACCTTTAGTGATTTCTACCTAATCATCATCGACAGTACGCAGTCCACAAGTAGGCCTCGGCCGTGGCAAAGGCTTAAGGCATCTAAAGTTGATGGCTTCCTAAGTTTGTTGTATAAACCAACAAATACTCAAAGGCCCTTTTCAGGGCCACCCATTTCTCTCGAAAAGAGATAGTATTTCAATTACCAACATCAATTAAAACTAAAAAAAAATTGTTTACCCTTATAATACGTGTGAGTGCGTGATTGTAGATTCTTACACTTTTTATAGACTGTCTATTCTGGTACGAATTTTACAATTCAATTCATAACACAACATAACACTTTAAAAAGTTTGCAGGCTTCTTCTTTTGTCTTTCTTCACTCTCTCTTTTTTTGGGGCCCCGAGTGGCCGAGTGGTCTAAAGCGCTCTCGTTACAGATCACTGCCATCTCACCTCTGTCTGCGTGGGTTCGAGTCTAGGATTCGGCCAATGTGGGTATGTGAGAAAGCTTGTCAGCTTCTCGTGGGTCGGTGGTTCTTCCCGGGGTTTTCCAGGGTTCTTCCTCCACCATTAATACTGGCCGCCATACATAGCCTATCATGTGCTGAAAAATGGCGTTAAACCCCACAACAACAACAACAACAACTCTCTTTTTTTTTAATTTCTTTCAGTTTTTTCCTCGTCTTCATCCTCAGTTTCTTCCCTTCGTTTTTTTTCCTGTTTCTGTTTCTTCATCTGTCTGCTTCTTCCTCTTTTTCCTCTCCATAGCTATCCTCTTCTTCTTGCTCCTGTTTTTTCTTAGGGCAATCTGGAGACCAATGTCCTTTTTCTTGACAATGATAACAGGTATTTTGACTTTTGTCTCTTCTAGCCCCTGTTTTGCTTTTTTGACGGTCTGGACACTCAAAGACCAATGCTCTTTATTCTTACAGATATAGCAAGTATCTTGACTTTTATCTCGAAAGGAGGGTAAATAGTCAGTCAGCATGTCTGAAGAAAATTGATGACCCCTCGCAAAGCTCTGATGAAAAGTTCTATCTGTGTAGGCTCTTCCAAGTCCACCAGGAATAAAACCACGCATTACATCAATCGCTATGTTCACATAATGTAGCCCACTAGGAATGAAGACATGCATTACATTAATTGCTATATTTACATAATGATGCACACCGGGAATGAAATCATGCATTACATTAATTGCTATGTTTACATAATTAAATCCCATCAGGAACGAAGCCATGCATTACATTAATCGCTATGTTTACATAATGTAGCCAACCAGGAATGAAGCCATGCATTTCGTTAATTGCTATATTTATATAATGAAGCCCACCAGACATGAAGGAATGAAGCCATGCATTACGTTTATCTCGAAAGGAAGGAGAGTAATCTGTCGTCTTGTCTGAAGAAAATATTATGATGACCCCTCGCAAAGCTCTGATGAAAAGTTCTATCTGTGTAGGTTCTTCCATCCTTCTGCTCAGTTTGAGAGTGAAATGAATAGTGGAAGGCAAGTCAGACACCCTTTATATATACACAGGTCTGTCATAAATATATAGTGACCCATGGTGTTTCACATGTAGTCATTTGACTTTCTGCAGTCAAGATGAAACGATTGAATCCATTTGAGAAGGAAGAAGAAGAAAGCAAGAAGAAGAAACGTGATCTATCGCCTCGTACCATAGCTGAAGTCTTGGCACAAATTCATGCCAGTGATTTTGAAGATGACATAAGTGAACCAGAATCCAGACCCAGAGAGTCTACACCTAGCCAAACTTCACCACCCTTAGTCAACCCTGAAAAGTATTATCACATTCAAGAGACAGAAAAGCGCTCCTGTAGAAAATTTAGAACCACGGCTTACACCCACACGGTGAAGTTTAAAGATTTCAAGTTCGACGTACCATTGGAGAAAGCAGAAGTATTCATCACCGAGATGTGGGATTCTTTGCTCACCACACTAAAGCGACTATGTCAAGCCAACGAAGACGATTGCTTGCGACTTTCCATACAACATGACAGCTTGAAATCCCTGTTTGGATCAAGTTTAGCAGCCCTGCAGAATTGACGCCTTCCAAAGTCATGGACAAGATTCAACATGTGTAACAATCTAATGACCAGTTTCACATCACCGATGGAAAAGCCACACTGTCCATGACCCACATCTCTCCTCCTCAAGAGACCGGACAATGCAAAAAGGTCTTATTGGTGGACGGCCTTGGCAGCATTAAGCGTAGCCTCATCCAAATTCACAATTCTGAAGACCAGATGTGTTTAGCCAGGGCTATCATGGTGAGACGAACCTATGCCGACAAGAACGACATGGCAGAATGGAAAAGAGCCTGGAAGAACATTCGAAAATTGGACCGAGTCAAACAACGAAGTAAAGCAGAACTCCTGTTACAACAAGCCAACCTGTCCCAAGACACACCTTGTGGCATTCCTGAAATGCAAAAGTAGCAAGATGCCCTAGCTCCATGCTACACCTTGAAAGTGTACCCTCAACAAGTGAGCAGACCTCTGTTGTTTCGAGCCCAAAATTTTAAAGATGGAAAATATATTCACATCTATCATCACGATGAACATTTCGATACAATTACCACCATCACCGGGTTCCTGGGATTCAAATATTACTTTGAGAAATGCGACTATCGATATAACAATCGAGAGCAACACAAACATTGTAGATCGAAATGCTCAGGATGTTTGGCGTCATAACCCTGTCTGGACGAAGGGCAAGAACGAGTGCATTGCCCTGCATGTCTGCGTACGTATGTCAGCCCTGCCTGTTACCAACAACATCTGATGACACAAGGTTCACAGATGAAATGTGCTTGTCAACTGCTGAGATTGTGCCAAGGCACACGTATGTTCAGGAAAGAGAAATGTAACATTTGTCACCAAATCGTGGACTTGGAACATCAATGCTACATGCAAAAATATCAACCCCAACAAGAGGAAAATGAGGACTACAAGAAGAAGAAAGGCAATTTTATCTTCTTCGATTTCGAATGCATGCAAGAGACCGGCATTCACATTCCTAATTTCTGCGTGGCTCATTGAGCGTGAGAAAAGTGTATCCAAGAACCTATTTTGAGTTACTGCCCTCACTGCAGTAAGATCCTGGAGGGCGTGAAAAATCTTTCGAGGACCGAGCACGTTAACCGAATTTGCCCGATGGGTCTTAGACCCCATCGACAAGACGTGGAGCCGAGAGGACATCGAACGCTATGGAGATTGTCATTGCCATGCCACGGTGATAGCCCACAATTTCTCGGGATACGATGGACAGTTTCTTTTGAGGTACTATACGGAACAAGGCACCGAACGTCCTAAAGTGATTTTGAGTGGAACCAAAATCATTTCCATGCCAGTGGGACAAGTACAGTTTAAAGATTCGATGAGTTACTTGGCCATGCCTTTGAGTCGAATGCCTAAAATGTTTGGAATGACAGAAAGGGCTAAAGGGTACTTTCCACACTTTTTCAATACCGAAGTCAATCAACATGCTGTTCTACCCCATTTGCCTGAGGCTCACCATTACGACCCCGACAACACGCGTACCGAACAACGCGAAGCTTTTTACGCTTGGTACCAGACCCCTGCCTCGGACCCTTTCAAATTTCAGGAAGAAATGTTAAAGTATTGTCGTTCCGACATGGACATTTTACGACGTTGCTGTGGAAAATTTTGAGAACTGTTCATGGAACATGGATGGGTCGATCCTTTGAAAGAAGCTTGCACCATTGCCAAAGCGTGTTCCTTAGTGTACCGACAACGTTTCATGCCTGAAAACACCCTGGCTGCCATCAGCCCTCAAACGACCAACTTCGTCAAACGTCAATACTCGGTCAATACTCGGTCAAAGCCCTACGTTGGTTACATTACTTGTGTGACAAGGAAGACAAATGGATTCGGCATGCCCGCAATGAAGGGGGCAAAAAGACCATCAGATCGCATTCGGTGGATGGTTGGGACTTAGAAAACCCCAATATCGCGTATGAGTTTAACGGTTGTTTATTTCAAAGGTGTCTCATCTGCTACCCTGATAGTAACACTAAAAATCAGTTTTTACAACGAACCATGGAAGACTTGTACCAGGACACTTGTTACTTGTCAGCAACGCTTGAAGTTAGAACAGCAAGGATACCACGTGGTGGAAATTGGGGAACACGAATACGATCACCGTTTGAAAATCGATCCCGAGTTTAAACGCATCGTGGAAAGTTACCAGTGGGTGGACCCACTGAACCCAAGTGCTAGTTTATATGGAGGAAGGACCAATGCTACCTGTTTGCTGTACCAAGACGACGAAGAGAAAAGAGAAGAAATCAAATATTTGGATGTGTGTTCCCATTATCCTTACATGTGCAAATATTGTCGCTTTCCAGCAGGGCACCAACAATTGCTGACGGAACACATCGACCAGAAAAACATTCGACAATACGAAGGTTTGATCAAATGTAAAGTTTTGCCTCCCACGGACTTGTACCATCCCGTGTTACCTCACCATTGTCAAGGCAAGCTGATGTTTCCCTTGTGCCGATACGTGCAACCAAGATCAGCCTTGTCAGCACAGCCAGGAAGAACGCGCCTTGACGGGGCAATTGGGTCAGCATAGAATTATTCAAAGCTCTGGACATAGGATACCAACTGTTAGAAGTGTACGAAATTTGTCACTTTCTCAAGACACAACAATACCAAAAGGGTAACCCCACTCAGAAAGGCATTTTCGCAGACTAAATGGATGCCTTTTTGAAACTGAAACAATAAGCCGGTGGCTATCCTTCTTTGTGTCACACTCCCGAAGACCAAAAGAAATTCAAAGAGAAATACTGGGAGCAGGAAGGCATCACTTTAGACCGCATGGAGAAAAACGAAGGTAGGCGATCGTTTGCCAAAGTGATGTTAAATTGTTTGTGGGGCAAAATCGCACAACGACCTTGTTTACCCAAGATGGATTATTTGACAGAACCTTCCTGCTACTTTCAGATGATTCACGACAAAACCAAATACATGAAACAAATGGACTTCATTTATGAGGATTTGATCTTGATCAATTATGAAGAAGATTTGGACTTTGTAGAATCCGACGCATTAGGAAATGTCATCATTGCGGCTTACGTGACAGCTCATGCTCGCTTAAAATTGTACGAAACTTTAGAACTGTTAGGGGAACGCGTCCTGTACTTTGACATGAACAGTTGCATTTACATTGAGTGCCCGGGTCAACATCACCCTGACATCGAAGGAGACCGTTTAGGTGCCTGGACAGACTAGCACCCCAATGAGACAATTTTAAGTTTCGCGAGTGGCGGTCCTACAAATTACGGCTACGAATACCGGGACAAACAAGGAGAAGTGCACACGAGTGTAAAGTGAAAGGATTGACTCTGAATTATCACACCAGTCGAGTGGTGAACTTTGGTGCATTGAAAGAAGCCTTGCAGTCTGGAGAAGATGAAAATTTTAAAGTGACCACCTACCAGCCAAACAAGATTGTACGTTTACCCACTCACCAAATCGTCAGTCGACCCTTGGAAAAAGTCTATCAAGTTGTGTACCAGAAGCTAGTGCGACTTCCCAATCACTTCACTTTGCCATATGGACATGTCTGTATAAAGCATTGGTTGTCAGATGATAGCCACCCACCAGAAGGATGACTTCACCACAGCAAGAATCGAGTAAGAAACTCAATGATAACTCCAAGTTCAAACCCTTCCATTTTCCTGTCTTCTTGCCTGACTATTGTGAGTGTGCTCGTCGATTGGAAACGTTTCAAAAATGACCTACAGATAGGGAAGGATTACCTACTTCGAATGTGTTAGCTAGAACAGGATTTGTCTACTTGGGACCTGAGACTGGATTGGGATACGAAGTACAGTGTTTCAGTTGTAGTCTGAAGTTACAAATGGATCTATGTATCTATAAAGATTCAGTTATTCTCGAACATACTCGATGGTCTCTGCTCTGTCCTTACCTTTCTATGACCTTTCCACCCATTACACTACGGTACATTTATGATGGTACCTTAGAGACGATACCTTCCAAAATTAGACATAAAAAAGGAACGATGTACAAGCTTGAGACTTCGTTGCGACTAGTATAAAAATGGACAATAAGCAAGATCGATAGTTCATTGTGACTTCCAAGACCAAGCGAATAAGATGAATCTTTTGAAAGAGACATCATTCAAGTTTGGGGATTGTAAAAAAAATGTACCTTCCCATAGTGTGACTAATATTGAATGGATAAGGCCTATGCATTGCGACGGAAAATATCCAGAAGGAAACTGTAAGTGTCCATGCGGTTACCATTGTAATTTCGTAACGGAGTTTGCAGACGAGTGCAATTGTGAGCCTTGCAATGTGACCAATGCAGTAAAGCATCATGGGAATTTTAGTATCACTACTACCACTACCCCTATCATGTGAAGTGATGCTGTGCTTATCAAACCGGATGGATGCGAAAGCGATGCTGCTGCTTATAGTGGACACTTTACTGGGTTTTATGGTAAATGTGGATGACAACCTTCATGTATATCACTCAACGGATGTCATTCAGCTCTGAGCAAACTCCTATCGATGTGACCCTACCCTCATCGATAACCTGTGAAAGACGAATATTCATTCCCTCTGCGTTGGCCTGAATACAGTGACTTTGAAAATCATCTTCAATCGTTCAAAGCAAAATGGCCTAAGTATCTGGGAGGACCAACCCTTGAAGAATTAGCCAGATCCGGATTTTTCTACCTCTGCGAAGGGGATAAAATCAAGTGTTTCAGTTGCGGTGTGTCACTACACCAGTGGGAACAACAAGATGTGGCTTACCTGGAACATGCTCGATGGTCACCGAATTGTCATTACGTACCCTTAGTAGGGCCGATATATTGAAGTCAAACCATGCCTGTGCACATTTATTACATTAAAGAGGATTTAGTATAACCTATTCATGGATACTTTACAAGAGAACATTCGTGGCTTGCCTGAGGAGTTGAGAGAACACATTTACCGAGAACTGGTCAAAATACAAGTCAAACGTAAAGAACAATTGCATCCGTTACGTCACCGGTGTTTAAACCACTGGTATGTGAATGCTATACGATGACTGATTCAGGCGAAAGTGTTCCATTGGTCAGACCTTCATCAACTACCCCATGGTTCTAAAAAAGATTGGTTTGTTATTGATGATTCTATTTCTTACAATGTAAACTTACTGCATTGAATTCCAGAGGAAGAGTTAACGAGGTACCAAAATCTTTTACACAATGTCAGCTTAGTGAAAGAGGAATCTTCTGAACGAACTGTGATGTGCAAATTAGTGACTAAACGATTTAGATTCGACACTGAAGTAAAACCATGTTTGTACAAACAGTACATTTCTTGTGTCAGAAAAAAAGAGGATTTAGTACGACCTATTCATGGATACTTTACAAGAGAACATTTCGCGGTTTGCCTGTGGAATTGAGAGAACGCATTTACCGAGAAGTGGTCAAAATACAAGTCAAACGTAAAGAGCAACTGCATCCGTTACCTCACCGGTGTTTGAACCACTGGTACCTCAATGCTATAAGAGAACTGATTCGTAAGAAATTGTTCCAGTGGTCAGATATTGCTCAAAACTTTGAGGTCGCAAATGATCGACATGTTCAGCAGCAGAGAGGGTGAACAGACCACTTAAGGGAATGGTCACCCTTGTGTTTAGACCAGAAAAAAGAGTGACCCTTCACAGAGGTCAATACCACGTCTACGATTATTGTTTGTCCCAAACAGAATTGTAGACGAACCCTCTCTGCTGCTATCAATATTGGGAATCATCATCTGAATCTTGGGAATCATCATCTGAATCATGGGAATCTTTTGTTTTGTTCTTCAAGTAATATTCAAGTTCTGATGGTGGTTTTTCTATTTTTGGATTTATGTTCTTTCTTTTTCTGTAATAGTTCATCAAACTTCTGTATCGATCTCCACCGCAATTTTTACAAATCTGATATAATCCTCTAACGCCGTTGCTACATCCAACACAAGTAGTTAAGTGGGATACTATACGTACAGTGGGAATTAGCATTACGGAGACCCCTGGGACAATATACGTACAATGGAAATTTAACATGGCGAAAAATCGTGGGTAGCAGCAGAGGGGGTGAACAGACCGAAACTAAAATAGTACTGAATAGACAAAAACAGTTTCGGTTTACTTATTTCGACGATAAACCTACCTTTCCATGACGACCACAGAATAAAAAAAAAATATCCCTGAACGTCGAATAATTTCTCTCGGAGAGACTCTTCGACGACCGGGGAAATGCAATAACATCCGCGCGCTGACGTTCCGGGTTTACTTCAATAAATCTGAAACTATTCCCGTGCGGGGTCGTCATTGACACGGTCGGTCGGTCCAGCCGGCGAACAGACCAAAAGCTTTTTGCACAATAAGCCCTCCCCACGGAAACTATTCGATAGAGGGCTTATTTCGACGAAATAAACCCTTCTATTCAGAATACAGGACAAAAAAAAATGTCCCAAAAAAACTCGAAAAACGCTAGCGTGCGAGAAATGCTTCAACGCCAAGGAAAAACATTTTTATGCTAGCGGAATTAAATCATTGACAAATAAATAATGGCAAATATCGGAGAAGCACTTACTACTAGATTAGCTCGAGAACGTCTCGAAGCAATTCAGAAATTTCTTCCTGTCCGTGATAGTGTCAGACAAAAATTACAACTAAGACAGCAAGCGCGGGAAGTCTTTGCAGAATCCGCGGAGGAATTATTTAAACCCGTCACTGCAGCTACTAAGCAGGTTACGACTGCCATCAAAGAAGATCTTCTTCCTGTATCAAAACAAACTGCAGCGCAGACTGAAAAAATAGCACGAAGAAGTAAACAGACAAAGAAGATTTTACGAACACTTCCAGCTGATATCACTGCAGCTCAACCTCCACCTGCTACTGAAGAAATACTTGAGGGTATTGGTAAAATTCGTGCTGAAATAGGTGAGATGAAAGATCCTGTACCAAAAACAGAAGAAGCACGGGGAAGGGTTCACATAAAAAATAAGTTTAATGAAGAATATCTTAATTTCGTGAAGAATAAAATAGAGGATATAAATGCATTAGCTGCTTTTGCCGTAGAGAGTTATTATCATCGAAAAGAAGCTTTAAAACCCGAGTATGTCAATGATCTTATAGATCGTGAAAAATGGTACAAGTGGATATTTCGTATACGCTATGATGTTGACCAAGCTAGAACCGGTGATACTAGATATGAGATATATAATAATGCAATAGACACAATTTTTAATCAACTGCGACTGCAACAGCAACAACAGCAACAACAAATACAGCCTCCACAACAGCAACAACAGCAACAACAAATACAGCCTCCACAACCGCAGCAGCAACAACAACAAATACAGCCTCCACAACCGCAGCAACAGGAACAACAGCAACAAACTAAGAAACAGAAAAAACAACCGCAACAACAGCAACAACCTTCACAACCGCAGCAGCAGAAAAAACAACAGCAACAACCTTCACAACCGCGGCAGGAGGAAAGAGACCCTCCTCGACGGAAGGGAAAAGGATTTCACGACGCATCAGTCGCTACAGGTAGTGGTCTTGGTGGTCACATTATTTGTCCTGATAATATCGTCAATGACGTATCACGGTTGGAAGTTCTCATCGGAGGAAGACGTGCCGGAAACAACTCTCACGAAATCATAAATGAAGCCGCAGATATCTGTCAGAGACTATTTCAGCGTGGCATTATGGATATCGGCGTTTACCGGGGACTTATTGGTGAACTCGCGGATGGTTACTACAGCGACTAGTAAATTTAGTTAAAGAAACAATAATTAAATAAAATGATCGTGCACAATTCTCAACCTAGACACACTAGCGTGTTACCAGTCCGCGTAGTGAACTCGCGATTACCAGTCTACAGAGCAACCTACGGAGATGGTCTCGGTGATACAGTTACTGGTTTGTTTTCAAGAATAGCCCCTAAGGTGTTACCGATTGCAAAACAATTGTCGATGAAAGCTATTGATGTTGTCAAGGATAAAGCCCTTGGATCTGTTGGTGATCTCGCCGGGAAGGCATTCGCGTCAATCAAGGATAGACTGTTACGGTTAACTCGTAGATCAAAAAAACCGCCACCGGTGAAACTGGCCAGTACTGAACTTATGCCCGCGGACGTCAGTAAAGTAATAAATCAGGCTGCCAATCAAAAACTTGCAGAGCTTGTAACCCAAACACCCGAACAAATAAATACAAGCCTGATATCAGGAAGCGGATTTCGTTTTAGAAGACAATAATTTTATATAATGTTCAAACCTATATCTGATCCAGCGTTCGACATGGATGCACCAACACTAAAAGATGAGTCCGTGCGCGATTATCAGTATTATTCTTATGAGGCAACAGTACCTAATCAATGCGGACGAATTGAATTACGAGTCCAGGATACAAGTAGATATTTCCTGCCCGCTGAAGCATTTCTTGAAGTCACGGGTGAACTTGTAACAAATGTTGACGCTAATACAGAATACGGAGCTAATGTTCGAGTTGGTTTTGTTAATAACGGTATCATGGCGCTGTTCAAAAGTGCTTCATACAGCATTGACGGAAGAGAAATTGAAATAATTCAGGATAATGTTGACGTTGCTACAACAATCCTGGGATTAGCGAGATACTCAGATGATTACACTAGATCAGCTGGTCCGACTATGATGTTCGCTAAGGATAATTCTGATCATCCTGAACACAGATCTACTATTCAAGTACAAACAGCACAAGGCACTGCTATGGACCCGCAACCGGCTGGATTTCCGGCCAGACCAGGTGCTGCATTTCCAATATTAAGGCCTAGTCCAGATTACAATTTAGGTTTTGCTACACGTAAATTAATGTTAAAAGGTGAACGTAGGAGATTTTCATGCGCAATTCCACTGTCTCACATCTTTGGATTTTGCAGACATGTCAGAAAGGTTATTTTTGGAGCCAATCATACAGTTGTACTTAACCGAAAAAGTGATGACGTTGACGCTATCTGGCGAGAAGACGGTGTTGCTGGCGGTAAAGTAATATTATTCAAGCTTGCTTTGTGGATGCCAGTGATGTCCCCATCGATCACTGAAGAGCAACGATTACTCTCTTTCATGGACACAGGTGGTAAATCACTGATATCGTGGTTAACAACATCAACAGATTCCATTCAAGGTGCCGGTGCTGGGCAGTTCACGTGGCACATAGCATCACAACAGGGAATATCAGCGCCGCGACATATTTTTGTTGCACTCCAGCAAAATGCGAGGTTGTCTTCCCAACTACAGAGTAATATGATATTTGACAAACTTGGTGTCTCTGAGGTTTCGCTGCGAATAAACGGGCATCAGGAACCATCCGAGGATATACTGATAGATTATGAGCGAAATGAAGTTGCACGGGCGTATCATCGTTTGATGACATTTATGGGACGTGATCAAAATATTGATACCGGGTTGCAGATATCACAACTGGATTTTACAACGCTGTATCCGATTTATTACTTTTCGCTGGAACATTTGGATCTAACAAAACAATCTGTCGTTGATATACACTTCAAAGCTCGTGTAGGTGAGTTTCCCCTCGGCCCGCCTGCTGGTTTTAGAGCGATCGCTGTCATACTCTCCGATAAAGCAATGCTGCTTGAAGGTGTTGGCGGACGAATGAGGGTCATCGACGCTCCAATCGAGAATATGTAACGCAATTAAAATCAAACTTAGGATATAATGTCATACAGTCACGTTAATGTCACCTTGACTTCCGGTCAAACGAAGAAATTGCAATCAAAGAACGCAAGCGTGTGCGGGACATCAATAACGTTAAAACGAGATCAACTTGGTGGTGGTCCAAACAAATTGTCATTGACTAATACTCAGCTTAAACATTTTAATAAGGCGTTAACAGCAAAAACCGGTGTCCGACTTGATTTTTCTGTTGCAGCTATCAAAGATATGACCAAAACCGGTGGAATATTTCCGCTCATCCCAATACTAGCTGCTGCAATTCCAGGATTACTCGGCGCAGCGGCAAAGGCAGCAGCGTTAGGTGCAGTTGGAACCGCAGCTGGAATGGCACTAAAGAAGGCAACCGGAAACGGATATAAGGGGGGGCGCGTCGGTCTAAGATTATCGGGAACTCCATCACCAGCGGCAGCACAGGCGATAGCACTCGGTGCACTTGGACCGGTAGCTGGAATGGCACTAAAGAAGGCAACCGGACACGGGTACAAAAAAAAGGGACGCGGTCTAAGACTACCGGGAACTCCCGCATCATGGTATCCAAAAAAATTCTAACGCCGTTGAAGCTTCCAGCGTCCAATTTTGATTTACTCGATGCTGTTAAAAAATTGCGTGTAAAACATTTCAGAGGCGTATTTATGCGAGATCAATTACCGCAACGACCAAATAATCCAGAAACTGGCATTATCAATCTCGACAACAAAGATGGTCCGGGAACTCACTGGGTTGCTTACGCGATCGATCCACGTGGAATTATCTATTTTGATTCGTACGGTTTAGCACCGCCAGTTGAGTTTCTCAAGTATGTCCGCGGAGTGCCTCGCACTCTCAACAGCAGATTTTCTAATGTTCCAGTGTGGCAGTCGACGTTACCAACACAAACATTAATTGATCCGCCCATTTGTGGGAGGGAGGTTTTAAATGTTCTTGATGCAATCTCAAGAAATCCAGCTACTCCTCCGCATCGAGTAGTGTATGAATATACCGCATCGAGAAATGCTTAGCATTTTCATGCTCGCATTTGAAAAACAGCAATAAGAATAATGGTGGATATTTACGGAAGACCTTTCACACGAGGAGGTAAACCAAGCACAGATGCTGATCTCTCAAAATATGCGACCAAAGATGAAGTCGATAATCTTTTGAATATAGCTGGAGTTGACCCAGATGAAGTTGCTATTTTCCAAGACAGGCAAGGAAAACTAAGAACGAGCAACATTAAGTGGAATGATATAATTCGCAAAGTTCTTGGAGCTACCAAGGATAACTTCGTTGCATTTAGTGATGGCGGCCGGATCAAGGACTCGAATATATCAATCGCAAGCATCAAAGACAGTATTGATAAAGGTGTTGATAAATGTGTGAAAAAAGACGGTGACACGATGACAGGCGAACTCAGCATGAGCGGCAACAAAATAACCGCGTTAGCGAATCCCGAATCCGACCAGGATGCGTCAAACAAACAATACGTGGACATCATCAACGGTAAACTAAATACGCTGCGGTCAGAGTATGATGTTCACGTGAACGGGTTTAAAAGACTCCAAAGAAACTTTCAAAAAACTGGTGAGACCGTGGATAAGTTCTCTGGGCCTCCTCCAGTCGTCGATGTAAAACTCGCTGATGTAAAGACCAACATTGACATGATTAAACAAAGACAGGACCTGATAATATCGGGTATTCCTGAGATCGTTAACAAAACCAGTCTGATTAAAGTCCCCACTGGAGTTACTCCCGGGCATATCACCAACATCGTATTCACGGTATCATCGGGATTCGCAACATGGTCACGACAAAATAGCACTATCAAATATACAGCAACAGCCACCGGTGTTTACAGGTTGTCTGTGTTTTCAGCCGCCAAATTTGAAATCTTCACAACATATCCTTGGAGACATTCCACCGATAAGTATTCCGGGGTTTGCACTGTAATACTAAACAGCGGAACCGAGGAAACATTTATGCTTGAAGCCGCCGACGATAGTTTAACAGCAACATCTTACTGGTTTTGTTTGGAATTCGTCGCTGCAACGCCTCAATTGGTTACCGCGTAATTAAAAAGCGGCAGCGATTTTTAAATAAATGTCAACGTGGAAATCCGAAGGATTTCCAGATGCTCAACAATATCGATACAATCAAGTCCGTGAGTGGCAATCTGAGTTAAAAACTGTCATCGAAGTAACCAGTCAAAAAGTAAAAAAATACCGCAGACGCATAACAGTGTTAGACGTTATGGTTTATTCAGTATCTGCCGTTGTTGCATCCGCGGGAGTAATACTATCAGCGGTCACTCCGGTAATTGCAGTCGCGGCCACGATCTCTGTTTGTGCGGCCACAACAACAGCTGGAGTTTTCGGCATCATAGCAAAAAAAATATCATCATGTGCTAACACAAAATTACACGATTACACGACAAAATTAAATACAGCCACGACCGCATATCAGAAATTATCATCGCTGATATCATCATCGTTAGACGTGCAATCCAGCGACGCCGCGTCGATATCAGATTCTGAATTCAAACTAATGTCAGATGCGTACAATGACTATTTGAAAACTAAACAAATAAATAATGTCAGCGGCAACGCCACAGGAACTGCTTCAGCAAATAGTCACAAACACAACGCCGGTAAGGACCACAATGATCTCAGTGTCCTCGACGACGCCACAATTCGGTATTAATTTTCGAACTCCAATTGCCGTGAACGAAATCGCGTTGTCGAAGCTCAGTGCGTATCACAGCTGGCCCAATATCAGGTCGGCATCATTTGGTGGTTTGCAGCCGAATAATTCGTTTGTGTTCGGGAGACCCAGCGCGGACCCGCAACGTGAACTTGAATGGGATACAATTACGCTACCCACTGGGAGTTATCAGATCGACGAAATCAACGCGGAGATACAACGCCAAATAAAACGAATCACCGGCAAGGAAGCCAAAATATCTGTGACCGCGCACGAACCAACTCTGTCTGCGGTCATTGAAATCTCAACACCGGGATACGCCGTGGATATTTATAAAAGCTCAATCAGGACCGTATTAGGATGGCCACAAGAACAACCCGAGGTCGGACCGGATCCACCAAAACCTGAAAAATCGGATTTCGAGACCACGAAGGAAGAACTGCACGACCTCGTGCACGGCAATTATTTATTATTTTCAGATCGATTACAATCAGGAGAATCCTGGTTTAAAAAACCAAATCACCCCTTTGATATAGGGGTAGCAGCTTTCGAAGGCGGGTGGGACCGTCATTACCTTATAGAAGATATAGAAGCTCAGTTTTTTAATCCGATCAAACAAGTACATAAACAACAGCTAGACCTGTTGCGAGTATATTTTCAAGATTATATCTCTGATATAACAAAACCACGCACGAACATTATCACCACCATAGAAAAACTAAACAAACTCGCATCCGCGATGGAAATTATAAATCAAAAAATAATTCAGTATCTACTGGATCTCAAGGGCGATTACGGAAACGAAAAAAGATCGGAGTTTGCAGCCCGATTTGGTATTCCCGTGAAGGATATTCCAGATTTTAAACTTCCTGGATATAACGCACGCACGCTACGAAAATCAGTCCAGGATCTCATCGATGAATCTTTCGAAGATATTTCCGCCGCGTACACGCGAACAAAACCGCAGCCGGTTATTCTCAAGCACGACAACAGTACAGCATCCGATGGCAGACACATCTCACCCGGGATCGTAAATATCACAGATGTTATTGCGGTCAATCTTGTATGTGACGTCATCGACGGTAGCTACAGCGCATCAGATAATACTACACCCCAACAGGGGTTTATCCTGTATACGTTCACACCAAAAGATCCACCGGGTTTTTTGATTGTGCAAGAACCAATCAATGTGGTCTATCTGCGGTGTAATAATCCGTGGTTGTCAACGATAAATTTCAAACTCACCGACCAACGGGGGAATTTGTTGGACCTGCGTGGCGAGACTGTCTCCGTGAACTTACTGGTGAAGTCCTGAAACTCGAAGAGTTTTTGGCGATGCTAGCATCGCTCACGCATAGCATTTCTGAAAACGCAGAGCGTTTCACATTTAAAAAATTACAGTTGTGTATAATGCACGAGTATATCCATGTCCGAGTTCGCGTACATGACAAACAAATTCTCAACGCGGCAATCAGGACCGCATTTGGAAATGCTTTGAATTTCCCCGTCGGAATAGTCGTTGACGAGTACGGCAACGAAGACTTCTTGTTGACACGGCCACAACAAGAACAGTTACAGAAGTATCACACGATCACAGTTTTTTGTGACCAAGAACACATCATGAACTATTCTCATTCGTGTATTGATGCTGAAACACTCAAGCAAATCCTGGAACTCAAAGAGTTCTGAGAAATCAGAGATTTCCACGATTGCTCAGAAATGTTTCACATGAGAAATGTTTCACATTTCCGGAAACGCTAGCGTGAGAAATGCTTGCATTTCCACAGTAGAATTTCAAAGACAAAAAAAAAATAATACTTTTTTTTTACCCTTGGAAACTCACAATGGGGGGGGGGATCAAAGCATTTCTGAGAAGTCAGAGACTTGAGGAATGCTTTGCATTTCCTGAGAAGTCTCTTTGACTTCTGCGTCGGAATTCTTTATTTGACTTTTTAACAATCTCACTCTCGAGTTAATTAATTTTCGAGTCTCATACTCGTGTGATAGTGTGCGACGAATACTTTCAACTGCACGCGTCAACGGAATAAATTCAGATACCTGTTCGTGGGTAACTGTGGCAAGTGATCTATAAATGCAATTTTGCAGCATTTTAATGAACCTGTATCTCGCAGGAAGAGTATTCTTCTTCGTTGATAGCTCATTCAAGGATTCAAAATCTGACATAATTGTTTCAGCGTCTGTTAAAATATTAAAACCCCGCTGCTTCAATTTTTGAATTTCATCAATTACGATATTAATATTTTCGTAATTCATATATTATAACTATTTTTTTTTATCTAACTGAGAAGTCATTGACTTCCAGAGAAGTCATTGACTTCCAGAGAAGTCATTGACTTACAAAGTTGAAACATTTTTCGTTTTCGAGTTATCGTCGTCGACGATATAACAGAATGAAATCTTCTGTTTGAGCTTCTTGGAAAATGCTGTTTTGTAGATCCCGGTTGCGACACGCTGTACAACAGGTGGACAAATACCGAAATACCTACCGGCTGCGGCCATTGACTGGAATACAATTTCTTCACGAGTCTGTATATTTCGAGACCTAACAGCTCGTTTCCCAACTGTTTTACAACACCCTGTGTTACCCAGTAGGCAGTTCTTGCTCTGAGTGACCATGCGAAGATTGTTTATGGAGTTATCAAGTATGTTACCGTTAATGTGATCAATGACAAAACCCTTAGGGATCACTCCATGAAAACATTCATAGACGAAACGGTGACATAAATACCTCCTTGTGGGGCTAGTAAACATCAAATAACCAGCATTATTTGCAACACCGATTGGCTTCTTCAGCCTACAGTTTCGTACTACCCCATCGTGGTTTGCCTCATAATTTGGAATAGTTGGATGTGGAACAAATTCTTGTTCGGGGGCGAATTCTTGATTCATTATACTATAAGCAAATCATTTGTCTAATTCATAATTTGCCTGAAAACTTATTTATGTAATCACGCTCCGAGAACGTGTTCGAGTCTGGATTTTTTTTATCATAATACCGTTTTAGTTCTCGATAGCGTTTCCCCCCACACGCTGAACATAATTGCGTTTTTCCTCGTACTCCAATACCGCATCTGATACACGGTATCGGTCCTAGACTCCCACCGCGGACCTGTTGAGCATGTTGTCCACAGTATTCGCCTCTGCAACGTCTGCTACACGGCTCTGATGAATTTAGTTTAATCCACTTGCATGAGTGCTCGGGCGCACCAGAGAAATGCTTTGCATGAACGATGCTAGCATGGGAAATGCTTTGCATTTTCACGCCGGAGAAACTCTTTGAGTTTCCGTTCATTATATAATGTATTTTTGTCTATTTAAATACTTGTCTTAATTATAATAATGAGTTTTGAAAGACTATCCAGAATAAAACCTGGAAATCTCCAATTTCCCCGAGGTCGATTCGATCTTGACCGGTTAACTTTTGATCGACGACGACGAGAACTCACACTCGTAATTGGTGTTATCAAGAACGCCAAAGAAGAGTTTCGTCGTGATGGTGCTGCACATGTGTGGTCTTCGTATAAAATCATTTCTGAAAATGCCATCATTGATGGTACCATCAACGATACAATCGCGTCGAACATAATTGGGTATCTCGATGATAAAAAATATTTTATTCAGATAAAATTTATTGTTGGAGTCGACGACACGGAAACAGGTGAAACAACATGGATTATCAGAGACAAACTAGACCCTGTTCTTGATGCCCGACGGGGAAAAACCGTCGTCGTAACCAAAGACTCAAACCCGGGAGTACTTGTTGGAATTGATACACCGTATTATGCCAGAGCGTATCCTGTGACCGCAGTCATTTATGGAATTTATCCGATGAAGAAACCACGCGTTGATAAACTCAAACCGATGAAGATGTCAGAGTCATTGATAAAATCCACAGGGTTGAATTGTGTAGCCGAGCGAGTAATGGAACATTTTAAAAATGCAATGCGAGGAAACGGCCTAACACCGCTAAGACAGACTAAAATAGCAGCGTGGGCGGCAAAAGTAGTGGATGAAGGAGCGTCAATAAATGATGTTGCCGAGCTCGAACGATTACTAAAATTTCCTATAACGGTTTCATCGTTGACCGGTGAGGTATTGTACAAGAGTAAATATGATTCCCGTGGAGCACCAATAACTATTATCGATCATAACAGTCACGCCTGGACTGACTCGGTTAGGATATTTCCTCGAGATCGTGTTGTAAAGTATTATCCGGAATTGGAAAATGCTAGTGGTTCTGGAAATGCTAGCATTTCTATGTTTGATTTTATTTATCAGATAAGTAAAACCGATCCAGTGTCGGTGTGGTTATTCCGAAGTGACCTCGAGGGAGAGTTTGATCAGTTTGTGAAACCCAACGGGGAGGTATACAGAACGGCGGCATTACATCACGAAATGAAAAAACTCGCAGAAAAATATCATGCGCGAGACACTGATACGCTACTGACAAAGTGTTTTACTGTTCCAGGTGTTGTTACACATATAGCCCGAGAACGAAATTCATGGAAACCAACTCCGAAGAGTTTTCTCGAGGATATTCAACAAAGCTGTGTCGAATACGGACACGGTGGTTTGTGGAATACCAAGTATGATCACCGCAATATGATATCCGTGGATATGACGGCATGTTATCCAGGAAGTTTTCTTGGACGCGGAGAATGCAGTGAGTATTTTGCGCGGTTTGGCCACGTTACAAACTCGATGACAAGAGTATCCGTGAACGGACCATTACCTGATTTTGACCTGACCGGGGTTGCTTGTGTATCGTCGTTTAAATTCGCTACAGGTTTACATCCTGTGTGTTATGCTTGGTTTGGTAGACATTTTGTTGAGAAGCGATGGGCACCGATAGTGTTATTACGATATATGCTTGACAGTCAAATACTACTATCACTGACGGTCAGTAACGCGATTATATGTTATGATCGTCAAACCGAAGTTTGGTTGCCAACTCCACAAGTCATCGAGGGAACTAATTTCCAAGAATATCCAGAATCGTTTATCGACACTATCATCGAAAGAGCTCCCCGAACTGATGAAAGCACAGCAAAAGATCTAGGACGAAGAATAATAGGAAAATTTACTCAAGGTGGAGCGTATGATCATAAACTACATCATAGTCGATTAATCATGGACGAGGCCGAATTGGATCTTATTGTCGCTGATGCCGCCACGAATAATACGTTTTGTACCCGCGAAGATGTGTTTCTGTCAAACGGGGAAAAATTAGGAACTGTTTTTAGTTATATCGACGGAGAATCATCTCAGTACACACATTTGAGATCTTCGATGCTAGCTTATGTATCAATAAACCTATTGTCGATGATTAATAGGTTTCCCGTTGACGCAGTGAGAGTTGCAACGGATTAATTCTACATCGACAAAAAACACTTAGCGGCGTTGAATAAGGTTATACCGAATGATCCATCGTGGGGTTCATGGAGAATAAAAAATGAAATGTTGCATGGATATTGTGAATCAGCTGATGTTGTCATCGAGGATGAATATCGCGGCGCAGAAATATCTGGGAAATTTTCAATTTCTACGACAACTTCGCTGCCGCCGGTGCACGATCCTGTTGTGAGACATAGAACAGTTTATCTCAACGGGGCTGGTGGTTCCGGTAAAACAACTCGCGCTATAGAATTATTTAGAAACTCTGACATGATTGTGTTGACTCCCACACATAGACTTGCCAGGGAAATGCGACAACGGGGTGTTAACGCGTGCACGTATCACAGTTTTTTCAAATACAGCGGCGGCACGTGGACACCTGAACGAATGGGAACGAAATATATCCCCGAGAAAATCATCTGGGATGAGATAGACACTGTGCCGTTGGATACATTAAAACAGTTTCTGGATTGGTTGCTAAAGAAAAATACCGCAGTTGTTATGTGCGGCGATCATGGTCAACCACCGCCATTTACAGGTGAATCTCCACACACGTGGCTGAAAACTTTTGTGGATTATTATGAGGAAATAACTAACGATGTTAGAGCACTCGATGAAACGCTGAAAGAGTTTAAGGCGTTGATCAGGCTACAAACCAATAAAGTCCAGTGTGAGATAATGCGTGAAATAATTCCAGAGACTTCGCTGAGCGACTTTTGGGAAACGTGGAAACCAGGTGATTTAATTGTGGCAAGTAGAAAGATAGTCAGGGACACACTTCAGCAGCGGTTATTTCAGTTACATCAGAAGAAATTTCCCATGTTGGGCGTGCCGTTGTGTTATAGACCAGCTGATACGCGATTGCAGAATGTTGATGTTGATATTCCAACGCGCGTATCTGCGTCGGGTCCGGAGAAACAGAATTTAGTATTAAATGATATTGTTATCGTTGATGTTGATGCTGTCGAACAGGCACTGAAAATGAGCAAATCCCCGTGGACGCTAGGATACGCTATGACCATCCACAGTTCGCAGGGACTAACTATTTCAGATACAACAGTTTGGATTGTTGATGATCGCATCGAGTGGTCAAATTTAGTTTATTTAGCCGTGTCAAGAGTAAGAAGGATAGGTCAGTTACGAAGAATTGTATTAGATGATGTTGTCAACGACAGCTCAATCGCTGATGATACAATAAGAAAGAAATTAGCCGGTTACAAACAGGGCGACAAAAAAAATGGTAACGAGTTTGATCTCGACGAAACATTTATTATACAATTACAACAACAGCAGAATAATCACTGTGCGAGTTGTAATTGTTTATTGCTGTGGCAGTATTCGAAAAACGACCCAAGACAATTTACCGTAGATAGAATAGATAGCAGTCGCGGTCATACACGTGAAAATGTGATGTTGACCTGTCTTGAGTGTAACCGACGCAGAGGTGCTGCTGCAGTTATTTAAATGATTGAATCACTTCAGTGCGGATCACTTTAGTGATCGAGGTGGTAATTGTGTATCCGCGGGGATCACCTGAAGTTGCTCGCGTGTGAATCCACGCTGAGGAGCAGTCGAATCTAATCTGTAGACTGCGTTTCTTCCAGTTGATCTGGTTATGCTAGATATCTTATGTGTTGTAACGCTCCATATAGGATCAGTTGCCCTTTTTTTTCCTCCTTCGAGTTCGCCCGGTTCGTATAAATACCTAACGGTGACATTACCCAGCAACGGGGACGCTCCTGGCTGCGTTGAAACACGTTCACTGACGCGGGGTATATATTTTTTTGTGATTGCATTTACAGGTCTCATGTTTGTTGTTCTGGTAATTTCATTATTCAGCGCGGCTATCACGTTTGGCAGTCTTGCAACCCATTCACGAGATCTCGTATCGTAAATGAATTCCCTCGCGTACTGGTATCCGAATAATCTCTCAGCGAGTGTTCTATTAAATCGCTCAACAATTGCCTGATCCCGATGAATTTCAGTATGTCCTCGTCGTATGGTAACGTTATGCTGCTTTGTCAGTGATGACACCGCGCCCTGAAATTCCTTGCCAGGATCAACTTGTAATAATCGTGGCCAGTTTAGAGGTCCTCGTTGATAAATTCGTTTAAACGCAGAGGCAACTTCGGACGCTGTTTTAGTCGCTAACGGTTCTGCTTCTTTGTATCTACTGGCAACATCAACTACTGTTAGCGCGTATTTGTATATTTTTCTGCGGACAGTATCATGAGGCAGGAATAGTATGTCAGCCTGATGAACTTCATTGGGGGTACTAACATCAAAATGTGCAAAGTTGATTTGTCGAGGTGGTGGTAAGTAGATTTGCCATATTGCTTGTTTTGACAGCCATTTTTTGGCAACCTCGCGTGTTACTGATGCCGCGTTGGCGAGTTTATTAATTGCTGCATTACCTCTCCAGTATCCGGCCGGGGAATAATAAATCGCTTCCATTGTTATTAATTATCCAGCGCCTAATGCTAATTTAGATTTCATCGCTGATCTTATTAACCAATTAGCGAGTGACTCCTTAAATGATTTATTTTTTATGGCGCTTAGTGCATGAATTAATTTCACATCCGCGATATGCCTGTCTTGCAGATCTTTACTTCGATAAGCAACATCATGCATGTGACACGCTGCGTCGATAGCGTTTATCGGATACTCTCCCGGTTTTGGTTTAGACTGTTCATCAAGTCTGATATCTAGTCGTGTCCCTGGACCGCAGTAATTGTATCCTGGGAGATGTTTTTCTCCGGGATATTTAGCCCAAGGGGTACCTGGAAGTCGTCCGAGGGTTGCTGCGATGTCACCTCCGCTGACTTTGTCAGGCTTTTTTTTTGAAATCTAAATTTTTTTGTTCCACATCGCGTGCAAGTACCAGAAAGTGCTTGCCTGTTATTTTTTGTTGTAATGGTTGTTATGTTGTTTGTAGGGGTTCGTGCCTTACACTTCACACAATATAGATCCATAATTATTATTCCTTATATACAAATGGAGATCACTGATTTTTCTGCGACGCGAAGGAAAGAACCAGTCAAGCATAATTCCGTGCTACCAAATTCTATCAGAATGATCATCATAGGACCGTCAGGATCAGGTAAAACGCAACTGCTACTGAACATGATAATGAAGTGGATGAAATGGGACAAACTATACTTGATAGCTCCGTCTGTGGATGATCAACGTTGTTATGATGTTATAAAAGATTTTAATGAGAGTGCAAAAGCGCTGAGTGAAGACGGCGACGAAGTAGTTGAATTTATCACTGATATCGAAGAAGCTCCGTCCGTGGAAGACCTCGACGGGGAAATAAATAACCTAGTAGTGTATGATGATGTGATGCTGGACAAACAAAAAAATCCTGCAAGAATATTTTCCCGGGGTCGTCATAAAAACACCGATGTCATTTATGTTACTCAACGTTACACACAAATACCAAAAGTAATCAGGGATAACTGTAATCTTCTTGCTGTGTTTAATGGAGTTGATGTTCATACGCTGAGAAATATTCATCAAACCTGGTGTAGCGGCGATATGGATATTAATAAGTTTAAGAATTTCTTTAGTCACGCTCAAAGAAAACCTCATGGATTTGTGACAATAAATTTACACGACCCGCGGACACGATACCGTATCGGACTTGATACATTGTATGGTTAACATAAAAATGTTTCCTTAGGAATCGAAGATTCCCATGGAAACTCATTTCGTAGAGCAGCAGAGGGGGGGCAAACTACACCTGATTTTTCGATGATACCTCACCGTGGAAATTATGTCGGATACGAGTCGGATTTATTGAAGTAACTCGCGTTATATCAGCGGAAATACAAAGCATTTTCAAGGACATTTTTTTTTGTCCTGTATTCTGAATAGAAGGGTTATTTCGTCGAAATAAGCCCTCTATCGAGGAATAGTTTCCTGGAGGGGTTTATTGTGAAAATAGTTTCGGTCTGTTCGCCCCCTCTGCTGCTTGGGTCAATATACGTACAAGGGGATTTAACATGGAGAAAAATCCGGGGACAATATACGTACAATGGAAATTTAACATGGAGAAAAACGCTGGGCCACTTTAGGGACAATGGGAATTTAACATAGAGTTTGGGTCTGTCTAGGGACAAGGGAAATTAACATGGGAATAGAGTTTGGGTTTGTCTAGGGACAAGGGGAATTGAATATGGGATTTTTTTTTTTTTTTAAAGTTTTTTTAAATTTAAATTTAAATTTAAATTTAAATTTAAAAAAAGGGGTAGGCAATGGAAAGGCTATCTCTTTTCGAGAAATATGGCTGGCCCTGAAAAGGGCCTTTGGGTTTATGTTAATATTAATATTAACATAGATGGCATCTGTCACATCTTCTTCTTCTTCTTAAACTCCTTCTAACTACCGGTCCATACACAAGTACCCTCTTGAGACATCCTTGTCTTTCTATGTAAACTCTCCTCATCCATTGACTAGTATCTGTCCTATCAACAACAGTCCACTTGGACCTGACATACATGAGCATGTCCGTCCTAAACATCATGGAAGACACAAGGGTGGATGACTCAATGAGCGGGTACAAACACAAACACACAAACACAAATACACAAACACATACGCTAAGAAACAATAAACAAATCCATAATCTACTATCCACACAATCGTACGTGAGCGGGTACAAACACAAACACACAAACACAAACACACAAACACAAATACACAAACACATACGCTAAGAAACAATAAACAAATCCATAATCTACTATCCACACAATCGTACGTGAGCGGGTACAAACACAAACACACAAACACAAACACACAAACACATACGCTAAGAAACAATAAACAAATCCATAATCTACTATCCACACAATCGTACGTGAGTGCGTACAAACACAAACACACAAACACAAACACAAATACACAAACACATACGCTAAGAAACAATAAACAAATCCATAATCTACTATCCACACAATCGTACGTGAGCGGGTACAAACACAAACACACAAACACAAACACACAAACACATACGCTAAGAAACAATAAACAAATCCATAATCTACTATCCACACAATCTTACGTGAGCGGGTACAAACACAAACACACAAACACAAACACACAAACACATACGCTAAGAAACGATAAACAAATCCATAATCTACTATCCACACAATCGTACGTGAGCGGGTACAAACACAAACACACAAACACAAACACACAAACACATACCCTCACACTATCTTAAAAAAGAGTTAGTGTTTATATTCACACTACTCTACCTACACATTGGCAAATTGACGGTTATTTCTTTTCTAGAGCATTGGGTAGCCCTGAAAAGGGCTGTTTTTTTGGAACTTCATGGACACCTGGTTAATGGTGGCACCTTCCAGGCCTGGCGTCACATACACATCTTATCCCCCAGTTACTTTTTACTTTTTTGGGGGAGAGAGCAGAGGCAGGATATGTCGCTTCAGAATCCCAATTTTCGCTCTCTGGGATTCTGAAATTTATTCTTCTTCTCTTCTTTTCCTTCTCCTCCTCCTCTTCTTTGTTTCTTCTCTCCTCCTCTTTGTATCTTCTTTCCTCTTCTTCTTCTTCTTTATATCTTCTCTCCTCCTCTTCTTTTTTTCTTCTTTCCTCCTCCTCTCTTATCCTTCCCTCCTCCACAATGGCTTCCGCGGCCAGTTCATTCAACAGGCGCCTGGCATATTCCAGATGCAGATGAAGTTCCAACAGTTTAGACAGTCTCGTGTTCATTTTTGGTGTTGATCAATCAACAAGGGTAGCTGGACTGCCCAGCGAGTGAAAGCGCGGACGTGAAGGAAAACATCCCCCTAAAAAAACATAAAATTGATGTTACCTACATCATGACCAAAAACAACAACGCGCGGACCTAAAAGAAACACTCACTCACTTTTTTATGCTACCCATCACTATTTTATTTTTTTTTATAAATCACTTCATTAGACTATCCACATACGCAAAGCAATCCAATCTAACTCCAAATATACACCTCAAACACCAAAAAAACATGATTTTAATCTACTATTCATACCAACTTACTTAAGCACTTACTAACACACAAACACATACCCTCACATTTTTTAAAAAAGAGTTAGTGTTTATTTTCACACTACTCTACCTACACACATTGGCAAATCGATCGTTATTTCTTTTCTAGAGTATGGGGGTAGCCCTGAAAAGGGCTGTTTTTTTTTCTTTAATATGGCATTCTTTTTTCAGTTTCTAAGAATGCGATGTCCTCTGAGGATAGACTTTCTGGCGATAGGTCTGCTTCTTCGGAAAGAAAAGAAGAACTCTTTGGTGTCGATACGGCAATCGACAAAGCCTCTGTCAGGTTCAGGTTGCTGCTGCTGCTGCTGCTGTTGTTGTTGTTGTTGCTGTTGCTGCTGTTGCTGCTGTCTCTGAAGTCTCTACTTCTCTGTCCATTCTTCTTTCTCCCTGTTCATTTCTTCTCTAAAGAGCTCTTCTATCAGGTCTTCAGTGATTTTTAACATTCTCACATTCTCTATTTCTTCTGGCTTCGGTATCAGACTGTGTCTGACCCTATGCAAATTCACGTAGGCTTCGTTGAGTTTAGCTAGTTTGGAGCACATCTTCTTAGGAGGATGAGTCGACAATGGATGGTTAGACTGGAAACAACCCGGTTCTTAAAGTCAAAGCGCGGACGTGAAGGAAAACATCCCCCACACGGTTTTTGAGTCGCAACGTTTAGTGAGTGTCATGAGAGGGGTAGTAAGAAATGAAAGAGCATCAATCCAACATTCTTATAGCTAAACAAAAGACAAAGGCATTTTTTTCAAAACACAACATTTTTTATTCAAAAATCACTTAACACTAAACAACAACTCTAACATTTTTAACAATAATCCAACATCATAACATCAAACAATTTTTTTTCAAAACACAACATTTTTTTCCACAGTCTCATCACATTCCATCTTTAAAGTTTCTCCACTAGGTAAAGAGGGATAACAGTCTTCCATGGTTTCTAGTAATCTAGGATGACTTCTCTCAAACTGTTGATTTCTATGGTATTATCGAATTCTGCATACAGGATGACGTTCACCGTTTCATCAGGGTCTCGGTCTTTAAACTGAATTTCCACACGAATCTGGCCGGATTTTATAGGGTGGAAATGTCCCTCGTCGCTGCCTTGGTCCGGAGTGAAATCGAAAGCCCACAAAGCGTAGCCTCCTGCATAATCCTCGTACGTAATACCGTGACTGGTATTGGTTCCTAACTGTCCGGTGGCTTCGTACAGGGACAAGTACGATCTCAAGTAATTCTTCTTGGTAAAGTCAGGTTCGAAAGGTCGGGTACACAAGGTCTTGCCATCGCGACTGACTTCGATTTTGGACATGCCAAAGTGTTGAAAGTAGAAAGGATTTTTTTCGGCAGCTCCGTTGAAGGCTGTATTCTCGACGATACCAACGATCAAACGTTTGGGTAACTGTCCTTGGAACAGATGATCTTCGATCATGGATCGCTGTCCCTTGGGAATGGTGAAGGTTTTCACTTCCACGCGTCGTATGGGATACTTGGCGGTCGTTCTACTCAACGTCTGACTGATGTCGTTTCCCACTTTAGGTAACACTTCCACACGGCGTACGTAGAGTCTGGCTTCTAGGATTTTGGTTTTGTAACCGTCACTATCAGCCATCAAATGGAAAGCGGCACTCCTACGATTCAGTCTCAGGCGGACATCCACCCCGTTCAGCAAATACTTTTCTTGCAACCACATGTCCAAATGCAAACGATCCATTAGTTCTAAACTTGTGTCGGCTCCCGTGATTCTCTTTCTTCGTTTTAGAAATCCATCATTGTTGTCTTTCTTTTCATCAGTTTCCAATATTTCAAACTTGGTAGGTTCGTCAGCTTCCCATACCACACAGGCATTGAGATGAGTGTTCTTGGCATCTATTCCGTACGTCAAGAGATTTTCCAGGTAGGCAAGATAAGGGTAAGTATCCATGCTGCTACTGACCAGTTTGTTAAGCAGCAGGGAGGGCGAATCGGACATTTTGTCCAAACGTCATTTGGTTTAATTAATACTTTCTGCACTCAGCGGATCCGGTGTCGTCAGCGCCTGGTAAAAAAAAAACGACGTCGTCGTCGTTGTCATCGTCGAGGGAGCCAAATCGACAATTGTCCGGACGTCATTTGGTTTAATTAATACCTTCTGCGCGCCGATCCCAACGTCGTCAACGTTCGGTAAACACATCGACGACCGCGTCGATGTCATCGCCCCCCCTGCTGCTATGATCTTACAAACAGAGTGATCACTAACTCCTCCTCTTGTAAATCAATTAGGTTATTTGACTGATCGGTAAGTCTGAAATTAATTCTCGTTAAAAGCCGATTATGGCATCGCATATAGACCGGATTAATCGGACTCTCAACGATTAAAAATCCCGGAGGGGCTGTTGGTGAAAACGAATAAAGGATATACCCCTGTTGAGCTTGATTTGATTGCTTGGTATCCACCTGGTAACTCCCTTCGATAACATCACACACCAGATTGATCGCTATCACCGATGCAATATTTACGTTGTATGGAGCAATATGCCTACCACCATCTCCATTATCGTGTCTGAGGATAGTTGATGGGGGTTGCGTCCGCGGGGATTTCATGAGGTGGATTCTTGGGCCATCCTAGTATGGTTCTTATTGAACTCTTATAAATATCAACCATATACCCCGGTGTGCTTATTTCAATCGTCGACGATAACGTCGGTTCATGAACCGTAATAGCGATTTTTGATTCTTTTCCTGTGATCGATTTTATCCTGCGTTGAAATTCTTTATTGATTTGTTCTATTTGGTATGACCCAGTTGGTATTGTAACCTCCTTCCAGTCTGGGGTTCCATCGGGTTTATTTGTCCATGCAAAAACCAGCGAGTTATTAGGTTGTTGTCCGTTAAATGCGTCCGCTCGGATATTAGGCCAACTGTGATATATTCGCAATTTTGCCAGCGCTATTTCCTTCAGTGGAATCGGCGACGGGAAGTTCACACTGAATTCTGGCTTCGTTGACGTTATCGATATCATATTTGTTTGTACCGGAGTGGTGTTCTCCGCGATCCGCTGAAGTAATTGAAACCCTTCGGGGTTCAGCGACATTATTATTATTCGTTGTTTTTAGTGTCTAATTTCAACAACCAGAGCCCATTGAAGTGGTTCCGGCTTCCAGTTGAAAATCCTCGATTTTTGACATCGCGGAGCTATACAACTGGACCATCGTGGAGAATTCAACATCGGATATGAACAAATTATCAATCGATAACGAGATCAACCCGGATAATTTCGAGTACGCGTCGGATACTATTTGATGTTTTACTGTATACTCGTCGAGTTTTTTCTGAAAACACGATGATATCTTCCTAGTGATTGCGTTGGCAACTCCAGCAATTGTTGTCATCGCGGAGATAGCGATTGGAACAGCGATCGGGGCTATCGTGGTCACCGTGGATAAAATAACACCGGTACCGGCTACTATACCCGACACCGAGTACACGACCGCGTCGATGGCGGTTATTTTTCGGCGGTATTTTTTTATTTTTGCACGGTATTGTTCGGAAAGCGTTTTCAAATTCGCGGAGAATTCTTTTGCGGTATCGAATCGATATTGATGTGACGTCGGTGATACCTCTGATTCAATTACCCTGGTGGTCATTTTTATTTTAAAATTGCTAGTGTTTTTAATTACTTAGATTCGCTACAAATTCCACATACCATGTGATGTTTGCCCCGGCTAAATTTCCATCAACGGCATAAATTGTAAACTGTTCAGTTGTGTTCCTGTCTATAATTGTTGATATTGTATTGTTAAACCCGGATGAACTCGACGATAATATATTAAACTGCATCATTGAAACCAGTGTCAATCGATAAATGCCCTTAACAGTTGCGGTGATATTTACTGTATTCTGTGTAGGAGTCCAATCGAATGATCCATGCCGAATTGTGTATACTGTGTTGATGATGTTCTCATGAAGGGTTTTTATTTTTTCGAATTGCTCTGCTACTCTCGGTAGTCCGTCTTTAATCGCTTCAACATCAGTTCTGATCGTTCTTATGTTCTGTGCATACCCGTCTATATTAATCTTGTTCACTGTAATATCAGTTTTGATCGTTCTTATTTCCCGTTCATGCGCGTCTACACTCCTTTTGTTCGCTGCAACATCAGTTTTGATTGTTTCTATTTCCCGTGTATTCTCGGTCATACTTTTTTTGTTCGCTGCAACATCAAGTTTGATTGTTCCTATTTCATATGTATGCACGTCTATACCTTTTTTGTTCGCTGCAACATCAGTTTTGATTAATCCTATTCCCCGCCAATACGCGTCTACATTTTTTTTTTTCGCTTCAATATCGGTTTTGATTGTTCCTATTTCCTGTGTATGCGCGTCTACACCCTTTTTGTTCGCTTCAATATCAGTTTTGATTGTTCTTATTTCCTGTGTATGCGCGTCTACATTATTTATGATCGTTGTAACATCAGTTTTGATTGTTTCTATTTTTCGTCCATGCGAGTCTACATTATTTATGATCGTTGCAACATTAGCGCCGATTATTTCTATTTCCCGTTCATGCACGTCTACACCATTTCTGTTCGTTGCAACATCAAGTTTGATTGTTTTTATTTCCTGTCCATACGCAGTGATATCATTTATAGTTGTTGTAATCTCATCCAGCTTGGTATTTTTTTTACCAAAGAATTTATCAAAGTTATCATCGATCCTGTTAATATTTTTTCGTAACGTGTAAAATTGGCCCGACAGCGTTGTAAACTCCGAAATAGTATTTTTTATTGTTGCAAGATTCGGTTCGGTTACCGTCGGGGTCCCGAAAAAACTAGCGGTAGTGAGTTGTATATCGGTGATAGATTTTTTCACCTCGGTGGCAGATTTTTTTATCTGTATGTCAAGTTCGGTCATCGATTTATCAAACCTTATAATACCGCTCTGGGCTAACATTACCGCCGATATATGTTCACCCGGTTTGAGTCGTCCGTCGCCGGTATACAACGCGATAGTGCCCTCGGCGGCGTCACGCCGTCGTGTTAAAACGTCATCCAGCGACACATTACTGGATTTCAATTTACCCTGGCGGTCTTGAAATACAACTATTTCGCCTGGGTCAACACTTGTTAAATTCAACGTATCAGCGATTTCATCCTCAATTAGTTTTTTTATGTCATCGGTGGCGGGCGTTTCCGTGGATTCTCTCAGCGCCGAGATAGGTCGTCCCCAAATATCAATCATCGTTATTGTAAAAAAAAACGGTGTTTTTAATTAACCCGCCGGGCCTCTACGACCCCACTATTGTATTCGTTTACAACCACATGAGATGGTTTCCGCGATGATGAAATCGCCGCGAGCACGTTCAATACCTCGCGGCCACATATCGGTGGGTCACTTAATTGCTGTGTTGGCAGCGTGGAATAAAAAACCGGGGCTGAACACGCCCGGATATACCGCATGAACTCGTTTGGCGGGGCTAACCCGTATGAATCAAAATAGACGATCGCACGCGGATCAATCGCGCACGCAACCCAATGAGTCCCCGCTCCGGAGGACCCATCGAGGTTAATTATGCCTGTTTCAGCATTCCTTGGCGCCGCCGGTAATTGATCCCTCATAAAAACACCTCTGAAGTTTTTTATCGCTAACGCGTTTGCGGCGTCTATTAAATCAAAATTAGACATGGGGGTCAATAAACGGTTCCCGGTAGTCTTAGACCCTTTCCCGAGTACCATGAATACGGGGTTCCCGGTAGTCTTAGACCCTTTCCGGCCACGGGTCGTTTTTTTTTATAGCCTTTCCCGGTTACCTTCTTCAATGCCATCCCCGCCGCGGTACCAACGGCTCCTAACGCCGCCGCCTTAGCCACTGCTGGTGCGGCCGCGGCAATCAACGCTGGAATCGCAGCTAACAACGGAAATATCCCACCGGTCTTTTCCATGTTTTTGATTGCTGCGGCTGAAAAATCTATTTGAACACCCTTTTTATTCTTCATCGCATTATTGAAATGTTTTATTTGACGCGCCGTCAACGATATCTTATGATTACCACCCGCCATCTGCGACGGCTTCAGCGTTATTGTGGTCCCGCATTGTTTAGCCGACTTTGATCGTAATTTCTTGACTTGACCATCAGTCAACTCTACACTGACGACACTATACGACATTTTATTGTAAACGTGTTTGTGCTTTCAATTACATGTTTTCCACTGGCGCATCAACGATTCTCATTCGTCCGCCAACACCTTCCAGCAGCATTGATTTATCGCTGAGAATGACAGCAACAGCTCTATAATTAACACCAGCCGGGGCTATACGAGCTCGGAAGTGTATATCAACGACGGATTGTCTCGTTAAATCAAGATGCTCCAACGAAAAATAATAAATCGGATACAGGTTTTTAAAATCAAGTTGTGATATTTGCAAACCAGTGTCGACGTTTTGATCACGACCCATATATAACAGCAATCGATGATACACACGTGCGATATGGTTGTCGCCGTAATTAAGCTGTATATCCTCGGATGGTTCCTGTTGTCCGTTTATTCTCAGCGAAACATCCCTGACTCCTAATTGATCAAATATCATATGGCTGCGTTCTTGACTGCCCAATCGTTCCCTATTCTGTAGCGCTATGAATATATGACGCGGGGCTGAAACACCCTGTTTTGACGCCAAGTGCCATGTAAACGTATCGGCGACGTTATCCTCTTTAGCATCAGTTGTTACCGCTAGCCAACTCAACAACGATTTTCCTCCCTGTTCCATAAATGCTAACAATCGTGCTTCCGTGGTAACTGATGGAGTCAGCACCGGCATCCACAATGCCATTTTAGTTAAAATGACATTACCGGCAGCGACGCCAGCAGCACGCCATATTGCATTGTTATCATCGCCCCTTCGCGTCAGCGCGATTGTGTGCTTAGCCCCATAGATAACTTTTCTGACATTTCTGCAGAATCCAAATATGTGATGGAGTGGAATCGCGCATGAAAACTGTCGGCGTGGTCTTTTTAGCATTAATATTCGTGCTGCGAATCCTATATTGTAATCATTGTTGATACTCTTTATAATATTGAAATTAGCGCCTGGTCTTGCTCTGCGGTCTGGGTTATTTGCTTCAGCCTGTGGGTCAGTTGCGGTATCTCTTTCCACCAGCACGTTGATGTACTGAAAATGATCAGCGTTATCGGCGGAGTCCTTCGCAAACATCATAGATGGGCCCGCCGATCTTGTATAATCATCCGAGTATCTCGCTAACCCAATTATCGTTGTTGCAACATCAACCTCGCGTTCTATTGACTCAATTTCTCACCCGTCAATAAGATATCTGGCACTCTCAAATAACGCCATGATACCGTTGTTAACGAAGCCAACTCGAACACGATCGTCATCTGCGTATGGTGCATTATCGGCGGCATTTGTCACGAGTTCTCCCTCAATTTCGATAAACGCTTCACACGGCAGAAAATATTTACTGGTATCTTGGACTTGAAGTTCAATTCGCGATCGTAGGTCGGGTTGCGCTGCATAATAAGAATAATATTGATAATCACGGACAGAATCATCCCTGCGCACTGGGGCATCCATATCAAACGCGGGATCAGCGGTTCGCGTAAACATTTTATTATTTATCATGTTGATGTTTTCAATTGCGATTTTTTCGTCGTAAATTCTTTGAACTCTGTTTAAGACCACCCCCCCCCCCCCCGCTATTGCGTTCATGGGCGCGTTGGTGGACGACTGAGCCGCCAACGACTCTAGTTTTTCTTCCACGGCGTTATTTGTTACTTTACTGACATTCGCAGGCATCACTGTCGTTGATGGCATCACCGGTGGTTTCTGTTTTTTTCTCCTCACCAACGACATTAGTTTGTCCCGCGCGGCTGAAAGCGCCTTTCCGGCAACGTCTCCAATAGCACTAATACCCTTATCACGAATAACATCAATAGCCTTCATTCCTAATTGTTTGGCTAACGGCGCTACTTTTGGAGCCATTCTTGTGAATAACCCCGCAATGGTACTACCGAGACCGTCTCCATAGTACGCGCGGTAAACAGGCAATCGCGAGTTTACCACGTAGACGAGTACTGGTTTATCGTGGTTGTAGTGTATAATCATCTTTATTATAAAAACACCGGTTTTTCAATTAGTGATTGTGATCACCAGTGATTGATCCCCCCCCTTCCCCACCGCCGTGTGGAAAACCGGAATAAATTTTATCAAAATTTCCTTGGGTTTTTACCCTCGATAAAAATCCGGTTTTTTTCCGGTTTTTTCTTGATTTCTAGTCATTTTTGGTCATTTTTTGTTGCCTATAGTCGTTTTTTTTCGATTTTTCAGCAAAAACATCGATTTTCTCTAAATGATTTCCTGGGGTTTTTGCCCTCGAAAAACGGTCAAAAAATGGCAAAAAACGGTCAAAAAATGGCAAAAAACGGTCAAAAAATGGCAAAAAACGGTCAAAATTGACGCGGATTTACAATATTATATAATTTTGCAAACGGTTGACGTCAGTTTTGCAAAACAAAATCGATCATCAGTATGGAGGAAATGTCATAATTCCTATAAAAAATTAATACTGACATTTCCTCCATTACTCTGTCATGTGGAAAACCGGAATAAATTTTATCAAAATTTCCTTGGGTTTTTACCTTCGATAAAAATCCGGTTTTTTTCTGGTTTTTTCTTGATTTTTGGTCGTTTTTTTTGTTGCCTATAGTCGTTTTTTTCGATTTTTTCAGCAAAAACATCGATTTTCTCTAAATGATTTCGTGTGGTTTTTGCCCTCAAAAAATTGTCAAAAACGACCAAAAACGGTCAAAAAACAACAATTTTAATCGTCCACTAACTCGTCTATGAGCGTTCGATACGCACTAACGTCCATGATACCGCCCGTAAATAACCGCTTGCAAATATCAGCGGCCTCATTGATTATTTCCGGAGAGTTATTTCCGGCTCGTTTTCCTCCGATTAGTACCTCTAGCCGTGATATATCACTGAGAACACTGTTAGGACAGGTAACGCCGTAGGATTCTTTGCCAACAGAGTATCCTTTTCCTTTTTTTGGTTTAACCCTTTTTTCAACTTCCTTGTGGAATGCGTCGTAATCGGGATCACCACGATGTGGTAATGCATTCTCGTGTTTACTCGCTAAATACACTATTCTTGTCCAATCCTTTAACGTCTTTATATTTTTCTCGTAACCGCTATTGATATGCTCCTTATCTCGTATGCTCTTAGCAAAATTGGAGGCAGTAAAATCAATTAATTCTTCCCCCTTGCTGCTGAAGCCTCTAATTTGATCTATTGTGCTCTTCTTAAGTACATTACGGGGTATATTCCCCTTTTTCTCTTTTTCTTCCGGTATTTCTTCCGGTATTTCTTCCGGTATTTCTTCTTCTGGTTCTCTTGCGGTAGCACCTAGTTCTTCTTCGTCGGCTATTGTAACATAAGGTTCTTGTGGTTCGGTTATAGCGAGTGGTGGTGACCTCCGTGTTGTAGCAGCCGCTATTTTTGCAGGGAGTGTTTCTAAAGACCTTTTTGTTTGTTCGGTCTGAGCCGCTATCTTTTCAAGCGCATCGAGGACGGGTACAGTTGCCGCCGTAACATCTTTGGTCGCTTTAGTTACCGGGGCAAAGAGTTGTTCGCTTCCAACAGTAAAATCGGTTTGTAGTTGCTGCCGCGTTTGAAGTTGTTCTCGGACCCTGTCTCGTAACGGTATAAACTTTTTAAGCGCCGCTAGCCGCTCTCTGGCTAGCCGAGTAGTAAGTGATTCGCCTACCATTATTGCAATTGCGAAGCAATTTCTAATTTCCCGCCGGAGTTTTCGTCTATAATCCTTCTAATGTTTTTGATCTTGCTAGAAATCTCCCGGCGTCGTTCATAAACACGTCCAAGTTTTTTTCGTATTATTTCAACGGCAGTGAATAGTCCAATGAATGCATTTGCGTCATTGTGGTACAAGTTTTCATTAATCGTATGTTGTAATCGTTTTATAAAAAGATACTCGCGGGCCAGGGTAAAACGCCCCCGTTTTGATTGCTCGTTAATAATTTCATAATCGGATAATATTTTTTCACTGTCGAGACCATCAGATAATTCAATTCCTTGATTTTTTAATTTTGAAATCTCGGCTAATATATTATTGATGTCTTCGATATTCATTATTCTTATAGAACATCTTGTTTTTAAATAAAAAAAAAAAGAAACCCCCGTGTATCAATTCCGAAGGTGTTTAATAATTCGTTTTCTTCCGGAACAGACAATAACGTTTCACACTGTCATGGCGACTTCGTCAGCGCCATGGGCGCCGGTGGCCTTATTTATATATGAAAATCGAATTCTGTGCCCCGTCTTTTTTGAGATCGCTGTTTTAGTTATATTCTCTGCAACATCTCGAACTGAGGTTCTACAAATATCGAAATATTTTCCTGCCTCATTCATCGACTGAAATATTTTTTCCTCGTGCGTTGACGTATCAAACGATTTGACACCCCTTGCTTGCTTTGAAACTTGCCAGTTTGGCCTTTTTTATTGTTTTCACTCTGAGAGATGGCTTGCAGGTTTGTAAGAGAATTATCAGTCTTATTATTATTAATATGATCAATAACGAGACCGTCGTTGATTAGTCCGTTAAATGCTTCAAATACCACCCTGTGAACAAGATAAATTTTCCCCCCGGCACCAAATATCAAATACCCGTGATTATTTACGGTACCAACCGGCTTCTTCAGTCTACGATTTCTAACAATGCCGTTGCGAGATGCCTCGTAATTGACGAGCAGGGGATGCGGCTGAAATTCTCGGTCCATTTGTATAATAATACTACTTGTCTAATTTATTATTTGGTTTAATTATGAATCTTTCAACGTAGTCTTGGGGGGTTTTGATGACGAAGTCAGCGGTGGGGTCAATGACGGCGTTTTTAATTCGCTTGTCATAATAGCGTTTTAGTTCCCTGTATCGCTTTCCGCCACAATTGATACACAACTGCGATTTTCCTCTTACACCGACGTGGCAAACCAAGCATGGGAGGGGGCCAAGAGAACCATTACGAACGCTTTGTAAATGGTACCCGCAGAATTCACCTCTACATGATTTATTGCACGGGGTTGTCGACCCAATCATCAACCATTTGCAGTGATTCATTATACTATATTCTTTCATTTAAATACTTGTTTTAATTATATGGATGAGTTCGAGAGATTAGCAGCAATTAAGCCCTGAAAAAATATTAAGTTCAATCTCGATAGAGTCCTCAGGGACACACCAAAAGCGTTAATAAACGATAGAACCCTGTTGAATAAAATACGCGATTGTATCAATGAATTCAAGCGTGATGGGGCATCTCATAGTTGGTCAACATTTCGAATTGATGGCGTTGTTGATGCTACCATGAACGACAACCGCGCAGCAACGATAATATCACAACTTGACGGTAAAAAGTATTTCTTCAGAGTAAAATTCATTGTCCGGGTGGAATCAGGTAATTGGATCATACGTGATAAATTTGAACCAGTTCTCAGCGACAAGAAAACAGTCATTGTTAGCCGCGACTCCAAGCCGGGGCTGTTAACCGGAGTTGACAGACCATACTATGAACGAGCGTATCCTGAAACAGCAGTTGTTTATGGAATATACCCGTTAAATAAGAAACCTGATATCCGAAAACTGAAACCAATGAAACAGTCAACGGGGATAAATTGTGTAGCAGAACGAATAATAGAGCATTTTACAAATGCGTGTCGAGGAAACAAATTGACTGATTTACGACGTAGCAAAATCAACCAGTGGGAGGAGACAGTGCACGAGCGAGGAGCAACCATCAGCGACATAGCGAGATTAGAAACGTCGTTGAGATTTCCAATAACCGTTACAACGATAACCGGTGAAGTATTACACGAATCAAAGTACAAATCGAAGGGAGCCCCAATCAAAATTATTGATCATAACGAACACGCATGGACGCCCGCGATCACAGTGTTTCCACGGGATAGAACAGTAAAGTATATCCCGGGGGAATTTATACAAGATGGTTTTCTCGCGGAGAGGAAACTATTTGATGCTATTGCTTGTTTGTGTAAAAACGACCCTGTGTCAGTGTGGTTACTTCGCAGCGCTGATACCTTTGATCAGTTTGTAAGACCAAACGGTGAATTATATCGCACTGAAGCGTTTCACAACAAGATGAAAAAAACCGCCATAGAATTTGAAGAGCATGATGAACAACTGCTAACAAATTGTTTCACGATTCCATCGGTTGCGGCTCATATTGCAGCAAAGAAAAATGCGTGGAGTCCAACACGCAAGGAATTTCTACCGGATGTACAATCCAGTTGTTTGGAATACTATCACGGTGGACTATGGAACACTGAATACAACCGCGACGCTATGATTTCCGTTGATATGGTTGCCTGTTATCCAGCGAGTTTTCTCGGGTATGGATCCGCCGCTGAGTATTTCAAACGATTTGGACACCCCAGACATGAAATGACTCGTGTTGCTATTAATGGACCACTGCCTGATTTTGATTTAACCGGATTCGCTCGCATAGTATCATTTGAGTTCGCGGCAGGACTTCATCGCTGTTGCTATATTTGGATCGGTAGACACATGACTGAAAAGAAGTGGCTGCCAATAGCGCTGCTACGGTATATGATTGATTGTAAAATGCTAATTTCGTTGATTGTCAGTGACGCGATTATATCATACCGGGCGCAGACTGAAGTCTGGTTACCAGAACCAGAGCGTCTAGATAGCATAATTGACGAGTCCAGAAAACACATCGATGCCGACGAGGAATATATCGTCGAATGGTCCAGGAGGATATTCAACCAACGAAACCACGAGGCAAAAGATCTCGGTAGAAAAATAATTGGTAAGTTCACACAAGGTGGAAAAAACTACGACTACAAACGATATTGCTCACGGCTGATTATAGATGACGCAGAATATGATTTCGTAATCAAGGACGCAGTGGCGAAAAATAAATACGTGAACTGCGAAACAGCTTTCTTGTCCAATGGAACGAGGTTGGGTACAGTTGTTACCTACAGCGATGGAGACAGCCCAGCATACCCGCATTTGAGGGCATCTATGCTGGGTTATGCCGCTATCAATTTATTCTCGATGATAAATAGATTCCCCGACACCGCGGTTAGAGTAGCCGTTGATTCGTTTTATGTTAAGGTAGCGTATAAGGAAAACGTAGCCGGGTTTACTAGTCCGGACGAGAGTTGGGGTACATGGAGAATTAAAAATGAAATACGACGCGATTATTCCCCGTCAGCAGATGTCACCGTTGAGAACAATTACTTACGCGGTGATAAATTATCGGAATGGTCTAATGCATCACCGTGTTCTGATCCAATTTGTAGACATAAAACAGTTTATTTAAGCGGCTGTGGCGGGTCAGGAAAGACGACTCGGGCAATTGAATTATTTCGAACGCGGGCAAGTATAATCGTGCTTACACCGACCCATAGACTAGCGCGAGAGATAAAACAACGAAATGTTGACGCCGTTACTTATCACAGCTTTTTTCGATACAGCGGCGGTGAGTGGACTCCTGATCGAATGGGGGAAAAATTTATTCCCGAGGTTATCATTTGGGATGAGATATGTACTGTTTCGTTAGATGTTTTACAAATGTTTCTTGAGTGGTTGCTGCTCGCGAATACAGCATTGATCATGTGTGGCGACCATGGTCAACCGCCACCATTTGTCGGCGAGGGCCCGCATGATTGGTTAAGGGATTTTGTGGACTATTATGAAGAAACCGATACTGATTACCGAGCACTTGATGAACAACTGCGCGAGGTTAAGAAATTAATCAGATTACAGCCGGATAGAGTTCAATGTGAAATAATCCACGAGGTGATTCCGGAAACGCCAGCGCAGAGGACCTCTTCGATAAATCCGCTCAAACGCATTGGCCACTTCAGTTGCTGACTTTGTTTTCAACGGCTCCGCTTGTTTGTATCGACTCGCAACATCAACGACGGTTAGCGCGTATTTGTAACCTTTGTCATGCGGCAGAAATAGTATATCAGCCTGATGAACTTCATTAGGTACGATGACATCAAAGCGCGAAAAGTTGATTTGTTTAGGCGGTGGTAGATAGATTTGCCATATAGCCTGTTTGGATAACCAATTAGCCGCAACGGCCCTCGTTACTTTTGCAGCGCATGCAAGCTTACCAATTGCGGCCTTCCCCTTCCAGTATCCTCTCGGAGAATAATAGATGGATTCCATGTTGTTATTATAAACGCTAGCGTTTTCAATTACCAGCGCGAGAAGCTCCGCTTCCAATCATTAATTTACCTTTCATAGCCGATTTTACCAACCATGAGGCCAATTTTTCTTTGAAGGATTTATCAGGAATAGCATTTAGCGCGTGAATTAATTTTACGTCCGCGATATGACGCTGTTGCAGATCGCTACTTTTGTAAGCAACATCATGAGCATGACACGCCTTATCGATAGCGTTTATTGGATACTCACCGGGCCGGGGTTGATTTTGATCATCGAGTCTGATATCTAATCGCGTTCCGGGGCCACAGTAGCTATATCCTGGGAGGTGTTTTTCTCCTGGATACTTTGCCCACGGGGTTCCGGGGAGTTTTGATAACTTGGCTGCAATATCACCTCCTCGCTTTTTTTTAAAACATCTCCGGGTCTAATAGAAATAAATCTAAATTTTTTTATACCGCATTGTGCACACTTGCCAGTAAGCGCCGATCTGTTATTTCTTGTTGTAACGGTTGTCATATCATTTGTGCCAGTACGCACTCTACACTTCACACAATATAGATCCATAATTTATGTATAGAGATATGAATATAATTGACTTTTCAGCGACTAAAACAAGAGAACCAGTTAAGCATGTTGCAGCGTTACCAAACTCGATCCGGATGATTATCATCGGACCATCTGGATCCGGCAAGACGCAATTGTTACTCAATTTAATAATGAGATGGATGAAATGGGATAAATTGTATTTAATCGCCCCTAGCGTAGATGATCAACGATGCTACGAGGTGTTGAAAGATTTCAACGAGAATGCATCAGCGATCGCTAAAAAAAATGACATCGAGTTTATTACAGATATCAATGATGCACCAGGTATCGATGATATTGATGGCGACGTTAACAATCTAGTCGTGTACGATGATGTTATGTTAGACAATCAAAAAAACCCAGCTAGGATATTTTCCAGAGGCAGGCATAAAAACACTGACGTGATATATGTCACTCAACGATACACTCAGATTCCAAAAGTAATCAGAGACAACTGTAATATTCTTGCTGTATTCAACGGCGTTGATACACACACGCTACGAAATATTTGGCAGACATGGTGCGGCGGTGACATGGACTTTAATGTTTTTCGAAACTTTTTTAGTCATGCTCAGTCGACCCCACATGGATTTATAACGATAAATTTACATGATCCTCGGACACGATATCGTATCGGACTTCACCAAATATTCGGTTAAATTGTAAGCAGCAGGGTGGGCGATGACATCGACGCGGTCGTCGATGTGTTTACCGAACGCTGACGACGCTGGGATCGGCGCGCAGAAGGTATTAATTAAACCAAATGACGTCCGGACAATTGTCGATTTGGCCCCCTCGACGATGACAACGACGACGACGTCGTTTTTTTTTTACCAGGCGCTGACGACACCGGATCCGCTGAGTGCAGAAAGTAACAATTAAACCAAATGACGTTTGGACAAAATGTCCGATTCGCCCTCCCTGCTGCTTGTTATTCAAGTACAAGTCCACTCCACTGAACAAGGAATGCATGAAATTGTTGACGGGAGCTACTGCTTCATCGTCTATAGCACCTCCAGTCTTATCTAGAATTTTGACTTTCAGGTACAAGTAACTGCTATTCAGATCGATGTAATCTTCGGGCTGTCCTTTGATTTCAAACTCGATGGGAGCGGAATCGGTCAGTGAGGAGACGGGGTGAAATTCCACCCACTGGGATTCTTGCATGGTCATCATCGTAGGGGGCATGGCAAACAGATCCAGTTCCGTCTTGGAACAAGCGCAAGATTCTCGGTGCATCATTTTTTTGTCTCTTTTCTCAATAATCGAAAACGTCTAAGTCTCGAACGGTTCTTCTTTTCTTGGCCTTTCTCGCTTGAAGTCTGGTGAAAGGGTGTTTTCTTCGTCGTCTCTTTCTGCCTTGTCCTTGCTGAATGCCTGACTCGGTAGCGTGCAGGGCATTTATAGGTGTTTCTCGTTGGCCTAAAATGTCTTTGCCCGTTTGCAGCAAGACATTTTTGCCTGCCCTCATGAAGGCTTCTTTAGGGTTTTGTTTGTCGATGATGACATTTTGGAGAAATTCTTTGCCTTGCGTCAGTGCCGCATCTTTCAAGGCGTGCAATCCGCGTGTCACCATCGGTTTCAACACCGGGGCCACCGAACGAAAGGCCGATTTTAACATATCTCCTAAGCCGTGTCCTCGCTGTCGAGCAACCCCTCGGTACACTGGATACATGGCTTATTTACGAGTCCTGAGAGAACCGTTTTCGAAAATGGAGTTTCACCGTGACTTTTCCTTTGGTGAATGGAATATTTTGTCCCAGATCTCCTTTTATAGCAATGTTGACCGTGTCCAAATACGACTTGCTGACAGGCAAATAGTGAGGATGGACAAATTCGCGGTGGACGTGGTAAGTGTTTCCACCTTCCTCGTCAGCGCTCGTGGCAGAATCCACTTTGAAAGGAATGACAAGCAGTAACGGTACGGAGGTGTGTCCCACCACGTTGTACTCCACCACATCGGAATACACGAACATCAAATTCAGTCCTTGGTTCAGTTCTACCGGGGCACGAAATAACTTGCTAAAAGACTCGCTGTCGTAAACGATGGGTAATTCGTTTTTCTTGAGCATGGCCTTTCTCATGTACATGTCTCCTCCCAACATGTCAAACAATTCAGGACAAAATAAAATGGACACGATTTTACTTCGTTCAAATTTCATCAAGAAGCGACGAGCTGCTTTGTGGTACTCCATGGTGACATTTTTGTTGACATGCTCCAAAGCTTTCAGAAACACGACATTAAACCTGGAGGTTATGGTGCTGACCAAATGTTGACCACTAAAATAATAGCCTGGGGGAATGAACAAGTGATAGGTGGTGTACTTTTGTGTACGGGTTTTCTTGTCATATTTGACATTGCTATCCATCCACTGTTCCATTTGCTCGTCATGAACTTCCACATCAAAAAAATTTTGATTGGGAAGGACATTGAGGACTTGGGTCGGGTGAATCATTTCTACTAAAGCCACTTCCCAATGGGCTTCGTGATCTAACTGGATGGCCTGAGGTAATTTGGCCGTGTAACAGCACAACGTGTTCTTGGGAAACACCTCCATGGAACTGTCACTGGGTAAAGTTAAGTAAAATTGGTTTTGGTGACTCATAATTCCAGAGTTCTGTGGCTGTCCGAGGGGTTACTGGACGTCAGAGGCGTGTCTCCGTCTAAAATGAGGTTCTGGTTGTGATTGAAGTGGTGACTGGCACTGGCACTGGACACAAGGTTCCAGGGGTTCCCGTTCGAGGTGAATTTCAGGGAGGGATTAGGAAGCAGGTAACCGATGCAACTGCTCAATAAAATGGTCCACAATTGTTTGTCTCCTTGTTGCAAACTCAAATTGGCGATGGCTGCCCCGATGACACAATACACCACGAAGATTTGGCAGAAAAAGACGATTTGCGGGAAGGAGGAGTGGTCGACGTAGCTGCGTCTGCAGTGTGAAAAGGCATGATGGTCACTTCTTTTTATAGTCGATGACTTGCGAAGCGTCGATCCAAGAATCAAAACTGGGCGGATATCCTTTCCAACGTACTTTGACTTCTTTGACACGTCGTTTGCCCACTTTACGGGTTCTGAGTTCGAGAATGCTTTCGATGTCGTACACGTCGTCTTCTTTTTTGGTGACACGTTGTAACTCGGGCAAATAAAACGTTCCTTTGAGCACTTCTCCGTTCATGTCTTCCAATTTATAGACGGCAGGATGACGGCCATGCACTCGTCCAGTGACGCGAAACAATTCGGTCGTCCAGTTAGGTAAGTAACCTTTGTCGAAAGTGCGTTTGGTTTTGCCAATGCGCACCCAATCTCAAACGGCCAACTCTCCACTTTTCTTGGGGACAGCCCTCGTCGGGGACGTACCAAACAGGCGCTCAAACACCAACACTTCGTTGTCGGGAGTCACGTCTTGCGGGGCACGTCCGATGCTTCGATGGTAAGATTGGTTGTACGCTTGCACCAGGTACGGTAAGATGTCGATGTACTTCAGAGTGTGGTGATGCGTAAAATATTTCCACATGCGTTCTTTCAAAGTGCGTTGAAAACGTTCCACGATGCTGGCTTTGGTTTCGGGATTCTCGGTGGTAAAAAAATGAATGTCACGTTTCTTTAATTCTTTTTGGAAAGCTTGGTTCAGAAATTCGGTACCTTTGTCCGTTTGCCATCGAAGAGGGTGACGACCGCTTTGTTTCAACACCCGTTGCAGGGCTCGCACTAACTCGCTGCTCGATTTGGAAGTCAAGGGCACGACCCAGGCAAATTTGGAAAAGACGTCGATGACACAAAACAAATATTTGTAGCCACGATTGTAGCTGGCCAAATGAGAGACATCGGCTAAATCGGCTTGCCATTGATGATCGATGCCTTCCACTCGGGTGCGACTTCTGGCAAACTTGCGTCGAATGGGTTTGTGTAAAGTGTAGGTAGCTTGTTCTTGTAACCATCGTTGCACTTGAGGTAAACGGAGACTTTTCAGTCGAGTTTTGGCAGCACGATACAATTTTTGAACTCCTGCGTAACCTGCAGGATGGGAGGGATCGTAGTAAATGCTGGCTAAGACTTTTTCCATTTTTATTGTGTTGGTTGGTGTGTTAATAAGACACCCACTCTTGGAGGATGCTACTCTTTTTCTCTTGGGGTATTTTCTTGGATTGCAATGCTTTGCGTGTGCGGCCAGCAATAGGCGTCGAAGAGGAGAAGGATGTCTGAGCGGTGGATATCGGTTCTTGTTTCACTTCTGTCTTCACTTCTGTCTTCACTTTCCTTTTCTCTTGTGAGGAAGAAGGGGTGGCCATCATCTTTTTAATCCATCCAATTCTGGAGGTAGGTGGTGTTGTTAACTTGCGTACTTTTTCTGGTGGAGTTTGAAACCCTTCCTCTTCTTCTCCTTTTTCTGTCTTGGTCACGGATACTGGTGGTACTGGTACTGGTACTGGTACTGGTGATGGTGCTGGACTTTTCATCAAGGTCTTAAATTTTTCAGAGTGGGTAGAGCTGTTTCGTCTAAAGCTTTCTGGTGAAAGAGTTGCAGTCGTTGCAAGAGTTGACCGTACTTTTGCGATTTTTCTGTTTCGGACAAATCTTGGCGATCCATCAAGGACTGCAATTCGTGTTGTAACTGGGACATCTCGCTCAAATGGGGATTGGGAGGTAAATGCGGGGTGCGTTGTTCTTGCCACCGATGGTATTCCATCCATCGTTTGTAAGGTACTAAAGCTAGTTTTCGTCCTTCCATGGGGTTGTCAGGGGTCGATTCTGAGATCTTGGGACTTCCGAAGGCCTTTTTATCTTGCTCCCACCAGTCCTCCCAACATGGTTCCCAAGACTCCTTTCAGTATGGGGCCTAACAAGAGAGGTCAAATACCTCCACGTTGCACTAACATCTTCTTTTTTTGACGAATGGGAATTTTCTTTCGAACCATTTGGCGAAGAACGTGACGATGTTTGCTTAAGCATTGTTTCTGGTGTTTGGACAAAGGGATCGTGCCTTTCAAAACGTTCAAACAACATTCGCACACGGTATCGATGACCTCTTTGGAGGCTGTTTGAATGAGTTTTTTTCGTAGGGGTGGAGAAGCTTTGGACAGGACAGATAACATGTCCCCATGTTTGGCTAAACGTGGTGGCAGTCCTTTCCTTTTCTTTCCTTGGGGTTTTCTGGAGGGTGACATCTTTGAGTCTTCAGGAGCACCAAAAAAACACTGATACCCGACTTGGTCACAGGTCTTTTTTATACTGGAACGCGTCGCCACTGATTGTCTTTACGTCGTATCAGTTTGAGGACAGGCATGACACGTCGTGCAGGGGTACTCAACGGACTAAATCGAGCCAGTTCTTGCTTGGACAAATCCAGTAAACTTTGTAACATGCCCGATCTTTCTTGAACTTTGATTTTGGGAGAAGGTACTTTGTGAGCAGCAGTCACTGCCACTAAATTGGAGGGTCCTGCCACTGGGGAAGTTCTTTTGGGGGTCATCAACGGAGAAGTTATTGGTGTGATCAACGTCTCCAAGTACTCTTCAGTTCTGGGTGTCATTAACGGAGAAGTGGACAAAAGTGAAGCTGCCGGAGACGCAGTCACCGCCGTGGCAGATCGTGGTTTGCGAGTGTAAGGTTGCGTCCTGGCCGAAGTGCCTCTCTTGCGACTAGTTTTCTGTGGACTTTTCTTTTTCTGGGGGCTTCTTTTCTTTTTCCGGGGTGGTGGTGGTGTCTGGTCAGAGGAGGGTCCTGCCACTGGAGAAGTTCTCCTTGGGGACCTGGTCTTTTTCTTCTTGGGGCTTCGTTGGACTTTTGTCTTGGGTATAACTTTGGGGGCATTGGGATCCCATCTTAAGAGTGAGCGAATGATGACCCCTCCTAGAGTACCGCTCCCTCCAGGTTTCAAAATGATTTGTTTTTTGGTTTGAGTGTCGATGCGGGGATCGGCCAGTTGGACCAAAGCGACTTTGTTTCGATCGAAAAAGCGTTTGGTTTGATGAGGAATCTGAATGATTCCTTGGAGTAATTGACGTGCCGTCACCGTGAACCATCGGAAGACTTCTTTGAGACTAGCTTCTAAGACACGAGCTCGTGTTTGTGGATCTTTTTCTCGACTGATGCCATACAAGGCACGAATAAATTTGACGGGAAGATGCGACTGAAGGGACGTCATGTTCGCACTGAGAGTGAGACAGACGAAAAAGGGTCTGAGGTTTTTATAGATTTTTTATGGGGAGTGAAATGAAGTCGAGGACGGAGACGTGTACAGGACAGGCCCTCCGTCTTGGCACCAGTGGTGAAACAAGTGGGTACGAAATCGCAAATCCTCGGGAGTCGTAGGTTTCAAATCGACGAGTAAATAGGCGTGTGGAGTTTGAGTGGCATCGTCTTACGCCTGAGTCAGCCAAGGCGTTCCTAACTGTTTGGCTAAGACTTGCACTTGCGATTTATCTCGAGGGCTTTTAAACAAGACCACATAATGCGCATTGAGACTGATGGTGCGATGGGCTTTACTTTGTTGAAACAAATTTTGGGTGATGTAAACGACACTGGCATTACGGTGATGCCCTTTGCGCGTGAACCACAGTTTAATTTCTTCTTCGTCTTCTCCTAACATGTCGTCGAAAATGACCAAATGGGTTAGACGGGAGTCAGAGACGATGCCGTCGTCTTCTTTAGGAATGCCTTCCACAAACACGATGGAATCGCCTTGACTTTCTCGCAAGAGGCTGTACGCCGATTGCCACTCTTTGTAACACCACACGATTTGTTGAGGGGGTCGATCGATCAAATGATGTTTATGTTCGATCAAACGTTTGACGAATTCGGTTTTGCCCGAACCGCTAGGTCCAGCAATGAGCATGTTAAAGGGATGGCGAAGATACAAAGCCTCCCAACTGGCACGATCTATGATGACTTTGACAGTAGAGGAAGAGGGAGCAGAGACAGCAGAGGTAGCCATGGTGTGAGAAATGTCACTTGTGACACGAAAAACAAACAAGACAAGAGTTTATATACTTTTTCAGAACACGTTTATTGAATGTTTCAAACATGAATACGAAAGACAAAAATGCATAAAAGCCAAAGGCTTAAGTACAAGAATAAAAGGCACATGATAACCATGAACGTGGAATAAACACAAGTGTCTGTACAACATGTTTTGGGTAAAGTTCTAACCAGTTCTATAGTAGGGGTAAGGTCACACAAGTGTCCTCCCGAAAGGGTCTTTCAGGCCTGTCCACGACAGTCCTGTCCTGGGTGACGGGTTCTTCTGGCACCGTCACTAACACAGGTTGAAAAGTAACTTTTTTCCTTGAATAACTCTCGTGCATACTGGGCCACCTCTTGTGTCCAAGCCTCAAAACCCTGGTCTCGGTGATGTCCAACATTTGACTCCTAACCAATCTGGTTTCTTCTTCGTCAACGACATGGTAAGTTACTTCAATGAACAATGAACTATCGATCTTGCCTAGGGTTCCTTTTCATATACAGACCAATACCAACGTGACCGTACGGTAAGGTGAAGTGATTGGGAAGTCGCACTCGCTTCTGGTATACAATTTGATAGACTTTTTCAAAGGGTCGACTCACGATGTGGTGAGTGGGTAAACGCACAATCTTGTTCGGTTGATAGGTGGTCACTTTAAAGTTTCCATCCTCTCCCGATTGCAAGGCTTCTTTCAATACCCCAAAGTTGACCACTCGACTGGTACGATGATTCAGAGTCAGTCCTTTCACTTTGCACGTCGTGTGCACTTCTCCTTGTTTGTCCCGGTATTCGTAGCCGTAATTTTTGGGACCACCACTGACGAAACTTAGAATCTTGTCGTCGGGATGCTCGTCTGTCCAGGCTCCTAAACGGTCTCCTTCGATGTCAGGGTGCTGTTGAATCGGGTGATGGATGTAAATGCAACTGTCCGTGTCAAAGTACAGGACGCGTTCTTCTAACAGTTCTAAAGCTTCGTACAATTTTAAGCGAGCATGAGCTGTCACGTAAGCCGCAATGATGACATTTCCAAAAGAGTCGTCTTGTACAAAGTCCAGATCTTCTTCGTAATTGACCAAGATCAAATCCTCTCGAACGACGTCCACGTGTTTCATGTATTTGGTTTTGTCGTGAATCATCTGGAAGTAGCGGGAAGGTTCTGTCAAATATTCCGTCTTGGGTAAACACGGTCGTTGTGCCATTTTACCCCACAAGCAATTTAACATCACTTTGGCAAACGATCGCCTGCCTTCGTTTTTTTCGATGTGGTCTAAAGAGATGCCTTCTTGTGCGTAGTATTTCTCTTTGAATTGTATTTGGTCTTCGGGAGTGTGACACCAGGAAGGATAGCCGCTGGCTTCTTGTTTCAGTTTCAAAAAGGCATCCACGTAGTCGGCGAAAATGCCTTTCTGAGTAGGGTCACCCTTGTGGTACTGTTGTGTCTTGGGAAAGTGGCAAATTTCGTACACTTCTAACAGTTGGTATCCCATGTCCAGAGCTTTGAACAATTCCACGCTGACCCAGATTCCCGTCAAGGCACGTTCTTCCTGGCTGTGATGGCAAGGTTGGTCCTGGTTGCACGTTTCGGCACAAGTACGGCACAAGGGAAACATCAGTTTGCCTTGACAATGGTGAGGTAAGACGGGATGGTATAGGTTCGTGGGAGGCAAAACTTTACACTTGATCAAGCCTTCGTATTGTCGAATGTTTTTCAGGTCGATGTGTTCCGTGAACAATTGCGGGTGCCCTACAGGAAAGCGACAATATTTGCACACGTAGGGATACAGCGAACACACGTCCAAGTATTTGATTTCTTCTCCTTTCTCTTCGTCGGTTTTGTACAGCAAACAGGTGGCATTGGTCCTTCCTCCGTACAAACTATCCCTCGGGTTTAGCGGGTCCATGAACTGGTAACTTTCCACGAGTCGTTTAAACTCGGGATCGGTTTTCATACGGTGATCGTACTTGTGTTCCCACATTTCCACCACTTGGCATCCTTGCTGTTCTAACTTTAGGCGTCGCTGACAAGTGTCCTGGTACAAGTCTTCCATGGTTCGTTGCAAAAACTGATTTTTAGTGCCACGGTTAGGGTAACAGACGGGACATCCGTGAAATAAGCAACCGTTAAACTCGTACACGATCTTGGGGTTTTCTAAGTCCCAGCCATCTACCGAATACGTTCCGATGGTCTTTTCGCCTCCTCCGTTGCGGGCATGCTGAATCCATTTGTCTTCCTTGTCGCACAAGTAATGTAACCAACGTAGGGCTTTGACCGAGTATTGACGCTTGACATAGTGGGTCGTTTGAGGACTGATGACAGCCACGGTGTTTTCAGGCATGAATCGTTGGCGGTACACTAAGGAACACGCTTTGGCAATGGTGCAAGCTTCTTTCAAAGGATCGACCCCTCCGTGTTCCATGAACAGTTCTCGAAATTTTCCACAGCAACGCCGTAAAATGTCCACGTCGGAACGACAATACTTTAACATTTCTTCCTGAAAGTCGAAAGGGTCCGAGGCGTGAGCCTGGTACCAAGCGTAGAAAGCTTCTCGTTGTTCGGTACGCATGTTGTCGGGGTCGTAATAGTGAGCCTCAGGCGAATGGGGTAGAACAGCATGTTGATTGGCTTCCGTATTGAAAAAGTGTGGAAAGTACCCTTTAGCCATTTCGGTCATTCCAAACGTTTTAGGCATTCGGCTCAAAGGCATGGCCAAGTAACTCATCGAATCTTTAAACTGTACTTGTCCCACTTGCATGAAAATGATTTTGGCTCCGTTCAAAATCACTTTAGGACGTTCGGTGCCATGTTCCGTATAGTACCTCAAAAGAAACTGTCCATCGTATCCGGAGAAATTGTGAGCCATCACCGTGGCATGACGATGACAATCTCCGTAACGTTCGATGTCCTCTTGGCTCCACGTCTTGTCGATGGGGTCTAAGACCCATTGGGCAAAATCGGCTAACGTGTTTGGTCCCCGAAAGATTTTTTCACGCCCTCCAGGAATCTTGCTGCAGTGAGGGCAATGATTGAAGATAGGTTCCTGAATGCACTTCTCGCACGCTCGATGAGCCACGCAGAAATTAGGGATGTGAATGCCAGTCTCTTGCATGCATTCGAAATCGAAAAAGATGAAATTGCCTTTCTTCTTGTGACCGTCCTCTTTCTCTGGTGGGGGTTGGTATTTCTGCACGTAGCATTCGTGTTCCAAGTCCACGATGTGGTGACAAATGTGACATTTTTTCTTTCCTCGACATACGTGTGCCTTGGCATTATTGGTAAGTAGGCCTTGTCCACAGGTAGGGCACAATCTCAGGAGTTGACAAGGACATTTCTTCTGTGAACCTTGTGTTTTCAAATGTTGTTGGTAACAGGTAGGGCTGACAAACGTGCGCAGACAAGTTGAACAAGGCACTGGTTCTTCGCTCAGACAGGGTGGAGAGGCCAAACATCCTGGGCATTTCAATCCACAATGCTTGTGTTGCTCTCGATTGTTATAACCATAATCACATTTCTCACAATAATTACCGTATCCCAGGAATCCAGTGATACTGGTAATGGTATCGAAATGGTCATCGTGATGACAGACATGAATGTATTTTCCGTTCTTAAAGTCTTGGCCTCGAAACAACAGAGACCCGCGCATTTCTTGAGGGTGCACTTTCAAGGTGTAGCGTGGAGCTAGGGCATCTTGCAATTTTTGCATCTCAGGAATGCCACAGGGTGTGTCTTTGGACAGGCCAGCTTGTTGCAACAGGAGTTCTGCTTCGTTTCGTTGTTTGGTTCGGTTCGACTTTCGAATGTTCTCCCAGGTTCTTTTCCATTCTGTCGTGTCGTTCTTGTTGGCATAGGTTCGTCCCACCACGATGGCACGGGCTAAGCACATCTAGTCTTGAGGGTTGTTAATTCGGACGAGACTTGTTTTGGTGTTGCGAAGGTCGTCCACCAATAACATCTTTTTGCGTCCTGTCCCTTGAGGAAGAGAGACGTGGGCCATTTTCAGTGTGGCTTTACCATCGGTGATGTCAAACTGGTCATTAGATTGTTGTACGTGTTGAATCTTGTCCATGACTTTGGAAGGGGTTAGTTCTGCGGGTCTGCTAAACTCGATCCAAACAGGGGATTTCAAACCGTCGTGATCTATGGATAGTGTCAAGCGATCGTCTTCTTTGGGTTGACATTGTCGCTTGAGTGAGGTGAGCAAAGAATCCCACATCTCGGTGATAAACCCTTCTGCTTTCTCCAAGGGTACGTCGGCCTTGAAATCTTTAAACTTCACCGTGTAGGTGTAAGCCGTGGTTCTAAATTTTCTAGAGGAGCGCTTTTCCGTCTCTCGAATGGAATAGTACTTTTCAGGGTTGACTAAGGGTGGTGAACTTGGTTTAGAGGGTTCGGATTCTGGTTCACTCATGTGCTCTTCAAAATCACTGGCATGAATCTGTGCCAAGATTTCAGCCCTGGTACGAGGCGATAGATCACGTTTCTGCCTCTTACTTTCTTCTTCTTCTTTCTTCTCGAATGAATGGGATCGTTTCATCTTGAGTGCAAAACGTCAAATGACTCAAGTTTAAACACCACAGACTAATTTATAGTCTTGGCAAACCAGCGTATATAAAAAGGGTGTGTGTCTTGTCCTTTCACTATTCATTTCACTCTCAAGCCGAGCACAACGATGGAAGAGACTACCCAGATGGAACGTTTCGTCAGAGCTTTGCGAGGGGTCATTAGAAAATTCTCTTCAGACCAGCCGACGGACTACTCTCCTTCCTTTCGAGATAAAAGTCAAGATACTTGCTATATCTGTCAGAAGAAAGGGCATTGGTCTTCAGAGTGTCCAGACCGTCAAAAAAGAACAAAAACAGGGACTAAAAGAGACAAAAGTCAAGATACCTGTTATTATTGTAAAGAAAAAGGACATTGGTCTCCAGATTGCCCAAAAAAGAAACAAGAGGAGTCAGAAGAAAAGAAGGATTCTTCAGAAGAAGAGAGGGATTCTTCAGAGGAAGAAGAGGAAGAAAGAAGACAGGTGAAGAAAAAGAAACAGGAGAAGAAAAGAAGAAGGGAAGAAAATGAGGAAAAAACGGTGAAGAAATTCAAAAAACAGAGAGACTAAACAAGGAGAAAGAAGAAGTCAACGAACTTTTAATTAAAGTTTTCTGTGGTGAATTGTGAATTGGATTGTAAAAAAATGGATAAAAGAATACATGAATGATATAAGGTAAGTGTCTTTGAGTTTTGATTTTAAAATAAGAAGCTACACTCACGCACTCATACACAGACACGTACTATAAGGGTAAAATGGGTGGGGTTTATTTTTGAGTTATTGGCAAATTGAAATTGTATTTCTTTTCGAGAAATGTGGGTGGCCCTGAAAAGGGCCTTTTTATTTTGGTGTAGGGGTGAGTTTAACCAATCAACTTTAACTGCCTTAAGCCTTTGCCACGGCCAAGGCCTACTTCTGATGATTGGGTTGAAATCACTAAGGGTGGTACGACAGGCTTAGTCACAGGGTTGGCGTGTTTAGCTCGGGAAGGTCGTATTCTCTTCGGTCGTGATAAAGAAGTCTGATACATTTGTTTCAGACTTCTTAACTCCGCTAAAATGTCCAACAGTACCGTACCCGTTTGATTTTCACCCTCTTGTTTCTTTGCTGCTACTTCTTCTTGCTGTTGTTGCTGTTTTTTTTTTTTACCTCTTCTTGTTGCTGTTGCTGTTGCTGTAGGAGAAAAGCTTGTTCCGCTTCCTTTTGTCGTTGCATAAATTTCTCCAATTCTTCTTTCTGTCTCTGTCTAAAATTCTCCACTTGCGGTAATGAAGAAGGTAACGAAGGTTCTGGAACAAATTCTTGCGAGGTAAGAAAATCCACAAAATCCCAGTGTACCTCTTCTGAAAGTAAGTCCGGGTTCCCTTGGGCAGTCTCCCCTGCTGGTGCACCCCAATGGATCGTTTTCTGAGTTTCCGTCATGTTGAATCACTGTCGCATAGATTGACTGCACACAAGCGCTAACGAATCTATATAGACCACGTGACGTCACAGACTGCTCTCTTCGGATTGGATGCGAGCTGACTGAATTTTGTAACGCGTGTTCGGATTGGTGAATGAATTCAATCCGTTTCAATCCTTCCTGTACCTATAAATAAGCACAGTTCACTGCATTGATTCACCTATTCTCGTCGCTTCAAGATGTGGACCACAGTTGAGTCATCCACCCTTGTGTCTTCCATGATGTTTAGGACAGACATGCTCATGTATGTCAGGTCCAAGTGGACTGTTGTTGATAGGACAGATACTAGTCAATGGATGAGGAGAGTTTACATAGAAAGACAAGGATGTCTCAAGAGGGTACTTGTGTATGGACCGGTAGTTAGAAGGAGTTTAAGAAGAAGAAGAAGAAGATGTGACAGATGCCATCTATGTTAATATTAATATTAACATAAACCCAAAGGCCCTTTTCAGAGCCAGCCATATTTCTCGAAAAGAGATAGCCTTTCCATTGCCTACCCCTTTTCTAAATTTAAATTTAAATTTAAATTTAAAAAAACTTTTTAAAAAAAAAAAAAAAAATCCCATATTCAATTCCCCTTGTCCCTAGACAAACCCAAACTCTATTCCCATGTTAATTTCCCTTGTCCCTAGACAGACCCAAACTCTATGTTAAATTCCCATTGTCCCTAGAGTGACCCACGATTTTTCTCCATGTTAAATTTCCATTGTCCCTAGAGTGTCCCAGGGGTCTTTTTAATGCTAAGTCCCATTGTCCCTAGGGTATCCCACTTAACTACTAACGGTCACGGTACTTTTAAACATTTTAGCAGAGTTAAGAAGTCTGAATCAAATGTACAGACATCTTTATTACGACCGTATTGAAAAAGACCTTCCCGAGCTAAACAACCCAACCCTGTGACTACACGTACCGTACCACCCTTAGTGATTTCTACCAAATCATCATCGACAGGAGGCAGTTCAAAAGTAGGCCTTGGCCGTAGATAAGGCTTAAGGCAGTTAAAGTTGATTGGTTCCCGTTCCTAAGTTTGTTGTCTAAAATAACAAATACCTAAAGGCCATTTTCAGGGCAACCCATTTCTCTCGAAAAGAGATAGTATATCAATTGCCAATATGAATTAAAAGTCAATAAAGCCCTTTAAACCCATATTGTACGTGTGTGCGTGCGTGAGTGTAGGTTCTTATTCTAAAAATCATAACCAAGAGACACTTATGTTTTATGCCTGGTCTATTCTGGTAAAAAGTTTACAAGTCAATTCACAACACAATACTTTTAAAACGTTCATAAGCTTCCTCTGTGTATATCTTCACTCTCTCTTTTTTTAATTTCTTCACTTTCACAGTTTTTTCGTCCACTTCTTCCTCATTTTCTCCCCTTCTTTTCTCCTCATGTTCCTCTTTCTGCACGTCTCTAGGTTCTTTCTTCGGGGAGGCTACCTCTTCTTCCTTTTTATAATCCCTTTCTTCTTCTTCTTGCTCCTGTTGTTTTTTAGGGCAATCTGAAGACCAATGGCCTTTTTCTTGACAGTGATAACAGGTATCTTGACTTTTGCCTCTTCTAGCACCTGTTTTGCTTTTTTGATGGTCTGGACACTCTGAAGATCAATGCCCTTTCTTCTTACAGATATAGCAAGTATCTTGAATTTTATCTCGAAAGGAGGGTAAGTAGTCAGTCAGCATGTCTGAAGAAAATTGTCTGATGACCCCTCGCAAAGCTCTGATGAAAAGTTCTATCTGTGTAGGCTCTTCCAAGTCCACCAGGAATAAAACCACGCATTACATCAATCGCTATGTTCACATAATGTAGCCCACTAGGAATGAAGACATGCATTACATTAATTGCTATATTTACATAATGATGCACACCGGGAATGAAATCATGCATTACATTAATTGCTATGTTTACATAATTAAATCCCATCAGGAACGAAGCCATGCATTACATTAATCGCTATGTTTACATAATGTAGCCAACCAGGAATGAAGCCATGCATTTCGTTAATTGCTATATTTATATAATGAAGCCCACCAGACATGAAGGAATGAAGCCATGCATTACGTTTATCGCTATGTTTACATAATGAATACCACCAGACATGAAGCCATACATAACAGTAATCGCTTTGTTTACATAATGTAGCCCTCCAGGAATGAAACCATGCATTACGTTAATCGCTAAGTTTACATTATTTAGCCCACCAGGACAAAAGCTAGGCCTGATACCACGAATTACATTAATTAATATTATTACATGACTGAACCCTCAAGACATGAAACAATGAGTCACATTAATCACTATGTTAACAATATTCAGCCTACCAAACATGAAAATATGCATTACATTACTATATTTTATTATATACGTTTATGTGTGTGTGTGTGTGTGTGATACTAGTAAAATAAGGACACTAAAGTTTAGAAGCATGTATAAGCCAAGTAATAGAACAGTATATAATATTCAGAGTACTAGGTTTTCTTGTGAATATTTAGAACAAGCGTTAAATTAGATGCGCTAAGTAAATATTAAAATTGATATGTATTTAATAGAATCTGCATCTTCAGTGGAAGTCGGTTAAGCAGTTAGGATATGTGTTGGTGGAGCCATTGGAGTAGGTGTTGGTAGAACTGTCATTGGATTTATTGGAGCGATCATTGCCTTCGCAATCAGAAGACGATTACATGGTGTGTATAGGGAGTGTAATGTAAGACAATGGTCAAAAGTATCACCCAAATATATAATACAAAATCAAAGCCAATACATATACTGTATAATGGGGTAGATGATATCAATTTTGCTGTTTGGGGTAATCATCTCTGGATTTGTTGCGCGCTCTCTCTCTCTCTCTCTCTCTCTCTGTGCAAATATCGTACATGGCCCTTTGAAAATTTCATGGGCCGACTGACATTTTAAAAACAAATTCTTTATGATGACTGGTGATACTTATACTCAGAAAACGTTTACCAAAATATGGTTGTGCTCTATTGTTGAAGTTATTAAGCTCAACACCCACAATTTTTTTTCCAATGAACAAATGCAATGATGATTTGGATAATACACACATGTACTCAAAGGAAAGAGGTCAAAACATTCATACTCAAAGTACATTGCATTTCGGTCAGCACACGCATTAAATGTGTACCGCACGTGAAAATGAACCCCATGGCAATATTAAGATAATATTAATGTTAGTAGTGAAGTGGGGCGATGTAGGGACTATGGGAATTAGCATTAAAACACCCCCTGGGCCTGTCTAGGGACTATATAAAATTAACATGGAGAAAAATCGTGTGCCTGTCTAGGGACAATGGGAATTAACATGGGGAATAGTTCGTGGGCCTGTCTAAGGACAAGGGGAAATTAAAATGGGGAATAAATCGTGGGTCTGTTTAGCGACAAGGGGAATTGAACATGGTGGGTCTGTATAGCGTCAAGGGGAATTTAACATGGTGGGCCTGTCTAGGGACAATGATGGTAGAGGGCCAAACACAACAGAGACAGAGACAGACATACACTAGTAAAAACCTGAGATTTATATATAAAGCACTACTAAGACCTGAAATGTTGCTGGGCTGTTCAAAAATTTGCATAATTGTAATGATGCTATAAATAGCTATAATCAAGGAAATGCTCAACGACAAAATGAATGTGACTAATAGTAACGCTAAAATGACGAAACTGTCCCATAATTTAAGACATATCCCCGAAAATTAAGTTACAATGGTTTAGACTAAAATGGATAAAATTAGTAACTACTTAAAATATCAACTTGTTTGACGATCGTGGATAAACACCCATGTATCTATTTATAGCTATAATCAGCTTAAATTCCTATGAAATCTCACTATCTATTTATAGCTACAACTTGTGGGTTATTCCTTTGGAAAATCCCACTATCTTTTTATAGCCTCACCTTGAGTGTCGTTCCTGTTTATGAACTCTAATGCATATGTATAGCTACAACCTGTGGAAATCCCCAAGTCCATATTTATAGTTTCAAAATTTCCAGCGTCAGTGACTTCACTGTACTGAACACTAGGGGATAAATGTCAACAGTGTTGCAAGTGGCTGACCTGAATACGCGCTACTGTAGGTAGGTAGGTAGAATGTATTTGATAGGGATAAAGTGAGTTTTATAGGAACAAAAAGAGACCAATAAATACACACACACACACACACACACACACAACGTACGCGCGCAGATATACACACACACACACACACACACACACACACACACACACACACACAAACACACAGAGGGAAGAGGAAAAAAAAACCCAAACATACTATCCATACAAATGTACCGAAACGCATACAATCCCCAAATATACTATCCACACAACCTCGCTAACGCATAAAAAACCCAAAATATACTATCCACACGGAAGGGATGGAAAACAAAACCAAATATACTAACCATACAAACGTACCCGAACGCATGCAATTCCCAAATATACTATCCACACAACGTTGCTAACGCATAAAAAACCCAAATATACTATCCACACAACGTCGCTAACGCGGACAAACCCCAGATGTACTATCTACACTCGGGAGGAAGAAAAAAAATCCAAATATACGATCTACACAACGTACGCGAATACACACACACAGACACACAGATACACAGACACACACACACACACACAGGGAAGAAGAAAAAACAAACCCCAAATATACTATCCACACAGAAGGGAGATAATACAAATCCCAAATATACTATCTACACATGGAAGAGGAAGAATACAAATCCCACGCCTACTATCCACACGGGGGTGAGATGTAAAAATAAAAGCCCATATCTACAATCTACGCAGAGGGAAGAAGAAATAAATAACCCAATATACACTATCCTCAAAGAGGGAAAAGGAAAAAGCCATAATATACTAATCACACAGAGGGAAGAAGAAAACCATTATACACTATCCACACGGAGTGAAGAAATAAACCTTTATATATGCTATCAACATAGAATGAAGGAAATAATCCATTATATTCCATCAACACAGAGTGAAGAAGTTAAAGATTTTTGAAAGCACCTAAGCCCTCACCTGCAATGACCAACTCTGTCAAACACCTACACCCCACTCCCAACACTACAAAACCCATTTAACCCGTTATTTTATGGCATCAGTGTGTGATTTAGGAAACATCAAGACACAAAATAATGGATTAATAGACTGACTATTGTTTACCGACTTGCATGCCTAAAGAGCGTGCGTGAAGGAAAACATCCTTTCATTTCAATTCTAACTAAAACATGTTCCAGAGGGATAGAGATAGGTGAAAGAGCACAATTTCATAAAGTGTGAGTAAAAACAAAACACGCCATCCTTATTATAGAATGTCAAGACTAAGAGACACTTACGTTTTCTTTCTGGTCTAGTCTCTTTTAGAAGGTAGTATGAAATTTCACATCAGGGCCAACGCATCGGCTCACATTGTCAATTTTTCCATTTCCATGTCTTTACTGGCACAAGTTCTTCATCATCTTCAATTTCTTCTTCTTCTGAATCCCTCTTCCATTATCTCACGTTTTTGGTTTTTGCAGATACTTCAGAAAGGTTATTTTTGGAGCTAAACACACAATTGTCTTTTATCGAAAAGGTGACAGCAATGATGCTATCTTGAGGGGGGCTGGTGTTGACGCCGGTAAGGTTGTACTAACCAGACTAACCCTGTGGATGCCATCGATGACACGATCAGCGAGCGAAGAAGGAAAATTACTATCATTTATGAATCAGAGTGGTAAATCAGTGATGTCTTGGTTGACAACATTCACGGATAGCATTCAAAGTAACATCAACGGTAATTTTACTTGGCATATAGCATCACAACAGAGTGTTTCTGCACCGCGACATATCTTTGTGGCTCTTCAAGCGGCTAATCGATTGGGTAGTCAAGAACGAGCTCATATGATTTTTGATAATTTTAATGCCAGCGAGATCTCACTGCGAATAAATGGACATCAAGAACCAATTGAGGAAATTTCATTAGATTACGCAGGTAATTCCGTGGCGCGTGGTTATCATCGATTATGGAGCTTTATGGGGCGAGATCAAAATATAGACACCGGTCTGCAGATATCTCAATTGGATTTTAAATCATTTTACCTCATCTATTATTTTTCGTTAGAGCATATGGATTTGATAAAACAGTCTGTTGTTGATATACATTTTAAAGCAAGAATAACCAACGCAGGTGCTGTTCAATTTAGAGCAATCGCTGTTATACTCAGCGATAGGACCATGATTCTTGAGGGTATTGTTGGTCGCATGAGGATCATGGATGCTCCTGTGGAGAAGATGTAATTTAAATCAACCGGTTTATTTATAAAATGTATGAGCACGTTTGCGTAACTCTGACTCCGGATCAGATAAAAAAATTACAATCGAGTATCACAAAAACCTGCGGGACAAAATTAACGTTGAAACATGATCAAATTCAAGGTGGACCAAATAAGCTATCTCTAACCAAAAAGCAGCTAGCACGTTTCAGTAAAGTTAAATCAGGTAACAAAGGAATTCAGGTTAATTTATCCGCTGGTGCCATTAAAGATATGGTAAAAACAGGTGGATTTTTCCCGTTGTTAGCTGCGATACCAGCGCTAATCGCAGCAAAGGCCGCTGCGTTACCCGCGATAGCCGCCGCGGCTGCACCAGCTATAGCAAAAGCCGTTGCGTTAGGCGCTGTTGGATCATTAGGAGGATTAACCGTAAATAAGATAGTCGGTGGAAAATACGGCAAAAAAAGGTCGAGGTTATCGTCTACCGGGAACACCCCCTTCGTGGTACGGAAAAGGTCTTCGATTAGTAAAATAACACCGATGTCAAATTTAGATCTAATTAACGCTGCTAAAACACAAAAAATAAAATTTTTCAGAGGAGTATTCATGCGAGATCAATTACCAGCTCGTCCAAATAAATATGAAACAGGAATTATAAATCTTGATAAAAACACCGGACCAGGTACTCATTGGGTTGCTTACGCGATAAATCCAAACGAGGTTATCTACGCCGACTCATATGGATTAGCTCCGCCTCGTGAGTTTCTTAATTACATATCTCAGTTAAATATACCAGCATGGTATTCTACGCTATCAAGACAAACACTAACTGATCCTCCGATCTGCGGCGATGAGGCAACTAATATACTCGATGCGATATCTAAATCTGACAAACCATACCATAAAACAGTCCACGAGTACACGTCAAATAAATTAGATCAATCGGGTATAAATAATGGTTGATATTTTCGGTAGATCTCTCTCATCGCGCATGAGAAAAAAATCTGTTGATGTTGATTTATCTAAATATGCAACAAAAGATTACATAAATAATCTTTTATCGATAGCGGGAGAAGGACCTGACGAGGTTGCTATTTTTCAAGATCAGCACGGGAAATTAAAGACCAGCAACGTTAAGATAGGCGACATAATCAAACGAGACGAATACAATACTCATGTAGGCGACTTTAATACTATTAAGGAAGATATCAAAAAACTTGATGATGGTATTGGAATTATGAATAATTTAGTGCATCAAAGAATCGGCAATCATGTAAAAATTACCGGCGATACAATGTCAGGAGAGCTCAATATGGGCAAAAACAAAATATCTTCACTGGGAGATCCAACAGCAGATGAGGATGCTGTAACAAAAAAGTACGTCGATGATGTAAATTTAAAATTACGTACTCTGCGTGGGGAATATGATTCCCATATAATAACCCTCACAAGTTTTAGAAGAAATACTTTAGACCTAAACAAAATAACTCTCGAATGTTTTGGTAGATCACCTGCAATCAGTATAAAATACTCAGAAATTAAAAAATTATTCGATGACGTAGTTCGTGTGGTATCATCATCTACATCTGTAACGTGGACAAGAACAGATAATAAAATAAAATATACTCCAGCTGTTACCGGCATAAACAGATTAACAGTGATTAATCCAATGAAATTTAGGGTAATTATAGCTGGACTATCAATTGAATCGCCTCACCCGATAACAGTTGAATTACAAAAAGATACTGAAGCAGTATTTGAATTACAGTCAATTGATGGTGCTTTATCTAGAACAAATTATTCGTACGTGCTTGAGTTTGTATTTAAAACATCCTAATTAATATAAAATGAGTGCATCAAAATACCGATACGATAAGGCTCGTGCGTGGCAGGAGTCTCCGTAAACTATAATCGATATTTATCAAACAAAAATATAAAAAAAAATACCAGCACAGATTAGTCGTAATTGATGTTACTGTTTATTCTGTATCTGCCGTTGTTGTCGGTACCGGAATAATATTATCCGCGTTAACGATGATAGCGCCGGCAGCGATAACCATCGTTGTTTCTGTGACTACCATGCTATCCGGTGTATTCGGTATAATAACAAAAAAAAAATATCTTATGTACCAGCGCAAAGTTAACCGAATACAAAGATAAATTAAACACAACGATGGCTGCGTATTCAAAATTATCCTCGATGTTTTTAGAAAGTCTCAATGACGGTATTGTATCTGATACAGAGTTCGCACTGATGACTAAGATTTACAATCAAATGATTAAAGACGTCAATATAAATAATGACAGAATTACTGACGCAGATAGCAACAAACACAAATCCGCAAAAGACAATGATGATCTCGGCGAGCTCGACTAAGCCCGAGTTCAGTATTATTTTTCCAACACCTATTTCTATTAGTGAAATAGCACTAGCGCATTTGAGAGTTTATTACAGCTGGCCTAATATCAGATCCAAATCATTTGGAAATTTACAGTCGAATAATTCATTTGTTTTTGCTAATAAAAATAAACCCGATGGAACACCTGATTGGAACGTAGTTGGATTACCAACAGGCTGTTATCAGATTGAGCAAATCAGCGACGAATTAACATGGAGAATAAAAAATATAACCGGAGAGGATCCTGGAATAAAGATATCTGGGCACGAGCCAACACTGACCTCGGTTATCGAAGTGAGCTCAAATTATATGGTCGATATTTATTCAAGTTCAATAAGAACCGTACTGGGTTGGCCTGAGGTTGCGCCGCCAGCACCACCAGCACCACCAGAACCTAAGAGAGAGAATTTTATTAATGTCAAAAAAGATATGATCGTAGAATTAAGTAAATACGATCTTCGCAGTCGTGTATCAAATTTTATCATTAGAAAAAAAAGATGATATGTTATGGATGTTTGATAATGGTATTGATTTTGAATTGAGTGATGTTATCAAAATATTTAATGAATATGAGCGAATTCATAATGAAGAAGATTTACAACAATTACGAAATTATTTTCAGGGGTGTATTTTTGATATAACAAGTTCATGTGATAAAATTATTGAACGAATAGAAATCATGATAGGATTTGTATCATCTATGAAAAGATTTAATAAAAAATTAATTCGGGCAATAAAAGAATCAAATAATAAACAAAAATTTTTAGACGCGTACTCGATCACTGAGGATCAGTTAGAAAATTTTAAATTTCCAGGATACAACGCAGGTAGATTAGAAAAATCCCTCGAGGATACCATTGATGAGCTGTTTCCCAAACTACACGCTGCGTGGAGAAAAAATTACCACCACCATCTATTCTTAAGCGCTATAATGCACCAGATGGTACCGGACGGCATATTTCGCCTGATGTGGTCAATATAACAAATGTTGTCGCGGTTAATCTTAATTGTGATATCATCGAGAACAGCTACAGCGCAGACGCGTCTGTGTCTGATCAGGCAAAATAGGGGTTTGTTTTATATTCGTTTTCACCAGCATCTCCGCCTGGATTTTTACTTGTGCGAGAACCGATCAATCCTGTTTACTTTTGGTGTAACAATAATCTACTGTCGAGAGTGAATTTCTCACTAACTGACCAATCTGGGAATTTGTTAGATATACGTGGGGAAACTCTGAGCATAAATCTGCTAATAAAATCTTAATTTTGTCATTATAGCAACAAAAAAATTTTTATTTTATTTGTGTTTTTTTCTGAAGATTTTGAAAAATTCGGCCGTTTTTGTTGAAAAATCAACCATTTTGGTGAAAAAATTGACCATTTTACATGATTTTGTCAAAGAAAAATCCACAATTTTGCTAATTTTGTCAGGTCAAACCTCAAGCGATTCTCTAATTGATTTATCGATAAATCATCAAAAATCAACAAAATTAGCTCAAAAATCATCAATTACTGATGGATTTTTTGATAAATTCCTGGTCGTTTTGGGTTAATTTTGACGTTTTCTCGCATTTTATCGATAAATCAATTAGAGAATCGCTTGAGGTTTGACCCGACGAAAATCTGTAATTTGACAAAATCGGATAAAATGGTCGATTTTTTCACCAAAATGGTTGATTTTCTTAAAATTATTCAGAAAAAAAATTATTCAGAAATAAAAGAAAATTATTCAGAAATAAATTATTCAGAAATCAGTTTTCGCAGTTGCCTCGCACGTGTATCAATCATTTCTTAAGATTCATACTCGTCAGATAGCGCTGATCTAATCTTCTCAATCGCACGAGCTAATGGAGTAAAATCTGATATCTGCGTGTCGTCGATGTTAATGAGTGATTTGTACATCTCAGATTGTATTTTCTTTATGAATCTGTATTGGGACGATAGGGTATATCGGCCTTCTTGTTTGTTCTGCATCAGCGTTTCAAAATCCATTGTGATTTTGTCGGCGTCTAAATCATCCGATAAAGGAATTTTTTTGATTCGAAGTACCTCAATAGATTTGATTATTTCGTTAATATTTTCTTGGTTCATATTTATATTAGTTTTATTCTAAATGTGCGAAAAAAAATAATAATTATTTTAAATAATATTCGTCTGAGTCATATACATAAGATCTTTATTCAGAATCTAATATTCATCTGAATCTAACATCAGAGGATAATAACCGAATTTTACCCAATAACCAAACTTGTATGAGAATGTTGATTTGTCTCTCCCTGTTGCGACGTGCTGTACTGATGCAGAATGAATACCAAAATACCTACCAGCAGAGGTCATTGATTTAAAATATAATTCCTCACCGGTCTCCACGTTGATTGATTTGACCGCTTTAGCAATTTTGTTATATTTACCCGTATTGCCTTTTTGCAGATTTTCGCTCTGTGTTATCGCTTGAAGATTTTCTATGGCATTGTTGAGTTTATTTCCATCAATATGATCGATTACCAGATCACGTTTGATTGGTCCATGAAAACATTCAAATACAAATCTGTGATTGTAATAGGTTTTTTTTTCGGCTTCAAACATAAGATAACCGGTGTTACCAATGTTACCAACCGTTTTTTTTTTGTTCTGCAATTTCTAACAACACAGTCGCGTGATGCTTCATGATTATCAATGGTTGGATGCTTTATGAATATAGGGTTCCTTATACAATATCCATTTGTCTAAATCAGAGTTTGTCCGAGAATCTATCTAGATAATCTTCTTCGCCCTTGATGGCGAGATCACTATCTTGTGATTTTTTATTGTAATATCGTTTTAGTTCTCTATATTTTTTCCCACCGCAGTCTGAACAAATACGTGTTTTTCTTCGTATTCCGACGTTACATCTGATACATCTGGTTGGACCAACTCCACCTCGTTTCATATAAGCTAAATGTATTCCACAGTATTCTTTTCTACATGACCTGTTGCAACAATTTAACGAGCCGACCATCAACCATTTGCAATTGTTCATTTTATTTATTAAACATTTGTCTAAATTATAATATGAAGATATTCGACCTCGATGATATCGAGTATGTTGTTCCTGAGGTAGATCTCGCCAAGAAAAAATTCTACGATGATGGAGCGGCTCATGTGTGGTCCACATGGAGAACAAACGATATAGACAATAAAATGAACGATACAAGAGCTAAAAAATTAATTGATTTACTCGGTGATGACAAATACATACTCAGAATCAAATTCATTGTATACAACGAAAATGACGTGTGGATTACTCGAGACAAGCGCGATCCTGTAATTAGAGGAAAAAATCTGTAACGGTGAGTAAAAAATCTAAACCAGGATTATTGACCGGCATAGACAAACCGTATTATGTGCGAGCTTATCCTGTCACAGCGGTTGTTTATGGTGTATATAGATTAAATAAACCCACCTTTGAGAATCTTGCCAAGATGAAGATGTCCACGAAGATAAATTGCGTAGCTGAGCGAATAATAGAGCATTTTACAAACGCGAAACGCGGGAATGGGTTAACCGATCTGCGGCGAGAAAAGATTAATGCTTGGTCAGAATCTGTTGCTGATGGTGCATCAATTGACGATGTTGCTGTTTTATCGGCAAAATTAAAATTTCCCATCACGGTAAAAACGATATCAGGCGAGATTTTATACTCATCTGCGTATAAATCCAGAGGAGAACCCATAGAAATAATTGATCATAATTCACATGCATGGAGCAGCGCGGTAACAATTTTTCCTCGAGAGCGCGTTGTTAAATTTTACAGCGGATATATTTTTGATTTTATTCATGAAATAAGTAAATCTGACCCGGTATCTATTTGGTTGTTTTCCAGTGATCAGAAATGCGATTAGTTCGTACGGCCTAACGGAGAATTATATCGAAGTGAATCTTTACATGATTCGATGACAGCAATGGTAATGGTACTCTGCGGATGAAAATTTGTTGGTTAATTGTTTTACCATTCCATCTGTTGTTGCTCACGCAGCGAAAGAGAAAAATTCGTGGAAGCCAACTCGACGTGAGTTTCTTAAAGATATTCCGCAGAGCTGTATCGAATACGGTCATGGTGGATTATGGAATACTGAATATAATCTTAGCGAGTCTATTGTATCATATAAAAAACAAAATGACGTTTGGCTGCCAACTGAACATGACGACGCGAAAGATTTGGGTAGAAAAATAATCGGAAAATTTACTCAGGGTGGTTCGTGTGATCACAGCGACATTATTGTAGATTGATCATGGATGAAGCTGAATTAGATTTTATAATCGCTGATACCGCTGAGCGAGGTATATTTTGTGACCGAGAAAATGCTTATTTATCAAACGGAACAAAATTAGGTACTGTAGTTAGCTATCTCGAGGGAGAGTCACCGCAGTATACTCATTTAAGATCGTCAATGCTGGCGTATGCGAGTATAAATCTGCTATCGATGATAAATAAATTCCCTAATGACGCTGTTAGGGTAGCTACTGATTCATTTTATGTTAATGAAAAATTTCTACCAGAGTTGGAAAAATTAACCGGCGATGGTTCATGGGGTACATGGCGAGTAAAAGACGAACATACTTTACGGTATTGTAAAAACGCCGATGTACCTGTTGAGAATAATTATTATTCTGATAGTATATCAGAAATTTCGACAGCACCATCTGTATATGATCCTGTATCGAGATACAAGACAGTCTACGTGAATGGAGCGGGTGGATCAGGCAAAACGACCAGAATTATAGAATTATTTAAAAATTCTGACGTAATTGTACTGACGCCAACACACAGATTAGCACGAGAGATGAGGCAACGCGGCGTCAACTCATGTACGTACCACAGTTTTTTCAAATACAATGGTGGTACATGGACTCCTTCACGAATGGGAGAGAAATACGTGAACAGAGTAATTATATGGGATGAGATCTGCACTGTATTCGTTAAAACGTTAAAGATGCTTCTAGATTGGTTGCTAACAAAAAACACAGCGGTAATTATGTGCGGCGACCACGGCCAACCCAATCCTATTGATGGAGAATCACCTCATGAGTGGTTAAAGAATTTTTTGATTACTACGAAGAAGTCAACACCGATTACAGATCTCTCGATGGTAGATTAAGCGAATTCAAAAGATTAATTCGATTACAGTCAAATAAACCTCAGTGTAGTGTGATGAGAGAAATAATTCCAAAAACATCAATGGAAGATTTCTTATCAACGTGGACTCCAAATGATTTGATTGTTGCCAGCAGAAAAATAATACGTGACGTGCTTCAGCAGAGATTATTTAAGTTACATCAAGAAAAGTTTCCGCTGATGCCAATACCGTTATGTTACAGACCAGCCGATACCAGATTGCAGAATATTGACGTTGATATACCAGGACAAGGAAAGCAGAATCTTGTGTTGAATGATATAGTCGTCGTTGATATTGATTTCGTTAATGATATGCTGAGTGCAGAAAAATCTCCGTGGACGTTAGGATATGCCATGACAATTCATTCTTCGCAGGGACTAACCATAACCGATATTCGAGTTTGGATTGTTGACGATTACATAGAATGGTCTAATCTGGTGTATTTAGCCGTATCTAGAGTCAGAAAAATAAACCAACTAGGACGGATTGTTTTAGATAGAATAATTATTAATGATGAAATTGACGAGTATGTGATTAAAAAAAATTGATCAGCTATAAACAAACCGATAAAAAAGTAATCGTGAATTCGATTTAGCTGTCGAATTTATTTTATCGCTGAAAGAGAAACAAAAAAATCATTGTGCCGGTTGTAATTGTATAATGACGTGGAGTTATCAAAAAAATGATTCCAGACAATTTACCGTAGACAGAATAAATAATAATTTAGGCCACAATCGTGATAATGTTACGCTGACGTGTTTAGAGTGTAATCGGCACGGAGTTGATTATCTAAGTGACTGAGGCGGTAATTGAGTATCAGCTGGTATTACTTGTAATTGCTCGCGAGTAAAACCTCGCTGAGGCGCTAACGAATCGAGCATGTAAATTGCTGGTCTACCTGATGATTTTGTCACTGATACTATCTTATGTGTCGTCGTGCTCCAGATTGGATCTGTTGCTCTTTTTCTGCCACCCTCAGACTCACCTGGTTTGTATAAATATCTGACGATGACACTACCAAGAACAGGTCGAGCTGAAAAATCACGTCGTTTTATCGGTATAAAATCTTTCTGTATGGCAATTGCTGGTTTCATTGATATAGCTCTCGTTGTTTCGTTATTTATCGCAGAAATAACACTGGGTAACCTGACAACCCAGTCGTTAGATCGTTTATCCTGAATAAATTCCATCGCGTATTGATAACCAAATAACCGTTCAGCTAATGTTTTGTTGAATCTCTCCACAATTGCCTGATCATTGTGAATATTAACTTTAGCGCGTCTTATTTTTTTATTTTTTTTGTTTCATTAATGAGGTCACCGCGCCGAGGAATTCCCGTCCGGGATCAACCTGAAGTAAAATTGGCCAGGTTAGTGGTCCTCGCTGATATATTCGCTCAAATGCATCAGCTACCTCAGCGGCTGTTTTCTTGGTTAATGGCTCAGCTTCTTTGTATCTGCTAGCAATATCTACTACGGTTAGGACGTACTTGTAGATTTTACCATCAACAGTATCGTGTGGCAGAAACATTATATCAGCCTGATGAACCTCATTTGGTACGCTAACATCAAAGTGCGCGTATTCGATCCGCTTAGGTGGTGGTAGATAAATTTGCCATATAGCTTGTTTAGATAACCAAGCAGCAGCCGTTGACGGTTTTACTCGAGCAGCCTTTGCAAGCTTCTTGATAGCTGGTTTACCCCGCCAAAATCCTGCTGGAGAATAATAAATCGCTTCCATATTAATTGCCGGCACCGAAGATTAATTTACCCTTCATCGCGTTTTTAATTAACCACGAATCTAATCTCTCTTTGGTAGATTTATTTTTTATAGAATTTATTGCTTGAATTAAATTTATATCAGCAAGATGTCGTTGTTGAATATCTTTATTTCGATATACTATGTCATGAATCAAACAGGCCCGATCAATCGCATTAATTGGCTCCTCACCTGAATTTGGTTGATCCTGATTATTTAATCTGACATCGAGTCTGGTACCTGGTCCGCAGTAGCTGTATCCTGGTAGGTGTTTTTCTCCGGAGTATTTAGCCCAGGGGAGTCCTGGTAACGATAACTTTGAGGTGATGTCACCTCCGTGGAATTTTTTTTTAGTTGATGAGATAAATCTAAACTTTTTTGTGCCGCATTTTTCACATTTACCGGTAACGGCTGATCTGTTATTGCGAGTAACAACCGTAGTTAGCTCTACCGTTGGTGTGCGTGTTTTACATTTGACACAATATAGATCCATAATATTTATTATATCATGAATGTAATTGATTTTTCAGCTACAAAAAAATCCGTTCCTATCAAGCATCATACTGCATTGCCCAGTTCAATTAGAATGATAATAATAGGTCCATCTGGTAGTGGAAAAACACAATTATTGTTGAATCTGATAATGAGATGGCTAAAATGGGAGAAATTGTATTTGGTTGTACCATCTGTGGATGATCAACGTTGCTATCAGGTATTGAAAGAATTTAATGAAAATGCAGCGTTGCTAAATGACGGTGAAAATATAATCGAATTTATCACCGACATCAAAGAAGCTCCCTCTGTTGATGATCTAGATGGGTCGATCAATAATTTAGTTGTCTACGACGACGTGATGCTAGATAAACAAAATAATTCTGCTAGAATATTCTCCCGTGGTCGACACAAAAAACACTGATGTCATTTATGTAACTCAGAGGTATACTCAGATACCTAAAGTGATCAGAGATAATTGTAATATTTTGGTTATTTTTAACGGCGTCGATGCTCATACACTAAGAAATATTCATCAAACTTGGTGTGGCGGCGACATGGAAATAAATAAATTCAAAAATTTCTTCTCACGAGCTCAAGCTACACCTCATGGATTTGTAACGATAAATCTATTTGATCCCAGGTCAAGATATCGAATAGGTTTGGATAAAATCTTTTAACGCCGACTGGCATAATTCTATGCAATTAGATAATATCAGCAGGGAGGACCCTACCTATGGTCGGTCGTATGGCAATAAACGAAAAAAAAATTAAAATTCACGTAGAATACTTTTTTTTTCAGCTAAAATCTTCAGACTACGGTTTTTATTGATGGAACAGGGTTCAGTAACGAGTAATCTTCACCAGGAAGCATTTATTCGGTAAATAGAACCTTTCTACGAGAGAGTTTTCTGTGGAAGGTTTATTCTCTGTCGGAAACCCTAGGTCTGTCTGCCCTCCCTGCTGCTGAGAATGACTCGTGTTTAGCTAATATTTCTACATGATAATTCGCAAATATCTAACACCGTAAAAGAACCCATGTGACCTAACAATTCCATTGGGGAATTACTTAATTCTTCTAAGAACCCACTAATTTGATCAGAACTATTCACAAATCCTACGCAATCTTATAATTTTAATCTCTTGAAACATAATCTATACACGTACACAAAATATAGCTATAGATAATCACTACAACTTACAGTCATGAATACAATTTACAAACATTATAGATATGCACAACACTTTGTTTATCAAAAGCATCAATGAAGAGCTGGTAGGTATCCAAACTATCACACTCTACTTATGATGCCAGCGAAGACAAAGACGGTTAAAGAGGTAAGGCTGTAACATAAGCCAAAAGCATTTGAAGTATGCAGGGCAGAGTCATTCCATACGCGCTCCTCGGGGACCTACGTATTCCATTGATTACCTAATAACTTTATAATATAGAGCTGCTGTTGCCGAACCCACTATAGGGTGCGGCGCACTCTCAACCCTTTCTGAAACGCGACACCTCCATGGTGCATTGGCAGCCAAACAGCATATCGGCCATGGTTCAGTTAAACCACAGCAGGAAGCTCTTTACACCGGGCCAGGAGCTGCGTCACTTCACGCATAAACTCCTGTGAGATCAGCACCAAGATGCATGCAGTGGTCTCGGCCATCGGAATTGGCCCCGCTTGCAAATCCGTGCAAACTCGCTTGCAGATCCATGTAAACTGTATCAGCCTAATTGTTGTGCCTAAGGAACCAGACGCCGGTCTGTTGTTACTCGAGTTGCTGCTCACAATGAACTATGGACTTTGCAGGTCAAATCTATTATGCAATGCTACTGAATCAACCTTTTTATTATATCCTCTCATATTTTCTTTATGGGAAATTTTATCCTAATTGACATTGTCACTGGCTTTAATGCTTGAAGTGTTTGACCCCATTGACAATTTTTCTTTGCTAATCTGGATTTGATAAACGTCACTGGATCTGATAAATGCCACTGGCTTTTATGCTTAAAGTATTTCACCCCATTGAAAATTTTCCTTTGCTAGTCTGGATTTGATAAACATGACTGGCGCTTGTCATTCTTTATTAAGTTCAGTAATTTTGGTAAATATCAACTGATAGAATACTGAGTATTTTCTATGTCGTGAATAATTTGATATGTTCTTATACTGCTTATTACAATTTGCTATTTCTTATGTTAACTGAATTAAACTTTGATTGCTGTATTAGTCTTGTTTTATGTTTTTTTACATGCATTTTTTCCAGTACTAACTGGATCACTATATTTTCACATATTCATTTAGGTAGTTAGTTTAATGATGTCTGCAATAAGGTCCCTGTTAAACACAAATTTGCTTTTAAAAAAATCATAACGCCTATTGATATAATTGTTTAATCTGCCAAATTTATGTTCAAATACATTATGTAATTCTATATTAGTTTACCTGTTGTTCGTCATGTTGAAGGTTGTGCCTTTCTGACATTTGTCATTTTTAGAGATATTTACTACAATTTGAGTTCATTCTTACCTTTTATACAAGATTACAATGTTCCTAAAGGGAACTAGTCAACAATGTTATGGAACGTACCATTAAAAATGTCCCATATCTAAGGAATTCCATGGCATTTTGTTGCATCATATATTAGGTGACATTCTTGTTGTATAGTCAGACTGTGTGAAAATTTTCAATTGTATGCTGATATACATTGACATAAATCATTTATTTAAATTATTCAATGGAATGACACAGTGCTCAATGAATGACTATTGGTACATCAGCACATTCAAGACTATTTGAATTCATTCTGAATAATCATGATGTTATCTTATAAACATGATTTATCATCCCTCTGTGTCTGTTTTTGATCCAACTTTACTAGGTTTTATTGTAATTGCTGTCGTAGAGATTTGACATGCAGCAAAGTTTTAAAGCATGATGAAATAATGACCTTGGTGATTATTATGGTAAAGAGTATGAAATAATGACCTTGGTGATTACTATAGTAAAGAGTATGAAATGACCTTGGTGATTACTATGGTAAAGAGTATGAAATAATGACCTTGGTGATTACTATAGTAAAGAGTATGAAATAATGACCTTGGTGATTACTATGGTAAACAGTAATGACATGATAAGCAAATCAATATGTTACAATGAAGCTATACATAAACAAGTTAATTTGACCGTTAACACGCAGTTTTCACATTTGCAAGATGTCCTAGTGAGCTTGGTTTACAATTAAGAGTAAATAATGAACTAAGGAAAAGAAGCTAGCATACTAAGACAAATTTTAACACAGATATATGTGCCTCCTGAGTAATCATGATCATGAAATTATCTCAAAAATATATATTACATGTTGATCAGTTTTGTGCTGGGCTAAATTTGCTATTGAGATTTTTCTACATTGATTTCCTTGCCAATAACTATAATATATGTATTTATGTATGTGTATGTGTGTGTATGTCTGTAGTTTATTGTCAAATCAGTTACCCATTTTATTATTTCCAGCAAAAAAGAGCTCTTGCTTCAGGAGGTGAGTAGCTTTGAATAATATAAAGGTAAAGTCTAATTACATAGAAACCTGTAAATCCTTTATACTGGTGGGCTTGATCTAATAAGTAATGTTGTTTTATCGTTATTGACCTGATACTGTAAAGTTGCTTCAGCTGAAATAATACTTCTTGGTCAGTGTAGGTATCAATTACAAGATACCATTTGTTTAGAATTAAGTTCATAAATCATACAGAATAATTTATATTACAAGTATCAAAGTAATTGCATTGAAGTGGAGAAGGGTAACTGTGTAAGCTTGTGTAAAGTGATTCATTATAAATATGCATATTTAGGCATATGCATACAAATGTGTCACAGTTCATTGCATACTCTACAGAAATTGTACAGTTAATTGATTCATTATAAATATGCATACAAATGTGTTACAGCTCATTGCATACTCTACAGAAATTGTGAAGTTAATTGATTCATAATGTATATGCATACAAATGTGTTACAGCTCATTGCATACTCTACATAAAGTGTAAAGTTAATTGATTCGTAATAAATATGCATACAAATGTGTTACAGCTCATTGCTTACTCTACAGAAAGTGTAAAGTTAAATGATTCATTAGAAATATGAAAATTTGTTACAATTCACTGCATAAGCTATTGAGTGTAATTTTAAACATATATTTATGGTATTCAATATTAATTCTATGACATATTGGAAAACACTTCTGACATAATAATCTACTGACTTCGACAACTGCGAATATAGCTCATGAAAATATTCTATTCTGATAGTCTTACATACATGATTAATTTCTATGGAAACGATTCAAATCCTTTCACAATGGGGAAACTGCAAATGTTTAAACCATTTTTAAATCATTAATCTATATATGTTTTCATCATTAAAGCATTATATCATTATGTACACTGAATTTATACGGCTCTTTGAATATCTATCATGCAGGAACCAACTGGCCACCTGTCCGTGTTCAGCGGTGCAAAATTTAGTATAATTAATATCTATCCCTGGCGTCATTCAGCCGATAGTTTTACTGGAACCGTGTTTATTGTATTAAATAAAATTTTATGCAGGAATCATCCTACTGGTGGTGTTTTAAATTTGTCGCTGAAACACCTCAATTGATTACTAAGTAATTAAAATATAACGAGTATTCCAATCAACGTGTCAAGTTTTAGATAAAATCAAGCACGTGAATGGCAAACATAAAATAATATCGTTGATAAATATACAGTAAAAGTAAAACAAAAATATCGCAGATGTGTAGCTGTCGTTGACATAAGTGTATATGCGGCGTCTGCTGTTATTGCTGGAACCGGAGTATCGTTATCAACAATAACATCACCCGCAGTTGTAACAGTTTGTGTTTCAGCTGCAACAACAATTGCCGGTATTCTTAATATCATCTCAAACAATATGTACATGCAAAAATGCAAAATTACATGATTATATAATAAAATTACACACAGCGACGCTAGCATACTCCAAATTAACCTCGTTATTATCAACAAGACTTAGTGATGGAAAAATATTTCGGTAAGCTCAAAAATCATGAATTTAATGTTAACTTTCCAACTGCAATTATAGCGAAATAAATAGCGCTAGCACAATAACAGGTATATTACAGCTGGCTAAATATCAGCTCAAAATCATTTGGTTGATTGCCAGCAAATGATTCACTTGCAAATAAAAATAAAGATGATGGAACTCCTGATTAGCAAGTTGTCCAACAGGTAATTATTAATTTGAACAAATCAACGATGAATTCCAGCGTAGAACCAAATCTATAAAGAATCAAAAATAGCTATCACCGTTCACGAGCCAATTTTATCAGCTGCGATAGAAATATATTCGCAAGATTATGTTATAGATATTTATCAATCATCGATCAGAAATGTATTTGGTTGGCCTGAGATAGCACCTGAATATTAAAGACCGCAAGAACCAATGTCAAATGAATTCCTTACAGGCAAAAAAATGAGTTCAAGCAATCAACTTTAACTGCCTTAAGCCTTTGCCACGGCCAAGGCCTACTTCTGGACTGCGTACTGTTGATGATGATGATTGGGTTGAAATCACTAAGGGTGGTACGGTAGGCTTAGTCACAGGGTTGACGTGTTTAGCTCGGGAAGGTCGTATTCTCTTCGGTCGTAATACAGAAGTCTGATACATTTGTTTCAGACTTCTTAACTCTGCTAAAATGTCCAACAGTACCGTAACCGTTTGATTTTCACCCTCTTGTTTCTTTGCTGCTACTTCTTCTTGCTGTTAGTAGTTAAGTGGGATACCCTAGGGACAATGGGACTTAGCATTAAAAAGACCCCTGGGACACTCTAGGGACAATGGAAATTTGACATGGAGAAAAATCGTGGGTCACTCTAGGGACAATGGGAATTTAACATAGAGTTTGGGCTTGTCTAGGGACAAGGGAAATTAACATGAGGAATAGAGTTTGGGCTTGTCTAGGGACAAGGGGAATGGAACAGGGGACTATAGTGTGGGTCTGTCTAGGGACAATGGGAATTTAACATGGGGAATAGATCGTGGGACTGTCTAGGGACAATGGGAAATTTAACATTACGGAAACCCCTGGGGGATATAGCCTCAAGGGAATTTAACATATGGAAATTGAACATGGTGGATCTGTATAGCGTCAAGGGGAATTGAACATGGTGGGACTATCTAGGGACAATGATGGTAGAGGGTCAAACACAACAGAGACAGAAACATACATACACTAGTACAAGCGTGGGATTTATATATAAAGCATTACGAAGACCTGAAATCTTGCTGGGGTGTTCAAAAATTTGCATAAATGTAATGATGCTATAAATAGCTATAATCAAGGAAATGCTCAACGACAAAATGGATGTGACTAAAAGTAACGCTAAAATGACGAAATTGTCCAAGAATTTAAAGGAAAATAAACATATCCCCGAAAATTAAGTTACAATGGTTTAGACTAAAATGGATAAAATTAGTAACTACTTACAATATCAACTTCTGTGACGATCGTGGATAAATACCTATGTATCTATAATCAGCTGAAATTCCTATGAAATCCCACTATCTATTTATAGCTCCAACTTGTGGGTTTTTCCTTTGGAAAATCCCACTATCTTTTTATAGCCTCAGCTTGAGTGACGTTCCTGTTTATGAATTCTAGTATATATGTATAGCTACAAAATGTGGAAATCCCCAAGTCGACATTTATAGTCTCAAAATTTCCAGCGTCAGTGACGTCACTGTACTGAACACATGGGGATAAATGGCAACAGTGTTGCAAGTGGCTGACCTGAATACGCGCTACTGTAGGTAGGTAGGTAGAGTGTATCTGATAGGGATAAAGTGAGTTTTATAGGGACAAACAGAGACCAATACACACACACACACAACATACGCGCGCAGACACACTCACACTCACACTCACAAACACACACACACACAGACACACACACACAGACACACACACACACACAGAGGGAAGAGGAAAAAACAAGCCCCAAATATACTATCAACACAGAAGGGAGATAATACAAACCCCAAATAAACTATCCACACAAACGTACGCGAACGCATACAAACCCCAAATATACTATCCACACAACGTCGCTAACGCATACAAACCCCAAATATACTATCAACACAGAAGGAGATAATACAAACCCCAAATAAACTATCCACACAAACGTACGCGAACGCATACAAACCCAACATATACTATCCACATAACGTCGCTAAGGCATACAAACTCCAAATATGCTATCCACACTCGGGAGGAAGAAGAAAAAACAACCAAATATGCGATCTACACAACGTACGCGAACACACACACACACACACACACACACACACACACACACACACACACACACACACACACAGAGGGAAGAGGAAACATCAAACCCCAAATATACTATCCACACTCGGGAGGAAGAAAAAAAACAACCAAATATACGATCTACACAACGTACGCGAACACACACACATACACACACACACACACACACAGAGGGAAGAGGAAAAAACAAACCCCAAATATAATATCAACACAGAAGGGAGATAATACAAACCCCAAATAAACTATCCACACAAACGTACGCGAACGCATACAAACCCAAAATATACTATCCACACAACGTCGCTAACGCATACAAACTCCAAATATGCTATCCACACTCGGGAGGAAGAAGAAAAAACAACCAAATGTACGATCTACACAACGTACGCGAACACACACACACACACACACACACACACACAGAGGGAAGAGAAAAAAACAAACCCCAAATACACTATCAACACAGAAGGGAGATAATACAAACCCCAAATAAACTATCCACACAAACGTACGCGAACGCATACAAACCCCAAATATACTATCCACACAACGTCGCTAACGCATACAAACCGCAAATAAACTATCCACACTCGGGAGGAAGAAGAAGAAAAACAACCAAATATGCGATCTACACAACGTACGCGAACACACACACACACACACACACACACACGCACACCACAGAGGGAAGAAGAAGAAAACCATTATACACTATCCACACGCAGTGAAGAAATAACCCTTTATATATATACTATCAACAGAGAGTGAAGAAAATAACCCATTATATTCCATCAACACAGAGTGAAGAAGAAAAAGTTTTTTGAAAGCACCTAAGCCCTCACCTGCAATGACCAACTCTGCCAAACACCTACACCCCACCCACCCCCACTCCCAACACTACAAAACCCATTTAACCCGTTATTTTATGGCATCAGTGTGTGATTTAGGAAACATCAAGACACAAAATGATGGACGAATAGACTGACTATTGTTTACGGACTTGCATGCCTAAAGAGCGTGCGTGAAGGAAAACATCCTTCCATTTCAATTCTAACTAAAACATGATCCAGAGGGATAGAGAGAGGTGAAAGAGCACAATTTCATAAAGTGTGAGTAAAAACAAAACACGCCATCCTTATTATACAATGTCAAGACCAAGAGACACTTACGTTTTCTTTCTGGTCTATTCTCTTTTAGAAGGTGGTATGAAATTTCATATCAGGGCCAACGCATCGGCCCACATTGTCAATTTTTCCATTTCCATGTTTTTACTGGCACAAGTTCTTCATCATCTTCAATTTCTTCTTCTTCTGAATCCCTCTTCTCTGTTTCGTCTTGTTTTTGTTTCTTCTCTTTTCTCGTAGGGCACTCTGAATTCCAGTGTCCTTTCTCCTGACAACGATATTAGGTATCTTGACTTTTGTCTCTCTTTCTTAGACGAAGCAGGTATTCTGGAGACAAATACCCATTTACCTTTGCAGATATAGCAAACTTCATTAGCACTTACACACTTTCGTATGACTCTCATCAAATCAACGACCAAAAGAGTAAGTTTTGTTGCCACTTTCGCATGTGAATTATGCTTTCGTATGACTTTTAGCAAATATTTGACCAGCAGGTCGATCTGTGCTGACTCTTCCATCTTCTTGATCGTTTAAGAGCGGAATGAATACTCTGACGCTAAGACACTCTCCTTATATACATGGACCTGCTGCGTATGAAACCTAGTCAAATGTAATTTTGCAATAAGATGAAACGATTTCATTGAGGAAGTAAAAAGCAATGATGTACCGTATCGCCTCACACAAAACCTGAAGTTTTAGTTCAAATCCGTGTCAGCGATTTCGAAGACGACATAACTGAGCTTTAATCAATGCTCTCCAATTCTGCCACAAAAAAACGAGTCCTGATTCACGCCAAAAGAAATTTCGTTCGGTCCATAAAAAATAGTATCATATCTGAGAAACGCAAAAACGAACTTCCAGAAAACTGAGAACGACGGCTTACACCTACAACGTAAATGTGTGAGTTCAAGTAGTGCGTAAAACTTAGTCAAATTAGAGTTTTATAGTCAAGACGAAACGATCTCTTTTCGAACAAGAAAGCAGACACCAAGTGACAATGGCGATCCGTGTCACACAACACTTTTCAAAATGTATATTATCAGAGGTTTGTTCTAGCGATCTGCACGGTTAAATTAAATGTTGATGTATTTTGCAATAAGACGGACACAATTTCCATGGGATCGCCCATGGTACGATTGTTCGTGCATTAGTTTAATTTTTAAAAATATTTTTTTATATAAATCGCCTATAGGATAGACCCAGTAAAGCATGGCCATTCTCGTCACTGTCTGAATAGCTACTCAAGTCAATTCGAAGCGAACGCGGTAAGGAAATAAGTATAGCCAATGAAATGGCTTACAACGGGTGATGCATTGTTTTGTTCTAGGGCTGTGTGGCATAATAATCCCTATGTTATTGCGTTGTTACCATTACAGTGCAGACAGACTGAAATGTGAACTTACAAGCCCTCTTTGTGTGTGTTGTACCATTTCCTCTTACCACATCAAAATACTGAGCGTCACAGTATTGGTTCGCGTTTTCAAGCTGACCATTTTTTTATATCTCACTTAAACGTTTCGACATAAACACTCACATCGGTAGAGTCAGAACAGACGTGTTACAGTATTGAGGGGCATGTTATCTTTTCTTTTTCAAACTAATAAATTTGGGGTTTGTATGAAGTAAAGAACCGAAAGTACAGTGAAACTCAAGGATGATGACCCAATCTGTCTGTCTATTGATGCGTGTATTTACTTAAGAAGAAATATGACCTCTAAAACACAAAGAGATACGGCAAGCATGATTAGATTAAACACAACGATGTTTTCCTTCACGCCCGTGTAATTTAGAGTTTCAATCGTCTTTGAAGACAAACTTGGTCTCCTTTTGTAGGGCTTGAAATAATAAAAAAAACTGAAAAATCTTAAGCACTTTGCTATAGATAATTTCATCAACAGACCAAACAACATAAATACCGTTACAACAATAGAAAGCCTTAAATCTTCTATCAAAAAGAAATGCATGAAAAAAATTAAAGATTAACGATAACTAAGCAATGAAACCGAATTTAACAAAGGCAATGACATGTGAAGAAATGCCTCTCACTTTGGAAAGGTAGGCGAATGTACTCTGTCATGCACCGTCAACTTGAAAAAAATTATAAACAGAGAGAAACCTGAATTCAAAATTCAGTTGTTTCTTTTTCTTCAAAATTATTTCGTTTCTTTTTTTTTTTTTTTTTTTTGGAACAAATCTAAGCACTAATATAGAGTGGAAAAGGGAAAATGCACATACAAGCTTTGATATTTCTGAAAAAAGGAGGGGATATTCCTAACGCTCATAACCACCTATATATGCTTGGACTTGTCTGTGACTTATCCACAAAACAAGATGTACATATTTCTGGTCAAGCTGCAAGTGTGTGCGTGTTTTTGAAAATGGTAAAACTTGGATATACAATTTTCTCGTGACACTTATAAAGTGAAGAGTCTGTGCAAGTGTCAAAAGCCAAAGTCATATAAGTTTTGTATTTTGTACGGCTTGTAAAGATTTCTACTTTAGAAAATGTGAAGTATCACAAGTTATTATCACAAACAGAAGTGGAACATAGGGGCTTGCAAGAAAGAAAATAACCCAGACAATTGGTGTCATCAAGAGTGCTAGAGACGGTACTCGAACTTGTTTCCCTGCTTACTTGAATTAAAGTGATTTTCGCTCTAATGGAGCATGTATCACTGGTTTAGTATCGGAGTGAGAAAAGAACGTAGTGCCTCCGATAATTACATTTGAGTTTGCCATACCGTTTGTCTAAGATAATTGGACCTTTGTTTTGCCACCACTCTTTCCGGGACGGGTTGTTTGTTAGGTATAGTCGGCTGTTGACTAGATGTTATTTGTGTTCTCGAGGTGGGTGGAGTGCTAACTGGCAGAAACCGTAAAGTGGGCAAACGACGTCAAAGAAGTCAAAGTACGTTGGAAAGGATATCCGACCAGTTATCATTCTTGGATCGACGCTTCGCACGTCATCGACTATAAAAAGAAGTGACCATCATTCCCTTTCACACAGATTCAGCTACTGCGATCACTCCTTCAACCAATTCTTCTCTGCAAGATTTACAAAAACAACCCTTGTGGGTGTAGTGTGGAGAACGTGTGCCTAAAACGCAAATCGTCTTTTTCTGCCAAATCTTCGTGGTGTATTGTGTCATCGGGGCAGCCATCGCCAATTTGAGTTTGCAACAAGGAGACAAACAATTGTGGACCATTGTATTGAGCAGTTACATCGATTACCTGCTTCCCAATCCCTCCCTGAAATTCTCCTCGAACGGGAACCACGGGAACCTTGTGTCCAGTGCCAGTGCCAGCCACCACTCCAACAACAACTCCATTTTGGGCGGAGACACTCCTCTGACTTCCAGTATCGCCTCGGAGAGCCACAAAACTCTGGAATTATGAGCAATAACAGCCAATTTTACTTAACCTTACCCAGTGACAGTTCCATGGAGGTGTTTCCCAACAACACGTTGTGCTGTTACACGGTCAAATTACCTCAGACCATCCAGTTAGATCACGAAGCCCATTGGGAAGTGGCTTTAGTGGAAATCATTCACCCAACACAAATCAAAAACATCACCGAAAAGCAAAACACTTTCGAGGTGGAAATCCTGAATGCCCAATTGGAGGAAGAAATCAACAAAATCGGGTTTTTAGGGGACACAAGAGCAGCCAGCAATCCAGCCTTCATTATCTACACCTTGAAAATTCCTTCAGGTTATTATTTTAGTGGTGAACATTTGGTGGACACTATTGCGGACAGGTTCAACTTAGCCTTTGGCAAAGCACTGAACAGAGCCAAAAAAAGTGTGAAGATTGAGTACCATAAAGTGGCTCATCGTCTCGTGATCAAATTTCAAGATACGGACACATTGTCCCTCAGGTTCAATGGTAGTTTGTTTGAAATTTTGGGTGGACATGCAGAAATGGTCGCAAACAATATGAGCCCCAAGATCAAAAGTAATATGGATTTTTACAGAGCTTTTAGAAACCCGGTAGAACTGAACCAAGGACTTAATTTGATCTTTGTATATTCCGATGTAGTGGAGTACAACGTGGTGGGACACACCTCTGTGCCGTTACTGCGTGTCATTCCTTTCAAAGTGGATAGTACCACAAACAATGACCAGGAAGGTGCAAACACCTATCACGTACACCGTGAATTTGTACATCCTCACTATTTACCCGTCAGTAAGTCGTATTTAGACACTGTCAACATTGCTATAAAAGGAGATCTGGGACAAAATATTCCCTTCTCCAAAGGGAAAGTTACAGTGAAACTCCATTTTCGAAAACGGTTCTCTAACGAATTGTAAGTCAAGACAGCGACGAGTGACATTTTCACCCTATAAAATCCGGCCAGATCCGTGTGGAATTTCAGTTTGCAGAAAATCTACGCGCAGATAATACGGTGAACGTCCTCCTGTATGCTGAATTGGACAATACGATATAAGCCAACAGTTTGAGAGAAGTCATTCTACACTATTAGAAGTCATGGAAGACTTTTATCAATGTTTGTATAGTAGGGATTCTTTGGACATGGAATGTGAAGATCCTGAGGAAGGAGAACCCCAAGACAAAGACGAAGAAGTCATCATGATGAAGTCTAGATGGCCAGAACAAGAATCACATATAGTTTCCTGTTATGCTATAGTCTTGACAGAAAAAAATTAAGGAATTGATCAAGAAAGATTGCTATGGATGTCATAACGATCATCCCAGTCAAATTCAACACGATAAATGCTAATGCTGAGTCAAGAAGAAAAATTGGACGAATATCTGGACGAAGCTTGGAGTCTCATCTCGGAAGAAGACGTGTTACAACAGTGGTATAAAGGCTTGCGTGAACATTATTGTCCTCCATTAACAACTCAAGAGATCCATCGCATCGAAGCTCTGTTGGATCAGAGTTGGGAGACAAGGCGAAGAAAACGAATACTTGTCAGACATTTTCAAGCAGAATGTCAGGATCGAATTGATGACTTAAGAAAAAAAACAAAAAATGGATACCTGAGAACTTTATTACCTTTTGAACCACAGTTCGTATACGGCTTCTTGGAATCCTGTCGTCTGTGCTAAAGATGAACTCCCTCATCGCAAACCTAAAGACCATCAAGCTTACGTGATCAACACGGACGACAGTCATCTCCCAGGAACCCACTGGGTAGCCGTCTACTTTCCTCAAGAAGGATGTGTGGGATATTTCGATTCGTACGGATTGCCCCCTTTGGAAGACGATATCATCGACTTTATGAGAAGAAATGCTCAAACCACCCAATTCAATAATGTGAAATTACAAGGCACAGATTCCTTGGTGTGTGGACAGTACTGTGTGTATTTTCTGCATCATCGCAGCCTGGGCTATTCCTTAGAACATTTAGTGACTCATTTTGATCCTCGTTCTTCTGCTAGAAACGATGTGAAAGTAGATCGATGGTTTTGTGACCATTATGCTTATCTTTTGTCTCAAGCTAGGAAACGTAGTGTCCATCAATGGCCTAATGATTTCCAACAGTGGAAATCACAATTTCATTCACAACGTTGTCAGCCCTGTTTAAAGTAGAGTGTGAATTAAAAAACGTTTGGTATTTGAAAAAAAATGTTTGATGTTATAGTGTTAGATTATTGTTAAAAAAATGTTAGAGTTGTTTGTTAGTATGAATAAAAAAATGTTGTGTTTTGAAGAAAAAAAAATGCCTTTGTGGTTTGTTTGGCTATAGGAATGTTGAATTGATGCTCTTTGACTTCTTTCTATCCCTCCCATAACACTATTTGAACGTTCCGGCTCGAAAACCGTGTAGCTATGTTTTCCTTCACGTCCGCGCTTTGACAATACAAACGGGGAAGTCTCCAGTCTGCCCATCCGTTGTTAACTTATCTTCCTACGAAGATGTGCTCAAGATTAGCCAAGTTGAACGAAGCCTATGTGAATTTGCATAGGGTCATGACAAGTCTGATACCGAGACCTGAAGAGATAGACAATATCATAATGTTGAAAGTCACTGAAGACCTGAAAGAAGAGCTCTTCAAGGAGGAATTCAAGAAGGAGAAAGAAGAATGGATGGAGAAGTACAGACTTCATAAACGGTAGAGAGAGAGCAGCAACAGCAGCAGCATGAACCTGACAGAGGCTTTGTCGATTCTCGTATCGACACCAAAGAGTTCTTCTTCTCTTTTCCGAAGAAGCAGACCTTATCCTGTGAGAAAGCCTGTCGTCAGAGGAGGCCGCCATCTTATAACCTAAGCGATCGCCATAGCTTCAAGTTCCCAAAAAATTTCAGGGCTACCCCATACTCTCGAAAAGAAATAACATTCCATTGCCTATGATATGTTAGTCAGTTAGAAGAAAAAATACAGAAGTGAGTCTATCAGCACATGATTTCTTTATCTTGGTTAGAAAGTGTGACTCTAAGTTGTTCGTTTCCGTCGATTATCAAAATTTTAAAAATAGTAATATTCTGTAAAAAAGTGAGTGAATGTTTCTTTTAGGTCTGTGCGTTTTTTTTTTTTGTTTTTTTTTGTTGGTGATAATATGGATTATGTAAGTTCGGGTACAACGAAATTAAAATAATTAGGCCCAGAACTCGGTGTGGAGGGAAGAAATATACGCAACAGCAGCGGGAGCAAGAAATGCAGACCTAGCCAGTTAGCATTGAAGCATTCTGCGTTTGACAATGCCTTTGATGTCGTACACGTCGTCTTTTTTGGTGACACGACTTGATTTGAAATAAGTACGGGCTAGCGTTTTGGTGAGTACTTAACATCAGTAGTGAATGGGGATGGTATAGGGTCTATGGGACTTATCATTAAAAATACCCTTGGGAACATATAGGGTCTATGTAAATTTAACATGGAGAAAAATCGTGGGAACATATAGGGTCTATGGGAATTAACATGGCCAAAAACCCTGGGACAATATAGGGTCTATGTAAATTTAACATGGCCAAAAAAACCCTGGGACTGTATAGGGTCTATGTAAAATTGAAATAGGGAGGGTCTCTATTTTTTTTTAAAAAAAAATAAAAAATAAAATAAAAAATAAAATAAAAAAAGGGGTAGGCAATTCAAAGGCTATCTCTTTTCGAGAAATATGGGGGCCCTGAAAAGGGCCTTTGGGTTTTCTTCTTCTTCTTCTTCTTCTTCTTCTAATTTCTTCTTTTTCTCCACCAAGTTCTTATTTTATCTCCTACACTCTTCTTCCCTTTCTTTTTTTTCTTCTCCTCCTCTTCTTTCTTCTTCTCTTCCTCCTCTTCTTTCTTCCTCTTTTCATTTTCTTCTTCTTTTTCAATTTTTTCGTTCCATTTGCGTATTCTTATTCTTTCCTCTTCATCCTCCTTCTCCTCCTTTATCTCTTTCATGACACCACTAATCTTGTCCTTTGCTTTTCTTAAGTTATTAATTTCCATCTTTACACGATGGGGACTATAGGAATAATGGTCTTCAACGAGTCTTATTAGCATCTGTTCCATTATTACTAAGTTGTCTAAAACGTCTTGCAAGGTTTGTATTTTGTCCATTTGGTTTGACCCCATCTTCTTTTTATTCTTTGCAGAATGGTTTGAACAACGAACACTGTGGGTTCTTATAGTGAAAGCGCGGACGTGAAGGAAAACATCCCCCTAATAACATAAAATTGATCTTACCTAGATCATGACCTAACATCGCGCGTACGTGAAGGAAAACATCCCCCTACTTTCTCATTTCATATAACCACAACTATACTCTCTACATACGCTAAGAATCAATAAATAAACCCATAATCTACTATTCACACAAACTTACTTCACCATTTACAAACACAAACTTACTTCAACATTTACAAACACAAACACACACACACAATCACATACACTTTCACTATTAAAAAAGAGTTAGTGTTTATTTTCACACTACTCTACCTACACACATCGGCAAATCGATCGTTATTTCTTTTCTAGAGTATTGGGTAGCCCTGAAAAGGGCTGTTGGTTTTTTTTAAACTCCAGATGTACCTATCTAATGGTTGCACCTTCCTGGCCTTGCGCCACACACGCATCTTCTTCTCCAGTCTTCTTTCACCTTTCTTCTGGGGAGCGCAGAGGGAGGATGATTCGCTTCAACACCCCAATCCTCTGTCTCGGGAATATTGAACGACATCCTCTCTTCTCTTTTCTTTTCCTCTTCTTCCCTCTCTCTTCTCTCCTCCTCTTCTTTCTTCATTCTTGCTTCTTCTACGATAGCCTCCGCTGATAGTTCGTTTACTATGCGCCTGGCATATTCCAGGTGCATCTGGAGTTCTAACAGTTTCACTATTCTGCTATTCATTCTTGTGTTGATCAATCAACAAGGGTAGCTGGACTGCCGAGCGAGTTTCAATTTATACTGAAAGCGCGGACGTGATGGAAAACATCCCCCTAAAAACATAAAATTCATCTTACCTAGATCATGACCAAAAAAAACAACAACAACGCGCGGACCTAAAAGAAACACTCACTCACTTTTTATGCTACCCATCACTATTTTAAAATTTTTTATAAATCACTTCAATAGACTATTTACATACGCAAAGCAATCCAATTTAACCCCAAATATACACCTCAAACACCAAAAAAGACATTATTTTAATCTACTATCCATACCAACTTACTTAATCACTTACAAACACAAACAAACAAACATATACCCTGACATTTTTTTAAAAAAGAGTTAGTGTTTATTTTCACACTACTCTACCTACACACATTGGCAAATGGATCGTTATTTCTTTTCTAGAGTATTGGGTAGCCCTGAAAAGGGCTGTTTTTTTTTTTTTTGTTTTGCTATGGCATTCTTTTTTAGTTTCTAAGAATGCGATGTCCTCTGAGGATAGACTTTCTGGCGATAGGTCTGCTTCTTCGGAAAGAGAAGAAGAACTCTTTGGTGTCGATACGGCAATCGACAAAGCCTCTGTCAGCTTCAGGTTGCTGCTGTTGTTGCTGTTGTTGCTGCTGTTGCTGCTGTCTCTGAAGTCTGTACTTCTCTGTCCATTCTTCTTTCTCCCTGTTCATTTCTTCTCTGAAGAGCTCTTCTATCAGGTCTTCAGTGATTTTTAACATTCTCACATTCTCTATTTCTTCTGGCTTCGGTATCAGACTGTGTCTGACCCTATGCAAATTCACGTAGGCTTCGTTGAGCTTAGCTAGTTTGGAGCACATCTTCGTAGGAGGATGAGTCGACAATGGATGGTTAGACTGGGAACAAACCGGTTCTTAAAGTCAAAGCGCGGTTTTTCGAGCCGCAACGTTCATGAGAGGGATAGTAAGAAATGAAAGAGCATCAATCCAACATTCTTATAGCTAAACAAAAGACAAAAGCATTTTTTCAAAACACAACATTTTTTATTCAAAAATCACTTAACACTAAACAACAACTCTAACATTTTTAACAATAATCCAACACTATAACATCAAACAATTTTTTCAAATCACAAACATTTTTTTCTCATTTTACAACCTACTTTAAACAGGGCTGACAACGTTGTGAATGAAATTGTGATTTCCACTGTTGGAAATCATTAGACCATTGATGGACACTACGTTTCCTAGCTTGAGACAAAAGATAAGTATAATGGTCACAAAACCATCGATCTACTTTCACATCGTTTCTAGCAGAAGAACGAGGATCGAAATGAGTCACTAAATGTTCTAAGGAATAGCCCAGGCTGCGATGATGCAGAAAATACACACAGTACTGTCCACACACCAAGGAATCTGTGCCTTGTAATTTCATATTATTGAATCGGGTGGTTTGAGCATTTCTTCTCATAAAGTCGATGATATCGTCTTCCAAAGGGGGCAATCCGTACGAATCGAAATATTCCACACATCCTTCTTGAGGAAAGTAGACGGCTACCCAGTGGGTTCCTGGGAGATGACTGTCGTCCGTGTTGATCACGTAAGCTTGATGGTCTTTAGGTTTGCGATGAGGGAGTTCATCTTTAGCACAGATGACAGGATTCCAAGAAGCCGTATACGAACTGTGGTTCAAAAGGTAATAAAGTTCCCAGGTATCCATTGTTTTGTGTTTTGTTCTTCACAGGTAATAATAAGTCGTCAATTCGATCCTGACTTTTTGCTTGAAAATGTCTGACGAATAAACGGTTATTCGTTCTGTTTCCTCACTCTGATTCAGGAGAGCTTCGATACGATGGATCTCTTGAGTGGTTAATGGTGGACAAGAATGTTCACGCAAGTCTTTATACCACTGGTGCAACACGTCTTTGTTCGAGATGAGACTCCAAGCTTCGTCCAGATACTCGTCCAATTTTTCTTCTTGACTTAACATTAGGCATTTATCGTGTTGAATTTGACTGGGATGATCGTTTTGACATCCATAGCAATTTTTCTTGATCAATTCCGTCATTTTATCGACCAAGTGTTTGGCAAAACAGGAGACTAAATGGGCTTCTTGTTCTGGCCATCTCGACTTCATTATGATCACTTCTTCTTCTTCCACAGTCTCCTCACATTTCATGTCCAAAGTTTCTCCACTAGGTAAGGAGGGATAACAGTCTTCCATGACTTCTAGTAATCTAGAATGACTTCTCTCAAACTGTTGATTTCTATGGTATTGTCAAATTCTGCATACAGGATGACGTTCACTGTGTGATCTGGAGGTGGATTTGCAAACTGAAGTTCCACACGAATCTGGCCTGATTTTATAGGGTGGAAATGTCCCTCGTCGCTGCCTTGGTCTGGAGTGAAATCAAAACCCCACAAAGCATAGCCTCCTGCATAATCGTCGTACGAAATACCGTGACTGGTGTTGGTTCCTAACTGTCCCGTGGCTTCGTACAGGGACAAGTACGATCTCAAATAATTCTTTGCGACACCAAAGTTGGGCTCAAAGGGTCGGGTACACAAGGTCTTGCCGTCGCGACTGACTTCGATCTTGGACACATTGTAATGTTGAAACTCAAAAGGATTTTGATCGTGGGTTCCGTTGAAGGCTGAATTCCTGACGATACCAACAATCAAACGTTTGGGTAACTGTCCTTGGAACAGATGATCTTCGATCATAGATCGCTGTCCAGCAGGAATGGTGAACGTTTTCACTTCTACGCGTAATATCGGATACTTGGCAGTCGTTCTGCTCAACGTCTGACTGACGTCGTTTCCCACTTTAGGTAACACTTCCACACGACGCACGTAAAGTCGGGCTTCTTGAATGATAGTTTTGTATTCGTTGGCATGGGCCATCAAATGGAAAGTGGCACTGCTACGATTCAGTCTCAGACGGATATCCACCCCGTTGAGCAAATACTTTTCTTGTAACCACATGTCCAAATGCAAACGATCCATCAGTTCTAAACTTCGCCCTTGCAGAATTTTCTTACGACGGTCGTTAAACCCCACATTGTGAGGATTGTCATCTTCTGTCAGGACTGTGTCGCTAAACGTGCCTACACCTGCTGTGTCAGGTTTCCATACCACGCAAGCATCCAGATGAGTATTCTTGGCTTCTTTTCCGTACGTCAAGAGATTTTCCAAGTAGGCACGATATGGGTAAGTATCCATGCTGCTGCTGACCAGTTTGTTATTCAAGTACAAGTCCACTTCGCTAAATAAGGAATGCATGAAATTGTTGACAGGAGCTACTCTAGCATCGCCTCCTGGATTGGTGTTGTCCGTTTTGATCACTTTCACTTTCAAATACAGGTAACTGCTATTCAGATCGATGTAATCTTCGGGTTGTCCTTTGATTTCAAACTCGATGGGAGCTGATTCCGTCAAAGAGGAGACGGGATGAAATTCCACCCACTGGGATTCTTGCATGGTCATCATGGTGGGGGGCATGGCAAACAGGTCCAGTTCCGTCTTGGAACAAGCGCAAGACTCTCGGTGCATCATTTTTTTCTCTTTCTCAATAATCGAAAACGTCTAAGTCTCGAACGGTTCTTCTTTTCTTGGCCTTTCTCGCTTGAAGTCTGGTGAAAGGGTGTTTTCTTCGTCGTCTCTTTCTGCCTTGTCCTTGCTGAATGCCTGACTCGGTAGCGTGCAGGGCATTTATAGGTGTGTCTCGTCGGCCCAAAATGTCTTTGCCCGTTTGCAGCAAGACATTTTTGTCTGCCCTCATGAAGGCTTCTTTAGGGTTTTGTTTGTCGATGATGACATTTTGGAGAAATTCTTTGCCTTGCGTCAGTTCCGCATCTTTCAAGGCGTGCAATCCGCGTGTCACCATCGGTTTCAACACCGGAGCCACCGAACGAAAGGCCGATTTCAGCATGTCTCCTAAACCGTGTCCTCGCTGTCGAGCAACCCCTCGGTACACTGGATACATGACTTACTTACGAATCGTGAGAGAACCGTTTTCGAAAATGGAGTTTCACCGTGACTTTTCCTTTGGTGAATGGAATATTTTGTCCCAAATCTCCTTTTATAGCAATGTTGACCGTGTCCAAATACGACTTGCTGACAGGCAAATAGTGAGGATGGACAAATTCGCGGTGGACGTGATAAGTGTTTCCACCTTCCTCGTCAGCGTTCGTGGCAGAATCCACTTTGAAAGGAATGACACGCAGTAACGGTACAGAGGTGTGTCCCACCACGTTATACTCCACCACATCGGAGTACACAAACATCAAATTCAGTCCTTGGTTCAGTTCTACCGGGGTACGAAATAACTTGCTAAAAGACTCGTTGTCGTAAACGATGGGTGATTCGTTTTTCTTCATCATGGCCATTCTCATGTCCATGTCTCCGCCCAACATGTCAAACAATTCAGGACAAAATAAAATGGACAGGATTTTACTCCCGTCAAATTTCATCAAGAAGCGACGAGCTGTTTTGTGGTATTCCATGGTGACACTTTTTTTGACACTTTCCAAAGCTTTCAGAAACACGACATTAAACCTGGAGGTAATGGTGCTCACCAAATGTTGACCACTAAAATAATACCCTAGGGGAATGAACAAGTGATAGGTGGTGTACTTTTGATTTTTTGTGCCAGGGGTTTTCTTGTCATATTTGCCATAGGTATCCAAGTACTGTTGCAATTGTTCGTCATGAACTTCCACATCAAAAACATTTTGATTGGGAAGGACATTGAGGACTTGGGTCGGGTGAATCATTTCCACTAAAGCCACTTCCCAATCGGCTTCGCGATCTAAGGGGATGGTCTGAGGTAATTTGGCCGTGTAACAGCACAACGTGTTGTGGGGAAACACCTCCATGGAACTGTCACTGGGTAAGGTTAAGTAAAATTGGTTTTGGTGACTCATAATTCCAGAGTTCTGTGGCTGTCCGAGGGGTTATTAATGGACGTCAGAGGCGTGTCTCCGCCCAAAATGGGGTTCTGATTGTGGTTGGAGTGGTGACTGGCACTGGCACTGGACACAACGTTCCCGTTCGAGGAGAATTTCAGAGAGGGATTGGGAAGCAGGTAACCGATGCAACTGCTCAATAAAATGGTCCACAATTGTTTGTCTCCTTGTTGCAAACTCAAATTGGCAATGGCTGCCCCGATGACACAATACACCACGAAGATTTGGCAGAAAAAGACGATTTGCGTTTTAGGCACACGTTCTCCACACCACACCCACAAGGGTTGTTTTTGTAAATCTTGCACAGAAGAACTGGGTGAAGAAGGACTGGTCGACGTAGCTGCGTCTGCTGTGTGAAAGGGCATGATGGTCACTTCTTCTTTTTATAGTCGATGACTTGCGAAGCGTCGATCCAAGAATCGAAACTGGGTTGATATCCTTTCCAACGTACTTTGACTTCTTTGACACGTCGTTTGCCCACTTTACGGGTTCTGCGATCGAGAATGCTTTCGATGTCGTACACGTCGTCTTCTTTTTTGGTGACACGTTGTAACTCGGGCAAATAAAACGTTCCTTTGAGCACTTCTCCGTTCATGTCTTCCAATTTATAGACGGCAGGATGACGGCCATGCACTCGTCCAGTGACGCGAAACAATTCGGTCGTCCAGTTAGGTAAGTAACCTTTGTCGAAAGTGCGTTTGGTTTTGCCAATGCGCACCCAATCTCCTACGGCCAACACTCCCCTTTTCTTGGGGACAGCCCTCGTCGGGGACGTACCAAACAGACGCTCAAACACCAGCACTTCGTTGTCGGGAGTCACGTCTTGCGGGGCACGTCCGATGCTTCGATGGTAAGATTGGTTGTACGCTTGCACCAGGTGCGGTAAGATGTCGATGTACTTCAGAGTGTGGTGATGCGTAAAATATTTCCACATGCGTTCTTTCAAAGTGCGTTGAAAACGTTCCACGATGCTGGCTTTGGTTTCGGGATTCTCGGTGGTAAAAAAATGAATGTCACGTTTCTTTAATTCTTTTTGGAAAGCTTGGTTCAGAAATTCGGTGCCTTTGTCCGTTTGCCATCGAAAAGGGTGACGACCGCTTTGTTTCAACACCCGTTGCAGGGCTCGCACTAACTCGCTGCTCGATTTGGAAGTCAAGGGTACGACCCAGGCAAATTTGGAAAAGACGTCGATGACACAAAACAAATATTTGTAGCCACGATTGTAGCTGGCCAAGTGAGAGACATCGGCTAAATCGGCTTGCCATTGATGATCGATGCCTTCCACTCGGGTGCGACTTCTGGCAAACTTGCGTCGAATGGGTTTGTGTAAAGTGTAGGTAGCTTGTTCTTGTAACCATCGTTGCACTTGAGGTAAACGGAGACTTTTCAGTCGAGTTTTGGCAGCACGATACAATTTTTGAACTCCTGCGTAACCTGCAGGATGGGAGGGATCGTAGTAAATGCTGGCTAAGACTTTTTCCATTTTTTGTGTTGGTTGGTGTGTTAATAAGACACCCACTCTTGGAGGATGCTACTCTTTTTCTCTTGGGGTACTTTCTTGGATTGCAATGCTTTGCGTGTGCGGCCGGCAATAGGTGTTGAAGAGGAGAAGGATGTCTGAGCGGGGGATATCGGTTCTTGTTTCACTTCTGTCTTCACTTCTGTCTTCACTTTCTTTTTCTCTTGTGAGGAAGAAGGGGTGGCCATCATCTTTTTAATCCATCCAATTCTGGAGGTAGGTGGTGTTGTTAACTTGCGTACTTTTTCTGGTGGAGTTTGAAACCCTTCCTCTTCTTCTCCTTTTTCTGTCTTGGTCACGGGTACTGGTGGTACTGGTGCTGGTACTGGTGATGGTGCTGGACTTTTCATCAAGGTCTTAAAATCTTTCAAAGTGGGTTGAGCTGTTTCGTCTAAAGCTTTCTGGTGAAAGAGTTGTAGTCGTTGCAAGAGTTGACCGTACTTTTGCGATTTTTCTGTTTCGGACAAATCTTGGCGATCCATCAAGGACTGCAATTCGTGTTGTAACTGGGACATCTCGCTCAAATTGGGATTGGGAGGTAAATGCGGGGTGCGTTGTTCTTGCCACCGATGGTATTCCATCCATCGTTTGTAAGGCACTAAAGCTAGTTTTCGTCCTTCCATGGGGTTGTCAGGGGTCGATTCTGAGATCTTGGGACTTTCGAAGGCCTTTTTATCTTGCTCCCACCAGTCCTCCCAACATGGTTCCCAAGACTCCTTTCAGTATGGGGCCTAGCAAGACAGGCAAAATGCCTCCACGTTGCACTATCATCTTCTTTTTTTGACGAATGGGAATTTTCTTTCGAACCATTTGGCGAAGAACGTGACGATGTTTGCTTAAGCATTGTTTCTGGTGTTTGGACAAAGGGATCGTGCCTTTCAAAACGTTCAAACAACATTCGCACACGGTATCGATGACCTCTTTGGAGGTCGTTTGAATGAGTTTTTTTCGTAGGGGTGGAGAAGCTTTGGACAGGACAGATAACAGGTCCCCATGTTTGGCTAAACGTGGTGGCAGTCCTTTCCTTTTCTTTCCTTGGGGTTTTCTGGAGGGTGACATCTTTGAGTCTTTAGGAGCACCTAAAAAACACTGATACCCTACTCGGTCACAGGCCTTTTTTATACTGGAACGCGTCGCCACTGATTGTCTTTACGGCGTATCAGTTTGAGGACAGGCATGACACGTCGTGCAGGGGTACGTAACGGACTAAATCGAGCCAGTTCTTGCTTGGACAAATCCAGTAAACTTTGTAACATGCCCGATCTTTCATGGACTTTGATTTTGGGAGAAGGTACTTTGTGAGCAGCAGCCACTGCCACTAAATTGGAGGGTCCTGCCACTGGGGAAGTTCTTTTGGGGGTCATCAACGGAGAAGTTCTTGGTGTGATCAACGTCTCCAAGTACTCTTCAGTTCCTGGTGACATCAACGGAGAAGTGGATAAACGTGAGGCTGCCGGAGACGCAGTCACCGCTGTGGCAGGTCGTGGTTTGCGAGTGTAAGGTTGCGTCCTGGCCGAAGTGCCTCTCTTGCGACTACTTTTCTTCTGTGGACTTTTCTTTTTCTGAGGACTTTTTCTATGTTTCTTTTTCTGGGGGCTTCTTTTCTTTTTCCGGGGTGGTGGTGTCTGGTCAGAGGAGGGTCCTGCCACTGGAGAAGTTCTCCTTGGGGACCTGGTCTTTTTCTTTTTCTTCTTGGGGCTTCGTTGGACTTTTGTCTTGGGGATAACTTTGGGGGCATTAGGATCCCATCTTAAGAGTGAGCGAATGATGACCCCTCCTAGAGTACCGCTCCCTCCAGGTTTCAAAATGATTTGTTTTTTGGTTTGAGTGTCGATGCGGGGATCAGTCAGTTGGACCAAAGCGACTTTGTTTCGATCGAAAAAGCGTTTGGTTTGATGAGGAATCTGAATGATTCCTTGGAGTAATTGACGTGCCGTCACCGTGAACCATCGTAAGACTTCTTTGAGACTAGCTTCTAAGACAGGAGCTCGTGTTTGTGGGTCTTTTTCTCGACTGATGCCATACAAGGCACGAATCAATTTGACGGGAAGATGCGACTGAAGGGACGTCATGTTCACACTATGTGAGACAGACGAAAAAGGGTCTGAGGTTTTTATAGATTTTTTGATGGGGAGTGAAATGAAGTCGAGGACGGAGACGTGTACAGGACAGGCCCTCCGTCTTGGCACCAGTGGTGAAACAAGTGGGTACGAAATCGCAAATCCTCGGGGGTTGTAGGTTTCAAATCGACGAGTAAATAGGCGTGTGGTGTTTGAGTGGCATCGTCGTACGCCTGAGTCAGCCAAGGCGTTCCTAACTGTTTGGCTAAGACTTGCACTTGCGGTTTATCTCGAGGGCTTTTAAACAAGACCACGTAATGAGCATTGAGACTGATGGTGCGATGGGCTTTACTTTGTTGAAACAAATTTTGGGTGATGTAAACGACACTGGCATTACGGTGATGCCCTTTGCGCGTGAATCACAATTTAATTTCTTCTTCGTCTTCTCCTAACATGTCGTCGAAAATGACCAAATGGGTTTGACGGGAGTCAGAGACGATGCCGTCGTCTTCTTTAGGAATGCCTTCCACAAACACGATGGAATCGCCTTGACTTTCTTGCAAGAGGTTGTACGCCGATTGCCACTCTTTGTAACACCACACGATCCGTTGAGGTGGCCGATCGATCAAATGATGTTTATGTTCGATCAAACGTTTGACGAATTCGGATTTGCCTGAACCGCTAGGTCCAGCAATGAGCATGTTAAAGGGATGGCGAAGATACAAAGCCTCCCAACTGGCACGATCTAAGTGTTCGTCGATGACTTTGACAGTAGAGGAAGAGGGAGCAGAGACAGCAGAGGTAGCCATGGTGTGAGAAATGTCACTTGTGACACAAAAACAAACAAAACAAGAGTTTATATACTTTTTCAGAACACGTTTATTGAATGTTTTTTTTTCAAACATGAATACGAAAGACAAAAATACATAAAAGCCAAAGGCTTAAGTACAACAATAAAAGGCACATGATAACGATGAACGTGGAATAAACACAAGTGTCTGTACAACATGTTTTGGGTAATGTTCTAACCAGTTCTATAGTAGGGGGTAAGGTCACACAAGTGTCCTCCCTAAAGGGTCTTTCAGGCCTGTCCACGACAGTCCTGTCCTGGGTGACGGGTTCTTCTGGCACCGTCACTAACACAGGTTGAAAAGTAACTTTTTTCCTTGAACAACTCTCGTGCATACTGGGCCACTTCTTGGGTCCAAGCCTCAAAACCCCATTCTTTCCAGGCACGGACATCTGTCCAATGGGGATGTAAGTCACAAGCTACACACACATCGTCATACACGTCTTGGGTAGCTAAAAGTTGACGAATCTTTTTTTCCTGTTGAGGTCGAGAAGTATCCAGATGAAACCGCAAGGCTTTGAGCAAAAGGAGTTTTTCGTGACCATTTAAGGCCATGGAGGTGGTAAGTACTGATCGTAAAGAGTCCACAAAGAATCGGCTGGTAAACGAAATCCCAGAAAACAAGTCACTAAGACACACACCACTTGTCGTCCCAAATTGAATGGATACAGTTCTTGTAATAATTGATGGTAATGATCCACGGTTTGAATATGGTCATTGAGTTCCTTCCACGGAATCTGTTGGATGACATGTGACATAAACCGTGGCATGGCAGCCTGTTTTTATATTCTCTTTTTTTCGGATGCAATACACGTACTTTCTAGCCAGAGATCTTCGTTCTCCAGTAGGGAATCTAAATCTTGCATACTGTAACCGAAACGTCAGAGTTCGTTTAGAAGTTTCCTCTTCCGCTAAGTAGATTCCACGTAACAAATGTTGGTAATCCTTTAACTTGTCTTCCTCAATGCGTTGCACTAGGTGAATCTCGAAGTAACCATAATCATGAACATGTCGATCATTAGCGACCTCAAAGTTTTGAACAATGTCTGACCATTGAAAGAATTTCTGACGAATCAGTTCTCTTATACCATTCAGGTACCAGTGGTTAAAGATCTGGTGACGTATCGGATGCAATTGTTCTTTACGTTTCACTTGTATTTTGACCAGCTCTCGGTAAATCCTTTCTCTCAACTCCACAGGCAAAGCACGAATGTTCTCTTGTAAAGTACTCATGAATAGGTCAGTCCGTACAATTCACAAAAGTAATCCACATAGTGAGTAATTTCTGACCACTGCCATTCAGGGTAACGTCCAAGAATGTCACTGAACTCTTTTGATGTAAACGGTCTAAAGCGATACAATAGGAGGAATGCACCCTTGACCCAAAGAAATTTAACAGACTGGTTGACTTTTTTCACTTTCCTCTTATGAATTTCTCGACACAAAAGTTCTACAGTGACCCATTGAGATTTCACTCTGGCAAACCCCTGCCAAACTTCCTTGTAAATCTTCTCTTGTAGTTCTTTAGGTAATGATTCAATATCGTTTTTGAAATGAAGTTTAAATACTGGTCTCGGTGATGTCCAACATTTGACTCCTAGCCAATCTGGTTTCTTCTTCGTCAACGACATGGTAAGTTACTTCAATGTCTCGGTCCCACTAAGGGTAAGTAATGACAATTCGGTGACCATCGAGCATGTTCTACGTAGGCCGAATCTTGCGGTTCCCAGTGGTGAAGTGACACACCGCAACTGAAGCACTTGACTTTATCTCCTTCGCCCAAGTAGAAAAATCCGGCTCTGGCTAATTCTTCGGGGGTCGGTCCTCCCAGATATTTAGGCCATTTTCCTTTGAACGATTGAAGACGATTTTCAAAGTCGCAGTATTCCGACAAACACACAGGAAACGAATATTCGTTTTTCACAGGTTCGTTTCGATGAGGGTTGGGTGACAGGAACAGGAGTTTGCTCAGGGCTGGATGACATCCGTAGGGGGGTAGACGTGAAGGTGAACATTCCCCTTTAAACCCGGTAAAATGTCTAAGAGGACGAGCGGCATCGCTTTCGCATCCCTCAGGTTTGACACGCACAGCATCACTTTCCATGACAGGGGTAGTGAGAACAAAGTTCCCATGATGCTTTACGGCATCGCTCAGGTCACAACGTACAGCATCGTACCCATCGCAAGGCTCACAATCGCACTCGTCTGCAAACTCCGTTACGCAATTACAATGGTAACCACATGGACAATCGCAGTTTCCTTCCGGACATTTTCCGTCGCAATGCATGGGTCTTATCCATCCAATATTAGTCACACTAGAGGAAGATACAACTTTTTTACAATCCCCAAACTGGAACGATGCCTCTTTCAAAGTATTCATCTTGTTCGCTCGGTCTTGGTAGTCACAATGAACTATCGATCTTGCCTAGGGTTCCTTTTTTATATACAGACCAATACCGACGTGACCGTACGGTAAGGTGAAATGATTGGGAAGTCGCACTCGCTTCTGGTATACAATTTGATAGACTTTTTCCAAGGGTCGACTAACGATGTGGTGAGTGGGTAAACGTACAATCTTGTTCGGTTGATAGGTGGTCACTTTAAAGTGTCCATCCTCTCCCGATTGCAAGGCTTCTTTCAATACCCCAAAGTTGACCACACGACTGGTACGATAATTCAGAGTCAGTCCTTTCACTTTGCACGTCGTGTGCACTTCTCCTTGTTTGTCCCGGTATTCGTAGCCGTAATTTTTGGGACCGCCACTGACGAAACTTAGAATCTTGTCGTCGGGATGCTCGTCTGTCCAGGCTCCTAAACGGTCTCCTTCGATGTTAGGGTGATGTTGAATCGGGTGATGGATGTAAATGCAACTGTCCGTGTCAAAGTACAGGACGCGTTCCCCTAACAGTTCTAAAGCTTCGTACAATTTTAAGCGAGCATGGGCTGTCACGTAAGCCGCAATGATGACATTTCCAAAAGGGTCGTCTTGTACAAAGTCCAGATCTTCTTCGTAATTGACCAAGATCAAATTTTCTCGAACGACGTCCACGTGTTTCATGTATTTGGTTTTGTCGTGAATCATATGGAAGTAGCGGGAAGGTTCTGTCAAATATTCCGTTTTGGGTAAACACGGTCGTTGTGCCATTTTACCCCACAAGCAATTTAACATCACTTTGGCAAACGATCGCCTGCCTTCGTTTTTCTCGATGTGGTCTAAAGTGATGCCTTCTTGTTCGTAGTATTTCTCTTTGAATTTTATTTGGTCTTCGGGAGTGTGACACCAGGAAGGATAGCCGCTGGCTTCTTGCTTCAGTTTCAAAAAGGCATCCACGTAGTCGGCGAAAATGCCTTTCTGCGTGGGGTCACCCTTGTGGTATTGTTGTGTCTTGGGAAAGTGGCAAATTTCGTACACTTCTAACAGTTGGTATCCCATGTCCAGAGCTTTGAACAATTCTACGCTGACCCAGGTTCCCGTCAAGGCCCGTTCTTCCTGGCTGTGATGGCAAGGTTGGTCTTGGTTGCACGTTTCGGCACAAGTACGGCACAAGGGAAACATCAGTTTGCCTTGACAATGGTGAGGTAAGACGGGATGGTATAGGTTCGTGGGAGGCAAAACTTTACACTTGATCAAGCCTTCGTATTGTCGAATGTTTTTCAGGTCGATGTGTTCCGTCAGCAATTGCGGGTGCCCTACGGGAAAGCGACAATATTTGCACACGTAGGGATACAGCGAACACACGTCCAAGTATTTGATTTCTTCTCCTTTCTCTTCGTCGGCTTGGTACAGCAAACAGGTGGCATTGGTCCTTCCTCCGTACAAACTATCCCTCGGGTTCAGCGGGTCCATGAACTGGTAACTTTCCACGAGGCGTTTAAACTCGGGATCGGTTTTCATACGGTGATCGTACTCGTGTTCCCACATTTCCACCACTTGGTATCCTTGCTGTTCTAACTTTAGGCGCCGCTGACAAGTGTCCTGGTACAAGTCTTCCATGGTTCGTTGCAAAAACTGATTTTTAGTGCCACGGTCAGGGTAACAGACGGGACATCCGTGAAATAAGCAACCGTTAAACTCGTACACGATCTTGGGGTTTTCTAAGTCACAGCCATCGACCGAATACGTTCCGATGGTCTTTTCGCCCCCTCCGTTGCGGGCATGCTGAATCCACTTGTCTTCCTTGTCGCACAAGTAATGTAACCAACGTAGGGCTTTGACCGAGTATTGACGTTTGACAAAGTGGGTCGTTTGAGGACTGATGACAGCCACGGTGTTTTCAGGCATGAATCGTTGTCGATACACTAAGGAACACGCTTTGGCAATGGTGCAAGCTTCTTTCAAAGGATCGACCCCTCCGTGTTCCATGAACAGTTCTCGAAATTTTCCACAGCAACGTCGTAAAATGTCCACGTCGGAACGACAATACTTTAACATTTCTTCCTGAAAGTCGAAAGGGTCCGAGGCGTGAGCCTGGTACCAAGCGTAGAAAGCTTCTCGTTGTTCGGTACGCATGTTGTCGGGGTCGTAATAGTGAGCCTCGGGTAAATGGGGTAGAACGGCGTGTTGATTGGCTTCCGTATTGAAAAAGTGTGGAAAGTACCCTTTAGCCATTTCTGTCATTCCAAACGTTTTAGGCATTCGACTCAAAGGCATGGCCAAATAGCTCATCGAATCTTTAAACTGTACTTGTCCCACTTGCATGAAAATGATTTTGGCTCCGTTCAAAGTCACTTTAGGACGTTCGGTGCCTTGTTCCGTATAGTACCTCAAAAGAAACTGTCCATCGTATCCGGAGAAATTGTGAGCCATCACCGTGGCATGACGATGACAATCTCCGTAACGTTCGATGTCCTCTTGGCTCCACGTCTTGTCGACGGGGTCTAAGACCCATTGGGCAAAATCGGCTAACGTGTTCGATCCCCGAAAGATTTTTTCACGCCCTCCAGGAATCTTGCTGCAGTGAGGGCAATGACTGAAGATAGGTTCTTGAATGCACTTCTCGCACGCTCGATGAGCCACGCAGAAATTAGGAATGTGAATGCCAGTCTCTTGCATGCATTCGAAATCGAAAAAGATGAAATTGCCTTTCTTCTTGTGACCGTCCTCTTTCTCTGGTGGGGGTTGGTATTTTTGCACGTAACATTGGTGTTCCAAGTCCACGATGTGATGACAAATGTGACATTTTTTCTTTCCTCGACATACGTGTGCCTTGGTACTATTGGTACGTATGACTTGTTCACACGTAGGGCACAATCTCAGGAGTTGACAAGCACATTTCTTCTGTGAACCTTGCGTTTTCAGATGTTGTTGGTAACAGGTAGGGCTGACAAACGTGCGCAGACAAGTTGAACAAGGCACTGGTTCTTCGCTCAGACAGGGTGAAGAGGCCAAACATCCTGAGCATTTCCATCCACAATGCTTGTGTTGCTCTCGATTATTATAACCATAGTCACATTTCTCACAGTAATAACCGTATCCCAGGAATCCAGTGATATTGGTAATGGTATCGAAATGTTCATCGTGATGATAAACATGAATGTATTTTCCGTCCTTAAAGTCTTGCCCTCGAAACAACAAAGACCCGCGCACTTCTTGAGGGTGCATTTTCAAGGTGTATCGTGGAGCTAGGGCATCTTGCAATTTTTGCATCTCAGGAATGCCACAGGGTGTGTCTTTGGACAGTCCAGCTTGTCGTAACAGGAGTTCTGCTTCACTTCGTTGTTTGGCTCGGTCCGATTGTCGAATGTTCTCCCAGTCTCTTTTCCATTCTACCGTGTCGTTCTTGTTGGCATAGGTTCGTCCCACCACGATGGCACGGGCTAAACACATCTGGTCATGAGGATTGTGAATTCGGACAAGGCTACGCTTAATGCTGCGAAGGTCGTTCACCAATAACATCTTTTTGCGTCCGGTCCCTTGAGGAGGAGAGACGTGGGTCATGTCCAATGTGGCTTTTCCATCGGTGATGTCAAACTGGTCATTAGATTGTTGCACGTGTTGAATCTTGTCCATGACTTTGGAAGCGGTCAATTCTGCAGGGGTGCTAAACTCGATCCAAACAGGGGATTTCAAACCGTCGTGTTGTATGGAAAGTCTCAAGCGATCGTCTTCTTTGGGTTGACATTGTCGCTTGAGTGCAGTGAGCAGAGAATCCCACACTCCGGTGATGAACCCTTCTGCTTTCTCTAACGGTACTTCGGACTTGAAATCTTTAAACTTCACCGTGTAGGTGTAAGCCGTGGTTCTAAATTTTCTAGAGGAGCGCTTTTCCGTCTCTCGAATGGAATAGTATTTTTCAGGGTTGACTAAGGGTGGTGAACTTGGTTTAGAGGTTTCAAATTCTGGTTCACTCATGTCCCCTTCAAAATCACTGGCATGAATTTGTGCCAAGATTTCAGCCCTGGTACGAGGCGATAGATCACGTTTCTGCCTCTTACTTTCTTCTTCTTCTTTCTTCTCGAATGAATGGGATCGTTTCATCTTGAAAGCAAAAAGTCAAATGACTCAAGTTCAAACACCATGAGCTACTTTATAGTCATAGCTGACCAGCGTATATAAAAGGGTGTGTGTCTTATCCTTTCACTATTCATTTCACTCTCAAGCCGAGTACAACGATGGAAGAGACTAACCAGATGGAACGTTTCGTCAGAGCTTTGCGAGGGGTCATTAGAAAATTCTCTTCAGACCAGCCTACGGACTACTCTCCTTCCTTTCGAGATAAAAGTCAAGATACTTGCTATATCTGTCAGAAGAAAGGGCATTGGTCTTCAGAGTGTCCAGACCGTCAAAAAAGAACAAAAACAGGGACTAAAAAAGACAAAAGTCAAGATACCTGTTATTATTGTAAAGAAAAAGGACATTGGTCTCCAGATTGCCCAAAAAAGAAACAAGAGGAGTCAGAAGAAAAGAAGGATTCTTCAGAAGAAGAGAGGGATTCTTCAGAGGAAGAAGAGGAAGAAAAAAGACAATTCTATTTACAAGAGGCATAGAAACAGGAGAAGAAGAAAAGAAGAAGGGAAGAAAATGAGGAAAAGACGGTGAAGAAATTCAAAAAACAGAGAGACTAAACAAGGAGAAAGAAGAAGTCAATGAACTTTTTATTAAAGTGTTGTGTTGTGAATTGTGAATTGGATTGTAAAAATGGATAAAAGAATAAATTAATGATATAAGGTAAGTGTCTTTGAGTTTTGATTTTAAAATAAGAACGTACACTCACGCACTCATACACAGACACGTACTATAAGGGTAAAATGGGTGGGGTTTATTTTTGAGTTATTGGCAAATTGAAATTGTATTTCTTTTCGAGAAATGTGGGTGGCCCTGAAAAGGGCCTTTTTCTCTTTATGATGTAGGGGTGAGTTTAAGCAATCAACTTTAACTGCCTTATGCTTTTGCCACGGCCAAGGCCTACTTCTGGACTGCGTAATGTTGATGATGATGATGATAATGATTGGGTTGAAATCACTAAGGGTGGTACGGTAGGCTTAGTCACAGGGTTGACGTGTTTAGCTCGGGAAGGTCGTATTCTCTTCGGTCGTGATAAAGAAGTCTGATACATTTGTTTCAGACTTCTTAACTCCGCTAAAATGTCCAACAGTACCGTGACCGTTTGATTTTCACCCTCTTGTTTCTTTGCTGCTACTTCTTCTTGCTGTTGTTTTTTTCTTACCTCTTCTTCTTGTTGCTGTTGCTGTAGGAGAAAAGCCTGTTCCGCATCCTTTTGTCGTTGTATAAATTTCTCCAATTCTTCTTTCTGTCTCTGTCTAAAATTCTCCACTTGCGGTAATGAAGAAGGTAACGAAGGTTCCGGAACAAATTCTTGCGAGGAGAGAAAATCCACAAAATCCCAATTCACCTCTTCTGAAAGTAAGTCCGAGTTCCCTTGGGCAGTCTCCCCTGCTGGTGCACCCCAATGGATCGTTTTCTGAGTTTCCGTCATGTTGAATCACTGTCGCATAGATTGACTGCACACAAGCGCTAGCGAATCTATATAGACTACGTGACGTCACAGACTGCACTCTTCGGATTGGATGCGGGCTGACTGAATTCTGTAACGCGTGTTCGGATTGGTGAATGAACTCAATCCGTTTCAATCCTTCCTGTACCTATAAATAAGCGCCGTTCAATACATTGATTCACCTATTCTCGGAGCCTCAACATGTGGACCGACGTTGAATCTTCAACCCTTGTGTCAACAATGATGTTCAGGACGGACATGCTCATGTATGTCCGATCCAAGTGGACCGTTGTCCACAGGACCAGCAGCAGCCTGTGGATAAGAAGAGTCTATATAGAGAGACAAGGTTGCCTCAAGAGGACTCTGATGTATGGCCCTGCTGTAAGACGAAGTTTGAGGACAAGAAGATGTCGCAAATGCCCTTTATGTTAAGGGCATATTAACATAAACCAAAGGCCCTTTTCAGAGCCCCCATATTTCTCGAAAAGAGATAGCCTTTGAATTGCCTACCCCTTTTTTTATTTTATTTTTTATTTTATTTTTTATTTTTAAAAAAAAAAAAAAGTAGAGACCCTCCCTATTTCAATTTTACATAGACCCTATATAGTCCCAGGTTTTTTTTGGCCATGTTAAATTTACATAGACCCTATATGTTCCCACGATTTTTCTCCATGTTAAATTTACATAGACCCTATATGTTCCCAAGGGTATTTTTAATGATAAGTCCCATAGACCCTATACCATCCCCATTCACTACTAACATCCATGGCTGTCTTGCTGAGCACCTTTTTCCTCCTTTACCACGCTCGGACAGAAAAATGAGTGTGTGGTGAGACAATTCCCACTCATGTGTAAAGCCTTTCAGTCAGGTTGTTAAGGACTACACCTGAGTGGCTAAATTTAAAAATAGTCTGTGAGTACATAAAAGCCTGGGGGATGAGGCTCTCTTTCCTTCCCCAGGAGTAATTAAAAATCACGCGGTGCGTTATTAAACCAGTGATACATGCTCCATTAGAGCGAAAATCACTTTAATTCAAGTAAGCAAGCAAGCAAGTTCGGGTACCGTCTCTAGCACTCTTGATGACACCAACTGTCTGGGTTATTTTCTTTCTTGCAAGCCCCTATGTTCCACTTCTGTTTGTGACAATAACTTGTGATACTTCACATTTCCTAAAGTGGAAATCTTTACAAGCCGTACAAAATACAAAACTTATATGACTTTGGCTTTTGACACTTGCACAGACTCTTCACTTTATAAGTGTCACGAGAAAATTGTATATCCAAGTTTTTACCATTTTCAAAAACACGCACACACTTGCAGCTTGACCAGAAATATGTACATCTTGTTTTGTGGATAAGTCACAGACAAGTCCAAGCATATACAGGTGGTTATGAGCGTTAGGAATATCCCCTCATTTTTTCAGAAATATCAAAGCTTGTATGTGCATTTTCCCTTTTCCACTATATATTAGTGCTTAGATTTGTTCCAAAAAAAAAGAAAAAAGAAACGAAATAATTTTGAAGAAAAAAAAAACAACTGAATTTTGAATTCAGGTTTCTCTCTGTTTATAATTTTTTTTCAAGTTGATGGTGCATGACAGAGTACATTCGCCTACCTTTCCAAAGTGAGAGGCATTTCTTCACATGTCATTGCCTTTGTTAAATTCGGTTTCATTGGTTAGTTATCGTTAATCTTTAATTTTTTTCATGCATTTCTTTTTGATAGAAGATTTAAGGCTTTCTATTGTTGTAACGGTATATATGTTGTTTAGTCTGTTGATGAAATTATCTATAGCAAAGTGCTCAAGATTTTTCAGCTTTTTTTTATTATTTCAAGCCCTACAAAAGGAGACCAAGTTTGTGTTCAAAGACGATTGAAACTCTAAATTACACAGGCGTGAAGGAAAAACATCGTTGTGTTTAATCTAATCATGCTTGCCGTATCTCTTTGTGTTTTAGAGGTCATATTTCTTCTTAAGTAAATACATGCATCAACAGACAGACAGATTGGGTCATCATCCTTGAGTTTCACTGTACTTTCGGTTCTTTACTTCATACAAACCCCAAATTTATTGGTTTGAAAAAAAAAAGATAACATGCCCCTCAATACTGTAACACGTCTGTTCTGATTCTACCGATGTGAGTGTGAGTGTTTATGTCGAAATGTTTAAGTGAGATATAAGAAAATGGTCAGCTTGAAAACGCGAACCAATACTGTGACGCTCAGTATTTTGATGTGGTAAGAGGAAATGTTACAACACACACACACACAAAGAGGGCTTGTAAGTTCACATTTCAGTGTCTGCACTGTAATGGTAACAACGCAAGAACATAGGGATTATTATGCCACACAGTCCTAGAACAAAACAATGCATCACCCGTTGTAAGCCATTTCATTGGCTATACTTATTTTCTTACCGCGTTCGCTTCGAATTGACTTGAGTAGCTATTCAGACAGTGACGAGAATGGCCATGCTTTTCTGGGTCTATCCTATAGGCGATTTATATAAAAAAAATATTTTTAAAAATTAAACTAATGCACGAACAATCGTACCATGGGCGATCCCATGGAAATTGTGTCCGTCTTATTGCAAAATACATCAACATTTAATTTAACCGTGCAGATCGCTAAATAAACCTCTGATCATACACATTTTGAAAAGTGTTGTGTGACACGGATCGCCATTGTCGTTTGGTGTCTGCTTTCTTCTTCGAAAAGAGATCGTTTCGTCTTGACTATAAAAATCTAATTTGACTAAGTTTTACGCACTACTTCAACTCATACATTTACGTTGTAGGTGTAAGCCGTCGTTCTCAGTTTTCTGGAAGTTCGTTTTTGCGTTTCTCAGATGTGATACTATTTTTTATGGACCGAACGAAATTTATTTTGGCGTGAATCAGGACTCGTGGTTTTGTGGCAGAATTGGAGAGCATTGATTAAAGCCCAGTTATGTTGTCTTCGAAATCGCTGACACGGATTTGAACTAACACTTCAGGTTTTGTGTGAGGCGATACGGTACATCATTGCCATTTACTTCCTCAATGAAATCGTTTCATCTTATTGCAAAATTACATTTGACTAGGTTTCATACGCAGCAGGTCTCTGTATATAAGGAGAGTGTCTTAGCGTCAAAGTATTCATTCCGCTCTCAAACGATCAAAGATGGAAGAGTCAGCACAGATCGACCTGCTGGTCAAATATTTGCTAAAAGTCATACGAAAGCATAATTCACATGCGAAAGTGGCAACAAAACTTACTCTTTTGGTCGTTGATTTGATGAGAGTCATACGAAAGTGTGTAAGTGCTAATGAAGTTTGCTATATCTGCAAAGGTAAATGGGTATTTGTCTCCAGAATACCTGCTTCGTCTAAGAAAGAGAGACAAAAGTCAAGATACCTAATATCGTTGTCAGGAGAAAGGACACTGGAATTCAGAGTGCCCTACGAGAAAAGAGAATAAACAAAAACAAGACGAAACAGAGAAGAGGGATTCAGAAGAAGAAGAAATTGAACATGATGAAGAACTTGTGCCAGTAAAGACGTGGAAATGGAAAAATTGACAATGTCAGCCGATGCGTTGGCCCTGATGTGAAATTTCATACTACCTTCTAAAAGAGAATAGACCAGAAAGAACACGTAAGTGTCTCTTGGTCTTGACATTGTATAATAAGGATGGCGTGTTTTGTTTTCTACTCACACTTTATGAAATTGTGCCCTTTCACCTATCTCTATCCCTCTGGATCATGTTTTAGTTAGAATTGAAATGGAAGGATGTTTTCCTTCACGCACGCTCTTTAGGCATGCAAGTCGGTAAACAATAGTCAGTCTATTCCTCCATTATTTTGTGTCTTGATGTTTCCTAAATCACACACTGATGCCATAAAATAACGGGTTAAATGGGTTTTGTAGTGTTGGGAGTGGGGGGTGGGGTGGGGTGTAGGTGTTTGGCAGAGTTGGTCATTGTAGGTGAGGGCTTAGGTGCTTTCAAAAAACTTTTACTTCTTCACTGTGTTGATAGTATATTTGGGGTTTGTATGCGTTCGCGTACGTTTGTGTGGATAGTTTATTTGGGGTTTGTATCATCTCCCTTCTGTGTTAATAGTATATTTGGGGTTTGTATGCGTTCGCGTACGTTTGTGTGGATAGTTTATTTGGGGTTTGTATCATCTCCCTTCTGTGTTGATAGTATATTTGGGGTTTGTTTTTTCCTCTTCCCTCTGTATGTGTGTGTGTATGTGTGTGTGTGTGTGTGTGTGTCTGCGCGCGTACGTTGTGTGGGTGTGTGTATTGGTCTCTGTTTGTCCCTATAAAACTCACTTTATCCCTATCAGATACACTCTACCTACCTACCTACAGTAGCGCGTATTCAGGTCAGCCACTTGCAACACTGTTGTCATTTATCCCCTAGTGTTCAGTACAGTTACGTCAGTAGTGAAAGGGGGCACCCTACGGACAATGGGAATTAGCATTACAGGGACCCCTGGGTCACTCTACGGACAATGGAAATTTAACATGGCGAAAAATCGTGGGTCAATCTACGGACAAGGGGAATTTAACATGGGAATAAATCGTGGGTCACTCTACGGACAAGGGGAATTTAACATGGGGAATAGAGTTTTGGCTTGTTTAGGGACAAGGGGAATGGAACATGGGATTTTTTTTTTTAAAAAAATTTTTAAAAAAAAGGGTAGGCAATTCAAAGGCTATCTCTTTTCGAGATATATGGGGGCCCTGAAAAGGGCCTTTGGTTTATGTTAATATGCCCTTAACATAAAGGGCATTTGCGACATCTTCTTTTCCTCAAACTTCGTCTTACAGCAGGGCCATACATCAGAGTCCTCTTCAGGCAACCTTGTCTCTCTATATAGACTCTTCTTATCCACAGACTGCTGTTGGTCCTGTAGACAACGGTCCACTTGGATCGGACATACATGAGCATGTCCGTCCTGAACATCATTGTTGACACAAGGGTTGAAGATTCAACGTCGGTCCACATGTTGAGGCTCCGAGAATAGGTGAATCAATGCATTGAACGGCGCTTATTTATAGGGACAGAAAGGATTGAAACGGATTGAGTTCATTCACCAATCCGAACACGCGTTACAGAATTCAGTCAGCCCGCATCCAATCCGAGGAGAGCAGTCTGTGACGTCACGTAGTCAATATAGATTCGCTAGCGCTTGTGTGCAGTCAATCTATGCAATAGTGATTCAACATGACGGAAACTCAGAAAACGATCCAGTGGGGCGCACCAGCAGGGGAGACCGCCCAAGGGAACCCGGACTTACTTTCAGAAGAGGTGAATTGGGATTTTGTGGATTTTCTCTCCTCGCAAGAATTTGTTCCGGAACCTTCGTTACCTTCTTCATTACCGCAAGTGGAGAATTTTAGACAGAGACAGAAAGAAGAATTGGAGAAATTTATACAACGACAAAAGGAAGCGGAACAGGCTTTTCTCCTACAGCAACAGCAACAAGAAGAAGAGGTAAGAAAAAAACAACAGCAAGAAGAAGTAGCAGCAAAGAAACAAGAGGGTGAAAATCAAACGGTCACAGTACTGTTGGACATTTTAGCGGAGTTAAGAAGTCTGAAACAAATGTATCAGACTTCTTTATCACGACCGAAGAGAATACGACCTTCCCGAGCCAAACATGTCAACCCTGTGACTAAGCCTACCGTACCACCCTTAGTGATTTCAACCCAATCATTATCATCATTACGCAGTCCAGAAGTAGGCCTTGGCCGTGGCAAAGGCTTAAGGCAGTTAAAATTGATTGCTTAAACTCACCCCTGCACCATAAAGAAAAAAAAGGCCCTTTTCAGGGCCACCCACGTTTCTCGAAAAGAAATACAATTTCAATTTGCCAATAACTCAAAAATAAACCCCACCCATTTTACCCTTATAGTACGTGTCTGTGTATGAATGCGTGAGTGTAGCTTCTTATTTTAAAATCAAAACTCAAAGACTCTTACCTTATATCATTCATTTATTCTTTTCTCCATTTTTTACAATCCAATTCACAATTCACAACACAACACTTTAATAAAAAGTTCATTGATTTCTTCTGTCTCCTTGTTTAGTCTCTCTGTTTTTTGAATTTCTTCACCGTCACACTCTTTTCCTCTTCTTCTTCCTCCTCGCTTTCTTCCCTTCTTCTTTTTTTCTCCTGTTTCTTTTTCTTCACCTGTCTTCTTTCTTCCTCAGAAGAATCCCTCTCTTCCTCTGAAGAATCCCTCTCTTCTTCTGAAGAATTCCTCTTTTCTTCTGACTCCTCTTGTTTCTTTTTTGGGCAATCTGGAGACCAATGTCCTTTTTCTTGACAATAATAACAGGTATCTTGACTTTTGTCTTTTTTATCCCCTGTTTTTTTTCTTTTTTGACGGTCTGGACACTCTGAAGACCAATGCCCTTTCTTCTGACAGATATAGCAAGTATCTTGACTTTTATCTCTAAAGGAAGGAGAGTAGTCCGTAGGCTGGTCTGAAGAGAATTTTCTAATGACCCCTCGCAAAGCTCTGACGAAACGTTCCATCTGGTTAGTCTCTTCCATCGTTGTGCTCGGCTTGAGAGTGAAATGAATAGTGAAAGGACAAGACACACACCCTTTTATATACGCTGGTCTGCTATGACTATAAAGTAGTTTATGGTGTTTGAACTTGAGTCATTTGACTTTTTGCTTTCAAGATGAAACGATCCTATTCATTCGAGAAGAAAGAAGAAGAAAGTAAGAGGCAGAAACGTGATCTATCGCCTCGTACCAGGGCTGAAATCTTGGCACAAATTCATGCCAGTGATTTTGAAGAGGACATGAGTGAACCAGAATCCGAACCCTCTAAACCAAGTTCACCACCCTTAGTTAACCCTGAAAATTACTATTCCATTCGAGAGACGGAAAAGCGCTCCTCTAGAAAATTTAGAACCACGGCTTACAAATACACGGTGAAGTTTAAAGATTTCAAGGCTGAAGTGCCGTTAGAGAAAGCAGAAGTGTTCATCACCGAGGTGTGGGATTCTTTGCTCATGCACTCAAGCGACAATGTCAACCCAAAGAAGACGGTCGCTTGAGACTTTCCATACAACACGACGGTTTGAAATCCCCTGTTTGGATCGAGTTTAGCACCCCTGCAGAATTGACTGCTTCCAAAGTCATGGACAAGATTCAACACGTACAACAATCTAATGATCAGTTTGACATCACCGATGGTAAAGCCACACTGGACATGACCCACGTCTCTCCTCCTCAAGGGACAGGACGCAAAAAGATGTTATTGGTGGACGACCTTCGCAACACCAAAACGAGTCTCGTCCGAATTAACAACCCTCATGACCAGATGTGTTTAGCCCGTGCCATCGTGGTGGGACGAACCTATGCCAACAAGAACGACACGGTAGAATGGAAAAGAACCTGGGACACTATTCAACGTTCCGACCGAGCCAAACAACGAAACGAAGCAGAACTCCTGTTACAACAAGCCGGACTGCCCAAAGACACACCCTGTGGCATTCCCGAGATGCAAAAATTGCAAGATGTCCTAGCTCCACGATACACCTTGAAAGTGCACCCTCAAGAAGTGCGCGAACCTCTGTTGTTTCGAGGCCAAGACTTTAAGGACGGAAAATACATTCACCTTTATCATCACGATGACCATTTCGATACCATTACCAGTATCACTGGATTCCTGGGATATACTTATTATTGTGAGAAATGTGACTATGGTTATAATAATCGAGAGCAACACATACATTGTGGATGGAAATGCTCAGGATGTTTGGCCTCTCCACCCTGTCTGAGCGAAGAACCAGTGCCTTGTTCCACTTGTCTGCGCAAGTTTGTCAGCCCCACCTGTTACCAACAACATTTGAAGACGCAAGGTTCTCAGAAGAAATGCGCTTGTCAACTGCTGAGATTGTGCCCTACGTGTGGACAAGGCATACGTACCAATAATACCAAGGCACACGTATGTTCAGGAAAGAAAAAATGTCACATTTGTCACCACATCGTGGACTTGGAACACGAATGTTACGTGCAAAAATACCAACCCCCACCAGAGAAAGAGGACGGTCACAAGAAGAAAGGCAATTTCATCTTTTTCGATTTCGAATGCATGCAAGAGACCGGCATTCACGTTCCTAATTTTTGCGTGGCTCATCGAGCGTGCGAGAAGTGCATTCAAGAACCTATCTTCAGTCATTGCCCTCATTGCAGCAAGATTCCTGGAGGGCGTGAAAAAATCTTTCGGGGACCGAACACGTTAGCCGATTTTGCTCAATGGGTCTTAGACCCCGTCGACAAGACGTGGAGCCAAGAGGACATCGAACGTTACCGAGATTGTCATCGCCATGATGGCTCACAATTTCTCCGGATACGATGGACAGTTTCTTCTCAGATACTATACGGAACAAGGCACCGAGCGTCCTAAAGTGACTTTGAACGGAGCCAAAATCATTTTCATGCAAGTGGGACAAGTACAGTTTAAAGATTCGATGAGCTATTTGGCCATGCCTTTGAGTCGAATGCCTAAAACGTTTGGAATGACAGAAATGGCTAAAGGGTACTTTCCACACTTTTCAAATACGGAAGCCAATCAACATGCCGTTCTACCCCATTTACCAGAGGCTCACTATTACGACCCCGACAACATGCGTACCGAACAACGAGAAGCTTTCTACGCTTGGTACCAGATTCACGCCTCGGACCCTTTCGACTTTCAGGAAGAAATGCTAAAGTATTGTCGTTCCGACGTGGACATTTTACGGCGTTGCTGTGGAAAATTTCGAGAACTGTTCATGGAACACGGAGGGGTCCATCCTTTGAAAGAAGCTTGCACCATTGCCAAAGCGTGTTCCTTAGTGTATCGACAACGATTCATGCCTGAAAAGACCGTGGCTGTCATCAGTCCTCAAACGACCCACTTTGTCAAACGTCAATACTCGGTCAAAGCCCTACGTTGGTTACATTACTTGTGCGACAAGGAAGACAAGTGGATTCAGCATGCTCGCAACGGAGGGGGCGAAAAGACCATCGGAACGTATTCGGTCGATGGCTGGGACTTAGAAAACCCCAAGATCGTGTACGAGTTTAACGGTTGCTTATTTCACGGATGTCCTGTTTGTTACCCTGACCGTGGCACTGAAAATCAGTTTTTGCAACGAACCATGGAAGACTTGTACCAGGACACTTGTCAGCGTCGCCTAAAGTTAGAACAGGAAGGATACCAAGTGGTGGAAATGTGGGAACACGAGTACGATCACCGTATGAAAACCGATCCCGAGTTTAAACGTCTCGTGGAAAGTTACCAGTTCATGGACCCGCTGAACCCGAGGGATAGGTTTGTACGGAGGAAGGACCAATGCCACCTGTTTGCTGTACCAAGCCGACGAAGAGAAAGGAGAAGAAATCAAATACTTGGACGTGTGTTCGCTGTATCCCTACGTGTGCAAATATTGTCGCTTTCCTGTAGGGCACCCGCAATTGCTGACGGAACACATCGACCTGAAAAACATTCGACAATACGAAGGCTTGATCAAGTGCAAAGTTTTGCCTCCCACGAACCTATACCATCCCGTCTTACCTCACCATTGTCAAGGCAAACTGATGTTTCCCTTGTGCCGTACTTGTGCCGAAACGTGCAAGCAAGACCAACCTTGTCAGCACAGCCAGGAAGAACGGGCCTTGACGGGAACCTGGGTCAGCGTAGAATTGTTCAAAGCTCTGGACATGGGATACCAACTGTTAGAAGTGTACGAAATTTGCCACTTTCCCAAGACACAACAGTTCCGCAAGGGTGATCCCAGTCAGAAAGGCATTTTCGCAGACTACGTGGATGCCTTTTTGAAACTGAAGCAAGAAGCCAGCGGCTATCCTTCCTGGTGTCACACTCCCGAAGACCAAATACAATTCAAAGAGAAATACTACGAACAAGAAAGCATCCCTTTAGACCACATCGAGAAAAACGAAGACAGGATATCGTTTGCCAAAGTGATGTTAAATTGCTTGTGGGGTAAAATGGCACAACGACCGTGTTTACCCAAGACGGAATATTTGACAGAACCTTCCCGCTACTTCCAGATGATTCACGACAAAACCAAATACATGAAACACGTGGACGTCGTTCGAGAGAATTTGATCTTGGTCAATTACGAAGAAGATCTGGACTTTGTACAAGACGACCCTTTTGGAAATGTCATCATTGCGGCTTACGTGACAGCCCATGCTCGTTTAAAATTGTACGAAGCTTTAGAACTGTTAGAAGAACGCGTCCTGTACTTTGACACGGACAGTTGCATTTACATCCATCACCCGATTCAACATCACCCTAACATCGAAGGAGACCGTTTAGGAGCCTGGACAGACGAGCATCCCGACGACAAGATTCTAAGTTTCGTCAGTGGCGGTCCCAAAAATTACGGCTACGAATACCGGGACAAACAAGGAGAAGTGCACACGACGTGCAAAGTGAAAGGACTGACTCTGAATTATCGTACCAGTCGAGTGGTCAACTTTGGGGTATTGAAAGAAGCCTTGCAATCGGGAGAGGATGGAAACTTTAAAGTGACCACCTATCAACCGAACAAGATTGTACGTTTACCCACTCACCACATCATCAGTCGACCCTTGGAAAAAGTCTATCAAATCGTGTACCAGAAGCGAGTTCGACTTCCCAATCATTTCACCTTACCGTATGGACACGTTGGTATAAAACATTGGTTGTAAGAGGATAGTTACCCCACCAGAAAGATGACTTCGCCACAGCAAGAATCGAGTGAGAAACCCGATGAGAACTTCAAGTTCAAACCCTACCATTTTCCAGTCTTCTTACCTGACTATTGTGATTGTGCCCGTCGATTGGACACGTTTCAGAAATGGCCTACGGATAGGGAAGGATTACCTTCTTCGCATGTTTTAGCTAGAACAGGATTTGTCTACTTGGGACCTGAGTCAGGATTGGGATACGAGGTACAGTGTTTTGCTTGCGGACTGAAGTTACGAATGGATCTATGTATCTATAAAGATTCAGCTATTCTGGAACATACTCGATGGTCTCCGCACTGCCCTTACCTTTCTATGGCCTTTCCACCCATCACACTACGGTACAATATTGACGGTACCTTAGAGACGGTACCTTCCGAAACAAGACATAAAAAACGTAAAAAAGGAAAGATGTACAAGCTGGAGACTGCATTGCGACTAGTATAAAAAGGGGGCTATGGTCAAGATCGATAGTTCATTGTGACTACCAAGACCGAGCGAACAAGATGAATACTTTGAAAAAGACATCGTTTCAGTTTGGGGATTGTAAAAAAGTTGTATCTTCCTCTAGTGTGACTAATATTGGATGGATAAGACCCAGGCATTGCGACGGAAAATGTCCGGAAGGAAACTGCGATTGTCCATGTGGTTACCATTGTAATTGCGTAACGGAGTTTGCAGACGAGTGCGATTGTGAGCCTTGCGATGGGACCGATGCTGTACGTTGTGACCTGAGCGATGCCGTAAAGCAACATGGGAACTTTGTTCTCACTGCCCCTGTCATGGAAAGTGATGCTGTGCGTGTCAAACCTGAGGGATGCGAAAGCGATGCCGCTCGTCCTCTTAGACATTTTACCGGGTTTAAAGGGGAATGTCGACCTTCACGTTTACCTCCCTACGGATGTCATCCAGCCCTGAGCAAACTCCTGTTCCTGTCACCCAACCCTCATCGAAACGAACCTGTGAAAAACGAATATTCGTTCCCTGTGCGTTTGTCGGAATACTGCGACTTTGAAAATCGTCTTCAATCGTTCAAAGGAAAATGGCCAAAGTATCTGGGAGGACCGACCCCTGAAGAATTAGCCAGAGCCGGATTTTTCTACTTGGGCGAAGGAGATAAAGTCAAGTGCTTCAGTTGCGGTGTGTCACTTCACCACTGGGAACCGCAAGATTCGGCCTACGTTGAACATGCTCGATGGTCACCGAATTGTCATTACTTACCTTTAGTGGGACCGAGGCATTGAAGTAACTTCTTACCATAATAATCTGTTCATGGATACTTTACAAGAGAACAATCGTGCTTTGCCTGTGGAGTTGAGAGAACGCATTTACCGAGAACTGGTCAAAATACAAGTGAAACGTAAAGAACAATTGCATCCGTTACGTCACCGGTGTTTGAACCACTGGTACCTGAAGGCTATACAAGGATTGATTCAATTGAAAGTGTTCCATCGGACAGACATTGATCAACGATCGTCTAGTTTTAAAAAGGATTGGTTTGGTATGGACGATTCTACCTACATCATTGTAAACGTACTGCATCGAATTCCAGAGGAAGAGTTAACGAATTACCAACATCTTGAACACAATGTCAACTTGGTGAAAGAGGAAACTTCTGAACGAATTGTAATGTGTAGATTAGTGACTCAACGACTTAAATTCGACACTGAAGTGAAACCATGTTTGTGCAAAGAGTATATTTCTTGTGTCAGACCAAAGAGGATTTAGTATGACCTATTCATGGATACTTTGCTAGAGAACATTCGTGCTTTGCCTGTGGAGTTGAGAGAACGCATTTACCGAGAGCTGGTGAAAATACAAGTCAAACGTAAAGAACAATTGCATCCGTTACGTCACCAGATCTTTAACCACTGGTACCTGAATGGTATAAGAGAACTGATTCGTCAGAAATTGTTTCAGTGGTCAGACCTTGTTCAATACTTCCAGGCCCCCGATGATTCACGTGTTGATCATTTTGGTTACTTCGAGATTCACCTAGAGCAACCCATTGAGGAAGACAAGGTAAAGGATTACCAACATTTGTTACGTGGAATCTACTTAGCGGAAGAGGAAACTTCTAATCGAACTCTGACGTTTCGGTTACAGTATGCAAGATTTACATTCCCAACTGGAGAACGAAGATCTCTGGCTAGAAAGTACGTGTATTCTTTTCGAAACAAAGAGACTATAAAAACAGGCTGCTATGCCACGACTTATGTCGTATGTAATCCAACAGATTCCGTGGAAGGAACTCAATGACCATATTCAAACTGTGGATCATTACCATCGATTATTACAAAAACTGTATCCATTCAATTTGGGACGACAAGTGATGTGTGCCTTAGTGACTTGTTTTCTGGGATTTCGTTTACCAGCCGATTCTTTGTGGACTCTTTACGATCAGTACTTACCACCTCAATGGCCTTAAATGGTCACGAAAAACTCCTTTTGCTCAAAGCCTTGCGTTTTCATCTGGATACTTCTCGACCTCAACAGGAAAAAAAGATTCGTCAACTTTTAGCTACCCAAGACGTGTATGACGATGTGTGTGTAGCTTGTGACTTACATCCCCATTGGACAGATGTCCGTGCCTGGAAAGAATGGGGTTTTGAGGCTTGGACCCAAGAAGTGGCCCAGTATGCACGAGAGTTGTTCAAGGAAAAAAGTTACTTTTCAACCCGTGCCAGAAGAACCCGTCACCCAGGACAGGACTGTCGTGGACAGGCCTGAAAGACCCTTTCGGGAGGACACTTGTGTGACCTTACCCCCTACTATAGAACTGGTTAGAACATTACCCAAAACATGTTGTACAGACACTTGTGTTTATTCCACGTTCATCGTTATCATGTGCCTTTTATCCTTGTACTTAAGCCTTTGGCTTTTATGTATTTTTGTCTTTCGTATTCATGTTTGAAAAAAAAAAATTCAATAAACGTGTTCTGAAAAAAAGTATATAAACTCTTGTCTTGTTTGTTTCCGTGTCACAAGTGACATTTCTCACACCATCTTTACCTCTTCTGTCTCTGCTCCCTCTTCCCCTACTGTCAAAGTCATCGACGAACACTTAGATCGTGCCAGTTGGGAGGCTTTGTATCTTCGCCATCCCTTTAACATGCTCATTGCTGGACCTAGCGGTTCAGGCAAAACCGAATTCGTCAAACGTTTGATCGAACATAAACATCATTTGATCGATCGGCCACCTCAACGGATCGTGTGGTGTTACAAAGAGTGGCAATCGACGTACAACCTCTTGCGAGAAAGTCAAGGCGATTCCATTGTGTTTGTGGAAGGCATTCCTAAAGAAGACGACGGCATCGTCTCTGACTCCCGTCAAACCCATTTGGTCATTTTCGACGACATGTTAGGAGAAGACGAAGAAGAAATTAAACTGTGGTTCACGCGCAAAGGGCATCACCGTAATGCCAGTGTCGTTTACATCACCCAAAATTTGTTTCAACAAAGTAAAGCCCATCGCACCATCAGTCTCAATGCGCATTACGTGGTCTTGTTTAAAAGCCCTCGAGATAAATCGCAAGTGCAAGTCTTAGCCAAACAGTTAGGAACGCCTTGGCTGACTCAGGCGTACGATGATGCCACTCAAACGCCACACGCCTATTTACTCGTCGATTTGAAACCTACGACCCCCGAGGATTTGCGATTTCGTACCCACTTGTTTCACCACTGGTGCCAAGACGGAGGGCCTGTCCTGTACACGTCTCCGTCCTCGACTTCATTTCACTCCCCATGAAAAAAATCTATAAAAACCTCAGACCCTTTTCGTCTGTCTCACACAACGTCAACATGACGTCCCTTCAGTCGCATCTTCCCGTCAAATTGATTCGTGCCTTGTATGGCATCAGTCGAGAAAAAGATCCACAAACACGAGCCCGTGTCTTAGAAGCTAGTCTCAAAGAAGTCTTCCGATGGTTCACGGTGACGGCACGTCAATTACTCCAAGGAATCATTCAGATTCCTCATCAAACCAAACGCTTTTTCGATCGAAACAAAGTCGCTTTGGTCCAACTGGCCGATCCCTGCATTGACACTCAAACCAAAAAACAAATCGTTTTGAAACCTGGAGGGAGCGGTACTCTAGGAGGGGTCATCATTCGCTCACTCTTAAGATGGGATCCTAATGCCCCCAAAGTTATCCCCAAGACAAAAGTTCAACGAAGCCCCAAGAAGAAAAAGAAAAAGACCAGGTCCCCAAGAAGAATAACTTCTCCAGTGGCAGGACCCTCCTCTGACCAGACACCACCACCCCGGAAAAAGAAAAGAAGCCCCCAGAAAAAGAAACAGAGAAAAAGTCCTCAGAAAAAGAAAAGTCCACAGAAGAAAACTAGTCGCAAGAGAGGCACTTCGGCCAGGACGCAACCTTACACTCGCAAACCACGACCTGCCATAGCGTCTCCGGCAGCCTCACGTTTGTTCACTTCTCCGTTGATGTCACCAGGAACTGAAGAGTACTTGGAGACGTTGATCACACCAAGAACATCTCCGTTGATGACCCCCAAAAGAACTTCCCCAGTGGCAGGACCCTCCAATTTAGCGGCAGTGGCTGCTGCTCACAAAGTACCTTCTCCCAAAATCAAAGTCCATGAAAGATCGGGCATGTTACAAAGTTTACTGGATTTGTCCAAGCAAGAACTGGCTCGATTTAGTCCGTTACGTACCCCTGCACGACGTGTCATGCCTGTCCTCAAACTGATAAAACGTAAAGACAATCAGTGGCGACGCGTTCCAGTATAAAAAGGCCTGTGACCGAGTAGAGTATCAGTGTTTTTAGGTGCTCCTAAAGACTCAAAGATGTCACCCTCCAGAAAACCCCAAAAAAAGAAAAGGAAAGGACTACCACCACGTTTAGCCAAACATGGGGACCTGTTATCTGTCCTGTCCAAAGCTTCTCCACCCCTACGAAAAAAACTCATTCAAACGGCCTCCAAAGAGGTCATCGATACCGTGTGCGAATGTTGTTTGAACGTTTTGAAAGGCACGATCCCTTTGTCCAAACACCAGAAACAATGCTTAGGCAAACATCGTCACGTTCTTCGGAAAATGGTTCAAAAGAAAATTCCCATTCGTCAAAAAAAGAAGATGTTGGTCCAACGTGGAGGCATTTTACCTCTCTTGTTAGGCCCCATACTGAAAGGAGTCTTGGGAACCATGTTGGGAGGACTGGTGGGAGCAAGATAAAAAGGCCTTCGGAAGTCCCAAGATCTCAGAATCGACCCCTGACAACCCCATGGAAGGACGAAAACTAGCTTTAGTGCCTTACAAACGATGGATGGAATACCATCGGTGGCAAGAACAACGCACCCCGCATTTACCTCCCAATCCCAATTTAAGCTAGATGTCCCAGTTACAACACGAATTGCAGTCCTTGATGGATCGCCAAGATTTGTCCGAAACAGAAAAATCGCAAAAGTACGGTCAACTCTTGCAACGAATGCAACTCTTTCACCAGAAAGCTTTAGACGAAACAGCTCTACCCACTCTGAAAGATTTTAAGACCTTGATGAAAAGTCCAGCACCATCACCAGTACCAGTACCAGTACCACCAGTACCCGTGACCAAGACAGAAAAAGGAAAAGAAGAAGAAGAAGAAGGGTTTCAAACTCCACCAGAAAAAGTACGCAAGTTAACAACACCACCTACCTCCAGAATTGGATGGATTAAAAAGATGATGGCCACCCCTTCTTCCTCACAAGAGAAAAAGAAAGTGAAGACAGAAGTGAAGACAGAAATGAAACAAGAACCGATATCTCCCGCTCAGACATCCTCCTCCTCCTCTTCGACACCTATTGCTGGCCGCACACGCAAAGCCTTGCAATCCAAGAAAATACCCCAAGAGAAAAAGAGTAGCCTCTTCCAAGAGTGGGTGCCTTATTAAGACACCAATCAACACAAAGAAAATGGAAAAAGTCTTAGCCAGCATTTACTACGATCCCTCCCATCCTGCAGGTTACGCAGGAGTTCAAAAATTGTATCGTGCTGCCAAAACGCGACTGAAAAGTCTCCGTTTACCTCAAGTGCAACGATGGTTACAAGAACAAGCTACCTACACTTTGCACAAACCCATTCGACGCAAGTTTGCCAGAAGTCGCACCCGAGTGGAAGGCATCGATCATCAATGGCAAGCCGATTTAGCCGATGTCTCTCATTTGGCCAGTTACAATCGTGGTTACAAATATTTGTTTTGTGTCATCGACGTCTTTTCCAAATTTGCCTGGGTCGTGCCTTTGACTTCCAAATCCAGCAGCGAGTTAGTGCGAGCCCTGCAACGGGTGTTGAAACAAAGCGGTCGTCGCCCTCTTCGATGGCAAACGGACAAAGGCACCGAATTTCTGAACCAAGCTTTCCAAAAAGAATTAAAGAAACGTGACATTCATTTTTTTACCACCGAGAATCCCGAAACCAAAGCCAGCATCGTGGAACGTTTTCAACGCACTTTGAAAGAACGCATGTGGAAATATTTTACGCATCACCACACTCTGAAGTACATCGACATCTTACCGCACCTGGTGCAAGCGTACAACCAATCTTACCATCGAAGCATCGGACGTGCCCCGCAAGACGTGACTCCCGACAACGAAGTGCTGGTGTTTGAGCGTCTGTTCGGTACGTCCCCGACGAGGGCTGTCCCCAAGAAAAGTGGAGAGTTGACCGTAGGAGATTGGGTGCGCATTGGCAAAACCAAACGCACTTTCGACAAAGGTTACTTACCTAACTGGACGACCGAATTGTTTCGCGTCACTGGACGAGTGCATGGACGTCATCCTGCCGTCTATAAATTGGAAGACATGAACGGAGAAGTACTCAAAGGAACGTTTTATTTGCCCGAGTTACAACGTGTCACCAAAAAAGAAGACGACGTGTACGACATCGAAAGCATTCTCGAACGCAGAACCCGTAAAGTGGGCAAACGACGTGTCAAAGAAGTCAAAGTACGTTGGAAAGGATATCCACCCAGTTTCGATTCTTGGATCGACGCTTCGCAAGTCATCGACTATAAAAAGAAGAAGTGACCATCATGCCCTTTCACACAGCAGCAGACGCAGCTACGTCGACCACTCCTTCTTCCCCTAGTTCTTCTGTGCAAGATTTACAAAAACAACCCTTGTGGGTGTGGTGTGGAGAACGTGTGCCTAAAACGCAAATCGTCTTTTTCTGCCAAATCTTCGTGGTGTATTGTGTCATCGGGGCAGCCATCGCCAATTTGAGTTTGCAACAAGGAGACAAACAAATGTGGACCATTTTATTGAGCAGTTGCATCGGTTACCTGCTTCCCAATCCCTCCCTGAAATTCTCCTCGAACGGGAACGTTGTGTCCAGTGCCAGTGCCAGTCACCACTCCAACAACCAGAACCCCATTTTGGGCGGAGACACGCCTCTGACATCCACTAACCCCTCGGACAGCCACAGAACTCTGGAATTATGAGTCACCAAAACCAATTTTACTTAACCTTACCCAGTGACAGTTCCATGGAGGTGTTTCCCAACAACACGTTGTGCTGTTACACGGCCAAATTACCTCAAGCCATCCCCTTAGATCACTAAGCCCATTGGGAAGTGGCTTTAGTGGAAATAATTCACCCGACCCAAGTCCACAATGTCATTGCCCAGCAAAATACTTTTACGGTGGAAGTTCATGACAAACAATTGCAAGAGGAGTTGGATAAGACTAGTAGCACATATACCAATAAAACCTATAATCAAATCACTAAAACAACCACCTACAACTTTCTGATTAACCCAGGCTATTATTTCAGTGGTCATCATTTGGTCAGCGCCATAGCCTCCAAGTTTAATGGCGTGTTTGGGGAAGCTTTTAAGATTGTCAAGAACAAAAGTGTCACCATGGAGTACCACAAAGTAGCTCGTCGCTTCTTGATGAAATTTGAACGGCCTAAAATCGTGTCCATTAAATTTTGTCCTGAATTGTTTGACATGTTGGGCGGGGACATGGAGCTGAGGAAGAAATTAGAACAAAAAGCACAACCCGAATTACCAGTCATTTACGACAACGAGACTTTTGGCCAGTATTTTCGTACCCCGGTAGAACTGAACCAAGGACTGAATTTGATCTTTGTGTATTCCGATGTGGTGGAATACAACGTGGTGGGACACACCTCCGTGCCGTTACTGCGTGTCATTCCTTTCAAAGTGGATTCTGCCACGAACGCTGACGAGGAAGGTGGAAACACTTACCACGTCCACCGCGAATTTGTCCATCCTCACTATTTGCCGGTCAGCAAGTCGTATTTGGACACGGTCAACATTGCTATAAAAGGAGATTTGGGACAAAATATTCCATTCACCAAAGGAAAAGTCACGGTGAAACTCCATTTTCGAAAACGGTTCTCTCACGATTCGTAAGTAAGTCATGTATCCAGTGTACCAAGGGGTGGCTCGACAGCGAGGACACGGTTTAGGAGACATGTTAAAATCGGCCTTTCGTTCGGTGGCCCCGGTGTTGAAACCGATGGTGACACGCGGATTGCACGCCTTGAAAGATGCGGCACTGACACAAGGCAAAGAATTTCTCCAAAATGTCATCATCGACAAACAGAACCCTAAAGAAGTCTTCATGAGGGCAGGCAAAAATGTCTTGCTGCAAACGGGCAAAGACATTTTGGGCCGACGAGAGACACCTATAAATGCCCTGCACGCTACCGAGTCAGGCATTCAGCAAGGACAAGGCAGAAAGAGACGACGAAGAAGAAAACACCCTTTCACCAGACTTCAAGCGAGAAAGACCAAAAAAAGAAGAACCGTTCGAGACTTAGACGTTTTCGATTATTGAGACACAGCAACAACAAAAAATGATGCACCGAGGATCTTGCGCTTGTTCCAAGACGGAACTGGATCTGTTTGCCATGCCCCCCACCATGATGACGATGCAAGAATCCCAGTGGGTGGAATTTCACCCCGTCGCCTCACTGACCGATTCCGCTCCCATCGAGTTTGACATCAAAGGACAGCCCGAAGATTACATCAATTTGAATAGCAGTTACTTGTACTTGAAAGTCCAAGTTCTAGATAAGGGAGGAGATATTATAAGCGGCGAAGAGAAAGTAGCTCCGATCAACAATTTCATGCATTCCTTGTTCAGCTCAGTGGACTTGTACTTGAACAACAAACTGGTTAGCAGCAGCATGGATACTTACCCTTACCGTGCCTACCTGGAAAATCTCTTGACGTACGGAATAGATGCCAAGGATACTCATCTCGATGCCTGTGTGGTGTGGCAACCTGACGAAGCGGGCGAATTTGATAAAACAGGTCTTGAAGCTGACCCCAAATTAAAAACAACCACCAATGAGGGATTTGTAGAACGAAGAAAGAAAATATTAGATGGACAGAGTTTAGAACTGATGGATCGTTTGCATTTGGACATGTGGTTGCAAGAGAAATATTTGCTAAACGGAGTGAATATTCGCCTGAGACTGAATCGTAGCAGTGCTGCTTTCCATTTGTTGGCTGATATTGATGCTACTACTGGTGGCAATCCTAAAAGCAAAATCATGGAGGCCAAACTCTACGTACGACGCGTGGAAGTGTTACCTAAAGTAGGTAACGACATCAGTCAAACGTTGAGCAGAACGACCGCCAAGTATCCCATACGACGCGTGGAAGTGAAAACGTTCACCATTTCTGCTGGACTGCATTCCATAACCGAAGATCATCTGTTTCAAGGACAGCTACCCAAGCGTTTAATCCTTGGTATGGTCTCGAATTCAGCCTTCAACGGAGCCTTCCTTGAAAATCCTTTCAACTTTCATCATTACAATGTGTCCAAGATCGAAGTCAGTCGCGATGGCAAGACCTTGTGTACCCGACCTTTCGAAACTGACTTTAAAAACAAGAATTACTTGAGGTCGTACTTGTCCCTGTACGAAGCCACGGGACAGTTAGGAACCAACACCAGTCACGGCATTACGTACGACGATTATGACGGAGGCTACGCTTTGTGGGCTTTCGATTTCACTCCAGACCAAGGCAGCGACGAGGGACATTTCCACCCTATAAAATCTGGCCAGATTCGTGTGGAACTTCAGTTTGCAGATAAACTACCAGCGACAGTGAACGTCATCCTGTATGCAGAATTCGATAATACCATAGAAATCAACAGTTTGAGAGAAGTCATTCTAGATTACTAGAAATCATGGAAGACTGTTATCCCTCTTTACCTAGTGGAGAAACTTTGGAGATGGAATGTAAGGAGACCGTGGAAGGAGAAGAATCTCAAGACAAAGACGAAGAAGTTGTCATGATGAAGTCGAGATGGCCAGAACAAGAAGCCCATTTAGTCTGCTGTTTTGCCAAACACTTGGTCGACAAAATGACGGAATTGATCAAGAAAAATTGTTATGGATGTCAAAACGATCATCCCAGTCAAATTCAACACGATAAATGCCTGATGTTGAGTCAAGAAGAAAAATTGGACGAGTATCTGGACGAAGCTTGGAGTCTCATCTCGAACAAAGACGTGTTGCACCAGTGGTATAAAGACTTGCGTGAACATTCTTGTCCACCATTAACCACTCAAGAGATCCATCGTATCGAAGCTCTCCTGAATCAGAGTGAGGAAACAGAACGAATAACCGTTTATTCGTCAGACATTTTCAAGCAAAAAGTCAGGATCGAATTGACGACTTATTATTACCTGTGAAGAAGAAAAACAAACACAAAACAATGGATACCTGGGAACTTTATTACCTTTTGAACCATAGTTCGTATATGGCTTCTTGGAATCCCGTCGTCTGTGCTAAAGATGAACTCCCTCATCGCAAACCTAAAGATCATCAAGCTTACGTGATCAACACGGACGATAGTCATCTCCCAGGAACCCACTGGGTAGCCGTCTACTTTCCTCAAGAAGGCTGTGTGGAATATTTCGATTCGTACGGATTGCCCCCTTTGGAAGACGATATCATCGACTTTATGAGAAGAAATGCTCAAACCACCCGATTTAATAATGTGAAATTACAAGGCACAGATTCCTTGGTGTGTGGACAGTACTGTGTGTATTTTCTGCATCATCGCAGCCTGGCCTATTCCTTAGAACATTTAGTGACTCATTTCGATCCTCGTTCTTCTGCTAGAAACGATGTGAAAGTAGATCGATGGTTTTGTGACCATTATGCTTATCTTTTGTCTCAAGCTAGGAAACGTAGTGTCCATCAATGGCCTAATGATTTCCAACAGTGGAAATCACAATTTCATTCACAACGTTGTCAGCCCTGTTTAAAGTAGATTGTCCATTGAGAAAAAAATGTTTGTGATTTGAAAAAAATTGTTGCATGTTATAGTGTTGGATTATTGTTAAAAATGTTGTTGTTTAGTGTTAAGTGATTTTTGAATAAAAAATGTTGTGTTTAGAAAAAAATGCCTTTGTCTTTTGTTTAGCTATAAGAATGTTGGATTGATGCTCTTTCATTTCTTACTATCCCTCTCATGAACGTTGCGACTCGAAAACCGTGTGGGGGATGTTTTCCTTCACGTCCGCGCTTTAACTTTAAGAACCGGGTTGTTCCCAGTCTAGCCATCCATTGTCGACTCATCCTCCTACGAAGATGTGCTCCAAACTAGCTAAGCTCAACGAAGCCTACGTGAATCTGCATAGGGTCAGACACAGTCTGATACCGAAACCAGAAGAAATAGAGAATGTGAGAATGTTAAAAATCACTGAAGACCTGATAGAAGAGCTCTTCAGAGAAGAAATGAACAGGGAGAAAGAAGAATGGACAGAGAAGTACAGACTTCAGAGACAGCAGCAACAGCAGCAACAACAGCAACAGCAGCAGCAACCTGAAGCTGACAGAGGCTTTGTCGATTGTCGTATCGACACCAAAGAATTCTTCTTCTCTTTAAGAAGAAGCAGGCCTATTGCCAGAAAGTCTATCCTCAGAGGACATCGCATTCTTAGAAACTAAAAAAAAGAATGCCATAGCAAAACAAAAAAAAAAACAGCCCTTTTCAGGGCTACCCAATACTCTAGAAAAGAAATAACGATCCATTTGCCAATGTGTGTAGGTAGAGTAGTGTGAAAATAAACACTAACTCTTTCTTAAAAAATGTGAGGGTATGAGTTTGTGTGTTTGTAAGTGATAAAATAGGTTGGTGTGGATAGTAGATTAAAATGATGTTTGTTTTTTTTGGCTGTTAGAGGTGTATATTTTGGGTTAGATTGAATTGCTTTGCGTATGTGGATAGTCCATTGAAGTTATTTATAAAAATTTTACAATAGTGATGGGTAGCATAAAAAAGTGAGCGAGTGTTTCTTTTAGGTCCGCGCGTTGTTCTGGGTCATGATCTAGGTAAGATGAATTTTATGTTTTTAGGGGATGTTTTCCTTCACGTCCGCGCTTTCAGTATAAATTGAAACTCGTTCGGCAGTCCAGCTACCCTTGTTGATTGATCAACACAGCCAGAAGAATGAATAGCAGAATAGTGAAACTGTTAGAACTCCAGATGCACCTGGAATATGCCAGGCGCATAGTAAACGAACTATCAGCGGAGGCTATCGTAGAAGAAGCAAGAATACAGAAGGAAGAAGAGGAGAGAAGACAGAGGGAAGAGGAGGAAAAGAAAAGAGAAGAGATGATGTCGTTTAATATTCCTGAAACAGAGGATTGGGGTGCTGAAGCGAATCATCCTCCCTCTGCGCTCCCCAGAAGAAAGGTGAAAGAAGACTGGGGAAGAAGATGCGTGTGCGGCGCCAGGCCAGGAAGGTGCAACCATTAGATAGGTGCATCTGGAGTTTAAAAAAAACAGCCCTTTTCAGGGCTACCCAATACTCTAGAAAAGAAATAACGATTAATTTGCCAATGTGTGTAGGTAGAGTAGTGTGAAAATAAACACTAACTCTTTATTAATAGTGGAAGTGTATGTGTTTGTGTGTTTGTGTGTTTGTAAGAGCTCAGGTATGTTTGTGTGAATAGTAGATTATGGGTTTCTTAGCAAATGTGGAGAGTATAGTTATGGTTATATTATATGAAATGAGAAAGTAGGGGGATGTTTTCCTTCACGTCCGCGCGATGTTGGGTCATCATCTAGGTAAGATCCATTTTATGTTTTAGGGGGATGTTTTCCTTCACGACCGCGCTTTTCGTATAAGAACCCACAGTATTAGTTGTTCAAACCATTCTGCAAAGAATAAAAAGAAGATGGCGTCAAACCAAATGGACAAAATACAAACCTTACAAGACGTTTTAGACAACTTAGGAATAATGGAACAGATGCTAATAAGACTGGTTGAAGACCATTATTCCTATAGTCCCCATCGTGTAAAGATGGAAATTAACAATTTAAGAAAAGCAAAGGACAAGATTAGTGGTGTGATGAAGGAAATAAAGGAGGAGAAGGAGGATGAAGAGGAAAAGATAAGAATAAGAAAATGGAACGAAAAAATTGAAAAAGAAGAGGAAAATGAGAAGAGGAAGAAAGAAGAGGAGGAGGAAGAGAAGAAAGAAGAGGAGGAGAAAAAAAAGAAGAGAAAGAGTGTTGGAGATAAAATAAGAAGTTGGTGGAGGAAAAGAAGAAATTAGAAGCAGAAGAAAACCCAAAGGCCCTTTTCAGGGCCCCCATATATCTCGAAAAGAGATAGCCTTTGAATTGCCTACCCTTTTTTTAAAAAAAAATTTTTTTTTAAAAAAAATCCCATGTTCCATTCCCCTTGTCCCTAAACAAGCCCAAACTCTATTCCCCATGTTAAATTCCCCTTGTCCGTAGAGTGACCCACGATTTATTCCCATGTTAAATTCCCCTTGTCCGTAGATTGACCCACGATTTTTCGCCATGTTAAATTTCCATTGTCCGTAGAGTGACCCAGGGGTCCCTGTAATGCTAATTCCCATTGTCCGTAGGGTGTCCCCTTTCACTACTGACGTCACTGACGCTGGAAATTTTGAGACTATAAATATCGACTTGGGGATTTCCACATTTTGTAGCTATACATATATACTAGAATTCATAAACAGGAACGTCACTCAAGCTGAGGCTATAAAAAGATAGTGGGATTTTCCAAAGGAAAAACCCACAAGTTGGAGCTATAAATAGATAGTGGGATTTCATAGGAATTTCAGCTGATTATAGATACATAGGTATTTATCCACGATCGTCACAGGAGTTGATATTGTAAGTAGTTACTAATTTTATCCATTTTAGTCTAAACCATTGTAACTTAATTTTCGGGGATATGTTTATTTTCCTTTAAATTCTGGGACAATTTCGTCATTTTAACGTTACTTTTAGTCACATCCATTTTGTCGTTGAGCATTTCCTTGATTATAGCTATTTATAGCATCATTACAATTATGCAAATTTTTGAACACCCCAGCAAGATTTCAGGTCTTGGTAATGCTTTATATATAAATCTCACGCTTGTACTAGTGTATGTATGTCTCTGTCTCTGTTGTGTTTGACCCTCTACCATCATTGTCCCTAGACAATCCCACCATGCTCAATTTCCCTTGACGCTAGACAGTCCCACGATTTTTCTCCATATTCAATTCCCCTTGACGCTAGACAGTCCCACGATTTATTCCCATGTTAAATTTCCATTGAGGCTAATCTGACCCACGATTTTTCTCCATGTTAAATTTCTATTGAGGCTAATCTGACCCACGATTTTTCTCCATGTTAATTTCCCTTGAGGCTAATCTGACCCACGATTTTTCTCCATGTTAAATTTCCCTTGAGGCTAATCGGACCCAAGGGTGTTTTTAATGTTAATTCCCATTGAGGCTAATCCTACCCCCCTTACTACTCTTGTGTCTTCCATGATGTTTAGGACGGACATGCTCATGTATGTCCGGTCCAAGTGGACCGTTGTCGACAAGTCAGACACCAGTCTGTGGATACGAAGAGTGTACGTAGAAAGACAAGGTTGCCTCAAGAGGACACTGATTTATGGCCCTCGAGTAAGACGCAGCTTGAGGACAAGAAGATGCCGCAGATGCCCTTTATGTTAATGGATACATTAACATAAACCCAAAGGCCCTTTTCAGGGCCACCCATATTTCTCGAAAAGAGAATGACTTTCAATTGCCTACCCTTTTTAAAAAAAAAAAAATAAAAAAAAAAAATCCCATGTTCAATTCCCCTTGTCGCTAGACAGACCCACACTATAGTTCCATGTTAAATTCCCCTTGTCGCTAGAGTGACCCAACAATTTTCCCCATGTTAATTTCCCTTGTCGCTAGACAGACCCACGATTTATTCCCATGTTAATTTCCCTTGTCGCTAGAGTGATCCACGATTTTTCCTCATGTTAAATTTCCATTGTCGCTAGAGTGACCGGGGGGGGGGGGGTCTGTAATGCTAATTCCCATTGTGGCTAGGGTGACCCTATTCACTACTACCTCACTCTCTAGGGATACTTTATGGTAACTTTGCTGCTAAATAAATAAGACAAGACCTGCTCGAGATGGGAGAAGTACATGCAAATAAAGTATGAACTCCATTTCGAATACAGTCAATCTCACTCAAATAATGCGAGGAAACGACACCGAAAGCACACACATAATACACTTTGAATTTGATTTTATTATCATAATTATTACACCGTTTTACTCGCCAAAATTCAAAATAAAAATTAAAATTAAAACATACATCATTGGAGATTGTACCCAATGGAAAATGATAGGACAACTGGGTAAAAAAAAAAATTGATATCTAAATGCTGTCCCAACACGAAAACAGTATATAGCATGCACATAATATAGCACATACACATAGCACACACGTGACGTAGGCGACCTCTAGCAAAGGTCAACTATGGAAACTAGGGAAGGAATTCCTAGTAGGTGAGAGAAACCTAACCCAGATAAACAACCCTATATAAACACTAGGGAACTTTAGAAATACTCCAACCAAAATATTTCTAATTAAATTTTTTATTCAAAATTCTTTTTGTAAAATGAAACAAACAACACACCTTTGGGGGATATAGAAACACATAAAACAACTTTTATTTTTTGGGATAGGTGGTGGGGGATCTGTCTGGTGCCCCCCTCCCCCAAACAAAATTGAATAGTTAATGAGTCAACATAATTTGGCTAAAATAGCATTCTTTTAGACTCCATTTTGCAAAATAGGACCTTCATGAGGCCTCCCCCCCACCCCCCGTCGTCACCACTTTCTTTTTTGGTCGGCCTCCCCTCTTCTGCTTCTCACACACACACGATCTTCTCAACGTACTCTTCGAACTAAGCCGTGGAATCCGGTCTATTTATATCTCGTTGCATAGTCGTGAAATTTCTCGAGAAAGAGTGACGATATCCGGAATTCCAAAATGTGGAGTTATTCCAAGTTGTCATCCAATATATACGTCATATAGGCCTAGAGACAAACTATGCTGACTTTCGCCATAGTTTACCGCTTCATTTTTATATTCCAAGTTAACGTACTGTAACGTAAGTGGGCTACCCATATTGGATTAAGATAAGTTAGCATAACTGATGATGCCAAATGTAAGAGTAAATATGGAGACTCCGGGAGAAACTCTTTCAATTTGGACCCTTTTACTATTTCTTAGCTTTGGATACACATGTAAGTACCGCCATGTCGGCCTGTTCTGCGTGTAGGGTAATTCTGCGCAACGATACGTCATTTCTGTAAACATTTGATCATGTGCTAATTCGGTTCAAAAATCCATTTTGTACCCAGAAAGAAGAATCGTACATTAATTAAGAAAAGTGATATTCATAAAGTGTACAAAATTATCCCACATTTAGACTCGAAATGCACATAAAAATGTGATTTGTAAATGGCAAAGTGAAGACCCGCTCCATGACCTTGTTGAACCTGTAACCCAAAAAATTCGATTTATTATGAATCTTTTAGATCATACAAATAAATGCATTATATTAAAGATGGAAATGTGTACCTTAAAACAAAACTGTATTTTTATCCAAGTTTCCAATTTTGCAAGAAGTTGCCCAACACGTACAAAATCGTCTGCTACCCAACGTGTCTACTTGCCGCTAAAACAAATTCTCAACAAATTCCCCTGCGTATAGTCTGTTTCTAAATTCTGTAGTAATTTTCCCCATCAATAAGACATTGTAAACACATTACATCCTATTTACACATAATAGCTTATTTTTCATAAAATGTTGAACTTCACTAACTTTTTTACAAGATTGGTTTAGTTTGCATAATATCTCTTGCCATTTATTGGCATTGTTACGTTGAATTTTGTAAAACACACTATAAACCTGACCTAATTACTTAACTGCTGACAGAAACAGTCCAAAGTAATATATTTAATTTCTTTTGCAAGATGGATAAACATTATATCTTTTCAAAGCTATGCGCAGAATAGGCTGACATATTGAGAGTCAGGAAAACAGGATGGTGGTATCCCCTGTGGCCAAAATTAATATTATTTTGAACAGAATATTCTGGTGACAATTGCATCTTTTCAAATGGTAAGCTTTGCTGTATTATATTTTTGTCAATCGCTTTAATTCGGTATTCGTTTTGCTTGAGTATTGGAAACAAAAACCTTATGTGCGCATAAATGCCTGACAGCAATGTATATAAAAGATTTTGTATTGGTTTAATTGGAACTGAATATGAAATGAGGATATGGCATTAAAGACCTATTAGATATCGCATATTCCATTTGATGAGATTAAGACGCAGAATGTGTTAATCCAATGATGGACCCACAAGGGCCAACACAACATGGTACATGTCATGTAGCATGCAACCCGGTCGAGATCTTACCATGGACTCCCTTATACTAATTAAATTAGATTTTTTTCTGATTTTTCCATACTCCCTATCACTTTTCCAGACAGTGACATATTACAATCTTTCTTTAAGATCACAAGGTAATTAACCTTGCTTCTTAAGCCTTTAACAATATCAGTCCTTAAAGAACAATCACCAGCCAGCCTCTGTCCTTATCAGATCGTTTCTCCATTTTACAGCGCATTAGACAAACCCTGACCTAGTGTGCTCTCTGTCACTTAACAGGCTAGCTTTGCGAACTATTTACAAAGTCAGCAAAGGTTCCTTGCTACATTGAGAAGGACTCATGGTACTAATAATATTATCTTCACTTGCCATGGTTCGGATATGTTAACCCTATCAACACCTTTGTGGATTGGTCGGATATTTTTTTATGCTTCGGGTCTGTGAATTTCAAAATTGACTTGTTCAAATTTGAGCAGTTTCCACGTGATCGAGAGAAGGGGAGCACACAACTGGAATGGACTCGTAAATAAGCACTGCTGATCCGTGTTTGTACAAATACACCATTTCCTCAATAAAGCCGTAATGCTTTCTCCCTGGTATGTAGTCTTACTTTCAGTGTTAAACCTAGAAAGTATCTGTTTGAAGCCAATTGCCTGTACTATTTTTAATCAATATACAAACCACTGCAGTTACAAGATCCTGATTGATCTGCCAAGGTGTAGATGGGGTTAGCATATCAGAACCTTGGCTAGTGAAGATGTAATTATATGGAAGAATGTGTACCATTCTATATAATGTTTATTACTGGTTATGGATATCTTTGTGGTACGTATATATGTATATATCATATAAAGTATCTCTAGGTGTTCATTTGTGTGTGTATATGTGTGTGTTTCCTTGAATGAAAAGGTTTTAAATCTTGCATGTTTGTGTACACAATGCTTTGTGTACTAAATCCATACTTAGTTGCTCGTGTGTACATTATTGATGCTTCTTTCCCAGCTGTATTTTGTATATATATATAATTGAGGGCCACAAGGAAGATTAATTTTTGTACTAAGTGTGTCACCTTCATAAAATAAGACCTTATTATTATTGTTATTATTATTAAAGCCTATTATGTGAAGTTGAGAATTTTTTGTGTGATTGGTGCACTAGGAAATTAGGCGACACATTAATCCTAGCCCTCCCCCCCTTTGCTGTAATAGTAGAGATTTTCTACTCTCCCTTTCAAGGAGAGACCCTGTTTGGTTTCCACAATCAAGGGTTATCTGGTTGCTTTCTTAAATTCTCCTAAAGTTCATTCTTTTAGCACAGATCCATATATGGCAGTTATTATTAAGTACTTCAAGTTGCAGAGACTGGGGTCTTGCTTATTGGTGCCAAGATCTTTTGTGTGTTTTGTGGGTGTAAACGAAAATCTCTTCTTAACCTTTATGTGAGGCTTCATTTGAAAATCTTGCAATGAAAATCATCTTCAGCAATTACATGAAAGAAGTGAAGTACATACTTTTTCAATAGAGGAAGGTTGTTATTGTTCAGTGCAAATTAGTTTTGTTTCCTTGGTTAGGTCAGCCAGGTTTCTTTCCTGAAAATCAGTTTCCATCAGTTCTCCATCACTAGTGGAGACCTGTCTTTAAGTAATATCTCTGCTGGGATGATCACAAGAGACTCGTTTGATCAGTTAGTATTTAGCAGTTGCTATGAGAAAAGGGAGGTAGGAAAGGTTTTTGTCTCTCTTTAAGGGGCTAAGCCAATATTTCAGTACCTACCACCACTAGAGGAATTTCTCTCATGCCACCAAAAGATGGCCTCTCGTTCATGAGGATTAAAGGACACTAATTGAGGGCTATTAATGCTTCTTGGGCCTATCTCAGTCATTCAACTTTTGAGGATATTACAAAGGTTTGCATTTTTGCAACATGCCCTTCTCTTGCTATTTTTGGTCCTTGTCAAACCAAAGCTAAGGTATTTTTTCCCTGGGTCCAGTTGTTGCTGCACAAGTAGCGACTCGGACTGCTGCTATATAACAGGAGTTGAGAGGCTTGGCTACAGGGTAGCAATCTTGTACTTTTTACTCCCCTAACATGCCATCAGCCTGGGCCTAACTTACTAACAAATTGTGACTGGTAACATATTACTAACATTAACATGAACTTAGAGTGGGGGGGGGGAAATAATTTTAATTGCATAATACTTACCTGTTACTTTAATCATATACTCTCTTTCTACCCCACATTGATGGCCTTTATTAGTCAAGGTCTTTAAGGATAAAGGTGATGTATTATTGCACATGGGCTGATGATGAGAAGTCAGATTGGGCAGATGCACGTGTTAGAAGGATGGTCCGTGTAGCAAGGATGATAGATTATTCCATTGCAGAAAGAGTAAACTGAACACTAGTGACAAGAAAGTACATGTATTACAAAATTGAAATTATTTGTACCACCCCAGAAACTACATTTTTAAGTGGTAGTTTGAAATTCATTTTGTTTGACTTGATTTGTAACATTGTAATGAAAAGTTAATGACCTTGCAGCAAATAAAAGGTAAACAATGGCTAGCTTTATTTTATTATTGAGCCTTACCTACTTTTCCACCAGACTTGTTACCTCCTAGCTTGACTCATCAGTGAAGGGAATACCAGTAGCTGCTGACTGTTGATATTTACCATATGGCTTTAAGTGTTAATGTACTTGTTTTTCTTTTTCTGTGTTTGCAATTAATTATTCACATTGTTTCAGGTGGAAACTCGGTTTCATTGACTTCAGACTCTGGTCAGAATGGACAGCCACTAGAGTTGAAATGCCAGTTGACCCTTTCTGGTACTTATAACCCTTTCACAGTTAACTGGTACTTGAACAACTATTCAACTGCCATAGAGCGTGATGCATTAAACTGTGATCCAGTATCCTCACCATCAGTGTATGATCTATCTCGTTACACATTTTCATGCAAAACAAACATCTTTACCCTGACCATAAAAACACTTTCACTGGCTGATGATGGTAGCTGTTGGAAATGTAGAGTGCTTTTTACAGATACAACTCCAACTACTACAGCTTCAACATGTGTTTCTGTAGGTAAGTAACACTTGTCATGATTTTTACAAGGTTCAAAAATTGGGAGTTGCAGGTAATAAATTTGCTTTGAATAGAACTTTGTTTACAGTGAAACAAAGTAGATTTGGTGAGATCAAGTTGTGCCTCACATTTAATTCAATAGAAGTACATGTATGTGTATGTATTAACATAAACTCCTCATCGTACTGAAAAGTAATTATCAACTTGCTGTCTTGAGGAGAGAGAAGTAATGTATACACTACTTTGATAACTTGTGCCTCAATAAAATGTGACAACGCTTAAAACGCAGGGTGAAGTGTGGATCCTAAAGTACCAAACAAATTGACCTCATTGCGAAGCAAATCATGATCAGAATTGATAACTGAGAGCTTTTTATATCACTTGTTTTATTGTTGAGATTGATAAATAGTACTCGGAAAATTAATCACCATTATTAAATTCAAAATGTAATAAGTCGTAAGTAGTGAAGGGGGATATTATAGGGTCTATGGGATTTATCATTAAAAACACCCTTGGGAACATATAGGGTCTATGTAAATTTAACATGGAGAAAAATCGTGGGACAATATAGGGTCTATGGGAATTAACATGGCCAAAAACCCTGGGACAATATAGGGTCTATGGGAATTAACATGGCCAAAAACCTTGGGACAATATAGGGTCTATGTATATTTAACATGGCCAAAAACCCTTGGGACTGTATAGGGTCTATGTAAAATTGAAACAGGGAGGGTCTCTATTTTTTTAAAAAAAATAAAAAAACAAAATAAAAAAGGGGTAGGCAATGGAAAGACTATCTCTTTTCGAGAAATATGGCTGGCCCTGAAAAGGGCCTTTGGGTTTATGTTAATGTATTCATTAACATAAATGGCACCGCATTGGTCTTCTTCTTGTCCTTAGGCTGCGTCTTACTGTTGGTCCGTACATCAACACTCTTTTCAGGCATCCTTGTCTTTCGACTTAGATCCTACGTATCCACAGGTTGGTGTTTGTCCTGTAGACAACGGTCCACTTCGATTGGACATACATGAGCAAGTCTGTCCGAAACGTCATGGAAGACACAAGGGTGGATGACTCAACTGTAGTCCACATCTTGAAGCGACGAGAACAGGTGAATCAATGCATTGAACGGCGCTTATTTATAGGTACAGGAAGGATTGAAACGGATTGAGTTCATTCACCAATCCGAACACGCGTTACAAAATTCAGTCAGCCCTCATCCAATCCGAAGAGAGCAGTCTGTGACGTCACATAGTCAATATAGATTCGCTAGCGCTTGTGTGCAGTCAATCTATGCGACAGTGATTCAACATGACGGAAACTCAGAAAACGATCCATTGGGGTGCACCAGCAGGGGAGACTGCCCAAGGGAACCCGGACTTACTTTCAGAAGAGGTGAATTGGGATTTTGTGGATTTTCTCTCCTCGCAAGAATTTGTTCCGGAACCTTCGTTACCTTCTTCATTACCGCAAGTGGAGAATTTTAGACAGAGACAGAAAGAAGAATTGGAGAAATTTATACAACGACAAAAGGAAGCGGAACAGGCTTTTCTCCTACAGCAACAGCAACAAGAAGAAGAGGTAAGAAAAAAACAACAGCAGCAACAGCAAGAAGAAGTAGCAGCAAAGAAACAAGAGGGTGAAAATCAAACGGTCACAGTACTGTTGGACATTTTAGCGGAGTTAAGAAGTCTGAAACAAATGTATCAGACTTCTTTATCACGACCGAAGAGAATACGACCTTCCCGAGCTAAACACGTCAACCCTGTGACTAAGCCTACCGTACCACCCTTAGTGATTTCAACCCAATCATTATCATCATCAACATTACGCAGTCCAGAAGTAGGCCTTGGCCGTGGCAAAGGCATAAGGCAGTTAAAGTTGATTGGTTAAACTCACCCCTTCACCATGAAGAAAAAGGCCCTTTTCAGGGCCACCCACATTTCTCGAAAAGAAATACAATTTCAATTTGCCAATAACTCAAAAATAAACCCCACCCATTTTACCCTTATAGTACGTGTCTGTGTATGAGTGCGTGAGTGTACGTTCTTATTTTAAAATCATAACTCAAAGACTCTTACCTTATATCATTCATTTATTCTTTTCTCCATTTTTTTTACAATCCAATTCACAATTCACAACACAACACTTTAAAAAAAGTTCATTGACTTCTTCTTTCTCCTTCTTTAGTCTCTCTGTTTTTTAAATTTCTTCACCGTCTTTTCCTCATTTTCTTCCCTTCTTCTTTTCTTTTTCTCCTGTTTCTTTGCCTCTTGTAAATAGAATTGTCTTTTTTCTTCCTCTTCTCCCTCTGAAGAATCCCTCTCTTCTTCCGAAGAATCCCTTTCTTCTTCTGAAGAATCCCTCTTTTCTTCTGGCTCCTCTTGTTTCTTTTTTGGGCAATCTGGAGACCAATGTCCTTTTTCTTTACAATAATAACAGGTATCTTGACTTTTGTCTTTTTTAGCCCCTGTTTTTGTTCTTTTTTGACGGTCTGGACACTCTGAAGACCAATGCCCTTTCTTCTGGCAGATATAGCAAGTATCTTGACTTTTATCTCTAAAGGAAGGAGAGTAGTCCGTAGGCTGGTCTGAAGAGAATTTTCTAATGACCCCTCGCAAAGCTCTGACGAAACGTTCCATCTGGTTAGTCTCTTCCATCGTTGTGCTCGGCTTGAGAGTGAAATGAATAGTGAAAGGATAAGACACACACCCTTTTATATACGCTGGTCTGCTATGACTATAAAGTAGCTCATGGTGTTTGAACTTGAGTCATTTGACTTTTTGCTTTCAAGATGAAACGATCCCATTCATTCGAGAAGAAAGAAGAAGAAGAAAGTAAGAGGCAGAAACGTGATCTATCGCCTCGTACCAGGGCTGAAATCTTGGCACAAATTCATGCCAGTGATTTTGAAGGGGACATGAGTGAACCAGAATTTGAAACCTCTAAACCAAGTTCACCACCCTTAGTCAACCCTGAAAAATACTATTCCATTCGAGAGACGGAAAAGCGCTCCTCTAGAAAATTTAGAACCACGGCTTACAAATACACGGTGAAGTTTAAAGATTTCAAGTCCGAAGTACCGTTAGAGAAAGCAGAAGGGTTCATCACCAGAGTGTGGGATTCTTTGCTCACTGCACTCAAGTGACAATGTCAACCCAAAGAAGACGATCGCTTGAGACTTTCCATACAACACGACGGTTTGAAATCCCCTGTTTGGATCGAGTTTAGCACCCCTGCAGAATTGACCGCTTCCAAAGTCATGGACAAGATTCAACACGTGCAACAATCTAATGACCAGTTTGACATCACCGATGGAAAAGCCACATTGGACATGACCCACGTCTCTCCTCCTCAAGGGACCGGACGCAAAAAGATGTTATTGGTGAACGACCTTCGCAGCATTAAGCGTAGCCTTGTCCAAATTCACAATCCTCATGACCAGATGTGTTTAGCCCGTGCCATCGTGGTGGGACGAACCTATGCCAACAAGAACGGCACGGTAGAATGGAAAAGAGACTGGGAGAACATTCGACAATCTGACCGAGCCAAACAACGAAGTGAAGCAGAACTCCTGTTACGACAAGCTGGCATGTCCAAAGACACACCCTGTGGCATTCCTGAGATGCAAAAATTGCAAGATGCCCTAGCTCCACGATACACCTTGAAAGTGTACCCTCAAGAAGTGCGCGGGTTTCTGTTGTTTCGAGGGCAGGATTTTAAGGACGGAAAATACATTCACGTTTATCATCACGATGACCATTTCGATACCATTACCAGTATCACTGGATTCCTGGGATACGGTTATTACTGTGAGAAATGTGACCATGGTTATAATAATCGAGAGCAACACAAGCATTGTGGATCGAAATGCTCAGGATGTTTGGCCTCTTCACCCTGTCTGAGCGAAGAACCAGTGCCTTGTTCCACTTGTCTGCGCACGTTTGTCAGCCCCACCTGTTACCAACAACATCTGAAAACGCAAGGTTCACAGAAGAAATGCGCTTGTCAACTCCTGAGATTGAGCCCTACGTGTGAACAAGTCATACGTACCAATAATACCAAGGCACACATATGTTCAGGAAAGAAAAAATGTCACATTTGTCACCACATCGTGGACTTGGAACACCAATGTTACGTGCAAAAATACCAACCCCCGCCAGAGAATAAGGACGGTCACAAGAAGAAAGGCAATTTCATCTTTTTCGATTTCGAATGTATGCAAGAGACTGGCATTCACATTCCTAATTTCTGCGTGGCTCATCGAGCGTGCGAGAAGTGCATTCAAGAACCTATCTTCAGTCACTGCCCTCACTGCAGCAAGATTCCTGGAGGGCGTGAAAAAATCTTTCGGGGACCGAACACGTTAGCCGATTTTGCCCAATGGGTCTTAGACCCCATCGACAAGACGTGGAGCCAAGAGGACATCGAACGTTACGGAGATTGTCATCGTCATGCCACGGTGATGGCTCACAATTTCTCCGGATACGATGAACAGTTTCTTTTGAGGTACTATACGGATCAAGGCACCGAGCGTCCTAAAGTGACTTTGAACGGAGCCAAAATCATTTTCATGCAAGTGGGACAAGTACAGTTTAAAGATTCGATGAGCTATTTGGCCATGCCTTTGAGTCGAATGCCTAAAACGTTTGGAATGACAGAAATGGCTAAAGGGTACTTTCCACACTTTTTCAATACGGAAGCCAATCAACACGCCGTTCTACCCCATTTGCCCGAGGCTCACTATTACGACCCCGACAACATGCGTACCGAACAACGAGAAGCTTTCTACGCTTGGTACCAGGCTCACGCTTCGGACCCTTTCGACTTTCAGGAAGAAATGTTAAAGTATTGTCGTTCCGACATGGACATTTTACGGCGTTGCTGTGGAAAATTTCGAGAACTGTTCATGGAACACGGAGGGGTCGATCCTTTGAAAGAAGCTTGCACCATTGCCAAAGCGTGTTCCTTAGTGTATCGACAACGATTCATGCCTGAAAACACCGTGGCTGTCATCAGTCCTCAAACGACCCACTTTGTCAAGCGTCAATACTCGGTCAAAGCCCTACGCTGGTTACATTACTTGTGCGACAAGGAAGACAAGTGGATTCAGCATGCTCGCAATGGAGGGGGTGAAAAGACCATCGGAACGTATTCGGTCGATGGCTGGGACTTAGAAAACCCCAAGATCGTGTACGAGTTTAACGGTTGCTTATTTCACGGATGTCCCGTTTGTTACCCTGACCGTGGCACTAAAAATCAGTTTTTACAACGAACCATGGAAGACTTGTACCAGGACACTTGTCAGTGGCGCCTAAAGTTAGAACAGCAAGGATACCAAGTGGTGGAAATGTGGGAACACGAGTACGATCACCGTATGAAAACCGATCCCGAGTTTAAACGCCTCGTGGAAAGTTACCAGTTCATGGACCCGCTGAACCCGAGGGATAGTTTGTACGGAGGAAGGACCAATGCCACCTGTTTGCTGTACCAAGCCGACAAAGAGAAAGGAGAAGAAATCAAATACTTGGACGTGTGTTCGCTGTATCCCTACGTGTGCAAATATTGTCGCTTTCCTGTAGGGCACCCGCAATTGCTGACGGAACACATCGACCTGGTCAACATTCGACAGTACGAAGGCTTGATCAAGTGTAAAGCTTTGCCTCCCACGAACCTATACCATCCCGTCTTACCTCACCATTGTCAAGGCAAACTGATGTTTCCCTTGTGCCGTACTTGTGCCGAAACGTGCAACCAAGACCAACCTTGCCATCACAGCCAGGAAGAACGTGCCTTGACGGGAACCTGGGTCAGCGTGGAATTGTTCAAAGCTCTGGACATGGGATACCAACTGTTAGAAGTGTACGAAATTTGTCACTTTCCCAAGACGCAACAATACCGCAAGGGTGACCCCACGCAGAAAGGCATTTTCGCAGACTACGTGGATGCCTTTTTGAAACTGAAGCAAGAAGCCAGCGGCTATCCTTCCTGGTGTCACACTCCCGAAGACCAAATACAATTCAAAGAGAAATACCGGGAACAAGAAGGCATCACTTTAGACCACATAGAGAAAAACGAAGGCAGGCGATCGTTTGCCAAAGTGATGTTAAATTGCTTGTGGGGAAAAATGGCACAACGACCGTGTTTACCCAAGACGGAATATTTGACAGAATCTTTCCGCTACTTCCAGATGATTCACGACAAAACCAAATACATGAAACACGTGGACGTCGTTCGAGAGAATTTGATCTTGGTCAATTACGAAGAAGATCTGGACTTTGTACAAGACGACCCTTTTGGAAATGTCATCATTGCGGCTTACGTGACAGCCCATGCTCGCTTAAAATTGTATGAAGCTTTAGAACTGTTAGGGGAACGCGTCCTGTACTTTGACACGGACAGTTGCATTTACATCCATCACCCGATTCAACATCACCCTAACATCGAAGGAGACCGTTTAGGAGCCTGGACAGACGAGCATCCCGACGACAAGATTTTAAGTTTCGTCAGTGGCGGTCCCAAAAATTACGGCTATGAATACCATGACAAACAAGGAGAAGTGCACACGACGTGCAAAGTGAAAGGACTGACTCTGAATTATCGTACCAGTCGAGTGGTCAACTTTGGGGTATTGAAAGAAGCCTTGCAATCGGGAGAGGATGCAAACTTTAAAGTGACCACTTACCAACCGAACAAGATTGTACGTTTACCCACTCACCACATCATCAGTCGGCCCTTGGAAAAAGTCTATCAAATTGTGTACCAGAAGCGAGTGAGACTTCCCAATCATTTTACCTTACCGTATGGACACGTTGGTATAAAACATTGGTTGTAAGAGGATAGTTACCCACCAGAAAAATGACTTCGCCACAGCAGGAATCGAGTGAGAAACCCGATGAGAACTCCAAGTTCAACCCCTACCATTTTCCAGTCTTCTTACCTGACTATTGTGATTGTGCCCGTCGATTGGACACGTTTCAGAAATGGCCTACGGATAGGGAAGGATTACGTTCTTCGCATGTTTTAGCTAGAACAGGATTTATCTACTTGGGACCTGAGTCAGGATTGGGATACGAGGTACAGTGTTTCGCTTGCGGACTGAAGTTACGAATGGATCTATGTATCTATAAAGATTCAGCTATTCTGGAACATACTCGATGGTCTCCGCACTGCCCTTACCTTTCTATGACCTTTCCACCCATCACACTATGGTACAATGTTGACGGTACCTTAGAGACGGTACCTTCCAGAACAGGACATAAAAAACGTAAAAAAGGAAAGATGTACAAGCTGGAGACTGCATTGTGACTAGTATAAAAAAGGGGGCATGGTCAAGATCGATAGTTCATTGTGACTACCAAGACCGAACGAACAAGATGAATACTTTGAAAGAGACATCGTTCCAGTTTGGGGATTGTAAAAAAGTTGTATCTTCCTCTAGTGTGACTAATACTGGATGGATAAGACCCAGGCATTGCGACGGAAAATGTCCGGAAGGAAACTGCGATTGTCCATGTGGTTACCATTGTAATTGCGTAACGGAGTTTGCAGACGAGTGCGATTGTGAGCCTTGCGATGGATACGATGCTGTACCTTGTGACCTGAGTGATGCCGTAAAGCATCATGGGAACTTTGTTCTCACTGCCCCTATCATGGAAAGTGATGCTGTGCGTGTCAAACCTGTGGGATGCGAAAGTGATGCTGCTCGTCCTCTTGGACATTTTACTGGGTTTCGTTTTAAAGGGGATTGTTCACCTTCACGTCTACCCCCCTACGGATGTCATCCAGCCCTGAGCAAACTCCTACCCATGTCACTCAACCCTCATCGAAACGAACCTGTGAAAGACGAATATTCGTTTCCTGTGTGTTTGTCGGAATACTGCGACTTTGAAAATCGTCTTCAATCGTTCAAAGGAAAATGGCCAAAGTATCTGGGAGGACCGACCCCTGAAGAATTAGCCAGAGCCGGATTTTTCTACTTGGGCGAAGGAGATAAAGTCAAGTGCTTCAGTTGCGGTGTGTCACTTCACCACTGGGAACCGCAAGATTCGGCCTACGTAGAACAAGCTCGATGGTCACCGAATTGTCATTACTTACCCTTAGTGGGACCGAGACATTGAAGTAACTTCTTACCATAATAATCTGTTCATGGATACTTTACAAGAGAACAATCGTGCTTTGCCTGTGGAGTTGAGAGAACGCATTTATCGAGAGCTGGTCAAAATACAAGTGAAACGTAAAGAACAATTGCATCCGTTACGTCACCGGTGTTTGAACCACTGGTACCTGAAGGCTATACAAGGATTGATTCAGTTGAAAGTGTTCCATCGGACAGACATTGATGAACGATCGTCTAGTTTTAAAAAGGATTGGTTTGGTATGGACGATTCTACCTACATCATTGTAAACGTACTGTATCGAATTCCAGAGGAAGAGTTAACGAATTACCAATATCTTGAACACAATGTCAACTTGGTGAAAGAGGAAACTTCTGAACGAATTGTAATGTGTAGATTAGTGACTCAACGATTTAAATTCGACACTGAAGTAAAACCATGTTTGTGCAAACAGTACATTTCTTGTGTCAGACCAAAGAGGATTTAGTATGACCTATTTATGGATACTTTGCTAGAGAACATTCGTGCTTTGCCTGTGGAGTTGAGAGAACGCATTTACCGAGAACTGATCAAAATACAAGTGAAACGCAAACTCAAAGTGATTCGCCCGTTTTTAAATTATGCTCTGTTCCAAAGTACAAGAAGATTGATTATGAGTGGATATTACATTAGGCACAAAGGTAAACGAGGCTATTGGTCACCACCCAACGATTCCAAAAAACAGTGTATATAATTATGGATACTTTACAAGAGAACATTCGTGCTTTGCCTGTGGAGTTGAGAGAAAGGATTTACCGAGAGCTGGTCAAAATACAAGTGAAACGTAAAGAACAATTGCATCCGTTACGTCACCAGATCTTTAACCACTGGTACCTGAATGGTATAAGAGAACTGATTCGTCAGAAATTCTTTCAATGGTCAGACATTGTTCAAAACTTTGAGGTCGCTAATGATCGACATGTTCATAATTATGGTTACTTCGAGATTCACCTACAGCAATACATTGAGGAAGACAAGGTAAAGGATTACCAACATTTGTTACGTGGAATCTACTTAGCGGAAGAGGAAACTTCTAAACGAACTCTGACGTTTCGGTTACAGTATGCAAGATTTAGATTCCCTACTGGAGAATGAAGATCTCTGGCTAGAAAGTACGTGTATTGCATCCAAAAAAAAGAGACTATAAAAACAGGCTGCCATGCCACGGTTTATGTCACATGTCATCCAACAGATTCCGTGGAAGGAACTCAATGACCATATTCAAACCGTGGATCATTACCATCAATTATTACAAGAACTGTATCCATTCAATTTGGGACGACAAGTGGTGTGTGTCTTAGTGACTTGTTTTCTGGGATTTCGTTTACCAGCCGATTCTTTGTGGACTCTTTACGATCAGTACTTACCACCTCCATGGCCTTAAATGGTCACGAAAAACTCCTTTTGCTCAAAGCCTTGCGTTTTCATCTGGATACTTCTCGACCTCAACAGGAAAAAAAGATTCATCAACTTTTAGCTGCCCAAGACGTGTATGACGATGTGTGTGTAGCTTGTGACTTACATCCCCATTGGACAGATGTCCGTGCCTGGAAAGAATGGGGTTTTAAGGCTTGGACCCAAGAAGTGGCCCAGTATGCACGAGAGTTGTTCAAGGAAAAAAGTTACTTTTCAACCCGTGTTAGTGACGGTGCCAGAAGATCCCGTCACCCAGGACAGGACTGTCGTGGACAGGCCTGAAAGACCCTTTCAGGAGGACACTTGTGTGACCTTACCCCCTACTATAGAACTGGTTAGAACATTACCCAAAACATGTGGTTGTTGTACAGACACTTGTGTTTATTCCACGTTCATCGTTATCATGTGCCTTTTATCCTTGTACTTAAGCCTTTGGCTTTTATGTATTTTTGTCTTTCGTATTCATGTTTGATAAAAAAACATTCAATAAACGTGTTCTGAAAAAGTATATAAACTCTTGTCTTGTTTGTTTTTCGTGTCACAAGTGACATTTCTCACAACATGGCTACCTCTGCTGTCTCTGCTCCCTCTTCCTCTACTGTCAAAGTCATCGACGAACACTTAGATCGTGCCAGTTGGGAGGCGTTATAACTTTGCCATCACTTTAACATGCTCATTGCTGGACCTAGCGGTTCTGGCAAAACCGAATTCGTCAAACGTTTGATCGAACATAAACATCATTTGATCGATCGGCCCCCTCAACGGATCGTGTGGTGTTACAAAGAGTGGCAATCGGCGTACAGCCTCTTGCGAGAAAGTCAAGGCGATTCCATCGTGTTTGTGGAAGGCATTCCTAAAGAAGACGACGGCATTGTCTCTGACTCCCGTCAAACCCATTTGGTCATTTTCGACGACATGTTAGGAGAAGACGAAGAAGAAATTAAACTGTGGTTCACGTGCAAAGGGCATCACCGTAATGCCAGTGTCGTTTACATCACCCAAAATTTGTTTCAACAAAGTAAAGCCCATCGCACCATCAGTCTCTATGCGCATTACGTGGTCTTGTTTAAAAGCCCTCGAGATAAATCGCAAGTGCAAGTCTTAGCCAAACAGTTAGGAACGCCTTGGCTGACTCAGGCGTACGATGATGCCACTCAAACGCCACACGCCTATTTACTCGTCGATTTGAAACCTACGACCCCCGAGGATTTGCGATTTCGTACCCACTTGTTTCACCACTGGTGCCAAGACGGAGGGCCTGTCCTGTACATGTCTCCGTCCTCGACTTCATTTCACTCCACATAAAAAAATCTATAAAAACCTCAGACCCTTTTTCGTCTGTCTCACACAGTGTGAACATGACGTCCCTTCAGTCGCATCTTCCCGTCAAATTGATTCGTGCCTTATATGGCATCAGTCGAGAAAAAGATCCACAAACACGAGCTCGTGTCTTAGAAGCTAGTCTCAAAGAAGTCTTACGATGGTTCACGGTGACGGCACGTCAATTACTCCAAGGAATCATTCAGATTCCTCATCAAACCAAACGCTTTTTCGATCGAAACAAAGTCGCTTTGGTCCAACTGGCCGATCCCTGCATTGACACTCAAACCAAAAAACAAATCATTTTGAAACCTGGAGGGAGCGGTACTCTAGGAGGGGTCATCATTCGCTCACTCTTGAGATGGGATCCTAATGCCCCCAAAGTTATCCCCAAGACAAAAGTTCAACAAAGCCCCAAGAAGAAAAAGAAAAAGACCAGGTCCCCAAGAAGAATAACTTCTCCAGTGGCAGGACCCTCCTCTTACCAGACACCACCCCGGAAAAAGAAAAGAAGCCCCCAGAAAAAGAAACAGAGAAAAAGTCCCCAGAAAAAGAAAAGTCCACAGAAGAAAGCTAGTCGCAAGAGAGGCACTTCGGCCAGGACGCAACCTTACACTCGCAAGCCACGACCTGCCACGGCAGTGACTGCATCTCCGGCAGCCTCACGTTTGTCCACTTCTCCGTTGATGTCACCAGGAACTGAAGAGTACTTGGAGACGTTGATCACACCAAGAACTTCTCCGTTGATGACCCCCAAAAGAACTTCCCCAGTGGCAGGACCTTCCAATTTAGCGGCAGTGGCTGCTGCTCACAAAGTACCTTCTCCCAAAATCAAAGTCCATGAAAGATGGGGCATGTTACAAAGTTTACTGGATTTGTCCAAGCAAGAACTGGCTCGATTTAGTCCGTTACGTACCCCTGCACGACGTGTCATGCCTGTCCTCAAACTAATACGCCGTAAAGACAATCAGTGGCGACGCGTTCCAGTATAAAAAAGGCCTGTGACCGAGTAGGGTATCAGTGTTTTTAGGTGCTCCTAAAGACTCAAAGATGTCACCCTCCAGAAAACCCCAAGGAAAGAAAAGGAAAGGACTGCCACCACGTTTAGCCAAACATGGGGACCTGTTATCTGTCCTGTCCAAAGCTTCTCCACCCCTACGGAAAAAACTCATTCAAACGGCCTCCAAAGAGGTCATAGATACCGTGTGCGAATGTTGTTTGAACGTTTTGAAAGGCACGATCCCTTTGTCCAAACACCAGAAACAATGCTTAGGCAAACATCGTCACGTTCTTCGGAAAATGGTTCAAAAGAAAATTCCCATTCGTCAAAAAAAGAAGATGTTGGTCCAACGTGGAGGCATTTTACCTCTCTTGTTAGGCCCCATACTGAAAGGAGTCTTGGGAACCATGTTGGGAGGACTGGTGGGAGCAAGATAAAAAGGCCTTCGGAAGTCCCAAGATCTCAGAATCGACCCCTGACAACCCCATGGAAGGACGAAAACTAGCTTTAGTGCCTTACAAACGATGGATGGAATACCATCGGTGGCAAGAACAACGCACCCCGCATTTACCTCCCAATCCCAATTTGAGCGAGATGTCCCAGTTACAACACGAATTGCAGTCCTTGATGGAACGCCAAGATTTGTCCGAAACAGAAAAATCGCAAAAGTACGGTCAACTCTTGCAACGACTGCAACTCTTTCACCAGAAAGCTTTAGACGAAACAGCTCTACCCACTCTGAAAGATTTTAAGACCTTGATGAAAAGTCCAGCACCATCATCATCATTACCACCACCACTGCCATCCCCAAGGGTCACCAGAGATGCTACCCCACAAAGACCTGAGGAAGAAGAGATGCGCGAAGTGTTTCAAACACCGTCAGCAGCTCCCATTTCGAGTAAGATTGCAGCATCCTTGTTGACCCCGTCCCCCACACCCCAACGAGAAGAAATGAAAGCTTGGGTTAAAAAGATGATGTCCACGCCTCCTTCGACAGAAGTGAAAAAGAAAGAAGGGAAACCAGAAGTGAAAAAAGAAAAGAAAACCAAAGCCATTCCATTGCCACCTCCACCTCCACCACCACTACCTTCGACTTCTACTCCCGTAGCCCATCGGACACGTAAATCCGTTTCCAAACCACCCTTTTCGTCCCACCCAAAGTAGCATCACCGAAGAGTGGGTGACTTATTAACACACAAAAAAATGGAAAAAGTCTTAGCCAGCATTTACTACGATCCCTCGCATCCTGCAGGTTACGCAGGAGTTCAAAAATTGTATCGTGCTGCCAAAACGCGGCTGAAAAGTCTCCGTTTACCTCAAGTGCAACGATGGTTACAAGAACAAGCTACCTACACTTTACACAAACCCATTCGACGCAAGTTTGCCAGAAGTCGCATCCGAGTGGAAGGCATCGATCATCAATGGCAAGCCGATTTAGCCGATGTCTCTCATTTGGCCAGCTACAATCGTGGCTACAAATATTTGTTTAGTGTCATCGACGTCTTTTCCAAATTTGCCTGGGTCGTGCCCTTGACTTCCAAATCGAGCAGCGAGTTAGTGCGAGCCCTGCAACGGGTGTTGAAACAAAGCGGTCGTCACCCTCTTCGATGGCAAACGGACAAAGGCACCGAATTTCTGAACCACGCTTTCCAAAAAGAATTAAAGAAACGTGACATTCATTTTTTTACCACCGAGAATCCCGAAACCAAAGCCAGCATCGTGGAACGTTTTCAACGCACTTTGAAAGAACGCATGTGGAAATATTTTACGCATCACCACACTCTGAAGTACATCGACATCTTACCGCACCTGGTGCAAGCGTACAACCAATCTTACCATCGAAGCATCGGACGTGCCCCGCAAGACGTGACTCTCGACAACGAAGTGCTGGTGTTCGAGCGCCTGTTTGGTACGTCCCCGACGAGGGCTGTCCCCAAGAAAAGTGGAGAGTTGGCCGTAGGAGATTGGGTGCGCATTGGCAAAACCAAACGCACTTTCGACAAAGGTTACTTACCTAACTGGACGACCGAATTGTTTCGCGTCACTGGACGAGTGCATGGCCGTCATCCTGCCGTCTATAAATTGGAAGACATGAACGGAGAAGTACTCAAAGGAACGTTTTATTTGCCCGAGTTACAACGTGTCACCAAAAAAGAAGACGACGTGTACGACATCGAAAGCATTCTCGAACGCAGAACCCGTAAAGTGGGCAAATGACGTGTCAAAGAAGTCAAAGTACGTTGGAAAGGATATCCACCCAGTTTCGATTCTTGGATCGACGCTTCGCAAGTCATCGACTATAAAAAGAAGAAGTGACCATCATGCCCTTTCACAGAGCAGACGCAGCTACGTCAACCACTCCTTCTTCACCTAGTTCTTCTGTGCAAGATTTACAAAAACAACCCTTGTGGGTGTGGTGTGGAGAGCGTGTGCCTAAAATGCAAATCGTCTTTTTCTGCCAAATCTTCGTGGTGTATTGTGTCATCGGGGCAGCCATCGCCAATTTGAGTTTGCAACAAGGAGACAAACAGTTGTGGACCATTTTATTGAGCAGTTGCATCGGTTACCTGCTTCCCAATCCCTCCCTGAAATTCTCCTCGAACGGGAACGTTGTGTCCAGTGCCAGTGCCAGTCACCACTCCAATCACAATCAGAACCCCATTTTGGGCGGAGACACGCCTCTGACATCCACTAACCCCTCGGACAGCCACAGAACTCTAGAATTATGAGTCACGAAAACCAATTTTACTTAACCTTACCCAGTGACAGTTCCATGGAGGTGTTTCCCCACAACACGTTGTGCTGTTACACGGCTAAATTACCTCAAGCCATCCCGTTAGATCACGAAGCCCATTGGGAAGTAGCTTTAGTAGAAATGATTCACCCAACACAAATCAAAAACATCACTGAAACTCAGAACACTTTTTACGTCGAAATTTTGGACCCAGCACTGCAGCAAACCATGACGGGCAGTCCTCAACATAACTCACATTCTGCAAAGGAGCTATTACCCCACAGCAGTGACTCTTCTTCTCCTCCTCTTTTCAATTATCACTTTAAAATTAACTCAGGCCATTATTTTAGTGGTCAACATCTGGTGGAGGCCATCGCTGACAAATTCTATGCAACCTTTGACAAAGTTCTGACCACAGCGAAAAAACGTGTCACCATCGAGTACCACAAACTGTCTCACCGTCTACTCATCAGATTTGAAAGTGAGGAAAAAAGTATACGTATTAAATTTTGCCCTGGATTGTATGACATTTTGGGTGGAGACCTCAAAATGGTCACGGATAAGGACACCAAAAAGATTAAAATGGCAGACATTGACAACGACATGCATTTTGCAAGGTATTTTCGTTACCCGGTAGAACTGAACCAGGGACTGAATTTGATGTTCGTGTACTCCGATGTGGTGGAGTACAACGTGGTGGGACACACCTCCGTGCCGTTGCTACGTGTCATTCCTTTCAAAGTAAATTCTGCCACGGTCACTGACGAGGAAGGTGGGAACACTTACCACGTCCACCGCGAATTTGTCCATCCTCACTGTTTGCCTGTCAGCAAGTCTTATTTGGACATGGTCAACATTGCTATAAAAGGAGATTTGGGACAAAATATTCCATTCACCAAAGGAAAAGTCACGGTGAAACTCCATTTTCGAAAGCGATTTTCTCACGATTCGTAAGTCATGTATCCAGTGTACCAAGGGGTTGCTCGACAGCGAGGACACGGTTTAGGAGACATGTTAAAATCGGCCTTTCGTTCGGTGGCCCCGGTGTTGAAACCGATGGTGACACGCGGATTGCACGCCTTGAAAGATGCGGCACTGACGCAAGGCAAAGAATTTCTCCAAAATGTCATCATCGACAAACAAAACCCTAAAGAAGCCTTCATGAGGGCAGGCAAAAATGTCTTGCTGCAAACGGGCAAAGACATTTTGGGTCGCCGAGACACACCTATAAATGCCCTGCACGCTACCGAATCAGGCATTCAGCAAGGACAAGGCAGAAAGAGACGACGAAGAAAACACCCTTTCACCAGACTTCAAGCGAGAAAGGCCAAGAAAAGAAGAACCGTTCGAGACTTAGACGTTTTCGATTATTGAGAAAGAACAGAACAAAAAATGATGCACCGAGAGTCTTGCGCCTGTTCCAAGACGGAACTGGACCTGTTTGCCATGCCCCCCACCATGATGACGATGCAAGAATCCCAGTGGGTGGAATTTCACCCCGTCTCCTCACTGGCCGATTCCGCTCCCATCGAGTTTGAAATCAAAGGACAGCCCGAAGATTGCATCGATCTGAATAGCAGTTACCTATACTTAAAAGTGAAAGTGATCGAACCACCCAACGATATCCTAGGCGATGATGATGCAGTAGCTCCCGTCAACAATTTCATGCATTCCTTGTTTAGCGAAGTGGACTTGTACTTGAATAACAAACTAGTCAGCAGCAGCATGGATACTTACCCTTACCGAGCGTACCTGGAAAATCTCTTGACGTACGGAATAAATGCCAAGAACACTCATCTGGATGCTTGTGTGGTATGGAAACCTGACCAAGCGACTAAGTTCAACACTATTGTACTTGCTGCGGATGCTTCACATTCAAAGGGATTTGTAGAATGACGAACGAAAATTGCTGGAAGTCGTAGTTTAGAACTGATGGATCGCTTGCATTTGGACATGTGGCTACAAGAAAAGTATTTGCTGAATGGGGTGGATGTCCGCCTGAGACTGAATCGCAGCAGTGCCGCTTTCCATTTGATGGCTACTCGTGATGCCACTTACAAAACCGTCATCCAAGAAGCCAGACTCTACGTGCGTCGTGTGGAAGTGTTGCCTAAAGTGGGAAACGACATCAGTCAGACGTTGAGCAGAACGACCGCCAAGTATCCCATACGACGCGTGGAAGTGAAAACCTTCACCATTCCTGCTGGACAGCGATCCATGATCCAAGATCATCTGTTCCATGGACAGTTACCCAAACGTTTGATTGTTGGTATCGTCAAAAATTCAGCCTTCAACAGAGCCTACAACGAAAATCCTTTTGAGTTTCAACATTACAAAGTGTCCAAGATTGAAGTCAGTCGCGACGGCAAGACCTTGTGTACCCGACCTTTCGAGCCTAAATTTGAGCCCGAGAAGAATTACTTGAGATCGTACTTGTCCCTGTATGAAGCCACGGGACAGTTAGGAACCAACACCAGTCACGGTATTACGTACGAGGATTATGCAGGAGGCTACGCTTTGTGGGCTTTCGATTTCACTCCAGACCAAGGCAGCGACGAGGGACATTTCCACCCTATAAAATCTGGCCAGATTCGTGTGGAAATTCAGTTTGCAGAAGCTTTACGCGCAGAAAACACGGTGAACGTCATCCTGTATGCAGAATTCGACAATACGATAGAAATCAACAGTTTGAGAGAAGTCATTCTAGATTACTAGAAGTCATTCTAGATTACTAGAAGTCATGGAAGACTGTTATCCCTCTTTACCTAGTGGAGAAACTTTAGACATGGAATGTGAGGAGCCCGTGGAAAAAGAAGAAGAAGTGATCATGATGAAGTCAAGATGGCCAGAACAAGAAGCCCATTTAGTCTCCTGTCTTGCCAAACACTTGGTCGACAAAATGACGGAATTGATCAAGAAAAATTGTTATGGATGTCAAAACGATCATCCCAGTCAAATTCAACACGATAAATGCCTGATGTTGAGTCAAGAAGAAAAATTGGACGAGTATCTGGACGAAGCTTGGAGTCTCATCTCGAACAAAGACATGTTGCACCAGTGGTATAAAGACTTGCGTGAACATTCTTGTCCACCATTAACCACTCAAGAGATCCATCGTATCGAAGCTCTCCTGAATCAGAGTGAGGAAACAGAACGAATAACCGTTTATTCGTCAGACATTTTCAAGCAAAAAGTCAGGATCGAATTGACGACTTATTATTACCTGTGAAGAAGAAAAAAACATGGATACCTGGGAACTTTATTACCTTTTGAACCACAGTTCGTATATGGCTTCTTGGAATCCTGTCGTCTGTGCTAAAGATGAACTCCCTCATCGCAAACCTAAAGACCATCAAGCTTACGTGATCAACACGGACGACAGTCATCTCCCAGGAACCCACTGGATAGCCGTCTACTTTCCTCAAGAAGCATGTGTGGAATATTTCGATTCATACGGATTGCCCCCTTTGGAAGACGATATCATCGACTTTATGAGAAGAAATGCTCAAACCACCCGATTCAATAATGTGAAATTACAAGGCACAGATTCCTTGGTGTGTGGACAGTACTGTGTGTATTTTCTGCATCATCGCAGCCTGGGCTATTCCTTAGAACATTTAGTGACTCATTTCGATCCTCGTTCTTCTGCTAGAAACGATGTGAAAGTAGATCGATGGTTTTGTGACCATTATGCTTATCTTTTGTGTCAAGCTAGGAAACGTAGTGTCCATCAATGGCCTAATGATTTCCAACAGTGGAAATCACAGTTTCATTCACAACGTTGTCAGCCCTGTTTAAAGTAGATTGTCAATTGAGAAAAAATGTTTGTGATTTGAAAAAAAATTGTTTGATGTTATAGTGTTGAATTATTGTTAAAAAATGTTAGAGTTGTTGTTTAGTGTTAAGTGATTTTTGAATAAAAATGTTGTGTTTTGAAAAAAATGCCTTTGTCTTTTGTTTAGCTATAAGAATGTTGGATTGATGCTCTTTCATTTCTTACTATCCCTCTCATGACACTCACTGAACGTTGCGACTCAAAAACCGTGTGGGGGATGTTTTCCTTCACGTCCGCGCTTTGACTTTAAGAACCGGGGTTGTTCCCAGTCTAACCATCCATTGTCGACTCATCCTCCTAAGAAGATGTGCTCCAAACTAGCTAAACTCAACGAAGCCTACGTGAATTTGCATAGGATCAGACACAGTCTGATACCGAAGCCAGAAGAAATAGAGAATGTGAGAATGTTAAAAATCACTGAAGACCTGATAGAAGAGCTCTTCAGAGAAGAAATGAACAGGGAAAAAGAAGAATGGACAGAGAAGTACAGACTTCAGAGACAGCAGCAACAACAACAACAGCAGCAGCAGCAGCAGCAGCAACCTGAACCTGACAGAGGCTTTGTCGATTGTCGTATCGACACCAAAGAGTTCTTCTTCTCTTTCCGAAGAAGCAGACCTATCGCCAGAAAGTCTATCCTCAGAGGACATCGCATTCTTAGAAACTAAAAAAAGAATGCCATAGCAAACAAAAAAAACCAGCCCTTTTCAGGGCTACCCCAATACTCTAGAAAAGAAATAACGATCAATTTGCCAATGTGTGTAGGTAGAGTAGTGTGAAAATAAACACTAACTCTTTATTAATAGTGGAAGTGTATGTGTTTGTGTGTTTGTGTTAGTAAGTGGTTAAGTAAGTTGGTATGGATAGTAGATTAAAATGATGTTTGTTTTTTTGGCTGTTAGAGGTGTATATTTTGGGTTAGATTGGATTGCTTTGCGTATGTGGATAGTCTATTGAAGTGATTTATAAAAATCTTACAATAGTGATGGGTAGCATAAAAAAGTGAGTGAGTGTTTCTTTTAGGTCCGCACGTTCTTTTGGGTCATGTTCTAGGTAAGATCAATTTTATGTTATTAGGGGGATGTTTTCCATCACGTCCGCGCTTTCACTATAAATTGAAACTCGCTGGGCAGTCTAGCTACCCTTGTTGATTGATCAACACAGCCAGAAGAATGAATAGCAGAATAGTGAAACTTTTAGAACTCCAGATGCACCTGGAATATGCCAGGTGCATAGTAAATGAACTATCAGCGGAGGCTATCGTAGAAGAAGCAAGAATGAAGAAAGAAGAGGAGGAGAGAAGAGAGAGGGAAGAAGAGGAAAAGAAAAGAGAAGAGAGGATGTCGTTCAATATTCCCGAGACAGAGGATTGGGGTGTTGAAGCGAATCATCCTCCCTCTGCGCTCCCCAGAAGAAAGGTGAAAGAAGACTGGGGAAGAAGATGCGTGTGTGGCGCCAGGCCAGGAAGGTGCAACCATTAGATAGGTGCATCAGGAGTTCAAAAAAAACCAACAGCCCTTTTCAGGGCTACCCAATACTCTAGAAAAGAAATAACTATTAATTTGCCAATGTGAGTAGGTAGAGTAGTGTGAAAATAAACACTAACTATTTTTTAAGATAGTGTGAGGGTATGTGTTAGTGTGTTTGTGTTTGTAAGAGCTCAGGTATGTTTGAGTGAATAGTAGATTATGGGTTTCTTAGCGTATGTGAAGAGTATAGTTAGGGTTTTATTATATGAAAATAGAAAATAGGGGATGTTTTCCTTCACGTCCGCGCGTTGTTAGGTCATGATCTAGGTAAGATGAATTTTATGTTTTTTAGGGGGATGTTTTCCTTCACGTCCGTGCTTTCACTATAAGAACCCACAGTGTTCGTTGTTCAAACCATTCTGCAAAGAATAAAAAGAAGATGGCGTCAAACCAAATGGACAAAATACAAACCTTGCAAGACGTTTTAGACAACTTAGGAATAATGGAACAGATGCTAATAAGACTCGTTGAAGACCATTATTCCTATAGTCCCCATCGTGTAAAGATGGAAATTAATAACTTAAGAAAAGCAAAGGACAAGATTAGTGGTGTCATGAAAGAGATAAAGGAGGAGAAGGAGGATGAAGAGGAAAGAATAAGAATACGCAAATGGAACGAAAAAATTGAAAAAGAAGAAGAAAATGAAAAGAGGAAGAAAGAAGAGGAGGAAGAGAAGAAAGAAGAGGAGGAGAAGAAAAAAAAGAAAGAGAAGAAGAGTGTAGGAGATAAAATAAGAAATTGGTGGAGGAAAAGAAGAAATTAGAAGAAAACCCAAAGGCCCTTTTCAGGGCCAGCCATATTTCTCGAAAAGAGATAGCCTTTGAATTGCCTACCCCTTTTTTATTTTATTTTTTATTTTTTATGTTTCAATTTTACATAGACCCTATACAGTCCCAAGGTTTTTTTTGGCCATGTTAAATATACATAGACCCTATATTGTCCCAGGGTTTTTGGCCATGTTAATTCCCATAGACCCTATATTGTCCCACGATTTTTCTCCATGTTAAATTTACATAGACCCTATATGTTCCCAAGGGTGTTTTTAATGATAAATCCCATAGACCCTATAATATCCCCCTTCACTACTGTCGTATATTATGTTAAGTTTTCATTCTGAATAACAATCTTAGTGCACTGTAAATAACATTATTAAATTAAATTTTGATCAATGAAAATGCCTATTGAGGCAGCACCTTAATGAATAAATAATCAATTAAATAAGTTTTGTCAAATGAAATTTGTCTTTTAGTTCTCTCTTTTAGTTTGGTTTAGTGTAATCATCATAATGGCAATGTGCACTCCTGTATTCAGATGTAAAATGTGCCAATCAACCGTAACAACAATGTCGGCAAGCTTTTTGGTGAGAACCTAACTAAATGCCGACCATGGGTATTGCAGTAGGAGTGTCGTATTTGCAATTTAGTTTTGAGCATATCCTTGCACCCCTAATGGTAAAGCAGATATGATTAGTTGTGATAATCCAAAATGCAAAATTCAGTGGTTCCATCTGAAATGTATAAGAATGGAATGTGTGCCAGATGGACTGGTTTTGCAAGAGGTTTGAAAAGAATAAAGTTCGACTCTGAATGTTTGTAGTTTTTCGGAACATACTGCATGGAAAATACAAATTTTTAAGTAACATCATTTATTGCATCTTCAAAAACAACTATACATAATCTGAGGGATCTGGAAGATTGTTTGGATTTCCTGTAAAATATTATTTTAATTGACATGAAGTGTATGAGACAAAAAAATTCAGTATGATAGTATAACTTGTCTAAATACATACCTGTGCTTCCATTATAATGGTACACGGGTTCTGTATTAGTTTTTGTTTACTTATCAGTTGCAGAGGATTCTTGTATGAATTATGGATCATATATGAATAAAGCATTCATCTCTAATAAATCTGTAAGTCGGTTGCAAAAGTGACTTAGAATAACATTTATTAATAGTCAAATTCTTGAAACATTTTAGATCACAAAACTAAAACATTTATTTTAATGAAAAAATACAATGCTTTGTATATGTCTACTTTGAAGCAAGGAAGAAAGGTATTTGATTTGTATGTTTATAGGTGGGCATGTGTGTGTCAGTAATATCACAGGAAAATAATTTCATGCTGTAATCTCTTGCTGTGATTTAAAAACGTAAATGACTTCACAGTTTATGCAAATTAAAGGACATACTCTTCTTATTATTTGTGCAAAGTAGTATGAGTAATGCTGGTGATTTGTGGCTTAATGATTTGTGATTTCCTTTTACACTTTTTTTTATAATACGTGCTATTTTATGACTCTTTAATAAATATTATGTGAAAATAGAAACATATAGAGGCCCAGGGATCACACTGAATTTTGCCAGCGTCGCAAATTGCAATTTTATTTCCTTATTTGCAGCAAAATATACCATCTGGCGATCTCTTTGGTGCCACTTTTGGTTGTTGAAAATTGTAAATACATTCTTGGGTTTGGAGTTGAGAAATTCAAAGGCACCATAATAGGAAACTGCAAACTTGGATATAAAATTGCACTGGAATCTATTGTTACATAAACAAATCCTTTAATCATATTGACAAACCACCCTAACAAAGCACTGTTATATCATAATCTGCTTATGCTCATGTCTGGCCTTAGTACACTGTGCTTTAATATAACCCAAATAGTCATGCCATCTGACTAGCTACCATAGTTGCCAACCCTCACGAATTTGGTGTGAATTTCACGACTTTTGTAGCGATTCACGGATTCACGCCGTAAGCCAAAAATTCACGAATTTTCCAATCCTCAATTATTTTAAATCTTTAATAAAATAACCGATTTCCCATTAAGCGCTAGTTGTGATATTCGCAGTTGCCGAAACGGTCCAGTACTGCTGGTCACGATATTAGTAGATCTACAGCTGATTAGTACAGTTGGCCCGGTAGCAAGCATTTTAGCCTCTTTTAATCTATATGTATAAGAGTAGTTTTACAAATGCTTTTGAGAGAAACTGGGGCTTCACCGGAAATTTGCTCCGCGCATGCGTCGAAACACTGATTTGAGTTACCTTTCAGCCTCGCATGTAAGATTTTGAAAATGTCTTCACCACCAAGGAAAAAGAAATGTATTACTCAAAAAGTGAAGTTTAATTTGGAATATATCAAAATTTTGCCGTGCATTCTGCCATTAAACATTGATAGTCATTCATGCTTTTCGCGCTCAGTGTGGCATCGCAGAGACGATGTGAGGAAGAATGTCGTTTGCAATAAAACACGTAGAAGTTGGGAAAATTAAGAATTCGCAGATTTTATCTCTGGAATATTTTAAACCATTTGCGGAAGACCTGCAGGCTACCAACGCTGAAGCATTATTTGTGAGTTTTCTTGTCGAACGCAATCTACCTTTATCAGCTGGAGACCATGCTAAACATTTGTTCTGACAAATGTTCCCGGACACGAAAATCGCGTTTTTTCCTGTGGAAGAACCAAAAATGCTGCAGTTCCTGTGCATTACTCACAGCAACAGTGACAGCGTAAGAGTATTTTCTTTAGTGAGGAAAAATAAGACAGATTTTAGGGCCTCCTTAGCTGCAGAAAATTTGTCAGCAATTTTAGTCCCCAACATCAACCTGCAGGCAATAAGTCGGAACTGTTTAGAAAACAAATTTACGATCAAGCAGTTGAGGAAGTTCAAGTCTGCCACAGTATAATGTTTTGATAAATAAATATTTCTGCATATGTGTAGTGTTTTATATTTATTTTGTGAACTTGATTTAGTGTAGTATAGACGGTCGGAGTGGTCAGAGTGGATGAAGTTATTGTCATGGTATTTTTCACGAATTTATGTCCAAATTCACGACTTTTTTATCCCTATTTTCACTAATTGTGAGCCTGGAAGGTTGGCAGCTATGAGCTACAATCAACCACATGTGAAATCGGGAACAAGAATGACTACAATTCATCAGATGATGGCAATTCTTTTTCCTTTTTTGAAAAATGTGCCAGAAAAAATAGTTTTGCAGAAACTTAAGAGAAACCTGATTACCTTTGAAGCATTGATCGTTCTTTGTATATACTAAGCAAACAAAAATAAAGGTCTGTCTCCATCAGTATTGTACAATTACTTGAGTTTGCTGAAGCAGTAACAAATGGACACTTATTTGGTCTTTCAAAGAGCGTCTTTAGTGGTGCCTTCACTAACACATGAACCTTCGTCAAAGCAAGCCAAAAGCCTTTGATCAAAGAAAGTCAGCAACAAACTTAAATAAAAGCATTGTTTAATTTTTCATAGTGATTGGAACTTATTTATTGTGCAGTGAAAGTTTCCTGTATGCAACAAAAATGTTCATGCTTATGATCGCTTCCAGTGTCAGTATAAAACCCAAATTAAAGTTCCAATATTTTTAAACAATATATATATGGCCGTTGAGTTAAATGAAGGTGGGACATCTCGCAGGAATGTTAAACTTTTTAATTTGTTAACATGTTTTCATTTCCCTATGAATAGCCTCATCCCCTTGGTAGCCTCAGCATCATGGTAGTTGTACATCTAGCATATAAACAACTATACAGCCACATGCTACAAGTTTAATAACTATCAGAGTGAATTGTTTGTGCAAACGTGTTTGTTGACAATGGGATATAGATCAGACGAAGACTACCGTTTTGTATATATACGTTTTAGTTGTGTTTTCTAATGGGATCTGACTGACAACTAAATTTTGTAAGATATGATCGAGTACTCAAATTCATTGATTTTTCATATGCATGTATATTATTTATCACATTGTGAAGCATACCACACAAATGTAAGTTGTCAGTATGCAAGTGTATTCCAGGCTAGTTGTCCTTGTTTAATAAAAAAAATTCTCTGTAAATCCTAGTCACTGAACAGGTCATCTCTTACAAATTACACTTGTATGCGAAATTGCAATTCATTTTCAGTTGCCCTCCCTCCTTACTTATTTAAACATCCGCTTATGTCGACAAAGTTACCTTGGTAATGACAATCTTGAGATAAATGGATAGTACTGTATAATGGCAACAATTTTTTAAAATTGGTGACAATATATTGAGGTTCGCAATTATTTTGACGACAACTTTTTTAAAGCCAGTGTTATCCCTGGAAACCTATAATGTAGTAAATTAATTATTGTGAAAGAAAAAATTTACCTGTGATAAAATGATCCCTGCAAACGACAGTATTAGCAGCAGAGAGGGCGAACAGACCATAGAATTCCGACAAACAAATAAAACAAACAAAAAAATAAAATCTCGTAGAAAGGTCCAGATTTTCACAAATAAACGTTTCCTGGGAGGTTTTTATTTTTTGTTGAAACCAACCCTATCAATAAAACCTTAGTTCGAAATAGTAGCTGACAAATAAAGTACTCTACGTATTTATTTTTTTGTTTACTTACTGGACGACCAACATTGGTAGGCGCCCTCTCTGCTGCTATATTAATTAAAAAATTGTTATGTTAAAAATAATGATACATCCAGAATCTCATACTGCAAGAATAGCACGAGAAAGATTAGAAGCAATTAAAAAATGTCTTCCCGTGCGAGATTCATTTAGAAAAAATCTACAAGCGCGGCAAGAAGCACGAGTTGAGTACGAAGAGGACACTAAAAAACTGTTTAAGCCCGTCACTGCAGCTACTGAGAAAGTTACAACAGTCATCAAAGAGGATCTTCTTCCGGTATCAAAACAAACAGCAGAACAAACCGAAAAAATAGCAAGAAGAACTAAACAAACAAAGAAGATTTTATGAGATCTTTCACCTGACATAGCCAGGGAAATAGCTGCGGCTCAACCTTCACCTGTTGGTGAGGAAATACTTGAAGAAATTGGAAAACTTCGTACTGAAGTCGCCAACGTGCAAAAAGAGCATGCACCTAAACCCGAACTAGTAGAAGTAAACGTAGAATTGATTGCAAAATTTAGGGAAGGATTTGTTGAAGAAATTAGAAATACTAAAGAAGAACAATTACCCGAGGTAATATTAAATAGTATATTTAATAAATCTAGTATTTTAAAACCCCGTCATGAAAAAGTAAATGATGATAATCTTATTAAATATATATATCGCGTATATTACAACAAAAAACAAGCTAGAGGTCGAGAATATAAAATTATTAATGAAGAAGTAAAAAGACTTTATAAAGAGAGACTGAAACAACAAGAACAACCTTCCCAGTATCAACTTCCTCCACCTCTGCGGCAAATAGAACAAGAACAGTCTTCTCCACTTCTGCGACAAATAGAACAACAACAATATTCTGCGCCTCCGCGACAACAACAGTCTTCTTTGTCGAAAATTAAAAAGTATATTAAGAAAACAAGAAGATCCTTATCTAAGAAAGACACAGACGAAGGAGCTACTGGCAGTGGTCTGGGAGATAATTTTATTTGTCCTGATAATATCATTAATGATGTGTCACGGTTAGAGGTTCTCATAGGAGGAAAACGTGCCAGAAATAATTCACCAGAAATAATTAATGAAGCATCTGATATTTGTCGGCAATTATTTCAAGGTGGTATCATGGATATCGGCGTTTACCGAGAGCTTATCGATGAACTTGCTGATGACTAGTTAGATAAATGGTAAATAAAAATAAGATGATCATACATGATAATCATCGTAAACCCATGCAGGTCAGAGCGGTAAACTCACGATTACCAATCTACAGAGCTACTTACGGAGATGGACTTGGTGATGTTATTCAGGGATTATTTACAAGGATAGCTCCAAAAGCAGTATCTGTTGCAAAATAACTATCGATGAAAGCTATCGATATTGTTCGTGAAAAAGCGCCTGGTGCAATTGCTAATGTTGCTGGTAAGGCTTTCTCGGCAATCAAAGAAAGACTAGCACGATTATTGCGATGAAAACAACAACCACCGGTGAAACTGGCAAGTACTGAGGTGATGCCAGCAGACGTAAGTAAAATAATAAATCAGGCTGCAAATCAAAAACTAGCGGCGATATCTGAAGAAGCAGAAAAAAATATAACGGCAAATTTAATAGCAGGAAGCGGTCTTCGTCGACGATATTCATCATTTGAAAAATGGTAATTATAATAAAAATGTTCAAGCGCGAATCAGACCCAGCATTTGATATGGAGGCACCTGTCCTTAAGTATGAATCTATACGTGATTATCAGTTTTATTCTTATGACGCAAGACAACCAAATCAGCGGGGGAGAATCGAATTACAGGTTCATGATAAAAGTAGATATTTCTTGCCCGCTGAGGCGTTTATTGAAGTAGAAGGTAGACTTGTAACGAATGTTGTAGCTAATACGTCATATGGTGCCAATTTGCGTGTTGGTTTTGTCAACAACGGGATTATGGCGTTGTTTGATAGCTCCACATACATGATTGATGGAAAAAATATTGAATCAATTCAGAAGGATGTTGATGTTGCTACAACAATAATTGGTCTAGCGAGATATTCTGACGACTTTACAAGATCGGCTGGTCCAACAATGATGTTTGCTAAGGATATTACCAACAACGCTGATCATGTTCAGTATACTAAAATACGGACACCAGCAGGCACTGCCGATGCACAACCAGTTGATTTTGAACACGCAGACAGACCAGGTGCTGCTTTTGATATTATAGGAAGCGTCAATACGACTTGCAACTTAGGGTTTGCAACACGCTGAGCAGCGCTGTTAGGAAATGATAGAAATTTTTCATGTGCAATTCCATTATCTCACATCTTTGGATTTTGCAGAAATGTTAGAAAGGTCATCTTTGGAGCTAAACACACAATTGTGCTCGTAAGAAAAGGTGATGATAATGATGCAATCTGGCGAGGTGCTGGTGTTGCTGATGGTAAAGTGAATATATCAAAACTTTCACTGTGGATGCCAGTAATGACTCCATCAATTACTGAGGAACAAAAATTACTCTCTTTTATGGATCAAGGCGGTAAATCATTGCTATCATGGTTAACAGTAACCACAGATGCTATTCAAAGTTCTGTTGTTGGTTTATTTACATGACATATAGCATCACAGCAAGGTGTTTCTGCACCACGACATATTTTTATTGCGCTGCAAGATAATGCTCGGACGAATAATCAAGAACGTTCACATATGATATTTGACAATCTTGAAGTTAATGAAGTTTCCTTACGGATAAATGGACATCAAGAACCAGCTGAAGATATATTGTTAAATTTTGATCAAAATCACGTAGCGCGTGCATATCATCGTTTAATGTCATTCATGGGACGTGATCAAAATATATATACTGGTTTGCAAATATCACAATTAGATTTTACAGGTTTATATCCGATTTATTATTTTCGCTAGAACATCTTGATTTATCCAAACAATCTGTCGTTGATATACACTTTCGAGCTTGTGTTAATGTCCTGCCACAAATCGCGGCTGGTCCACCGGTTGTTCATGGTCCTTATAGAGCAATCGTGGTCATACTTAGCGATAAAGCCATGTTACTTGAAGGTGGTAGTGGTCGAATGAGGGTCGTTGATGCACCAGTGGAAAATATTTAATCATGTTATTTAGAAAAATATATTTTATATAAAAATGTCGTATGGTCATGTTAATGTTACTCTGACTCCCGGTCAGGTAAAAAAGCTTCAATCAAAAACCGCCAACAAATGCGGAACTAAAATATCACTAAAACGAGATCAGATTAGTGGTAGTACAAAAAAATTATCGTTGACAAATAATCAGATTAAACATTTCAATAAAGCCCTAGAATCAAAAACTGGAGTTCAATTTCATCTTTCCCCGAGCGCCATCAAAGACATGGTTAAAACCGGTGGTATATTTCCACTTCTTGCGGCTATTCCAGCGTTAATAGCTGCTGCTGCTCCAGCCGTAGCAAAAGCAGCCGTGTTAGGTGCTGTTGGAACAGCTGCTGGAATGGCTCTAAAGAAAGCAACTGGAAATGGATACAAAAAAAAGGGATGCGGTCTAAGATTACCCGGATCTCGCTGGGGGAGAGGTCTGAGGCTTCCATGTTAGATGTTCCAGCATCAAATTTTGATTTACTTGATGCTGCTAAAAGATTAAAAATAAAAGCCTTTAGAGGTGTTTTTATATGAGATCAATTACCGAAACAAGCGAATAAACTCGAAGCGGGTATTATTAATCTAGACTCGAATTCAGGACCCGGTACTCATTGGGTATCATACGCGGTTGATCCACGTGGAATCGTTTATTTTGATTCATACGGGTTAGCTCCACCCGTTGAATTTATCAAGTATGTCGCACCACTCCACGCAAGAACCAGAGGTTCCAAAGTTTGGTATTCAATGCTACCCACACAAACAATGACAGATCCGCCAATATGCGGCCGTGAAGTAATTAATGTACTTGACGCTATATCAAAATCATCCAAACCACCACATAAAGTTGTGCATGATTATACAAGTAACCGATTCGTTTCGCGTAAAGCGTTTTAAACAACAGGTCTTATTATAATGGTGGATATTTACGGAAGAAGATTCTCCCGTGTTAAGAGAACATCCGGCGATGTTGATCTGTCGAAGTATGCGACTAAAGATGAACTTGTTGATATCATGAACCTGGCTGGAGTTGACCCAGATGAGGTTGTTATTTTTCAAGATCGATATGGTAAACTAAAAACGAGCAATATCAGATGGAATGATATAGTTTGACGAGTACTCGGTGCAGTTACAGATAATATTCCTGTGTTTACTGACAGCGGCAGAATCAGGGATTCAAGTATATCGTTTAAAACTATCAGAGATGAAATTGCAAGAAGCGTTGCTAATCGTGTGAGAAACACCGGCGACCCAATGACGGGTGAACTCAGCATGAACGGAAATAAAATAGTAGTTTTAAGAGATCCAACATCCGACGAAGACGCAGCAACAAAAAAATACGTCGACAACGTGGATGGAAAACTATCCACGCTGCGGGCCGAGTATGATGTTCACGTGGGCGCTTTTGGAAGATTTCGAAGAAATTTTAAAAAAACCGACGAATCTATAGATAAATTCTTTGGCACTCCGCACGCCGTTGACATGAAACTCGTTGATATCAAAACTAACCTAGACACGATTAAACAAACACAGCAAAACATCGTAGCGGGGATTCCTGAGATCGTTAACAAAACCAGTTTAATTAAAATTCCAGCTGGAATAACTCCCGGACATATCACAAACATCGTATACACGGTATCATCAGGATTTGCAACATGGTCGCAGCAAAATAATACTATCAAATATACCGCAACAGTCACTGGCGTGTACAGGTTGTCCGTGTTCAGTACTGCGCAATTTGAGATCTTCACAACGTTTCCATGGCGTCATTCCACCTACAGGTTTTCCGGGGTTGTATCTGTTATATTAAATAGCGGAACCGAAGAAATATTTATCCTGGAAGCAGCTGATAAGAAATTAACCGCAACATCTTACTGGTGGTGTTTGGAATTTGTAGCTGAAACACCTCAATTGGTTACTGCATAAAAATATATGGATGGTGCACAATACAGATACAATCAAGCGCGTGAATGGCAGGCGGCGTTGAAAGATCAAGTCGAACAATATACAGTAAAAGTAAAAAAATATCGACGACGATTAGTTATCGTCGACGTGATTGTTTATTCAGTATCCGCTGTTGTTGCTGGAACGGGTGTTATATTATCAGCGGTGACAATGATGGCACCAGTAGCTGTAACTATTTGTATTTCGGTGGCAACAACGATTGCAGGTGTGCTCAATATCATCGCAAAAAAAATATGTACCTGCACAAATGAAAAATTATCCGATTACATAATAAAATTACACACAGCGACGGTAGCATACTCGAAATTATCCTCGTTGTTATCAGCAAGTCTCAGTGATGGAATTATATCCGATTTCGAGTTTTCAATGATGATTAAAATATACGATGAAGGTATCAGTATTAAAGATACAAGTATTAATAATGACAGAATTACTCCAGCAGATCATGACTAACACAACTCCGCCAAAGATAACGATGATCTCGGTAAGTTCTTCTAATCCTGAATTTAGTATTAATTTTCCTACTGCAATTCCAGTAAAAGAAATAGCGTTAGCTCAATGACGGGTATATTACAGCTGGCCAAATATCAGATCAAAATCATTTCATGGTACACCAGCAAATAATTCGCTCGTATTTGCTAACAAGAACAAACCAGATGGTACTCCTGACTGGATAGATGTTGGAATACCCACCGGTAGTTATGAGATTGAAGATATCAATGAGGAATTTCAACGTAGAATAAAATCAATAACCGGAAAAGAAGCAAAAATGTCAATTAACGTTCATGAACTGACGCTATCCTCGACGGTTGAGACTGGCGAATTGAAACTGGCGAATTGATAAGATAACTCAATGATCTTGTCGTGAAAAACTTTTCTGAAATACTAGCTGTGTGGAGAAAACTAGCACCACATCCAACTGTTCTCAGACATAATAATGATCCACATGGCGGCGGCAGACACGTTTCTCTGGGAATCGTTAATATAACCAGCACTATCGTGGTCAATCTGGTTTGTGACGTAGTCGATGGCAGCTATCAAATAGATCTCGGAAGATCAAATCAGGCTCAACAAGGATATATTTTATATACATTTACACCACAAGTTTCCCCCGGAAGTTTAATCGTGCAAGAACCAACTAATCCTGTTTATCTGCGGTGTCACAATAATATGTTAACACGAATAAATTTTAAGCTCACAGACCACCTCAATCGCTTAATTGACATACGTGGAGAAGAGCTTGTGATAAATCTGTATGTGAAATCTTAATTAATCAAGTAAATATTATATAATGTACCAGCACGTGAGGGTTTTTATACACGACAAAGAAGTACAATGAACTGTACATGTTCTTTTACTATAGTACTAACCATTGAATTAAATGATTTAAAATATAGGTTCATGACAAAATAAAAATTATGTTCTAAATTCAAAAAATGATGCATACTTTGGTAGCAGCAGAGAGGGTGAACAGACCAATGGTCAAAAAGCGTCGAAAAATTAAAAATAAATGAAAAATTTCTACGACGATCAAAAAATTAAAAAGCGTAGACACTTTACTGAGAAAATCTCTCCGGAATGTTTCTAATTAATATTACTCCATTGTCGTTGGTGATCTTTTCTATTTTATTATGCACGCGTTTTATGAAAATTACGTCCTCGCCGAGGTCCTACTCATCCTCTCTGCTGCTATAATTAAATCATTATGTTATATTAAAATAATGGCACATCCGGACTCTCATACTGCAAGGATAGCTCGAGAACGATTAGAAGCAATCAAAAAATTTCTTCCTGTCAGAGACTCATTTGGAGAAAACTTGCAAGCACAGCAACAATCACAAGTTGAGTATGAAGAAGATACTAAAAAACTGTTTAAACCCGTCACTGCAGCTACTAAGAAAGCTGCAGCGGTTGTTGAAAAAACTATGTGGGGAGATATTGCAGAGGAAGATGAGAAGAGGAAAAAGGGTATTTTTCCGGTATTAGAACAAACTGCAGCACAGACTGAAAAAATAGCAAGAAGAACTAAACAGGCAAAGATTTTACGAGATCTTCCAACTGATAAAGCTGCAGCTCAACCTCCACCCGTTGGTGAAGAAATACTTGAAGGTATTGAAAAACTTCGTACTGAAGTCGCCGACGTGAGAAAAGAACATACACCTGAACCCGAACCAATAGAAGAAAACTTAGAATTGTTTGCAAGATTTAAGGAAGGGTTTGTTGAAGATATTAGAAATACTATTAAAAAAAAAATACCCGAAACAATATTATTTGGTATATTTAATAAATCTAGTATTTTAAAACCCCGTCATGAAAAAGTAATTGATGATACTCTTATTAAGTGGATATATCGTGTATATACAAACAAAAGACAAGCTAGAGATGATGATTTAGTATATAGAAATCTTTATGAAGAAGTAAAAAGACTATAGAGAGAAAATCAAACAACTAGAACAAGAACAACTCTTCCAGCAGGAACCTTCATATCAACTTCCTCCACCTCTGCAACAAATAGAACAACAACAATCTTCTTCACCGCAAAAAGAGATGATGTTGAAACCATCTAGAGAGAAAAGGAAACAGATGGCAAAAGAAATGAAGCGAAAAGCAGAAGAAGAATGGAAACAGAGAGAAGAAATATTCAGAGATATAGAAACTAAACAACGGGAGAAACTACATTCACTGTGTAAAGAAAGAGATCCTGGCGATGATTCTTTTGACGTTACTGGAAGTGGTCTTTCTTCCCTGAATACAGTGGGAAATAATATTATTTGTCCCAATAATATCTTCAATGATGTGTCACGGTTAGAAGTTCTCGTAGGAGGAAAATGTGCTGGGAATAATTCACCAGAAATAATTAATGAAGCAGCTGATATTTGTCGGCGATTATTTGAAGGTAGTATCATGGATATCGGCGTTTACCGAGAACTTATCGATGAACTTGTTGATGATTACAGTGACTAGTTGTTAGATAAATGGTAAATAAAATAAGATGATAGTACATAATAATTGTCATAAACCCGTACAGGTCAGAGCGGTAAACTCATGATAACCAATCTACAGAGCTATTTACGGAGATGGACTTGGTGATGTTGTACAGGGATTATTTACAAGGATAGCCCCAAAAGTAGCACCTGTTGCAAAACAATTATCATTGAAAGCTATTGATATTGTTCATGAAAAAACTCCTGGTACAATTGTCAATGTTGCTGGTAAGGTGTTCTCGGCGATCAAAGATAGACTAGCACGATTAATGCGACGAAGATCACAACCAGTAAAATTACCAAGTACTGAAATTGTGCCCGCAGATGTAAGTAAAATAATAAATCAAGCTGCAAATAAAAAACTGGCAGCGTTAGCAGATCAAGGACTCGGTGAATCAAGGAATAATATTTCAAGTTTGATATCAGGAAGTGGAACCTCCCGAAGTGGAACTTCCCAAACGTGGTAATCAATGTGTTAAACGGAAATAATTATAATAAAATGTTCAAGCGTGTATCCGACGAAGCATTTGATATGGAGGCACCTGTCCTTAAAGATGAATCGGTACGTGATTATCAGTTTTATTCTTATGAAGCACGAACACCAGATCAGTATGGAGGAAGAATTGAACTACAAGTTCATGACACAAGTAGATACTTTTTACCCACTGGGGCTTTTCTTGAGGTAGAAGGTACAATTGTAAAAACGGATAATACTAATTACGGAGATGCAGTAAAAGTTGGTTTTTGTCAACAATGGGATCATGGCATTATTTAATAGCGCCACATATATCCTCATTGTCCAAGGAGACTGGAATGCCAAAGTTGGCAAAGATGCTCTAAAAGACGAGGGAGTACATTGTGGGCCTTCTTGCAATGAGCTTACCAATGAAAGAGGGAGACGGCTGCTCGAGTTCGCAAGCTACAAGAACTTGGTACTAGCCAACATCCTGGGACAACATAAAGCTTCACGATGCTGGACATGGCACTCACCACGTGGAACCCATCACAACCAGATCGACTACATACTGGTTCAAAACCGTTACCAATCTGGCATCAGTAGAGCAAAAACAAGGACATTCCCAGGTGCTGATGTTGGGAGTGATCATGACCTCATGATTATGAACTTCCGAGTGAGGCTGAAGAAAATTAACAAGCCAGAGAATGTCAGGCTCAAGTTCAACCTTGAACAACTGAAGGACCCTAACATCTGCAAGTCATTCCAAGCCACAATTGGAGGAAAATTCGCTCCACTCCTTGTGATGGATGGTGATGTCAATGAGATGACAGGCACCTTCAACACAGTCATGACAGCAACTGCCAAGGACATCATTGGCCTCCATCGACCGATGAAAAAACCCTGGGGTTACAGAAGAGATTCTGAAGTTGTGTGATGCCCAAAGAGAACTAAAATACACCAGACACAACAGGGGCATTGAAGTACCGAGAAATAAACAAGAATATCAGAAAAATCTTCAGCAAAGCAAAAGAAAATTGGATTGGAGAAAAATGCACAGAAATGGAGAACAGTCTGATAAAGAATAACAGCAAAAAGGCATTCCAAATTGTAAAAGGCCTCACCAGACAGAAACAACCAAGAGTCAGTACGATTCAAGACAAAAATGGAAAATGCCTCACAAAAGCGAGTGACATTGCAGAAAGATGGACTGAGTATTGCAAAGAACTCTACAACATCAGTCCACAGGAGACGAAGTGGTGCTTGAAGTTCCAAACTCCACAAATGTTGATGACTTCCCCATTCTCAAAGAAGAGGTGGAATCAGCAATAAGAGCACTGAAGAATGGGAAGGCAGCTGGAGTAGACAACATCCCAGCTGAACTTATCAAGAATGGGGGAGAATCAGTGAAAGAGCTACTAACAAAAATCTGCAACAAGATCTGGCAGACAGGTGAATGGCCAACACAATGGACCCAGTCACTGATTATAACACTTACCAAAAAAGGCAATCTCCAGCTATGCCAAAATTACAGAACTATCAGTTTGATCAGCCATTCTAGTAAGGTAATGCTGAAGATCATCTTGAACAGACTGAAACCACAAGCAGAAGAAATAATTGCTGAAGAACATGCCAGGTTCCGGAGTGGAAGAAGCACAACAGAACAAATATTCAATCTCAGGGTTCTGTGCGAAAAGTACTCGCAACACCAACAAGACATCTATCATGTGTTCGTCGATTTCAAAAAGGCCTTTGACAGAGTGTGGCATGAGGCATTGTGGGCCACAATGAAGAAGTATAAATGGGTCAAAATTTAATCAATACCATCAAGCAGCTGTACACCAAGGCTACCAGTGCAGTAATTGCCCAAGATGCTGTGGGGGACTGGTTCCAGACAACAGTGGGAGTGCGTCAAGGCTGTCTCCTGTCACCCACTCTTTTCAACATCTACTTAGAGCGCATCATGAGCGAAGCCCTGGAAAACCACTGTGGGACAGTCAGCATTGGAGGGCGTAACATCACCAACCTCCGCTATGCAGACGACATTGATGGACTGGCAGGCAGTGAGGACGAGCTAGCCACCTTAGTGAGGAACCTGGATGAAACATCTTCCAGATTTGACATGGAGATAAGCGCTGAGAAGACAAAACTGATGACAAATAGTGGTAAACAAATCTCAGCCAAGATTGAAGTCAGAGGACATGAATTGGAAACAGTGAGCTAGTTCAAATATCTTGGTTCCATAATCACTGAAGAGGGATCAAGAGCAGAAATTTTGTCAAGAGCAGCACAAACAATGGCAGCTATGTCAAAGCTAAGACCCATCTGGAGAGACAAGAATATCTGTCTGAAAATTAAAATCAGACTATTGCGAGCTCTAGTCATCTCAGTCTTTTTGTACTCATGTGAGGCATGGACCCTGACAGCAGAATTACAACGAAGAATCCAGTCACTTGAAATGAGATGCTACAGAACCATCCTTGGCATCTCTTACATGGACCACATCACAAATGAAGAAGTGCATAACACCGTCAGGCGCGAAGTGGGCCAATATGAGGACCTCCTCACCACCGTCAAAAAGAGAAAGCTGAAATGGTATGGCCATGTCACTAGAGCCAACAGTCTATCCACAACAGTCCTGCAGGGCAGTGTCCAGGGTGGCAGAAGGAGAGGTAGACAGAGAAAAAAGTGGACTGACAACATCACAGAATGGACCAGGAAAAGTTTTGCGGAGACACAGGTATTGGCACATGATCAAGACAAGTGGAGGGAACTGGTCAGATGTTCAGCAGCACAGTGCCTCAACGACCACACTAGGTCATGAGACTGATGATGATGATGATGACATGTGATCGATGGAAAAAATATTGAATCAATTCAGAATAATGTTGACGTTGCTACAACAATAATTGGTCTAGCAAGATATTCTGATGATTATACAAGATCAGCAAGTACCACAATGATGTTTGTGAAAGATAATTCTGATCACCCTGAAAGCGATCACTATAATATAAGACGACCAAGAAATTTTGCCAATAACGCTGATGCTGATGTGGTGCCGGTGGTTCATGGTTCTAATGAAAATTTCAACTTGGGATTTGCAGCGCGTAGAAATATGTTGCTAGGAGCCAACAGAAGATTTTCATGTACAATTCCACTATTGCATATTTTTGGATTTTGTAGAAATTTTAGAAAGGTTATCTTTGGAGCTAGACACACGGTTGTTCTTGTAAGAAAGAGTGATGATAACGATGCTCTGTGGAGACCCGCTGGTGATGCTGGTAAAGTAGTATTATCAAAACTTTCATTATGGATGCCGGTAATGACTCCAACGATCGCAGAAGAACAAAAGTTGATTTCTTTCATGGACACTGGTGGTAAATCCTTGTTGTCATGGTTAACAACAAGCATGGATAGTATGCAAACTGATGTTAACGGTCAGTTTACATGGCATATAGCATCACAACAAGGTGTTTCTGCACCACGGCATAGTTTTATTGCTTTTCAGCACCATGATTGTTTAGGTGATCAAGAACGTACTCATGTGATATTTGATAAACTAAGTATCACATATTTCTTTACAGATAAACGGACAACAAGAACCAACAGAGAATATACAACTAAATTATGAACAGAATAGTATAGGACGTGTATATCATCGTTTAATGTCATTCATGGGACGTGATCAAAATGTTGATACTGGGTTGCAAATATCACAACATGATTTTAGAACTTTGTATCCGATTTATTATTTTTCACTGGAGCATCTTGATCTATCAAAACAATCTGTCGTTGATATACATCTTAAAGCAACATTAAATACAGGTGGTGTTGATTATAGAGCAATTGCGGTTATGCTTCGCGATAAAGCCATGTTACTTGAAGGTGGTAATGGTCAAATGTGAGTCGTTGATGCACCAGTGGAAAATCTTTAATCATTATTTGGAGCGTGGCATGTATTTATCATAAAATGCCATATCGTCACGTTAGTGTCAGTCTGACTCCTGGTCAGATTAAAAACCTTCAATCAAATTCAGCAAAAAACTGCGGAATGAAAATGTCACTAAAGCGAGATCAGATCATGGATGGTCAAAATAAACTATCATTATCAGAACGTCAACTTAAACATTTCAACGACGCTAAACAATCAAAAACAGGCATCAAACTTAATTTCTCTGCGGGTGCGATTAAGGACTCAATTAAAGCCGGTGGTATTTTTCCACTTCTCGTGGCTATTCCAGCGTTAATAGTTGCTGCTGCTCCTGCCATAGCAAAAGCAGCCGCACTGGGTGCTGTTGGAACAGCTGCTGGAATGGCTCTAAAGAAAGCAACAGGAAATGGATACAAAAAAAAGGGACGTGGACTAAGATTACCGCGATCTCATTGGGGAAGAGGTCTGAGGCTTCCAGGATCACTTCGTTAGATGCTCCAGCATCAAATTTTGATTTACTTGGTGCTGCTAAACGATTAAAAATAAAAAACTTAAGAGGTGTTTTTATGCGAGATAATTACTGAAACAACCAAACAGTGTTGAAACAGGTATCATTAATCTCGACTCGAATTCAGGACCCAGTACTCATTGGGTATCATATGCGGTTGATCCACGTGGAATCGTTTATTTTGATTTATACGGGTTAGCTCCACCTGTTGAATTTATCAAGTATGTTGCACCACTTCACGCGCAAGTTTGGTATTCAACGCTACCCACATAAACAATGACAGATCCACCAATATGTGGCCGTGAGGCAATTAATGTACTTAACGCTATATCAAAATCATCCAAACGGCCACATAAAGTGGTGCATGATTATACAAGCAATCGATTCGTTCTAAACAGATCTTAAAATATAATGGTTGATATTTACGGAAGAAGATCTTCAAGCATTAAGAAAAAGTCCGGCGATGTTGATCTGTCAAAGTACGCGACTAAAGACGAACTCGCTGATATCATGAATCTTACTGGAGTTGACCCAGATGAGGTTGTTATTTTTCAGGATCGATATGGTAAACTAAAAACTACAATATCAAATGGAATGATATAATTCGACGAGTACTCGGTGCAGTTAGAGATCAAATTACAGCAAGTGTTGCTAATCACGTGAAAAACACTGCCGACACAATGACGGGTGAACTCGGCATGAACGGAAATAAAATAGTTTTGAGAGATCCAACATCCAACGAAGACGCAGCAACAAAAAAGTATATTGACGTCAACTACAACACCATAGATGGTAAACTATCCACGTTGTAGGCCGAGTATGACGTTCACGTAGGCGCTTTTGCAAGATTTCGCAGAAACCATCAAAAAACCGATGAATCCATAGATAAATTCTTCAGCACTCCGCACACCATTGACATAAAACTTCCTGATATCAAGACGAACATCGACACGATCAAAGAAACGCAGCAAAACATTGTAGCAGGGATTCCTGAGATCGTTAATAAAACCAGTTTGCTTAAAATTTCAGCTGGAATAACTCCCGGGCATATTACAAACATCGTATACAGAGTATCATCTGGATTCGCAACCTGGTCGCAGCGAAATAAAACTATCAAATATATCGCAACAGTCACTGGCGTGTAGAGGCTGTCTGTGTTCAGTGCTGCAAAATTTGAAATATTTACAATGTATCCATGGCGTCATTCAACTGATAAGTTTTCCGGGGTTGTATCTGTTATATTAAATAGCGGAAACGAAGAAATATTTATTCTGGAAGCAGCAGATAAGAAATTAACCGCAACATCTTACTGGTGGTGTTTGGAATTTGTAGCTGAAACACCTCCATTATTTACTGCATAAAATATAATGAATACCTCAATCGACGATGCATCTCAATACAGGTACAATCAAGCGCGTAAATGGCAGGCAGCATTAAAAGATCGAGTCAAAGAATACACGGTGAAAGTAAAAAAATATCAACGACGACTAGTGATCGTCAACGTAATCGTTTATTCAGCATCCGCTGTTGTTCCTGGAACTGGTGTGATATTAGCAACAATGGCAATGATGACACCAGTAGCTGTAATTTTTGTATTTCAGCTACAACAATGATTGCAGGTGTGCTCAATATCATTGCAAAAAAAATATGTACTTGCATGAATGAAAAATTATCTGATTACATGATAAGATTACATACAGCGATGGTCGCATACTCGAAGTTATCGTCGTTGTTATCAGCGAGTCTCAGTGATGGAATTATATCTGATCTTGAGTTTTCAGAAATGATTAAAATATATAATAGTGCTGTTAAAGGTACGAGTATTAATAATGACGGAATTACTCCAGCAGATCGTGACAAACACAACCCCGCACAAGACCACGATGATCTCGGTAAGCTTGATTAATCCTGAATTTAGTATCAATTTTCCAACTGCAATTCGCGCAAATGAAATTGCACTAGCGCAATAACGAATATACCATAGTTGGCGAAATATCAGATCGAGATCATTTAATGGTACACCAGCAAATAATTCGCTTGTATTTGCTATTAAGAATAAACGCGATGGAACACCTGACTGGATTGTTGTTGGAATACCAACTGGTAGGTATGAGATTGAAGAGATCATTGAGGAATTTGCGTGTAGAATACAATCAATAACGGGAAAAGAAGCAAAAATATCGGTTAACATTCATGAGCCGACGCTATCTTCTACGGTTGAGATACATTCTCCTGATTACGTCGTTGATATTTATCAGTCCACGATAAAATCCGTACTAGGTTGGCCGGATGTTCCCCCAGTGCATGATGGACCACCAGAACCGAAGTTAAATGATTTTCTTACGAACGTGAGTAATTATGTAAGCGGATTAAATTATCTTGATGGAAAACCTGCTTATGAGTACGTTAGTAGAATTATTTTTAATTATGAAATTTCTAATAAAATAATTACCAAAGAAGTAATTGAATCAGTAGGTAAAAAATTTAAGGATGAATATCAAGCTCGATTTAGAATTTTACAGAATTTATTTTCTAGTATTACACAATTTTACAGCGATGATGTGAAACAACAAATCATTGAATCAATACAGTTATATCAGATTTTCATAATGTTAATGTATTCATTGTTAATGAATCAGTCAGAAGAATTACATATGGTAAATTAACAGGTTTAAGATTAAATGATTCTTTTAATGATTTATTTACCAATCATTAAAAAACTGCAGAGGAAGTATTAAAATTTACATTGCCAGAATTTGACACAACTGAGTTAAAAAAATCTCTCAATGATCTTATCAACGAAAATGTTCCTAAAATACTCGATGCATGGAGAAAAATAACCTCATCAGCAACTGTTCTTAGACATAATAATGATCCACATGTCGGCGGTAGACACATATCTCCGGGAATCGTTAATATAACATCGACAATCACGGTTAATCTAGTTTGTGACGTAATCAATGGTAGCTATCAAATAGATCTCGGAAAATCAAATCAGGCTCAACAAGGATATATTTTATACACGTTCACACCACAAGTTCCCCCTGGGGGTTTGATCGTGCAAGAACCAACTAAACCTGTTCATCTGCGGTGTCATAATAATATGTGAACACAAATAAATTTTAAACTAACTGACCACATAGGACGATTAATTGACCTGCTTGGGGAGGAATTGATTGTCAGTCTGTAAGATCATAGATCTTTATTGTAAGACTTTTATCGTAGATCTTTATCTTATGATTGTTGTAAGACTTTTATCGTAGATCTTGATCTTACGATTGTCGTAAGACTTTATCGTAGATCTTTATCTTATGATTGTCGTAAGACTTTATTGTAGCTTTTTCAGAAATATTTTAATTTATTCTGAAATTTATTTTATCAGAAATATTTTAATTTATTCTGAAATATTTTAATTTATTCTGAAATTGATATGGTGTTTGGTACTCAAAATCATGTAAATTGATCAGTTTGTTAATTCTGATGGGTATTTAGGTACTCAAAATCGTGCAAATCGATCAGTTTGTTAATTCTGATGGGTATTTAGGTACTCAAAATCATGCAAATCGATCAGTTTTGCAAAAATACTAAAAGAAAATATCCTATTAATGTGAAATGCTTTTTTTTATTCTAAAATTGATATGGTGATTGGTACTCAAAATTAATAAAATCAATCAGTTTTGCAAACAATACTCCAAAAAATATCCTATTATTGTGAAATATTTTTTGTCAGAAATTGATATGGTGATTGGTACTCAAAATCATGCAAATCAATCAGTTTGTTAATTTTGACTAGTAAATGGGCACTCAAAATCATGCAAATCAATCAGTTTGTTAATTCTGATGGGTATTTAGGTACTCAAAATCATGCAAATCCATCAGTTTTGCAAAAATACTACAAAATTTTTTTTATTATTCTGAAATATTTTTTTTATTGTATCAGAAATATTTTATTATTCTGAAATATTTTATTATTAGTCTGAAATATTTTTTTATTTTATCAGAAAGATCTTAAATTGGTATGGTAGTTTAGTACTCAAAATCATGCAAATCAATCAGTTTGTTAATTTTGAGTAGTAAATGGGTACTCAAAATTAACAAAATCTATCAGTTTTTGCAAAAAATCAAATATTTAAGAATAAATAAAAATATTTCATAATAAATAAAAATATTACACTTGTTTGGTCATTTCACGATCTAACATGATCTTCTTTAGTTGTCTTATACGAGTACTAATCATTTTATTTGCCTCATTCGTTGGATAACTCGGATCTAATTTTTTCTACTGCGGCAGAGAGAGGAACGAAGTCCTTGACCTGATCATCTTTTACTGCAGCTAGTGACCGGATCATCGCTGCCTGAATTCGTTTTATGAACTTGTATTCAGACGACAGTGTAAAACCACCATCATTTTTACGTTCTTGTAAGATTTCAAAATCAGAAATAATCTTTTCAGGATTCAGTTCATCAGATATATTAATAGTCTTTTTCTTATTTTTTAATAGCAACAATTACATCATTGATATTTTTATAGTTCATTATTTAGTATATATATATTTAAAAGAAAACAAATATATCCCTATGAACCTCTGTTCGAGTCTTTTAGCAAGTTCAGGAAGGTGCACAGCACAACATATAGTATTTACAAGGACAGTACAACCCAGAACTTGTAGCTTGCCACCGCATTCTACCAAAGTTCAATGGGCACACGAAACACTACCCGCTATGAGAGCCCCTAACCCGTCAAACAATGGTCTAGAGGCCCAAGAGGGTGAGTTTGGTGAAGACAGCACAACATATAATCCCCATTAAACTCTTAGCTTGCCACCACATTCTGCTAAGTTTAGAGGATACATGGAACCCAACACGTAGTATTTACATATTTACAACCCCGTAACTTGTAGCTTGCCACCACATTCTACTAAGTTTAGAGGATACACGGAACATATAATCTTAATTAAGGACAGCACAACACGTAGTATTTATAATATATACAGTGAATGAGTATATACAATGAATGAATGATGGCACAAACATACAGTGAATGAGTATATACAATGAATGAATGACGGCACAAACATACAATGAATGAGTATATACAATGAATGAATGACAGCACAAACATATATGAGGCCATTTTCTACGCTGAACAGAACACACCCCCCCCAATAATCAGCCTGTGACGTGGTTGGAGGGGTTCTGTTGAGCGGAGGGGGGCTGGCAATGCCCCAATTAATTACAAAAATCGCTAATATGCGTACCACCGACAGTTGTCAGCCATGGGAATTTGATCACTGGACCACAAGTATTATGGTCTGATACGTTACCAACTGAGCTATCAAATTAACTAACAATATGTGTTTCACAAATTATTATATAGCTACGGTTTCTGAATAGATTGTAAGTTATACATATTTCTACATTAAAACAGTGGTTTCTGAATATAACTGCATTAAAACAGTGGTTTCTGAATAGACTGTAAATATATAAACAGCGTGTTTTGCCAAGATTTTTCGTAACAGATTGTAAATATATAAACAGCATGTTCTGCCTTGATAAAATATATATACATGCTACCACTGCATTATCAAACGTTTTTTATGCAGATCGGTTTATATATTTATGCATTATAACAGCGGTTTCTAAACAGATTGTAAATATATAAGCTGTGTGTTCTGCCTCGATTTTTCATAACAGATCTAAAAATAACTTGCTACATTGTATGATGGGAAATACGTTTATATATTTATTTTGTAAGCTATAAAACATAATTATCTTTCTACGAGTATAATTATTGATATTAATTACGGTGTAGATAGTTCATTGACCAATTACGACCATAAAAATCAGAAATCTATGAAGAAATATAGACATACAGAAGTAATCTCCCTTTCGCATGAGTCAAAAAATAAGTAGTATATGGGGGAAATACTCTGACCCAAAATAATAAATGGTTAAAAAATATTTAATAAATATAATTCGAGGTAGTGATGATAGTTTATCTCATTAGCAATATTGGAAGATGATTCTTTGTTTATATTTACTGGAAAAAGTAGATTTATATATATTTCCGCGACAAACTGTACTGAACGCTGGCAGATATCAAAATATTTGCCAGCTGAATTCATTGATTGAAATATAATCTCTTCGCCAGTTTCTGTGTTTATAGATTTTACCACCCTCTTTCCAGTTGTTTTACATCTTCCAGCATTACCATGTGTATTATTCTCACTCTGTGTAACAGTTTGAAGATTGGATAAACTATTATTTTGAGGATTCCCGTCAATATGATCGATCACTAGACCATCTTTGATCAACCCCTTGTGACATTCATACACGAATTGATGACAGAGATAAGGTTTCTTCCCAACAGTAAACAATAGATAACCATGATTATTAATATAACCAACTGGTTTTTTTAATCGACAATTTCTGATCACACCATCAATATTTGATTCGTAGTTTGTTATTGTAGGATATGGGACAAATTTATTTTGCTTCATTATACAATAATATCATTTGTTTAAGTCATAATTTGTCTGAAAACTTAGATAATCCTCCATGGATTTTATAGCGTTGTTATTGGCTCTGTTTTTTTTGTCATAAAATCTTTTAAGCTCTCTATATCGTTTACCACTACAACACGCACACAGCTGTGTTTTTCCTGGTACTCCAGCACTACATCACAGACATGGTATTGGTCCTAAGCTTCCATGTTGAACGTTTTGCATGTGTTGTCCACAGAATTCCTTCCTGCAGGGTTTATTACAACGAGTTAATGATCTGATCATTAACCATTTGCATTGAGACATTGTATATATAATATTTTTTATTTAAATATTTGTCTGAAATATAATATGGATGAGTTTAAAAGATTATCCCAAATAAAGCCTTGGAAAACAAGTAAATTTAACCTCGACAGGATATCTCCTGACGTGCCAATACGAGATCTGGTTAATCGGAAAAATAAAGGTTTGATCAATAAAATTCACGACGCCAAGAAAGAATTTCACGCAGATGGTGCAAAGGTCAAAGGTGTCGATGCTACGATGAATGACAAAAGAGCGGCAGCTATTATTAAACAGCTCAATGATAGAAGTTATCTTTTCAGAATAAAATTTGTCATACTTGCAGAAACAGATAACTGGATTATCCATGACAAATATGATCCTATACACAAGGGTGAAAAAAATGTCATACTAAGTAGAAATTCCAAACTGGTCTATTGACCGGTATTGACAAACCGTATTATGAACGAGCGTATCCTGTAACAGCAGTTATTTATGGAATCTATGTGATAAATGAAAAACCTGGCGTTGATAAACTGGCGCCAATGAAATTTTCAAAAATAAATTGTGTAGCTGAGCGAGTAATAGAACATTTTACAAACGCAGCCCGTGGAAATGGTTTAACAGATAAAAGACGTAAAATAATAAACGAGTGGGGCGAAACAGTTAAAGATACCAGAGCGTCTATCTAAGATGTTGCTGAGTTAGGAAAAAGATTAAAATTTCCAATAACCGTAGCGACGATAACGGGAGAAATATTATATGAATCAAAATATAAGTCAAAAGGAGCTTCGATCGAAATTATTGATCACAACGCGCATGCATGGATTAGCGCAGTAACAATATTTCCATGAGATCGAACTGTTAAATTTTATGATGATAACAAGTTTGATTTTATTAACAAAATAAGTAAAAACGGTCCTGTGTCAGTGTGGTTATTTAAGAGCTCAGATGATGAAAAATATGATCAATTTGTGTGACCTAATGGTGAAATATATCGTAAAGAATCCCTTCAGGAAGAAATGAAAAATCTTGCTCAGAGATATTCAGAAAACATTGATGAGTTTCTCAGTAACTGTTTTACTGTTCCATCTGTTGCAGCTCATATTGCTAGAGAGAAAAACTCGTGGAAACCAAACTGAAATGAATTTCTTTCAGATATACAATCAAGTTGTGTCGAGTATGGCCACGGCGGATTGTGGAATACCAAATATAATTACAATGATATGATATCTGTTGATATGGTTACGTGTTATCCAGGAAGTTTTCTCGGATACGGAGATTGTTCTAATTATTTTGCAAGGTGCGGTCATCCAACACATAAAATGACGCGAGTATCGATAAATGGACCATTACTGGATTTTGATCTAACTGGATTTGCTTGTGTTGAATCATTCGAGTTTGCTATGGATCTTCATTCAATATTTTTGGTTTGGTAGACATTTCTCAGAAAAATGCTGGGCACCAATAGTTTTATTACGATATATGCTCGATTGTGTGATATTGGTAAGAAACAAACCGAGGTTTGGTTACCACCGGGGGAAAATATCAGTCTTGATGAGTTCATTAAGGAATTTAGAGAAAAATGTCCTGATGCTTCCTTGATAGTATTATCAAAGAAGTTCCTAAAATCCTCGAGATTAAACTCAATAATAGCGATAAAACAGCAAAGGATCTTGGAAGAAAAATAATAGGAAAGTTTACTCAAGGTGGTTCATATGATCATAAACGTCATGCACGATTAATACTGGATGATACTGAATATGATTTTATAGTTGCTGATGCAGCAGCAAAAAATATATTTATAAACCGCGAGGATGTTTATTTATCAAATGAAACACGATTAGGTACGATTGTAAGCTATGGGTGGAGAATCGCCTCAGTATACACATTTAAGATCATCAATGTTGGTCTACATGAGCATAAACTTGCTATCTATGATAAATAATTTTTCTGATACCTCAATTATGGTTGCAACAGATTCGTTCTATATTGATAAGAAATATGCAACGTTGTTAGATGATTTTATGGATGATAATGCACCGTGGGGTTCATGGAGAATAAAGAAAGAAAATATACTTGATTATTCAGAATCAGCAGATGTTATGATGTTATAAAAATCAACGATCAAATATATCATCGACAACTTTGTTTTTACCATTGGTATATGGGCCAATAGCTAGATATAAAATGATGTACATAAGTGGACCGGGTGGCTCTGGTAAAACCACTCGAGCGATTGAACTATTTCAGAACTGAGATATGATCGTTCTAACACCTACACACAGACTTGCGCGAGAAATGAAACAACGAGGAGTACAATCATGTACTTATCATAGCTTTTTCCGCTGGAAGGGTGATACATGGACATCTTTAAGGATGGGTGAAAAATACATTCCAAGGATCATCCTTTGGGATGAAATATGCACGGTGCAGTTAGAAACATTAAAACATTTCTAGATTGGTTGTTAACAAGAAATACTGCTGTAATAATGTGTGGCGATCATGGTCAACCACTACCGTTTGTTGGACCATCTCCACATGGATGGCTAAAGAACTTTGTCGATTATTACGAAGAAATGAATGATGATCATAGAGCACTTGATACAACGTTGAAACAGTTTAAAAAGTTAATCAGACTACAACCGAATAAAATTCAGTGTGAAGTAATGCGTGAAATAATTTCAGAAACACCCATGAATGACTTTCTACAAACATGGCGACCAAATGATCTGATAGTTGCAAGTAGAAAGATAGTTCGTGATACACTTCAACGAGATTTGTTTCAGTTGCATAAAGAAAAATATCCAACATTGCCAGTTCCATTATGGTATCGACCACCAGATACACGGCGGCAGAATATTGACGTTGATATACCAGGACAAGGGAAACAGAATCTTGTACTGAATGATATTGTCACAGTTGATGTTGATGTTGTTGAAGATGCTCTACGTGCTGATAAATCCCCGTGGATGCTTTGATACGCAATGACGATTCATTCATCTCAGGGATTAACTATTACTGATACAGTTGTTTGGATCATCGATGATCACATCGAATGGTCGAACTTAGTTTATCTTGCAGTGTCTTGAGTTAGAAAAATATCTCAATTGAGACGAATCGTCATGAACTCGTCAGTGATTAGTGATGATATTGACGAACATCAAAGTGATGCAATAAGAAAAAAATTAGCTGGTTATAAACAATCTGATAAAAAAAAAATTGCGATTTTGATCTCGACGTCGAATTTATCAGCACGTTGAAACAACAACAGAATAATCATTGTGCAAGTTGTAATTGTATAATGTTATGGCGGTATCTAAAAAATTATCCAAGACAATTTACCGTAGACAGAAAAGATAACAGTCGCGGTGATACACGAGAAAATATTATGTTGACCTGTCTTGAGTGTAATCAACGTAATGGAGCTAGTTAAGTGATCGCAGTGGTAATTGTGTATCCTTGGGAATTACTTGTAATTGTCCACGTTGAGGAGCAGTTGAATCCAGCCCGTAGATTGCGGGTCTACCTGAGGATCTTGTCACGGTGGATATCTTGTGTGTGGTAACATTCCAAATAGGATCAGTCGCTCTTTTTTTACCACCTTCGAGTTCACCGGGCTCATATAAATACCTGACAGTGATATTACCTAATACTGGCTGTACTGAAAGATCATGTCGTTGTGTAGGTATATATTTTTGTTGTAATTGCATTAATAGGTTTCATGTTGGTCGTTCGAGTGATCTCGTTATTTAACGCTGGTATCACACTTGGTAATCTTGTAACCCATTCACGAGATCTCGTATCCTGAATAAATTCCTTCGCGTATTGATATCCAAATAACCACTCAGCGAGCGTTCGATTAAATCGTTCAACAATTGCCTGATCACGATGAATTACAGTATGTCCTCGTCGTATTCTGGTATTATATTGTTTCATCAGCGATGATACTGGACCAAGAAATTCCTTGCCAGGATCAACCTGCAGCAGCTGTGGCCATCGTAGACCACCTTGTTGATAAATTCATTCAAATGCATTGGCTACTTCAGATGCTGTCTTCGTAGATAGTGGTTCTGCATCTTTATATCTACTTGCAACATCAACAACGGTTAGCGCGTATTTGTACGTTTTTCTATGTACAGTATCATGTGGTAAAAACAGAATATCAGCTTGATGAACTTCATTAGGAACACTAACATCGAAATGTGCAAATCGAATTTGCTTAGGTGGTGGTAGGTAAATTTGCCATATTGCCTGTTTGGATAACCATGCTTTAGCAGTAGAATGTTTAACCGCTGCTGCATCAGCAAGTTTACTTATTGCTGCTTTACCTTTCCAGTATCCTCTTGGAGAATAATAAATCGATTCCATTTTTATATATTACCAGCCCCTAGCGCTAATTTACCTTTCATTGTGGATCTTACTAACCAATTAGCTAATTTTTCTTTGATATTTTTATTTTTTATACAATTTAACGCATGAATTAATTTCACATCTGCAATATGCCTGTGTTGTAGATCATTGCTTTTATACGCAACATCATGAGCATGACATGCTTTATCGATAGCGTCTATTGGTTCCTCGCCTGGTTTTGGTTGATCCTGATTATTAAGCCTGATATCAAGTCAAGTACCAGGAGCGCAATAATTATATCCTGGTAGATTTTTTCTCCTGGGTATTTAGCCCATGGAGTTCCTGGTAACTATGTTAATTTTTCTGCAATATCACCTTCGCGTTGCTTTTTTTTATACTTGATTTTGGTTTTGGTTTTTCACCTGACTGCACTGACTTGTCAGTAGAGATAAATTTGAATTTCTTTGTACCACAACGCGTACACTTACCCGTAACTGCTGATTTGTTATTTTTTGTGGTAAGAGTTGTTAGCGTATCCGTCGGGGTACGCGTCTTGCACTTCACAAAATATAAATCCATAGATATTTTATGCAGCATGGATATAATTGATTTCTCAGCGACAAGAAAACGAGAACGTGTCGAGCATCATCCTGCGTTACCGAATTCCATGAAAATGATAATATTAGGACCATCTGGAAGTGGAAAGACACAGTTGTTACTCAATCTTATAATGAAATGGTTAAAGTGGGATAAATTGTATTTGGTAGCCCCGTCAGTTGATGATCAATGATGTTATGATGTGCTCAAGGATTTAAATGAAAACGCGCGATTACTAGATGACGATGTTATCAAGTTTATAACTGATATTGATGAAGCATCATCAGTAGATTCCATAGGTGGATTTATTAATAATTTGGTTGTATAAATAGAACACCTGTTACCTAGCAGACCGCATCTGCATAGGCCTGCCTGTGAATTGTTAAGCAATGTAGTGGTGTTACGTTTAACAGCAGTTTTAACCATTTTACGTTTTAGGTAGACAGCTATTATATGTGGAAAAATTGAAGAGTAAAGTCCGATTGTTATAGCTGTGTAACTATTTTTGACAGAAGAATATTTTATGTGCTATAAAATCGAGAGAGAACTCGTTCACCGTCATGTCAGTGAGGCCGCGTGACCGACCCTAGCTGCCATTTCCCATACTCGAAATTTACACATTTTTCGTTTGTGTCTACATCAGTAAGTGATCTGAATTTGATAATCAATAAAAACTAATTGCTGCTTACATAAATATCATAGCCTTTACCAAGGTTATTGAATCTTTCGTGGTTGTGATTCTACTCATGAAAACTTCGTAAGTACTGAATGAAATCCTACCTGTGAATTGTTAAGCAATGTAGTGTTGTTACGTTTAACATCAATTTTAACCATTTTACATTTTTGGTACACATATATTATATGTGGAAAAATTTAAGAGTAGTGTCCGATTGTTATAGCTGTGTAATTATTTTAATTATTTTCCACAGAAGAATATTTTTATTTGCTTCAAAATCTTGAGAGAACTTGTACACTGTCATGTCCGTGAGACCGCGTGAACAACCGTAGCTGCCATTTCCGATACTCGAAATTTACAAGGTTTTCGTGTGCGTCTATATCACTAAGTCATCTGAATTTGATAATTTATAAAGACTAATTGCTGCCTACATCAATATCAGAGACTACCTAATTTATTGAATCTTTCGTGGTTGTTATTCTAATCGTGAAAACTTCGTACGTACTGAATGAAATCTGCGGCTGCCATTTTGGAGAGTGGAGATTACGACCCAGTTACTTTAAATAGCAGATATCGGCCAGTGCATGAATAGCGACCATGTGATCTAACGTAATTGTCATTCACAGAAATGAATGTAGTATGTAATAGGGAGTTTTCCCTGAAGGTGGCACTATGAAAGCTAGCTCAAAATGGCTGATGTTTACCGCAGGCGTCAAAAGTCGCTTCTATGCGAATCTTGTAGAGGCGTCAAAAAGCGTTTCCATGTGAATGGAGTAGAGGCGTCCAAAGACGCTTGTATGAGGTAAAGGGTTAATGCCCAATGCATTGGACGATGGATGGCAATGTATATACTTCGCGTATAGGCATTGACTGGTTCCTAGCTTTGTTTGCTTCCAGCCTTGCTCTCCTCTATTCGTATAGCAAAGTGCAACACAGGGAATATAACAAACAGTGAACCAGACTAGCATAGGCAATGTTGTGATGGAGTAGCTTCCCCTAATCTCACGAGCTTCTCGCGATTTTCATCGAGCTCAGCAAGCTGTTATAGACATTTAACATCCAGGCTCATTGTACTAGAAAGTGATCGCCAGATTAAAACATCATGCACTAAAAAGCATTAGCGAAGAAAGTGAAAGAAGCAGAACACAAAAGAGTAACCGTGGATCTAACTTTAATGAAAAATGGAGAAAATTATTCCCATGACTGGAATATTCATTATGATTACCGGTGTGACTTCTGATGGCGTGATTGCAAAGACTGCAAAAGTGAATAATCCTTTCATGACAGGATTTTATAATTTTTAAAAATAGGCCCTCGTTCACCATAAGATATCTGGAGAACACATTATAACCTAAGACATTATTTCACAACATAGAAATCAGTAAACTTGCAGAGTCAGATGCGTTATTTGGATTACAAAGTCAGCAAGTCATTGCAGATTTTGTTGGTTTTGAACCTTTACTGCAATAAAAAAAAAGATCTTAAAAGTTCAAGTGTAACTTATTAGAAAGAAGATGAATCAGTATCCTCCTTGATATTTGGATAAATGTGTTCTAGGATGAAGTACAATGAAACCTATGATAGTACACATTTGATGAAAGGCAGTAAATTAACTCCCATTTGGTTAAAAAGATTTATTTGGCTTTTTGTATTGGCTTATATGTAACGTGTTGGGCTATAATATTGTTGAGGAGACTGTTAAAATTACGACTTTAAAAGAAAAATGAACTAATAAAATTATTCTTTGAATAGACAATGCATTTGTTTGTTAATTATGCATGTTGGTGTATTTGTATGTTTAGAGAGAGAGAGAGAGAGAGAGTAGTGCAAGTTGCAATATCCTATTTCAAGCTGAAAAAGTATTAGTCATATGAAAATGTGTCAGCACATTTTTGACCCCCACATTTTTTATTTGACCCCCAGTTTTGACACCAAAGGGTTTCTTGTACCCTCAATTTTACACCCCTGGGGGATACACTGCCTGACCTTATTGAAAAGGGATGTAACTCACATCTCTTCTCAAATACAAACATTGTTTTTCTGAGATAGCTTTAATAAACAAGCAAATATATGAAGATATTTAACTGTGCTGTCACATTGGCACAAAAGCAACCCTCGGAAATTGTGGCCATGTGTAACTTGCAATTTGCTATGACAACTCGCTAGCCAAAGAATGCCAACAACAAGAGGGAGCTGGGGATGGGGACGGGGGAGGATGACAACTGTCAATGTCAAATATATAATAGGTTCATGGAAACAAAAATAACTGACATTGCATATTTGTCTGTATTTTAATAATAATAAATACTTTGGTTTTATTACTTCTTTTTTACCATAATAATTGCAGTTTTTTTATAAAAACATTTTACCAAACCTATAAATTAGCCACTGTGTGGCTGAGCGGGACAGTGTGCATTCTGCTGATGCAGCTGACTCTTCTGAAGCTGAACTGATCCAAATATTACAGAGTTACTTCTGTAAAGATGCGCTATTGACAATATGCCAAAAGGTGTGGGTATGTATGCATTGAATATGCCTCTCGCCTGCACATGGCATGCATTCAGGACATATTAGTACATTATTATTGTCAATCTAATTCTATGTTCTTGACAATCATGACTCACGTCTAAACTGAAAACGCTAATCAGATTGTTTGCCAGTAAATAAATTATTCTTCTTTAAAAGAAGAAGCTTGCAAATGACATTTTTCCACTCGCAAATTGCGAGCTTGCAAGTGGGATTTTTGAGGGTTGCACAGGTGACCTCTATTTCTGCTCTGGGTAATACAAATGCTTTTCCCACCATCCAGCAAACGAATTGCTTCGACCCTGCACCATAATAAAACCTACCTTGGTTTCAATTATGACATATTTGTACCTTTTTTACACTGTCAGCATGACTGGATTTACAAATACAAATAAGATAAGAAATGTTTGCACATCAGTTTACATGATATTCCTTCATCTAAACAATGACTTCCTTGTGAAGCAAAATCAGTTTGCATGGACTGAATAATCAGTGAAGATATGCTCTTGCAACTGTTTAAGGCAGGGAGAAACCATTGTTTAGTTAGGAAACACCTTTCTACTGATTACAGAAGGCAGGTGACTGTCAGGTATAGCAGATTTATACAGGACATTTGCTGGGGATATTAAAACTAGCTGTTGTTAACAGGTGGTCACTGAGTAAATATGAACATTAGGACAGGTTTGACTGTATGTGACCAGTGGAATGCCTAGGTTTCGCACCTTGTTTTTCCATTTTCATAATAGTGGTATGAAATTTGAGGTCTTTATATCCGAAGTTTACTTTATATTATAATTACATAATGGAGGTGTAGGCATTACATATTAATATCATCGATACTATGTTCTGTATGTCCTTCATGCAGCAAATTCCGGAAAAATTAGTATATTGTGACCCATGAAAGTATTAAGATATATTTCACATGCCTGAACCTATAGCAGAGTTATGTGAAAATAATTTGACTCCATCATATTGTGATAGACAGATTTATATTACAGGCCAACTTGCCCTTATCCTGGGTCTTGCATTGGGCTTAGGCTTTGGGTGTCTTCTCATCAGCATTTGTATCATCCTGATCTGCTGTGGATGTCTGGATTGCTGCAAGTGCTGCAGGATTTTTAACCACTATCAAGAGAACAAGAATTGCTACATAACCTGGTATTGTTTAGAGAAAGGATGCTGCAGTTTCTTCTACTGTAGACCTGGCACAAAAAGAGGGAGCTTTTTTTGTGGCCTTAAAAGTAAAAAAGAACGTTGCGGAGGGTGCTATTCTTGTCAGAAGATCTGTGGATGTGCTTGGCCAGGTTTCTGCAAAAGTAAGCGCCCAGGATCTTGTGGAGACTGCTTCTGTAACTGCTGTGTGAATGGAATGGAGGATGAAGGTGAGGTATCTTTCATAATTACATCGTATATTAACTTGGTAATTTTTTTTCTTAAATCCAAATGAGCAGTTTATTCATTGTCATTATAAAGCCTCTAGTAAAATCAACCATTGAAAAATATAGAAAAATGTTTGGTAATATTCACTTTTATTAGTGCTTAAAGAAAAGAAATAGACACAGGCCTATGGGAATTGACTTTGAAAAACTCAAACCCTGACTCAGATTCAGCATGCCCTGGCTCCCATTTCCATGTGCCTAGAATTGCTTCTTTTTAACATTATTATGTTAGACAGTGTTAAAATTACTACACTTTAAATATGAAAAGAAAAAGACTAAAACATTATGTTTATTTGGAGCTATAAAAAAATCACATTATTTTCCTCTAGGATCTGAGGTCAGCCATTGTCCAATTGCTTGCTCTACGTCTGTACTTAGTGGTTCAACAGTCTTCATGTCAGTTTGCATCAAAAGCATGCCTTGATTTATACAGTTGCTGTTTGCACTTTTGATATTGTGTAAGTGTGGGGAGTATCGGCTGAATTCTTATTCATTCAACTTAAAATTGAAACATCTTGAACAATGCATTAGCAGTTAAACAAGACGACTGCAAATATCAAAATACTTGTGTTTTTTCTGAAATCGTTTTTAGTTGGTCTTTGCTCTTTATCTCAACTCACCAAAGGATAGCAGATTTTAATGTGGTTTCATGTTTTTGATGGTTTTAGACAGGTATCCCATGTTAAACTTCGTTCACTCTGTACTGGAGGTGAAACAGGTTTTGTCTTCAAATGTTGTAAATCCTTATTATTTCCTGTATATCTTGAACCATTCCTATTAATTCAAAGGTTGTCATGAATATTATTACAATAATGCTCACTCATTTGACTTTCAATCATTTAAATTTCTGTAGCATTAAGTGTGTACATGTTAATTATGACCAGATTCGACAATAGATAATAACAAGAAAAGGACACTAATGTGCAAAGACATTGCAAATGAACCACATTGCACGTCACATGAACAAATTTTGGACTAGTTCAGTGAAAAGCAATAATAAACAAAGGTAAAAATGGTGAGGTCAGTATGTGCTTATGTGAAGAAAAAAAAGAAGAAATTTGTTCCCCATGCTGGTACAGCAGTTTCTTTCTCCATACATGCATCATATCATCATCTTTTATTGCAATTCAGCCTAAATTCCTATTATTATGCAAATTTATTTGTGAAATAGGTATCTGCAGTAGATATGTGATGTACATTTAAAAATAACTCCCAGTTGTACAGGTCATTTTGGTTCATCTTAGTGGAATTCTTCTTCTTCATCCTTCATGCCCCCCCCCCATTTAACTTGTATCATATTAGGCATAAGCTGAGCATGTCATATGTATTAATAATGACCTGTAATGGCAAAGCCACATGTTTGCCAAGATTATAAAATCTCTCTAATTGCACTGACTGCTATTTAAATGTGGCTTATTTTTCATGGCTTTTATCTGTGTGTGTGCAGGTGTGATTTGTATTTTTAACATATCTTTAACAGTTTTTCAGTTATATCGTTACAATTGCTGCATTATGACAGTTTTATAGTGATGTCTAGTACTGGGTCATCATGCCGCAGACATATAGCATGATGTCCCACCTAGTCACATTATCCTGTCACCAGGCTGGCAAGTGATATCACTAACCTTTTAATGCTGATTGCCAAGCGAGGCAGTTGGTTGTGCCATTTTTGCAAGTCTTTGGTATGACTATGCCAGGGTTCAAGCCCATTACTGCCTGCATTCAAGGCAGACACTCTTACCAGTAGGCCACCAGTGCAGTCTTCACCTCTTTAAACAGATATGATCCCTGGTAAAACTTCAATAATTACATATACTTCATACTGGAGATTTAGTATGTTTTGGCTTCAAGGGTTGGAAATCTCTATCATGCCCTGTTTATCTTGAACAAAGTTCATGTTTATTCTAAGGTGGTCATGAATATTGTCAGTGTATTCACTTTAATTAGTGTAGTAATAGTCATACATTAAATTAATCTTTCATCCTATTACCCTTGGAGATTTAAGTTTGTACATGTTAATTGTGACTAGATTTGATGAGAGATAATAAGAAAATAAGAAACAGACATATATAGGCAAAAATATCACAACTCTTCCGTCCATAATTTCAAAATTCCTTTTTACACAATCACCATAAAACATTTGCATTCAGAAGTCAGTGTTTCTTTTGAAACATAGTGCAAGAAAAATAACATCAAGGTTCAGCACCTTCATGACTGGCTGTTGCTAATAAGAATAGAAGTAGACTTGAAAGTAAAAATTTATCTTCTCAGCTGGTGCATGATGATAGGCTCATGATAATGTGATAAAAACAGATACAGATCAATCAGAAGGTGTTGATCACAGTGATCCTCTTTTAACAACTTGTTCTCTTTATTCTAATCGGGGTGATACACGACAGTTATTTGTCATCAAACAGGAAAAAGATCCTGAGATCTCCTGTTTGTTTCAAATGGCCATTAGTGGAAATGAAGCCACAGAAGTTTCTATCTGTTATTTCATTAAAATTGGAATTCTTATGAGAAATGTAGACCTCCCGAGGTACCTGCTGATGACAAATGGTCAGTGAACTATCAAATTGTAGTTCCAAAATCTTACAGACTGGAAATACTTAGTCTGGCCCATGAAACTCCTTTGGCTGGTCATCTAGGGATTAATAAGACATATCACAAGATCTTGAATCACTTCTATTGGCCAAAAATCAAAAGTGATGTTGGTAAATACTGTAGATCTTGTCATACCTGTCAAATGGTAGGAAAAAGCAAATTAGAAAATTCCCAAGGCTCATCTACAACATATTCCTGCCTTTGACGAACCATTCAGTAGAATTATGGTAGAATGTGTTGGTCGCTTACCTAAGACCAAGTCAGGTAACCAATACTAGTTGACCATTATGTGTGCATCAGCAAGGTTTCCAGAGGCAATTCCCTTGAGGAATTTAAAATCTAAAATAATAGTAAAAGCTTTGATAAAGTCTTTTACTCAGTTTGGCCTTTCTAATTCTATCCAGTTGGGTCAAGGGTCAAGTTTTAGGTCTGGAACTTTCCAGCCTATATTGCTTGAATCTGGCATTCAGCAATTTAAGTCAGAATTTAAGTCAGAAGTGCAATTTTGGTTTGACAGAACAAAAATGGAGAGAACATTCAAGTTTTGTAGCAATGGAGTTCTGTCTCTTGCTCATTCTTCCAATTTTTCTTCAGATTAGGTATTACGGCCCTCACGAGGTTAAAAAGAAAATGAAGAGTTAAATTATAATATTAGTGCTCCTGAGATCAAAATAAATTAAAGGAGTACCAGTATATTGAAAGAGGTAGCCAGGTTAAACATGCAGTTAATTTAGTTGTACCTGTCCCACTTAGTGAAGATTTAAGTGAAGGAATATCATCAGATTATACTGACATTGGAGTGACAAATCGTCGGAATTCAGAAATTATGAAAGATCTAGACCAGAAATTTTCACATTTGCAAGAGCAAGAAAGAAATGAAACTTAATCCATTATTATTTGAATATGAGCACTTATTGCCAGATGTTCCTACAAGGACAAACAAAATTTTCCATGACGTTGAAATTGTAAAATCCAAACCTGTCAAATGACACCCTTACAGAATGAACCCTCTAATTCAAAAAGGAATACTTGAAAAAGGAAATTTAATATTTGTTGGATAATGATTTTATAGAGCCCAGTAAAAGTGACTGGAGTTCACCATGCATACTTGTTCCAAAACCATATAAAACTTTCCACATGTGTACTGATTAAAGGAAGGTGAATAGTGTGACAGAAACAGACTCATTCCCATTACCAAGAATCGATGACTATTGAATTGCCAAGTCCATGTTTTTTTAAACAAGCTAATGTCTGTTTTAGTTTTAAGTTATGCAGTTTATGTTTTCTTTCAACAGTTAATGTGCATTTTTAAACTGTAAAGTGCGATATTGAACAGAAGCATGTATTATGAGTATATTCTCTTCGAATAAGTAATAGAAAAGAGTGAAAAGCAACAAGCTTAGTTAAATTCAAGAAATATTTTATCTGCCTAGAATACAAAGTGAAAATGTAAAAGAAAAGAAACATGGTATTTCAAATTAATTCCAGATAATTCCAGAATTACATAAGTACTAATAATAAAAGTTCTGAATAAACTTTAGTGGAAATGCAAGTTAACTCCAATGCTGAAAGTGTTGATATGCCTGTGATGGCCTGCATCATGCTCTTGTACCAACAGTCTTTTGTTCGATCACAATAATATACATGTAAGAAAATATCCTTATTTGAAATTTCAGTGAAAATTCAAGTCTCTATTTTCAAGAATGTTAACAGAACTCGGGTCACATTTTCTAGAAAAAAACATTATCTCATTATAATTAGAAAGTCTGTTACTACAGTTACAATTTTTTCAGGACAGTGTCATGCCTGGGGAACCCCAATAACCTATAAACTCAGACCCAAATAAACATGTTTACTTCTGTTATTAATGATAATATTAAACTCATAGACATATTGTAGCTATGTATTAGTTGTTTACAGAATGTTAAAAAGTATCAATAATTCAGGTCAAGTAGAAAATAAACATGATTTTTGGACACAGTTGAGTCGAACATACAATGTTACATTACAAAAGCATATAATGAAGTAAGAAACTAAAATAAATCTAACAAACAATCAATGCAAATTAAATACACATGACACATGTGTGAATAGTCCTGACTGACTCAGATGTTGACGGATGCAGGAAGGTACATTAACAGGCGTAGCGAATGATTTTAGCGCAAGACACTCCTGAAGCCAGTGCACTTTGATGCATTTAGATTTCATTGAAAAAGTGAGGACAGGAATAACTTTGTATTCTTCATTGAAATCACTTTGTTCATGATCTGAATTGCCACTGATAGAGTGTAACAGCAAATACAATGTACACAATTCCATACCTTTAAAATAAATTCTGTACTGTCTGATAATTGATGTTATTTTCAAAGTTGACGGGTAAAAGTACATAAAAACCTTTTCATTGTTTAGTTTATATATCTCTTTTAATATACGATGCCATGCTATTCATGTAGAATAAACTTTGAAAAGAATTATGACATGCATTCAAGATGTTCCATTGTTCATGATCTTACATGTCCCATATAAATAGTATGGTGTTCATTTGAAATCTCTTATATAATTTTATATGTGTTACTGCTTTCATTAATTTCTTCAAAGTGGGTATTGGAAGTACTATGGGAATAAAGGGGAAACTATGACAAATTATCAACCAACACACAAAACATGCATGTTATATTATATATTGAGAATGAACATCTAAGTTACTACTTGATGAAGAAAAATAGTATGTAAATTTAAACTGTAGCTAGGCATGTATAAACATCTGCAGCACATCATAAAAGGTACTTAACTCTTCTGTTAATGTATACATTCGTCATAAAATATAGCCTTACTTCCTCACAGACATCTGTGCAGTCCTTGTTGACTTATACAAGCGTTTCCAGCAAAGGGTTGAAAAAACCAGCACACATTTCAGATAAAAGCTTTGCATTGGATGAAATTGATGAAGGGCTCCTGACGGAGAGTCCATGTGTCTTCAGGAAAGGATGAATGGACAATAGACATAGGTCTTTGCAGCTTGTCATCACCAAGAGAAATGACAGGAACAGAAGTCCAGCCTGTACACGAGTTTCGTCAACCAGACAAAAGCCTTTGACCATCCTGAGCACTTCTGAAATATCATGACAAAGTTTGGTTGCCCAGAGAAATTCATAGGTAATAATGGTTCAGCAATTCCATGTTGGCATACTTGCTCATGTTGTGGATGACAGAGACTCATCTAAACCATTCCCAGTCATTAATGGAGTTGAGCAAGACTGTATGTTGGCCCCAACTCTATTCAGTATAATGTTATCTGACATGCCTAACACTCAGATCAATATTAATAGAAAGCTCTACAGTATGAGGATGAAGATGCAAAGATGATGTTATAGGAAGTGACTGTTCATAATTTCAATTACTGAGGAATATTAATTATTTTTATTATGACTACATTATCAGGCTCTATAATGAAGAGTATTATCACTTCTGTACTGAACCTGGTCATGTGACACAGGTTTACCATGATCATAGAAAACAAATTGTGTACTACAGTTGCCATACATTTTGATACAAAGTAAACTGTGAATCAATGTATTATACATACTAGGAAGCTGGCAAAGAAGAGAATTTATTTATAACAAATACTCTAAATCTAAATGTACCCAGTGAAACTATTAATTTGACCTAATCAATGGAAACTACTGTAAATGCAAAAGTTAAAGGATATTTAGGGTCAGTATGAGACTTTTTAGGTAATAATATATATGTGCATTTAAATATGAAAATAGGATGTAAAGATGATAAATGTAGTATGGGGACAGTGTCTTAAAGACATGCACATAATCGACAATAAACTAAATACAAAATTTTTTAACATAGGTTACTTAAATATACAAGGTATAGTGGGAAACATCAGATTAATGTTGAAAATAACTGTACATATTTTAAGACACACTGGAGCCAAATTCAATGTTAACCACAATGAGAATCTATTCACTGTCAAGGCTACAATAAACCATTATGCAGGACAGAGAGACAGCAGGGAGAGGTCTTGTTGTATACATTAAGAAAGATGTAAATGCAGAAAGGTGACCTGACTTGGAGACACATGAAATTGAGAGTATTTGGGTGGAAATTTCTTAAAATCATGCCAAATCATTCCTAGTTGGTTTTATTTATATGTCACATTCCTCCAAAGCAATTTGGAATGATAACATTTTGAAACATATTGAAACTATTCTTGCAAAGGACAAAGAAACATACACTAGGTAAAGTAAACAAGGACTTGTTCAATATGCCAGTAAGGAACAACTGGGTGAAATTTATTGAATCATTTAGCTTTGTCAAGCAGGTAAATGAAACCAGAAGGGTAAAAGAAATATCAAGTACTCTAAACAATCACATTTATACCAACCTGCAAGCCAAAGTGGCATATGTTAATGTACTGAATATTGGTCTTGTTGGCCACAGCCCTACTTTTCTCACAAGAAATGTGAAATGCAAGACAAATAGCAAAAATGCACATAAAGCTATCACAAGATCATTAAAAATTTTTTAAAATCAAGAACAATTTCTGGATGACCTAACTAAAGTTCCTTGGAATATAATCCAAAATATTTATGATATAGATGAAGCTCTGAGAGTGTGGACTGACCTTTTTTTGGATGTAGTCTATAAACATGCACCATTAAAACAACATCGAGTAAAGTATGAAATCCAACCTAACTGGCTTAGTACTGAAATCCTTCATGCCTTGAAAACACAAGACCAGTTCAGTTTATGGGAAGCCATGCATATTATTAAGTATGGATAAATAATATGTCAAGTATGATTTTAAAAAAGCTATAAAAAATTACTGTTTATCAATGATGGAAAACAAAAAGAGCAACCCAAAGCTATTTGGAAGGTTTTCAATGAACTCCGTGGGGGAAAAACACAAAGATCAGACCAATACAATTCACTCCATCATCATCATTGGCGGCTCAGTCTCCAGAGACCATGCAAATAGCGCCCTTGGAGTGTCATCTGGGTTTTGGCATCATCTGCTGTGGCAGTGCAGGCCTATGTGCGAGTGACAGTCCCTATTGCAGTTGGTGCAGACGTACTGGGAAGTCAGAGTTGCTGTGGTTGATGCCGCGCTTTTTTTCTCCCATGTTTCTCTGTTGCCAGCTGGCTTTTCCTCACATCAGCAACTGCTATGCCCCTGTGGACCATCATTCTCCAGGTGCCTCGGTCTGCACTTCTCAGCCATCAGGCCAAATGTTGCATGCCTTCATGTCCCTCTTGCACACATCCTAGAAATGGATTGAGGAGCGTCCCACTCTGCTGGTGCTGGTGGCCACCTGTCCATATAGGATGTCCTATGGCATCCCATCCTCCATGCGTTGGACATATCAAAGCCATCAAAGGCTGCATTTGTTCAGCAGAGAGTACATGCTGAGGATACTTAAATGCTGCAGGATCTCGCTGTGTGGGATGCAGTCTTGCCAGCTGATTTTCAGGATGCATTTTAGGCACTGTACACGAGTTGAGCCAGTGCTCTTGCCTAACGTAGGTGCTCTAGGTCTCACTTCTATATAGGAGGGTGCTGAAAACGCAGGCCTGGTAGACTTGGATCTTGATGTATTCTGTCAGCATATTTTCCCACACCCTCTTTGTTAGTCGTGCCATGATGGTATTTGGCTTTCCAAGGCTTCTGTCCAGCTCCACGTCGAGCAAGAGAGTGTTGCTGATGGTTGACCCCGGATAAGAAAAGTTGTTGATTGCTTCCAGGGTGACACCATAGAGTTTGGTGCAATGGGGCAATGGTGATTATCTTGCATGATGGTGAGCCCAAACTGCTTGCAGGCATCAGCAAGACAGTCTCCCAGTCTATGGATGGCATCTTTGGTGTGGGTCACAAGAGCCACATTATCCACATTGAGCAACTCCCTAATGAGCATTTACCTCACTTTGGTCTTCAAGCTCAGTTGGGCCAGGTTGAACTGCCTGCTGTTGGACCTGGTGTGCAGATATATGCCATCAATGGACAAGTCGAAGACATAGTACATGAGCAGGGAGAAGAAGATCCTGAAAAGGGCTGATGCCAGCATGCAGCCCTGCTTCACGCTGCTGTTGATTGGGAAGGAGGCTGAGGAGGATCCATCATACAGGATAGTTCCCTTCATATCGGAATGGAAAGAGATTTTTGCTGCAGAGTTTTGGGGGGCATCCGATCTTACCGAGAAGTTCAAATAGGCCCTTCCTGCTGACCGGGTCGAAGGCTTGGTGAGGTCGATGAACATCATGTAGATTGGATGACCTTGCTCTTAGCTCTTCTCTTGGTGCTGTCGGAGGGAGAAGATCATGTCTGTTGTCGATCTGCCTTCTCTGAAGCTGCACTGGGGTTCCAGGTACACAAGGTTCACCAGCAGCTGCAGCCTGTTGAAGATGATGTGGGCATACACTTTGCCAACGATGTTCAGGAGTGAGAACCCTATGTAATTGTTACAGTCACTGCAATAGCCCATGTTTTTGTAAATGATCATAATGGTGGCTTTGTGCATGTCTTGGGAGACTGCTCCTTCCTCACAACAGAGACAGAGGACCTCATGCAGTGGCTGAAGCAATGCTGGTTGTTTGTTTACCTCATGGTGCATACGCAGGTGTGCATGCAGTACAATACTTCTTATCACCAGGTATGTTTCTCATGTCTCTTGCAGCATGCCTTATGTTGGGGTTTGCTTTCTACTGTTTGGGAGGCTGAGTATCGTGATAGTGGGTTGTGCCCTCCCATTAAAAAGATTGAGCACCATGGTAGCAGGATGTGCTCTCCTATTAAAGTGGTAGAGCACCATGATAGTGGGTTGCACCCTTCCTTGTAGGAGGTGGAGCATCACAACTGTATGCAATACGTATTGTGCTTCTAGCAGCTTGTTGCCACCCTTTTGTTCAGGAGACAAGACACCTCCAGCGAATTCTTGATGGATGCTATGGCAATAACACCTTTCAGGCTCACCTCTTCAGCTCAGATGGATGAGAAAGACAAGTTCTGTTCCTTGTATAATGTGGTAAATGATGGTTTACCATCTGTTAGCCCTGGACTTGTGCCCCTACCTGGTACGCAGTACAGAAGAATCCTTTCCATTCTGGGAAAGATCTCCAGGTACCAGCTTGAGACCTCTTCTCCAAAATCCATTCACAGTTGAGGAAACATCATGGACGTGTTCATAAAGCCTCTTGAAGATATGCTGTACCACAATGATCTAGTACTGTATTGGCTTGTGTGTAAGATAATGTATAAAATTAGTCTTTTAAATTTTTTTAACCGAAGTTATCAACCTTTATGATAATGGAATTTATACACATTTCCTCTATCTGCAAATGCCAACATGTAAGATACTCTATATTATTAATATTTAAAAAAAACAACTTCATTAGTTTACATGCTCCTTGTTAAATTCAGTTATAAAATTTGTAAGTAATTATGTTTTCTAAATGTACTGAAACCAGACTGAAACTGCATGATTATATGTTATGTACTATTTTAGTTTGGACTTCACCTTGTCCAAAATCAAGTTCACCGTGCACCTGACTAGGAAAATTTTCAGCAGTATAGAAGATGGCCTGTTCCTCCCTCATCATTGAGACCCCCTATTTCTAGTTACCAGGTACTTCCCTGAAGTGTCCTATCAAGCCTCCTTTGTATGCAGTGCAGCCAAAATGGGTATTTCTGTGGGAGCCTGGACATGCCTTCCCATCACAACAGTTGATGCCATTTTTGAAGCAGGAAATGTGTTCCTTATAACCACAGTTTTGCATGCCATTCTATTCTCAGCTTAGAACTTCCTTTAGAGAGGCCACTTAAAAATCCAGCTGCATGTGCCGGATGCTGTGGCCAGGCATCTTGGCACGTGCTCTGTTGCCATGTCATGTTTGGTGGACTTGTGCACATCAGCTGTGACATAGCATTGGACTCCTCAAAAGCCATGCTTAACCATAGTTAAGACACCTAAGGGCTACTCCTCTAGAAATTTAGACCCTCATGGGGGCATCATTTCTACCCTGGCATCTCCAGCCTTGCCAGATGACCAACATTTAATTTTTCACTCCACTCCCAGTCCATCACAGTTGACCAGGAAACAAGATCAGGCAAATCATTTCAAGAGCCATCTGCAACTTTTCAAGCAGGTGCAAACCCAGTCCAGTCCACAACTCCTGCTAGACCACTTCCTCATCAGGTTTTTTAAAATTCTGTAAACAACTAATACATAGCTCAACTATTCTCTATGTAAATGGGTTTTATATTATTATTATCATTATTAATAGAAGTAGATGTGTTTATTTGGGTCTGGATCAAGGTTATTGGGATTCCCCTGGTATAGTATTAAGTTTTATATTATAATGTTATTAACAGACTTACTAAGTATAACTAAAGATTTTATTTTGTAAACATTAAGAAGTTTCTAGTGGTTTGTTTTCCATTAGAGAAAAGTTTTTTTTAAATAGAAAATGATAATTTTGACATGGAGTCAAGTAGAGGACTTCATAATTGTGTTACTGGAAAGATTTTGTGCTTTAAGATCTAGAAGAATCAATTTTTGTATTGTTGTTTGTATGCATAAATTCATTTGGGCTGGAATTTATTTCTTCAAATTATTTAACGTGATTGTTCTCTCTCTCTCGAATTGGAGAGTGCTCATCAAAAAATAACCTTGGACAGAGACATTCACTGAGATTTATTGTGAATTCAAACCTGGAATTGTAGTACTGTGTTGCAACAAAAGACTGATGATTTGGTACAACAATACTATACCAGCTGCCATAGGAACATCAATACCATTAGTCTTAATTTGGATTTCCACTAAAATTTATTCAGAACTGTTATTATTAGGACTTGCGTCTGTGATCTTGGATTATTTTGGAATTTAATTCGCAATACCATAAATTCTTGTTTTCATTTTCACTTTGAATTTTAGGGAGATAAATTATTTGTTGAATTTTACACAGCTTGTTGCTTTTCACTCTTATCTGTTACTTTGTTTAAGTGCATAGACTTGTAACTATATATATATATATACACACACATCTATGCCACAGTAATGTTTATGATAATATTCCCACACAATCTCTAACACAGTCAATATAAAATAGAGCTAAACATATAATACATAGGTACACAAATATTATTAGTAGAATATGATATTCGAATATGACATGCATGATATAGTGGTAATCAGTAATTGTATTTCTGCAATATTGTTTGCTGTGTAATGAAGTATATAGTCATAACAAGCCAAAATTTCACGAATTCTCCAATTCTCAATTATTTTAAATCTTTAATAAAATAACCAATTTCCAGTTAAGCGCTAGTCGTGATATTAGCAGTTGGCGAAATGGTCCAGTACTGCTTGTCGTAATATTAGTAGAACTACAGCTGATTGATACAGTTGGCCTGGTACCAGGCATTGTAGTCTATTTTAATCTATATGTATAAGAGTAGTTTTGCAAATGCTTTTGAGAGAAACTGGGGCCTAACCGGAATTTTGCTCCACACATGTGTCAGCAACACTTATTTGAGTTACCATTCGGCATCGCATGTACGATCTTGTAAGTGGCTTCATCGCCAAGGAAAAAGAAATGTATTGCTCAAAAAGTGAAGTTTAATTTGGAATATATCAAAAATTGGCCATGCATTCTGCAAGTATACATTGATATACATGATGCTTTTTGCACACAGCATGGCACAAATTTTAGTATTGACATGGTGGCAGAGACTATGTGAGGAAGCACATTGGTTGCAAAAAAATTTAAGAATTCGCAGATTTCAGCTCTGCGATATTTTAAGCCATCAGCGGAACACCTGCAGGCTACCAACGCTGAAGCATTATTTGTGAGTTTTCTTGTTGAACACTTTACCTTTATCAGCTGGGGACCGTGCTTAACATTTATTCCAACAAATGTTCCCGGACTAAAAAATCGCTTCCAAAATTTTCCAGTGGAAGAACCAAAAGTGCTGCAGCTCCTGTGCATTTCTCACTGCAACAGTAATAGTGAAAGAGTATTTTCTCTAGTGAGGAAAAATAAGACAGACTTTGGGGCCTCCTTAGGTGCAGAAAATTTGTCAGTAATTTTAGTCACCAAGATCAACCGGCAGGCAAGAAGCCTGAACTGTTTTGAGAACAAATTTACGATCAAGCAGTTGAGGAAGTTCAAGTCTGCCACAGTATCGTGTCTTGATAAATAACCACAAGAACAAGTGAAGTTAATGAATACCATAATAAATAGAAATGCAGATATATTTCTGCATATATGTAGTGTTTTAGCTATATTGTGATCTTGATACAGTGTAGTGTTGATTGTCAGAATGGATGGAGTAAAATATATTGTCATGACATTTTTCACTAATTCATGTCCAGATTCACTAATGTTTATCCCTATTTTCACTAATTGCGAGCCTGGAAGGTTGGCAGCTTTGCTGTTACACCAGAGTTTGTAGCTGTTCCAATCCTTGTTTTTATATTAAAAATTATAGTCTTTGTTCTGTCTGGCATTAATGACTTCATTTGTGAACCATGCAGGTTTCTGATGTTTCACTCTATTTTTAGAAAATCTTGGATTCTAAGTGCTTCAGTGGGGTCTTCTCTATTTCATACTCATTAGTGGTGAGAGTTTGCAGAATCAGTAAAAAATTTATCAACGCTGAATTGTTTTAATCATCTAATTGAGATAACATTGTGTTTTGCATCACATATATCATTACTATTTACTTTGCATGTAATGTAGATTGGATAATGGTCACTTAATGTAGATTGGATAATGGTCACTTACTGAGAAATAAGAGACATGTAGTTCAGTATTTGCTGATTGATTAATGTAAGCATGCTCAGTTGGTGCATTTGATGTTTCAGTGACTATTGTATGTGAAATTACAAATTCATTTAACCCTTGCGGAGTCTTGTCATGTTGGCCTTAGATGTTGGTAGGAAACACATTTTGGGAGTTACTTCTGAATACATCTGCTTCCAAGAGATTTTCATTTAGTCATATGCCTAGCTGTGTTAATTAATGACATTTTGGATTGGTTATTTCGCTTGCACATGTGCAAAAGGGTAAAAATTGGAGGGGAGCTGCTTATTGGGCCCATTATTTTTGTGCCCTTGTGTCCTGCCCATCTTTACGCCAAATATGAAACTTATCTCGCTTTTTCGAAAGATTTGCCTGTCCATGTGCAGTTCAGAACAGTGTGCGTTAGATATCAGACCAAAAAGTCTAAAATCTGGACAAAAACTCAGGTTCCAACAACCGGTAATTGATGGTCTAAAAATCAGGTCACAAAAATTTGGATTTTCCTGCTCTATTTTGTACCAGATATCCAAAAATAGCGCTCCTGAATATTTATAATCACTATTCCAGTATAGACTTCCTGGCAGTACTTCCCACCCGCAATCCATGTCTAACAAACTATATAAAATTCCCAAGCCAAATAAGGAATTATTTTAAAAATGTTTACAGTAGTCTGGAATTTTGCTCTGGAATATTATTCCGGTTGAGATTAGAAATGCCCACTCTGTGTCCTTCTTCCAAACCCAATATATCCAGTGGGTTCAGAGATGCAGCTAAAATAAATAAATTTCTTTGTATGTTGGCCTTAAGGTAGATTAGTTCTTTGCTAATTGTGTTACCCTCATTAAATACAATATTATTATAGAAGTAGAAAGTCTACATTATTTAATGTCATTGTAGAGCTACATCTGTCTACTGTAATTGCGCCCACTTTCATGTATTTTATATAATGTTGATGGTTCAGAGCTTGAAAGTAGAGTACAAATAAACAGAACAGGATGGGGTTGGTGGTGGTTAATAAGTTACAATATTGCACAAAATTCAGTCATACTTAGCCAGTTTACATTCTTGTAACCCGAGTTGTCGATGTTGAAATCGCCCATCACAATAACAAAAATATATATATATATGCACACAGACACACAAACCCTGTTCTTTTTTATCAGTAGTTTCTATCATTTAATTTTATATATCCTTCTATTGTTGTTGTTGTTGTTATAGGGTTTAATGCCATTTTTCAGCACAAGATAGGCTATACATGGTGGCCAGTATTAATGGTGGAGGAAGAGCCTGGGAAAACGCCGGAAAGAACCACCGACTCACGAGAAGCTACCGGCAAGCTTTCTCACATATCCACAATGGCCGAGCCCGAGACTCAAACCTACGCAGACAGTGGTGAGATGGCAGTGATCCGTGATGGAGAGCGCTTTAGACCACTCGGCCACTCGGGCCCCCCCATATCCTTCTATATCAAGCTCACTGATTTGTACATCTATGTCAAGGAATGATCATTGGTAATTTCCCATACTCAGAGCATAAATAACATAAGAGTTTGAAATTTTTGGCAATATCACACAGCCTTCATCAGAAACTAATGTATGAGAAGACTAGTATAGATGGGTAACAATTCAAGCCCCTTGTCTCTGTTTAGTGTTGCCCTTTGTTGTCGTATTTTGATCTCATCCTTCACCTTCCTTTTCCATATATGGTATTGTCCTGTGACGTGATCACCATGGTTTGATTGGGCACAATTGAATGTCCTACTTTGCTACAATGTTTTTGTATGACCAATGTCTCTCTACTGGTGTGTTCCTTAATCCTTGTTTCTCTTTCTCACATTCATTACATATGATGTAATAAACCACACCACATTTTTGTCAGATTTTCAGTTTTGTTTTTCACAGGTGCAAGATGCCTTTAAGAGTTGTATGGTTTGTGATATACTTTGTCTGGCCACAGACACATGGCATGCCAATATTTATTCTATATTGCTACTCCTGGTTTTGTATGGGGTTTACTTCTGCTTTTGTGAAAGTTTGAAAGGGACAGGGGGCTTGAATTAAAAGCCATTTACACTTGGTTCTGATTTCACATTCTCTATTTTCTCCAGTGGATCTGTCTCATGAATGACTAGGGAGTTAGCCCTTGCATTAAAGATCTGACCTCTTGTGTTCCAGATGGTCATTGGAAAAAAAAGTTAGGTACTGGTCAGTGTGGGTTGGTTTTCTATTCACAGTGACTTTGGTTGATCCATCATCATTTACATGTATGTATACATGTGTTCAAGAATGGTAATTAACCATTTTCTTCTTTATCTGAAGTGAAATGATATGTGGGTCGTATAGTTGAGATGATCAGAAAACTCCTGAACATGGCACTCATGTAGTTTAGTCAAGGTTACATCATCCATGTATCTGAACCACATTGATGGCGTGTTTGTGGCTGATTCCAGGGCCTTTTAAAGAAAAAAAATCTCCATTTATTGATTGGCAATTATTGGTAAGTCTGGAACCCCATTGCATCTCCCTGTTTCTGTTGGTAAAACTGTCCATTATGGATTACCATTATAGGTCACATGACCAACATTAGTCACTGATGAAGGCATTATGATATTGCCAAAAAGTTCGAACCCTTCAGATATTTATGCTCTGAGTAAGGGTAATTACTAATGAGTATGAACTATACAGAGTAAGGAAGCAACCTTTTCATTTGTATGTCAGAGAAGGTTTCACATGAAATGTTCTATTGTGATGCGATATCAGTTTTACCTCATCAAGCAAGGGTGATGATAAATTTCTTCCTCAAGATGATCATTAGTGTATACTGTGTACAAGCTTTCGTGCATCCCCATGACTTCAGAAAAAGCTGTAGGTACAAGTACCTTTGTTTCTGTTTCTGTTATTATAATGTATGTTTTGTGTTTACCAGCTTTACTAGATTTGCCTGAGGCAGCTCCTGCTAATCAGACAAAAAGTCCTGCAATAAATAGGTGAGTAACATTTCTTATCTAAATGTACCATATCAGCTTTTCTCATTTTCATACCATCATTCATTGGCTGTGCCACTAATGATTTGTATATCATTGATAATTTATTATTTGTTTATATCCATTCTATGTAAATTTGCTAGATGTTGAATTTTTTATTATTCTGTTGACAATAGCATTAACTGACAAAAAATGTCATTTGATTTAAAGCTATGACATGGAGAATCTTCTGAACATATTTGTTTAACCTGGGTCTTACAAATGGTGAATTAGAAATCAAGCTCACACATTTACACCCAGTGATCAATTATGTCTGACTTTGCAAAGCATACTGACTTTATTTTATCTGTAAGTAAAATTGTGTAATTTTTTATTTTAAAGGTAAAATAGCCCACTGCTTTTATCCTGCTTTTGCCTGCCATTACTGCATATCTTGATTATAGTATTATCTTGTTTTGTTCTATTTCACATACTGAGCTTTTGTAGTCTACATGTAGTTCCATTGTTCTTGCATACACGAGTTTTCTGATTTGTTGCTGTTGTCAGCACATGTTGCTATTTCTTTATTTAATACAAATAGGAAATATTTTTGAAAAATAATTTTAAAACATAGCAACAGGTAATAAGGATTCAGTTCGGGAAGTATGGATGTACACCTGGTAAGTGTATCATTATCTGTGAATGTTCCAAAACTTACAAACCCCTTTGTGTGGATCCACAATCTGACCTGCACATAAGTTGAAATGAATGTCTGCAATGACTATTTTAAAGACCTGGACATAAAGCTTGCTCAGTCTGGCTCTGATATTATTAACATGTCCTCAATTAATCTTGCTTGCTAAGGTTTGTTTCATCTGTTTTGTGGAACTGTTTTTATGTCTCTTCACAAAGAAAGGTGCAATTTATTTTGAAAAACCCATCTTCATATTGAAATCTAAACCTATGTAGCTAAAGATAGAATTTGTCATAACTATACTTACTCAGGACTCGACTGAGGCAGGAAGGGAATAATACATATGTTTTATAATATATTGATTCAAACTTACTAATGACCACAACAGTTACCTTGTCCATGTTTTCAATTTCATAATATATTATTATTTGCTATTGGAATCTAACTGTTTTAGGGATGGAAATTACCCTCATCTGTATAATGAAAATTCATCCCACCATAGGATGACTTTACTGAAGATTCTGGATGTTGACCATACGACCTAGCACATTGCCATTGTCCTCATCCTATTTACCAGAAGTCTCCAAAAGTTGAGTGGATGCTGATTTAAAAAATTCAAGAAAATTGTGCTTCTTATCCAGCAAAAGTGGTGTATTTTTAATATTGTGCATCTTCTTACTTTCTCAGTATAGTTACCCTCAGTCCAAGTGTTTTTCCTTACTTAGAATGAGCTGTCTTGAGAGTATAAGACATTTTGGATTATATTTATTGATAACCTTGTCTTTTAGGTTACCCAGCCCACATGTTTTTAAGGTTAGTCTTCATATCATTACAGGATTGGTTTGTAGCCTTGTGCTTAATTTTATTTAGATATGAATCACCGAAAGTTGCATTCTGTATGGTTTATACAGAGTTCAACCCTTTACCTCATAGAAAAATAGTTACCAAGTGCGGTGCGCTATAAATAGAACACCTGTTACCTATTTGACTCCATACACATAGGCCTGCCTGTTAACTGTTAAGCAATGTAGTGTGTATTACTTTTAACAGTAATTTTAACCATTTTACATTTTTGGTACACATCTATTATGTGTGGAAAAAGTTAAGAGTAAAGTCTGATTGTTATAGCTTTGTAATTATTTTTCATGGAAGAATTTTTTATGTGCTTTAAAATCTTGAGTGAACTTGTTCACCGTCATGTCAATGAAGCTGCGTGACCAACTGTATCTGCCATTTCTCATACTCGAAATTTACAAGTTTTTCGTCTGCATCTACATCACTAAGCCATCTGAATTTGATAATTTATAAAAACTAATTGCTGCCTACATCAATATCAGAGCCTTTACCTAAGTTATTGAATCTTTCATAGTTGTGATTCTAATTGTGAAAACTTCGTTAGTACTTAATGAAATCTGCGACCTCCATTTTGGAGAGTGGAGATTACGACCCAGTTACTTTTAATAGCAGATATCGACCATTGCATAAACAGTGACTGTGTGATATGACGTAATTGTCATTCGCAGAAATGAATGTATCAAATAGGGGGTTTTCAGTCTCCAATACTAAGAATTAGGTATTGCTGAAATGATTAATTGAAACATCAGTTGTGTAGTTGTTTTAATTCATGTCAGTTCGAGACTCAATGAGCAGGTAAAGTATTGCTGTTTTAGTTTGTGTTAAATCTTGCTTGAAACACATTCTCAGACATTATATTCATTATACAAGTTTATTGTTATTATTTTCAAAAGTTTTTTTCAGCAATGTCTAAGAGACAAACTGGGGGGAAGTGGGGAGCAAGAAAGCCCAGTAGCATACCCATCCTACTTGACTGTCATGTACCAGTTGTAAAAGAACAGACGGTTATCCATTTTGTTGTCTCTGGTCAGAAAGGGTCTGGGACCTTGATGAATACAGAGAGATATACAAAGGGAGATATAAGATGTCTTCCTCAGACTATTCAATTCTTGCTAATGTCTAAATATTAAGAACGCCCATAATGTTCCTTTAATGCCAAATTGTCCGTTTAATTTTGAAAATCCATCCATTTAAATCCTGGTTTCTTGATGGTTTTAGCACTTCATTTTTTTGTTTATCATCACCTTTTTGATATTTTGCCATTTTTTTTATCAGTACTGTAACAAAAAATACATTGGCTGAAAATATAAAATGTGGTGAATTAAACAAAAAAACCAAATAGTGTGCATATAACTGTTATTGGCAGCCTTTATTTTACAAATCATGTTTGGAATCCTTTAGTTTTGAAAACAAGGTATTTACCCTTAAAACACTACATTTATACAAGGGACTGTTCTTTGAATTTGGGACCATCATTCTAAATTAGTTGATAACAAATACAGTCAAGATTATATTCTGTTCCTGGCTCAATGCCTTACAAGTTGAAACTAATGTATTCAGTCAATTATAAAAGCCTAATGCACCCCTTTAAAGATATCATTAAAATTATTCCGAATCACTATCATATTATTTCATTGTACTGTAATCAGCCCTTAAAGATATGACACGATGCTTATTGCTTAAAAAAAGTTTTTAGAAAGTTTGAAATTGCTGCATCTTTATTTTTTCCTTGGTTGTTTTTGGTGTTACCATCTTGTTCTCTTTTGGTGTTACCATCTTCATGGTTTATTTTGTTACTATTGTTTTAGCCATATTTGGTGATTTTGGAATCATATCTTTAGTTGTTTCAGTCCTAAATTTAAAAAAAAAAAACTTTTCAAATAATAAGCAATACATTTGATGCCATTTACTAGTGATAAGGATTGATTACTTGGGAAAAAATACATATACCCATGTTTGTTGCATAGATTTTATGAATACTTGAATTGTATATGAAGTAAGTACAGATTTAAAAACAAACTTACACTGGTTTAAACTCAGGTTAAAACAATGTTAAAAAATTAATGTCATCAATAACTTTGGAGGTCATTTTTCATTTTATTTAAACATCAGAACCGTACTTTCTTTGTAAAGTTTAATATTTTTAAAATCCCCAAATGCATGATATGTTTTTCAGAGATGGAATCAGTGATTGTACAAGCAGAGTACAACCCCTTTTGGTTCTCAGAAAACAGAATCCAGTGTATGATGCATTCTTCCCAAGTAATTTTTAAATGGATTAAATTTCACTCTGACTGTGCTTATTATCAGTTGTCATATTAAAAATGACAATTAAAAACAGTTTCATGCCAATCATCCATGCAATTTTTTTCAGACACAGTTGTATATTTATAATTATTATTCTTTAACTAATGTGACAAATAAACAGTGCAGTGCGATTTTTTCAGAAAACACTTTTACACTAATACTGCAATAGTTTATTATCCTTCTAAACTGGTACTTTAAATTATTCAAATGTTATCAAATATATTTGTACAGTTGTCCTGTATGGTTACATGAAATTAGAATTACACTAACATGATTGTATGAAGTGATTAACCCTTTACCTCATAGAGCATAGTTACAAAGTGCAGCACGCTATAAATAGAACACCTGTTACCTATTCGACTCCATACGCATAGGCCTGCCTGTTAACTGTTGAGCAATGTAGTGTATGTTACGTTTAACAGCTATTTTCACCATTTTACATTTTTGGTACACATCTATTTTATGTGGAAAATTTAAGAGTAAAGTCTGATTGTTATAGCTGTGTAATTATTTTTCACGGAAGAATTTTTTTTGTGCTTTAAAATCTTGAGAGAACTCATTCACAGTCATGTCAGTGAGGCCATGTGAACAACTGTAGCTGCCATTTCTCATACTCGAAATATATAAGTTTTTCGTCTGCATCTACATCACTAAGTCATCTGAATTTGATAATTTATAAAAACTAATTGCTGCCTATATCAATATCAAAACCTTTACGTAAGTTACTGTATCTTTCACAGTTATGATTCTAATCATGAAAACTTTGTAAGTACTGAATGAAATATGTGACCGCCATTTTGGAGGGTGGATAGTATGACCCAGTTACTTTAAATAGTGGATATCGACCAGTGCATAGACTGTGACCATGTGATCTGACGTAATTGTCATTCGCAGAAACGAATGTAGTATCTAATAGGGGGTTTTCCCCGAAGGTGGCGTGACAAAAACCGGCTTAAAATGGCTGATGTTTACAGCCGACATCAAAAGCTGCTTCCATGCACATGGAGTAGAGGTGTCCAAAGACGCTTGCATGAGGTAAAAGGGTTAAAAGTGGAAGCAGCAGGGAGGGTGTACAGACCAGGTGGCTCAGATAAATTTAACCCTCCTACCAAACATTTCTTCGTAGAAGCCTCAGAAAGCAGAAATAAAGCCTCCTACGCAAATTAATCCGCAAAATTTCAACCCAAAGTGCATTTTCAGGCATAAAAAAAAACAGCAATTTTTGGGGGGGGGATATTGTAAAATTTGTTTGCCATAATTGAATTATGGTGCAAATTCCGACTGCGGATACTAATTTTATTTCACAATAAAACAATATTGTTGAAAATAAGATGAGTCGAAAAGTTAGCACAGTTGGAGAACCTCATTCGGCCAGATTAGCACGAGAGCAATTAGCGACATTAAAGAAGTTCATTCCGACAAAACAATTATTTAAGAGAAATGTTCGTGATTACGAAGATATGCAACATGGAATTTCAGAAACTTCGGCAAAATGGTTGAAGCCAGTGACCGGAACAATTGAGCAGGTTGTATATGGCGACGAAAAAGATCCAGATGCTAGAAAACGTGGAATCTTTCCTATGTTGAAAGGTATTGAGGATCAATCACGAACATTACCCGAGCGATTAGCAATAGCAGCAGCGGCGCAACAACTTGCAATTGCTGATGGAGGAAAACCTGGAGATGGAAAACCGGGAGGAAGAAAAATCGCAATGATAAAAGGGAAGTTTAATATCGATAATTTAAGAGAAAATTTCACCGATGAGGGATGGGAAATAATATCGCAGCCCCTCTCGACATTGTATAATATAGATGAGGTTGGCCAATTTGCGGAGGAATATTTTAGTGGTCGAACTGAATATTTGACTGCAGTGGGAAAAAAAAGATATGCAACTCGCGATAGTTGGTATGATATGGTATATAAAATTTACACACAAACAACATCAATAAGGAAGACAGCGGATCCGCGTTACAGAAGATTTTTAGAAACAGCAAGAGATACACAAAGATATAATAAGCAAGAGGCGGAAGAAAGAAAACAACTGGAGAAAGAAAGAAAACAACAGGAAAAAGAAGAAAGAAAACAGCAAGAGAAAGAAAGAAAACAACAAGAAAGAAAAGAAAAAACTAAAACACGAGGAAGAAAAGCAGCACCACAGGAAGATATTCAACCACAGGAGCCAATATTTCAACCAGAGGAATTAGGAGCTAGACCAAAAGAAAAAACTCCACCTCAGAAAAAGGAAAGAAAATCAAGAAGGAAAAAAGATCAGAGTGATGAACCGATAATTGTACCTAAATATAAATCATCACCGGCTAGTAGTGTGTTTAAAATTGATCCTAGTGTAACAGCGGATAATTATTTGAATACAAACATGTTGCATTTAACTCGCAACTATGATTCAGTAGTTCAAATGGCTGCGGATGATTCTACGGAAAATAAAAGATTATTTTTGCGAAAAGAATTTGATGCTGATAAAGTTAACACAATTGATTGGTATGCGATGATGTATTTTGGTAGTTTAGGAAAACCAGTAAGATATTCCGATGAAAATTTTGAGAAATTTACAGAAGATGTTCATAAACAGAGAGTAAAGTTATCACAAGGAAAAACAAGAACATCAATTTCAGCAACACCTAAAAAAGATAGTCCTAAAAAATATTATAATCCAACAGAGGAACTTATTTCTAAATTAATATACCCCAAACTCGAACCATCACCTGAAGAAATTTCTACTTTATTACAACCTCTTCCTCCTCGTCCCACTCTCCTTTCATTACCTACAGGTAAGGAAATTTTGCCACCTAAAAGTTCGCCACCTGAAAGTAGTGGTACTCCTGAAAAGGCTTATATTAGTAATCTTCTTACTATAAGGGAAAAATATCCTAAACAAGATAGTCCTGCAGGGGATTTGCCACCGAGGTCATCGTCGTCAGGGTTATCTTCAACGCCGTCAGATGAAGTATTTCACGTAACGCCATTGGAATCTCCAGAAACAAAAAAGGAAGGAAAAGGATATGGATATTCAGTTTGCCCCGACAGTGTTGTCAATGATGTATCTCGCCTCGAAGTATTAATCGGAGGAAAGCGAGCCGGAAATAATTCCCGTGAGATAGTCAACGAAGCATCAGATATTTGTCAGCGATTATTCCGTGGTGGTATCATCGATTCTCACATTTATAAGGAGTTTGTCGATGAGCTTATCGATTAAAACAACATAATTGAAATAATATGATTATTCACAAAAATCAACGCAGACCAAGACAGGTCCGCATAGTAAACTCTCGATTGCCAGTATACAAATATATTCACGGTAATGGATTCGGCGATATCGTTGGAAGTCTTGTCACGCGAGTAATACCTAAAATTGGACCCGTGATTAAGCAATTTGGGTTGAAAGCGATAGGAAAGATCGGCGAGACTGCCATTTCTGGTATCGGTAATTTGGCCAGTAAAGGCTTCAACGCTATCAAAGATAAAATATTAAGTTTAGTACGTAAAAAGCAACCCGTCAAATTACCCATTACCAGAGAAATGCCACCCGAAGTCAGTAAGGCCATAAATGATGCGGCAAATAAAAAAATAAATGATCTAGCACAGGAAGCTGCTATAACAAATCTAGCGCAGGAAGTTGCTAATACAAATCTAGCGCAGAATGTTGCTAGGACAAATCTAGCAAATACAAGTTTCGTTTCAGGTGATGGTCTTCGTTTTAGACGATATTATTAATAATAAATGTTCTCACAAGTGTCAAATGAAGTATTTGACATGGACGAGCCAGTAAATAGAGACACATCAATGCGAGATTTCCAGTATTTCTCGTACGACACAGTTACACCAAATACTGATAATCGCCTGGAAATTCAAGTTCACGATACAACAAGATATTTTCTTCCATCTGAGGCATATATCGAAGTTACCGGTGAAATTACTAGAGATGACGGCGTTACTCTCTATGGAGCAGATTTTAGAGTCGGATTTGTTAATAACGGTATTATGGCATTATTCAAGAGCGCCACTTACATGATTGATGGAAAAGAGATTGAGTCAATTACCAATGATGTTGATTTAGCAACAACGATAATAGGTCTAGCGAGATACTCGGATGATTTTACCAGATCAGCTGGTCCGGGTATGATGTTTGCCAAAGATAATTCTGATCGTCCTGATAGTAGACCGCTTGATATTAGACAACCCAACGATCGCGCCGCCCCCCCAGCCCCCGCAGCTATTCAGGATCTTCCTGTTGGCACTAATTCTGATTATAATCTTGGATTTGCCACGAGAAAATCCATGTTGTGGGATATACGTAGAAAATTCTCTTGTGCTATTCCGTTATCTCATATATTTGGATTTTGCAGGCATTTTAGAAAAGTTATTTACGGAGCAAAGCATACCGTAACATTTATTAGAAAAGCAGATAGTAATGATGCTATTTGGCGAGAAGGTGATATCAATTACCAAACGAACGTGGTAGGTGCAAATGATCACACGAATCATGGAGGTAGGGTAAGATTACTAAAATTTACCTTGTGGATGCCAGCGATGACTCCATCATTAATCGTGGAAGAAAAATTATTATCATTTATGAATCAAGGTGGTAAATCTATCATGTCATGGCTAACAACAACAACAGATTCCACAACTACTGATATTGATGGTGATTTTACTTGGCGCATTGCATCGCAGCAAGGTACCTCTGCGCCACGTCATATCTTTGTTGCTTTTTTGCATACACGAAGATATCATCAATTATATAGCCACATGATATTCGATAATATCAGCGCAACAAACGTGTCACTGAGAGTAAATGGCCAACAGGAGCCATCCGAGGAAATATCCATCAATTTTGAAAATTATTCGACAGCTCGCGCATATCATCGATTGTTAAGTTTCATGGGTCGCGATCAAAATATCGATACTGGATTGCAAATATCACAACTAGATTTTAATAAACTTTATCCTATTTATTACTTTTCCTTGGAACATCTCGATTTGATAAAGCAATCCGTCGTCGATATTCATTTCAAAGCTAGAATTCGAACAGGAAATAATTTATATAAGGTATTCGCAGTAATTCTCAGTGATAGAACAATGATCCTGGAAGGTATCAGTGGTAGAATGAGAGTTATTGACGCGCCCGTAGAGAACATGTAACAAATTCTAAATTTAGATAAAAGTGATTATTAATATGCCATACGATCACGTTAGTGTAACTCTGACCCCCGGTCAGGTGAAAAAACTTCAATCAGCAACAGCAGCGCGACGAGGTTTAAGTTTAACTTTGAAAAGTAATCAACTTCACGGTGGACCTAACAAACTATCGTTAACTAAAAATCAACACGGACATTTCACCAGAGCCAGATCGGCAAATACTGGTATTCGTCTGAATATCTCAATAGGTGCAATCAGAGATATGATCAAAGTAGGTGGTTTTTTTCCATTGGCCGCGCTTATACCAGCGTTAATAGCAGGTGCGAAGGCAGTAGGATTAGGTGCACTTGGTGGGGCGGGTTCTGCAATAGCAGGAAAAGTTGTTGGAAAAATTATAGGAAAGGGATATCGTAAAAAAAAGGGCGGACTTCTCTTACCCCTTCTTCTCGCAAAAATGATGACGCAGCAACAACGACAAGGATCCGGCCTTTACCTAAGACGACCCCCGTACGGATCCGGGTTAAGTCGAGCTTACCAACCTCAAATTTAGATTTAATCAGTGAAGTAAAAAAAAAGAAAATAAAATTTTTTAGAGGCGTATTTATGCGAGATCAACTACCGGATAAACCAAATTCAACCGAGACAGGAATAATAAATCTCGATAAAAATTCCGGTCCTGGCACTCACTGGGTTGCGTATGCGATTAATCCTCGCGAAATCATCTATTTCGATTCATACGGATTAGCACCGCCGAATGAATTTATCAAATATGTGTCAAAATTAAAACTTCCGGTTTGGTATTCAACACTTCCAACACAAACACTAGTAGATCCACCAATATGCGGCCGGGAGACAATTAACGTCCTTGATGCAATTTCAAAATCATCTCGTCCTTTTCGCAAAATTTTATTTGAATATACCGTAGATAAATATCATGGTTGACATTTACGGTAGATCTCTCTTTAGGAAAGAAAAAAAAGACGTAGTCGACATCGATACATCAAAATTCGCAACCAAGAGCGATATTAACAATCTTTTATCGTTATCAGAAGTTGATCCTGGTGAAGTTGCTGTATTTCAAAATACAGAAGGGCGATTACAAACTAGCAACGTCAAAATAACTGACATAATCAAGCGAGATGAATACCGCGATCACATTAGTCAGTTTACTCGCCAATCGGAGATGGTATTAAAATCTATTGCTGATATCGCCGATATTATAGCAAAGTTACCCCTGAAGGCCGATAAAGCATTACACGACGATCTTCAGGATAGAATGACAAAAAGACTTAATAGGCTAAATAACGACCTTAAAAAACTTGACGATGTTTTAGATAAATTTAGCAAAAAATTTGACGAGAATATAAAAACATCCAGTGATACTTCCTCCGCCGCAAACGAACTAGCAAATAAGAAAGCCGATGACGATCTTAGCGAGAAAATAAAAAAAATCAACGAGGAAATTACTAATATTCTTGCCGAAATTAACGAAGTAAATATCTCGATGGGTCAGAAAATCGATAAAACATCAATCGACGATCTCAACAAAAAAATAAAAAAAATCAACGAGGAAATTACTAATATTCTTGCCGAAATTAACGAAGTAAATATCTCGATGGGTCAGAAACCATCGATCGACGATCTCAACAAAAAAATCAACGAGGAAATTATTAAACTCGGTAATGTTGTTGTTCCTGAATTTACCAGGGGAATTAACGCGATGCAAGGACAAATAAAATCCATCAACGATGAAATTAACGTGGTACGTGAATTAGCGCGTCAAAAGTTAGATACATCAACGTACGATGAAAAAATTCGAGATTTAAACACGAAACTTCTTGCTACAATAGCAAAGATTGACCAATCCGTCGATAAAACTGGTCACGCCACTGACGTAAAGCAATTAGGTAAGGAAATTATCGAAATAACCACAAAAATTAACAATATCAACACAAAAATATCGTCAATGAAACTTGAATATTTATCGCGAATTTCTATACCGGATTTGGCGGTAACAAATAATGTTATCTGTAGAGTACCGTTTGTGGTAAATACACATAAAGGTATATGGACACCTGGGGTTGATCCGTTTTTACTTCATGCGCCAATTATGGGTATATATCGAATATATATTATCTCCAGGATGAGATTTAGTATAAAAATACATATTAAATTTTACGATGAATATTATCCTGGTTTTACTATTGTATACTTAACAAATTATGAATCGATTTTAATCAATCTAGAACCACCAAATAGAACTATAACAAAACCAATTCATTTTTTTGCAATTTTAGAATATTTATGCGAACTACCCCCGAAATTTGAAGATTTAATATTTCCCATTTGATTTGGAATAATAAATAACTAATAATGAACGCATCGGATTATCGATATAATCTTGCGCGATCATGGCAGGATTCGTTGCGAAAACAACTTGACGATTATCAAACAAAAATAAATAAATACCAGCGCAAATTAGTTATCATTGATGTTGCAGTGTACGCGGTATCTGCTGTGGTCGCTGGTGCAGGAATAATTCTATCCGCGGTAACAATGATAGCGCCAATTGTAGCAACAATAATAATCTCGTCAACAACAACAATTGCCGGTGTTTTAAATATCATCGCGAAAAAGATATCCTCGTGCACGAGTGAAAAGTTATCTTCGTACAAAAGTAAACTAACTAAAGTTAGTGACGCGTACTCAAAATTATCATCGTTACTTTCTGAAAGTCTCAACGACGGTATTATATCCGATCTAGAATTTTCTTCAATGATTAGTATTTACTCGGAGATTGAACAAATGAATATTAATAATGTCCGAGTTAGCCCAGATCGTGACAAACACGACACCGCCGACAACAACGTTAATATCGCTAAGTTCAACGAAACCCGAGTTTAGTATTAATTTTTCAACACCAATTAGCGTTAACGAAATTGCGTTAACACAATTGCGCGTCTACAATAGCTGGCCTAATGTTAGATCGAAATCATTTGGTAATTTGATGCCAAATAATTCACTTGTTTTTGCAAATAAAAATAAACCCGATGGAACACCCGATTGGATCGTCGTTGGTATACCAACCGGTAGTTACGAAATTGATCAGCTGAATAATGAGTTTACCACTAGAATATCAAATTTAACCGGCGATGCTACTCCGGGAATAAAGATATCTTCACATGATCCAACACTATCGTCAATGATAGAAGTGAAATCACCGTACGTGGTAGATATTTACCAATCATCGATCAGGAATATATTAGGTTGGCCCGAGGTCGCACCTCTGATAAAACCAAAGAAATCGGATGTTATTATTCCAGGTTGGTATGATGAAACTCTTCCAGAACTACCGGAACCAAAAAAGGAAGATTTTACAACCGACGAAGGATGGTATGGAGATATCAAACACAAACCTTTGATCCACAGCGCCATCAATCTCATGAATAACCACAAATTTAACCTGGTAATGTTCGCTTTCACTTTTATTAACGAAAGAATTCTCTCGTTACCTCTTCCTAAAATCCCCCCAGATGTGAAAATCTTCGACGCTACCCACATTAACAGGATAATAGCCCCCATAGACGGTATCTTGGTAAGAAGAACATTAGACGAGTTTATTCAAGAACACGAATTACAATTAAATTTATTGCGCGGATCATTTCATGAATGCATCCTAAATAAATCTAGTTCATGTAGCGAAATTATAAAACACGTGAAAATTTTAAATCAACTTGCGAATGATATTGAATATTATCATGATATGTTTATTCGGGCGATAATCGACGATATATCAATTGCCGACTATGTTCTTCCTATTAGCAAATTCGAGTTGATCAAGAACTCGGGTGAGAAACAAAAATTCATGAGAGTATTTGAATTAACCGAGGAAACACTGCCAAATTTCAAATTTCCCAATTCTGATTTTGATGCGATGAGAAAATCCGTCACTGATACCATTGATGATTTATTTCCGAAATTACATGCTTCATGGACCAAAAAAGTACATTCAGAATTGATTCTTAAACACAACAATGATCCTGACAAAGGTGGACGACATATATCGCCGGGTATCGTTAATATAACGGAAGTTATCGCGATTTATCTTCACGCGGATGTTGTCGAGGGTAGTTATAATGTTGATTCGTCAGTGTCGAATCAAGCGAATCAGGGTTTTATATTGTATTCATTTTCACCTAGCGCATCTCCCGGTTATTTGATAATCAAGGAACCAATGAATCCGTTTTACCTGCGATGTCATAATCGATTTTTGTCAAGAATAAATTTCAAATTAACGGATCAGAAAGGAAATTTACTTGATATACGAGGAGAAACTGTAAGTATCAATATTTTGGTGAAATCGTGAGAATCTCTGATTTTTAAATCGCAAGTGAGATTTTCCAAATCTGTATCCCAGAAATATTTCTGGGCGAAAAAAATAAATAAAATCCAGGGAAATTTTCAAAATTAATCTTTTTTTTTTGTTTTGCGGAGATATTCAATTATTCTTCGTCACTCTCTGAATCAAATATTATTGGTACATAGGAGAATTTGATCCACGAATCAGCATCATAAGAAAATGTTGCGTTGTATTTTCCTTCTGCCACTCGTTTTACTGAATGCGAGTCAATAACGAAATATTTTGCTGCTGCAGACATCGATGTAAACGCGATTTCCTCACCTGTTGCTTGATTCACTGATTTAACAGTCCTCGAATAATTAGGAAATCCACGGTTATTACCAAATCTTGAATTTTCACTCTGGGTTACCGCGCGCAGATTGGAAAGTTTATTGTTAAGTTTATTACCGTCAATGTGGTCGATAACAAGTCCGATCTCTATTGGTCCTTTGTAGCATTCGAATATAAATCTATGATTCGAATAACATTCTGTTCTTTCATTTCTTTTATGGACTGTAAATTTGAGATATCCCGAATTACAAATACTACCAACACGTTTCTTTGTTTTGATGTTTCTGACATTACCATCCTCAGATGCTTCGTAACCTTCGATGATGGGATGCGATTTATATTCACTCATGGGAATCGTTGATTTCATTTCCATATATAATATTCTCTTTGTTTAAATCGAAATTTGCTTTGAAACGATTAATATAATCTTCTTCGCATTTTATTACCGAGGAGGATCTTTTTTCATAATATCTCCGTAACTCACGATATTTTTTTCCTCCACAAGAGAAACATAATCTTGTTTTTCCTCGAATACCAACTTGGCAAACTAAACATCGTTGTGGTCCTTTGTTACCTCGTCGAATTTCGTATATGTGAGCGCCACAATATTCACCTCTACAGGATTTGTTACATGATTTTGTTGATCCGACTGTTATCCATGAACATTGCTTCATTATATTTAGATATTTGTCTAAAATATAATAATGGATTTATTTGATCTCGATGAGGCAGAATATATCATTCCTGAAGTTGATAATGCGAAGAAGGAATTTTTTGATGATGGAGCGATTCATGTTTGGTCGACATGGAAAACTAACTTTGTTGATGCTACGATGAATCTGGAGCGAGCGAAGAAGATAATCGAACATATAAAAAACTCACACAAAGAAGAGAGATTTATTTTCGGAATAAAATTTATTGCACAAATGCCCGATGACATTTGGATTATTCGTGATAAACGAGATCCGGTACGCGGCGGTAAGAAAAATGTCATTCTTGATAAAAATTCGAAACCGGGATTGCTGCTGGGGATTGATGGTCCTTATTATGCTAGGGCGTATCCTTCTAGTGCTGTTGTCTATGGAATTTATCGGCTGAATAATAATCCTGATGTGAAAAATCTACCTGCGATGAGGGAATCGCCGATAATAAATTGTGTAGCTGAGCGAGTTATCGAACATATGAGGAATGCCCGTCGCGGATCTGGTCTGACTCAATTGAGATTGGATAAAATTAATTCATGGGCAAAGACAGTTGTTGATGGCGCATCAATCGATGATGTTGCTGCGTTAAGTAAGAAACTTAAATTTCCTATTACGGTTAAAACACTATCGGGTGAAATATTATATTCATCGCCGTATAATTCTCGAGGAACACCAATCGAAATTGTTGATCATAATTCACATGCGTGGAGTCAGTCGGTAATGATATTCCCGCGAGATCGTGTTGTTAAATTCTATCCCGTGGAATCCAAAGATAGTTCCGATGCAATGTTTAGATATATCAAACTATTAGCCAAGTCCGATCCAATATCGATTTGGTTATTTTCTAGCGAAGAAAGATACGATCAATTTATCTTACCACGCGGAGATATTTACCGAGATGAAATATTACACGAAGCGATGAGAAATATCGCGGAGAAGTATTCGTCTAATCCAGATCAGTTACTGACAAATTGTTTTACTGTTCCGTCTGTTGCTGCTCACGCTGCCAGAGAAAGAAATTCGTGGAAACCTACGAGAAATGAGTTTCTTAATGATATTCAACTTAGTTGTATCGAATACGGCCATGGAGGATTATGGAATACCAAGTATTATTTCGAGGATATGATTTCCGTTGATATGAGCGCATGCTATCCTGGAAGTTTCCTTGGATATGGTGATTGTGCAAATTACTTTGCTAAATTTGGCCATCCTACCAACGAGATGACGAGAGTTGCAATTAACGGACCGTTACCCGATTTTGTTATGACCGGATTCGCTCATGTTACTTCGTTCGAGTTTGCTGAAAATTTGCATAAAATTTGCTATATTTGGTTTGGTCGGCATTTATCTCAGCGAAGATGGGTCCCTACGGTATTGTTGAGATTTATGTTGGATTCGTCGATGTTGATATCGCTGACGGTAAGTGAAGCAATTATATCGTATAGAAAGCAGACCGAGGTGTGGTTGCCGACAGATTGTGAGAACGCGAAAGATATTGGAAGAAAAATAATTGGTAAATTTACTCAAGGAGGATCAGTTGATCATAAACATCGCCACGCTAGGTTATTTATCAATGATGCGGAGATGGATTTTATTATTGCCGATACGGTATCGCGTGGAATATTTTGCAGTAGAGAAAATATTATTATTGATGGAGAAAAATTGGGTACCGTGATCACTTATCTTGATGGAGAATCAGCACAGTATACTCATTTAAGATCATCAATGCTCGCTTATGTAAGTATCAATCTGCTATCAATGATAAATAAATTTTCTGATATCGCGGTAAGGGTTGCAACGGATTCATTTTATATCGATAAGAAATTTCAATGTAGATTGGAAAATTTAATCACCGATGGTTCCTGGGGAACTTGGAGAATAAAAAACGAGGATATTCTAGATTATTGTGAGGACGCGGATGTAGAAGATTGCGATAAATTTCATAAAGATAAATGCGATGAAGTATCAACGGCTGCATCTGCGTTTGATCCGATTTCACGAAATAAATTTGTTTATCTTAATGGTCCTGGCGGTAGTGGTAAAACAACAAGAGCAATAAACTTATTTTCAAATTCTGATATGATAGTGTTGACTCCAACTCACAGACTAGCGAGAGAAATAAAACAACGTGGCGTTAATTCTTGTACTTATCATAGTTATTTCAAGTACAGCGGTGGATTGTGGGATTCAGCTCGAATGGGAAACAAATATATCAACAAGATTATAATATTTGATGAAATTTGCACGGTAAATTTAGTTATGTTAAAATTATTCCTGAGTTGGCTAGAAGAAAAAAATACTGCAGTAATAATGTGCGGAGATCATGGACAACCGGATCCTATTGATGGTGAATCCCCTCATAGATGGCTTAGAAACTTTGTAGATTATTATGAAGAGATTGATGCTGATTATAGATCCAATGATAATTTACTGACCGAGTTTAAAAAAATGATTCGATTGCAACCTAATAAATTTCAATGTGATGTGATGAGAAAAATAATCGACGAAACTTCGATGGATAATTTTCTAACTTTGTGGCGTCCAGATCATCTGATTGTTGCTAGCAGAAAAATTATTCGTGATAATATTCAAGAAATACTATTTAAGCTTCACTGTGAGAAATTTCCAACGTTGCAGGTGCCGTTGTGTTATAGGCCAACTGATACTAGGAAACAAAATATCAATGTTATTTTGCCATGTGGAGAAGAAAAAATATTAGTTTTGAACGATATTATTTTCGTTGATATTAATCTTGTCAATGATGCAATAAACGCAGAAAGATCGCCATGGAAACTCGGATACGCAGCAACGATACATTCATCACAGGGATTAACAGTAGATGGCCAGGTCTGGATCGTCGATGATAGAATTTCCTGGTCAAATTTAGTTTATCTAGCTGTGTCTCGAGTAAGAAAATTATCTCAGTTAGGTAGGATTAGATTTCACATTAACGAAGATGGCGGTAATTGAGTATCTCTTGGAATTACTTGTAGTTCTTCTTTGGTAAATCCGCGTTGTGGCGCTAGTGAATCTAGAAAATAAATCGCTGGCCTTCCCGATGATCTTGTTACGGCCGATATTTTATGTGTCGTAACACTCCAGTTTGGATCGGTTGCTCTTTTTCTGCCACCCTCGGCTTCTCCCTCCTTATATAAATATCTGACCGTGACGCTACCTAGCACAGGTGGAATAGTAAAATCTCGCTTTAGTGGTATATTTGGTTTTGTAATTGCAGTTGCGGGTTTCATTGATATTGTTCGTGTTACTTCGTTATTTAGCGCATTAATCACGTGAGGTAATCTTGTTACCCAATCGCGAGATCGTTTATCTTGAATAAATTCTCTCGCGTACTGATATCCGAATAATCGTTCTGCAAGAGTTTTATTGAATCTCTCAACGATAGCTTGATTGTGATGAACACCTACAATACCGCGACGGATTTTAACATTATTCTTTTTCATCAGTGAAGTAACCGCGCCAAGAAATTCTCGACCTGGATCAACCTGGAGAAGCTTCGGCCATGTTAATGGAGATCGTGAATAAATTTCGCTAAACGCCTTAGCAATATCTGTTGCTGTTTTATTCGATAACGGTTCCGCTTCCTTGTACCTACTTGCAATATCAACAACCGTCAGAACATATTTGTATGTAACTCCGTCAACGGTATCGTAAGGAAGAAACATAAGATCAGCCTGATGGACTTCATTAGGGACACTGACAGAGAAACTCGCATATGATATTTTCTTAGGCGGAGGAAGATAAATTTGCCAGACTGCTTGCCTCGATAGCCACGATTCAGCGACAGATTGCTTTACTTTTGCTGCCTTAGCAAGTTTGTCTATTGCTGATTTTCCTCGCCAAAATCCTCGCGGAGAATAATATATTTGCTTCATTATAAATTACCAGCACCTAGTACTAATTTACCTTTCATCGCGCCTTTTATCAACCAAGTTGCCAATTTCTCTTTGAAATTTTTATCAGGAATAGCATCTATTGCGTGAATTAATTTAATATCAGCGAGATGTCTTTGTTGTAAATCTCCGCTGCGATATGCAAGATCGTGATAGTAGCATGCGTTATCGATAGCATTTACTGGATCCTCGCCAGGATTTGGTTGATTATTATCGTTAAGTCTTATATCTAGCCTTGTACCAGGTCCGCAGTAATTATATCCTGGTAAATGTTTCTCTCCGGGATATTTCGCCCAGGGAGTTCCAGGTAGATTTGTTAAGGAGGTTGCGATGTCTCCTCCGGTTCTACTTTTTTTTTTACAAATCTAAACTTAATTGTCTTACAAACCGCACATTCTCCCTTGATTGCATTCCTGTTGTTGCGCGTGACAACTTCGATTGGATTTAGCGTGGCAGTTCGAGTGCGACACTTAACACAATATGAATCCATAATATTCTAATAACATGAATGTAATTGATTTTTCAGCCACAAAAAAACGCGAGCAAGTAAAGCACACCGAGGCATTACCAAATTCGATTAGAATGATAATCATTGGACCATCTGGTTCTGGAAAAACGCAATTGTTGCTAAATTTGATTATGCGATGGTTAAAATGGGATAAATTGTATTTGGTTGCACCGTCCGTTGATGATCAGCGATGTTATAAAGTACTAAAGGAATTTAGCGATAATACTGAGGATGGCACAATAGAATTTATAACGGACATCAATGAATCTCCATCAGTGGAAAGTTTAAACGGTGATGCTAATAATCTTGTTGTTTTCGATGATGTAATGCTGGATAAGCAAACTAACCCAGCTAGGATATTCTCGCGTGGCCGACACAAGAACACCGATGTGATTTACGTGACGCAGCGATATACACAAATTCCGAAGGTTATTAGAGATAATTGTAATATTTTATCAGTTTTCAATGGCGTTGATACTCACACGCTAAGGAATATCCATCAAACTTGGTGCAATGGCGACATGGATATAAATAAGTTTAAAAATTTCTTCAGTCACGCTCAGGCAACACCACACGGTTTTGTCACGATTAATCTTCATGATCCGCGTAGTAGATATCGAATCGGTCTTGATCAAATTTACTCATAAAATTGCAGTCGGAATTTGCACCATAATTCAATTATGGCAAACAAATTTTACAATATCCCCCCCCCAAAAATTGCTGTTTTTTTTATGCCTGAAAATGCACTTTGGGTTGAAATTTTGCGGATTAATTTGCGTAGGAGGCTTTATTTCTGCTTTCTGAGGCTTCTACGAAGAAATGTTTGGTAGGAGGGTTAAATTTATCTGAGCCACCTGGTCTGTACACCCTCCCTGCTGCTAGTGGATGAATACTAAGAATGTTTCTAACTGGGGGATTCCAGCATGTATGCATATTTTGGTTCTTTATCTCATATTTTTATCTGTTTATGTAAAACCAAAATCTGTGATTCTGTTTGGCACCATGTTGCCTGAACTGAGATGGTACACTGTATAACCCATATCAATCAATCAACATTAAATGTCATAAATATGTCAATTTTTAATTCAAATCCAAGACTTGTTAGTTGTTTGGGTAATGATGAACATTATTCATTTTAACAAACTGTAAAAATAGTTCTGAATAAATATATAGAAATCTCTAAGTGCACAATTAATACAGACCAAGTACATTTCCCAGCTAAAATCTACATTTGCGAGCTATGTCCAAGCTGAAAAATGACTAAGTTCTTATTTCCTTGGATTTTCCAAGCCAAAATAAACTAAGTTCTCAAGTCAAAGGCATCTAGTAGGGTTTTTTAATGTGCAAGATAATGTCCGAGCTTTGCTTATAAAACCTTGGACAAAATATCAGCATTGCTCAAGGTTTTCCAGGTTTTCCTTGAATGTCCAAGTGTTAGGTTGAAACTCCAAGTTTAACCTCAGAAAATGTACAGCCGAACAAGTCTCTTCTGAGATGCATAAAGGTTATGGAGTCCCTTCTGTGGGAAGGACATAAGTGGGCAGAGAGGGAGTCATGACCTACTGTAAAAGAGGATCATTGCCCTTTCCACTAGTATTGGACAGTGAGTAACTTATGCCCTCTCCCCACCTACTATGATTGAGGAGCCCTTTGCCCTCATTGCCCTCTCCATTCACACATGAGTGGAAGTGGGTTGTGCCCATCCCCTCACATGATGGAGGAGCAGAAGACTCTGAGGACAACAAACTCATTAGTGGTAACTGTGGTGAGCAACTGTGTAATGAGATATTTATTATTCAAATCTATATGATCCAAAGAAGAGTCTTCCTACAAATCAGTCACTAAACCAGTGATTGACTGATGAGCGATGAATGATGGGTGACTAGTCACTGCTTCATCACTACCAGTTGGGATAGAGATCTGGTTGAGAACCCCACTCACTACACTAGCAATGAATCTGTTAGCTCAAGTTTTTTATAGTTACTCCTCCTAAACTACTTTGAGCATTGCCATGAAACTTCACAAACATACACACACAGTCATCCGAGGACAGTGTACTCCCCAGGGATGTAAACTTGGTGTCAGAACTGGGGTAAAATAAAAAATGATGGGGTCAAAAATGTAATGACAAATTATTTCAGCTTGAAATAGGATATTGCAACTTGCACAACATTATGTCTCTCTCTCTCTATCTCTCTCTCAAAATACGAATAAACCAACACACACAATTAACACACAAATGCATTGTCCATTCAAAGAATCATTTTATTAGTTCAATGTTCTTTTAGTTTAAAGTCGTACTTTTAACAGTCTCCTTATAACCTCTTTGTAACAGTATTATAGACCAACACATTACATATAAGCCAATACAAAAAGACAAATCTTTTTAAGCAAAGGCAGTTAATTTATTGATTGTCATAAAATGTGTACTACCATCAGTTTCATTGTACTTCGTCCTAAAACACATTTATCCAAAAGTCAAAGAGGCTAATGATTCATCTTCTCTTACACTTGAACTTTTAGATCTTTCTTTTATTGCAGCAAAGTTAAAAACTAGAAAAATCTGCAGTGAGCACCTGACTTTGTAATCCAAATAATGCATTAGTCTCTTCAAACTTACTAATTTCTTTGTTGTGAATGTCTTGGGTGATAGTGTGTTCTCCAGATATCTTGTGGCAAACAAGGGCAGATTTTTTAAAATTCTTAAACCCTGTCATGAAAGGACTCACTTTTGTTGTCTTCGCAATAATGTAATCAGAAGTCACACCTGTAATCCCAATGGATGTGCCGTATTCCAGCCAAGGGAATTATTTTCTCCATTTTTCATTTAAGTTAGATCCACAATTTACTCTTTTGTGTTCTACTTCTTTCACTTTCATGGCTAATGATTCTCAGTGCATGCTGTTTTAGTGCAAAAAGCATTGAGGTTAAACATCTGGATGACATCTTGTTTAGCTCCATGGAAATCATGTGAGAGCTCATGAGATATGGGGAAGCGACTCTCTCATAACATTGCTTATACTAGTCTAGTTCCCAGTTTCATGTGCTCCATATAGCAGAGTGCAACGCAGGGAGCATACAAATCAGGGAACCAGACTATACCCTTGCTTGAGGTATACACGATGCCATCCCTTATCTAAAGCATTGGATATTAAATAAATCCTTATCACACTATGCAGTCCTTTGCGTTAAAAAAATGCACAGCAACAAAATGTTTGTGTCAATTTTCTTCGGAGTGTGTCCCTGACACACAAATGTGCATAAAGGGAAACACTGCCAGGGTCTAGTTTGGTCCTAAATGAAAATGGTGCCACTTGGACATCTGATATAACTGTCACAGTGACCTTGGAGTGCTTCACATGGGGTTTTCACCATAGGATATATATTTTGGCAGTTCTGAATATAGAAATTGTGCCAGTCTGGTACCCAATATTGCTGCCACAGTGGACATCGTGAAAAACTTGTTATAGTTACACTTGAATGGATCACATTATCACCATGGGGTTACACCAAAAGACTTCTTATGAAGCCTACTTTGTCCTGAATGAAAATGGTGTCAGTCTGAGGTCCAGACATGTTTGCCACAGAAGGCAGCTTGAAAATCTTGCTGTCATTACTACTCCAGAATGAAAAGTCTTATTGATGTAGGCTTTTTATCAAAAGACATTTTGCAATGTCTGTTTAGTCCTAAATGGATGTTCCAATCCAGTACTCCATAATTGATGGTCATAATTATAAACATATGGTTTTCACTGCAAGATTTCTATGACGTCTAGATGATTCTAAATGAAAATGGTGTCAATCTGACAGCCAGTATTGCTGCCATGGTGACCATTTTGAATATCTTTCTCAGTGGAATGTCAGACTGACATACAGTTTTCACCTGAATACATGTAGTGTAGTTGGTCCCATATGAAAATGGTGCCAGTCTGTTGTCAGGAATTTCTATACCACAACAATTACATCTAATGTCTTGTCATTGTTGAAGAATATCAGAAATGGTTTGAACACGCAGCAGTTAAAAGGAAAAATGGTCTTATATTTAATTGCTGGAAATATTTTCTACTAATAGAGTGTCAGTCCCCAGAAGGGACTCTTGTTTTCGATGTTAGAGCCTGACTTCATTCCACCAAAAAAAGGATTACCAATATCTTTAGTCAGCAAAAACGTGTACATGTACACTTCCAATACATAAGGCTTCATTAGACAATATTTTTTCATCTCTTCTTTTGCCAGGCTGCAGTTGTTGCTTTTTGTATTCAAGGATTTAACACATCTGTATGTATAAAGGAGTTGCTGGTGTGTTAATAAACTTGCAAGAGTTGCACCTCTCATAAGCAGTGCATCATACATAAACACAGATGAGCATCATTAAAATGAAACAAAGAAAATTCCAAAATATATAAAGCTAAACATGTCCGAAAGACTAATGTAAGATAAATTTATTGGTTTGTAGACAGTTTATGATTTTGAGGAATTAACCAAGAAAAAAGAGCATAAAATGGTTGGTCTCTGTGGAGAAATAATCTAACTTTTAGGATACCTATGATCTGATGTCAAATACATTCAGACAAATCTTACATATTTAGACTAAAAAAATCACCCAACAGAGCAAAGTTTAAAGCATTCAAAACCACTTCATTAAATCCTGATTCTTGTGAACTGCAAATGGCTCTGAATTCCCTGATGCGAAGCTGATGTGTACAGAACCATCACATACAATTTTGAATGTAAAGAGCAACATCTATAATGTTGTTGTGGAAAAAGACTGCTTGATATGTTATATCACCAGGAGTATTCAGTTTCCAATGGGAATAAATGCATTCCTGTAAACATCTGTCAACACTTCATTCAGATTTCTTCTTATTGAATACTACTGTTATGTATTATTTTAATATAATTACATTTTTCTTCATCATTATAACTTAAGCTATCTGATTGGCTGGGCCCTTTGAATTGTTGGGGGTTCATACCTATATCACCACAATTTTTTGTTTAAGCCATGCCCACCTGTACTACTTTTCTTACATATTCTCAATATAGAATCACTCAAACTAAAACTTTAAATTTTAAAAACAGGACCTTTCATTCAAATAAATGAGATATATTTGCTAATGCTACAAGGAAATTACACTTTAAATGAATAAATAAATATTATCTGCTTACATACATCTTGGTGTGAAGACATGATGGTACTGTGCAAAATTTGTCAGTGTGTATGTATTAATGTATTATTTGGAATATATGTACCATTACAATATGGAAATTTGAAATTTGTTTTGTAGATTAAAATGAAATAAAAGGAGGAGAAAGAGAAAACAAAATAATGTGACCACAGGTGGTATTAAACACTTTATTTTTGCATTATTAGCACATCACTCGCTCGTTTTGTTGTGTTGTAACTAGTAGGACCTTCATTTTTTCTGTATTTATGATCATACTGTTTTCCTTGCACCATACTTGAAGTCTGTTGAGAGCATCTTGTAAATTATTTTCAAGTACTGTTTTGCTTTTACCAATCGCAGACGGTGTAGTATCATCTGCATAAAGGTCAGTGGAAGAAACTGAAGTTCCAATCTTAAGAGGTAAATCGTTGATAAATAGAATGAATAACAGAGGCCCAAGGATAGAGCTACCTTTAGTAGCCTTGGTCCAATCACATCAAGTCCAGTAGCTTTACAATCATCCATTTTTTAAATATATTTCAACACAAATTTGGGACTCATTTTAGGAATTTCATACTTTATATTGTTTGGTAGTTTTTTTTGCACAAAAATGTTTGAGTTCCAGATGATTAGATAAGTTCTGGGTTCTATAAGTTTTTCAGCAATTTGAACAAAAGAGTTGTTAAAATTATTTGAGATGTCAGTTGGATTATCAGTGTAAATGCTCTCATGATTCAGGGATAAAATTTCAGCTTTACTCTTACATTTGCCTGCACCAAACCCTGTAAACACTTTCCAGATAGCTTTGGGATTATTTTGGTTTTCATCAAGCACTTATTTATAGTGCACTTGTTTGGCTTGATGTATCATTTTATTAACTTTATTCCTCCAAACTCTATATTTAGTTTGATTTCCTACTGATTTTAGTTGGTCTCTTTGCTTTATTGCTTCTAAAATTTCTGGGGAGGTTCACCCTGGCTGGTGGTCATTCTTTATCCTGTGTGTTTTAAAGGGGCATGCTTGTTCACTATACTGATGAACAAATCTGTCCAAGTATCTAAAACATCATCAATATCTTCAAAGAATTGGACTGTATTCAGTGGAATCTGTTTCAGGTCTTCTAGGAATTTAACAGTTTCAAAGTTTTGAAAGGATCTGTAAGTAATGGATTTACGAATATTATTTTTTGTTGATTTGCCATTGACTTTACGTGTTAGAAAAATTGCAAAGTGGTCACTTATCCCAATATTTGGAACCATTACTTCCACAATATTTTCTTTTGTATTGGTATGAATATGATCAATAAGTGTTTTAGAGGTAGATGTTACTCTGGTGGGTTCATTTACTAGTTGCTCCATACCTAATGAAACAATAAAATTCATCCAATTCACTTTTATTTGATCATTGAGAAGGTCTCTAATTATATCGCCTAGAATGTAAAATTCTTCCTCTTCTTTTGAAATTTTATCTACTTGAAGTTCAAAATATTCACACCAATCAGTATGTGATGATGGGGGTCTGTACACAAAACCTACTAAATAGGGCTTAGCTTTTTCTGGAGTGATCTTTAGCCAAATGGATTCTGTTTCCTGTATTTCTAGGTCTTCCCATCGTTTAGAAATAATACCAGTTCATATATACACAAGGAGCCCACTGCCTGTTTTCCTATCCTTTCGATAAGGTTTGTCATAGCCATTGATCTAGAAGAAATTTTCACCCTGATTTTCTGTTAACATTGTTTTCGAGAGTCCAAATAAATGGATATTATTATTTGGAGAGGTTAGCAGTAACTTCACTTGATCAATCTTTCCATGAAAACCCTGAATATTTAAATGACCTATGTGTAAACCTTTGCTAGAAACTCCTAAATTCATGAGATTAATAGCAATGCTATTAGAGGCACTCAAGGAGACATTAAAAGTATTAAAACTATGTTCACAGTGATCATCATTACAACTATCATTACTGTATAAAAAAATTAGTTTTTCTACAACTGCATTTTCTACTTTTATAATCATTGTATAAATCTGAACTATCAGGCATATTTGAATCTGTACAAGTAGCTGGTAAGTTTCCACATTAAGAACATGCATCAGCAAGGGTTTCAAATCTGTTTTGACAAGGGATCCCTGGTGTAATTATGACAGTCTTTGATAGATTGGTCCTCCCACTGAATAGAGTCTTCCTGTGGAGTTAAGATGGCCTCATTGCCCTTTTCCTATTCTATAAATCTAGTATGAGTTTTGGCTGTGTCCAAAGCTACCACACCGATGGCATTGTATTGGCTGTCTGTGCCTGCATTCCTGTGCTGAATGTTTGATCTCACCACAGTAATCACATCCCAAAGTGTATTGACAGTATTGATATGTCTGACCATATTGTCTGGTGCTGTTTTGACCTTCACTGGATTTATAGGGACGGAGGAAGTCTGTAATGTAGCTGTAAGACTGCATTTATATTTTTGGGGATCTTTTCCACCTCTTTGGTAGACAGGTGGATATTATCTCTTTTTCCAAATAAATGTTGCATCACTTGCCCTTCGTCATCCAGGAAACTCATGTAATGGCGCTTGTACTTAAATCTACCTTGTGCTAAAAATAGACCATAACATCATTGTGCCTGGCTGCCGCCATACTGTTTTCAGACAAAGCACTGAGAGACGCTTTGTAACACGTAGTAAATTGTGACATATATGCAAAAATATTTATTTTTTTGCACTTTCCTCACTATGTAATGTTCTCATATATTCAATTATATTATATGAGCATGTACAGTAATAATTTTGTACATTTTGTTTCTTTGTCATCCGTTTGTGTTGTTTTCTAATCTTCGTTTACTAAAACTCTCCTATGTGCATATTATGTATGTATGTATGTATGTGTGTATGTGATTTAGATTTTTTAATGTAGATTTTTTTTGTAAAAAGCAGTCATATCGCTACAATGTCTGCAGTGTGGCAGTTTATAGTGATGCCTAGCACTGGGACATCATGCCGCAGACATGTAGCATGATGTCCCACCCTGTCACATTATCCTAACACTGGGGCCAACCAGTCCCAACACTAACCTCCTAATGCTAAGCACCTGTTAGTACCATTTTTAAGTCTTTTGTACGACTTGGCCGGGGATGGAACCCACAACCTCCCGCATCCGAGGCAGACGCTCTAGCCACTAGGCCACCTGAGCGGTATGTATGTATGTATCCCAAATGAATGTGTTGAAACCAAAAATATTTATTTATATCTACTTTGGTTTTTTTTTCAGTTAGTGTTTGTGCATAGAATATGTATTATTTTAAGTTTGGCTGTTTTCATTAGGAACAGCAGTTTTTGTTGTTGCTGTTTCCATGAATAAATGCAGAAAATTATATCTCCCAACAAAATTTAATTGTATATATCTTTTAATCAAGGAAATGTATTACCCACATAGTATAAATATACTCGACCAGTCCTGCTCTTTTCTACACCATAACTCTGACGAACATAATGCATTCTTATATGTTCTAAACTGTCATTCAAAATTACGATTTGTTTGTAAAACAGTTAACATAAATTTACTCTCTTCTTTTCTTAACTTTGTTACAGATTAACACATCAGAATCAGAAAAGGTTAATAAAATCACTGACACATAATACTAGCAAAACAAACAAACAAACAAATAATACCCCAGAACACACATTGATGCATTGTTTTTAAATGTATGGAATACCTATGCAACATTTCTAGATTACACATGCATATCACATCAAATAAGCAGAGTGTAATTTTATGTGCAAAACAAAATTTAAGAAATGGTCACTTACTATATACACCCCTCTATATTTAACACCTGAATCACATATAAGAATACTTCATCGACATTATTAAGGGGTGGGGGCTGGTAGTTCCCTTGAAAAATGTAATTGTATATAGCTTTTAATTAAGGAAATATATTATTCACATAGTATAAATGTAATCAACCAGTACTGTTCCCTTCAACAACATAACTCTAATGAACATAATGCATTCTTATATGTTCAAAATTAAGATTTTTGTAAAATGGACATTGAAATAAACATATAAATTTTCTCTCCTCTTTTCTTAGCTTTGTTACTGAATAACACATCGGAATCAGAAAAGGTTAATAAAATCACTAATGCATAATACAACATCCCCCTCCCCCCGAGAAAACATTGATACATTGTTTTTAAACTTATGGAATACATATTAAACATTTCTACATTCTACATGCATAATAGATCAACTAAGCAGAGTGTAATTTTGTACGCAAAGCAAAAAATAAGAAATAGTCACTTTCCTACATACATCCCTCTCTGTGTGTATGCTAATACATGAATCAAACAAATATAAGAATACTTCATCGGTTTTGTTTAATGGATGGGGGTGGGGTTGGCAGTTCCCTTGGAATTTTCATCTCAAAATATTCAGGGTATATCTATTGGTGATGAAATGCAAGAAATTTGTGTATTATAGTGTTCTAGAAAGATTCGTCAAATTTGATTATATGATTTATACAGTCTGCAGGCTTAAACACCACTGTAACAAAATATTGGAATGCACATCTGTATTCAGATAAACAAACTTAACGTCTGGTACATGGTTTTCAGTAAGAACAATAATACGAAAAATATCACGGAAAATAACACTGAATGCCATTACACCGGTTCTCCTTGTCCAAATGGCTTTTTTTAGAAATTGATATCACTGTTGTGACATTTCACTGAAGTAGAAAGTACAAGCGCCATTGTAAACAATATCACAATTCCATTCACTTGCCAGTCTTCAGTTGACCTTATTGATATCTAACACATCACATTTTCTCCTGGGAGCCTTTTCACACAATGCAACCTGACAGCTTTGATTTGATGGATGTGTGTAAGTAATTTGTCATATAGTTTTTCAAAAAGTTCTGGATCAGTCCCTTCACTGGCATTGTTCCCTACAATATAGAGGACTATTTTAGTAAACTTGGAGAGATCATATATTTTTATATCTTCCAGTATTGTCTGTATTTTGGCACCTGAAATGGCATGCTTTCTAACAGTGCCTCAGCCCTCTGTTGTTAATTCCATGTAAAATGGAACTACCAATAAGGAGGATGTTATATCTGCTGGTGGAAGACAAAGTATTATGTTTACTTTGTATTGATGTAGGTAGTCTGTATGGTGCTTATTACTCTTAACTTTATCAGTTCTGGCTGAGTCAGTGGCAGAGTTGGAAAACTGCTTTGGGTTTTCCTTCGGCAATACTTTGTGTGTCTGTACACTTTTACTTAGAGAAATTGGTTTAGGACCAGTGGTTTGTGAATGTCTGCTGATAGTCAAAGGTTTTTTCTCTCTCTGGGCAGCTAATTTAACCTTCTCATTTATTAGCTTGTCAGTTTCTTTTTGCATCTTGCCCACTTGCTTCTAGAGTGTTTGTATAACAGTCAACAGCAGGTCAGTATTACACACACATGGAGAGATCTGTCTATGATCTCTAGTAGGGTCCTTTGTAGGTGGCATAGGGGCCATAGTCACTGGAGTGCTATTCATTGCAGGAACCCAAGAAAGTAGGTCAACTCTTATCGATAATTCCAGGTTTCTATGACTACAACACTCATTTGAGTACACTATATCTGATAAACATGTGGAATTGAAACTATCCTCACTGATAGGGGATTGTAAAAATAGATTAGTAGCCATTCTGATGAAGTTTTTATCTTTCCATTTCATTGACCCTAAACTCCTAACTTCTATTAGACTTTCAACACAATTAAAAATAAGTACACATTTTAGTCCATCAGCATATGTTGTAATAGTAAACTTGGACTGGGATGAATCAGAAGTGAATTTCTTTTTAATTTGTTCCAGAACTGATGGAAAAATCCAGTTGTCAAAAATGTTATTGTGAAATTGGTTGAATTTAAATGTTTCACATTGTAGATGATACCCTCTAAATAGTCCTTAACAGGAAGGTATTGCTCTACATCAGAGAATCCTTCAAATGAAAATTGTTCCAAGTCAGAAGAGTGTGAGAAAGTTGACATTATGGCAGTAGGCATCAGCTTATTCTACAGAGAGTTATTACTCCAAATCCATTGAATGTTGAGCTGTAACTATAGTCAAATATTTAATGCCTGATGTTAAATTGCTTTTTAAAAAAATATATTTAAAAAAAATTACTAATAATTATTGAATCTGAATGTTAGGGACAGAATATATTATTACTCCTTTATTCCTTGAAATTTGGAATAAATACACCAACATCGAGGAGTAAACCTGTTCTCATGAATATCCATAAAACAAAGGAACCACAATCTGCCATGTTGAATCTGGCTGCTGGCTGAGCAAATTTTCACATAACAAAATAATTCTTGCATTGTATTGAAACTGAAAAATAATGTCCATGAAAAAAAACATGATGTAGCCTTTTGGATAGGCTAAAGCAAATGTGAAATGAAAAGTAGGAGAGGGAAATACAGATGCAGAGAGAAATAAAAAAGGGAGAAAGGGAATTTCAATTTAGAATAAAAGAATTAGAGTTGACAAGTGCAAAGCGTATCTCCACTTTACACAAAAATTCAGGTTTTGATGTTACTAAGAATATTCGGTTTTTAACCCATTTTAAAGAAAAAGTAGATAAATATTTTCCTTTTAAAAAAAAAAAAATTGCAGAAAATTTGAAATGGCCAAGGGAGCATTGCACTCTTTTATTACAATATTACAAAGGCACTTTTTGTCAAAGCTTGTGACCTCTATGCCTTACTGTCAGTACAACACAGTGCTGATTATGATCTTGCTGATCATGCATCTCAAAGGGTTGGCATCTGAGGATCATTGACAGAAGTTTAGAAATTATAAAAAAAAAACAGGACATTAACCCATTTAAAATTTGCAAGAGAAAAAGAGCAGTTATTTGATAGGTGTTGCTTGGCCAAGAAACGTGGTCAAGATTGTGAAAATCTAAGACAACTCTTATTAATTGAAGAATTCAAGAACTGCATCCATAGCGACATTAAGACTTACCTGGATGAGCATTTGGTTAACAGCTGGACATCCATAGGTAGCTGCAATGTGATACAAGGTTAAAGCTGATGTTCTGAGATATATGTATCAAGGCACAGGTCGTCAATTCATTTATAACTGGCTGTGATATTTTGAAGGAGTGTGTCACCAAACATGAATCCAGGCAGGGTAATTTTACTCATTGATCTTTTACTTTTGCCATCAATCCCATGTTACAAATCCAGGAAATTAAACTACGCAACAAAAAATAGCAAAATAAACTTTACTCATTGATCTTTTACTTTTGCCATCAATCCCATGTTACAACTCCAGGGAATTAAACTATGCAGCAAAGAAATAGCAAAACAAAAAAGTTTTGCATAATTGAAAATAATTGATTTCTCAAAATATAAGAGTGAAAGAATTAAATTAACTTACAACATGGTGAGTGAATTCCTATTTCCTAAAAGTCCTTTCAATTCTCAATTCCAGTAGTTCCAAGAAATCTGAATACATTCCAACAAAAAATGCCCCTCCTGTGTTGAAGTTTCAAATGTACAGAAAGATTTCCAAATAATTAAAAAAATAGTCGTTGAATAAATTTAGTTAATACTGTACATTTATTCAAGCATGTCGTGCAAAAAATAAATCATTTCATAAACCTAATTGGTAGATTGAATCCGAAAATGTCATTTGCAGCATATTTAAGCATCATTTTCACAAAATATTCACCTATTTTTTGGGCCCAATACATGTTAAATTCTCGCTGTTTCTCTTAGTGGAGTGCCTTATTCACCAGCAGCAGAGGGGGTGAACAGACCATTTTGTAGAAGTGTCCAAATACCGAATAAGCCTTCCTAAAAAATGGGATTAATAACCTTAAAAATCAAAATAACTAAATACACTGAGGGTTCTCTCCGAGAGTTCCTCTCTAAGAGTCCTTTTTTGGGGTTATCCATGTTATTTCTCCGACCGTCAATAGCACCCCTTCTGCTGCTGTAATTAAATCGTTATGTTGTAATAAATAACGGTACATCCAGAATCTCATACTGCAAGTATATCTCAAGAGCGATTAGAAGCAATAAAAAAATTTCTTCCTGTTAGAGATTCATTCAGAAAAAACTTACAAGCGAAGCAGCAAGCACAAACTGAATACGAAGAAGACACTAAAAATTTATTTAAACCCGTCACAACAGCTACTGAAAAAGTTAACAACTGTCATTACGGAAGATCTTCTTCCAGTATCAAAACAAACCGCAGAATAAAACTGAAAAAATAGCGAGAAGAACCAAACAAACAAAAAGGATTTTACGAGATCTTCCAACTAATATAGCTGGTGCACAGCTCCAATCCCAATCACAAGCTAATGTCACTGACCCTGTGGGTAAAGAAGAACAAACAATGGATGTTACTTTTACGGAAAAGTTAACTGATGATGGAATACAGGCAATAAAATAATTTATATTAAAAACTAAAGACGATGTAATTAAACTTGGTGTGTTTGCCACTTCAAATTTTCCATAGAGACATAATTATTTAAAACCTGAATACGTTAAAACTGTTGCTGATAGTAATGGGTTAATTTTGTGTATAAAATAAATCAGGGTATTAACCGGATAACCAAAGATAATATTTATGATTTTTTTTATGGAATGAGTAATTTTACAAGAAAACCTTGAACAAGAAAAAAGGAAGAAAGTAAACAAAGAAAACCAGTAACAAAAAAAATAATGACAAAACAACAGCAAGAACCTTCATATCAACTTCCTCCACAGACTACTCGACCAAAATCTCCAGAAGAAGAATTTCATGATGCACCTGGTGCCGCTGGTAGTGGTTTGGGAAGTAATTTTGATTGTCCTGATAATATCCTTAATGACATGTCACGGTTAGAAGTTCTGATAGGGGGAAAACGTGCTGGAAATAACTCACCAGAAATAATTAATGAAGCAGCTGATATTTGTCGACAATTATTTCAAGGTGGCATCATGGATATTGGTGTTTACCGAGAACTTATCGATGAACTCGTTGATGATTACAGTGACTAGTCACCATGATTAGATAAATGATATTTGAATAAAAATGATCATGTAGAATAGACGCCATAGACCCGTACAGGTCAGAGCAGTAAACTCACGATTACCAATCTACAGAGCAACTTACGGAGATGGACTTGGTGATGTTGTTCAAGGGTTATTTAGAAGATTAGCTCCAAAATTAACACCTGTTGCAAAACAATTATCTATGAAAGCTATTGATGTCGAAAAAGCTCCTGGTGCAATTGTCAATGTTGCTAGTAAGGCGTCCTCAGCGATCAAAGATAGAATAGCATGATTAATGCGACGAAAATCACAACCACCAGTAAAATTACCAAGCACTGAAGATATGCCTGCAGACGTCAGTAAAATAATAAATCAAGCCGCAGATAAAAAACTAGCAGCTCTGACGGATCAAGGATCTGATGAAGTACAAAGAAATATTACTGAAAATTTGATAGCAGGAAGTGGACTTCGTACTCGTTGATAATTGATTTAAATCGAAGGTATATAATAAAATGCTTAAACGAGTATCTGACTCAGCATTTGACATGGATGCACCGGTCCTCAAAGATGACTCAGTATGTGATTATCAATTTTATTCCTATGATGCAAGAGAATCAAATCAATGGGGACGTATCGAACTTCAAGTTCAGGATACAAGGAGATATTTCTTGCCCGCCGAGGCATTTATTGAAGTAGAACTTGGATGATGCTGCATACGCTGATGGTTTGCGAATTGGTTTTGTCAACAATGGGATCATGGCATTATTTGATAGCGCCACATATATAATTGATGGAAGAAATAATTGGTCTAGCAAGATATTCTGATGATTATACAAAGTCCGCCGGTCCATCAGTGATGTTTGCTAAAGATATCACTGACAACGCTGATCATATTCAATATATTAAGTTAACAAACACCACGAGGTACTGCAGCTGATCCACAGCCAGCTGACCCTGAATACAAAGATAAACCAGGTGCTGCTTTTGATATTATAAAAGGTATTAACAGAAATTACAACTTAGGATTTGCAACACGCCGATCAATGTTGTTAAGAAATAGAAAAAGTTTTTCGTGTGCGATTCTGCTGTCTCACATATTCGGATTTTGCAGAGATGTTAGAAAGGACAACTTTGGAGTTAAACACACAGTTGTACTTGTAAGAAAAGGTGATGATAATGATGCGATCTGGTGAGGGGATGGTGTTGCTGATGCTGGTAGAGTAAATATAACAAAACTATCACTGTGGATGTCTTTAATGATTCCATCGGTCACAGAAGAACAGAAATTATTGTCTTTTATGGATCAAGGTAGTAAATCATTGCTATCATGGTTAACAGTAACCACGGATGCTGTTCAAAGTACCGCCAAAGGTATATTTACATGGCATATAGCATCACAGCAAGGTGTTTCTGCGCCATGACATATTTTTATTGTGCTGCAAATTAATAATCGGTTGAATAGTCAGGAATGTACACGTATGATATTTGACAATCTCAGTGTTAGCAAGGTTTCCTTGAGGGTAAACAGACAACAAGAACCATCCGAAGATATATTGTTAAATTATACCGTGAATCATGTGGCACGCACATATCATCGTTTGATGACATTTATGGCACGTGATCAAAACATCGACACAGAGCTGCAAATATCAAAGATTTTACAAATCTGTATCCGGTTTATTATTTTTCGCTGGAGCATCTTGATTTATCCAAATAATCTGTCATTGATATACACTTCCAAGCTCGTGTTGATGCCCCGCCAGAACTCGCGGCTGGTCCACCAGTTGTTTATGGTCCTTAGAGAGTAATCGCAGTCATACTCAGTGATAAAGCCATGTTACTTGAAGGTGGTAGTGGTCGAATGAGAGTCATTGATGCACCAGTAGAAAATCTTTAATCGTGTTATTTAGAAACACAAGTATTTATCATAAAATGTCATACAGTCATGTTAACATAACTCTGACTCCCAGTCAGGTCAAGAAACTTCAATCAAATTCAACAAAACACTGCGGGACAAAAATAACATTAAAACAAGATCAGATATCTAGTGGTGGTCCAAATAAACTATCACTAACCAAGAATCAGATTAAACACTTCAATAAAGCACTGAAATCAAAAACTGGAGTTCAACTTGTTTTTTCTCCAAGTGCCATTAAAGATATCATTAAAACAGGTGGTATTTTCCCACTTCTTGCAGCAATACCAGCATTAATAGCTGCTGCTGCTCCAGCCATAGCAAAAGCAGCTGCGTTAGGTACTGTTGGAACTGCTGCTGAAATGGCATTAAAGAAAGTAACAGGAAAAGGGTATTTAAAAAAAGGAGCTGGTCTAAGATTACCAGGATCTCGTTGAGGAAGAGATCTGAGGCTTCCAGGATCACTTCGTTAGATGCTCCAGCATCAAATTTTGATTTACTTGATGCTGTTAAACAACTAAAAAAAAACAAACTTCAGAGGTGTTTTTATGGAAGATCAATTACCACAACGACCAAACGGCATTGAAACAGGTATTATTAATCTTGACTCAAATTCAGGACCCGGTACTCATTGGATATCATATGCAATTGATCCACGAATAATCGTTTATTTCGATTCGTACGGGTTAGCTCCACTGCATGAGTTTATCAAGTATGTCGCGCCACTTCACGCGCGAGTTTGGTATTCAACGCTACCCATACAAACAATGACAGATCCGCCAATATGCGGCCGTGAAGTAATTAATGTATTCGACGTTATATCAAGGTCTTCCACGGCACCTTATATAGTCGTGCATGATTATACAAGTAACCGCTTTGTTGCGCGCAAGGCATTTTAAACAGATCTTAGATTTTATATAATGGTTGATATTTACGGAAGAAGATCTTCTATCGGCATTAAAATAAAGAAAAATTATATTGATCTGTTGAAGTACATGACTAAAGATGAACTCGCTGATATTATGAATCTTGCTGGAGTTGACCCAGATGAGGTTGTTATTTTTCAGGATCAGTATGGTAAGGTAAAAACTACAATATCAGGTGGAATGACATAGTTCGACGAATACTCGCTGCGGTCACTGATACTATCAGAGATGAAATTGCAAGAAGCATTGCTAATCGTTTGAGAAACACTGGCAACACAATGACGGGAGAACTCGGCATGAATGGGAATAAGATAGTAATTTTGAGAGATCCAACATCTGACGAAGTTGCCACAATGAAAAAATATGTTGACATTAACTACAACACCATAGATGGTAAACTATCCACGTTGCGGGCCGAGTATGACGTTCACATAAACGCGTTTGCAAATCTTCGTAGAAATTTTAGAAAAATTAGTGAAACAGCAGAGGAATTCTTTGGTAATCCATTGACCATTGACGCAGAACAATCTGATATCAAAACTAACATTGACACAACCAAAAAAACACTCGAAGATATCAAAAGTAACATCGACACGATTAAAAAAGCACAAGAAGATATCATAAGTGGGATTCCTGAGATCGTTAATAAAATTAGTTTGATTAAAATTCCACCTGGAGTAACTCCCAGGCGTATTACCAATATCGTATACACAGTATCATCGGGATTCGCAACATGGTCAGCACAGAATAATACTATTAAATATACTGCAACAGTCACTGGCGTGTACAGTCTGTCTGTGTTTAATGCTGCAAAATTTGAAATATTTACAACGTATCCATGGCATCATTCAACTGATAAGTTTCTGGAGTTGTGTCTATCATATTAAACAATGGAAACGAAGAAATATTTATTCTGGAAGCAGCTGATAAGAAATTAACTGCAATGTCTTACTGGCGGTTTCTAGAATTTGTAGCTGAAACACCTCAATTGTTCACTGTATAGAGTATAATGGACGTTCAAAATGATGTTGCATTGCAAAATTATAGGTATAATCAAGCACATGAATGGCAAACATCGCTGAAAAATATCGAAAAATACATGATAAAAATAAAGAAATATCACAGACGATTAGTTATCGTTGATGTAATTGTTTATTCAGCATCCGCTGTTGTTGCATCCACTGGCGTATTGTTATCGGCAATGACAATGATTGCACCAGTATCCATGACAGTCTGTATTTCAGTCACAACAACAATTGCTGGTGTTTTCAATATTATTGCAAAAAAAATATGTACTTGCATGAATGAAAAATTATCTGATTACATGATAAAATTACATATGGCGACAACAGCATACTCGAAGGTATCTTCATTGTTATCAGCAAGTCTCAGTGATGGAATAATCTCTGGTTTCGAGTTTTCAGAGATGATTAAAATAAACAACTACACTGGTATTAATGTTATGAGTATAAACAATAATGACATCAGTAGAGCTACTTCAACAGATCGTGACAAACACAACTCCACCAAACAACGATGGTCTCAGTAAGCTCGACTAATCCTGAATTTTGACATCAACTTTCCAACTGCAATTCCAGTAAAAGAAATCGCACTAGCACAATTACGAGTATATCATAGTTTGCCAAATATCAGATCGAAATCATTTAATGGTACACCAGCAAATATTTCACTCATATTTGCTAATAAGAATAACCCCAATGGAACTCCGATTGGCAGGTTGTTGGAATACCAACTGGTAGATATGAGATTGAACAAATCAATGAAGAATTTGCACGTAGAATAAAATCAATAACAACCGGAAAAGAATCATAAATATCAATTAATGTTCATGAGCCAACTTTTATCTGCCATGGTTGAAATACGCTCTTCTGATTATGCTGTATATATTTATCAATCTTCAATCAGAACTGTTTTAGGTTGGCCTAAAATCCCGCCCGAGTATCAATGACCACCAGAACCGAAGTTAAATGAATTTCTCATGGACGAAACAAGTTTATAACAATTCCAGAATATCGAAGCAAATACCCATGGGTTAAATCAGATAGATATATTATAATTGATGAAAAAAAATATCTTGATATCTTTTCGAATTATCGATCATGATGCTAATATTGTCTATGAAAAAGATTTTATAAACTTTTCTAATAATTTCAGAACCGAGTACATAAACATGTATTCAATATTAGGGTTAGAGTTAGGGTTCAAAAATATATTATTGAGTATCCTAATGATCGTCTAAAGGAGCCGATTATTGATTCGATAAAACATCTGAATCAGGTTGTATCGGACCTTGAATTCGCTAATCTGACCATCACCGAGGTGATACACGGTAGTACGTATCATGGAGGAACAGCAAAATCTGTGAGACAAATTTACCTCGATCATTATAGAGTAGACTGAGGGGGATTATTATCCTCCATATTGCCGGGATTTGCTACTGACGGGTTAAAAAAATCATTCAGTAATTTCGTCAGTGAGAACTTTCCTAAAATACTCGATGCATGGAGAAAAATAGCTACACCGTTGGTTGTTCTTAGACATGACAATGATAAATATGGAGGCTGATGCCACATCTCACCAGGAATCATCAAAATAACTTCAACGATCGCAGTTATTCTCGTTTTTGATGTGATCGATGGCAGCTATCAAATAGATCTTGGAAAATCAAATCAGGCTCAGCAGGGATATATCTTATGCACGTTCATTCCACAAGTTCCCCCTATGAGTTTGATCATGCAAGAACCAGCTAATCCTGTTTATCTATGGTGTCATAATAGTGCATTATCACGAATAAATTTCAAACTCACCGACCACCTTAGATGCTTAATTGACCTGCGTGGAGAAGAATTAAATGTGAATATTTATGTAAAATCCTAAGAATTTTTATTGTAGATTTTTATTCTAAGGATTTTTATCAGACTTTTATCGCAATGATCTTTGATCATAAATATTTTATTTATTCAGAAGTATTTTATTTACTCAGAAATTTATGAGGTGGTTGGGACTCAAAATCATATACAAATCGATCAGATTGTGAATTCAGATTGGTAGTTAGGTAGACAAAATCATGTAAATTGATCAAGTTTGCAAAAAATACTACCAAAAAAATATTTCAAATTCTGAAATTGATGGATAGTTAGGTACTCAAAATTATAGAAATCGGTCAGATTGTTAATTCTGATGGGTAGTTAGGTACTCAAAATTATACAAATCGATCAGGTTGTTAATTCTGATGGGTAGTTAGGTACGCAAACTTATACAAATCGATCAGAATAAATAAAATATTTCAGAATAATAAAATATTTCAGAATAATTATAAAATATTACACGTGCTCGGTCGTTTCACGATATGACATAATTTTTAATTGTCTTATACGAGCATTGTTTTCTTCGCCTCGTATACTCGGGTTAACTCTAATCTAATTTTTCTACAATGGTAGAGAGAGGGACGAATTCTTTGACCTGATCATCTTTCACTGCAGCTAGTGACTAGAACATCACTGCCTGAATTCGTTTTATAAACTTGTATTCAGACGGCAGTGTATTATGCTCTTTTAAAAATTCAAAATCAGAAATAATTTGTTCAGGATTCAGTTCATCAGATATATTAATTTCTTTTTTTTTTCTAATATTTTAATAGCAGAAATAACATCATTGATATTTTCATGGTTCGCTATACAGTATATATATCTTTAAAATAAATTTTTAAAAATCTGAAGTGTTCGATATATGGTTTCTTCAGCAAATAATAACATAATAAAAAAAGTCCCCATATGAACTCCTAGCCTGCCACCGCATTCTAGCAAGTTTAGAGGATACACATAAGGACAATACAACCTTCATATTAACTCTTAGCCTGCCACCGCATTCTGGCAAGTTTAGAAATACAGGAAACACAACCCCCTATGAGAGCCCCTAACCCGTCAAATAACAGTCTAGCAGGCTCAAGAGGACGTTTTTGGTGAATGACGACACAGACAGCACAAATCTCATATAAACTCCTAGCCTGCCACCGCAGTCTAGCAAATTTAGAGGATAACACCACATAAAAATCTTAATGTATAACTTAATTCTAAGGACAGTACAAACATAAAAATCTTAATTAAGGTCAGCACGAAATTAAGGACAGTACAAATATATACGGTGCCATTCTATACACAAAACAGATTTTTTCACACACACACCCCATAATCCACCCCAATTAATTATTAAATAATCGCAAATAAGCATAATCACCGACAATTGTCAGTCATGAGACTCGATCGCCGGACCTCGAGTTTCATAGTTCAACGCTCTAGCAATGAGCTATTAAAACAGCTGTCTATGAATAGATCGTAAATATTTCTGCATTAAAACAGCAGTTTCTGAATAGATCGTAAAATATCAGCATAAAATATAAATGAAACAGCGTGTTCTGCCTTGATAAAATAAACGTATCGTAACAGATCTAAAAATAACTTGCTATATTGTACAATGTAACCACATATATTTTTCTATTTTGTAAGTTAGAAACCATAAATATCCTTCTCCTAGTAAAATTATGTTACATTATTGATATTAATTAGGACGTATATGGTTAATTAGCTAATTACGACCATACAAATCACAATCTACGGAGAAAGATATATTTAGAGAATTATCTCCCTTCGCTCAAGTCGAAAAATAAGTAGTATGCGAGTGGAGAATGCTGAACCCCCAAATACGAATTTAAATAAGTAGTTAATAAATATAATTTGAGGTGATTGTTTGCTAAAGATGATAACAATAATTGAAAATAATTTTTTGTTTATATTTTTTTGAAAAGGTAGACTTGGTTATATTTTCTGCGACGTATTTTACCACACGTGAGTTAATATCAAAATATTTGCCAGCTGAATTTAGTGATTGAAAAATTCTCTCTTTGCAAGTCTCAGTATTTAAGGATTTAATCGGTCTAGGAATTTTTGAGTGTTTACCAGTCCCTCCACGTGCAGAGTTCTCACTGCATAATAGACTGAAGGTTGGATAAATTATTAAGTTTTTGTCCATCAATATGATCAATCACAAGACCGTCTTTGATCACCCCAAAGAAACACTTGTATATGAATCAGTGACAGCGATACCTTTTCTTCCCATCAACATTAAATTTCAGATAACCGGTATTATCAACGGAACCAACTGTTTTTTTTCAACCTATAGTGTCTAATCACACCATCACGATTTGCTTCGTAGTTCGTTATTATAGGATGCTTTACAAACTCCTGGTTTATATTTTGCTTCATATATATAATTTGTTTAAATCATAATTTGCCTGAAAACTTATTTAGATAATCCTCTATTATAGCTCCGTCCCTGACAGAGGGTTATTATTTTTTTTGTCATAGTATCTTTTAAGTTCTCTGTATCTTTTCCCACCACATTATGCACACAACTGTGTTTTACCTCTAACTCCAACACCACATCACAGACACAGTATTGGTCCTAAGCTTCCACCAGAAACGCTTTGCAAGTGTTGTCCACAGAATTCCTTTGCACAGGATTTATTACAAGGAGTTAATGAACCGATCAGCAACCATTTGCATCGAGACATTGTGTACATAGTATTTTAATTTAAATATTTGTTTGAAATATGAATGAATTTGATAGATTATCCAGAATCAAGCCCTAGAAAACATATAAATTTAATCTCTGCAGGATATTTCCTGACTTACCAATAAAAGATCTGGTTGATCTGAAAAATAAAAGTTTGATTAATAAAATTCACGGTGCCAAGAAAGAATTTCACACAGATGGTGCATATCACGTATGGTCAACATTCAAGATATGCACAACACCAAAGGTGTCATCGACATTACGATGAATGACAAATGAACAGCAGCTATCATTAGCCACCTTGACAATTGAAAATATATTTTCAGAATGAAATGGGTCATGCTAACAGAAACAGATAATTGGATTATCCGTGACAAATATGAACCTGTACACCATAGTGAAAAAATTGCCATACTGAGTAAAAATTCCAAACCAGGAATGTTGACTGGTATTGACAAACCGTATTATGAGCGAGCATATCTTGTAACAGCAGTTATTTATGGAATCTATCTAATACTTGAAAAACCCATCATTGATAATCTAAAACCGATGAAATTTTAAAAAATAAACTGTGTAGCCAAACGAGTAACAGAACATTTTACCGTATCGACTCATGGAAACGGTCTAATGGATAAAAGACGTAAAATAATAAACGAGTGGGGATAAATGGTTAAAGATACCGGGGTGTCCATCAAGGATGCCGCTGAGTTAGGAAAAAAATAAAAATTCCCAATAACCATAAAAGTGATAACATGAATCAAAATATAAATCAAAAGGAGCTCCGATCGAAATTATTGATCATAACGCGCACGCGTGGACTAGCACAGTAACAGTGTTTCCACAAAATCGAACTGTTAAATTTCACCCCCCAGATAATTATGGGGGAGACATGTTTGATTTTATTAACAAAATAAGTAAAAAATGATCCTGTATCCGTGTGGTTGTTTCAGACTTCTGAGAACGACGAATTAGATGGAAGTATTTGTATGGAAGAAATAAGTAAATTTGATCAGTTTGTATGACCTAATGGCGTTACTTATCGAACAGGTCTTCTTCACACAAAAATGAACAATCTTGCACTGTGATATACAGATGATACTGACGAACTATTGAACAATTGTTTTACTGTTCCGTCAGTTGTGGCTCGTTTTGCTAGAAAGAAAAATTCATGGAAACCAACTAGGTTTGATTTTCTTGATATAATATCAAGTTTGTCGAATACGGACACAGTGGACTATGGAATATTAAATACGATCATAAAGATGTTATTTCGGTTGATATGGTTGCATGTTATCTGGTAAGTTTTCTCGGATACAGAGATTGTTCTATATACTTAGGAGATTCAGTCATCCGACACACGAAATGACTAGAGTATTGATAAATGGACCATTACCGGATTGTGACTTAACTGGATTTGCTTGTATCGAGTCATTCGAGTTAGCTAAAGATCTCCATACGATTTGTTATGTTTGGTTCGGTAGGCATTTTCCAGAAAAACGCTGGGTACCAATAGTACAATTACGATATATGCTTGATTGTAAAATAATACTATCGTTGATTGTAAGTGAAGCAATTATATCATATCGGAAACAAACCAAAGTTTGGTTACCACAACAAAAGGAATATTCTGATGATGAAAACCCAGATAAAACAGATTACAAGAATAAAATCGCAAAAGATCTTGGCAGAAAAATAATTGGCAAGTTCACCCAAGGAAGATCATATGATCATAAACGACATTGTACAAGATTGATCATGGACGATGCTGAGTTGGATTTTATTATCACTGATACAAAGAAAAGAAATACGTTTATAAATCGAGAAATAGCTTTCTTGCCAAATGGAACTAATTTAGGTACAATTGTGAGCTATATGGAGCGTGAGTCACCTCAATATACTCATTTAAGATCTTCAGTGTTAGCGTACGTTTCGATAAATCTATTATCGATGATAAATAAGGTTTCTGAGTTTGCTGTCAGAGTCGCTACGGATTCGTTTTACATCAGTAAAAGATATTCAGGATTGTTAGAAAAATTAAATATCGATACTTGTACATCATGGGGTTCGTGGAGAATAAAAAAAGAGAATATACTTAATTATTCCGAATCCGCTGATGTTGAAATTAAAGATATTTATTGTAAAAAATAAAAAAACATCAGATGTTAAAGCTATCATCTGCACCATTGGTATACGATCCAATAAGTAGAAATGAAACAGTTTATCTAAACCCTACCTGGAGGTTCTGGTAAAACCACTCGAGTAATCAAACTATTTCAGAACTCAGATATGATCGTGCTAACACCTACCCACAGACTTGCGCGAGAAATGAAACAAGGATGAGTATAGTCATGTACTTACACAGCTTCTTCCGATGGAAGGGTGATGCATGGACTCCTGATCGAATGGGAGAAAAATTTATTCCAAGGATTATCGTTTGGGATGAAATATGTACAGTATCATCAAAAACATTAAAAACATTTCTTGATTGGTTATTAACAAGAAATACTGCTCTGATACTGTGCAGTAATCACGGTCATCCACCACCCATAGTTGGACCATCTCCACATAATTGGCTGAGAAATTTCGTTGATTATTACGAAGAAATAAATGATGATCAAAGAACACTTGATGCAGAATTAAAACAGTTTAAAAAAATTAATCAGACTACAACCAAATAAAATTCAGTGTGAAATTATGTGTAAAATAATTTCAGAAGCCTCTATGAACGACTTTCTGCAAACGTGGAGACCAAATGATTTGATAGTGGGAAGTAGAAAGATAGTTCGTGATACACTTCAGCAGTAGTTGTTTCAGTTACATAAAGAAAAATTTCCAACATTGCCAGTGCCATTAAGTTATCGACCAGTAGATACACGGCGGCAGAATATTGACATTGATATACCAGGAGAGTTAAGGAAGAAACAAAATCTCATTCTTAATGATATTATCACAGTTCTGTGCGCTGATAAATCCCCGTGAACGCTAGTATACGCGATGATGATTCATTCATCTCAAGGATTAACTATTACCAATACAGTTGTTTGGATTATAGATGATCGTATTGAGTGGTCAAACTTAGTTTATCTCAGTGTCCAGAGTCAGAAGAATATCTCGGCTGCGGAGAATTGTTATGGACGTTACAGAAACCACTGGTGGTGTCCTCGATGACAATGACATAATAAGAAAAAAATTAGCTGGTTATAAGCAAAGTGACAAAAAAATAAATGCGATTTTGATCTTGATGTTGAATTTATCAACACGCTGAAACAACAGCAGAATAAATTTGCCATACTGCCTGTTTGGATAACCACGCTTTAGCAGTAGAATGTTTGACTTTTGCTGCATCAGCGAGTTTGCTAATTGCTGCTTTACCCCTCCAGTATCCTCTTGGAGAACAATAAATTGACTCCATTTATACATTACCAGCCCCTAGCGCTAATTTACCTTTCATCACGGATTTTACTAACCAATTAGCTAATGATTCTCTTACATTTTATTTTTTTATAGAACTCAGTGAATGAATCAACTTCACATCTGCAATATGTCGCTGCTGTAGATCCTCACTTTTATAAGCCACATCATGAACATGACATGCTTTATCAATAGTGTTTATAGGATATTCACCTGGTTTTGGTTGATCCTGATTATCAAGCCTGATATCAAGTAGAGTATGAGGACCGCAATAATTATACCCTGGTAGATGTTTTTCTCCTGGGTATTTAGCCCACGGAGCTCCTGGGAACTTTGACATTAATTTAGCAATATCACCACCATCTTTTTTAGGCAAAAAAGAAAACTTTTCTGTTACATTCTGCACATTTTCCACCATATGCTATTCTTGCATTTTTTGTTGTAACCGTGGATAGATCATTAGTTGGGGTTTTAGTTCTACGGCGTAAACAATATAGATTCATGTATTTATATAATATGGATATAATTGATTTCTCAGTGACTCGAAAACAAGAACCTGTCAAACACCATCCTGCGTTACCGAATTCCATCAGAATGATAATAATAGGGCCATCTGGAAGTGGTAAGATGCAACTGTTGCTTAATCTTATAATGAGATGGCTAAAGTGGGATGAGTTGTATTTGGTAGCCCCGCCTTTTGATGATCAACGATGCTATGATGTGCTAAAAGATTTTAATGAAAACGCAAGATTATTGGACAAAGATAACGATGTTATTGAGTTTATAAGCAATATTGATGAAGCACCGTCAGTAGATTCCATAGACGGATTTATTAATAATTTGGTTGTATATGATGTGATGCTGGACAAACAATCAAATCCAGCTAGGATTTTTTCTCGAGGTAGACATAAAAACACTGATGTAATCTATGTTACTCAACGATACACACAAATACCAAAAGTGATCAGAGACAACTGTAATATTTTAGTTGTGTTTAATGGAGTCGATACTCAATACGTTGCGAAATATTCATCAAACTTGGTGTGGCGATGACATGGATATAATTAAATTTAAAAACTTCTTTTCACGAGCGCAAGCTACTCCGCATAGATTTATAACAATAAACTTACATGATCCCAGAGCAAGATATCGTGTGGGTCTTGATAAAAATTTTGGATAAATTAATAGCAGCAGGGGAGGTGCGACCTCAAGTTGGTTCGTTGGTTCATTTTTTTAATGTACTTGCTCGCAAAGAGTTTTCAGTTAGAAATAACATAGACTAACCCCCAAGAGGAAACTCTTTGAGGAACTCTTGGAGAAAATCCTCAATGTAGTTAGTTATTTTGATTTTTAAGGTTATTAATCCCATTTTTTAGGAAGGTTTATTTCGGTATATGGACACTTCTACAAAATGGTCTGTTCACCCCCTCTGCTGCTTACCCTCCCCCCAATGTGCCCCCATTTCATATTCTGGTTAGCTGTTCCCTAATTGCACAATAGCTAAAGGTTAGACTTAGCCTCTTTGACATACTTCAAAGAAACCGCCTGTTCTACAGTGAGTGAAAGCACTAGGAATTGATTGACTAATAAACAAGACCCTTTTTTTGTTATAACTAACTATGCCTAAAATGGGTGTGAATTTATGTTTACAGTTCAAATGCAGTCTCAAGCTACCATACATGTGATAACTATTTCCCACATTTTATATCCCACCTTATTTCCTGAAAGTTAATTCGTATATGCATATAAGACTGCTTACGAAATAACATAATTATTCCGAATTAGTTTTGGGGGGCACATATGTTCTGTGATATGTTTCTGCATTCTTTTTAATTTAATGATGGTAATTAATGATTTTATATAATGTCAGCTGTTGACTCGTATAAGTTTCATTGGTGGGAATGGAGATCATAGTTCGCTTGTCGAGAAAAAAACCTACAGCAGTCTGTGATCATTCTTGGGATATAGGAAGCAGTTCACTACAAGCAAAGCATATAAAGCATGACAAAAATAAATTTTGGAACTCATGGTTGATGGAGATGTACTTTGTGAAGCTAGCCATAAAAGGGGGGAGGCATTTAATTCCTGAATGCATGAAATCGACAGTCACATTATACATCACTTATCTTACATTTCAAAGTATGATTGTAGGGTTTTAACATTAAAATGTCATTAATGTCCTTACAAAACTATTGTTTGGAAAATAATACACATAATATAGATTTGCTTAATACCTGATGTTTATATTAAGAAAACGAGAGAGAGAGAGAGAGACTGTTGATGTCAGGAAAGTTGATATTATAGATTTGATAATGTATTTATATCAGGTGACAACAGTCATACCTATGCACTAACGATAATGTCAGATACAAAGACCATGGAAGTAGTGCAAAGCAGTCATATGATGATTTATTTTGTAATATGGCTGTATTGCTTGTTATCAATAAAGTAATAACTATCCCATCTTTTTTAATTTTCATTGCCTATTACATTAATAGACTTAAAAATATATTCACTACTTGTTATGGCGACATTTTTTGAAAATTGGTGATAAAATATTTATGTTGGCGATTTTTTTTGCGACAACTTTTTAAAAGCCAGGACCATCCCTGATGATGTTGATCAAAAAAGTATTGAGCAGGAATTTGGTGAGGAAACTTTTATTCCTTGTTTTGGATCAATCAAAAGGTATTGATCACAGTGATCCTCTTTTAACTACTCATTCTCTTTATTCCAGTCAGAGTGACATATGACAAACACTTGTTGTCAAACAGGAAAAAGATCATAAGATCTGTTATTTTCAGATGGGTGTGAGAGAAACTGAATCAACAGAAATATCTGTCTCTTATTTTGTTAAAACTGGGGTCCTTGTGAGAAAATGTAGACCTCCAGAGTTACCTGCTGGTAATGAGTGGTCAGTGAACTGTCAAATTGTAATTCCAAAATTGTACTGACAGGAAATTCCTAGTTTGGCCCATGAAACTCCTTGACTGGACATTTTGGGATCAGTAAGACATATCACAAGATCTTCTGCCACTTCTATGGGCCAAAAATCAAAAGGGATATTTGTAAATACTGTAGATCTTGCCACACTTGTCTATTGGTACGAAAACCCAATCAGAAGATACCTAAGACTCATCACAACCTATTCCTGAATTTTATGAACCATTTAAGAGAATAACAGTAGATTGTGCTAGTCCCTCACCAAAGACCAGGTCAGACAACTAGTACTTGTGGAACACAATGTGTGCATCGATTAGACTCCCAGAGGCAATTCCTAAGGAATACTGAAACTAAAACAATAGTAAAAGCTTTGATTAAAAACCTTTTTAAACACAATTTGGCCTGCCCAAATGTCTCCAATCTGAACAAGGTCAAATTTTATGCGTGGAATTTTCCAGCAAGTTTTCTTTGAATTAGGCATCCAGCAATTAAAGTCTTTTGCCTAAAAGTCAAGGGACTTCAGAAAGAGTTCATAAAATGTTGACAAATATGATTTGGTCATATTTTTTAATATTAGAAAAGGTTCAATCCCTTTAACTAGCTTTTTGAACATAATGTGCGTGGACCATCACATTCGTTTAAAGAGAAACTTCTTTCAAATGAAGATATGGGGCTGCGAGTGGCCGAGTGGTCTAAAGCGCTCTCAGTTATGGATCACTGCCATCTCACCTCTGTCTGCGTAGGTTCGAGTCTCGGATTCGGCCAGTGTGGGTATGTGAGAAAGCTTGCCGGTAGCTTCTCGCGGGTCGGTGGTTCTTTCCGGGGTTTTCACAGGTTCTTCCTCCACCATTAATACTGGCCACCTTGTGTAGCCTATCGTGTGCTGAAAAATGGCATTAAACCCTTCAACAACAACAACAGCAACAAATGAAGATACAGACCACAAAATCCTTTCCAGGCTAATTACTATGGTCCTAATACAGTTGAAATGACAGTAATTTAAATTATATCATCAATACTCCTGGGAGGCAGAAACAACAATAACTTTGCCATATACATGTAAATATGCTCAGGGAGTACATTGATAGGCATAGTCGGGCTAATTAAGCAATTAGTTTACTTGTACTTGTCCCACACAGTGAGGATTTAAGTGAAGGAGTGCAATTGCACTGTAGTGACTTTGGAGTAACCAATCTTCTGAATTAAAAAATTATGAATAATCTGGACCAGCAATGTTCACATCTGCAGCCAAAAGAAAAGAGTGAACAAAAACAGCTGTTATTTGAATACGAGCACTTGTTTCCTGTGAAATAACATCTGTTCAGGATAAACACTCGTAAACAGGAATGTTTGAAAAATGAAATTCAGAATTTGCTTTAGAATAAGAACCAATTAAAAGTGACTGGAGTTCACCATGTATATTCTTCTGAAACCAGGTAATAGTTTCTGTGTGTTGTTGTTGTAGCGTTTAAAGCCATTTTTCAGCACACGATAGGATATACATGTCGGCCAGTATTAATGGTGGACGAAGAACCTGGGTAAAACCCCGGAAAGAACCACTGACTCACGAGAAGCTAATCGGAGACTCAGACCCTTGCAGACAGAGGTGAGATGGCAATGATCTGTAACAGAGAGCTCTTTAGACTACTTGGCCTCTCACTCGGGGCCCCCTTTCTGCATGTGCACAGACTATAGACCAGTAAACAGTGTGACTAAAACCGATTCATTTCCATTGCCATTATGCAATGACTGCATTGTTAAAATTGGAAATGCAAAGTATGTCACCACTTTTGACCTCTGGCAAATTCCACTGATGGAAAGGGCAGAGGAAATTCCAGCATTCATGACTCCAGATGGACTTTATAAAATAAAGGGATGCGTTTGGGATTAAAGATTATCCTCGTCTTTTTCAGTGTTTAATGGTCTAGATAATTTTATTGCTTACAGCAGTGATGTCATCATCTATTGTGACACCTAAAAAGATCATTTAGAGCCAGTTCAGAAATTTTTTGACAGACTCATTGATGCAGATTTTACAATTCATTTATCCTAAAGTCAGTTTTATTGTGCTTGCGTTACATTTCTAGGACATATCGCCAGACATGGACAAGTTAAATCCATAGATGCTAAGGTCAAAGCTGTCACTGAATTTCCAGTGCCTTTCAGAAAAAGCAACTGCTACAATTTTTGGGTATAACTGGATACTATCGAAAATTTTGTTTATATGTTTCAGTAATTGCTGAACCCCTGACAAATTTGTTCAGCAAGAAAACCAAGTTTCAGTGATCTAAAAAATGTCAGGAGGCTTTTGAAAAGTTAAAAGCCGTGCTTGAGAGTGCACTAGTTCTTTCAGCTCCAAATTTCAGTCAATCATTTAAATGTCTGATGATGCAAGTGATGTTGATTCAAGAAGACAAAAATGGTGTAGATCATCCAGCGTGCTATTTTTGTAAGAAATTAAATAAACACCAGAGAAATTGTTCCACAATTGAGAAGGAATGTTTGGCTTTGATATTGGCTTTGCAACACATTGAAGTTTATGTTAGTTCAGCTTTTTCTCTGATTAATGTGTTTAGTGATCACTACCCCCTAACTTTCAATGGCAAGATGAAAAACAAAATTCAGAGATTAATAAGGTGGAGATTGATGTTGCAGTATACAATATCGATGTTAGGCATGTTAAGGGAAAAGACATTTTAAGGGCAGATGAAGTGTTATATATATCTAATTTGCATTGTTTGTTAGTTAGCCTTTAAATTTTCTTTATTTCATTACATGTTATTGTAAACTATGTCTTAACCTTGTCTAAAAACAAATTTATTTTCTACTTGACCAGAATTGTTGATTTTTTAAAACTTTTTCTATACCGTAAACATTAAGAACCTTCTAAAGGTTATTTTCCATTGGGTTATTTTGTTTGGTAGAAAACTAGAGGATTATATGACCTTGTCACTGGAAAAATTGTTAATTTGTGCTTAAGATCTGGAAGAATCGGTTTGTATTATTTTTGTGTCCAGAACATCTTTTGGGCAAGAGTATAATTCTTCAAATTATTTAATTCAGTCATTTTTTCTCTGGAAATACTACAGAGTGCTCATACAAATAAGATGCTTTGACAGAGACTTTCATGGGAATTTATACTTAATTCAATCTTGGAATTATATTACTCCATTTCAACAACAACTGTTGGTACAACAACATAATACAGACTGACAAAGGCACATGAACACTTTCAACATTGGTTTGAATTTCTAATCAAGTTTTTTCAATCTTTTATTTGCGTAAAGTCATTACATCATGTTAGAGAAATGTAAATTTGACAGCCATCATTTTATTGATCTGTCGATTGAGAAAGAGAGATGAGGAATCAGTCCCTTGTCTCCCACTTAATCCATTTTTGCTGCAAAGCATACCAAATACAGAAGTCCACTAAATACTATTGAAATAAATTGGCTTGCATGTTTGTTTTTTTACTAAATAGTCACGCACTCCAATAGTCACAAATTGTTAACTGCATTGAAATAATTAAAAGTCATAAATGTAGGATAGGATATTGATGCAGCATTTCCATATGACTGATTTTTTTTCTATCTTGAAAGAAATGTACCTTAAATTTGTTGGACATTTAAAATTTTAAAATTGTCAACATTATTAATTTCAATGATACGTTGAGGTCAGATTAATTAGGAACAATTACCAAACTTCTGCTGTTTTATTATGGCAGGATCATAATTTGAGGTGTAAAGTACAACACAGCAAGTCAGATGGCTTCTTGTTAGAAATGCACCTTTCCCATGCTGAAATTGGCATTGTCTTCTGATGTCAATTTTTAAAAGAGTGTTTACAATGAGCATTTTCTTTATTTCTGCAGAACATCCACTCAAACCAGTTCTTTATTAGGGAGAGACCATTTAATAGTCCAAAGGGTTATATTATTTGAAACAAATTTACCTTGCAATTAATGAAAGAATAAAAAGAGGTTAGGGTGTCTAGAGAGAATAATAAATCAAATGACTGGAGTCCCATGATACGTTGAGGTCAGATTAATTAAGAACAATTACCAAACTTCTGCTGTTTTATTATGACAGGATCATAATTTGAGGTGTAAAGTACGACACAGCAAGTAAGATGGCTTCATGTTAGAAATGAACTTTTCCATGCTGAAATTGGCATCGTCTTCTGATGCTAAATTTTATAAGAGTGTTTACAATGGTCATTTTTTTTTCTCTTCTGCAGAACATTCACACAAGCCAGTTCTTTATTAGGGAGAGACCATTTAAGAGTCCAAAGGGTTATATTATTTGAAACAAATTTACTTGTAATTAATGAAAGAATATAAAAAGAGGCCAGGTTTACAGAAAGAGAGAATAATAAATCAAATAATTCGGAGTCCCATGCAGTATAAATGCAGTCAAACGTTCATAGCTGCGTACATCTATATTCAGCCTTGTGACTTGGTCATACTTTTGAAGGACTAAACACAGTTCACATATACGTGTAAAGTCAGTGATATCTTTTTTTTTTTTTTAAACAGAAGCAGCTGTCATCAAGAATTTAAATGTACATACTTCAGAGGATTATTTTTCATGTTTAAACATAGGGATAACTTTGCACTGTTCAAGAGAAGACCAACACGATCTTGTAAAGTGAATGTATAAGTTTGTTTAGATTTGGTTAAATAAAGTAAAAGCACAAACTTATTGCAAAAGGTGTCAGTGAGCCTTTTGTAAATTAAATCAGTAGAGTGGTATTAGTACAGTTTTCAAGGATTATGATCATGTTAATATTATCTAAAATTTGATTTGGCATTAGATCTCTTACGTAATCTTAATATGAACTAACTAGGACATGTCAATAATCATCTGATAATGACATAGATAAATTGGCTCCTCTCTCTTCATAAACCTTAAAGAGCATGCTTGTAGGGTCATGCACAGTAAACCACACCCATTTCATAGAAACCACATTCTGTGGTGGTTATCCTAGACAACTCTGCGAAAAAGCATGGTGTGCAGAGCATTTTTCTGCAATCCACCACAACATTACTCCATTACGATGGACAGAGAGATGGTAGTTACTTTGTTAATCCTCTCCACTCTTTCTTCACCCCCACCACAATGCATGCAGTTCCAAAAATACACATAAGCTGTACTGTAGTTAGCAGACCAGTCTGTGATTTTAAAGAAATTGTTCCAGATGTTACAATGTGAGTTGTGGATGTTTTTTGTTAGAGCAAATGGATCTTTTTAAACTTCAGAACATATCACATCAGAAAAGGGACCAATCAACACTGCTTTACAAACTTTAAGAGAAAAATATGAGTACAGTAATAGAGCACTCTGAGCACTTGATCATGCTCATTGCAGAATTCCAGTTCACAATCATTTATTTTAAACATGTAGACAAGTTAAAAGTGAGTGCTGAATACAATAATTGTTTAGTATATTTTGTGTTTCTATTTTGGTTCTAATTCATATAAAGTTTGCCCTTTGTGACAGGCATTTTGACTAGCAGATGAACCAGGCTAGTACATGCTGAAATTCTGGGATGTGACTGGTACCAATAACAACAGTTTAAGTCCCCATGAGAGTTTGAATGGCCATGGCCCCACAGAAGGGGATTGGAGCCAAATTAAATTTTTTTCTCCATCTACTTAGCTTGCCTTTTTAGAGATCACTGTTATGTACCTGGATATATCCTACAACACCATGGAGTTAAAAGCTTTTCATTATTTGCACCAGATATGATACTCAGTATCTTAGTATGAATAGTATGTTTTAGGCATTACTGTTTTAATTCTCACCTTTTCTACTAGAATTGTTTTTGAAAATAAACGCTTTAATGTTGTAATGTCAATCCTAACTTTAAATTATACGTTCATGCCATTTTAATGTTATTTTTCTCTTACAAGCTGAGTTTGCCACATGCAGTATTGAACAATATACATTCAATATCATATTTTTAAATACATATTTGTCTTGAAACTATAAGGCACTAGTCATATGTCACTGAGACAAGGATTCTTAATTTCCAGACCCCCGACAATTCATACAGGAACCCAAAATAAAGTTGAATCAAAACATACCACCCTTCCTCCTCTAGCTACAAAACAACTAACTTTAGATGAGGAACCAAAACAGAAAAAGAAGAAAGAGAAGATGGGAAAACAGGATGTTGAAAACAATAAAGAAAAAACAGCAGAAGGAAAAAGGAAAAGAACATTACCAGAAGGTCAAGCTGTTCCTGACGAACAAGATTAGGTAGAGACTATTCATAGCGGCTGTATCAGATTATGAGCATGGGCAATACAGTCATTATTGTTACCACATAAATTGTCTGGGAAAACAGTCTTAGAATGAATTGTGTCTTTCTCTAACTAGTTTTAACAAATGATTTATTGTAACACAGCTAAGACAATAAATCATCCATGATCCATGATCTTTCCAGAGAACATTTAATACAGTTATTTTCAAACGAGAATTTCTTGGAATTTTGCATCATGTAGAAGGACATATAAATATACATTGTAAGAAACAAGCTAATTTTGGACTTAGCATGAATATACAACTTTTCTCCAAATGAACATGGGGGGTGGGGTGGCTGTCCACAAATTGAGAGAACATTTTCTTAATCAAGAACAGATACTATGAATGAATTTTGTTAAGTTTATAAAAATTTAAATATATGTTACATCTGATGTGATTATAAAGGAATATTGATTTATTTTAGTTGGGGGTTAGGGAAACCTGATGTAATTGATGATAATGTGTGAAAGAATGAATGAACAAGTGAAATTAAAGCTTACATGTCAGCCAATGGATGTTAAAATAAATGATCATAATTCTTCTATATCTGACATGAATTACTACATAGAATCTGTCGTTTATGTTTAGTTATAAAATTTTGCAATATTGATGCATTGATTTTGGTCTTTATATATACTGGCTGTTCATGGTCAGTTTCACACGTGTTTTCTGGCACTAAGATGTAGTACTATTTGACTTAAATAGGAATGTGGCTGAACTTTTGCACGTAGTGTTGACAACTGTATGCTGTAGGCCTACTTTTCTTGACATAAAATAGTATTCAATGATTCTGAAGGCAGGGTAAACAAAATTTGTGATACTGGAAGTTTTAGGAGCAGTTTTTAATTTGCTTCATGTTTTTGTAGTGGCCAGGGCAAATATTAGAGAGGAAAGTCAATATACAGAACTTTTTAAAAGTGCTGTTTGAAAGAGTATAGACATATATTTTGAATGATCAAGGGTTGGTCAAAATTGAAAAGAGTACCAGCAAAGCTATAAAAATTTGACCAGTAATGCAATATAATAGCTCTGTTGATATCACTGCAATGTTTAAGAATTAAATTTTAATATTATAATATTTTTTTAAATTGCATTTGAGTGATGGCATATTTGATTTAAAGTTATAATAGGCTTTAAATAGCTCTTGAATTTGTACTGAAAAATATCTGTGTGGACTACTTTGTATGTGTGAGCCAACTCCAAGTTCATCTGCTACTGCCAGTATATATTTTAGAAGACTGTACACTTATGAAAGTGTATTTATATTACTCTGGTATGTTTGGCACAACAGAAATATAATTTTATTTTGTAAAGAAATTCTCCCATTTTAGCTAAAAGAACGTAAGTTTTAAATTGTTCAAAATTTGATATGCAAATTTGAAAATTGGTACCATTAGTGTTTTAGACATATGATGATGCAGGACTGCTAATAGTACTAGATAGGTTCTCTTGGACATCTTTTGTAAATAGTATTATTGTATGGTTTTTTAATGATGTATAATGCACAGTACATGTTATATATATTCTGTGATATATTTAAAAGATTTCTGCAATTTTCATGAGAAAAGTGGGATCAATTTTATTGTCTCAAGTGTTGAAGCCGCAAGTGACTATGCAAAATGTTCCCACCTAAGAAGTGAAGTATTTCCTTATGTCTACTAAAATAAAATGTAGATTTTTCTTTTTATTATATATTTTTAAGGCAAAAAACATCCATTTCTGTGGATATTTTTTCCATTCTGTGCCAATCAATTCAAGATAACACATGTTATAATGATTTTACGACAGTGGCTTTTAACAAATTTAGCAAATGATGTTTCAGATCATGTATTTCGTGAAATTAATGACTATTTTGAAATGAAAATGAAGAGATTTTTATTTTTGTTCACTTGTTTCTGGCATGGATTGATAGCATTTTTGAGGTGGGGGCACTGTGAAAATTGAACAACACTCTTAGAGTTTACATTACAAAGTGAGGGGGAACTTTAACATTGAATGGACATATACCTTACCAGACAACTACACAAGTTATTGCCGTTAATTGTGACCAAAAATTGATACCTGATCAGTAATGCATTTGTTTTCTCATTTGTGGCTTGTATAATGTAAAGTTAAGAGAATGCAAAGCCCCCCACCCAATAGAAGATAACTCTTCCACATTAAACCACAGCATATTTTCTTTTCTTCTCTCTGTTTATTGTTTATCATATTGGATGCAGGGATAGCATTAGTTGATGGTGTTAGTATGTGATCTGTTACAACTATATGATCCTTAGCTCAGTAACAGAACAGAGCAAAAGCAACAAATTTTGTAAAATCAAAAAATAATTTATTTCCAATGAATACAGAGTGAAAGTTTAAAAAGAACTTAGTAATGTGAATTAAATCCCAAATAGTCATACAAGACTTATCACAAGTCCAAACATATAAAGTTCTTACTGAATTCAGGGCCAAATGTATAAAGTTTAAACTAAATTCCAGTGGTATTCCATCTAAGTTCTAATAGTGAATGTGTTGAAATGCCTGTAGTCTCGACTCTGCTAATGTGCCAGTGGCATGTTGTTTTGAGATGTGCCAACAGTCTTTTGATGCATTACAGTAATATAATCCAAATATGTTCTTGTGTGAAAACAAATAATGTTCCAGTCCAAGAATATTATTGATGTGCACATTGTATTTCCAGCGAATTATAATTTGACTAAATAATTTTACCCAAATGAAATATTGAACACAACAATAAGAATGAAACTGCCTCAGATATTAAATTCAAAAACTAAGACACAAAAGTAGAACCAGGATGAGGGTCACATTTCATTTGTAGAAAATTCTGTGTTATCAACAAGATAAAATCTGTTACTAAAATTATAATAAAGAATGGTAAGCATCAGGTAGACCAGGCATTTTTTTATGAGGGAATACCAGTGTCTTAGACCATGACCCAAATAAGCATGTTTACCTATATTGGTAATGATCCTAATATTTAACCCACACTCAAAGAAATATTAACTATACATTAGTTATTTACAAAATAAAAGTTAATGGTCAGGTACACAATGAACTTTATTATGGACAAGGTCAAGTCCAAAATACAATTATACACATAAACATGGAGAAAAACTAGGAACTACAAATTAGAGATTCATAACAGATCACTCATATTACTTTAGAAAACTCTCTTACTGGTATACGTATTTATAGAGAAGGCTCTGGTATCAGTATATTCCACCTTATTTTTCTCAAAGGTTTCCAGGTAACTTGCACTGTTCAAAACAGATCTGATGCCTGATCCAAGTGTTTATCATGACAGAACTCTGGTTGTAAAAACAAAAACAAAAAAATCACTCAATCATTATCACTATATTAATATGACAAGTTGTTCATTTATTACTTCTGATTCGTGTATACATGTACAACTTTTAATTGTTGTGTAATACCTTGATTATATATAATTGCTGTAAATGTTTAGTGTATACTGTATGTATGTATGTGTGTGTATATGTATATATGTATGTATGTATGTATGTATGTATGTATAGCCTGCTTCTGGGCCAGTCCATGTTTTGCTAACAGAAATCATTTACATTTGTTTGTGATTGTTGGGGCGGGTATACCTTAGAAAAATATCCAATAAACATTAAATCAATCATTATAAATGCAGAACATTCAGTTTTTATCAGTTTTTAAAGTAGTTGCTTGTAAGCACATTTTTGATTTTCAGATGGGAAAAAATGGATTTTAATATTGGTAAACAATTCTAGTGCTGTATGATATGTATTTTGCATTTAATAAAGAAACATCACCAATGTGATGTATAAATATTAGTGTATATGTTGTTTAACTTGTCATTTTAAATCTACCAGTAATATTTATTTGTTGTGTTTTATAAATAGGAAAAAATCAGAATTCAAAACTACAATGGATTGTGGTCAACAGACAATAATTAGTTAAATTGGTCATAGGCCATTAGACTATACTAGTCAATGTCACTGGCACCACTTATGTCATTATGCCATGAAACACATTACTACTTTGTCACTATCTGTATTACTGGTATCTAAAATTTGTTCAATTTGCATTGTATCTGGAACTCTCTAAACACTAATTATAGACAGACTTTGCCTAAAATGTCGATTATGGTTTCCTTTATTACTCTTTTTGTACATGCATTAATCTGGCACATACTTTTTATATCATAGTAATGTACCTATGACACTCCTCGCCACCATTTTAAAAAATAGATTAAAAAACATGTAAATGTACACTTGTGCTTTGGGTTTTGGAAATGTGTAAGTAAATGCAATTACAAAATATATGCATTTTTACAATCCTTTTCGGAACTTGTTTTCTGACCCAAACTATTAGGATACCAGATCAGTAATATTATATGTTTACTGGAATGACTCTTATTAATTTGCCCTGAATCAATTTGTAACTATTAACTTTGTTACTATATTTATTGTTGGCATATTCAAAAAGTGCTTATTATATTGTAATCTGAAACACTGCTCTCTTTGCTGTGATCCTGCTCTTAATATGATCTAAGTGTCTTTGAAACTTGCTACTATAGTAAATAGTAAGTAATTGTGATTCCCAGTGTTCTTGCTTTGATTGTTTGCCATAATGCATTTGTCTTTTGTTACGAATCTATGCTCTTATAATAAGTAACAGAAAAGAGTGAAAAGCAGCAAGGTTTGTAAAATTATACAAATAATTTATTTCCTTAGAATACAAAGTGAAAATGTATTTTTTTAAAAACAGGAATTTTTGGCATTGCAAATTAAATCCTAAATGATCATATAATTAAAAAGACAAGTCCTAATTATACAAGTTTTGAATAAACTTTGGTGAAAACTCGAATTAAATCCAATGCTGAAAGTGTTGATGTGTCTGGTACCCTGAATCATGGTGTTGTACCAAAAGTCTTTTGTTGAAACACATTAGTATAATTCCAAGTTTGAATTCAGTAAAAATCCCACTGAATGTCTTTACCAGAATCTTATTTTTATGAGTGGACTATAAATAATATGTTGGGTATGCCATGTAACTTGTAGGAGAATTTTAATAACTTAGACCCAGACCCAAATAAACATGTTTACTTCTATTTGTAATGATCCTGATATTAAACCTATACACAGAGAATATTTTAGCTGTATATTAGTTGTTTACAGACTTTGTTTTGAATCAGTAATTCAGGTCAAGTAAAATATTTACTTGATTTCGGACAAGTTTAAGCCCAACATACAGTGTTACATTACAGTAGCATGTAATGACATAAAAACAACTATCAAACAATGCAGATTAAGTTTACATAACATTATATTTTACAATGTATCACTTTTGAACTTTGAGTGCAGGCTCATGGGTTTCCCACCATATTTTGTCTTGTGTCGCCCAGATCTTGACCTTATGTGTCTCCCACGCATCCTGGTTACACATTTTTATCAGGAATAAATTGAAATATGCATCTCCAACTTTACTGGATGTCCATCTGCATCCATATTGGTGCAAAGTCATTAAGGTAAAAAATAAGATTGTAATGAATATCCATTTTAAAACATTCAAAATAGTGTACCTGGCAATGAAAACATTCAAGGTTTGTGGTAGTCATTCGTCTTGAAATGTAAAATCTGTGATCACTGCTAGTATGACATGTTTTCAAGGTTAAAGTCACACCTAGAGCATGGAAGATTTAATTTAATTAGAGCTGCAGTTAATGATAAAAGAGACGTATCTATGCAAATATAGAATTTGTAATTTAATTAATGATTTATTAATTAAAAAAAGAAATAACTAAGGAAGCATAAGTATTTATTATAATAAATGCTAATGTATTGTCACACTCATTTATTTGTACCACCCTACTGATATTAAAAATGAAAATCATCATGGATGTGACAAATGCACAGAACTTAGTCATTTCATTAATTGATTTATAATTTCTAACCTTATTGCTCTTGGAGTCCCTTACTGTTAAATTATTGATGTTTCAAAGCAAATGGAAGCTCCTGATGTAAACAAGCAAACAGACTGCTTGCTATCCATTTCTGGTTTCTAGGGCAGTTTATTTCAGTAAAAACTGTGTATGCATCCAATATTTGCAGTGTCTAGTTTTAATATTTCTAAAACAAACTGAACAAAAAGAAATATGAGGAACTCATTAATACATGAGTTCAAAGAGATGTAAATCCAAATTTATGGAATTATTGAAATTTTTAGAGACACTGAACTTCATCACATATGTTGCTTGAAAATATAGGTTGGCCAAAGCAAATATTTTGACTGTGTTACTAAATTCGAAGCGCTGACAAGCTGATAGTGTTTGGGATCCCCTGGGAACAGTCAGACTTGAACTTCTAAGTCAGTGAATGAAATGACTAAGCTTTGTTCATATTTTATATCCTTGATGGTACTGCTTTTAAAATTGGTAAGGGAGTGTTACAAGCAAATGGGATGGTGTGAGAATGCATGATGATTGAGCATAAAGTTAAATGAGAACAAGATCCTGAGTGGAATAAAATGCATGGTGGATCTCATTTGAAGTTAGGCCAGGGGTGGGCAAACTACGGCCCGCTAATAGCTTTCATACGGCATGCCAAGGGTTTTCATGCAGCCTCGGAACAAGTCATCATTCGCACTGACTGTCTTTATGTTATTCTGTTTATAAAATAAATGTGCTTCTTTTGAAGTTTAAGTTTAAGTTTTCAAATATTAACAACATATTAACAACTGAAAATTAATTATGATGTTATTTAGAAAAACCTTTTGTTTTTGCTATTTCAGATATTAATTATTTTACTTAATGAACTATGCGGCCCGCGACAAGGTGTAAATTTGTGTATGTGGCACTTGCACTGGAAAGTTTGCCCACCTCTGAGTTCGGCAGATATTCAGAAGATGCTAATGTTTTAATGAGTTACTTCATCACATGATAAAACAATATTTTAAAATGTAAGTGTCAATGGAAATATGACAAAAGTTATCCAAAATGTTGACTCCTTTTCTCCCTTATTTAGCACTTCTCATACACTACATACTACAATTTTCTTTTGTTCCTTTCAAAGGTGTTCCCCAATTTTGGAGGAATACTACACTCTCCCCTGCCCTTGACTCCTAGGTTCAACACCATTATATACATACCATGATAAAACATTCAGTATTCAAACAAAACAAGGTAAAGGGTACCCTTGAAACATCTGTGATATTGAGTTTTATATATTGTGTAAACTTTAAATTTAATTTATATGTGTGATAATATTTCTATATTCATTTTAGTGTAATGTTTTTATTTAGATAACAAAAGTTTACTGATTTTCATTAGCCTGTCTTTTATATCGCATAAGAAAAACTGATAATGAGTTGCAAATGTCTGAATTTTCTAATTGATTTTATAGCCATCAAAGTGCCATAATATTGGCATGCTCGTTTTAGTAATGCTTTATTTGAATAATAGAAGTATACTATATCACCATTCTCGCTCATAACCAAACATCAGTAACATTATGTAATGCTGCAGTCATTATCCAAAAATATGATGCGTTGTATTAGTAAGGATTGGAATAAATATGGCTAGTAAAAGAAAACCAGTAGATTGCAGCGATTATTGAAAGATCTCAATTTACATTAAGGCTGTTTTATGTGGATATGCTTATTGTTCAGGAACATCAAGAAAATATGTAAACCAAAATTGTATCCATGTACCAAAAATTTCACGTGTGTGTGTGTGTGTGTGATTTGGATTTTTATCATAGCTTTAACAATTTTTCAGTCATATCACTACGATGTCAGCAAAAGGAAAATATGAAGTAGTTTCATTAGCAATTTCCTGGCATGCACATATATTTCTTGATAATTACAACTTAATGAACAAGACATTAGCATCAGTAAGTTTTCAAATATTCTATTATAGTAACATTCAATTTTATTACTATTTTTATAACTACTTGTATATTGTGTTTACTTTCTACATTTCAATAAAATTTATTACATATGTATCTTTTTTGTTTTATCTTACACTTCATTCTAAACTTTTTGTGCAACAGTTCTTGTTTGAAATGATTTTGAGAATATCACCTGGTTACCCACAACACATGCATACATCCATGCATACATACATAAATACATACATACATGCATGCATGCATTCATGCATCCATCCATACACACACACACACACACGCATGCATACACACACATACATACACACATACACACACACACGCATGCATGCATACATACATAACATACACACACACACATACATACACACACATGTGTGCACTCATGCGCACCCACACACACAGACATACATGCATACATACATACATACATGTACATACATACTGTACATACTTTTGCGTTATATTTATTTTCACACTGACTAAAGTTGAATTTTCAGATTTATGAAATGTTGGAGTTTTTCAAAGCTCTAAAATTAACAGAAGTGCAAAATATGAAAGGTACAGTTAACAAATCTGTGAAATCAGAATAATTGTAATAATTTAAGACATAATGAAGAATTCTAAGTCTGACTGACACTACTATTGTTATTTCCAAAAATAACTTTCTGAGAAGAAAACATCAGCATTTAAAGGTTGTAAGCTTTTTAGATTAGTGGTTTTTGCAAACATTGTAACTCAGTGTTAGCTTCCAAATTGGCCAGACCACATTGTTGTGTAGATTTTTGACAGATTTATCTCTCAGAATTGTATTGAAGCCGATATCTGTTACTTTATTACCATCAAGTGATGCTCCAAAATAGACAATGTTAGGACCAGTTTAACATATCGGTGCTTTTTTATGAGGCAATAATGATTTGATAGTCATATTAGTTGCATGATACTATGGTCATTAAATAAGAAGCATGACCTGGTACTGATAATTTCCAACTGCTTCTCAATCGTTAGATAACAGGTTAGAATAAACCTTGCAATGAATGTACATATGACCTCAGCCATTCCTTCTAGCACCCGGTTTACTTGATTCTCAATTTCAGGGTAGTTAAAGAAAAAAATGACACAATGACAAGTGACATCATTAATGTCAAGTAACACAATTGAGAATAAGTGATATCATTAATGACACAATTGCAATTGAAATAAATTACAGTGATTAGTGATATTATTAATGACAAGTTATCACCACACATACACTGTATATGGTAGGTTTGTATACTGGATGACATATTAACTAACAGAAAGACGAAGAAACTTAGTAAAGTAGGTTTGTATTGACTTTTTTCTCCACATTTACAAATTCACAATTTTAGTGTCAGGTATCTTAAGGTAAAAAAGCAATTAAAAAAGGACCTGGACAGTTAAAGAACTTTGATTAATATAATTAATTGGTTTGATTATTTTTGCTATATCAAGAACTTTTTGTTATATAATAAACATTTCAAGAAGAGAATTGTTTTGTTATTTTTTTAATCTCAGTATGTTTATATATTTCTTTTGCTATGGTGATTGATACCAGTTTGATCCCATACATGTCAGATAAGTATTTTGCTTTTGCTTTTAATTATGCAATTCTAAGCCTGATTGTTTGCTTCCTTAATTGTTATGCATGTCATATACAACTCACCTGGTATAATGATCCTAAATGGTCTATACATATGATGTCTATCTGTTTGTTTTGCATGTTATCGTCAGTTTAATGTTTTTTGCTCCAAATTGTGTAAAGTACTGATATATATTTCCCCTCCCCCCACCAACAAGAAAAGCAAATACGTAAAATTCTTGCTGATATGGCCATAAAGATGCAGACTTTTTAGGGGCCCCAGGTGGCCAAGTGGTCTAAAGCACTAGCCATTACAGATCACTGCCATCTCACCACTTTCTGCATGGGTTCAAGTCTCTGATTCAGCCAGTGTGGGTAATTGTGAGAAAGTTTGCTAGTTGCTTCCCTTAGGTCAATGATTCTTACAGGGGTTTTCCATGGTTCTTCCTCCACCAGTTATACTGTCCACCATACATAGCTTATCGTGTGCTGAAAAGTGTTGTTATAAAATAATAATAATAATAAAGATTTTAGTTAGAGAAGGTAACTCAGTTACAGAACTTATCTACTTTGAAGCCTTCTATCTGTTATGTACATTATATACAGTATATACAACATGATGTGAAGAATCTGGCTTGACAATAGATAATTAAGTCATTTTAAAAATCAAAGTATCAAACATGGAACATGTGCACAGGCATCTGTGAACACATAAATATATATATAAAATATAAAATATCATCCTGCATTGAAAAATTCAACTGTGAAAATGATTCAAAATTACAGAAAAGCAGGCAGTATTTGTTGTACTAGAACTGTTCAGTTATCTCAAGATTTCATCCATTTAAGACATTGATTATGAAAAGAAAAAATACTAGGAGCCTGCCTAATATGTTACTCAGTGACATAACATAAGTTCTTCCATACCAGTGGATCAGTATATTGAAAACTCTTTTTAAAACGTTTTTAAATCTGAAACAACAGCAGCAACAACATTCATGGTGGCATGGTCATTATCTATCTATCTATCTATCTATCTGTCTGTCTGTTTGTATTTTGACTTTATGGTCATCAAATAGGTAAAAGAAAGAAGTAAAACTGACAAGGTTTGTAGAACTTAATTTTATTATCGAAGCTATAAAATTAAATTGTTAGAGGAACATATAATATTATGAATTCATTCGAAAATAATCTTAAAAGTTCTATTCAAGTCCAAAAGAATTCAGTGTTCTGACTGAATTTTAGATTCTCAAATGCACTGGTCTGCCGTTCTGTTCCTGATGTGTCAAATGGCAGTGTCCAAAACTCCTTTGAATAATTCACAATAGTCCCAGAATAATATTTTACTCCAATGAGCACTTTAAATAATCTGAACAAATGTTATCTCTCAAATAATATCAAAACAACATTAAACATGTCGTATGACTGATGTTTTAACAAGAACATAAGAAATAAGACTGAAATATTAATGAATCCAACTTAGAAATTAATTAATTGCTCAATTCTCTTCTCATATATACCTCCTAGTGTCTATTATGACTATATGTTGCAATGTACTCCACATGACAGACCTTACTACTCAGTCTAATATTTCACAATATCTACTCATTTGACCTGATCCATCCAAAGGGTAATATGTTAATTCTTCTAAGAATTCACCTGACTCCACCAGCCAAAGAGAAATTACCCCAAACTTGTCAACAGGTCTTATTATTAATATTAATATTAATAATCATAATCACCTACGTAAACATCTATAGATCCTATGCAATCTAAACTCTTAATATCTTAAAACAGAATTTTATACCTGTGTACATAAATTAGCTATCTAATACATGTATCTTGATTATAGATAATCATAACACTTTAGTCATGAACACAAATTATACATAATATACAAATAACAATGACCATGCCGCTCCATAAACAATTCTTTATGATAACATAAAGCTGATCTTTAATACATTAAAGATATTAAGCAAGCTGTTTACCTTTTATATATTTTTCACAACTTCACTTTGAAGTTTCTGTTAGTCATTTAGATGAGAACCCAGACTAATGCTGATGACAGCACAAAAATTTTGCATTACAGAATGAAAACAGCAAATTTGTTTTCTAACTTTATTTTCAGGTTGCAAAATAATGCCTTTTTGTCTAATTTGTTCTTTATTTTTTTCTTCCAAGAAAAATATAAGGCAAACATTAATTCCTTTTCATAAGTATGGCAATGTACACATAATGTACTAATCATCATCCAGAAGATAGTTGTGCCGTGACTGAAATTAAATTTTAGAACAGTTGTTTTTGTTTTAAATATGAAGAAGTAGCATTTTCAAATTGCATGTTGTTATAATAATAACTATGGTTGTAGAAGAAAAATAAAAACAAACTTACAAACACCTAAAGCTAATAAAATGCTGTTCTGAGTTTCATATTTTATTGTGTGAAGTTTATATTTTTAAATCAGCAAATTAATAATAAAATAATTATATTAATTGTGGAGTACCACAAGGTTCTATCCTGGGGCCTCTCTTATTCATACTATTTATCAACGATTTACCTCTTAAGATTGGAACTTCAGTTTCTTCCACTGACCTTTATGCAGATGATACTACACTGTCTGAGATTGGTAAAACCAAAACAGTACTTGAAAATAACTTACAAGATGCTTTCAAGTATGGTGCATGGAAAACAGAATGATCATAAATACAGAAAAAACGAAAGCCCTACTAGTTACAACACAACAAAAACGAGCAAGGCTAGATAGCGACAAACTTCAGGTTCTATTCGACAATGTGAGCCTCAATATGACCACTCAAGATAAAATTCTTGGTGTATTCATGGATAGCAATCTTACTTGGTCTATTCACATTAAACATATTTCAAAAAAGTTGAACTCTTATCTTTGGCTACTGAGGAAAATCAAAACATACATTCCTCTTCAGTATAGGGTCATCTTTTATAAAAGTTATATTCAGCCATATCTGGACTACTGTAATGTAATTTGGGGTAATACCTCTAATTCAAACATAACAACACTTTTAAGACTCCAAAAGAGGGCTTGCCATTTAATTCTAGATCAAAGTATAGACAATTTTCAGGATGCAATGAATAATATAAAGATTTTAACTATATATGAAAGAATATTTCTTAGAAAGGCCAAATTGATGTATAAAGTATCCAGAAAAGACATTCCTGTCTATATAAGCAATATCTTTCACCAAAGAGATGCTGATGGCACTCCAAACTTAAAGTCCATAAGAAGAAAAAATTACATTATACCAAGGCCAAAGAAGGAATTGTTTTAAAAAAGTTTTCAATATACTGGTCCACTGGTATGGAACAACATTCCCAGTGACATAAGGCAGGCTCCTAGCATTTCATCTTTTCACAATCAATGTCTTAAATGGATGAAATCTTTAGAAAATTGAACAGTTCTAATACAAAAAATACTGCCTGCTTTTCTGTAATTTTACATCATTTTCATAGCTGAATATTTCAATGCAGGATTATAATTTATGTTTTATATATATGTTTATGTTTTCACTGATGCCTGTGAATGTGTTCCAGGCTTGATACTTTGAATTTTAAAATTACCTAATTATTTAGTGTCAAGCTTGAGACTCTTCACATCATGTTGTATATACTGTATATATTGTACATAACAAATAGAAGGCCTCAAGGCAGATTAGTTCTGTAACTAATTGAGTTACCTTCTCTAAATAAAGTCTTTATTATTATTATTATTATTATTATTATTATATGAATATGGCTGTGGATATCTGTATCATCTTTTACTTTATAATATTGTTTTTATTCAAGTCATTTGGGTATGATATTTATATATTTAATTTCTTTAGTTCAGCAGCTGACTCATGTTATAGTAAATGTAAAAGTACATTTACAATACATGTATAATTCTCATTCATAACAATGCCATTAGTCAAGGTCAAGTCAACAACTATTTAGGTAATATGCCATGTATTGATTTGAATGGAGGTAATTTTAAAATCGTGTGAAACTAGGAGCACATTTGTCCTGTAAAATTAACATGTATGCTGCAGTTGTTGATTGGTCCAATAATTTTAGAAGGTCAGAACATGACTGAGTTATTTCAAAATCTAAGGAATTAAATATTAAAGAATCTAATAGTCAATCAGATTTTGTTGATTTGTTATGCGTATAAAGACTTTATATTTTAATTTATTTAACTCAGTGGCTGACTTATGCGTCACAAATAACCCTCTGAAAGGAACAGGAGACCTTTGGAATTTCCTACTGTAAGATAACTTGTGATTATCCTTTATCACCATGACCGTATTTAAGAGAATGTGTACCCAAGGGTATCACTGTGATCATGAATTCTTATTAATCCAAACTAAGAATAAAAGTGACCTCATCAAAAGTCTGACCCAAAAAGGTGTTTACTAAAGGAATAACATCCTGTTCAATGTTTTTCTCAAGAGCATGCTTTGCCAAATCTATAGTAATTGTACAAGCTGGATATAAACCATGGATTTCTACTTCGATGTGACCAACTATTTGATCCACACAAGTCTTGTCAGTCACAAGTAGATTAACCATTACTTTTTCTCATGATAGCCCATTGCTTACTACCAAATGAATGCCCAGAACGGGCAAAGAAGTTGCAGCTCCAGTTTTTTCACTGGTCTTGAAACTAAGTCTGATGAAAATTAACACAATAGTGAGGGACATTATCATCCTACTCTCTGTATCAGAAAACTTTCTTTAGAAGAAGACTTCTCAGAAAACAGCTAAGTTCTTACTAACAAAATACTCTGAGAAGTTCATGCGTCTCTTGATATCTTAATATGAGTAGCCTAAATCACGAATGAGTGATACTGAACCCTTTGATATGAATGGTTCATGATTCACCATAACAAAATCAGACTTAGGTATGCAAGTCCCAACTCTTGTATCTCTTTCAATGCATGACCAAAACCTTGACTTTTAGAAGCAAGACCATTTGGGACTGTTCTGTTAAGCTTCTGATGCCTATTTTCGCCATGTAGCAATCAGAAAAAATGAGTTCTTTGCTCTCCCAATAAGTGTATATGGAAAGAGATAAGGATTTTTGATCCATCTAATCGAAAATTTGATTCTTAGTAGTTGTACCAAGTTGGGATTTGTAAGTACTCTTTCGAGACTGAAATGGTTTCTTAACAAAAACCAGTTGAGAGGAAGATTTATTTACTATTGAACCTTGTGAATCAAAAAATAATTATCAGCTGTACTAGCTGCCTTCTCCAAAGTTAAACCTCTTTCTCATCAAGGTATCTTATAATGTCACTAATGGAATAATTCTTGAATTCTTCAATCATTACATGTTGTTTAAGATTATCATAATATTTGTCACTCTTCTTGGCTGTACACACATTCTTTTTTAAGGTGTGTTTGTGTAGTTTCCTTTCCACAATTTCAAAAGTTTGATGAAATGTCGTGGGCAACACATCATAAGCTTTCAAGATATATTTTTTGACCACATCATAATCAGTAGTTTGTGCAGATGAGAATGAAGTGTAAACATCACTAGCTTTACCAGTAGGTATACACACTCTGCAATAATGGAGTCCAATAATCTCTCAGCCATTTCAAATTCTTAACACATTTCTAAAATCTGAGAAAATGTTTGTCTGCCTCCTTTTCTGTAAAAGGAGAAACCTATGTGATATGTTTGGCCAGTTTGAAATATGAACCTTTATTTATATGAGAGTGCCCTTTATTGGTCAGTTCTAATTCTCTTAATATCAGTCCCCTATATCCATTTTCCTTCTCTCTTTCTCACTCTCTCCCTGTTTCTTTCGTGCATTTGCATTAGTCTTAATTTCTCTTCCTTCTCTTTTTCTCTTTCTCTCTTCTCCCTCTGTATTGCATTTGTTCCTTATATAGTTGTCTTGACCTAGGCAATCGGGCTTGATTTATAAATGAGAATTCTACACATATTGTATATGAACTTTCACTATAGTACAGCCAGCCACTGAATTATGGAGTTTAAAATACCAATGTCATAAACCCAAATGCCTGAAATAAAACTACATTATAATTTAACAGATGATACAGGTATCCATATGTCTTTGGCTTAAGAATGTAATGCATAGGCTGCAACCAACCCGTTGCTACTGCTATTAGTCTAACACCTCTAACTGGAACATTAAAAGTTGATTTACTTCATCAGTTCATACATAAATATATAAGAAACTCAATTAGCAATGTCATGAAAATAAATTGTTCATGTCATGTATGTCCATCCTTGAAATAGTGTTAGCCTTGTCCGCAAGTTAATCCATCACTATGTCCATCTGTCAAACCATGTACATATTTGTGTTTAGGTCATTTCAACAATGTCATGGGGCATCCTTGTTCCATGAACAAATTTCTTACTTCATTTTAAATCTTTAATTTTCTTTTGCAGAAATGAATTATGATGAGAAATTCTGACGGATCTGTATATGAAGGATGTGGAGAAATAGTTTAATGGAAAGAATATAACCGACATAGCACATTGTTGAACTCAACCAAATTTTCAAATTATCTCATTTTGCTATTTTACCAGTTTTGCTACATGTTGTCAAATGTTATGTGTCTGTAACTAAGTTATACTATAGATACTGGTAATTCTCAGTAACTGAATTGCACTGTAGATACTGGGAATTGATCTCTGTAACTAAGCTACACAATAGATACTGGGAAATATCTGTAACTAAGCTACATTATAGATACAAGGAATTCTCTAAACGAGCTACACTTTCGATACTGGGTATTACTTGTCTCTGTAAATAAGCTACACAACAGATGCTGGAATTGTCTCTGTAACTGAACTATACAATAGTCAATAGATACTGGGAATTCTCTTTAACTGTACTACACTATAGATAATGGGAATGTCTCTGTAACTAAGGTACACTAGATGCTGGAAATTATATGCACATAACTATAGATATGGGAAAGCTCTCTAATGAACTACAGCTGTGTACACTTCAGATTCTGGAGATATTCTCTGTAACTAATCTGTACTATAGATACTGGGAATTCACTTTGTAACTAAGCTACACATAATAGTAGCAAAGAGGAAGCAGTAGGTTTCAAGAGTAGGTTGCACATATTTGAGAGTCACAAAAACTAGTTCCTCATTTGTCTTCCCTGTCTAAATTCACTTTCACTCTTTACTGTGAAGTTTAAAGTTCTTGTGGTGTTTTATGTTTTTTTTCCCCAATAGTTCCAAAACCCAAAAAGATGATTCAAACAGTTCATTGGTAGACCAGTGTATTTTCAACGGATTAGAAGAGACTTAGTGACATAACAACAAATCTTAACCTTGACGATCAACGTTAATCTTTTTGAAACTAATTGGCCATATATTTAAATTTCACCGCTGGAATATATTTTCTGGTCTGATTGGAAAACACCAGGTTACTAACTAATCAGATGTCAAATTATTTTGTAATCTTGGAGCCAGATGTTGTTATTGCCGTGACAATTTTAGATTTTTTACATATTGTTTTGCATGTCAGAGCTAAGGAAAATATTTCCAAGCACTTGTCCCAGGAACAAGTTAGATGTAACAATTACTCATCCCTCCCATCACTTTAGTCCAGATTACAGTTGTTCACTACACTGCTTACGCTCTTTCTAAACAAACACAGGCACTTGATGCAAAATTGATACATGTACTGGAAAAGATCCAAACTGCATAAGTATTATGTTCTTATTGAAGACATCCAGTTTAAAACCATTCTAGTACAAATATGTAAGAAGAGACAATGTTTATGAATCTGCATCTGCTCAGTCTTGGGACAAGTAAGTAGTAAAGTTTTCCGCAGCATAGCCAAATTTTCCTTGTCAGGACGATTGGTTTTGCCTCTAGCCTGCACATTTATAATGGCTTTGTATAATACTAATATATATGTACAAGTTCTTATATGATCTACATGCATCATTTGCTTCATCTTAATTCATTGTAATTTGATAATGTACATTAAATAATTCAACATTTTACCATCGCTAATCGTTAATTATGAAAATCGAAATCATGGTATATACCACCTTATAGTGAAACTATCTTGTGATAGTTTCTTATAATGATTATTATACCCCATGATGTGCTAAAAATGACATTAAACCCATTAAAACTGCAGTCACAAGTACACTTGACAAAATGAGATGCTTGACTTAACTAAAGCCATATTATAATGAAGGGCCTCATATTGAGGGTGTACTACATCAGGAATATATGTTTGCATTCAATCAACATTCTTATCAATAAGTGTAGACTTAAAAAACCTCTCATGGATCACACTTTTATTAACAGCAAACAATCAAGACCCTCAAACTTCATCACTGTTAATCTAGTGTTACGATTTGACTCATGTCATAAAGTTAAGTCAAGACTTCAGACATTTGATTGGTCAAGTAAAAACCAGGCCATAATTTTAGCTATTCTAAAAACTAGACTGGACTTATGTTGGTGCAGGTCATATTTTAACCAGACTGATAAGAGCCTTGCAAGTCTGTCGCTAAATGATTGTTAAAGTGATACACAATAGTTCAGATGTCTGTATAAATTCATCAGTATATCATCACATGATGTATTGGGATCATTGACAGATTCTGTCAAACTTTTGTCAGCACTTCTGCTATGGTATGTTATGTTATATGTATAATTTTGTGTGTATGTAACGTTATAAATGGGGGCCCCGAGTGGCCGAGTGGTCTAAAGCGCTCTCCGTTATGGATCACTGCCATCTCACCTCTGTCTGCGTGGGTTCGAGTCTCGGATTCGGCTAATGTGGGTATGTGAGAAAGCTTGCGAGTAGCTTCTCGTGGGTCGGTGGTTCTTTCCGGGGTTTTCCCGGGTTCTTCCTCCACCATTAATACTGGCCGCCATGTATAGCCTATCGTGTGCTGAAAAATGGCGTTAAACCCTACAACAACAACAACGTTATAAACATGTACATGTATGCTTGTGTTTTATGTGCAGTCAAATATGGAAGTGACAAAATATACTGGAACACTCAGTTCCATGGAACCTTTCATACCCCAAGGGACCTGACGAGATGATATGTAGGTCACATGACTGGTCAGTACAGAAGTCCCTAAGCTACCAATGAAGTTTTTGTAGTTTTTCCATTAGTTTAAGGTGTTGCATTTCCAAGACCCCTGTGAAAGATAATTGGAATCGTATTAGTATTGTTTTATTTATATTCCACTAAGTGTACCATGAGTGAGTGATTCCTTCCAATAGCAAATTTTTACTACTGGTACACAGTCAGTGCTGCTACAATAATGACAGAGGATTAGCCATCTGCAAAACTAAGTACCATCCTCCCATTGCACACAAAGTTTTGCAAAAAATTATTCCTGACTGTGCTTAGGTGCAGATGAGCAAAATAGTTCAATTCTTATAAAAAATACTGCAGCTAAATCTAGTATCAATATGGTTATGATAATGATGATAATACTAATAATAATGATAATAATAATAATAGTAGTAGTAATAATAATAATAAGTACTTTATTTGATGAAGATAACTGACAGTATAATATACCTTTCTTCCTTGAGGCCCTCAGGATGAACAAATAGTTTTTGAATGCTATACATACAGGGGCAATTCATTTATAAACAATATGAATAATATATGCCCTAAAATATATCCCTGTGGAACTCCTTTGATGGATGCATTAGCTCTGATTTAATGTTATCAATAACAACTTGTTCACTTCTGTCAGGTAGGTACACTTTGAACCATGAGAGTGATAATTAAGAACATTTGTACTTTTAAAGTTTCCATGCATAATCCTGCAATCAAGAATGTTATTAGAGCTCATTGGTCTGCAGAGCAGTCATTTCAGTTATATAGCTGGGCTAGTTTCACCATCTTTGCCTTAAACAATATCATGAGAGATCAGCAAAGGTTTTCATTCTTGTAGTAAACCCAGGGTGACTGCAACTATATCTAATATCGATATGGTTCATGTCATGGTTGAGCAACATGCTGGAACTGCAGAGCTGTCATTGCAATTAGCAGTTGTAGTTTCTCCCTCAAGATCTCAAGTAACATTATGTAACACAAACATGGTCACTTACAAGATAAATTACCAGCACACTGCAAATGGATAGTTGTGGCAAAAACAAGAAGATCACCTACATAAGCTTTCTAGAACTGTGGTATGACTTTGAAGTCAAAATTTGGCTTTAACTTTTTCTAAAAATCACATGCACAAAAGTTGACATTTCAGAAATCTCAGGTTGATGATAGCCATTATGAATCCACTCCCCCAACAATGATAATGATTTGCTACCTCAGGCAACACTGGGGGATGAATGACATGGCCTCTTTGTGGAAAATGTCACATTAAATAAACTTGTTGAAGATTCTTTAGTGCATTTTGTGACAGAGTTCTATCAACCCAGGATCATACAAGGCCTGCCAGTTCTAAAAATTTGGCTACTGTTATGAATTTTGCCATGTGCAGTTTGTGCAGCCAAAGAAATGTAAGAATTTTACAGTGCTATTGGAGAATCTGGAGTTTTGGTTAAATTTTTGACCATAATAGATTTCATAACATCCAGGTGCAAAAGACTCAGGGGACACTCAGTCAAGTTCATGTTCCAACAATCACATCTTTCATTTAAGAAATGTCCAATGGTCAAAGGAGAAGCAGGACAACTGAGGTCAGGACTCAGCTTGGCAGTGGAGGCTGCTACCAATAATACCTTCTGGGTAAATACTTGTATGGATACATTTGAATAGGGATTTTCTTTCCAATCCTATTATCACCCCTCTCAACTACATGGAATAATATAGTTTATAAACTTACTTGCCTCCCCAATGGGTTGTCCTCAGATCTCTTTGTGTACTCTTTAGAAGCAGGCCAACTGAGGTCAGGACTCAGCTTGGCAGTGGAGGCTGCTACCAATAATACCTTCTGGGTAAATACTTGTATGGATACATTTGAATAGGGATTTTCTTTCCAGTCCTATTATCACTCCTCTCAACTACATGGAATAATATAGTTTATAAACTTACTTGCCTCCCCAATGGGTTGTCCTCAGATCTCTTTGTGTACTCAAAGAGAGATAAAAAGAAAAGAGACACAGCTATTAAAGTCTATTTTTTGCATACTTGTGCAAAGTCACCCATTATAATGTAGTGTCCATTGATAAGTTTATGCAAGCAGTCACATTGATTGACTGATTGAGTGTGTAAGAAATGTGCAAGACACTGCATTACTTATGCATTATGCATTACTTGGGATTCATTATTCAAGCAATTGTGAATTGTGTTTGTGGGCTTCATTTTTAATTCTGTTGACATGACTGTCTGCGTACAAGAGAAAAGCTGACTTTGCTATGTTGATTGGAAATATGGTTACCAGTGAACCAGAAGTGATATACTCAGTTCACATCCTTGCATAACAGAACCCTTGGCATTGAGAAGGATTACAGTTTGAAATTGCATGGAGGTGATTTACAGTGGGTTTGAGTTACAAGGGTTGCAAACTTGTTCATTGTTGGATTCAAAATGGGCATTTAACAGTTCACCCTATCTTTGTACACCAGCTTAACATCATTCTTAATATTGATATTAACATATAGTGGAGTAGATTTAATTATTATTTAGCTTACCAACAGAGGGCCATTGGTGATCAGAAGAAGGACTGTGGCATATTAATTTCCTTTAACTAAATGCAGATCTCCAGTTTACAATGCTTCTGCTTAGAAATTAAGAGTCAGCAAGTAAGACTGCTTATGGACAATACTATTGCCCCTTTACACATAGAACACATTATAATGTGATTCATTATAACATGATTCTGCTTATAACATGATGCCAGCATGGCTCCCATTTTTTAATTTAAGGTGACCTCTCTTTTTAACATCCTAAATACATGCTCTCTTAAAAGCCGATTATTCATAACCATAGCAGATTTGTAATCCCAGCACTGTGTTTAATGTTGCCATAATTTCCAAAAGTTTCTGAAACATATTGCATTGATACATTTGTTAACAAGCATATTTTGGTGTCTGATGAAACCTGGTGAACAAAACAAACGATATATGATCAAGAGGTTAGTTAAAACTGAGGACATTGCCTTGAAATTTCAATGCACATTTTCTATGGGGACTTTTTTGGAGAAAAAAAATTAACATGATCCTGCTTATATCATGATGTTATTCTTTTATATGTACATTAATATGACGAGGCCTTGGGTTGAGAAGCTTGATGTTCTGGCTTTTTGAAATATGGAAATGGTGTCGTGCAGTAGATATTTGGTTCAGTGCTTGTCATGTGCCAGGCACATTGAACATGGAGACTGATGTTTTTTTTCTTCACAAAGTAAATGATGATTCTTAATGCATGTTGAGACCTGAAATTGTACAGGAAACTGAAAATAGTTTGGCAATGTGATATTGATCTTTGTGCCTCAAGACCCAACATTTCTGCTGCCAAGATACATTTCATACAAACTTGACCTTCAAACTTCATTTGATAATGCCTTTTCTGTAACTTGGAGTATTTTCACTCTACCATATTGTTATAAACTTATGGTCTTAAACTACAAAAGAGAAAGGAGCAAAACCAATAGATTTTTTTTGTTAAATTAACAAATAATTTTTTCTATAAATTTCAAAATGAACATTTATGAGGAACTTACAGTATTGTGTTTTAAATCCTACATAAATCTAAATAATCTTTTACAAATCCAGAAGTATAGATTGTTCTGAATGAATTCCAACATTGTATATGCTGATGTACCACAATGCTAATGTACCATTAGTTTTGATGTATCACAGTGATATAATCCAGAATATCTTTGAATGAATTCACAATATTCCCGAAGTAGTTTTAGTCCATATAATCAATGAGTACTGTGTAATTCTGATGAATAAATTAATGATTCTTCTCAAATTGCAACAGTAAATGATTCCACAGACTGAACTTAAAACAAGTACATATATGAAGAATTATTTACTAAAACCTTTATATACAGACTGTCACCTGACCTATGATGCAATAGTATTTTCTGGAAATGTTTACTAACTTGTAAAAAAGTCTGGTTTCTAGAACATTCTAAGTTCATAAATAAGGTTAGGCCTTGAACTTAATTCAAGCAAACATCATTTTAAAATATGAAAAATGTCAGGCAGACATAAAACTCGACCCTTAATCATGGACATTGATGAGGCACACAATATAAATTAAATATACATAACAATATGTTCTCCATTTCAGTGAAATTCTTTGGATGAAGGGGAGGGCAAGTGGGAATAATAGCACCAATCTTTAATACTTAGCCATGATTTGCCAAACTATTGTCTTGTGCAGCATATCAATCGTACATACTGTCCAGAATATTCAAGAACTTTTCAGTTGAATTTGCATAACAAATTCTCATGATTTATGATGCACCATGATTTGCCTCTTATCCTACTATTCGTCTGGGACAGGATATGATCTAAACATCTCTTGGGATCCTTTAAGGTATTAAAGGTTCAGTGAAATTGGAAATTGGAAACTTAAATGGTTCTTACCAAGCTGAAGTTTGATGATAATTTCATTGAACCTGTAGTACCCTTAGCAATCACATGCTCATCTACCCTTATTGTCTCCCATATTGTATCATGTGACCTCTCTGATGACAGATTTCGTCAAGTTCTAATAAAGAACTTTCAAGACCTAGTAGAACTTAAGAAAAAATGTGAAAGATGGCTTTCATAGTTTGTGTTTATATAAACAAATACATGTACATCAGGAAAGCAGTTGTGAAAGTAAGATACTAAGTACCTTTAAGTAGGTAGGGAAGTAAGTACTTACAAATAGGTAGGCAGGGTAAGTACTTGTATGTATGTATGGAGGTAGGTGAGTACCTGTAGGTTGGTGGGCAGTAAGTAAATGAAATAAAAAGAAAGATCATGAAAAGTGTCAATGAATCTGTTAAAAGTTTCTTATTGAAATTCAAGTTTAACAATATTATTGATCATTTTAACTCTGTCTGTATGGCTTGCCAGTAGCTTCTCATGGGTTGGTGTTTCTTTCCGGGTATTTTCCGGGTTCTTCCTCCACCATTAATACTGGTGCCATGTATAGCCTATCGTGTGCTGAAAAATGGTGTTAAACCCTACAACAACAACAACTGTCTGTATGTATGTAAAACCACCATGACTAATGTGAACAGGACTGAGTTGCCATTCGTTATAAAAACTAAGTGTATTTATGGATGCAGATAAACAGCTCAAGGTAAAAATAACAGTGAAAGTGGTCAGAAGCCAGGAGGAATCCAAAATATTTCAGCCTCTGTAATTTTTCAATATTTGAGAAGAATTCAATTTAAAAGAAGGATTTGCAAGAGAAACAATCAGAAATTTGTCAAAAATAAGTGATTTAATTGGAGAAATTAAGAAAGATTTACTTAGCAATGTATAATTTTCTATGTATTTCACTCCTGAATGCATAATAATAATTTATATTGTATTTTTATGTTGTCAAAGCACAACAATGGATGTATGTTTTCTGTAATGTATAGCTGGTTAGTCCTAGACTGAGCAAATTTTATCATGCTATACTAAATTTTATCTCTTATATTCATTATCTTTTTCTCAACCTTCAGGTGAAATATAAACTTTAGTCTCTCCAAAAATGAAAGAAATACATATCTGAAAACTTTTTTGATTTTTCCATCTCAACATACTAATTATTGGTTTTCTAAACCAAATGTCAGTGGCAAAGAATTTTTTTTGAATTGCCTAATGCTGCTGGTGTTTATTTCTATCTGTATATATGGCATTTTGTAAAAATATTTGAAGATTTGTGAAAGTCTGTGATTATGAACATATTTGTATCTTTGTAAACATTTAATGTTTTGTCTCATTAAGAGTTCAGAAATTATAATTTTACTCTCTAATTTGGTCTCCTTTGAAGAAAGTATTTTTTCTAACCTTGTTTGCTTCCTTTTTACAATTCTGTATTACAGTTTTGACATTTTGAATAAGAATGACTTGCTATAGTGGAAAGATTCAAGTCATTCACAATACATTTTAATGTTCATCATTTTCTTGTACCAAATAAATCCTAAATTAACCTTTTATTTTGAAATTTTGTTAAAAAGCTTGTAATAGCATACACATGCCATCCTCTAGTGGCCATAGTCAGAAAGATAAGGTTAGAATACAGTACAGTGCCATCACCAGCTAGTAAACAAATGCAGCGTTTATATTGACCACTACTGCCATAAATATATTATTGCCCTATATTGATGCCTTCACAGAAATCAAATCTTTTTTATCTTTAGGAGACACTTTCTACCGTGAAACCCAACAAAATCATGATCTGACAATCCTGTAATATCCTACGTCTTGGAAAAAAGAAAAATAAAGGCTCTGATTATACAATTTGGAAAGAGCATACTGTGCTTTGTCTACCCTGCTACATGGCATTAAAAACAAAGAGAAGACATATATCTTTTTAATACATGCTGAACATTTAACAAATTAATGTCTATATCATGCAAAAGAAATGGGAACTTAGTGCCTTTTCCAAGACAAAATGAAGTAGCTGACCCACCTCTGAATAATGGTATCATTCCTATAGAACAAACTGCAAAGATTAGGTGGCATTAGGGACACACATGCTAGATACATACATTCCTCCAGAAGGGTGAGCCTCAACCAGAATATGTACAATGCCAGTATCCACTAGTAGTGGAGCTGTGTGACAGGATTTGTATGATGTAAAATGGCAACTTTTTGGTGATGTTCCACTAGATGAAAAACTCGGACTTTCTTAAGGTTTTTGTTTTATTTTAAATGATTTTTACAGAACTTTGCCATATTTTACATTTTATATGTTATCTTGTGAGAGAAAATAATTACTTTTATTTGTAATGGTTTATCTTCTCGAACATCTTAGCAATGTTTAACCTCAATATTTTTAAAACCTTTTAAAGATTTTCACCTTTATCTTGACTCAGTGTGTATGTGTTTTTGATTTTTAACATAGCTTTAACAATTTTTTCATCATATCGCTATGATGTCTGTAGTGTGGCACTTTATTGTGATGTCTAGTACTAGGGCATCATGCCACAGACATCCACGCAGTCACATTATCCTGACACCAGACTGACCAGTCCTAATACTAACCTCTTAATGCTGAGTGCCAAGAGAGGCAGCTGCAAGTACATATATATGTCTTTGACATGAACGGCCAGGGTTCAAACCTATGACCTCTTGCATCTGAGGAGGATGCTCTAACCACTTAGGTCACTGGAGCAGTTAACTTTTTCTTTTCTTTTATTTGAAAGGGTTTATTTTCCTGATGTTTATCACATGATGTTTCATTTAGAAGAATTCAGTTGACTGTCCTTTTGAAAAAGGTGACAGGGTCCTTATCTTGTTACACTTTATTTCTTATGTTCAGGTTTTGTTTTTAATCTGACTTCTCTGACACATTTAAATGTGCAGTAAGTTATCTAGACTTATCTTGATTACTACTAATTTATTCCAAATGTAGGTCACATTGACCATTTTACAAGCCAAATTACCTTTATTTGGGTCTTTTGTCATTCATAGGTTAGGCAGGCAAGACATGTATGGTGTGGAAATTTGTATTTCATTATATTCTATTTTTGTGATTTGGTTTAATTTTATTATTTTTATTTTACTGAATAAGCTTCTTAAATAAAAATGTAGAACGTTCTGAAGATGTTGATATTTTAATAACTAAACTCTTGATTCTAGCAACTTTGTCTTCTTTAAGCTCTACTGGTCCCAGACCAGAAGGTTTATTGGGTTGTCTATCGTCTGTTTTTGTCCATTATACTTTGTCTGTCCATTAACAATTTTTTTTTTTCACTACCCCATTAGAGTATTGCCATGAAACTTTACACACACATCCCATACTCTCGTTTGTCCTAAATGAAAATGGTGCCAATCTGACATACAGTATATGCACCAAAGTAGTTAATTTGAAAATATCGTTATTGCTGAAGAAGAGATGGTTTCAGTACTCAGCAGTTAGAAGGAAGGAATGGTGTTATCTTAAATTCCTGTAAACTCCTTTTCATTTGTAGAATTCTATTCTTTTAAAGGGTCTCTTTTATTCTGTAAGGTTTTCTTTCCAAGAAATAATTCCTTTTTCCATTTTTCAAATTCACATAATTCTAAGTATTTATAACATGTTATGCCTATTTTGTATTTTTTCCTGTAATATTGGATTTGATTTTTTCAGTTATTGTGTATTATCTTGTTTATATCATTTGATTTTATTAACTTGTATTATCTTCCCTTTACAGTATATATTAGTTTAATTATTATATTTATGTCATCTTTATCTGGCAGAATTCCCATTCAGCTTCAAGTGCCATTGATCCACACATTACTGTAATTGTTTGTTTTAAAGTATTATTTTCATTGGAGTGGTGAAGTTTCGATTTAACTTAATCATCAGACAATAACAACTTGTCTCCTTACTTTGAAGTTGTTATACATGTATTTTGTCTGTTTAGAGATATGTACCAAAAAATGAGTTTGCCACTTGGTATTAATCTTTCATGATTACATTTTTGTATTAATGTTAATTCTTATTAGTTATGTGTCAGGTACAGAACTATGGGAGGTGGCTCAGCAGTCAGCTTGCTAGACTCGCCAGTCAAATGTCAAAACCTGCCAAAATCAGCCAAAGTCATCTGGGTAAAACACTCATCTCTAACCAAGAAATGTTAGTCCAATTACCTGAGTACTTTATAGCCTTTCCTATACTACTAAACACCAACAAAACAATAAGAAGTTGATATATTATGCAGTGCAGATTTCAGTTGATATGATTTCAGACTAGATATGTAAGTATCGAGGTCATGAGACTGTGAATGGAAATCAAATTTGGTCACATTCAAACACGCACACCATTCCCACCTAGTCTTGACATGGATCATTTGCATTCTCTGCTCAAATCAGTAGTACATCTGCAGTATATTGCTATTAGTCTATACTCTTAAAGTAACAGACAAGAATGAAAATCATCAAGCTTTGTAAAATGCAACAAATAATTTATTTTGATAAAATATAAAGTAAAAATGAAAAACAAAACAGAACTTACAGTATTATGAATTAAATAAAAAAATAATCCTTTAATTACAAACAAGTCCTAATAATAAAGATTCTGAATATACTGTAGTAGAAATTCAGAATTAAATCCAACACTGAAAGTGTTGATGTTTGTGATGGCTCATAAGGTTTTGATTTGCCAACAGTCTTTTGTTGAAACACAGCAATATAATTCCAGTTTTGAATTCACTATAAATCACAGTGAAAGTCTCTGTCCAAGAATATTATTTTTTACGATCACTCTTTATTTCCATAGAACAATCCCTTGAATAATTTCAAGAAATAAATTCAAGCCCAAATGAACTTCTGGACACAACAGTAATACAGATTGATTCTGCTAGATCTTAAAGCATGACTGAATAATGTTTCCAGTGATAAGATTATATAGTCCTCTACTTGACCTCGGGGCAAAATTAGCATTTTCTAAATGAAATATATTACCTAATGGAAAATAACCGTCTAGAAACTTCATACTGTTTACAAAATAAAATGTTAGTTATAATTAGAAAGTATGTTACTAAAATTATAATATATATCTTGGACTATGTCCGGTATGCCAGGGGAATCCCAATACCCTAGACCCAGACCCAAATAAACATGTTTACTTCCATTAATCAGCCTGCAATTGAGTAAGAGCTGAAATGGTTTGTACCTTGTGCACAAATAAGAGTCCAAAGGCTGGCACAAAACATGAATTTGTTTATCAAATCCCTATTTATTCACATTTTCACTTGAATCATTCCAACTGAAATTTCCAGTTGGGTTTTGAGCTCAAATACTATATAAATCTTCTGTTAACATTACCTAAAGTACAATTTACAAGCATGAACAAAAGATAGGGTTGGGTTTAAGGCTAACCCTATAGATATACATAATTGGTTGGATCATACTTCTGCTCTTTCAACATAGGGTGAAATGCTCTATGGCTGCTACTTAACCTGCTGAGCCAAAACTGCTATTTCATGGTGTCAGTCTGTGGGAATCAAATAGAAATCAGAATTTACTGTTCTTGTCTGATATAATTTGAGAGGAATTATAAACTTAAATTATTTGTTGGGATTACTATTTGATTTATACACACTACTTTGGATTATTGTGAACTCATTAAAAGACATTCTGGGTAACATCATTGTTTTATATCAGGACGTTCAAGACTGTTGGATATTATTTTGAACAATCTGTATTTCTTTCTTGTGATAGAGCATTGAATTTTCACTTTGTTGTGTAAAAAATTAATTTGCTTGTTGATCTTACTTATATTGTTAGTTCACTTTTTTCTGTTACATATTTGGAGACCTACATTTGTAATACCCCACCCTCCACTGCCCACAATCCCCAGAGGCAGTATAGGGGTGTTTGAAATCACCACTTATCTTAGAAACCCAGAACAACCAATCCTTACAATTTGACAATTAGTCTTTAAGTGGAGTTCACTGGTGGACCAGTCTAACTTACCTCAGCTGCTTTAAACTAATCAAAAGGAATAGTCAGGATGTGCATTTTTTAATCGTAGCTTTAAAACAATTTTTCAGTCATATCACTACCTTGTCTGCAGTGTGGCTATTTGTGCATGTGTGCTTGTGTGTGTGTGTGATTTGGATTTTTAATGTAGCTTTAAAAATTTTTCAGTCATATCACTACAATGTCTACAGTGTGGGAGTTTATAGTGATGTCTATCACTGGAGCATCATGCCGCAGACATGTAGCATGATGTCCCACCCAGACACATTATCCTGACACCAGGCTGACCAGTCCTAACACTAACCTCTTAATGTTGAGCACCTAGCAAGGCAGCTGTTAATACTGTTTTTGTAAGTATTTGGTATGAATTGGCTGGGGATCGAACCCATGACCTCCTGCATCTGTGATGGATGCTCTAACCACTAGGCCACCGGAGCTGATTATTCAGATTCTTGGGGATGAAAGCAGGAAAAGCAACAATGACATTTATTAGATTTCATGTTTTGGCACATAAAATTCAAAATAAACCCAGTGATTGTATAAAGTAGATAGAATAAGCAAGAAACCTTTGAGCTCCATGGAGTCTGAAATGGCATTGGAGGTAATTAGGGTCTAAATATACTTTACACACTTTTTACATGGACATAATGTTTGCATTTGCTACATCAGATTCTCAGATTCATACCACACTTTGGAACTAGTTAAATGTATGTTTTCCAAGTTGACAAAAGTGGTTCATGATATTGTGTTATACCTTACTGAAAATTGATCTAATGCAAAACTATCGACTGTCTTACAAATATTCTTGTTAGGTTTTTCATGTAAGGGACCCCAAGAGAATTTGACTCCGTGCTCAGCTCAGGAAACTATGCCTTTTTACTAACCACTTAAGGATATCATACAAAAATATGTGCATCTCAATAAAGTTTTTTTAAAAGTGATTAATTTTGGCAGAGATTAGAGCATGTCTATACTTTTTGTACAGAGAGCAACACTGTTCAGCCTCAGCCTTTAAGGAAGTTTCAACCATGCAGTTTCTTTTAGACAACCTTTGTGTGGATCCACTGAAACAGAAAGTTTTGGTATATCAGTTTTATAATTCCTCCTTGGACTGTGTGATATAAAAGTTAAATTTATCCAGAGGGACCTGGCGGTGTGTCTTCATGTAAACATGTACCTCTAACCATTTGCCACATCATAATAGTGAAATGGCAATGATGTCAAAGATGCCAGTAGATATGGAAAATCACTGCCTTTTTCGCTCCAACAAGTGCCAAGAAACACAGACAACATGCCTTCTGCCCTCAGGTTCAGTGATTGTCCATTTTATGATCAGTTGCTGTGATGCAGTAGAAAGTAGTTTTCTGTTTCTCCCTAACCACCATGTTCTTTTTCCCCTGCTGCTATTCCCTCACACTGTTCTCATTTTTAACCTTGTGGATATGAGCGAAAATAACCAACATCCCTGGCAGAAATGTTATCATTGTGAATTCAGTTTTATTTTACACCATGTCAATTTAGTCAAAGTTGCTTCCAAGATGCTGCAGGGATGGTGCTTTGGGATTTCCTTTCTGCTGAAGTAAAAGCTAAACTTGCCCTCTATGATCTTGGTTTGCCTTAGAGTGGTTTGGTTGGTCCTGTTGCTAAGTGTCTGCATGCTCTGCATCTTCATTTCATCCCAGTGTGAACCTGGTGCATCAATCCCCCTTTTGGTGCAGGTACTCTTCCACTCATTGTTTGCATGGTCTTGCAAGTTGATCTAATACTTCATCATCATCTACTAATGCAGGATTGTCAGACAGCACCAAATATTCATATTCATTGTGTGTTTGCTCCCCCATGACTTTGCTAAGTATAGTGCAAGTTCCAATTACTTCACAAGAATGGGCCAAAGATGGTAAGAGTGGCTGAGCAGCAGAGGAGGCGAACAGACCAATAATCGAAAGCGTCCAAATGTCGAAAATAAGCCTTCCTACAAATGATCGAAAAAAAGAAAAGCGTCAACAGATTTAAAAAAGCGTTGACACTTTACTGAGAGAGTCTCTATGGAGTTTTTCTAATGAATATTACTCCATTGTCATTGGTGATTTTCTTCTAGTTTATTATGCACGTTGTTTATGCAATTACGTCTTCACGAGGTCCCGCCTCCTCTGCTGCTATATTAATTTATCCAAATATTTTATCAAGTCCAATATGATCTCTTGTTCTAGGATCGTGCAAATTGTTATAGTTATAAATCCATGTGGAGTAGCTTGCGCTCGTGAAAAGAAATTTCTGAATTTAATTATATCCATGTCACCGCTGCACCAAGTTTGATGAATATTTCGCAACGTATGTGTATCAACTCCATTAAACACAACTAAAATATTACAGTTATCTCTGATCACTTTTGGTATTTGTATGTATCGTTGAGTAACATAAATGACATCGGTATTTTTATGTCTACCTCGAGAAAAAATCCTAGCTGGATTTGATTGTTTGTCCAGCATCACATCATCATATACAACTAAATTACCAATAAATCCGTCATTGGAATCTACCGATGGTGCTTCATTAATATCGGTTATAAACTCGATAATATCGTTATCTTTATCTATTTGCGCATTTTCATTAAAATCCTTATGTACATCATAACATCATTGATCATCAACTGACGGGGCTACCAAATACAATTTATCCCACTCTAACCATCTCATTATAAGATTAAGTAACAACTGTGTCTTTCCACTTCAGATGGTCCTATTATTATCATTTTGATGGAATTCGGTAACGCAGGATGATGCTTGACACGTTCTCATTTTCTTGTCGCTGAGAAATCAGTTATATCCATGCTGTATAAAATATCTATGGATTTATATTGTGTGAAGTGCAGGACGCGAACCCCAACAGATACACTAACAACTATTACCACAAAAAATAATAGATCAGCGGTTATGGGTAAGTGTACGCGGTGTGGTACAAAGAAATTTAAATTTATCTCCACGCAGTCAGGTGAAAAACCAAAGCAAAAGCCAAAACCAAAGTCAAAACCAAAGTCAAAGCCAAAGGCAGGTAAAAAAAAAAAAAACGTGGAGGTCATATTGCAGCAAAATTAACAAAGTTACCGGGAACTCCGTGGGCTAAATACCCAGGAGAAAAACACCTACCAGGATATAATTATTGCGGTCCTGGTACTCGACTCGATATCAGGCTTAATAATCAGGATCAACCAAAACCAGGCGAGGAACCAATAAACGCTATTGATAAAGCATGTCATGCTCATGATGTTGCTTATAAAAGCAATGATCTACAACATAGGCATATTACAGATGTGAAATTAATTCATGTGTTAAATTCTTTAAAAAATTAAAAATATCAAAGAAAAATTAGCTAATTGGTTAGTAAGATCCATGATGAAAGGTAAATTAGCGCTAGGGGCTGGTATTATATAAAATGGAATCGATTTATTATTCCCCAATTGGATACTGGAAATGTAAAGCAGCAATTAGTAAACTTGCTGATGTAACAGCGGTTAAACATTCTACTGCTAAAACGTGGTTATCCAAACAGGCAATATGGCAAATTTACCTACCGCCACCTAAGCAAATTCACTTTGCATATTTCGATGTTAGTTTTCCTAATGAAGTTCATCAAGCTGATATTCTGTTTTTACCTCATGATACCGTTAAAATTGGTCGACGTCAAATAACATACAAGTACGCGCTAACTGTTGTTGATGTTGCAAGTAGATATAAAGATGCAGAACCGCTATCAACAAAAACAGCATCTGAAGTAGCCGATGTGTTTGAACGAATTTATCAGCAAGGTGGTCTATGATGGCCACAGCTGCTACAGGTTGATCCTGGCAAGGAATTTCTTGGTCCAGTATCATCGTTAATGAAACAACATAATGTCAAAATATGACAAGGACATACTGCAATTCATCGTCATCAGGCAATTGTTGAACGATTTAATCGAACACTTGCTGAGCGGTTATTTGGATATCAATACGCGAAACGCGAAGGAATTTGTTCAGGATACGAGATCTCGTGAATAGGTTGCAAGATTACCAAGTGTGAAAGCCGCGTTAAATAATGAGATTACTCGAACAGACCAAGATCGAAAAGCATCAAAAAACTAAAAATAAACCATTCTACGAACAAAGAAAAAATAAAAAGCATCGACAGATTTAAAAAAGCGTCGACACAAATTGAAGCAAAAATAATCTTCCAAAAGATTTCTGAAATTGGTATTATTTTACCATCATTATCTTTTTTTTTTTGTTCGTAGAATGGGTTATTTTACCATGTGAACACTTTATTGAGGTCGCGCTCTCTCTGCTACTATAATTAAATCATTATGTTATATTAAAATAATGGTACATCCGGAATCTCATACTGCAAGGATAGCTCGAGAACGATTAGAAGCAATCAAAAAACTTCTTCCTGTCAGAGACTCATTTAGAGAAAACTTGCAAGCACAGCAACAATCACAAGTTGAGTACAGAGAGGACACTAAAAAACTATTTAAACCCGTCACTACAGCTACTGAGAAAGCTTCAGCGGCTTTTGAATAAACTATATGGGGAGATATTGCGGAGGAAGATGAGAAGAGGAAAAGGGGTGTTTTTCCAGTATTAGAACAAACTGTGGTACAAGCTGAAAAAATAGCAAGAAGAACTAAACAAAGAAGATTTTACGAGATCTTCCAACTGATATAACTGTGGCTCAACTTCCACCTGTTGGTGAAGAAATACTTCAAGGTATTGGAAAACTTCATACTGAAGTCGCCGACGTGAAAAAAGAACTTGCACCTAAACCCAAACCAGCAAAAGAAAACGTAGAATTGATTACAAGATTTAAGGAAGGGTTTGTCGAAGATATTAGAAATGCTAAAAGAGGGAAATTACCTGAAAAAGTATTAACTAGTATATTTAATAAATCTGATATTTTAAAACCCGGTCATGAAAAAGTAAATGATGATAATCTTATTAAATGGCTATATCGCGTATATAGAAACAAAAAACAAGTTAGAGATGATGATTTAGAACATAGAAATCTTAATGAAGAAGGAAAAAGACTTTATAGAGAGCAAATAAAAGAATTAGAATAACAACTCTCCCAGCAGAAACCTTCATATCAACTTCCTCCACCTCTTCAACAAATAGAACAACAACAATCTTCTTCACCGCAGAAAGAGATGATGTTGAAACCATCCAAAGAGAAAAGGAAGCAGATGGCAAAAGAAATGAAGCGAAAAGCAGAAGAAGAATGGAAACAAAGAGAAGAAATATTTAGAGATGTAGAAACTAAACAATGGGAGAAATTACGTTCTCTGGGTGAAGAAAGAGATCCTGGCGATGATTCTTTTGATGCTACTGGAAGTGGTTTTTCTTCCCTGAATACAGTGGGAAATAATTTTGTTTGTCCTGATAATATCCTCAATGATGTGTCACGGTTAGAAGTTCTCATAGGAGGAAAACGTGCCGGAAATAATTCATCAGAAATAATTAATGAAGCAGCTGATATTTGTTGGTGATTATTTCAAGGTGGTATCATGGATATCTGCATTTACCAAGAACTTATCGATGAACTTGTTGATGATTACAGTGACTAGTTGTTAGATAAATAACAAATAAAATAAGATGATAGTACACAATAATCATCATAAATCCATACCGGTCAGAGCAGTAAACTCGCGATTACCAACCTATAGAGCAATTTACGGAGATGGACTTGGTGATGTTGTTCAGGGCTTGTTCAGATGGTTAGCTCCAAAAGTAGTGCCTGTTGCAAAACAATTATTGATGAAGGTTATTGATGTTGTTCTTGAAAAAGCTCCAGGTACAATTGATAATGTTGCTGTTTGGGCATTCTCGGCAATCAAAGAAAGAGTAGCACGATTATTGCGACGAAAATCACAGCCACCAGTAAAATTACCAAGTACTGAAGTGATCCCTGCAGATGTCAGTAGAATAATAAATCAGGCAGTAAATCAAAAACTAGCGGCATTAGCAGATCAAGGACTCAGTGAATCAGGGAATAATATTTCAAGCATGATATCAGGAAGTGGAGTTTCCAAACCCGGTAATCTTCGTGTTAGACAAAAATAATTATAATAAATGTTCAAGCGTATATCAGACACAGCATTTGATATGGAGGCACCTGTGCTTAAAGATGAGTCTGTGCTTGATTATCAGTTTTATTCTTATGAAGCACGATCAACGTGGAGGAAGAATTGAACTACAAGTTCACGACACAGTTAGATACTTTTTACCCGCTGAGGCTTTTCTTGAGGTAGAAGGTACAATTGTAAGAACAAACGATGCTAATTACGCAGATGCAGTAAAAGTTGGTTTTGTCAACAACGGGATCATGGCATTATTTAATAGCGCCACATATATGACTGATGGAAAAAATATTGAATCAATTCAGAATGATGTCGACGTTGCTACAACAATAATTGGTCTAGCAAGATATTCTGATGATTATACAAGATCAGCAGTTCCCACAATGATGTTTGTGAAAGATAATTCTGGTCACCCTGAAAGTGATCAGTATACAATAGGAACACCAAAGAAAACTAGTAATGCTGCTCAAGATGCTGATATGGATCCGGTGGTAATGGATTTTAATCCTAATTTCAACCTGGGATTTGCAGCGCGTAAAAATATGTTGCTAGGAGCCAATAGAAGATTTTCATGTACAATTCCACTATCGCATATTTTTGGATTTCGTAGAAATGTTAGAAAGGTTATTTTTGGAGGTAGACACACGGTTGTTCTTGTAAGAAAGGGTAATGATAACGATGCTCTGTGGAGATCTGGTGGTGATGCTGGTAAAGTAGTATTGTCTAAACTTTCACTGTGGATGCCGGTAATGACTCCAACACTCGCAGAAGAACAAAAGTTGATTTCTTTCATGGACACTGGTGGTAAATCCTTGTTGTCATGGTTAACAACAAGCACAGATAGTATACAAACTAACGTTAACGGTCAGTTTACATGGCATATAGCATCACAACAAGGTGTTTCTGCACCACGGCATATTTTTATTGTGTTTCAGAACTATGATCGTTTAGGTGATCAAACTCGCTCTCATATGATATTTGATAAACTAGGTATCACAGATATTTCTTTACGGATAAACGGACAACAAGAACCAACAGAGAATATACAACTAAATTATGAACAAAATAGTATAGGACGTGTATATCATCGATTGATGTCATTCATGGGACATGATCAAAATGTTGATACTGGGTTGCAAATATCACAACATGATTTTAGAACCTAGTATCCGATTTATTATTTTTCACTGGAACATCTTGATCTATCAAAACAATCTGTCGTTGGTATACATCTTAAAGCAACATTAAATACAGGTGGTGTTAATTATAGAGCAATCGCGGTTATACTCCGCGATAAAGCCATGTTACTTGAAGGTGGTAGTGGTCGAATGAGAGTCGTTGATGCACCAGTGGAAAATCTTTAATCATGTTATTTAGAAAAATATATTTATATAAAAATGTATGGTCATGTTAATGTCACTCTGACTCCCGGTCAGGTCAAAAAACGCCAGCAAATGCGGAACTAAAATATCACTAAAACGAGATCAGATTGGTGGTAGTCCAAACAAATTATCGTTGACAAATAATCAGATTAAACATTTCAATAAAGTCCTAGAATCAAAAACCGGAGTTCCATTCCATCTTTCTCCCAGTGCCATCAAGGACATGGTTAAAATAGGTGGTATATTTCCACTTCTTGCGGCTATTCCAGCGTTAATAGCTGCTGATGCTCCAGCCGTAGCAAAAGTAGCCGCATTAGGTGCTGTTGGAACAGCTGCTGGAATGGCTCTAAAGAAAGGAACAGGAAAGGGATACATAAAAGGGACGCGGCCTAAGATTACCGGGATCTCGCTGGGGAAGAGGTCTGAGGCTTCCACGTTAGATACTCTAGCATCAAATTTTGATTTGATAAAAGCTGCTAAAAAATTAAAATAAAAGCCTTTAGAGGTGTTTTTATGTGAGATCAATTACCGAAACAACCAAACAGTGTTGAAACAGGTATTATTAATCTCGACTCGAATTCAGGACTCGGTACTCATTGGGTATCATACGCGGTTGATCCACGTGGAATCGTTTATTTTGATTCATACGGGTTAGCTCCACCCATTGAATTTATCAAGTATGTTGCACCACTTCACGTGCAAGTTTGGTATTCAACGCTACCCACACAAACAATGACAGATCCGCCAATATGTGGCCGTGAAGTAATTAATGTACTTAACGCTATATCAAAGTCATCCAAGCCGCCACATAAAGTCGTGCATGATTATACAAGCAACCGATTCGTTTTAAACAGATCTTAAAATATAATGGTTGATATTTACGGAAGAAGAACTTCACGCGTTAAGACAAAGTCCGGCGACGTTGATCTGTCAAAGTACGCGACTAAAGACGAACTCGCTGATATCATGAATCTTGCTGGAGTTGACCCAGATGAGGTTGTTATTTTTCAGGATCGATACGGAAAACTAAAAACGAGCAACATCAGATGGAATGATATAATTCGACGAGTACTTGGTGCAGTTACGGATAATATCCCTGTGTTTACTGACAGCGGAAAAATCAGGGATTCAAGTATGTCGTTTGCAACCATCAGAAATGAAATTGCAAGAAGCGTTGCTAATCGCGTGAAAAAACACCGGTGACACAATGACAGGTGAACTTAGCATGAACGGGAATAAGATAGTAGTTTTAAGAGATCCAACATCCGACGAAGACGCAGCAACACAAAAAATACGTCGACGTAAACTACAACACCGTAGATGGTAAACTGTCCAGTTGCGGGCCGAGTATGACGTTGATGTGAGCACTTTTGCAAGATTTCGCAGAAACCATCAAAAAACCGCAGAAGATTTCTTCGGCACTCCGCACACCGTTGACATAAAACCCGTTGATATCAAGACGAACATCGACACGATCAAACAAACACAGCAAGACATCGTAGCGGGGATTCCTGAGATCATTAATAAAACCAATTTGATTAAAATTCCAGCCGGAATAACTCCCGGGCATATTACAAATATCGTATACACGGTGTCATCTGGATTCGCAACCTGGTCGCAGCAAAATAAAACTATCAAATATACCGCAACAGTCACTGGCGTGTACAGGCTGTTTGTGTTCAGTGCTGCAAAATTTGAAATATTTACAACGTATCCATGGCGTCATTCAACTGATAAGTTTTCCGGGGTTGTATCGGTTATATTGAACAGCGGAACCGAATAAATTTTTATTCTGGAAGCAGCTGATAAGAAATTAACCGCAACATCTTACTGGTGGTGTTTGGAATTTGTAGCTGAAACACCTCAATTGGTTACTGCATAAAAATATATGGACGGTGCACAATACAGGTACAATCAAGCGCGTGAATGGCAGGCAGCATTAAAAGATAGAGTCGAACAGTATACAGTAAAAGTAAAGAAATATCGACGACGATTAGTTATCGTTGATGTGATTGTTTATTCAGTACCCGCTGTTGTTGCTGGAACAGGTGTTATATTATCAGCGGTGATAATGATATCACCAGTAGCCGTAACAATATTTATTTCAGCAGCAAGAATGATTGCAGGTGTGCTCAATATCATTGCAAAAAAAAAAAAAATATGTGCTTGCACGAATGAAAAGTTATCCGATTACATGATAAGATTACATACAGCGACGGTCGCATACTCGAAGTTATCTTCATTATCAGCAAGTATCAGTGATGGAATTATATCTGATTTTGAGTTTTCAATGATGACTAAAATATATCACGAAGGTATCTGTATTAAAGATACAAGTACTAATAATGACGGAATTACTCTAGCAGATCGCGACTAACACAACTCCGCCAAAGATAACGATGATCTCAGTAAGTTCAACTAATCCTGAATTTAGTATTAACTTTCCTACTGCAATTCCAGTAAAGGAAATAGCACTGGCTCAATTACGGGTATATTACAGCTGGCCAAATATAAGATCAAAATCATTTAATGGTACACCAGCAAATAATTCGCCTGTATTTGCTAACAAGAACAAACCAGATGGTACTCCTGACTGGATTGTTTTTGGAATACCCACTGGTAGTTATGAGATCGAACAAATCAATGAGGAATTTCAACGTAGAATAAAATCAATAACAGGAAAAGAATCAAAAATATCGATTAACGTTCATGAACCGACGCTATCTTCTGCGGTTGAGATACATTCTCCTGATTACGTTGTTGATATTTATCAGTCCACAATAAGATCCGTACCAGGTTGGCCTGATATTGCGCCAGAATATCATGGACCACCAGAACCAGCTCGGGCTGATTTTACATCGACGAAAAGTTTTCATCATAATATTAAAATGAATTATACTAGTCTTTGGTGGAACATGGAAAAACGAGTATGGGATAAACGGGATCAATTTCGTGTCGAGCGAACTGGTGAATACTATTGGCTTTTACATAACGCTGATAACGGTAATAACCTGTATAATTCATTTTGCGATATAAATATCAATAACGTCATTAATATCATAAATTCAGACCACAAAGAGCAACTAAATAATTTACGTGTCCTTTTTCATGAATGTTTGTCTGATTTGACATCTATGCGTGAAGAAATTATTAAACAAATAGAAATTTTAAATCATATAGCTGATACTATTGAATATTTTCATAATAGAATCATAAACCTGGTTTTTGAATCATCGGGCGATTATAGAAGGTTTTTCACAACCAAATACAAAATACTCGAAGCTGACATTGCAACGTTTAAATTCCCTGATTATAATCCAGATAAATTAAGAAAATCTGTCAATGACATCATCAATGAGTTTTTTCCTAAATTACTTGATGCATGGAGAAAATTAGCACCACCTCCAACTGTTCTCAGATATAATAACGATCCATACGGCGTTGGCAGACACGTATCTCCGGGAATCATTAATATAACCAGCACGATCGTGGTCAATCTGGTTTGTGACGTAGTTGATGGTAGCTATCAAATAGATCTCGGAAGATCAAATCAGGCTCAACAAGGATATAGTTTATACAAATTTACACCACAAGTATCCCCTGGAAGTTTTATCATGCAAGAACCAACTAATCCTGTGTATCTGCGGTGTCACAATAATATGTTAACACGAATAAATTTTAAGCTCACAGACCACCTTAATCGCTTAATTGACCTACGTAGAGAGGAGCTTGTAATAAATCTGTATGTGAAATCTTAAGGATTTGTATCGTAGATCTTTGATCTTAAAGATCCATAAATTAATCAGGTAAGTATTATATAATGTACCAGCACGTGAGGGTTTTTATACATGACAAAGAAGTGCTTGAAAACGCCATCAGAACAGCGTTTTCACAACCTCCAGACACAGAGCAGTTTAACGTTAATTTAGTTATTGATGAATACGGAAACGAGGATTTCTTATTAACACAAGAACAGTTAGATGAGCTCCGTCGAGAACATATTGTCGCGACCATTTGTAACAGAGATCAGATTCTAAATTATGCACACTCCTGTATTAAACTCGATCAACTTAAAAAATAATATTTCAGAATAAATAAAATATTTCAAAATAGATAAAATATTTCAAATAAATAAAATATTTCTAAATAAATGAAACATTTCTAAATAAATAAAATATTTCAAAATAAATAAAAATATTTCAGAATAATTAAAAATATTTCTAAATAAATAAAATATTTCAAAATAAATAAAAATATTTCAGAATAAATAAGAATATTTCTAAATAAATAAAATATTTCAAAATAAATAAAAATATTTCAGAATAAATAAGAATATTTCTAAATAAATAAAATATTTCAGAATAAATAAAATATTTTTTATTATTGATTTGGTGATTGGTACATAAAATTATACAAAATGATCAGATTGTGTGTCTGATAGGGTTAATGGTACTTAAAATCGTGTAAATTAATCAGATTGTATGTCTGATAGGGTAAATGATACAAAGCCGTCAGTTTTGTAAATAATTGTTATAATCTGAAACAATTTATTCAGAAAAGAAATATTTTATTATTATTCTGAATTATTTTATTTTTATGAATTCGTTCAGATTGTGTCTCTGATTTGTAGTTTGGTACTCAAATTGATCAGCTTTGCAAAAGATACTACAAAAAAATATCTTATTATTCTGAAATATGTTTTTATTCAGAAATATACAAATCAATCAATATATTCACTCTGATGGGGTGATTGGTACTCAAATTCGTGTAAATCAATCAATTTATTAATTCCGAAGGGGTGATTGGTACTCAATTTCGTGCAAATCAATCAGTTTATTATTTCTGATGGGGTGATTGGTACTCAAATTCGTGTAAATCAATAAGTTTTCCAAAAAATACTACAAAAAATATTTTATTATTATTCTGAAATATTTTATTATTATTTTGAAATATTTTATTATTATTCTGAAATATTTTATTTTTTTATTATTGCTAGGGTGATTGGTACTCAAATTCGTGTAAATCAATCAGTTTTGTAATTCTGATGGGGTGATTGGTACTCAAAATTATGCAAAATAATCAGATTTGTAATTCTGATGGGGTGATTGATACTCAAAATTATACCAATCAATCAGATTTCCAAAATATACTACAAAAAATATTTTATTATTATTCTGAAATATTTTATTATCATTCTGAAATATTTTTTTTTTTTTATTATTGATAGGGTGATTGGTGCTCAAAAGTATACAAATCAATCAGATTTGTAGTTTGGTGCTCAAAATTGTGCCAATCAATAAGATTTTATGATAAAATATAATATTTGAGAAATAAAAAAATAATATTTCAGAATATTGCTACTCAGGGTTGCTTTGGTAACTTGTAACTTCGTTACCTGCTGACATAATTTTTCTTAAGTATCTTATGCGGGTACTGATTGTTTATTTTGTCTTGTACTCATTGGATTATCCCGATCTGACTTTTTCTACTGCAACAGAAAGAGGAACAAATTCATTTACTTAATCATCGTTCGCCATAGATAGTGACTGAAACATAGATGCCTGAATCCGCTTTATGAACTTATATTGAGATGATAGAACACACTTATTTTCATTTTTAAGTTCTTCTAACGTTTCAAAATCAGATATTATTTTTTCAGGATTTAGTTCATCAGATATATTAATTCCGATTTCTTGTAGTATTTTAATAGCAGAAAAAAATGTCTTTGATATTTTCATAGTTCATTATATAATATATAAATCTTTAAAGAAAAAAATATATCCCTATGGAACCCCTATCGAGTGTTTTAGCCAGTTCGGAGGGATGTTTCAAGGACGGCACACATATAGTATTTACATATTTACAACCCAGAACTCGTAGCTTGGCACCGCATTCTACCAAGTTCAACGGGCACACGAAACACTACCCACTATGAGAGCCCCTAACCCGTCAAACAACGGTGTAGAGGCCCAAGAGGGAGGACAACACAAACATACATAAAGGACATGAATGAACCTCTATTCGAGTGTTTTAGCAGTTTCAGTAAGTATGCAATGAATGAATGACAATCTTAATTAAGGACGGCACAAACATATATAAATGAAATGAACCTCTATTCGAGTGTTTTAGCAAGTTCATTAAGTATAAAATGAATGAATGAAATGAAATGAATGAATGAATGAATGAATGTAATGAATGAATGAAATGAAATGAAATATATGAGGCCATTTTCTACGCTCAACAGAACACCCCCCCCCCCAATAATCAGCCCGTGTGGTTGGAGGGGTTCTGTTGAGCGGACGGGGGCTGGCGGTGCCCCAATTAATTATAAAAACGCTAATATGCGTAACCACCGACGGTTGTCAGTCATGGGATTCGATCGCCGGACCGCGAGCGTCACAGTCAGATACGTTACCGACTGAGCTATCGAATCAGTTAACAAATATATGTTTCAGAAATTAATACATAGCTAATAATCATTGAAAAGGAACTGATTTCAAGTACTTTTGCTCAAAATACAATTCTGAACTCAAGAAATACGTTTATACAATATATTTTCACCAAATACAATATATTTTCACCAAACAAGTTAGATTTATAAAGCTAATATTTCTCTGGATAATAAAAATAATTAAGGAATTTCCTATTTACTATGCCGCTTATGATCCACGCCATCTATGATAGAACAATCCGGTCTAGATCTTACATTTACTAACTTAACTGCTAGATTTTTCCATCCTCCCTATAACTGTTCATTGGAGAAAGTATCAGAAGGATATATTACGAGATTTCCCACTCGTAAATCTGTATCCGTGAAAAACACAGTCAAAGGGAGTATTGAGTTGTAAATATTACTCGATAATAAAAAGAAAAATAAATAACCACACATACGTGCAAAAACACATATCATATATATTTCTGCACTGAAAAAGGAAAATGCAACTTATTTTTACTTCCAAACACTATTATACACGTATTTCTGTAATCGAGTCAATATATGCAGGATTCCCGTACTGTAATGTAGATCTAAAATTAACCCGCCACGATCGATACAGACTAGACGCTGGTTTCTGCACTCAGTAAGCTGAAATATACCTGTCATACTGCGCTCGGTTTTCTGTATTTTAGTTGAAATATACATGCATTTTATGTGCTGTCTATATATAGTACGCTGTTCTAAATGTTTCACGAATAGAGCAGAACATACACGAACCGCATATTTTATAAGTTAGAAAACATAAAATATATTTCTACGGGTACAGTTACTATGTAGATGATTAACGAACTAATTATGACCATATACCGAGAAAAAAAATTACCTCCCTTCGCTCAAGTCAAAAAATAAGTAGTATAATAATGAGAATTTCTGACAAAAAAGATAAATAATTAAATAAATAGTTGATAAATATAATACTTGCTAGTGATGATAATTATTGATATCGGAAGGTGATTCTCTGTTTATATTTTTTGAGAAAGCAGTTTTATATATATTTTCTGCAACGAGTTGTATCGAGTACGAGTGAATATCAAAATACTTGCCAGCAGCACACATCGACTGAAATATTACTTCTTCTCTGGTCTCTGTATTTGTAGCCTTGATCACCCTTCTAGAAACTGTCTTACATTTTCCAGTATTACCACGTGTATTATTCTCACTCTGTGAGATAGCTTGTAAATTGGATAAGGAGTTATTCTGAGGGTTAGCATCAATATGATCGATAACAAAACCATCTTTGATCAAACCCTTGTGACACTCGTAAATGAAACGATGACAGAGATATCTTTTCTTCCCAACATTAAATCTAAGATAGCCAGTATTATCAACATTACCAACCAGTCTTTTTAACCTACAGTGTCTAATGACACCATTACGATTTGCCTCGTAGTTTGTTATGACAGGATGTCTAACAAACTCATTTTGCTCCATTATATAATAATATTACTTGTTTAAATCATTGTTTGTCTGAAATCTTGATATATAATCCTCCACGGATTTTATAGCGTTGTCACTGTTATTTTTTTGTCATAATATCTCTTAAGTTCTCTGAACCGTTTTCCAGCGCTATTTGCACATAATCCTGTTTTTCCGCGTACTACAACACCACATCGCAGAGACGGTATTGGTCTTAGACTCCTCCGCCGTATACTTTGTAAGTGCATCCAACAAAATTCACCTCTACCGGATTTGTTGCAGCGAGTTACTGAGCCGATTATGAGCCAACAACACTGATTCATCATATATATATATATATATATATATATATATATATATATATATATATATATATATATATATATATATATATATATATATATATATATATATATATATATATATATATATATATATAATATTTTTATTTAAATATTTGTTTTAATTACATGAACGAATTCGAGAGATTATCCAAAACTAGGCGTTCTAGATCTAAATTTAATCTCGACAGATTATCTCCTGACTCACCAGTACGAGATCTGGTTGATCCGAAAAATAAAAGTTTGATCTCGAAAATTCATGTCGCCAAGAAAGAATTTTACACGGATGGTGCATCTCATATATGGTCAACGTTCAAGATTATTCGTAACGCTAACGCAGTCAGTGTCGACTCTGTCAAGGACAAAGTTGCTGATGCTACAATAATGACAAACGAGCGGGAACTATCATTAACTACATCGATGACTACGAGGGCGATCAAAAATATTTCGTCAGAGTAAAATTTATTGTGTTAACAGAAACAGATAGTTGGATTATCCGTGACAAATATGATTCTGTCCTTGGTAATAGCAGCAGAATAATCATTGCGCAAGTTGTAATTGTATAATGCTGTGGAGGTATTCGAATAATGATTCAAGTCAATTTACCATAGACAGAAAAGATAGTAGGCGCGGTCATGCACGAAAAAATGTGATGTTGACCTGTCTCGAGTGTAATCGGCGTAGAGGCGCCAGCGCCTTGGGTGCTAGTTAAGTGACCGCGGTGGTAGTTGTGTATCCTCGGGAATTATTTGTAGTTGTTCACGTACAAATCCACGTTGAGGAGCAGTTAAATCTGATCTGTAGATTGCAGGTCTACCTGAGGATCTTGTCACTATGGATACTTTGTGTGTTGTAACACTCCAAATAGGATCAGTCGCTCTTTTTTTACCACCTTCAAGTTCACCCGGTTCACATAAATGTCAAACTGTATCATCACCCAGTATTTTTTGTTTTTCAATATCCTTTTGTTGTATTGGTATATTTTTTTTGTAATTGCATTAATGGGTTTCATGTTGGTTGTTCGTGTAATCTCATTATTTAACGCAGTTATCACATTAGGTAATCTTGCAACCCATTCGCGAGATCTTTTATTTTGAATAAATTCCTTCGCGTATTGATATCCAAATAACCGCTCAGCAAGTGTTCGATTAAATCGTTCAACAATTGCCTGATCACGGTGAATTGCAGTATGCCCTCGTCGTATTTTTACATCATGTCGTTTCATCAACGATGATACTGGACCAAGAAATTCCTTGCCAGGATCAATCTGTAGCAGCTGTGGCCATCGTAATGGTCCTCGTTGATAAATTCGTTCAAACGCATCGGCTACTTCAGATGATGTTTTCGTTGATAGCGGCTCTGCCTCTTTATACCTGCTTGCAACATCAACAACAGTTAACGCGTACTTGTATGTTTTTCTACGTACAGTATCATGTGGTAAAAATAAAATATCTGCTTGATGAACTTCATTAGGAACACTAACATCGAAATACGCGTACTGAATTCGTTTCGGTGGTGGTAGGTAAATTTGCCATATTGCTTGCCTGGATAACCACGCTTGATCAGTAGAATGTTTAACTGCTGCTGCATCAACAAGTCCACTAATTGCTGCTCTGCCTTTCCAGTATCCTCTTGGACTATACTAAATTGATTCCATTATATATTACCAGCCCCAAGCGCTAATTTACCTTTCATCGCGGATCTTGCTAACCAATTAGCTAATTTTTCTCTGATATTTTTATTTTTTATAGAATTTAATGCATGAATTAATTTCACATCTGCAATATGCCTGTCTTGTAGATTTTCACTTTTATAAGCTACATCATGAGCGTGACAAGCTCGATCAATATCGTTTATTGGTTCCTCACCTGGTTTTGGTTGATCCTGATTATCAAGTCTGATATCAAGTCTGGTACCAGGACCGCAATAATTATATCCTGGTAGATGTTTTTCTCCTGGGTATTTAGTCCACCTGGAAACTTTGACATCAGTTTAACAATATCACCACCGTACTTATTAGGTAAAAACGAAAAAAATTTTCTACCGCATACAGAACTTTTTCCAGCATACGCTATTTTTTATTTTTTGTTGTAACCATAGCTAAATCAGTAGTTGGAGTTTTAACTCTACAACGTAAACAATATAGATTCATGTTATAAAATATATGGCTATAATTGATTTCTCAGCAACTCGGCGACGAGAGCCAGTTAAGCACCTTTCTGCGTTACCAAATTCCATCAGAATGATTATCATAGGACCATCTGGATCGGGTAAGACACAATTATTACTGAATTTGATAATGAGATGGTTGAAATGGGATAAATTATATTTGGTAGCACCATTCGTTGATGATCAGAGGTGTTATGAAGTATTAAAAGACTTTAACGAAAATGCAAGATTAATAAATGACGGTGAAAATATTCTTGATTTTATAAAAGATATTGATGAAGCACCGTCCGTAGATGATCTTGATGGGTTTATTTATAATTTAGTTGTGTATGATGATGTGATGCTAGGCAAACAATCAAATCCAGCCAGGATATTTTCTCGTGGCAGACATAAAAGTACAGATGTCATTTATGTTACTCAACGACGCTGCGAAATATTCATCAAGCTTGGTGTGGTGGTGACATGGATTGTAATAAATTCAGAAATTTCTTTTCACGAGCTCAGGTTGCACACGGATTTATAACGATAAATTTACATGATCCAAGAACAAAGTATCGTGTGGGTCTTGATAAAAAATTTGGTTGAATAGCAGCAGAGGGGGCGCGACCTCAATAAAGTCCTCACGTAGTAAAAATAAACCATTCTACGAACAAAAAAGAAAAAGACAGCGACGATAAAGTAACACCAATTTGAGAAATCTTTTGGAAGATCTATTTTTGCTTCAATTTGTGTCGACGCTTTTCGTTAAATCTGTCGACGCTTTTTATATTTTCTTTGCTCGTAGAATGGCTTATTTTTAGTTTTTCGACGCTTTTCGATCTTGGTCTGTTCGACCTCTCTGCTGCTCCTCGCGAAGACGTAATTGCGTAAACAACGTGCGTAATAAACTAGAAAAAATCACAAACGACAATGGAGCAATATTAATTAGAAATATTTCATACAGACTCTCTCAGTAAAGTGTCGACGCTTTTTTAAATCTGTCGACGCTTTTATTTTTTTCGATCATTTGTAGGAAGGCTTATTTTCGACATTTGGACGTTTTTCGACTCTTGATCTGTTCGCCTCCTCTGTTGCTGGCTGAAAATCCCACAGACTGCATGGATCTTGAAGTACTTGTCAGTGATATCTCGGGTATCAAATCTTGTGAGGCTTTTGGGTGAGGGGATAGCTAGAACTGTAGTACTGCCATTATGTGGCATTAAAACTCGATTTGCCTGAATTGAAATCAATGAACATTGTGATGATTCCAGATGAGGTAAATAAAGTAAAGATTAGTACGTGTATGAGGGTAGTTTTGTTGTTGCCGAGTGTGTAATCACTAACAGTCTTGAATCCCACTGATATAAACTAGATGCATTTATTGCATTACCCCACCAACTGATGTTATTCTATTGGCTTTTAAGTACATGTTCTTTAAGTTCACACTGGTGAATATTTACATGTTCTGTTGGTACAACAGCAAATATGGAGGGAAGGGTGGCCCAGTGCAACTTGCAGTGCCACCACCAATGATGCCAGAGTCACATAAACTCACTGTTTGCAAGCACTAGCACTTAATTTGAAGGGTGAAAGTGCATGCCATTATAATAACTAGCTATTGTTTTGCACGTAAAATGCATAATGAGACTTCCTGAATGCCACCATTGCATGATCTGCACCATTGTGGTTTATCAAAGGGGACTGGATGAAGGTGCCCTTAAGATTCATCAGCCATAGGAACAAGTTGTTGCAGGGTATTGTTTTCCCCATCAAGAATACTCACAAAAGTATTAAGACTATACGATATTGGACTCAATAACAAAACAAACTTGACACTAACAAGTGTACCAAAATTCAACAAATGATTTATTTCCCTTGAATTCAAAGTGAAAATAAAAAAGAAACTTACAGTATTGTGAAATAAATCTGAAGTAATCCTGAAAGTTCTATTTCAAGTCTAAAAGTATAATGAATGAATTCATAAATAATCTCCAATTAGTGATTTAGTACAAAATGACAATTAGCATTTTGTAATTCATACGAATAATTTTTAATTAAATTTTTCCTATCAAATTTTAACAGAAACACAAATAAAAATGATTCTAGAGACTGAACTTAAAGTACTAAAGATTAATTGTCCACTGTTTATCCATATATATATATATATATATATATATATATATATATATATATATATATATATATATATATATATATATATATATATATATATATATATATATATATATATATATATACATATATATATATATATATATATATATATATATATATATATATATATATATATATATATATACAGTCTGTCATCTAATTTATGATGCAATACAATGCAGTGGACTTGGGTCATTTCCAATAGAAATTTAAAATTTGTAAACAGGGTCAGGTCTGGTTACTTAAATTGTAGCAAACAATCTGAGAAAAATCGGGTAGACTGTGGCATTTTTCCAAGGGTAAAATTAACGCCCTGAACTAAAATCCAAGTAAAGATGTTGTTTGCAAACGATCATTCTCTTAAAGTATTATCTACAGACATGGACACAAGCTATGTAATATTTGGTTTACAAATAAATTACCGTTACAACATACAATCGTGGACAAAAGATACACACACAATATAGATATACATAACAGCAGCTTTATTTTTTGGCCTTGGGTCGGGAGAACAAACACGTCACCAAGCGGCCTGATCTGGAATACTGCTGAACTATTTGTAACCAACATAACAAAGATCAGATAAATAAGGTAGAATTTGTAGTAGTAGAGCTGCTAGATATACCACAGATTCAGCGGAAGCACCTGGCTTGGTATCACACAAGCAGGAGCTTTCCAACATATCATTCTAATGTAATTATCTGTTGAAAGTAAGATCTAGTGATTCTCGGGGCTGTGTCTGTTCAGGTTCATTCATCTCGTCGTCTCTACGGTAACCGGATTGGCCTGATCATCAAGGGACGAAAACGTAGACACTTCTACCTGCTCTGTTTTTACTCTTCTGTTTGTTCTACAGCTACCTTCCTTCCTACATTCTTGACCATACACACACCTGTTGCTTAATAGTCAAGTGTGACTGCATCAACAGATAGATCGATATATATATATATATAGATAGATAGATAGATAGATAGATAGATAGATAGATAGATAGATAGATAGATAGATAGATAGATAGATAGATAGATCGATAGACAGATATTAGTGAAAAATGACGCTGACCCATGTTATTGCCTGATTGTAGTCTATGGTAATTGCAAGTATGGAATCCTTGAGTGTATTTATATTGTAATATCCATTGGGAACAGCGATGATTATAAGGTTGTCACGGTTTTAGAAATAAGACATGGTAAATATATCGCTATCACTACCTCTAAACGAAAACTCTTATTGATATTTTAGTTTTCACAGTAAGAATTATTATGATATAGTGTTGGTCCTAATTAGATTATTTTATTGTTGCTATATTTAATATACACACTGTTTTCCCTCTAAACTGCCCTATTCAGGCCTGTAACACCGTGTCATTTGTCGTTTGCAGAACTTTAGTCTGTGATTAATACCAACATTTTTTGTGTCTTAGTTGTCTTGTGTATGATGTCACCTGACAGATAAACAAGACACACACACACACACACACACATGTATATATATATATATATATATATATATATATATATATATATATATATATATATATATATATATATATATATATATATATATATATATATATATATATATATATATATATATATATATATATATATATATCTATATATATATATATATTTCTTCGAGTGACAGATAGCCAAGACAAACAGATGTTGATATGAAATCTCACTAGGGGTATAATGAGCGACACTTGGTTTTGACCGCATTAGAAAGGATGTGATGTCATTAACCCCTGTCTGGACAACTCTCAAAGGTACTAGTCAGTCTACCACACCTGTCACAGAAGAAGGCCAGAAATAACTTGGTTTTGCTTTAGAACAATTTGACCATTTTTCGTTTTACATGCATACATCGTTACCTAGGGTGAATGATTGCTTTTTCCCGGTAAACGACTGTACTAGCATGTATCTCGTCGAAAATTGCTTACGACGAGAGACACTAATAGCACGGTATACATGGGTATTTTGCCCTGACTATTACTCACTCTCCTATGGATTTGAGGTAGATTCCATTTCTAATCCACACTGGTCGTTTTGGATCCTGTCAAGGAGTGAACGTTCTCCATTGTGTTCTCCAGCCATAAAGCTGTTCAGGGCTGTTTAGAGCTGACTGAAGATGTATAGGGCTGACGGTAGCTGTTTAGGGCTGACTGTAGCTGTGTAGGGCTGACTGTAACTATTTAGGGCTGTGTGCTGTCTATACGTATGTGTATGCGTATGTCTGTACAAATGGAAAAATGAAAATATGAATTCATTTTATAAATTTCCATCGTCCATCACATTGTGTTTGCGTTATTTCATTTATTGTTAAATCAGCTGAGGCAAGTAGGTCAGTTAGGGATACAGGTCGTCAGGGTGTACAATGTTACTTTTGTAAGGAATGGGGTCATATTCAAGTAAAAGGTCCTGAAAGGAAGGGACCTACACATAAGGTAGCCGTAGCTATACTGAGAAAAGGGATGTCTGCTAATCTTGTGCATGTAGTACAATGGATTCATTCACTTGGCACGTGTCTTTTCCACAAAGCGCGATTACCAACCGCGAGAGGTTTCGTGAACGGTCGAGAAGTCGTAGCATTACGTGATGCCTGTTACGGGGTACAAAAGTTGCAAACAATAACATCCAACAGTAGTGAATAGGGTCACCCTAGCGACAATGGGAATTAGCATTACAGACCCCCCTGGGTCACTCTAGCGACAATGGAAATTTAACATGGGGAAAAATCGTGGGTCACTCTAGCGACAAGGGAAATTAACATGGGAATAAATCGTGGGTCTGTCTAGCGACAAGGGAAATTAACATGGGGAAAATTGTTGGGTCACTCTAGCGACAAGGGGAATTTAACATGGAACTATAGTGTGGGTCTGTCTAGCGACAAGGGAAATTAACATGAGGAATAGAGTTTGGGCTTGTCTAGGGACAAGGGGAATTGAACATGGGATTTTTTGTTTTTAAATTTTTTTTTAAAAAAAAAGGGTAGGCAATTGAAAGTCATTCTCTTTTCGAGAAATATGGGTGGCCCTGAAAAGGGCCTTTGTTTTTTTTTTCCTCTTCTTCTAAGTCCTTAACTTCTTCCACCATCCTCTTATTTTTTCCATCATTCCTTTCTTCTTCTTCTTCTTTTCTGTTTCTGGCATCCAGTCCGGGTGACCCATGGCTCGGAACTTCTCTTGGATTTTCATCCAGTTAGCGTTTAGTTTCTCTAGTTCTTCCTTTTTCTTTCTATTTTCTTTTTCTTTTCTTTCCTTTGACCACTTTTCTTTGATCTTCTTGACCTCTTCGGTCAGCACATTCCTCATTACTTCTTCCGCTTTCTTAAGCTTGTCTAAGCCCCACTTCACAAAAGACCAATCTGTCCATTCTACAATGTCTTCTAAAAAGCACCTTACACTCGTCACATAAACTATCGCTTCTTTCAACTTACCCACTTTCACATACGGTGGGTTAATTAAACCTCTGATTCTCATCTCCTCATCCTCTATCATTTCTTTTACAATATCGATGGCTAAGTGGAGGCTGGTTACTTGTCTTGAGACGAAGTCTTTCGTCACTGCATGCCTCCATTCCTGTTCAAGCCTTTCTGCTACATTCAATCCATCCACCATCCAATACCAACTTCCCATAAGGTTGTTATACAAAGCTGAAGCTGCTGGCATCTTCTTGTTTGCTTATTCCGTAGAATGGGCTCCAATGGCAAACACTGTTAGTTTTATAGTTAAAGCACGGACGTGATTGAAAACATCCCCAAGACATAAAATTGATATTACCTAGATCATGACCAAACAACGCGCGGACGTGAAGGAAAACATCCCCCTACTTTCTCATTTCGTATAATAAAACCCAAACTATACTCTTCACATACGCTAAGAAACAATAAACAAACCCATAATCTACTATTCACACAAACTTACGTGAGCAGTTACAAACACAAACACAAACACACATACTCTCACACTATGAAAAAAGAGTCAGTGTTTATATTCACACTACTCTACCCACACACATTGGCAAATTGATGGTTATTTCTTTTCTAGAGTATTGGGTAGCCCTTAAAAGGGCTGGGTTTTTTTTTTTTTGAACTTCATGGACACCTGGTTAATGATGGCACCTTCCAGGCCTGGCGCCACTTACACATCTTGTTCCCCAGTTGCTTTTTACTTTTTTTTGGGAGAGAGCAGAGGGAGGATAAATAGCTTCAGAATCCCAATTTTGTCTCTCTGGGATTCTGAAATTTCTTCTTCTTTTCTCCTTTTCCTCCTCTTCTTTGTTTCTTCTCTCCTCCTCCTCTTCTTTGTATCTTCTCTCCGCCTCTTCTTTGTATCTTCTCTCCTCCTCTTCTTTGTTTCTTCTTTCCTCCTCCTCTCTCATTCTTCCCTCTTCGACAATGGCCTCCGCGGCCAGTTCGTTCAACAGGTACCTGGCATATTCCAGATGCACATGAAGTTCCAACAGTTTCGCTAGTCTGGTGTTCATTCTGGTGTTGATCAATAAAAAAGGGTAGCTAGACTGACCAGCGAGTTTCAATTTATAGTGAAAGCGCGGACGTGAAGGAAAAAATCCCCCTAAAAACATAAAATTGATCTTACCTAGATCATGATCAAACAACGCGCGGACTTAAAAGAAACACTCACTCACTTTTTTATGCTACCCATTACTATTGTACAAATTTGTTTCCTTAATCACTTCAATAGACTATCCACATACGCAAAGCAATCCAATCTAACCCCAAATCTACACCTCAAATACCAAAAAAAGACATGATCTTAATCTACTATCCTCACAAACGTACGTGAGCGCTTACAAACACACAATCTTATACACAAACACATACCCTGTTGGTTTTTTTTGTTTGTTTTGGCAATCTTTTAGTTTCTAAGAATGCGATGTCCTCTGAGGATAGACTTTCTGGCGATAGGTCTGCTTCTTCGGAAAGAGAAGAAGAACTCTTTGGTGTCGATACGACAATCGACAAAGCCTCTGTCAGGTTCAGGTTGTTGCTGCTGCTGTTGTTGTTGTTGCTGTTGCAGCTGTCTCTGAAGTCTGTACTTCTCTGTCCATTCTTTTTTCTCCCTGTTCACTTCTTCTCTGAAGAGCTCTTCTATCAGGTCTTCAGTGACTTTTAGCATTCTCACATTCTCTATCTCTTCTGGCTTCGGTATCAGACTGTGTCTGACCCTATGCAAATTCACGTAGGCTTCGTTTATCTTAGCTAGTTTGGAACACATCTTCGTAGGAGGATGAGTCGACAATGGATGGTTAGACTGGAAACTGCCCCGGTTCTTAAAGTCAAAGCGCGGACGTGAAGGAAAACATCTCCCACACGGTTTTCGAGTCGCAACGTTCAATGAGTGTCATGAGAGGGATAGAGAGAAGTCAAAAAACATCAATCAAACATTCTTATAGCCAAACAAACCACAAAGGGATTTTGTTTTCAAAACACAACATTTTTTATTCAAAATCCACTTTACACTAAACAACAACTCTAACATTTTTTAACAATAATCCAACACTATAACATCAAACATTTTTTCAAATCACAAACATTCTTTCAATTCACAGTCTACTTTAAACAGGGCTGACAACGTTGTGAATGAAATTGTGATTTCCACTGTTGGAAGTCATTAGGCCATTGATGGACACTACGTTTCCTAGCTTGACACAAAAGATAAGCATAATGGTCACAAAACCATCGATCTACTTTCACATCGTTTCTAGAAGAAGAACGAGGATCAAAATGAGTCACTAAATGTTCTAAGGAATAGCCCAGGCTGCGATGATGCAGAAAATACACAAAGTACTGTCCACACACCAAGGAATCTGTGCCTTGTAATTTCACATTATTGAATCGGGTGGTTTGAGCATTTCTTCTCATAAAGTCGATGATATCGTCTTCCAAAGGGGGCAATCCGTACGAATCGAAATATTCCACACATCCTTCTTGAGGAAAGTAAACGGCTACCCAGTGGGTTCATGGGAGATGACTGTCGTCCGTGTTGATGACATAAGCTTGATGGTCTTGGGGTTTGCGATGAGGGAGTTCATCTTTAGCACAGACGACAGGATTCCAAGAAGCCGTATACGAACTGTGGTTCAAAAGATAATAAAGTTCCCAGGTATCCATTTGTGTGTTGTTTTCTTTTTCTTCTTCACAGGTAATAATACGTTGTCAATTCGATCCTGACTTTTTGCTTGAAAATGTCTGACGAATAACCGTTTCTTCGTTTCGTCTCCTCACTCTGATTCAGGAGAGCTTCGATACGATGGATCTCTTGAGTGGTTAATGGTGGACAAGAATGTTCACGCAAGTCTTTATACCACTGGTGCAACACGTCTTCGTCCGAGATGAGACTCCAAGCTTCGTCCAGATACTCGTCCAATTTTTCTTCTTGACTCAACATCAGGCATTTATCGTGTTGAATTTGACTGGGATGATCGTTTTGACATCCATAGCAATTTTTCTTGATCAATTCCGTCATTTTTTCCACCAAGTGTTTGGCAAAACAGGAGACTAAATGGGCTTCTTGTTCTGGCTATCTTGACTTCATCATGATCACTTCTTCTTCTTTCACAGTCTCCTCACATTCCATGTCTAAAGTTTCTCCACTAGGTAAAGAGGGATAAGAGTCTTTCATGGCTTCTAGTAATCTAGAATGACTTCTCTCAAACTGTTGATTTCTATCGTATTATCGAATTCTGCATACAGGATGACGTTCACCGTTTCATCAGGGTCTCGGTTTGCAAACTGAATTTCCACACGAATCTGGCCGGATTTTATAGGGTGGAAATGTTCCTCGTCGCTGCCTTGGTCTGGAGTGAAATCAAAAGCCGACAAAGCATAGCCTCTGGCATAATCCTCGTACGTAATACCGTGACTGGTGTTGGTTCCTAACTGACCAGTGGCTTCGAACAGGGACAAGTACGATCTCAAGTAATTCTTCTTGGTAAAGTCAGGTTCAAAAGGTCGGGTACACAAGGTCTTGCCATCGCGACTGGCTTCGATCTTGGACACGCCAACGTGTTGAAAGTAGAAAGGAATTTTTTCGGCAGCTCCGTTGAAGGCTGTATTCTCGACGATACCAACGATCAAACGTTTGGGTAACTGTCCTTGGAACAGATGATCTTCGATCATGGATCGCTGTCCCTTGGGAATGGTGAAGGTTTTCACTTGCACGCGTCGTATGGGATACTTGGCGGTCGTTCTGCTCAACGTCTGACTGATGTCGTTTCCCACTTTAGGTAACACTTCCACACGGCGTACGTAGAGTCTGGCTTCTTGGATGTTGGTTTTGTAACCGTCACTATCAGCCATTAAATGGAAAGCGCTACTGCTGCGATTCAGTCTCAGGCGGACATCCACCCCGTTCAGCAAATACTTTTCTTGCAACCACATGTCCAAATGCAAACGATCCATCAGTTCTAAACTCTGTCCATCTTTGATTTTGTTTCTTCGTTCTACAAATCCCTCATTGTATTCTTTCTTTTTATCAGTTGTATCAGTTTCCAATAATTCAAACTGGCCTGCTTCGTCAGCTTCCCATACCACACAGGCATTGAGATGAGTGTTCTTGGCGTCTATTCCGTGCGTCAAGAGATTTTGCAGGTAGGCACGGTAAGGGTAAGTATCCATGCTGCTACTGACTAGTTTGTTATTCAAGTACAAGACCACTCCACTGAACAAGGAATGCATGAAATTGTTGACGGGAGCTACTGCTTCAGTGTCTATATCACCTCCTGTCTTGTCTAGAACTTTGACTTTCAGGTACAAGTAACTGCTATTCAGATCGATGTAATCTTCGGGCTGTCCTTTGATTTCAAACTCGATGGGAGCGGAATCGGTCAATGAGGAGACGGGATGAAATTCCACCCATTGGGATTCTTGCATGGTCATCATGGTGGGTGGCATGGCAAACAGATCCAGTTCCGACTTGGAACACGCGCAAGACTCTCGGTGCATCATTCTTTTTCTCTTTCTCAATAATCGAAAACGTCTAAGTCTCGAACGGTTCTTCTTTTCTTTGTCTTTCTAGCTTTAGACGTGTGAAGTCTGGTGAAAGGGTGTTTTCTTCGTCGTCTCTTTCTGCCTTGTCCTTGCTGAATGCCTGACTCGGTAGCGTGCAGGGCATTTATAGGTGTGTCTCGGCGACCCAAAATGTCTTTGCCCGTTTGCAGTAAGACATTTTTGCCTGCCCTCATGAAGGCTTCTTTAGGGTTTTGTTTGTCGATGATGACATTTTGGAGAAATTCTTTGCCTTGCGTCAGTGCCGCATCTTTCAAGGCGTGCAATCCGCGTGTCATCATCGGTTTCAACACTGGGGCCACCGAACGAAAGGCCGACTTTAACATATCTCCTAAACCGTGTCCCCGCTGTCGAGCAACCCCTCGGTACACTGGACACATGACTTACGAGTCGTGAGAGAACCGTTTTCGAAAATGGAGTTTCACCGTGACTTTTCCTTTGGTGAATGGAATATTTTGTCCTAGATCTCCTTTTATAGCAATGTTGACCGTGTCCAAATAAGACTTACTGACGGGCAAATAGTGAGGATGTACAAATTCGCGGTGGACATGATAAGTGTTCCCACCTCCCTGGTCACTGGTCGTGGTACTATCCACTTTGAAAGGAATGACACGCAGTAACGGCACAGAGGTGTGTCCCACCACGTTGTACTCCACCACATCGGAGTACACGAACATCAAATTCAGTCCTTGGTTCAGTTCTACAGGGAATCGAAAAAGCTTGTTAAATTCCATATTGCTGTTGATCTTCGGTTTAAAATTTGGAGCCATTTTTGTGTCTCCACCTAAAATATCAAACAAGTCACGATTAAAACTGATGGACAACGTTTGGGTGTCCTGAAATTTCATCAGTAAGCGACAAGCCACTTTATGGTATTCCAGGGTGACATTTTTTTGATTCTGTTCAGGGCTTTGCCAAAGGCTAACTCGAACCCGGAAGCAATGGTGTCCACCAAATGTTGGCCACTAAAATAAAACCCTGCCGGAATTTTCAAGGTGTAGATATTGAAGGGTGAATTGTTGGATGGTCTTGTGTCCCCTGAAAACCCGATTTCGTTTATGGTTTCTTGCAATTGTTGGTTCAGGATTTCGACATCAAAAGTGTTTTGCTTTTCAGTGATGTTTTGGATTTGTGTAGGGTGAATGATTTCTACCAAAGCCACTTCCCAATGGGCTTCGCGATCTAACTGGATGGCCTGAGGTAATTTGACCGTGTAACAGCACAACATGTTGTTGGGAAACACCTCCATGGAACTGTCACTGGATAAGGTTAAGTAAAATTGGTTTTGGTGACTCATAATTCCAGAGTTATGTGGCTGTCCGAGGGGTTACTGGACGTCAGAGGCGTGTCTCCGCCCAAAATGGGGTTGTTGTTGTTATTGGAGTGGAGAGTGGCACTAGCACTGGACACTAGGTTCCCGTGGTTCCCTTTGGAAGAGAATTTCAGGGAGGGATTGGGAAGCAGGTAACCGATGCAACTACTCAATAAAATGGTCCACAATTGTTTGTCTCCTTGTTGCAAACTCAAATTGGGAATGGCTGCTCCGATGACACAATACACCACGAAGATTTGGCAGAAAAAGACGATTTGCGTTTTAGGCACACGTTCTCCACATCACACCCACAAGGGTTGTTTTTGTAAATCTTGCACAGAAGAACTAGGTGAAGGAGTGGTCGACGTAGCTGCGTCTGTGTGAAAGGGCATGATGGTCACTTCTTTTTATAGTGATGACTTGCGAAGCGTCGATCCAAGAATCAAAACTGGGTGGATATCCTTTCCAACGTACTTTGACTTCTTTGACACGTCGTTTGCCCACTTTACGGGTTCTGCGCTCGAGAATGCTTTCGATGTCGTACACGTCGTCTTCTTTTTTGGTGACACGTTGTAACTCAGGCAAATAAAACGTTCCTTTGAGCACTTCTCCGTTCATGTCTTCCAATTTATAGACGGTAGGATGACGGCCATGCACTCGTCCAGTGACGCGAAACAATTCGGTCGTCCAGTTAGGTAAGTAACCTTTGTCAAAAGTGCGTTTGGTTTTGCCAATGCGCACCCAATCTCCTACGGCCAACTCTCCACTTTTATTGGGGACAGCCCTCGTCGGGGACGTACCAAACAGGCGCTCAAACACCAACACTTCGTTCTCGGAAGTCACTTCTTGCGGGGCACGTCCGATGCTTCGATGGTAAGATTGTTTGTAGGCTTGCACCAGGTGCGGTAAGATGTCGATGTACTTCAGAGTGTGGTGATGCGTAAAATATTTCCACATGCGTTCTTTCAAAGTGCGTTGAAAACGTTCCACGATGCTGGCTTTGGTTTTGGGATTCTCGGTGGTAAAAAAATGAATGTCACGTTTCTTTAATTCTTTTTGGAAAGCTTGGTTCAGAAATTCGGTGCCTTTGTCCGTTTGCCATCGAAGAGGGTGACGACCACTTTGTTTCAACACCCGTTGCAGGGCTCGCACTAACTCGCTGCTCGATTTGGAAGTCAAGGGCACGACCCAGGCAAATTTGGAAAAGATGTCGATGACACAAAACAAATATTTGTAGCCACGATTGTAGCTGGCCAAATGAGAGACATCGGCTAAATCGGCTTGCCATTGATGATCGATGCCTTCCACTCGGGTGCGACTTCTGGCAAACTTGCGTTGAATGGGTTTGTGTAAAGTGTAGGTAGCTTGTTCTTGTAACCATCGTTGCACTTGAGGTAAACGGAGACTTTTCAGTCGAGTTTTGGCAGCACGATCCAATTTTTGAACTCCTGCGTAACCTGCAGGATGCGAAGGATCGTAGTAAATGCTCGCTAAGACATTTTACATTTTTTTGTGTTGATTGGTGTGTTAATAAGACACCCACTCTTGGAGGATGCTACTCTTTTTCTCTTGGGGTACTTTCCTGGATTGCAATGCTTTGCGTGTGCGACCGGCAATAGGTGTTGAAGAGGAGGATGTCTGAGCGGGGGATATCGGTTCTTGTTTCACTTCTGTCTTCACTTCTGTCTTCACTTTCTTTTTCTCTTGTGATGAAGAAGGGTTGGCCATCATCTTTTTAATCCATCCAATTCTGGAGGTAGGTGGTGTTGTTAACTTGCGTACTTTTTCTGGTGGAGTTTGAAACCCTTCTTCTTCTTCTTCTTCTTCTTTTCCTTTTTCTGTCTTGGTCACTGGTACTGGTACTGGTACTGGTGATGGTGCTGGACTTTTCATCAAGGCCTTAAAATCTTTCAGAGTGGGTAGAGCTGTTTCGTCTAAAGCTTTCTGGTGAAAGAGTTGCAGTCGTTGCAAAAGTTGACCGTACTTTTGCGATTTTTCTGTTTCGTACAAATCTTGGCGATCCATCAAGGACTGCAATTCGAGTTGTAACTGGGACATCTCGCTCAAATTGGGATTGGGAGGTAAATGCGGGGTGCGTGGTTCTTGCCACCGATGGTATTCCATCCATCGTTTGTAAGGTACTAAAGCTAGTTTTCGTCCTTCCATGGGGTTGTCAGGGGTCGATTCTGAGATCTTGGGACTTCCGAAGGCCTTTTTATCTTGCTCCCACCAGTCCTCCCAACATGGTTCCCAAGACTCCTTTCAGTATGGGGCCTAACAAGAGAGGCAAAATGCCTCCACGTTGGACCAACATCTTCTTTTTTTGACGAATGGGAATTTTCTTTTGAACCATTTGGCGAAGAACGTGACGATGTTTGCTTAAGTATTGTTTCTGGTGTTTGGACAAAGGGATCGTGCCTTTCAAAACGTTCAAACAACATTCGCACACGGTATTGATGACCTCTTTGGAGGACGATTGAATGAGTTTCTTTCGTGGCGGTGGAGAGGCTTTGGACAGGACAGATAACATGTCCCCATGTTTGACTAAACGTGGTGGGAGTCCTTTCCTTTTCTTTCCTTGGGGTTTTCTGGAGGGTGACATCTTTGAGTCTTCAGGAGCACCAAAAAACACTGATACCCCCGACTTGGTCACACACCCTTTTTATACTGGAACGCGTCGCCACTGATTGTCTTTACGTCGTATCAGTTTGAGGACAGGCATGACACGTCGTGGAGGGGTACGCAACGGACTAAATCGAGCCAGTTCTTGCTTGGACAAATCCAGTAAACTTTGTAACATGCCCGATCTTTCTTGGACTTTGATTTTTGGAGAAGGTACTTTGTGAGCAGCAGCCACTGCCACTAAATTGGAGGGTCCTGCCACTGGGGAAGTTCTTTTTGGGGTCATTAACGGAGAAGTTCTTGGTGTGATCAACGTCTCCAAGTACTCTTCAGTTCCTGGTGTCATCAACGGAGAAGTGGATGAACGTGAGGCTGCCGGAGACGCAGTCAACGCCGTGGCAGGTCGTGGTTTTGCGAGTGTAAGGTTGCGTCCTGGCCGAAGAAGTACCTCTCTTGCGACTAGTTTTCTTCTGTGGGCTTTTCTTTTTCTGGGGACTTTTTCTCTGTTTCTTTTTCTGGGGGCTTCTTTTCTTTTTCCGGGGTGGTGTCTGGTCAGAGGAGGGTCCCGCCACTTGAAAAGTTTTTCTCCTTGGGGACCTGGTCTTTTTCTTTTTCTTCTTGGGGCTTCGTTGTACTTTTTTCTTGGGGATAACTTTGGGGGCATTAGGATCCCATCTTAAGAGTGAGCGAATGATGACCCCTCCTAAAGTACCGCTCCCTCCAGGTTTCAAAATGATTTGTTTTTTGGTTTGAGTGTCGATGCGGGGATCGGCCAGTTGGACCAAAGCGACTTTGTTTCGATCGAAAAAGCGTTTGGTTGATGAGGAATCTGAATGATTCCTTGGAGTAATTGACGTGCCGTCACCGTGAACCATCGTAAGACTTCTTTGAGACTAGCTTCTAAGACACGAGCTCGTGTTTGTGGATTTTTTTCTCGACTGATGCCATACAAGGCACGAATCAATTTGACGGGAAGATGCGACGGAAGGGACGTCATGTTGACCCTGTGTGAGACAGACTAAAAGGGTCTGAGGTTTTTATAGATTTTTTTGTGGAGTGAAATTAAGTCGAGGACGGAGACGTGTACAGGACAGGCCCTCCGTCTTGGCACCAGTGGTGAAACAAGTGGGTACGAAATCGCAAATCCTCGGGGGTCGTAGGTTTCAAATCGACGAGTAAATAGGCGTGTGGCGTTTGAGTGGCATCATCGTACGCCTGAGTCAGCCAAGGCGTTCCTAACTGTTTGGCTAAGACTTGCACTTGCGATTTATCTCGAGGGCTTTTAAACAAGACCACGTAATGCGCATTGAGACTGATGGTGCGATGGGCTTTACTTTGTTGAAACAAATTTTGGGTGATGTAAACGACACTGGCATTACGGTGATGCCCTTTGCGCGTGAACCACAGTTTAATTTCTTCTTCGTCTTCTCCTAACATGTCGTCAAAAATGACCAAATGGGTTAGACGGGAGTCAGAGACGATGCCGTCGTCTTCTTTAGGAATGCCTTCCACAAACACGATGGAATCGCCTTGACTTTCTCGCAAGAGGCTGTACGCCTATTGCCACTCTTTGTAACACCACACGATCCGTTGAGGTGGCCGATCGATCAAATGATGTTTGTGTTCGATCAAACGTTTGACGAATTCGGTTTTGCCTGAACCGCTAGGTCCAGCAATGAGCATGTTAAAGGGATGGCGAAGATACAAAACCTCCCACCTGGTACGATCTAAGTGTTCGTCGATGACTTTGACAGTAGAGGAAGAGGGAACAGAGACAGCAGAGGTAGCCATAGTGTGAGAAATGTCACTTGTGACACGAAAACAAACAAGACATGAGTTTATATACTTTTTTCAGAACACGTTTATTGAATGTTTTCAAACATGAATACGAAAGACAAAAATACATAAAAGCCAAAGGCTTAAGTACAAGAATGAAAGGCACATGATAACCATTAACGTGGAATAAAAACAAGTGTCTGTACAACAACATGTTTTGGGTAATGTTCTAACCAGTTCTATAGTAGGGGGTAAGGTCACACAAGTGTCCTCCCGAAAGGGTCTTTCAGGCCTGTCCACGACAGTCCCGTCCTGGGTGACGGGTTCTTCTGGCACCGTCACTAACACGGGTTGAAAAGTAACTTTTTTCCTTGAACAACTCTCGTGCATACTGGGCCACTTCTTGGGTCCAAGCCTCAAACTCCCATTCTTTCCAGGCACGGACATCTGTCCAATGGGGATGTAAGTCACAAGCTACACACACATCGTCATACACGTCTTGGGTAGCTAAAAGTTGACGAATCTTTTTTTCCTGCTGAGGTCGAGAGGTATCCAGATGAAAACGCAAGGCTTTGAGCAAAAGGAGTCTTTCGTGACCATTTAAGGCCATTGAGGTGGTAAGTACTGATCGTAAAGAGTCCACATGGAATTCTCTGGTAAAAGAAATCCCAGAAAACAAGTCACTAAGACACACACCACTTGTCGACCCCAATTGAATGGATACAGTTCTTGTAATAATCGATGGTAATGATCCACGGTTTGAATATGGTCATTGAGTTCCTTCCACGGAATCTGTTCAATCACTTGTGACATAAGCCGTGGCATGGATTCCTGTTTTTATAGTCTCTTTTTTCGGAAGCAATACACGTACATTCTACCCAGACATCTTCATTCTCCAGAAGGAAATCTAGAATACTGTAACCTACAGTTCAAACTTCGATTAGAAGTTTTCTCTTCCACTAAGTAGATTCCATGTAACATATGTTGGTAATCACTTTAACTCGTCTTCCTTAATGCGTTGCTCTAGGTGAATCTCGAAGTAACCAAAATGATGAACATTTCGTTCATTCACTAACTCACTAACAAGGTCTGACCACTGAAACAATTTCTGACGAATCAGTCCTCTTATACCATTCAGGTACCAGTGGTTAAAGATCTGGTGACGTAACGGATGCAGTTGTTCTTTACGTTTGACTTGTATTTTGACCAGCTCTCGGTAAATCCTTTCTCTCAACTCCTCAGGGAAGCCCAAAATGTTCTCTTGTAAAGTATCCATAAGTATATACACTGTTTTTGGAATCCTTGGATGGTGTCCAATAGCCTCGTTTACCTTTGTGCCTGATGTAATATCCACTCATAATCAGTCTTCTTATACTTTGAAACAGAGCATAATTTATAAACGGTTCAATAACTTTGCGTTTGCGTTTCACTTGTATTTTGATCAGTTCTCGGTAAATGCGTTCTCTCAACTCCACAGGCAAGGCACGAATGTTCTCTAGCAAAGTATCCATGAATAAGTCATACTATATCCTCTTTGGTCTGACACAAGAAATGTAATCTTTGCACAAACGTGGTTTTACTTCAGTGTCGAATTTAAATGGTTTATTCACTAATTTACACATTACAATTCGTTCAGAAGTTTCCTCTTTCACTACGTTGACATTGTGTTCAAGATGTTGGTAATTCGTTAACTCTTCCTCTGGAATTCGATGCAGTAAGTTTACAATGATGTAGTAGATAGAATCGTCCATAACAAACCAATCCTTTTTAAAAGTAGGGGATCGTTGATCAATGTCTGTCCAATGGAACACTTTCAATTGAATCAGTCCTTGTATAGCCTTCAGGTACCAGTGGTTCAAACACCGGTGACGTAACGGATGCAATTGTTCTTTACGTTTCACTTGTATTTTGACCAGTTCTCGGTAAATGCGTTCTCTCAACTCCACAGGCAAAGCACGAATGTTCTCTTGTAAAGTATCCATGAACAGATTATGGTAAATTACTTCAATGTCTCGGTCCCACTAAGGGTAAGTAATGACAATTCGGTGCATGTTCTACGTAGGCCGAATCTTGCGGTTCCCAGTGGTGAAGTGACACACCGCAACTGAAGCACTTGACTTATCTCCTTCGCCCAAGTAGAAAAATCCGGCTCTGGCTAATTCTTCGGGGGTCTGTCCTCCCAGATACTTAGGCCATTTTCCTTTGAACGATTGAAGACGATTTTCAAAGTCGCAGTATTCCGACAAACGCACAGGAAACGAATATTCGTCTTTCACAGGTTCGTTTCGATGAGGGTTGGGTGACATGAACAGGAGTTTGCTCAGGGCTGGATGACATCCGTAGGGGGTAGACGTGAAGGTGAACATTCCCCTTTAAAACGAAACCCAGTAAAATGTCCAAGAGGACGAGCGGCATCACTTTCGCATCCCTCAGGTTTGACACGCACAGCATCCCTTTCCATGATAGGGGTAGTAACACTAAAGTTCCCATGATGCTTTACGGCATCGCTAAGGTCACAGCGTACAGCATCGTACCCATCGCAAGGCTCACAATCGCATTCCACTTCAGAAGCCTCACACTTGAATTGTGCCTTTCTAAACAACTTGTTTTGTGTTTCTCTGAAAGTATTCATCTTGTTCGCTCGGTCTTGGTAGTTCCAATGAACTATCGATCTTGCCTAGGGTTCCTTTTTTATATACAGACCAATACCGACGTGTCCATACGGTAAGGTGAAATGATTGGGAAGTCGCACTCGCTTCTGGTACACAATTTGATAGACTTTTTCCAACGGCCGAATGACGATGTGATGAGTGGGTAAACGTACAATCTTGTTCGGTTGATAGGTGGTCACTTTAAAGTGTTCATCCTCTCCCGATTGCAAGGCTTCTTTCAATACCCCAAAGTTGACTACACGACTGGTACGATAAATCAGAGTCAGTCCTTTCACTTTGCACGTCGTGTGCACTTCTCCTTGTTTGTCCCGGTATTCGTAGCCATACCTTTTGGGACCGCCACTGACGAAACTTACAATCTTGTCGTCGGGATGCTCGTCTGTCCAGGCTCCTAAACGGTCTCCTTCGATGTCAGGGTGCTGTTGACTCGGGTGTGGATGTAAATGCAACTGTCCGTGTCAAAGTACAGGACGCGTTCCCCTAACAGTTCTAAAGCTTCGTACAATTTTAAGCGAGCATGGGCTCTCACGTAAGCCGCAATGATGACATTTCCAAAAGGGTCGTCTTGTACAAAGTCCAGATCTTCTTCGTAATTGACCAAGATCAAATCCTCGCGAACGACGTCCGCGTGTTTCATGTATTTGGTTTTGTCGTGAATCATCTGGAAGTAGCGGGAAGGTTCTGTCAAATATTCCGTCTTGGGTAAACACGGTCGTTGTGCCATTTTACCCCACAAGCAATTTAACATCACTTTGGCAAACGATCGCCTGCCTTCGTTTTTCTCGATGTGGTCTAAACTGATGCCTTCTTGTTCATAGTATTTCTCTTTGAATTGTATTTGGTCTTCGGGAGTGTGACACCAGGACGGATAGCCGCTGGCTTCTTGTTTCAGTTTCAAAAAGGCATCCACGTAGTCGGCGAAAATGCCTTTCTGACTGGGATCACACTTGTGGTATTGTTGTGTCTTGGGAAAGTGGCAAACTTCGTACACTTCTAACAGTTGGTATCCCATGTCCAGAGCTTTGAACAATTCTACGCTGACCCAGGTTCCCGTCAAGGCCCGTTCTTCCTGGGTGTGCTGGCAAGGCTGGTTTTGGTTACACGTTTCGGCACATGTACGGCACAATGGAAACATCAGTTTGCCTTGACAATGGTGAGGTAAGACGGGATGGTACAAGTCCGTGGGAGGCAAAACTTTACACTTGATCAAGCCTTCGTATTGTCGAATGTTTTTCAGGTCGATGTGTTCCGTCAGCAATTGCGGGTGCCCTACAGGAAAGCGACAATATTTGCACACGTAGGGATACAACGAACACACGTCCAAGTATTTGATTTCTTCTCCTTTCTCTTCGTCGGCTTGGTACAGCAAACAGGTGGCATTGGTCCTTCCTCCGTACAAACTATCCCTCGGGTTCAGCAGGTCCATGAACTGGTAACTTTCCACGAGGCGTTTAAACTCGGGATCGGTTTTCATACGGTGATCGTACTCGTGTTCCCACAGTTCCACCACTTGGTATCCTTCCTGTTCCAACTTTAGGCGCCGCTGACAAGTGTCCTGGTACAAGTCTTCCATGGTTTGTTGTAAAAACTGATTTTTAGTGCCACGGTCAGGGTAACAGACGGGACATCCGTGAAATAAGCAACCGTTAAACTCGTTGACGATCTTGGGGTTTTCTAAGTCCCAGCCATCGACCGAATACGTTCCGATGGTCTTTTCACCCCCTCCGTTGCGGGCATGCTGAATCCATTTGTCTTCCTTGTCGTACAAGTAATGTAACCAACGTAGGGCTTTGACCGAGCATTGACGTTTGACATAGTTGGTCGTTTGAGGACTGATGACAGCCACGGTGTTTTCAGGCATGTATCGATGTCGATACACTAAGGAACACGCTTTGGCAATGGTGCAAGCTTCTTTCAAAGGTTCGACCCCTCCGTGTTCCATGAACAGTTCTCGAAATTTTCCACAGCAACGTCGTAAAATGTCCACGTCGGAACGACAATACTTTAGCATTTCTTCCTGAAAGTCGAAAGGGTCGGAGGCGTGAGCCTGGTACCAAGCGTAGAAAGCTTCTCGTTGTTCGGTACGCATGTTGTCGGGGTCGTAATAGTGAGCCTCAGGTAAATGGGGTAGAACGGCGTGTTGATTGGCTTCCGTATTGAAAAAGTGTGGAAAGTACCCTTTAGCCATTTCTGTCATTCCAAACGTTTTAGGCATTCGACTCAAAGGCATGGCCAAATAGCTCATCGAATCTTTAAACTGTACTTGTCCCACTTGCATGAAAATAATTTTGGCTCCGTTCAAAGTCACTTTAGGACGCTCGGATCCTTGTTCCTTATAGTATCTCAAAAGAAACTGTTCATCGTATCCGGAGAAATTGTGAGCCATTACCGTGGCATGACGATGACAATCTCCGTAACGTTCGATGTCCTCCTTGCTCCATGTCTTGTCGATGGGGTCTAAGACCCATTGTGCAAAATCGGCTAACGTGTTCGGTCCCCGAAAGATTTTTTCACGCCCTCCTGGAATTTTGCTGCAGTGAGGGCAATGACTGAAAATAGGTTCTTGAATGCACTTCTCGCACGCTCGATGAGCCACGCAGAAATTAGGAATGTGAATGCCGGTCTCTTGCATGCATTCGAAATCGAAAAAGATGAAATTGCCTTTCTTCTTGTGACCGTCCTCTTTCTCTGGTGGGGGTTGGTATTTTTGCACGTAGCATTGGTGTTCCAAGTCCACGATGTGGTGACAAATGTGACATTTTTTCTTTCCTCGACATACGTGTGCCTTGGTACTATTGGCACGTAGGCCTTGTCCACAGGTAGGGCACATTCTCAGCAGTTGACAAGCACATTTCTGCTGTGAACCTTGCGTCTTCAAATATTGTTGGTAACAGGTAGGGCTGACCAACGTGCTCAGACAAGTTGAACAAGCACTGGTTCTTTGCTCAGGCAGGGTGGAGAGGCCAAACATCCTGAGCATTTCGATCCACAATGTTTGTGTTGCTCTCGATTATTATAACCACGGTCACATTTCTCACAATAATAAATATATCCCAAGAATCCGGTGATGGTTGTAATGGTATCGAAATGGTCATCGTGATAATAAACATGAATGTATTTTCCGTCCTTAAAATCTTTTCCACGAAACAACAGAGGCCCGCGCACTTCTTGAGGGTGCACTTTCAAGGTGTATCGTGGAGCTAGGGCATCTTGCAATTTTTGCATCTCAGGAATGCCACAGGGTGTGTCTTTGGACAGTCCGGCTTGTTGTAACAGGAGTTCTGCTTCGTTTGGTTGTTTGGCTCGATCGGATCGTTGAATAGTTTTCCAGTTTCTTTTCCATTCTACCGTGTCGTTCTTGTTGGCATAGGTTCGTCCCACCACGATGGCTCGGGCTAAACACATCTGGTCTTGGGAGTTGCTAATTCGGACGAGACTTGTTTTGGTGTTGCGAACGTCGTCCACCAATAACATCTTTTTGCGTCCAGTCCCTTGAGGAAGAGAGACGTGGGTCATGTCCAGTGTGGCTTTTCCATCGGTGATGTCAAACTGGTCATTAGATTGTTGTACGTGTTGAATCTTGTCCATGACTTTGGAAGCGGTCAATTCTGCAGGGGTGCTAAACTCGATCCAAACAGGGGATTTCAAACCGTCGTGTTGTATAGAAAGTCTCAAGCGATCGTCTTCTTTGGGTTGACATTGTCGCTTGAGTGCGGTGAGCAAAGAATCCCACACCCCAGTGATGAACACTTCTGCTTTCTCTAACGGTACTTCAGCCTTGAAGTCTTTAAACTTCACTGTGTATTTGTAAGCCGTGGTTCTAAATTTTCTAGAGGAGCTCTTTTCCGTCTCTCGAATGGAATAGTACTTTTCAGGGTTGACTAAGGGTGGCGAACTTGGTTTAGAGGGTTCAAATTCTGGTTCACTCATGTCCTCTTCAAAATCACTGGCATGAATTTGTGCCAAGATTTCAGCTCTGGTACGAGGCGATAGATCACGTTTCTGCCTCTTACTTTCTTCTTCTTCTTCTTTCTTCTCGAATGAATAGGATCGTTTCATCTTGAGTGCAAAACGTCAAATGACTCAAGTTTAAACACCATAGACTAATTTATAGTCATGGCAGACCAGCGTATATAAAAGGGTGTGTGTCTTGTCCTTTCACTATTCATTTCACTCTCAAGCCGAGCACAACGATGGAAGAGACTAGCCAAATCGAACGTTTCGTCAGAGCTTTGCGAGGGGTCATTAGCAAATTATCTTCAGACCAGCCGACGGACTACTCTCCTTCCTTTCGAGATAAAATTCAAGATACTTGCTATATCTGTCAGAAGAAAGGGTATTGGTCTTCAGAGTGTCCAGACCGTCAAAAAAGAAAAAAAAAACAGGGGCTAAGAAAGACAAAAGTCAAGATACCTGTTATTATTGTCAAGAAAAAGGACATTGGTCTCCAGATTGCCCAAAAAAGAAACAAGAGGAGTCAGAAGAAAAGAGGAATTCTTCAGAAGAAGAGAGGGATTCTTCAGAGGAAGATGAGGAAGAAAGAAGACAATTTTATTTACAAGAGGCAAAGAAAAAGAAAGAGGAGAAGAAAAGAAGAAGGGAAGAAAGTGAGGAGAAAGAAGAGTAAAAGAGGGTGAAGAAATTCAAAAAAACAGAGAGACTAAATAAGGAGAAAGAAGAAGTCAATGGACTTTTAATTAAAGTGTTCTGTTGTGAATTGTGAATTGGATTGTAACAATGGATAAAAGAATAAATTAATTATATAAGGTAAGTGTCTTTGAGTTATGATTTTAAAATAAGAACGTACACTCACGCACTCATACAAAGAAACGTACTATAGGGGTCAAATGTTTTTTTTTTTCTTTTTTTTTTTTGAGTTATTGGCAAATTGAAAGGCTATTTCATTTCGAGAAATGTGGATGGCCCTGAAAGGGGCTTTTTTGGTGTAGGGGTGAGTTCAAGCAATCAACTTTAACTGCCTTAAGCGTTTGCCACGGCCAAGGCCTACTTCTGGACTGCGTACTGTTGATGATGATGACTGGGTTGAAATCACTAAGGGCGGTACGGTAGGCTTAGTCACAGGGTTGACGTGTTTAGCTCGGGAAGGTCGTATTCTCTTCGGTCGTAATAAAGAAGTCTGATATATTTGTTTCAGACTTCTTAACTCAGCTAAAATATCCAACAGTACCGTAACCGTTTGATTTTCACCCTCTTGTTTCTTTGCTGCTACTTCTTCTTGCTGTTGTTGCTGTTGTTTTTTCTTACCTCTTCTTCTTGCTGCTGCTGTAGGAGAAAAGCTTGTTCCGCTTCCTTTTGTCGTTGTATAAATTTCTCCAATTCTTCTTTCTGTCTCTGTCTAAAATTCTCCACTTGCGGTAATGAAGAAGGTAACGAAGGTTCCGGAACAAATTCTTGCGAGGTAAGAAAATCCACAAAATCCCAATTTACCTCTTCTGAAAGTAAGTCCGGGTTCCCTTGGGCAGTCTCCCCTGCTGGTGCACCCCAATGGATCGTTTTCTGAGTTTCCGTCATGTTGAATCACTGTCGCATAGATTGACTGTACACAAGCGCTAACGAATCTATACAGACCACGTGACGTCACAGACTGCTCTCTTCGGATTGGATGCGGGCTGACTGAATTTGTAACGCGTGTTCGGATTGGTGAATCAACTCAATCCGTTTCAATCCTTCCTCTACCTATAAATAAACGCAGTTCACTGCATTGATTCACCTGTTCTCGTCGCTTCAAGATGTGGACCACAGTCGAATCATCCACCCTTGTGTCTTCCATGATGTTTAGGACGGACATGCTCATGTATGTCCGGTCCAAGTGGACCGTTGTCGACAAGTCAGACACCAGTCTGTTGATACGAAGAGTGTACGTAGAAAGACAAGGTTGCCTCAAGAGGACACTGATTTATGGCCCTCGAGTAAGACGCAGCTTGAAGACAAGAAGATGCCGCAGATGCCCTTTATGTTAATGGATACATTAACATAAACCCAAAGGCCCTTTTCAGGGCCATCCATATTTCTCGAAAAGAGAATGACTTTCAATTGCCTACCCTTTTTTAAAAAAAAAAATTAAAAAAAAAAAATCCCATGTTCAATTCCCCTTGTCCCTAGACAAGCCCAAACTCTATTCCTCATGTTAATTTCCCTTGTCGCTAGACAGACCCACACTATAGTTCCATGTTAAATTCCCCTTGTCGCTAGAGTGACCCAACAATATTCCCCATGTTAATTTCCCTTATCGCTAGACAGACCCACGATTTATTCGCATGTTAATTTCCCTTGTCGCTAGAGTGACCCACGATTTTCCCCCATGTTAAATTTCCATTGTCGCTAGAGTGACCCGGGGGGGGGATCTGTAATGCTAATTCCCATTGTCGCTATGGTGACCCTATTCACTACTCCAATGGACAAGTCGAAAGATTCAATGGCACACTCAAAGCTGCCTTGAAGAAACTGTGTTCCACGAATGGTGAAGACTGGGATGTGATGCTGCCTTACGCACTATTTTGCTATTGGGAGGTACCACATGAAGAAACTGGGTTTTCGACGTTTGAGCTGCTGTATGGTTGGCCAGTAAGAGGGCCGATGGTGATTCTTAAGGATCTATTCACCGGTGAGGGTGAGGCACATAAGTCAGTTGTAGAACATGTGCTTTCGATTCGCCAGAGACTGGTTGATATAAGTGAGTTAGTGAAAGAAAATCTGACTGAGTGTCAAAAGAAAGTTAAATCATGGTACGACAAAAATGCTACCAAAAGGGAATTTAGGCCGGGAGACGAGGTCCTAGTTTTGTTGCCATCTGATGCATCGAAAGTAGTGAATGGGGATACTACAGCCTCAATGGGAATTAGCATTACAGACCCCCCCCCCCCCCGGAACATATAGCCTCAATGGAAATTTAACATGGAGAAAAATCGTGGGAACATATAGCCTCAAGGGAATTTAACATGGAGAAAAATCGTGGGACGATATAGCCTCAAGAGGAATTGAACATGGGAATAGGGGACTGTATAGCGTCAAAGGAATTTAAACAGGGTGGGACTGTATAGCGTCAAGGGAAATTGAACATGGGATTTTTTTTAAAAAAAATTTTAAAAAAATTAAAAAAAATGAAAAAGGGGTAGGCAAGTGAAAGTCATTCTCTTTTCGAGAAATGTGGGTGGCCCTGAAAAGGGCCTTTGGGTTTATGTTAATATTAATATTAACATAGATGGCATCTGTCACATCTTCTTCTTCTTCTTAAATTCCTTCTAACTGCCGGTCCATACACAAGTACCCTCTTGAGACATCCTTGTCTTTCTATGTAAACTCTTCTCATCCATAGACTAGTATCTGTCCTATCAACAACAGTCCACTTGGACCTGACATACATGAGCATGTCCGTCCTAAACATCATTGAAGACACAAGGGTGGATGATTCAACTGTGGTCCACATCCTGAGGCGACGAGAACAGGTGAATCAATGCAGTGAACTGCGTTTATTTATAGGTAGAGGAAGGATTGAAACGGATTGAGTTGATCCACCAATCCGAACACGCGTTACAAAATTCAGTCAGCCCGCATCCAATCCGAAGAGAGCAGTCTGTGACGTCACGTGGTCTATATAGATTCGTTAGCGCTTGTGTACAGTCAATCTATGCGACAGTGATTCAACATGACGGAAACTCAGAAAACGATCCGTTGGGGTGCACCAGCAGGGGAGACCGCCCAAGGGAACCCGGACTTACTTTCAGAAGAGGTAAATTGGGATTTTGTGGATTTTCTTACCTCGCAAGAATTTGTTCCGGAACCTTCGTTACCTTCTTCATTACCGCAAGTGGAGAATTTTAGACAGAGACAGAAAGAAGAATTGGAGAAATTTATACAACGACAAAAGGAAGCGGAACAAGCTTTTCTCCTGCAGCAACAACAACAGCAACAAGAAGAAGAGATAAGAAAAAAAACAACAACAAGAAGAAGTAGCAGCAAAGAAACAAGAGGGTGAAAATCAAACGGTCATGGTACTGTTGGACATTTTAGCGGAGTTAAGAAGTCTGAAACAAATGTATCAGACTTCTTTATTACGACCGAAGAGAATACGACCTTCCCAAGCTAAACATGTTAACCCTGTGACTAAGCCTACCGTACCACCCTTAGTGATTTCAACCCAATCATCATCATCAACATTACGCAGTCCAGAAGTAGGCCTTGGCCGTGGCAAAGGCTTAAGGCAGTTAAAGTTGATTGCTTAAACTCACCCCTATACCAAAAAAGGCCCTTTTCAGGGCCACCCACATTTCTCGAAAAGAGATAGCCTTTCAATTTGCCAAGAACTCAAAAAAAAAATAAAATAAAAAAATAACCATTTTACCCCCATAGTACGTGTCTTTGTATGAGTGCGTGAGTGTACGTTCTTATTTTAAAATCAAAACTCAAAGACACTTACCTTATATAACTAATTTATTCTGTTATCCATTGTTACAATCCAATTCACAATTCACATCAGAACACTTTAAAAAAAGTTCATTGACTTCTTCTTTCTCCTTGTTTAGTCTCTCTTTTTTAAATTTCTTCACCGTCACAGGCTTTTCTTCTTCTTCCTCCTCACTTTCTTCCCTTCTTCTTTTCTTCTCCTGTTTATTTTTCTTCACCTGTCTGCTTTCTTCCTCTGCAGAATCCCTCTCTTCTTCCCAATAATCCCTGTCTTCTTCTGAAGAATCCCTCTTTTCTTCTGACTCCTCTTGTTTCTTTTTTTGGCAATCTGGAGACCAATGTCCTTTTTCTTGACAATAATAACAGGTATCTTGACTTCTGTCTTTTTTAGCCCCTTTTTTTCTTTTTTGACGGTCTGGACACTCTGAAGACCAATGTCCTTTCTTCTGACAGATATAGCAAGTATCTTCACTTTTATCTCGAAAGGAAGGAGAGTAGTCCGTCGGATGGTCTGAAGAGAATTTTCTAATGACCCCTCGCAAAGCTCTGACGAAACGTTCGATTTGGCTAGTCTCTTCCATCGTTGTGCTCAGTTTGAGAGTGAAATGAATAGTGAAAGGACAAGACACACACCCTTTTATATACGCTGGTCTGCCATGACTATAAATTAGTCCATGGTGTTTAAACTTGAGTCATTTGACGTTTTGCACTCAAGATGAAACGATCCTATTCATTCGAGAAGAAAGAAGAAGAAGAAGAAAGTAAGAGGCAGAAACGTGATCTATCGCCTCGTACCAGAGCTGAAATCTTGGCACAAATTCATGCCAGTGATTTTGAAGAGGACATGAGTGAACCAGAATCCGAACCCTCTAAACCAAGTTCGTCACCCTTAGTCAACCCTGAAAAATACTATTCCATTCGAGAGACGGAAAAGCGCTCCTCTAGAAAATTTAGAACCACGGCTTACAAATACACAGTGAAGTTTAAAGATTTCAAGGCTGAAGTGCCGTTAGAGAAAGCAGAAGTGTTTATCACTGGGATGTGGGATTCTTTGTTCACCGCACTCAAGCGACAATGTCAATCCAAAGAAGACGATCGCTTGATACTTTCCATACAACGTGATGGTTTGAAATCCCCTGTTTGGATCGAGTTTAGCACCCCTGCAGAATTGACCGCTTCCAAAGTCATGGACAAGATTCAACACGTGCAACAATTTAATGACCAGTTTGACATCACCGATGGAAAAGCCACATTGGACATGACCCACGTCTCTCCTCCTCAAGGGACCGGACGCAAAAAGATGTTATTGGTGAACGAGCTTCGCAGCATTAAGCGTAGCCTCGTCCAAATTCACAACCCGCAAGACCAGATGTGTTTAGCTCGAGCCATCGTGGTGGGACGAACCTATGCCAACAAGAACGACACCACAGAATGGAAAAGAGCCTGGAAAACTATTCAACAATCGGACCGAGCCAAACAACGAAACGAAGCAGAACTCCTGTTGCAACAAGCTGACCTATCCAAAGACACACCCTGTGGCATTCCTGAGATGCAAAAATTGCAAGATGCCCTAGCTCCACGATACACCTTGAAAGTGTACCCTCAAGAAATGCGCGGCCTCTGTTGTTTCGAGGGAAAGACTTTAAGGACGGAAAATACATTCATGTTTATTATCACGATGACCATTTTGATACCATTACCAGCATCACCGGATTCCTGGGATACGGTTATTACTGTGAGAAATGTGACCATGGTTATAATAATCGAGAGCAACACAAACATTGCGGATCGAAATGCTCAGGATGTTTGGCCTCTCCACCCTGTCTGAGCGAAGGACCAGTGCCTTGTTAAACTTGTCTGCGCACGTTTGTCAGCCCTACCTGTTACCAACAACATCTGAAGACGCAAGGTTCACAGCAGAAATGTGCTTGTCAACTCCTGAGATTGTGCCCTACGTGTAGACAAGGCATACGTAACAATAGTACCAAGGCACACGTATGTTCAGGAAAAAAAAATGTCACATTTGTCATCACATCGTGGACTTGAAACAACAATGCTACGTGCAAAAATACCAACCTCCACCAGAGAAAGAGGACGGTCACAAGAAGAAAGGCAATTTCATCTTTTTCGATTTCGCATGCATGCAAGAGACCGGCATTCACATTCCTAATTTCTGCGTGGCTCATCGAGCGTGCGAAAAGTGCATTCAAGAACCTATCTTCAGTCATTGCCCTCACTGCAGCAAGATTCCAGGAGGGCGTGAAAAAATCTTTCGGGGACCGAACACGTTAGCCGATTTTGCCCAGTGGGTTTTAGACCCCATCGACAAGACGTGGAGCCAAGAGGACATCGAACATTACGGAGATTGTCATCGTCATGCCACGGTGATGGCTCACAATTTCTCCGGATACGATGGACAGTTTCTTCTCAGATACTATACGGAAGATGGCACCGACCGTCCTAAAGTGACTTTGAACGGAGCCAAAATCATTTCCATGCAAGTGGGACAAGTACAGTTTAAAGATTCGATGAGTTAATTGGCCATGCCTTTGAGCCGAATGCCTAAAACGTTTGGAATGACAGAAATGGTTAAAGGGCACTTTCCACACTTTTTCAATACGGAAGCCAATCAACACGCCGTTCTACCCCATTTACCTGAGGCTCACTATTACGACCCCGACAACATGCGTACCGAACAACGAGAAGCTTTCTACGCTTGGTACCAGGCTCACGCCTCCGACCCTTTCGACTTTCAGGAAGAAATGCTAAAGTATTGTCGTTCCGACGTGGACATTTTACGACGTTGCTATAGAAAATTTCGAGAACTGTTCATGGAACACGGAGGGGTCGATCCTTTGAAAGAAGCTTGCACCATTGCCAAAGCGTGTTCCTTAGTGTATCGACAACGATTCATGCCTGAAAACACCGTGGCTGTCATCAGCCCTCAAACGACCCACTATGTCAAACGTCAATACTCGGTCAAAGCCCTACGTTGGTTACATTACTTGTGCGACAAGGAAGACAAATGGATTCAGCATACCCGCAACGGAGGGGGTGAAAAGACCATCGGAAGGTATTCGGTCGATGGCTGGGACTTAGAAAACCCCAAGATCGTGTACGAGTTTAACGGTTGCTTATTTCACGGATGTCCCGTCTGTTACCCTGACCGTAGCACTAAAAATCAGTTTTTACAACGAACCATGGAAGACTTGTACCAGGACACTTGTCAGCGGCGCCTAAAGTTAGAACAGGATGGATACCAAGTTTTGGAAATGTGGGAACACGAGTACGATCACCGTATGAAAACCGATCCCGAGTTTAAACGCCTCGTGGAAAGTTACCAGTTCATGGACCCGTTGAACCCGAGGGATAGTTTGTACGGAGGAAGGACCAATGCCACCTGTTTGCTGTACCAAGCCGACGAAGAGAAAGGAGAAGAAATCAAATACTTGGACGTGTGTTCGCTGTATCCCTACGTGTGCAAATATTGTCGCTTTCCTGTAGGGCACCCGCAATTGTTCACGGAACACATCGACCTGAAAAACACTCGACAATACGAAGGCTTGATCAAGTGTAAAGTTTTGCCTCCCACGGAATTGTACCATCCCGTGTTACCTCACCATTGCCAAGGCAAACTGATGTTTCCATTGTGCCGTACTTGTGCCGAAACGTGCAACCAAGACCAACCTTGTCAGCACAGCCAGGAAGAACGGGCCTTGACGGGAACCTGGGTCAGCGTAGAATTGTTCAAAGCTCTGGACATGGGATACCAACTGTTAGAAGTGTACTAAATTTGCCACGTTCCCAAGACAGAACAATACCACAAGTGTGATCCCAGTCAGAAAGGCATTTTCGCTGACTACGTGGATACCTTTTTGAAACTGAAACAAGAAGCCAGCGGCTATCCTTCATAGTGTCACACTTCCAAAGACCAAATACAATTCAAAGAGAAATACTATGAACAAGAAGGCATCTCTTTAGACCACATCGAGAAAAACGAAGGCAGGCGATCGTTTGCCAAAGTGATGCTAAATTGCTTGTGGGGTAAAATGGCACAACGACCGTGTTTACCCAAGACGGAATATTTGACAGAACCTTCCCGCTACTTCCAGATGATTCACGACAAAACCAAATACATGAAACACGTGGACGTCGTTCGCGAGGATTTGATCTTGGTCAATTACGAAGAAGATCTGGACTTTGTACAAGACGACCCTTTTGGAAATGTCATCATTGCGGCTTACGTGACAGCTCATGCTCGCTTAAAATTGTACGAAGCTTTAGAACTGTTAGGGGAACGCGTCCTGTACTTTGACACGGACAGTTGCATTTACATCGATCACCCGAGTCAACAGCACCCTGACATCGAAGGAGACCGTTTAGGAGCCTGGACAGACGAGCATCCCGACGACAAGATTCTAAGTTTCGTCAGTGGTGGTCCCAAAAATTACGGCTACGAATACCGGGACAAACAAGGAGAAGTGCACACGACGTGCAAAGTGAAAGGACTGACTCTGAATTATCGTACCAGTCGTGTGGTCAACTTTGGGGTATTGAAAGAAGCCTTGCAATCGGGAGAGGATGGAAACTTTAAAGTGACCACCTATCAACCGAACAAGATTGTACGTTTACCCACTCACCACATCGTCAGTCGACCCTTGGAAAAAGTCTATCAAATCGTGTACCAGAAGCGAGTTCGACTTCCCAATCATTTCACCTTACCGTATGGACACGTTGGTATAAAACATTGGTTGTAAGAGGATAGTCACCCACCAGAAAGACGATTTCGCCACAGCAAGAATCGAGTGAGAAACCCGATGAGAACTCCAAGTTCAAACCCTACCATTTTTCCAGTCTTCTTACCTGACTATTGTGATTGTGCCTGTCGATTGGACACGTTTCAGAAATGGCCTACGGATAGGGAAGGATTACCTTCTTCGCATGTTTTAGCTAGAACAGGATTTGTCTACTTGGGACCTGAGTCAGGATTGGGATACGAGGTACAGTGTTTCGCTTGCGGACTGAAGTTACGAATGGATCTATGTATCTATAAAGATTCAGCTATTCTGGAACATACTCGATGGTGTCTGCACTGCCCTTACCTTTCTATGGCCTTACCACCCATCACACTACGGTACAATGTTGACGGTACCTTAGAGACGGTACCTTCCAAAACAAGACATAAAAAACGTAAAAAGGGAAAGATGTACAAGCTGGAGACTGCATTGCGACTAGTATAAAAAGGGGCTATGGTCAAGATCGATAGTTCATTGGGACTACCAAGACCGAGCGAACAAGATGAATACTTTCAGACAAACACAAAACAAGTTGTTTAGAAAGGCACAATTCAAGTGTGAGGCTTCTGAAGTGGAATGCGATTGTGAGCCTTGCGATGGGTACGATACTGTACGTTGTGACCTTAGCGATGCCGTAAAGCATCATGGGAACTTTAGTGTCACTACCCCTATTATGGAAAGGGATGCTGTGCGTGTCAAACCTGAGGGATGCGAAAGTGATGCCGAATGAGATAAAGTCAAGTGCTTCAGTTGCGGTGTGTCACTTCACCACTGGGAACCGCAAGATTCGGCCTACGTAGAACATGCTCGATGGTCATCGAATTGTCATTACTTACCCTTAGTGGAACCGAGACATTGAAGTAACTTACCATAATCTGTTCATGGATACTTTACAAGAGAACATTCGTGCTTTGCCTGTGGAGTTGAGAGAATGCATTTACCGAGAACTGGTCAAAATACAAGTGAAACGTAAAGAACAATTGCATCCGTTACGTCACCGGTGTTTGAACCACTGGTACCTGAAGGCTATACAAGGACTGATTCAATTGAAAGTGTTCCATTGGACAGACATTGATCAGCGATCCCCTACTTTTAAAAAGGATTGGTTTGTTATGGACGATTCTATCTACTACATCATTGTAAACTTACTGCATCGAATTCCAGAGGAAGAGTTAACGAATTACCAACATCTTGAACACAATGTCAACGTAGTGAAAGAGGAAACTTCTGAACGAATTGTAATGTGTAAATTAGTGAATAAACCATTTAAATTCGACACTGAAGTAAAACCACGTTTGTGCAAAGATTACATTTCTTGTGTCAGACCAAAGAGGATATAGTATGACCTATTCATGGATACTTTGCTAGAGAACATTCGTGCCTTGCCTGTGGAGTTGAGAGAACGCATTTACCGAGAACTGATCAAAATACAAGTGAAACGCAAACGCAAAGTTATTGAACCGTTTTTAAATTATACTCTGTTTCAAAGTATAAGAAGACTGATTATGAGTGGATATTACATCAGGCACAAAGGTAAACGAGGCTATTGGACACCATCCAAGGATTCCAAAAACAGTGCATATACTTATGGATACTTTACAAGAGAACATTTTGGGCTTCCCTGAGGAGTTGAGAGAAAGGATTTACCGAGAGCTGGTCAAAATACAAGTCAAACGTAAAGAACAACTGCATCCGTTACGTCACCAGATCTTTAACCACTGGTACCTGAATCGTATAAGAGGACTGATTCGTCAGAAATTGTTTCAGTGGTCAGACCTTGTTAGTGAGTTAGTGAATGAACGAAATGTTCATCATTTTGGTTACTTCGAGATTCACCTAGAGCAACGCATTAAGGAAGACGAGTTAAAGGATTACCAACATATGTTACATGGAATCTACTTAGTGGAAGAGAAAACTTCTAATCGAAGTTTGAACTGTAGGTTACAGTGTTCTAGATTTCCTTCTGGAGAAAGAAGATGTCTGGGTAGAATGTACGTGTATTGCTTTCGAAAAAAAGAGAGTACAAAAACAGGAATCCATGTCACAAGTGATTGAACAGATTCCGTGGAAGGAACTCAATGACCATATTCAAACCGTGGATCATTACCATCGATTATTACAAGAACTGTATTCATTCAATTGGGGTCGACAAGTGGTGTGTGTCTTAGTGACTTGTTTTCTGGGATTTCGTTTACCAGCCGATTCTTTGTGGACTCTTTACGATCAGTACTTACCACCTCAATGGCCTTAAATGGTCACGAAAGACTCCTTTTGCTCAAAGCCTTGCGTTTTCATCTGGATACTTCTCGACCTCAACAGGAAAAAAAGATTCGTCAACTTGTAGCTACCCAAGACGTGTATGACGATGTGTGTGTAGCTTGTGACTTAATCCCCATTGGACAGATGTCCGTGCCTGGAAAGAATGGGATTTTGAGGGTTGGACCCAAGAAATAGCCCAGTATGCACGAGAGTTGTTCAAGGAAAAAAGTTACTTTTCAACCCGTGTTAGTGACGGTGCCAGAAGAACCCGTCACCCAGGACAGGACTGTCGTGGACAGGCCTGAAAGACCCTTTCGGGAGAACACTTGTGTGACCTTACCCCCTACTATAGAACTGGTTAGAACATTACCCAAAACATGTTGTTGTACAGACACTTGTTTTTATTCCACGTTAATGGTTATCATGTGCCTTTTATTCTTGTACTTAAGCCGTTGGCTTTTATGTATTTTTGTCTTTCGTATTCATGTTTGAAACATTCAATAAACGTGTTCTGAAAAAAGTATATAAACTCTTGTCTTGTTTGTTTTCGTGTCACAAGTGACATTTCTCACACTATGGCTACCTCTGCTGTCTCTGTTCCCTCTTCCTCTACTGTCAAAGTCATCGACGAACACTTAGATCGTACCAGGTGGGAGGCTTTGTATCTTCGCCATCCCTTTAACATGCTCATTGCTGGACCTAGCGGTTCAGGCAAAACCGAATTCGTCAAACGTTTGATCGAACATAAACATCATTTGATCGATCGACCCCCTCAACGAATCGTGTGGTGTTACAAAGAGTGGCAATAGGCGTACAGCCTCTTGCGAGAAAGTCAAGGCGATTCCATCGTGTTTGTGGAAGGCATTCCTAAAGAAGACGATGGCATCGTCTCTGACTCCCGTCTAACCCATTTGGTCATTTTTGACGACATGTTAGGAGAAGACGAAGAAGAAATTAAACTGTGGTTCACGCGCAAAGGGCATCACCGTAATGCCAGTGTCGTTTACATCACCCAAAATTTGTTTCAACAAAGTAAAGCCCATCGCACCATCAGTCTCAATGCGCATTACGTGGTCTTGTTTAAAAGCCCTCGAGATAAATCGCAAGTGCAAGTCTTAGCCAAACAGTTAGGAACGCCTTGGCTGACTCAGGCGTACGACGATGCCACTCAAACTCCACACGCCTATTTACTCGTCGATTTGAAACCTATGACCCCCCGAGGATTTGCGATTTCGTACCCACTTGTTTCACCACTGGTGCCAAGACGGAGGGCCTGTCCTGTACACGTCTCCGTCCTCGACTTCATTTCACTCCACATAAAAAAATCTATAAAAACCTCAGACTCTTTTTCGTCTGTCTCACTCACAGTGCGAACATGACGTCCCTTCAGTCGCATCTTCCCGTCAAATTGATTCGTGCCTTGTATGGCATCAGTCGAGAAAAAGATCCACAAACACGAGCTCGTGTCTTAGAAGCTAGTCTCAAAGAAGTCTTACGATGGTTCACGGTGACGGCACGTCAATTACTCCAAGGAATCATTCAGATTCCTCATCAAACCAAACGCTTTTTCGATCGAAACAAAGTCGCTTTGGTCCAACTGGCCGATCCCCGCATCGACACTCAAACCAAAAAACAAATCATTTTGAAACCTGGAGGGAGCGGTACTTTAGGAGGGGTCATCATTCGCTCACTCTTAAGATGGGATCCTAATGCCCCCAAAGTTATCCCCAAGAAAAAAGTACAACGAAGCCCCAAGAAGAAAAAGAAAAAGACCAGGTCCCCAAGGAGAAAAACTTTTCCAGTGGCGGGACCCTCCTCTGACCAGACACCACCCCGGAAAAAGAAAAGAAGCCCCCAGAAAAAGAAACAGAGAAAAAGTCCCCAGAAAAAGAAAAGCCCACAGAAGAAAACTAGTCGCAAGAGAGGTACTTCTTCTTCGACCAGGACGCAACCTTACACTCGCAAAACCACGACCTGCCACGGCGTTGACTGCGTCTCCGGCAGCCTCACGTTCATCCACTTCTCCGTTGATGACACCAAGAACTGAAGAGTACTTGGAGACGTTGATCACACCAAGAACTTCTCCGTTAATGACCCCAAAAAGAACTTCCCCAGTGGCAGGACCCTCCAATTTAGTGGCAGTGGCTGCTGCTCACAAAGTACCTTCTCCCAAAATCAAAGTCCATGAAAGATCGGGCATGTTACAAAGTTTACTGGATTTGTCCAAGCAAGAACTGGCTCGATTTAGTCCGTTGCGTACCCCTCCACGACGTTTCATGCCTGTCCTCAAACTGATACGACGTAAAGACAATCAGTGGCGACGCGTTCCAGTATAAAAAGGGTGTGTGACCAAGTCGGGGGTATCAGTGCTTTTTGGTGATCCTGAAGACTCAAAGATGTCACCCTCCAGAAAACCCCAAGGAAAGAAAAGGAAAGGACTCCCACCACGTTTAGTCAAACATGGGGACATGTTATCTGTCCTGTCCAAAGCCTCTCCACCGCCACGAAAGAAACTCATTCAATCGTCCTCCAAAGAGGTCATCAATACCGTGTGCGAATGTTGTTTGAACGTTTTGAAAGGCACGATCCCTTTGTCCAAACACCAGAAACAATGCTTAAGCAAACATCGTCACGTTCTTCGGAAAATGGTTCAAAAGAAAATTCCCATTCGTCAAAAGAAGAAGATGTTGGTCCAACGTGGAGGCATTTTGCCTCTCTTGTTAGGCCCCATACTGAAAGGAGTCTTGGGAACCATGTTGGGAGGACTGGTGGGAGCAAGATAAAAAGGCCTTCGGAAGTCCCAAGATCTCAGAATCGACCCCTGACAACCCCATGGAAGGACGAAAACTAGCTTTAGTACCTTACAAACGATGGATGGAATACCATCGGTGGCAAGAACAACGTACCCCGCATTTACCTCCCAATCCCAATTTGAGCGAGATGTCTCAGTTACAACACGAATTGCAGTCCTTGATGGATCGCCAAGATTTGTACGAAACAGAAAAATCGCAAAACTACGGTCAACTTTTGCAACGACTGCAACTCTTTCACCAGAAAGCTTTAGACGAAACAGCTCTACCCACTCTGAAAGATTTTAAGACCTTGATGAAAAGTCCAGCACCATCACCAGTACCAGTACCAGTACCAGTGACCAAGACAGAAAAAGGAAAAGAAGAAGAAGAAGAAGAAGAAGAAGGGTTTCAAACTCCACCAGAAAAGGTACGCAAGTTAACAACACCACCTACTTCCAGAATTGGATGGATTAAAAAGATGATGGCCACCCCTTCTTCATCACAAAAGAAAAAGAAAGTGAAGACAGAAGTGAAACAAGAACCGATATCCCCCGCTCAGACATCCTCCTCTTCAACACCTATTGCCGGTCGCACACGCAAAGCATTGCAATCCAAGAAAATACCCCAAGAGAAAAAGAGTAGCATCCTCCAAGAGTGGGTGTCTTATTAACACACCAATCAACACAAAAAAAATAAAAAATGGAAAAAGTCTTAGCCAGCATTTACTACGATCCCTCGCATCCTGCAGGATACGCAGGAGTTCAAAAATTGTATCGTGCTGCCAAAACGCGACTGAAAAGTCTCCGTTTACCTCAAGTGCAACGATGGTTACAAGAACAAGCTACCTACACTTTACACAAACCCATTCGACGCAAGTTTGCCAGAAGTCGCACCCGAGTGGAAGGCATCGATCATCAATGGCAAGCCGATTTAGCCGATGTCTCTCATTTGGCCAGCTACAATCGTGGCTACAAATATTTGTTTTGTGTCATCGACATCTTTTCCAAATTTGCCTGGGTCGTGCCCTTGACTTCCAAATCGAGCAGCGAGTTAGTGCGAGCCCCGCAACGGGTGTTGAAACAAAGTGGTCGTCACCCTCTTCGATGGCAAACGGACAAAGGCACCGAATTTCTGAACCAAGCTTTCCAAAAAGAATTAATTTTTTTACCACCGAGAATCCCGAAACCAAAGCCAGCATCGTGGAACGTTTTCAACGCACTTTGAAAGAACGCATGTGGAAATATTTTACGCATCACCACACTCTGAAGTACATCGACATCTTACCGCACCTGGTGCAAGCCTACAACCAATCTTACCATCGAAGCATCGGACGTGCCCCGCAAGACGTGACTCCCGACAACGAAGTGCTGATGTTTGAGCGTCTGTTTGGTACGTCCCCGACGAGGGCTGTCCCCAATAAAAGTGGAGAGTTGGCCGTAGGAGATTGGGTGCGCATTGGCAAAACCAAACGCACTTTCGACAAAGGTTACTTACTTAACTGGACGACCGAATTGTTTCGCGTCACTGGACGAGTGCATGGCCGTCATCCTGCCGTCTATAAATTGGAAGACATGAACGGAGAAGTGCTCAAAGGAACGTTTTATTTGCCCGAGTTACAACGTGTCACCAAAAAAGAAGACGACGTGTACGACATCGAAAGCATTCTCGAACGCAGAACCCGTAAAGGGGGCAAACGACGTGCAAAGAAGTCAAAGTACGTTGGAAAGGATATCCACCCAGTTTTGATTCTTGGATCGACTCTTCGCAAGTCATCGACTATAAAAAGAAGTGACCATCATGCCCTTTCACACAGACGCAGCTACGTCGACCACTCCTTCACCTAGTTCTTCTGTGCAAGATTTACAAAAACAACCCTTGTGGGTGTGGTCTGGAGAACGTGTGCCTAAAACGCAAATCGTCTTTTTCTGCCAAATCTTCGTGGTGTATTGTGTGATCGGGGCAGCCATTGCCAATTTGAGTTTGCAACAAGGAGACAAACAATTGTGGACCATTTTATTGAGCAGTTGCATCGGTTACCTGCTTCCCAATCCCTCCCTGAAATTCTCTTCCAACGGGAACCACGGGAACCTTGTGTCCAGTGCCAGTAACCACTCCAACAACAATCACAACCAGAACCCCGTTTTGAGCGGAGACACGCCTCTGACGTCCAGTAACCCCTCGGACAGCACAGAACTCTGGAATTATGAGTCACCAAAACAAATTTTACTTAACCTTACCCAGTGATAGTTCCATGGAAGTGTTTTCCCACAACACGTTGTGCTGTTACACGGCCAAATTACCTCAGGCCATCCAGTTAGGTTACGAAGCCCATTGGGAAGTGGCTTTAGTAGAAATGATTCACCCTACACAAATCCAAAACATCACCGAAAAGCAAAACACTTTTGAGGTCGAAATCCTGAACCAACAATTAGAAGAAGCCATGAATGAAATCGGGTTTTCAGGGGACACAAGACCATCCAACAATTCACCCTTCAATATCTACACCTTGAAAATTCCGGCAGGGTTTTATTTTAGTGGCCAACATTTGGTGGACACCATTGCTTCCAGGTTCGAGTTAGCCTTTGGCAAAGCCCTGAACAGAATAAAAAACGTGTCACCCTGGAATACCATAAAGTGGCTCGTCGCTTACTGATGAAATTTCAGGACACCCAAACGTTGTCCATCAGTTTTAATCGTGACTTGTTTGACATTTTAGGTGGAGACACAAAAATGGCTCCAACTTTTAAACCGAAGATCAACAACAATACGGAATTTTACAAGTTTTTTTCGATTCCCTGTAGAACTGAACCAAGGACTGAATTTGATGTTCGTGTACTCCGATGTGGTGGAGTACAACGTGGTGGGACACACCTCTGTGCCGTTACTGCGTGTCATTCCTTTCAAAGTGGATAGTACCACGACCAGTGACCAGGAAGGTGGGAACACTTATCATGTCCACCGCGAATTTGTACATCCTCACTATTTGCCCGTCAGTAAGTCTTATTTGGACACGGTCAACATTGCTATAAAAGGAGATCTAGGACAAAATATTCCATCCACCAAAGGAAAAGTCACGGTGAAACTCCATTTTCGAAAACGGTTCTCTCACGACTCGTAAGTCATGTATCCAGTGTACCGAGGGGTTGCTCGACAGCGGGGACACAGTTTAGGAGATATGTTAAAATCGGCCTTTCGTTCGGTGGCCCCAGTGTTGAAACCGATGGTGACACGCCGATTGCACGCCTTGAAAGATGCGGCACTGACACAAGGCAAAGAATTTCTCCAAAATGTCATCATCGACAAACAAAACCCTAAAGAAGCCTTCATGAAGGCAGGCAAAAATGTCTTGCTGCAAACGGGCAAAGATCTTTTGGGCCGACGAGAAACACCTATAAATGCCCTGCACGCTACCGAGTCAGGCATTCAGCAAGGACAAGGCAGAAAGAGACGACGAAGAAAACACCCTTTCACCAGACTTCACACGTCTAAAGCTAGAAAGACAAAGAAAAGAAGAACCGTTCGAGACTTAGACGTTTTCGATTATTGAGAAAGAGAAAAAAAAAATGATGCACCGAGAGTCTTGCGCGTGTTCCAAGTCGGAACTGGATCTGTTTGCCATGCCACCCACCATGATGACCATGCAAGAATCCCAATGGGTGGAATTTCATCCCGTCTCCTCATTGACCGATTCCGCTCCCATCGAGTTTGAAATCAAAGGACAGCCCGAAGATTACATCGATCTGAATAGCAGTTACTTGTACCTGAAAGTCAAAGTTCTAGACAAGACAGGAGGTGATATAGACACTGAAGCAGTAGCTCCCGTCAACAATTTCATGCATTCCTTGTTCAGTGGAGTGGACCTGTACTTGAATAACAAACTAGTCAGTAGCAGCATGGATACTTACCCTTACCGTGCCTACCTGGAAAATCTCTTGACGTACGGAATAGACGCCAAGAACACTCATCTCAATGCCTGTGTGGTATGGGAAGCTGACGAAGCAGGCCAGTTTGAATTATTGGAAACTGATACAACTGATAAAAAGAAAGAATACAGTGAGGGATTTGTAGAACGAAGAAACAAAATCAAAGATGGACAGAGTTTAGAACTGATGGATCGTTTGCATTAGGACATGTGGCTGAGCAGCAGAGAGGGCGATCAGACCACTTAAGGGAGTGGTCACCCTTGTGTTTGCACCCAAAAAAATAGTGACCCCTCATAGAGGTCAATACCACGTCTACGATTATTGTTTGTCCCAAACAGAATTGTAGACGGGCCCTCTCTGCTGATATATTAATTAAAAAATTGTTATGTTAAAAATGATACATCCATAATCTCATACTGCAAGAATAGCACGAGAACGATTAGAAGCAATTAAAAAATTTCTTCCCGTGCGAGATTCATTTAGAAAAAATCTACAAGCGCAACAAGAAGCACAAGTTGAGTACGAAGAAGACACTAAAAAACTGTTTAAGCCCGTCACTGCGGCTACTGAACAAGTTACAACAGTCATCAAGGAGGATCTTCTTCCGGTATCAAAACAAACAGCAGAACAAACCGAAAAAATAGCAAGAAGAACTAAACAAACAAAGAAGATTTTACGAGATCTTCCACCTGGCATAGCCAGGGAAATAGCTGCGGCTCAACCTCCACCTGTTGGTGAGGAAATGCTTGAAGAAATTGGAAAACTTCGTACTGAAGTCGCCGACGTGCAAAAAGAGCATGCACATGAACCCGAACTAGTAGAAGTAAACGCGGAATTGATTGCAAAATTTAGGGAAGGAGTTGTTGAAGGAATTAGAAATACTAAAGAAAAACAATTACCCGAGGTAATATTAAATAGCATATTTAATAAATCTAGTATTTTAAAACCCCATCATGAAAAAATAAATGATGATAATCTTATTAAATATATATATCGCGTATATTACAACAAAAAACAAGCTAGAGGTCAAAAATATGAAATTATTAAAGAAGAAGTAGAAAAACTTAGAGGGGTACTGAAACAACAAGAACAACTCTCCCAGCTTCAGCTTCCTCCACCTCTGCAACAAACAGAACAAAAACAATCTTCTTATTCGCCGCTGGTGTCGAAAATTAAAGAAATGTTTGGAGTGACACCATCTAAGAAATCAGACGAAGGAGCTACTGGCAGTGGTCTGGGAAATAATTTGATTTGTCCTGATAATATCATTAATGATGTGTCACGGTTAGAGGTTCTCATAGGAGGAAAACGTGCCGGAAATAATTCACCAGAAATAATTAATGAAGCATCTGATATTTGTCGGCGATTATTTCAAGGTGGTATCATGGATATCGGCGTTTACCGAGAACTTATCGATGAACTTGCTGATGACTAGTTGTTAAATAAGTGGTAAATAAAAATAAGATGATCATACATAATAATCATCGTAAACCCATGCAGGTCAGAGCGGTAAACTCACGATTACCAATCTACAGAGCTACTTACGGAGATGGACTTGGTGATGTTATTCAGGGATTATTTACAAGAATAGCCCCAAAAGTAGCACCCGTTGCAAAACAATTATCGATGAAAGCTATCGATATTGTTCGTGATAAAGCGCCTGGTGCAATTGTCAATGTTGCTGGTAAGGCATTCTCGGCGATCAAAGAAAGACTAGCACGATTATTGCGACGAAAACAACAACCACCGGTGAAACTGGCAAGTACTGAGGTGATGCCAGCAGACGTAAGTAAAATAATAAATCAGGCTGCAAATCAAAAACTAGCGGCGTTAGCAGATCAAGGACCCGGTGAATCAGGGAATAATATTTCAAGTTTGATATCAGGGAGTGGAGTTTCTAAACCCGGTTTTCGTGTTAGACGAAAATAATTATAATAAAATGTTTAAGCGTGAATCAGACACAGCATTTGACATGGAAGCACCTGTCCTTAAAGATGAATTGGTACGTGATTATCAGTTTTATTCTTATGAAGCACGAATACCAAATCAACGTGGAAGAATTGAACTACAAGTTCATGATACAAGTAGATACTTTTTACCCGCTGAGGCTTTTCTTGAGGTAGAAGGTACAATTGTAAAAACGGATGACACTAATTATGCAGATGCAGTAAAAGTTGGTTTTGTCAACAACGGGATCATGGCATTATTTGATAGCGCCACTTATATGATCGATGGAAAAAATATCGAATCGATTCAGAAAGATGTCGACGTTGCTACAACAATAATAGGATTAGCAAGATATTCTGATGATTATACAAGATCAGCAGGTCCTACAATGATGTTTGTGAAAGATAACTCCAATCACCCTGAAAGCGATCCGTATAATATAAGACGACCAAGAAATTTTGCCAATAACGCTGATGCTGATGTGTGGCCGGTGGTTCATGGCTCTGGCGAAAATTTCAACTTGGGATTTGCAGCGCGTAGAAATATGTTGTCTACTGGCAATAGAAGATTCTCATGTGCAATTCCACTATCGCATATTTTTGGATTTTGTAGAAATTTTAGGAAGGTTATTTTTGGAGCTAGTCACGGTTGTTCTTGTGCGAAAAGGTGATGATAACGATGCTATGTGGAGACCTGTTGGTGATGCTGGTAAAGTAATATTGTCTAAACTTTCACTGTGGATGCCGGTAATGACTCCAACGATCGCAGTAGAACAAAAATTAATTTCTTTCATGGACACTGATGGTAAATCCTTGTTGTCATGGTTAACAACAAGCACGGATAGCATGCAAACTAACGTTAACGGTCAGTTTACATGGCATATAGCATCACAACAGAGTGTTTCTGCACCGCGACATATTTTTATTGCGTTTCAGGAAACTAATCCATTAGGTTCACAAGTTCACTCTCATATGATATTTGATAAATTAGGTGTCACAGATATTTCTTTACGGATAAACGGACAACAAGAACCAACAGAGAATATACAATTAAATTATGAACAAAATCACATAGCGCGTGCATATCATCGTTTAATGTCATTCATGGGACGTGATCAAAATATAGATACTGGGTTGCAAATATCACAATATGATTTTAGAACTTTATATCCGATTTATTATTTTTCATTGGAGTATCTTGATCTATCAAAACAATCTGTCGTTGATATACATCTTAAAGCAACATTGAATACAGGTGGTGTTGATTATAGAGCAATCGCGGTCATACTTAGCGATAAAGCCATGTTACTTGAAGGCGGTAGTGGTCGAATGAGGGTCGTTGATGCACCGGTGGAAAATATTTAATCATGTTATTTAGAAAAATATATTTTATATAAAAATGTCGTATGGTCATGTTAATGTTACTCTGACTCCTGGTCAGGTAAAAAAGCTTCAATCAAAAACCGCCAACAAATGCGGAACTAAAATATCACTAAAACGAGATCAAATTGGTGGTGGTCCAAACAAATTATCGTTGACAAATAATCAGATTAAACATTTCAATAAAGCCCTGGAATCAAAAACTGGAGTTCAATTTCATCTTTCCCCGAGCGCCAACAAAGACATGGTTAAAACGGGTGGTATATTTCCACTTCTTGCGGCTATACCTGCATTACTTGCAGCAAAGATAGCCTCGCTACCTGCATTAGCCGCCGCTGCTGCACCAGCATTAGCAGGAGCTGCTGCAATGGGCGCTGCTGGAGCGTTAGGTAAGGCCGCAGTAAAGAAAGTCACCGGTGGTAGATACAGAAAAAAAAAGGACGAGGTCTAAGATTACCCGGATCTCGTTGGGGAAGAGGTCTGAGGCTTCCACGTTAGATACTCCAGCATCAAATTTTGATTTACTTGATGCCGCTAAAAAATTAAAAATAAAAGCCTTTAGAGGTGTTTTGATGCGAGATCAATTACCAAAACAACCGAATAAACTCGAAACGGGTATTATTAATCTCGATGAACGTTCTGGACCCGGTACTCATTGGGTATCATACGCGGTTGATCCAGGTGGAATCGTTTATTTTGATTCATACGGGTTAGCTCCACCTGTTGAATTTATCAAGTATGTCGCACCACTCCACGCTAGAACCAGTTGTAAAGTTTGGTATTCAACGCTACCCACACAAACAATGACAGATCCGCCGATATGCGGCCGTGAAGTAATTAATGTACTCGACGCTATATCAAAATCATCCAAACCACCACATAAAGTCGTGCATGATTATACAAGTAACCGATTCGTTTCGCGTAAAGCGTTTTAAACAACAGGTCTTATTATAATGGTTGATATTTAAGGAAGAAGATTCTCGCGTGTTAGGAGAACATCCGGCGATGTTGATCTGTTAAGTATGCGACTAAAGATGACCTCGCTGATATTATGAACCTGGCTGGAGTTGACCCAGATGAAGTTGTTATTTTTCAAGATCGATATGGTAAACTAAAAACGAGCAATATTAAATGGAATGATATAGTTCGACGAGTACTCGGTGCGGTTACAGATAATATTCCTGTGTTCACTGACGGCGGCAGAATCAGAGATTCAAGTGTATCATTTACAACCATCAGAGATGAAATTACAAGAAGCGTTGCTAATCGTGTGAAAAACACCGGCGACACAATGACGGGTGAACTCAGCATGAACGGAAATAAAATAGTAGTTTTAAGAGATCAAACATCTGGTGAAGATGCTGCAACGAAAAAGTATGTTGATATTAGCTATGGTACCGTAGATAATAAATTATCCACGTTACGGGCTGAGTATGATGTTCACGTGGGCGCTTTTGCAAGATTTCGCAGAAACCGTCAAAAAACCGCTGAAGATTTTTTTGGTTCTCCGCACTCCGTTGACATAAAACTCGTTGATGTCAAAACCAACATTGACACGATCAAACAAACACAGCAAGATATCGAGACCAACATTGACACGATTAAACAAACACAGCAAAATATCGTAGCGGGGATTCCTGAGATCGTTAACAAAACCGGTCTGATTAAAATTCCAGCTGGAATAACTCCCGGACATATCACAAACATCGTGTACACGGTATCATCGGGATTTGCAACATGGTCGCAGCAAAATAAAACCATTAGCTATACCTCAACAGTCACTGGCGTGTACAGGCTGTCTGTGTTTAGTGCTGCGCGATTTGAGATATTTACAACGTTTCCATGGCGTCATTCCACCGACAGGTTTACCGGGGTTGTATCTGTTATATTAAATAGCGGAACTGAAGAAATATTTATTCTGGAAGCAGCTGATAAGAAATTAACCGCAACATCTTACTGGTGGTGTTTGGAATTTGTAGCTGAAACACCTCAATTGGTTACCGCATAAAAATATATGGACGGTGCACAATACAGGTACAATCAAGCGCGTGAATGGCAAGCGGCGTTGAAAGATCAAGTCGAACAATATACAGTAAAAGTAAAAAAAATATCGACGACGATTAGTTATCGTCGACGTGATTGTTTATTCAGTATCCGCTGCTGTTGCTGGAACGGGTGTTATATTATCAGCGGTGACAATGATGGCACCAGTAGCTGTAACTATTTGTATTCCAACGGCAACAACGATTGCAGGTGTGCTCAATATCATCGCAAAAAAAATATGTACTTGCACGAACGAAAAATTATCCGATTACATAATAAAATTACACACAGCGACGGTAGCATACTCGAAATTATCCTCGTTGTTATCAGCGAGTCTCAGTGATGGAATTATATCCGATTTCGAGTTTTCAATGATGACTAAAATATACGACGAAGGTATCGGTATTAAAGATACAAATATTAATAATGACAGAATTACTGCAGCAGATCGTGACTAACGCAACTCCGCCAAAGATAACGATGATCTCGGTAAGTTCATCTCATCCTGAATTTAGTATTAATTTTCCTACTGCAATTCCAGTAAAAGAAATAGCGTTAGCTCAATTACGGGTATATTACAGCTGGCCAAATATCAGATCAAAATCATTTCATGGTACACCAGCAAATAATTCGCTCGTATTTGCTAACAAGAACAAACCAGATGGTACTCCTGACTGGATAGATGTTGGAATACCCACTGGTAGTTATGAGATTGAAGATATCAATGAGGAATTTCAACGTAGAATAAAATCAATAACCGGAAAAGAAGCAAAAGTATCAATTAACGTTCATGAACCGACGCTATCCTCGACGGTTGAGATACATTCTCCCGATTACGTCGTTGATATTTATCAATCCACGATAAGATCCGTACTAGGTTGGCCTGAAATATCACCACCGATAACACCGATATCACCTAAACCAAAAAATCTGATTATGTCACAGATGGACAATCATATCACGAAATTGATATAGTGTATTAAAAAACGTTAATCGATGTAAAAAAACAAGGGCTGGTGATGATGTGGTTTTTTATTTACCTAATGGAGATATATTTTCTTGGACATTTTACTCTGAAAAAACACAATCCAGAATAGTTGCCTTAATTGGTATTAGCACAATTGAACTTACTAAAATATTTACAGAAATTAATAAACATCATAAACAACAACTAGAGCAACTACAACAGTACTTTCAATAACATCTTTTTGATATCACAAGTTCACTCAAAGAAATCATTACGCGTATAGGAATATTAAATCAACTTGTTTCCGACATGGAATATCTCAACCAGCGATTAATTAATGCAGTAATTAATGCTGAAGCAGACCACCATGGCAAAAAGGTTTTTTTAGATAAGCATAAAATAAAAGAAGCTGATCTACCAAATTTTAAATTCTCCGGATATAATGCGAATGAACTAAAAAAATCTGTGAATGATGTCATTGATGAATATTTTCCTAAAATACTCGATGCGTGGAAAAAACTAGCACCACCTCCACCTGTTCTCAGACATAATAATGATCCACATGGCGGCGGCAGACACATATCTCCTGGAATCGTTAATATAACCAGCACGATCGTGGTCAATCTGGTTTGTGACGTAGTCGATGGTAGTTATCAAATAGATCTCGGAAGATCAAATCAGGCTCAACAAGGATACATTTTATATACATTTACACCACAAGTTTCCCCCGGAAGTTTAATCGTGCAAGAACCAACTAACCCTGTGTATCTGCGGTGTCACAATAATATGTTAACACGAATAAATTTTAAGCTCACAGACCACCTCAATTGCTTAATTGACGTACGTGGAGAAGAACTTGTGATAAATCTGTATGTGAAATCTTAATTAATCAAGTAAATATTATATAATGTACCAGCACGTGAGGGTTTTTATACACGACAAAGAAGTACTTGAAAACGCCATCAGAACAGCGTTTTCACAAAACATGGAGCAATTTAACGTTAATTTAGTTATTGATGAATACGGAGGTGAGGATTTCTTATTAACACAAGAACAGTTAGATGAGCTCCGTCAAAAACATATTATCGAGATCATTTGTAGCAGAGATCAGATTCTAAATTATGCACATTCCTGCATTAAAGTCGATCAACTTAAAAAAATAATATTCCAGAATGAATAAAATAAGGAGCGGATTAAGAAATATTTTATTTTATTTTATTTTATTTTATTTTATTTTATTTTATTTTATTTTTATTTTATTAGAAATATTTTATTTTATCAGAAATATTTTATTTTATCAGAAATATTTTATTTTTTTCTGAATTTCAGTGAAAAATCAACAAATTTCGTGTTTTTGATGGGTATTTTACCCATTTTGGGTGATTTTGTCCATCAGATCGTAGGGGTAAGTTGCTTGATTCTCTAATTGATTTCAATTGAATAAAATATCAAAACCAGTAAAAACCAATAAATCAGTAAAAAATTACATATTTTTTGAGATAATTTTACTGATATTTGAGCTAATTTTACTGATATTTGAGCTAATTTTACTGATTTTTTGTAATTTTTGTTGGTTTTGGTATTTTATTCAATTGAAATCAATTAGAGAATCAAGCAACTTACCCCTACGATCTGATGGATAATTCAGAAAATAAAATAAATAATAAATCTGAGTACCAACTAACCCATCAAAATTACGAAATTGATCATTTTACATAAATCTGAGTACCAACTAACCCATCAAATTTGCAATTTTGATCATTTTACATAAATCTGAGTACCAACTAACCCATCAATTTCAGAAAAAAATAAAATATTTCAGAATAAATATAATCTCAGAATAAATATAATAAATCTTAGTACCAACTAACCCATCAAAATTACAAAATTGATCATTTTACATAAATCCGAGTACCAACTAACCCATCAATTTCAGAAATAAATAATAATTCGGAATAAATAATAATAATTCAGAAAAAATAAAATATCTCAGAATAAATATAATAAATCTAAGTACCAACTAACCCATCAAAATTACGAAATTGATCATTTTACATAAATCCGAGTACCAACTAACCCATCAAAATTACAAAATTGATTGGTTTGCATGATTCAGAGTACCAACTAACCCATCAAAATTACAAAATTGATTGGTTTGCATGATTCTGAGTACCAACCAGCCCATCAATTTCAGAATAAATATAATAATTCAGAATAAATATAATATTTCAGAATAAATATAATCTCAGAATAAATAAATAATAATTCAGAATAAGTATAATCTCAGAATAAATATAATATTTCAGAATATAATCTCAGAATAAATAAACAATTAATTCAGACAGGGGTGCTTTGGTCGTTACCCGATGACATAATTTTTCTTAAGTATCTTATGCGGGTACTGATTGTTTTATTCGTTTCGTACTCGTGTGATAACAGCGATCTGACCTTTTCTACTGCGACAGAAAGAGGAACAAATTTATTTACTTGATCATCGCTCACCATAGCCAGTGACTGAAACATAGCTGCCTGAACCCGCTTTATGAACTTATATTGAGATGATAGAACGTACTTATTTTCATTCTTAAGCTCTTCTAACGCTTCAAAATCAGATATTATTTTTTCAGGATTTAGTTCATCAGATATATTAATTCTGTTTTCTTCTAGTTTTTTGATAGCAGAAATAATGTCATTGATATTTTCATGGTTCATTATATAATATATAAATCTTTAAAATAAAAAAAAAAATCCCTAGAACCCCTATCGAGTCTTTAGCGAGTTCGTCGGGATGTTTCAAGGACAGTACAGCCAAGAACTCGCAGATTGCCATCGCATTCTACCAAGTTCACCAGGCACACATAACATTTAATGAATGAAGAGCCCCTATCGAGTCTTTAGCGAGCTCAGATTATGCATGGACAGTACAGCCAAGAACTCGCAGATTGCCATCGCATTCTACCAAGTTCACCAGGCACACAGAACATTTAATGAATGAAGAGCCCCTATCGAGTCTTTAGCGAGCTCAGATTATGCAATGAATGACGACACAAACATATATTATGAAATGGAACCTCTATTCGAGTCTTCTAGCAGGTTCATTATGCAATGAATGACGACACAAACATATATTATGAAATGGAACCTCTATTCGAGTCTTCTAGCAGGTTTAAGTATGTAATGAGATGTAATGAGATGAAATATATGTAATGAGATGTAATGAATGTAATGAGATGTAATGAATGAAATGAGGCCATTTTCTCCGCTCAACAGAACACCCAGCCACAATAATCAATCCGTGGGAAATACAAAAACATGTATCTACCACGTTTGACATGATAGGATGGTGTTCTGTCAGCGGAGAGGGGACTGGCGGTGCCCCAATTAATTATAAAAATAGCTAATATGCGTAACCACCCGACCAATTGTCAGTCATGGGATTCGATCCTGGACCGCGAGCGTCACAGTCCAATACGATACTGATTGAGCTATCAAATCTTGTTAGAAACATATGTTTCTGAAGTTAATATATAACTAAGGAACTAATTTCAAATATATTTACACTGAAATAGCGGTTTCTGAATAATAATAATTTCTACATTTAAATCACTACCCTGCATTAAAATAACGGTTTCTGAATTATAACAGCGGTTTCTGAATATATCTATATTATGCAGACTTCAAATACCTGAGAAATCAATAACGGATTGTGAAATACACCTGTACACTAACAACGGTTTCTAAGCTGATTGTATACAGCTACCTGCGGATCAATAACAGCGGTTGTAAAATTGCCCTGATTTCTCGTAATGTTGTATAATGGGAAATATTTAAAAACCATAAATATGCTTCTACGAGTAATTAATTACGACGTAATTAGTTAAACTGACTAATTACGATCATAAAAAATCAAAAATCTACGAAGAAAACTATATATTACAAAGTAATCTTCCCCTTATATAATCAAAAATTCAGTAGTATACGATTATGCAGTACTGGGTCTCCTCAAATAATAATATTCAATGTGGTGATGATAATTATTGATACTGAAAGGTGATTCTCTGTTTATATTTTTTTGAGAAAACAGATCTGGTTATATTTTCTGCGATAAATTGTACCAAACGCGGATTAATATTAAAGTATTTCGCAGCCGCGTTCATAGACTGAAATGTAATTTCTTCACCGGTTTCTATGTTCGTAGACTTTACTACCCTTCTAGAAACTGTCTTGCATCTTCCAGTATTACCACGTGTATTATTCTCGCTATGTGAGATAGCTTGTAAATTGGATAAATTGTGACATAGATAATGTTTCCCTCCAGCAGTAAACATTAGATAACCAGTATTAGAAACATTACCAACCGGTCTCTTCAACCTGCAGTGTCTGATGACACCATTACGATCTGATTCGTAATTTGTTATTGTGGGATGTGGGACAAATATATTTTGCTCCATCATAGTAATATTATTTGTTTAAATCATTGTTTGTCTGAAATCTTGATATATAATCCTCCACGGATTTTATAGCGTTTTCACCATTATTATTTTTTTTGTCATAATATCTTTGAACCTCTCTGAACCGTTTTCCCCCGCACCTTCCACATAATTTTGTTTTTCCTCGCACTCCAACACCACACCGCAGACATGGTATTGGTCCTAGACTTCCTCGTCGTATACTTTGTAAGTGCATCCAACAAAATTCGCCTCTACAGGATCTATTGCATCGATTTACTGAACCTATCATCAACCATCTGCATTGACACATTGTATATATAATATTTTTTATTAAATATTTGTTTTAATTATATGAACGAGTTTGAGAAATTATCCCAAGCTAGGCCTGTTAAGCATAAATTCAACCTCGACAGATTATCTTCTGACTTGACAGTACGAGATCTGGTTGATCCGAAAAATAAAAGTCTGATCTCGAAAATTCACGACGCCAAGAAGGAATTTTACACAGATGGTGCATCTCACACATGGTCAACGTTCAAGATTATTCGCAATACTGTCAAGGACGCCACAATGAATGACAAGCGAGCGGCAACTATCATTAACTACATCGCTGAATACGAGGGCAATCAAAAATATTTCTTCAGAGTAAAATTTATTGTATTAACAGAAACAGGTAGTTGGATTATCCGTGACAAATATGACCCTGTCCTTGGTAATAATAAAACTGTCATATTAAGTAAAAATTCCAGACCGGGTCTACTGACGGGTATTGACAAACCATATTATGAGCGAGCGTATCCTGTAACAGCGGTTATTTATGGAATTTATGAGATAAATAAAAAGCCCAACGTTGATAAACTGGCACCCATGAAATTTTCAAGGTTAAATTGTGTAGCCGAACGAGTAATAGAACACTTTACAAACGCGATGCGTGGAAACGGATTAACTGATTTAAGACGTAAAAAAATAAACTCGTGGGCTGATTCAGTTAAGGATACCAGTGCTACAATAAAAGATGTTGCTGAGTTAGGAAAAATAGTAAAATTTCCAATAACTGTAGCGACAGTAACGGGAGAAGTACTGTACGAATCAAAATATAAATCAAAAGGAGCTTCAATAAATATTATTGATAATAACGCGCACGCGTGGACCAGCGCAGTAACAATATTTCCACCTGATCGAACTGTTAGATTTTACCCCTCATACATGTTTGATTTTATCAACGAAATAAGTAAAAACGATCCTGTATCGGTATGGTTATTTAAAAGTAATGTGGAAGGTGAATTTGATCAGTTTGTTAGACCAAATGGTGAAATATATCGAACAGAATCTCTCCATGACGAGATGAAAAATCTCGCGGATAAGTTTTTCGCGGAAAATACCGATAAATTACTAATTAATTGTTTTACCGTTCCATCTGTTGCGGCTCATTTCGCCAGAGAACGAAATTCATGGAAACCAACACGATTTGATTTACTCGAGGACGTACGCGCAAGTTGTGTCGAATACGGACATGGCGGATTATGGAATACCAAGTATAATTACAATGATGTTATTTCGGTTGATATGGTTGCATGTTATCCGGGAAGTTTCCTAGGATACGGAGATTGTTCTGTGTACTTTAAAAGATTCGGTCACCCCACAAACGAGATGACGCGAGTGGCAATTAATGGACCATTACCTGATTTTGATCTGACTGGATTTGCTTGTATTGAATCATTCGAGTTTAACAAAAATCTTCACAAGATTTGTTATGTTTGGTTTGGCAGACATTTTTATGAAAAACGTTGGGCACCTATAGTTTTGTTACGATATATGCTAGATTGTGCGATACTGACATCGTTGGTGGTCAGTGAGGCAATTATATCATATCATGCACAGACCGAAGTTTGGTTGCCCGTGCCATATTATATAAATCTCGATGAAGTTATTAACGAGTTTAAGGAAAAATGTCCTGATGTTTCCGAAGATGATATTATCAAAGAAGCTCCTAAAATTCTCGAGATTAAACTTAAAACCGCAAAAGATCTCGGTAGAAAAATTATAGGTAAATTTACTCAAGGTGGTGCATATGATCATAAAAGACATCATGCACGATTAATTCTAGATGATGCCGAGTACGATTTTATAATCGCTGATACAACAGCGAGAAATATATTTGTAAATCGAGAAAATGTTTATTTATCCGACGGAACAAAATTGGGTACGATCGTTAGTTACATAAATGACGTCTCCCCACAGTATACTCATCTAAGATCTTCCATGTTGGCTTATGTTTCTATAAATTTATTATCGGTGATTAATAGATTTCCCAAGACCGCAGTCAGAGTCGCAACAGATTCGTTTTATATTTCGAGTAAATATTTAGAATCCGTTATGAAATTCACAAGTAATGATGAACGATGGGGTTCGTGGCGGATAAAAAAAGAAATATTACACAATTACACAGAATCAGCAGATGTTCCAATGAGAGATTTTTATCGTGAGGGTAATAAAATATCAGAAATGTCGAAAGCGCCGCCGGTGAGTGATCCAATAACCAGATATAAGACAGTATATCTCAATGGACCTGGTGGATGCGGCAAAACGACTCGAGCAATTAATGTTTTTAGAAATTCAGATATAATCGTGCTGACACCCACACATAGACTTGCACGCGAGATGAAACAGCGGCAAGTACAATCTTGCACGTATCATAGTTTCTTTCGGTGGCGCGGGGATACATGGACTCCTGAACGAATGGGAGAAAAATATATACCTAAAATAATTATTTGGGATGAGATATGTACGGTGTCATTGGATACATTAAAAACGTTTCTTGATTGGTTGTTGACGAAAAATACCGCTATAATAATGTGTGGCGATCATGGTCAACCGCCGCCTTTTGTTGGACCATCTCCACATGATTGGTTAAAAAATTTCGTTGATTATTACGAAGAAATAGATGATGATGATCATAGAGCTCTTGATGCGAATTTGAAGGAATTTAAAAAATTAATCAGATTAGAATCAAACAAAATTCAGTGTGAATATTACGCGGAGTAATCTCAGAGACCTCAATGAGCGATTTTTTAAATTTATGGAGACCCAACGATTTGATCGTAGCAAGCAGAAAAATAATCAGAGACGATTTACAACAGCAGTTATTTCAACTACATAAAGAAAAATATTCAGAATTACCCGTACCGTTGTGTTATAGACCATCAGATACACGAAAACAGAATATTAATGTTGATATTCCAGGACAGACTGAAAAACAGAATCTCGTATTAAATGATATTGTCGCCGTTGATATCAGTGTGGTCGAAGATGCATTACGCGCTGACAAATCTCCATGGGTGTTGGGATACGCTATGACGATCCACTCGTCTCAGGGATTAACTATTTCTGACACACGAGTCTGGATTGTGGACGATCGTATCGAGTGGTCAAATTTAGTCTATTTAGCGGTATCGAGGGTCAGAAAGATATCTCAATTACGTAGAATTATAATTCCTGAAATCGTTGATAAATTTAACATCATCGATGATGATATAATAAGAAAAAAATTAATCGGATATAAACAATCTGATAAAAAAAATAAACGCGACTTTGATCTTGATGTTGAATTTATTATTGAGTTAAAACAGCAGCAGAATAATCATTGCACAAGTTGCAATTGTATAATGTTATGGCGGTATTCGAGTAATGATTCAAAACAATTTACCGTAGATAGAAAAGATAATAGTCGCGGTCATACACGAGAAAATACCATGCTGACCTGTCTTGAGTGTAATTGACGTAGAGGCGCCAGCGCCTTGGTTGCTGCCACCAGTGCTAGTTAAGTGATCGCGGTGGTAGTTGTGTAGCCGTGGGGATTATTTGTAGTTGCTCACGTACAAATCCACGTTGAGGAGCAGCCGAATCTAATCTGTAGATTGCAGGTCTACCTGACGATCTTGTCACGGTGGATATTTTGTGTGTGGTAACACTCCAAATAGGATCAGTCGCTCTTTTTTTACCACCTTCAAGTTCACCAGGCTCATATAAATATCTGACTGTGACATCACCCAATATTTTCTGTTTTTCAACATCTTTTCGTTGTGTTGGTATATTTTTTTCGTAATTGCGCTAGTGGGTTTCATGTTGGTTGTTCGTGTGATCTCATTATTTAATGCAGCTATCACATTTGGTAATCTTGCCACCCATTCACGAGATCTTTTATCCTGAATAAATTCCCTCGCGTATTGATATCCAAATAACCGCTCGGCAAGTGTTCGATTAAATCGCTCAACAATTGCCTGATCACGATGAATTGCAGTATGCCCTCGTCGTATTTTGGTATTATGTTGTTTCATCAACGATGATACTGGACCAAGAAATTCCTTACCAGGATCAACCTGTAGTAGCTGTGGCCATCGTAGACCACCTCGTGGTCCACCACCTCGTTGATAAATTCGTTCAAACGCATCGGCTACTTCAGATGATGTTTTCGTCGATAACGGTTCTGCTTCTTTATATCTACTTGCAACATCAACTACGGTTAACGCGTATTTGTATGTTTTTCCACGCACAGTATCATGCGGTAAAAACAGAATATCAGCTTGATGAACTTCATTGGGAACACTGACATCGAAATACGCGTACTGAATTTGTTTAGGACGTGGTAGATAAATTTGCCATATTGCTTGTTTAGATAACCACGTTTAAGCAGTAGAATGTTTAACCGCTGCTGCATCAGCAAGTTTACCAATTGCTGCTTTGCCTCTCCAGTATCCTCTTGGTGAATAATAAATTGATTCCATTTATATATTACCAGCACCAAGCGCTAATTTACTTTTCATCGCGGATCTTACTAACCAATTAGCTAATTTTTCTTTGATATTTTTATTTTTTATAGAATCTAGCGCGTGAATTAATTTCACATCCGCAATATGTCTATCTTATAGATTTTTACTTTATACGCAACATCATGAGCGTGACAAGCTCGATCAATAGCGTTTATTGATTCCTCTCCTGGTTTTGGTTGATCTTGATTATCGAGCCTGATATCAAGTCTGGTACCAGGACCGCAATAATTATATCCCGGTAGATGTTTTTCTCCGCTGTATTTAGCCCATGGAGCACCTGGAAACTTTGACATCAAATTAGCAATATCACCACCGCGCTTATTAGGTAAAAACGAAAATTTCTTCCTACCACACACAGAACATTTTCCACCATACGCTATTTTTTTATTTTTTGTTGTAACCGTAGCTAAATCAACAGTTGGAGTTTTAACTCTACAGCGTAAACAATATAGATTCATGATATAATATATATGAATATAATTGATTTCTCAGCGACAAGAAAACGAGAGCCAGTTAAACACCATCCTGCGCTACCGAACTCCATCAGAATGATTATCATAGGACCATCTGGAACGGGTAAGACGCAGTTATTACTTAATTTGATAATGAGATGGTTGAAATGGGATAAATTATATTTAGTAGCACCATCCGCTGATGATCAACGATGTTATGATGTACTTAAAGATTTCAGTGAAAACGCGCGATTACTGGATGAAGGTAATGATGTTATAGAGTTTATAACCGATATTGATGAAGCACCATCCGTAGATATTTTAGACGGATTTATCAATAATTTAGTTGTATACGACGATGTGATGCTAGATAAACAATAGAATCCAGCTAGAATATTTTCCCGAGGTAGATATAAAAATACAGATGTGATCTATGTTACTCAACGATATACACAAATTTCCGAAGGTGATTAGAGACAATTGCAATATTTTAGTTGTGTTTAATGGTGTAGACACACACACGCTGCGAAATATTCATCAAACTTGGTGCAGCGGTGACATGGATATAATTAAATTCAGAAATTTCTTCTCACGAGCGCAAGCTACTCCACATGGATTTATAACAATAAATTTACATGATCCAAGAACAAGATATCGTGTGGGTCTTGATACAATTTTTTAACGTTTCTGATGAGCAGCAGAGAGGGGTGATGATAAAATTAAATTGAATTAAATAGATATCATTAATATAATGAACAACTGTGCGTGGCTGCGTCAAGGAACCACTAACAAATGTGATAAAAAATGTCGTGGAGAATATTGTAAAAAACATAATTATCTTATAAAGAAAAACCCTCATGCTGGTCCACGAATTTGTGTTGGTTGTAACAACGGTGTTAGAGGATTATATCAGATTTGCAAAAATTGCGGTGGAGATCGATACAGAAGTTTAATGATATATTACAGAAAAAGAAAGAACATAAATCCAAAAATAGAAAAACCACCATCAGAACTTGAATATTACTTGAAACATAGAACAAATTCCCAAGATTCAGATGAAGATTCCCAGGATTCAGATGAAGATTCCCAGGATTATTGAGCAGCAGAGAGGGCCCGTCTACAATTCTGTTTGGGACAAACAATAATCGTAGACGTGGTATTGACCTCTATGAGGGGTCACTATTTGTTTGGGTCCAAACACAAGGGTGACCACTCCCTTAAGTGGTCTGATCGCCCTCTCTGCTGCTGGTTGCAAGAAAAGTATTTGCTGAACGGGGTGGATGTCCGCCTGAGACTGAATCGTAGCAGTAGCGCTTTCCATTTAATGGCTGATAGTGACGGTTACAAAACCAAACTCCAAGAAGCCAGACTCTACGTACGCCGTGTGGAAGTGTTACCTAAAGTGGGAAACGACATCAGTCAGACGTTGAGCAGAACGACCGCCAAGTATCCCATACGACGCGTGGAAGTGAAAACCTTCACCATTCCCAAGGGACAGCGATCCATGGTCGAAGATCATCTGTTCCAAGGACAGTTACCCAAACGTTTGATCGTTGGTATCGTCGAGAATACAGCCTTCAACGGAGCTGCCGAAAAAAATCCTTTCTACTTTCAACACTTTGGCGTGTCCAAGATCGAAGCCAGTCGCGATGGCAAGACCTTGTGTACCCGACCTTTTGAACCTGACTTTACCAAGAAGAATTACTTGAGATCGTACTTGTCCCTGTACGAAGCCACTGGTCAGTTAGGAACCAACACCAGTCACGGTATTACGTACGAGGATTATGCAGGAGGCTATGCTTTGTGGGCTTTCGATTTCACTCCAGACCAAGGCAGCGACGAGGGACATTTCCACCCTATAAAATCCGGCCAGATTCGTGTGGAAATTCAGTTTGCAAACCGAGACCCTGATGAAACGGTGAACGTCATCCTGTATGCAGAATTCGATAATACGATAGAAATCAACAGTTTGAGAGAAGTCATTCTAGATTACTAGAAGACATGGAAGACTGTTATCCCTCTTTACCTAGTGGAGAAACTTTAGACATGGAACGTGAGGAGACTGTGAAAAAAGAAGAAGTGATCATGATGAAGTCAAGATGGCCAGAACAAGAAGCCCATTTAGTCTCCTGTTTTGCCAAACACTTGGTGGAAAAAATGACGGAATTGATCAAGAAAAATTGCTATGGATGTCAAAACGATCATCCCAGTCAAATTCAACACGATAAATGCCAGATGTTGAGTCAAGAAGAAAAATTGGACGAGTATCTGGACGAAGCTTGGAGTCTCATCTCGGACGAAGACGTGTTGCACCAGTGGTATAAAGACTTGCGTGAACATTCTTGTCCACCATTAACCACTCAAGAGATCCATCGTATCGAAACTCTCCTGAATCAGAGTGAGGAGACGAAACGAAGAAACGGTTATTCGTCAGACATTTTCAAGCAAAAAGTCAGGATCGAATTGACAACGTATTATTACCTGTGAAGAAGAAAAAAAGAACAACACACAAATGGATACCTGGGAACTTTATTACCTTTTGAACCACAGTTCGTATACGGCTTCTTGGAATCCTGTCGTCTGTGCTAAAGATGAACTCCCTCATCGCAAACCTCAAGACCATCTAGCTTATGTGATCAACACGGACGACAGTCATCTCCCAGGAACCCACAGGGTACCCGTTAACTTTCCTCAAGAAGGATGTGTGGAATATTTCGATTCGTACGGATTGCCCCCTTTGGAAGACGATATCATCGACCTTATGAGAAGAAATGCTCAAACCACCCGATTCAATAATGTGAAATTATAAGGCACAGATTCCTTGGAGTGTGGACAGTACTGTGTGTATTTTCTGCATCATCGCAGCCTGGGTTATTCCTTAGAACATTTAGTGACTCATTTTGATCCTCGTTCTTCTTCTAGAAACGATATGAAAGTAGATCGATGGTTTTGTGACCATTATGCTTATCTTTTGTGTCAAGCTAGGAAACGTAGTGTCCATCAATGGCCTAATGACTTCCAACAGTGGAAATCACAATTTCATTCACAATGTTGTCTGTCCTGTTTAAAGTAGACTGTGAATTGAAAAACATGTTTGTGATTTGAAAAAAATGTTTGATGTTATAGTGTTGGATTATTGTCAAAAAATGTTAGAGTTGTTGTTTAGTGTTAAGTGATTTTTGAATAAAAAATGTGTTTTGAAAAAAAAATGCCTTTGTGGTTTGTTTGGCTATAAGAATGTTTGATTGATGCTCTTTGACTTCTCTCTATCCCTCTCATGACACTCATTGAACGTTGCGACTCGAAAACCGTGTGGGGGATGTTTTCCTTCACGTCCGCGCTTTGACTTTAAGAACCGGGGCAGTTTCCAGTCTAACCATCCATTTCGACTCATCCTCCTACGAAGATGTGCTCCAAACTAGCTAAGCTAAACGAAGCCTACGTGAATTTGCATAGGGTCAGACACAGTCTGATACCGAAGCCAGAAGAGATAGAGAATGTGAGAATGCTAAAAGTCACTGAAGACCTGATAGAAGAGCTCTTCAGAGAAGAAGTGAACAGGGAGAAAGAAGAATGGACAGAGAAGTACAGACTTCAGAGACAGCAGCAACAGCAGCAACAGCAACAACAACAACAACAGCAGCAACAACCTGAAGCTGACAGAGGCTTTGTCGATTGTCGTATCGACACCAAAGAGTTCTTCTTCTCTTTCCGAAGAAGCAGACCTATCGCCAGAAAGTCTATCCTCAGAGGACATCGCATTCTTAGAAACTAAAAGATTGCCAAAACAAACAAAAAAAAAAAAACCAACAGCCCTTTACAGGGCTACCCCAATACTCTAGAAAAGAAATAACCATCGATTTGCCAATGTGTGTAGGTAGAGTAATGTGAATATAAACACTAACTCTTTTTTTTAAAATGTGAGGGTATGTGTTTGTGTATAAGATTGTGTGTTTGTAAGTGCTCACGTACGTTTGTGAGGATAGTAGATTAAGATCATGTCTTTTTTTTGGTATTTGATTTGTAGATTTGGGGTTAGATTGGATTGCTTTGCGTATGTGGATAGTCTATTGAAGTGATTAATGAAAAAAAATTGTACAATAGTAATGGGTAGCATAAAAAAGTGAGTGAGTGTTTCTTTTAAGTCCGCGCGTTGTTTGGTCATGATCTAGGTAAGATCAATTTTATGTTTTTAAGGGATGTTTTCCTTCACGTCCGCACTTTCACTATAAATTGAAACTCACTGGGCAGTCTAGCTACCCTTGTTGATTGATCAACACCAGAATGAACACCAGACTAGCGAAACTGTTGGAACTTCATGTGCATCTGGAATATGCCAGGTACCTGTTGAACGAACTGGCCGCGGAGGCCATTGTCGAAGAGGGAAGAATGAGAGAGGAGGAGGAAAGAAGAAACAAAGAAGAGGAGGAGAGAAGATACAAAGAAGAGGTGGAGAGAAGATACAAAGAAGAGGAGGAGGAGAGAAGAAACAAAGAAGAGGAGGAAAAGGAGAAAAGAAGAAGAAATTTCAGAATCCCAGAAAGAGAAAATTCGGATTCTGAAGCTATTTATCCTCCCTCTGCTCTCTCCCCCAAAAAAGTAAAAAGCAACTGGGGAACAAGATGTGTAAGTGGCGCCAGGCCTGGAAGGTGCCATCATTAACCAGGTGTCCATGAAGTTCCAAAAAAACGCAGCCCTTTTCAGGACTACCCAATACTCTAGAAAAGAAATAACCATCCATTTGCCAATGTGTGTAGGTAGAGTAGTGTGAAGATAAACACTGACTCTTTTTTCATAGTGTGAGTGTATGTGTGTTTGTGTTTGTGTTTGTGTTTGTAACTGCTCACGTAAGTTTGTGTGAATAGTAGATTATGGGTTTGTTTATTGTTTCTTAGCGTATGTGAAGAGTATAGTTTGGGTTTTATTATACGAAATGAGAAAGTAGGGGGATGTTTTCCTTCACGTCCGCGCGTTGTTTGGTCATGATCTAGGTAACATCAATTTTATGTCTTAGGGGGAATATTTTCAATCACGTCCGCGCTTTAACTATAAAACTAACAGTGTTTGCCATTGGAGCCCATTCTACAGGATAAGCAAACAAGAAGATGCCAGCAGCTTCAGCTTTGTATAACAACCTTATGGGAAGTTGGTATTGGATGGTGGATGGATTGAATGTAGCAGAAAGGCTTGAACAGGAATGGAGGCATGCAGTGACAAAAGACTTCGTCTCAAGACAAGTAACCAGCCTCCACTTAGCCATCGATATTGTAAAAGAAATGATAGAGGATGAGGAGAAGAGAATCACAGGTTTAATTAACCCACCGTATGTGAAAGTGGGCAAGTTGAAAGAAGCCATAGTTTATGTGACGAGTGTAAGGTGTTTTTTTAGAAGACATTGTAGAATGGACAGATTGGTCTTTTGTGAAGTGGGGCTTAGACAAGCTTAAGAAAGCGGAAGAAGTAATGAGGAATGTGCTGACCGAAGAGGTCAAGAAGATCAAAGAAAAGTGGTCAAAGCAAAGAAAAGAAGAAGAAAATAGAAAGAAAAAGGAAGAACTAGAGAAACTAAACGCTAACTAGATGAAAATCCAAGAGAAGTTCCGAGCCATGGGTCACCCGGACTGGATGCCAGAAACAGAAAAGAAGAAGAAGAAGAAAGGAATGATGGAAAAAATAAGAGGATGGTGGAAGAAGTTAAGGAGTTAGAAGAAGAAAAAAAAAAACTCAAAGGCCCTTTTCAGGGCCACCCATATTTCTCGAAAAGAGAATGACTTTCAATTGCCTACCCTTTTTTAAAAAAAATTAAAAAAAAAAATATCCCATGTTCAATTCCCCTTGTCCCTAGACAAGCCCAAACTCTATTCCTCATGTTAATTTCCCTTGTCGCTAGACAGACCCACACTATAGTTCCATGTTAAATTCCCCTTGTCGCTAGAGTGACCCAACAATTTTCCCCATGTTAATTTCCCTTGTCGCTAGACAGACCCACGATTTATTCCCACGTTAATTTCCCTTGTCGCTAGAGTGACCCACAATTTTTCCCCATGTTAAATTTCCATTGTCGCTAGAGTGACCCGGGGGGGGGGGGTCTATAATGCTAATTCCCATTGTCGCTAGGGTGACCCTATTCACTACTCATTGTCTTTTGTTTAGCTATAAGAATGTTGGATTGATGCTCTTTCATTTCTTTCTATCCCTCTCATGAAACACACTGAACGTTGCGACTCGAAAACCGTGGGGGGGGGGGATGTTTTCCTTCACGTCCGTGCTTTGACTTTAAGAACCGACGTTGTTTCCAGTCTAACCATCCATTGTCGACTCATCCTCCTAAGAAGATGTGCTCCAAACTAGCTAAGCTCAACGAAGCCTACGTGAATTTGCATAGCGTCAGACACAGTCTGATACCGAAGCCAGAAGAAATAGAGAATGTGAGAATGTTAAAAATCACTGAAGACCTGATAGAAGAGCTCTTCAGAGAAGAAATGAACAGGGAAAAAGAAGAATGGACAGAGAAGTACAGACTTCAGAGAAAGCAGCAACAGCAGCAACAACAACAGCAGCAGCAGCAACCTGAAGCTGACAGAGGCTTTGTCGATTGTCGTATCGACACCAAAGAGTTCTTCTTCTCTTTCCGAAGAAGCAGACCTATCGCCAGAAAGTCTATCCTCAGAGGACATCGCATTCTTAGAAACTAAAAAAGATTGCCATAGCAAACAAAAAAACAGCCCTTTTCAGGGCTACCCAATACTCTAGAAAAGAAATAGCTATCCATTTGCCAATGTGTGTAGGTAGAGTAGTGTGAAAATAAACACTAACTCTTTCTTAAAAAATGTGAGGGTATGTGTTTGTGAGTTTGTGTGTTTGTGTTTGTAAGCGCTCACGTAAGTTGGTGTGGATAGTAGATTAAAATGATGTCTTTTTTGGTGTTTGAGGTGTAAATTTCGGGTTAGATTGCTTTGCGTATGTAAATAGTCTATTGAAGTGATTTATAAAAAATTTTAAAATAGTGATGGGTAGCATTAAAAAAGTGAGTGAGTGTTTCTTTTAGGTCCGCGCATTGTTTTTTGGTCATGATCTAGGTAAGATTAATTTTATGTTTTTAGGGGGATGCTTTCCATCACGTCCGCGCTTTCAGTATAAATTGAAACTCGCTCGGCAGTCCAGCTACCCTTGTTGATTGATCAACACCGCCACAAGAATGAACACCAGAATTGTGAAACTGTTAGAACTCCAGATGCACCTGGAATATGCCAGGCGCATACTAAATGAACTGGCCGCGGAGGCCATTGTCGAAGAAGCAAGAATGAAAGAGGAGGAAGAGGAAAGAAGAAGAAGAAAAGAAGAGGAGGAGAGAAGAAACAAAGAAGAGGAGGAGGAGGAAAAGGAGAGAAGAAGAAATTTCAGAATCCCAGAAACCGAAAATTGGGATTCTGAAGTCACATTTCCTGCCTCTGCACTCCCAAGAAGAAAGGTGAAAGAAGACTGGGGAAGAAGATGCGTGTGTGGCGCCAGGCCAGGAAGGTGCAGCCATTAGATAGGTGCATCTGGAGTTTAAAAAAAACAGCCCTTTTCAGGGCTACCCAATACTCTAGAAAAGAAATAACGATCAATTTGCCAATGTGTGTAGGTAGAGTAGTGTGAATATAAACACTAACTCTTTTTTCATTGTGTGAGGGTATGTGTTTGTGTTTGTAACCGTTCACGTAAGTTTGTGTGAATAGTAGATTATGGGTTTCTTAGCGTAGGTGGAGAGTATAGTTTGGGTTTTATTATATGAAATGAGAAAAGTAGGGGGATGTTTTCCTTCACGTCCGCGCGTTGTTGTTTCTTTGGTTATGATCTAGGTAAGATCAATTTCATGTTTTTAGGGGGATGTTTTCCTTCACGTCCGCGCTTTCACTATAAGAACCCACAGTATTCGTCGTTCAAACCATTCTACAAAGAAGATGGCTTCTAACCAAATGGACAAAATACAAACATTACAAGACGTTTTAGACAACTTAGGAATGATGGAACAGATGTTAATAAGACTCGTTGAAGATCATTATTCCTATAGTCCCCATCGTGTAAAGATGGAAATTAATAACTTAAAAAAGGTAAAGGACAAGATTAGTGGTGTCATGAAAGAGATAAAGGAGGAGAAGGAGGATGAAGAGGAAAGAATAAGAATAAGCAAATGGAACGAAAAAATTGAAAAAGAAGAAGAAAATGAGAAGAGGAAGAAAGAAGAGGAGGAAGAGAAGAAGAAAGAAGAGCAGGAAAAAAAAAGAAAGAAAAGAAGAGAAAGAGTGTAGGAGATAAAATAAGAACTTGGTGGAGAAAAAGAAGAAATTAGAAGCAGAAGAAGAAGAAGAAGAAGAAAACCCAAAGGCCCTTTTCAGGGCCAGCCATATTTCTCGAAAAGAGATAGCCTTTCAATTGCCTACCCCCTTTTTTAAATTTAAATTTAAATTTAAATTTAAAAATTTAAAAAAAAAAAAAAAATCCCAAAAACCCAAACTCTATTCCCCATGTTAAATTCCCCTTGTACGTATATCGGCCCACAATTTTTTTCCCATGTTAATTCCCCTTGTACGTATATTAACCCACGATTTTTCGCCATGTTAAATTTCCCTTGTACGTATATTCACCCAGGGGTCTCCGTAATGCTAATTTCCATTGTACGTATAGAGCCCCACCTTACTACTGTGAGGGCAGGTAAAAATGTCTTGCTACAAACGGGCAAAGACCTTTAGGGACGACGAGACACACCTATAAATGCCCTGCACGCTACCGAATCAAGCATTCAGCAAGGACAAGGCAGAAAGAGACGACGAAGAAAACACCCTTTCACGACACTTCAAGCTAGAAAGGTCAAGAAAAGAAGAACTGTTCGAGACTTAGACGTTTTCGATTATTGAGAAAGAGACAAAATATGATGCACTGAGAGTCTTGCGCTTGTTCCAAGACGGAACTGGATCTGTTTGCCATGCCCCCTACCATGATGACGATGCAAGAATCCCAGTGGGTGGAATTTCACCCCGTCTCCTCATTGACCGATTCCGCTCCCATCGAGTTTGAAATCAAAGGACAGTCCGAAGATTACATCGATCTGAATAGCAGTTACTTGTACCTGAAAGTCAAAGTTCTAGATAAGACTGGAACTGAAATAGACACTGAAGCAGTAGCTCCCGTCAACAATTTCATGCATTCCTTGTTTAGCGGAGTGGACTTGTACTTGAACAACAAACTGGTCAGCAGCAGCATGGATACTTACCCTTATCGTGCCTACCTGGAAAATCTCTTGACGTACGGAATAGACGCCAAGAACACTCATCTCAATGCCTGTGTGCTATGGGAAGCTGACGAAGCTGAAAAGTTTGAAAATTTCGAAACTAATGCAACCAAAGACAACAATGACGGATTTGTAGAACGAAGAAACAGAATCATGGGACCCAACAAAAGTTTAGAACTGATGGATCGTTTGCATTTGGACATGTGGTTGCAAGAGAAATATTTGCTGAACGGAGTGAATGTCCGCCTGAGACTGAATCGGAGCAGTAGCGCTTTCCATTTATTGGCTAGTGATGATGAGTACAAAACCAAAATCCAAGAAGCCAGACTCTACGTACCCCGTGTGGAAGTGTTACCTAAAGTAGGAAACGACATCAGTCAGACGTTGAGCAGAACGACCGCCAAGTATCCCATACGACGCGTGGAAGTGAAAACCTTCACCATTCCCAAGGGGCAACGATCCATGATCCAAGATCATCTGTTCCAAGGACAGTTACCCAAACGTTTAATCGTTGGTATGGTCGATAATACAGCCTTCAACGGAGCTATCGCTAAAAATCCTTTCTACTTTCAACACTTTGACGTGTCCAAGATCGAAGTCAGTCGCGATGGCAAGACCTTGTGTACCCGACCTTTCGAACATGACTTTACCAAAAAAAATTACTTGAGATCGTATTTGTCCTTGTACGAAGCCACGGGCCAGTTAGGAACCAACACCAGTCACGGCATTACGTACGAAGATTATGCAGGAGGCTATCCTTTGTGGGCTTTCGATTTCACTCCAGACCAAGGCAGCGACGAGGGACATTTCCATCCTATAAAATCCGGCCAGATTCGTGTGGAACTTCAGTTTAAAGATCCACTGCCAGAGACAGTGAACGTCATCCTGTATGCAGAATTCGATAATGCCATAGAAATCAACAGTTTGAGAGAAGTCATTCTAGATTATTAGAAGCCATGGAAGACTGTTATCCCTCTTTACCTAGTGGAGAAACTTTGAAGATGGAATGTAAGGAAACTGTGGAAGAAGAATCCCAAGACAAAGACGAAGAAGTGATCATGATGAAGTCGAGATGGCCAGAACAAGAAGCCCATTTAGTCTGCTGTTTTGCCAAACACTTGCCGAAAAAAGTACGGAATTGATCAAGAAAAATTGCTATGGATGTCAAAACGATCATCAGAGTCAAATTCAACACGATAAATGCCTGATGTTAAGTCAAGAAGAAAAATTGGACGAATATCTGGACGAAGCTTGGAGTCTCATCTCGGACGAAGACGTGTTACACCAGTGGTATAAAGACTTGCGTGAACATTCTTGTCCACCATTAACCACTCAAGAGATCCATCGTATCGAAGCTCTCCTGAATCAAAGTGAGGAGACGAAACGAAGAAACGGTTATTTGTCAGACATTTTCAAGCAAAAGGTCAGGATCGAATTGACGACTTATTATTACCTGTGAAGAAGAAAAAAACACACACAAATCAATGGATACCTGGGAACTTTATTACCTTTTGAACCACAGTTCGTATACGGCTTCTTGGAATCCTGTCGTCTGTGCTAAAGATGAACTTCCTCATCGCAAACCTAAAGACCATCTAGCTTACGTGATCAATACGGACGACAGTCATCTCCCAGGAACCCACTGGGTAGCCGTCTACTTTCCTCAAGAAGGATGTGTGGAATATTTCGATTCGTACGGATTGCCTCCTTTGGAAGACGATATTATTGACTTTATGAGAAGAAATGCTCAGACCACCCTATTCAATAATGTGAAATTACAAGGCACAGATTCCTTGGTGTGTGGACAATATTATGTGTATTTTCTGCATCATCGCAGCCTGGGCTATTCCTTAGAACATTTAGTGACTCATTTTGATCCTCGTTCTTCTTCTAGAAATGACGTGAAAGTAGATCGATGGTTCTGTGACCATTATGCTTATCTTTTGTGTCAAGCTAGGAAACGTAGTGTCCATCAATGGCCTAATGATTTCCAACAGTGGAAATCACAATTTCATTCACAACGTTGTCAGCCCTGTTTAAAGTAGACTGTCAATTGAGAAAAAATGTTTGATGTTATCATGTTGGATTATTGTTAAAAAATGTTAGAGTTGTTGTTTAGTGTTAAGTGATTATTGAATAAAAAATGTTGTGTTTTGAAAAAAATGCCTTTGTGGTTTGTTTAGCTATAAGAATGTTGGATTCATGCTCTTTAATTTCTTACTATCCCTCTCATGACACTCACTGAACGTTGCGGCTCGAAAACCGTGTGGGGGATGTTTTCCTTCACGTCCGCGCTTTGACTTTAAGAACCGGGGTGGTCTCCAGTCTAACCATCGATTGTCGACTCATCCTCCTACGAAGATGTGCTCCAAACTAGCTAAGCTCAACGAAGCCTACGTGAATTTGCATAGGGTCAGACACAGTCTGATACCGAAGCCAGAAGAGATAGAGAATGTGAGAATGCTAAAAGTCACTGAAGACCTGATAGAAGAGCTCTTCAGAGAAGAAGTGAACAGGGAGAAAGAAGAATGGACAGAGAAGTACAGACTTCAAAGGCAGCAGCAGCAGCAGCAGCAACAGTAGCAACAACAACAACAGCAGCAGCAGCAACCTGAAGCTGACAGAGGCTTTGTCGATTGTCGTATCGACACCAAAGAGTTCTTCTTCTCTTTCCGAAGAAGCAGACCTATTGCCAGAAAGTCTATCCTCAGAGGACATCGCATTCTTAGAAACTAAAAAAAGATTGCCATAGCAAACAAAAAAAACCCAGCCCTTTTCAGGTCTACCCAATACTCTAGAAAAGAAATAACCATCCATTTGCCAATGTGTGTAGGTAGAGTAGGGTGAATATAAACACTAACTCTTTTTTAAAAAATGTGACGGTATGTGTTTGTGTATAAGATTGTGTGTTTGTAAGTGCTCACGTACGTTGGTGTGGATAGTAGATTAAAATGATGTCTTTTTTTGGTGTTTGAGGTGTAGATTTGGGGTTAGATTGGATTGCTTTGCGTATGTGGATAGTCTATTGAAGTGATTCATGAAAAAATTTTTACAATAGTAATGGTAGCATAAAAAGTGAGTGAGTGTTTCTTTTAGGTCCGCGTGTTGTTTTTTTGGTCATGATCTAGGTAAGATCAATTTCATGTTTTTTAGGGGGATGTTTTCCATCACGTCCGCGCTTTCAGTATAAATTGAAACTCGTTCGGCAGTCCAGCTACCCTTATTGATTGATCAACACCAAAAGTGAACACGAGACTGGCGAAACTGTTCTAACTTCATGTGCATCTGGAATATGCCAGGCGCCTGTTGAATGAACTGGCCGCGGAAGCCATTGTGGAAGATGGAAGGATGAGAGAGGAGGGGGAAAGAAGAAACAAAGAAGAGGAGGAGAGAAAATACAAAGAAGAGGAGGAGAGAAGAAACAAAGAAGAGGAGGAGGAAAAGGAGAGAAGAAGAAGAAATTTCAGAATCCCAGAGAGCGAAAATTGGGATTCTGAAGCCACATATCCTGCCTCTGCTCTCTCCCCCCAAAAGGTAAAAAGTAACTGGGGGACAAGATGTGTATGTGGCGCCAGGCCTGGAAGGTGCCACCGTTAACCAGGTGTCCATGAAGTTAAAAAAAAACAGCCCTTTTCAGGGCTACCCAATGCTCTAGAAAAGAAATAGTACTCGATTTGCCAATGTGTGTAGGTAGAGTAGTGTGAATATAAACACTAACTCTTTATTGATAGTGCGAGTGTATGTGTTTGTGTGTTTGTGTTTGTGTTTCTAACTGATCACGTAAGTTTGTGTGAATAGTAGATTATGGGTTTCTTTATTGTTTCTTAGCCTATGTGGAGAGTATAGTTAGGTTTTTGTAACGGTTCACGTACGATTGTGTGGATAGTAGATTATGGATTTAGTTTTAATGATTTGCGTGTGTAAATAGTAGATTTGGGGTTTGTTAAATGTTGCTTCATTTATGTGGATAGTATATTACATGAAATGAGAAAAGTAGGGATGTTTTCCTTCACGTCCGCGCAATGTTCGGTCATGATCTAGGTAAGATCAATTTTATGTTTCAGGGGGATGTTTTCCATCACGTCCGCGCTTTCACTATAAGAACCCACAGTATTCGTCGTTCAAACCATTCTACAAAGAAGATGGCTTCTAACCAACTTGACAAAATGAAACATTGCAAAACGTTTTAGACAATTTAAGAATGATGGAGCAGATGTTAGTAAGACTCAATGAAGACCACTATTCCTATAGTCCCCATCGTGTAAAGATGGAAATTAATAACTTAAGAAAGGTAAAGGACATGATAAGTGGTGTCATGAAAGAGATAAAGGAGGAGAAGGAGGATGAAGAGGAAATGATAAGGATACGAAAATGGAACGAAAAAATTGAAAAAGAAGAAGAAAATGAGAAGAGGAAGAAAGAAGAGGAGGAAGAGAAGAAGAAAGAAGAGGAGGAGAAAAAAAAAGAAAGAAAAGAAGAGAAAGAGTGTAGGAGAGAAAATAAGAAGTTGGTTGAGAAAAAGAAGAAATTAGAAGCAGAAGAAGAAGAAAAACCAAAGGCCCTTTTCAGGGCCACGCATATTTCTCGAAAAGAGAATGACTTTTCAATTGCCTACCCCTTTTTTTAAAGTTTTAAAAAAAACAAAAATCTCATGTTCAATTCCCCTTGTACGTAAAGTGACCCACGATTTATTCCCATGTTAAATTCCCCTTGTACGTAAAGTGACCCACGATTTATTCCCATGTTAATTCCCATTGTACGTAATCTGACCCACGATTTTTCGCCATGTTAAATTTCCATTGTACGTAATCTGACCCGGGGGGGGGGGTCTGTAATGCTAATTCCCATTGTACGTAAAGTATCCCCATTCACTACTTATGTCATATAATAAGTTATACAATGTATTTTCAGTGATTACCTTGAATTTGTATGGCTTATATTGATTTTTTTTGGAAGATACCGATCCGTTATAGCTGTACTGGTTTTTCTTTTATGTGGCAGGAGTTAAAAATATGTATTCAATTCTCGTAACTATAAACAAGATTGCGCATCGTTCTCATGTTTGAATCAACAATACTAATTTTGGTAAAGACATTGAACGTTGAACTGTTTTGTGAGACGAATGATCATACCCCTCTCTCCCCCCCCCCCCTCTCAATTTCTGGTTTATGTTATATTTTCACTAGGGTTTAGGTTCCATGGGAAAAATACTTTCAGGGTCGTCTTGTCTCCTGTTTCTAACTGTACTGGTTGTTGTTGTTGTTGTAGGGTTTAGCGCCATTTTTCAGCACACGATAGGCCATACATGGCGGCCAGTATTATTGGTGGAGGAAGAACCCGGAAAAACCCCGGAAAGAACCACCGACCCACGAGAAACAACTGGCAAGCTTTCTCACATACCCACATTGGCTGAATCCGAGACTCGAACCCATCCAGACAGAGGTGAGATGGCAATGATCCGTAACGGAGAGCGCTTTAGACCACTCGGGCCCCTCTAACTGTACTGGTGTCTTGTATTTAATAACTAGTATAGATCGCCTTTTGTGGGTGTTCTTAAATAACAAAAAAAAAAAAAATTACATTTCTTTCTGTCTGTCCGTCTGTCTGTCTGTCTGTCTGTCTGTCTGTCTGTCTCTCTCTCACACACACACACACACACACGCACACGAAGTTAGTACTTGTAGTTCAAATCGTAACTTGACACGTATTGGTTCCCATGGAGCAGCTGTTCGATATTTTTTATATAAATTTAGCATGTACGGAGACTGAGTAGATTTAAATGGGCTTCGCAGATCTGGCGGTCAGCCTGTAAACGTAATGTATTTATTTCCCGGTATATTATTCAACTTAAAACGTTACAACCATAACAGTGAAGGATGTCTGAGTCAGGGAATTCGATAATATGTTAATACAACTAAGCCTGCTCTGTCAGACTTGGCCAATCTACAAATATTAGGAAGTTTGAAATTATCAATTACATAGATGGCGTATTAATTTACAACTTCCCTGTACATAGTGTAATGTTATTAATCACACGTCATATCCGTAGCAACGAGTGGGTGGCTTGGACGGTCTCCAAAACAAAAAAGCTAGCGTGACACAAACCTTTGAATGTAATACTTTACATTGGTAGCACAAGTAAATGGAAGATCTGAATGTTTTACTTGGAATCATGATTCATAAACATGTATATCGGTGCATGGAAATATTTGAACGTAGGGGATCAACTACACTTGAAATCACATACGATAATCTTTATATACAGTGAGCAGAATTCGAATATGACATTTCAGTATTAAATTATTTATAAATACATATCATATGACAAATTGGATGTGCATGTATTACTGGCACAATAATCACTTCTGCTCATAAAGTACAAATTAGTTTATTATTAAGCTGTAAATAGTCAGGGGAAACTCAATCAAACAAGTTTTAAAAGTATTCTAATGTATGTAATTGAACGTCCTGTCATCATCCTCATATCTGTACCTTTTATCTATGTTGCTATTAATGTCCGATAGGAAGAAATAAAGATGAATGAATGAAAGGCAGACTCCTGCGTCTGCCTACGCAACTGATTAGTCGTCCAGGAGCATCAAGTTCTTTGAAGACCACGGAAAAAAATGAAATAAAAAGAAAACGTTTTCCCGTAATTGTATGACCAAGTTCTCCCTCTCTCTCTCTCTCTCTCTCTCTCTCTCTCCACACATATATGTGTGCGTGTGTGTGATATCACAGGCGTTGATGTATCCGAAAAAGAGTTTGATACTTGATAGTAGTGAAGTGGGGCGATAGGGCGTCAAGGGGAATTAGCATTACAGGACCCCCTGGGCCTGTATAGCGTCTATGCAAATTTAACATGGGAAAAAATCGTGGGCCTATATAGCGTCAAGGGAATTTAATATGGGAATATATTTTGGGTCTGTATAGCGTCAAAGGAAATTTAACATGGGAATAAATCGTGGGCCTGTATAGCGTCAAGGGGAAATGGAACAGGGTCGGGACCCTATTTTAATATGGTCCCGACCTGATGGGTCTATGGAAATGGAATAGGGGAGAGGGATAGAACACACACACACACACACACACACACACACACACACACATAAAATAAAACATGAGGGAGGCAATTGAAAGTCAAGGTCTTTTCGAGATATTGGAGTAGCCCTGAAAAGGGCCTTAGGTTTTATGTTAATATTAAGGTATATTAACATAAAGGGCATCTGCGACATCTTCTTCTTCTTAAACTTCGTCTCACTGTAGGACCATAGATTAGCACTATTTTGAGGCATCCTTGCCTCTCCACATAGATCCTACGTATCCATAGGCTGGTGTCTGTCCTGTGGACAACTGTCCACTTGGATCGGACATACATCGGTATGTCCGTCCTGAACATCATGGATGATACAAGTGTGGAAGATTGCACGTCGGTCCACATGTTGAGGCGCAGAGTAACAGGTGAAGGAATGCAGTGAACTGCACTTATTTATAGAGAGATGAAGGATTGAAACGGATTGAGTTCGTTGACCAATCCAACCACGCGTTACAAAATTTAGTCAGCCCACATCCAATCCGAAGAGAGCAGTCTATGACGTCACTTGGTCTATATAGATTCGCTAGCACCTGTGCGCAGTCAATCCATGCGACAGTTTTTCAACATGACGGAAACTCAGAAAACGATCAGTTGGGGTGCACCGACGGTGGAGACTACCCAAGGGAACCCGGACTTACTTTCAGAAGAGGTGAATTGGGATTATGTGGATTTTCTTACCTCGCAAGAATTTGTTCCAGAACCTTCGTCACCTTCTCCTTCATTACCACACGTGGAGAATTTAAGACAGAGACAGAAAGAAGAATTGGAGAAATTTATACAGCAGCAAAAGGAAGCAGAACAAGCTTTTCTCCTACAGCAGCATCAGCAAGAAGAAGAGGTAAGAGAAAAAAAACAAGAAGAAGAAGAAGCAGCAAAGAAACAAGAACATGAAAGTAGTTAAGTGGGGCACTAGAGCGTCAATGGGACTTAGCATTAAAAACACCCCCTGGGCAAATATAGCGTCAAGGGAAATTTAACATGGAGACAAATCGTGGGCAAATATAGCGTCAAGGGAATTGAACATGGAGAAGAATCGTGGGTAACTCTAGCGTCAAGGGGAATTGAACATGGGAATAAATCGTGGGCCACTCTAGCGTCAAGGGCAATTGGACATGGGAATAAATCGTGGGACTGTCTAGCGTCAAGGGGAATTTAACATATGGAAATTGAACATGGTGGGTCTGTATAACGTCAAGGGGAATTGAACATGGTGGGATTGTCTAGGGACAATGATGGTAGAGGGTCAAACACAACAGAAACAGAAACATACATACACTAGTACAAGCGTGAGATTTATATATAAAGCATTACCAAGACCTGAAATCGTGCTGGGGTGTTCAAAAATTTGCATAATTGTAATGATGCTATAAATAGCTATAATCAAGGAAATGCTCAACGACAAAATGGATGTGACTAAAAGTAACGCTAAAATGACGAAATTGTCCCAGAATTTAAAGGAAATAAACATATCCCCGAAAATTAAGTTACAATGGTTTAGACTAAAATGGATAAAATTAGTAACTACTTACAACATCAACTTCTGTGACGATCGTGGATAAATACCTATGTATCTATAATCAGCTGAAATTCCTATGAAATCCCACTATCTATTTATAGCTCCAACTTGTGGGTTATTCCTTTGGAAAATCCCACTATCTTTTTATAGCCTCAGCTTGAGTGACGTTCCTGTTTATGAATTCTAGTATATATGTATAGCTACAAAATGTGGAAATCCCCAAGTCGATATTTATAGTCTCAAAATTTCCAGCGTCAGTGACGTCACTGTACTGAACACTAGGGTATAAATGGCAACAGTGTTGCAAGTGGCTGACCTGAATACGCGCTACTGTAGGTAGGTAGGTAGAATGTATCTGATCTTGGATAAAGTGAGTTTTATAGGGACAAACAGAGACCAATACACACACACACACACAACATACGCGCGCAGACACACGCACACACACACGCACACACACACATACACACACAGAGAGAGGGAAGAGGAAAAAACAAACCCCAAATATACTATCAACACAGAGGGGAGATAATACAAACCCCAAATAAACTATCCACACAAACGTACGTGAACGCATACAAACCCCAAATATACTATCCACACAAGGTCGCTAACGCATACAAACCCCAAATATACTATCCACACTCCGGAGGAAGAAAAAAAAAACAACCAAATATACGATCTACACAACGTACGCTAACACACACACACACCCCACACCCCCCCCCCCCACACACACGCACACCACAGAGGGAAGAAGAAAACCATTATACACTATCCACACGGAGTGAAGAAATAACCCTTTATATATATACTATCAACAGAGAGTGAAGAAAATAACCCATTATATTCCATCAACACAGAATGAAGAAGAACAAGTTTTTTGAAAGCATCTAAGCCCTCACCTGCAATGACCAACTCTGCCAAACACCTACACCCCACCCACCCACCCCCACTCCCAACACTACAAAACCCATTTAACCCGTTATGTTATGGCATCAGTGTGTGCTTTAGGAAACATCAAGACACAAAATGATGGATGAATAGACTGACTATTGTTTACGGACTTGCATGCCTAAAGAGCGTGCGTGAAGGAAAACATCCTTCCATTTCAATTCTAACTAAAACATGATCCAGAGGGATAGAGAGAGAGGTGAAAGAGCACAATTTCATAAAGTGTGTGTAAAAACAAAACACGTCATCCTTATTATACAATGTCAAGACCAAGAGACACTTACGTTTTCTTTCTGGTCTATTCTCTTTTAGAAGGTAGTATGAAATTTCACATCAGGGCCAACGCATCGGCTCACATTGTCAATTTTTCCATTTCCATGTCTTTACTGGCACAAGTTCATCATCATCTTCAATTTCTTCTTCTTCTTCTTCTGAATCCCTCTTCTCTGTTTCGTCTTGTTTCTGTTTCTTCTCTTTTCTCGTAGGGCACTCTGAATTCCAGTGTCCTTTCTCCTGACAACGATATTAGTTATCTTGACTTTTGTCTCTCTTTCTTAGACGAAGCAGGTATTTTGGAGACAAATACCCATTTACCTTTGTAGATATAGCAAACTTCATTAGCACACACTTTCGTATGACTCTCATCAAATCAACGACCAAAAGAGTAAGTTTTGTTGCCACTTTCGCCTGTGAATTATGCTTTCGTATGACTTTTAGCAAATATTTGAGCAGCAGGTCGATCTGTGCTGACTCTTCCATCTTCTTGATCGTTTGAGAGTGGAATGAATCCTCTGACGCTAAGACACTCTCCTTATATACAGGGACCTGCTGCGTATGAAACCTAGTCAAATGTAATTTTGCAATAAGATGAAACGATTTCATTGAGGAAGTAAAAGGCAATGATGTACCGTATCGCCTCACACAAAACCCGAAGTGTTAGCTCAGATCCGTGTCAGCGATTTCGAAGACGACATAACTGAGTTTTCATCAATGCTCTCCATTTATGCCACAAAACCACGAGTCCTGATTCACGCCAAAAGAAATTTCGTTCGGTCCATAAAAAATAGTATTACATCTGAGAAACGCAAAAACGAACTTCCAGAAAACTGAGAACGACGGCTTACACCTACATCGTGAAATGTATGAGTTCAAGTAGTGCGTAAAACTTAGTCAAATTAAATTTTTATAGTCAAGACGAAACGATCTCTTTTCGAAGAAGAAAGCAGACACCAAGCGACAATGGCGATCTGTGTCACACAACACTTTTCAAAATGTATATGATCAGAGGTTTGCTCTAGCGATCTGCACGGTTAAATTAAATGTTGATGTATTTTGCAATAAGACGGACACAATTTCCATGGGATCGCCCATGGTACGATTGTTCGTGCATTAGTTTAATTTTAAAAATTTTTTTTTTATATAAATCGCCTATAGGATAGACCCAGTAAAGCATGGCCATTCTCGTCACTGTGTGAATAGCTACTCAAGTCAATTCGAAGTGAACGCGGTAAGAAAATAAGTATAGCCAATGAAATGGCTTACAACGGGTGATGCATTGTTTTCTTCTAGGACTGTGTGGCATAATAATCCCTATGTTCTTGCGTTGTTACCATTACAGTGAAGACAGACTGAAATGTGAACTTACAAGCCCTCTTTGTGTATGTTGTACCATTTCTTCTTACCACATCAAAATACTGAGCGTCACAGTATTGGTTCGCGTTTTCAAGCTGACCATTTTTTTATATCTCACTTAAACATTTTAACATAAACACTCACACTCACATCGGTAGAGTCAGAACAGATGTGTTACAGTATTGAGGGGCATGTTATCTTTTTTTATTTCAAACTAATAAATTTGGGGTTTGTGTGAAGTAAAGAACCGAAAGTACAGTGAAACTCAAGGATGTTGACCCAATCTGTCTGTCTATTGATGTGTGTATTTACTTAAGAAGAAATATGACCTCTAAAACACAAAGAGATACGGCAAGCATGATTAGAATGAACATAACGATGTTTTCCTTCACGCCCGTGTAATTTAGAGCTTCAATCCTCTTTGAAGACAAACTTGGTCTCCTTTTGTAGGGCTTGAAATAATAAAAAACCTGAAAAAATCTTAAGCACTTTGCTATAGATAATTTCATCAACAGACTAAACAACATAAATACCGTTAAAACACTAGAAAGCCTTAAATCTTCTATCAAAAAGAAATGCATGAAAAAATTAAAGATTAACGATAACTAACCAATGAAACCGAACTTAACAAAGGCAGTGACATGTGAAGAAATGGCTCTCACTTTGGAAAGGTAGGCGAATGTACTCTCTCATGCACCATCAACTTGAGAAAAAATTATAAACAGAGAGAAACCTGAATTCAAAATTCAGTTGTTTTTTTTCTTCAAAATTGTTTCGTTTCTTTTTTCTTTTTTTGGAACAAATCTAAGCACTAATATAGAGTGGAAAAGGGAAAATGCACATACAAGCTTTGATACTTCTGAAAAAATGAGGGGATATTCCTAACGTTCATAACCACCTATGGACTTGGACTTGTCTATGACTTATCCACAAAACAAGATGTACATATTTCTGGTCAAGCTGCAAGTGTGTGCGTGTTTTTGAAAATGGTAAAAATTGGATATACAGTTTTCTCGTGACACTTATAAAGTGAAGAGTCTGTGCAAGTGTCAAAAGCCAAAGTCATATAAGTTTTGTATTTTGTACGGCTTGTAAAGATTTCCACTTTAGAAAATGTGAAGTATCACAAGTTATTATCACAAACAGAAGTGGAACATAGGGGCTTGCAAGAAAGAAAATAACCCAGACAGTTGGTGTCATCAAGAGTGCTAGAGACGGTACCCGAACTTGCTTGCCTGCTTACTTGAATTAAAGTGATTTTCGCTCTAACGGAGCATATATCACTGGTTTAATAACGCACCGCGTGATTTTTAATTACTCCTGGGGAAGGAAAGAGAGCCTCATCTCCCAGGCTTTTATGTACTCACAGACTACTTTTAAATTTAGCCACTCAGGTGTAGGACTAACTAGTCCTTAACAACCTGACTGAAAGGCTTTAAACATGAGTGGGAATAGTCTCACCACACACTCCATTTTCTGTCCGAGCGTGGTAAAGGAGGAAAAAGGTGCTCAAAAGACAGCCATGGGTGTTAAGTACTCAACAAAACGCTAGCCCGTGCTTATTTCAAATCAAGTCGTGTCACCAAAAAAGACGACGTGTACGACATCAAAGGCATTGTCAAACGCAGAAACCGTAAAGTTTGCAAACGACGTGTCAAAGAAGTCAAAGTACGTTGGAAAGGATATCCACCCAGTTTTGATTCTTGGATCGACGCTTCGCAAGTCATCGACTATAAAAAGAAGTGACCATCATGCCCTTTCACACAGACGCAGCTACGTCGACCACTCCTTCACCTAGTTCTTCTCTGCAAGATTTGCAAAAACAACCCTTGTGAGTGTGGTATGGAGAACGTGTGCCTAAAACGCAAATCGTCTTTTTCTGCCAAACCTTCGTGGGGTATTGTGTCATCGGTGCATCCATTGCCAATCTGAGTTTGCAACAAGGAGACAAACACTTGTGGACCATTGTATTGAGCAGTTACATCGGTTACCTGCTTCCTAATCCCTCCCTGAAATTCTCCACGAACGGGAACCACGGGAACCTAGTGTCCAGTGCCAGTGCCAGTCACCAGTCGAACAACAACAACAACCACAACAACAACAACAACAACCCCATTTTGGGCGGAGACACTCCTCTAACTTCCAGTATCGCCTCGGAGAGCCACAAAACTCTGGAATTATGAGCAATAACAACCAATTTTACTTAACCTTACCCAGTGACAGTTCCATGGAGGTGTTTCCCAAGAACACGTTGTGCTGTTAGACGGTCAAATTACCTCAGACCATCCAGTTAGATCACGAAGCCCATTGGGAAGTGGCTTTAGTGGAAATCATTCACCCAACACAAATCAAAAACATCACCGAAAAGCAAAACACTTTCGAGGTGGAAATCCTGAATGCCCAATTGGAGGAAGAAATCAACAAAATCTGGCTTTTAGGGGACACAAGACCAGCCAGCAATCCAGCCTTCATTATCTACACCTTGAAAATTCCTTCAGGTTATTATTTTAGTGGTGAACATTTGGTGGACACTATTGCGGACAGGTTCAACTTAGCCTTTGGCAAAGCACTGAACAGAGCCCAAAAAAGTGTGAAGATTGAGTACCATAAAGTGGCTCATCGTCTCGTGATCAAATTTCAAGATACGGACACATTGTCCCTCAGGTTCAATGGTAGTTTGTTTGAAATTTTGGGTGGACATGCAGAAATGGTCGCAAACAATATGAGCCCCAAGATCAAAAGTAATATGGATTTTTACAGAGCTTTTGGAAACCCGGTAGAACTGAACCAAGGACTTAATTTGATCTTTGTGTATTCCGATGTGGTGGAGTACAACGTGGTGGGACACACCTCTGTTCCGTTACTGCGTGTCATTCCTTTCAAAGTGGATAGTACCACAAACAATGACCAGGAAGGTGCAAACACCTCTCACGTACACCGTGAATTTGTACATCCTCACTATTTGCCCGTCAGTAAGTCGTATTTAGACACTGTCAACATTGCTATAAAAGGAGATCTGGGACAAAATATTCCATTCTCCAAAGGGAAAGTTACAGTGAAACTCCATTTTCGAAAACGGTTCTCTAACGAATTGTTAAGTCAAGACAGCGAGGAGGGACATTTTCACCTTATGAAATCCGGCCAGATGCGTGTGGAATTTCAGTTTGCAGAAAATCTACGCGCAGATAATACGGTGAACGTCATCCTGTATGCTGAATTGGACAATACGATATAAACCAACAGTTTGAGAGAAGTCATTCTAGACTATTAGAAGTCATGGAAGACTTTTATCAATGTTTGTATAGTAGGGATTCTTTGGACATGGAATGTGAAGATCCTGAGGAAGGAGAACCCCAAGACAAAGACGAATAAGTCATCATGATGAAGTCTAGATGGCCAGAACAAGAATCACATTTAGTTTCCTGTTATGCTATAGTCTTGACAGAAAAAAAATTAAGGAATTGATCAAGAAAGATTGCTATGGATGTCATAACGATCCTCCCAGTGAAATTCAACACGATAAATGCCTGATGCTGAGTCAGGAAGAAAAATTGGACGAATATCTGGACGAAGCTTGGAGTCTCATCTCGGAAGAAGACGTGTTACAACAGTGGTATAAAGGCTTGTGTGAACATTATTGTCCTCCATTAACAACTCAAGAGATCCATCGCATCGAAGCTCTGTTGGATCAGAGTTGGGAGACAAGCGAAGAAACGGTTACTTGTCAGACATTTTCAAGCAAAAAGTCAGGATCGAATTGATTACTTATCATTAGCTGTGAAGAAGAAAAACAACAAAAAATGGATACCTGAGGACTTTATTACCTTTTGAACCACAGTTTGTACACGTCTTCTTGGAATCCTGTCGTCTGTGCTAAAGATGAACTCCCTCATTGCACACCTCAAAACCATCAAGCTTATGTGATCAACACGGACGACAGTCATCTCCCAGGAACCCACTGGGTAGCCGTCTACTTTCCTCAAGAAGGATGTGTGGAATATTTCGATTCCTATGGATTGCCACCTTTGGAAGACGATATCATTGACTTTATGAGAAGAAATGCTCAGACCACACGATTCAATAGTGTGAAATAACAAGGCACATATTCCTTGGTGTGTGGACAGTACTGTGTGTATTTTCTGCATCATTGCAGCCTGGGCTATTCCTTAGAACATTTAGTGACTCATTTTGATCCTCGTTCTTCTTCTAGAAACGATGTGAAAGTAGCTCGATGGTTCTGTGACCATTATGCTTATCTTTTGTCTCAAGCTAGGAAACGTAGTGTCCATCAATGGCCTAATGACTTCCAACAGTGGAAATCACAATTTCATTCACAACGTTGTCAGCCCTGTTTAAAGTAGACTGTCAATTGAAAAAATGTTTGGTATTTGAAAAAATGTTTGATGTTATAGTGTTGGATTATTGTTAAAAAAATGTTAGAGTTGTTTGTTAGTATGAATAAAAAAAAATGTTGTGTTTTGAAGAAAAAAATGCCTTTGTGGTTTGTTTGGCTATAGGAATGTTGATTCATGCTCTTTGACTTCTCTCTATCCCTCCCGTAACACTATTTGAACGTTCCGGCTAGAAAACCGTGTAGTAATGTTTTCCTTCACGTCCGCGCTTTGACTTTAAGAACCGGGGAAGTTTCCAGTCTGCCCATCCATTGTCGACTCATCCTCCTACGAAGATGTGCTCCAAACTAGCTAAGCTAAACGAAGCCTACGTGCATTTGCATAGGGTCAGACACAGTCTGATACCGAAGCCAGAAGAGATAGAAAATGTGAGAATGGTAAAAGTCACTGAAGACCTGAAAGAAGGGCTCTTCAAGGAGGAATTCAAGAAGGAGAAAGAAGAATGGATGGAGAAGTACAGACTTCATAATAAGCAGAGAGAGCAGCAACAGCAGCAGCATGAACCTGACAGAGGCTTTGTCAACAGTTGTATCGACATCAAAGAGTTCTTCTTCTCTTTTCCGAAGAAGCAGACCTTATCCTGTGAGAAAGCCTGTCGTGAGAGGAGGTCGCCATCTTATAACCTAAGTGACCACCATAGCTTCAAGTTCCAAAAAAAAAAAAAAATTCAGGGCTACCCCATACTCTCGAAAAGAAATAACATTCCATTGCCTATGATATGTTAGTCAGTTAGAAGAAAAACTACAGAAGTGAGTCTATCAGCACATGATTTCTTTATCTTGGTTAGAAAGTGCGACTCTAAGTCCTTCGTTTCCGTCGCTTATCAAAATTTTAAAAATAGTAATGTTCTGTAAAAAAGTGAGTGAGTGTTTCTTTTAGGTTTGTGCTTTTTTTTTGTTGGTGATAATATGGATAATGTAAGTTCGGGTACAACGAAATTAAAAGAATTAGGCCCAGAACTCGGTGTGGAGGGAAGAAATATACGCAACAGTAGCGGGAGCAAGAAATGCAGACCTAGCCAGTTACCACTCCACCCACCTCGAGAACACAAATAACATCTAGTCAACATCCGACTATACCTAACAAACAACCTGCCCCGGAAAGAGTGGTGGCAAAACAAAGGGCCAATTATGTTAGACAAACGGTATGGCAAACTCAAATGTAATTATCGGAGGCACTACGTTTTTTTTTGGGGCCCCGAGTGGCCGAATGGTCCAAAGCACTCTCCGTTACGGATCACTGCCATCTCACCTCTGTCTGCGTGGGTTCCAATCTCGGGTTCGGCTAATGTGGGTATGTGAGAAAGCTTGCCAGTAGCTTCTCGTGGGTCGGTGGTTCTTTCTGGGTTTTTCCCGGGTTCTTCCTCCACCATTAATACTGGCCGCCATGTATAGCCTATCGCGTGCTGAACAATGGCGTTAAACCCTACAACAACAACAACGTTCTTTTCTCAATCCGATACTACAGGCAATCTCAGCTGAAAGAACAACCACAACAACAATAACAGCGACAGACACCATAGCAGCGGATTTGAAACTATCTACCTCAACTAAAGAATTAGTATCAGAACCAGAAGAGGAAATTGAGGCGGTTGAGGAGGAGGAGGGGGACGCTGACCCTCTTTGAGAAGTACACCGAAATGGGACTAGATCAAGCATTGTATGACGTCAACAAAGCAGGGTAGTTTATTAGAGCCATACAATACGTTGCCTACAAATCTCTAGACACCTTTAAACCAAGACCTTCTCAATGGGGATTAGGGTCAGAGTTCTTCCCCAATTCTACAGACAAACCTACACTGGATACCACCTCAGTCAACTGGTAGAAGCCGCTGCTTACATTGCCGCCCATCATGGCTACGCATTTCCTGATATCAAGAATCATGAGACTAGGAGTGCGGGAAAGAACGTGAAAGCAAAAGAGAGACGTGTTACCTTCTAACAGAAAAAAACAGCCTTTTTTAGGGCTCCAAAAGATTGCTTTTTATTAACTAGGGAACCATATTTGGCTTGGTATCCCTCCTTGACTAAACTATTCTCGAAACAAACTTGACCCATTGGAACACCGCAACAAACTTAACTTTTTAAACTTAACAGTGACCAAACTGTTATATGTCTCTTAGACATAATAATTTAAATAAGATCAGTATGGCAATTTTTATGTACACTAACTACTAATATTAGATAGATATGTTAGGAAGTAGGAAATTTAACAGACTCGTTAGATTTGAACTAATTGCACAAGTGGTTAACACATTATTGGTACTTTTTACTGTCCATTAGCAAAAACGGGACTTGATTTGAAATAAGTACGGGCTAGCGTTTTGTTGAGTACTTAACACCCATGGCTGTCTTTTGAGCACCTTTTTCCTCCTTTACCACGCTCGGACAGAAAATTGAGTGTGTGGTGAGACTATTCCCACTCATGTTTAAAGCCTTTCAGTCAGGTTGTTAAGGACTAGTTAGTCCTACACCTGAGTGGCTAAATTTAAAAGTAGTCTGTGAGTACATAAAAGCCTGGGAGATGAGGCTCTCTTTCCTTCCCCAGGAGTAATTAAAAATCACGCGGTGCGTTATTAAACCAGTGATATATGCTCCGTTAGAGCGAAAATCACTTTAATTCAAGTAAGCAGGCAAGCAAGTTCGGGTACCGTCTCTAGCACTCTTGATGACACCAACTGTCTGGGTTATTTTCTTTCTTGCAAGCCCCTATGTTCCACTTCTGTTTGTGATAATAACTTGTGATACTTCACATTTTCTAAAGTGGAAATCTTTACAAGCCGTACAAAATACAAAACTTATATGACTTTGGCTTTTGACACTTGCACAGACTCTTCACTTTATAAGTGTCACGAGAAAATTGTATATCCAATTTTTACCATTTTCAAAAACACGCACACACTTGCAGCTTGACCAGAAATATGTACATCTTGTTTTGTGGATAAGTCATAGACAAGTCCAAGTCCATAGGTGGTTATGAACGTTAGGAATATCCCCTCATTTTTTCAGAAGTATCAAAGCTTGTATGTGCATTTTCCCTTTTCCACTCTATATTAGTGCTTAGATTTGTTCCAAAAAAAGAGAAAAGAAACGAAACAATTTTGAAGAAAAAAAACAACTGAATTTTGAATTCAGGTTTCTCTCTGTTTATAATTTTTTTTCAAGTTGATGGTGCATGAGAGAGTACATTCGCCTACCTTTCCAAAGTGAGAGCCATTTCTTCACATGTCACTGCCTTTGTTAAATTCGGTTTCATTGGTTAGTTATCGTTAATCTTTAATTTTTTGATGCATTTCTTTTTGATAGAAGATTTAAGGCTTTCTAGTGTTTTAACGGTATTTATGTTGTTTAGTCTGTTGATGAAATTATCTATAGCAAAGTGCTTAAGATTTTTTCAGGTTTTTTATTATTTCAAGCCCTACAAAAGGAGACCAAGTTTGTCTTCAAAGAGGATTGAAGCTCTAAATTACACGGGCGTGAAGGAAAACATCGTTATGTTCATTCTAATCATGCTTGCCGTATCTCTTTGTGTTTTAGAGGTCATATTTCTTCTTAAGTAAATACACGCATCAATAGACAGACAGATTGGGTCAACATCCTTGAGTTTCACTGTACTTTCGGTTCTTTACTTCATACAAACCCCAAATTTATTAGTTTGAAAAAAAAAGATAACATGCCCCTCAATACTGTAACACATCTGTTCTGACTCTACCGATGTGAGTGTGAGTGTTTATGTTAAAATGTTTAAGGGAGATATAAAAAAATGGTCAGCTTGAAAACGCGAACCAATACTGTGACGCTCAGTATTTTGATGTGGTAAGAAGAAATGGTACAACACACACAAATAGGGCTTGTAAGTTCACATTTCAGTCTGTCTTCACTGTAATGGTAACAACGCAAGAACATAGGAATTATTATGCCACACAGTCCTAGAACAAAACAATGCATCACCCGTTGTAAGCCATTTCATTGGATATACTTATTTTCTTACCGCGTTCACTTCGAATTGACTTGAGTAGCTATTCACACAGTGACGAGAATGGCCATGCTTTACTGGGTCTATCCTATAGGCGATTTATATAAAAAAAATATTTTAAAAAATTAAACTAATGCACGAACAATGGTTCCATGGGCGATCCCATGGAAATTGTGTCCGTCTTATTACAAAATACATCAACATTTAATTTAACCGTGCAGATCGCTAGAACAAACCTCTGATCATATACATTTTGAAAAGTGTTGTGTGACACAGATCGCCATTGTCGCTTGGTGTCTGCTTTCTTCTTCGAAAAGAGATCGTTTCGTCTTGACTATAAAAATTTAATTTGACTAAGTTTTACGCACTACTTGAACTCACACATTTCACGTTGTAGGTGTAAGCCGTCGTTCTAAGTTTTCTGGAAGTTCGTTTTTGCGTTTCTCAGATGTGATACTATTTGTTACGGACCGAACGCAATTTCTTTTGGCGTGAATCAGGACTCGTGGTTTTGTGGCATAAATGGAGAGCATTGATGAAAACTCAGTTATGTCGTCTTCGAAATCGCTGACACGGATCTGAGCTAACACTTCGGGTTTTGTGTGAGGCGATACGGTACATCATTGCCTTTTACTTCCTCAATGAAATCGTTTCATCTTATTGCAAAATTACATTTGACTAGGTTTCATACGCAGCAGGTCCCTGTATATAAGGAGAGTGTCTTAGCGTCAGAGGATTCATTCCACTCTCAAACGATCAAGAAGATGGAAGAGTCAGCACAGATCGACCTGCTGCTCAAATATTTGCTAAAAGTCATACGAAAGCATAATTCACAGGCGAAAGTGGCAACAAAACTTACTCTTTTGGTCGTTGATTTGATGAGAGTCATACGAAAGTGTGTGCTAATGAAGTTTGCTATATCTACAAAGGTAAATGGGTATTTGTCTCCAAAATACCTGCTTCGTCTAAGAAAGAGAGACAAAAGTCAAGATACCTAATATCGTTGTCAGGAGAAAGGACATTGGAATTCAGAGTGCCCTACGAGAAAAGAGAAGAAACAGAAACAAGACGAAACAGAGAAGAGGGATTCAGAAGAAGAAGAAGAAGAAATTGAAGATGATGAAGAACTTGTGCCAGTAAAGACATGGAAATGGAAAAATTGACAATGTGAGCCGATGCGTTGGCCCTGATGTGAAATTTCATACTACCTTCTAAAAGAGAATAGACCAGAAAGAAAACGTAAGTGTCTCTTGGTCATTGTATAATAAGGATGACGTGTTTTGTTTTTACTCACACTTTATGAAATTGTCCTCTTTCACCTCTCTCTCTATCCCTCTGGATCATGTTTTAGTTAGAATTGAAATGGAAGAATGTTTTCCTTCACGCACGCTCTTTAGGCATGCAAGTCCGTAAACAATAGTCAGTCTATTCATCCATCATTTTGTGTCTTGATGTTTCCTAAAGCACACACTGATGCCATAAAATAACGGGTTAAATGGGTTTTGTAGTGTTGGGAGTGGGGGGTGGGTGGGTGGGGTGTAGGTGTTTGGCAGAGTTGGTCATTGCAGGTGAGGGCTTAGGTGCTTTCAAAAAACTTGTTCTTCTTCACTCTGTGTTGATGGAATATAATGGGTTATTTTCTTCACTCTCTGTTGATAGTATATATATAAAGGGTTATTTCTTCACTCCGTGTGGATAGTGTATAATGGTTTTCTTCTTCCCTCTGTGGTGTTTGTGTGTGTGTGTTTGTGTGTGTGTGTGTGTGTGTGTGTGTGTGTTAGCGTACGTTGTGTAGATCGTATATGTTCATGTTCATGTTCATGTTCATGTTTAATTTCCATATGTTAAATTCCCCTTGACGCTAGACAGTCCCACGATTTATTCCCATGTTCAATTGCCCTTGACGCTAGAGTGGCCCACGATTTATTCCCATGTTCAATTCCCCTTGACGCTAGAGTTACCCACGATTCTTCTCCATGTTCAATTCCCTTGACGCTATATTTGCCTACGGTTTTTCTCCATGTTAAATTTCCCTTGACGCTATATTTGCCCAGGGGGTGTTTTTAATGCTAAGTCCCATTGACGCTCTAGTGCCCCACTTAACTACTGGTGAAAGTTAAACCGTCACGGTACTGTTAGACATTTTAGTGGAGTTAAGAAGTCTGAAACAAATATATCAGACTTCTTTATCACGATCGAAGAGAATATGACCTTCCCGAGCTAAACACTCCAGCCCTGTGACTAAGACTACCGTACCACCCTTAGTGATTTCAACCAAATCATCATCATCAGAAGTAGGCCTCGGCCGTGGCAAAGGCTTAAGGCAGTTAAAGTTGATTGCTTAAACTCACCCCTACACCAAAAAAAGGCCCTTTTCAGGGCCACGCACGTCTCTTGAAAAGAGATAGACTTTCATTTGCGAATAACTAAAAAAAACCAAACATTTTACCCTATAGTACGTTTCTGTGTATGAGTGCGTGAGTAAAGGTTCTTATTTTAAAATCAAAACCCAAAGACACTTACCTTTTATACCTAATTTATTCTTTTATAAATATTTACAATCCAATTCATAATTCACAATATAGGACTTTAAAAAGTTCATAGACTTCTTCTTTCTCATTGTTCACTCTCTTTGGTTTTTAAATTTCTTCACCGTCACAGTCTTTTTCTCCTCTTCCTCCTCACTTTCTTCCCTTCTTCTTTTCTTCTCTGTTTCTTTTTCTTCACCTGTCTACTTTCTTTCTCTTCTTCTTCATCTTCATCTTCATCTGCATAATCCCTTTCTTCTTCTTCTCTCTCCTCTCTTTTCTTAGGGCAATCTGGTGATCAATGTCCTTTTTCTTGACAATGATAACAGGTATCTTGACTTTTGTCTCTTTTAACCCCTGTTTTGCTTTTTTGACGGTCTGGACACTCTGAAGACCAATGCCCTTTCTTCTGACAGATATGGCAAGTATCTTGACTTTTATCTCGATAGGAAGGAGAGTAGTCCGACGGCGGCTCTGAAGAATATTTTCTAATGACCCCTCGCAAAGCTCTGATGAAACGTTCGATCTGGGTAGTCTCTTCCATCGTTGTACTCGGTTTGAGAGTTAAATGAATAGTGAAAGGACAAGACACATACCCTTTATATACGCTGGTCTGCCATGACTATAAATTAGTCCATGGTGTTTAAACTTTAGTCATTTGAAATTTTGCTATCAAGATGAAACGATTCAATTCATTTGAGAAGAAAGAAGAAGAAAGTAAGAGGCAGAAACGTGATCTATCGCCTCGTACCGGAGCTGAAGTCTTGGCACAAATTCATGCCAGTGAGTTTGAAGAGGACATGAGTGAACCAGAATCCAAACCCTCTAAACAAAGTTCACCACCCTTAGTCAGCCCTGAAAAGTACTATTCCATTCAAGAGACGGAAAAGCGTCCCTCTAGAAAATTTAGAACCACGGTTTACAAATACACGGTGAAGTTTAAAGATTTCAAGTCCGAAGTACCGTTAGAGAAAGCAAAAGGGTTCATCACCGAGACGTGGGATTCTTTGCTCACCACACTCAAGCAACAATGTCAACCCAAAGAAGACGATCGCTTGAGACTTTCCATACAACACGACGGTTTTAAATCCCCTGTTTGGATCGAGTTTAGCAGCCCTGCAGAATTGACCGCTTCCAAAATCATGGACAAGATTCAACACGTGCAACAATCCAATGACCAGTTTGACATCACCGATGGAAAAGCCACACTGGACATGACCCACGTTTCACCTCCTCAAGGGACCGGACAACGCAATAAGGTGTTATTGGTGAACGACCTTCGCAGCATTAAGCCTAGCCTCGTCCAAATTCACAACCCTCAAGACCAGATGTGTTTCGCCAGGGCTATCGTGGTGGGACGAACCTATGCCAACAAGAACGACACGGCAGAATGGAAAAGAGCCTGGAAAACTATTCAACAATCGGACCGAGCCAAACAACAAAACGAAGCAGAACTCCTGTTGCAACAAACTGGTCTGTCCACAGATACACCCTGTGGCATTCCTGTCATGCAAAACTTGCAAGATGTCCTAGCTCCACTCTACACCTTGAAAGTGCACCCTCAAGAAGTGCGCGGGCCTCTGTTGTTTCGAGGGAAAGACTTTAAGGATGCAAAATACATTCACCTTTATCATCACGATGAACATTTCGATACCATTACCAGTATCACCGCATTCCTAGGATACAGTTATTACTGTGAGAAATGTGACTATGGCTATAACAATCGAGAGCAACACAAGCATTGTGGATCGAAATGCTCAGGATGTTTGGCCTCTCCACCCTGTTTGAGCGAAGGACAAGAACCAGTGCATTGTTCAACTTGTCTGCGCACGTTTTTCAGCCCTGCCTGTTACCAACAACATTTGAAGACGCAAGGTTCACAGACGAAATGTGCTTGTCAACTGCCGAAATTTTGCCCTAAGTGTGGACAAGGCATACTTACCAATAATGCCAAGGCACACGTATGTCGAGGAAAGAAAAAATGTCACATTTGTCACCACATCGTGGACTTGGAACACCAATGCTACGTGCAAAAATACCAACCACAACCAGAGGAAGAGGACGGTCACAAGAATAAAAAAGGCAATTTCATCTTTTTCGATTTCGAATGCATGTAAGAGACCGGCTTTCACATTCCTAATTTCTGCGTGGCTCATCGAGCGTGCGAAAAGTGCATTCAAGAACCTATTTTCAGTCATTGCCCTCACTGCAGTAAGATTCCTGGTGGGCGTGAAAAAAATTTTCGAGGACCGAACACGCTAGCCGATTTTCCCGATGGGTCTTAGATTCCATCGACAAGACGTGGATCCAAGAGGACATCGAACGTTACGGAGATTGTCATCGTCATGCCACGGTGATGGCTCATAATTTCTCCGCATACGTTGGACAGTTTCTTTTGAGGTACTATACGAAACATGGCACCGAACGTCCTAAAGTCACTTTGAACGGAGCCAAAATCATTTTCATGCAAGGGGGACAAGTGCAGGTTAAAGATTCTATGAGTTACTTGGCCATGCGTTTGAGTCGAATGCCTAAAACGTTTGGAATGACAGAAATGGCTAAAGGGTACTTTCCACACTTTTCAATACGGAAGCCAATCAACATGCCGTTCTACCCCATTTGCCTGAGGCTAAAGACTACGACCCCGACAACATGCGTACCGAACAACGAGAAGCTTTCTACGCTTGGTACCAGGTTCACGCCTCGGACCCTTTCGACTTTCAGGAAGAAATGCTAAAGTATTGTCGTTCCGACGTGGACATTTTACGTCGATGCTGTGGAAAATTTCGAGAACTGTTCATGGAACACGGAGGTGTCGATCCTTTGAAAGAAGCTTGCACCATTGCTAAAGCGTGTTCCTTAGTGTACCGGCAACGATTCATGCCTGAAAACACCGTGGCTGTCATTAGTCCTCAAACGACCCACTTTGTCAAACGTCAATACTCAGTCAAAGCTCTACGCTGGTTACATTACTTGTGCGACAAGGAAGACAAATGGATTCAACATGCCCGCAACGGAGGGGGTGAAAAGACCATCGGAACGCATTCGGTCGATGGCTGGGACTTAGAAAACCCCAAGATCGTGTACGAGTTTAACGGTTGCTTATTTCACGGATGTCCCGTCTGTTACCCTGACCGTGGCACTAAAGATCAGTTTTTACAACGAACCATGGAAGACTTGTACCAGGCCACTTGTCAGCGACGCCTAAAGTTGGAACAGGAAGGATACCAAGTGGTGGAAATGTGGGAACACGAATACGATTACCGTTTGAAAACCGATCCCAAGTTTAAACGCCTCGTGGAAAGTTACCAGTTCATGGACCCCCTGAACCCGAGGGATAGTTTGTACGGAGGAAGGACCAATGCCACTTGTTTGCTGTACCAAGCTGACGAAGAGAAAGGAGAAGAAATGAAATACTTGGACGTGTGTTCGCTATATCCCTACGTGTGCAAATATTGTCGCTTTACTGCAGGGAACCCACAATTGTTGACGGAACACATCGACCTGAAAAGCATTCGACAATACGAAGGTCTGATCAAGTGTAAAGTTTTGCCTCCACACGGACTTGTACCATCCCGTCTTACCTCACCATTGCCAAGGCAAACTGATGTGTCCTTTGTGCCGTACTTGTGCTGAAACGTGCAACGAAGAACAAACTTGTCAGCACACCCAGGACGAACGGGCCTTGACGGAAACCTGGGTCAGCGTGGAATTGTTCGAAGCTCTGGACATGGGATACCAACTGTTAGAAGTGTACGAAATTTGTCACTTTCCCAAGACACAACAATACCACAAGGGTGACCCCACGCAGAAAGGCATTTTCGCAGACTACGTGGATGCCTTTTTGAAACTGAAACAAGAAGCTAGTGGCTATCCTTCCTGGTGTCACACTCCCGAAGACCAAAAGACATTCAAAGAGAAATATCGGGCACAAGAAGGCATCTCTTTAGATCACATCGAGAAAAACGAAGGCAGGCGAACGTTTGCCAAAGTAATGTTAAATTGTTTGTGGGGTAAAATGGCACAACGACCGTATTAACCCAAGACGGAATATTTGGCAGAACCTTCCCGCTACTTTCAGATGATTCACGACAAAACCAAATACATGAAACACGTGGACGTCGTTTGCGAGAATTTGATCTTGGTCAATTACGAAGATCTGGACTTTGTACAAGACGACCCTTTTGGAAATGTCATCATTGCGGCTTACGTGACAGGTCATGCTCACTTAAAATTGTACGAAGCTTTAGAACTGTTAGGGGAACGCGTCCTGTACTTTGACACGGACAGTTGCATTTACATCGATCACCCGAGTCAACAGCACCCTGCCATCGAAGGAGACCGTTTAGGAGCCTGGACAGACGAGCACCCCGACGACAAGATTCTAAGTTTCGCCAGTGACGGTCCTAAAAATTACGGCTACGGATAACGGGACAAACAAGGAGAAGTGCACACGAAGTGTAAAGCGAATTGATTGACTCTGAATTATCGTGCCAGTTAAGTGGTGAACTTTGACGTATTGAAAGAAGCCTTGCAGTCTGGAGAAGATGAACACTTTAAAGTGACCACCTATCAACCCAACAAGATTGTACGTTTACCCACTCACCACATCGTCAGTCGATCCTTGGAAAAAGTCTATCAAATCGTGTACCAGAAGCGAGTGCGACTTCCCAATCACTTCACCTTACCGTATGGACACGTCGGTATTGGTCTGTATATAAAAAGGAACCCTAAGCAAGATCGATAGTTCATTGTGACTACCAAGACCAAGCGAACAAGATGAATACTTTCAGAGAAACACAAAACAAGTTCAGACAGGCACAATTCAAGTTTGGGGACTCTGAAATAGAATGCGATTGTGAGCCTTGCGATGGGAACGATGCTGTACGTTGTGACCTTAGCGATGCCGTAAAGCATCATGGGAACTTTGTTCTCACTACCCTTATCATGGAAAGTGATGCTGTGCGTTTCAAACCCGAGGGATGCGAAAGCGATGCCGCTCGTCCTCTTGGACATTTTACTGGGTTTCGTTTTAAAGGTAGATGTCCACCTTCATGTCTACCTCCCTACAGATGTCATCCAGCCCTGCGCAATTTCCTGTCCATGTCACCCAACCCTCATCGAAACGAACCTGTGAAAGACGAATATTCGTTCCCTGTGCGTTTGTCGGAATACTGCGACTTTGAAAATCGTCTTCAATCGTTCAAAGAAAAATGGCCTAAGTATCTGGGAGGACCGACCCCCGAAGAATTAGCCAGAGCCAGATTTTTCTACTTGGGCGAAGGGGATAAAGTCATGTGCTTCAGTTGTGGTATGTCACTTCACCACTGGGAACCACAAGATTCGGCCTACCTAGAACATGCTCGATGGTCACCGAATTGTCATTACTTACCCTTAGTGGGACCGAGACATTGAAGTAACTTGAAGTAACTTGTCGTTGAAGAAGAAACCAAATTGGTTAGGAGTCAAATGTTGGACATCACCGAGACCAGTATTTAAACTTCATTCCATAAACGATTTTGAATCATTACCTAAAGAACTGCAAGAGAAGATTTACAAGGACGTTTGGCAGGGACTTGCCAGAGTGAAATCTCAATGGGTTACTGTAGAACTTTTGTGCCGAGAAATTCACAAGAGGAAAGTGAAAAAAGTCAACCAATGTGTTAGATTTCTCTGGGTCAAGTGTGCATTCATCCTGTTATATTACTCTAAACCGTTTACATCAAAAGAGTTCAGTGACATTCTTGGACGTTACCCTGAATGGCAGTGGCCAGAAATTACTCACTATGTGGATTACTTTTGCTCTAGGAGAAGATTGTGAATTGTACGGACTGACCTATTCATGGATACTTTACAAGAGATCATTCGTGCTTTGCCTGTGGAGTTGAGAGAACGCATTTACCGAGAGCTGGTCAAAATACAAGTCAAACATAAAGAACAATTGCATCCGTTACGTCACCGGTGTTTGAACGACTGGCACCTGAATGCTATACAAGGACTGATTGAGTTGAAAGTGTTCCAGTGGACAGACATTGATCAACGACCCCGTGGTTTTAAAAAATAATTTTTTTTGGTATTGATAATTCCATCTACTACATTGTAAACTTACTGGATCGAATTCCAGAGGAAGAGTTAACGAATTAACAACATCTTTTATGCAATGTCAACATAGTGAAAGAGGAAACTTCTGAACGAATTTTAATGTGTAGATTAGTGATCAAACGATTTAGATTCAACAATGAATTAAAACCATGTCTGTGCAAACGGTACATTTCTTGTGACAGTAAGAGAATTTAGTATGACCTATTCATGGATAATTTAGAAGAGAACATTCGTGCTTTGCCTGTGGAGTTGAGAGAACGCATTTACCGAGAGCTTGTCAAAATACAAGTGAAACGTAAAGAACAGTTGCATCCGTTACATCACCAGATGTTTAACCACTGGTACCTGAATGGTATAAAAGAACTGATTCGTCAGAAATTGTTTCAATGGTCAGACCTTGTTCAATACTTCCAGGCCCCCGATGATCCACGTGTTTTGGTTACTTCGAGATTCACCTAGTGTAACGCATTGACGAAGACAAGTTAAAGGATTACCAATATATTTTACGTGGAATCTACTTAGAGGAAGAGGAAACTTCTAAGCGAACTCTGAAGTTTAGGTTACAGTATGCAAGATTTAGATTCCCAACTGAAGAACGAAGAAAGTACGTGTATTGTTTCCGAAACAAAGAGAATATAAAAACAGACTGCCATGCCACGACTTTTATCACATGTAATTGAACAGATTCCGTGGAAGGAACTTAATGACCATATTCAAACCGTGCATCATTATCATCACTTATTACAAGAACTGTATCCAATCAATTTGGGTCGACAAGTGGTGTGTGTCTTAGTGACTTGTTTTCTGGGATTTCGTTTACCAGCCGATTCCTTGTGGACTGTTTACGATCAGTACTTACCACCCAAATGGCTTAAATGGTCACGAAAGACTCCTTTTGCTCAAAGCCTTACGTTTTGATCTGGATACTTCTCGACCTCTACGGGAAAAAAAGATTCGTCAACTTTTAACTACCGAAGACGTGTTTGATGATGTGTGTGTAGCTTGTGACTTACACCCCCATTGGACAGATGTCCGTGCCTGGAAAGAATGGGATTTTGAGGCTTGGACCCAAGAAGTGGCCCAGTATGCACGAGAGTTGTTCAAGGAAAAAAGTTACTTTTCAACCTGTGTTACCGACGGTGCCAGAAGAAGAAGAACCCGTCACCCAGGACAGGACTGTCGTGGACATGCCTGAAAGACGCTTTCGGGAGGACACTTGTGTGACCTTACCCCTTATAGAACTGGTCAGAACCTTACCCAAAACATGTTGTACAGACACTTGTTTCTATTCCACGTTGATGGTTTTCATGAGCCATTTATCGTTGTACTTAAGCCTTTGGCTTTTATGTATTTTTGTCTTTCGTGTTCATGTTTAAAACATTGAATAAACGTGTCCTGAAAAAGTATATAAACTCTTGTTTTGTCTGTTTTCGTGTCACAAGTGACATTACTAACCCTATGGCTACTTCTGCTGTTTCTGCTCCTCTTCCTCCACTGTCACAGTCATCGACGAACGCTTAGGTAGTGCCAGTTGGGAGGCTTTCTATCTTCGTCATCCCTTTAACATGCTCATTGCTGGACCTAGCGGTTCAGGCAAAACCGATTTCGTCAAACGTTTGATCGAACATAAACATCATTTGATCGATCGACCACCTCAAGGCATCGTATGGTGTTACAAAGAATGGCAATCGGCGTACAGCCTCTTGCGAGAAAGTCAAGGCGATTCCATCGTGTTTGTGGAAGGCATTCCTAAAGAAGACGACGGAATCGTCCCTGACTCCCGTCAAACCCATTTGGTCATTTTCGACGACATGTTAGGAGAAGACGAAGAAGAAATTAAACTGGTTCACGCGCAAAGGGCAAATTCGTAATGCCAGTGTCGTTTACATCACCCAAAATTTGTTTCAACAAAGTAAAGCCCATCGCACCATCAGTCTCAATGCGCATTACGTGGTCTTGTTTAAAAGCCCTCGACATAGATCGCAAGTGCAAGTCTTAGCCAAACAGTTGGGAACGCCTTGGCTGACTCAGGCGTACAACGATGCCACTCAAACTCCACACGCTTATTTACTCGTCGATTTGAAACCTACGAACCCCGATGATTTACTTCACTCCAAAAAAAATTATAAAAACCTCAAACACTTTTCGTCTGTCTCACTCACAGTGCGAACATGACGTCCCTTCAGTCGCATCTCCCGGTCAAATTGATTCGTGCCTTGTATGGCATCAGTCGAGATAAAAATCCACAAATACGAGCTCGTGTCTTAGAAGGTAGTCTCAAAGTCAAAGTTCACGGTGACAGCACGTCAATTACTATAAGGGATCATTCAGATTCCTCATCAAACCAAACACTTTTTTGATCGAAACAAAGTCGCTTTGACCCAACTGGCCGATCCCCGCATCGACACTCAAACCAAAAATCAAATCATTTTGAAACCTGGAGGGAGCGGTACTTTAGGAGGGGTCATCATTCGCTCTCTCTTAAGATGGGATCCTAATGCCCCCAAAGTTCTCCCCAACAAAAAGGTCAAACGAAGCTCCAAGAAGAAAAAGAGCCATGGTGTCAAGACCAGGTCACCAAGGAGACCTGTGTCTTCAAGAACTTATCCAGTGGCGGGACCCTCCTCTTACCAGACACCACCCCGGAAAAAGAAAAGAAGCCCCCAGGAAAAGAAGCAGAGAAAAAGTCCCCAGAAAAAGAAGAGTCCACAAAAAACTAGTCGCAAGAGAGGCACTTCGGCCAGGACGCAACTTACACTCGCCAACCACAACCTGCAACGTCGGTGACTGCGTCTCCGGTAGCCTCATTTTCATTCACTTCTCCGTTGGTGACACCAAGAACTGAAAAGTACTTGGAGAGGTTGATCACACCAAGAACTTCTCTGTTGATGACCCGAAGAACTTCTCCAGTGGCAGGACCCTCCAATTTAGTGGCAGTGGCTGCTGCTCACAAAGTACCTTCTCCCAAAATTAAAGTTCAAGAAAGATCGGGCATGTTATAAAGTTTACTGGATTTGTCCAAGCAAGAACTGGCTCGATTTAGTCCGTTGCGTACCCCTGCAGGACGTGTCATGCCTGTCCTGAAGTTAATACGACGTAAAGACAATCAGTGGCGACGTGTTCCATGATAAAAAAGGTGTGTGACCGAGTAGGGGTATCAGTGTTTTGGTGCTCCTGAAGATGTCACCCTCCAGAAACCATCCCTCTTCTAAACAACCCCAAGGAAAGAAAAGGAAATGACTGTCTAGTCAAACATGGGGACATGTTATCTGTCCTGTCCAAAGCTTCTCCACCCCTACGAAAAAAACTCATTCAAGCAGCCTCCAAAGAGGTCATCGATACTGTGTGCAAATGTTGTTTGAACGTCTTGAAAGGCACGATCCCTTTGTCCAAACACCAGAAACAATGCTTAAGCAAACATCGTCACGTTCTTCGCCAAATGGTTCAAAAGAAAATCACCCTTCGCCAAAAGAAGAAGATGTTGGTCCAACGTGGAAGAATTTTACCCCTCTTGTTAGGCCCATTACTGAAAGGAGTCTTGGGAACCATGTTGGAAGGACTGATGGGAGCAAGATAAAAAGACCCTCGGAAGTCCCAAGATCTCAGAATCGACCCCTGACATCCCATGGAAGGACGAAAACTAGCTTTAGTACCTTACAAACGATGGATGGAATACCATCGTTGGCAAGAACAAAGCACCCCGCATTTACCTCCCAATCCCCATTTGAGCGAGATGTCCCAGATACAACACGAATTGCAAACCTTGATGGATCACCAAGATTTGTCCGAAACAGTAAGCCGCAAAAGTACGGTCAACTCTTGCAACGACTGCAACTCTTTCACCAGAAAGCTTTAGACGAAACAGCTCTACCTACTCTGAAAGATTTTAAGATTTTGATGAAAAGTCCAGCATCATCACCACTACCACCATTACTACCAGTGACCAAGACAGAAAAAGGAAAAGAAGAAGAAGAAGGGTTTCAAACTCCACCAGAAAAAGTACGCAAGTTAAAACACCACCTACCTCCAGAATTGCAATCCAAGAAAATACCCCAAGAGAAAAAGAGTAGCCTCTTCCAAGAGTGGGTGCCTTATTAACACACCAACCAACACAAAAAAAATAAAAAATGGAAAAAGTCTTAGCCAGCATTTACTACGATCCCTCGCATCCTGCAGGTTACGCAGGAGTTCAAAAATTGTATCGTGCTGCCAAAACTCGACTGAAAAGTCTCCGTTTACCTCAAGTGCAACGATGGTTACAAGAACAAGCTACCTACACTTTACACAAACCCATTCGACGCAAGTTTGCCAGAAGTCGCACCCGAGTGGAAGGCATCGATCATCAATGGCAAGCCGATTTAGCCGATGTCTCTCATTTGGCCAGCTACAATCGTGGCTACAAATATTTGTTTTGTGTCATCGACGTCTTTTCCAAATTTGCCTGGGTCGTGCCCTTGACTTCCAAATCGAGCAGCGAGTTAGTGCGAGCCCTGCAACGGGTGTTGAAACAAAGCGGTCGTCACCCTCTTCGATGGCAAACGGACAAAGGCACCGAATTTCTGAACCAATCTTTCCAAAAAGAATTAAAGAAACGCGACATTCATTTTTTTTTACCACCGAGAATCCTGAAACCAAAGCCAGCATCGTGGAACGTTTCCAACGCACTTTGAAAGTACGCATGTGGAAATATTTTACGCATCACCACACTCTGAAGTACATCGACATCTTACCGCACCTGGTGCAAGCGTACAACCAATCTTATCATCGAAGCATTGGACGTGCCCCGCAAGAAGTGACTCCCGACAACGAAGTGCTGGTGTTTGAGCGTCTGTTTGGTACGTCCCCGACGAGAGCTGTCCCCAAGAAAAGTGGAGTGTTGGCCGTTGGAGATTGGGTATGCGTTGGCAAAACCAAACGCACTTTCGACAAAGGTTACTTACCTAACTGGACCACCGAATTGTTTCGTGTCACTGGACGAGTGCATGGTCGTGATCTATAAATTGGAAGACATGAACGGAGAAGTGCACAAAGGAACGTTTTATTTGCCCGAGTTACAACGTGTCACCAAAAAAGAAGACGACGTGTACGACATCGAAAGCATTCTCGAACGCAGAACCCGTAAAGTGGGCAAACGACGTGTCAAAGAAGTCAAAGTACGTTGGAAAGGATATCCACCCAGTTTTGATTCTTGGATCGACGCTTCGCAAGTCATCGACTATAAAAAGAAGTGACCATCATGCCCTTTCGCACAGACACAGCTACGTCGACCACTCCTTCACCCAGTTCTTCTCTGCAAGATTTAGAAAAACAACCCTTGTGGGTGTGGTGTGGAGAACATGTGCCTAGAACTCAAATCGTCTTTTTCTGCCAAATCTTCGTGGTGTATTGTGTCATCGGAGCAGCCATTGCCAATTTGAGTTTGCAACAAGGAGACAAACAATTGTGGACCATTTTATTGAGCAGTTGCCTCGGTTACCTGCTTCCCAATCCCTCCCTGAAATTTACCTCGAACGGGAACAACGGGAACCTTGTGTCCAGTGCCAGTGCCAGTCACCACTCCAGCAACAACAATCCCATTTTGGGCGGAGACACGCCTCTGACGTCCAGTAACCCCTCGGACAGCCACAGAACTCTGGAATTATGAGTCACACTAACCAATTTTACTTAACCTTCATCAGTGACAGTTCCATGGAGGTGTTTCCCAAGAACACGTTGTGCTGTTACACGGCCAAATTACCTCAGGCCATCCAATTAGATCACGAAGCCCATTGGGAAGTGGCTTTGGTAGAAATCATTCACCCGACCCAAGTCCTCAATGTTCTTCCCAATCAAACTTTTTTAAGGTGTTAGTTCATGACGAGCCAATGCAAAAGTACTTGAATACCCATGTCAAATATGATTACAAAAGCTATGATGACAAAACTCAAAAGTGGTCCTACCACTTGTTTATTCCCCCAGGCAATTATTTTAGTGGTCAACACTTGGTCAAAATTGAAAAAATTTGACGGAGGTAAAATCATGTCTATTATATTTTGTCCTGAATTCTTTGACATGTTGGGCGGGGACATGGACATGAGAATGTCCATGATCAAGAAAAACGAATTTACCAGTCATTTCCGACAACAATTATTTTAGCAAGTTATTTCGTTTCCCGGTAGAACTGCACCAAGGACTGAATTTGATCTTTGTGTACTCCGATGTGGTGGAGTATAACGTGGTGGGACACACGTCCGTACCGTTACTGTGTGTCATTCGTTTCAAAGTGGATTCTGTCACCCTCGCTGACGACGAAGGTGGAAACACTTACCACGTCCACCGCGAATTGGTACATCCTCACTATTTACCTGTCAGCAAGTCGTATTTGGACACGGTCAACATTGCTATAAAAGGAGATCTGGTACAAAATATTGCATTCACCAAAGGGAAAGTCACGGTGAAACTCCATTTTCGAAAACGGTTCTCTCACGAGTTTTAAGTCATGTATCCAGTGTACCGAGGGGTTGCTCGATAGCGAGGACACGGTTTAGGAGACATGTTAAAGTCGGCTTTTCGTTCGGTGGCTCCGGTGTTGAAACTGATGCTGACACGCGGATTGCACGCCTTGAAAGATGCGGCATTGACACACGGCAAAGAATTTCTCCAAAATGTCTTCATCGACAAACAAAACCCCAAAGAAGCTTTCTTGAGGGCAAGCAAAAATGTCTTGCTACAAACGGGTAAAGACCTTTTGGGGCCGACGAGAAACACCTATAAATGCCCTACACGCTACCGAGTTAGGCATTCCTACTTCCTTGAAGCCACAGCAAGGACAAGCAGAAAAAGACGACGAAGAAAAAACCTTTTTACCAGACTTCATACGTCTAAAGCTAGAAAGACAAAGAGAAGAAACACCGTTCGAGACATAGACGTTTTCGATTATTGAGAAAGAGAAAAAATGATGCACCGAGAGTCTTGCGCTTGTTCCAAGTCGGAATTGGATCTTTTTGCCGTGCCACCCACCATGATGACCATGCAAGGATCCCAATGGGTGGAATTTCACCCCGTCTCCTCTTTGACCGATTCCGCTCCCATCGAGTTTGATATCAAAGGTCAACCCGAAGATTACATGGATCTGAATAGCAGTTACCTGTATTTGAAAGTCAAAGTAATCAAAACGGACAATACCAATCCAGGAGGCGATGCTAGAGTTGCTCCTGCCAACAATTTCATGCATTCCTTGTTCAGCGAAGTGGACTTGTACTTGAATAACAAAATGGTCAGCAGCAGCATGGATACTTACCCGTATCGTGCCTACCTGGAAAATCTCTTGACGTACGGAAAAGAAGCCAATAATACTCATCTGGATGCTTGCGTGGAATGGAAACCTGACACAGCGGGTGATAACACGTTTAAAAATACAGCCCTCACAGCAGATGACGATCCTCACAATGTGGGGTTTAACACACGTAGAAATAAAATTCTGCAAGGACGTAGTTTAGAACTGCTAGATCGTTTGCATTTGGACATGTGGTTACAAGAAAAGTATTTACTGAACGGGGTGGATATTCGCCTGAGACTGAATCGTAGCAGTACCGCTTTCCATTTGTTGGCCCATGCTAACGAGTACAAAACCATCATCCAAGTAGCCAGGCTCTACGTGCGACGCGTGGAAGTGTTACCCAAAGTGGGAAACGACAGCAGTCAAACGTTGAGCAGAACGACCGCCAAGTATCCGATACGACGCGTGGAAGTAAAAAAGTTCACCATTCCTGCTGGACATCGATCCATGATCGAAGATCATCTGTTCCAAGGTCAGTTACCCAAGCGTTTGATCCTTGGTATCGTCAAGAATTCAGCCTTCAACGGAGTCCACAATGAAAATCCTTTCCTGTTTCATCATTACAACGTAGCCAAGATCGAAGTCAGTCGCGATGGCAAGACATTGTGTACCCGACCGTTTGAGCCTAAGTTTGGTGACAGGAATTACTTGAGGTCGTACTTGTCCCTGTACGAAGCCACCGGACAGTTAGAAACCAACACCAGTCACGGCATATCGTACGAGGATTATACAGAAGGCTACGGTTTGTGGGCGTTTGATTTCACTCCAGACCAAGGCAGATACGAGGGACATTTCCACCCTATAAAATCCGGCCAAATTCGTGTGGAACTTCAGTTTAGTAATCCTCTACCTGACACAGTGAACGTCCTCCTGTATGCAGAATTTGACAATACCCTAGAAATCAACAGTTTAAGAGAAGTCATTCTAGATTATTAGAAGCTATGGAAGACTGTTATCCCTCTTTACCTAGTGGAGAAACTTTGGACATGGAATGTAAGGAGACCGTGGAAGAAGAATCCCAAGACAAAGACGAAGAAGTTATCATGAAGAAGTCAAGATGGCCAGAACAAGAAGCCCATTTAGTCTCCTGTTTTGCTACATTCCTAGCAGATATAATGAAAGAATTGATCAAGGAAGAGTGCTATGGATGTCACAACGATCATCCCAGTCAAATTCAACACGACAAATGTCTGATGTTGAATCAGGAAGAAAAATTGTACGAATATCTGGACAAAGCTTGGGGTCTCATCGATATAGAATTCGTTTTGAACGAGTGGTATAAAGGCTTAGATAAACATTCTTTTCCTCCATTAACGTCTCTGGAGTGCCGTCGCATCGAATCTCTTTGACCAGAATAAGAAGTCGGAGCTAAACGCCTTTTACTTTTCAGACATTTCAAGCAAAAAGTCAGGATCGAATTGATCACTTATCATTACCTGTGAAGAAGAAGAAAAAACACACAAATTGATACCTGGGAACTTTATTATCTTTTGAACCACAGTTCGTACACTGCTTCTTGGAATCCTGTCGTCTATGCTAAAGATGAACTGCGTCATCACCCACCTCAAAATCATCAAGCTTATGTGATCCACACGGATGACAGTCATCTCCCAGGAACCCACTGGGTAGCCGTAGACTTTCCTCAAGAAGGATGTGTGGAATATTTCGATTCCTATGGATTGCCTCCTTTGGAAGACGATATCATTGACTTTATGGGAAGAAATGCTCAACCACCCGATTCAATAACGTGAAATTACAAGGCACAGATTCCTTGGTGTGTGGACAATATTGTGTGTATTTTCTGCATCATCGCAGCCTGGGCTATTCCTTAGAACATTTAGTGACTCATTTTGATCCTCGTTCTTCTTCTAGAAATGATGTGAAAGTAGATCGATCGTTTTGTGACCATTATACTGGTCTTTTGTCTCAAGGTAGGAAATGTAGTGTCCATCAATGGCCTAATGACTTTCAACAGTGGAAATCACAATTTCATTCACAACGTTGCCAACCCTGTCCAAAATAATGTGTTAATTGCGAAAAGTGTTTGGTATTTGAAGAAAAAAATGTTTGATGTTATATTGTTTGATTATTGTTAAAAATGTTATAGTTGTTTGTTAGTGTTAAGTGGTTTTGAATAAAAAATGTTGTGTTAAAAAAATGCCTTTTTCTTTTGTTTGGCTATAGGAATCTTGATTCATGCTCTTTGACTTCTTACTATCCCTCTCATAACACTCATTGAACGTTCCAGCTCGAAAACCGTACAGGGATGTTTTCCTTCATGTCCGCGCTTTGACTTTAAAGCCGGGTTAGTCTCCAGTCTAACCATCCATTGTCGACTCATCCTCCTACGAAGATGTGCTCCAGACTAGCTAAGCTAAACGAAGCCTACGTGAATTTGCATAGGGTCAGACATAATCTGATACCGAAGCCAGAAGAGATAGAGAATGTGAGAATGTTAAAAGTCACTGAAGACCTGATAGAAGAGTTCTTCAGGGAAGAAATGAACAAGGAGAAAGAAGAATGGACAGAGAAGTACAGACTTCAGAAACAACAGAGAGAGCAGCAACAGCAGCAGCAGCAGCAACCTGAACCTGACAGAGGCTTTTGTCGATTGTCGTATCGACACCAACGAGTTCTTCTTCTCCTTCATAAGAAGCAGACCTATCGTCAGAAAGTCTATCGTCAGAGCACGTCGCATTCTTAGAAACTAAAAGATAGCCAGAGCAAACAAAAAACAGCCCTTTTCAGGGCTACCCATACCTCTAGAAAAGAAATAACAATCGATTGCCTATAAGAAGTTAAAAAATAGAAGTGCGTGTATAAGCACATGATTTATTTATCTTGCTTAGTTAAAAAATGTGTGTGTGTGTGTGTGTTTGTACCATTGTAAGCGCTCACGTACGTTTGTGTGGATAGTAGGTGATGATAATGTTTTTTGTTGTTTGAAGTGTGGGGATAGTAAATTTGGGTTTGATTTGGCTGCTTTACGTATGTGGATAGTATATTATTTTTTAAAATGAAATTTTTTTTAGTTAGTAATGAGTAGTGTAAAAAAGTGAGCGAGTGTTTCTTTTTGGTCCACGCGTTGTTTATTCATGATTTAGGTAATATAACTTTTGTTTTAGGGGATGTTTTCCTTCACGTCTGCGCTTTTAGTATAAATTGAAAACTAATCGTCAGTTGGGCTACCCATCGTCGACCTGTTAACAGCAAGACAATGAATACAAGGATTGTGAAACTTCTAGAACTCCAGATGCACCTGGAATATGCCAGGCGTATAGTGAATGAGCTGGCTGCAGAGGCCATAGTTGAAGAGGGAAGGATAAAGAAGGAAGAGGAGGAGAGAAGACAGAGGGAAGAGGAGGAAAAGAAAATAGGAGAGAGGCTGACTTACAATATACCAGAGACAGAGGATTGGGGTGCTGAAGCCAATCATCCTCCCTCTGCGCTCCCAGTCAAAAGAAGAGTGAAAGGAGATTGGAGTGGAAGATCTGTGTGTGGTGCCAGGCCTGGAAGGTGCCATCATTAACCAGGTGCCATGCAGTTCAAAACAAACAGCCATTTTCAGGGCTACCCATACCTTTAGAAAAGATACAGTAATATGTTTGCCAATGTATGTATGTAGAATAGTGTATATAAATACTGACTCTTTTTTCCTAGTGTGAGTGTATGTGTTTATGTTTGTAAGCGTTCACGTACGTTTGTGTCGATAGTAGATTATTGGGTTTTGTAAGCGCTTAAGTTGGTCTGTGTGGATAGTAGATTTGGGTTTCATTTTAATGCTTTGCGTGTGTGGATAGTAGATTTGGGGTTTGTTTATTGCTGCTTCGCGTATGTGGATAGTAGATAATATGAGATGAGAAAAGTAGGGTATGTTTTCCTTCACGTCCGCGCGTTGTTTGGTCATGATCTAGGTAATATAAATTTTGTTTTAGGGGATGTTTTCCTTCACGTCCGCGCTTTTCGTATAAGAACCCACAGTATTCGTCGTTCAAACCATTCTACAAAGAATAAAAAAGAATATGGCTTCAAACCAACTTGATAAAATAAAAAATTGCAAGACGTCCTGGACAATTTGGGTATGATGGAGCAAATGTTAGTTAACCTAAACGAGGATCACCATTCTTATAGTCCCCATCGAGTGAAGATGGAGATCAACAATTTAAGAAAAGTAAAGGAAATGATCAGTGATCTGGTGAAAGAAATAAAGGAGGAGAAGGAGGATGAAGAGGAAAGGATAAAGATGAGAGCATGGAACGAAAAAATTGAAAAGGAAGAAGAAAATGAGAAGAGGAAGAAAGAAGAGGAGAAGAAGCAGAAATAAGAGAAAAAGAAGAAAAAGGAGGAAGAAAAGAAAGAAAAGAATAGAAAAAGTGTAGGACAGAAAATAAGAAGCTGGTGGAGAAATAGAAGAAATTAGAAGAAGAAGAAGAAAACCAAAGGCCCTTTTCAGGGCCACTCCAATATCTCGAAAAGACCTTGACTTTCAATTCCCTCCACCATTTTTTATTTTATTTGTGTGTGTGTGTGTGTTCTATCCCTCTCCCCTGTTCCATTTCCATAGACCCATCAGGTCGGGACCATATTAAAATAGGGTCCCGACCCTGTTCCATTTCCCCTTGACGCTATACAGGCCCACGATTTATTCCCATGTTTAATTTCCCTTGACGCTATACAGACCCAAAATATATTCCCATGTTAAATTCCCTTGACGCTATACAGGCCCAAGATTTTTTCCCATGTTAAATTTACATAGACTCTATACAGGCCCAGGGGGTCCTGTAATGCTAATTCCCCATGACCCACTTCACTAATCCTAATATTAAATATGAAGAGGGGTGTGGATGTATTTCGTCAATTAAGCAAGTGATGTACTGTTGGATTAGGCTCTTTGCCCCCTTTTGTCCCTTTGGGTCCTGACTAGTCGCCACAGCCTCTATCCCCCATGACTTGGTACGCAAGCGACATACAACATGCAACCAGTGGATTTCTGGCATTAATAATCCATGAAACTGAAGTGGCCCAAGCTGGAGTCATAAAGTGAGGCACAGCAGTAACTGGCAAAACCGCCATTGTCACTACTGTGTAAACTCATCTTTTATCTATTCTAAAAACTCTTTTGTTATCTGTTTGCTTTTTCTCGCTTTAGATTATGTTCTATGAGTTTCTTTATTAAGTATGCATCTACTGGCGAAATTTTTTATCTTCAAGTTTTAGGAGTTAAACAAATGTTTGTGCAGTATTTTATTCCTATTTACTAGCAACTTATATGTGTCAATGGATATTGATTTTTATATCACTGGATATTGAATTTTATATCACTGGATATTGATTTTGTTTCTCTTATGGTCGGTAGAGTTTCTTGTTCGATGGCTTTAATGCTATTAATTATCAGACGTAGAGCGTTTTGATTGATATCAGATATTTCTACTTCAGAACAAAATTTGAGAGCATTCCATATTTGATATAATCTGGTAGAGTTTATTCCATAATGTTCTTGGGCTTCTTTTGCAGGAAAAGAACTGTGCAGACACTGTATTTCCCTAACTGATTGTGGCAGGTCTGTTTGTATATTTGGCATTTATATATGTTTTTTGTGTTGTTGTTCTTAAGAGCAAAATTATTCGACTTTTATTGGTTGTTTCTTCCCTTCAACTGTTTCTCCTCTTCAATTGTTTTGTCAACTTTGAGGGTCCATCGTAGTTTTCTAGTAATAATGCAATCATGAAGTGCAAGTGTACGAGAGACAGGCCGAGTACGGACTCTTCAGGTCCAGGTGCAATGCGCACATGTACTTCTAAAGAATTCTTCCTTTTTGCTGGTACAGTTGTCATACAATTCTATGAAACCTCTTCTTGAGGAATAACTATGTCTCTGCCAATTTGCATTCTGGTGGTTTAGCGCCCTTTTCGTTTTAAAATACACCGATTACGACTGTACCTTTTGCATCTAACGATCTTCTTTACACAAAATAAATGTTACCCGAAAAGTTCATCCTTATTAAATACAAGTCGAGGGATTTTTGTTTCAGTTGGGTCAACGCTGGTGTAAAATATTAATTGGTACACGTAACCGGGGTGGATAAATATGTGAATAAAACTTCGCCATTGTTGGAACATTGTTTTTGCACCTGGTGGTGCAATCAACGCTTGGGTGTTTCCATTCGCTAATGCAATTATTTTATGATCCCTTCGAGTTGGTAGTGGTACATCAGTGTGGATCAAACGACAAATTTCTACTTGACCCTTAGATAAATTATATGACAGTTCATACAAAGGTTTGGTAACAACATTTTAAAGCAGACGTTCATCGATAAGTAGACCAAAAAGTGTTATCGATGTTAGTGTAACTCGTCAGCCGATTCAACACCTCAGCAAATTCGGCAACCTCATCACCGCGGTCAGAATCCATTACTAAGCTTAAACATAAAGACCAAAGACGGTTAATCCTTGCTGACATCACTGAAAACGGTATATACATCCGACACACCAGCGTTTCTGATTACACCGTTTTCAGTGATGTCAGCAAGGATTTTTGCTTCAGCGCCTTTCAACAAAACAACATCTTGAATGTCTACATTTGACGTTTGAAGTTTACTAGTTTGATCTTCAAAAATCACTAGTTCACCTGGTTAACACCAGCAATAACGCAGCTGGTAAATTCAAACCGGCTTAGATCCATATCAGCACCAAGTTGTCGGGCTGAATAACATCTGTAAATGTTAATGGATAATTGTATATTATTAAACGTACATTAATGTGAAATCAATAAGTGCTTTCGGGATTGGTGAACACTCGTGTGCACGCATTGCTTCAACAACAAGATGACCGCATATGAGTCCATTCGACCGTGTTTATACTAATATGGCTGAATAAAACAATGGTTGTTTACCATGCCTGGTTTAATAACGGAAAACAAACTGGTGGTGCAAGTCCATATGAATGAAAATACAAACGATGTTGTGGAGTCACCACGTATGCAACACAGTGAGTACCAGGTCTTGTTGTCAAATCCAGGTTGACAATATCAGTTTTACATGTGCGTGGCACCGTCGATACAAGTTCATTTCGCATAAAGACATCAAGAAAATGTTTAACTGATTTTAACATCGAGAGTATATCAATATTAGTCAAAGGACGGGTCAACGGCGTGATCTTCTACAACGGTTGCATCATTGCCAACAATAAAGGTTATTTGAAATTATATATATGATGTAACTGTTATGGGCAATGGGGTCATAAACATCCACGTTTGGGCTGTTTGCGCGCGCATATATATCACTCAGTATTGAGATCCCGCCACGAACTGAGCGCTCAATAAACAGATGCTGACAATATGGATGACCAAATCCAAACTGGATTCCGATTTTGGAGAACAACACATCCACAGTCATTCCTGTTGATGAGAAGTAATGCGTGGGATCTAACTATCAAAAGCGCATGGCAGTGTCTCGAAATTTCTCAAACAAATTAGCGATCAGTAACATATCCGTTTGCAAATACAAAATATGATGGTCACCTATGTTTTTGCAATCAGATGAGGACGAAACCTTTGTTTCCGTGCTTGTAATCATGTTTGAGAATACCAAACCTTGTTTCTTTGCTCGTAATATTTGTTTAGATACCTTCACGTGACCTAGATGAATAAAACGCTTCGATCGGGTGGCAATTGAGTTTAAGAATTTTTTTTCGGTCACTCACATACCCGTATTGATACACATTTGTCCTGGTCAACAGGTCTGAGTTGGTTGGACAATACCTGCGGGTAATTCAATGTTTTCCGTCTCTATAATGCTCGCTAACTTGTGGTGTGTGAGTGTGTGTGTATGTGTGTGTGTGATCAAAATTTAGGTTCCACTTTGTACCAGTAGATATATTCTGTAAAAAGTTTGGCTGTTTCCTCAGAAAGAAAACCATTCATGTGAATGGCAAGTTTAGAAGAGATATTTTCATAGGAGACGAAGACTGGTTTATGGTAAAGACCATTACAGACATGAAACGCTACTTACCAGTGCAAACCTTTTGTGCTGAACGTTGAATCCGTAGAAGTAAGTCAATAACAGTGTTCAGGACGTAAATAATTAGCAAACCCTTTTATAAGACCTGTTTCCACCTCCGATTCCATTGAATTTTGGATGACGCGTGGTGTATGTGCCAATGACTAACTTTTATTTCGGATTTCGTTTACTAAGGTACCAACTTTTCTGAACCAAGCGTTTCAAATTAAGTCGCAAAGACACTTTTATTTGTTCACAACTAAATATCCTGCAACAAACAACTGCGCCGTGCGTCGTTTTCAAAAGAGTTTGAAAGAACGTTTGTGGAAATATTGTACACAACAGCACATTAACAAGTATATCGAAGTATTGCCATGTCTCCTGAAAGCTTACAATCAATAATACCATCGAAATATTTGATGTGCAAAAGCGAAGTCACCCATGAAAACGAAGTTATGGTATTTGAACGATTATTTGGGAAGTTACCTGCCACAAAGAAAGAAGTACAGTTATAGACTGGAGATTGTGTTTGCACTGGAAAAACCAAACGTACGTTTAACAAAGGCTATTTAACTAACTGGGCAACGGAGTGTTTCGTTTCACTGGATATGTATGTAGACGTGATATTCTTGTCTCTAAATTGGAAGACGTGAACTATGAAATGTTGAAAGAACCATTTACCTGCCAGAATTACATTACAAAGGATAATAAAAAAGGACAAGGTATTTAATATCGAAGCATACTTGATAGAAGAATGTGTTAACTGGGTCAACGTTGATTTTAAGAAGGGAAATGCTTTTTATTTAAACTTTAAACTTTAAAGTGACAGTTGACGTATTTCTCGGCAACCCCCTATGATGTTTCACAGCTAAAATACACCAGACCATACCATTGCACCACGTAACTCATTGGGAAGACGCTTTGGTAGAAATCAAGCCTACAATATCAGCCGAGGTCAAAACACTGTCATCATCAATATCATCTACGACAACTTCAAGAACACTTCGAAACTATGCTACTCTTATTTACGAATCACCAGCCAGTCCTCAGTTGACTTCCTATGCCACGATAATTCCTGCTGGATATTATTTAAATACTAAAATCTGCCCGAAGCTATTGCCACTATTATTAGTTATCAGTTTGGCTAAGCGCTGCATATAGCTTGCAAACTTGTAATGATAAAATACCATGGACTGCTCATCGTGCATTTTCATGACTTTCAGAATAATGTCAATTAGACTTTCCTGATTTGTTTTCTGGTCTGGGTGGATACATTACTCTGACTCCTATAAAAGACAATTGCAAGAAAATCGATTCCTCTCCGAGTATTTTTGCTGTCGAATTGAACAAAAGACATGTATGCTGTTGGTGTACTCGAATGTTCTCGATTAGAATATGATGGGAAACAGAACCAATCCGTTACTCGGAGTCATTCATTTCACACTGGAATCTGTCATCGCTGTTTACGTGGAAGGTGAAAACATCAATTTATATATCCTTGTTAGTAAATCGTTGTTTGACACTGTCAAAATTAGCATTAAAGTAGATCATGGACAAAATATTATTTTTTCTAAAGGAAAGGTTACATTTTCGAAAACGATTCTCCAACGAATTGTACAATCGGTTTATCTCTTGTTTACTTAGGTGTTGATTGACAACGAGCACATGGTTTAAGAGGCATGCTAAAAGCAGTTTTTGTTTGTATACAGAAGTACCTATTTTAAAACCGGCAGTCACTGGATGAGTGCATACATTAAACAATGCCACTTTAATGCCTAAAAGTAATTTCCTCAAAACGTCCTCATTGAGAAAGTCCAGAATAAACACGAGAGCAGAAATAATACGTTGCTTCTATCTGGAAAATGCCTTTTAGGTAACAGAGATATCCCTTTAAATTCACTTCATTTTTCTGGCCAAGGCACTATTTCTTCTACGCCATAGCAAGGATGAAGCAGAAAAAGTAATCGAAACCCATTCAAATTTCATAAATACGTTTATTAAAGGAATACAAAAGCCGGAGCTGCTGGATAATTGGACCTATCAGGCTACTAACTAAAAACAAAAGGAAAGGAACCATGCACCAAGATTCTTACAAATCTTCCAAGTTAGAACTTTATATTTGCAATGCAAAGGGAAACCGATGATTACATTGATTTCAATTTTAGCCACACATCGTTTGAACTAGTCCAAAACGAACTCACACTGGAACAAAGGTCAGTCCATTTTGGCTGCATCTACCGCCCTACTCCTAGCAGAAAACACAAGCTGACTGAATCTCTCTTTTTGGAGCAGTTTCAGAATCTCCTGGAGTAGCGAAATTTGATAGGGGACAACCTGATTAGTCTTGAATATTTCAACTTTCACTTTGACTGTCTCGGAAAAGCAAACACGTACAAACTCTTAGATTCCATTAATGTTTTCAACCTCAAACAGTCAGTTAACCAACCCACCCATAAACATGGTCACATTTAAGACTTGCTTCTTCATAGACCTGTTGATAATATTCTACGCTCCTCCCTGGTATCCCACGAACGTGCATCAGATCACCTCTGCATTATATGCCATCTTGACGTATCAGTCCTTAACCGTTATTTGCTCCTTAGAGAAACCTCCGTATGATAAATATAACCAAACTAACGCATGACATCCAAGCAAACCAAACAACTTGCTTACCTCCTACAGCAGAACAACTCGATAGCTGCCTGCATTCATTGCTCGACAAACATGACCCAGCACCAAGCGCAAAGTATCAGTTCAAATGAATTTTCCATGATATAGCAGTGTTAGGGCCAACTTCACACTGCTAAAAGAGACCGCCGTAAAGATGAGAGGCTTTGGTTTTCCACCAGACTCACTATTCATAAGCAAATCTATTAAGCCGCTAAGAAGAACATCACTAAAATAGTCCATGCAGCGAAATCAACCCACTCCAGTACTAAGATCATGGAAAGTTCCAGCTGCAAAGATCTCTTCGAGATTACTAACAAACTAATGTAAAGGAACAAATGTACACCACTTCCAACTACCTTCTCTCCAGTCGACCTTCCGGACCTGTTTGCAAATTTCTTCCGTGACAAAATACAAACCATTAGAGATAAGCTTGACAACACAGTTGCAACTGACTCGACGTCACCATACAATTGGGATACATACTTTCAGTGGCAACCATTAGCAGCATTTGATCCTGTTTATATGGACTTAGTAAGTACAATCATGATGAAGAGTGCACCAAAGTCATGTGAACTTGATCCAATTCCGACATCACTGCTGCTTGAGTGCATAGATCCAGAATTGCCTTCACTAACTGATGTTATTAATACCTCTCTCTCTCATCCAGGGAATTCCCATTATTTTTCAAAACTGCCATTGTAAAGCCTCTACTGAAGAAACCAACACTCGACCATAACGATTTAAAAACTACTGCCCAGTTTCTAATCTCCTATTCATATACAAAATCTTAGAAAAAGTTGTTCTATCTCATCTGAATTCTAAAAGACATTTTAGCAATGTACAATCTGCATAACGCTCTTGCCACATGACTGAAACTACTCTTCTAAACGTAGTTAATGACATTCTCTCTGCTTTGGAAAGCGGACAGATTACACTCCTCACCCTTCTTGATTTGTTTGCAGCATTTGACACAACAGACCATGATATATTATTTCAACCTCTCCAGCATGTATTTGAAATTCATGATACAGCCTTACTATGGTTCAAGTCCTGCTTGGTCAACAGGACACAAATTGTATCTGCAAATGGAATATACTCCAGCCCAGTTGATCTATGTTGTGTTGTTCGACAGGAGTCTGTTCTTGGACCTGTTCTCTTCATTCTGTACACTCAGTCGCTCTCAAGTGTTATAGATCATCACTCAGTTTCTCACCAATTGTACGCTGACGACACCCAAACATATAAATCTAGCCACCCAACTGAAGTTGATGCTACCATCCAAGTTGTAGAGAGGTGCATTTCTGATGTGAAATCATGGATGACATGTAATAAGCTGCAGATGAATGATGAAAAAAACTGAGGCCATTCTGATTACAACCAAAGACTTTCTCATTCACATTCTTTACCTCAAACAATAAATATCAGCAACACCAACATTATATTCACGCAGTCAGTACGAAACTTAGGTGTTACTCTGGGCAGTATTCTCACATTGCACCAACATGTCATGAACATATGCAAGGCAGCATCTCTTGAGCTGAGACGCATCAGCTCCATTCACAAATATCTTTCAGTTGGTGCCACTAAAACACTTGTGTTCATTAGTACTTTCAAGACTGGACTATTGTAACTCAATTCTATCTGGTTCATCTCAATAACGCCTCCAGAAACTTCAAAAAGTTTAAAACACAGCTGCTGAGATCATACTTAGAGTACCACGATCAGAGCACACCTCCCCGCTGTTCTGTACCCTAAACTGGCTATCCATTCGATCCAGAATCAATCACAATTTTTTTTTCTCTGTGCTACGTTTCACTGACTCCAGTCCAACATACTTATCTGACCTCACCCATGTGTACATAACAGCAAGATACTTACGCTCCTTTTCAGACAATCGTATACTCATTATTCCCACTATGAAAACGAAGTCATATGGACAACGTTCTTTTGTATACCAGACCCCAGCAACGTGGAATGCACTGTCCCCTGAACGTAGACACAACAACACAACGTTCACATTCAAGAATGCTCTTAAAACTCACCTATTTCGACTGCAAGAACAAACTTAAAGACCTAATAATGTTTCCTAACTTACCTATTTTAAGCATATCTTGTTGTTTTCTAATTTCATGTTTGTTTTTTTTGTAATCATAACATTATATGTTTTTATGTTATAGGTATTGTCTAATGTTGTATATAGCTTGGAGCTTCTAAGGATTAGGCTGTATACAAAGTCCTCATTATTATTATTATTATTATTACTATTATCATTATTATTATTATTATTATTATTATTATTATTATTATTATTATTATTATTATTATTATTATTATTATTATTATTATTATCATTTGAAAATCAGTCACTTGTACCTGAAGGTCAAAGCTTTCATGGTATACATCTCCAATCCAGTGGAAGATGCCAAACTGGCCTCTATCAAGAATTCCATGTATTAACGTATGCACTGAAGTGGATTTGTATTTGAATAACCATCTGCTTAGTGGCAGCTTGGATACCTACCCTTTTTAATCATACCTGGAAAATCTCTGACGTACAGAAAAGAAGATAAGACTTCACATTTGTATGCCTTCGAGTATGTTTATGAGCCAGAACAAGAAGAAGAAGAAAATATAATCATGGTGTCAACATAGCAAGAACAAGAACAACCATTTAATCACGTGTATTGCGTGGGACATGGCTAAAAGAATTACACGTCTAACCAGGGGACATTGTTATAGATGTCAAAGCGATCATCCTAGTCAAAAGAACTCGATAAATACATTATGATAAGTCAAGACAAAAGTTGGAACAGTATCTGGAGGAGGCTTGAACTCTCATCTCGGAAGAGAAGATTTTGAGAATGTGGTATAAACACTAGCATGAAATTCCATGCACCCATTGAGTTTCTATGGAAACCAAACGCATTTAGCCAAATGGCCTCACACGTCTATAATGCAAAAATCATCAAGATCATCAGTTTGCCATTGATAGTTAAGAAGTGTGCTGCAAACACATTCAAGCGTCGTGCGGTTATCTGACATAAGTACGACGATTAATTCAGAGGAAGTCGGTGAGTACATTAAACAGTCGCAAATGATCAATTGGTCAAATGTGACTTTAAACCGAGATCAATTAATCAAGTCTTGCCATCATTTCGTTCATCATCACAACACTCTGAGTTACTCAAACCCGGGAGAACCAAGACAATTCTTAATCTCCAACAAACTCACTGATCGTTAATGCTAACTTAGCAGCTGCTTCCAAAAGGAGATGGCAGCGATACGCCCACAGCTGAGAGTTTTATAACCACCACTTTCGCAATTTTCTGCAATCAGCCAGCCAGCAAGCATGCATTCCAGCCCGCTAGCTATCGACCCCGCGAGACATCCACTTTAAGCCAGTCAGTCATCCTGTCAGTCATCATCCCTGCCAGCCAGCCAGCTTTCCATCTCCAACTATCAACCCCACTAGCAATCCATCCTTCCTGTCAATAACTGGAAATTCAACTCATCATCCGGTAATTTAACTGGAATAACTGGGACCTTGGTACGTTTCAGAAGTAGGAGTACGGTAATAATTTATGTAGCAAACTTTCGGGTAAACATAGATCTCTGTACTTATTTTGAAAATTAAGAAATTACTTTTGCTAAATTTCTCATTTCTATACTATTATAGCAAAATATCCAACAGCTAACCAATCATCTAAAAAACGGTTCTAAAATTCATATAATTATGAATGCTCCATTTGTTTCCCCTTTTTGGCGCCGAAATGTATTAGTATGGACAAACGAAAACAAAAAAAAAATCGCCTTTGAGCAGTTAAACAAATCAAAATCGAATTACGAAAAAGGAAGCCTCGACCCCAAAGGAAACAACAGGTCACAAAGTAGACAAGACAGCAACCTAGAACAGGGAAACATTAACAAAAATAATAATAATAATAAAACCATAATGCAACTAGTCAATGCTCACCTCTGAAAGCGTAAACATGAATATCGCTCCAAGGAGTTAATGATATTTTAGCAAGCCTTGATTCAAATATCTATTAATTTAGTAATAGAGGATCACAAACGAGGCTATCACTCAAAACTGGGGTGGGGGACTTTAAAATTGTACTTACTAATACAAACTATATCATTGTCCGGTGTTCTACCTCCATTCCATGCATGTTACCAGCTATACAAGAATTACCAAAATTGGCCATACAGAGTTATTATCATCAGAAAATTAAACCAGCAAACTAAGACAATGGATAGCCCAAACCACTTCATCAATCAGTCATATATGTAAACGGGTAAAATGACACCAATGTAATAACTGATTAAAGAAGAAAACATGCGGAAATAGCGAATGCTACTCTCCTCCAAAACGAAGCAGTATTACTGGTCCGATTAGGATAACAAAGCACCTGACACACGGTAAACGACTACCGAAAGAAAAGACATTTTTGTGACAATGCAATGGGTTCGTCACTTTTCCACCTAATGCACAATTCAAACATAGATGAGATAAATGTTGGGGACACCACGTAGGAATATGCACCTCCGAAGCCAAAAATGCGGTAACTGCCGGGGCTCTCATCACCCAAAATTACAGGTTTGCTCAGTTGAGATCCTTCATCCACGATCTCAACAGGGCAATTCCATGATTTTGGGTGATGAAGGAACCCGGCAGTTAGCGCACTTTTTTCCTTCGATAAACCATTAACTACACGGTGCAATATAACCTCCCATAACAAATTACCAAACATCAGGTTAAAAGCAGTGATGCTAATCCTACCAAAATCACCGCCACATCAGCCCGAACCAAAATTCAAGCAGAAATAAAATCTGATCGGAGTATCAAGATAGTACAAGAAAAACCCGACTCCATCTTTAAGCGTCAAAACTACTCACAAAACGAAGTCAAAAGTAACCTCCGAACTATAAAGCAAATAACCAACAAACACAAAATAGAAACTAAAACTGTCCATCAAAGATTATATAAGAATACCCAGGACAGAAGCTACAGAACAACGAAAGACTACGCGAACTAATCAGGGATGCAACCAACCTCATACGGACTCGGGGCACAATTGTTTCTTCTATATAGTATCTACATTTGTTTCTCAGTACTTGTAAGGATGCAACTTTCTGTCGATCTATGAAGAATACATTAACTTGTGGCCAGAGAAAAGTTAATTAGATTTATCGTGACAGGTGCTTGTTAAATCGCTATACTTCAATGATTTTTAATGTCAGTGTCGAGAGGAAGTGATTCTTAAATAAGCCTTCGTTTACTTAACCTTTAGATGACTAGAAAATAGAAGGTTCGCTTCGATTTTATATCGGAACTGTCAGAAGCTGAGTTTTCCCATTTCTGTTGTTTGGAATACTATAAATCATGCTGACCGCAATTTTGGCTACTTTTTATAAAAGGCGGTTTTTATATTTAATCCAGATTGGTTACGATAGATAAGGAACGGGATTCCCACACGACAATACATGGGGTTATATTGCCCTCATCGAAAAAAATATAGTCAGTGTGCATCCTTCCTGCAAGGGCGAAAATATAAGGGACTCCGAGATTGAATTTGGAAGAAATTCTCTCGTAAAACATTTGTCAAAGGGACCGGATGTCTGAAAAGTCGATGGACACAATTTTGGAGGTAGAAGCGATCAGAGCTTGAAAGTACAAGGTATTTGCTTCAATCTCACGTAGTTCGTTATTTGCTTATTCTTGCATGAATTTATTTGTTTAAATTCGTAGTTCAATATTATCGATATGAGTACAACTGTGTTGAGTTCATCTATCTGAATTCGTACAATGACCTTCTTCATATATGCTTGACGAATTGTTTGAATTTGTCGTCTCGATTGTTATAGGAATCTAAGAATTTCGTGCATTACTTTAGTTGATATGGGTTACGAGAATCCGTGTGAATTCATCGATGTTAGATGATTTCACGTACGCTAAAGGTTCCAATTTGTGTACTCGCTGAAAATAACGTAGTTAAGTCATAGAATAAATTTCATTCATTCATTAGTGTAATTCAGACGAGAACGGAACTGGTATGTCTCGTGTAATCTTAATTAGAATCGGTGATGAAATAGCTATTAGGAAGTAGATTAATCTTATAAAACTAGGTTTGTTTATGGTCTGCCATGTTTAGCTTAACCAGAGAGCCTTTGGTATCTGTTTGAATTCCAATAGAACGATATCTGCCATAACGAGATGGGAGTAATGATCTGTTTCCAGTATGACAACTGACCGAAGATTTAAGTTGCTTCTCTGTTCATTATCAAAGGGCAAATAGCTCTACGGACGTATCCACTGACGTATCTACGTACCTACTTATTCAAATATCTACGTATCTGCCTACTTACGTATCCACATACCCACACAAGGTTTGAGGGCCGAAAAGTGGCGAGACAGTAGGGAGGATGGAAAAGGGAAATAGCGAAAGGACCTAGAGGAAAACCCATAGTGAAGCTGGAGTTGACTGGAATAACCACGTTATGAAGATGTACAATGCAATGACTTCGATCGTTCACTCGATTATATGATGAACTAATTCCATCATTTAAAGAGATCGGCTATTTATATAAATATATTTGTGAAATTCGATGAAATATGCATTTTAAAAAGAAGTGCATCTTCCTGATGTAATGTATTATCACAGTTATTTATGTAATTTATTAAGGTTTTTTTTTAAAGTACGGGGTTCTTGTCATTCTCTTCTATATATCTGCTCAGATCTCTATTTATTCCACCTATAGTGTCACAATTTATTTTAATATATTCTCTATCAGGGCATAAATACTGATTACTCTTTAGATAACGATAGCCAAATAAAGCGGACACCATGTAAGAAGGCACAACCTCAGAATACCACACCACCGGTAGCAACCGCTTCAGTACTGTACCTTCAAAGATAAATTCTTGGTGAATTTATTATCATTGGTTATCAAGCATTCTTTGACAGGCTGGATCTTAAACAAAGCACGGTGCAGTGAATCGCAAATTTCACTTCCGGATTAGCACCAATGCTTAATTATGCACTGTGCACTATCGCAGAAATAGACACAGGCAACTACGCAATATTCAGCAGCGGGGGGGGGGGACAGACCTTTTGCTGAAACGTCATTTACTTAAAATAAGAGCTTCCTACGAAATAAAAACTACGGTCACTGGCGCTAAACCATAGCCTCTAACTTTACCGAGAGTTTCTCTGAGTGGGTTACTTTATTTTTGTCGAAATTTGTATCTGTTTTTCTTTACCCATCGGACGCCTCATCGAGGTCGCGCCCCCTCTGCTGCTATAATTGGATCATTGTTATATCAACCAAATAATTTATCAAGACCTACACGGTATCGTGTTCAAAGATCGTGTACATTTATTGTTGTAAATCCGCGTGGAGCAGATTGTGCTTTTGAAAATACGTTTTTGATATTAATCATGTCCATATCCCCACTACACCAAGTCTGGAGAATATTTCGCAGAGTATGTGTATCAACTCCATTAAACACAACTAAAATACTACAGTTACGTCTGATCATTTTAGGTATTTGTGTATATCGTTGAGTAACAAAAATCACATCAGTATTTTTATGCCTACCTCGAGAAAATATTCTTGCTAGATTTGTTTGTCCTGCATTACGTCGTCGTATACTACGATATTGTTAATATATCCATCTAATTCATCTACTGACGGTGCTTTATCAATATCAGGTATAAGATTAATAATATCATCGCCATCTTCATTTAACAATTTTGATTTTCATTAAAATCTTTAAGTGCTTCTTAGCATCTTTGATCATCAACTTATGGTGCAACTAAATTTAACTTGTCGCACTTGAGCCATCTCATTATCAATTTAAGTAATAATTGCGTTTTACTGGACACAGATGGACCAATTATGATGATTCTGATAGAATTCGGTAGAGCTGGATACAGTTTTATTGACTCTTGATTTCGTGTCGCTGAGAAATCAATTACAATCATATTATAAATATTCATGAATCTATATTGTTTACGTTGTAGAGTTAAAACTACAACTACTGATTTAGCCACGGTTAAAACAAAAAATGGAAAAATAGCATATTGTGGAAAATGTGCAATATGTAATAGAAATTGTTTTTCGTTTTTACCAAAAATTCAACGTAAGGATGGTGGTGATATTGCTACATTAATGTCAAAATTTCCAGGAACTCCGTGGGCTAAATACCTAGGAAAAAAAAAACATCTTCCTGGATATAATTATTGTGGCCCTGGAACCCGACTTGATATTCGACTTGACCAACGAGATCAACCAAAACCTGGATAGTATCTAGTAAATGGAATTGATCAAGGGTGTCACGTTCATGATGTAGCGTATAAAAATAAAGATTTACAACAATGACATAGTGCAGATGTGAAGTTGATTCATTCGTTAAATTCCATAAAAATTAAAAATATCAGAGAATCATTAGCTAATTGGTTGGTAAGATCCGCGATGAGAGGTAAACAAGTATTCGGAGCCGGTAATTAATTAACCAATCATTAAAATAATGGAATTAATTTATTATAGCATTTAGGAAACTTGCTGATGCAACAAATGTTACACGTTCTCCTGCAGAAAAATAGATAGCACGACAGGCAATGTGGCAAATTAACTACCACCATCTAAACGAATTCAGCATACACATTTTGATGTCAGCATTCCTATGGAAGTTCATCAGGCGGATATTATATTCTTACCACATGATACTATCAAAATTGGCAGACATCAAATAACATAAAAATACGCGTTGACATCGTTGACGTTGCAAGTAGATATAAAGAAGCAGAACCACTATCAACTAAAACAGCTGCTGAGGTTGTATCTGCTTTTGAACGAATGCATCAACGAGGACCTGTATGATGGCCACAACTATCACAAATTGATCCTGGCAACGAACTTATTGGTGTAGTTTCATATTTGATGAAATAACATAATGCCTAAATCAAACGAGGACATACCGCAATTCATCGTGATCAGGCAATTGTTGAACGATTTAATTGAACGCTTGCTGAGCGGTTATTTGGATATCAGTATGCGAAGGAAATAATCCAGAAAGATATGAGATCTAGTGAAGGGGTTGTAAGATTTCCAAGTGTGATAGCTCATTAAATAATGAAATTACTCGAACAACTTCTATGAAACCCAATAATTCCATTTTAAAAAAAACAACATATACCAACATAACAACATGATTTTTCAGAACAACCAGCACTAGGTAATGCATTTATATGAACCCGGTGAACTTGAAGGCGGTAAAAAAAGAGCGACTGATCCTATTTGGAGTGTAACGACGCATACAATTTCTCGCGTGGTAAGATCCACGGGTAGACCAGCAATCTATAGATCAGATTCAACTGCTCCTCAACGTGGATTTGTATGTGAACAATTACAAATAATTTCTGAAGACACACAATTACCAACGAATTTACTTTTGCAAACTAGCGCCTCAACGTCGATTACATTCAAAACAGGCCAGGGTTACATTTTTGCGTGTATGATCAAACTTACTGTTAATTCTGTATGCAGTGAATTGTCTTGGATCATTAAGAATATTGCTCCAGAACATTAATGTATTGCAGCTCGCAAAATTATTATTTTGCTGTTGTTTCAACATCATTATAAATTCAGTATCAAGGTCAAAGTAGCGTTTACTTTTTTGTCACACTGTTTATAGCTAACTAATTTTTCTTCTTATTATTATATCATTGTCAACAACATTGCCAGTGGTTTTTGTACAGTCTATGATAACCCTCCACAAATGTGATATTTTTCTAACTCTAGACACTACGAGGTAAATTAAATTTGACCATTCGATACCATCATCGACGATCCAAACTCGCGTATCAGAAATAGTTAACCCCTGAGATGAGTGCATTGTCATCGCGTATCCTAACGTCCACGGAGATTTGTCCATTTTAGCGCATCTGCAACAACATTGACAGGAACCAAAACAATATCATTTAGTACAAGATTTTGGTTTATCTGACGATCCTGGAATATCAACGTCGATATTCTACTATCGCGTATCAACCGGTCGATAACATAATGCTACGGGTAGATTTGAAAACTTTTCTTTATGTAATATAAATAGTTGTTGTTGAAGTGTATCACGAACTATCTTTCTACTTGCAACTATCAAATCATTTGGTCTCCACAAATTCCAAAAATTATTAATAGGGGTTTCTGAAATTATTTCACGCATTATTTCACACTGGCTTTTATTCGGTTGTTGTCTGATTAATTTTTTAATCTCTTTTAATTCTGGATCAAGTGCTCTATGATCATCAGTTATTTCTTCATACTAATCAACAAAATTCTTTAACCATTTATGTGGAATAATCCAAGAAAAGATGGTGGTTGACCATGATCGCCACACATTATTACAGCAGTATTTTTTGTTAATAACCAATCAAGAAATACTTTTGATATTTCTAACGAACTGTACATATTTCATCCCAAACGAGAATCTTTGGAATGTATTTTTCGCCCATTCCATCAGGAGTTCATTTATCTCCTTTCCATCGAAAGAATTTATGATAAGTACATGATTTAATATTTCTTTCTCTCATTTCTCTTGCGAGTCTGTGTGTAGGGGTGAAAAGGAGCATATCAAAATTCCGAAATAGTTCAATCACACGAATTGTTTTACCAGACCCACCTGGTCCATTAAGATAAACTGTTTTATATCTAGCTACGGGATCATACGCTGACGGTGCTGATGACAATTTTGATATTTGATTATTTTTATGATAAATATCTTTGACTTTGTTTATGATGTAGCAATATATATAAATGCTGATACTAATGAACATCAATATAACTTTAATTCATATATACCACTGACAGGACTCGGGTCACAATTATTTTTTTCTATATAGTCTCTATCTATAGTCTCTACATTTTTTTCTCAATATTGAACTGTCCACTGTGTCCAAATCATAATAAATCGTATATTAATCCAAAAGACCTTCAAAGATGAATTCTCTGTGAAGTTCTTTTCATAAGTTAGCAGGCTTCTCTTGCATGGACTAGACTGTAAACAAAGCAACGTGCAATGGATCACATATTTCACTTTCGGATAAGCATCAATGCCTCGTTACTCACTGTGCACTATCGCTAAAATAAACACACACAACTACATCATAATGCTCAAATTCTAAAAATAGAAAATTATTTTTAAATCAATACCAAGAATGCCTACAACTAACTCTTCCATCACCACCAAAAGAGGACAGGAAATAATGCTCTAAAATTAGACTGTGGCTATATTCATGGGTACTGAACTTGAAGTATAATCGTGACTCGAGTCCGAAAAATATTCCCTAATAATTTTCTTGCTTAACATGCCACTTTTGCCCCGGGTACAAATTATAATTTGGCAATGGAAATGTAGGGGTTTAAATCAAAGAAAAAAGAAAGAAGAAATGTTCTCTTAGAATCAATGCGGTTTCCGCAAGAAACGAGTCACCTTATATCAAACCGTATGAATGGAATCTAGCATAAAACTGGCCATCAACACAATGAGGAAATTTTTTCCCACATAATCCCGGTTTTTCCTACCATAACAAAGCCTAGGATTTCATTTGAACAAACGGGTTAATTACGAAGTTAAAGCACGGACTGACAATGTGGGAAATTAAACCACTAGTTACCAGGTCAACCAATTTCCTAACTGTTTGAAATATCAGAACCAGAGTGGTTCATAAACCCTCAGAAGATTACCAGCTCGAAAACGAAACTCCACGGGGCAGTGCAATGAACCCCACTTTCTTTGACAACATGATTACCACGTTGGACCAATCCCGTCTGGACCTATTTCAGTTTGCCGACGACAACGGAATCTGGAAAACGGGAAACTCATTTAGTGAAGATGTGGTGGGCGTGATATAGGCAGGACTAAATAAGGTTGTTCGATGGGCCGATATATGGGGCTTCAGACAAGCGCCCAGAAGACACTATGTGTACATTTTATCCCCCAAAACCAAAATCCGGAGGGTATACCCGAATTTTTAAATAATACGAAAATAAAAGTTGAGCAAGTAGAACATTCATCGGGATGCCATAAGCATCTAACATGGGGAAAACACATAGCTTAGTTAGCATGGAGGTGTGGGCGGGACCTAAATCTCATGAGAAACGTTAAGCTAACCGATTGGGGAGAGGACCAGACTACACGTCTGACATTATATATAATACTAATTCAATCAAAAATGGACTATGGGTACCAGGCACATGCTTCGTCCCACCCCAAGCTATCGAAAACTATTCCTAATTCAGTATCAAACTCTAGCTGTCTGCTCCGATGCATTTTAGAGCACCTCCGGGGAGGAGCAACACGTTCTAACAGGGGAAACACGTCTAAAACCAAGACAATGCTAATTACTATTGAGATATGCGTCAAGGATCTCAATCCGCGATAAACTAGCACCGTACCAGTATTGTCACTGAAAGATGCAATAAGCACTTTAGGCATAAACTGGTCACGAAACCACCTCCACGGACCTGAAATACCCCTTAAAATAAACTGGAATGCCCTTAAATGCTAGGCAAAACATGAACAACCCATAGAGGTAATGGCCAAAATCCTATCGGAGACAGAAGGTAGATATGAGGAATATGCTAAAATGTATACAGATAGTTATAAATCCCCAGATACAGGAAGTACTGCTACAATAGGGCTGATTCCGGGTCAGGGCATTAAGCTTAGGGGCGAGACTACTAGTTTAACTGCTACATTTATTCAATCATGTTCAGGGCAATAAATGAAGCACTTAAATGGATTAATAACAGACGAGGAAGACAGTGGATAGATAGGAGATATCATTTCCACTATGAAACCATAGTGGGAATGATATCTCCTATCCTCACCCGGGTGGAGCACCCCTTTACCCAATTGGTTTTCGGGATCAGCAGCCAGTCCCAACTTTCGTGGCGGCAGAAACCCACACTCCTACTAAATTGATTCATACGTGTACACCTCAACAGACTTAGACATTAGCAATGTCAGAACCAGTCACTCGATGTTACCAACACTAAATTACACTACAATCAACTAAATCAACTAATTGGCAAATAATATAAACAACAACTCCAACCGAAATGCTCTTTATAACTTTCGCTCTCTTCTTCTACTGATAAAGTAACCCTGGTTTATAAAAGAAGTAATACTCTCTAAAGCCCATGCACTATTCCTCCTCTAACCAAACGTCTCTGATCTATAATATCAGAACATGCTACCTCATTTAATCTAAAAAAATAACAAAAATCAGGTGAAGTCAGGGATGAACTAGAGCAATACCTCAGATCTTATAAAAAATATTTCAGCAATATAAATTGGTACACAATAAATAACTTTGCCATATAACCCATCAAACAGACCCTACAATTACATAAGTGTATAGCGCGAAATTGACTGGATCAATATAAATTACTTAAACATAGATACACTAACTCGATCACCAAACAAAGTAGGTAAATAAGGTGGTTCAAAGTCCGAGACCACCAAGTGGTAATTGTCAAATCTCTCCTCGAGAAAACACATTCCGTACCGTGTAAAATTACGTGGGCAGAAAAAGAGCATAATGTACCGGTTAAAATAATCTGTGTACAGTGCATTTAAAAACGGTGTTTGAGGGGGCAGGGGCCAGTTTTTATGTACAAATTTAATGCCACAATCAGCGACATAGTATAACAAATCGTAAAAAATTAAATACACAAATGAGGTCAAAAGGGGTCATATTTTTGGATATCTATATTATAAAACAAAGCATAAGAATATTATCCACTTGACCAGAGAAACCAATGGCAGTTCATAGCAGAAATTTATGCAGCCCATCCCCTATCTTATACATGCATTGTTCACATCCATAGGCCAGTTATGACAGCATGTGGTGCTCACACTGCAAACGCAAGCCCTTTCCATGGATGCAATTCAGAATAGTTGTCATCCAAGCCATTAATGAGATATTCTACTTGCCTTGAACCCACGTGTCTACTGCTATGGGAGGCTAGCTCTTCTTCCTAGCCGATTGTTGGTATTTCACTATCAACATACTGCAGAGCAACTACGGAAGGTGTATATGCCTGACATCAAAATCAAGAACAACACAAGCCCGAAACATACAGTTCACAAATATATCCATATCTATAAATAGTAAACAATAATAGCTGAAAAAGTTACACGATAGCCTTAAGTTAAGATATTTGCCAGGGGCCAATTTAGGAAACTGGACCCTGCCACCTTCATTAAGAATTTGGCTGAAAATGGCTTATGTCAAAAGTTGTGTACATATCACATATTTAGACATTATCTAGTACCATGGTATAAAGGAAAACGTTTTGTGCACAAAACTAAAAATGCTGGTATACTATTAAAAAAGTTTTTACTTTGTGGCAAAAAGCACTGTATTATTTACATTGTAAATTATGACTAACTGTATTTCTTGAACGATTTCAAATTGTTTGCAACCTACAATGCTTTTGGTCTTTGTTTACCACCATAGCATCAGTACATAATCAAAATTCCTTTACAATGTTTATGAATGTCAAGAAGAGATCTGGAAGTTATACATTTTAGGCGGTAATGACAAAAATGCTATGTTAGTTGTCAGTGACAGAAGTGAAAAGTTTCTATAAACTCTTCCAGCAAACTTAAAGAAATCACACATTTAAGAAAATCATGTGCTTTAGAAGTACTTTTAGACTGATATAAAATAAGCGGTTCCTAAATTTTAATTATCATTCTGGAGATACTAATAGCAGCATCAGTGCTGTGTCGGTGTGTATTGTGGGGTGGGGGTGGGGGTAATTGCAACACAAGTCTGGCTAGTCTGGAGAAGTCAAAGTTTAATCAATTAACATTAGACAATGCTGGAATATTGATATACTGATGTGTGGGACATTAAACATACATAGTGACATATCAAATAAATGAATTGATACATAGCCAATGAAATCGACCATACATATGCAAATTACTCAATACAATTTAACAGAGAAATTTCTTCTCAGACACCAATTTACTTACAACTGACTTTAATGCTTTCTGGAGTTTACAAAATCATAGTAAATAATAAGATAAGGTATAGAACAAATATTTACAGTGGAAAATTCAGTTCAAGGTAAAATGCATTTCACCGGCTTGGCTTTTAAAATGCACGTTCCATAAAACAACTCATGCAGAAGCTAAATCTGTCCGTCAAAGTCACTCTCTTGTGCACTTAGAGATCATATTGAGTATCTGGATGAGATTGAAGCTATTGTTTCTTTCAGCATGACTAACCGATTAATCCAAATCTTTTACCATGGAAACTGAGACCTGCAAAAAGAAAAGAAACAAGTGATATTTGATGTACTTTTAACATTAAATGAAAACATAAAAAGAGTTTCAGAGGAGAAACTGTTTGTGTATTGTCAAATGCATGAAACTGCCACTTAAGTTTAAGTTTTCCCCCTTTGTTAACTGAACCTAGAAATTTCAAGATATATACATAACACTGAAACATTTCATATTATCACCCAAGTGTGAGATATCAATCTCTTATGTCAACTTCAGAGTGGGGTTATAAAGGTAGAAACTATGTCGGTGTGCTAAAACTTTCATTCTTCTCACCAAAATATAGCAAGCAATATGCCATATGCATCATTATTTCTAAGACCTTTTTAACTTTTTGGAGGAAATATGAAAATTCTTCAACCCAGGAACACGAGGAACCTTGTAGTGACGTCGAAATGCGAATCTCCAGTCCATCTCCTCCGGCCCCGCTTCAGGAAATAATCAATTAAGAAGTGTGCGGTGCACACATTAATGCGTCGCGTGGACGCCTAGTACCTGTAGGACTAGAAGTCTAGGTGCGTACACATTAACCAGTCGTACATGGCCAATAGGTCTATCGCAATTATAATCCAAGCTCAGTCAGTCTGTCTTGCCATCCAATATTAACTTGTCAGTGCAGAAGAATGAACAGTCACAATATAATTGGTAGATCCAGATAAATCTTAGAGCACTTAGAGTATATGCAGCAAGCCAAAGGTCAAGTAGAAGATATGGACTTGTATCACAGAAGAAAGAGCTCCCAAGGATGTATGGGCCGTTTTAGAAGAGCAAAAGAGTTAGTACACTATTTACTGAGAAAGAAAGATTAATTATACTTTGCAGAGGAGACGAAAAAGAGAGTATAATGCAATGTGTTCCTTAAATGATAACAGTAACAATATCAGAAGTTATATACAGTTCCTCTTAAACTGCAATAATTACAACAGCAGCAGCACACACACAAAGTATACTATGCGTAATTTTATATTTTCACTCAAAACTTATATTCTGTTTATTAAAATTATTATGAGATTTTTCTTATCATGACAATAACAGTTGGATGATTTTTTTTGTCAATGGATTTTGAGAAAACTCAGGTATCACCTTTACAAATAAATAATAAACAACCAAGAATGCGGCCTTCGATTGCAATCTGGTTTTAAAGACGCCGGCAGGTTTCGAAAACGATTTTGTTGTCCCTAATTCTGATTTTGAAATTGTGTTTTTTACCAGGATAACCTACCCTATTTTGAGTCCCCTCTCCACCCTCAGTATTCTGAAAGTATTCCATTTATAGATTAAATGACTGAACCAGGAAGTTTTGGTTAGTAAACGAACTTACGTTTCGCATATTATATTACAAATAGTAAATACGTAAGTAAAATGAAACGTAAAATTAAACGTCCGTTTCTTAATATTTAGAATAAATTGATATTGACACCGTCCTCTAACACGTATACCAGCATATATATATATATATATATATATATATATATATATATATATATATATATATATATATATATATATATATATATATATATATATATTACACAGCTCATTTATGGTTTTCAATGTGATTGTGATTTAGGGTGAACATATTTTCGATATTGATGACATAACTTCCTGGTAAAGGGCAAGGTTGAATGTTGTACGACAATTTCAAACCTTCCTTAAAATATAAATTACTAATAGAACGACAACGTGAGTATGTCGATATTCTGCAAACAATATTTTCCTCATGATGATAACAGAAGCTGCATCAGTTATTTTAAATAATGATATTTGGGAGGGGGAATTTAGCGAGGTGTTAAATTTACCAAAATATAACAATCAACCAACAATGTGCACTTTGATTGTGGGCTTCCTTATTTCTGACTTTGTAAACACCAACGATGTTAAATAAGAATTGTCTTTAGTTTTCCGTCACTATATTGTTCAAAATAACTTATCTTTTGAAATAGCCACGTGGTAGCTTGTTCCAATATCATGTACCCTATGTTGATCATATCGTGCATTGTTTTTGAGTATTCTATCTATATTTTAAATTATAGAACTAGGAAGTTTTAGTGAATAACGGAACTTAAGTATCAAGTTATCCGTAGACAGGTGACATTGGTCTTGACAATAAGGGCAACTTATTTTTGAAAGATATGGAATTCAGTAGTGTTTGTAGTATATAAGCATATCTATCTATCTAAATATCTATCTAAATATCTATCTATCTATATATCTATCTGTCTATCTATCTATCTATCTATCTATCTATCTATCTATCTATCTATCTATCTATCTATGCACTTGATTTAATCACATAGCATATGTGCGCCTCAAAAGCTGATTAGGAGTACATATGTTATTCAATAAACAGTGAGTAGTGAAAGGGGTGAGATTAGCGACAATGGGAATTAGCATTAAAAACACCCCCCTGGGTAAGATTAGCGACAATGGAAATTTAACATTAACCACCCTGGGTAAGATTAGCGACAATGGAAATTTAACATGGGCAAAAAACCCTGGGTAAGATTAGCGACAATGGAATTTAACATTGGAGAAAGGAAAAAAAAAGGAAATATTGAGACTAGCGACAAAGGCATTCGAAGAATGGAAAAAAAATATCGATTCTAGGGACAAAGGCAATTGAACATGGGGAATAGAGTTTGGATCTGTCTAGGGACAAGGGGAATTGAACATGGGAATAGAGTTTGGGTTTGTCTAGGGACAAAGGGGAATTGAACATGTTAGAAAAAAAAAAACTACTTTAGGGACAAGGGGAATTGAACATGGGATTTTTTTTTTTTTAAATTTTATAAAGGGGTGGGCAATCGAAAGGCTATCTCTTTTCGAGAAATGTGGGTGGCCCTGAAAAGGGCCTTTGGGTTTATGTTAATATTAATATTAACATAGACGGCATCTGTCACATCTTCTTCTTCTTAAACTCCTTCTAACTGCAGGTCCATACACAAGTACCCTCTTGAGGCATCCTTGTCTTTCTATGTAAACTCTTCTCATCCATAGACTAGTATCTGTCCTATCAACAACAGTCCACTTGGACCGGACATACATGAGCATGTCCGTCCTAAACATCATGGAAGACACAAGGGTGGATGATTCAACTGTGGTCCACATCGTGAGGCGACGAGAACAGGTGAATCAATGCAGTGAACTGCGCTTATTTATAGGTAGAGGAAGGATTGAAATGGATTGAGTTCATTCACCAATCCGAACACGCGTTACAAAATTCAGTCAGTCCGCATCCAATCCGAAGAGAGCAGTCTGTGACGTCATGTGGTCTATATAGATTCGCTAGCGCCTGTGTGCTGTCAATCTATGCGACAGTGATTCAACATGACGGAAACTCAGAAAACGATCCATTGGGGTGAACCAGCAGTGGAGACCGCCCAAGGGAACCCGAACTTACTTTCAGAAGAGGTAAATTGGGATTTTGTGGATTTTCTTACCTCGCAAGAATTTGTTCCGGAACCTTCGTCTCATTCTTCATTACCGCAAGTGGAGAATTTTAGACAGAGACAGAAAGAAGAATTGGAGAAATTTATGCAACGACAAAAGGAAGCGGAACAAGCTTTTCTCCTACAGCAACAGCAAGAGCAACAAGAAGAGGTAAGAAAAAAACAACAACAAGAAGAAGTAGCAGCAAAGAAACAAGAGGGTGAAAATCAAACGGCTACGGTACTGTTGGACATTTTAGCGGAGTTAAGAAGTCTGAAACAAATGTATCAGACTTCTTTATCACGACCGAAGAGAATACGACCTTCCCGAGCTAAACACGCCAACCCTGTGACTAAGCCTATCGTACCACCCTTAGTGATTTCAACCCAATCATCTTCATCAGAAGTAGGCCTCGGCCGTGGCAAAGGCTTAAGGCAGTTAAAGTTGATTGCTTAAACTCACTCCTACACCAAAAAAGGCCCTTTTCAGGGCCACCCACTTCTCTCGAAAAGAGATAGCCTTTCAATTTGCCAATAACTCAAAAATCAACAAAACAAACCCCATTTTACCCTTATAGTACATGTCTGTGTATGAGTGCGTGAGTGTAGCTTCTTATTTTAAAATCAAAACTCAAAGACACTTACCTTATATAATTAATGTATTCTTTTCTCCATAGTTACAATCCAATTCACAATTCACAACAGAACACTTTATAAATTACATTCACTTCTTCTGTTTCTTTTTTTACTCTCTCTTTTTTTCAATTTCTTCACCGCCACAGTCTTTTCCTCCTCTTCCTCCTCACTTTCTTCCCTTCTTCTTTTCTTCTCCTGTTTCTTTTTCTTCACCTGGCTGCTTTCTTCCTCTGAAGAACCTCTCTCTTCTTCTGAAGAATCCCTCTTTTCTTCCGACTCCTCTTGTTTCTTTTTTGGGCAGTCTGGAGACCAATGTCCTTTTTCTTTACAATAATAACAGGTATCTTGACTTTTGTCTTTTCTAGCCCCTGTTTTTGTTCTTTTTTGACGGTCTGGACACTCTGAAGACCAATGCCCTTTCTTCTGACAGATATAGCAAGTATCTTGACTTTTATCTCGAAAGGAAGGAGAGTAGTCCGTGGGCTGGTCTGAAAAGAATTTTCTAATGACCCCTCGCAAAGCTCTGATGAAACGTTCCATCTGGGTAGTCTCTTCCATCGTTGTGCTCGGTTTGAGAGTGAAATGAATAGTGAAAGGACAAGACACACACCCTTTTTATATACGCTGGTTTGCCATGACTATAAATTAGTCTATGGTGTTTAAACTTGAGTCATTTGACGTTTTGCACTCAAGATGAAACGATCCTATTCATTCGAGAAGAAAGAAGAAGAAGAAAGTAAGAGGCAGAAACGTGATCTATCGCCTCGTACCAGAGCTGAAGTCTTGGCACAAATTCATGCGTGTGATTTTGAAGAGGACATGAGTGAACCAGAATCCCAACCCTCTAAACCAAGTTCACCACCCTTAGTCAACCCTGAAAAGTACTATTCCATTCGAGAGACGGAAAAGCGCTCCTCTAGGAAATTTAGAACCACGGCTTACACCTACACAGTGAAGTTTAAAGATTTCAAGTCCGACGTACCATTAGAGAAAGCAAAAGGGTTTATCACCGAGATGTGGGATTCTTTGCTCACCGCACTCAAGCGACAATGTCAACCCAAAGAAGACGATCGCTTGAGACAATCAATAGATCACGACAGGGTTTATCACCGAGATGTGGGATTCTTTGCTCACCGCACTCAAGCGACAATGTCAACCCAAAGAAGACGATCGCTTGAGAAGCAGCAGAGGGGGCGAATCCGACATTTTGTCCAATCGTCATTTGGCTTAATTAATACTTTCTGCAACTCAACGATCTAGTGTCGTCAGCGCCTGGTAAAAAAAAACGATGTCGTCGTTGGGGGATCGTCCAATCGTCATTTGGTTTAATTAACACCTTCTGCGCGTCGATCCCCAGCGTCGTCAGCGTCCGGTAAGCACATCGACGACCGCGTCGATGTCATCGCCCCCTCTGCTGGTAAGGAGTTATTTACAATGAGGGTCTTTATGATCTTACAAACAGAGTGATCACTAACTCCTCCTCCTGTAGATCAATTAGGTTATTTGACTGATCGGTAAGTTTAAAATTAATTCTCGTTAAAAACCGATCATGGCATCGCATATAGACCGGATTAATCGGACTCTCAACGATTAAAAATCCCGGAGGGGCTGTTGGTGAAAATGAATAAAGGATATATCCCTGTTGAGCTTGATTTGATTGATTGGTATCCACCTGGTAACTCCCTTCGATAACATCGCACACTAGATTGATTGCTATCACCGATGCGATATTTATGTTGTACGGGGCAATATGCCTACCATCATCCCCGTTATTGTGTCTGAGGATATGAGTTGATGGACTGAGAAAATCATTAAGAGACTTTCTTAGTTCTGGTGCGTTGTATCCTGGAAACCTGAAATCGGGTAAATCGGCTTCTGCGATATTATACTCGGTTAGGAATCGTTGTTTATTATCATCGCTGCTATCGGATATTACTTTAACGATTCGTTCATTGATATATTCCATGTCTGATATAAGTTGATTTAACACCTCAACGTGTTTTTGTGCTTTTGTTTCCCGTAGCTGTTCTAGTTGTGATTGGTAAATACGATTAATCTCGATAAAAAAACTATATATATCATTTAAATTAACTCTGATAATGACGAGCGATTCAGGAGTTTCCTTATACGGAAAATACCATTCAATGGTATTCCTGTCTTGAAACATAAACTCGCTGGGTAATAACGCGTTTTTCATAATAGACAATTTATCTCGATAACTGGGATTAATCTCATGATACGATTGCTTGTCCGCGGGGATTTCATGAGGTGGATTCTTAGGCCATCCTAGTATGGTTCTTATTGAACTGTTATAAATATCAACCATATACCCCGGTGTGCTTATTTCAATCGTCGACGATAACGTCGGTTCATGAACCGTAATAGCGATTTTTGATTCTTTTCCTGTGATCGATTTTATCCTGCGTTGAAATTCTTTATTGATTTGTTCTATTTGGTATGACCCAGTTGGTATTGTAACATCCTCCCAGTCTGGGGTCCCATCGGGTTTATTTGTCCGTGCAAAAACCAGCGAGTTATTAGGTTGTTGTCCGTTAAATGCGTCCGCTCGAATATTAGGCCAACTGTGATATATTCGCAATTTTGCCAGCGCTATTTCCTTCACTGGAACCGGCGATGGGAAGTTCACACTGAATTCGGGTTTCGTTGACGTTATCGATATCATATTTGTTTGTACCGGGGTGGTGTTCTCCGCGATCCGTTGAAGCAACTGAAACCCTTCGGGGTTCAGCGACATTATTATTATTCGTTGTTTTTAGTGTTTAATATTAATAACCAGAGCCCATTGAAGTGGTTCCGGCTTCCAGTTGAAAATCCTCGATTTTTGACATCGCGGAGCTATACAACTGGACCATCGTGGAGAATTCAACATCGGATACGAACAAATTATCAATCGACAACGAGATCAACCCGGATAATTTCGAGTACGCGTCGGATACTATTTGATGTTTTACTGTATACTCGTTGAGTTTTTTCTGAAAACACGATGATATCTTCCTAGTGATTGCGTTGGCGACTCCAGCAACTGTTGTCATTGCGGAGATAGCGATTGGAACAGCGATCGGGGCTATCGTGGTCACCGTGGATAAAATAACACCGGTACCGGCTACTATACCCGACACCGAGTACACGACCGCGTCGATGGCGGTTATTTATCGGCGGTATTTTTTTATTTTTGCACGGTATTGTTCGGAAAGCGTTTTCAAGTTCGCGGAGAACTCTTTTGCGGTATCGAATCGATATTGATGTGACGTCGGTGATACCTCTGATTCAATTACCCTGGTGGTCATTTTTATTTTAAAAGAGCTAGTGTTTTTAATTACTTAGATTCGCTACAAATTCCACATACCATGTAATGTTTGCCCCGGCTAGATTTCCATCAACGGCATAAATTGTAAACTGTTCAGTTGCGTTCCTGTCTATAATTGTTGATATTGTATTGTTAAACCCGGATGAACTCGACGATAATATATTAAACTGCATCATTGAAACCAGTGTCAATCGATAAATGCCCTTAACAGTTGCGGTAACATTTACTGTATTCTGTGTAGGAGTCCAATCGAATGATCCATGCCGAATTGTGTATACTGTGTTGATGGTGTTCTCATGAGGGATTTTTATTTTTTCGAATTGCTCTACTACTCTTGGTAGTCCGTCTTTAATCGCTTCAACATCAGTTCTGATTATTTCTATTCTCCGCAAATTCGCGTCTATATTATTCTTGTTCGCTGCAACATTAGTTTTGATTGTTTCTATTTCCCGTGTATTCTCGGTCATACTTTTTTTGTTCGCTGCAACATCAAGTTTGATTGTTCCTATTTCATATGTATGCACGTCTATACCTTTTTTGTTCGCTGCAACATCACTTTTGATTATTCCTATTCCCCGCCAATACGCGTCTATATTTTTTTTGTTCGCTTCAATATCAGTTTTGATTGTTCCTATTTCCTGTGTATGCGCGTCTACACTCTTTTTGTTCGCTTCAATATCAGTTTTGATTGTTCCTATTTCCTGTGTATGCGCGTCTGCACCCTTTTTGTTCGCTTCAATATTAGTTTTGATTGTCATTATGTCCAGTGTGTTCCTGTTCGTATTACCCGCGATCATTGCAATCTCATTTCTGATTGATTCTGTTTTCCGTCCATGCGAGTCTACATTATTTGTGATCGTTGCAATATTAGCGCTGATTATTCCTATTTCCCGTTCATGCGCGCCTACATACCATTTGTTCTCTGCAACATTAATTCTGATTGTTTCTATTTCCCGTCCATACGCAGTGATATCATTTATAGTTGTTGTAATCTCATCCGGCCTGGTATTTTTTTTACCAAAGAACTTATCAAAGTTGTCATCGATCCTGTTAACATTTTTCCGTAACGAGATAAATTGGCCCGACAGCGTTGCAAAATCCAAAATAACACCCATTATTGTTGCAAGATTCTGTTCGGTTACCGTCGGGGTCCCAAAAAAACTAGCGGTAGTGAGTTGTATATCGGTGATAGATTTTTTCACCTCGGTGATAGATTTTTTCACCTGCGCGTCAAGTTCGGTCACCGATTTATCCAACCTTATAAAACCGTCTTTGACTAATGTTATCGCCGATGCATGTTCACCCGGTTTGAGTCGTCCGTCGCCGGTATACAGCGCGATAGTGTCCTCGGCGGCATCACGCCGTCGTGTTAAAACGTCATTCAGCGACACATTACTGGATTTCAATTTACCCTGGCGGTCTTGAAATACAACTATTTCACCTGGGTCAACACTGGTTAAGTTCAACGTATCGGCGATTTCATCCTCGATTAGTTTTTTTATGTCGGCGGCGGGCGTTTCCGTGGATTCTTTCAGCGCCGAAATGGGTCGTCCCCAAATATCAATCATCGTTATTGTAAAAAAAAAACAGCGTTTCTAATTAACCCGCCGGGCCTCTACGACCCCACTAGTGTATTCGTTTACAACCACATGAGGTGGTTTCCGCGATGATGAAATCGCCGCGAGTACGTTCAATACCTCACGGCCACATATCGGCGGGTCACTTAACTGCTGTGTTGGCAGCGTGGAATAAAAAACCCGGGCTGAACACGCCCGGGCTGAATACGCCCGGATATACCGCATGAATTCGTTTGGTGGGGCTAACCCGTATGAATCAAAATAGACGATCGCACGCGGATCAATCGCGTACGCAACCCAATGAGTTCCCGCTCCGGAGGACCCATCGAGGTTAATTATGCCGGTTTCAATATTCCTTGGCGCCGCCGGTAATTGATCCCTCATAAAAACACCTCTGAAGTTTTTTATCGCTAACGCGTTTGCGGCGTCTATTAAATCAAAATTAGACATTGGAGTCATAGACTCTTGAGTTAATAAACGGTTCCCGGTAGTCTTAGACCCTTTCCCGAGTACCATGAATACGGAGTTCCCGGTAGTCTTAGACCCTTTCCGGCTACGGGTCGTTTTTTTTTGTAGCCTTTCCCGGTTGCCTTCTTTAATGCCATTCCCGCCGCGGTACCAACGGCCCCCAACGCCGCCGCCTTAGCCACTGCTGGTGCGGCCGCGGCAATCAACGCTGGAATCGCAGCTAACAGCGGAAATATCCCACCGGTCTTTTCCATGTTTTTAATCGCTGCGGCTGAAAAATCTATTTGAACACCCTTTTTATTTTTCATCGCATCATTGAAATGTTTTATTTGACGCGCCGTCAACGATATCTTATGATTACCACCCGCCATCTGTGACGGCTTCAGCGTTATTGTGGTTCCGCATTGTTTAGCCGACTTTGATCGTAATTTCTTGACTTGACCATCAGTCAACTCTACACTGACGACACTATACGACATTTATTGTAAACGCGTTTTGTGCTTTCAATTACATGTTTTCCACTGGCGCATCAACGATTCTCATTCGTCCACCAACACCTTCTAGCAGCATTGATTTATCGCTGAGAATGACAGCAACCGCTCTATAATTAACACCACCCGGGGCTATACGAGCTCGGAAGTGTATATCAACGACGGATTGTCTCGTTAAATCAAGATGCTCCAACGAAAAATAATAAATCGGATACAGGTTTTTAAAATCAAGTTGTGATATTTGCAAACCAGTGTCGACGTTTTGATCACGACCCATATATGAAAGCAATCGATGATACACACGTGCGATATGGTTGTCGCCGTAATTAAGCTGTATATCCTCGGATGGTTCCTGTTGTCCGTTTATTCTCAGCGAAACATCCCTGACTCCTAATTGATCAAATATCATATGGCTGCGTTCTTGACTGCCCAATCGTTCCCTATTCTGTAGCGCTATGAATATATGACGCGGGGCTGAAACACCCTGTTTTGATGCCAAGTGCCATGTAAACGTATCGGCGACGTTATCCTCTTTAGCATCAGTTGTTACCGCTAGCCAACTCAACAACGATTTTCCTCCCTGTTCCATAAATGCTAACAATCGTGCTTCCGTGATAACTGATGGAGTCAGCACCGGCATCCACAATGCCATTTTAGTTAAAACGACTTTACCGGCAACGACGCCAGCAGCACGCCATATTGCATTGTTATCATCGCCCCTTCGCGTCAGCGCGATTGTATGCTTAGTCCCATATATGACTTTTCTAACATTTCTGCATAATCCAAATATGTGATGGAGTGGAATCGCGCATGAAAACTGCCGGCGTGGTCTTTGCAACATTCCTACTCGTGTTGCGAATCCTAGATTGTAATTATCGTTAAGACTTTTTATAATATTGAAATTAGCGCCTGGTCTTGTTCTGCGGTCTGGGTTATTTGCTTCAGCCTGTGGGTCAACTGCGGTATCTCTTTCCACCAGCACGTTGACGTACTGAAGATGATCAGCGTTATTAGTGGTGTCCTTTGCGAACATCACAGATGGGCCCGCCGATCTTGTATAATCATCCGAGTATCTCGCTAACCCAATTATCGTCGTTGCAACATCAACCTCGCGTTCTATTGATTCAATTTCTCGCCCGTCAATAAGATATCTGGCGCTCTCAAATAACGCCATGATACCGTTGTTAACGAAGCCAACTCGAACACGATCGTCATCTGCGTATGGTGCATTATCGGCTGCATTTGTCACGGGTTCTCCCTCGATTTCGATAAACGCTTCACACGGCAGAAAATATTTACTGGTATCTTGGACTTGAAATTCAATTCGCGATCGTAGGTCAGGTTGCGCTGCATAATAAGAATAAAATTGATAATCACGGACAGAATCATCCCTGCGCACTGGGGCATCCATATCAAACGCGGGATCAGCGGTACGCGCAAACATTTTATTATTTATCATGTTGATGTTTTCAATTGCGATTTTTTCGTCGTAAATTCTTTGAATTCTGTTTAAGACCACTTCCCGCTATCGCGTTAATGATCGCGTTGGTTGACGCATCGGCGGATGACTGAGCCGCCAACGACTCTAATTTTTCTTCCACGGCGTTATTTATTACTTTACTGACATTTGCAGGCATCACTGTCGTTGATGGCATCTGTTTTCGTTTTCTCACCAACGACATTAGTTTGTCCCGCGCGGCTGAAAGCGCCTTTCCGGCAACATCTCCAATAGCGCTGATTCCCTTATCACGAATAACATCAATAGCCTTCATTCCTAATTGTTTGGCTAACGGCGCTACTTTTGGAGCCATTCTTGTAAATAACCCCGCAATGGTGCTACCGAGACCATCTCCATAGTACGCGCGGTAAACAGGCAATCGCGAGTTTACCACGTAGACGAGTACTGGTTTATCGTGGTTGTAATGTATGATCATCTTTATTAAAAACACCAGTTTTCCAATTAATCATCCACGAGCTCGTCTATGAGCGTTCGATATGCATTAATGTCCATAATACCGCCTGCAAATAACCGCTTGCAAATATCAGCGGCCTCATTGATTATTTCCGGAGAGTTATTTCCGGCTCGTTTTCCTCCGATTAGTACCTCTAGCCGTGATATATCACTGAGAACACTACCAGGACAGGTAACACCGTAGGATTCTTTACCAACAGAGTATCCTTTTCCTTTTTTTGGTGTTCTATCCTTAACTTCCTTGTGGAATGCGTCGTAATCGGAATTACCACGATGTGGTAATACATCTTTATGTTTACTTGCTAAATACACTATTCTTGCCCAATCCTTTAACGACTTTATATTTTTCTCGTGACCGCTATTGATATGCTTCTTATCTCGTATGCTCTTAGCAAAATTGTTGGCAGCAAAATTAATTAATTCTTCCCTGCTGCTGAAGCCTCTAATTTGATCTATTGTGCTCTTCTTGAGTACAATACGGGGTATATTCCCCTCTTTTTCTTCCGGTATTTCTTCTTCTGGTATTTCTTCCGGTATTTCTTCCGGTATTTCTTCTTCTGGTTCTCTTGCGGTGGCGCCTAGTTCTTCTTCGTCGGCCATTGTAACATAAGGTTCTTGTGGTTCCGTTATAGCGAGTGGCGGTGGCCTCCGTGTTGTAGCAGCCGCTATTTTTGCAGGGAGTGTTTCTAAAGACCTTTTTGTTTGTTTGGTTTGAGCCGCTATCTTTTTAAGCGCATCGAGAACGGGCACAGTTGCCGCCGTAACATCTTTGGTCGCTTTAGTTACCGGGGCAAAGTGTTGTTCGCTTCCAACAGCAAAATCAGTTTGCATTTGTTGCCGCGTTTGAAGTTGTTCTCGGACCCTGAATCGTAACGGTATGAACTTTTTAAGCGCCGCTAGCCGCTCTCTGGCTAGCCGAGTAGTGAGTAATTCGCCTACCATTATTGCAATTGCTCCGCAATTTCTAATTTCTCGCCGAGTGTGCCATCGGAGGCTCCGTCTATAATCCTTCTAATGTTTTTGATCTTACTAGAAATCTCCCGGCGTCGTTCATAAACACGTCCAAGTTTTTTTCGTATTATTTCAACGGCAGTAAATAGTCCAATGAATGCATTTGCGTCATTGTGGTACAAGTTTTCATTAATCGTATGTTGTAATCGTTTTATAAAAAAGTACTCGCGGGCCAGGGTGAAACGCCCCCGTTTCGATTATTCGTTAATAATCTCATAATCGGATAATATTTTTTCACTGTCGAGACCATCAGATAATTCAATTCCTTGATTTTTTAATTTTGAAATCTCGGCTAATATATTATTGATGTCTTCGATATTCATTATTCTTATAAAACATCTTATTTTTAAATAAAAAAAAAATTATTTTACAAAATGAACCCCCGTGTATCAACCCCGAGGTGTGTTAACCGTAGAATAATTCATTTTCTTCCGGAACAGACGCGTTCGCACTGTCATGGCGACTTCGTCATCGCCATGGGCGCCGGTGACCTTGTCACGGTGACTTCGTCACTCGCTAATTTCTGTTATATATGAAAATCGAATTCTGTGCCCAGTCTTTTTTGAGATCGCTGAATTCTGTATTCCTTCTGCAACAAATCGTACTGCGGGCATACAAATATCAAAATATCTACTGGCTTCATTCATCGACTGAAATATTTTTTCTTCGTGCGTTGTTGTATCAAATGACTTTACGGGTTTTGCTTTCTTTGGGTATTTACCAGTTTGACCTTTTTTGACATTCTGACTTTGCGAGATAGCTTGTAGGTTTATAAGAGAATTATCAGTCTTATTATTATTAATATGATCAATCACAAGCCCATTCTCGATTAATCCGTTAAATGCTTCAAATACCATCCTATGAACATAATAATTCTTCTTTCCGGCACTAAACATCAAATACCCCTGATTATTTACGGTACCAACCGGCCTCTTCAGTCTGCGGTTTCTGACAACGCCGTCGCGAGATGCCTCGTAATTGACGAGCACAGGGTGAGGTCTGAACTCTTGGTCCATTTGTATAATAATACTACTTGTCTAATTTATTATTTGGTTTAATTATAAATCTTTCAACGTTGTCTTGGGGGGTTTTGATGACGAAGTCGGCGGTGGGGTCAATGACGGCGTTTTTAATTCGCTTGTCGTAATAACGTTTTAACTCTCTGTATCGCTTTCCGCCACAATTAATACACAACTGCGATTTTCCTCTTACACCAACGTGGCAAACCAAGCACGGGAGGGGGCCAAGAGAACCATTACGAACGCTTTGTAAATGATACCCGCAGAATTCACCTCTGCATGATTTATTGCACGGGGTTGTCGACCCAATCATCAACCATTTGCATTTATTCATTATACTATATTCTTTTATTTAAATACTTGTTTTAATTATATGGATGAGTTCGAGAGATTAGCAGCAATTAAGCCCTGGAAAAATATTAAATTCAATCTCGATAGAGTCCTCAAGGACACACCAAAAGCGTTAATAAACGATAAAACCCTGTTGAGTAAAATACGCGATTGTATCGATGAATTCAAGCGTGATGGTGCATCTCATAGTTGGTCAACATTTCGAATTGATGGCGTTGTTGATGCTACCATGAACGACAACCGCGCAGCAACGATAATATCACAACTTGGCTCCAGCAAGTATTTCTTCAGAGTAAAATTTATTGTCCGGGTGGAATCAGGTGATTGGATCATACGTGATAAATTTGAACCAGTTCTCAGCGACAAGAAAACAGTCATTGTCAGCCGCGACTCCAAGCCGGGGTTGTTAACCGGAATTGACAGACCATACTATGAACGAGCGTATCCTGAAACAGCAGTTGTTTATGGAATATACCCGTTAAATAAGAAACCCGATATCGGAAAACTGAAACCAATGAGACAGTCAACGGGGATAAATTGTGTAGCAGAACGAGTAATAGAGCATTTTACAAATGCATGTCGAGGAAACAAATTGACTGATTTACGACGTAGCAAAATCAACCAGTGGGAACTAACCGTAAAAGAGCGTGGAGCAACCATCAGCGACATAGCGAGATTAGAAACATCGCTGAGATTTCCAATAACCGTTACAACGATAACCGGTGAAGTATTATACGAATCAAAGTACAAATCAAATGGAGTCCCAATCAAAATTATTGATCATAACGAACACGCATGGACGCCCGCGATCACAGTGTTTCCACGGGATAGAACGGTAAAGTATATCCCGGGGGAATTTATACAAGATGGTTTTCTCGCGGAGAGGAAACTATTTGATGCTATTGCCTGCTTGTGTAAAAACGACCCTGTGTCAGTGTGGTTACTTCGCAGCGCTGAAAACGATGCGGATACTTTTGATCAGTTTGTAAGACCAAACGGTGAATTATACCGCACTGAAGCGTTTCACAACAAGATGAAAAAACCGCCATAGAATTTGAGGAGCATGATGAACAACTGCTAACAAATTGTTTTACGATTTCATCGGTTGCGGCTCATGTTGCAGCAAGGAAAAATGCGTGGAGTCCAACACGCAAGGAATTTCTACCGGATGTACAATCCAGTTGTTTGGAATACTATCACGGTGGACTATGGAACACTGAATACAACCGCGACGCTATGATTTCCGTTGATATGGTTGCCTGTTATCCAGCGAGTTTTCTCGGGTATGGATTTGCCGCTGAGTACTTTAGACGATTTGGACACCCCAGACATGAAATGACTCGTGTTGCTATTAATGGACCACTGCCTGATTTTGATTTAACCGGATTCGCTCGCGTAGTATCATTTGAATTCGCGGCAGGACTTCATCGCTGTTGCTATATTTGGATCGGTAGACACATGACTGAAAAGAAGTGGCTGCCAATAGCGCTGCTACGGTATATGATTGATTGTAAAATGCTAGTTTCGTTGATTGTCAGTGACGCGATTGTATCATACCGGGCACAGACTGAAGTCTGGTTACCAGAACCGGAGCGTCTAGATAGCATAATTGACGAGTCCAGAAAAAACATTGATGCCGACGAGGAATATATCATCGAATGGTCCAGGAGGATATTCAACCAACGAAACAGAGAGGCAAAAGATCTCGGTAGAAGAATAATCAGTAAGTTCACACAAGGTGGAAAAAACTACGACTACAAACGATATTGCTCACGGCTGATTATAGATGACGCAGAATATGATTTTGTAATCAAGGACGCAGTGGCAAAAAATAGATACGTGAACTGCAAAACAGCTTTCTTGTCCAATGGAACAAGGTTGGGTACAGTTGTTACCTACAGCGATGGAGACAGCCCAGCATACCCGCATTTGAGGGCATCTATGCTGGGTTATGCCGCTATCAATTTATTCTCGATGATAAATAGATTTCCTGACACCACGGTTAGAGTAGCCGTTGATTCATTTTACATAGACGTAAAGTATAAGGGAAACGTAGCCGAGTTTACTAGTCCGGACGAGAGTTGGGGTACATGGAGAATTAAAAATGAAATACGACGCGATTATTCCCCGTCAGCAGATGTCACCGTTGAAAACAATTACCTACGCGGTGATAAATTGTCAGAATGGTCTAATGCACCACCGTGTTCTGATCCAATTTGTAGACACAAGACGGTTTATTTAAGCGGCTGTGGCGGGTCAGGAAAGACGACTCGGGCAATTGAATTATTCCGAACGCGGGCAAGTATGATCGTGCTTACACCGACCCATAGACTAGCGCGAGAGATAAAACAACGAAATGTTGACGCCGTTACTTATCACAGCTTTTTTCGATACAGCGGCGGTGAGTGGACTCCTGATCGAATGGGGGAAAAATTTATTCCTGAGGTTATCATCTGGGACGAAATATGTACTGTTTCGTTAGACGTTTTACCAATGTTTCTTGATTGGTTGCTGCTCGCGAATACAGCGGTAATCATGTGTGGGGATCATGGCCAACCACCACCATTTGTCGGCGAGGGTCCACATGATTGGTTGAGCGGGTTTGTGGACTATTATGAAGAAACCGATACTGATTACCGGGCACTTGATGAACAACTGCGCGAGGTTAAGAAATTAATCAGATTACAGCCGGATAGAATTCAATGTGAAATAATTCGCGAGGTGATTCCGGAAACGCCGTTAAATGAATTCTGGGAAACATGGAGACCAAACGATTTGATTGTAGCGAGTAGAAAGATAGTCAGGGACACACTTCAGCGGAGGTTGTTTACGTTGCATAAGGAAAAGTTTCCAACGCGTCCAGTGCCGTTATGTTATAGACCCGCGGGTACACGGCGGCAGAACATTGAAGTTGAAATCCCGGCCCCGACAGCGTCAGGGACAAAAAAAACAAATTCTCGTGCTGAATGATATCGTGCTCGTTGATATCAGCGTCGTCGAGGACGCGCTACGTGCTGATAAATCCCCGTGGACGCTAGGATACGCAACAACAATACATTCATCGCAGGGACTAACCATCACGGACACAATTGTTTGGATGGTTGATAATCGCATCGAATGGTCGAATCTAGTCTATCTTGCAGTGTCCCGAGTACAGAGAATAAATCAGCTTCGAAGAATTGTTGTTGACGAAGTCAGTGACGGAGTCACCAACGACAACGACATCATCGATGCAAGCGTCATTAATAGAAAACTCTCGGGTTACCGCCAACAGGATAAAAAAAACAGCGGCGTTTTGATATTGATGCCGAATTAATAATCTCGCTACGACAACAACAGAATAATCACTGCGCGAGTTGCAATTGTATAATGAGTTGGCGTTATTCGGATAAAGACACTCGCCAATTTACCGTGGATAGGATCGATAACAGTCTCGGTCATGTCAAAAACAATGTGAGGTTGACCTGTCTTGAGTGCAATAGACGCAACGGCGCTAGTTAAGACCACGTGGGGGCAATTGAGTATCGTTAGGTATCACTTGTAGTTGCTCGCGTGTAAATCCGCGCTGAGGAGCAGTTGAATCCAGTCTATAGATCGGTGGTCTACCAGTTGATCGTGTTATCGTTGATATGTTATGTGTGGTAACACTCCAAATAGGATCAGTAGCTCTTTTTTTACCGCCTTCAAGCTCTCCTGGTTCATATAGATATCTAACAGTGACATCGCCAAGAATCGGCTTGGAAACGCTATTTATTTTTGATTTTCCGGGTATATACTCGTATTTAATCGCGTCGCTGGGCTTCATGTTGATTGCTCGGGTAATCTCGTTATTTAACGCTGCAATTACGCCTGGCAACCTTTTAACCCATTCACGAGATCGTTTTTCTTGGATGAATTCCTTCGCGTATTGATATCCAAATAACCGTTCAGCAAGAGTCCGATTGAATCGTTCAACAATTGCCTGATCACGATGTAGCGCAGTATGACCTCGTCGCATCGCGACGCTATGATGTTTCAGCGTTGATAAAACAGCGCCGCGAAATTCACTACCGGGATCAACTTGTAACAGATTTGGCCAGCGCAGAGGACCTCTTTGATAAATCCGCTCAAACGCATCGGCTACTTCAGTTGCTGACTTTGTTTTTAACGGCTCCGCTTGTTTGTATCGACTCGCAACATCAACTACGGTTAGCGCGTATTTGTAACCGTTGTCATGCGGCAGAAATAGTATATCAGCCTGATGAACTTCATTAGGTACGCTGACATCAAAGCGCGAGAAGTTGATTTGTTTAGGCGGTGGTAGATAAATTTGCCATATAGCCTGTTTGGATAACCAATTAGCCGCAGTGGCCCTCGTTACATTTGCAGCGCTTGCAAGCTTACCAATTGCGGCCTTCCCCTTCCAGTATCCTCTTGGAGAATAATAGATGGATTCCATGCTGTTATTATAAACGCTTGCGTTTTCAATTACCAACGCGAGAAGCTCCGCTTCCAATCATTAATTTACCTTTCATAGCCGATTTTACCAACCATGAGGCCAATTTTTCTTTGAAGGATTTATCAGGAATAGCATTTAGCGCGTGAATTAATTTTACGTCCGCGATATGACGCTGTTGCAGATCGCTACTTTTGTAGTAAGCAACACCATGAGCATGACACGCCTTATCGATAGCGTTTATTGGATACTCACCGGGTTTGGGCTGATTTTGATCATCGAGTCTGATATCTAATCGCGTTCCGGGGCCACAGTAGCTATATCCTGGGAGGTGCTTTTCTCCTGGATACTTTGCCCACGGTGTTCCGGGGAGTTTTGATAACCTGGCTGCAATATCACCTCCTCGCTTTTTTTTAAAACATCCCCGGGTTTAATAGAAATAAATCTAAATTTCTTTGTACCGCATTGTGCACACTTACCAGTAAGGGCCGATCTGTTATTTCTTGTTGTAGCGGTTGTCATATCATTTGTGCCAGTACGTACTCTACACTTCACACAATATAGATCCATAATTTATGTATAGAGATATGAATATAATTGATTTTTCGGCGACTAAAACAAGAGAACCAGTTAAGCATGTTGCAGCGTTACCAAACTCGATCCGGATGATTATCATCGGACCATCTGGATCCGGCAAGACGCAATTGTTACTCAATATTAATAATGAGATGGATGAAGTGGGATAAGTTGTATTTGGTTGCTCCTAGCGTAGATGATCAACGATGCTACGAGGTGTTGAAAGATTTCAACGAGAATGCATCAGCGATCGCTAAAAAAAATGTTATTGAGTTTATTACAGATATCAATGATGCACCAGGTATTGATGATATTGATGGCGACGTTAACAATCTAGTCGTGTACGATGATGTTATGTTAGACAATCAAAAAAACCCAGCTAGGATATTTTCCAGAGGCAGGCATAAAAACACTGACGTGATATATGTCACTCAACGGTATACTCAGATTCCAAAAGTAATCAGAGATAACTGTAATATTCTTGCTGTATTCAACGGCGTTGATACACACACGCTACGAAATATTTGGCAGACATGGTGCGGCGGTGACATGGACTTTAATATTTTTCGAAACTTTTTTAGTCATGCTCAGTCGACCCCACATGGATTTGTAACGATAAATTTACATGATCCTCGGACACGATATCGTATCGGACTTGACCAAATATTCGGTTAGTTGTAAATAATTTTCATTGTAAATAACTCCTTAGCAGCAGAGGGGGCGATGACATCGACGCGGTCGTCGATGTGCTTACCGGACGCTGACGACGCTGGGGATCGACGCGCAGAAGGTATTAATTAAACCAAATGACGATTGGACGATCCCCCAACGACGTCGTCGTTTTTTTTTTACCAGGCGCTGACGACACTAGATCGTTGAGTTGCAGAAAGTATTAATTAAGCCAAATAACGATTGGACAAAATGTCGGATTCGCCCCCTCTGCTGCTTGAGATAATCAATAGATCACGACAGGTTGAAATCCCCTGTTTGGATCGAGTTTAGCAGACCTGCAGAACTAACCCCTTCCAAAGTCATGGAGAAGATTCAACACGAACAACAATCTAATGACCAGTTTGACATCACCGATGGTAAAGCCACACTGAAAATGGCCCACGTCTCTCCTCCTCAAGGGACCGGACAACGCAATAAGGTGTTATTGGTGAACGACCTTCGCAACACCAAAAAGAGTCTCGTCCAAATTCACAATTCTCAAGACCAGATGTGTTTAGCCCGAGCCATCGTGGTGGGACGAACCTATGCCAACAAGAACGACACGGTAGAATGGAAAAGAGCCTGGAAAACTATTGAACGATCCGACCGAGCCAAACAACGAAACGAAGCAGAACTCCTGTTACAACAAGCCGGACTGTCCAAAGACACACCCTGTGGCATTCCTGAGATGTAGAAATTGCAAGATGTCCTAGCTCCACTCTACACCTTGAAAGTGCACCCTCAAGAAATGCGCGGACCTCTGTTGTTTCGAGGGAAAGACTTTAAGGACGGAAAATACATTCATGTCTATTATCACGATGACCATTTCGATACCATTACCACTATCACTGGATTCCTGGGATACAGTTATTACTGTGAAAAATGTGACTATGGCTATAACAATCGAGAGCAACACAAACATTACGGATGGAAATGCCCAGGATGTTTGGCCTCTCCACCCTGTCTGAGCGAAGGACAAGAAAGAGTACATTGTCCTGCTTGTCTGCGCACGTTTGTCAGCCCTGCCTGTTACCAACAACATCTGAAGACGCAAGGTTCACAGCAGAAATGTGCTTGTCAGCTGCTGAGACTGTGCCCTACGTGTCGACAAGGCCTACGTACCAATAATGCCAAGGCACACGTATGTTCAGGAAAGAAAAAATGTCACATTTATCACCACATCATGGACTTGAAACACGAATGCTACGTGCAAAAATAACAACCCCCACCAGAGAAAGAGGACGGTCACAAGAAGAAAGGCAATTTCATCTTTTTCGATTTCGAATGCATGCAAGAGACTGGCATTCACATTCCTAATTTCTGCGTGGCTCATCGAGCGTGCGAGAAGTGCATTCAAGAACCTATCTTCAGGCATTGCCCTCACTGCAGCAAGATTCCCGGAGGGCGCGAAAAAATCTTTCGAGGACCGAACACGTTAGCCGATTTTGCCCAATGGGTCTTAGATCCCATCGACAAGACGTGGAGCCAAGAGGACATCGAACGTAACGGAGATTGTCATCGTTATGCCACAGTGATGACTCACAATTTCTCCGGATACGATGTACAGTTTCTTCTCAGATACTATACGGAACAAGGCACCGAACGTCCTAAAGTGACTTTGAACAGAGCCAAAATCATTTTCATGCAAGTGGGACAAGTGCAGTTTAAAGATTCGATGAGCTATTTGGCCATGCCTTTGAGTCGAATGCCTAAAACGTTTGGAATGACAGAAATGGCTAAAGGGTACTTTCCACACTTTTTCAATACGGAAGCCAATCAACACGCCGTTCTACCCCATTTGCCTGAGGCTCACTATTACGACCCCGACAACATGCGTTCCGAACAACGAGAAGCTTTCTACGCTTGGTAGCAGACTCACGCCTCCGACCCTTTCGACTTTCAGGAAGAAATGTTAAAGTATTGTCGTTCCGACGTGGACATTTTGCGGCGTTGCTGTAGAAAATTTCGAGAACTGTTCATGGAACACGGAGGGGTCGATCCTTTGAAAGAAGCTTGCTCTATTGCAAAAGCGTGTTCCTTAGTGTATCGACAACGATTCATGCCTGAAAAGACCGTGGCTGTCATCAGTCCTCAAACGACCCACTATGTCAAACGTCAACACTCGGTCAAAGCCCTACGTTGGTTACATTACTTGTGCGACAAGGAAGACAAATGGATTCAGCATGCCCGCAACGGAGGAGGCGAAAAGACCATCGGAACGTATTCGGTCGATGGCTGGGACTTAGAAAACCCCAAGATCGTGTACGAGTTTAACGGTTGCTTATTTCACGGATGTCCCGTCCTTTACCCTGATCGTAGCACTAAAAATCAGTTTTTACAACGAACCATGGAAGACTTGTACCAGGACACTTGTCAGCGACGCCTAAAGTTAGAACAGCAAGGATACCAAGTGGTGGAAATGTGGGAACACGAGTACGATCACCGTATGAAAACCGATCCCGAGTTTAAACGTGCCGTGGAAAGTTACAAGCTGATGGAGCACCTAAACCCGAGGGATAGTTTGTATGGAGGAAGGACCAATGCCACCTGTTTGCTGTACCAAGCTGACGAAGAGAAAGGAGAAGAAATCAAATATTTGGACGTGTGTTCGCTGTATCCTTACGTGTGCAAATTGTGTCGCTTTCCTGCAGGGCTCCCACAATTGTTTACGGAACACATCGACCTGAAAAAAACATTCGACAATACGAAGGCTTGATCAAGTGTAAAGTTTTGCCTCCCACGAACCTATACCATCCCGTCTTACCTCACCATTGTCAAGGCAAACTGATGTTTCCCTTGTGCCGTACTTGTGCCGAAACGTGCAACCAAGACCAACCTTGTCAGCAAACCCACTAAGAACGGGCCTTGACGGGAACCTGGGTCAGCGTAGAATTGTTCAAAGCTCTGGACATGGGATACCAACTGTTAGAAGTGTACGAAATTTGCCACTTTCCCAAGACACAACAATACCACAAGGGTGACCCCACGCAGAAAGGCATTTTCGCCGACTACGTAGATGCCCTTTTGAAACTGAAGCAAGAAGCCAGCGGCTATCCTTCCTGGTGTCACACTTCCGAAGACGAAAAGACATTGAAAGAGAAATACTATGAACAAGAAGGCATCTCTTTAGACCACATCGAGAAAAACGAAGGCAGGCGGTCGTTTGCAAAAGTGATGTTAAATTGCTTGTGGGGTAAAATGGCACAACGACCGTGTTTACCCAAGACGGAATATTTGACAGAACCTTCCCGCTACTTTCAGATGATTCACGACAAAACCAAATACATGAAACACGTGGACGTCGTTCGAGAGCATTTGATCTTGGTCAATTACGAAGAAGATCTGGACTTTGTACAAGACGACCCCTTTGGAAATGTCATCATTGCGGCTTACGTGACAGCTCATGCTCGCTTAAAATTGTACGAAGCTTTAGAACTGTTAGGGGAACGTGTCCTGTACTTTGACACGGACAGTTGCATTTACATCCATCACCCGAGTCAACAGCACCCTGACACCGAAGGAGACCGTTTAGGAGCCTGGACAGACGAACATCCCGACGACAAGATTCTAAGTTTCGTCAGTGGCGGTCCCAAAAATTACGGCTACGAATACCGGGACCCACAAGGAGTATTGCACACGACGTGTAAAGTGAAAGGATTGACTCTGAATTATCGTACCAGTCGTGTGGTCAACTTTGGGGTATTGAAAGAAGCCTTGCAATCGGGAGAGGATGCAAACTTTAAAGTGACCACCTATCAACCGAACAAAATTGTACGTTTAACCACTCACCACATCGTCAGTCGACCCTTGGAAAAAGTCTATCAAATCGTGTACCAGAAGCGAGTGCGACTTCCCAATCACTTCACCTTACCGTATGGACACGTCGGTATTGGTCTGTATATAAAAAGGAACCCTAGGCAAGATCGATAGTTCATTGTGACTACCAAGACCGAGCGAACAAGATGAATACTTTCAGAGAAACACAAAACAAGTTTAGACAGGCACAATTCAAGTGTGGGGCTTCTGAAGTGGAATGCGATTGTGAGCCTTGCGACTTTTCAACCTGTGTTAGTGACGGTGCCAGAAGAACCCGTCACCCAGGACGGGACTGTCGTCAACAGGTCTGAAAGACCCTTTCGGGAGGACACTTGTGTGACCTTACCCCCTTATAGAACTGGTCAGAACATTACCCAAAACATGTTGTACAGACACTTGTGTTTATTCCACGTTAATGGTTATCATGTGCCTTTTATCCTTATACTTAAGCCTTTGGCTTTAATGTATTTTTTTGTCTTTCGTATTCATGTTTGAAACATTCAATAAACGTGTTTTGAAAAAAGTATATAAACTCTTGTCTTGTTTGTTTTCGTATCACAAGTGACATTCCAGACACTATGGCTACCTCTGCTGTCTCTGCTCCCTCTTCCTCTACTGTCAAAGTCATCGACGAACACATAGATCGTGCCAGTTGGGAGGCTTTGTATCTTCGCCATCCCTTTAACATGCTCATTGCTGGACCTAGAGGTTCAGGCAAAACCGAATTCGTCAAACGTTTGATCGAACATAAACATCATTTGATCGATCGACCACCTCAACGGATCGTGTGGTGTTACAAAGAATGGCAATCGACGTACAGCCTCTTGCGAGAAAGTCAAGGCGATTCCATCGTGTTTGTGGAAGGCATTCCTAAAGAAGACGACGGCATCGTCTCTGACTCCCGTCAAACCCATTTGGTCATTTTTGACGACATGTTAGGAGAAGACGAAGAAGAAATTAAACTGTGGTTTACGCGCAAAGGGCATCACCGTGATGCCAGTGTCGTTTACATCACCCAAAATTTGTTTCAACAAAGTAAAGCCCATCGCACCATCAGTCTCAATGCGCATTACGTGGTCTTGTTTAAAAGCCCTCGAGATAAATCGCAAGTGCAAGTCTTAGCCAAACAGTTAGGAACGCCTTGGCTGACTCAGTCGTACGACGATGCCATTCAAACTCCACACGCCTATTTACTCGTCGATTTGAAACCTACGACCCCCCGAGGATTTGCGATTTCGTACCCACTTGTTTCACCACTGGTGCCAAGACGGAGGGCCTGTCCTGTACACGTCTCCGTCCTCGACTTCATTTCACTCCACATAAAAAATCTACAAAAACCTCAGACCCTTTTTTGTCTGTCTCACACACAGTGCGAACATGACGTCCCTGAAGTCGCATCTTCCCGTCAAATTGATTCGTGCCTTGTATGGCATCAGTCCTGAAAAAAAATCCACAAATACGAGCTCGTGTCTTAGAAAGCTAGTCTCAAAGAAGTCTTACGATGGTTCACGGTGACGGCACGTCAAATACTCCAAGGAATCATTCAGATTCCTCATCAAACCAAACGTTTTTTCGATCGAAACAAAGGCGCTTTGGTCCAACTGGCCGATCCCCGCATCGACACTAAAACCAAAAAACAAATCATTCTGAAACCTGGAGGGAGCGGTACTCTAGGAGGGGTCATCATTCGCTCTCTCTTAAGATGGGATCCTAATGCTCCCAAAGTTCTCCACAAGAAAAAAGTCAAACGAAGCTCCAAGACGAAGAAAAAGACAAGGTCCCCAAGGAGAACGTCTCCAGTGGCGGGATCCTCCTCTGACCAGACGCCACCCAGGAAAAAGAAAAGAAGTCCCCAGAAAAAGAAAAGTCCACAGAAGAAAACTAGTCGCAAGAGAGGCACTTCGGCCAGGACGCAACCTTACACTCGCAAACCACGACCTGCCACGGCGGTGACTGCGTCTCCGGCAACCTCACGTTCATCCACTTCTCCGTTGATGACACCAAGAACTGAAGAGTACTTGGAGACGTTGATCACACCAAGAACATCTCCGTTGATGACCCCAAAAAGAACTTCCCCAGTGGCAGGACCCTCCAATTTAGTGGCAGTGGCTGCTGCTCACAAAGTACCTTCTCCCAAAATCAAAGTCCATGAAAGATCGGACATATTACAAAGTTTACTGGATTTGTCCAAGCAAGAACTGGCTCGATTTAGTCCGTTGCGTACCCCTCCACGACGTGTCATGCCTGTCCTCAAACTGATACGACGTAAAGACAATCAGTGGCGACGCGTTCCAGTATAAAAAAGACCTGTGACCAAGTCGGGGGTATCAGTGTTTTTTTGGTGCTCCTGAAGACTCAAAGATGTCACCCTCTAGAAAACCCCAAGGAAAGAAAAGAAAAGGACTACCACCACGTTTAATCAAACATGGGGACATGTTATCTGTCCTGTCCAAAGCTTCTCCACCCCTACGAAAAAAACTCATTCAATCGGCCTCCAAAGAGGTCATCGATACCGTGTGCGAATGTTGTTTGAACGTTTTGAAAGGCACGATCCCTTTGTCCAAACACCAGAAACAATGCTTAAGCAAACATCGTCACGTTCTTCGCCAAATGGTTCAAAAGAAAATTCCCATTCGTCAAAAGAAGAAGATGTTGGTCCAACGTGGAGGCATTTTACCCCTCTTGTTATGTCCCATACTGGAAGGAGTCTTGGGAACCATGTTGGGAGGACTGGTGGGAGCAAGATAAAAAGGCCCTAGGAAGTCCCAAAATCTCAGAATCGGCCCCTGACAACTCCATGGATGGAGAAAACTAGCTTTAGTGCCTTACAAACGATGGATGGAATACCATCGGTTGCAAGAACAACGCACCCCGCATTTACCTCCCAATCCCCATTTGAGCGAGATGTCCCACGAATTGCAGTCCTTAATGGATCGCCAAGATTTGTCCGAAACAGAAAAATCGCAAAAGTACGGTCAACTCTTGCAACGAATGCAACTCTTTCACCAGAAAGCTTTAGACGAAACAGCTCTACCCACTCTGAAAGATTTTAAGACCTTGATGAAAAGTCCAGCACCATCACCAGCACCAGTACCAGTAACACCACTACCAGTGACCAAGACAGAAAAAGGAGAAGAAGAAGAAGAAGGGTTTCAAACTCCACCAGAAAAAGTACGCAAGTTAACAACACCACCTACCTCCAGAATTAGATGGATTAAAAAGATGATGGCCACCCTTTCTTCATCACAAGAGAAAAAGAAAGTGAAGACAGAAGTGAAGACAGAAGTGAAACATGAACCGATATCCCCCGCTCAGACATCCTCCTCTTCAACACCTATTGCCGGTCGCACACGCAAAGCATTGCAATCCAAGAAAATACCCCAAGAGAAAAAGAGTAGAATCCTCCAAGAGTGGGTGTCTTATTAATACACCAACCAACACAAAAAATGGAAAAAGTCTTAGCCAGCATTTACTACGATCCCTCGCATCCTGCAGGTTACGCAGGAGTTCAAAAATTGTATCGTGCTGCCAAAACGCGACTGAAAAGTGTCCGTTTACCTCAAGTGCAACGATGGTTACAAGAACAAGCTACCTACACTTTACACAAACCCATTCGACGCAAGTTTGCCAGAAGTCGCACACGAGTGGAAGGCATCGATCATCAATGGCAAGCCGATTTAGCCGATGTCTCTCATTTGGCCAGCTACAATCGTGGCTACAAATATTTGTTTTGTGTCATCGACGTCTTTTCCAAATTTGCCTGGGTCGTGCCCTTGACTTCCAAATCGAGCAGCGAATTAGTGCGAGCCCTGCAACGAATGTTGAAACAAAGCGGTCGTCACCCTCTTCAATGGCAAACGGACAAAGGCACCGAATTTCTAAACCAAGCTTTCCAAAAAGAATTAAAGAAACGTGACATTCATTTTTTTACCTCCGAGAATCCTGAAGCCAAAGCCAGCATCGTGGAACGTTTTCAACGCACTTTGAAAGAACGCATGTGGAAATATTTTACGCATCACCACACTCTGAAGTACATCGACATAGTACATATTACCGCACCTGGTGCAAGCGTACAACCAATCTTACCATCGAAGCATCGGACGTGCCCCGCAAGACGTGACTCACGACAAGGAAATGTTGCTGTTTGAGAGCCTGTTTGGTACGTCCCCGACGAGGGTTGTCCCCAAGAAAAGTGGAGAGTTGGCCGTAGGAGATTGGGTGCGCATTGGCAAAACCAAACGCACTTTCGACAAAGGTTACTTACCTAACTGGACGACCGAATTGTTTCGCGTCACTGGACGAGTGCATGGCCGTCATCCTACCGTCTATAAATTGGAAGACATGAACGGAGAAGTGCTCAAAGGGACGTTTTATTTGCCCGAGTTACAACGTGTCACCAAAAAAGAAGACGACGTGTACGACATCGAAAGCATTCTCGAACGCAGAACCCGTAAAGTGGGCAAACGACGTGTCAAAGAAGTCAAAGTACGTTGGAAAGGATATCCACCCAGTTTTGATTCTTGGATCGACGTTTCGCAAGTCATCGACTATAAAAAGAAGTGACCATCATGCCCTTTCACACAGATGCAGCTATGTCGACCACTCCTCCTTCACCTAGTTCTTCTGTGCAAGATTTACAAAAACAACCCTTGTGGGTGTGGTGTGGAGAACGTGTGCCTAAAACGCAAATCGTCTTTTTCTGCCAAATCTTCGTGGTGTATTGTGTCATCGGGGCAGCCATTGCCAATTTGAGTTTGCAACAAGGAGACAAACAATTGTGGACCATTTTTTTGAGCAGTTGCATCGGTTACCTTCTTCCCAATCCCTCCCTGAAATTCTCCTCGAACGGGAACCACGGGAACCTTGTGTCCAGTGCCAGTGCCAGTCACCACTCCAACAACAACCACAACCAGAACCCCATTTTGGGCGGAGACACGCCTCTGACGTCCAGTAACCCCTGGGACAGCCACAGAACTCTGGAATTATGAGTCACCAAAACCAATTTTACTTAACCTTACCCAGTGACAGTTCCATGGAGGTGTTTCCCAACAACACATTGTGCTGTTACACGGCCAAATTTCCTCAGGCCATCCCCTTAGATCACGAAGCTCTTTGGGAAGTGGCTTTGGTAGAAATGATTCACCCTACACAAATCCAAAACATCACCGAAAAGCAAAACACTTCTGAGGTCGAAATTCTGAACCAACAATTACAAGAAGCCATGAATGACATCGGGTTTTCAGGGGACACAAGACCATCCAACACTTCACCCTTCAAAATCTACACCTTGAAAATTCCTTCAGGGTTTTATTTTAGTGGCCAACATTTGGTGGACACCATTGCTTCCAGGTTCGAGTTAGCCTTTGGCAAAGCCCTGAACAAACTAAATAAACGTGTCACCCTGGAGTACCATAAAGTGCCTCGTCGCTTACTGATGAAATTTCAGGATACCCAAACGTTGTCCATCAGTTTTAATCGTGACTTGTTTGATATTTTAGGTGGAGACACAAAAATGGCTCCAAATTTTAAACCGGAGATCAACAGCAATACGGAATTTTTTCGATTCCCTGTAGAACTGAACCAAGGACTGAATTTGATGCTCGTATACTCCGATGTGGTGGAGTATAACGTGGTGGGACACACCTCTGTGCCGTTACTGCGTGTCATTCCTTTCAAAGTGGATAGTACCACAACCAGTGACCAGGAAGGTGGAAACACTTACCACGTCCACCGCGAATTTGTACATCCTCACTATTTGCCTGTCAGCAAGTCCTATTTGGAAACGATCAACATTGCTATAAAAGGAGATTTGGGACAAAATATTCCATTCACCAAAGGAAAAGTCACGGTGAAGCTCCATTTTCGAAAACGGTTTTCTCACGATTCGTAAGTCATATATCCAGTGTACCGAGGGGTTGCACGACAGCGAGGACACGGTTTAGGAGATATGTTAAAATCGGCCTTTCGTTCAGTGGCCCGGTGTTGAAACCGATGGTGACACGCGGATTGCACGCCTTGAAAGATGCGGCACTGACACAAGGCAAAGAATTTCTCCAAAATGTCATCGACAAACAAAACCCTAAAGAAGCCTTCATGAGGGCAGGCAAAAATGTCTTGCTGCAAACGGGTAAAGACCTTTTGGGCCGACAAGACACACCTATAAATGCCCTGCACGCTACCGAGTCAAGCATTCAGCAAGGACAAGGCAGAAAGAGACGACGAAGAAAACACCCTTTCACCAGACTTCAAGCTAGAAAGGCCAAGAAAAGAAGAACCGTTCGAGACTTAGACGTTTTCGATTATTGAGACACAGCAACAAAAAAAATGATGCACCGAGAGTCTTGCGCCTATGCCAAGACGGAACTGGATCTGTTTGCCATGCCCCACACCATGATGACCATGCAAGAATCCCAATGGGTGGAATTTCACCCCGTCTCCTCATTGACCGATTCCGCTCCTATCGAGTTTGAAATCAAGGGACAGCCCGAAGATTACATCGATCTGAATAGCAGTTACTTGTACCTGAAAGTCAAAGTTCTAGATAAGGATGGAAATGCTATAGACACTGAGCCAGTAGCTCCCGTCAACAATTTCATGCATTCCTTGTTCAGCTCAGAGGACTTGTACTTGAACAACAAACTGCTTAGCAGCAGCATGGATACTTACCCTTACCGTGCCTACCTGGAAAATCTCTTGACGTACGAAATAGACGCCAAGAACACTCATCTCGATGCCTGCGTGCTATGGGAACCTGACGAAGCGGGCGAATTTGATAAAACAGGTCTTGAAGCTGACCCCAAATCAAAAACAACCACCAATGAGGGATTTGTAGAACGAAGAAAGAGAATCATAGGACCCAACCAAAGTTTAGAACTGATGGATCGTTTGCATTTGGACATGTGGTTGCAAGAAAAATATTTGCTGAACGGGGTGGATGTCCGCCTGAGACTGAATCGGAGCAGTACCGCTTTCCATTTATTGGCTGATGCTGGCGAGTACAAAACCAAAATCCAAGAAGCCAGACTCTACGTACGTCGTGTGGAAGTGTTACCTAAAGTAGGTAACGACATCAGTCAGACGTTGAGCAGAACGACCGCCAAGTATCCGATCCGACGCGTAGAAGTGAAAACTTTCACCATTCCTAGGGGACAGCAATCCATGATCGAAGATCATCTGTTCCAAGGACAGCTACCCAAACGTTTGATCCTTGGTATGGTCTCGAATGAAGCCTTCAACGGAGCTATCACTAAAAATCCTTTCAACTTTCATCACTTCAACGTGTCCAAGATTGAAGTCAGTCGCGATGGCAAAACCTTGTGTACCCGACCTTTCGAACCTGACTTTGAGAAGAAGAATTACTTGAGATCGTACTTGTCCTTGTACGAAGCCACGGGACAGTTAGGAACCAACACCAGTCACGGCATTACGTACGACGATTATGACGGAGGCTATGCTTTGTGGGCTTTTGATTTCACTCCAGACCAAGGCAGTGACGAGGGACATTTCCACCCTATAAAATCTGGCCAGATTCGTGTGGAAATTCAGTTCGGAAACAGAATCGGTGATGATGATGTAACGTTGAACGTCATCCTGTATGCACAATTCGATAATACCATAGAAATCAACAGTTTGAGAGAAGTCATTGTAGATTACGAGAAGCCATGGAAGACTGTTATCCCTCTTTACCTAGTGGAGAAGCTTTGAAGATGGAATGTGAGGAGACCGTGCAAGGAGGATCCCAACACAAAGACGAAAAGGACATCGTGATCAAGTCGAGATGTCCAGAACAAGAACAGCAATTGGTCTCCTACTGTGCTACATACCTGGCAGACACAATTACGACATGGATGAGGCATGATTTCTATGGATGTCAAAACATCAGTCAAGAAGAAAAATTCAACGAATATCTGGACGAAGCTTGGAGTCTGTTTAAAAAAGACGTGTTACATTGGTGGTATAAAGACTTGCGTGAACATTTCTGTCCTCCATTAATGACTCGAGACATACATTACATCAAAGCCCTCTTTGACAAATTCAAAGAGAAAGTCGAGATCGAAATTGATCACTTATTATCAGCAAAAGAACATTTAGTGACTTATTTTGATCGTGATTTTTCTAGAAACGATGAGAAAGTAAATCGTTGATTTTGTGACTAGTATGCTTATTCTGTTGTCTTCAGCTAGGAAACGTAGTGTCCATCCATGACTCAATGACTTGCAACAGTGGAAATCACAATTTCATTCACAACTTTGCCAACCCTGTTTAAAGTAGAGTGTAAATTGAAAAAATGTTTGTGATTTGAAAAAAAATGTTTGATGTTATATTGTTGGATTATTGTTAAAAAATGTTAGAGTTGTTGGTTAGTGTTAAGTGATTTTTGAATAAAAAATGATGTGTTTTGAAAAAAATGCCTTTGTGATTTGTTTGGCTATAAGAATGTTTGATTCATGCTCTTTCACTTCTTACTATCCCTCTCATGAGACTCATTGAACATTGCGGCTCGAAAACCGTGGAGGGATGTTTTCCTTCACGTCCGCGCTTTGACTTTAAGAACCGGGTTGTTTCCAGTCTAACCATCCATTGTCGACTCATCCTCCTACGAAGATGTGCTCCAAACTAGCTAAGCTAAACGAAGCCTACGTGAATTTGCATAGGGTCAGACACAGTCTGATACCGAAGCCAGAAGAGATAGAGAATGTGAGAATGCTAAAAGTCACTGAAGACTTGATAGAAGAACTCTTCAGAGAAGAAGTGAACAGGGAGAAAGAAGAATGGACAGAGAAGTACAGACTTCAGAGACAGCAGCAACAACAACAACAGCAGCAGCAACAGCAGCAGGAACCTGAACCTGAGAGAGGCTTTGTCGATTGTCGTATCGACACCAAAGAGTTCTTCTTCTCTTTCTTAAGAAGCAGACCTATCGCCAGAAAGTCTATCCTCAGAGGACATCGCATTCTTAGAAACTAAAAGATTGCCATAGCAAAAAAAAAAAAAAAAAAAATATACCCAGCCCTTTTCAGGGCTACCCCAATACTCTAGAAAAGAAATAACAATCAATTTGCCAATGTGTGTAGGTAGAGTAGTGTGAATATAAACACTAACTCCTTTTTATAGTGTGAGGGTATGTGTTTGTGTGTTTGTGTTTGTAACATCTCACGTACGTTGGTGTGGATAGTAGATTAAGATCATGGTTTTTTTTGGCTGTTTGAGGTGTGGGGAGAGTAGATTTGGGGGGTTTGATTGGATTGCTTTGCGTATGTGAATAGTATATTGGAGTGATTAATGAAAAAAATTTTTAGAATAGGAATGGGTGGTATAAAAAATGAGTGAGTGTTTCTTTTAGGTCCGCGCGTTGTTTTTTGGTCATGATCTAGGTAAGATCAATTTTTTTTGGGGGGGTATGTTTTTCTTCACGTCCGCAGTTTTAGTATAAATTGAAACTCGTTCGGCAGTCCAGCTACCCTTGTTGATTGATCAACACCAGAATGAACACGAGACTGGCGAAACTGTTGGAACTTCATGTGCATCTGGAATATGCCAGGCGCCTGTTGAACGAACTGGCCGCGGAGGCCATTGTGGAAGAAGGAAGGATGAGAGAGGAGGAGGAAAGAAGAAATAAAGAAGAGGAGAGAAGATATAAAGAAGAGGAGGAGAGAAGATAGAAAGAAGAGGAGGAGGAAAAGGAGAAAAGAAGAAGACATTTCAGAATCCCAGAGAGCGAAAATTGGGATTCTGAAGCCACATATTCTGCCTCTGCTCTCTCCCCCAAAAAAGTAAAAAGTAACTGGGGGATAAGATGTGTATGTGGCACCAGGCCTGGAAGGTGCCACCATTAACCAGGTGTCCATGAAGTTCAAAAAAAAACAGCCCTTTTCAGGGCTACCCAATACTCTAGAAAAGAAATGACCATCAATTTGCCAATGTGTGTGTGTGTGTGTGTGTGTGTGTGTGTGTGTGTCTGTGTGTGTGTGTGTGTAGGTAGTGTAGTGTGAATATAAACACTAACTCTTTTTTCATAGTGGGAGTGTATGTGTTTGTGTGTTTGTGTTTGTAACTGCTCACGTAAGTTTGTGTGAATGGTAGATTATGGGTTTCTTTATTGTTTCTTAGCGTATGTGAAGAGTATAGTTAGGGTTTTGTAACCTCTCACGTACGATTGTGTGGATAGTAGATTATGGATTTTGTTTATTGTTTCTTAGCGTATGTGGAGAGTATACTTTGGGTTTTGTAACCGCTCACGTACGATTGTATGGATAGTAGATTATGGATTTTGTTTATTGTTTCTTAGCGTATGTGGAGAGTATAGTTTGGGTTTTGTAACCGCTCACGTACGATTGTGTGGATAGTAGATTATGGATTTTGTTTATTGTTTCTTAGCATATGTGGAGAGTATAGTTTGGGTTTTGTAACCGCTCACGTACGATTGTGTGGATAGTAGATTATGGATTTTGTTTTAATGATTTGCGTGTGTAAATAGTAGATTTGGGGTTTGTTTATTGTTGCTTCACTTATGTGGATAGTATATTATATGAAATGAGAAAAGTATTGGATGTTTTCCTTCACGTTCGCGCGTTGTTTGGTCATGATCTAGGTAAGATCAATTTTATGTCCTGGGGATGTTTTCCTTCACGTCCGCGCTTTTCGTATAAGAACCCACAGTATTCGTCGTTCAACCCATTCTACAAAGAAGATGGCTTCGAACCACCTTGACAAAATGCAAAAATTACAAGACGTTTTAGACAATTTAGGAATAATGGAGCAGATGTTAGTGAGACTCAATGAAGACCACTATTCCTATAGTCCCCATCGACTAAAGATGGAAATTAATAACTTAAGAAAAGTAAAGGACATAATAAGTGGTGTCATGAAAGAGATAAAGGAGGAGAAGGAGGATGAAGAGGAAAGGATAAGAATACGAAAATGGAATGAAAAAATTGAAAAAGAAGAAGAAAATGAGAAGAGGAAGAAAGAAGAAGAGGAAGAGAAGAAGAAAGAAGAGGAGGAGAGAAAAAAAGAAGAAAAAGAGTGTAGGAGAGAAAATAAGAAGTTGGTGGAGAAAAAGAAGAAATTAGAAGCAGAAGAAGAAGAAGAAGAAGAAGAAAAACCAAAGGCCCTTTTCAGGGCCACCCATATTTCTCGAAAAGAGAATGACTTTTCAATTGCCTACCCCTTTTTTAAATTTAAATTTAAATTTAAATTTTAAAAAAAATTTAAAAAAAAAATCCCATGATCAATTCCCCTTGTCCCTAAAGTAATTTTTTTCTAACATGTTCAATTCCCCTTTGTCCCTAGACAAACCCAAACTCTATTCCCATGTTCAATTCTCCTTGTCCCTAGACAGACCCAAACTCTATTCCCCATGTTCAATTGCCTTTGTCCCTAGAATCGATAATTTTTTTTTCCATTGTTCGAATGCCTTTGTCGCTAATCTCAATATTTCCTTTTTTTTCCTTTCTCCAATGTTAAATTCCATTGTCGCTAATCTTACCCAGGGTTTTTTGCCCATGTTAAATTTCCATTGTCGCTAATCTTACCCAGGGTGGTTATTGTTAATTTTCCATTGTCGCTAATCTTACCCAGGGGGTGTTTTTAATGCTAATTCCCATTGTCGCTAATCTCACCCCTTTCACTACTACAGTGTTATATGCATATATGAATTAACAATTAGGAAATAAGGTGGTATAAAAAATGTGGGAAATAGTTATCACATGTATGGTAGCTTGAGACCACATTTGAACTGCTAACGTAAATTCACACCTATTTTAGGCATTGTTATTTATAACAAAAATATGCATTGTTTATTTGTCAATCAATTGCTAGTGCTAACAGTGACTGTAGAACAGGAGATTTCTTTGAAGTATGTCGAAGGGGTTGGGTCTAACCTTTAGCAATTGTGCAGTTTGGGCACAGCTGACCAGAATATGAAATGAAGGCAAATTGGGGGTGGTGGGGAATAATGCACTCCACAGGGAGAAACGACGTGTTCTTTGAGAATCGCACGAGTAGCACGTGTATTGGACCGGAAAAATTGTTGAATAGTGAGTGAAAATGATGCTTAAATATCCCCCAAAAAAATCATACCGCTGGTAGGTCACATTCTGCATGTTTTCGGATTCAGTCTCCCAATTTAGTTTTTCAGAAGATTTATTTTTTGCATGACACGCTATATCTGTACGGTATTATCTAAATTTATTCAACGGCTATTTGAATTCTTTGGCAATCTTCCTGTAGATTTGAAACTTCAAGACAGAAGGGGCATTTTTCTTTGGAACGTATTCTGATTTCTTGCAACTATTGGAATTGGAAGGACTTTTTGGAAATGGGAGTTCATTCACCATGCTGCAAGTTAATTTATTTCTTTCTTTCCTGTACTTTGAAAATTTTTTTTTGTCAATTATGCAAAACATGTTATTTCCCTATTTTTTTCTTCATAGTTTAAGTCCTTGGAGTCGTAACAAAGGATTAATGCCAAAAAATAAAAGATAAATAAACAAAATTAACATATGTTACTTACCCGGCCGGGATTCATGTTTGGTGACACATTCTTCAAAAATATCACAACCAGTTGTAAATCAATTGACCACTTGTGCCAATCTGATTTAACTTTGCATCATATGTCAGCCACGGACTCCCAAGTTTCCAGTTGTTGTTACATTTTCGGGAACTTTTGACCCGTTCATCATGATGTGGTGTTGCACTTGAAGAATTACTACCATCACTACATGCAGATGATGTTGGACTGTCAGGTATAACATTAGGTTCAGTGACTGTGTTGTCTGATGAATTTGCATTAAATCCAAATGCTGTTAATTTTCTTAATTTACTCTTCGGATGAGACGACGGACACGCAACGGTAAACTTTTGTTTACCCATGATAAAGTTGCACTGTTGACAGTATATAATTCTGATTGAAATTTTTCCATTTGCTTTCTATTTATACACATCAATCAATACTTCAAAGGTTATCTCTTTTCGCTGAAGGTTTAGCAAAACTTGTATTGGTGCATTTTTTTTTAAAACACAGAAGGATTAGCCATTGTTCTATTAATTGGAGCTATTTCTGTTCGCTACTTGAGAGGTCGGTCGATTGTAGGTATAATCCGGTAGCATGACTGAGTGTATCACAGCATCCAGTACTCCGGTCACATGTCAAAATAAATGGATTATGATGTAAAAATGCACTGTATAAATGGGTTTGTTAATACGAACAAAGGATTTGCTTATGTAACAGATATATTCCAGTGCATTGTGTGTCCATCCATGTTTGTGGCTCCTTTCGTGGTCCCTTTGAATGTCTCCACTCCAGATCTATGATTGTATGTACAAGTTAAAAAACCAGAAAGGTTGTTGCCCAAACAATCACCATATTGTATATTTTGTCGCCAGTAAGGAAACATATCGCAATTAGCGACATTGGCAAAGCCCAGGGCGATCCCTGCCATCCATATTAACATTTTAAGAGACACAGGAGCTTCTGGGAGTCTTTTATTATCAGATACCGTTTTCCGAGAACTTGTCTTGTAATGAAAGTTTTGTTAATGTTCCTCTCCATTGTGTAAATTTGTTACCAGACTTAGTTTCAGGACCCATGACAGTTGGAACAGTTGCTTTACCCATTGAGGGCAATAATGTATTACTAGGCAATGACCTAGCTGGAGATAAGGTTGTGGTTAATCCACTAGTAACTGAGAACCCTTGTTTGGATCAGAAAGTCGATCCAATTGAAAAAGAATTCCCTGATGTATACTCAGAGTGTGCAGTTACTAGAGCTATGGCAAATAAAGCTCTTGAGAATGAAGTTGATACGGAAATTATTCCTTTAGCTGTCACATGTATTGGTCAGGCATTTGATGAGATCACTTTCACTCCTTGTTTGGATCAATCAAAGGGTATTGATCACAGTGATCCTCTATTAACTACTCATTCTTTTTATTCTAATCAGGGTGCAAACGACAATGACTTGTCGTCGAAGAGGAAACAAGATCCTGAGATCTCCTATTTGTTTCAAAGGGCCATTAGTGAAACGGAAGCCACTGAAGTACCTGTCTGTTATTTCATAAAAAATATGATTTTTGTGAGAAAATGGAGACCTTCCGAGGTACCTGCGGGCGACGAATGGTCAGTGAACTATCAAATTGTAGTTCCAAAATCGTACAGACAGGAAATGTTTAGTCTGGCCCATAAAACACATTTGGATGGTCATTTGGTGATTAATAAGACTTATCAAAAGATCTTGAATCACTTCTATTTACCATGTAACGTGATCTTTGTAAACACTGTAGATCTTGTCCCACTTGTCAAATGGTAGTAAAACCCAATCAGAAGATACCTGAGGCTCATCTGTAACCTATTCCTGCATTTGACGAACCATTTAGCAGAATAATGGTGGATTGTGTTGGTCCCTTACCTAAGACTAAGTCAGGGAACCTATACTTGTTCACCATAATGTGTGCGTCAACAAGGTTCCCAGAGAAAATTCCTTGAGGAATATTAAATCTAAAACCATGTTATGTACGAATTAGACATCCACCAATTCAAATTGTCTGCCTATCATCATGCGAGTCAAGGGACTTTAGAAATATTTCATCAAACTTTGAAAAATATTATTGAATCATATTGTTTCAATAAAGGCAAAGATTGGGATAAAGTCATTAATTTAATGTTGTTTGCTGTTAGGGAATCAGTTCAATAATCTTTAGGACTAGTTTTTGGACGTACTGTGGGTTGACCATTTAAGTTTTTAAAAGAGAAACTTCTTTCTAATGAAGATATTGAAATCAAAGTTCTTGATTATGTTTCCAATTCTAAGTTGTCAAACACTTGTGAGGTTGCAAGAACTAATCTGCATTCTACTCAATCAAGAATGAACTTAAGGAATGATAAGGCATAGAGTTCTGGCTCTCTTGCCCATACCACACAATTTTCTCCAGGCCAAGTATTATGGTTCTTACACAGTTAACAAGAAAGTAAATGATTTAAATCATATCATAAATACTCACTGGAGGCCAAAGGAAAAACAACTTTGCCATATGAATATGTTAAAGGAGTATGTTGAGAGAGACAGCCAAGTTAATCATCCAATTAATGTATTTGTACCTGTCCCACTCATTGAGGATTTAAGCGAAGGAATGCAATCAGACTCTATTGATTTTAGAGCAACAAATCTTCGGAATTCAGAAATTATGAATAATCTGGACCAGAGACTTTCACATTTGCAACAACAAGAAAGGAATGAACTTAAACAGTTATTACTTGAATATGAACACTTATTTCCAGATATTCCTACAAAAATAAACACAATTTACCATGACGTTGAAATTGTGAATTCCACACCTGTGAAACAACACTTACAGTACGAACCCTATCAAACAAGAATACTTTAAAGAAGAAATTCAGTATCTGCTGGAAAAGTAAAAGTGACTGGAGTTCACCATGTATACTTGTTCCGATTATAAGAAGGTGAACAGTGTAACGAAAACATTCATTTCCATAACCAAGCATCAATAACTGTATTTATAAAATTGGAAATGCAAAGTATGTCACCAAAATTTGACCTTCCGATAGGATTTTTTGGCAAATTCCACTGAAGGAAAGAGCAAAGGAAATTACCGCATTCGTGATTCCAGGTGGACTTTATCAAAATAGAGTGATGCCGTTTGGGATGAAAGGTTCGCGAAGTACTTTTCAACGTCTAATGAGCATGATTACTTCTGGTCTAGATAATTGTGATGCTTACTTCGATGATATCATCATCTACTATGACATCCGGAAAGAACATTTAGCAACAATTTGGAAATTCGTTTCCTGACTCACTGATGCAAGTTGGACATTAATTTATCCAAAAGTGAGTTCCGCCTTGCTAGTAAAACATTTCTAGGACCTATCGTGTGACATGGACAAGTTAAACCTATAGATTCCAAGGTCAAGGTTGTCTCTGAATCCCCTGTGCCTGTTAGTAAAAGGCAATTGATGCAATTTTTAGGTATGGCTGGATACTATCGGAAATTTTGTTCCAATTTTTCTACAATTGCTGTACACCAGACAAATTTATTGAGCAAGAAAACCAAGTTTCACTGAACTGAAAATTGTCAGGGGGCTTTTAATAAGTCAGAGGCCATATTTAAGTGTGCACCAGTTCTTACAGCTCCAAATTTATGTCAACCAATTAAACTGTCTTTTGATGCATGTGATGTTGGGCTTGGAACAATATTGATTAAGCACCAGAGTCGTTATTCTACAATCGAGAAGGAATGCTTGGCTTTTATAGTGGTATTGCAACATTTTGAAGTTTACATTGGTTCAGCTCCTTCTCCGATTGTTATGCATCATTGATCACAAGCCCTTATCTTTCATCGTCAAGATGAAACTAAAAATCAGAGATTATTGAGGTCGAGCTTGATGCTGCAGAAATACAATATTGACATCAGGCTTATCAAGGGAAAAGATAATTTAATAGCAGATGCACTTTGAAGTGTATAAAAATATATTATTTCATGTGTACTTTGTATCTTCATAAGATTTCTTCTATGTTACTTTTCATAAGCCACATCTATAATTGACCTATGGTAGAAAGAAAGGTTTATTATATAGATCTTTCTTTTTCTTTTATGGGCGCAGTGTTATGTATATTCTATTTAATTTAATTGTTTATTAGTTTTAAATTTGTTATTCCATTACCTGCTATTGTGATGTAACTTTGTTTACAGGACTTGACATTGTCCAGAAATTCGGTACAGTTCTGTTTGACCTTACGTATTTATTTTATTGATAAACACCTAATAATAGAAACAGTTTATCTAGTTTCTGACCTTGATTCAGAACCAGTGACGGGTCTGGTAAACAACATTTTTAAACCTTTTTTAAAATTCTTTCTCAGAGTAAGAATTATTAAGTTAAGTCAAGGCCATACCTGGACAACGTGATACTTATCATGTAAAAAAAACTTCTTTTGCTTTCTCAGAGTAAGAACTATTAAGTTAAGTCAAGGCCATACCTGGACGACGTGATAATTATCATGTAACAAACTTCTTTTACTTATGGAAAGATGAACTTTTGACCCCCACCTGTTTTGCATTTTAGTTAGTCTTATAATTCATGTTATGTTAAGAATTCAGTTAGTCGTGCTTTAACACTTTACAAGTCAAATTGTTTTATGTTGTATCCAGTTTGGGCTAATTATTTTATTTTCTTCAAATTATTTTGAATTCAAGTGATTCTTTTTCCTGGAAATATATAAGTGGTTCTACCAAATTCGTGGATAAAACCATTTATTGGAAGTTATACTTGGATTCAAGACTGGAATAATGTTTACTGTAATTCAATAAAAATCTATTGACGTAACAGCAATTTGGACGTTACAACATGCATCATCATCTTCCATTTTGGATTTCATCAGGATTTGAACTCAGTTTCATTCAGGACATTTATTACTAGGACTTATATTTTATAAGTCTTGGATTATTTGGGATTTGATTTGTAAAACCGTAAGTTCCTTTTTCTCATTTTGCATTTGATATTCTAGGGATATAAATTATTTGTTACATTTTACAAAGCTTCTTGTCTTAACTCTTTTCCGTTACATTTTGTAATAGCCTAGACTCATAACAATGACACACACACACGCACAAAAAGTTGAATTATTTGGCATTATACTAGAAGCTACACACAGCATGTCAAATTTTATCCTATCATTAACTTATTCAATTTTCAGATCAAATGTAGCTAAAGGTATGTAATCAGTTTGAAACGATTTTGATACTTTTAGATAGATTTAATGATGCTGACTTGAACATTTACTGAGTTACAGATATGATAAAATTCGCGATGCTGTGTTGAATGAACTATAACAGAAAATAATGTTCCAGACACACAGGCAATGCAAATCAATGACTACGAAAATCCAAACTCTAAAGAGCATCCACAAAGCTGGCAAAACCAGAAATGTGTTGTGTCTGACCTGTTTTCTTTGAACTTTTTTCAAACACCCCCAAACAGCCCCAGTTGATTCAAGCATTGTAACAAAATGAACATTCCTGCACTTAGCAATCAGAGTGTTCATTCATCAGTCCACACTTTATTCTGCAAGTCATGTCCATCTGATTACTGATTGTCGGTTTTAATAATTTGGCTTGATCTTGATGTTTTAAGTAAGGTATTTCACTTCCCCCGTTCCGAGATTGGTGTCCTGCATAATGAATGATGGGTTGAGTTTTTAAAGATTCTTATTTGTTATGAGGGGTCCAAAAGTCTGAAATCAATTAACCATGTCTACAGAAATGAAAATGATTTTCTCCAGTAGCTTCAATTATGCTAATCATATTTATACCTGTAAACCTGTAAGTTGCCTTTGATGTTACCAAGACGTCTGAGTAACTTTAGTTTTTGGGATGATAGTTTGCTTTGTACTAGTCATACCTGAACCAAACATGACAGGTAGGATGCCCTTGGTCAGAGATAGAAGTCAGGGTAAGGGTTTCAGTTTGAAAAAGTCATCATTAAGGTCATTATGCCTCACTCTTAATTACATAACTTGACATATTTATGCTGCTCATATATGCTGGACACAAAATATCGCAATTTGCATAACAAATGTTTAAGCAGAGCAGAATAAATGCATGTTTCTGATAACTTGCTCAACCCAATTTAATGGCTTGCAAATCTGTTTTGTTGTAATTGTTACACAAAGTATTATTATTTGAATTTTGTCATTTTCTGAACTTACTAATTATTCAAATTCATAAAAATAAGCATATTTATTACTTGCTTGACAAAAAGAAGTCTCTTTTACAGTGAAAGGAGAGTATGTTTTATAAGGTACAGTGTGCAACAATATAAAGTATTTCTGGAATAGTTTTCAAATACATTACCTAACCACAGAGTTTCAGGAGAACTGCAACTGCCTCACACATTTAGCCCTCCCAGTTTTGTACCTTCAAGCAGCTTTGAGAAGTTTCACCTGCATAGGGGAGTATACTCCATATATAAATTTCCAGATTTCTGTTCTGTCTTTCACCAAGAACAAAGTTTATGACTTTCAGCATCATCACTTTTGGCACCCTTCAAACATACTTTCACTGATCACAATGGCATTCCCTGACATTGCAGTAGTTGTACTTAATAGGTGCCGATCTAGTGTTTGATAATATAGAAAATGAGGATTACATTTCTGGATAATTTATTTTACATACAGATCCATACAGGTAGGTTTTCTGTGTCATCTAATCTTAGCATCCACTTATTAGTTATATATATATATATATATATATATATATATATATATATATATATATATATATATATATATATATATATATATATATATATATATATATATATATATATATATATATATATATGTATATATATATATATGATGCTTTACTTATTTTACATGTATAGAACATCATTTGGCCTTATCTGTTGATAACACTCTTAAATTGATATTGAAGTGTCAACTATGATGTTTCAGTTCCTTTTTATGTGCATGTATTATACTACGCACAGTGAAAGCTCATTTATAGTACTGTATAGTGTTTGCTGCAATTGGATACATACAGGTAAGTTTTCTATGCATTGTTTAGGCTTCCATGAGTGTACCTGTATAGGCTGTCAATTGTTTGTCTTACAGGTAACTTTTTACCTGAATTGATATTTTATCATTCACAATGTCATTATTAATAATGACGCTCCAATGCACTACCTATACAGGAAACTTTCACCCATTTAAACATAATTTTTATAGTGCCTGGCTCTGCACTGACATACAGAAGTTCATATAGCAGGACACACTGAAATGATATATATTGCCTGCTATATTTTTCTCTTACAAATTTAGACCATATCATAGCCAGAGTGTCAACAGGGTACATGTGTAACTTACTCCAGTTGTCATTCTAAGAATATATGTTACACCTGCATATCATGGATAGATGTAAATGGGCAGTAATACTATTTGTACTAAAGGGGAATGCACAGAAGCATACCTTTGAGGGACAAAGGTGCCATCTTCTTGCACACATGGGTACGAAACTATATCACCTGCTGGGGATGGAGACAGAGTGCAATAACATCATCAGTTACCATCACAGCTTTCAGAATTACATACTGGTTAAGGGGATAGATATTATGTACTCCATCCCACCCTCAAGAACTGGACAGCATATCAATGAAGATGTTCCTTCATGACCAGGCCTGGCCATGTACTTCTGATAGCAATGGGCCAGGTCAACAATCAATTATATAGTATCAGCTACCATAAGAAACAATTTTCTCTAATTCCACGACTTTCAAAGTGCTGCTAGGTGCTTCCAGCATACACAGCCCGGCTTATTGCCCTATTACCAAGGAATCAAGTTTATACAACAGTGTAACCCAAATAATGCCGCTAGGCTGTCCAGTTTATATAGCAGTCTAAACCATACGATGCAGCTAGGCTGTCCAGTTTATACAGCAATCTAACCCACATAATGCAGCTAAGCTGTCCAGTTTATATAGCAGTCCAACCCACATAACACAGTTAGGCTGTCCATGAACTTCCTGTTGTTATGTATATTTAATTTACATTGTTTTTTTTTATATTTCATTTGATCCTATTGGTAATGGAACATTGTATGTTGGACTTGACCTTATCCAAAATCAAGTTTATTTTTAAATGACTGAATCAATTTATTTGGTTTTCTAAACAATATGACTGTTTATCTCAAAGTCGAGAAACTTTTGAAATTCCCCATGAATTACCAAGTATATCTGTTGTTTAGTACACATTTTATATTATTATTTTAGTAATATACTTCTAACTATAACTACGACTTTATTTAGTAAACATCAGGAGCCTTCTATGACGTTAGTTTCCATTAGAACGTGGTTTTATTTAGAAAATTCTTATTATGACCTGAGGTCATGTAGATGACTATATAATCTTGCTTTTCTAGAAATTAATTATTCAAGCTTTAAGAGCTTAGCAGAATCGATCGTATTGTTGTATTCATAAACTCATTTGGGCTGGAATTTTTTTATTCAGATTGTCAAGCTCAAGGGATTCTTCTCTGGAAATAAAAAGTGCAAAACAAATAATTCTTGGAAATAAAACCTCGATTTTATAGTACAATTTCGAATAAGGATTTAATTTTTGGAGTGCACTATTGTGACCCAACAAAGACTGTTGGTACATCACCACAACATGGGCCACCACATGCATATCAGCACTTTTAGCATTGAATTTAATTTGAATTTCCGCTAAAGTTTATTCACAGCGTTAATTATTAGGACTTGTGTCTGTAATTGTGGGATTTTTTGGATTTAATTTGCAATATTGTAAGTTACTTTTTTGACATTGTACTTTGTATTCTTGGGAAATAAATTATTTGCTGAATTTCTCAAAGCTTGTTGCTTCTCGCACGTTTATATTGTTTTAAGACCACAGAGTCATAATACTGTGGAAAATGTACACCTGTGTATGATGCCCAGTTTTTACAGGTACTCTTGTCGATCACCTAGGTGTCCATCTTGGTGCATCAGTATCCAGGAAATGTCATTTTCACTTGTCCTCAAGACTTTGCCAAACGCCTATACTTAACAGCATCTTGGAAACAAATTGATTTTAACTTATGATATGCTGCAAGTGTGGTGAGCAATCATCTTCAACTTTATTCTCCAGCTACGTTGTGCATAGAGCAAGATACGTTGAAAGACGTGTGTACCCTCTATATTGTTCTTTAGTTTGTATACACCAAAATAGCAAATATGATTTTCAACTGCAGAATTTGATTTTGTGCATGAAGACTCAGCCTTACAGGCATGGACTATTCACAATTTCTGCTTGATTTAAGGGAGTGAAAATGTTTCCCTTTTTGAAGTAGTTTCCTAAGATATGGAATCTCTTCTCCAATGAAATTATCTAGTTGATGTCACACATACCTTAGATGATCTTTTCAGGGTGTGGGGTTGTATCTCCATTAATCTCTTACATATGATCCTAGTTACTGTAATCGAGTAACATATTTGAACTGAGTATGCGTGTGATTTGGATTTTTAATGTAGCTTTAAAACAAATTCAGTCATATCACTACGATGTCTGCAGTCTGGCAGTTTATAGTGATGCCTAGCACAAGGGAATCAAGCCGCAGACATGTAGCATCTTGTCACTGCCAGTCACATTATCCTGACACCAGGCTGATCAGTCCTAACACTAACCTCTTAATACAGAGCACCTATCGAGGCAGCTGCAAATATAATTTTTATAAGTCTTTGATATGACGACAAGGGTTTGAACGTGTGACTGCCTGCATCCAATACAAATGCTCCACTTAGGCCATCAGAACGGTGCTGTGTTTAAAGAAGAAACCAATATTTCTTGTAGCAAAATATGTTCCTTCAAAAGGACCTAGCTGATCATGATACACACATACCCACGAAGCCTCCCCGCAGTTATATTCATATAGAGAGGATGCCTTCTGCAACAGTACTAACTGAATAACTCTCGGGATTTGGTGCCATTATTAGTATCACGGAGAGATCAGTCTAGCTGCCACCGAGGTGGGTATGTTAATTTTAGATTGTTACCTAAAATGTTTGTTTTTTTCCTGGGAGGGCTGGATTTGCAATGTAGTATTAGTCCCCCTAAGGTACTATCATCAGGTAAGTAGTCTTGAAGAAACCTATTTTACTAGAAAAAATTGGTTTATAAAAATCAAATTTCTTGACCTGTTCTTAGTAAATGTGGGATATTTCTAAATTTCACAAAATCTACAAGCCAGGAAATCTCATTATTCTGGAAAGTTACAATTAAATATATCCTTGAGCAGTACTTCATCACTACCGCCACCCAGCCATCTTGACCGTTTTCTGAGCTAACACCCGTAAAAAGATGGGCACTGAGCTAATGGTGTCTGTGGAAAGCAGTTTCACCAACTGTATATCTACATTAAGATATCCTTATCTTGGGTTTGGGAAGATCTTGAGAAGTCTTGAAATATCTTGCATTTTGTATATCCAGGGATTTATGGCTTTGCTTTCATAAAATATCTAAATGCAGATTAAATTTTACATGCTGATTATTCAGACCCCATGGTTAGTAAAGTGCACTGTTCGAGAAAGAACCGATTTTTTTTGTAGTTACACATTGAGATAGTGATCGTTAATTTCACTGTATTAATTTTTGTACAGATGCAGTTTTGTTTTTCTACATCAATCATGTTGGAGCAATTAATCCAGTCCATGCTTGCTTTATGTTTGAGAACCTTGGTTTATGAGCAAAGTATCAAGCAACTTACCACAGCGACTTGATAGGCACATGTGCACTTCCACCAGAGAGAGGGTTGGGAGACATTAGTGACTGACATTAAAAATGTTAATCAAAATATTCTTGTAGTTTCATTACTTGTGTGTTTACAAATGATTGGTAACACAGCTAGTATTTGCGTTTATTGCTGATGTAAAAACAAAATATGTATTCTAAATTCACTTTAAGCAATACAGCCTTCCAGTTAGGTTAATGAAAAGATGTCGCTAAAAATAATAGAAGTTTATGTTTTGACTTTATTTCAAAGAAATCTGACATAACTTGCACACTGACTTGGTGAGAGTCACATCATGGCAGGAAATTATCCTATTATTACAAAGAAAAGCAATTTGAATTTGCAATTAAATTGTAAATGACAACGAATACAGAAGGAAAACACAGAATTTACACTGAAATGTGAACGACATACTTAGTCCTTGTGCAGTAATATCAAGAACATCATCATCATCATCATCATCATCATCATCATCATCATCATCATCATCATCATCATCATCATCATCATCATCATCATCAGTCTCATGACCTAGTGTGGTCGTTGAGGCACTGTGCTGCTGAACATCTGACCAGTTCCCTCCACTTGTCTCGATCATGTGCCAATACCTGTGTCTCCAAAAAAATTTTCCTGGTCCATTCTGTGATGTTGTCAGTCCACTTTTTTCTCTGTCTACCTCTCCTTCTGCCACCCTGGACAATGCCCTGCAGAACTGTTGTGGATAGACTGTTGGCTCTAGTGACATGGCCATACCATTTCAGCTTTTTCTTTTTGACGGTGGTGAGGAGGTCCTCATATTGGCCCACTTCACGCCTGATGGTGTTAAGCACTTCTTCATTTGTGATGTGGTCCATGTAAGAGATGCCAAGGATGGTTCTGTAGCATTTCATTTCAAGTGATGACTGGATTCTTCGTTGTAATTCTGCTGTCAGGGTCCATGCCTCACATGAGTACAAAAAGACTGAGATGACTAGAGATCGCAATAGTCTGATTTTAGTTTTCAGACAGATATTCTTGTCTCTCCAGATGGGTCTTAGCTTTGACATAGCTGCCATTGTTTGTGCTGCTCTTGACAAAATTTCTGCTCTTGATCCCTCTTCAGTGATTATGGAACCAAGATATTTGAACTGGCTCACTGTTTCCAGTTCATGTCCTCTGACTTCGATCTTGGCTGAGATTTGTTTGCCACTATTTGTCATCAGTTTTGTCTTCTCAGCGCTTATCTCCATGTCAAATCTGGATGATATTTCATCTAAGTTCCTCACTAAGGTGGCTAGCTCGTCCTCACTGCCTGCCAATCCATCAATGTCATCTGCAAAGCGGAGGTTGGTGATGTTACGCCCTCCAATGCTGACTGTTTCACATGGTTTTCCAGGGCTTCGCTCATGATGCGCTCTAAGTAGATGTTGAAAAGCGTGGGTGACAGGAGACAGCCTTGACGCAATCCCACTGTTGTCTGGAACCAGTCCCCCACAGCACCTTGGGCAATTACTGCACTGGTAGCCTTGGCGTACAGCTGCTTGATGGTATTGATTAACTTTTGACCCATGTTATACTTCTTCATTGTTGCCCACAATGCCTCATGCCACACTCTGTCAAAGGCCTTTTTGAAATCGACGAACACATGATAGATGTCTTGTTGGTGTTGCGAGTACTTTTCGCACAGAACCCTGAGATTGAATATTTGTTCTGTTGTGCTTCTTCCACTCCGGAACCTGGCCTGTTCTTCAGCAATTATTTCTTCTGCTTGTGGTTTCAGTCTGTTCAAGATGATCTTCAGCATTACCTTACTAGAATGGCTGATCAAACTGATAGTTCTGTAATTTTGGCATAGCTGGAGATTGCCTTTTTGGGGAAGTGTTATAATCAGTGACTGGGTCCATTGTGTTGGCCATTCACCTGTCTGCCAGATCTTGTTGCAGATTTTTGTTAGTAGCTCTTTCACTGATTCTCCCCCATTCTTGATAAGTTCAGCTGGGATGTTGTCTACTCCAGCTGCCTTCCCATTCTTCAGTGCTCTTATTGCTGACTCCACCTCTTCTTTGAGAATGGGGAAGTCATCATCATTTGTGGAGTTTGGAACTTCAAGCACCTCTGGGTCTCCTGTGGACTGATGGTTGTAGAGTTCTTTGCAATACTCAGTCCATCTTTCTGCAATGTCACTCGCTTCTGTGAGGCATTTTCCATTTTTGTCTTGAATGGTACTGATTCTTGGTTGTTTCTGTCTGGTGAGATCTTTCACAATTTGGAATGCCTTTTTGCTGTTATTCTTTATCAGACTGTTCTCCATTTCTGTGCACTTTTGACCAATCCGATTTTCTTTTGCTTTGCTCAAGTTTTTTTTTCTGATATTCTTGTTTATTTCTCGGTACTTCAATGCCCCTGGGCAGTGGCAGATGCTTTATCTGCTCGGGAAATGGACGCACCCGCCCATCCACGATTCTCCTGCTGCCTTGCAGGTCGGCTTTGGTTAGCCAAAGGCTAAGGGAGTAAACCCTAAAAGAAAATCCGGAGTGGAGACCCTAAGGCAGCTGGACGATGTACCACATCCCCTTCTGGCAACTCCTTGGTCTGGAGAGGGATTGGCTCCGCCAGACGACTTTTGCCCAAGACACACGGATAATGCTGGACAAATCTGAGCTTACAATACCGGATCGGTCGTCGCCCGGGTCAACAAGGATCGCGCCTGCCGTTGTCCACCAGGACGGAGGTGACAAGTGTGCTACTGGTACTATACATACAATCAGAGCGAGAGACAACATTGCCATCGCCACCTGGAACATTAGAACTCTGGCACAAATAGGAAGACTGCAAGAGTTGACACATGAGCTGGAACACTACACATGGCACATTCTGGGATTCTGTGAAGTTAGATGGAAATCCCTAGGAGAACACCAAACCGAAGATGGGCATATATTATACTATAGTGGAGACTGTGACAAGTCCATAAATGGAGTAGGCTTCCTTGTAAACAAAGCCATCAAGGGATCTGTGCTTGAATGCTGCCCCATATCTAGCAGAATCATTTCCATTCGATTGAAAGCATCTCCCTTTAACATCACAATTATCCAAGTCTATGCTCCAACTACCGATCATGATGATGAAGAAATAGAGGAGTTTTACAACGAACTACAGGGTAGTCTGTAAGAAAGATATCCTCATTGTCCAACGAGACTGGAATGCCAAACTTGACAAAGATGCTCTAAAAGACTGGGGAGTACATTGTGGACCTTCTTGCAATGAGCTTACCAATGAAAGAGGGAGACGGCTGCTCCAGTTCGCAAGCTACAACAACTTGGTACTAGCCAACACCCTGGGACAACATAAAGCTTCACGATACTGGACATGGCACTATCCAAATGGAACCCATCACAACCAGATCGACTACATACTGGTTCAAAACCGTTACCGATCTGACATCAATAGAGCAAAAACAAGGACATTCCCAGGTGCTGATGTTGGGAGTGATCACGACCTCGTGATTATGTACTTCCGAGTGAGGCTGAAGAAAATTAACAAGCCAAAGAACATCAGGCTGAAATTCAACCTTGAACAACTGAAGGACCCTAACATCTGCAAGTCATTCCAAGCCACAATTGGAGGAAAATTTACTCCACTCCTTGTGATGGATGGTGATGTCAATGAGATGACAGACACCTTCAACACAGTCCTGACAGCAACTGCCACGGACATCATTGGCCTCCATCGACCGACGAAAAAACCCTGGGTTACAGAAGAGATTCTGAAGTTGTGTGATGCCCGAAGAGAACTAAAATATCAAGAACAGCAACTGTTTAAAAGCTAAGTTGTATAATGTACAACTTTAGCCAACTAGATTTTGACTCCGAAGGGCCTACTGCATGTATGTTGTAACTTCGGCCAGACTTCAGTGAATGTTCTACTGAAGTTAAGTCAGTTCACAGTTTTAAAACCTCTGCAATATTGATAAGAGTTAAGGTCAAAATGTCAGTAGAATTTGAGGGGAATGTGGACCATAACTTATAGGTTAAGTTATTATGTATCACACTCATGCACCAATATGGTGGTAAACCAAATACTGTCCTTTTCTTTGCAAACATTTTAAAACTCGAACATCAATTTGGAAAACTTAATTCAACTTATTCTTAAATTTCCAACAGTGAAATCTGATCATCCACTATGCATTGTATTATTCAATGCACACTCAGTAGGACCACTGAAAAGGCACACAGACATAGATAATTTTATCAATGGTCAGGATATTGACCTATTTTTCCTAACAGAAACATGACTATAAAATGCAGGAGATGAGCTAAAGTAATATTATTTGGTCTTCACTGGTGTTCCCATCCCTTGCATCAGATCACCTCTGCATCATATGCCATCTCGGTCATTCGTGCCTATCCCCTATATATGTTCACTACTGCTAGAAGAGATTGGTGTTTTAGGCTGAGAGGATATGTCTTTCCACCAGCCTTAATATTAAGCAGATATATCAAGCTGTTAAGATGAAATTTACATAGTTCATGCAGCAAAATCAGTCTACTACAGTACTACGATCATTGTAAGTTTCATCTGCATAGAACTCTTTGAGATTACAAATAAGCTTTTCTCAAGGAATAAATGTGTACCACTTGCAATGACCATTTCTCTGGTTGAACTTCAGAACCTATTTAGGTTGACTCATTGTCACCATACAGTTGTGATAAAGAATATACATGGCAACCTTTAACCTTTAAGAGCACCCCAAAGTCTTGTGAACTCGTTCTTTTTCAAACAATAACCTCTGCTTGAGTGCTTCAATTCAATATTGCCTTTAATAACATTTAGTATCAATGCTGCACTATCAGCCAGGAAATTCCCATCATTGTTCAAAACTTCCATCGAAAAGCCTCTGTTAAAGAAACCGACACTTGACCCTAATGATTTAAAGAACATCTGACTTGTTCTAACCACTCATTCATTAAACACAATTGGTCTATCCCAGAAGTATCTCATCTAAATTCCATAGTCTTTGTAGCAATATACGGCTTGCATATCACCCTTGATATAGCACTGACACTGCTCTTCTGAGAGTCGTTAATGACCTTATCTCTGCTTTGGATACTGAAAAGATCACATCCTTGAATGTATTTGACTTATCTGCGGCATTTGACACAATAGACCACTATATATTAATTCACCATCTCCAGAATGTATTTGTTTTTCATGATAGAGCATTAGTATGGTTCAAGTTCTACTTAGTCAACATGACACAACTTGTATCCATAAATGGAAATCATTCCAGCCCAGTTGGTCCATGTTTTGGTGTTCCACAAGGCTCTGGTCTTGGCCACCTTCTCTTCATTCTAGACATCCATCCACTCTCGAGAGTCATATATTGAAATCCGGTGTCTCACCAGTTGTACGCTGATGACACTCAAATATACACATCTAGCTATACAACTGAAGATGAGGCTAATATCTATGGCATAGAGAGGTGAATTTTTAATCTGAATTAATTAATGACATGTAACAAGCTGCAGATGATTGATGATTCAACTAAAGACATGCTGATCACCACACATAGACCTTCACATTAACTAAGACATGCATCAACATTAAATTCACACCATCAGGATGAAACTTACTGTCATTCTTGACAGAATGCTAAGTCATGAGCAAGGCTACCTATCTGGAGCTGAGATGCATCAGCTCCATTCAGAGTTTTCGCTTGATTGATGCCATGAAAACACTTGTGTTCCTTAGTACCTTCAAGACTGGACTATTGTAATTCACTTCCACTGGATTCAAAGGTTTGTTTAAGTAGGAAGCAGTTCATGCTTTTGAAAACTGCTGTTCCTTCTTGCTGAATCAGAAGGTCCTTCTCAATTATGGTTATACTTTCTACGTGTAATCTATAGAGAGAAATAAAACACACATACAATGTTGTTATTTTATTACAGTTCAGATTAAATTCATCAACATTTGATGTTTTCTTTTGTAATGCTAACAAATCTTGTGGGATATTTATCATCATCACCATAATCATCATCAGCAACAGCAACATCAACATCATTGATGCACCATCTGTTCCCATTAAAACAATCTTTTTCATCTATTCATCCCACAACAATTTGGAAATAAGGCTCATTAAAGTACGACTGACCTGGTTTCACTCTCTGCCTTGGGTACATTCTTCATACCAATAAAATGAGTGTAAACCTATTAAATTATTAAATTGATAAAAATAAATAAACTAAAATGGATCTAAGTTAAATTGGTGGTTTAAGAGTTTACAATAAATAAATGGTATGAATATAAAGTCAAACTGGTGTCTTCAGAATTTACAAAATTGTAATTGGAACGGATCTAGATTAAAATGTCTGGCTTAATAGTTTAAATTTCTGGTTTAATAGTTTAAATGTCTAGTATAATAGTTTAATTCAATAATATAAAATGAATTTTAATTACATTTACCCTGCATTTGAAAGATGAACAAATTTCTACAATTTCTGCTGCTTCGGAAGACATATCAATACAACCATCACTAATAAGACTAGGGTAAATGATGTGGTCCTGTTCTGGCCTACGATTATCGGCAATATCCCCGATAAATTTCTGACAATATTTGTCCGTCAGGTAGGTACTGCCTATTTCCAAACATTTTGGCTTGTCCATCTCATATAATTTCGCATCGTAAGTATATGGGCATCCACGTTTTGCGACAAAAAGAGCTTTTATAAACATGACAAGTAGTTTTCCAATGGCTGCCTTATTCAGAAACATAACAGACTTCTTGCCTTCAAGTGAGTCACGGGCTGCCTTCTCAGCTTTTTTCTTAAGCTATTTATTTTGTGGCTCTCTGATGAGTCATAGTTTCTGACAATCAATTTTAAAGTATTTTCAGCCAACTACAAATGTCACCATCGTATCATACACAGAACAAACTGAACATGCAATCTCATCCTTCTCCGTGTTACGGTTTAGCCATAGAAATTCCTGCTTCCAGGTATCTTGCAATTTTCAATCCATTTTGGTTGTATCTTACACACATCGCACTTAAAGGTTTGCATCTGTATCTTTGTTTTCTGGGTGGCAGAGAGACATTGTTGAGAAATCTCAAAATTTTTCAAACATGCAAAAATATTATAAAAAATCAATTGTCTAAGCACTTGATGGTCTTATATGACTAACGAAGCAAGTGCCCAGAAGTCAGTTTACAGTAAGCGCACAAACGACAATGATAACTTGGATTAAATGGCATAGGCATTATCTTTGTTTTGTTTTAACTTCGTGTCGCTTTCATTTTTCTCAGTGTTTGAAATTTTTATAATTAAAAGATTTATTAAATCCTATAAAAGGGGATATACATATTTTCAATAACCACCATTTAAAATAACAGGCCCAACTGACCAACTGCTTTAGGAAAGTGGTGGTCCTTCTGAAAATCAGATGACGTCAGGCCGGCAGACCTACGTTAGTGTCAGAACCTGGTTAATCGCAGTATGTTCTGCAGAAACTTCAGAAAGTTCAAAACATGGCTGCTTGGATCATCCTTAGAGTACGAAGATCGGAGCACACCTCCCCTCTGCTCTGATCCAGAATCAAATACAAAGTCTGTTCACTCTGCTGCATTTCTTTGACTGGCTCCAGTCCAGTATAACTCTCTGACTTCACCCATATGTACAACCCATCTATAAACTTATACTCATCTTCAGACACTCGTATTCTCATTGTTCCCACTGTTAAAATGAAATCATACAGACAGCATTCTTTTGCATACCCGGGCCCAGATACGTGGAAAGAATAACACATAGCTCTTAGGCACAAGGACGCTGTGATCTCATTCAAGATTGATCTTAAAACTCAACTATTTCATGAACAGACTTATATCTTTAATAATGTTTATTTCCTTAATTATTGTCAGAGTGTTTTTGTTTTGTAATTTCATGGTGCTTTTGTAATGTTTTCTTTGTATATGTTTTTCTTTTTTAATTTCATGGTGTTTTTGTAATCTTGTCTTTGTATATGTTTTTAAGTGTTATATATTAAAGTGCTTAGAGCTTCTAAAGATTAAACACTGCCCACATTATTATTATTATCATTATTATTATTATCATTATTATTATTATTATTATGATGATGATGATGATGATGATGATAATGATGATGATAATGATGCATACGATGTCGAAAAATGACATTGTCAACAAATAACACGGAATCTAAACGAAGAGATTGACATGAGACTTTATAATTATATTTGTAATGGTATATAATTTATTACGCAACACTGGAACATAACAATAGTGCTCTGGAACACTGGCAGATTGACTATTGGAAGACATATTCGGTGAATAAAACAATGAAGGAACAGACACATGTACTCAATATACTGACAAGGGAATGATGGAATACTCAAGCATTGGCTACTCTTGAATCTGGAATTGTTTATGCATCTCTCTCTATCTCTGTCCCTCTCGCGCTTAACTTATCTCTGCAGAAGCAGAGAGGGCGAACAGACCCAAGCATTCCGAAAAAAAAATAAAAAATTTCATCGAAATCTAATCCGCAGAAAGGTCAAGATTTTTACAAATAAAAGCTTCCTGGGAGGTTTTTATTTCTGTAATGGCCGATTATATTAATAAAACCTTAGTTCGAAAAGGTAGCTGAAAAAAAGTATTCTACGTGTTTATTTATTTTTTGTTTCCTCTACTGGACTACCAACATTGGTAGGTGCCCTCTCTGCTGCTATCCAAATATTTTATCAAGACCTACACGATATCTTGTTCTAGGATCGTGAAATTTATTGTTATAAATCCATGTGGAGTAGTTTGCGCTCGTGAAAAGAAATTTCTGAATTTATTATAATCCATGTCACCACCACACCAGGTTTGATGAATATTTCGCAGCGCATGTGTGTCTACGCCATTGAACACAACTAAAAGTTTACAATTGTCTCTGATCACTTTCGGTATTTGTGTGTATCGTTGAGTAACATAGATCACATCTGTATTTTTATGTCTGCCACGAGAAAATATTCTGGCTGGATTTGTTTGTTTATCTAGCATCACATCATCATACACAACTAAATTATTAATAAATCCGTCTAAAATATCATCGCTCGGTGCTTCATCAATATCTGTTATAAACTCTATAACATCATTATCTTCGTCCAGTAATCTTGCGTTTTCATTGAAATCTTTAAGAACATCATAACACCTCTGATCATCAACGGATGGTGCTACCAAATATAATTTATCCGATTTCAGCCATCTCATTATCAAATTAAGTAATACTTGCGTCTTACCCGATCCAGATGGTCCTGTGATAATCATTCTGATGGAATTTGGTAACGCAGGGTGGTGTTTAACTGGCTCTCGCTGCTAAGTTGCTGAGAAATCAATTATATCCATATATTTTATAACATGAATTTATATTGTTTACGCTGTAGATCTAAAACTCCAACTACTGATTTAGCTACGGTTACCAAAAAAAAAAAAATAAAAAAAAAAATAATAGGGTATGGTGGAAAATGTTCTGTGTGCGGTAGAAAGAGATTTTCGTTTTAACCTAATAAGCGCGGTGGTGATATTGCTAAAATGATGTCAAAGTTTCCAGGTGCTCCATGGGCTAAATACCCAGGAGAAAAACATCTACCAGGATATAATTATTGCGGTCCTGGTACCAGACTTGATATCAGGCTTGATAATCAAGATCAACCAAAACCAGGTGAGTATCCTGAGCAGCAGGGGGGGCGAATCCGACATTTTGTCCAATCGTCATTTGGCTTAATTGATACCTTCTGAACTCAGCGGATCCGGTGTCGTCAGCGCCCGGTAAAAAAAAAGACGACGTCGTCGTCGGGGGATCGTCCAATCGTCATTTGGTTTAATTAATACCTTCTGCGCGTCGATCCCAGCGTCGTCAGCGTCCGGTAAGCACATCGACGACCGCGTCGATGTCATCGCCCCCCCTGCTGCTATGATCTTACAAACAGAGTGATCACTAAGTCCTCCTCTTGTAAATCAATTAGGTTATTTGACTGATCGGTAATTCTAAAATTAATTCTCGTTAAAAGCCGATTATGGCATTGCATATAGACCGGATTAATCGGACTCTCAACGATTAAAAATCCCGGAGGGGCTGTTGGTGAAAACGAATAAAGGATATACCCCTGTTGAGCTTGATTTGATTGCTTGGTATCCACCTGGTAACTCCCTTCGATAACATCACACACTAGATTAATCGCTATCACCGATGCGATATTTACGTTGTATGGAGCAATATGCCTACCACCATCTCCGTTATCGTGTTTGAGGATATAAGTTGATGGACCGAGAAAATCATTCAGAGACTTTCTTAGTTCTGGCGCGTTGTATCCTGGAAACTTGAAATCGGGTAAATCGGCTTCTATGATATTATACTCGGTTAGGAATCGTTGTTTATTATCATCGCTGTTAGCGGATATTGTCTCAACGATTCGTTCATTGATATATTCCATGTCTGATATAAGTTGATTTAACACCTCAACGTGTTTTCGTTCTTTTGTTTCCCGTAGCTGTTCTAGTTGTGATTGCTAATTACGATTAATCTCGGCAAACGCATCAGTGATATCATTTAAATTAACTGTGACCACGGCGGATAATTCAGGAGTTTTCTTATGCTGAAAATACCATTGCATGGTATTCCTGTCTCGAAATGTAAACCAACTGAATAATAACGCGCTCCTTGTAACAGACCAATCATCTCGATACCCGGGATTAATCTCATGATACGATTGCTCATTCGTGTGCAAGTCCGCGGGGATTTCATGAGGTGGATTCTTAGGCCATCCTAGTATGGTTCTTATTGAACTGTTATAAATATCAACCATATACCCCGGTGTGCTTATTTCAATCGTCGACGATAACGTCGGTTCATGAACCGTAATAGAGATTTTTGATTCCTTTCCTGTGATCGATTTTATCCTGCGTTGAAATTCCTTATTGATTTGTTCTATTTGGTATGACCCAGTTGGTATTGTAACCTCATTCCAGTCTGGGGTCCCATCGGGCTTATTTGTCCATGCAAAAACCAGCGAGTTATTAGGTTGTTGTCCGTTAAATGCGTCCGCTCGGATATTAGGCCAACTGTGATATATTCGCAATTTTGCCAGCGCTATTTCCTTCACTGGAACCGGTGATGGGAAGTTCACACTGAATTCGGGTTTCGTTGACGTTATCGATATCATATTTGTTTGTACCGGAGTGGTGTTCTCCGCGATCCGCTGAAGTAATTGAGACCCTTCGGGGTTCAGCGACATTATTATTATTCGTTGTTTTTAGTGTCTAATTTCAACAACCAGAGCCCATTGAAGTGGTTCCGGCTTCCAGTTGAAAATCCTCGATTTTTGACATCACGGAGCTATACAACTGGACCATCGTGGAGAATTCAACATCAGATATGAACAAATTATCAATCGATAACGAGATCAACCCGGATAATTTCGAGTACGCGTCGGATACTATTTGATGTTTTACTGTATACTCGTCGAGTTTTTTCTGAAAACACGATGATATCTTTTTAGTGATTGCGTTGGCGACTCCAGCAATTGTTGTCATCGCGGAGATAGCGATTGGAACAGCGATCGGGGCTATCGTGGTTACCGTGGATAAAATAACACCGGTACCGGCTACTATACCCGACACCGAGTACACGACCGCGTCGATGGTGGTTATTTTTCTGCGGTATTTTTTTATTTTTACACGGTATTGTTCGGAAAGCGTTTTCAAATTCGCGGAGAATTCTTTTGCGGTATCGAATCGATATTGATGTGACGTCGGTGATACCTCTGATTCAATTACCCTGGTGGTCATTTTTATTTTAAAAGAGCTAGTGTTTTTAATTAATTAGATTCGCTACAAATTCCACATACCATGTGATGTTTGTCCTAAATAGACTGCTATCAACGGCCTTAATTATAAACCGTTCAATTGTATCCTTGTCAATGATTGTTGACACTGTATTGTTAAACCCGGATGAACTCGACGATGATATACTAAACTGCATCGCCGAAATCAATGTCAATCGATAAATGCCCTTAACAGTTGCGGTGATATTTACTGTATTCTGTGTAGGAGTCCAATCGAATGGTCCATGCCGAATTGTGTATACTGTGTTGATGATGTTCTCATGAGGGATTTTTATTTTTTCGAATTGCTCTGCTACTCTCGGTAGTCCGTCTTTAATCGCTTCAACATCAGTTCTGATTGTTCCTATTTCCTGTGTATGCCCGTCTATACTTTTTTTGTTCGCTGCAACATCAGTTTTGATCGTTTCTATTTCCTGTGTATGCGCGTTTATACTTTTTTTGTTCGCTGCAACATCTGTTTTGATTGTTACTATTTCCCCTGTATGCGCGTCTATACTTTTTTTGCTCGCTGCAACATCTGGTTTGATTGTTACTATTTCCCTTTCATGCGCGTTTATGCTTTTTCTGTTCGTTACAACATTAGTTTCTATTGTTCCTATTCTCCATTCATGCGCATCTATACTAGTTTTGATTGCTGCAACATCAGTTTTGACTGTTTCTATTTCCCCTGTATTCTCATCTATACTAGTTTTGATTGCTGCAACATCAGTTTTGACTGTTTCTATTTCCCCTGTATTCTCATCTATACTAGTTTTGATTGCTGCAACATCAGTTTTGATCGTTACTATTTCCCCTGCATGCGCGTCTATATTCTCTTTGTTCGCTTCAACCTCGGTTTTGAGCGTTACTATTTCCTGTCCATACGCAGTGATATCATTTATAGTTGTTGTAATCTCATCCAGCTTGGTATTTTTTTTACCAAAGAATTTATCAAAGTTGTTATCGATCCTGTTAACATTTTTTCGTAACGTGTAAAATTGGCCCGACAGCGTTGTAAACTCCGAAATAGTAGTTTTTATCCCCGCAAGATTCGGTTCGGTTACCGTCGGGGTCCCAAAAAAACTAGCGGTAGTGAGTTGCATATCGGTGATAGATTTTTTCACCCGCGTGTCAAGTTCGGTCACCGATCTATTCAACCTTGTAAAACCGTCTCGGATTAATGTTATCGTCGATATATGTTCACCCGGTTTGAGTCGTCCGTCGCTGGTATACAACGCGATAGTGTCCTCGGCGGCATCACGCCGTCGTGTTAAAACGTCATCCAGCGACACATTACTGGATTTCAATTTACCCTGGCGGTCTTGAAATACAACTATTTCGCCCGGGTCAACACTGGTTAAATTCAACTTATCAGCGATTTCATCCTCGATTAGTTTTTTTATGTCATCGGTGGCGGGCGTTTCCGCGGACTTTTTCAGCGCCGAAACCGGTCGTCCCCAGATATCAATCATCGTTATTGTAAAAAAAAACGGCGTTTCTAATTAACCCGCCGGGCCTCTACGACCCCACTAGTGTATTCGTTTACAACCACGTGAGGTGGTTTTCGCGATGATGAAATCGCCGCGAGTACGTTCAATACCTCACGGCCGCATATCGGCGGGTCGCTTAACTGCTGTGTTGGCAGCGTGGAATAAAAAACCCGGGCTGAACACGCTCGGATATACCGCATGAACTCTTTCGGCGGAGCTAACCCGTATGAATCAAAATAGACGATCGCACGCGGATCAATCGCGTATGCAACCCAATGAGTTCCCGCTCCGGAGGACCCATCGAGGTTAATTATGCCGGTTTCAATATTCCTTGGTGCCGCCGGTAATTGATCCCTCATAAAAACACCTCTAAAGTTTTTTATCGCTAACGCGTTTGCGGCGTCTATTAAATCAAAATTAGACATGGGAGTCATTGACTCCTGAGTCAATAAACGGTTCCCGGTAGTCTTAGACCCTTTCCCGAGTACCATGAATACGGGGTTCCCGGTAGTCTTAGACCCTTTCCGGCCACGGATCGTTTTTTTTTTATAGCCTTTCCCGGTTGCCTTCTTCAATGCCATTCCCGCCGCGGTACCAACGGCTCCTAACGCCGCCGCCTTAGCCACTGCTGGTGCGGCCGCGGCAATCAACGCTGGAATCGCAGCTAACAGCGGAAATATCCCACCGGTCTTTTCGATGTCTTTGATCGCTGCGGCCGAGAAATCTATTTGAACACCCTTTTTATTCTTCATCGCATTATTGAAATGTTTTATTTGACGCGCCGTCAACGATATCTTATGATTACCACCCGCCATCTGCGACGGCTTCAGCGTTATTGTGGTCCCGCATTGTTTAGCCGACTTTGATCGTAATTTCTTGACTTGACCATCAGTCAACTCTACACTGACGACACTATACGACATTTTATTGTAAACGTGTTTGTGCTTTCAATTACATGTTTTCCACTGGCGCATCAACGATTCTCATTCGTCCGCCAACACCTTCTAGCAGCATTGATTTATCGCTGAGAATGACAGCAACCGCTCTATAATTAACACCACCCGGGGCTATACGAGCTCGGAAGTGTATATCAACGACGGATTGTCTCGTTAAATCAAGATGTTCCAGCGAAAAATAATAAATCGGATACAGGTTTTTAAAATCAAGTTGCGATATTTGCAAACCAGTGACGACGTTTTGATCACGACCCATATATGAAAGCAATCGATGGTACACACGTGCGACATGGTTGTCGCCGTAATTAAGCTGTATATCCTCGGATGGTTCCTGTTGTCCGTTTATTCTCAGCGAAACATCCCTGATTCCTAATTGATCAAATATCATATGGCTGCGTTCTTGATTACCCAATCGTTCCCTATTCTGTAGCGCTATGAATATATGACGCGGGGCTGAAACACCCTGTTTTGATGCCAGGTGCCATGTAAACGTATCGGCGACGTTATCCTCTTTAGCATCAGTTGTTACCGCTAGCCAACTCAACAACGATTTCCCTCCCTGTTCCATAAATGATAACAATCGTGCTTCCGTGGTAACTGATGGAGTCAGCACCGGCATCCACAATGCCATTTTAGTTAAAACGACTTTACCGGCAGCGACGTTAGCAACACGCCATATTGCATTGTTATCATCGCCCCTTCGCGTTAGCGCGATTGTGTGTTTGGCTCCATAGATAACTTTTCTGACATTTCTGCAGAATCCAAATATGTGATGGAGTGGAATCGCGCATGAAAACTTTCGGCGTGGTCTTTTTAGCATCAACATTCGTGCTGCGAATCCCATATTGTAATTATCGTTAAGACTTTTTATAACAGTGAAATCAGCGCCTGGTCTTGCTCTGCGGTCTGGGTTATTTGCTTCAGCCTGTGGGTCAGTTGCGGTATCTCTTTCCACCAGCACGTTGATGTACTGAAAATGATCAGCGTTATCGGTGGTGTCCTTTGCAAACATCATAGATGGGCCCGCCGATCTTGTATAATCGTCCGAATATCTCGCTAACCCAATTATCGTCGTTGCAACATCAACCTCGCGTTCTATTGACTCAATTTCTCGCCCGTCAATAAGATATCTGGCGCTCTCAAATAACGCCATGATACCGTTGTTGACGAAACCAACTCGAACATGATCGTCATCTGCGTATGGTGCATTATCGGCGGCATTTGTCACGAGTTCTCCCTCAATTTCGATAAACGCTTCACACGGCAGAAAGTATTTACTGGTATCTTGGACTTGAAGTTCAATTCGCGATCGTAGGTCAGGTTGCGCTGCATAATAAGAATAATATTGATAATCACGGACAGAATCATCCCTGCGCACTGGGGCATCCATATCAAACGCGGGATCAGCGGTTCGCGCAAACATTTCTATTATTTATCATGTTGATGTTTTCAATTGCGATTTTTTCGTCGTAAATTCTTTGAACTCTGTTTAAGACCACTCCCCCGCAATTGTGTTCATGGGCGCGTTGGTGGATGACTGAGCCGCCAACGACTCTAATTTTTCTTCCACGGCGTTATTTATTACTTTACTGACATTTGCAGGCATCACCGTCGTTGATGGCATCACCGGTGGTTTCTGTTTTTTTCTCCTCACCAACGACATTAGTTTGTCCCGCGCGGCTGAAAGCGCCTTTCCGGCAACGTCTCCAATAGCACTAATACCCTTATCACGAATAACATCAATAGCCTTCATTCCTAATTGTTTGGCTAACGGCGCTACTTTTGGAGCCATTCTTGTAAATAACTCCGCAATGGTGCTACCGAGACCATCTCCATAGTACGCGCGGTAAACAGGCAATCGCGAGTTTACCACGTAGACGAGTACTGGTTTATCGTGGTTGTAGTGTATGATCATCTTTATTATAAAAACACCGGTTTTTCAATTAGTGATTGTGATCACCAGTGATTGACCCCCCCCCTTTCCCACCGCCGTGTGGAAAACCGGAATAAATTTTGTCAAAATTTCCTTGGGTTTTTGCCCTCGATAAAAATCCGGTTTTTTTCTGGTTTTTTCTTGATTTTTGGTCATTTTTTGTTGCCTATAGTCGTTTTTTTCGATTTTTCAGCAAAAACATCGATTTTCTCTAAATGATTTCTGGGGTTTTTGCCCTCAAAAAATGGCAAAAAACGGTCAAAAAATGGCCAAAAATGGCCAAAAACAGTCAAAAAAATGGCAAAAAACGACAAAAAACGGTCAGAATTAACAAAAACGATAATTTTAATCATCCACGAGTTCGTCTATGAGCGTTCGATACGCACCAATGTCCATGATACCGCCCGTAAATAACCGCTTGCAAATATCAGCGGCCTCATTGATTATTTCCGGAGAGTTATTTCCGGCTCGTTTTCCTCCGATTAGTACCTCTAGCCGTGATATATCACTGAGAACACTGTTAGGACAGGTAACGCCGTAGGATTCTTTACCAACAGAGTATCCTTTTCCTTTTTTTGGTTTTATACTTTTTACTTTATTGTGGAATATTATATAATTATTATCATGCGGTGATAATGCTTCTTTGTGTTTACTTGCCAAATACACTATTCTTGTCCAATCCTTTAACGACTTTATATTTTTCTCGTAACCGCTATTGATATGCTCCTTATCTCGTATGCTCTTAGCAAAATTGTTGGCAGCAAAATTAATTAATTCTTCATGGCTGAAGCCTCTAATTTCATCTATTGTGCTCTTCTTGAGTACATTACGGGGTATATTCCCCTCTTCCGGTATTTCTTCCGGTATTTCTTCCGGTATTTTTTCCGGTATTTCTTCTTCTGGTTCTCTTGCGGTAGCACCTAGTTCTTCTTCGTCGGCCATTGTAACATAAGGTTCTTGTGGTTCGGTTATAGCGAGTGGTGGTGGCCTCCGTGTTGTAGCAGCCGCTATTTTCGCAGGAAGTGTTTCTAAAGACCTTTTTGTTTGTTTTGTCTCTGCCGCTATCTTTTCAAGCGCATCGAGAACGGGTACAGTTGCCGCCGTAACATCTTTGGTCGCTTTAGTTACCGGGGCAAAGAGTTGTTCGCTTCCAACAGCAAAATCAGTTTGCATTTGCTGCCGCGTTTGAAGTTGTTCTCGGACCCTGTCTCGTAACGGTATGAACCTTTTAAGCGCCGCTAGCCGCTCTCTGGCTAGCCGAGTAGTGAGTGATTCGCCTACCATTATTGCAATTGCGAAGCAATTTCTAATTTCTCGCCGGAGTTTTCGTCTATAATCCTTCTAATGTTTTTGATCTTACTAGAAATCTCCCGGCGTCGTTCATAAACACGTCCGAGTTTCTTTCGTATTATTTCAACGGCAGTAAATAGTCCAATGAATGCATTTGCGTCATTGTGGTACAGGTTCTCATTAATCGTATGTTGTAATCGTTTTATAAAATAGTACTCGCGGGCCAGGGTAAAACGCCCCCGTTTTGATTGCTCGTTAATAATTTCATAATCGGATAATATTTTTTCGCTGTCGAGACCATCAGATAATTCAATTCCTTGATTTTTAATTTTGAAATCTCGGCTAATATATTATTGATGTCTTCGATATTCATTATTCTGATAAAACATCTTATTTTTAAATAAAAAAATGAAACCCCGAGTATCAATCCCGAGGTGTTTAATAATTCGTTTTCTTCCGGAACAGACAATAACGTTTCACACTGTCATGGCGACTTCGTCAGCGCCATGGGCGCCGGTGGCCTTATTTATATATGAAAATCGAATTCTGTGGCTCGTCTTTTTTGAGATCGCTGTTTTAGTTATATTCTCTGCAACATCTCGAACTGAGCCTCTACAAATATCGAAATATTTTCCTGCCTCATTCATCGACTGAAATATTTTTTCTTCGTGCGTTGATGTATCAAACGATTTAACACCACTTGCTTGCTTTGAAAACTTGCCAGTTTGGCCTTTTTTATTGTTTTCACTCCGAGAGATAGCTTGCAGGTTTGTAAGAGAATTATCAGTCTTATTACTATTAATATGATCAATCACAAGCCCATTCTCAATTAATCCGTTAAATGCTTCAAATACCACCCTGTGGACAAGATAAATTTTCCCCCCGGCACCAAACATCAAATACCCGTGATTATTTACGGTACCAACCGGCTTCTTCAGTCTACGATTTCTAACAACACCGTCGCGAGATGCCTCGTAATTGACGAGCAGGGGATGCGGCTGAAATTCTTGGTCCATTTGTATAATAATACTACTTGTCTAATTTATTATTTGGTTTAATTATAAATCTTTCAACGTAGTCTTGGGGGGTTTTGATGACGAAGTCAGCGGTGGGGTCAATGACGGCGTTTTTTATTCGTTTGTCATAATAGCGTTTTAGTTCCCTGTATCGCTTTTCGCCACAATTGATACACAACTGCGATTTTCCTCTTACACCAACGTGGCAAACCAAGCACGGGAGGGGGCCAAGAGAGCCATTACGAACGCTTTGTAAATGATACCCGCAGAATTCACCTCTACATGATTTATTGCACGGGGTTGTCGACCCAATCATCAACCATTTGCATTTATTCATTATACTATATTCTTTCATTTAAATACTTGTTTTAATTATATGGATGAGTTCGAAAGATTAGCCGCAATTAAGCCCTGGAAAAATATTAAGTTCAATCTCGATAGAGTCCTCAAGGACACACCAAAAGCGTTAATAAACGATAGAACCCTGTTGAGTAAAATACGCGATTGTATCGATGAATTCAAGCGTGATGGTGCATCTCATAGTTGGTCAACATTTCGAATTGATGGCGTTGTTGATGCTACCATGAACGACAACCGCGCAGCAACGATAATATCACAACTTGACGGTAAAAAGTATTTCTTTAGAGTAAAATTCATTGTCCGGGTGGAATCAGGTGATTGGATCATACGTGATAAATTTGAACCAGTTCTCAGCGACAAGAAAACAGTCATTGTTAGCCGCGACTCCAAGCCGGGGCTGTTAACCGGAATTGACAGACCATACTATGAACGAGCGTATCCTGAAACAGCAGTTGTTTATGGAATATACCCGTTAAATAAGAAACCCGATATCGGAAAACTGAAACCAATGAGACAGTCAACGGGGATAAATTGTGTAGCAGAACGAGTAATAGAGCATTTTACAAATGCGTGTCGAGGAAACAAATTGACTGATTTACGACGTAGCAAAATCAACCAGTGGGAACTAACCGTAAAAGAGCGTGGAGCAACCATCAGCGACATAGCGAGATTAGAAACGTCGTTGAGATTTCCAATAACCGTTACAACGATAACCGGTGAAGTATTATACGAATCGAAGTATAAATCAAATGGGGCCCCAATCAAAATTATTGATCATAACGAACACGCATGGACGCCCGCGATCACAATATTTCCACGGGATAGAACAGTAAAGTATATACCCGAAGAATTCTCCAAGGATGGTTTTCTCGCGGAGAGGAAACTATTTGATGCTATTGCCTACTTGTGTAAAAACGACCCTGTATCAGTGTGGTTACTTCGCAGCGCTGATACCTTTGATCAGTTTGTAAGACCAAACGGTGAATTATATCGCACTGAAGCATTTCACAACAAGATGAAAAAAAACAGCCATGGAATTTGAAGAGCATGATGAACAACTGCTAACAAATTGTTTTACGATTCCATCGGTTGCGGCTCATGTTGCAGCGACGAAAAATGCGTGGAGTCCAACGCGCAAGGAATTTCTACCGGATGTACAATCCAGTTGTTTGGAATACTATCACGGTGGACTATGGAACACTGAATACAGCCGCGACGCTATGATTTCCGTTGATATGGTTGCCTGTTATCCAGCGAGTTTTCTCGGGTATGGATCCGCCGCTGAGTATTTCAGACGATTTGGACACCCCAGACATGAAATGACTTGTGTTGCTATTAATGGACCACTGCCTGATTTTGATTTAACCGGATTCGCTCGCATAGTATCATTTGAGTTCGCGGCAGGACTTCATCGCTGTTGCTATATTTGGATCGGTAGACACATGACTGAAAAGAAGTGGCTGCCAATAGCGCTGCTACGGTATATGATTGATTGTAGCATGCTAATTTCGTTGATTGTCAGTGACGCGATTATATCATACCGAGCGCAGACTGAAGTCTGGTTACCAGAACCGGAGCGTCTAGATAGCATAATTGACGAGTCCAGAAAACACATCGATGCCGACGAGGAATATATCGTCGAATGGTCCAAAAAGATATTCAACCAACGAAACCGCGAGGCAAAAGATCTCGGTAGAAAAATAATTGGTAAGTTCACACAAGGTGGAAAAAACTGCGATTACAAACGATATTGCTCGCGGCTGATTATAGATGACGCAGAATATGATTTCGTAATCAAGGACGCAGTGGCAAAAAATAGATACGTGAACTGCGAAACAGCTTTCTTGTCCAATGGAACAAAGTTGGGTACAGTTGTTACCTACAGCGATGGAGACAGCCCGGCATACCCGCATTTGAGGGCATCTATGCTGGGTTACGCCGCTATCAATTTATTCTCGATGATAAATAGATTTCCTGACACCGCCGTTAGAGTAGCCGTTGATTCGTTTTATGTTGATGTAGCGTATAAGGAAAACGTAGCCGAGTTTACTAGTCCGGACGAGAGTTGGGGTACATGGAGAATTAAAAATGAAATACGACGCGATTATTCCCCGTCAGCAGATGTCACCGTTGAAAACAATTACCTACGCGGCGATAAATTGTCAGAATGGTCTAATGCACCACCGTGTTCTGATCCAATTTGTAGACACAAGACGGTTTATTTAAGCGGCTGTGGCGGGTCAGGAAAGACGACTCGGGCAATTGAATTATTTCGAACGCGGGCAAGTATAATCGTGCTTACACCGACCCATAGTCTAGCGCGAGAGATAAAACAACGAAATGTTGACGCCGTTACTTATCACAGCTTTTTTCGATACAGCGGTGGTGAGTGGACTCCTGATCGAATGGGTGAAAAATTTATTCCTGAGGTTATCATCTGGGATGAGATATGTACTGTTTCGTTAGATGTTTTACAAATGTTTCTTGATTGGTTGCTGCGCGCGAATACAGCGGTGATCATGTGTGGCGACCATGGTCAACCACCACCATTTGTCGGCGAGGGCCCGCATGATTGGTTAAAGGGTTTTGTGGACTATTATGAAGAAACCGATACTGATTACCGGGCACTTGATGAACATCTGCGCGAGGTTAAAAAATTAATCAGATTACAGCCGGATAGAATTCAATGTGAAATAATCCGCGAGGTAATTCCGGAAACGCCGTTAAATGAATTCTGGGAAACATGGAGACCAAACGATTTGATTCTAGCGAGTAGAAAGATAGTCAGAGACACACTTCAGCGGAAGTTGTTTACGTTGCATAAGGAAAAGTTTCCAACGCGTCCAGTGCCGTTATGTTATAGACCCGCGGATACACGGCGGCAGAACATTGAAGTTGAGATTCCAGGCCGGACAGAAAAACAAATTCTCGTGCTGAATGATATCGTGCTCGTTGATATCAGCGTCGTCGAGGACGCGCTACGTGCTGATAAATCCCCGTGGACGCTAGGATACGCAACGACAATGCATTCCTCGCAGGGACTAACCATCACGGACACAATTGTTTGGATGGTTGATAATCGCATCGAATGGTCGAATCTATTCTATCTTGCAGTGTCCCGAGTACGGAGGATAAATCAGCTTCGAAGAATTGTTGTTGACGGAGTCACCGACGGAGTCAGTGACGACAACGACATCATCGATGCAAGCGTCATTGATAGAAAACTTTCGGGTTACCGCCAACAGGATAAAAAAAAAAACAACGGCGTTTTGATGTTGATGCCGAATTAATAATTGCGTTACTACAACAACAGAATAATCACTGCGCGAGTTGTAATTGTGTAATGCGCTGGCGTTATTCGGATAAAGACGCTCGCCAATTTACCGTGGACAGGATCGATACCAGTCTCGGTCATGTCAAAAACAATGTGAGGTTGACCTGTCTTGAGTGCAATAGACGCAACGGCGCTAGTTAAGACCACGCGGGGGTAATTGAGTATCGTTAGGTATCACTTGTAGTTGCTCGCGTGTAAACCCTCGCTGCGGGGCAGTTGAATCCAGTCTATAGATCGGTGGTCTACCAGTTGATCGTGTTATCGTTGATATGTTATGTGTGGTAACACTCCAGATAGGATCAGTAGCTCTTTTTTTACCGCCTTCAAGCTCTCCTGGTTCATATAGATATCTCACGGTGACATCGCCGAGAATCGGCTTGGAAACGCCATCTATTTTTGATCTTCCGGGTATATACTCGTATTTAATCGCGTCGCTGGGCTTCATGTTGATTGCTCGGGTAATCTCGTTATTTAACGCTGCAATTACGCCTGGCAACCTTTTGACCCATTCACGAGATCGTTTTTCTTGGATGAATTCCTTCGCGTATTGATACCCAAATAACCGTTCAGCAAGAGTCCGATTGAATCGTTCAACAATTGCCTGATCACGATGTAGCTCAGTATGACCTCGTCGTATCGCGACGCTATGATGTTTCAGCGTTGATAAAACAGCGCCGCGAAATTCACTACCGGGATCAACTTGTAATAGATTTGGCCAGCGCAGAGGGCCTCTTCGATAAATTCTTTCAATCGCAGCGGCTACTTCAGTTGCTGACTTTGTTTTTAACGGCTCCGCTTGTTTGTATCGACTCGCAACATCAACTACGGTTAGCGCGTATTTGTAACCGTTGTCATGCGGCAAAAATAGTATATCAGCCTGATGAACTTCATTAGGTACGCTGACATCAAAGCGCGAGAAGTTGATTTGTTTAGGCGGTGGTAGATAAATTTGCCATATAGCCTGTTTGGATAACCAATTAGCCGCAGTGGCCTTTGTTACCTTTGCAGCGCTTGCAAGCTTACCAATTGCGGCCTTCCCCTTCCAGTATCCTCTCGGAGAATAATAGATGGATTCCATGTTGTTATTATAAACGCTGGCGTTTTCAATTACCAGCGCGAGAAGCCCCGCTTCCAATCATTAATTTACCTTTCATAGCCGATTTTACCAACCATGAGGCCAATTTTTCTTTGAAGGATTTATCAGGAATAGCATTTAACGCGTGAATTAATTTTACGTCCGCGATATGACGCTGTTGCAGATCACTACTTTTGTAAGCAACATCATGAGCATGACACGCCTTATCGATAGCGTTTATTGGATACTCACCGGGTTTGGGCTGATTTTGATCATCGAGTCTGATATCTAATCGCGTTCCGGGGCCACAGTAGCTATATCCTGGGAGGTGTTTTTCTCCTGGATACTTTGCCCACGGGGTTCCGGGGAGTTTTGATAACTTGGCTGCGATGTCACCTCCTCGCTTTTTTTAAAAACATCCCCGGGTCTAATAGAAATAAATCTAAATTTCTTTGTACCGCATTGTACACACTTACCAGTAAGCGCCGATCTATTATTTCTTGTTGTAACGGTTGTCATATCATTTGTGCCAGTACGTACTCTACACTTCACACAATATAGATCCATAATTTATGTATAGAGACATGAATATAATTGACTTTTCAGCGACTAAAACAAGAGAACCAGTTAAGCATGTTGCAGCGTTACCAAACTCGATCCGGATGATTATCATCGGACCATCTGGATCCGGCAAGACGCAATTGTTACTCAATTTAATAATGAGATGGATGAAGTGGGATAAGTTGTATTTGGTTGCTCCTAGCGTAGATGATCAAAGATGCTAGGAGGTGTTGAAAGATTTCAACGAGAATGCATCAGCGATCGCTAAAAAAAATGTCATCGAGTTTATTACGGATATCAATGATGCACCAGGTATCGATGATATTGATGGCGACGTTAACAATCTAGTCGTGTACGATGATGTTATGTTAGACAATCAAAAAAACCCAGCTAGGATATTTTCCAGAGGCAGGCATAAAAACACCGACGTGATATATGTCACTCAACGGTATACTCAGATTCCAAAAGTAATCAGAGACAACTGTAATATTCTTGCTGTATTCAACGGCGTTGATACACACACGCTACGAAATATTTGGCAGACATGGTGCGGCGGTGACATGGACTTCAATGTTTTTCGAAACTTTTTTAGTCATGCTCAGTCGACCCCACATGGATTTGTAACGATAAATTTACATGATCATCGGACACGAAATCGTATCGGACTTGACCAAATATTCGGTTAAATTGTAATTAGCTACTTAGCAGCGGGGGGGGGGGGGCGATGACATCGACGCGGTCGTCGATGTGCTTACCGGACGCTGACGACGCTGGGATCGACGCGCAGAAGGTATTAATTAAACCAAATGACGATTGGACGATCCCCCGACGACGACGTCGTCTGTTTTTTTACCGGGCGCTGACGACACCGGATCCGCTGAGTGCAGAAGGTATCAATTAAGCCAAATGACGATTGGACAAAATGTCGGATTCGCCCCCCCTGCTGCTTCCTGTAAACGCTATTGATCGAGCTTGTCACGCTCATGATGTAGCTTATAAAAGTGAAAATCTACAAGACAGGCATATTGCAGATGTGAAATTAATTCATGCATTAAATTCTATAAAAAATAAATATATCAAAGAAAAATTAGCTAATTGGTTGGTAAGATCTGCGATTTAAGGTAAATTAGCGCTAGGGGCTGGTAATATATAATGGAATCAATTTATTATAGTCCAAGAGGATACTGGAAAGGCAAAGCAGCAATTAGTAAACTCGCTAATGCAGCAGCGGTTAAACATTCTACTGCTGAAGCGTGGTTATCCAGGCAAGCGATATGGCAAATTTACCTACCACCACCGAAACGAATTCAGTACGCGTATTTCGATGTTAGTGTTCCTAATGAAGTTCATCAAGCAGATATTTTATTTTTACCACATGAGACTGTACGTAGAAAAACATACAAGTACGCATTAACTGTAGTTGATGTTGCAAGTAGGTATAAAGAGGCAGAGCCGCTATCAACGAAAACATCATCTGAAGTAGCCGATGCGTTTGAACGAATTTATCAACGAGGACCATTACGATGGCCAAAATTGTTACAAGTTGATCCTGGTAAGGAATTTCTTGGTCCAGTATCATCGTTGATGAAACAACATAATACCAAAATACGACGAGGGCATACTGCAATTCACCGTGATCAGGCAATTGTTGAGCGATTTAATCGAACACTTGCTGAGCGGTTATTTGGATATCAATACACGAAGAAATTTATTCAAGATAAAAGATCTCGCGAATGGGTTGCAAGATTACCAAGCGTGATAGCTGCATTAAATGATGAGATTACACGAACAATCAACATGAAACCCATTAATGCAATTACAAAAAAATATACCAATACAACGAAAAGATTGAAAAACAAAAAATACTGGGTGATGTTACAGTTAGATATTTATATGAACCGGTTGAACTTGAAGGTGGTAAAAAAAGCGACTGATCCTATTTGGAGTGTTACCACACACAAAATATCCACCATAACAAGATCCTAAGGTAGACCTGCAATCTATAGATTAGATTCGGCTGCTCCTCAACGTGGATTTACACGTGAACAACTACAAATAATTCCCGAGGATACACAACTACCACCGCGATCACTTAACTAGCGACAAGGGTGCCAGCACCCCGACGTTGATTACACTCGAGACAGGTCAACATCATATTTTCTCGTGTATCACCGCGACTATTATCTTATCTGTCTACGGTAAATTGTCTTGAATCATTATTCGAATACCTCCACAGCATTATACAATTACAACTTGCGCAATGATTATTCTGCTGTTGTTTTAACTCAGTAATAAATTCAACATCAAGATCAAAGTCGCGTTTATTTTTGTTTATCAGATTGTTTGTATCCGATTAATTTTTTTCTTATTATATCATCATCGATGATGTTAAATTTATTAATGATTTCAGGAATTATAATTCTCCGTAACTGAGATATTTTTCTAACCCTTGATACCGCTAAATAGACTAAATTTGACCACTCGATGCGATCGTCTAAAATCCAGACTCGTGTATTAGAAATAGTTAATTCCTGAGACGAGTGGATCGTCATAGCGTATCCCAGCACCCATGGAAATTTGTCAGCGCATAATGCATCTTCGACAACACTGATATCAACAGCGACAATATCATTTAATACGAGATTCTGATTCTCAGTCTGCCCTGGAATATCAACATTAATATTCTGTTTTCGTGTATCTGATGGTCTATAACACAATGGTATGGGTAATTCTGAATATTTTTCTTTATGCAGCTGAAATAACTGCTGTTGTAAAGCGTCTCTGATTATTTTTTTGCTTGCTACTATCAAATCGTTGGGTCCCCATAAATTCAAAAAAGTCGTTCATTGAGGTCTCTGAGATCACTCCGCGTATTATTTCACACTGAATTTTGTTTGATTGTAATCTGATTAATTTTTTAAATTCCTTTAAATTTGCATCAAGAGCTCTATGATCATCATCTATTTCTTCTTAATAATCAGCAAAATTTTTTAACCAATTATGTGAAGATGGTCCAACAAAAGGCGGCGGCTGACCATGATCGCCACACATTATTATAGCGATATTTTTCGTCAACAACCAACCAAGAACCGTTTTTAATGTATTCAATACACCGTACATATCTCGTCCCATTGTATTTTCAACCATCTACATCGTAATTAATACTCGTAGAAAGATATTTTTGGTTTCTAACTTACAAAGAGAAAAAAATAACTGCAGTTACATTGTATAATAGTAGATCCGTTGCAGAGATATATATCATTTTGATAATGTGGAAAAACCCCAGAAAAAATCCCCAATTATGGGTTTTTCCGGGTTCCTCCACTATATATACTGGCCTTATACGCGATGTTTTTGCCCTAAACTTGCTAGTGTGCGGTGGCAGAGTAGGAGTTATGGAGCCGCCTCTAAACTTACTAGAATGCGATGGCAATCTAGGAGTTATGGGGGTTAATGTTGTGTTTTGTCTCTAAACTTTCTAGGATGCGGTGGCAGACTAGGAGTTATGGGATTTATATATATCCTCTTATGCCCATTGAACTTTGGTAGAATGCGGTGGCAAGCTACGAGTTCTGGGTTGTGCTGTCCTTAATTAAGATTATATGTTCCGTGTATCCTCTAAACTTGGTAGAATGCGGTGGCAAGCTACGAGTTTAATGGGATTATATGTTGTGCTGTCTTTACCAAACGCACCCTCTTGGGCCTCTAGACCGTTGTTTGACGGGTTAGGGGCTCTCATAGGGGGTAGTGTTTCGTGTGCCCGTTGAACTTTGGTAGAATGCGGTGGCAAGCTACGAGTTCTGGGTTGTGCTGTCCTTAATTAAGATTTCATTCATTGTATATATTTCATGTCATTCATTGTATGTTTGTGCTGTGCCCGTTGAACGTTGGTAGAATGCGGTGGCAAGCTACGAGTTCTGGATTGTAAATGCTACGTGTTGTGTTATGTGTATATCCTCTAAACTTAGTAGAATGCGGTTTAATGAGGCTGTAAATATGTAAATACTACGTGTTGTGCCGTCCTTGAAACATCCCAACGAACTCGCTAAACACTCGATAAGGGTTCTATAGGGATAAAAAAAAATTATTTTAAATATTTATATATTATATAATGAACCATGAAAATATCAAAGACATTATTTCTGCTATTAAAAAACTAGAAGAAAATAGAATTAATATATCTGATGAACTAAATCATGAAAAAATGGTATCTGATTTTGAACATTAGAAGAACTTAAAAATGAAAATAAGTATGTTCTATGATCTCGTTATAAGTTCATAAAGCGAATTCAGGCAGCTATGTTTCAGTCACTAGCTATCGTGAACGATGATCAAGTAAATGAATTTATTCCTCTTTCAGTCGCAGTAGAAAAGGTCAGATCGGGATTATCCAACGAGCACGAAACAAAAAAAACAATCAGCACCCGCATACGATACTTAAAAAAAAATCATGTCAGCAGGTAACCTCAATAATTCTGGTGAAAATGAAAATGAAAGTTTCGGTAACTGAGTAGATCTTTGATCAGAAATATTATTCTGAGATATATATTTATTCTGAGATTATATTTTTTCTGAAATATTATATATTCATTATGAAATATTATATATTTATTCTGAGATTATATTTTTTCTGAAATATTATATATTTATTCTGAAATATTATATATTTATTCCGAGATTATATTTATTCTGGGATTATATTTATTCTGAGATTATATTTATTCTGAAATATTATATATTTATTCTGGGATTATATTTATTCTGGGATTATATTTATTCTGAAATATTATATATTTATTCTGAGATTATATTTATTCTGAGATTATATTTATTCTGAAATATTTTATTTTTTCTGAAATATTATATATTTATTCTGAAATATTATATATTTATTCTGAAATATTTTATTTTTTCTGAAATTGATGGGTTAGTTGGTACTCAGAATCATGCAAACCAATGAATTTTGTAATTTTAATCGGCTAATTGGTACTCAGAATCATGCAAACCAGTCAATTTTGTAATTTTGATGGGCTAGTTGGTACTCAGAACTATGTAAAATGATCAAATTTTCAGAAAAAATAAAATATTTCAACATTTGTCAGTGAAAATTGATGAATTTTCCAACATCATCAGGGTCAAACCTCGAGCGGTTCTCTGAATGATTTATCAATAAATCGTCAAAAATCAGTGAAATTAGCTCAAAAAATGACATTTTGATGCGATTTTTGTTAATTCTTCTTGGTAATTTTATAAAAAAAATGAGGATTTTTGACGATTTATTGATAAATCAATTACACTGGACAACAAATTTTTACAAAAGTCATGTTACTGAAATAAAATTAGTCAATTCTTATCAATTTTTATGTGCTGAACACGAATATGACAGTCAAATTGCAAAATTGGCTCTAGTTTTTTTGTAATCTGCAAGAAATTAATGTTTACATAACGAAATGCATTCCAATAGTAAAAGGTCAACTGTAATAGCCTACCTATAAAAAATCAAGTCATTGACTACATCTTAGATTTCTTCGCCTGTCTCTTGTACAGCTGTTCGGGAGCATCTCTGAGGAGTGTCCAGTAGTAGTCAGCCAGCATTGTAGTGGACCATTTTCCCTGGTATCTTTGTTCCATTGTTGCGATATCTTGATGAAAACGTTCGCCGTGTTCATCACTAACAATACCACAGTTGCTAGGAAAGAAATCCAAATGGGAATGAAGGAAGTGAATCTTTAGAGACATATTGCAGCCAAGTTTCTTATACTTCATCAACATGTCTTCTACTAGTTCCTTATAGTTTTCTGCCCTAACATTTCCGAGGAAGTTTGTAGAAACTAGGCGAAAAGCATTCCATGCTTGTTTCGCGTCACCTTCCAGCAAGTTGTTGAACCGGTCATCTTTGAAAAGCTCTCGAATCTGAGGACCCACAAAAACTCCCTCTTTAATCTTTGCTTCGCTGAGTCGAGGGAATTTTTCATGCAGGTATCGGAATGCTGGCAAAGTCCGGTCAATGGCTTTCACGAAGTTCTTCATCAAACCTAGTTTGCTATCCCACTCGCATAAGAAACACATGTATTTTGTATATCCTTGCTGCAGTCCCATTAAAAGGGCAACTACCTTCAAATCACCACAGAGGTGCCAGCTGTACTTGTTATACTCAATGGAATTCAGTAGCTGCCTTAAGTTATCGTATGTCTCTTTCATGTGGACAGCATACGCTACTGGAATAGATGGAAGAATGTTTCCATTGTGCAAAAGCACAGCCTTGAGACTCAGTTTCGAAGAGTCCACAAATAGTCTCCATTCTTGTGGGTCATGAGTGATTTTTAAAGCATTCATGAGGCCCTCAATATCGGAACAGAATATCAGATTACTTTCCTTTCTGAAGAAAGGCTCCAATTGCTGGTGGCGCTTTCGATATGCAGTAATTGTGACATCTTCTTCTAGAAGATTCCATTGTTGGAGTCTTGATCCTAGCAATTCTGCCTTGTTCTTTGATAAGTCCAAATCACGAATCAGGTCATTTAGTTCTTCCTGTGTTATTCTTTGTGGGGTTGATGATGCACCACAGTGAAAATCTGGATCACTGCATGCTGATGGACCAGGAGAAGAACAGGTCGACTCACCTTTGTCTTCGTCAGATGAATCAAGAGAATATTCTGCTGGAGGTTCTGGAATAGGAAGTCCCTCACCATGTGGAACTGGTCTCAATGCAGACGGAATGTTTGGGTAGACTATTCTCGACTTCTTTCGCTTCGTTATTCCGCCGGAAAGAGGAGGAACCAAGCAGAAGTAACAGTCATTTAGGTGGTTGCTTGGCTCTCTCCACACCATTGGGACTGCAAACGGCATTGATGACCTTTTGCAATTCAACCACTGTGAAAGCTGTGTTGTACATGTAGCACAGCATATATGCGGAGCCCAAGGCTTGTCTTGGTCACCAACCTTGCATCCGAAGTAAAGATGATATGCCTTCTTCACTTGAGAATTGATACTTTTCTTCTGGTTGGCAAATGTCACTTCCCCACAAATATAGCAAAAATTGTCCGCGGTATTAACACACTTTCGAGGCATTACTGTTCTTTATTGTACATAAATGGATAAAATAATAAGTTTTATGTAACAGTAGCTTGAACTGTCTCGCACAACGTCTAAAATATTTTAAATGCTGAACCTATCTGATTGGGCTTTATATAGTACACTGCTTACGTCAGCTTCAGCAGCCGCCTGGCATTAGTATAATAGGCCTACACATGCATAGTACACTGCTGACGTCACCTTACTTCAGCAGCCGCATGGCATTAGTATTGCATTGCATCAGAAAATGATGCAATCAACTGTGGATGATGTGAGCATGATGGTATTATGCAATGTTACATCATTATTCCGGATGTTGCTGCAGTCCTACTGGAGAAATTTACACAGTGAAACATAGAAAATGAGGTATATGAATATCTTCAAAACGAGAGCCAATACAAATTTTTCACGGTTATATTCGTGTTCGGCACACCAAAATACTACAGATTAGGGCCTTTTCAAGTCAGTAATGATTTCACTGTTGACCAGTGTTAGAGAACCGCTTGAGGTTTGATCCGACGAAAAACTGTAATTTGACAAATTTTCCTTGACAAATCGACTAAAATAGCTGAAAAAAATAACAAATTTGACTAAAATGTTGAAATATTTCTGATAAAATAAAATGTTTTTGATAAAATAAAATAAAATAAAATAAAGTTAATATTTCTGATAAAATAAAGTAAAATAAAATATTTCTGATAAAATAAAATAAAATAAAATAGAATATAATATTTCTGATAAAATAAAATAAAATATTAAGATCAAAGATCTATGATCAAAGATCTAATCACCCCATCAGAATTACAAAAGTGATTGATTTGTATCAATAATAAAAAATATTTTTATTTATTCTGAAATATTATTTTTTTTTTAAGTTGATCGAGTTTAATACAGGAGTGTACATAATTTAGAATCTGATCTCTGTTACAAATGATCGCGACAATATGTTCTCGACGGAGCTCATCTAACTGTTCTTGTGTTAATAAGAAATCCTCGTTTCTGAATTCATCAATAACTAAATTAACGTTAAATTGCTCTGTGTTTGGAGATTGTGAAAACGCTGTTCTGATGGCGTTTTCAAGTACTTCTTTGTCATGTATAAAAACCCTCATGTGCTGGTACATTATATAATATTTACTTGATTAATTAAGATTTCACATACAGATTTATTGCAAGCTCTTCTCCACTTATGTCAATTAAGCGATTAAGGTGGTCTGTGAGCTTAAAAATTATTCGTGTTCACATATTATTGTGACACCGCAGATACACAGGATTAGTTGGTTCTTGCACGATTAAACTTCCAGGGGATACTTGTGGTATAAATGTATATAAAATATATCCTTGTTGAGCCTGATTTGATTTTCCGAGATCCATTTGATAGCTACCATCGACTACGTCACAAACCAGATTGACCACGATCGTGCTGGTTATATTAACAATTCCCGGAGATACGTGCCTGCCGCCGCCATGTGGATCATTATTATGTCTGAGAACAGTTGGATGTGGTGCTAGTTTTCTCCATGCGTCGAGTATTTTAGGAAAAAATTCATTGATGATGTCATTGACAGATTTTCTTAATCTATCTGGATTATAATCAGGAAACTTAAACGTTGCAATATCAGCTTCGGGTATTTTGTATTTGGTTGCAAAAGACCGTCTATAATCACCCGATGATTCAAAAACCAGGTTTATGATTCTATTATGAAAATATTCAATAGTATCAGTTATATGATTTAAAATTTCTACTCGTTTAATAATTTCTTCACGCGTAGATGTCAAATCAGACAAATATTCCTGAAAACTATAATGTAAATTGTCTAGTTGTTCTTTATGGTCTGAATTTATGATAATAATGACATTATTGATATTTATATCGTAAAATGAATTATGCAGGTTATTACCGCCATCAGCGTTGTGTAACAGCCAGTAGTACTCACTAGTTCGCTCACGAAATTGATCCCGTTTATCCCATACCCGTTTTTCTATGTTCCACCAGAAACATATATAATTCATTTTAATATTATGTTGAAAACTTTTCGATGATGTAAAATCAGCCCGAGTTGGTTCTGGTGGTTCTTCATACACCGAGGAAACATCCGGCCAACCTAGTACGGATCTTATCGTGGATTGATAAATATCAACGGCATAATCAGGAGAATGTATCTCAACCGTCGAGGACAGCGTCGGTTCATGAACGTTTATGATATTTTTGCTTCTTTTCCGGTTATTGATTTTATTCTACGTTGAAATTCCTCATTGATATCTTCAATCTCATAACTACCAGTGGGTATTCCAACATCTATCCAGTCAGGAGTACCATCTGGTTTGTTCTTGTTAGCAAATACAAGCGAATTATTTGCTGATGTACTATCAGATGATTTTGATCTGATATTTAGCCAGCTGTAATATACTCGTAATTGCGCTAGTGCTATTTCCTTTACTTGAATTGCAGTAGGAAAGTTAATACTAAATTCACGATTAGTTGAACTTACCGAGATCATCGTTATCTTTTGCGGAGTTGTGTTAGTCACGATCTGCTGGAGTAATTCTGTCATTATTAGTACTTGTATCTTTAATACCGATACCTTCATGATATATTTTAGTCATCATTGAAAACTCGAAATCAGATATAATTCCATCACTGAGACTCGCTGATAACAACGAGGATAATTTCGAGTATGCTACCGTCGTTGTGTGTAATTTTATTATGTAATCGGATAATTTTTCGTTCGTGCAAGTACATATTATTTTTGCGATGTTATTAAGCACAACTGCAATCGTTGTTGCTGCTGAAATACAAATAGTTACGGCTACTGGTACCATCATTGTCACCGCTTATAATATAACACCTGTTCCAGCAACAACAGCGGATACTGAATAAACGATCACATCAACGATAAGTAATCGTCGTCGACATTTCTTTATTTTTACTGTATACTGTTCGACTCGATCTTTTAATGCTGCCTGCCATTCACGCGCTTGATTGTATCTGTATTGTGCACCGTCCATATATTTTTATGCAGTAACCAATTGAGGTGTTTCAGCTACAAATTCCAAACACCACCAGTAAGATGTTGCGGTTAATTTCTTATCATCTGCTTCCAGAATAAAACTTTCTTCGGTTCCGCTATTTAACATAACCGATACAACCCCGAAAAACTTATCAGTTGAATGACGCCATGGATACGTTGTAAATATTTCAAATTTTGCAGCACTGAACACAGACAACCTGTACACGCCAGTGACTGTTGCGGTATATCTGACATTTTTATTTTGCTGCGACCATGTTGGGAATCCCGATGATACTATGTATACGATGTTGGTAATATGCCCGGGAGTTATTCCGGCTGGAATTTTAATCAAATTGGTTTTATTAACGATCTCAAGAATCCCCGCTACGATGTCTTGCTGTGTTCGTTTGATCGTGTCAATGTTGGTCTTGATATCAGAAAGTTTCATGTCGATGACGGGAGGAGTTCCAAAGAATTTATCTATGGATTCATCGGTTTTTTGATGGTTTCTGCGAAATCTTGCAAAAGCGCCTACGTGAACGTCATACTTAGCCCGCAGCGTGGATAATTTACCATCTACGGTGTTGTAGTTGACGTCGACGTACTTTTTTGTTGCTGCTTCTTCGTCGGATGTTGGATCTCTTAAAACTACTATCTTATTTCCGTTCATGCTGAGTTCACCCGTCATTGTGTCTCCAGTGTTTCTTACTCGATTAGCAACGCTTCTTGCAATTTCATCTCTGATGGTTGTAAACGATATACTTGAATCCCTGATTTTGCCGCTGTCAGTAAACACGGGGATATTATCCGTAACTGCACGGAGTACTCGTCGAACTATATCATTCCATCTGATGTTGCTCGTTTTTAGTTTACCATATCGATCCTGAAAAATAACAACCTCATCTGGGTCAACTCCAGCCAGGTTCATGATATCAGCAAGTTCATCTTTAGTCGCGTACTTTGACAGATCAACGTCGGATTTTTTCTTAACGCGTGAAGATCTTCTTCCGTAAATATCAACCATTATATTTTAAGATCTGTTTAAAACGCTTTACGCGCAACGAGCGGTTACATGTATAATCATGCACCACTTTATGTGGCGCTTTGGATGATTTTGATATAGCGTTAAGTACATTAATTGCCTCACGGCCACGTATTGGTGGATCTGTCATTGTATGTGTGGGTAGCGTTGAATACCAAACTCTGGAACCAGATGTTCTTGCGTGAAGTTGTTCGACATACTTGAGAAATTCACGTGGTGGAGCTAACCCGTACGAATCAAAATAAACGATTCCACGTGGATCAACCGCGTATAATACCCAATGAGTAATGGGTCCTGAATTCGAGTCGAGATTAATAATACCTGTTTCGAGTTTGTTTGGTCGGTCCGGCAACTGATCTCGCATAAAAACACCTCTAAAGGCTTTTATTTTTAATTTTTTAGCAACATCAAGTAAATCAAAATTTGATGCTGGAACATCTAACATGGAAGCCTCAGACCTCTTCCCAAGCGAGATCCGGGCAATCTTAGACCGCGTCCTTTTTTTTGTATCCCTTTCCTGTTGCTTTCTTTAGAGCCATTCCAGCAGCTGTTCCAACAGCACCTAACGCGGCTGTTTTTGCTACGGCTGGAGCAGCAGCAGCTATTAACGCTGGAATAGCCGCAAAAAGTGGAAATATACCACCCGTTTTAACCATGTCCTTGAGGGCGCTCGGAGAAAGATGGAATTGAACTCCGGTTTTTAATTCTAGGGCTTTATTGAAATGTTTAATCTGATTATTTGTCAACGATAATTTGTTTGGACCACCACCAATCTGATCTGGTTTTAGTGGTATTTTAGTTCCACAATTGTTTGCGTTTTTTGATTGAAGCTTTTTGACCTGACCAGGAGTCAGAGTAACATTAACATAACTATATGACATTTTTATATCTCTATATTTTTCTAAATAACATGATTAAATATTTTCCACTGGTGCATCAACGACTCTCATTCGACTACTACCACCTTCAAGTAACATCACTTTGTCACTAAGTATAACCGCGATTGCTCTGTAGGTACCGCGAATAAGGGGTGGACCAGCTATATCAGGAGGAGGTTCAGTAACATAAGCTCGAAAGTGTATATCAACGACAGATTGCTTCGATAAATCAAGATGCTCCAGCGAAAAGTAATAAATCGGATAAAATGTTGTAAAATCTATTTGTGATATTTGCAGCCCAGTATCCACGTTTTGATCACGTCCCATGAATGACATCAAACGATGATATGCACGCGTTACCTGATTTTGACCAAAATTTAGTTGTATATCTTCAGTTGGTTCTTGTCGTCAGTAGTGAAGGGGGACACTTTAGCCTCAATGGGAATTAGCATTAAAAACACCCTTGGGACACTTTAGCCTCAATGGAAATTTAACATGGAGAAAAATCGTGGGGCACTTTAGCCTCAATGGAAATTTAACATGGCGAAAAATCGTGGGACACTTTAGCCTCAAGGGGAATTTAACATGGGAATAGAGTTTGGGCTTGTTTAGGGACAAGGGGAATTGAATATGGGATTTTTTTTTTTTTTTAAATTTTTAAAAAAAAAAAAAATTTTTTAAAAAGGGGTAGGCAATTCAAAGACTATCTCTTTTCGAGAAATATGGGGGCCCTGAAAAGGGCCTTTGGTTTATGTTAATATGCCCTTAACATAGAGGGCATTTGCGACATCTTCTTTTCCTCAAACTTCGTCTTACAGCAGGGCCATACATCAGAGTCCTCTTGAGGCAACCTTGTCTCTCTATATAGACTCTTCTTATCCACAGACTGCTGTTGGTCCTGTAGACAACGGTCCACTTGGATCGGACATACATGAGCATGTCCGTCCTGAACATCATTGTTGACACAAGGGTTGAAGATTCAACGTCTGTCCACTTGTTGAGGCTCCGAGAATAGGTGAATCAATGCAGTGAACGGCGCTTATTTATAGGGACAGAAAGGATTGAAACGGATTGAGTTCATTCACCAATCCCAACACGCGTTACAGAATTCAGTCAGCCCGCATCCAATCCGAAGAGAGCAGTCTGTGACGTCACGTAGTCTATATAGATTCGCTAGCGCTTGTGTGCAGTCAATCTATGCGACAGTGATTCAACATGACGGAAACTCAGAAAACGATCCATTGGGGTGCACCAGCAGGGGAGACTGCCCAAGGGAACTCGGACTTACTTTCAGAAGAGGTGAATTGGGATTTTGTGGATTTTCTCTCCTCGCAAGAATTTGTTCCGGAACCTTCGTTACCTTCTTCATTACCGCAAGTGGAAAATTTTAGACAGAGACAAAAAGAAGAATTGGAGAAATTTATACAACGACAAAAGGAAGCGGAACAGGCTTTTCTCCTACAGCAACAGCAACAAGAAGAAGAGGTAAGAAAAAAACAACAGCAAGAAGAAGTAGCAGCAAAGAAACAAGAGGGTGAAAATCAAACGGTCACGGTACTGTTGGACATTTTAGCGGAGTTAAGAAGTCTGAAACAAATGTATCAGACTTCTTTATCACGACCGAAGAGAATACGACCTTCCCGAGCTAAACACGTTAACCCTGTGACTAAGCCTACCGTACCACCCTTAGTGATTTCAACCCAATCATCATCAACATTACGCAGTCCAGAAGTAGGCCTTGGCCGTGGCAAAGGCATAAGGCAGTTAAAGTTGATTGCTTAAACTCACCCTTTCACCATGAAGAAAAAAGGCCCTTTTCAGGGCCACCCACATTTCTCGAAAAGAAATACAATTTCAATTTGCCAATAACTCAAAAAAAAAATAAACCCCACCCATTTTACCCTTATGGTACGTGTCTGTGTATGAGTGCGTGAGTGTACGTTCTTATTTTAAAATCATAACTCAAAGACACTTACCTTTAATCATTCATTTATTCTTTTCTCCATTTTTTACAATCCAATTCACAACACAACACTCTAATTTAAAGTTCATTGACTTCTTCTTTTCTCCTTGTTTAGTCTCTCTGTTTTTTCAATTTCTTCACCGTCACACACTTTTCCTCTTCTTCTTCCTCCTCGCTTTCTTCCCTTCTTCTTTTTTTCTCCTGTTTCTTTTTCTTCACCTGTCTTCTTTCTTCTTCAGAAGAATCCCTCTCTTGCTCTGAAGAATCCCTCTCTTCTTCTGAAGAATTCCTCTTTTCTTCTGACTCCTCTTGTTTCTTTTTGGGGCAATCTGGAGACCAATGTCCTTTTTCTTTACAATAATAACAGGTATCTTGACTTTTGTCTTTTTTAGTCCCTGTTTTTGTTCTTTTTTGACGGTCTGGACACTCTGAAGACCAATGCCCTTTCTTCTGACAGATATAGCAAGTATCTTGACTTTTATCTCTAAAGGAAGGAGAGTAGTCCGTAGGCTGGTCTGAAGAAAATTTTCTAATGACCCCTCGCAAAGCTCTGACGAAACGTTCCATCTGGTCAGTCTCTTCCATCGTTGTGCTCGACTTGAGAGTGAAATGAATAGTGAAAGGACAAGACACACACCCTTTTATATACGCTGGTCTGCTATGACTATAAAGTAGTTTATGGTGTTTGAACTTAAGTCATTTGACTTTTTGCTTTCAAGATGAAACGACCCCATTCATTCGAGAAGAAAGAAGAAGAAAGTAAGAGGCAGAAACGTGATCTATCGCCTCGTACCAGGGCTGAAATCTTGGCACAAATTCATGCCAGTGATGTTGAAGAGGACATGAGTGAACCAGAATCCGAACCCTCTAAACCAAGTTCACCACCCTTTGTCAACCCTGAAAAGTACTATTCCATTCGAGAGACGGAAAAGCGCTCCTCTAGAAAATTTAGAACCACGGCTTACAAATACACGGTGAAGTTTAAAGATTTCAAGGCTGAAGTGCCATTAGAGAAAGCAGAAGTGTTCATCACTGAGGTGTGGGATTCTTTGCTCACTGCACTCAAGCGACAATGTCAACCCAAAGAAGACGATCGTTTGAGACTTTCCATACAACACGACGGTTTGAAATCCCCTGTTTGGATCGAGTTTAGCACCCCTACAGAATTGACTGCTTCCAAAGTCATGGACAAGATTCAACACGTACAACAATCTAATGATCAGTTTGACATCACCGATGGTAAAGCCACACTGGACATGACCCACGTCTCTCCTCCTCAAGGGACAGGACGCAAAAAGATGTTATTGGTGGACGACCTTCGCAACACCAAAACAAGTCTCGTCCGAATTAACAACTCTCATGACCAGATGTGTTTAGCCCGTGCCATCGTGGTGGGACGAACCTATGCCAACAAGAACGACACGGTAGAATGGAAAAGAGCCTGGAAAACTATTCGACAATCGGACCGAGCCAAACAACGAAACGAAGCAGAACTCCTGTTGCAACAAGCTGGCCTGTCCAAAGACACACCCTGTGGCATTCCTTGAAAGTGCACCCTCAAGAAGTACGCGGACCTCTGTTGTTTCGAGGCCAAGACTTTAAGGACGGAAAATACATTCATCTTTATCATCACGATGAACATTTCGATACCATTACCAGTATCACCGGATTCCTGAAATACGGTTATTACTGTGAGAAATGTGACCATGGTTATAACAATCGAGAGCAACACAAGCATTGTAGATCGAAATGCACAGGATGTTTGGCCTCTTCACCCTGTCTGAGCGAAGAACCAGTGCCTTGTTCCACTTGTCTGCGCACGTTTGTCAGCCCTACCTGTTACCAACAACATCTGAAAACGCAAGGTTCACAGAAGAAATGCGCTTGTCAACTGCTGAGATTGTGCTCTACGTGTGAACAAGTCATACGTACCAATAATACCAAGGCACACGTATGTTCAGGAAAGAAAAAATGTCACATTTGTCACCACATCGTGGACTTGGAACACCAATGTTACGTGCAAAAATACCAACCCCCACCAGAGAAAGAGGACGGTCACAAGAAGAAAGGCAATTTCATCTTTTTCGATTTCGAATGCATGCAAGAAACCGGCATTCACATTCCTAATTTCTGCGTGGCTCATCAAGCGTGCGAGAAGTGCATTCAAGAACCTATCTTCAGTCATTGCCCTCACTGCAGCAAGATTCCTGGAGGACGTGAAAAAATCTTTCGGGGACCGAACACGTTAGCCGATTTTGCCCAATGGGTCTTAGACCCCGTCGACAAGACGTGGAGCCAAGAGGACATCGAACGTTACGGAGATTGTCATCGCCATGCCACGGTGATGGCTCACAATTTCTCCGGATACGATGGACAGTTTCTTTTGAGGTACTATACGGAACAAGGCACCGAGCGTCCTAAAGTGACTTTGAACGGAGCCAAAATCATTTTCATGCAAGTGGGACAAGTACAGTTTAAAGATTCGATGAGCTATTTGGCCATGCCTTTGAGTCGAATGCCTAAAACGTTTGGAATGACAGAAATGGCTAAAGGGTACTTTCCACACTTTTTCAATACGGAAGCCAATCAACACGCCGTTCTACCCCATTTACCAGAGGCTCACTATTACGACCCCGACAACATGCGTACCGAACAACGAGAAGCTTTCTACGCTTGGTACCAGATTCACGCCTCGGACCCTTTCGACTTTCAGGAAGAAATGCTAAAGTATTGTCGTTCCGACGTGGACATTTTACGGCGTTGCTGTGGAAAATTTCGAGAACTGTTCATGGAACACGGAGGGGTCGATCCTTTGAAAGAAGCTTGCACCATTGCCAAAGCGTGTTCCTTAGTGTACCGCCAACGATTCATGCCTGAAAACACCGTGGCTGTCATCAGTCCTCAAACGACCCACTATGTCAAGCGTCAATACTCGGTCAAAGCCCTACGTTGGTTACATTACTTGTGCGACAAGGAAGACAAGTGGATTCAGCATGCCCGCAACGGAGGGGGCGAAAAGACCATCGGAACGTATTCGGTCGATGGCTGGGACTTAGAAAACCCCAAGATCGTGTACGAGTTTAACGGTTGCTTATTTCACGGATGTCCCGTCTGTTACCCTGACCGTGGCACTAAAAATCAGTTTTTGCAACGAACCATGGAAGACTTGTACCAGGACACTTGTCAGCGACGCTTGAAGTTGGAACAGGAAGGATACCAAGTGGTGGAAATGTGGGAACACGAGTACGATCACCGTATGAAAACCGATCCCGAGTTTAAACGCCTCGTGGAAAGTTACCAGTTCATGGACCCGCTGAACCCGAGGGATAGTTTGTACGGAGGAAGGACCAATGCCACCTGTTTGCTGTACCAAGCCGACGAAGAGATAGGAGAAGAAATCAAATACTTGGACGTGTGTTCGCTGTATCCCTACGTGTGCAAATATTGTCGCTTTCCTGTAGGGCACCCGCAATTGCTGACGGAACACATCGACCTGAAAAACATTCGACAATACGAAGGCTTGATCAAGTGCCAAGTTTTGCCTCCCACGAACCTATACCATCCCGTCTTACCTCACCATTGTCAAGGCAAACTGATGTTTCCCTTGTGCCGTACTTGTGCCGAAACGTGCAACCAAGACCAACCTTGCCATCACAGCCAGGAAGAACGGGCCTTGACGGGAACCTGGGTCAGCGTAGAATTGTTCAAAGCTCTGGACATGGGATACCAACTGTTAGAAGTGTACGAAATTTGCCACTTTCCCAAGACACAACAATACCGCAAGGGTGACCCTACTCAGAAAGGCATTTTCGCCGACTACGTGGATGCCTTTTTGAAACTGAAGCAAGAAGCCAGCGGCTATCCTTCCTGGTGTCACACTCCCGAAGACCAAATACAATTCAAAGAGAAATATTACGAACAAGAAGGCATCACTTTAGACCACATCGAGAAAAACGAAGGCAGGAGATCGTTTGCCAAAGTGATGTTAAATTGCTTGTGGGGTAAAATGGCACAACGACCGTGTTTACCCAAGACGGAATATTTGACAGAACCTTCCCGCTACGTCCAGATGATTCACGACAAAACCAAATACATGAAACACGTGGACGTCGTTCGAGAGAATTTGATCTTGGTCAATTACGAAGAAGATCTGGACTTTGTACAAGACGACCCTTTTGGAAATGTCATCATTGCGGCTTACGTGACAGCCCATGCTCGCTTAAAATTGTACGAAGCTTTAGAACTGTTAGAAGAACGCGTCCTGTACTTTGACACGGACAGTTGCATTTACATCCATCACCCGATTCAACATCACCCTAACATCGAAGGAGACCGTTTAGGAGCCTGGACAGACGAACATCCCGACGACAAGATTCTAAGTTTCGTCAGTGGCGGTCCCAAAAATTACGGCTACGAATACCGGGACAAACAAGGAGAAGTGCACACGACGTGCAAAGTGAAAGGACTGACTCTGAATTATCGTACCAGTCGAGTGGTCAACTTTGGGGTATTGAAAGAAGCCTTGCAATCGGGAGAGGATGGAAACTTTAAAGTGACCACTCACCAACCGAACAAGATTGTACGTTTACCCACTCACCACATCGTCAGTCGACCTTTGGAAAAAGTTTATCAAATCGTGTACCAGAAGCGAGTTCGACTTCCCAATCATTTCACCTTACCGTATGGACACGTTGGTATAAAACATTGGTTGTAAGAGGATAGTTACCCCACCAGAAAGATGACTTCGCCACAGCAAGAATCGAGTGAGAAACCCGATGAGAACTCCAAGTTCAAACCCTACCATTTTCCAGTCTTCTTACCTGACTATTGTGATTGTGCCCGTCGATTGGACACGTTTCAGAAATGGCCTACGGATAGGGAAGGATTACGTTCTTCGCATGTTTTAGCTAGAACAGGATTTGTCTACTTGGGACCTGAGTCAGGATTGGGATACGAGGTACAGTGTTTCGCTTGTGGACTGAAGTTACGAATGGATCTATGTATCTATAAAGATTCAGCTATTCTGGAACATACTCGATGGTCTCCGCACTGCCCTTACCTTTCTATGGCCTTTCCACCCATCACACTACGGTACAATGTTGACGGTACCTTAGAGACGGTACCTTCCAGAACAGGACATAAAAAACGTAAAAAAGGAAAGATGTACAAGCTGGAGACTGCATTGCGACTAGTATAAAAAGGGGCTATGGTCAAGATCGGATAGTTCATTGTGACTACCAAGACCGAGCAAACAAGATGAATACTTTGAAAGAGGCATCGTTCCAGTTTGGGGATTGTAAAAAAGTTGTATCTTCCTCTAGTGTGACTAATATTGGATGGATAAGACCCAGGCATTGCGACGGAAAATGTCCGGAAGGAAACTGCGATTGTCCATGTGGTTACCATTGTAATTGCGTAGCGGAGTTTGCAGACGAGTGCGATTGTGAGCCTTGCGATGGGACCGATGCTGTACCTTGTGACCTGAGCGATGCCGTAAAGCATCATGGGAACTTTAGTGCCCCTACCCCTATCATGGAAAGTGATGCTGTGCGTGTCAAACCTGAGGGATGCGAAAGCGATGCTGCTCGTCCTCTTGGACATTTTACTGGGTTTCGTTTCAAAGGGGAATGTCGACCTTCACGTTTACCTCCCTACGGATGTCATCCAGCCCTGAGCAAACTCCTGCCCATGTCACTCAACCCTCATCGAAACGAACCTGTGAAAAACGAATATTCGTTTCCTGTGCGTTCGTCGGAATACTGCGACTTTGAAAATCGTCTTCAATCGTTCAAAGGAAAATGGCCAAAGTATCTGGGAGGACCGACCCCCGAAGAATTAGCCAGAGCCGGATTTTTCTACTTGGGCGAAGGAGATAAAGTCAAGTGCTTCAGTTGCGGTGTGTCACTTCACCACTGGGAACCGCAAGATTCGGCCTACGTAGAACATGCTCGATGGACACCGAATTGTCATTACTTACCTTTAGTGGGACCGAGACATTGAAGTAACTTTTTACCATAATAATCTGTTCATGGATACTTTACAAGAGAACATTCGTGCTTTGCCTGTGGAGTTGAGAGAACGCATTTATCGAGAACTGGTCAAAATACAAGTGAAACGTAAAGAACAATTGCATCCGTTACGTCACCAGATCTTTAACCACTGGTACCTGAATGGTATAAGAGAACTGATTCGTCAGAAATTCTTTCAGTGGTCAGACCTTGTTCAACACTTTGAGTTAGTGAATGATCGAAACGTTTTGGTTACTTCGAGATTCACCTACAGCAATACATTGAGGAAGACAAGTTAAAGGATTATCAACATATTTTACGTGGAATCTACTTAGAGGAAGAGGAAACTTCTAAACGAACTCTGAAGTTTCGGTTACAGTATGCAAGATTTAGATTCCCTACTGGAGAACGAAGATCTCTGGCTAGAAAGTACGTGTATTGTTTCCGAAACAAAGAGACTATAAAAACAGGCTGCCATGCCACGACTTATGTCACATGTCATCCAACAGATTCCGTGGAAGGAACTCAACGACCATATTCAAACCGTGGATCATTACCATCGATTATTACAAGAACTGTATCCATTCAATTTGGGACGACAAGTGGTGTGTGTCTTAGTGACTTGTTTTTTGGGATTTCGTTTACCAGCCGATTCTTTGTGGACTCTTTACGATCAGTACTTACCACTTCCATGGCCTTAAATGGTCACGAAAAACTCCTTTTGCTCAAAGCCTTGCGTTTTCATCTGGATACTTCTCGACCTCTACGGGAAAAAAAGATTCGTCAACTTTTAGCTACCCAAGACGTGTATGACGATGTGTGTGTAGCTTGTGACTTACATCCCCATTGGACAGATGTCCGTGCCTGGAAAGAATGGGATTTTGAGGCTTGGACCAAAGAAGTGGCCCAGTATGCACGAGAGTTGTTCAAGGAAAAAAGTTACTTTTCATCCCGTGTTAGTGACGGTGCCAGAAGAACCCGTCACCCAGGACAGGACTGTCGTGGACAGGCCTGCAAGACCCTTTCGGGAGGACACTTGTGTGATCTTACCCCCTGTTGAACTGGTTAGAACATTACCCAAAACATGTGGTTGTTGTACAGACACTTGTGTTTATTCCACATTCATCGTTATCATGTGCCTTTTATTCTTGTACTTAAGCCTTTGGCTTTTATGTATTTTTGTCTTTCGTATTCATGTTTGAAAAAAAACATTCAATAAACGTGTTCTGAAAAAAGTATATAAACTCTTGTCTTGTTTGTTTTCGTGTCACAAGTGACATTTCTCACACCATGGCTACCTCTGCTGTCTCTGCTCCCTCTTCCTCTACTGTCAAAGTCATCGACGAACACTTAGATCGTGCCAGTTGGGAGGCTTTGTATCTTCGCCATCCCTTTAACATGCTCATTGCTGGACCAAGCGGTTCAGGCAAAACCGAATTCGTCAAACGTTTGATCGAACATAAACATCATTTGATCGATCGGCCCCCTCAACGGATCGTGTGGTGTTACAAAGAGTGGCAATCGGCGTATAGCCTCTTGCGAGAAAGTCAAGGCGATTCCATCGTGTTTGTGGAAGGCATTCCTAAAGAAGACGACGGCATCGTCTCTGACTCCCGTCAAACCCATTTGGTCATTTTCGACGACATGTTAGGAGAAGACGAAGAAGAAATTAAATTGTGGTTCACGCGCAAAGGGCATCACCGTAATGCCACTGTCATTTACATCACCCAAAATTTGTTTCAACAAAGTAAAGCCCATCGCACCATCAGTCTCAATGCGCATTACGTAGTCTTGTTTAAAAGTCCTCGAGATAAATCGCAAGTGCAAGTCTTAGCCAAACAGTTAGGAACGCCTTGGCTGACTCAGGCGTACGACGATGCCACTCAAACGCCACACGCCTATTTACTCGTCGATTTGAAACCTACCACCCCCGAGGATTTGCGATTTCGTACCCACTTGTTTCACCACTGGTGCCAAGACGGAGGGCCTGTACTGTACACGTCTCCGTCCTCGACTTCATTTCACTCCCCATGAAAAAAAATCTATAAAAACCTCTGACCCTTTTTCGTCTGTCTCACACAGTGTGAACATGACATCCCTTCAGTCGCATCTTCCCGTCAAATTGATTCGTGCCCTGTATGGCATCAGTCGAGAAAAAGATCCACAAACACGAGCTCGTGTCTTAGAAGCTAGTCTCAAAGAAGTCTTACGATGGTTCACGGTGACGGCACGTCAATTACTCCAAGGAATCATTCAGATTCCTCATCAAACCCAACGCTTTTTCGATCGAAACAAAGTCGCTTTGGTCCAACTGGCCGATCCCCGCATCGACACTCAAACCAAAAAACAAATCATTTTGAAACCTGGAGGGAGCGGTACTCTAGGAGGGGTCATCATTCGCTCACTCTTAAGATGGGATCCTAATGCCCCCAAAGTTATCCCCAAGACAAAAGTCCAACGAAGCCCCAAGAAGAAAAAGAAAAAGACCAGGTCCCCAAGAAGAATAACTTCTCCAGTGGCGGGACCCTCCTCTTACCAGACACCACCACCATCACCCCGGAAAAAGAAAAGAAGCCCCCAGAAAAAGAAACAGAGAAAAAGTCCCCAGAAAAAGAAAAGCCCACAGAAGAAGAAAACTAGTCGCAAGAGAGGCACTTCGGCCAGGACGCAACCTTACACTCGCAAGCCACGACCTGCCACAGCGTCTCCGGCAGCCTCACGTTTGTCCACTTCTCCGTTGATGTCACCAGGAACTGAAGAGTACTTGGAGACGTTGATCACACCAAGAACTTCTCCGTTGATGACCCCCAAAAGAACTTCCCCAGTGGCAGGACCTTCCAATTTAGCGGCAGTGGCTGCTGCTCACAAAGTACCTTCTCCCAAAATCAAAGTTCAAGAAAGATCGGGCATGTTACAAAGTTTACTGGATTTGTCCAAGCAAGAACTGGCTCGATTTAGTCCGTTACCTACCCCTGCACGACGTGTCATGCCTGTCCTCAAACTGATAAAACGTAAAGACAATCAGTGGCGACGCGTTCCAGTATAAAAAAGGCCTGTGACCGAGTAGGGTATCAGTGTTTTTTCGGTGCTCCTGAAGACTCAAAGATGTCACCCTCCAGAAAACCCCAAGGAAAGAAAAGGAAAGGACTGCCACCACGTTTAGCCAAACATGGGGACCTGTTATCTGTCCTGTCCAAAGCTTCTCCACCCCTACGAAAAAAACTCATTCAAACAGCCTCCAAAGAGGTCATCGATACCGTGTGCGAATGTTGTTTGAACGTTTTGAAAGGCACGATCCCTTTGTCCAAACACCAGAAACAATGCTTAAGCAAACATCGTCACGTTCTTCGCCAAATGGTTCGAAAGAAAATTCCCATTCGTCAAAAAAAGAAGATGTTGGTCCAACGTGGAGGCATTTTACCTCTCTTGTTAGGCCCCATACTGAAAGGAGTCTTGGGAACCATGTTGGGAGGACTGATGGGAGCAAGATAAAAAGGCCTTCGGAAGTCCCAAGATCTCAGAATTCACCCCTGACAACCCCATGGAAGGACGAAAACTAGCTTTAGTGCCTTACAAACGATGGATGGAATACCATCGGTGGCAAGAACAACGCACCCCGCATTTACCTCCCAATCCCAATTTGAGCGAGATGTCCCAGTTACAACACGAATTGCAATCCTTGCTGGATCGCCAAGATTTGTCCGAAACAGAAAAATCGCAAAAGTACGGTCAACTCTTGCAACGACTGCAACTCTTTCACCAGAAAGCTTTAGACGAAACAGCTTTACCCACTCTAAAAGATTTTAAAACCTTGATGAAAAGTCCAGCACCATCACCAGTACCAGTACCACCAGTACCCGTGACCAAGACAGAAAAAGGAAAAGAAGAAGAAGAAGGGTTTCAAACTCCACCAGAAAAAGTACGCAAGTAGTTAACAACACCACCTACCTCCAGAATTGGATGGATTAAAAAGATGATGGCCACCCCTTCTTCCTCACAAGAGAAAAAGAAAGTGAAGACAGAAGTGAAGACAGAAGTGAAACAAGAACCGATATCCCCTGCTCAGACATCCTCCTCCTCTTCGACACCTATTGCTGGCCGCACACGCAAAGCCTTGCAATCCAAGAAAGTACCCCAAGAGAAAAAGAGTAGCCTCTTCCAAGAGTGGGTGCCTTATTAAGACACCAATCAACACAAAAAAATGGAAAAAGTCTTAGCTAGCATTTACTACGATCCCTCCCATCCTGCAGGTTACGCAGGAGTTAAAAAATTGTATCGTGCTGCCAAAACGCAACTGAAAAGTCTCCGTTTACCTCAAGTGCAACGATGGTTACAAGAACAAGCTACCTACACTTTACACAAACCCATTCGACGCAAGTTTGCCAGAAGTCGCACCCGAGTGGAAGGCATCGATCATCAATGGCAAGCCGATTTAGCCGATGTCTCTCATTTGGCCAGCTACAATCGTGGTTACAAATATCTGTTTTGTGTCATCGACGTCTTTTCCAAATTTGCCTGGGTCGTGCCTTTGACTTCCAAATCCAGCAGCGAGTTAGTGCGAGCCCTGCAACGGGTGTTGAAACAAAGCGGTCGTCGCCCTCTTCGATGGCAAACGGACAAAGGCACCGAATTTCTGAACCAAGCTTTCCAAAAAGAATTAAAGAAACGTGACATTCATTTTTTTACCACCGAAAATCCCGAAACCAAAGCCAGCATCGTGGAACGTTTTCAACGCACTTTGAAAGAACGCATGTGGAAATATTTTACGCATCACCACACTCTGAAGTACATCGACATCTTACCGCACCTGGTGCAAGCGTACAACCAATCTTACCATCGAAGCATCGGACGTGCCCCGCAAGACGTGACTCCCGACAACGAAGTGCTGGTGTTCGAGCGCCTGTTCGGTACGTCCCCGACGAGGGCTGTCCCCAAGAAAAGTGGAGAGTTGACCGTAGGAGATTGGGTGCGCATTGGCAAAACCAAACGCACTTTCGACAAAGGTTACTTACCTAACTGGACGACCGAATTGTTTCGCGTCACTGGACGAGTGCATGGCCGTCATCCTGCCGTCTATAAATTGGAAGACATGAACGGAGAAGTACTCAAAGGAACGTTTTATTTGCCCGAGTTACAACGTGTCACCAAAAAAGAAGACGACGTGTACGACATCGAAAGCATTCTCGAACGCAGAACCCGTAAAGTGGGCAAACGACGTGTCAAAGAAGTCAAAGTACGTTGGAAAGGATATCCACCCAGTTTCGATTCTTGGATCGACGCTTCGCAAGTCATCGACTATAAAAAGAAGAAGTGACCATCATGCCCTTTCACACAGCAGCAGACGCAGCTACGTCGACCAGTCCTTCTTCCCCTAGTTCTTCTGTGCAAGATTTACAAAAACAACCCTTGTGGGTGTGGTGTGGAGAACGTGTGCCTAAAACGCAAATCGTCTTTTTCTGCCAAATCTTTGTGGTGTATTGTGTCATCGGGGCAGCCATCGCCAATTTGAGTTTGCAACAAGGAGACAAACAATTGTGGACCATTTTATTGAGCAGTTGCATCGGTTACCTGCTTCCCAATCCCTCCCTGAAATTCTCCTCGAACGGGAACGTTGTGTCCAGTGTCAGTGCCAGTCACCACTCCAGCAACCACAACCAGAACCCCATTTTGGGCGGAGACACGCCTCTGACGTCCACTAACCCCTCGGACAGCCACAGAACTCTAGAATTATGAGTCACCAAAACCAATTTTACTTGACCTTACCCAGTGACAGTTCCATGGAGGTGTTTCCCCACAACACGTTGTGCTGTTACACGGCCAAATTACCTCAAGCCATCCCCTTAGATCACGAAGCCCATTGGGAAGTGGCTTTAGTGGAAATGATTCACCCAACCCAAGTCCACAATGTCCTTCCCAATCAAAATACTTTTACGGTGGAAGTTCATGACCAACAATTGCAAGTGGAATTGGATAGAATTGGCACATATACCAATAAAACCTATGATGACAAAACTAAAACGTGGACCTACAACTTTGTGATTCCCCCAGGCTATTATTTCAGTGGTCATCATTTGGTCAGCACCATAGCCTCCAGGTTTAATGGCGTGTTTGGGGAAACTTTTAAGAAGGAGACTTTCAGGAACAAAAGTGTCACCCTGGAGTACCACAAAGTAGCTCGTCGCTTCTTGATGAAATTCGAACGGCCTTAAATCGTCTCCATTATATTTTGTCGTGAATTGTTTGACATGTTGGGCGGTGACATGGAGATGAGAGAGAAAGTAGAAAAAGAAAAAGACGAATTACCCATCATTCACGACAACAATTCTTTTACCAAGTATTTTCGTACCCCGGTAGAACTGAACCAAGGACTGAATTTGATCTTTATGTATTCCGATGTGGTGGAATACAACGTGGTGGGACACACCTCCGTACCGTTACTGCGTGTCATTCCTTTCAAAGTGGATTCTGCCACAAACGCTGACGAGGAAGGTGGAAACACTTACCACGTCCACCGCGAATTTGTCCATCCTCACTATTTGCCTGTCAGCAAGTCGTATTTGGACACGGTCAACATTACTATAAAAGGAGATTTGGGACAAAATATTCCATTCACCAAAGGAAAAGTCACGGTGAAACTCCATTTTCGAAAACGGTTTTCTCACGATTCGTAAGTAAGTCATGTATCCAGTGTACCGAGGGGTGGCACGACAGCGAGGACACGGTTTAGGAGACATGTTAAAATCGGCCTTTCGTTCGGTGGCCCCGGTGTTGAAACCGATGGTGACACGCGGATTGCACGCCTTGAAAGATGCGGCACTGACACAAGGCAAAGAATTTCTCCAAAATGTCATCATCGACAAACAAAACCCTAAAGAAGCCTTCATGAGGGCAGGTAAAAATGTCTTGCTGCAAACGGGCAAAGACATTTTATGCCGACGAGACACACCTATAAATGCCCTGCACGCTACCGAGTCAAGCATTCAGCAAGGACAAGGCAGAAAGAGACGACGACGAAGAAAACACCCTTTCACCAGACTTCAAGCGAGAAAGGCCAAGAAAAGAAGAACCGTTCGAGACTTAGACGTTTTCGATTATTGAAACACAGCAACAACAAAAAATGATGCACCTAGAGTCTTGCGCCTGTTCCAAGACGGAACTGGATCTGTTTGCCATGCCCCCCACGATGATGACCATGCAAGAATCCCAGTGGGTGGAATTTAATCCCATCTCCTCATTGACCGATTCCGCTCCCATCGAGTTTGAAATCAAGGGACAGCCCGAAGATTACATCGATCTGAATAGCAGTTACTTGTACTTGAAAGTCCAAGTTCTAAAAAAAGATGATAAAGGAGTAGAAGACGATGATAATATAGCTCCCGTCAACAATTTCATGCATTCCTTGTTCAGCTCAGTGGATTTGTACTTGAATAACAAACTGGTCAGCAGCAGCATGGATACATACCCTTACCGTGCCTACCTGGAAAATCTCTTGACGTACGGAACAGATGCCAAGACAAGTCATCTCAATGCCTGTGTGCTGTGGGTAGATGACACACCAGAGAAATTCGATGCAATAGATCCAAGCAATTCCGGCTTTGAGGCAAGAGAAAGCAAAATCCTAAATAAGAACAGTTTAGAACTGATGGATCGTTTGCATTTGGACATGTGGTTGCAAGAGAAATATTTGCTGAACGGGGTGAATGTTCGCTTGAGACTGAATCGCAGCAGTACCACTTTCCATTTGCAGGCTGTTGATCTTAATCAGGCTCCTAAAAGCATAATCCAAGAGGCCAAACTCTACGTACGACGCGTAGAAGTGTTACCTAAAGTGGCAAACGACATCAGTCAAACGTTGAGCAGAACGACTGCCAAGTATCCCATCCGACGCGTGGAAGTGAAAACGTTCACCATTCCCGCTAACCTTCAATCCATAACCCAAGATCATCTGTTTCAAGGACAGCTACCCAAGCGTTTAATCCTTGGTATGGTCGAGAATGAAGCCTTCACCGGAGCCATCGCTAAAAATCCTTTCAACTTTCAACACTTCGGCGTGTCCAAAATCGAAGTCAGTCGCGATGGCAAGACCTTGTGTACCCGACCCTTTGAACCTAAGTTTGGTGACGAGAAGAATTACTTGAGATCGTACTTGTCCCTGTACGAAGCCACCGGCCAGTTAGGAACCAACACCAGTCACGGCATTGAGTATGACGATTATGCAGGAGGCTATGCTTTGTGGGCTTTCGATTTCACTCCAGACCAAGGCAGCGACGAGGGACATTTCCACCCTATAAAATCTGGCCAGATTCGTGTGGAACTTCAGTTTGCAAACCCACTGGACAAGACAGTGAACGTCATCCTGTATGCAGAATTCGATAATACCATAGAAATCAACAGTTTGAGAGAAGTCATTCTAGATTATTAGAAAGCCATGGAAGACTGTTGTCCCTCTTTACCTAGTGGAGAAACTTTGGAGATGGAATGTAAGGAGACCGTGGAAGGAGAAGAATCTCAAGACAAAGACGAAGAAGATATCATGATGAAGTCGAGATGGCCAGAACAAGAAGCCCATTTAGTCTCCTGTTTTGCCAAACACTTGGTCGACAAAATGACGGAATTGATCAAGAAAAATTGTTATGGATGTCAAAACGATCATCCCAGTCAAATTCAACACGATAAATGCCTGATGTTGAGTCAAGAAGAAAAATTGGACGAGTATCTGGACGAAGCTTGGAGCCTCATCTCGAACAAAGACGTGTTGCACCAGTGGTATAAAGACTTGCGTGAACATTCTTGTCCAACATTAACCACTCAAGAGATCCATCGTATCGAAGCTCTCCTGAATCAGAGTGAGGAAACAGAACGAATAACCGTTTATTCGTCAGACATTTTCAAGCAAAAAGTCAGGATCGAATTGACGACTTATTATTACCTGTGAAGAAGAAGAAGAAAACAAACACAAATCAATGGATACCTGGGAACTTTATTACCTTTTGAACCACAGTTCGTATACGGCTTCTTGGAATCCCGTCGTCTGTGCTAAAGATGAACTCCCTCATCGCAAACCTAAAGACCATCAAGCTTACGTGATCAACACGGACGACAGTCATCTCCCAGGAACCCACTGGGTAGCCGTCTACTTTCCTCAAGAAGGATGTGTGGAATATTTCGATTCGTACGGATTGCCCCCTTTGGAAGACGATATCATCGACTTTATGAGAAGAAATGCTCAAACCACCCGATTCAATAACGTGAAATTACAAGGCACAGATTCTTTGGTGTGTGGACAGTACTGTGTGTATTTTCTGCATCATCGCAGCCTGGGCTATTCCTTAGAACATTTAGTGACTCATTTCGATCCTCGTTCTTCTGCTAGAAACGATGTGAAAGTAGATCGATGGTTTTGTGACCATTATGCTTATCTTTTGTCTCAAGCTAGGAAACGTAGTGTCCATCAATGGCCTAATGATTTCCAACAGTGGAAATCACAATTTCATTCACAACGTTGTCAGCCCTGTTTAAAGTAGTTAGTAATTGAAGAAAAAATGTTTGATATTATAGTGTTGGATTATTGTTAAAAATGTTGATATTTAGTGTTAAGTGATTTTTTTGAATAAAAAAATGTTGTGTTTAGAAAAAAATGCCTTTGTGGTTTGTTTAGCTATAAGAATGTTGGATTGATGCTCTTTCATTTCTTACTATCCCTCTCATGAACGTTGCGGCTCGAAAACCGTGTGGGGGATGTTTTCCTTCACGTCCGCGCTTTCACTTTAAGAACCGGGTTGTTCCCAGTCTAGCCATCCATTGTCGACTCATCCTCCTAAGAAGATGTGCTCCAAACTAGCTAAGCTCAACGAAGCCTACGTGAATCTGCATAGGGTCAGACACAGTCTGATACCGAAACCAGAAGAAATAGAGAATGTGAGAATGTTAAAAATCACTGAAGACCTGATAGAAGAGCTCTTCAGAGAAGAAATGAACAGGGAGAAAGAAGAATGGACAGAGAAGTACAGACTTCAGAGACAGCAGCAACAGCAGCAACAACAGCAACAGCAGCAGCAACCTGAAGCTGACAGAGGCTTTGTCGATTGTCGTATCGACACCAAAGAATTCTTCTTCTCTTTCCGAAGAAGCAGACCTATTGCCAGAAAGTCTATCCTCAGAGGACATCGCATTCTTAGAAACTAAAAAAGAATGCCATAGCAAACAAAAAAAAAAAAAACAGCCCTTTTCAGGGCTACCCAATACTCTAGAAAAGAAATAACAATCGATTTGCCAATGTGTGTAGGTAGAGTAGTGTGAAAATAAACACTAACTCTTTATTAAGATATTGTGAGGGTATGTGTTTGTGTGATTGTGTTTGTAAGTGATAAAGTAGGTTGGTGTGGATAGTAGATCAAAATGATGTTTGTTTTTTTTTTTGGGCTGCTTGAGGTGTAGATTTTGGGTTAGATTGGATTGCTTTGCGTATGTGGATAGTCTATTGAAGTGATGGGTAGCATAAAAAAGTGAGCGAGTGTTTCTTTTAGGTCCGCGCGTTGTTGATGTTTTTTGGTCATGATCTAGGTAAGATGAATTTTATGTTTTTAGGGGGATGTTTTCCTTCACGTCCGCGCTTTCAGTATAAATTGAAACTCGCTGGGTAGTCCAGCTACCCTTGTTGATTGATCAACACAAGAATGAATAGCAGAATAGTGAAACTGTTAGAACTCCAGATGCACCTGGAATATGCCAGGCGGATAGTAAACGAACTATCAGCGGAGGCTATAGTAGAAGAAGCAAGAATAAAGAAGGAAGAAGAGGAGAGTAGACAGAGGGAAGAGGAGGAAAAGAAAAGAGAAGAGAGGATGTCGTTTAATATTCCTGAAACAGAGGATTGGGGTGCTGAAGCGAATCATCCTCCCTCTGCGCTCCCCAGAAGAAAGGTGAAAGAAGACTGGGGAAGAAGATGCGTGTGTGGCGCCAGGCCAGGACGGTGCAACCATTAGATAGGTGCATCAGGAGTTCAAAAAACAGCCCTTTTCAGGGCTACCCAATACTCTAGAAAAGAAATAACGATCCATTTGCCAGTGTGTGTAGGTAGAGTAGTGTGTATATAAACACTAACTCTTTTTAAAGATAGTGTGAGGGTATGCGTTTGTGTGTTTGTGTTAGTAAGAGCTAAGGTATGTTTGTGTGAATAGTAGATTATGGGTTTCTTAGCGTATGTGAAGAGCATAGTTAGGGTTTTATTATATGAAATGAGAAAGTAGGGGGATGTTTTCCTTCACGTCCGCGCGTTGTTGGGTCATCATCTAGGTAAGATCCATTTTATGTTTTAGGGGGGATGTTTTCCTTCACGTTCGCGCTTTGAGTATAAAACTAACAGTGTTGGCCATTGGAACCCATTCTACGGAATAAGCAAACAAGAAGATGCCAGCAGCTTCAGCTTTATACAACGATCTTATGGGAAGTTGGTATTGGATGGTAGATGGATTGAGTGTAGTAGAAAGGGTTGAACAGGAATGGAGGTATGCAGTGACAAAAGACTTCGTCTCAAGACAAGTAACCAGCCTCCACTTATCCGTAAATATTGTAAAAGAAATGATAGAGGATGAGGAGAAGAGAATCAGAGGTTTAATTAACCCACCGTATGTCAAAGTGGGTAAGTTAAAAGAAGCGATAGATCATGTGACGAGTGCAAGGTGCTTTCTAGAAGACATTGTAGAATGGACAGATTGGTGTTTCGCGAAGTGGGGGTTAGAAAAACTTAAGAAAGCTGAAGAACTAATGAGGAATGTGCTGACCGAAGAGGTCAAGAAGATCAAAGAAAAGTGGTTAAAGGAAAGAAAAGAAGAAGAAGAAAATAGAAAAAAAAGGGATGAATTCGAAAAACTGAACACAAACTGGATGAAAATCCAAGAGAAGTTCCGGGCCATGGGCCACCCGGACTGGTTGCCGGAAACAGAAAAGAAAAAGAAGGAAGGAATGATGGACAAAATAAGAGGATGGTGGAAGAAGTTAAGAAGTTAAAAGAAGAAGAAGAAGAAACCCAAAGGCCCTTTTCAGGGCCCCCATATTTCTCGAAAAGAGATAGTCTTTGAATTGCCTACCCCTTTTTAAAAAAATTTTTTTTTTTTTAAAAATTTAAAAAAAAAAAAAAATCCCATATTCAATTCCCCTTGTCCCTAAACAAGCCCAAACTCTATTCCCATGTTAAATTCCCCTTGAGGCTAAAGTGTCCCACGATTTTTCGCCATGTTAAATTTCCATTGAGGCTAAAGTGCCCCACGATTTTTCTCCATGTTAAATTTCCATTGAGGCTAAAGTGTCCCAAGGGTGTTTTTAATGCTAATTCCCATTGAGGCTAAAGTGTCCCCCTTCACTACTGTCGTCCGTTTATCCGTAAGGAAATTTCATTAACTCCAAGTTTGTCAAATATCATATGTGAACGTTCTTGATTACTCGTGCGAGCATTATCTTGCAGCGCAATAAAAATATGCCGTGGTGCAGAAACACCTTGCTGTGATGATATATGCCATGTAAATAAACCATTAATAGAACTTTGAATAGCATCTGTGGTTACTGTCAACAATGATAACAATGGTTTATCGCCTGAATCCATAAAAGAAAGTAATTTTTGTTCCTCAGTAATTGATGGAGTCAATACTGGCATCCACAATGAAAGCTTTGATATATTTACTTTACCATCAGCAACACCATCACCTCTCCAGATTGCTTCATTATCATCACCTTTTCTTACGAGCACAACTGTGTGTTTAGCTCCAAAGATGACCTTTCTAACATTTCTGCAAAATCCAAAGATGTGAGATAATGGAATTGCACACTAAAAATTTCTATTATCTCCTGACAATGCTGCTTGGCGTGTTGCAAATCCCAAGTTGTATCTCGCGTTATCACCTCGTATAATATCAAAAGCATCAGCTGGTCTAGCTGCGTATTCAGGACCATCAGCAACCGGTTGTGGATCAGCTGTAGTATCTTGTGGTGTTCGTAATTTAGCATACCTGATATGATCAGCGTGATCAGTAATATCCTTGGCAAACATCATTTTTGGACCAGCTGATCTTGTGTAATCATCAGAATATCTCGCTAGACCAATTATTGTTGTAGCAACATCAACATCCTTCTGAATTGATTCAATATTTTTTCCATCAATCAGGTATGTGGCGCTACCAAACAACGCCATAATTCCGTTGTTGACAAAACCAACACGCAAATTAGCACCATATGGCGTATTAGCTACAACATTCGTTACAAGTCTGCCTTCTACTTCAATAAAAGCCTCAGCGGGCAAGAAATATCTACTTGTATCATGAACCTGTAATTCTATTCTCCCCCGCTGATTTGGTTGTCTTGCGTCATAGGAATAAAACTGACAATCACGTACTGATTCATATTTAATGACATGTGCCTCCATATCAAATGCTGTGTCTGTTTCGCGCTTGAACATTTTTATTATAATTACCATTTTTCCAAATGATGATCTAAATCATCGTCGACGAAGACCGCTTCCTGCTATTAAATTTGATGTTATATTTCTTTCTGCTTCTTCAGACAATTCCGCTAGTTTTTTATTTGCAGCCTGATTTGTTGTTTTACTTACGTCTGCCGGCATAATTTCAGTACTTGGCAATTTTACCGGTTGTTGTTTTCGTCGCAATAATCGTACTAGTCTATCTTTGATCGCCGAGAAAGCCCTACCAGCAACATTAACAATTGCTCCAGGAGCTTTTTCTCGAACAATATCATTAGCTTTCATCGATAATTGTTTTGCAACAGGTGCTGCTTTTGGAGCCATCCTTGTAAATACTCCCTGAATAATATTACCAAGTCGATCTCCGTAAGTAGCTCTGTAGATTGGTAATCGTGAGTTTACCGCTCTGACCTGTTTACGATGATTATTGTGTATTATCATCTTATTTAATTTACCACTTATTTAACAAATAGTCATCAACAAGTTCATAGATAAGTTCTCGGTAAACACCGATATCCATGATACCACCTTGAAATAATCGCCTACAAATATCAGCTGCTTCATTAATTATTTCTGGTGAATTATTTCCAGCTCGTTTTCCTCCTATGAGAACTTCTAACCGTGACACATCATTAATGATATTATCAGGACATAAACCAGAACCATTTTTAGGTTCATCTTGAGGTGTTTTAAATACTGGTGGTTGCATTACCGTAGAAAATGATTCAGTGATGACCGGGGGTGTGTCACTTTGAAATTCATGTGGTGAATCTACCGGTGTAAATGTCATTACCGGCAGCAGCAGAGGGGCTGTACAGACCGAAACTTTTTGCACAATAAACCCCTCCAGGAAACTATTCCTCGATAGAGGGCTTATTTCGACGAAATAAACCCTTCTATTCAGAATACAGGACAAAAAAAAATGTCCCCCGAAAACTCGAAGAGTTTCCAGGGACAAACTCGTTGAGTTTGCACTGACAACTTGGGTTACTTCAATAAATCTGAAACAGTTTCCGTGGCGGGGTCGTTATTGAAAAATCCATGGGTCGGGTCCATCCCCTCTGCTGCTCTACGAAATGAGTTTCCAAGGAAAAACATTTTTATGTTGCAAATAGTGTATCAAGTCCAATACGGTATCTTGTTCTGGGATCGTGTAAATTTATTGTCACAAATCCGTGAGGTTTTCTTTGAACATGACTGAAGAAATTTTTAAATTTATTTAAATCCATATCGCCACCACACCAGGTTTGATGAATATTTCTCAGTGTATGTGTATCAACTCCATTGAATATCGCAAGAAGATTACAATTATCCCTGATTACTTTAGGAATTTGTGTATAACGCTGAGTAACATAAATCACATCAGTGTTTTTGTGACGTCCCCGGGAAAATATTCTTGCGGGATTTTTTTGCTTGTCCAACATAACATCATCATACACTACTAGGTTGTTAATTGATTCATCAAGATCCTCGACGCTGGGGGCTTCTTCGATATCAGTGATAAATTCAACAACATCCTCACCGTCTTTACTCAGCGCGCTTGCACTCTCATTAAAATCTTTTATAACGTTATAGCATCGTTGATCATCTACAGATGGAGCTATCAAATACAGTTTATCCCATTTCATCCACTTCATTATCAAGTTCAGCAACAGCTGTGTTTTACCTGAACCGGATGGCCCAATTATAATCGCGCGGATAGAGTTTGGTAGCACTGAATTATGCTTAACTGGCTCTTTCTTTTTTGTCGCAGAAAAATCTGTAATTTCCATTTGTATATAAAGAATAATAATTATGGATCTATATTGTGTGAAGTGTAAGGCACGAACCCCTACGAATGATCTAACAACCATTACAACAAAAAATAACAGACAAGCACTTTCTGGTAAGTGTACGCGATGTGGCACAAAAAAATTTAGATTTCAAAAAAAAAGCGAGAATTTAGCGGAGGTGACATTGCAGCCAAACTTGGAAAGCTCCCCGGAACTCCCTGGGCAAAGTATCCCGGAGAAAAACATCTCCCAGGATACAATTACTGCGGTCCAGGGACCCGACTAGATATCAGACTTGATGAACAATCTAAACCAAAACCGGGAGAGTATCCGATAAACGCTATCGACGCAGCGTGTCACATACATGATGTTGCTTATCGAAGTAAAGATCTACAAGACAGGCATATCGCGGATGTGAAATTAATTCATGCACTAAGCGCCATAAAAAATAAATCATTTAAGGAGTCACTCGCTAATTGGTTAGTAAGATCAGCGATGAAATCTAAATTAGTATTAGGCGCTGGATAATTAAATAAAAATGCAAGCGATTTATTATTCCCCAATCGGATACTGGAGAGGTAACTCAGCAATTAATAAACTCGCCAACGCGGCATCAGTAACACGCGAGGTTGCCAAAAATTGGCTATCAAAACAAGCAATATGGCAAATCTACTTACCACCACCTCGACAAATCAACTTTGCACATTTTGATGTTAGTGTGCCCAATGAAGTTCATCAGGCTGACATACTATTCCTGCCTCATGATACTGTCCGTAGAAAAATATACAAATACGCGCTAACAGTAGTTGATGTTGCCAGTAGATACAAAGAAGCAGAACCGTTAGCGACTAAAACAGCGTCCGAAGTCGCCTCTGCGTTTAAACGAATTTATCAACGAGGACCTCTAAACTGGCCACGATTATTACAAGTTGATCCTGGCAAGGAATTTCAGGGCGCGGTGTCATCACTGACAAAGCAGCATAACGTTACCATACGACGAGGACATACTGAAATTCATCGGGATCAGGCAATTGTTGAGCGATTTAATAGAACACTCGCTGAGAGATTATTCGGATACCAGTACGCGAGGGAATTCATTTACGATACGAGATCTCGTGAATGGGTTGCAAGACTGCCAAACGTGATAGCCGCACTGAATAATGAAATTACCAGAACAACAAACATGAGACCTGTAAATGCAATCACAAAAAAATATATACCCCGCGTCAGTGAACGCGGACAACAGCAACAAAATGTTTCAACGCAGCCAGGGACGCTAGCGTCCCCACTGCTGGGTAATGTCACCGTTAGGTATTTATACGAACCAGGCGAACTAGAAGGAGGAAAAAAAAGAGCAACCGATCCCACATGGAGTGTTACTACACATAAGATATCCAGCATAACCAGATCAACTGGGAGAAACGCAATCTACAGATTAGATTCGACTGCTCCTCAACGCGGATTTAAACGCGAGCAACTTCAGGTGATTCCCGAGGATACACAATTACCACCCCGATCACTAAAGTGATCCGCACTGAAGTGATTCAATCATTTAAATAACTGCAGCAACACCTCTGCGTCGGTTACACTCAAGACAGGTCAACATCACATTTTCACGTGTATGACCGCGACTGCTATCTATTCTATCTACGGTGAATTGCCTTGGGTCGTTTTTCGAATACTGCCACAGCAATAAACAATTACAACTCGCACAGTGATTATTCTGCTGTTGTTGTAATTGTATTACAAATTCAACATCCAAACTTTGTTTGGGATCAAACTCTCTACCATTTTTTTTGTCGCTCTGTTTGTAACCGGCTAATTTCTTTCTTATTGTATCATCAGCGATTGATCTGTTGATGCTGTCGTTGATAACATCATCTAATACAATTCTTTGTAACTGAGCTATCCTTCTTACTCTTGACACGGCTAAATAAACTAAATTTGACCACTCGATGCGATCATCAACAATCCAAACTGTTGTATCTGAAATAGTTAGTCCTTGCGAACTGTGGATGGTCATAGCGTATCCTAGCGTCCACGGGGATTTGCTCATTTTCAGTGCCTGTTCGACAGCATCAACATCAACGATAACAATATCATTTAATACTAAATTTTGTTTTTCCGTCCCTGACGCAGTCAGGCGTCCTGGAATATCAACATCAATATTCTGCAATCGCGTATCAGCTGGTCTATAACACAACGGCACTGGCAACATGGGAAATTTCTTCTGATGTAACTGAAATAACCGCTGCTGAAGTGTGTCCCTGACTATCTTTCTACTTGCCACAATTAAATCACCTGGTTTCCACGTTTCCCAAAAGTCGCTCAGCGAAGTCTCTGGAATTATTTCACGCATTATCTCACACTGGACTTTATTGGTTTGTAGCCTGATCAGTGTCTTAAACTCTTTCAGTGTTTCATCGAGTGCTCTAACATCGTTAGTTATTTCCTCATAATAATCTACAAAAGTTTTCAGCCACTCGTGTGGAGATTCACCTGTAAATGGCGGTGGTTGACCATGATCGCCGCACATCACCACTGCGGTATTTTTCTTTAGCAACCAATCCAGAAACTGTTTTAATATATCTAACGGCACAGTGTCTATCTCATCCCAGATTATTTTCTCGGGAATATATTTCGTTCCCATTCGTTCAGGTGTCCACGTGCCGCCGCTGTATTTGAAAAAACTGTGATACGTGCACGCGTTAACATCCCGTTGTCTCATCTCCCTGGCAAGTCTGTGTGTGGGAGTCAGCACGACCAAGTCAGAACCGCGAAATAATTCAATCGCCCGAGTTGTCTTACCAGAACCACCAGGGCCGTTTAGATAAACTGTTTTGTGTCTTGTAACAGGATCGTGCACCGGCGGAGACAACGAAACCGTCGAAGACATTTCTGCGCTGCGATACTCATCCACGATTTCAACGTCAGCTGATTCACAATATCCTTGTAACATTTCATTCTTTATTCTCCACGAGCCCCACGATGGATCATCCGATATAACATTATCCAACAGCGCTGAGTATTTTTTATTAATATAAAATGAATCCGTTGCAACTCTCACTGCGACAACAGGGAATCTATTAATCATCGACAACAAATTTATGGATACATAAGCTAGCATCGAAGATCTCAAATGTGTGTACTGAGATGATTCTCCGTCGATATAACTAAAAACAGTCCCTAGTTTTTCCCCGTTTGACAGAAACACATCTTCGCGGTTACAGAACATGTTGTTCGTGGCTGCATCAGCGACAACAAGATCCAATTCAGTCTTGTCCATGATTAATCGACTGTGATGTTGTTTATGATCATACGCTCCACCTTGAGTGAATTTCCCTATTATTCTTCGTCCTAGATCTTTTGCTGTGCTTTCGTCATTTCTGAGTTTGTTTTTAAGTACTTCAGGAGCTTTCTTGATGATAGCGTCGATAGAAGTTTCTGGATATTCTCGTGACCAATCTTCGATGACTTCTTCTAACGTAACCGGCGTTGGAGTTGGCAACCAAACTTCGGTTTGACGACAATAACATATAATCGCTTCGCTGACCGTCAGCGACAACAGTATTCGACTGTCAAGCATGTATCGCAATAACACTATCGGTGCCCATCGCTTCTCAACGAAATGTCTGCCAAACCAAACATAACACACAGGATGTAAATCCTTAGCGAATTTAAACGACGACACACAAGCAAATCCGGTCAAGTCAAAATCAGGCAATGGTCCGTTTACAGCAACTCTTGTCATCGAGTTTGTAACGTGGCCAAATCGTTTAAAATATTCGCTGCATTCTCCACGCCCAAGGAAACTTCCTGGATAACACGCCGTCATGTCGACGGATATCATACCGCGGTGATCATATCGAGTATTCCACAAACCGCCGTGTCCGTATTCAACACAGCTCTGTTGGATATCCGCAAGAAAACTTTTCGGAGTTGGTCTCCATGAATTTCGTTCCCGGGCTACATGCGCGACAACACCCGGGACAGTAAAACAGTGTGTCAGTAACGTATCAGTGTTGCCAGCATGATATTTTTCTGTGAGTTTTTTCATTTCCTGCTGTAACGCCATTGTTCTGTATATTTCCCCGTTGGGTCTCACAAACTGATCATATTCTCCATCTTCGCTACTTCTGAATAACCACACAGACACTGGATCGGTTTTACTTATCTGATAAATAAAATCAAACATGCTCCCAGAATTGCTTTGCAATTCCGGATAATACTTCACAACACGGTCTTGCGGAAATATCCTAACCGAGTCAGTCCAGGCGTGACTGTTATGATCGATAATAGTTATTGGTGTTCCACGGGAATTGTATTTACACTCATACAATACCTCACCGGTTAACGATGAAACCGTTATAGGAAATTTTAGTAATCGCTCTAGCTCAGCAACATCATTTATTGACGCTCCTTTATCCGCTACTCGTGTCGCCCACGCTGTTATTTTAGTTTGTCTTAGCGGTGTTAGGCCGTTTCCTCGCATTGCATTTTTAAAATGTTCCATTACTCGCTCAGCTACACAATTCATCCTTGACTCTGTCAACGGCGACACCTTCATCGGTTTGAGTTTATCAACGCGTGGTTTCTTCATCGGATAAATTCCATAAACAACTGCGGTCACAGGATACGCTCTGGCATAATATGGTATATCAATCCCAACAAGTACTCCCGGTTTTGAGTCTTTACTTAACAGAACGGTTTTTCCACGAACGCCTCTGGCATCAAGAACAGGGTCTAGTTTGTCTCTGATAATCTACGTTCCCTCGCCGACTCCAACAATAAATTTTATCTGTACGAAATATCTTCTATCGTCGAGATACCCAATTATGTTACGCGCGATTGTATCGTTCATGGTAGCATCAATGATACGGTCACGAGAAATGCTCGCGTTTCCGAGGATAATTTTATACGAAGACCACGTGTGTGCGGCACCATCACGACGAAACTCTTCTTTGGCATTCTTGATAACACCAATTACCTCTGCTAACTCTCTTCGTCGTGGATCAGCGGTTAACCGGTCAAGATCGAATCTAGAACCTGATATGGGTTTTATTCTGGATAGTCTTTCAAAACCCATTATTATAATTAAGACAAATATTTAAATAGACAAAAATATTATATATAATGAACGGAAACTCAAAGAGTTTCTCATGCAAGTGGATCAAACTAAATTCATCAGCGCCGTGTAGCAAACCCTGCAGAGGCGAATACTGTGGACAACATGCTCAACAGGTCCGCGGTGGGAGTCTAGGACCGATACCGTGTATCAGATGCGGCATTGGAGTACGAGGAAAAACGCAATTATGTTCAGCGTGTGGGGGAAAACGCTATCGAGAACTAAAACGGTATTATGATAAAAAAAATCCAGACTGTGATAACGCTCTCTCGGAGCGTGATTACATAAATAAGTTTTCAGACAAATTATGAATTAGACAAATGATTTGCTTATAGTATAATGAATCAAGAATTCGTCCGACATCCAACTATTCCAAATTATGAGACAAACCGAGATGGCATAGTACGACACTGCACGCGAAGACGACCAGTTGGTGGAGTTGATAATGGTGGTTATTCAAGATTTACTGCCACGTGCGGAAAGAGGTATTTATGTCATCGTTTTATTTACGAATGTTTCTTTGGAGTGATCCCTAAGGGTTTTGTCATTGATCACATTAACGGTAACATACTTGATAACTCTATAAACAATCTTCGCGTGGTCACTCAGAGCAAGAACTGCCTACTGGGTAACACAGGGCGTTGTAAAACAGTTGCAAGAAGAGCTATTAAATCTATAAACGCAATTACAGGTGAAGAAATTGTATTCCAGTCAATAAACGCCGCCGGTAGGTATTTCGGTATTTGTCCGCCTTCTGTACAGCATGTCGCAGATGGGATCTACAAAACAGCATTTTCAAAGAAGCTCAAACAGAAGATTTCATTCTGTTATATAACTCTTATCGTTGACACAAACGACGATAACTCCTCCGAGAGTGTGTAACGCTTTGCAGAGTTGTCGTTGCTGGTCAGAGGATTTGCTCCCCCTAACAAAGCCACCTTGATAAAATATTTTATCGAGTTCATAACATGTAATCATTTATTTACCGTAGAATATATATTTTTTTACAAACAATATCCTCGTTTTACTGAATATATCCGACTGTTTTGCTCTTCTGTGCTTGTTATATGACCGCGCTTAAGAAAACATACAATTAAAATATTTTAAACAAGTCCCGCCCACTGCTAGAGCGAATTTCCAACTCGCAAGTAACAGTTGGGTTATATACGAAATCGCTCCCTAAGACCTTTGGGTCGATCGAAAGTCAGCACGCGCAAGCAAAACCATAAATTTAATCCGCCAATGGCGGGTGTCTTTTGTGCACCATCCAATGGTCGATTCAATGGATGGTTTTGCTCTGCTGCTGACCGTAGAAAATGACCCACCTGTGTATGTTTGTGTCGTCATAGGATAAGGTCTTAGGATAAGTTAGGATAAGATTACATGTTCATTGTGCCTTTACTTGCTGTCATACTCGAATCAGAGGTTAAAGGTTGTCTGTTCTGTACCGTCTCTTAGGATAAGATTACATGTTCATTGTACCTTTGCTTGCTGTGATACTCGAATCAGAGGTAAAGGTTGTCTGTTCTGTATCGTCTCTTAGGATAAGATTACATGTTCATTGTGCCTTTACTTGCTGTCATACTCGAATCAGAGGTAAAGGTTGTTTGTGTTGTCAAATAAATGTTTGCCGGGCCTGCTAGAGAACTCGATCCTAGAAGCCAGGGCTGTCTCGTCTTGTAAATAAATGTGCCTCTGAGTCACTTGGCAGTCAGAGGGGTCCGTCCTTAGGATAAGTTACGTGTTATATGTTTGTCCTTGTCAATTCACTAAACACGTCTTCTTGAGCCTATAGAACGTTATTTGACGATCTAGAGGCTTGCAGGGGATAAAGTGTTTCGTGTTACATGTTGTATTGTCATGTCGGAAGCAGTCCTCGTGGGGTTCTAGAACGTTATTTGACGATCTAGGCCCTTGCAGGGGATAAATGTTTCCGACTGTCTCGTTTTGTTTTGGAAAGCTAGCGTTTCTCATGCAAAGTGTTTCTATTAAAAATATAAAAATATATAATAATATGAATCACGAAAATATAAATACCATACTTGTTGAAATTAAAGAATTACAACAGCGAGGTTTTAATATTTTACTAGACACTGAAACAATTATGTCAGATTTTGAATCCTTGAATGAGCTATCACGGTTGGGGAAGAACAATCTCCCTGCCAGATATAGGTTCATTAAGGGTTTGCAAGATCGCATTTACAGATCACTTGCCGGGATAACTGAAAATCAGGTATCTGAATTTATTCCACTGTGCCGTGCAGTTGAGAAGATTCGTCTTGGATTGTCACAAGAGTATGAGACTCGAAAATTAATTAGCACCAGGGTGAGACGGTTAAAAGGTTATATAAAGAATCTAGACACGGAAATGCCTTGCATTTCTGACGAAAATACTAGTCTTTCTGACTACGAGGCCGACAAGGAAGTATAAACCGCATAGCGTGTGACTCACAGCACAAAGTGAAAGTAGAACCTGAGAAACGCTAGCGCCCCCCCCCCCCCGCTTGGAGTGTAAAGCACATTTCCACGGGTAAAAAAAAGTGTATTATTTTTTTTGCCCTTGGAAACTCAAAGAGTTTCTCAAGTGAAGGGCGCTTTCAGATTTTCAGGATTTGCTTAAGCGTTTCAACATCAATACAGGAATGAGAATAGTTCATAATCTGTTCTCGTTGACACCAAACTATGATCATATGATTTTGCTGTAGCTCTGTTAATTGTGACGGAGTTAACAAGAAGTCTTCGTCACCATACACGTCAATAACTATTTTAACGGGGAAATACTGTTCTGGGAATGTCTGTATTTGAAATGCGGTTTTTATTGCCTCGTAAAGAATTTGCTTATCATGAATATGAACTCGTGCATGAATGTACTCGGGTTGATACATTATACACAACCGTTTTTTTTAAAATGCGTGCTAGCACTTTCAACGATAACTTATGCTGGTTTTGATAGGGTATTTGCACGATAAAATGACGAAAATGGATCAGTGCAGAAAAAAAAACTATTATAAATATTATGGATCCCTTGACTTAGGACTTCACCAGTAAGTTTATACTAACAGTCTCGTCACGCAGGTCCAACAAATTCCCCCTCTGGTCGGTGAGTTTGAAATTTATCGTTGACAACCACGGGTTATGACACCGTAGATAGACCGGATTGATTGGTTCTTGCACAATCAGAAAACCAGGGGGGTCTCTTGGTGTGAACGTATACAGGATAAACCCCTGTTGTGCCGTCGTAGTATCTGATGCGCTGTAACTGCCATCGATGACGTCACATACAAGATTGACCGCAATAACATCTGTGATATTTACGATCCCGGGTGAGATGTGTCTGCCATCGGATGCTGTACTGTTGTCGTGCTTGAGAATAACAGGTTGTGGTTTTATTCGTTCGTACGCGGCAAGAATATCTTCGAAAGATTGATCGATGAGATCAGAGACTGATTTTCTCAGCTCGGGCACGTTATATCCAGGAAATTTAAAATCTGAAATATCATTCACTTGAATACCATATTTAATTGCAAAATCTGCTCTGGCTATCTGTCTATAATTATCATCGATATAGTCTTTAAGATCCAGTAAAGCCTGAATTATTCTTAGATTTATAGTTTCCATGGCCGATGCGAGTTTGTTTAGTTTTTCTATGGTTGTGATAATATTATCACGCGGACTTGTTAAATCAGAAATATAATCTTGGAAATATACTCGCAGGAGTTGTAGCTGTTGTTTATGTACTAGATTGATCGGAATAAATAATTCAGATTCTATATCATCTAGACGGTAAACACGGAGCTCCTGCCCCCCCTTAACACGTGGAGCTTCTATACTCCAAGTATCGGGCATTAAAGTACTTTTTCTTGCTAGTAATTGATCTGCAAGGAGTAAATAATAATTGTACTCGAGGTCGTGTAGTGCTTCTTTATAGGTCATAAAATCCGATTTTTCAGGTTTTGGTGGACGAGGTTTAACCTCGGGGGCCTTTGGCCATCCTAATAATGTTCGGATTGAGCTGTTATAAATATCCACGGCGTATCCTGGCGTTGAGATTTCAATGACCGCAGACAGCGTTGGTTCATGAGCTGTTATAGATATTTTGGCTTCCTTGCCGGTGATTCGTTTTATTTGGCGTTGTATCTCATTATTGATTTCTTCGATCTGATAACTCCCAGTGGGAAGTGTAATTGTATTCCAGTCAAGTTCACCCTGTTCGCCGGAGTCGGCTTTGCTTTTCCCGAACACGAATGAATTATTTGGCTGCAGACCACCAAATGATGCCGACCTAACATTGGGCCAGCTGTGATACACACTGAGCTTTGCTAACGCGATTTCACTCACTGGAATTGGAGTTCGAAAATTAATACCGAATTCTGGTGTCGTCGAGGACACTGAGATCATTGTGGTCCTTACCGGTGTTGTGTTTGTGACTATTTGTTGAAGCAGTTCTATTGACATTATTTATTTGTTTAGTTTTCAAATAGTCATTGTACGCATCTGACATTAGTTTGAATTCAGAATCTGATATCGTAGCGTCGCTACTTTGCACGTCTAACGATGATGATATCAGCGATGATAATTTCTGATATGCGGTCGTGGCTGTATTTAATTTTGTCGTGTAATCGTGTAATTTTGTGTTAGCACATGATGATATTTTTTTTGCTATGATGCCGAAAACTCCAGCTGTTGTTGTGGCCGCGGAAACACAGATCGTGGCGGCGACTGCTGCAGTTACCGGAGTGACCGCTGATAGTATTGCTCCGGCAGATGCAACAACGGCAGATACTGAATAAACCATAATATCCAGCACTGTTATGCGGCGCTTGTATTTTTTTACTTTTTGACTAGTTACTTCGATGACAGTTTTTAACTCAGATTGCCACTCACGGACTTGATTGTATCGATATTGTTGAGCATCTGGCGTCGTTGACATTATTCAATTACGCGGTAACCAATTGAGGCGTTGCAGCGACGAATTCCAAACAAAACCAGTAAGATGTTGCTGTTAAACTATCGTCCTCGGCTTCAAGCATAAATGTTTCCTCGGTTCCGCTGTTTAGTATTACAGTGCAAACCCCGGAATACTTATCGGTGGAATGTCTCCAAGGATATGTTGTGAAGATTTCAAATTTAGCGGCTGAAAACACAGACAACCTGTAAACACCGGTGGCTGTTGCTGTATATTTGATAGTGTTATTTTGTCGTGACCATGTTGCGAATCCCGATGATACCGTGAATACGATGTTGGTGATATGCCCCGGAGTAACTCCAGTGGGAACTTTAATCAAACTGGTTTTGTTAACGATATCAGGAATACCCGATACGATATCCTGCTGTGTTTGTTTGATCGTGTTAATGTCGGTCTTTACATCAGCGAGTTTTACATCGACGACTGGAGGAGTCCCAAAGAACTTATCCACGACCTCATCAGTTTTTACGAAGTTTCTTCGAAATCTTGTAAACGCGCCCACGTGAACATCATGCTCTGCACGCAGCGTATTTAGTTTACCGTTGACGATGTCCACGTATTGTTTGTTTGACGCATCCTGGTCGGATTCGGGATTCGCTAACGCGGTTATTTTGTTGCCGCTCATGCTGAGTTCGCCTGTCATCGTGTCACCGGCTTTTTTCACACATTTATCAACACCTTTATCAATACTGTCTTTGATGCTTGCGATTGATATATTCGAGTCCTTGATCCGGCCGCCATCACTAAATGCAACGAAGTTATCCTTGGTAGCTCCAAGAACTCTGCGAATTATATCATTCCACTTAATGTTGCTCGTTCTTAGTTTTCCTTGCCTGTCTTGGAAAATAGCAACTTCATCTGGGTCAACTCCAGCTATATTCAAAAGATTATCGACTTCATCTTTGGTCGCATATTTTGAGAGATCAGCATCTGTGCTTGGTTTACCTCCTCGTGTGAAAGGTCTTCCGTAAATATCCACCATTATTCTTATTGCTGTTTTTCAAATGCTAGCATTTCTCGATGCGGTATATTCATACACTACTTTATGAGGAGGAGTTGCTGGATTTCTTGAGATTGCATCAAGAACATTTAAAACCTCCCTCCCACAAATGGGCGGATCAATTAATGTTTGTGTTGGTAACGTCGACTGCCACACTGGAACATTAGAAAATCTGCTGACATACTTGAGAAACTCAACTGGCGGTGCTAAACCGTACGAATCAAAATAGATAATTCCACGTGGATCGATCGCGTAAGCAACCCAGTGAGTTCCCGGACCATCTTTGTTGTCGAGATTGATAATGCCAGTTTCTGGATTATTCGGTCGTTGCGGTAATTGATCTCGCATAAATACGCCTCTGAAATGTTTTACACGCAATTTTTTAACAGCATCGAGTAAATCAAAATTGCTCAACGGCGTTAGAATTTTTTTGGATACCATGATGGTGGAGTTCCTGGTAGTCTTAGACCGCGTCCCTTTTTTTTCTTGTATCCTTTTCCCGTTGCCTTTTTTAGTGCCATTCCAGCTGCAGTTCCAAGTGCACCGAGTGCTGCGGCTTTTGCTACGGCTGGTGCTGCCGCGGCAATCAACGCCGGTATTGCTGCGAGAAGAGGAAATATTCCACCGGTTTTAGTCATGTCCTTGATAGCTGCAGCAGAGAAATCAAGTCGGACACCGGTTTTTGCTGTTAGTGCCTTATTAAAATGTTTAAGCTGAGTATTAGTCAACGACAATTTGTTTGGACCACCAGTAATCTGATCTCGTTTTAGTGTTATTGATGTCCCGCACGTGCTTGCGTTCTTTGATTGCAATTTCTTCGTTTGACCGGAAGTCAAGGTGACATTAACATGACTGTATGACATTATATCCTAAGTTTGATTTTAATTGCGTTACATATTCTCGATTGGAGCGTCGATGACCCTCATTCGTCCGCCAACACCTTCAAGCAGCATTGCTTTATCGGAGAGTATGACAGCAATCGCTCTGTAACCACCAGCAGGAACACCTACACGAGCTCGGAAATGTAGGTCGACAACAGATTGTTTAACCAGATCAAGATGTTCCAGCGAAAAGTAATAAATCGGATATAAACTCATAAAGTCTCGCTGTGATATTTGCAGGCCAGTGTCTACATTAAGGTCGCGCCCCATAAATGACATCAGACGATGATACGCGCGTGCGACACGATGATGTTCGAAATCTATTAATATATCCTCAGATGGCTCCTGATGCCCATTTATTCTCAACGAAACTTCAGAAACTCCAAGTGTATCAAATACCATTGGATTTCTTTCCTGGCTATCTGTTCTAGCACGGTATTGAAATGCAATGAAAATATGTCGTGGTGCTGATACTCCTTGTTGCGATGATATATGCCATGTAAACAACCCACCATTATCACCCTGAATAACGTCTGTGGTTGTTGTTTTCCAGGATAGCAGTGATTTACCGCCCGTGTCCATGAAAGACAACAGTCGTTGTTCTTCGGTGATTGACGGAGACAACACTGGCATCCACAACCACAGTTTAGTTAGTATTACCTGACCAGGGGCAACAGCAGCATCTCGCCAGATAGCGTCATTATCATCAGGTTTTCGCACAAGTACAACTGTGTGTTTGGCACCGAATATGACCTTGTGGACATCTCTGCAGAATCCAAAGATGTGAGACAATGGAATCACACCTGAGAACTCTTCATCTCCACTTAACATCGATCTACGTGTTGCAAAACCCAAATTAAAATTTTCGTTCATCGATGCAACTGCGTCACCGGCATTATTCATTGTTACATTCCTGTTCTCGGGGCTGTCGGTTATATCCTTTGCAAACATCATTGATGGTCCGGCTGATCTGGTGTAATCATCCGAGTATCTCGCCAACCCGAGAATTGTTGTGGCAACGTCGACGTTATCATGAATTGTTTCAATTTCTTTTCCATCTATCATGTAAATAGCGGATTTAAATAACGCCATGATGCCGTTGTTAACAAATCCAACTCGGTCGCCGATTCCGTAGTTAGTGTTATCATTCTTTAAAAGCCTACCTTCAACTTCGATGAAGGCCTCAGCGGGCAAGAAGTATCTACTTGTATCCTGGACCTGTAGTTCAATTCTTCCGCGTTGGTTAGGATCACGTGCTTCATAAGAATAATATTGAAAATCACGTACAGAATCATCTTTAAGTACTGGTTTGGACATATCAAACGCGTCATTGGATTTTCGTGCAAACATTATTATTATTTGTGATGATCTAATTAAAATGTTATCGTCACCGGAAACCACTACCAGCTATCAAATTAGCAGTTACACTATCTTGCAACGCTTTGGAGGTAATTCCTGCTGTTGCGATCTCAGCTAATTTCTGATTTACGGCCTTATTTACTACGCTACTAACATTTGCCGGCATAGCTTCAGTGGATGGTAGTTTTACTGGCACCAACCTCTCGACTGGGTTTTTTTTTCGTATCAGCTGTGCTAGTCGATCCTTGATTGATTGAAATGCTTTCCCGGCAAGACTACCAACAGTGCCAATGGCTTTATCCTTGACAACATCAGCGGCTTTCATCGCGAATTGTTTTGCTAACGGTCCAGCTTTCGGAGCGATTCTTGTGACTAAATCCCTAACAACATCACCGACTCCATCTCCGTAAACAACCTCGTATACTGGTAATCGTGAGTTTACTACTCTGACACTTCTTGGTCTGCGAAAAGAATCGTGTAGTATCATTTTATTTAATTATTGTTTATCTAACTGAATTTGCTAGCAAATTTAATTATTAGTCGCTGTGGTAACCGTCTGCGAGTTCATCAATGAGCCCCCGGTAGATGCTGATATCCATGATGCCACGCTGAAATAGTCTCTGACAGATATCTGCGGCTTCATTTATAATTTCCGGAGAATTGTTTCCGGCACGTCTTCCTCCGATGAGAACTTCCAACCGTGATACATCATCGATGATATTATTAGGGCAGGCAATAAAACCGGATCCTAAACCCTCCCCTGTTGATGGTACAATTCTTGGGGATAAAATGTCTTGAGGCAAACTTTCAGAAGATGTTGTTAAGCTAATTATCGGCGACCTAGTTTGTTTGAATTTTTGGCCCCGCGGACTTCCTTCAGATGCAGCCTCGTATTCACTTAACGGAGTTAGGTCAGGATCTATTGCTCTTCGCCGTGAAGGATATTGTTGTCGTTCTGTGTGTTGCAACGGTGATTTTTCTTCTTGAGGTTGCGATGGTGGAATTTCAAGTTTACGTATAGCATCTACAAGTCTATCGTATTTTGTATCGTCCCTGCTGATTTGTTTTTTATTTTCACGTATACGATACGAATATTTGATAAAATTATCATCTGTCATAGAACCGTGTTCTGGGTTTAAAGACACATCTCTTCTAATCAATCCTAACAGTATTGTCTCAGGTAATTTCTCTTCTGGTACATTTTTAAGAAGTTCAATATAATCCGGCGTAAATCTTTTGGCGGGGTCAGTAATTCTCCCTGTTACTCGCTTACCAGCAGGTACTGACACAACAACTTCATCGGGTGGAGGCGGGGGTTTAAGTCCAGCTGAAATATCCTGTAAAATTTTCCTTTGCTCTATTAAAGCCTCTTTGGTAACAGCTGCGGATTTTTCAGTAGCTTTGGTCACGGGTTTAAATAATTCCTCCGTAGTCTCTGCAAAGCCTTCCCGTGCTTGCTGTCTTAGTTGTAATTTTTGTCTGACACTATCACGGACAGGAAGAAATTTCTGAATTGCTTCGAGACGTTCTCGAGCTAATCTAGTCGTATGTGCTTCTCCAATATTTGCCATTATTTATTTGTCAATGATTTAATTCCGCTAACATAAAAATGTTTTTCCTTGGAAACTCATTTCGTAGAGCAGCAGAGGGGATGGACCCGACCCATGGATTTTTCAATAACGACCCCGCCACGGAAACTGTTTCAGATTTATTGAAGTAACCCAAGTTGTCAGTGCAAACTCAACGAGTTTGTCCCTGGAAACTCTTCGAGTTTTCGGGGGACATTTTTTTTTGTCCTGTATTCTGAATAGAAGGGTTTATTTCGTCGAAATAAGCCCTCTATCGAGGAATAGTTTCCTGGAGGGGTTTATTGTGCAAAAAGTTTCGGTCTGTACAGCCCCTCTGCTGCTCCGGCGCAGAAATATTTTTACGTTGTAAAGGTGGAGGAAGTTGATACTGGGAGAATTGTTTTTGCTCTAGTTGTTCCAGTCTCTTTCTATAAAGTCTTTTTACTTCTTCATCAAGAGTTCTATATTCTAAATCATCATCTCTAGCTTGTCTTTTGTTTCTATATACGCAATATATCCATTTAATAAGATTATCATCACTTACTTTTTCATGACGAGGTTTTAAAATATCAGATTTATTAAATATACTAATTAATACTTTTTTAGATAATTTTTCTTTTGTAGTATTTCTAATATCTTCGACAAACCCTTCCTTAAATCTTGCAATAATTTCTACGTTTTCTTTTATTGGTTTAGGTTTAGGTGTATATTCTTTTCTCACGTCGGCGACTTCAGTACGAAGTTTTCAAATACCTTCAAGTATTTCTTCACCAGCAAGCGGAGGCTGAGCCGCAGCTATATCAGCTGGAAGATCTCGTAAAATCTTCTTTGTCTGTTTAGTTCTTTTTGCTATTTTTTTAGTTTGTGCCGCCGTTTGTTCTAATACCGGAAAAGTACCCTTTTTCCTCTTCTCACCTTCCTCCGCAATATCTCCCCATATAGTTTTTCAACAGCCGCTGAAACTTTCTTAGTAGCTGCAGTGACAGGTTTAAACAGTTTTTTAGTATCTTCTTCGTACTCAACTTGTGCTTCTTGTTGCGCTTGTAGATTTTCTCTAAATGAGTCTCTGACAGGAAGAAAATTTTTAATTGCCTCTAGTCTCTCTCGTGCTATTCTTGCAGTATGAGATTCTGGATGTACCATTATTTTGATATAACAATTTTTTAATTAATATAGCAGCAGAGAGGGCGCCTAACAATGTTGGTCGTCCAGTAGAGGAAACAAAAGATAAATAAACACGTAGAATACTTTATTTTTCAGCTACCTTTTCGAACTAAGGTTTCACTGATGGGGTTGGTTTCAACAAAAATAAAAACATCCCAGGAAGCATTTATTTGTAAAACTCTGGACCTTTCTGCGGATTAGATTTCCATGGAGGTTTTTATTTTTTTTGTCGGAATTCTTGGGTCTGTTCGCCCTCTCTGCTGCTTCTGCAGTCGGGTACTTTTCTTCCAGAAAGTACTAGCTATGCAATAGCAGCAGGGAAGTATTACATCATTAAAATTCGTTTTAACCCACCCAAAACTACATTTTTACAAGTGACCAGGTATAATTTGATCACAGAGGTGCATGTTAAACACATCTATATTTTGCTATATACACTCTGTACCTCTTATTTGCTGATTAGAACAATGAAGCGCTACATACAGGAATACACTGTCCCTCATTATAACATTGAAATGCTACCTACAGGAATAAAACAATGAAATGCTACATACAGGAATAGAGCCATGAAATGTTAAATGCAGGAATAAAACAATGAAATGCTACATACAGGAATAGAATCATGAAATGCTACATAAAGGAATAGAACAACGAAATGCTACATACAGGAATAAAACAATGAAATGCCAAATATAGGAATAAAACAATGAAATGCCACATACAGGAATACGTCGTCCCTCACTATAATAGTAATAAGATAACAGTACAAGACTTCTTTTTGATGATATTTGGCATGCCAGAGTTATACGAAAAATCAAGACTCAGCTGTGGATCAAGAAATGTGTAAAATAAATGTTTTTCTGGTTTTATTGAACAATGAATTGTACCAGAATGGCAGATGACAAAATAAAATATTGACAGGCCGAGCTCTTATTGTTTACTGAATTAAACCAAAATGGCAGATGAAAAAATGCAATACTTATAGGTCATGGTCTTAATTTTCAATGAATCACACCAGAATGGCAGATAAAATAATACAATATTTGCAGGCCAAAGTCTTATTGTCCATAGAATTACACCAGAATAAAAGGTGACAAATCGAAATGTTTTATTTTCTCCATTGTACAAAGAATTGCACCAAATGTGAAAATATTGACAGGCCTAGGAGCTCATACAATATTATTTGTACACAGAATGACCTTGACCTTAATGTCAGGAGGAAGAACAGTACAAGGATATAATTGAAGAGAGTGTAAAGCATCATTTCTAAAGACACTTTTAAAAATTAATTTGCTTACTCTGGTATTATTCTTTAGAATAAACTCTTACAAAACGTTAGATCAGAAGATAATCAAAATGTGTTTCAAAGAAAATCAGATGATCTTTTTGTTTATGTAAGCAGTTGTCATAGAAGATACTGAAAAACATGCACTCCTGTTTATTTTATTGATGGACATCATTCATAATATGCACAGTGTGGTTAAACTTCATCCATTTAAATGCACATTATTCTTATATGTTTGGTATTTATAGTTGATTATTCACCCTATGTACCTTAGGGTAGAGTGATATATATGTAGCTCATATAAAATAGGTTATTATTATTATTATATTTTTGTACAGCTTGCAATAACTACAACAATTCTTGTTTTTCAGCTTTTCAGTTCATGTAACCACTCTTCAGTTGATGAATGGTTTAGGACAAACATTATCCACATCAGTAAATATTGTCAGTGGACTGAGTACTTTGAATGTCAGATGTAGCACTGTCCCCAGTGGTAGAGACCTCTTGCAACATTCCAATGGTACATTAGGCAAGGAAACCAGTCTCCAGTGCTAATTGTGGACCGACCTATTTCCCCAACACCTGACACAATAACAGTACCAGGATAGCCTGAGTTAGACTTGCTGATTTCCTACAGTACATGGACACTGACAGGAAATGCATCATATCATAATATGCATATATACTGTCAAGCTCAAGATGAGACCAACACTGGAACTATACAATGTCAGATGAGGTAGAGCTTAACATTGTGTGTATGTATATTGATGTGTTAATAATAGTATTGCATTATAGTGTGTATTTATATAGAGATCTTAATTATGATCATATGTTACAGTGTGTATGTATATTGATGTCTTAATTATAATATAGTGTTTGTAGTTGAGATAATAAAGACTGATTACTTGTAATTATGTCTAAATATAAATTTACTTGTAATATAGTAGGAGTGTCAATAGTTTGTAGGGTTGATAATATAACTGTATTATTAAAATCAATATACGCATATTCTGTGAATTAATCCTTAGAGTTGATATTGTCACTGTATCATTATATATATATATATATATATATATATATATATATATATATATATATATATATATATATATTCTGTTAATTAGGAGGTCAAAATAATATTTGAAATTCCTTGTAGCTGTGAAAGAATTAGCATAGTATGAATTGACTTGTGTTTGGATCAGTTGCATCAAGATGTACTTTGTATAATTCTAAAGTACCTATCATACAGATTGCGGTTGCATTTAATGCCTGCTATTTTATCAATGGGTGCCATATCTATGGAATGGTTTATCATCAGTAATAATGTGGGATACCGTAGCCTCAATGGGAATTAACATTACGGACACCCCTGGGAACGTATAGCCTCAATGGAAATTTAACATGGAGAAAAATCGTGGGAACGTATAGCCCCAAGGGAAATTAACATGGAGAAAAATCATGGGACGATATAGCCTCAAGGGAATTTAACATGGAGAAATATCATGGGACGATATAGCCTCAATGGGAATTTAACATGGAGAAAAATCGTGGGACGATATATCCTCAAAGGAAATTGAACATGGAATTTATTTATTTTTTTTTTTAAATTTTTTTTTTTTAAAAAAGGGGTAGGCAATGGAAAGTCATTCTCTTTTCGAGAAATATGGGTGGCCCTGAAAAGGGCCTTTGGTTTTCTTTTTTTTCTAATTTCTTGTTTTTCTCCACCAACTTCTTATTTTCTCTCCTACACTCTTTCTCTTCTTTTCTTTCTTTTTTTCTCCTCCTCCTCTTCTTTCTTCTTCTCCTCCTCTTCTTTCTTCCTCTTCTCATTTTCTTCTTCTTTCTCAATTTTTTTCATTCCATTCTCTTATCCTTATCCTTTCCTCTTCATCCTCCTTCTCCTCCTTTATTTCTTTCATCACACCACTTATCATGTCCTTTGCTTTTCTTAAGTTATTAATCTCCATCTTTACTCGATGGGGACTATAGGAATAGTGGTCTTCATTTAGTCTCACTAGCATTTGTTCCATCATGCCCAAATTGTCTAGGATGTCTTGCAATGTTTGCATTTTATCCAGGTGGTTTGAAGCCATCTTCTCTGTAGAATGGTTTGAACGACGAATAATATGGGTTCTTATACGAAAAGCGCGGACGTGATGGAAAACATCCCCTAAGACATAAAATTGATCTTACCTAGATCATGACCAAACAACGCGCGGACGTGAAGGAAAACATCCCCTACTTTTCTCATTTCATATGATCTGCTATCCACATACGTGAACCAGCAATAAACGAACCCCAAATCTAATATTTACACACGCAAATCATTAAAACCAAATCCATGATCTACTATTCACACAATGGTACGTGATCGGTTACAAAACCCAAACTATACTTTCCACATACGTTAAGAAACAATAAACAAACCCATAATCTACTATTCACACAAACGTACGTGAGCTCTTGCAAACATAGACACACAAACACATGCACAAACACATACTCTCACACCAAGAAAGAGTTAGTGTTTATATTCACACTACTGTACCTACACACATTGGCAAATCGATGGTTACTTCTTTTCTAGAGTATTGGGTAGCCCTGAAAAGGGCTGTTTTTTAAAATCCAGATGCACCTATCTAATGCTGGCACCTTCCTGGTCTGGCACCACACACACATCTTCGACTCCAGTCTCCTTGCCAATTCACCCTTGTTGCTGTAAGCGCAGAGGCGGGTTGAGTGGCTTCACTATTCCAATTTTCTGTCTCTGGAATAGTGAAGACTTCCCTTTCTCTTCTTCTATTTCTTATTCTAGGATGAATTGGCATCCTTACCTCCTGTTGTAAATGTGGTGCAGCTACAGGTTGGGGAGATGTTCTTGCTTTAGATGTCACCTTGCACACAGGGTTCATCATAGGGTGACACCTGATCTCTCTCTTTCTTTCCTCCTCTTCTTTCATTTTTCTCTCTTCCTCCTCCTGTTCTATCCTGGCTTCTTCCACAAGGGCCTCCGCAGCCAGCTCGTTCAGGAGGCATCTGGCATATTCCAGGTGCATCTGGAGTTCAAAACGTTTTTCAAGTCTGCTACTCATTTTTATTGTTGATCAGTTAACAAGGGTAACTAGACTGTCCAGCGAGTTTCAGTTTATAGTGAAAGCGCGGACGTGAAGGAAAACATCCCCCTAAAAACATAAAATTGATTTTACCTAGATCATAACCAAACAACGCGCGGACCTAACTGAAACACTCACTCACTTTTTTATACTACCCATTCCTATTCTAAAAACATTTTTTCATTAATCACTTCAATAGACCATTCACATACGCAAAGCAATCCAATCAAACCCCCAAATCTACTCTCCCCACACCTCTAACAACAAAAAAAGACATGATCTTAATCTACTATCCACACCAACGTACGTTAGTACTTACAAACACACAATCCTATACACAAACACATACACTCACACTATAAAAAAAGAGTCAGTGTTTATATTCACACTACTCTACCTACACACATTGGCAAATTGATGGTTATTTCTTTTCTAGAGTATTGGGTAGCCCTGAAAAGGGCTGTTTTTTGTTTGCTATGGCAATCGTTTAGTTTCTAAGAATGCGTCGTCCTCTGAGGACAGACTTTCTGACGATAGGTCTGCTTCTTCGGAAAGAGAAGAAGAACTCTTTGGTGTCGATAAGGCAATCGACAAAGCCTCTGTCAGGTTCAGGTTCCTGTTGTTGTTGTTGTTGTTGCTGCTGTTGCTGCTGTCTCTGAATTCTGTACTTCTCTGTCCGTTCTTCTTTCTCCCTGTTCACTTCTTCTCTGAAAAGTTCTTCTATCAGGTCTTCAGTGACGTTTAACATTCTCACATTCTCTATTTCTTCTGGCTTCGGTATCAGACTGTGTCTGACCCTATGCAAGTTCACGTAGGCTTCGTTTAGCTTAGCTAGTTTGAAGCACATCTTCGTAGGAGGATGAGTCGACAATGGATAATTAGACTGGAAACTGCCCCGGTTCTTAAAGTCAAAGCGCGGACGTGAAGGAAAACATCCCCACACGGTTTTCGAGTCGCAACGTTCAATGAGTGTCATGAGAGGGATAGTAAGACGTCAAAGAGCATGAATCCAACATTCTTATAGCCAAACAAACGACAAAGACATTTTTTTCAAAACACAACGTTTTTTATTCAAAATTCACTTAACACTAACCAACAACTCTAACATTTTTTAACAATAATCCAACATTATAACATCAAACATTTTTTTTTAAATCACAAACATTTTTTCAATTCACACTCTACTTTAAACAGGGCTGACAACGTTGTGAATGAAATTGTGATTTCCACTGTTGGAAGTCATTAGGCCATTGATGGACACTACGTTTCCTAGCTTGAGACAAAAGATAAGCATAATGGTCACAAAACCATCGATCTACTTTCACATCGTTTCTAGAAGAAGAACGAGGAACAAAATGAGTCACTAAATGTTCTAAGGAATAGCCCAGGCTCCGATGATGCAGAAAATACACACAATATTGTCCACACACCAAGGAATCTGTGCCTTGTAATTTCACATTATTGAATCGGGTGGTCTGAGCATTTCTTCTCATAAAGTCGATGATATCGTCTTCCAAAGGGGGCAATCCATACGAATCAAAATATTCCACACATCCTTCTTGAGGAAAGTAGACGGCTACCCAGTGGGTTCCTGGGAGATGACTTTCGTCCCTGTTGATCACGTAAGCTAGATGGTTTTGAGGTTTGCGAAGAGGGAGTTCATCTTTAGCACAGACGACAGGATTTCAAGAAGACGTATACGAACTGTGGTTCAAAAGGTAATAACGTTCCCAGGTATCCATGTTTTTTTCTTCTTCTTCACAGGTAATAATATGTCATCAATTCGATCCTGACTTTTTGCTTGAAAATGTCTGACAAATAACCGTTTCTTCGTTTCGTTTCCTCACTTTGATTCAGGAGAGCTTCGATACGATGGATCTCTTGAGTGGTTAATGGTGGACAAGAATGTTCACGCAAGTCTTTATACCACTGATGCCACACGTCTTCGTCTGAGATGAGACTCCAAGCCTCGTCCAGATACTCGTCCAAGTTTTCTTCTTGACTCAACATCAGGCATTTATCGTGTTGAATTTGACTGGGATGATCGTTGTGACATCCATAGCAATTTTTCTTGATCAATTCCGTCATTTTTTCGACCAAGTGTTTTGCAAAACAGGAGACTAGATGGGCTTCTTGTTCTGGCCATCTTGACTTCATCATGATCACTTCTTCCACAGTCTCCTCACATTTCATCTCTAAAGTTTCTCCACTAGGTAAAGAGGGATAACAGTCTTCCATGGCTTCTAATGGTCTAGAATGACTTCTCTCAAACTGTTGATTTCTATCGTATTGTCAAATTCTGCATACAGGATGACATTCACCGTCTCAGTTAGAGCTTGTGCAAACTGAAGTTCCACACGAATCTGACCAGATTTTATAGGGTGGAAATGTCCCTCGTCGCTGCCTTGGTCTGGAGTGAAATCAAAAGCCCACAAAGCATAGCATCCTGTATAATCCTCGTACGTTATACCGTGAGTGGTGTTGGTTCCTAACTGCCCCGTGGCTTCGTACAGGGACAAGTACGACCTGAAGCAATTCTTCTTCTCAAAGTCAGGTTCGAAAGGTCGGGTACACAAGGTTTTGCCATCGCGACTGACTTCAATCTTGGACACTTTGTAATGTTTAAACTCAAAAGGATTTTGATCGTGGACTCCGTTGAAGGCTCTATTCTCGACCATACCAAGGATTAAACGTTTGGGTAACTGCGCTTGGAACAGATGATCTTCGATCATGGATCCCTGTCCAGCAGGAATGGTGAAGGTTTTCACTTCCACGCGTCGTATGGGATACTTGGCAGTCGTTCTGCTCAACGTCTGACTAATGTCGTTTCCCACTTTAGGTAACACTTCCACACGACGTATGTAGAGTCTGGCTTCTTGGATGATGGTTTTGTAATTGTCACTATCAGCCACTAAATGGAAATTGACGCTGCTACGATTCAGTCTCAGGCGAACATTCACCCCGTTCAGCAAATTCTTTTCTTGCAACCACATGTCCAAGTGCAAACGATCCATCACTTCTAAACTCTGGCCATTTTTGATTTTGTCTCTTCGTTCTACAAATCCCTCATTGTAGTCTTTTTTTGTATCAATTTCCAATTTGTCAAACTCGCCTGCATCGTCAGCTTCCCATAACACACAAGCATTGAGATGAGTGTTCTTGGCGTCTATTCCGTACGTCAAGAGATTTTCCAGGTAGGCACCGTAAGGGTAAGTATCCATGCTGCTACTGACCAGTTTGTTATTCAAGTACAAATCCACTCCGCTAAACAAGGAATGCATGAAATTGTTGACGGGAGCTACCGGCTCGTCATCTATAACACCTCCTGTTTTATCAAGAACTTTGACTTTCAGGTACAAGTAACTGCTGTTCAAATCGATGTAATCTTCGGGCTGTCCTTTGATTTCAAACTCGATGGGAGCGGAATCCGTCAAAGAGGAGACAGGGTGAAATTCCACCCATTGGGATTCTTGCATGGTCATCATAGTGGGTGGCATGGCAAACAGATCCAGTTCCGACTTGGAACAGGCGCAAGACTCTCGGTGCATCATTTTGTTTTGTGTCTCAATAATCGAAAACGTCTAAGTCTCGAACGGTTTTTCTTTTCTTTGCCTTTCTAGCTTTAGACGTGTGAAGTCTGGTTAAAGGGTGTTTTCTTCGTCGTCTCTTTCTGCCTTGTCCTTGCTGAATGCCTGACTCGGTAGCGTGCAGGGCATTTATAGGTGTTTCTCGTCGGCTCAAAAGGTCTTTGCCGGTGTGCAACAAGACATTTTTGCCTGCTCTCAAGAAGGCTTCTTTGGGGTTTTGTTTGTCGATGATGACATTTTGGAGAAATTCTTTGCCGTGTGTCAATGCGCATCTTTCAAGGCGTGCAATCCGCGTGTCACCATCGGTTTCAAGACTGGGGCAACCGAACGAAAGGCTGATTTTAACATATCTCCTAAACCGTGTCCTCGCTGTCGAGCAACCCCTCGGTACACTGGATACATGACTTACGAGTCGTGAGAGAATCGTTTTCGAAAATGGAGTTTCACTGTGACTTTCCCTTTGGTGAATGGAATATTTTGTCCCAGATCTCCTGTTATAGCAATGTTGACCGTGTCCAAATAAGATTTGCTGACGGGTAAATAGTGAGGATGTACAAATTCGCGGTGGACGTGATAAGTGTTTCCACCTTCCTCGTCAGCGAGCGTGGCAGAATCCACTTTGAAAGGAATGACACGCACTAACGGCACGGAGGTGTGTCCCACCACGTTGTACTCCACCACATCGGAGTACACAAACATCAAATTCAGTCCTTGGTTCAGTTCTACTGGGGTACGAAAGAACTTGCTAAAAGAATCGTTGTCGGAAATGACTGGCAATTCGTTTTTCTTCATCATAGCCATCCTCATGTCCATGTCCCGCCCAACATGTCAAGCAATTCAGGACAAAATAAGAAAGACAACATTTTGTGCCCCTCAGGAAATTTCATCAGGAAGCGACGAGTTACTTTGTGGTACTCCAGGGTGACACTTTTTCTGACACTCTCCAAAGCTTCCAGAAACACGACATTAAACCTAGAGCTTATGGTGCTGACCAAATGTTGTCCACTAAAATAATAGCCTGGGGGAATGATCAAGCGATAGGTCGTCTTTTGAGTTTCTGGGTTATATATTTTGTGATCATATTTGACGTGGGTATTCAAGTACTGTTGCGTTTGCTCGTCATGAACTTCCACGGAAAAAAATTTTGATTGGGAAGGACATTGAGGACTTGAGTCGGGTGAATGATTTCTACCAAAGACACTTCCCAACGGGCTTCGTGATCTAAGGGGATGGCCTGAGGTAATTTGGCCGTGTAACAGCACAACGTGTTATTGGGAAACACCTCCATGGAACTGTCACTGGGTAAGGTTAAGTAAAATTGGTTAGTGTGACTCATAATTCCAGAGTTCTGTGACCGTCCGAGGGGTTACTGGGCGTCAGAGGCGTGTCTCCGCCCAAAATGGGGTTGTTGTTGTTGTTGATGGAGTGGTGACTGTCACTGGCACTGGACACAACGTTCCCGTGGTTCCCGTTCGAGGAGAATTTCAGGGAGGGATTAGGAAGCAGGTAACCGATGCAACTGCTCAATAAAATGGTCCACAATTGTTTGTCTCCTTGTTGCAAACTCAAGTTGGCAATGGCTGCCCCGATGACACAATACACCACGAAGATTTGGCAGAAAAAGACGATTTGCGTTTTAGGCACACGTTCTCCACACCACACTCACAAGGGTTGTTTTTGTAAACCTTGCAGAGAAGAACTAGGTGAAGGAGTGGTCGACGTAGCTGCGTCTGTGTGAAAGGGCATGATGGTCACTTCTTTTTATAGTCGATGACTTGCGAAGCGTCGATCCAAGAATCAAAACTGGGTGGATATCCTTTCCAACGTACTTTGACTTCTTTGACACGTCGTTTGCCCACTTTACGGGTTCTGCGTTCGAGAATGCTTTCGATGTCGTACACGTCGTCTTCTTTTTTGGTCACACGTTGTAACTTGGGCAAATAAAACGTTCCTTTGAGTACTTCTCCGTTCATGTCTTCCAATTTATAGACGGCAGGATGACGACCATGCACTCGTCCAGTGACACGAAACAATTCGGTCGTCCAGTTAGGTAAGTAACCTTTGTCGAAAGTGCGTTTGGTTTTGCCAATGCGTACCCAATCTCCTACGGTCAACTCTCCACTTTTCTTGGGTACAGCCCTCGTCGGGGACGTACCAAACAGGCGCTCAAACACTAGCACTTCGTTGTCGGGAGTCACTTCTTGCGGGGCACGTCCGATGCTTCGATGGTAAGATTGGTTGTACGCTTGCACCAGGTGCGGTAAGATGTCGATGTACTTCAGAGTGTGGTGATGCGTAAAATATTTCCACATGCGTTCTTTCAAAGTGCGTTGGAAACGTTCCACGATGCTGGCTTTGGTTTCGGGATTCTCGGTGGTAAAAAATGATGTCACGTTTCTTTAATTCTTTTTGGAAAGCTTGGTTCAGAAATTCGGTGCCTTTGTCCGTTTGCCATCGAAGAGGGTGACGACCGCTTTGTTTCAACACTCGTTGCAGGGCTCGCACTAACTCGCTGCTCGATTTGGAAGTCAAGGGTACGACCCAGGCAAATTTGGAAAAGACGTCGACTACAGAAAACAAATATTTGTAGCCACGATTGTAGCTGGCCAAATGAGAGACATCGGCTAAATCGGCTTGCCATTGATGATCGATGCCTTCCACTCGGTTGCGACTTCTGGAAAACCTGCGTCGAATGGGTTTGTGTAAAGTGTAGGTAGCTTGTTCTTGTAACCATCGTTGCACTTGAGGTAAACGGAGACTTTTCAGTCGAGTTTTGGCAGCACGATACAATTTTTGAACTCCTGCGTAACCTGCAGGATGGGAGGGATCGTAGTAAATGCTGGCTAACACTTTTTCCATTTTTTTTTTGGTTTGTGTGTTAATAAGGCACCCACTCTTGGAAGATGCTACTCTTTTTCTCTTGGGGTATTTTATTGGATTGTAATGCTTTGCGTGTGCGACCGGCAATAGGTGTCGAGGAGGAGCAGGAGGAGAATGCCTGAACAGGGGATATTTTTTCTTGTTTCACTTCTGTCTTCACCTTCTTTTTCTCTTCTGATGAAGAAGGGGTGGTCATCATCTTTTTAATCCATCCAATTCTGGAGGTAGGTGGTGTTGATAACTTGCGTACTTTTTCTGGTGGAGTTTGAAACCCTTCTTCTTCTTCTTCTCTTTTTTCTGTCTTGGTCACTGGTAGTAGTAGTGGTGGTGGTGGTGGTGGCAGTGATGGTGCTGGACTTTTCATCAAGGTCTTAAAATCTTTCAGAGTGGGAAGAGCTGTTTCGTCTAAAACTTTTTGGTGAAAGAGTTGCAGTCGTTGCAAGAGTTGACCGTACTTTTGCGATTTACAACAAGAAATAACAGATCGGCCCTTACTGGCAAGTGTGTACAATGCGGTACAAAGAAATTTAGATTTATTTCTATTAGACCCGGAGATGTTTTAAAAAAAAGCGAGGAGGTGACATCGCAGCCAAATTGGCAAAACTCCCCGGAACACCGTGGGCAAAGTATCCAGGAGAAAAACACCTCCCAGGATATAACTATTGTGGCCCCGGAACACGATTAGATATTAGACTCGATGATCAAAATCAGCCCAAACCCGGTGAGTATCCAATAAACGCTATCGATAAGGCGTGTCATGCTCATGATGTTGCTTACAAAAGTAGCGATCTGCAACAGCGTCATATCGCGGATGTAAAATTAATTCACGCATTAAATGCTATTCCTGATAAATCCGTCAAAGAAAAATTGGCCTCATGGTTGGTAAAATCGGCTATGAAAGGTAAATTAATGATTGGAAGCGGAGCTTCTCGCGCTGGTAATTGAAAACGATAGCGTTTATAATAACAACATGGAATCCATCTATTATTCTCCGAGAGGATACTGGAAGGGGAAGGCCGCAATTGGTAAGCTTGCAAGCGCTGCAAAGGTAACAAAGACCACTGCGGCTAATTGGTTATCCAAACAGGCTATATGGCAAATCTATCTACCACCGCCTAAACAAATCAACTTCTCGCGCTTTGATGTCAGCGTACCTAATGAAGTTCATCAGGCTGATATACTATTTTTGCCGCATGACAACGGTTACAAATACGCGCTAACCGTAGTTGATGTTGCGAGTCGATACAAACAAGCGGAGCCGTTAAAAACAAAGTCGGCAACTGAAGTAGCCGCTGCGTTTGAAAGAATTTATCGAAGAGGCCCTCTGCGCTGGCCAAATCTATTACAAGTTGATCCCGGTAGTGAATTTCGCGGCGCTGTTTTATCAACGCTGAAACATCATAGCGTCGCGATACGACGAGGTCATACTGCGCTACATCGTGATCAGGCAATTGTTGAACGATTCAATCGGACTCTTGCTGAACGGTTATTTGGATATCAATACGCGAAGGAATTCATCCAAGAAAAACGATCTCGTGAATGGGTTAAAAGGTTGCCAGGTGTAATTGCAGCGTTAAATAACGAGATTACCCGAGCAATCAACATAAAGCCCAGCGACGCGATTAAATACGAGTATATACCCGGAAAATCAAAAATAAATAGCGTTTCCAAGCCGATTCTTGGCGATGTCACTGTTAGATATCTATATGAACCAGGAGAGCTTGAAGGCGGTAAAAAAAGAGCTACTGATCCTATTTGGAGTGTTACCACACATAACATATCAACGATAACACGATCAACTGGTAGACCACCGATCTATAGACTGGATTCAACTGCTCCTCAGCGCGGATTTACACGCGAGCAACTACAAGTGATACCTAACGATACTCAATTGCCCCCACGTGGTCTTAACTAGCGCCGTTGCGTCTATTGCACTCAAGACAGGTCAACCTCACATTGTTTTTGACATGACCGAGACTGTTATCGATTCTGTCCACGGTAAATTGGCGAGCGTCTTTATCCGAATAACGCCAGCGCATTACACAATTACAACTCGGGCAGTGATTATTCTGTTGTTGTCGTAGCGAGATTATTAATTCGGCATCAATATCAAAACGCCGCTGTTTTTTTTTATCCTGTTGGCGGTAACCCGAGAGTTTTCTATCAATGACGCTTGCATCGATGGTGACTTTGTCGCCGGCTTCGTCGGTGGCTTCGTCAATAACAATTCTTCGAAGCTGATTTATCCTTCGTACTCTGGACACTGCAAGATAGACTAGATTCGACCATTCGATGCGATTATCAACTATCCAAACAATTGTGTCCGTGATGGTTAGTCCCTGCGAGGAATGTATTGTTGCTGCGTATCCTAGCGTCCACGGGGATTTATCAGCACGTAGCGCGTCCTCGACGACACCGATATCAACGAGCACGATATCATTCAGCACGAGAATTTGTTTTTCTGTCCGGCCTGGAATTTCAACTTCAATGTTCTGCCGCCGTGTGTCCGCGGGTCTATAACATAACGGCACTGGACGCGTTGGAAACCTTTCCTTATGCAACGTAAACAACCTCCGCTGAAGTGTGTCTCTGACTATCTTTCTGCTCGCTACAATCAAATCGTTTGGTCTCCATGTTTCCCAGAATTCATTTAACGGCGTTTCCGGAATCACCTCGCGAATTATTTCACATTGAATTCTATCCGGCTGTAATCTGATTAATTTCTTAACCTCGCGCAGTTGTTCATCAAGTGCTCGGTAATCAGTATCGGTTTCTTCATAATAGTCCACAAAACCCCTTAACCAATCATGTGGACCCTCGCCGACAAATGGTGGCGGTTGACCATGGTCGCCACACATGATCACCGCTGTATTCGCGCGCAGCAACCACTCAAGAAACATTTGTAAAGTATCTAACGAAACAGTACATATCTCATCCCAGATGATAATGTCGGGAATAAACTTTTCACCCATTCGATCAGGAGTCCACTCACCGCCGCTGTATCGAAAAAAGCTGTGATAAGTAACGGCGTCAACATTTCGTTGTTTTATCTCTCGCGCTAGTCTATGGGTCGGTGTAAGCACGATTATACTTGCCCGCGTTCGAAATAATTCAATTGCCCGAGTCGTCTTTCCTGACCCGCCACAGCCGCTTAAATAAACCGTCTTGTGTCTACAAATTGGATCAGAACACGATGGTGCATTAGACCATTCTGACAATTTATCACCGCGTAAGTAGTTGTTCTCAACGGTGACATCTGCTGACGGGGAATAATCGCGTCGTATTTCATTTTTAATTCTCCATGTACCCCAACTCTCGTCCGGACTAGTAAACTCGGCTACGTTTCCCTTATACGCTACGTCAACATAAAACGAATCAACGGCTACTCTAACCGCGGTATCGGGGAATCTATTTATCATCGAGAATAAATTGATAGCGGCATAACCCAGCATAGACGCCCTCAAATGTGGATACGCCGGGCTGTCTCCATCGCTGTAGGTAACAACTGTACCCAACCTCGTTCCATTGGACAAGAAAGCTGTTTTGCAGTTCACGTATCTATTTTTTGCCAATGCGTCCTTGATTACGAAATCATATTCTGCGTCATCTATAATCAGCCGTGAGCAATATCGTTTGTAGTCGCAGTTTTTTCCACCTTGTGTGGACTTACCAATTATTCTTCTACCGAGATCTTTTGCCTCGCGGTTTCGTTGGTTAAATATCCTCCTGGACCATTCGATGATATATTCCTCGTCGGCATCAATGTTTTTTCTGGACTCGTCAATTATGCTATCTAGACGCTCCGGTTCTGGTAACCAGACTTCAGTCTGTGCCCGGTATGATATAATCGCGTCACTGACAATCAACGAAACTAGCATGCTACAATCAATCATATACCGTAGCAGCGCTATTGGCAGCCACTTCTTTTCAGCCATGTGTCTACCGATCCAAATATAGCAACAGCGATGGAGTCCTGCCGCGAATTCAAATGATACTATGCGAGCGAATCCGGTTAAATCAAAATCAGGCAGTGGTCCATTAATAGCAACACGAGTCATTTCATGTCTGGGGTGTCCAAATCGTTTGAAATACTCAGCGGCGGATCCATACCCGAGAAAACTCGCTGGATAACAGGCAACCATATCAACCGAGATCATAGCGTCGCGGTTGTATTCAGTGTTCCATAGTCCACCGTGATAGTATTCCAAACAACTGGATTGTACATCCGGCAGAAATTCCTTGCGCGTTGGTCTCCACGCATTTTTCCTTGCTGCAACATGAGCTACAACCGATGGAATCGTAAAACAATTTGTTAGCAGTTGTTCATCATGCTCCTCAAATTCTATGGCGTTTTTTTTCATCCTGTTGTGAAATGCTTCAGTGCGATATAATTCGCCGTTTGGTCTTACAAACTGATCAAAGGTATCCGCATCGTTTTCAGCGCTGCGAAGTAACCACACTGATACAGGGTCGTTTTTACACAAGTAGGCAATAGCATCAAATAGTTTCCTCTCCGCGAGAAAACCGTCCTTGGAGAATTGTTCTCCCAGGAATTCTTCGGGTATATACTTTACTGTTCTATCCTGTGGAAATATTGTGATCGCGGGCGTCCATGCGTGTTCGTTATGATCAATAATTTTGATTGGGGCTCCCTTCGATTTATACTTCGATTCGTATAATACTTCACCGGTTATCGTTGTAACGGTTATTGGAAATCTCAACGACGTTTCTAATCTCGCTATGTCGCTGATGGTTGCTCCACGCTCTTTTACGGTTAGTTCCCACTGGTTGATTTTGCTACGTCGTAAATCAGTCAATTTGTTTCCTCGACACGCATTTGTAAAATGCTCTATTACTCGTTCTGCTACACAATTTATCCCCGTTGACTGTTTCATCGGTTTCAGTTTTCCGATATCAGGTTTCTTATTTAACGGGTATATTCCATAAACAACTGCTGTTTCAGGATACGCTCGTTCATAGTATGGTCTGTCAATTCCGGTTAACAACCCCGGCTTGGAGTCGCGGCTGACAATGACTGTTTTCTTGTCGCTGAGAACTGGTTCAAATTTATCACGTATGATCCAATCACCTGATTCCACCCGGACAATGAATTTTACTCTGAAGAAATACTTTTTACCGTCAAGTTGTGATATTATTATTGCTGCGCGGTTGTCGTTCATGGTAGCATCAACAACACCATCAATTCGAAATGTTGACCAACTATGAGATGCACCATCACGCTTGAATTCATTGATGCAATCGCGTATTTTATTCAACAGGGTTCTATCGTTTATTAACGCTTTTGGTGTGTCCTTGAGGACTCTATCGAGATTGAACTTAATATTTTTCCAGGGCTTAATTACTGCTAATCTCTCAAACTCATCCATATAATTAAAACAAGTATTTAAATAAAAGAATATAGTATAATGAATAAATGCAAATGGTTGATGATTGGGTCGACAACCCCGTGCAATAAATCATGCAGAGGTGAATTCTGCGGGTATCATTTACAAAGCGTTCGTAATGGTTCTCTTGGCCCCCTCCCGTGCTTGGTTTGTCACGTCGGTGTAAGAGGAAAATAGCAGTTGTGTATCAATTGTGGCGGAAAGCGATACAGGGAACTAAAACGCTATTACGATAAACGAATAAAAAACGCCGTCATTGACCCCACCGCCGACAAAATCATCAAAACTCCTCAAGACTACATTGAAAGGTTTATAATTAAACCAAATAATGAATTAGACAAGTAGTATTATTATACAAATGGACCAAGAGTTCAGACCTCACCCTGTGTTTGTTAATTACGAGGCATCTCGCGACGGCATTGTTAGAAATCGTAGACTGAAGAAGCCGGTTGGATGGAAAAATAATCAGGGGTATTTGATGTTTGGTGCCGGAAAAAAGAAGTATTTTGTTCATAGGGCGGTATTTGAAGCATTTAACGGATTAATCGAGAATGGGCTTGTTATTGATCATATTAATAATAATAAGACTGATAATTCTCTTACAAACTTGCAAGCTATCTCGCAAAGTCAAAATACCAAAAAAGGGGAAACTGGTAAATACTCAAAGAAAGCAAAACCCGTAAAGTCATTTGATACAACAACTCACGAGGAAAAAATATTTCAGTCGATGAATGAGGCAGGAAAATATTTTGACATTTGTATCGCCTCAATACGAAGAGTAGCAGAACGAGTATATCAAACAGCGATCTCAAAAAGGACCGGACACAGAATTCGATTTTCATATATAACATCAAAGGGAGATAACTCGTTTTGTGATAGCGTCGCATGACAAGAGTTATGTCCCTTGAAGTCCAATTAATGTTGCGATTAATTAATCATTTTACGATGAAAACTAATGAAATACACGCTGTTATCTAACAGCTGTATTCTTTTTTTTTAATGTTTTATTTGAGTATTTGGTTTCATTTAAATGCCGTGAAACACCATTAATAAGTATTTAAGGATTCAACGATTCAAGGGAATTCAAATTAACACACACCTTGTGACTGACGCCGCTGTATTAGTCACTTTATATATAAGATGACTCGTTATAAGCCTGGGGCTTTCGAAAGCCAATTCAACTAATCAAAACTAACCCACGCTCTTGACCCGGGCGTGTGGTTGTCTTTTGTTCACAATCATGCAACCGGGTTAATTTAATTGGGTTGCTTTTGATTGGTTGAATTGGCCGTAGAGTTCCGCCCCGCCGTTTTATGTTTGTGCTGTCTTGTGTCGTCCCATCATCCATCAATCATTTCATTGTAAATATATTCATCCTTAATTAAGTACATGTAGTGATGTCCCCCAAGCATATCTTCTGGGCGGTCTACGATGACGTTTGTCACCCTAGGCCTCCCTCCCGGAGATGTATGCTTTGGGGTTCCAAGATGTGAATGTCCTTAATTAAGTATATGTATATGCCTGCAATCTGCCACAACACTCGAGTGGAGATTTACGGCATTGTACTGTCCATGTATGCCTGCAATCTGCCACAACACTCGAGTGGAGATTTACGGCATTGTACTGTCCATGTATGCCTGCAATCTGCCACAACACTCGAGTGGAGATTTACGGCATTGTACTGTCCATACAAAAAACGGGGTCAAAAATGACCCCCAATAATTTTATTAAACTTTAAACTTAAATTTTATTAAAATTTTTGATATTAGAAATAAGATGTTTATAAGAATATGGATTCCCAAGACATCAATAATATATTAACTGAGATTTCAAAATTAAAAAATCAAGGAATTGAATTATCTGATGGTCTCGACAGTGAAAAAATATTATCCGATTATGAGATTATTAACGAACAGTCGAAACGGGGGCGTTTTACCCTGGCCCGCGAGTACTTTTTTATAAAACGATTACAACATACGATTAATGAGAACCTGTACCACAATGACGCAAATGCATTCATTGGACTATTCACTGCCGTTGAAATAATACGAAAAAAACTCGGACGTGTTTATGAACGACGCCGGGAGATTTCTAGTAAGATCAAAAACATTAGAAGGATTATAGACGAAAACTCCGTGGAGCCCCCGATGGTACACTCGGCGGAAAATTAGAAATTTGCGGAGCAATTTGCAATAATGGTAGGTGAATCACTTACTACTCGGCTAGCCAGAGAGCGACTAGCAGCGCTTAGAAAGTTTATACCGTTACGAGACAGAGTGAGAGAGAAACTTCAAACGCGACAACAAATGCAAACTGATTTTGCTGTTGGAAGTGAACAGTTATTTGCCCCGGTAACTAAAGCGACTAAGGATGTTACGGCGGTAACTGTACCCGTTCTTGGTGCGCTTGAAAAGATAGCGGCAGAGACAAAACAAACAAAAAGGTCTTTAGAAACACTCCCTGCAAAAATAGCGGCTGCTACAACACGGAGGCCACCACCACTCGCTATAACCGAACCACAAGAACCTTATGTTACAATGGCCGACGAAGAAGAATTAGGTGCTACTGCGAAAGAACCAGAAGAAGAAATACCCGAAGAAACACCAGAAGAAGAAACACCGAAAGAAAAAAAGAAAGAGGGAAATATACCCCGTAATGTTCTTAAAAAGTCCGCAATAGATCAAATTAGAGACATCGACGACGATGAAGAATTAGTTAATTTTGTTGCTACAACATCAACTAAGAGCATTCGAGATGAGTATATCAATGAAGGTTACAAGAAAAAAATAACCTCGACGGAGAACTGGGCAAGAATAGTGTATTTAGCGAGTAAACATAGAGACGCATTACCACATCGTGGTGATCCCGATTACGATGAATTCCTCGAGAAAGTTAAGAGTAGAACACCAAAAAAAGGAAAAGGATACTCTGTTGGTAAAGAATCCTACGGCGTTACCTGTCCTGGTAGTGTTCTCAGTGATATATCACGGCTGGAAGTACTAATCGGAGGAAAACGAGCCGGAAATAACTCTACGGAAATAATCAATGAGGCCGCTGATATTTGCAAGCGGTTATTTACAGGCGGTATTATGGACATTAATGCATATCGAACGCTCATAGACGAGCTCGTGGATGATTAATTGGAAAACTGGTGTTTTTAATAAGGATGATCATACACTACAACCATGATAAACCAGTACTCGTCTACGTGGTAAACTCGCGATTGCCTGTTTACCGCGCGTACTATGGAGATGGTCTCGGTAGCACCATTGCGAGGTTATTTACAAGAATGGCTCCAAAAGTAGCGCCGTTAGCCAAACAATTAGGAATGAAGGCTATTGATGTTATTCGTGATAAGGGTATTAGTACTATTGGAGATGTTGCCGGAAAGGCGCTTTCAGCCGCGCGGAACAAACTAATGTCATTGGTGAAATCCAAGAGATTTTCAAAAAGAAAACAGATGCCATCAACGATAGTTATGCCTGCAAATGTCAGTAAAGTAATAAATAACGCCGTGGAAGAAAAATTAGAGTCGTTGGCGACGACTCAGTCGTTGGCGACGACTCCGTCGTTGGTGACTTCGCCATCCGCCGATGCGGCAACCAACGCGCTCATGAACGCGATAGCGGGAAGTGGTCTACGACGAAAAAATCGCAATTGAAAACATCAACATGATAAATAATAGAATGTTTGCGCGTACCGCTGATCCCGCGTTTGATATGGATGCCCCAGTGCGCAGGGATGATTCTGTCCGTGATTATCAATATTATTCTTATTATGCAGCGCAACCCGACCTACGATCGCGAATTGAACTTCAAGTCCAAGATACCAGTAAATATTTTTTGCCGTGTGAAGCGTTTATCGAAATTGAGGGAGAACTCGTGACAAATGCCGCCGATAATGCACCATACGCAGATGACCATCGTGTTCGAGTTGGCTTCGTCAACAACGGTATCATGGCGTTATTTGAGAGCGCCAGATATCTTATTGACGGGCGAGAAATTGAATCAATAGAACGCGAGGTTGATGTTGCAACGACGATAATTGGGTTGGCGAGATACTCGGATGATTATACAAGATCGGCGGGCAAATCTATGATGTTTGCGAAGGACACCGCTAATAGCGCTGATCATCTTCAGTACATCAACGTGCTGGTGGAAAGAGATACCGCAACTGACCCACAGGCTGAAGCAAATAACCCAGACCGCAGAGCAAGACCAGGCGCTAATTTCAATATTATACAAAGTCTTAACGATAATTACAATATGGGATTCGCAACACGAGTAGGGATGTTGCAAGGACCACGCCGACAGTTTTCATGCGCGATTCCACTCCATCACATATTTGGATTCTGCAGAAATGTTAGAAAAGTTATCTATGGGGCTAAGCATACAATCGCGCTGACGCGAAGGGGCGATGATAACAATGCAATATGGCGTGCTGCTGGCGTCGCTGCCGGTAAAGTCATTTTAACTAAAATGGCATTGTGGATGCCGGTGCTGACTCCATCAGTTACCACGGAAGCACGATTGTTAGCATTTATGGAACAGGGAGGAAAATCGTTGTTGAGTTGGCTAGCGGTAACAACTGATGCTAAAGAGGATAACGTCGCCGATACGTTTACATGGCACTTGGCGTCAAAACAGGGTGTTTCAGCCCCGCGTCATATATTCATAGCGCTACGGAATAGGGAACGATTGGGTAGTCAAGAACGCAGCCATATGATATTTGATCAATTAGGAGTCAGGGATGTTTCGCTGAGAATAAACGGACAACAGGAACCATCCGAGGACATACAGCTTAATTACGGCGACAACCATATCGCACGTGTGTACCATCGATTGCTGTCATATATGGGTCGTGATCAAAACGTCGACACTGGTTTGCAAATATCACAACTTGATTTTAAAAACCTGTATCCGATTTATTATTTTTCGCTGGAACATCTTGATTTAACGAGACAATCCGTCGTTGATATACACTTCCGAGCTCGTATAGCCCCGGGTGGTGTTAATTATAGAGCGGTTGCTGTCATTCTCAGCGATAAATCAATGCTGCTAGAAGGCGTTGGTGGACGAATGAGAATCGTTGATGCGCCAGTGGAAAACATGTAATTGAAAGCACAAAACGCGTTTACAATAAATGTCGTATAGTGTCGTCAGTGTAGAGTTGACTGATGGTCAAGTCAAGAAATTACGATCAAAGTCGGCTAAACAATGCGGAACCACAATAACGCTGAAGCCGTCGCAGATGGCGGGTGGTAATCATAAGATATCGTTGACGGCGCGTCAAATAAAACATTTCAATGATGCGATGAAGAATAAAAAGGGTGTTCAAATAGATTTTTCAGCCGCAGCAATTAAAAACATGGAAAAGACCGGTGGGATATTTCCGCTGTTAGCTGCGATTCCGGCATTGATTGCCGCGGCGGCCCCAGCAGTGGCTAAGGCGGCGGCGTTAGGAGCCGTTGGTACCGCGGCGGGGATGGCATTGAAGAAGGCAACCGGGAAAGGCTACAAAAAAAAACGACCCGTGGCCGGAAAGGGTCTAAGACTACCGGGAACCCCGTATTCATGGTACTCGGGAAAGGGTCTAAGACTACCGGGAACCGTTTATTAACGCAAGAGTCTATGACTCCAATGTCTAATTTTGATTTAATAGACGCCGCAAACGCGTTAGCGATAAAAAACTTCAGAGGTGTTTTTATGAGGGATCAATTACCGGCGGCACCAAGGAATATTGAAACCGGTATAATTAACCTCGATGGGTCCTCCGGAGCGGGAACTCATTGGGTTGCATACGCGATTGATCCGCGTGCGATCGTCTATTTTGATTCATACGGGTTAGCCCCGCCGAACGAGTTCATGCGGTATGTCCGGGCGTGTTCATCCCGGGCGTGTTCAGCCCGGGTTTTTTATTCCACGCTGCCAACACAGCGATTAAGCGACCCACCGATATGTGGCCGTGAGGTATTGAACGTACTTGCGGCGATTTCATCATCGCGGAAACCACCTCATGTGGTTGTAAACGAATACACTAGTGGGGTCGTAGAAGCTCAACGGATTTTAGAGAATAACATTTACAATAATAATGATTGATATCTGGGGGCGACCGGTTTCGGCGCTGAAAGAATCCACGGAAACGACCGCCGCCGACATAAAAAAACTAATTGAGGATGAAATCGCTGATATGTTGAATCTAACAAGTGTTGACCCGGGCGAAATAGTTGTATTTCAAGACCGCCAGGGTAAATTGAAATCCGGTAATGTGTCACTAAATGACGTTTTAACACGACAGCGTGATGCCGTCGAGGGCACTATCGCGTTATATACCAGCGACGGACGACTCAGACCGGGTAAACATATATTGGAGATAGAGAATATGATAAAATTAACCCAAGACAATCTTATGAGGTCGAATGAATTTATGATCGAATCCAACGTGTATGTGAAAAAAACTATCGATAGTTTTTTTGGGATCCCGACGGTAACCGAACCAAATCTTGCAACAATAAAAAATACTATTTCGGAGTTTACAACGCTGTCGGGCCAATTTTACACGTTACGAAAAATTTTTAACAGGGTTGATAGCGCCGTTGATAAATTCCTTGGTAAAAAAAATGTCAAACCGGATGAGATTACAACAACTATAAATGATATCACTGCGTATAGACAGGAAATAGAAACAATCAAAACTGATGTTGCAACGAACAAAAAGAGTGTAGACTCGCATGAACGGGAAATAGAAATAATCGGCGCTAATGTTGCAACGATCATAAATAATGTAGACTCGCATGGACGGAAAATAGAAACAATCAAAACTGATGTTACAACGATCATAAATAATATGGACGCGCATACACAGGAAATAGGAACAATCAAAACTGATATTGAAGCGAACAAAAAGGGTGTGGACGCGCATACACAGGAAATAGGAACAATCAAAACCGATATTGAAGCGAACAAAAAAAATGTAGACGCGTATTGGCGGGGAATAGGATTAATCAAAACTGATGTTGCAGCGAACAAAAAAGGTATAGACGTGCATACATATGAAATAGAAACAATCAAACTTGATGTTGCGGCGAACAAAAAAAGTATGACCGAGAATACACGGGAAATAGAAACAATCAAAACTAATGTTGTAACGATCATAAATAATGTAGACGCGCATGGACAGAGAATAGAAACAATTAACACTAATGCTATAGCGAGCAAAAAAAATATAGACGTGCATGAAGGGGAAATAGAAGTACTCAAAATTAATGTTATAGCGAACAAAAAAAGTATAGACACGCATATACAGGAAATAAATACACTCATTACTAGGGTTGCAGCGAACAAAAAAGATGTGGACACGCATATACAGGAAATAGGAACGATTAAAACTGATGTTGAAGCGATTAAAGACGGACTACCGAGAGTAGCAGAGCAATTCGAAAAAATAAAAATCCCTCATGAGAACATCATCAACACAGTATACACAATTCGGCATGGATCATTCGATTGGACTCCTACACAGAATACAGTAAATATTACCGCAACTGTTAAGGGTATTTATCGATTGACACTGGTTTCAATGATGCAGTTTAATATATTATCGTCGAGTTCATCCGGGTTTAACAATACAATATCAATAATTATAGACAGGAACGCAACTGAACAGTTTACAATTTATGCCGTTGATAGAAATCTAGCCGGGGCAAACATTACATGGTATGTGGAATTTGCAGCGAATCTAAGTAATTAAAAACACTAGCTCTTTTAAAATAAAAATGACCACCAAGGAAATTGAATCAGAGGTATCACCGACGTCACATCAATATCGATTCGATACCGCAAAAGAATTCTCCGCAAACTTGAAAACGCTTTCCGAACAATACCGTGCAAAAATAAAAAAATACCGCCGAAAAATAACCGCCATCGACGCGGTCGTGTACTCGGTGTCGGGTATAGTGGCCGGTACCGGCGTCGTTTTATCCACGGTGACCACGATAGCCCCGATCGCTGTTCCAATCGCCGTCTCCGCGATGACAACAGTTGCTGGAGTTGCCAACGCAATCACTAGGAAGATATCATCGTGTTTTCAGAAAAAACTGAACGAGTATACAGTAAAACATCAAATAGTATCCGACGCGTACTCGAAATTATCCGGGTTGATCTCGTTGTCGATTGATAATTTGTTCGTATCCGATGTTGAATTCTCCACGATGGTCCAGTTGTATAGCTCCGCGATGTCAAAAATCGAGGATTTTCAACTGGAAGCCGGAACCACCTGGTTGTTGAAATTAGACACTAAAGACAACGAATAATAATAATGTCGCTGAACCCCGAAGGGTTTCAATTACTTCAGCGGATCGCGGAGAACACCACTCCGGTACAAACAAATATGATATCAATAACGTCAACGAAACCCGAATTCAGTGTGAACTTCCCGTCGCCGGTTCCAGTGAAGGAAATAGCGCTGACAAAATTGCGAATATATCACAGTTGGCCTAATATTCGAGCGAACGCATTTAACGGACAACAACCTAATAACTCGCTGGTTTTTGCACGGACAAATAAACCCGATGGAACCCCAAACTGGGAGGAGGTTACAATACCAACTGGGTCATACCAAATAGAGCAAATCAATAAAGAATTTCAACGCAGGATAAAATCGATCACAGGAAAGGAATCAAAAATAGCTATTACGGTTCATGAACCGACGTTATCGTCGACGATTGAAATAAGCACACCGGGTATATGGTTGATATTTATAACAGTTCAATAAGAACCATACTAGGATGGCCTGAGAATCCACCCGCGGACACCCCCCCCCCCATCAACTATCCTCAGACACGATAACGGAGATGGTGGTAGGCATATTGCTCCATACAACGTAAATATTGCATCGGTGATAGCGATTAATCTAGTGTGTGATGTTATCGAAGGGAGTTACCAGGTGGATACCAAGCAATCAAATCAAGCTCAACAGGGGTATATCCTTTATTCGTTTTCACCAACAGCCCCTCCGGGATTTTTGATCATTGAGAGTCCGATTAATCCGGTCTATATGCGATGCCATAATCGGCTTTTAACGAGAATTAATTTCAGACTTACCGATCAGTCAAATAACCTAATTGATCTGCAAGAGGAGGAGTTAGTGATCACTCTGTTTGTAAGATCATAGCAGCAGAGGGGGCGATGACATCGACGCGGTCGTCGATGTGCTTACCGGACGCCGACGACGCTGGGGATCGACGCGCAGAAGGTATTAATTAAACCAAATGACGATTGGACGATCCCCCAACGACGTCGTCGTTTTTTTTTTTACCAGGCGCTGACGACACTAGATCGTTGAGTGCAGAAAGTAATAATTAAGCAAAATAACGATTGGACAAAATGTCCGATTCGCCCCCCCCCCCCCCGCTGCTCGTCGCCACTGATTGTCTTTACGTCGTATCAGTTTGAGGACAGGCATGACACGTCGTGCAGGGGTACGTAACGGACTAAATCGAGCCAGTTCTTGCTTGGACAAATCCAGTAAACTTTGTAACATGCCCGATCTTTCTTGGACTTTGATTTTGGGAGAAGGTACTTTGTGAGCCGCAGCCACTGCCACTAAATTGGAGGGTCCTGAAACTGGGGAAGTTCTTTTTGGGGTCATCAACGGAGATGTTCTTGGTGTGATCAACGTCTCCAAGTACTCTTCAGTTCTTGGTGACATCAACGGAGAAGTGAATGAACCTGAGGCTGTCGGAGACGCGGTCACCGCCTTTGCAGGTCGCGGTTTGCGAGTGTAAGGTTGCGTCCTGGCCAAAGTGCCTCTCTTGCGACTAGTTTTCTTCTGTGGACTTTTCTTTTTCTGGGGACTTTTTCTCTGTTTCTTTTTCTGGGGGCTTCTTTTCTTTTTCCGGGGTGGTGACTGGTAAGAGGAGGGTCCTGCCACTGGAGAAGTTGTTGGAGACACGGGTCTCCTTGGGGACCTGGTCTTTTTCTTCATCTTGGAGCTTCGTTTGACTTTTTTCTTGGGGAGAACTTTGGGGAGAACTTTGGGGGCATTAGGATCCCATCTTAAGAGAGAGCGAATGATGACCCCTCCTAGAGTACCGCTCCCTCCAGGTTTCAAAATGATTTGTTTTTTGGTTTGAGTGTCGATGCGGGGATCGGCCAGTTGGGTCAAAGCAACTTTGTTTCGATCGAAAAAGCGTTTGGTTTGATGAGGAAGCTGAATGATTCCTTGGAGTAATTGAGGTGCTGTCACCGTGAACCATCGTAAGACTTCTTTGAGACTAGCTTCTAAGACACGAGCTCGTATTTGTGGATTTTTTTCTCCACTGATGCCATACAAGGCACGAATCAATTTGACGGGGAGATGTGATTGAAGGACGTCATGTTCACACTGTGTGAGACAGACGAAAAGGGTCTGAGGCTTTTATAGATTTTTTTGTGGAATGAAGTTAAGTCGACAACGGAGACGTGTACAGGACAGGCCCTCCGTCTTGGTACCAGTGGTGAAACAAGTAGGTACGAAATCGCAAATCCTCGGGGGTTGTCGGTATCAAATCGACGAGTAAATATGCGTGTGGCGTTTGAGTGGCATCGTCGTACGCCTGAGTCAGCCAAGGCGTTCCTAACTGTCTGGTTAAGACTTGCACTTGCGATTTATCTCGAGGGCTTTTAAACAAGACCACGTAATGCGCATTGAGACTGATGGTGCGATGGGCTTTACTTTGTTGAAACAAATTTTGGGTGATGTAAACGACACTGGCATTACGGTGATGCCCTTTGCGCGTGAACCACAGTTTAATTTCTTCTTCGTCTTCTCCTAACATGTCCTCGAAAATGACCAAATGGGTTTGACGGGAGTCAGAGACGATGCCGTCGTCTTCTTTAGGAATGCCTTCCACAAACACGATGGAATCGCCTTGACTTTCTCGCAAGAGGCTGTAGGCCGATTACCACTCTTTGTAACACCACACGATGCGCTGAGGTGGCCGATCGATCAAATGATGTTTATGTTCGATCAAACGTTTGACGAATTCGGTTTTGCCTGAACCGCTAGGTCCAGCAATTATCATGTTAAAGGGATGGCGAAGATACAAAGCCTCCCAACTGGCACGATCTAAGTGTTCGTCGATGACTTTGACAGTGGAGGAAGAGGGAGCAGAGACAGCAGAGGTAGCCATAGTGTCAGAAATGTCACTTGTGACACGAAAACAAACAAGACAAGAGTTTATATACTTTTTTCAGAACACGTTTATTGAATGTTTTAAACATGAATACGAAAGACAAAAATACATAAAAGCCAAAGGCTTAAGTACAAGGATAAAAGGCACATGATAACCATTAACGTGGAATAAACACAAGTGTCTGTACAACATGTTTTGGGTAAAGTTCTGACCAGTTCTATAGTAGGGGGTAAGGTCACACAAGTGTCCTCCCGAAAGGGTCTTTCAGATCTGTCCACGACAGTCCTGTCCTGGGTGACGGGTTCTTCTGGCACCGTCACTAACACAGGTTGAAAAGTAACTTTTTTCCTTGAACAACTCTCGTGCATACTGGGCCACTTCTTGGGTCCAAGCCTCAAAATCCCATTCTTTCCAGGCACGGACATCTGTCCAATGGGGATGTAAGTCACAAGCTACACACACATCGTCATACACGTCTTGGGTAGCTAAAAGTTGACGAATCTTTTTTTCCTGTTGAGGTCGAGAAGTATCCAGATGAAAACGCAAGGCTTTGAGCAAAAGGAGTTTTTCGTGACCATTTAAGGCCATTGAAGTGGTAAGTACTGACCGTAAAGAGTCCACAAAGAATAGGCTGGTAAACGAAATCCCAGAAAACAAGTCACTAAGACACACACCACTTGTCGACCCAAATTGAATGGATACAGTTCTTGTAATAATCGATGGTAATGATCCACGGTTTGAATATGGTCATTGAGTTCCTTCCCCGGAATCTGTTGGATTACATGTGATAAAAGTCGTGGCATGGCAGCCTGTTTTTATAGTCTCTTTGTTTCGAAAAGAATACACGTACTTTCTAGCCAGAGATCTTCGTTTTCCAGTGGGGAATTTAAATGTTGCATACTGTAACCGAAACGTCAGAGATCGTTTAGAAGTTTCCTCTTCCACTAAGTAGATTCCACGTAAAATATGTCGGTAATCCTTTACCTTGTCTTCCTCAATGTATTGCTGTAGGTGAATCTCGAAGTAACCAAAATAATCAACACGTGGATCATCGGGGTCATGAAAGTATTGAACAAGGTCTGGCCACTGAAACAATTTCTGACGAATCAGTTCTCTTATACCATTCAGTTACGAGTGGTTAAAGATCTGGTGACGTAACGGATGCAATTGTTCTTTACGTTTCACTTGTATTTTGACCAGCTCTCGGTAAATGCGTTCTCTCAACTCCACAGGAAAAGCACGAATGTTCTCTAGCAAAGTATCCATGAATAGCTCATACTAAATCCTCTTTGGTCTGACACAAGACATGTACTGTTTGCACAGACATGGTTTCAATTCATTGTCGAATCTAAATCGTTTAGTTACTAATTTACACGTTACAATTCGTTCAGAGGTTTCCTCTTTCACCAAGTTGACATTGTGTACAAGATGTTGGTAATTCGTTAACTCTTCCTCTGGAATTCGATGCAGTACGTTTACAATGTAGTAGATAGAGTCGTCAATACCAAACCATTCCTTTTTAAAACCAGGGGGTCGTTGATCAATGTCTGTCCAATGGAACACTTTTAACTCAATCAGTCCTTGTATAGCATTCAGGTACCAGTGGTTCAAACACCGGTGACGTAACGGATGCAATTGTTCTTTACGTTTCACTTGTATTTTGACCAGTTCTCGGTAAATGCGTTCTCTCAACTCCACAGGCAAAGCACGAATGTTCTCGTGTAAAGTATCCATGAACAGATTATGGTAAGTTACTTCAGTGTCTCGGTCCCACTAAGGGTAAGTAATGACACTTCGGTGTCCATCGAGCATGTTCTACGTAGGCCGAATCTTGCGGTTCCCAGTGGTGAAGTGACACACCGCAACTGAAGCACTTGACTTTATCTCCTTCGCCCAAGTAGAAAAATCCGGCTCTGGCTAATTCTTCGGGGGTCGGGCCTCCCAGATACTTAGGCCATTTTCCTTTGAACGATTGAAAACGATTTTCAAAGTCACAGTATTCCGACAAACGCACCGGAAACGAATATTCGTCTTTCACAGGTTCGTTTCGATGAGGGTTGGGTGATATGGACAGGAGTTTGCTCAGGGCTGTATGACATCCATAAGGTGGGAGACGTGAATGTTGACATCCACAATCACCATGAAACCCAGTAAAGAGTCCACGAGGACGAGCGGCATCGCTTTCGCATCAGTCAGGTTTGACACGCACAGCATCACTTTCCATGATAGGGGTAGTGAGAACAAAGTTCCCATGATGCTTTACGGCATCGCTAAGGTCACAACGTACAGCATGGTACCCATCGCAAGGCTCACAATCGCACTCGTCTGGAAACTCCGTTACGCAATTACAATGGTAACCACATGGACAATCGCAGTTTCCTTCCGGACATTTTCCGTCGCAATGCCTGGGTCTTATCCATCCAGTATTAGTCACACTAGAGGAAGATACAACTTTTTTACAATCCCCAAACTGAAACGATGTCTCTTTCAAAGTATTCATCTTGTTCGCTTAGTCTTGTTAGTCCCAATGAACTATTGATCTTGACCATAGCCTCTTTTTATACTAGTCGCAATGCAGTCTCCAGCTTGTACATCTTTCCTTTTTTACGTTTTTTATGTCTTGTTTTGGAAGGTACCGTCTCTAAGGTACCGTCGTAATTGTACCGTAGTGTGATGGGTGGAAAGGCCATAGAAAGGTAAGGGCAGTGCGGACAAAATCGAGTATGTTCCAGAATAGCTGAATCTTTATAGATACATAGATCCATTCGTAACTTCAGTCCGCAGCCAAACACTATACCTCGTATCCCAATCCTGACTCAGGTCCCAAGTAGACAAATCTTGTTCTAGCTAAAACATGCGAAGAAGGTAATCCTTCCCTATCCATAGGCCATTTCTGAAACGTGTCCAATAGAGTTTGAACTTGGAGTTCTCATCGGGTTTCTCACTCGATTCTTGCTGTGGCGACGTCATCTTTCTGGTGGGTGACTATCCTCTTACAACCAATGGTTTATACCAACGTGTCCATACGGCAAAGTAAAGTGGTTGGGTAGTCGCACTCGCTTCTGGTACACGATTTGATAGACTTTTTCCAAGGGTCGACTGACGATGTGGTGAGTGGGTAAACGTACCATCTTGTTCGGTTGATATGTGGTTACTTTAAAGTGTCCATCCTCTCCCGATTGCAAGGCTTCTTTCATTACCCCAAAATTGACGACACGACTGGTACGATAATTCAGAGTCAGTCCTTTCACTTTGCACGTCGTGTGCACTTCTCCTTGTTTGTCCCGGTATTCGTAGTACGGCTACGAATTACGGATTTTATGGGACCACCACTGACGAAACTTAGAATCTTGTCGTCGGGATGCTCGTCTGTCCAGGCTCCTAAACGGTCTCCTTCGATGTCAGGGTGCTGTTGACTCGGGTGATGGATGTAAATGCAACTGTCCGTGTCAAAGTACAGGACGCGTTCCCCTAACAGTTCTAAAGCTTCGTACAATTTTAAACGAGCATGGGCTGTCACGTAAGCCGCAATGATGACATTTCCAAAAGGGTCGTCTTGTACAAAGTCCAGATCTTCTTCGTAATTGGCCAAGATCAAATCTTCGCGAACGACGTCCACGTGTTTCATGTATTTGGTTTTGTCGTGAATCATCTGGAAGTAGCGGGAAGGTTCTGTCAAATATTCCGTCTTGGGTAAACACGGTCGTTGTGCCATTTTACCCCACAAGCAATTTAACATCACTTTGGCAAACGATCGCCTGCCTTCGTTTTTTTCGATGTGGTCTAAAGTGATGCCTTCTTGTTCATTGTATTTCTCTTTGAATTCTATTTGGTCTTCGGGAGTGTGACACCAGGAAGGATAGCCGCTGGCTTCTTCCTTCAGTTTCAAAAAGGCATCCACGTAGTCAGCGAAAATGCCTTTCTGCGTGGGATCACCCTTGTGGTATTGTTGTGTCTTGGGAAAGTGACAAATTTCGTACACTTCTAACAGTTGGCATCCCATGTCCAGAGCTTTGAACAATTCTACGCTGACCCAGGTTCCCGACAAGGCACGTTCTTCCTGGGTGTGCTGACAAGGTTGGTCTTGGTTGCACGTTTCGGCACAAGTACGGCACAAGGGAAACATCAGTTTGCCTTGACAATGGTGAGGTAAGACGGGATGGTATAGGTTCGTGGGAGGCAAAACTTTGCACTTGATCAGACCTTCGTATTGTCGAATGTTGACCAGGTCGATGTGTTCCGTCAACAATTGCGGGTGCCCTACAGGAAAGCGACACTATTTGCATACGTAGGGATACAGCGAACACACATCCAAGTATTTGATTTCGTCTCCTTTCTCTTCGTCGGCTTGGTACAGCAAACAGGTGGCATTGGTCATTCCTCCGTACAAACTATCCCTCGGGTTCAGTGGGTCCATGAACTGGTAACTTTCCACGAGGCGTTTAAACTCGGGATCGGTTTTCATACGGTGATCGTACTCGTGTTCCCACATTTCCACCACTTGGTATCCTTGCTGTTCTAACTTTAGGCGTCGCTGACAAGTGTCCTGGTACAAGTCTTCCATGGTTCGTTGCAAAAACTGATTTTTAGTGCCACGGTCAGGGTAACAGACGGGACATCCGTGAAATAAGCAACCGTTAAACTCGTACACGATCTTGGGGTTTTCTAAGTCCCAGCCATCGACCGAATACGTTCCGATGGTCTTTTCACCCCCTCCGTTGCGGGCATGCTGAATCCACTTGTCTTCCTTGTCGCACAAGTAATGTAACCAACGTAGGGCTTTGACCGAGTATTGACGTTTGACAAAGTGGGTCGTTTGAGGACTGATGACAGCCACGGTGTTTTCAGGCATGAATCGTTGTCGATACACTAAGGAACACGCTTTGGCAATGGTGCAAGCTTCTTTCAAAGGATCGACCCCTCCGTGTTCCATGAACAGTTCTCAAAATTTTCCACAGATACGTCGTAAAATGTCCACGTTGGAACGACAATACTTTAACATTTCTTCCTGAAAGTCGAAAGGGTCCGAGGCATGAGCCTGGTACCAAGCGTAGAAATCTTCTCGTTGTTCGGTACGCATGTTGTCGGGGTCGTAATAGTGAGCCTCAGGCAAATGGGGTAGAACGGCATGTTGATTGGCTTCCGTATTGAAAAAGTGTGGAAAGTACCCTTTAGCCATTTCTGTCATTCCAAATGTTTTAGGCATTCGACTCAAAGGCATGGCCTAGTAACTCATCGAATATTTAAACTGTACTTGTCCCACTTGCATGGAAATGATTTTGGCTCCATTCAAAATCAACTTAGGTCGTTCGGTGCCTTGTTCCGTATGGTACCTCAAAAGAAACTGTCCATCGTATCCGGAGAAATTGTGAGCCATGATCGTGGCATGACGATGACAATCTCCGTAACGTTCGATGTCCTCTTGGCTCCACGTCTTATCGATTCGGTCTAAGACCCATTGGGCAAAATCGGCTAACGTGTTCGGTCCCCGAAAGATTTTTTCACGCCCTCCGGGAATCTTGCTGCAGTGAGGGCAGTGACTGAAGATAGGTTCCTGAATGCACTTCTCGCACGCTCGATGAGCCACGCAGAAATTAGGAATGTGAATGCCGGTCTCTTGCATGCATTCGAAATCGAAAAAGATGAAATTGCCTTTCTTCTTGTGACCGTCCACTTTCTCTGGTGGGGTTTGGTATTTTTGCACGTAGCATTGGTGTTCCAAGTCCACGATGTGGTGACAAATGTGACATTTTTTCTTTCCTCGACATACGTGTGCCTTGACATTATTGGTACGTAGGCCTTGTCCACACGTAGGGCACAATCTCAGCAGTTGACAAGCACATTTCTGCTGTGAACCTTGCGTCTTCAGATGTTGTTGGTAACAGGTAGGGCTGACAAACGTGCGCAGACAAGTTGAACAAGGCACTGGTTCTTCGCTCAGACAGGGTGGAGAGGCCAAACATCCTGAGCATTTCCATCCACAATGCTTGTGTTGCTCTCGATTATTATAACCATAGTCACGTTTCTCACAGTAATAACCGTATCCCAGGAATGCAGTGATACTGGTAATGGTATCGAAATGGTCATCGTGATAATAGACATGAATGTATTTTCTGTCCTTAAAATCTTGGCCTCGAAACAACAGAGGCCCACGCATTTCCTGAGGGTACACTTTCAAGGTGTATCGTGGAGCTAGGACATCTTGCAATTTTTGCATTTCAGGAATGCCACAGGTTGTGTCTTTGGGCAAGTCGGCTTGTTGCAACAGGAGTTCTGCTTCGTTTCGTTGTTTGGCTCGGTCCGATTGTCGAATAGTTTTCCAGGCTCTTTTCCATTCTGCCGTGTCGTTCTTGTTGGCATAGGTTCGTCCCACCACGATGGCTCGGGCTAAACACATCTGGTCTTGAGAATTGTGAATTTGGACGAGGCTACGCTTATTGCTGCGAAGCTCGTTCACCAATAACATCTTTTTGCGTCCAGTCCCTTGAGGAGGAGAGACGTGGGTCATGTCAAGTGTGGCTTTTCCATCGGTGATGTCAAACTGGTCATTAGATTGTTGCACCTGTTGAATCTTGTCCATGACTTTGGAAGCGGTCAATTCTGCAGGGGTGCTAAACTCGATCCAAACAGGGGATTTCAAACCGTCGTGTTGTATGGAAAGTCTCAAGCGATCGTCTTCTTTGGGTTGACATTGTTGCTTGAGTGTGGTGAGCAAAGAATCCTACACCCCCGTGATGAACACTTCTGCTTTCTCTAACGGTACTTCAGCCTTGAAATTTTTAAACTTCACCGTGTATTTGTATGCCGTGGTTCTAAATTTTCTAGAGGAGCGCTTTTCCGTTTCTCGAATGGAATAGTATTTTTCAGGGTTGACTAAAGGGTAGCGAACTTGGTTTAGAGGGTTGGGATTCTGGTTCACTCATGTCCTCTTCAAAATCACTGGCATGAATTTGTGCCAAGACTTCAGCTCTGGTACGAGGCGATAGATCACGTTTCTGCCTCTTACTTTCTTCTTCTTTCTTCTCGAATGAATAGGATCGTTTCATCTTGAGTAAAAAACGTCAAATGACTCAAGTTTAAACACCATAGACTAATTTATAGTCATGGCAGACCAGCGTATATAAAAGGGTGTGTGTCTTGTCCTTTCACTATTCATTTCACTCTAACCGAGCACAACGATGGAAGAGACTACCCAAATCGAATTTTTCATCAGAGCTTTGCGAGGGGTCATTAGAAAATTCTCTTCAGACCAGCCCACGGACTACTCTCCTTCCTTTCGAGATAAAAGTCAAGATACTTGCTATATCTGTCAGAAGAAAGGGCATTGGTCTTCAGATTGTCCAGACCGTCAAAAAAGCAAAACAGGGGCTAAAAAAGACAAAAGTCGCGATACCTGTTATTATTGTCAAGAAAAAGGACGTTGGTCTCCAGATTGCCCAAAAAAGAAACAAGAGGAGTCAGAAGAAAAGAGGGATTCCTCGGAAGAAGAGAGGGATTCTTCAGAGGAAGAAAGCAGACAGGTGAAGAAAAAGAAACAGGAGAAGAAAAGAAGAAGGGAAGAAAGTGAGGAGGAAGAAAGTGAGGAGGAAGAAGAGGAAAAGCCTGTGACGGTGAAGAAATTCAAAAAACAGAGAGACTAAACAAGGAGACAGAAGAAGCCTATGGACTTTTTAAAGTGCTCTGTTGTGAATTGTGAATTGGATTGTAACTATGGATAAAAGAATAAATTAATTATATAAGGTATGTGTCTCTGCGTTTTGATTTTAAGATAAGAACGTACACTCACGCACTCATATACACGTATTATAGGGGTAAAATGGGTTTATTAGTTATTGGCAATTGAAATTGTATTGCTTTTCGAGAGACGTGGGTGGCCCTGAAAAGGGCCTTTTTGGTGTAGGGGTGAGTTTAAGCAATCAACTTTAACTGCCTTAAGCCTTTGCCACGGCCAAGGCCTACTTCTGGACTGCGTACTGTTGATGATGATGATGATTTGGTTGAAATCACTAAGGGTGGTACGGTAGGCTTAGTCAGTGTTAACGTGTTTAGCTCGGGAAGGTCGTATTCTCTTCGGTCGTAATAAAGAAGTCTGATACATTTGTTTCAGACTTCTTAACTCCGCTAAAATGTCCAACAGTACCGTGACCGTTTGATTTTCACCCTCTTGTTTCTTTGCTGCTACTTCTTGTTGTTGTTGCTTTTTTCTTACCTCTTCTTCTTCTTGCTGCTGTTGCTGTAGGAGAAAAGCTTGTTCCGCTTCCTTTTGTCGTTGTATAAATTTCTCCAATTCTTCTTTCTGTCTCTGTCTAAAATTCTCCACTTGCGGTAATGAAGAAGGTAACGAAGGTTCCGGAACAAATTCTTGCGAGGTAAGAAAATCCACAAAATCCCAATTTACCTCTTCTGAAAGTAAGTCCGGGTTCCCTTGGGTGGTCTCCACTGCTGGTGCACTCCAATGAATCGTTTTCTGAGTTTCCGTCATGTTGAATCACTGTCGCATATATTGACTGCACACAGGCGCTAGCGAATCTATATAGACCACGTGACGTCACAAACTGCTCTCTTCGGATTGGATGCGGGTTGACTGAATTTTGTAACGCGTGCTCGGATTGGTGAATGAACTCAATCCGTTTCAATCCTTCCTCTACCTATAAATAAGCGCAGTTCACTGCATTGATTCACCTGTTCTCGTCGCTTCAAGATGTGGACCACAGTCGAATCATCCACCCTTGTGTCTTCCATGATGTTTAGGACAGACATGCTCATGTATGTCCGGTCCAATTGGACCGTTGTCGACAAGTCAGACACCAGTCTGTGGATAAGAAGAGTGTACGTAGAAAGACAAGGTTGCCTCAAGAGGACACTGATTTATGGCCCTCGAGTAAGACGCAGCTTGAGGACAAGAAGATGCCGCAGATGCCCTTTATGTTAAGGGCATACATAAACCCAAAGGCCCTTTTCAGGGCCACCCATATTTCTCGAAAAGAGAATGACTTTCCATTGCCTACCCCTTTTTAAAAAAAAAATTTAAAAAAAAAAAATAAATCCCATGTTCAATTTCCCTTGAGGCTATATCGTCCCACGATTTTTCTCCATGTTAAATTCCCATTGAGGCTATATCGTCCCATGATTTTTCTCCATGTTAAAATCCCTTGAGGCTATATCGTCCCATGATTTTTCTCCATGTTAATTTCCCTTGAGGCTATACGTTCCCACGATTTTTCTCCATGTTAAATTTCCATTGAGGCTATACGTTCCCAGGGGTATCTGTAATGTTAATTCCCATTGAGGTTACGGTATCCCACATTACTACTATCATCCATTGTCCATTTAACATTTGTCAGTTGCTTAGGATCAGTTTGTTGTTGCTGTTCCTGCAAAATTGCTTGGAAGATTGCAATGAAACTTTACTTGCACATGTATCCTTTATCATGTTGGTCCTATATGAAAATGATATAACTTGGATATCTGAAATGGCTGCCACAGTGTCTGTTTTGAAAATCTTGTTTCTCATATTCTTCCTGAGTGGTTGCTCATATTAAGGTAGGGTTTTCAATAAGTCTTCGGATGCTGTTTTTTATTATTACTCCTGCTAATTAGAAGTTCATTTTGACATAGAGTTTTCATGAGAAGAGTTCTTATGGTGTCTAGTTGGTCCTAAATGAAAATGATGCACACTGATCCTCAATGTTGCTATTATGGTGGCCATCTTGAAAATACTGTTATCTCTAATTGTTCCCAACTGAATGCCCATATCAACATTGCGTTTTCACCAGTTGACTTCTTATGATACCTGTTTTAAGTCCTGGTGGAAATGGTGCTTACTGCTCCGGTGGCATAGTGGTTAGAGTGTCCGCCTGGATGCGGGAGGTGATGGGTTCGATCCCCGGCCGAGTCATACCAAAGAATTGCAAAAATATTGCTAACAGCTGCCTCGCTTGGAGCTCGGCATTAAGATGTTAGTGCTAGGACTGTCGGCCTGGTATCAGGATAATGTAACTGGGTGGGACGTCATGCTACATGTCTGCGGCATGATGCCCCAGTGCTAGACATCACTATAAACTGCCACACTGCAGATCGTAGTGATAGGACTGAACAATCGTTAAAGGTACGTTAAAAATCCAAATCACACACACACACACACACACACACATGCGAACATTGTGCAAATGCTACATACAGTATAGGTGCCATGATGGCATAATGTTACTGGCTGGGACATCATGCTGCATAATAATAATAATAATAATAATAATAACAATAATAATAATAATAATAATAATAGTTGTATTTAAAGACGGTAACACAATTGCTGAAGAACTAATCTACTATGAGGCCCTCATACATAGGAATTTATTTAGTTTAACTGCATCTCTGAAGCCAATTTTATACTGTTTGGTAGACATATATCGCATGTGGGGAGTATTACCAGGTAGCCTATACTGGAATAGTGATTGTAAATATTCAGGAGCACCATTATTGGATATCCTATATATTATTTTGTCTTTTCGCAAATGGATTTGGTCTTTATTAGGTAATTTTTTAACTTGTTAACTAAATTTACCTTACTTTCTTTCTGGATTGATATTAGCCCAAATGCTACTTTTTTGAAGGTGTGCTAGCTTTGCTATGTTTTTATCATTTTAGGACTTATTAAATATTACGTATCATTAGAATATTATGAATTATTACATTTGTAATTACTCTCCATGATAAATATATTAAGAAAATGGCAATTACAAAGAACCTCCAGTAAGAGTTTATTGTCAATATACCATGATATGCAGCACATGTGTATGGAATATACTCTAAAATGAATCATCTGGGCAGCAAAGATTTTTAATGTATGTAATATGCTTTAAATTCACTCATTAGGGCATTATACATTTTTTATGCATGGAATATACTCTAAAATGACTAATCTGGGCAGTATAGATTTTTATGCAAGGAATATACTCTAAACTCTAAAATGACTCTTCTGGGTAGTGTAGATTTTTTATGCATGGAATATACTCTAAAATGACTCCTCTGGGCAGTATATATTTTTTATGTATGAAATATACTCTAAAATGACTCTCCTGGGTAGTATAGATTTTTGTGCATGGAATATACTCTAAAATGACTCATCTGAGCAGTATATATCTTTAATGCATGTAATATACTCTAAAATTACTACTCTGGGCAGTATACATTTTTTATGCATGTAATATACTCTAAAATGACTCCACTGGGCAGTGTAGATTTTAATGCATATAATATAATCTAAAATTACTCATCTGGGCAGTGTAGAATTTTAAAGCATGGAATATATTCTAAAATGACTTCTCTGGGTAGTATAGATTTTAATGCATGTTATATACTCTAAAATGACTCCAATGGGCAGTATAGATTTTTACTGCATGGAACATGCTTTGAAATCAATGAAATTTGCAAACATCTCGATGAAAACGCCGATATAATCAAAAGGATTACCGCTGGTGTAATTGATACGATTCCATTCATCAAGGCGGTATACACAGTAGCATCTTTATCGACAACATGGTCACAATAAAACAAACCCGTCAAACATACCGCTGAGGTCACAGGGTGTACAGGCTCTCTGTGTTTTGCGCCCTAAATTTACAATATTCACCACATTTCCATGGCGTTATTCCACTGATAGATTTCCCTAAACCGTGTCAGTCGTGTTAAATCAAGATACCTAGGAAACATTCATACTTTCAGCAGTGTTAAACGACGGCGTAATGTCAGACAATGGATTTGCTGCGATCAGGGATATTTATTATCGGTATCACAAGAACGCAAACATACCGCTGCTAACGTTGTCAACGCCACAGGAATATAAAAATGCACATATCAGTCTTAGTTTTGTTAGCGGTATATAATTGAATATTCAAATAAGATTCTTAAACAGGAAATTGATAGTGCAGTATTAAGTATGAGATTGATGAGATTTGATGCAGAATACTTTATAAGTTCTGTGCTAGAAACAGCACTTATCCGGAATATGAGATATTTATTACCCACGGGCGAATACATAAAGTTATTTCTCGATTATTTTAAGATCACCGAAGAACATATATCCGATATAATAACGATCCAACGGGCGGTGGTCGCAATGTATCACCTGGCATTGCCAATATCACAGCGATGATTTATATAAATCTAATTTCCTGACTCAGTCGACTGTAGCTACACCGCGTATGGGCAAGCATCCCAAGGGCAGGCCCAGCATGTATATGTTCTTTATAGCTTTTCTTCAGATGTCCCGCCGGGTCATTTGATTGTGCCGATACCCACTAATCCTGTTTTTTACGATGTCATTATCCATCGCTGTCACGATTACCTTTTAGTCTAACCGACCAAACCGGTAATTTATTGGACAAGCGCTGTGAAGAATTATCTTTTAGTTTGTATGTTCGGACAGACCATGAAATTGTCCGCCGTGAAAAGACAACAACAAAAGGATAGCACATTCTACCACGAGCAAAGCTTCGTTTTGCTGATAACATACAAAATAACATTTATTTGTCGTTAAATATTTTCACTATCTCTCTATTTTTTGTCAGCGGTGACGTTGCTATTCCATTCTGGCGAATTTTGGAATCATAACAAATTTCAACACAAGTTTTTTTAGCGCTCTTGCACACGCACTTCTAGCCGCTTGAGTTTCATATTGTTTAGATAGCTCTGTTCGTACTTTCTCAATGGTACTTGCCAGTGGGAAAAATAGGTATATCAGGTTGTTCCTGTAAATCTGCCAATGAGGAATCCATATCGCACTGGAGTGATTGGATAAATCTATACTATGCCGCTAGTGTGTATCTGCCCATCGCGTATGTGTGTCAACGCCGCTAAAAATAACCAAAGACTTACAGTTATCTCTGAACACGTTTGGGATATGAGAGTATCGCTGGTTCACATAAATGACATTTGTGTTTTTATGTGTGTCTCGTGAAAATATTCTGGATGGATTTGTTTGTTTGTCAAGCATGACATTATCATAAAACAACATATTGTTGACATCCTCGCCAAGAACTTCGACAGACGGCGCATCATCGATGTCATCGATACATTAATTAACATCGTTGTTTTCCAGACTTTCCGCTAAATGACTAATTCCTTAAGAGCATCGTAGCATCGTTGATCATCAAGTTATCTTTTTTGAGCCACCTCATTATCAGGTTAAGCAACAACTGACTTTTACCAGAAGCGGATTGACCTATTATAATAACTCGAATGGAATTTAGCAGCACTGGATGATGCTTGACCGATGGTTGCTCTCGTGTTGCCGAAAAGTCAATCACTTTCATAGTTTACAAAATATAGTATTATCTATAATCACGAGGTTATATTGTGTTCTATGCAAGACGGACACGGGTAAACTGGGCTGAACGCAAGAACCACGAGGAATAACAGGCGAGCACTGACAGGTAAGCTTGTAAAATGCGGCATGAAAAATATAGGTTTGTAGAGTTGGATCGCTCTGCGATCCATGGAGGTATTGTTGTTGAGACACTTAGAAAATTATCAGGAACGCCATGGGCGAAGTACCCGGGAAAAACATCTTCCAGGATACAATTATTGTGGTCATGGAACCCGACTTGATATTAGACCGGACGAACAAAATCAACTAACACCAGGCGAATTTCCGGCAAATGCCATTGAATAAGCGTCCCATACTCATGATGTCACATATAAAAACAAAGATCTGCAACAAAGACATACCGTGGACTCAAGTTGATTCACACTCTAAATTGGATAAAAAATAAAAATATACTAGAATCACTCGTGAATTTGTTGATAAGATCGGCGACGAGAGGTGAAATAGTGATAGGAGCTGGCAACTAAACGCCGATAACTGAGTAATGTAGTCGATTCTTTATAGTCCAGTCGGATACTGGAGAGGTACAGCTTCTATCAGCAAACTCGCCGATTTAGCAGCTGTCACGCTTGCTCTGGCCGCAGATTAGTTGTCACAACAGGCCATATGGCAAATTTATCTGCCACGCCCCAAAATGATCGAGTATGGACGGTTTGATGTCAGCATGCCCAACGAATTTCATCAGGCAGATAGCTTGTTTTCAACGCATGACGTCATTGGCACATCATATAAACGGGTCACATACGCGCTGACGGGAGTCGAAGTTGCAATCAGATACAATGAAGCGGAGCCAATATCGAGTAAAACAGCGACTGAATTCGCAGACGCGTTTGAACGAATTTATTCGCGTTGCGGTCTGCGATGACCACTGTTGCTGCAGGTTGATTCCGGCAAGAATTTATCGGTGCAGTAACAAAGCTGATGAAACAACACAACGTTAAAATCAGATGTGGACACACCTAGTTACATCGCGATCAGGCAGTTGTTGAACGATTTAATCGAACACTGGCACAATGACTGTTTGGACATCAATACGCGCAGGAATTACTGAGCAAGGACAGATCTCTTGAATGGGTAGCGAGACTACCTTAAATCGTAGCCGCGTTAAACAACGAGGTCACAAGTTGAATAAACATGAAACCCGCCAATGAAATCGGGGAAAAAACACATACTACGAGGAAAATCGTCAGGAAATCAATTATATTAACCAGTGATGGGCGTCAACGTGACAGTCAGGTATTTAAATGAAACCCGGCGATCTAGAAGGCGGTTCAGCAAGAGCATCATATCCCATATAAACTGAAACATCACGAGGAGCCGTATCTGCCATCCACAAATCTAATTCTGTCGGATCCATGATTAATCTTGTCTAGCGGCGTTTATTTCAGATGACGCACAGAACGTGAACTTATCGATAATTTTTCTGCACATATCGTTACATACGTGCGGTAGCCAAACTGTCCTCATCGACCTGTACAAAATTATAACAGATGTTACAGTCAGCGATGTAAAGATCTTGGCGTCCAACATATATTGTAAGAGAACTATTGGAGCCCAGCCACGCTGTAATTTTGTGCAGCAGTCGTTGAGATTAATTTTTGTGTCCAATTTATTAAAATGACGATCAAATCAGGCAGGTACAACCAAATAAATAATCGCTCAGAAATCGAATGATTCCATATCAGGCAATCTGGTAAAATCATAGTCCATAGGAAGATTACGGTTTATCGCTACTCTGGTCATTTCGTGTGTTGGATGACCGAAGCGTTCAAAACACGGTTGACATTTGCTGATTCCCCCCAAAAAACTAGTAAGGTCAAAAGCCACGCAATAGAGCATTGTTTCAGTAATTGTTCACTATCAGCGGCATCTTTTATTGCAGTCTGTTTCATCGCATGTTGGAGAGATTCCTTCCGATAAAGTATACCAGACGGTAGTACAAATTGATTGAATGCTGATTCATCTGTGTCACACAAATCAGCTGAAGTTAAATCTGTATCGTCACCGTGAAATAACCAGACTGATGCAGGGTCACGCCCACTAATACTATAAATCTCCACAAAAATATCACCGTCATAAAATCGTTTTGTTCTTCCCTGCTGAAATTTCGATACTGATTCAGTCCAGGCACGACTGATATGATGAACTATCACTATTGGGGCTCCTTTACTAAGGTATTTGCCGGAATTATGCAAAATCTTTTCTGTAATTGTTTTTATTACGATTTGAAACTTCAGTGTTTTTTTCAACACTGCTACATCATTTGCTTTAGCTCCGTTGATGCCAGAATGTTTCCCAGTGTTATTGTTTTATTCGTGATTCTGTAAGTTGGTTTCCACGTCTCCAGTTAATAAAATGTTCTCTGACACGCAGAGCCGTACAATTTAACGTACGTGTGGCCGCGTCAGCAGCATTGTTGCTTGCACTACTTATGGAAGCAAGAGCATTAATATAATAATCGTTTAAAAGGTATAGTGCATAAACCACTGCGGACAGTGGATACGCGTAATTGTAGGATGGTTTGTCTGTTCCGGTAAACGTGCCTGGTTTACAGTGTTTGTCCACGCTCGCGATGCTGTTATGTCGCCATGATTTCTTAACAGGGTCGAGTTTATCACGAATAATACAAGTTGCACCATCTTCGCTGACATGTTCGACAATAAACTTTATTTTGAAGAGATATCGTTTTATCGTCTGCAAGATTATTAATAATCGTAGGTATTCGTTTGTCGTTCCCTGTAAAGTCGACAAAAATACCGTCAGCACCTATCCGAAATATGAATAAATGAGACACAATATCTTGCGCAAACTGATTAATGGCCATTTTGATAAATTCGTGTAATCGCAGCACAAATAGTGGAAATTTTTGTCTTTAGTTAAACTGTCAAACTCAAATCTAGTTGTGTGTTGTGGTTCAGTCTCCAATAGTCTTCTTCGTTCTCGTTCAACAAACGTTTCTCAGCTTTTCTTTGGCCCGATCGCCGATAATATCTCAATTTCACTCGCGGTTAATAATTCGTTAATCTGATGTCGCAAATTGTGTACAAGTTTCGACTTTGGAAAAGCTTGTTTTATCCCGATTAGACTAAAATACTGATCCATCAGCTGCTTTGCAACCGTAGAATTGCTCATCGCAATATAATTAGGGAAAGTAGTTTCTTAAATTGAATTTTATCCAAATAATATAATATGGCAGGTGCAAAAAGAAAAAATAGTTTTCGATGACTCAGGATCGGATCAGTCTGACCTCCAAGAAAAATTGTGGTGGTGAGTACTGCTGCTGTCACATGGCTAGTGTTTGTTGGTGCAGTACTGGACCGAAACCGTGTTTGAAATACGGAACGGTGGTCAAGGGAAAACCACAATTATGTGTACCCTGCTGTTACGAAAATATCGAGCGCTTAAACGAAATCAGGAGATACAAAACGCTTCTGATCAATCAGAATAAAGGAGGCCAAAGTTTATTTCGAAAGATATTCCTCTGCTGAAAAATGATGTTATATTAAATCAATTGGGATTATATATGGAGCAAGCGGAGAGAGATATTAATCTTGATGAATTTGCAAAGCATACAATATTTGTTAATTCCGAAGCAGATCGGGCCGTTGTCGTTAGACATTGTCGCATAAAAACTCCTGGAAATGTCAGCAACATGGGGAACTAAACTATTGGAATTACAGAAAATAAAAAAAAGTAGGAAAATATCTTTCACACAGATTAAGTGTTTTAATCGTGTTATCAAAGATGGGTTAGTTATTGATCACCTGAATCCTGAAAGAACAGATAATCATTTGGAATATTGACGTGCCATCACGCGGAGAGAAAACACAATACGCGGGAAAACAGGCAAACAAAACAAACACTACGACCAACTGGATCAACTAATCGAATTTAAGGCTATATCAGCTGCTGGGAAATATTTTGATATTTGCCCAAATTCTGCACAGCGCGTCGCAGATGTGGCAACTAATACAGTTATATCGAAGAGACTTAATCAGAAAATAAAATTCACGTATATCACACAGTAAATATCTATTTTACAAGACCCGTATACAAATCAGTTGACACGAAAGATTTCAGTACATCAGTAAGGTATTTTTGTTTTACCGCAGCAAATTGAAAGAATTCGAATTTGACTCATATATAGACATTGCCCTCCCCCCAGCGACATGTCAAATACATATGACTGGCAAACCTGTTACAATTATACCACTGGCATGATTTAAAATTTATGTTTAGTAAATACGTGTTTAATTCTGATACCTGTCCACGTGCAGTTTGTTTTAAAGCCTAACGAATGTATTGCTTCTCCTAATCGTGAAGTATATGCTTCACTAGCTCTGCCAATACGTAGTGAAGTCTCTGCTATGATTTTAAAGAGAAAAATACTGATATATATATATATATATATATATATATATATATATATATATATATATATATATATATATATATATATATATATATACATATATATATATATATATACATATACATATATATATATATATACATATATATATATATATATATATATATATATATATATATATATATATATATATATATATATATATATATATATATATATATATATTTAAAAAAGGAGGTACCAGTCTAAAATGATTTTTGACATTGACATCTGCACCTTCATGAGTGTGGTGCCTTTTACTTGCCATTTCTTTTAATTTTACTTGCATTACTAACTCCCTCTCTCTCTCTTCATTTTGTAAATTGCAGTTGTTTCGTTTGCATTTCTTCCTTCTGAAATTGTCTCTTTCTTTTTTTTTGCATTTGAATCTTTCTTTCTATTTATTTTTCCTGCTTTGTTTTGTAAATTATATTTCCTTTCTATTCTCTTTGAATTTGTAAGTGTTTCTCTTTTCTCAATCTGTACTTAAAGCTCAAGTTTTCTTAACATAATTTCATTCTTGTATTTTACTTTCAATTCCACAACTTGCAAATTAGAGGTAGATTTGAACTTACCTATCAAATGCTAAGCACATTTATCAATAATATCTTTTTTTTTCTTCTACCAAATATTGAACCAAGATGTCGTTTATTTCTTGTTTTAATAAAGCTAGCTTTGGGTTTATGTGAAAATGATATATTTTCTCTTATTAATAATGTTTGCTTCTTCTATAAGTGAAATGTAAGTCATTCATTAACCAAACTTATAAATGATATAATGTTATCTCCAGCTGAAGTTAATGAATTTGGGTTTGAGGAAGGTGCTAACAGTTTGACAGTAAATTGCGTCTTCATATGAATACAAGCAATTGGTTTGACATAATGTTTACATATAAATAGATGTTTGACTGAGTTTTTATCCAAGTCTCATATAATTACATGTCAATAACAATTTGAGAAATGATTCTAGCATGTCATCATGCTGCTTCAAGTTGCCACATTGAACACAGCTTGCACAATTTAAAACCTTAGCTGAAATAAAACATAAAGTGGACATCCTAAAATATAACTTATTCACTAACTTATACATTTAATTCCTCCTTCAAACACACATTTTGGATATAATGCATCATCAGGCATGTCCCTTCAACTTTATGTAAAAGTTTTCAACTCATTGGCAGCTGAGTACTTGGTAAATGCCTTTCAGAATTCAATAGTCATTCGATTCCGACTGGTAAATAAATTTCGTCCTAAATACAATAATTATCATCTCAATCATGGGATATTTTTGTTTGCAGCTGTAAGGCTCAAACAGTGAACAGAACAAAACCACCATGGTGAACAAGATTGCATAGCAAGTCGATATCATTATATGTGCAGACTGCCATTGTATACATTCTGAAAAAAGGAGATGAAGCAAGGATAAGTTTAAATTATAATAAGAGTTTTCTCCATACATTTTTCAAGGCTCCAGATTTTTGTCTTTGAAACAGCATTTCCATATCAAATAATTGTTCAACATCCATCAGAATATTTTTTTCATTCGAACATACACAACTGAACATTTATTACCTGATAAGAAACAATTAATACTGGATACTGAAAAGTCCTAGTTTCAAGGTTATCTGTAAAATAAATGGTTGTGCATGCATACTCGTGTCCTGTTCTGAGATTTAAACGTGCACACACATTGCATGCTTCTAGTTTTGACACCTCATGTCAGTCATAGTTGGACGTATTATTTTGACATTTTTGAGATCAGAAAACATTTGAAGTAAAACACGATGATATTCTTGTCTTTTATACAGTTCTCATTGAAATTAATAAATCTGGTGGAACTTGTAAATTTGTGAAGAAAAAAAGAAATTCATAGCAAAGATTGCTGGACTTGTATTTTGCAGGAAATCACATGGACGAGAGGCCATATATTTTGTAGCAAACTGTTGGTCAATAAATGACAAGATTATCAGCTGATATTGGCTTTAGTGTATGATATATAAATGGCTTATATGTCATTTAATAATTGAAATGCAGGTAAAACATGGATTAATAATTGAAATGCAGGTGAAACATGGATTAATAATTTAAATGTACTGAAGGATGAATTAATATTGTTTCTACAAGTACTGTGCTTATACAGACTGACATTTCACTTACTTCATTACATGTGCATATAATGACATATAATTCCCATATAAGTCAAGCTTATATCACTTTTAATCAGGATAAGTTTTATTTTTCTTCCGTAGATAATATGTTTATATTGCACCTTTTGGCTGATCCAAACCCATTTACTCCTTCCAGATGTATATATTGCAAGTTATCTTCTCTAGTAAATTTCTGATGAACTGCATCACAGAGCCTTAGTTAAGGGTGGTACATCAGTCATTAATTTAACCATAAATTAAGCCTTGGATGCACCCATAAGGGAATTCACTCAGCAAAGATCACCTCAGTGATAATCTCTAAAACATAACTCTGTACGGTCAATATCAAACGTATGTTTGAACCTAATTACACTAAGAAGTATTGCATAAGAATGCAAATCTCCTTGTATGGGACGTACTAATATGGACCAAATGCAATATAATTTAAATATAAAAATTTCATAGTCTTAAAAACTGCATAGCAGGGTGTTAGTGCCATCTAATCTCATTGTAGACTAGGGCCAACTATATGTAGCCATTACGTGCAACTAATTTGATTTTTAAAACAAATAATAAAAAGCACGTTAAAACGAAATAAAATATGAACTATTTCTGATGATCACTTGTGAACGTGGTTGAGATGAAAAGAGCAATAACTCTTGTGTAGTCTTCATTCAGTACAGGATAGTAACTCCACTTAAAAACTAAAATAATCGTCAATATCTTTGTCATGAATTATTTCACTTGTTGCTTCTATTTCCAATTTTACTTAATATTGTAATACGTTGATTTATTGCATGGGAAGTGAGGCTGATGATGTTTTGTCTTCGTTCGGCTTGACAGAGGAAGATCAAAATAAGTGGAAACCCGTGACATATATATTAGAGCGATATTTCATTCCAAAGAGGAATGTAATGTTTGAAAGAGAACATTTTAATCAAAGTAAACAGGAGGAGGGGAAAACCGTTGACAGTTTTGTTACAAAGTTTCGTGTGTTAGCAGATAATTGTAATTTTGGGCCACTACATCATGAAATGATTAGAGATCGACTTGTACTTGGACTGCGAGATTCAAAACGGTCAGAAAAACTGTTATGGTGTTTTAAGATGAATATGTTGATGAGGGCTGTGGCATGTCCTGTCTGTCTGAAGTATTAAATTTAGGTGAAAGAAAATAGCAATATTCAACGTATGATTGTATTGGGGTATTATCACATTCACCAGATGAATGCTATATGAAATTAGCAATAAACACTGCATATTTATTACAAAGTAGCAACCTCCATCGATCTAAGCAGAAGACAACAATGGTTGCATCACTAGATAATTTAGTTCCAGGCACATGGACATCATAACTGAAACAACCTGGTTGTGACAACCAGACTGGCATAAGAAAGGTAAGATTAACGTAAAAGCAAGATGTCTCTGTCGCAATTGGGTGAGAAAATATTGTCCCACCCTTCTAACCACTGTGAATTGCAGGACATGGCAAAAAATGTGCTCATGCCGTCTCTGATGCATAACCAATCCCCAGTTCAGAGTATGCTAGTGGATGATGATGTCCTCTGTATCCCTGTTCCTTGTTGACTCCAATACATTTGAGGTAGAAGCAGCGCCATTGACACCTCCTACCAAGCCCATGCCTTCCTGTCAGTTGGATGAGGATGAAATCTGTTCGTGTTATAAGCAGTAAATGAAATCGACTGCGTATTACACCTGAACATGTGCCAGAAACCATTAAGCACACAGTCCGTGAAAATACTCTCCATTTTGGAGAAAATCTATTGTGTACAATCTCAACCAGACCTATTAGTTCTTCCTCCTTCCTCCACAGCGGCTTGGGCATGCCAACATGTCTCTCAGTAACAACGAGGCTGGTACCACTTACCAGTGTAACAGCCAATTTGTATTCATCCTGCTAAAAGTTTCCCCCTCTTGCTATTTCTTTCCTCCCCTAATAGAAGTTAGTTTCCTCCTCTAAAATTTTCTTCCTCCTCTCCCTGCCAACCAATTAGTTTATTTTCATTAATGATCTCTCTAGTAGTAAGCTTAATGTCCACATGCGAAATGTTATACATGCAATGGGTCACTTAACCAATAATTCTTTCCCCACTACGACCAATTGGTTTCCTTTCATTAATGAACTCTTTCCTAATCTGTTTCACGCCCATTTGTGAACTACAATTCATGTAATGGTTCACTTAACTAATTCTCACATAGTTTTTTTTATAGCCTGTACATTAATTCAGATTACCATATCACACTGATAAACTTTCAAACATCACTTACACTTGATAAGACACAACGTTAAATTAATGTTCATGCTTCTTCTTAACCGAAGGCTTCATTAAATTGGTCATTTGCAATGTTTTGTAAATAAACTCCTGACTGAGCGAAAGTCTCTGCTTGTATTAACCCTAGATTCACCACTAATTTTTTCGCAGTTACCGACATATTTTATTAAATCTGGTTTCATCCCCTTCCAGTAATGCCCTTCCTGATGTTTTCTCTAGGCATACATATCCACCAGCATACTATAGTGAATGAAAAGATAGAGAGTAAGAGCGAGACAGCGTGAGAGAGGAATACAAAAAGGAAGAGAGGGGGGGGGGTTAGAGTGGGACTGATGGAGAGAAAGAGAAAGACAGAGCAAGAGGGAGAGTAATTAGAGTACGAGAGAGATATATTGTGAAAATGGACGGACCAATAGAGGGAGAGTGAGCGAAACAAAAGGTTAGAGACAGAGAGAAAGAGAGAGAAGGACAGAAAGAAAGACAGATGAACAGAGATGGGCGAAAGAGATAGTGGGATATAGAAGAATACAGAGTATGAGAGAGAAGAAAAGAGGAAGAGAAAGAGAGGTAGAGAGAGAGAGAGAGGAAAACAGGACAAGATAGAGTAAGACGGGGAAGTGGACAAGAGGGAAGACAAAAGAGAAGAAGACAAGGAAGAGAGAGAAGAAAAGAGGAGTGAGTGGAAGTTAGAGATGAAAAAGAGGAGGACAGAATAGTACAGGAGGAGAGACATGAAGAACGAGAAGAAAACATAGGGAAGAAGACAGAGGATGAGAGAGAAGACTAGAGGAAGAGAGTAAAAGAGGAAGACAAAGACAGAGAAAGAGAGGGAGAGGTAGTGAGAGAGAGAGAGGAAAACACGGCGAGAGAGAGAGAGAGTAGGAAGGGAAGGGAGTGAGATTTCAAGGGAGAAGACAAAAGAGAAGAAGACAAGTAAGAGAGAAAGGAAAAGAGGAATGAGTGGAAGAGAGATGAAAAAGAGGAATCCAGAAGATGACAGGAGTAGAGAGATGAAGAAAGACAAGAAAACATAAGGAATATAGAGGGAGCAAGAGAGGAAGGCAGGCAAAAGGAGAGAGAATACAGAGGGGTTACATAGAGATAGGGAGAGGAAGACATATATGAAGATATATACAAACAACAAGGTAGACAGAGTACATATAATAACTGAGTGGAAGAGAGAGAAAAACAGGAAGACAGTTGTAGAGATAGGAAGACAGTGAGAGACATAAGAGAGTGGAATACACACAGAGATAGAGAGAAGAGAGTGGATGAGAGACGGAGAGATGACATGTTTCGAAGACAGTTGACACCTTTAAAGGAAAATATATCCAATCTTAAACTCTAATAAGGAGGAATCCCTATTTGTTTAATTACAGAAAGGGTCAGTTAACCAAGTAATATTCAGTTCTTCTAGTTAAATCTAATCACTCACTGGAATAATGATACATAGTTGATTTTGTTAGAGTATGAGCATAATTATCTTAGGAAGAAGTGCAATAGACCCAGACTCTACATTTTAAATGATTAACTTAGATTTTTGCATTGATAATATGTTATGAGTACTAATGTTTTCTTTTTCACTTACCAGAATAAAGATTAGCTAGGACTGTTGATACTTCGTTTCTCCTTAGAACACGGCGGTTATCTTTATAAAGTTCACCATTGCCTACATTAAAATATTTAGCCTTAATACGAATGCAGAGCTTTCACTACTTCTCTTATGAGAGTTTTGGTAGTTGCCAGATTTGCTGGGTAGGTGCCATCCTTAACACATGATAATATATCAATGTATTACTTATCATCCATGCTTGTGATTCAAGAAGGAATACTATTAAGGATATTCAACTTTATTTACTACTAAATTATTTAGCCCATTCTAGTAAAAACTGACAAATTAGGACAATCTTGATTCTCCCAAGTGAGACCTTAAAATAATTATATTTCTGCATTTTATATTATAATTATATATAAAATCCAAACAAAATAATAGAAACGTAAAAACCGATCAGTCAAGTAGGGGCAATAATATATTTGTTTGTAATATGGTATCGTGACATAAATATTTATTTTAGTAAGGTTGGTTTTAAAAATAAATATTCATGTTTGGGTAAAATTTGTTCTTATAAAATTGTTTAAGTAAGTTAGCGTCAGTTTTATAGCGTCTGTTTTTATAAATTCTTTCCCTGTGGAAAATTTAAGAAGGGGATACATTTGACTACTACGCCGTGTACATTCCAAAAGTGGCCTATTAAGCCTTCTAACTTTGGATGAACTAGATTAAATAGGAGCGTGGGCTTGCCTTCCGATTATAACAATTGAAGCCATGGAACAAAAAGGCATGCTACTTGTCACCATTGTTTCACATGCTGACATCTTCTAAGCTGCATCATTTAGCATGCTGAACGATCCATCACTGAATCCAGATGCCACACAACGCATGCTGGAAGTGGTGGCCAAGATGTCTAAACGTCCACTTTCTCTTGCATTGCATTTTCAATTGAATTTCTTCATATCTTCCATGACATTGCTTCGGATTCTTCACAGGTCTGGCATTTCCATAGTAAAGACTTTTTAAAGGCTGTTACATTTGAATCAGCGACTCCCAGTTGGGCACTCATCCATACAGTGGCTTCCCAAGACTTCCCAAGACTTGTTGGACTATCAACTACAGTTCTTCTCAACCACTCCTGGGCCGTCACTTTTTATCCAGAAAGATGGAAATGCAAATCGCCCTCAAGGACAGTTTGCCATGTTTTTCAAAGATAGCCAATCCAACAGACAACTCAAACTGTACCCCCACCCCCCCGTACATCAGGTTCATGATGCTTGGGAAGATGTTGAATACCCCCAAATAGAAAGTTATCCAACCCTCCTTCCTTTCCTCCTGAATTATATTGAGTACATCCCTTAGGACCGGTCCATTTTTCCTGCAATATGTCCTTCTCAAAAACATCCCCATATGTGATTATCTGGCCTTTCTTAGAGGTCTCGTCAAGCATAACAGATGATGATTGCATCCTTTCTATAAAGACTGAGCGTTACTGACTCGTGAAAGGGTCATAAACAACCAGTCTCTTACTTTCTTTGTTTGAATTATTCTGGTTGCAGTAAAAGGTGGGAAGTTTAATGACTTTAATTATACAAGAAAGATAACTTTGTTATGATAACGCCCCCCCCCCCCCCCAACACTTACTTCTAGATTTAACAAGCTCGGTGCTAATTATTATGTTATGTGGATGTTGTATCCACTGACATAAATGCAACAATATGTAGATTGTCCTAAATGAAATTGATGCTGACCAATGATGATTAATATCCGCCATACTTAAATTACTACTCTATCTTGAAGAAATGGATAAATTTTCACTAAAACATTTTTCAGCATATGTAGTTTGAATCAAAGAAAAATGATGCCTTGCTGACCCCCCCATATGTATTAGATCAGGTACTCTGATTATTTATCATAAATGGATGATCATACCAGCAATCCAAAAGAGGAATAAAGTGCTTGCCCTTTTTTCTTTGCATTTCGTTCAATTCACAGATGCTTTATGTTTTCAAGATATTGCTACAAGAGTCATTGTTTGGCATTCTATCTAATCCCTTTTTGTGCTGATATTGATATTTTCTCTCCTGTCTTTGTTCATGTTTCATTTAGCTTTGTATCTCTTTGCTGAATTTGAGGGTTTTACATTACCAGTCATGCAGCGCTTCTATTAAGATTATTTTTGAAATATTTCTGCTTATTTTCGTACATATTTCAAATTAAAAGTTAAAGGCCATTTACTAACTTGGAATTGACCATTTTGAGTATTTTTCGTCTTTCACTGAAAATAATGAAGAAAAAGAAAATACACATTTTTCGAGTCCTGGTGAAAACATTTTGAGTTATTTAAGCCATACCTGGTATACCGTTTTAACTACTTTAGACTGAATTGAAGCATGTTTATTTGGTTTCTAAGAAGAGCATTTAGATAGTGTGCCTGATTGTTACAATTGCTTGAATCATATTCTAGCACTCAATTTAATAACACCTTATAACTATGAATAAATCACATTTTAAGCCATGCTGAATTTTCATTAACAGACAGGCCTATTATTACTCTGAACCCTTAAGTACAGCCTTTGAGGATGGGGGGTGGGTGGGGAGCAATCTGACGGTGACTTGCATAGCATCAGGAAACCCCCAGCCCGTTGTACAATGGAAGGACAGGAATCCCCCTAGCAATACTCTTCATATTCCTAGCTTACTAACAAACAGCACAGGATTCGATACTTATGTGGCCAGCAGTACCAGTACAAATTATAATCATGTTCTACTACAGAGAGAACAATCAACCAGAGTAATTGTGGAATGTAAGTAAATGTATGCCAAATCCCCTCCCCCCATTTTTTATATAGCAGTTTGCTCTGGCAAGTTTTATTTTGATTAGACTATGAATCAATATGCAAAAGACTGAAACCAGATGCTTATTGCAACCACCATTAATTGTTTATTTTGTGTCTCTTCATTGATCTTTATCTCCTCACATTTTCTATCTGTATTTTCTTCTCAAACAAAACTTGACAGATTTTCACCAAATTGTACAAAGATCATTTTTACATTAATAAATTCATACTTCTCTGTTTCGTATTCCATGCAAATAAGTGAAATTCCATAGATAATACATAATTCGAAAGCCTTTGAACTTTACACATATGTTACTAATGTCATCAGAAATGGTTGCTATTACTTTAAAATAATTACTTCTCATGAAAACACTGACCAACAATATTAGGAAATTTAGCAACTAGATTTTATCGTTTCTAAAACGAATTATGCCAATTTCCATCAGATAAGGCAGCAGCAAATTCTTAAATAGCCTATTCTTACAAATACTGCAGTTCATCTGCAACACATTTACTAGACATAATTTTAATATCATGGGCTTCTAACTTCATACAAATCATACCAGTCTGCCATTGAAATTGAGAAAACTTGAAGAACATATCTTCTCTAAAGCCATTATGATGTTATTTAATTATATTTGAAGGCATTGTACCAAATTTCGCAAGTGGGTTGTCAGAATAGGTGGATGCAGAGAACTGTTGTTCAGATATCTACCATCAATTCAGAAACATTATAAGATGTCAACAAAATCTGTTTGACTCTCTATTCCTGGATTGTAATTATAATGTATGTACTGATAAATTAAACATTTGCAACTTTACTTAAAATATAACCAAAATACAGTTGTTTCCTTTGAGTCACAGATTGAGTTGGAAGATGAATTTCAAGTTCTTTCAGGAATTATTGTGCAGTTCATGCAGTAATAGTAGTAGAGTTTTACATCAAGAAACATTACTTAACATTAAATTAAATAATCATATAAATATGTCCGACTACCTGGCTTAATCAACATTCATAGCAGAAAGATGTTTAGAGTCACTCAGTGCAATAAATTCCTTCAATATAGGTAAAGTTAAACACATGTAAATTTTGTCAATGAAAGTTCAGTTGATGTACATTGTGAAAAAAAAAGTTATATTGCCATGGGGTTTTCGCTAGACGACTTTTTATGATGCATTGTGACTCTATGGTCTTAAAATAAGTAATATATAAGAGTGAGAAGAAACAAGTTTTGTAAAATTCAACAAATAATTTATTTCCTTATAATATAAGCGAAAATGTTAAAAGAAAGAAGTTATGGCATTACGAATTAAATCACAAAGAAATCATAGAATTACAGATAAAAGTCCTAATGAATTTAAGTTGAATAAAAGTTTGTGAAAATCCAAATTAAATCCAAGTTGAAAGTGGTGATGTACATGTGGTGACCCTGTCCTGTCACGTTTTCAGTAGCATATGTTGAAAGAAAAAATCAAACAAGAACCTATCAAACAGTATAAAATAAATATACATATATCAAGTTCATCCTGTTGTATTTTTCGGTATATCGTGAGATGTTCCCACCTGGATACCAAGCATGTTAAAATAAAATAGATAAACAAAACACTTATTTGGTACAAAAATGAAAAGATTAACCTAGTATTGTTATCATTTATTTACCTTTTTCCTCGTCATGAGGACTTTATTAAAGAAACAATATTTCCACAAACACTGCAAATATAGCATATGCATCCATATTATGTCATATAACACATGACACATTGTTCATTTATAGATTATAGAGAAACAAATCATTTGTTATTGTACTCAAAGGTTTAAATATGTTATTAGACTAAAAACTGTATCAAACAAAATTGCAAATTAGAATGAAAGAGAGAGAGAGAGAGAGAGAGAGAGAGAGAGAGAGCAACCAATTGCTTGAAGGCACTTGCCATTCATACACGACAAGGTGTAAGGTGCACAGTACATGTAACAAGATTGTACTATATCCAGGTTAACTAAATGACAGTATCTTGCAAAGTAAAAGTCATTATTTGAAAATACAATGACTGTGAGCGCAACTGAAAATCTTTTCGCTAGCACTGGTTACAAAAAGTGTTACTGAAGCAAGTTATTGCTGTGTATACTATTTACCCAGCAGACTTCATGGCCAATATGTATCAATTATGTCAAACAAATATGAGACTGGGTGGTGAATAAACACATTTAGCAAGCAATGAACTCATTGTTTGAATTTACCAACATGATATCAAGTATAATGCTATTTTATTACAAAGCGAGCTGACTCCTGATGATGATTCTGGATTCTTTCAGTTTTGTTGATATAATTCTTTCTAATTTATTATATGCTATGCATAATTATATTTTGGCGTTTGCCTTTTCCAAAATCAGTTTCTTTTTCTACCTGAATTGAATCAGTAATCATAAAAGTGAAACAGAACGCTACCGCCAATCTACAGTCCCGAACATTGGCAAAATAGAGCACACCTTGTTTACTCACAAACATGATAACTCTGTGACTTGAAATTATCTATCGGATTATAGGATAGGTTACTACGCATATATTGGTTCTCATGGCAATTAAATAAACAGAATTAACGAGCTAAATTATGACAGTTTAACCTTGAAAATTGCGCCTTACTTGTGAACGCGAGGCTACAATGGTTATTTTGTATTCTTTCGACTCAAATATGATGTGTGTATATTTAAGGTAATATGATCATATTCCGACCACTGAGGTCGTTAACAAGAGATCTACAACTTCTTTTTTGAAGTCGACTAACTACGATACGAGAAGCAGTCAATCGGGCTTCTTGCAACAAGTTTCATTATTCAAAATGCATACAATTTGAGATCTTCTTACTGAAAGAAAAAAAAAGTTTTATAATGACTATGTATGCAGGGGTAAATCCGTGTTTGCTTTTCTTGTGAGATTTAAAAGCTTTTAATTGTTTTTACTTTTTTCAGATAGAGAGATAGCAGGTAGAAAATGATATTGCTATATGTGTAATTATGGATGTTGTTATAGAGAAAACTGAAATGAGTATTAACATTATAATTTAAATTAAGGTTTATACCTTTATTTGTGTATTTATTTGTTTTTGATTACATATTTGTTCCTATTTGTTTTCTTCTAAGTTCAATACAAACTAATCATAATTCTAACTTTTCTTTGCTCTTATGTTCTTTGTCGGAATTGCTCTCTTATAAAAAATAACATCGGGTGATATTTGTCATAAAACTAATACAATCTTTTCTTTTTTGCGAGATAACGCATTATTTTAAAGCCATGATGACGCAATAATTATTTTATTGAAGGCTGTACAAATTGTTGATGATTGTTGCCTGACGCGGGTACTGTATAAAAGAAATGTATGTAATGTCGAAAAAGAAATTATTTATAAACACCTGGTTAAACCTATGTTCAAAGATATTATATGTCGAATTAATACATGTGGCATGACCAAGTTTTTCTTAAATAGAAAGATGTGCAATACTTATATCACACTGGCTAGTTGTGACACTTAAGGTGTGAAATACACATATCACATTGGCTAGTTGCGACACGTAAGCTGTAAAATACTTATATGATATTGGCTAGTTGCGATACTTAAGCTGTGGAATACGTATGTCACAGTTGTGTCAAGAATGCTGTGTACACGTATATCAAATTGGCCAGCTGTGACACTTAAGCTGTGAAATAATTATTTCACATTGGCTAGTTGCAACATGTAAACTCTGAAATACACATATCAGAGATGCTAGTTGCGACATGTAAGCTGCGAAATAATTACATCACACTGACTAGTTGTAACACATAAGATATGTACAACTTATATCACATCAAAGAAGAAAGGACAACAAAATTTAAATAAACATATTAAGAATTTTATAAGCAGTGCAGAGAAATGATGCTGTATCAAAATAATGATATTGTTACTGACAATTTGTAAAGGAAAGTGAATGGCACATGGAAGTATTAAAACTTAACTTCTGAGCTTTGCTATCTTGTGTTGGGATAGTGTGGCTATTGAAATTGTTTAAAAAGATGTGGTGATGTTTATTGTTTTCTTAGGCAAACAGCAGCAAAACAAAATTGATAAAGAAAACTCGAGATTCAGAGTTTGCGATAGATCACTTTTTTCTTGTACATTTTTAAATAGAAGATAATGTTTTTCTGACTGCCTAAAAGTCCCATTAAGTTGCTATGTAATGTTATATGGTGTTCCATTTTCTGGTTATAAATTTACACGGCATTGCATTTCAGTTACAACAAGGAAGCCGGTAAATTTTCATGTTACCAACATACAAGAAAAACAACTGTCACTGCAATGGCTATCTGGATATCGTTGGGGATTCGGGCAAATGTTTGTTGTTGAGGCCAGTATTGATAACATAACATGGATTAATGTGTCTCAGGTCGACTCTGGAAACAGAGATGGATGGTTTTTCTTCAACTGTTGGAAACCTTACGCCAGGTTCTGAATATTATTTGAGATTGTATGCATACAATATACAGGGAAGAGGAGACTTTGCTGATGTACAACTTGAAGTCAGAATGCAGAAAGGTTCAAGTATTTTCCATATTTTCATTCTGAAAGCATATTTTCCTGTCTATCCTCCACTAAACCAACCAAGAATGAAGCCATGGATTACATTAATCACTATATTTACATTATGAAGTCCGCCAAGAATAAAGTCATGAAATACATTAATCGCTATGTTTACATAATGAAGCCCACCAGGAACGAAGCCATGCATTACATGAATTGCCATATTTACATAATGTGGCCCACCAGGAAAGAAGCCGTGCATAATATTATTTACTATATTTACATAATGTACCTCACCGGGAATGCAGCCATGCATTACGTTAATCGCTATGTTTACATAATGAATACCAACAGACATGAAGATATTGTTACACGCACAGGGGTATTTACTTGACCGAGCAGTTGTCAAACCCTGGCGCGATTCTTCTAAGTCATAAGTTTACCCCCAACTTTTCAAAGACTTCCATACAACTTCAGTTGTAAATTAGAAAGTCCGAGGTGTCCATTCTATACATAAATTTTACTCTAATTAATGTAAGACCACGGATAAAACAACCTGTCCAATATCTATCAACCGCACATCTCCACAGTTTGTCTTCATCATGTTTCTGTACCGCCAACCGTTCACGCCTTAGAAAATATACGAGCATCCCCTAACACTGGGAACTATTTTAATTAAGCCACCATAGGCTAGTCAATGTATGGTTTCCAGGCACATCTCGCCAATATAACTGCACCACATTTGCCCCCATGGCTACATAAACGGTATCTGCCAAGTCTCTTCTTATTTATTCCCTCGTGTAATTTACCGATTTCCTACCATAAATACTGCCACTGCAGTCCTCCACCAATGTACACCACTAGATTTTAATAAGGTCTATCTTACGACAGGGACATTCATTCGGTTTGACTTGAATTCACTACTAGTGAACCATGGCATCATGAAAACTTACTAACACTTTACTCCGTGACGTTTGCTCCTAATAGCTGGCTAATAATTCGGGCTAGGAATATTTCCATTGCGCCGAATTCCAATAATCACACAAGTAATCACACAAATCTAAGAATTCCTTAAAACGGGGCGCAATAATCAAACGCGCATATTCCATATTTACTACAATATAAATAACATTAGTTGCTTTAGTTACATAATGTAGCCCACCAGGAATGAAGCCATGCATTACGTTAATGTATATGTTTACATAATAATGCCCACTTTTTCTTCATGATATAGTTAATAATGTGAAAAATGTACTATTAAAAATTCAAAATAATTTTCTGCTTATATGTGTTCATCATAGTATATATGTACACACACATACACACACATTTATGTCTGGGCCTTTATACCTGAATCATTGGAATTAAATTATATGCGCTTAGTAAATATTAAAGTGGATATATATTTAATAGAATTTGCATTTGCATCTTCGATGGAATTCTGTTCAGCAGTTGGGATATGTGTTGGTGGAGCCATTGGAGTAGGTGTTGGTGGAGCTGTTATCGGATTTATTGGAGCCATCATTGCCTTCGCAATCAGAAGACGATTACATGGTATGTATAGGGAGTGTAACTAAAGACAATGGTCGAAAGTATCACCCAAGTATATAATACAAAATCAAAGCCAGTACATATACTGCGTATTGGGGTAGATAATATCACTTTTGCTGCTTGGGGTAATCATCTCTGGATTTGTTGCTCTCTCTCTCCCTCTCTCTATCTTCTCTCTCTCTCTCTCTCTCTCTCTCTCTCTCTCTCTCTCTCTCTCAAATATTGTACATGGCCCTTTAATACTTTCATGGGCCGACTGGCATTTTAAAAACAAAGTCGTTATGATTGAGCGGTAATGCTTATACTCGGGGAAACGTTTACCAAAATCTGGTTGTGCTATATTTTTGAAATTATTATTTGAACAGCCACAATTTATTCCAATGAACAAACGCAACAATAATTTTCATACTACATAGATGTATTCAAGGTAAAGAGGACAACACATTTATAGTCAAAGTACATTGCCTTTCTGTCAGCACACGCATTAAATGTGTACCACACGTGAAAAAGAGCCCCATAACAATATTAAAATAATATTCATGTTGGGTAGGTGCATAATGTGATATGGAAAATTGTTTAACTCCAATGGCTTGAATTTCATCAAAGCTGTTATTTTTTTTAATTATAGTTTTAAATTAAATAATTATGTGCTGCCTGATATATGGATATACTGTATATAAATAATATATTTTGCACATTTTCAACAAGTATCATTTTCATTTTGTATGCCTTTATTTCTGTATTACCTTACCTATTAACATTGTATTTGCTTATGTACCCAATCTAATCCTATCTGGAAATGATTTGATAAGAATAAAAATCAGTAGTAACGACGTAGACAAAGATGGCCAGTCAGTCATTTTAAACACTTCCAGGTCCTTGCATCAGTGTGATATTTCTGAGTTTAATAACTCTCTCATTTAAAACAAAAATACCCACAAGTCCATATAAAGTGACAATTGACATCTTAACCAAGGCATCAATCCTAATATCAAGCTACAATGTGTATTCATTTAAGAGTTTGCAGGGGATAAATGCATGGTCAAAATTTATATATTCATTTAAGAGTTTGCATGGGGAAAAAATATGATCAAAATTTGTACATTCGTTTAAGAGTTTCCGTGGGGAAAAATAGGGTCAAAGTTGCTTGTGTAACTAAAAAGACATCCAAGGAATAAAAGTACTGACTTATCATATGTTCAAGCATCAATCAAAAAGATGTCCTACAAAGATAATCCTCGCAAACTTTCAAATTAAATACTATGAAACAAAAGTGTAATAAATCAGATATTTCTTATAAATTGCTTGTAATGGTAAATAATTAATGAGAATCATCATTCTTATCGCACCCCTACCCAGTTATTTCTAAGGGGAGGACAATTTGCTTATGAAACACTAAACAATACACGGATTTTAGTGGCATCTATCGAAGGAAAATTGCCAGTAGAGCCTATGCTCCATATATGCAGCCTGGTGTATGTTCATTACATGCTATTGTAATGAAATTATAATGTTGAGAGCGACACCAAGCTTTTGAGTTGTGTGAATTTGAATAGTTACTGCCGATACTAATTGTTTGAGGTAAAGGATATGAATCAGAAGGAGTTGGCATGGTGATCACTAGTGAGAATGTCCTCAGTGTTATGAAGATTCATCTGGAACTTGATAGATGTCATCCATGTCTTCAGATCGGAAAGTCGCCTCTTTACACCTTTGATGGTAGCATCAACTTCAGATGGGCGGCCAGATTTGATTGTTTTAGTTTCGTCAGCGTACATTTGCTGAGACACAGGTTTTCGATCTAAGGAGAGGATGATATGCAGAGTGTAAATTGCTAAAAAGACTTTTTGAACTAAAATGAGATAAAAATTGAGACAGAACAAGGTTTTCAAAGATTCTCGACATGACTGAGAGGATAGAAACAGGGCGATAGTTCTTCATATCATTAGGGTCAAGTATTGGTTTCTTCAACAGAGGTTTTACAATGGCGGCTGTGAAAGATAATGGGACTTCCCCTGATGTGAGAAAAGTATTGATAAAATCGGTTAGCTAAGGCAATACTGACTATAAACATATTAGCGGCAATGATGTTTATAATCGAGACGAGTTCACATGACTTTAGGGCACTCGTCATCACTATTGTATGTACCAAATCCATAGAGAGTTTATAATCTGTATCAACTTGTTGTGACTATGACTCTGTTGAATTTGTGTTGTCAGGCATAAATCCATTGGATTGAACCTTGTCACGGAAATATTCGCAAACATATCTAGAAGGCTGACCAGAGAGAAGGTCGTTGGATTTGGTGTAATTTATTCCTTGACATTAGCTTGTTCGTAATATCAAAGAACTCTTGGGAGCTAGATATTACATTGATCTTAGTACTGTAGTAGACTGACATATTTGTCCTTACCAGTTTCGTACCTCTTCTGATGCATAGTAAGGTTAGTGGAAAGCCAGATCCTCTCAGTCGTACATAGACCATTTTTAACAGTTGTAACTAGTCCCTGGTACTACTATACCACTGAAAAACATTTTGAATCTACATCCTGCATTTGGTTACTGGGAAATGTTTATCAAGTAACAAACGCAAACACGGCTTAAAAGAGGTAACGAAGTCGTTAGATTGGCATGCGATATAACGCTATAGTCAATGGGCATGGTCATAACCAAGCATGTAAAGAGGTGCTAGCATGTGACTACCAGCAACACAACATAAATAGAGACGCGCAGAGTCTAACATACTGTCAATGATCATGGCCAGACGAGGAACTAACACGTCAGCTGGGATGATATGTCAACAAAAGCACGGTACAAAAGAAAATGCACTTTTCCTGCTCTTGACATTTTAGAATTGCAGAGTAAGCACCGTTGCCACTCTCTGCATATGCAGAAAATGTGGAAGGAACATCAGGCCTCAGCAACGCATAACAAGCTAGAAGGCAGTTTAGGACGGTCCTTAGCAAATTGCATAGCAAAGTTCACCCCAGTAATAGATGGAGCAATGCGACAATCTCCTCTAATAGAGTATCGCTGCAGTCGCATGATATTCCCAACTCAACCCCACTAATAGTGATAAGCTTACATCGAGAGAAAGGCAAAGTTAACATAGTAGCGCTAATCAGTGTCTTGGCAAGAGATGAACCAGTCAACAACGACTATCAAAACTTTTCCATTTACAATTTAGTTGTATACTATTAAATACCACAATCCATGCTACATGCTTAACATACCTAGCATCGGTAGAATGAGTGCCTTCTAAGGGGCGGCTGATTACTGCAAGCAAATACGATGAAACGCTGGAGCAAGGCGGCATATACCTAGGCATACATATGTGTGATCTATGCCGACGACATGGCCCCAACACCAGCACCCATGTGCCAATTACCAGCATCGATTCCCAGGCAGGAACCGTCCAAATAAGCATCAAGACAGCTACATAGGTGTTTTCCAATCTCTATCAAACTCTGTGGATCACAGCATGGTAAACTCCTAAGAGAAGAAATCACAAAAGGGGGATACAGATTAACCTTGGCACAATAACAATGATAGAGAAAGTAATGAATGAGGTAGTTAACTCTGTGAACGCCCACATATCAGTCAGCTGAGCAAAAGTTGCTATGTTAGCCGACGACCTCAAGGTAAGATTGAGGAGTGATTCGAAATGATTATGAACAAAATCGTAGGGTGGGGACAAAGTGAAGTGTAAGTCGCCTGTCCATTTCAAAGCTTAGAGCATTTCTCCAAATGGATCCTAAAATGGACCGTTATTAACAAAGAAAACCGGTACACCCAAAAGTTTGAATGGGCCATACCATCCGCCCAATATCCCTATAACAAAAACGCCCTCCACGTCCACAAATACGATAGGTTCAACGGCACTCTACACTTTGAGACAATCTATATTTTCCATTGAAGCATTTCTGGAAAGGCAATGGATAAGACTCATCCTGCAGCTAATTACGAAAAGTAGCACAATGTCTGGCTTAGAACTCTTTTTTTCTGGAGATACAAAAACCCAGTAAGCATAAAAATGGAAACAAGCGTACTACCAATGCCTCCATGTCTTACACATGAAAAGCTGTCAAGTTATGCAGGCGATTATGCAGAGGACTCTCCTACTAGGGCCTGGAAAGAATAAAATATATTTTAAGCACCTCTTCCATCAGATGTCCTTAACATACGCTATTTATGCTGACCTCGAGGATTTCAATGTCACCATGAAAAGGGAAGTGGTAGACTCTACCTATTGTTACATATATAAAATTACCAGTTAACAAGTTATCACCAATGCAGCTTTTGCTGTACGTGCATTCAAAATACATGATGCCAAAACTAACATACCTGTTACATTTAGATGAAAACACTCTGTAGATATGTTATTACACTGTTATCATGAACTATGTAACAGAAAGAAGCAAAACCAACATGTTTTGTAAACCTTACCCAAAAATTTAACTATCAAAGTTGTCTCGGAATTGTATAAATTATTTTATTTATTAAATACGTGTTCTTGGGGTTCGTTTTCTGTGTACAGCGACACCCGAGGGTGATTTATGTATATTGTGTTGTATTTCCAAATAGTGAGTTCGGTTCATCCTATGCCGCACGTGCGAAGTGCTTTCGATGGGAAGAACCGAATGCCTTTTGTGCACAGACTATTTATTTGTATAAATACCTCACCGTAGTTAAACTCTTTACATTACGTGTAGTCTTGTCAGTCAGCGGTCGTGTTTAATGACTTGCGCCATTTCAGCTGTAGAGGTATGTAAGTTTATTAATTTCTTGTAAATAAGATATAACTATTGTACTACCACGTTTATGTTTGTATGTTTGCTATGTAGCTTTGGTTTACGCAGTATAATGCACATATTTATATTCTTGTTTGCGACTGAGCAAGGGATTTATATTAGTAATGTAAAGCTGCATTTTTAAGAAATGTTTAGTACAGTAGGATTCTTATCGAGAAGGGTTAGGTTTATATCTGAGCTTGTTGTTGTGTAATTATTGTGACGTTAATGTCATCTGTATAACCTACCATGCATAGCGTCATTACGTTTACCGTATATGCCCGTGTTATGTATAGTACACGGTATTGGATATATTTTCAGCTGTGTAGAGTATCCAGAGTGTGTAGAGCTGTGTAGGGTTGTCCAGAGTATTTGGAGTGTCCAGAGGGTCTGGAGTGTCCAGAGTGGCTAGAGTGTCTAGAATGTCAACAGTGACCAGAATGACCCGAGCGTTCAAAGTTATCGGAGTGATCGGGGTCGACGTGGTGCAAGCTGTAAAGCAAACCACAGGAATTAACCGTAGCAGCTGTGAAGCTGAACTGTAGCAGCCGTGGAGCTGAAATAACGTGTGCTGATGATGGAGTGTATCTCCTTACATCTGTTAGCCGTGGGCTAATTTTGGAGTTCGTAAAACCCATTGCATATTTCGGGACTGTAACTATGATCTGTATATATGTCCTTTTTTGTTTGCATAATTTCACTATCTGAGTGAATTTATTTTACTACATGAGTAAAATAATTTCACTATCTGAGTGAATTTATTTTACTACATGAGTAAAATTCTACATTGTTTACTAGCTGAGTAATCTATATCCATCTTTTCATCGTGAAATAACTGTGAACCGTTCACCCATTGACTTTGTATTTTGTAAAGTAATTTATTTGCATTTTTCATTATCAAGTCTGTGCGTTCTTATGTTAATTAATCCAGTATTTGGATTATATATACACGGACATATTCATGATTAATTGCCCATTCAAGTCATTCTTTATTAAACAATGTATTTATATCATCGTCAAAAGTGTTCTGTTGTGAATCCGGAAATCCCACCCGGTTATCTTGTTAGAAAAGTTATAATTGCAAATGTAGAAAATGTAAGAGGAATCTACAATATTATGAAGTGAATCCAAAATCAGTTATATTCATGTCTAAAGGAATCGAATATTCCAAATGAATTTCAGATCCACAATGCACTTGTCTACCATCAGTCCTGATGTATCAATATTGCATTGGCCAGAACTCCTTTGATTAGTTCAAAATATTCTCAGCATAATAGCTTAGTCCAATACGCACTTTTTAGTTCCAACGAATAATTAAAACAAATGTCTCCTCTCAAATTATGCATAAAAGCAGCATTAACAAGTCCGAAGACAGATGCTGCAACAAGAACATAAGTAATAAGACTGAATATAACTGTCCAGATCCACGCCCTTATATACAAGTATTAGAGATGGAAACGCGTTAAGCTACTACTTCTACAAGACAATTCGCAAGTATCTAAGATCGTGAAAGAACCCATGAGACCTAACCATTCCAGTGGGGAATTACTTAATTCTTCTAAGAACCGACTAATTTGATCAGAGCTAGTCAAAAATCTTACGCGATCTTATAACTTTTAACCTTTGAAACAGAATCTATACACGTACACAAAATATAGCCATAAATGATCACTACTACTTACATTCATGAATACAAATTGCAAACATTATATATATACATAAACGTTAGTTTATCAAAAGCATCAAGGAAGAGCTGGTACGTATCCAAACTATCACCCTCTAGTTATGATGCCAGGGAAGACAAAAACGGTTAAACCAAGGATGTAACATAAGCCAAAAGCTTCTGAGGTATGCAGGACAGAGTCATTCCATAAGTCTAAGGCCACGTTCTCCTCACGGACCTACATATCCCGCTGATGGTGACCGGCTTTGCCTCAGTAAGCCTGATAACCAAATAATATCGAACCAACTACAGGGTACCCACTCGCAACCGTTCTCAAACGCGACACCTCCTTGGTGCATTGGCAGCCAAACAGCAGCTTGGCCATGGTTCAGTTAAACCACATCAAGATACTCTTTACACCGGGCCAGGGGCTGCGTCACTTCACCCATAAACTCATAAAAGCAGCACCAAGATTCAAGTAGTGGTCTAGGCCACCGGAATGAGCCCCGCTTGTAAATCTGTGCAAACCGGCTTGCAAATCCGTGTAAACTATATCAGCCAAATTGCTGTTAGTAAAAAACCAGACGCCAATCTGATTACAATAAACTATGGACCTTACAGGTCAAATCTATGATAAAATGCTATTGAATCAACCCTTTTATAGTGATCTCCCATATGTTTTTTTTTTTTTTTTTTTAATGGGAAATGTTGTCCTAATTGACATTGTCACTGGCTTTAATGTTTGAAGTATCTAACCACATTGAAAATGTTTGTTTGCCAATCTGGATCTGATAAGAGTGACTGGCGCTTTTCAATCTTTATTACGTTTAGCCATTTTTGGTAAATATCAACTGATGGAATACTGAGTATTTTCTAGGTCAAGAATAATTTGATATGTTCTTATATTGCTGATAAAAATTTGCTATTTCTTATGTTAACTGAATTAAACTTTGGTTACCTATTAGTCTTGTTTCGTGTTTATTTATATGCATTTTTTCCAGTACTAACTGAATCACTATACTTTCATATATTGCTTTATGTAGGTTGTTTAATAATGTCTGCAATAGAGTCCATGGCAAACCCAAATTTGCTTTTAAAAATTCATAACTTCTATCGACATAATTATTTAACCTGCCTAATTTATGTTCAAATTAATTATGTAATTCTATATTGTTTTACCTGACGTTTATCATGTTGAAGGTTGTGCTTTTCTGATTTTTGTCATTTTTACAGATATGTACTGCAAGTTTATGGAACTTTCCATTATAATAGACCTATATCTAAGAAATTTCAATGCATTTGTTGCATCATATGTTAGGTATTATTCCTGTTGTATAGTCAGACTGTGGGGATAATGTTCAATTGTGTGCAGATATATATTGACAGAAATCATTTATTTAAATTATTCAATGGAATTACACAGTGCTAAATGAATGGCTATATGTACATCAGCACATTCAAGACTGTTTGAATTCATTCTGAATAATCATGATGTTATCTTCATTATTATGAACAGAATGTATCATCCCTCTGTGTTTGTTTTTGATCCAACTTTAGTAGGCTTTGTTGTAATTGCTGTCATAGAAATTTGACAGGCAGAAACGTTTTAACGCATGATGAAATAATGACCTTGGTGATTACTATGGTAAATAGTATGAAATAATGACCTTGGTGATTACTATGGCAAACAGTAATGACATGATAAGTAAATCAATATGTTGCAATGAAGCTATACATGAACAAGTTAATTTGACCGTTAACATGCATTATTGATAGCACAGTTTTGACATTTATAAGATGTCCTTATGAGTTTGGTTTACAATTAAGTGTAAGTAATGAACTGAGGAAAAGAAGCTAGTAGCTGTGACAATCTGTACTTCAGTCACAACAACAATTGCTGGTGTTTTCAATATTATTGCAAACAAATAAATACTTGCAGGAATGAAAAATTATCCGATTACATGACAAAATTACATACGGCGACAACAGCATACATAAGTTATCTTCGTTGTTATCAGCATGTTCCAGTGATGGGATAATTTCTGATTTCCAGTTTTCAGAGATGATTAAAATACAAAACTAGGCTGGTATTAAAGGTACACATATATTAAATAATGACATCACTGACAACGTCAGGAGAGCTACTTCAACATACAGTGAAAAATACAACTCCTCCAAAGACTACGATGATAACTGTGAGCTCGACTAATCCTGAATTCAGTATTAATTTTCCAACTGAGATTCCGGTAAGCGAGATCGAACTAGCACCATTACGAGTATATCATAGTTGGCCAAATATCAGATCAAAATCATTTGGTGGATTACCAGCAAATAATTCGTTTGTGTTTGCAAATAAAAATAAACAAGATGGTACACCCGACTGGAACGTTGTTGGAATGCCATCCGGGAGTTATCAAATCGAAGAAATCAATCAGGAATTACAACGTCGAATAAAAAATATCACCGGGAAAGAATCCAAGATAGCAATAACAGCTCATGAACCAACGGTGTCTTCGGTCATCGAGAAAAATTCTCCCGATTACGCCGTGGATATGTAACAGAGTTCGATCAGAACGGTGTTAGGATGGCTAGAAATCCCGCCAGAGCATCATGGACCACCAGAATCGAAGTTAAATGATTTTATCACAGATAAAACAAAGTTTATAACAGCTCCAGAATATCGAAGCAAATGCCGATGGACTGGACTTTATAATCGTATCGATCATGAAGGAAAAAATATCTTCTAATATGGGCTCACACTGATGGTGATAATATAGCTCCATACGATATTGTCTATGGCAAAAATATCTCAGAGAATTAGCTGATAGAATTAAAACTGTGTACACAACTACATTAACGACATTATCACGTTTATTTAAGGATTATATACTGGAGTATCCCAATATCAATCTAGAATATCATATCATTTCAACGATACAACATTTAAATCAGATTTGTTCAGACCTTAAATACGTTAATCAGACTATTATTAATATAATACATTTTAATACTCATGTAAATATAGACCACAAAATACCCCCTGGAAAGTTTGCAATGATCATTTTAAAATAGCTGAAGCAGATTTGAAACCGACGAACTAAAACAATCAATCAACGATCTAATCAACAAAAGCGTTTCTGAAATACTCGCACAGTGGAGAAAAAGAGTTCCACCGACAATTATTCTCCGGTACAACAATGATCCAGCGGGGCAAGGACGATATGTATCTCCGAAAATCGTAAATACAACTTCTGTGGTCGCAGACAATCTTGTGTGTGATGTAATCGACGGCAGTCACAACACGGACACAACAAAATCAAATCAAGCCCAGCAAGGATTTATTGTTTATTCGTTCACGCCAAAAGGATTTTTGATTGTGCAAGAACCGATCAATCCGGTCTATATACGATGGCATAATCGTCTATTATCAAGAAAACATTTCAAACTCACTGACCAATTAGGTCACTTATTGGATTTGAGAAAAAAAAAGATAAATATTATTCTACTTGTAAAATCTTAAGATTTTCATCGTGAAACTGTTAATCTACGATTCAAGAAAACAGTAAAAATAATTTTCCTGACAGTCAAGGTGGATATTTTTTTACACTCAGAATTATTTTTTACTGAAAAATCTATCTAATTTCTCAAAGGGTATTTAGGTAGTCAAGATCAGGTAAAACGATCAGTTTGTTAATTCTGATATGTAGTTAGGTACTCAGTCATATAAATCGATGAGTTTTGCAAAAAATACTAAAAATATCTTATTATTATTCTGATTTCATTTATTAGTTTGAAATATCTTCTTATTATTCTGAAATTGATGGGTAGTTAGATATTCAAAATTATACAAATCAATCAGTTTGTCAATTGTGATGGGTATTTAGGTTATCAAAAATTATACAATTCGATCAGATTTTAGGTTAAAATATTTGAGAATAATAAAATACTTCAGAATAATGAAAAATTACAGATGTTCGGTCTGGGTCGAATCATGATCTAACATTTCTTCTTCAATTGTCTTACACAAGCATTAATCGTTTTCTTTGCCTCGTATTCACGAGATAACTTCAATCTAATTTACTACTGCGGCAGAGAGAGGGACAAATTGTTTGACCTGATCATCGTTTACTGCAGCTAGTGACTGAAACATTGCCGCCTAAATTCGTTTTATAAACTTGCATTCAGACGGCACTGTATAACCATTATCATTTTTACGTTCTTCAAAAATTTCAAAATCAGAAATAATTTTTTCAGGATTCAGTTCATCACATAAATTAATACCGTCTTTTATTAATTTTTTAATAGCATAAATAACATCATTGATATTTTAATAGTTCAAATCGATTTCTGAATAGATTGTAAACTATATATATTTCTGCATTAAAACAGCGGTTTCTGAATAGATCGTAAAATATCTGCATTAAAACAGCGTGTTCTGAATAGATCGTAAAATATCTGCATTAAAAAACGTGTTCTGCTTTCATCTCGTAACAGATCTAAAAATAACTTGCTATATTATACAATGTAACCACATTTATTTTTCTATTTTGTAGGTTAGAAACCATAAATATCCTTCTACTGTTATATCATTGATATTAATTACGACGTAGATAGTTAATTAACTAATTACTACCATAAAATCACAATCTACGGAGAAATATATGTTTACAGGATTATCTCCTCGGGTCGAAAAAAGTAGTATGTGAGTGTAATGCTGATCCTAAAAAATATAAATTAAATAAATAGTTAATAAATATAATTCGAGGTAATTACTTGCTAAAGATGATAGTTTATCTCCCTAACAATAATATAAAACATTTTTTTATTTATAATTTTTAGAGAAAGCGGATTTCTATATATTTTCCGCAACTTTTTGTGCTGAATACGGATGAATATCAAAATACTTGCCAGCTGCTTATATCGATTGAAAAATCATTTCTTCGCCAGTCTCTACATTAAAGGATTTAATCGCTCTAGGAACCTTTGTGTACTTACCAGTCCCGCCTCGTGTAGAATTATCACTTTATGTAATAGCCTGAAGATTGGATAAATTGTTATCGCTTTTCACACTGTTGATGTGATCAATCACAAGACCGTCTTTGATCTCCCCAAGAAAACACTCGTATGCGAATCGGTGACAGTAATATCGTCTCTTCCCAACAGAAAACACGAGATAACCGGTAGTATTAACAGTACGAACTGTTTTTTTAATCGACAGTGCCTAATTATACATCACGATTTGCTTCGTAGTTCGTTATTATAGGATGTTTTACAAAATCCTGGTTTATATTTTGCTCCATCTATGTAATATTATTTGTTTAAATCATAATTTGTCTGAAAACGTATTTAGATTGTCCTCTACGGATTTCATAGCTCCGTCCCTGACAGAGTCAGGATTATTATTTCGCACACAACTGTGTTTTACCTCGTACTCTCACACCACATCGCAGACATGGTATTGGTCCTAGACTTCCACCACGAACGCACTGCAAGTGTTCTCCGCAGAATTCGTTTGTGCAGGATTTATTTCAAAGAGTCAATGAACCCACTATGAGCCATTTGCATTTCTCTCTCGCTTGAGACATTGTATATATAATATTTTAATTTAAATATTGTTTGAAATATAACATGAACGAATTCGATAGATTATCCAGAATCAAGCCCTGGAAAGCAGATACATTTAATCTCGACAGAATATCTCCTGACCTACCTAGACGAGATCTGGTTGATCCGGAAAATAAAAGTTTGATAACAAAATTCACGACGCCAAGAAAGAATTTCACACAGATGGTGCATCTCATGTGTGGTCAACATACAAGATTATACGCAACAAAGATATCATCATCATCGACGCTACGATGAATGACAAACGAGCGACAACTATCATTAACTACCTTGATAATCGCAAATATCATTTCAGAATAAAATTTGTCGTGCTAACAGAAACAGACGATTGGATTATCCGTGAAAAATATGATCCTGGTCATGCTAATAAACAAACTGTCATACTAAGTAAAGATTCCAAACGAGGAATGTTGACTGGTATTGACAAACCGTATTATGAGCGAGCGTATCCTGTAAAAGCTGTTATTTGTGGAATCTGTCGGATAAATAAAAAACCCAGCGTTGATAATCTGAAGCCGATGAAATATTGAAAAATAAACTGTGTAGCTGAACGAGTAACAGAACATTTTACCGTTTCGACTCGTGGAAACGGTTTAACAGATAAAAGACGTAAAATAATAAACAAGTGGGGAGAAATGGTTAAAGATACAGGGGCGTCTACCAAAGACGTCACTGAGTTAGGAAAAAAGACAATATTCCCAATAACCGTAGCGACGATAACAGGAGAGGTTTTGCATGAATCGAAATATAAATCAAAAGTAACTTCGATCGAAATTATTGATCATAACGCGCACGCGTGGACTAAGGCAGTAACAGTGTTTCCACGAAATCGAACTGTTAAATTTTACCGCGGAGACATGTTTGATTTTATTAACGAAATAAGTAAAAACGATCCTGTGTCAGTATAGTTGTTTCAAAGTTCTGAAAACGATGATGAATTAGGAAGTATTTGTACCGAAGAAGAAAGTAAATTTGATCAGTTTGTACGACCTAATGGTGTTATTTATCGAACAGATCTTCTTTGCACAAAAATGAAAAATCTTGCACTGCAATATACTGATGATATTGAGCAACTGTTTTATTGTTCCGTCAGTTGCGACTCATTTTGCTAGAAAGAAAAATTCGTGTAAACCAACTCGATTTGATTTTCTTGATGATATAATATCGATTTGTGTTGAATACAGACACTGTTGACTCTGGAATACTAAGTACGATCATAAAGATGTTATTTCGGTTTATATGATTGCATGTTATCCGGGAAGATTTCTCGGATACGGAGATTGTTCTGTATACTTCAAGAGATTCGGTCATTCCACACACGAAATGACACGAGTGTCAGTAAATGGACCATTACCGGATTTTGATTTAACTGGATTTGCTTGTGTCGAGTCATTCCAGTTTGCTAAATATCTCCATACGATTTGTTATGTTTGGTTTGGAAAACATTTTACAGAATAACGCTGGGCACCACTAGTACTATTGCGATATATACTTGATTGTGTTATATTAAATCGTTGATTGTAAGTGAAGCAATTATATCATACCGGAAACAAACCGAAGTTTGGTTACCACAACATTTTGATTAGGAAAACCCCGATAAAACTGATTATGAGAACAGAATAAACGACATTGTACAAGATTGATTATGGACGATACTGAGTTAGATTTTATAAACGCTGATACACCGAATAGAAACATATTTATAAATCGAGAAATAGCTTTATTGCCAAATGGAAATAAACTAGGTACAATTGTGAATTATATGGACGGTGAGTCACGTCAATATACTCATTTAAGATCTTCAATGTAAGCGTACGCTTCGATAAATCTATTATCGATGATACATAAGGTTTCTAAGTTTGCCGTCAGAGTCGATACTGATTCCTTTTATATCAATAAACGATATTTAGGACTGTTAGAAAAATTAAATATAGACACTTGTGCATCGTGGGGTTCGCGGGGAATAAACAAAGAAAGTATACTTTATTATTCCGAATCCGCTGATGTTGCGGTTAAAAATATTTATTGTAAAAAACATCAAACATTATAGCTATCGTCTGCACCATCGGTGTAAGATCCAATAACTAGAAATAAAACGGTTTATCTAAACGGACCTGTCGGTTCTGGTAAAACCACTCGAGGGATCAAATGATTTCAGAATTCAGATATGATTGTTTTGACTCCTACAAATAGACTCGCCCGAGAGATGAAACAACGATGAGTACAATCGTGTACTTATCACAGCTTTTTCGGATGGAAGGGTGACGCATGGACTTCTTCGAGGATGGGAGAAAAATATATTCCAAGGATTATCGTTTGGGATGAAATATTTACAGTATCATCAGAAACATTAAAAATATTTCTTGATTGGTTATTAGCAAAATATACTGCTGTGATAATGTGTGGTGATCACGGTCAACCATCACCGGTAGTTTGACCATCTCCACATAATTGGCTGAAATATTTCGTTGATTGTTACGAAGAAATAAATAATGATCATAGAGCACTTGATGCAGAATTAAGTGAGTTAAAAAATTAATCAGACTACAGCCAAATAAAATTCAGTTTGAAGTAATGCGTAAAATAATTTCAGAAACCTCTATGAATGAATTTATGCAAACGTAGAGAGCAAATGATTTGATAGTGGCAAGTAGAAAGATAGTTCGTGATACACTTCAACAACGGTTATTTCAGTTACAACGAGAGAAGTTTCCAAAGTTGCCAGTACCGCTGTGTTATCGACCAGCAGATACGCGACGGCAAAATATTGACGTTGATATACCAGGACAGACCGAGAAACAAAATCTAGTATTAAATGATATTGTCGCAGTTGATGTCAGCGTTGTAGAGGATGCACTAAAAGCAAATAAATCTCCGTGGACACTAGGATACGCAAAGACGATTCATTCATCTCAGGGGTTAACTATTTCTGATACTCGAGTTTGGATCGTTGATGATCGTATCGAATGGACGAACGTAGCTTATCTTGCAGTATTTAGAGTCAGAAGAATATCTCAACTGCGGAGAATCATCATGGACTCGTCAGTGATAAATGATGATAATGACAACGATATAATAAGAAAAAATTTGGCTGGTTATAAACAAAGTGACCAAAAAACCTGACTTTAATCTTCACGTTGAATTTATTAACGCGCTGAAACAACAACATAATAATCATTGTGCAAGTTAAATTGTATAATGTTATGGCGATATTTGAAAACTGATCCTAGACAATTTACCGTAGATAGAAAAAATAACCGTCTTGGTCATACACGTGAAAAAACGATGTTGACCTGTCTTGAGCGTAATCGTAGCAGGGGTGTTAGTTAAGTGATTTGGGCGGAAATTTAGTGTCCTCGGGAATTATTTGTAATTGTTCACGTACAAATCCACGTTGTGGAACAGTTGAATCCCGTCTGTAAATGCGGGTCTACCAGTAGATCTTACTACGCTAGATATATTGTGCGTCGTTATACTCCAGATAGGATCAGTCGCTCTTTTTTACCACCTTCAAGTTCACCGGGCTCATATGAATGTCTTACAGTGGCATTACTTAATACTGGCTGTGTTGAAAAATCACGTCGTTGTGTAGGTGTTGTTTTTGTGATTGCATGAATAGGTTTCATGTTGGTTGTTCGAGTTATTTCATTATTTAACGCGGCTATCACATTTGGTAATCTTGCAACCCAATTGCGAGATCTCTTGTCTTGAATAAATTCCTTCGGGTATTGATATCCATATAACCGCTCAACAAGTGTTCGATTAAATCGTTCAAAAATTGCCTGATCACGATGAATTGCAGTATGACCACGTCGTATTTTGACATTATGTCGCTTCATCAACGATGATACTGGACCAATAAATTCCATGCCAGGAACAACTTGTAATAGTTGTGGCCAACGTAAGTGTCTTCGTTGATAAATTCGTTCAAATGCATCAGCTACTTCAGATGCTATTTTAGTTGATAATGGTTCTGCATCTTTATATCTACTCGCAAAATCAACAACTGTTAGCGCGTATTTATATGTTATTTTACGTCTTTGGATTTTAACTGTATCATGAGGTAAAAACAGAATATCAGCTTGATGAACTTCATTAGGAACACTAACATCAAAATGTGCAAATCGAATTTGCTTAGGTGGTGGTATATAAATTTGCCATATTGCCTGTCGGGATAATTACACTTTGCAGCAGAATACTTAACTTTTTCTGCAACAGCGAGTTTACTAATCTCTGCTTTACCACTCCAGTATCCTCTTGGGAATAATAAATCGATTCCATTATAATTAATTACCATCATCTAGTGCTAATTTACCTTTCATCGCGGATCTTATTAACCAATTAGCCAAAGATTCCTTGAAGAATTTATTCGTAATGGAATTTAGCGCGTGAATTAATTTCACATGTGCTATGTGTCTATGCCGCAGATTATTACTTTTATAAGCTACATCATGAACATGACACGCTTTATCAATAGCGTTTATCGGATACTCACCTGGTTTTGGTTCATCTTGGTTGTCAAGTCTGATATCATGTCGGGTTCCAGGGCCTCAGTAATTATATCCTGGAAGATGTTTTTCTCCTGGGTATTTAGCCCACGAAGTGCCTGGGAATTTAAATCATTAGTTGGGGTTTTAGTTTTACAACGTAAACAGTATAGATTCATATATTTATATAATATGGATATAATTGATTTCTCAGCGACTCGAAAATGAAAACCTGTCAAACACCATCCTGCGTTACCGAATTCCATCAGAATGATAATGACAGGTCATCTGGAAGTGGTAAGACGCAACTGTTGCTTAATCTTATAATGATATGGATAAAATGGGATAAGTTGTATTTGGGCCCCGCCTGTAGATGGTCAATGATGTTATGTTGTACTTAAAGATTTTAATGAAAACGCAAGATTATTGGACAAAGACAACGATGTTATTGAGTTTATAAGCAATATTGATGAAGCACCGTCAGTAGATTCCATAGACGGATTTTTTAATAATTTGGTTGTATATGATGATGTGATGCTGGACAAACAATCAAATCCAGCTAGGATTTTTTCTCGAGGTAGACATAAAAAGACTGATATGATTTATGTTACTCAGCGATACACACAAATACCAAAAGTGATTATAGACAACTGTAATATTTTAGTTGTGTTTAATGGAGTCGATACTCATACGTTGCGAAATATTCATAAACTTGGTGTGGCGGTGACATGGATATAAATAAATTTGGAAACATTTTTCACGTGCTCAAGCTACTCCACACTGATTTATAACAATAAACTTACATGATCCCAGAATAAAATATCGTGTGGGTCTTGATACTTTTTTGGATAAATTAATAGAGCAGAGGGGGATGCGACCTCAAGGTGGTTCGTTTTTGTAATGTAATTGCTCGCGAAGAGTTTTTCAGTTAGAAATAACGTGAAATAACCCCAAAGAGGGAAACTCTTTGAGGATCTCTCGGATAGAACCCTCAGTGTAGTTAGTTATTTTGATTTTTAAGGTCATTAATCCTTTTTTTTAGGAAGGCTTATTTCGGTATTTGGACGCTTCTACAAAATGGTTTGTTCACCCCCTCTGCTGGTACTAAGGCAGGTTACATTTAATATAAATATAATGCACACTTAATAAAATTGCCAAGGAGGAGAATCATTGCATCAAACGTCCAGTCGGTCAGAATTGATGATTTTGTCCCTGTTCCTCCGCGCTTATAGTTGATAGTACAAAAAATATATAAAATAAAATAAACCGTGGCATGGCCATTTCAACAATAAAAGTAGGTTACTGCTAAAACCGAAATTTACATATTAGGGTGTGAACACAAATGATATAAATGTGAACGCACGTATGAAATGTAATGACTATACATACAACAGTGTCTAGAACACTAAGTTACAAGTGATTAAGAGTAGGGTTTACATCACTCTATTCATTTAATAACAATTTGAGAGGGAGGGAGAGAGAGTTAAAGCATACGCTTTCATCGAATTATGGGGGGGGGGGATTACATCCATAATTCAATGCATGTATCTTCTGTTAGCATATGCTATATATTTCATTTTGTATTTGTTCTTAGTTTGTAAATTAATGCCTACCTGCTTTTTATCACGATTCTAAGAAGTAAAGGATATGTTCTAGGGTTAATCTTATTTAGGAACTTAGAATGGTTTGGAAGAGAACTTGTTTACACTCTAATGGAATTTTTCTATTAAAAATATCTCACAGCAAGGGAAGACCAGAAAAATACACAGTGTTTTAGGTCAAAAGTGAAATTAGGACTTTGTAAATAATTATTCTTTCCTATCTTAAGATAAGTCTGTGAAGCCATTTCCAGTTGTGTTCGGGTATAATTTGAGAAGAATTATTTATTTAAATTATTCACTAGAATATTACAAAGTGCTCATTCACGTCTTAGACTAATACATTACTTCGGGATTATTGATGACTCATTTAAAGACATTCTGGATTATGTCATTGTGGTACACCAATACATTCAAAACTTTTGGACTTAATTTGGAATATTTTATACTTTTGGACTTTTGATAGGACACTTACGTTTATTTGGAATTTAATTCAGAATAATGTAAGGGTCTTTTAATTTTTCATTTTGTAACTTAGAATAAAGTAGTATTTTTGTTGATGTTGCTAACTTTGTTAAGTGTGTTATTATAATATTGCAAGTCTTCAGATTCCGTGTGAGTGGTTAAAACAAAAATGTATTTCAGAACAGAGAGCGATATGTTTTCCTTCTATTAAGTGAATTTTGTACAATTTTGCCATGCTGGTTTCAATTTTCGCAACAATTTGCACCTATCACGTCAGGTTTTTTTGCGATAAAGTAAATCAGATATAATAATTGTTTTTTTGTGTTATAGTGTTCAACGTTAACAGTAAAAAAAAAGTAACTGTCATCCGCGTGGTGTTTAGGTCCACTCCATATAATGAGTATTGCATACTTCAATGAATTCTTTCTGCCTTTATTCCACTTTCTCAAAGTCTCAGCACATGTTCGACAAACATTTTGTGGAGCTCATGACTTATCTAGATCTTTATTCCGAAATATGCAAGACACATTTTTCTTGGCAATAGCCTTGAACGTCTGTGCTATTGTTTTGTTTTTAAATTTTGTTATCATTTATTGCATTTTATTAGGGGAGAGGTGAATGAAAATCGCTTAATGATCGGCGCAATACAAAAATGTCTCTAGATACTGCAAGATAAACTACGTTCGACCATTCGATACGATCATTATCGATCCAAAGTCCCATCCAATAAAAACCTCCGTTCATTGTCGAAATTTGCATTTTGAATTTCCTTTCATAGTTTCATTAAATGTTATCGTCCTTTATTATCCTATTGTTTTTTTCCCATTCATTTCAAATTCATCTATTTTGCAACTTCTCCTATTTGCCTACCTTTTCTACATTCATTTATTGTTCATTCATTCGTGTGTCCGTTCTTTCATTCAAATTTTGCTTACGTATACTCTTTTACTGTCGAATGGAATTATATGGTCTTACAATTTGTAATCGAAAAGAGAGAGAAGCGACAAGCTTTGTAAAATTCAACAACTTACCCTAGAACACCAAGTGAAAATTTAAATAACGGAACTTACGATATTGCGAATTGAATCCCAAATAATCATACAACTGCAGACACAAATCCTAATGATTAAAGTTCTGAATAAACTATGGTAGAAAACCAAAATTAAATCCCACGCTGAAAGTGTTGATGTGTCTGTGGTAGCCCGTGTAGTGGTGATGTGCTAATAATCTTTGGCTGGATAAGAATAATTTAATTCCAGGTATGAATTTATAATAAATCCCAAGAATAATTTGTATGAGCACCCTGCATTTCCGGAGAAAAAACACTTGAATAACTTGAAGAAATAAATTCCAGCCCAAATGAACTTCTGGTCATAACAATATTACATTTTTGTTCTGGTAGATCTTTAAGCACAAATTAATAATATTTTTCAGTAACAAGATTATATAGTCCTCTACTTGACATATGGTTACAATTAGTATTTCTAAAAATCACTATTACCTAATGAAAAATAATCTTCAAGAAACGTCTTTCTGTTTACAAGATAAAATGTTAAATATAATTAGAAAGTCTGTTACGAAAATTATAATATATGTCAGCCGGGCGTTGTATAAATATATATAAATACAACATTCGCTGGTCGTGGGGTTTATTAACCAACAGGAAATATACTAGACAGACCTAAAACAAAACAGAACGAATACTTAATATACAATACTAAAAACAAGACAAATACGATGCACAACCGGTAAACCGGTATTTCCATATATCAATTTAATAACACATAAACGATAATCTACCAGACACGAAGACTCGAAATCTACAAACGTTATAACACCCTCGAATTATGACTAGCACTATAGGCCTATGCAAAAAACAGAATGAGTAAGGTGTTGTTCGTCTGGACACGAGAGGACAAGTTCTAAGGGCTTATATTAGATGGTATGGGATCGACATTAGCGCCCGATTCATGCGCTTCGTGCACTGTGATCGATCGCTCACTCACTATTTCACGACAAACAAGTACCTGGCTCACATATGCCCTGGACTATGTCAGGTATGCGAGGTAGATCGTAGGGGATTCCAAAATTCTACAACCAGACCCAAATAAACATGTTTACTTCTTTTAATAATGATCCTAATATTAAACCCATATATATAGGAAACATTTTAGCTATGTATCAGTTGTTTACAGAATAATGCTAAAGTCAATATTTCAGGTCAGGTAGAAACTAAACTTCATTTTGGATGAGGTTAAGTCCCACAAACATTGTTACATTAAAATACAATATAATGAAATAAAAATAAAATAAAAAAATAATGCAGATTAAATATACATAAAATAAGGGAAACATTGAGAATATTATTAAACAAGATGCTTATTATCTTGGCAATGTTTGGAATTTCACTAGAAATACATTTTAATATTGATTACCGACTGTATGATAAAGTTTAATTGAAGGAAATTAGAGGCCTTACAACTTCTTATATATATATATATATATATATATATATATATATATATATATATATATATATATATATATATATATATATATATATAATTTGGGTTCTGCATTACTGAGTGGTCTAAGATTTATATCTTTGTTCGTCGTGGCCCCGAGTGGCCGAGTGGTCTAAAGTCTATAACATTGTTAGCTGGGGCTCTAGGTGATCAAGTGGCCTAAGGCGCTCTCCTTTAAAGATCACTGACATCTCACCTCTGCCATCTTAAATTCGAGTCTCAGGATCAGCTAACGTTGGTTTGCAGCATAGCTTGCCTGTAGCTCCACCCCCACCCCACCCCACCAGGGTCAATGGTTCTTCACGGTATTTAGGTTGGTTCTTCCTCCGCCAGCTTTACCGGCCTATGATGTGCTGAAAAAGGCGTTAAACTCCACAACTTTGTGAACTATTACTTACAAATTTGATAACTCTGCAATACAAACAACAACTATGGCTGCATCCAAACCACGATCAATCAAATGAAGCCCATCAATTGGTATAAGAGCCGAAATTAGTAAATAATATCTCTAATGAAAGAGACTTTTCTCAGCAACAATCTCCAATTTTTTTTAACTTCACTCAATATGGTAAATTTGCATGTTCTTTAGTTATTATCTTTGTAATGGCTACCTAGATACGCTATGTAGCAACAATAAACAAACTTAAATTGATAATATTATAAACTTCTAAAACGGGTCTTCACTTGCTGTCGAAGCCACTGACGGTGATTGACCTTGATAACGATAGGCAGGATATGTTATATCGAGAGGGAGTGGTGAGATTTGATTGGTTGGTTCGTATAAACAATACCTTTATTTGCCTGTTAGCTTATTCTTCCAATATTAGATAACACAAAAACATACACAACGACAAGATTACAAAACAAGCAACATTAAATTACAAGGCAAAAAAAAAAATGCTGACAATAATTATGGAAGTATGCATTAAGTCTTTAAGTCTCATGTTTTCAAAATAGGTGAGTTGTAAGAGCACTTTTAATTATGGTTTAATGCATGGTTAGTGGACTAATCCCTGTTTTTCTACAGGCAACTATGAAATTATGCAAAGTCATGGATTTGCATGCTGCTATTTTGTGCATAGTAATGGATTTGCATATAATTTGCATGCTATTATTTTGTGCTGAGTCATTAATTACCATGGTTTTTGGGGACCTCAAGTGGATGAGTAGTCTACATCACTCGCCATTACCAATCGGTGCCCTCTAACCTCTGTCCAAATGGGTTTGAGTATACGCAGGCTTGGCCCCAATGTGGGTATGTGAGAAAGTTTGACTATATCATCCCATAGGGCTGTGCTTTTACTGGGGTTTTCCGTTTTTTTTCTCCATAAGTTATACTGGTTGCCATGTATAACCTATCAGGTGCTGAAAAACCCACAACAGCAAGATAAAGTTTGCATTTTGTCATTGCAGTACTGTATTCCCTGGGCTTTCAATGGTTGCACTCATAATATAATGTAGCTTTTTAAGGGAAATATCTGACCAACATCAAGGGGCTATATTACATGAGATGTATAAAGGCATCCAACATGTGCCTTGAGGTCATTGACTTTGTTGAGATTCAAGGATGACCCGTCAGTTCAAGAGAAAAATAACAGTAGGTATGTTTAGCATACATAAGGTATGCTAAGTTGTGTCTCAGAGGCTAAGTAATGGGAGACACAGTGTGTTCCATTTTGATCTTATATCCATTTGTTATGGTTTAAAATAAAAATAGATATTGCATAGTAAAACTGATGAGTGTATTGATACCTATATTGACTGTAGCACATTATTAGACCGGCGCATGACATTTATCGTTATATATTTCACAAACATGTTGCAATGAACTTTGACGTTTCGTGTGACAGCAAGTGGCAAAGGTTGTTGGAGAATTCATGATTATATCCAGTGAGAGGCTGCTTACTGTGATGCGGTAGACTGTAAATGTAATATCTCCAAATAATCCCCCACCCCAAAATGTTCTGCCCTGATGATGACATGTAATATATGTTCTACTGCTTTGTTTTACCATCATTATGTACCATCACGTTTTACTGTCCTTATGTGCCATCACGTTTTACTTTCCTTATGTACCATCAAGTTTTACTCTCCTTATGTGCCATCACGTTTTACTCTCCTTATGCACCATCAAGTATTACTCTCCTTATGTACCATCAAGTTTTACTGTCCTTATGTACCATCAAGTTTTACTGTCCTTATATACCATCAAGTTTTACTGTCCTTATGTACCATCAAGTTTTACTGTCCTTATGTACCATCATGTTTTACTATCCTATATACCATCACGTTTTACTGTCCTTATGGAACATCACATTTTACTGTCCTTATGTATCATCAAGTTTTACTGTCCTTATGTATCATCAAGTTTTACTGTCATTACGTACCATCACGTTATACTGTCATTATGTAAAATCACGTTTTAATGTCCTTATATACCATCAAGTTTTACTGTCCTTATGTACCATCACGTTTTACTGTCCTATATACCATCACGTTTTACTGTCCTTATGGATCATCAAATTTTACTATCCTTATGTACCATCAAGTTTTACTGTCCTTATGTACCATAACGTTTTACTGTCCTTATGAACCATCACGTTTTACTGTCCTTATGAACCATCACGTTTTACTGTCCTTATGTACCATCACGTTTTACTGTCCTTATGGATCATCAAGGTTTATTGTCCTTATGTACCAACAAGTTTTACTGTCCTTATGTACCATCACGTTTTACTGTCCTTATGTACCATAACGTTTTACTATCCTTATGTACCATCACGTTTTACTGTCCTTATGAACCATCACGTTTTACTGTCCTTATGTACCATCACGTTTTACTGTCCTTATGGATCATCAAGGTTTATTGTCCTTATGTACCAACAAGTTTTACTGTCCTTATGTACCATCACGTTTTACTGTCCTTATGTACCATCACGTTTAGCAGCGGGGGGGGGGGGGGGGCGAATCCTACAACTTTTAGGAAACCTCCAAATGCCAAAATAAGCCCTTTAAAAAACCGCGATGGCGCTTCATTGTAAAAAAATCAACACTCTAGAAGACCGCCAAGAAAAAATGATGGCACTTCATTGTAAAATAATCTGTAAGCGAATCCTAAAAAACCTCGTCATCGCGTTGTTGCCGACGCCCTCCCTGCTGCTTACGTGAAAACCCGACCGAGGAAATAAATAAAAAATTACTTATAGCAAATAATGGTTCACTCAGAATCTTACACAGCTAGACTAGCCAGGGAGCGAGAAGAGGTGCTTGAAAATATATTTATGTGGAGGAAAAGTTTAAAAAAGATGTGCAATTACAATACAAGCACAAGTTAAGTACACAGCTGAGGCAAAAGAGTTATTTAAACCTGTCACTGTAATTACTGAAAAAGTTTTAACTGTTATTAGGGGACCAGAGGAGGAAGGGAAAAGTCTTATTCAGGTATTAAGAGAACAACCCGCTGCTGCACAACCTGGCAAAAAAAAATTAATCTCAGAGAAAAATTTACTGAAGAGGGTATAACAAAAATGAGGAATTTGAATTGACAGATGCCGCAGTAGGTTTGATTTTGGTAAGTTTGCTGCCAAAAGTCATCAACTCAGATTCAATTTTTAAAACCTGAGTATGTTAAAGGTTTTAAAAAAGATACTTGGGGTAATTGGTTGTATAAAATAAATACGAATGACGATACTATAGATAAAACAGATATTGGTTATCCATTTTTTGTTAATGGAATACAATAATGTGGTAAAGAACAGCGAGAACAGCAAAAAATAATACGACAACACCGACTGGAGGAAAAACGGGAACGGCAAAAAATAATACGAGAAGAGCGACAACAAGAAAAGGAAGAAAAACGACGAGGAAGGCCCTAAAAAGCACCAGAAGGAATAATAGTACCACACGTAGACATAGATGATCCACCTTTGGCCTCACCCATATTGATTACGCCTAGGAGACCAACTTTATCCTCATCGCCTCCGCCGCAGGGCGCTTATGAGGAAATTAGTAACCCATTGGGTGATGAAGAATTTGAGCGATACATAGAGGAGTACCTCACCAAGTCGCGGCCTACTGGCAGTGGTTTTGGAATCCCTTGCCCTGATAATATTTTCAATGATGTGTCGCGGTTAGAAGTTCTCATAGGAGGAAGACGTGCTGGAAACAACTCGCTAGAAATAATTACTGAAGCTGCTGATATTTGTCGGCGATTATTTCAAGGTGGTGTTATGGATGCTAACATATATCAAGATCTCGTCGATGAATTTATTGATTATTATAGTGACTAAAGTCACAACGATTAGATACATGACAACAAAAAACATAATATGGTTATGTACAACAGTCACTACTCACCCGTGCAGGTCAGAGCAGTAAACTCACGATTACCAATTTATAACGTAACTTACGGAGATGGACTTGGCGATGTAACTCAAAAATTATTTGCGGGGTTAGCACCAAATTTGGACGGTCTTGCAAAACAATTATCAATGAAAGCCATTAATGTTTTCGGTGAAAAGGCTCCTGGTGCAATTGTTAGCGCTGCTGCCAAAGCACTTTCAGCAATCAAAGAAAGACTAGCGCGACTAATGAGACGAAAACAGTAAAATTCCCAAGCACCGAAACCATGCCGGCGGAAGTCAGTAAAATAATAAATCAGGCTGCAAATAAAAAAACTAGCGTCCGTGGAATCTGACGCGCAAAGAAATATCATAGCAAATTTAATAGCAGGAAGTAGACTGCGACGAAGATAATCATATAGTTGAAATTACACGCAATAGTATAAAATGTTCAAACCCATATCTGACTCGGCATTTGATATAGATGCGCCGGCTCCTAGAGATAAATCAGTGCATGATTATCAATTTTATTCCTACGATGCACGAGAGCCAAATCAACGAGGGCGTATTGAACTTCAAGTTCACGATACAAGTAGATATTTTTTGCCATCTGAGGCGTTTATTGAAGTAGAAGGTGACCTTATAAAGGCGGATGGTACTAACTACGGCGATAATGACCGAGTTGGTTTTGTCAACAACGGGATTATGGCCTTGTTTAGTAACGCCACCTACATGATCGATGGAAAAAATATCGAATCGATTCAGAATGATGCCGATGTTGCTACAACAATAATTGGTCTAGCGAGATATTCTGACGACTTTACAACATCATCTGGTCCATCAATGATGTTTGCCAAAGATATTATCGACAACGCCGATCATATTCAGTATACTATAGGAACACCAAAAAAAAAAAAAAAAAAGCCTCTGACGCTAACGCTAACGCAGATATGGGTCCGGTAGTTATGAGTATTAGCGAAAAATACAACTTGGGATTTGCAACGCGCCGAGCAATGTTATCAGGAAATACCAGAGATTTTTCTTGTGCGATCCCACTAAATCACATCATCATTTTTGGAGCTAAACATACAGTTGTGCTTCACAGGAAAGCCGATGACAATGATGCGATCTGGCGAGGAGCTGCTGTTGCTGCTGGCATGGGGTAAGAATAAAAAAACTTTCACTGTGGATGCCGGTATTAACTCCATCGGTTACAGAAGAACCGCGACTACTCTCTCTTATGAATCAAGGCGGTAAATCATTGCTATCGTGGCTTACAGTAACCACCGACGCTATTTAAAGTTCCGTCAGGGATGTGTTTACTTGGCATCACAACAAGGGGTTTCTGCGCCACGACATATTTTTATTTCGCTGCAGGATATTAGTCGGACGGGTAATCAGTTAAAGTCTCATATGATATTTGACAAACTTGACGTTACTGAGGTTTCGTTGAGAATAAACGGCCAACAAGAACCATCCGAAGATATATCATTAAGTTTTGCAAATAATCATGTGGCGCGCGCATATCATCGCTGGCTGACATTCTTGTCGCGTAACACAAATATAGATACTGGGACTCAAATATCGCAGTTTGATTTTACAAATTTGTTCCGGATTTATTACTTTTCTCTGGAGCATCTTGATTTATCCAAGCAGTCTGTTGTTGATATCCACTTTCGAGCTCGTGTCGGCGCCCTACCAGTTCCCGAACCTGCTGGTGCGGCAGGTGTTCACGGTCCCTACAGAGCAATCGCGGTTATTCTCAGCGATAAAGCAATGTTACTTGAAGGTATAAGTGGTCGAATGAGAATCGTTGTTGCACCAGTAGAAAACATGTAGTTTTCCGAAAACATGTAGGACAATTAGATGAATCACGTTAATTATAAAAATGTCATACAGTCACGTTATTGTCACTCTGACTTCCGGCCAGGCTAAGAAATTACAATCAACAAATGCAAGTATATGTGGTGGGATAATAACACTAAGAAATGATCAGATTACTGGCGGTCCAAACAAATTATCGCTGACTAAAACACAACTAAAACATTTTAATAAAGCAAAGCAAGCAGAAGTTGGTATTAAACTTGAACTTTCTCCAACCGCAATCAAAGATATGGTAAAAACCGGTGACATATTTCCTCTTCTCGCCGCAATACCAGCACTGATTGCCGCTGCTGCCCCAGCTGTCGCTAAGGCTGTCGCGTTAGGAGCTGTTGGAACCGCTGCTGGAATGATACTGAAGAAAGGCACTGGAAAAGGATACAAAAAAAAGGACGCGGGTTAAGACTTCCAGGAACTCCGCCATCGTGATACCCAAAACGGTTCTAGACATCACACCTATGTCAAATTTTGATTTACTCGATGCTGTTAAACAATTAAATATAAAAATTTCAGAGGCGTCTTTATGCGAGATCAATTACCACAACAAACGAATAATCCAGAAACCGGAATTATTAATCTGGATAACAACGATGGTCCAGGAACTCACTGGGTTGCTTACGCGATACATCCACGTGGAATTATCTATTTTGATTCGTATGGGTTAGCACCGCCAGTTGAATTTCTAAACTATACAAAAGACGTCCCCGCGTCAAAGACAGGGTCAAAGACAACAACGAAAGTTTGGTACTCAACGCTGCCAACACAAACACTGACCGATCCTCCGATATGTGGAAGTGAAATATTAAATGTCCTTGATGCGATATCAGCGTCAACCAAACCACCTCAAAAAGTCGTGCACGAGTATACCACGGGTCGATTTAAACAGTTTCCTATCAAATAATGGTTGATATTTACAGGAGATTTTTTCTCAACAGAAAAGTGAAGCGCGCCGACGTGGATTTATCAAAATATGCGACCAAAGATGAAATCGATAATCTTTTAAGTCTGACTGGAATAGACCCAGATGAGGTTGTTATTTTTCAGGACCGACACGGAAAACTAAAACCTAGCCATATCAAATGGCATGAAATAATTCGTAGGGTTATTGGAGCCACTCCGGGTAACATCTCTGTGTTTACTGATAGCGGAAAAATCAGAGATTCGCTGATATCAATCGCGTCGCTGAGAGATCATACGCAAAAAGCTACAGGGGAACGTGTAAAAAAGACCGGTGATACAATGACAGGTGAACTCAGCATGAACGGTAAAAAAATAGTGGTTTTAAGTGTTCCAACGTCCCCGGAAGATTCCGCAAACAAACAATATGTTGACGCACTATTTACAACCGTCGGAGACATACTCAATACTCGTTTAAGAAATACCGGCGACACAATAACAGGTGAACTCAATCTTAAAGGAAATAAAATAACCGTGTTAGCGGATCCAACGTCCCCGAAAGATGCCGCGACAAAAGGTTATGTTGACGCCACTGACGGTAAACTAGCCACGTTGCGCGCCGAGTATGATGTTCATGTAAACGCGTTCACAAGACTTCGTAGAAACTTTCAAAAACTAATGAAACCGCAGAGGAATTCTTTGGAACTCCGCACAGCGTTGACATGAAACTTTCTGACATCAAGACCAACGCTGACACGATCAAACAGACACAGCAGGATATCGTAGGGAAGATTCCTGATATCGTTAACAAAACCGGTTTGATTAAAATCCCCACATGAGTTATTCCCGGGCATATTGCCAACATAGTATATACAGTATCATCTGGATTTGTAACATGGTCTAAACAAAATAATACTATCAAATATATAGCAACAGTCACTGGAGTGTACAGGCTTTCTGTGTTGAATTTTTTACAACATATCCCTGGCGACATTCCAACGACAAGTTTTCCGGGATTGTGACAATCATATTAAATAGCGGATCTGAAGAAACTATACTGGAAGCAGCCGACAAGAAATTAACCGCAGCATCTTACTGGTGGTGTTTGGAATTTGTAGCTGAAACACCTCAATTGTTTTCTGCGTAAAATAATAAAATGGCGTTAAAAAATGTCAGCATCAACGACAACACTGGATGCTCAGCAATAAAGACATGATCAAGTACGCGAATGGCAGTCAGAGTTAAAAAATACTATTACCGAATGCACAATAAAAGTAAAAAAATACAAGCGGAGTGTAATCATCCTAGACGCAATAATGTATTCAGTGTCCACGTTAGTTGCATCTACGGGGGTATTCTTTTCAGCGCTAACACCAGTGACAACTGCAATCGAGGTCACAATTATAGTTTCAACATCAACGACAATTGCACGAGTTGCTAATATTATCGCGAAAAAATTATCCTCATGCGCGCTAACAAAATTGCACGAGTATGAAAAGTTAAACGACGCGGCCATGAGCGCCTATTTGAAATTGTCGTCGTTGAAATCATCAAGTCTCGACGATACAACAATATCAGATTCCGAATTCGCGCAAATGGCAAAGATGTATGAAGACTACACCGGTCATTTGAAGCGACAAAAGATAAGTAATGACGGAATTGCTTCATCAAGCTCTGCTTGATATAGTCGAAAATACAAACCTGAAACGAACTTCTTTAATAACAGTAACCTCAACTAAACCAGAATTCAGTATTAATTTTCCAACTGCGATTCCAATAAACGAGATCGCGTTAGCACAATTACGAGTATATCACAGCTGGCCCAATATCAGATCAAAATCGTTTGGTGGATTGCCAGCGAATAATTCACTGGTATTTGCATATAAAAATAAACCCGATGGCACACCAGACTGGAACGTTATTGGGATACCAACCGGGTCTTATCAAATCGAAGAAATCAATGAGGAATTACAACGTCGAAAAAAAAAATATCACAACAAAGGAATCTAAGATAACAATAACTGTTCATGAGCCAAGACTGTCTTCTGCCATCGAAATAAGCATCCCAGACTACGCCGTAGATATATACAATAGTTCAATCAGAACAGTGTTAGGATGACCTGAAGCTGCTCCACCGGTGCCACCGATGCTATCAGAACCTATTAGATCTGACTATGTCACAGACAAGAAATCAGATCAATTAATTGGTTTCTCCAGTCTTTATTCTGATCCGACATCTTACTTATCGTTTTTAGGTCATCAATTTAGATTTCAATGCGATAAATAAATTTAGATTTTTTGACAATAATATGAACTGGGTTTTTCTAGCTGCAAATGTAGTTGAAGATTCTGATTATTCATACAAGGTTGCTACCTTTACAAGAGATAATGATACTTGGTTTAATTTATCCCACGTTACTGATTATTTTAATATTATTTGTCGAAATCATGCAGAAGCTCTGGAGGCATTACGGCGGGCCTTTCAAGAATATCTACTTGATATATCAGATTTTACATACGGGAGAATTATCTCTCTCTTAGAAGATTTAAATATGAATGCATTACATATGGAAAGTGTTTGTTTTAATTTAATGAATATAGTAGATAAGTTCGCTAACCATAATGATAAACAGAATTTTAAATAAATAGTCATTAAAAACAGAGGCTGATATTTTAACATTTAAACCTCCAGGGTATATTTCCCCAGCAGAACTAAAACAATCTTTTGACAATGTCATTGATGAGTTTTTTCCTCAAATACGACAAAAACATAAAAAACACTGCCACCGGCAACTATCCTCAGACATAACAATGACCCCGAAGGGCATGGCCGACATGTATCTCCAGGCGTAGTATATATAACCGAAGTGGTCGCGGTCAATCTTGTGTGATGTCATTGATGGCAGTTACAGCACGGATACGACAGTATCAAAACAAGCCCAGCAAAGATTTGTTCTTTATTCATTTACTCCGAAAGATGTACCACCTGGATTTCTAATCGTGCAAGAGCCGATGAATCCAGTCTATCTATGATGTCATAATCCGTGGCTGACCAAAATAAATTTTAAACTAACAGACCAGAGTGGTCACCTTCCTGATTTTCGAGGTGAAACACTACATATTAATTTACTTGTGAAATCGTAAAACGATTTTCCAGTAAAAATATTTATATATTTTGTACACACCGACCAATTTCTCAATTTTGATAGGGTAATTACTAGTAAAAATCACAGAAATCAACCAATTTCTCAATTTTGATAGGGTAATTACTAGTAAACATCACAGAAATCAACCAATTTCTCAATTCTGATAGGGTAATTACTAGTAAAAATCATACGAATTTAGTAAAAAGCAATATATCGGTTCTTTTGGCCACAATCTTTTTGAATGTTTGTTTTTGTGAGACCCATGTGATGTAGAACTTTATACATCCAAGGCTACTGTTTATTTTTGGGAGCTCCATGTACATACCCCCCCAAGATCGAAATCCCAAGGGTGAAAAACACACCACCACGATTCGACGTGGTGGAGATATGTACACAAGGCCCCTGCTGGAGCCCCATTTTATTATAAAACCCCAAATGGGCACCGTCGACAATATGTCCGTGGCGAGATTCGAACATGGCATTTGATAAAGAGAGTCAAACGCTTTACCACTGTACCACGGTCACATCTGATAATACAGGATTTAAAAATTATCATATAGGTAACTACTGACAGACAGTTAACAAGTTCTGAACTGAATTTTTAAAACTGAACTGGATTTTAAACGCTGAATCTAAATTTTAACACAGAATTCATATTGCTTATGAAAAATAACACTTACCTGTACTGACAAACGCGGAAGTGTTATAGACTGTGACGCAGTGTGTATACAATTGGCTGTAAAAAAAAAATAATTGTATACCGCTCTGCCGCGCTGAATAAATTGACATCTCAAGGAGTGTTGCGCAAGGGGAGGCATGAGATATGCTTAATGGAGTTATCTCCCATTTACATTAAAAAACTTCAGGATTTTAGTGAAGTAAATGATGAAAAACAATTTTTTGTTTACTATATTTTTTTGACAGAGCGGATTTGTATATCTTTTGTGCGACTCTTTGTACTGAGGGTATACAAATATCAAAATACTTGCCAGCTGAGTTCATCGATTGAAATGTTATTTCTTCATTCGTATCTAAGTTTATGATACAACTTTCTTGGCGCTCTTATTTTGGCTTTGTGTCACAATTCTCAGATTGGATAAAATATTGTCGGTTTTCACCCCGTTGATGTGACTGATCACAAGATCGTCTTGGATCACTCCGTTAAATACCTCGAACACGAAACGATGACAGAGATACTTCTTATTTCCAGCAGCAGTAAATCTAAGATAACCAGTATTACTAACAACACCAACTGGTTTATTCAACCTACAATTTCTTACTATTCCCTCACGATTTGCTTCGTAATTCTTAATGATAGGATGTGGGACATATTCTTTGCTCATTTATATAATAATATATTTGTCTAATTTATAATTTGTCTGAAAACTTAGTTAAATAATCACGCTCACATTTTAGCGCAACATCGTTATTTTTTTTTTGTTATAATATCTTTTAAGTTCACGGTATCTTTTTTCCCCGCAACTTGCACATAACTGTGTTCTACCGCTGACCCCAACACCACATCGCAGGCAGGGTATTGGTCCTAAACTCCCCCTTCAGACGCTTTGGGAATGTTTTCCGCAGAATTCTTTTCTGCAGGATTTATCACAAACAGTTATAGATCCAACTTAAAGCCACTTGCACTGATTCATATATATAATATTTCTTATTTAAATGTTTGTCTTAAATAAAATATGGAGAAGCTTGAAAGAATTAAACCCAGTGCCATCGGCACCGGGAAAGCTTCTAGATTCGATCTTGAGAGACTAATCCCTGACTCGCGGAGACGAGCTCTGACTGATCTGTTTGATATTATCAGTAATGCCAAAAAAGAATTTCGTAACGACGGTGCATCTCACGCATGGTCCACATTTAAAATTATACACAACACCGAAGGTGTCGCTGACTCTGTCATTGATGCTACAATGAATGGTGCACGAGCGAAAACAATTATCAATTATCTTAATCAGAAATATTTTTTCAGAATAAAATTTATTGTGCAGGATGTTCCCGATACGTGGAGTATCCGTGCACAAAAATGACCCAGTCCTTGCTAATAAAAAAACCGCTCTGTTAAGTAAAGATTCCAAACCAGGAATGTTGACTGGGATTGATAAACCATATTACGCTCGAGCGTATCCTGTGACCGCGGTCATTTACGTAATCTATCCGATAAAAACACCAAAATTCAATAAACTCACCCCAATGAGATTCTCAAAGCTGAATTGTGTAGCCGAGCGAGTAATGGAACATTTTCAAAATGCGATGCGCGGAAACGGTCTAACTCATTTAAGACGTTCCAAGATAGCAGCGTGGGCTGAAAAGGTCATGGACGCAGGAGCGTCAATAAACGATGTTGCTGAACTAGAAAAAAGCACTTAGATTTCCCATAACCGTAACAACGATAACATAAGAAGTATTATACAAATCGAAATATAATCGGAACGGAGCTCCAATAAATATCATTGATCATAACGCTCAGGCTTGGACTAATGCAGTTACGATATTTCCGCGGAATCGTGTTGTGAAATATTATTCGGGAAATATATTTGATTTTATTAAACAGATCAGCAAAAATGACCCTGTGTCGATGTGGTTGTTTAAAAGTTACGAAGATGGCGAATATAATCAATTTGTAAGATCTAACGGTGAATTATACAGGACGGAATGTCTGCAACAACAAACGAAAAACCTCGCACAGAGATATTCAGAAAACACTGAACAGTTATTAATTGTTTTACAGTTCCATCAGTTACTGCCCATACTGCCAGAGAGAGAAATTCATGGAAACCAACCCAAAGTGAGTTTCTCGAGGATATACAATTGAGTTGTGTCAAGTATGGACACCGCGGTTTGTGGAATACCAAGTATGACCACAGCGAGATGATTTCCGTGGACATGGCTCCATGTTATCCGGGAAGCTTTCTTGGGATGGGCGAGTGTAGTGGATATTTTAAAAGATTTGGACATCCCTCGATCTCGATGACACGAGTTGATATAAACGGTCCTTTACCCGATTTTGACTTGACAGGATTTGCTCGTGTAACGTCGTTTACGCTAGCTGAAAACTTCATCCCTGCTGTTATGTTTGGTTTGGCAGACACTTCTCAGAGAAACGCTAGGCACCAGTAGTGTTGTTGCGATATATGCTCGACAGCCGAATACTGGTATCGTTGTCTGTCGGTGAAGCAATCATATATCGAACGCAGACTTTGGTTTGGTTACCATCACCGGAGCGTATCAGTCTTGATGAAGTCATTGAAGAATATGCACGAGAGTGTCCCCATCAGACCATGGAAGTCATTAGCAATAACGCTCCTAATATTCTTAAGATTAAACTCAGCATTAGTGAAAAAACAGCAAAAGATCTTGGGAGAAGAATAATCGGTAAATTTACTCAAGGTGGCGCGTATCATCATAAACGACATCAGTCACGACTGATTATGGATGATGCTGAATGAGATTTTATAATTAATGATGCCACTGCGAGAAATATATTTTGTAATCGGGAGTACGCTTTCTTGTCCGACGGAACACGGTTGGGCACAATTGTAAGTTATATTAATGGAGAATCACCTCAATACACACATTTAAGATCTTCGATGCTGGCTTATGTTTCTATAAATTTACTATCGATGATAAATCGATTTCTCGACTCTGCAGTTAGAGTTGCAACGGATTCATTTTATATCGATAAAAGATATTCAGAATCACTGGCTGTAAGCAACGATGAATCATGGAGTTCGTGGAGAATAAAAAAGGAAATGTTACATTAGATATTGTGAATCATAATTATCAGAAATGTCTTCTGCACGATCCAATCGCCAGACACAAAGCCATTTATTTGAAAAGACCGGGAAGTTCTGTAAGACAACTCGAGCGATTGAATTATTTGGAAATTCAGATATTATTGTGCTAACACCTACACACAGACTCGCCAGGGAGATGAAACAACGAGGAGTTAATTCTTGTACTTATCACAGCTTTTTCAAATACAGCGGTGGTGTATGGGCTCCAGATCGAATGGGAACAAACTATATTCCGCGGATTATTATTTGGGATGAAATAAGCACAGTGTCGTTAGATATATTAAAATTGTTTCTGGATTGGCTGCTAATAAAAAATACTGCAGTCGTTATGGACGGCGATTACGGTCAGCCACCACCTTTTGTTGGTCCATCTCCGCATTTGTGGTTAAAAGATTTTGTTGATTATTATGAAGAAGTGTCTGATGATTATAGATCTCTTGACGCAACGTTGAAGGAATTTAAAACATTAATCAGATTACAACCGAATAAAATTCAATGTGAAATTATGCGCGGGTTGATTTCAGAGACTTCAATGAGCGACTTTTGGAAAACGTGGAGACCAAGCGATTTGATAGTGGCAAGTAGAAAGATAGTCAACTTGTAATAGATGTGGCCATGGTAGACCACCTCGTTGATAAATTTGTTCAAAAGCAGAAGCAACCTCAGATGCTGTTTTATTCGTTAACGGTTTTGCATCTTTGTATCTACTTGCAACATCAACTACAGTTAGCGCGTACTTGTATGTTCGACGACGAACGGTATCATGTGGTAGAAATAATATATCAGCTTGATGAACTTCATTAGGAACACTAACATCAAAATGTGCAAAATTATTTTTTTTTAGGACGCGGTAGGTAAATTTGCCATATTGCCTGTTTGGATAACCAATTCTTAGCTGTATCACGTGTGACTTTTGCTGCACTGGCAAGTTTACTAATTGCTGCGCTACCCCTCCAGTGTCCTCTTGGGGAATAATAAATCGACTCCATTATAATTAATTGCCAGCGCCTAATACAAGCTTAGATTTCATCGCAGATTTTATTAGCCAACTAGCTAACTTTTCTTTGAAAGATTTATCAGTGATGCAATTTAACGCGTGAATTAATTTCATATCCGCGAGATGTCGCTGCTGTAGATCCTTACTTCGGTAAGCTACGTCGTGAATGTGACATGCTTTATCGATAGCATTTATTGGTTCTTCTCCGGGTCTTGGTCGATCTTGGTCATCAAGTCTGATATCAAGTCGGGTTCCAGAACCACAATAATTATATCCCAGTAGATGTTTTTCTCCTGGGTATTTAGCCCACGGAGCTCCTGGTAATTTTGCTAACTTGGTGGCAATATCACCTCCACTTTTTTTACTTGATGCATGCTTTGACTTTGGTTTTGACGGTGGTTTCGGCGCTGACATGCCACCTGACGGAGTCAGGGGAATAAATTTAAACTGTTTTGTACCGCATCGCTCACACTTGCCCGAAACCGCAGATCTGTTATTTTTTGTTGTAACTGTTGTCAGATCACTTGTTGGGGTACGTGCTCTACATCTTAAACAATATAAATCCATATTTATATTATATTATATCTAATGGAGATCACTGACCTTTCTGCTACAAGGAAACGAGAACCAGTTAAGCATTACGCAGGCTACCAAATTCTGTTCGTATGATTATATTTGTCCCATCTGGGGGTGGTAAGACGCAGTTGTTACTTAATTTAATAATGAAGTGGATGAAGTGGGACAAGTTGTATTTGGTAGCTCCATCTGCGGACGATCAACGATGCTACGAAGTGTTAAAAGATTTTAATGAAAGTGCAAAATCATTAAATGAAAACGGCGATGATGTTGAATTTATAACTGACATTAATGAAGCGCCAAGTATTGATGATATTGATGGATTTATTAATAATTTAGTCGTGTATGATGATGTGATGTTGGATAAACAATCAAATCCTGCCAGGATATTTTCCAGATGCAGGCACAAAAACACAGATGTGATTTATGTAATCCAACGATATTCCCAAACACCGAAAGTGATCAGGGATAACTGTAATATTCTTGTTGTGTTTAACGGAGTTGATACACACACGTTACGAAATATACATCAGACTTGGTGCAACGGCGACATGGATATAAATAAGTTTAGAAATTTATTTAGTCATGCTCAATCAACCCCGCATGGATTTATCACGATAAATTTACATGATCCTCGAAATACGATATCGTGTCGGGTTAGATACAATTTTTGGATAGGGTTTTCACGTAAGCAGCAGGGAGGGCGACGACAACAACGCGATGACGAGGTTTTTTAGGATTCGCTTACATAATTTTTTACAATGAAGCGCCATCGCGTTTTTTTTTTTTTGGCGTCTTCTAGAGTGTTGATTTTTTTACAATGAAGCGCCATCGTGGTTTTTTAAAGGGCTTATTTTGGCATTTGGAGGCCTCCTAAAAGTTATAGGATTCGCCCTCCTTTGCTGGTTTTCAGAAAAGGACACACAGAAGCAGCAGGGAGGGCGACGACAACAAAACGCAGCAACAACGGCGACAATGAAGCGTCATCGCGGTTTTTAAAAGGGCTTATTTTGGCATTTGGAAGCTTCCGAAAAGTTGTAGGATTCGCCATCCCTGCTGCTCGTTTTACTGTCCTATATACCATCACGTTTTACTGTCCTTATGGATCATCAAGGTTTACTGTCCTTATGTACCATCACGTTTTACTGTCATTATGTACCATCAAGTTTTACTCTCCTTATGTACCATCATTTTACTGTCCTTATGTACCATCACGTTTTACTGTCCTTATGGATCATCAAGTTTTATTGTCTTTATGTACCATCAAGTGTCCTACAAGTGTCCCAGTGTCATGTCAATAAAAAGTTTTATAGAGCCTACATTTTGTTGTTTTAAATCATGCCCACTTTAAATAAATTGTTATATTATCTTATATGTATATGTATTTATTTTAATCATTTTTCATTTCTCCCGTAACCTGCTGGTCATATGGATGCCACTGATGATATTGCAACAATTTCTCTCCATCTTGCCCTGTTCTCCACTGCTCTTTGAGACTGTACAAATGCCATGCCTGTCCGCTCTTTGATGTTATTTTCCCATCTCTTTTTCCATCTGCCTTTTCTTTCAAAGGCACTACGAACGTGAGACATGACCATGCCATCTTAGTTTTTGTTTCTTTAAGGTACTGAACAGTTCCTCATATGGTCCGGCTGCACCTTGGATTCTAATGCACACCTGCTTATGACAGACATGGTCTATATATGAGATTTTCAGGATCCTTTGATAACATCTTAACAATATGGCATGGACACTGCTCTCTAGTTCTGCTGTCAGGGTTCTTCATCAGAGGCGATAGCACCTAAATACTTGAAGCTTGTCACTGCCAGCTTCTGTCCACTCACTCTTATTTTCTTTTGGATGCCACTCAGGTTGTTTGCCATTGGCTTAGTTGTTTCAGTGCTGATCACCAGCCCATACCTTACTGATGCATGGTTGAGATGGTTTACATAGGTTACCAGTTCATGTTCATCTTCTGCTAAGCCACTGATATCATCATTGAAATGTGAAATGGAGGTTAGTGATCGTTCTGCATCCAACACTGACACTGTCTTTGTGGTCTTCCAAAGCATCAGACATGACCCTTTTTATGATGGTAATCTTAATACCCGTAAGTGGATAGAAATTGTCCTTGTAGAGATACTGGTCAACAACCCATGACTGCATTCACAATGTCCTTATGTGATTATAAATGTGACTCCAAACTCGTTCTTGTCCTTATATCCACTGAAGTAAATCCCGTGTCCTTAATGTCTTGATCGCTCTCCAAAAGACTTCAAATGCATCTCATGGAGTTCAAGGATGTGAAATTGATATCTTCCCTACTGATGGATTAGCTCATCGAGTTTCCCTGCTGGCCTTAAAGTCCCAACATTCCAGGTTCTAGTAGTGATGATATTTCTTGCTCACAATTTGATGGCATTTGCACCAATAGCATAGTTATCACCTCCCTTCAGGTTCCCACTGGATGGTGTGGTTATTGGTATCTCATGTTGCGACCTGTTCGGTATAAAACATTGTCTATTATCAGTTTGTAACCCCTAGCATAACATGGGTTATTGCAACATACAGAGCATAATTTACTGTAGAATGCTTGATATTAAATGCATTTACTGTAGAAGGCATGATATTAAATAAATTTACTATAGAATGTTTGATATTCAATGAATTTACTGTAGAATGTTTTATATTAAATAAATGTAATGACAAATCTGCGCATGTGTGTTTAGTTTGGAATACGGCATTCATTCATTTACGCTGCTTCTTGTAATGTAGAATCAAACTTGTTTTGTCGGAAGGATATACTGCACTCACAAGTTCGTGCAGTATTCCATTCAAACAACTCTTTCATATTTTTCCATATAAATGCAGTAACCTATAAATATTAAATGAATTTACTATAGAATACATGATATTAGATGAATTTATTGTAAAGTGCATGATATTAAATGAGTTTACTGTAGAATGCTTGATATTAAATGAGTTTACTGTAGAATGTTTGATATTAAATGAGTTCACTGTAGAATGTTTGACAGTAAATGAATTTACTGTATAATGTTTGATATTAAATGAATTTACTGTAGACTATGTGGTATTAAATGAATTTACCATAGAATGTTTGATATTAAATGAATTTACTGTAGAATGTTTGATATTAAATGAATTTACTGTAGACTATGTGGTATTAAATGAATTTACCATAGAATGTTTGATATTAAATGAATTTACTGTAGAATGGTTGGTATTAAATAAATTTACTGTAGAATGTTTGACATTAAATGCATTTACTGTAGAATGTTTGATATTAAATGTGTTGGTTTTAATAGTATTTCCTGAATTAGTTTTCTTTCTTTACTTTCATATTTTGTACTGCGGATGGTCACTCTATTTCTCAATATAAATGATTAAATGGGCATTCTCTTCAGAATGCTTCATATAAAGGTCACCTCAAAATACCAAGGACTTTGGCAATTCTATTGATCAGAATTTAAAATCATTCGTCATAACAAATGTATCACACATTATTTACTATAGTAGTATGATAAATTGACAATGTATTGATACTGAATTTTGATGGGGTGTGTCTTCATAGTAGTAATGTGGTAATATGACATACCAGTTTAATATGTATTTTGTAAGTAGCAACACAGTAATAGGATGCACCAATGTGTGTTTTGTATGTGTAAATATCAGCAAGAAGTAACAGGACACACCAGTGTCGCACGGGCATTATGTAAGTAGCAGTAGGCAGTAGTAGGACACACCTGTATCATGTGGGGTTGTGTAAATAACAGTAAGCAGTAGTTGGATACACCAGTGTCACGTGGGTATTGTATAAATAGCAGCAAGCAGTAGTACGACACACCAGTGACACATGTGTGTTGTGTAAATGGCTGTAAGCAGTATGAGGACACTCTAGTGTTACGTGGGTAATGTGTACGTAGCAGTAAGTAGTAGTAGGACACACCAGTGTCACATTGGTGTTGTGTAAGTAGAAGTAAGCATTAGTAAGACACACGAGTGATAAGTGGGTATTGTATAAATAGCAGCAAGCAGTAGTACGACACACCAGTGTCACATGCGTGTTAAGTAAATAGTAGCAAGCAGTAGGAGGACACACCAGTGTCACATGTGTGTTGTGTAAATGGTAGTAAGCAGTATGAGGACACGCCAGTGTCTCGTGGGTAATCTGTAAATAGCAGTAAGCAGTAGTATGATACACTAGTGTCACACTGGTGTTGTTTAAGTAGCAATAAGCAGTAGCAGCACACACCAAATGGGTTTTGTGTAAATAATAGTAAGCATTAGTAAGACACACCAGGGTCACATGGGTGTTGTGTAAATAGCAGCAAGCAGTAGCGGGACACACCCTTGTCATGTGGGGTTCATATAAGTAGCAGTAAGTGGTAGAAGGATACATCAGTGTCACATGAGTGTTGTGTAAATAGCAGTAAGAAGTAGTATGACACACCAGTCACACGGGTTTGTGTAAACAGAAGTAAGCAGTAGTACGACACACAAGTGACACATTGGTGTTGTGTAAGTCGTAGTAAGCAAAAGTAGAATACATCACTGTTATGTGGGTGTTGTGTAAGTTGCACTAAGTGATATGTTTTGTCATTAGTAAAATGGTAATAGAACATACCAGTCTAATGTGTGGAACATGCTATCTCATTAACTTATACAAATGTCAATGGACTTTGCAGACAAAACTTGTTTTATGGATAAGGTATTTATTAAAGATAAAATAGTCAATTTTATATGCATATTATGTGCATTAAAGAATGGTACAAAAATGGAAATAAAGATTACATTATGTTTATTGTTTTCCATAAAGACTAAACAAGATGTAATGGAGTTTGCCATGTTGTTCTTCTTCAAGTCAGTTGTAGTTCATTCCTTTAGTAGAGAAGAAATGTTTGAAATAAGTGTGAAATATTACTATCAACTATTAGTTATTTGCTTATATTTCACTTGCTTGTCCTGTATCAATTCACTGCATATTATGTAACTATCATTCTTCAAAGTATGACATCTTCCAGTAATTGCTACTTAATGTCTGTCTAAACATATTGAAAACCATGTTAACTTATTTGTTGGCATTATGATTGCAGACCAAATATAGCATAACGTTGTCGAAGACCGTGAATTTAAAATGTATGAATGAAGACATCTATGTGTTATTACAGTAGAATATATATGTTTACTAGACCCTGTGTAGAAAAAGAGTTTACATTTAATTTACAACTTATTTATAATACATATTGTAGTGTAATAATGGGTGTTTAGGAATTTTATACTGATATAGGTACTAACCTTGCATCCCTCATGATTTGACAATTACTAATATTACAGTCACATCCAAGAAAATACAACACAGGGTAATGAACAATACATTAGTAAATGACAGAAAACAAACCAATAGTGGTTTACTTTGATGATTTAAGAACTAAAATCAGCAGATAGCTAATTGGTCACTAGTGTGTGTAAGGCAGTAACATAAAACCCGCCATTATGATGCAGCTTATAACTTGCATGGTAAAGTTTGCAGTCAGGCCTATATTTATTGACTGACTATACTACACAAGAGGCTGTACTGTTGCAAAAATGGCATTAAGACACAATAATTGTAAAGGTATATACCTTAAAAAACATGAACTCTGAGGCAGATCATGAAATTATAAATACTTTAAATCACACGTTTGCTAGTGATACGTGTGGGTATAGGTGCTCGATCAATTCTTAAATGCAGCAACGCAGTCAAATCATATAATCAACTTTGTCGACACTGTCGATCTATTTGCTAGTATTATTCTGCACGCGGAAAATAATCATTAACCGATGCAATAAATATTGTTAACAAAGAATCTAACAACGTCGAGAATGTCGATGTAATAATAAGACAGGATTGCAGTTTCTAGTTCTGGAAGTGTAAACAAAAGATGTAATAGTGTCACTTCTAATACTGGTAGTTTAAATAACATATTTAATAATGGCATTTATAATCCTCGAAGTGTAAAGAAAAGATTTAATAGTGTCACTTCTAATCCTGGTAGTGTAAATAACATATTTAATAATGGCATTTCTAATCCTCGAAGTGTAAAGAAAAGATTTAATAGTGACACTTCTAATCCTGGTAGTCTAAATAACATATTTAATGATGGCATTTTAATCCTGGTAGTGTAAAGAATAGATTTAATAATGGCATTTTCAATTCGAGAATTATTTTTTATCGTTATATATATAGAAACACGCCGAACCTCATTCACCTAAAAAAATTGTGCAACAACATTAAATGCTATGCATTATCGATCCGTAACATTATTTACACAGAGACTCTATACAAGCACACACACACACACACACACACACACACATATATATATATATATATATATATATATATATATATATATATATATATATATATATATATATATATATATATATATATATATATATGCACACAACCACCCAACAAATACAAAAATACAGAAAATATAACACAAGTGGCTGAACAAGTCCAATACAGAGTTTGTTACACTTTTGTTTGATGTGATGTAAGTAGCAAAGTGGGTCACTATAGCCTCAATGGGAAAAATTGTGCAACAACATTAAATGCTATGCATTATCGATCCGTAACATTATTTACACAGAGACTCTATACAAGCACACACACACACACACACACACACACATATATATAAATATATATATATATATATATATATATATATATATATATATATATATATATATATATATATATATATATATATATATATATATATATATATATATATATATATATATGTATATATATATATATATATATATATGCACACAACCACCCAACAAATACAAAAAATACAGAAAATATAACACAAGTGGCTGAACAAGTCCCATACAGAGTTTGTTACACTTTTGTTTGATGTGATGTAAGTAGCAAAGTGGGTCACTATAGCCTCAATGGTAATTAGCATTACAGAGACCCCTGGGCCACTATAGCCTCAATGGAAATTTAACATGGAGAAAAATCGTCGGTCACTATAGCATCAAGGGGAATTTAACATGGGAAAAAGTCTTGGGTCACTCTAGCACCAAGGGGAATTGAACATGGGAAATAGTCTTGGGTCACTTTAGCCTCAAGGGGAATTGAACATGGGAAAAAGTCTTGGGTCACTCTAGCCTCAAGGGGAATTGAACATGGGGGGGAATAAAGTGTGGGTCTATTTAGGGACAAGGGGGAATTGAACATGGGATTTTTTTTTTTTAATTTAAAAAAGGGGTAGGCAATTGAAAAGTCATTCTCTTTTCGAGAAATATGGGTGTCCCTGAAAAGGGCCTTTGGGTTTATGTTAATGTATCCATTAACATAAAGGGCATCTGCGGCATCTTCTTGTCCTCAAGCTGCGTCTTACTCGAGGGCCATAAATCAGTGTCCTCTTGAGGCAACCTTGTATTTCTACGTCCACAGACTGGTGTCTGACTTGTCGACAACGGTCCACTTGGACCGGACATACATGTGCATGTCCGTCCTAAACATCATGGAAGACACAAGGGTGGATAATTCAATTGTGGTTCACATCGTGAGGCGACGAGAACAGGTGAATCAATGCAGTGAACTGCGCTTATTTATAGGTAGAGGAAGGATTGAAACGGATTGAGTTCATTCACCAATCCAAACACGCGTTACAAAATTCAGTCAGCCCGCATCCAATCCGAAGAGAGCAGTCTGTGACGTCACGTGGTCTATATAGATTCGCAAGCGCTTGTGTACAGTCAATCTATGCGACAGTGATTCAACATGACGGAAACTCAGAAAACGATCCTTTGGGGTGCACCAACAGGGGAGACTGCCCAAGGGAACCCGGACTTACTTTCAGAAGAGGTAAATTGGGATTTTGTGGATTTTCTTACCTCGCAAGAATTTGTTCCGGAACCTTCATTACCTTCTTCATTATCGCAAGTGGAGAATTTTAGACAGAGACAGAAAGAAGAATTGGAGAAATTTATACAACGACAAAAGGAAGCGGAGCAAGCTTTTCTTCTACAGCAACATCAGCAAGAAGAAGAGGTAAGAAAAAGACAACAACAAGAAGAAGTAGCAGCAAAAGAAACAAGAGGGTGAAAATCAAACGGTCACGGTACTGTTAGACATTTTAGCGGAGTTAAGAAGTCTGAAACAAATGTATGAGACTTCTTTATTACGACCGAAGAGAATACGACCTTCCCGAGCTAAACACGTCAACCCTGTGAATAAGCCTACCGTACCACCCTTAGTGATTTCAACCCAATCATCATCATTAACATTACGCAGTCCAGAAGTAGGCCTTGGCCGTGGCAAAGGCTTAAGGCAGTTAATGTTGATTGCTTAGCTCACTCCTGCACCAAAATAAAAAGGCCCTTTTCAGGGCCACCCACATTTCTCGAAAAGAGATACAATTTCAGTTTGCCAGTAACTCAAAAAAAAAAAATAAACAGCCCATTTTACCCCCCTATAGTACGTGCCTTTTTATGAGTGCGTGAGTGTAGCTTCTTATTTTAAAATCAAAACTCAAAGACACTTACCTTATATCATTAATTTATTCTTGTATCCATTGATACAATCCAATTCACAATTCACAACACAACACTTTAATAAAAAGTTCATTGACTTCTTCTTTCTCCTTGTTTAGTCTCTCTGTTTTTTAAATTTCTTCACTTCACACTCTTTTCCTCTTCTTCCTCCTCACTTTCTTCCCTTCTTCTTTTCTTCTCCTGTTTCTTTTTCTTCACCTGTCTGCTTTCTTCCTCTGAAAAATCCCCCTCTTCTTCCGAATAATCCCTCTCTTCTTCTGAAGAATTCCTCTTTTCTTCTGACTCCTCTTGTTTCTTTTTTTGGCAATCTGGAGACCAATGTCCTTTTTTTTTACAATAATAACAAGTATCTTGACTTTTGTCTTTTTTAGCCCCTGTTTTTTGTTCGTTTATGACGGTCTGGACACTCTGAAGACCAATGCCCTTTCTTCTGACAGATATAGCAAGTATCTTGACTTTTATCTCGAAAGGAAGGAGAGTAGTCCGTGGGCTGGTCTGAAGAGAATTTTCTAATGACCCCTCGCAAAGCTCTGACGAAACGTTCGATTTGGCTAGTCTCTTCCATCGTTGTGCTCGGCTTGAGAGTGAAATGAATAGTGAAAGGACAAGACACACACCCTTTTATATACGCTAGTCTGCCATGACTATAAATTAGTCTATGGTGTTTACACTTGAGTCATTTGATGTTTTTCACTCAATATGAAACGATCCTATTCATTCGAGAAGAAAGAAGAAGTAAGAGGCAGAAACGTGATCTATCGCCTCGTACCAGAGCTGAAATCTTGGCACAAATTCATGCCAGTGATTTTGAAGAGGACATGAGTGAACCAGAATTTGAAACCTCTAAACCAAGTTCACCACCCTTAGTCAACCCTGAAAAATACTATTCCATTCGAGAGACGGAAAAGCGCTCCTCTAGAAAATTTAGAACCACGGCTTACAAATACACGGTGAAGTTTAAAGATTTCAAGGCTGAAGTACCGTTAGGGAAAGCAGAAGTGTTCATCACTGGGATGTGGGATTCTTTGGTCACCGCACTCAAGCGACAATGTCTACCCAAAGAAGACGATCGCTTGAGACTTTCCATACAACACGACGGTTTGAAATCCCCTGTTTGGATCGAGTTTAGCACCCCTGCAGAATTGACCGCTTCCAAAGTCATGGACAAGATTCAACACGTGCAACAATCTAATGACCAGTTTGACATCACCGATGGAAAAGCCACACTGGACATGGCCCACGTCTCTCCTCCTCAAGGCACAGGACGCAAAAAGGTCTTATTGGTGAACGACCTTCGCATCATTAAGCGTAGCCTCGTCCAAATTCACAACCCTCAAGACCAGATGTGTTTAGCCCGTGCCATCGTGGTGGGATGAACTTATGCCAACAAGAACGATACGGCAGAATGGAAAATAGCCTGGAAAACTATTCGACAATCGGACCGAGCCAAACAACGAAACGAAGCAGAACTCCTGTTGCAACAAGCTGGAATGTCCAAAGACACACCCTGTGGCATTCCTGAGATGCAAAAATTGCAAGATGCCCTAGCTCCACGCTACACCTTGAAAGTGCACCCTCAAGAAGTGCGCGGACCTCTGTTGTTTCGAGGCCAATATTTTAAGGACGGAAAATACATTCATGTCTACTATCACGATGAACATTTCGATACCATTACCACTATCACTGGATTCCTGGGATATATTTATTATTGTGAGAAATGTGATTATGGTTATAATAATCGAGAGCAACACAAACATTGTGGATGGAAATGCTCAGGATGTTTGGCCTCTCCACCCTGTCTGAGAGAAGAACCAGTGCCTTGTTCAACTTGTCTGCGCACGTTTGTCAGTCCTACCTGTTACCAACAACATTTGAAAACACAAGGTTCACAGAAGAAATGCGCTTGTCAACTGCTGAGATTGTGTCCTACCTGTGGACAAGGCATACTTACCAATAATGCCAAGGCACACGTATGTCGAGGAAAGAAAAAATGTCACATTTGCCACCACATCGTGGACTTGGAGCACCAATGCTACGTGAGCAGCAGGGGGGGGGGGGGGCGAATCCGACATTTTGTCCAATCGTTATTTGGCTTAATTAATACTTTCTGCAACTCAACGATCTAGTGTCGTCAGCGCCTGGTAAAAAAAAACGACGTTGTCGTCGGGGGATCGTCCAATCGTCATTTGGTTTAATTAACACCTTCTGCGCGTCGATCCCCAGCGTCGTCAGCGTCCGGTAAGCACATCGACGACCGCGTCGATGTCATCGCTCCATCTGCTGCTAAGTGGTTATTTACAATGAAGATCCTCATGATCTTACAAACAGAGTGATCACTAACTCCTCCTCCTGTAGATCAATTAGGTTATTTGACTGATCGGTAAGTCTAAAATTAATTCTCGTTAAAAACCGATCATGGCATCGCATATAGACCGGATTAATCGGACTCTCAACGATTAAAAATCCCGGAGGGGCTGTTGGTGAAAATGAATAAAGGATATACCCCTGTTGAGCCTGATTTGATTGCTTGGTATCCACCTGGTAACTCCCTTCGATAACATCACACACTAGATTGATTGCTATCACCGATGCGATATTTACGTTGTACGGGGCAATATGCCTACCATCATCTCCGTTATCGTGTCTGAGGATATAAGTTGATGAACTGAGAAAATCATTAAGAGACTTTCTTAGTTCTGGTGCGTTGTATCCTGGAAACCTGAAATCGGGTAAATCGGCTTCTGTGATATTATACTCGGTTAGGAATTTTTGTTTATCATCAGTTCTGCTAGCGGATATTATCCCGACGATTCGTTCATTGATATATTCCATGTCTGATATAAGTTGATTTAACACCTCAATGTGTTTTTGTGCTTTTGTCTCCCGTAGCTGTTCTAGTTGTGTTTGGTAAATACGATTAATCTCGGCAAACATATCAGTGATATCATTTAAATTAACTGTGACCTCGACGTGTGATTCAGGAGTTTCCTCACATAACAAATACCATTGCATGGTATTCCTGTTTTGAAATGCAAACCAACTGAGTAACAACGTGCCTTTCATAACAGATAATTTATCTCGATAAGCGGGATTAATCTCATGATATGATTGCACATTCGTGTGCAAGTCCGCGGGGATTTCCTTAGGCCATCCTAGTATGGTTCTTATTGAACTGTTATAGATATCAACCATATACCCCGGTGTGCTTATTTCAATCGTCGACGATAACGTCGGTTCATGAACCGTAATAGCGATTTTTGATTCCTTTCCTGTGATCGATTTTATCCTGCGTTGAAATTCTTTATTGATTTGTTATATTTGGTATGACCCAGTTGGTATTGTAACCTCCTCCCAGTCTGGGGTCCCATCGGGTTTATTTGTCCGTGCAAAAACCAGCGAGTTATTAGGTTGTTGTCCGTTAAATGCGTCCGCTCGAATATTAGGCCAACTGTGATATATTCGCAATTTTGCCAGCGCTATTTCCTTCACTGGAACCGGCGATGGGAAGTTCACACTAAATTCGGGTTTCGTTGACGTTATTGATATCATATTTGTTTGTACCGGAGTGGTGTTCTCCGCGATCCGCTGAAGCAACTGAAACCCTTCGGGGTTCAGCGACATTATTATTATTCGTTGTTTTTAGTGTCTAATTTCAACAACCAGAGCCCGTTGAAGTGGTTCCGGCTTCCAGTTGAAAATCCTCGATTTTTGACATCACGGAGCTATACAACTGGACCATCGTGGAGAATTCAACATCGGATACGAACAAATTATCAATCGATAACGAGATCAACCCGGATAATTTCGAGTACGCGTCGGATACTATTTGATGTTTTACTGTATACTCGTTGAGTTTTTTCTGAAAACACGATGATATCTTCCTAGTGATTGCGTTGGCGACTCCAGCAACTGTTGTCATTGCGGAGATAACGATTGGAACAGCGATCGGGGATGTCGTGGTTACCGTGGATAAAATAACACCGGTACCGGCTACTATACCCGACACCGAGTACACGACCGCGTCGATGGCGGTTATTTTTCGGCGGTATTTTTTTATTTTTACACGGTATTGTTCGGAAAGCGTTTTCAAGTTCGCGGAGAATTCTTTTGCGGTATCGAATCGATATTGATGTGACGTCTGTGATACCTCTGATTCAATTTCCTTGGTGGTCATTTTTATTTTAAAAGAGCTAGTGTTTTTAATTACTTAGATTCGCTACAAATTCCACATACCATGTAATGTTTGCCCCGGCTAGATTTCTATCAACGGCATAAATTGTAAACTGTTCAGTTGCGTTCCTGTCTATAATTGTTGATATTGTATTGTTAAACCCGGATGAACTCGACGATAATATATTAAACTGCATCATTGAAACCAGTGTCAATCGATAAATGCCCTTAACAGTTGCGGTAATATTTACTGTATTCTGTGTAGGAGTCCAATCGAATGATCCATGCTGAATTGTGTATACTGTGTTGATGATGTTCTCATGAGGGATTTTTATTTTTTCGAATTGCTCTGCTACTCTCGGTAGTCCGTCTTTAATCGCTGTAACATCAGTTTTGATCGTTCCTATTTCCTGTGTATTCTCGGTTATACTTTTTTTGTTCGCTGCAACCTTAGTAATGAGTGTACTTATTTCCCCTCCATACGCGTCTACATTTTTTTTGTTCGCTGCAACCTTAGTAATGAGTGTACTTATTTCCTCTCCATACGCGTCTACATTTTTTTTGTTCGCTGCAACCTTAGTAATGAGTGTATTTATTTCCTGTGTATTCTCGGTTATACTTTTTTTGTTCGCTGTAACCTTAGTAATGAGTGTATTTATTTCCTGTGTATGCGCGTCCACACCCTTTTTGTTCGCTTCAGTATCAGTTTTGATTGTTCCTATTTCCTGTGTATGCGCGTCCATATTATCTATGATCGTTGTAACATCAGTTTTGATTGTTCCTATTTTCCGTCCATGCGAGTCTACATTATTTATGATCGTTGCAACATTAGCGCCGATTATTTCTATTTCCCGTTCATGCGCGTCTACACTCCTTTTGTTCGTTGCAACATCAGTTTTGATTGTTTCTATTTCCTGTCTATACGCAGTGATATCATTTATAGTTGTTGTAATCTCATCCGGTTTGATATTTTTTTACCAAAGAATTTATCAACGGCGTTATCAACCCTGTTAAAATTTTTTCGTACCGAGGTAAATTGGCCCGACAGCGTCGTAAACTCCGAAATAGTATTCTTTATTGTTGCAAGATTTGGTTCGGTTACCGTCGGGGTCCCAAAAAAACTAGCGGTAGTGAGTTGTATATCGGTGATAGATTTTTTCACCTGCGCGTCAAGTTCGGTCACCGATTTATCCAACCTTATAAAACCGTCTTTGACTAATGTTATCGCCGATGCATGTTCACCCGGTTTGAGTCGTCCGTCGCCGGTATACAGCGCGATAGTGTCCTCGGCGGCATCACGCCGTCGTGTTAAAACATCATCCAGCGACACATTACTGGATTTCAATTTACCCTGGCGGTCTTGAAATACGACTATTTCACCTGGGTCAACACTGGTTAAGTTCAACGTATCAGCGATTTCATCCTCAATTAGTTTTTTTATGTCATCGGTGGTGGGCGTTTCTTTGGATTCCTTCAGCGCCGAAACCGGTCGTCCCCAAATATCAATCATCGTTATTGTAAAAAAAAACAGCGTTTCTAATTAACCCGCCGGGCTTCGACGACCCCACTAGTGTATTCGTTTACAACCACATGAGGTGGTTTTCGCGATGATGAAATCGCCGCGAGTACGTTCAATACCTCACGGCCACATATCGGTGGGTCACTTAACTGCTGTGTTGGCAGCGTGGAATAAAAAACCCGGGCTGAACACGCCCGGATATACCGCATAAACTCTTTCGGCGGGGCTAATCCGTATGAATCAAAATAGACGATCGCACGCGGATCAATCGCGTATGCAACCCAATGAGTTCCCGCTCCGGAGGACCCATCGAGGTTAATTATGCCGGTTTCAATATTCCTTGGGGTCGCCGGTAATTGATCCCTCATAAAAACACCTCTGAAGTTTTTTATCGCTAGCGCGTTTGCGGCGTCTATTAAATCAAAATTAGACATTGGAGTCATAGACTCTTGCGTTAATAAACGGTTCCCGAGTACCATGAATACGGGGTCCCCGGTAGTCTTAGACCCTTTCCGGCCACGGGTCGTTTTTTTTTGTAGCCTTTCCCGGTTGCCTTCTTTAATGCCATTCCCGCCGCGGTACCAACGGCCCCCAACGCCGCCGCCTTAGCCACTGCTGGTGCGGCCGCGGCAATCAACGCTGGAATCGCAGCTAACAGCGGAAATATCCCACCGGTCTTTTCCATGTTTTTAATCGCTGCGGCTGAAAAATCTATTTGAACACCCTTTTTATTCTTCATCGCATCATTGAAATGTTTTATTTGACGCGCCGTCAACGATATCTTATGATTACCACCCGCCATCTGTGACGGCTTCAGCGTTATTGTGGTTCCGCATTGTTTAGCCGACTTTGATCGTAATTTCTTGACTTGACCATCAGTTAACTCTACACTGACGACACTATACGACATTTTATTGTAAACGCGTTTGTGTTTTCAATTACATGTTTTCCACTGGCGCATCAACGATTCTCATTCGTCCACCAACACCTTCTAGCAGCATTGATTTATCGCTGAGAATGACAGCAACCGCTCTATAATTAACATTACCCGGGGCTATATGAGCTCGGAAGTGTATATCAACGACGGATTGTCTCGTTAAATCAAGATGCTCCAACGAAAAATAATAAATCGGATACAGGTTTTTAAAATCAAGTTGCGATATTTGCAAACCAGTGTCGACGTTTTGATCACGACCCATGTATGACACCAATCGATGATACACACGTGCGATATGGTTGTCGCCGTAATTAAGCTGTATATCCTCGGATGGTTCCTGTTGTCCGTTTATTCTCAGCGAAACATCCCTGACTCCTAATTGATCAAATATCATATGGCTGCGTTCTTGACTACCCAATCGTTCCCTATTCTGTAGCGCTATGAATATATGACGCGGGGCTGAAACACCCTGTTTTAGACGCCAAGTGCCATGTAAACGTATCGGCGACGTTATCCTCTTTAGCATCAGTTGTTACCGCTAGCCAACTCAACAACGATTTCCCTCCCTGTTCCATAAATGCTAACAATCGTGCTTCCGTGGTAACTGATGGAGTCAGCACCGGCATCCACAATGCCATTCTAGTTAAAATGACTTTACCGGCAGCGACGCCAGCAGCATGCCATATTGCATTGTTATCATCGCCCCTTCGCGTCAGCGCGATTGTATGCTTAGCCCCATAGATAACCTTCCTGACATTTCTGCAGAATCCAAATATGTGATGGAGTGGAATCGCGCATGAAAACTGTCGGCGTGGTCTTTTTAGCATCAATATTCGTGCTGCGAATCCCATATTGTAATCATTGTTGATACTTTTTATAATATTGAAATCAGCGTCTGGTCTTGCTCTGCGGTCTGGGTTATTTGCTTCAGCCTGTGGGTCAGTTGCGGTATCTCTTTCCACCAGCACGTTAATGTACTGAAGATGATCGGCGTTATTAGTGGTGTCCTTCGCAAACATCATAGATGGACCCGCCGATCTTGTATAATCATCCGAGTATCTCGCTAACCCAATTATCGTTGTTGCAACATCAACCTCGCGTTCTATTGATTCAATTTCTCGCCCGTCAATACGATATCTGGCGCTCTCAAATAACGCCATGATACCGTTGTTAACGAAGCCAACTCGAACACGATCGTCATCTGCGTATGGTGCATTATCGGCGGCATTTGTCACGAGTTCTCCCTCAATTTCGATAAACGCTTCACACGGCAGAAAGTATTTACTGGTATCTTGGACTTGAAGTTCAATTCGCGATCGTAGGTCGGGTTGCGCTGCATAATAAGAATAATATTGATAATCACGGACAGAATCATCCCTGCGCACTGGGGCATCCATATCAAACGCGGGATCAGCGGTTCGCGCAAACATTTTATTATTTATCATGTTGATGTTTTCAATTGCGATTTTTTCGTCGTAAATTCTTTGAATTCTGTTTAAGACCACTTCCCGCTATCGCGTTAATGATCGCGTTGGTTGACGCATCTGCGGATGACTGAGCCGCCAACGACTCTAATTTTTCTTCCACGGCGTTATTTATTACTATACTGACATTCGCAGGCATCACTGTCGTTGATGGCATCACCGGTGGTTTCTGTTTTTTTCTCCTCACCAATGACATTAGTTTGTTCCGCGCGGCTGAAAGCGCCTTTCCGGCAACATCTCCAATAGCGCTGATTCCCTTATCACGAATAACATCAATAGCCTTCATTCCTAATTGTTTGGCTAACGGCGCTACTTTTGGAGCCATTCTTGTAAATAACCCCGCAATGGTGCTACCGAGACCATCTCCATAGTACGCGCGGTAAAAAGGCAATCGCGAGTTTACCACGTAGACGAGTACTGGTTTATCATGGTTGTAGTGTATGATCATCCTTATTAAAAACACCAGTTTTCCAATTAATCATCCACGAGCTCGTCTATGAGCGTTCGATATGCATTAATGTCCTTATTTCCGCCTGTAAATAACCGCTTGCAAATATCAGCGGCCTCATTGATTATTTCCGTAGAGTTATTTCCGGCTCGTTTTCCTCCAATTAGTACCTCTAGCCGTGATATATCACTGAAAACACTATTAGGACAGGTAATGCCGTAGGATTCTTTACCAACAGGGTATCCTTTTCCTTTTTTTGGTGTTCTACTCTTAACTTCCTTGTGGAATGCGTCGTAATCGGATTTACTACGATGTGGTAATGCATCTTTATGTTTACTTGCTAAATACACTATTCTTGCCCAGTCCTTTAACGACTTTATATTTTTCTCGTAACCGCTATTGATATGCTTCTTATCTCGTGTTTTCTTAGCAAAATTGTTGGCAGCAAAATTAATTAATTCTTCCCTGCTGCTGAAGCCTCTAATTTGATCTATTGTGCTCTTCTTGAGTATAACACGGGGTATATTCTCCTCTTTTTCTTCCGGTTCTCTTGCGGTGGCGCCTAGTTCTTCTTCCGGTTCTCTTGCGGTGGCGCCTAGTTCTTCTTCTGGTTCTCTTGCGGTGGCGCCTAGTTCTTCCTCGTCGGCCATTGTAACATAAGGTTCTTGTGGTTCGGTTATAGCGAGTGGTGGTGGCCTCCGTGTTGTAGCAGCCGCTATTTTTGCAGGGAGTGTTTCTAAAGACCTTTTTGTTTGTTTTGTCTCTGCCGCTATCTTTTCAAGCGCACCAAGAACGGGTACAGTTGCCGCCGTAACATCCTTAGTCGCTTTAGTTACGGGGGTAAATAACTGTTCACTTCCAACAGCAAGATCAGTTTGCATTTGTTGTCGCGTTTGAAGTTTCTCTCTCACTCTGTCTCGTAACGGTATAAACTTTATAAGCGCTGCTGGCCGCTCTCTGGCTAGCCGAGTAGTAAGTGACTCACCTACCATTATTGTAAATTGATCCGCAATTTCAAATAAAATTTTCCGCCGGGTCTTTCCATGGTGGCAGAAATATATCGTGTCATTGTGTACATCACATATATATAATGTTACATTGGTATGCCGACTTCGTCACGCGACGTGGGCACAGGTAACTTCAAGCTGAGGCTCCCCACAGGGGTTTCGTCTATGATCCTCCTAATGTTTTTAATCTTACTAGAGATCTCGCGGCGTTTTTCATAAAGCTGCCCGAGTTTTTTTCGTATTGTTTCAACGGCAGTGAATAACCCAATGAATACGCTTACGTCATTGCCATACAGGTTCTCATTAATTGTATGTTGTAATCGTTTTATAAAAGAATACTCGCGGGCTAGCGTAAAACGCCCTCGGTTCGATTGTTCGTTTATAGCCTCATAATCGGATAATATTTCCTCGCTGTTGAGCCTATCAGATAATACAATTCCTTGATTTTTTAATTTTGAAATCTCAGTTAATATATTATTGATGTCTTGGGAATCCATATTCTTATAAACATCTTATTTCTAATATCAAAAATTTTAATAAAATTTAAGTTTAAAGTTTAATAAAATTATTGGGGTCATTTTTGACCCCGTTTTTTGTATGGACAGTACAATGCCGTAAATCTCCACTCGAGTGTTGTGGCAGATTACAGGCATACATGGACAGTACAATGCCGTAAATCTCCACTCGAGCGTTGTGGCAGATTACAGGCATACATGGACAGTACAATGCCGTAAATCTCCACTCGAGTGTTGTGGCAGATTACAGGCATATACATATACTTAATTATGGACAGTACAAACAATGACGGGGGGCGTGGTTTACACTCAACCGAACCAAAACGCAACCCATGAAAATCAATCATGGTTGCGTAGTTGGAAAAAACCAACCGCGCACACTATGAATGATAGTGTGGGCTGCGTTTTGGTTCGTTTTGAACTTCAACGAAGGGGGCTTTATCCCCTCCCCCCCAATTATATAGAAAAAAAAAAAACATCTGACCGTTTCCCGCCAGGCAATTGCCCGCTGCGAGGCGCGAACCCGTAAATTGTTGACTCGAGTTTCATAGTCAAACATGTTTGCACTGGACTACGGACGCACCTAACAAATAACGAGTTTTTAAAAAATATAAGCACGTGGTGCGTTCCAGGTGAACGCACATAGGTAACTTATTTACATTGAAACAGACGACTATTTGCAAATCACGTGACAGCATAACTCTATCATGGTGACTTCGTCATACCCTCACGAGTTATCCCCCTTCAGATATGAAAATCGAATTCTGTGTCCGTTTTTACTTGAGAAAGCTGTTTGATATACTTGTTCTGCAACAAATCGTACTGAGGCGCTACAAATGTCAAAATATTTTCTTGCCTCATTCATTGACTGAAATATTTTTTCCTCGTGCGTTGACGTATCAAATGATTTGACGCCTCTTGCTGCTTTTGAGTACTTACCAGTCTGCCCTTTTTTAATATTTTCACTCTGAGAGATAGCTTGCAGATTACACAGTCTGTTATTTTGATAATTAGAATCAATGTGATCAATAACGAGACTATCTTTGATCAATCCGTGGAAACATTCATAGATGATTCTGTGACAGAGATATTTTTTCCCTCCAGCAGTAAACATTAAATACCCGTGATTGTTTTTCCATCCAACCGGCTTCTTCAGTCTGCGGTTTCTAACAATGCCGCCGCGAGATGCCTCGTAATTGACGAGCAAGGGATGCGGCTGAAATTCTTGGTCCATTTATATAATAATACTACTTGTCTAATTTATTATTTGGTTTAATTATAAATCTTTCAACATAGTCTTGGTGGGTTTTGATGACGGAGTCAGCGGTGGGGTCAATGACGGCGTTTTTAATTCGTTTGTCATAATAGTGTTTTAGTTCCCTGTATCGCTTTCCGCCACAATTAATACACAACTGCGATTTTCCTCTTACACCAACGTGGCAAACCAAGCACGGGAGGGGGCCAAGAGAACCATTACGAACGCTTTGTAAATGATACCCGCAGAATTCACCTCTACATGATTTATTGCACGGGGTTGTCGACCCAATCATCAACCATTTGCATTTATTCATTATACTATATTCTTTTATTTAAATACTTGTTTTAATTATATGGATGAGTTTGAGAGATTAGCAGCAATTAAGCCCTGGAAAAATATTAAATTCAATCTCGATAGAGTCCTCAAGGACGTACCAAAAGCGTTAATAAACGATAGAACCCTGTTAAATAAAATACGTGATTGTATCAATGAATTCAAGCGTGATGGTGCATCTCATAGTTGGTCAACATTTCGAATTGATGGCGTTGTTGATGCTACCATGAACGACAACCGCGCAGCAACGATAATATCACAACTTGACGGTAAAAAGTACTTCAGAGTAAAATTCATTGTCCGGGTGGAATCAGATAATTGGATCATACGTGATAAATTTGAACCAGTTCTCAGCGACAAGAAAACAGTCATTGTCAGCCGCGACTCCAAGCCGGGGTTGTTAACCGGAATTGACAGACCATACTATGAACGAGCGTATCCTGAAACAGCAGTTGTTTATGGAATATACCCGTTAAATAAGAAACCTGATATCGGAAAACTGAAACCAATGAAACAGTCAACTGGGATAAATTGTGTAGCAGAACGAATAATAGAGCATTTTACAAATGCGTGTCGAGGAAACAAATTGACTGATTTACGACGTAGCAAAATCAACCAGTGGGAACTAACCGTAAAAGAGCGTGGAGCAACCATCAGCGACATAGCAAGATTAGAAACATCGCTGAGATTTCCAATAACCGTTACAACGATAACCGGTGAAGTATTATACGAATCAAAGTACAAATCAAATGGAGCCCCAATCAAAATTGTTGATCATAACGAACACGCATGGACGCCCGCGATCACAATATTTCCACGGGATAGAACAGTAAAGTATATACCCGAAGAATTCTCCAAGGATGGTTTTCTCGCGGAGAGGAAACTATTTGATGCTATTGCCTACTTGTGTAAAAACGACCCTGTATCAGTGTGGTTACTTCACAGCGCTGAAAACGATGCGGATACCTTTGATCAGTTTGTAAGACCAAACGGTGAATTATATCGCACTGAAGCATTTCACAACAGGATGAAAAAAACCGCCATGGAATTTGAAGAGCATGATGAACAACTGCTAACAAATTGTTTTACGATTCCATCGGTTGTAGCTCATGTTGCAGCAAGGAAAAATGCGTGGAGACCAACGCGCAGGGAATTTTGCCGGATGTACAATCCAGTTGTTTGGAATACTATCACGGCGGACTATGGAACACTGAATACAGCCGCGACGCTATGATCTCGGTTGATATGGTTGCCTGTTATCCAGCGAGTTTTCTCGGGTATGGATCCGCCGCTGAGTATTTCAAACGATTTGGACACCCCAGACATGAAATGACTCGTGTTGCTATTAATGGACCACTGCCTGATTTTGATTTAATCGGATTCGCTCGCATAGTATCATTTGAATTCGCGGCAGGACTTCATCGCTGTTGCTATATTTGGATCGGTAGACACATGGCTGAAAAGAAGTGGCTGCCAGTAGCGCTGCTACGGTATATGATTGATTGTAAAATGCTAGTTTCGTTGATTGTCAGTGACGCGATTACATCATACCGGGCGCAGACTGAAGTCTGGTTACCAGAACCGGAGCGTCTAGATAGCATAATTGACGAATCCAGAAAACACATCGATGCCGACGAGGAATATATCATCGAATGGTCCAGGAGAATATTCAACCAACGAAACCGCGAGGCAAAAGATCTCGGTAGAAGAATAATTGGTAAGTTCACACAAGGTGGAAAAAACCACGACTACAAACGATATTGCTCACGGCTGATTATAGATGACGCAGAATATGATTTCGTAATCAAGGACGCAGTGGCAAAAAATAGATACGTGAACTGTGAAGCAGCTTTCTTGTCCAATGGAACAAGGTTGGGTACAGTTGTTACCTACAGCGACGGAGACAGCCCGGCATACCCGCATTTGAGGGCATCTATGCTGGGTTATGCCGCTATCAATTTATTCTCGATGATAAATAGATTTCCTGACACCGCGGTTAGAGTAGCCGTTGATTCATTTTACATAGACGTAAAGTATAAGGGAAACGTAGCCGAGTTTACTAGTCCGGACGAGAGTTGGGGTACATGGAGAATTAAAAATGAAATACGACGCGATTATTCCCCGTCAGCAGATGTCACCGTTGAGAACGACTACTTACGCGGTGATGAATTGTCAGAATGGTCTAATGCACCACCGTGTTCTGATCCAATTTGTAGGCACAAAACAGTTATTTAAGCGGCTGTGGCGGGTCAGGAAAGACGACTCGGGCAATTGAATTATTTCGAACGCGGGCAAGTATAATCGTGCTTACACCGACCCATAGACTAGCGCGAGAGATAAAACAACGAAATGTTGACGCCGTTACTTATCACAGCTTTTTTCGATACAGCGGCGGTGAGTGGACTCCTGATCGAATGGGGGAAAATTTATTCCTGAGGTTATCATCTGGGATGAGATATGTACTGTTTCGTTAGATACTTTGCAAATGTTTCTTGATTGGTTGCTGCTCGCGAATACAGCGGTAATCATGTGTGGCGACCATGGCCAACCACCGCCATTTGTCGGCGAGGGTCCACATGATTGGTTAAAGGGTTTTGTGGACTATATTGAAGAAACCGATACTGATTACCGAGCACTTGATGAACAACTGCGCGAGGTTAAAAAATTAATCAGATTACAGCCGGATAGAATTCAATGTGAAATAATCCGCGAGGTGATTCCGGAAACGCCGTTAAATGAATTCTGGGAAACATGGAGACCAAACGATTTGATTGTAGCGAGTAGAAAGATAGTCAGGGACACACTTCAGCGGAGGTTGTTTACGTTGCATAAGGAAAAGTTTCCAACGCGTCCAGTGCCGTTATGTTATAGACCCGCGGATACACGGCGGCAGAACATTGAAGTTGAAATCCCGGCCCCGACGGCGTCAGGGACAAAAAAACAAATTCTCGTGCTGAATGATATCGTGCTCGTTGATATCAGCGTCGTCGAGGACGCGCTACGTGCTGATAAATCCCCGTGGACGCTAGGATACGCAACAACAATACATTCCTCGCAGGGACTAACCATCACGGACACAATTGTTTGGATGGTTGATAATCGCATCGAATGGTCGAATCTAGTCTATCTTGCAGTGTCCCGAGTACGGAGAATAAATCAGCTTCGAAGAATTGTTGTTGACGAAGTCAGTGACGGAGTCACCAACGACAACGACATCATCGATGCAAGCGTCATTAATAGAAAACTCTCGGGTTACCGCCAACAGGATAAAAAAAAAAACAGCGGCGTTTTGATATTGATGCCGAATTAATAATCTCGCTACGACAACAACAGAATAATCACTGCGCGAGTTGCAATTGTATAATGAGTTGGCGTTATTCGGATAAAGACACTCGCCAATTTACCGTGGATAGGATCGATAACAGTCTCGGTCATGTCAAAAACAATGTGAGGTTGACCTGTCTTGAGTGCAATAGGCGCAACGGCGCTAGTTAAGACCACGTGGGGGCAATTGAGTATCGTTAGGTATCACTTGTAGTTGCTCGCGTGTAAATCCGCGCTGAGGAGCAGTTGAATCCAGTCTATAGATCGGTGGTCTACCAGTTGATCGTGTTATCGTTGATATGTTATGTGTGGTAACACTCCAAATAGGATCAGTAGCTCTTTTTTTACCGCCTTCAAGCTCTCCTGGTTCATATAGATATCTAACAGTGACATCGCCAAGAATCGGCTTGGAAACGCTATCTATTTTTGATCTTTTGGGTATATACTCGTATTTAATCGCGTCGCTGGGCTTCATGTTGATTGCTCGGGTAATCTCGTTATTTAACGCTGCAATTACACCTGGCAACCTTTTAACCCATTCACGAGATCGTTTTTCTTGGATGAATTCCTTCGCGTATTGATATCCAAATAACCGTTCAGCGAGAGTCCGATTGAATCGTTCAACAATTGCCTGATCACGATGTAGCGCAGTATGACCTCGTCGTATCGCGACGCTATGGTGTTTCTGCGTTGATAAAACAGCGCCGCGAAATTCACTACCGGGATCAACTTGTAATAGATTTGGCCAGCGCAGAGGACCTCTTCGATAAATCCGCTCAAACGCAGCGGCTACTTCAGTTGCTGACTTTGTTTTTAACGGCTCCGCTTGTTTGTATCGACTCGCAACATCAACTACGGTTAGCGCGTATTTGTAACCGTTGTCATGCGGCAAAAATAGTATATCAGCCTGATGAACTTCATTAGGTACGCTGACATCAAAGCGCGAGAAGTTGATTTGTTTAGGCGGTGGTAGATAAATTTGCCATATAGCCTGTTTGGATAACCAATTAGCCGCATCGGCCCTCGTTACTTTTGCAGCGCTTGCATGCTTACCAATTGCGGCCCTCCACTTCCAGTATCCTCTCGGAGAATAATAGATGGATTCCATGTTGTTATTATAAACGCTAGCGTTTTCAATTACCAGCGCGAGAAGCTCCGCTTCCAATCATTAATTTACCTTTCATAGCCGATTTTACCAACCATGAGGCCAATTTTTCTTTGACGGATTTATCAGGAATAGCATTTAACGCGTGAATTAATTTTACGTCCGCGATATGACGCTGTTGCAGATCGCTACTTTTGTAAGCAACATCATGAGCATGACACGCCTTATCGATAGCGTTTATTGGGTACTCACCGGGTTTGGGCTGATTTTGATCATCGAGTCTGATATCTAATCGCGTTCCGGGGCCACAGTAGCTATATCCTGGGAGGTGTTTTTCTCCTGGATACTTTGCCCACGGGGTTCCGGGGAGTTTTGATAACCTGGCTGCAATATCACCTCCTCGCTTTTTTTTAAAACATCTCCGGGTCTAATAGAAATAAATCTAAATTTCTTTATACCGCATTGTACACACTTGCCAGTAAGCGCCGATCTGTTATTTCTTGTTGTAACGGTTGTCATATCATTTGTGCCAGTACGCACTCTACACTTTACACAATATAGATCCATAATTTATGTATAGAGACATGAATATAATTGACTTTCAGCGACTAAAACAAGAGAACCAGTTAAGCATGTTGCAGCGTTACCAAACTCAATCCGGATGAGTATCATCGGACCATCTGGATCCGGCAAGACGCAATTGTTACTCAATTTAATAATAAGATGGATGAAGTGGAATAAGTTGTATTTGGTTGCTCCTAGCGTAGATGATCAACGATGCTACGAGGTGTTGAAAGATTTCAACGAGAATGCATCAGCGATCGCTAAAAAAAATGTCATCGAGTTTATTACAGATATCAATGATGCACCAGGTATTGATGATATTGATGGCGACGTTAACAATCTAGTCGTGTACGATGATGTTATGTTAGACAATCAAAAAAACCCAGCTAGGATATTTTCCAGAGGCAGGCATAAAAACACTGACGTGATATATGTCACTCAACGATACACTCAGATTCCAAAAGTAATCAGAGACAACTTTAATATTCTTGCTGTATTCAACGGTGTTGATACACACACGCTACGAAATATTTGGCAGACATGGTGCGGCGGTGACATGGACTTTAATGTTTTTCGAAACTTTTTTAGTCATGCTCAGTCGACCCCACATGGATTTGTAACGATAAATTTACATGATCCTCGGACACGATATCGTATCGGACTTGACCAAATATTCGGTTAAATTGTAAATAACCACTTAGCAGCGGGGGGGGGGGGGGGCGATGACATCGACGCGGTCGTTGATGTGTTTACCGGACGCTGACGACGCTGGGATCGGCGCGCAGAAGGCATTAATTAAACCAAAAATGACGATTGGACGATCCCCCGACGACGACGTCGTTTTTTTTTTACCAGGCGCTGACGACACTAGATCGTTGAGTTGCAGAAAGTATTAATTAAGCCAAATAACGATTGGACAAAATGTCGGATTCGCCCCCCTGCTGCTACGTGCAAAAATACCAACCTCCACCAGAGAAAGAGGACGGTCACAAGAAGAAAGGCAATTTCATCTTTTTCGATTTCGAATGCATACAAGAGACCGGTATTCACATTCCTAATTTCTGCGTGGCTCATCGAGCGTGCGACAAGAGCATTCAAGAACCTATCTTCAGTCATTGCCCTCACTGCAGCAAGATTCCCGGAGGGCGTGAAAAAATTTTTCGGGGACCGAACACGTTAGCCGATTTTGCACAATGGGTCTTAGACCCCATCGACAAGACGTGGAGCCAAGAGGACATCGAACGTTACGGAGATTGGCACTGTCATGCCACGGTGATGGCTCACAATTTCTCCGGATACGATGGACAGTTTCTTTTGAGATACTATACGGAACAAGGCACCGAGCGTCCTAAAGTGACTTTGAACGGAGCCAAAATCATTTTCATGCAAGTGGGACAAGTACAGTTTAAAGATTCGATGAGCTATTTGGCCATGCCTTTGAGTCGAATGCCTGAAACGTTTGGAATGACAGAAATGGCTAAAGGGTACTTTCCACACTTTTTCAACACGGAAGCCAATCAACACGCCGTTCTACCCCATTTGCCTGAGGCTCATTATTACGACTCCGACAACATGCGTACCGAACAACGAGAAGCTTTCTACGCTTGGTACCAGGCTCATGCCTCTGACCCCTTCGACTTTCAGGAAGAAATGCTAAAGTATTGTCGTTCCGACGTGGACATTTTACGACGTTGCTGTGGAAAATTTCGAGAACTGTTCATGGAACACGGAGGGGTCGATCCTTTGAAAGAAGCTTGCACCATTGCCAAAGCGTGTTCCTTAGTGTATCTACAACGATTCATGCCTGAAAACACCGTGGCTGTCATCAGCCCTCAAACAACCAACTGTGTCAAACGTCAATACTCGGTCAAAGCCCTACGTTAGTTACATTACTTGTGCGACAAGGAAGACAAGTGGATTCAGCATGCCCGCAACGGTTGGGGCGAAAAGACCATCGGAACGTATTCGGTCGATGGCTGGGACTTAGAAAACCCCAATATCGTGTACGAGTTTAACGGTTGCTTATTTCACGGATGTCCCGTCTGTTACCCTGACCGTAGCACTAAAAATCAGTTTTTACAACGAACCATGGAAGACTTGTACCAGGACACTTGTCAGCGACGCCTAAAGTTAGAACAGCAAGGATACCAAGTGGTGGAAATGTGGGAACACGAGTACGATCACCGTATGAAAACCGATCCCGAGTTTTAACGCCTCGTGGAAAGTTATCAGTTCATGGACCCGCTGAACCCGAGGGATAGTTTGTACGGAGGAAGGACCAATGCCACCTGTTTGCTGTACCAAGCAGATGAAGAGAAAGGAGAAGAAATCAAATACTTGGACGTGTGTTCGCTGTATCCCTACGTGTGCAAATATTGTCGCTTTCCTGTAGGGCACCCGCAATTGTTAACGGAACACATCGACCTAAAAAACATTCGACAATACGAAGGCTTGATCAAGTGTAAAGTTTTGCCTGCCACGAACCTTTACCATCCCGTCTTACCTCACCATTGTCAAGGCAAACTGATGTTTCCCTTGTGCCGTACTTGTGCCGAAACGTGCAACCAAGACCAACCTTGTCAGCACACCCAGGAAGAACGTGCCTTGACGGGAACCTGGGTCAGCGTAGAATTGCACAAAGCTCTGGACATGGGATACCAACTGTTAGAAGTGTACGAAATTTGCCACTTTCCCAAGACACAACAATATCACAAGGGTGATCCCAGTCAGAAAGGCATTTTCGCCGACTACGTGGATGCCTTTTGAAACTGAAACAAGAAGCCAGCGGCTATCCTTCCTGGTGTCACACTCCCGAAGACCAAATACAATACAAAGAGAAATACTATGAACAAGAAGGCATCACTTTAGACCACATCGAGAAAAACGAAGGCAGGCGATCGTTTGCCAAAGTGATGTTAAATTGCTTGTGGGGTAAAATGGCACAACGACCGTGTTTACCCAAGACGGAATATTTGATAGAACCTTCCCGCTACTTCCAGATGATTTACGACAAAACCAAATACATGAAACACGTGGACGTCGTTCGAGAGGATTTGATCTTGGTCAATTACGAAGAAGATCTGGACTTTGTACAAGACGACCCTTTTTGAAATGTCATCATTGCGGCTTACGTGACAGCTCATGCTCGCTTAAAATTGTACGAAGCTTTGGAACTGTTAGGGGAACGCGTCCTGTAGTTTGACACGGACAGTTGCATTTACATCCATCACCCGAGTCAACAGCACCCTGACATCGAAGGAGACCGTTTAGGAGCCTGGACAGACGAGCATCCCGACGACAAGATTCTAAGTTTCGTCAGTGGCGGTCCCAAAAATTACGGCTACGAATACCGGGACAAACAAGGAGAAGTGCACACGACGTGCAAAGTGAAAGGACTGACTCTGAATTATCGTACCAGTCGTGTGGTCAACTTTGGGGTATTGAAAGAAGCCTTGCAATCCGGAGAGGATGGAAACTTTAAAGTGACCACCTATCAACCGAACAAGATGGTACGTTTACCCACTCACCACATCGTCAGTCGACCCTTGGAAAAAGTCTATCAAATCGTGTACCAGAAGCGAGTTCGACTTCCCAATCATTTCACCTTACCGTATGGACACGTTGGTATAAAACATTGGTTGTAAGAGGATAGTCACCCACCAGAAAGATGATTTCGCCCCAGCAAGAATCGAGTGAGAAACCCGATGAGAACTGCTAGTTCAAACCCTACCATTTTTCCAGTCTTCTTACCTGACTATTGTGATTGTGCCCGTCGATTGGACACGTTTCAGAAATGGCCTACGGATAGGGAAGGATTACCTTCTTCGCATGTTTTAGCTAGAACAGGATTTGTCTACTTGGGACCTGAGTCAGGATTGGGATACGAGGTACAGTGTTTCGCTTGCGGACTGAAGTTACGAATGGATCTATGTATCTATAAAGATTCAGCTATTCTGGAACATACTCGATGTTGTCTCCACTGCCCTTACCTTTCTATGGCCTTTCCACCCATCACACTACGGTACAATGTTGACGGTACCTTAGAGACGGTACCTTCCAAGACAAGACATAAAAAACGTAAAAAGGGAAAGATGTACAAGCTGGAGACTGCATTGCGACTAGTATAAAAAGGGGCTATAGTTCATTGGGACTACCAAGACCGAGCGAACAAGATGAATACTTTCAGACAAACACAAAACAAGTTGTATAGAAAGGCACAATTCAAGTGTGAGGCTTCTGAAGTGGAATGTGATTGTGAGCCTTGCGATGGGTACGATGCTGTACGTTGTGACCTTAGCGATTCCGTAAAGCATCATGGGAACTTTAGTGTCACTACCCCTATTATGGAAAGGGATGCTGTGCGTGTCAAACCTGAGGGATGCGAAAGCGATGCCGCTCGTCCTCTTGGACATTTTACTGGGTTTCGTTTTAAAGGGGAATGTTCACCTTCACGTCTACCCCGCTACGGATGTCATCCAGCCCTGAGCAAACTCCTGTTCATGTCAACCAACCCTCATTGAAACGAACCTGTGAAAGACGAATATTCGTTTCCTGTGCGTTTGTCGGAATACTGCGACTTTGAAAATCGTCTTCAATCGTTCAAAGGAAAATGGCCTAAGTATCTGGGAGGACCGACCCCCGAAGAATTAGCCAGAGCCGGATTTTTCTACTTGGGCGAAGGAGATAAAGTCATGTGCTTCAGTTGCGGTGTGTCACTTCATTACTATGAACCGCAAGATTCAGCCTACGTAGAACATGCTCGATGGTCACCGAATTGTCATTACTTACCCTTAGTGGGACCGAGACATTGAAGTAACTTACCATAATCTGTTCATGGATACTTTACACGAGAACATTCGTGCTTTGCCTGTGGCGTTGAGAGAACGCATTTACCGAGAGCTGGTCAAAATACAAGTCAAACGTAAAGAACAATTGCATCCGTTACGTCGCCACATCTTTAACCACTGGTACCTGAATGGTATAAAAGAACTGATTAGTCAGAAATTGTTTCAGTGGTCAGACCTTGTTCAATACTTCCAAGCCCCCGATGATCCACGTGTTGATCATTTTGTTTACTTCGAGATTCACTTAGTACAACACATTGACGAAGACAAGGTAAAGGATTACAGACATATTTTACATGGAATCTACTTAGCGGAAGAGGAAACTTCTAAACTAAGTCTGACGTTTCGGTTACAGTATGCAACATTTAAATTCCCTACTGGAGAACGAATATGTCTGTGTATTGTTTCCGAAACAAAGAGACTATAAAAACAGGCTTCCATGCCACGACTTTTATCGCATGTAATCCAACAGATTCCGTGGAAGGAACTCAATGACCATATTCAAACCGTGGATCATTACCATCGATTATTACAAGAACTGTATCCATTCAATTTGGGTCGACAAGTGGTGTGTGTCTTAGTGACTTGTTTCCTGGGATTTCGTTTACCAGCCGATTCTTTGTGGACTCTTTACGATCAGTACTTACCACCTCAATGGTCTTAAATGGTCACGAAAAGCTCCTTTTGCTCAAAGCCTTGCGTTTTCATCTGGATACTTCTCGACCTCTACGGGAAAAAAAAGATTCGTCAACTTTTAGCTACCCAAGACGTGTATGATGATGTGTGTGTAGCTTGTGACTTACATCCCCATTGGACAGATGTCCGTGCCTGGAAAGAATGGGATTTTGAGGCTTGGACCCAAGAAGTGGCCCAGTATGCACGAGAGTTGTTCAAGGAAAAAAGTTACTTTTCAACCTGTGTTAGTGACGGTGCCAGAAGAACCCGTCACCCAGGACAGGACTGTCAAGGCGATTCCATCGTGTTTGTGGAAGGCATTCCTAAAGAAGACGACGGCATCGTCTCTGACTCCCGTCAAACCCATTTGGTCATTTTCGACGACATGTTAGGAGAAGACGAAGAAGAAATTAAACTGTGGTTCACGCGCAAAGGGCATCACCGTAATGCCAGTGTCGTTTACATCACCCAAAATTTGTTTCAACAAAGTAAAGCCCATCGCACCATCAGTCTCAATGCGCATTACGTGGTCTTGTTTAAAAGCCCTCGAGATAAATCGCAAGTGCAAGTCTTAGCCAAACAGTTAGGAACGCCTTGGCTGACTCAGGCGTACGATGATGCCACTCAAACGCCACACGCCTATTTACTCGTCGATTTGAAACCTACGACCCCCGAGGATTTGCGATTTCGTACCCACTTGTTTCACCACTGGTGCCAAGACGGAGGGCCTGTCCTGTACACGTCTCCGTCCTCGACTTAATTTCACTCCACATAAAAAAAATCTATAAAAACCCCAGACCCTTTTTGTCTGTCTCACACACAGAGTGAACATGATGTCCCTTCAGTCGCATCTTCCCGTCAAATTGATTCGTGCCTTGTATGGCATCAGTCGAGAAAAAAATCCACAAATACGAGCTCGTGTCTTAGAAGCTAGTCTGAAAGAAGTCTTACGATGGTTCACGGTGACGGCACGTCAAATACTCCAAGGAATCATTCAGATTCCTCATCAAAGCAAACGCTTTTTTGATCGAAACAAAGTCGCTTTGGTCCAACTGGCCGATCCCCGCATCGACACTCAACCAAAAAACAAATCATTTTGAAACCTGGAGGGAGCGGTACTCTAGGAGGGGTCATCATTCGCTCTCTCTTAAGATGGGATCCTAATTCCCCCAAAGTTATCCCCAAGAAAAAAGTCAGACGAAGCCCCAAGAAGAAAAAGACCAGGTCCCCAAGGAGAAGAAGAAATTCTGCAGTGGCGGGACCCTCCACTGACCAGACACCACCCCGGAAAAAGAAAAGAAGCCCCCAGAAAAAGAAACAGAGAAAAAGTCCCCAGAAAAAGAAAAGCCCACAGAAGAAAACTAGTCGCAAGAGAGGTACTTCTTCTTCAGCCAGGACGCAACCTTACACTAGCATACCACGACCTGCCACGGCAGTGACACGGTCACCGGCAACTTCACGTTCATCCACTTCTCCATTAATGACACCAAGAACTGAGGAGTACTTGGAGACGTTGATCACACCAAGAACTTCTCCGTTGATGACTCCAAAAAGAACTTCCCCAGTGGCAGGACCCTCCAATTTAGTGGCAGTGGCTGCTGCTCACAAAGTACCTTCTCCCAAAATCAAAGTCCATGAAAGATCGGGCATGTTACAAAGTTTACTGGATTTGTCCAAGCAAGAACTGGCTCGATTTAGTCCATTGCGAACCCCTCCACGACGTGTCATGCCTGTCCTCAAACTGATACGACGTAAAGACAATCAGTGGCGACGCGTTCCAGTATAAAAAAGGTGTGTGACCAAGTCGGGGGTATGTGTTTTTTGGTGCTCCTGAAGACTCAAAGATGTCACCCTCCAGAAAACCCCAAGGAAAGAAAAGGAAAGGACTACCACCACGTTTAGTCAAACATGGGGACATGTTATCTGTCCTGTCCAAAGCTTCTCCACCCCTACGAAAAAAACTCATTCAATCGTCCTCCAAAGAGGTCATCAATACCGTGTGCGAATGCTGTTTGAACGTCTTGAAAGGCACGATCCCTTTGTCCAAACACCAGAAACAATGCTTAAGCAAGCATCGTCACGTTCTTCGCCAAATGGTTCAAAAGAAAATTCCCATTCGTCAAAAGAAGAAGATGTTGGTCCAACGTGGAGGCATTTTAATCCTCTTGTTATTCCCGATACTGAAAGGAGTCTTGGGAACCATGTTGGGAGGACTGGTGGGAGCAAGATAAGAAGGCCTTCGGAAGTCCCAAGATCTCAGAATCGACCCCGGATAACCCCATGGAAGGACGAAAACTAACTTTAGTGCCTTACAAACGATGGATGGAATACCATCGGTGGCAAGAACAACGCACCCCGCATTTACCTCCCAATCCCAATTTGAGCCAGATGTCCCAGTTGCAACACGAATTGCAGTCCTTGATGGATCGCCAAGATTTGTCCGAAACAGAAAAATCGCAAAAATACGGTCAACTTTTGCAACGACTGCAACTCTTTCATCAGAAACCTTTAGACGAAACAGCTCTACCTACTCCGAAAGATTTTAAGACCTTGATGAAAAGTCCAGCACCATCACCAGTACCAGTACCAGTACCAGTACCACCAGTACCAGTGACCAAGACAGAAAAAGGAAAAGAAGAAGAAGAAGAAGGGTTTCAAACTCCACCAGAAAAAGTACGCAAGTTAACAACACCACCTACCTCCAGAATTGGATGGATTAAAAAGATGATGGCCACCCCTTCTTCATCACAAGAGAAAAAGAAAGTGAAGACAGAAGACAGACATCCTCCTCTTCAACACCTATTGCCGGTCGCACACGCAAAGCATTGCAATCCAAGAAAATACCCCAAGAGAAAAAAAGTAGCATCCTCCAAGAGTGGGTGCCTTATTAACACACCAACCAACACAAAAAAATAAAAATGGAAAAAGTCTTAGCCAGCATTTACTACGATCCCTCCCATCCTGCAGGTTATGCAGGAGTTCAAAAATTGTATCGTGCTGCCAAAACTCGATTGAAAAGTCTCCGTTTACCTCAAGTGCAACGATGGTTACAAGAACAAGCTACCTACACTTTACACAAACCCATTCGACGCAAGTTTGCCAGAAGTCGCACCCGAGTGGAAGGCATCGATCATCAATGGCAAGCCGAATTACCCGATGTCTCTCATTTGGCCAGCTACAATCGTGGCTACAAATATTTGTTTTGTGTCATCGACGTCTTTTCCAAATTTGCCTGGGTCGTGCCCTTGACTTCCAAATCGATCAGCGAGTCAGTGCGAGCCCTGCAACGGGTGTTGAAACAAAGCGGTCGTCACCCTCTTCGATGGCAAACGGACAAAGGCACCGAATTTCTGAACCAAGCTTTCCAAAAAGAATTAAAGAAACGTGACATTCATTTTTTTACCACCGAGAATCCCGAAACCAAAGCCAGCATCGTGGAACGTTTTCAACGCACTTTGAAAGAACGCATGTGGAAATATTTTACGCATCACCACACTCTGAAGTACATCGACATCTTACCGCACCTGGTGCAAGTGTACAACCAATCTTACCATCGAAGCATCGGACGTGCCCCGCAAGAAGTGACTCCCGAGAACGAAGTGTTGGTGTTTGAGCGCCTGTTTGGTACGTCCCCGACGAGGCCTGTCCCCAAGAAAAGTGGACAGTTGGCTGTAGGAGATTGGGTGCGCATTGGCAAAACCAAACGCACTTTCGACAAAGGTTACTTACCTAACTGGACGACCGAATTGTTTCGCGTCACTGGACGAGTGCATGACCGTCATCCTGCCGTCTATAAATTGGAAGACATGAACAGAGAAGTGCTCAAAGGAACGTTTTATTTGCCCGAGTTACAACGTGTCACCAAAAAGAAGAGGACGTGTACGACATCGAAAGCGTTCTCGAACGCAGAACCCGTAAAGTGGGCAAACGACGTGTCAAAGAAGTCAAAGTACGTTGGAAAGGATATCCACCCAGTTTTGATTCTTGGATCGACGCTTCGCAAGTCATCGACTATAAAAAGAAGTGACCATCATGCCCTTTCACACAGACGCAGCTACGTCGACCACTGCTTCACCTAGTTCTTCTCTGCAAGATTTACAAAAAACAACCCTTGTGGGTTTGGTGTGGAGAACGTGTGCCTTAAACGCAAATCGTCTTTTTCTGCCAAATCTTCGTGGTGTATTGTGTCATCGGGGCAGCCATCGCCAATCTGAGTTTGGAACAAGGAGACAAACAATTGTGGACCATTTTATTGAGCAGTTGCATCGGTTACCTTCTTCCCAATCCCTCCCTGAAATTCTCTTCCAACGGGAACCACGGGAACCTTGTGTCCAGTGCCAGTGTCAGTCACCACTCCAATAACAACAACAACCCCATTTTGGGCGGAGACACGCCTCTGACGTCCAGTAATAACCCCTCGGACAGCCACAGAACTCTGGAATTATGAGTCACCAAAACCAATTTTACTTAACCTTACCCAGTGACAGTTCCATGGAGGTGTTTCCCCACAACACGTTGTGCTGTTACACGGCCAAATTACCTCAGGCCATCCCCTTAGATCACGAAGCCCATTGGGAAGTAGCTTTGGTAGAGATGATTCACCCAACACAAATCAAAAACATCACTGAAACTCAAAACAATCATGACGTCGAAATTTTGGACCCAACACTGCAGCAACACATGACGGGCAGTCCTCAACATATCTCACATTCTGCAAAGGACCCATTACCCCGCAGTGACTCTTCTCCTCCTCTTTTCGTTTATCACTTTAAAATTAACTCAGGCCATTATTTTAGTGGTCAACATCTGGTGGAGGCCATCGCTGACAAATTCTATGCAACCTTTGCAACGTTCTGACCAAAGTAGAAAAACGTGTCACCATTCAGTACCACAAACAGTCTCACCGTCTACTCATCATATTTCAAAGTGAGGAAAGAATTATACGTATTAAATTTTGCCCTGGATTGTATGACATTTTGGGTGTAGACCTCAATTTGGTCACGGATAAGCAGACCAAAAAGATTGAGAAAGCAGAGATTGACAACGACATGCATTTTGCGAGGTATTTTCGTTTCCCGGTAGAACTCAACCAAGGACTGAATTTGATGTTCGTGTACTCCGATGTGGTGGAGTACAACGTGGTGGGACACACCTCCGTGCCGTTACTGCGTGTCATTCCTTTCAAAGTAAATTCTGTCACAGCCACTGACGAGGAAGGTGGGAACACTTACGACGTCCACCGCGAATTTGTCCATCCTCACTATTTGCCTGTCAGCAAGTTGTATTTGGACACGGTCAACATTGCTATAAAAGGAGATTTGGGACAAAATATTCCATTCACCAAAGGAAAAGTCACGGTGAAACTCCATTTTCGAAAACGGTTCTCTCACGACTCGTAAGTAAGCCATGTATCCAGTGTACCGAGGGGTTGCACGACAGCTAGGACACGGTTTAGGAGACATGTTAAAATCCGCCTTTCGTTCGGTGGCTCCGGTGTTGAAACCGATGGTGACACGCCGATTGCACGCCTTCAAAGATGCGGCACTGACACAAGGCAAAGAATTTCTCCAAAATGTCATCATCGACAAACAAAACCCTAAAGAAGCCTTCATGAGGGCTGGCAAAACTGTTTTGCTGCAAACGGGTAAAGACCTTTTGGGCCGACGAGACACACCTATAAATGCCCTGCACGCTACCGAATCAGGCATTCAGCAAGGACAAGGCAGAAAGAGACGACGACGAAGAAAACACCCTTTCACCAGACTTCAAGCGAGAAAGATCAAGAAAAGAAGAACCGTTCGAGACTTAGACGTTTTCGATTATTGAGAAAGAACAGAACAAAGTGATGCACCGAGAATCTTGTGCTTGTTCCAAGACAGAACTGGATCTGTTTGCCATGCCCCCCACTATGATGACCATGCAAGAATCCCAGTGGGTGGAATTTCATCCCGTCTCCTCATTGGCCGATTCCGCTCCCATCGAGTTTGAAATCAAGGGACAACACGAAGATTACATCGATCTGAATAGCAGTTACTTGTACTTGAAAGTCAAAGTTCTAGATAAGGATAATGGTGTAGTAGAAGACACTGAGAATATAGCTCCCGTCAACAATTTCATGCATTCCTTGTTCAGCTCAGTGAACTTGTACTTGAATAACAAACTAGTCAGTAGCAGCATGGATACATACCCTTACTGTGCCTACCTGGAAAATCTCTTGACGTACGGAATAGATGACAAGGATACTCATCTCAATGCTTGCGTGCTATGGGAACCTGACGAAGCGGAGTAGTTCGACAAAACAGATGGAACCAATAGCGGCTTTGAGGAAAGAGAAAAGAAAATCTTAGGTGGAAAGAGTTTAGAACTGATGGATCGTTTGCATTTGGACATGTGGTTGCAAGAGAAATATTTGCTGAACGGGGTCAATGTCCGCTTGAGACTGAATCGTAGCAGTACCGCTTTCCATTTGTTGGCTGATAAAACTGCTGGCAATCCCAAAAGCAAAATCGAGGAGGCCAAACTCTACGTACGACGCGTGGAAGTGTTACCTAAAGTGGGAAACGACATCAGTCAGACGTTGAGCAGAACAACCGCCAAGTATCCCATACGACGTGTGGAAGTGAAAACGTTCACCATTCCTGCTGGACAGCATTCCATGATCGAAGATCAGCTGCTTCAGGGACAGTTACCCAAGCGTTTAATCCTTGGTATGGTCTTGAATTCAGCCTTCAACGGAGCCTTCACTCAAAATCCTTCCAACTTTCAACACTTCAACGTGAAGAAAATCGAAGTCAGTCGCGATGGCAAGACCTTGTGTACCCAACCTTTCGAACCTGACTTTAGTGACGAGAAGATGAATTACTTGAGGTCGTACTTGTCCCTGTACGAAGCCACCGGACAGTTAGGAACCAACACCAGTCACGGTATTACGTACGAAGATTATGCAGGAGGTTATGCTTTGTGGGCATTTGATTTCACTCCAGACCAAGGCAGCGACGAGGGACATTTTCACCCTATAAAATCCGGCCAGATTCGTGTGGAACTTCAGTTTGCAAAAGAACTGCTAGCAACAGTGAACGTCATCCTGTATGCAGAATTCGATAATACCATAGAAATCAACAGTTTGAGAGAAGTCATTCTAGATTTTTAGAAACCATGGAAGACTGTTATCCCTCTTTACCTAGTGGAGAAACTTTGGAGATGGAATGTGAGGAGACCGTGGAAGGAGAAGAATCTCAAGACAAAGACGAAGTTGTCATGATGAAGTCAAGATGGCCAGAACAAGAAGCCCATTTAGTCTGCTGTTTTGCCAAACACTTTGTGGAAAAAATGACGGAATTGATCAAGACGAATTGTTATGGATGTCAAAACGATCATCCCAGTCAGATTCAACACGATAAATGCCTGATGTTGAGTCAAGAAGAAAAATTGGACGAGTATCTGGACGAAGCTTGGAGTCTCATCTCGGACGAAGACGTGTTACACCAGTGGTATAAAAACTTGCGTGAACATTCTTGTCCACCATTAACCGCTCAAGAAATCCATCGTATCGAAGCTCTCCTGAATCAGAGTGAGGAGACGAAACGAAGAAACGGTTATTTGTCAGACATTTTCAAGCAAAAAGTCAGGATCGAATTGATGACTTATTGTTACCTGTGAAGAAGAAAAAAAAAACAATGGATACCTGGGAACTTTATTACCTTTTGAACCACAGTTCGTATACGGCTTCTTGGAATCCTGTCGTCTGTGCTAAAGATGAACTTCCTCATCGCAAACCTCAAGACCATCAAGCGTACGTGATCAACACGGACGACAGTCATCTCCCAGGAACCCACTGGGTAGCCGTCTACTTTCCTCAAGAAGGATGTGTGGAATATTTCGATTCGTACGGATTGCCTCCTTTGGAAGACGATATCATTGACTTTATGAGAAGAAATGCTCAAACCACCCGATTCAATAATGTGAAATTACAAGGCACAGATTCCTTGGTGTGTGGACAATATTGTGTGTATTTTCTGCATCATCGCAGCCTGGGCTATTCCTTAGAACATTTAGTGACTCACTTTGATCCTCGTTCTTCTTCTAGAAACGATGTGAAAGTAGATCGATGGTTTTGTGACCATTATGCTTATCTTTTGTCTCAAGCTAGGAAACGTAGTGTCCATCAATGGCCTAATGATATCCAACAGTGGAAATCACAATTTCATTCACAACGTTGTCAGCCCTGTTTAAGGTAGACTGTCAATAGAGAAAAAATGTTTGTCATTTGAAGAAAAAAATATTTGATGTTATAATGTTGGATTATTGTTAAAAATTGTTAGAGTTGTTGTTGGTTAGTGTTAAGTGATTTTTGAATAAAAAATGTTGTGTTTTGAAGACAAAAATGCCTTTGTCTTTTGTTTGGCTATAAGAATGTTTGATTCATGCTCTTTCACTTCTTACTATCCCTGTCATGGCACTCATTGAACGTTACGGCTCGAAAACCGTGGAGGGATGTTTTCCTTCACGTCCGCGCTTTGACTTTAAGAACCGGGGCAGTTTCCAGTCTAACCATCCATTGTCGACTCATCCTCCTATGAAGATGTGCTCCAAACTAGCTAAGCTAAACGGAGCCTACGTGAATTTGCTTAGGGTCAGACACAGTCCGATACCGAAACCAGAAGAGATAGAGAATGTGAGAATGCTAAAAGTCACTGAAGACCTGATAGAAGAGCTCTTCAGAGAAGAAGTGAACAGGAAAAAAGAAGAATGGACAGAGAAGTACAGACTTCAGAGACAGCAGCAGCAACAGCAGCAACAGCAACAACAACAACAACAACAACAACAACCTGAACCTGACATAGGCTTTGTCGATTGTCGTATCGACACCAAATAGTTCTTCTTCTCTTTCCGAAGAAGCAGACCTATCGCCAGAAAGTTTATCCTCAGAGGACATCGCATTCTTAGAAACTAAAAAAGATTGCCATAGCAAACAAAAAAAACAGCCCTTTTCAGGGCTACCCCAATACTCTAGAAAAGAAATTACCATCAATTTGCCAATGTGTGGAGGTAGAGTAATGTGAATATAAACACTAACTCTTTTTTTAAAAATGTGAGGGTATGTGTTTGTGTATATGATTGTTTTTTGTATAGGATTGTGTGTTTGTAAGTGCTCACTTTTTTGGTGTTTGAGGTGTGGGGAGAGTAGATTTGGGGTTGGATTGGATTGCTTTGCGTATGTGGATAGTCTATTGAAGTGATTAATGAAAAAAAAATTATAATAGGAATGGGTAGCATAAAAAAGTGAGTGAGTGTTTCTTTTAGGTCCGCGCGTTGTTTTTTTTTTTTTGTCATGATCTAGGTAAGATCAATTTTATGTTTTCAGGGGGATGTTTTCCATCACGTCCGCGCTTTTAGTATAAATTGAAACTCGCTCGGCACTCTAGCTACCCTTGTTGATTGATCAACACCACCAGAAGAATGAACACCAGAATTGTGAAACTGCTAGAACTCTAGATGCACCTGGAATATGCCAGGCGCAAAGTAAATGAACTATCCGCGGAAGCCATAGTAGAAGAGGCAAGAATAAAGAAGGAAGAGGAGGAGAGAAGAGAGAGGGAAGAGGAGGAAAAGAAAATAGGAGAGAGGATGACTTACAAGATACCAGAGACAGAGGATTGGGGTGCTGAAGCCAATCATCCCGCCTCTGCACTCCCAAGAAGAAAGGTGAAAGGAGACTGCGGAAGAAGATGCGTGTGTGGCGCCAGGCCAGGAAGGTGCCATCATTAGATAGGTGCATCTGGAGTTCAAAAAAAAAAAACCCAACAGCCCTTTTCAGGGCTACCCAATACTCTAGAAAAGAAATAACCATCAATCTGCCAATGTGTGTGTGTGTGTGTGTGTGTGTGTGTGTGTGTGTGTGTGTGTAGGTAGAGTAGTGTGAATATAAACACTAACTCTTTTTTCATAGTGCGAGTGTATGTGTTTGTGTGTTTGTGTCTGTGTGTTTGTGTTTGTGTTTGTAACTGCTCACGTACGTTGGTGTGAATAGTAGATTATGGGCTTCTTTATTGTTTCTTAGCGTATGTGGAGAGTATAGTTTGGGTTTTGTAACGGCTCACGTACGATTGTGTGGATAGTAGATTATGGATTTAGTTTTAATGATTTGCGTGTGTAAATAGTAGATTTGGGGTTTGTTAAATGTTGCTTCACTTATGTGGATAGTATATTACATGAAATGAGAAAAGTAGGGGATGTTTTCTTTCACGTCCGCGCGTTGTTTGGTCATGATCTAGGTAAGATCAATTTTATGATTTTAGGGGGATGTTTTCCATCACGTCCGCGCTTTCACTATAAGAACCCACAAAGTTTGATTTTTGGAACCATTCTAAGGAATAACTGAGACAAAATGACTCAAGTATCAGTTCTATTTAATCTATTGAGAGACATCTATTTTTGGATAATGGATGTAGAATATGTTGTAGGAAGAATAGAAGAGGAATGGAGGCATGGAGATATGAAAGACTTTGTAACCAGTCAAGTTCTAGGCCTAAAGACAGCAAGAGATATCATAGCAGGGATGATTGAAGAAGAAGTCAATAAGTCAAGAGGCTTCATTAACCCACCTTACTTCAGAGTGGGAAGTTTGAAGGAAGCACTGGATCATGTCATCAAAGTCCGGTGCTTCCTAGAAAAAATATTGTACTGGACAGAGTGGAGGAATGTAAAATGGGGGTTGGACAAGGTGAAGAAAGGGGAAGATCTGATGAGAAAAGTAATGGAGGAAGAAGTAGAGAAGATTAAAGAGAAATGGAGGGAAGAAAGAAAAGATGTGGAAAACAAAAAGAAAAAGGAAGAGTTTGAGCGGCTTAACAACAATTGGATGAAAATCCAAGAGAAGTTCCGAGCCATGGGTCACCCGGACTGGATGCCGGAAACAGAAAAGAAGAAGAAAAGAATGATGGAAAAAATAAGAGGATGGTGGAAGAAATTAAGGAGTTAGAAGAAGAAGAAGAAAAAAAACCAAAGGCCCTTTTCAGGGCCACCCATATTTCTCGAAAAGAGAATGACTTTTCAATTGCCTACCCCTTTTTTAAATTTAAAAAAAAATCCCATGTTCAATTCCCCCCTTGTCCCTAAATAGACCCACACTTTATTCCCCCCATGTTCAATTCCCCTTGAGGCTAGAGTGACCCAAGACTTTTTCCCATGTTCAATTCCCCTTGAGGCTAGAGTGACCCAAGACTTTTTCCCATGTTCATTTCCCCTTGAGGCAAAGTGACCCAAAACTATTTCCCATGTTAAATTCCCCTTGAGGCTATAGTGACCCACGATTTTTCTCCATGTTAAATTTCCATTGAGGCTATAGTGACCCAGGGGTCTCTGTAATGCTAATTCCCATTGAGGATATAGTGACCCAGGGGTCTCTGTAATGCTAATTCCCATTGAGGCTATAGTGACCCACTTTACAACTGATGTACAAACTGATACACGAATATTACATTGAGGTAAGGACTTAGATGCTGTATTTCTTGAATCGCTTGAAGTTACAGCGAATTGGATTTGACAACTTCTCTTTCACCCAGCCACAGGATTATGGCCATTGATGACATTTTGTGAGTTTCATGTGGCCACTCATTGTTGGATTGTGATGGCGCTTTAAATGAAACTGAAATTATAAGCACAGTTTGTAACGACTGCCACATCACTGGAGCGTGTAGAGGAGCTATACACAGTGCACGCCATTTACAATTATGAATTAAACCAAGTCAAATACAAATTCCTGTTGTGTTTCACAATCTGCATGAGTATGATGGCCATACGAGATAAAGCTCAACCAACAATCAGATCTTTTACTACATGTTTGATATAAAGGACACCGGAGGGTTTCAAAAGTAATTTTGTCATTTCTACTGCAGAGTTTTAAAAATATCTATTGATCAATATTGTCGTGTTTGCATGTGTATCGGTGATGCACAAACGTTTGTCGTTGTGACACAGGTCGGTGAGATGAGGATTGACAACATAGATCAAATATTTTCGAAAAGTACGGCTTATGGTTGACTTTGGTGTTTATTACTTGACATATATCAGAAAAAATATAAAGTAAATAATGTATGAATTAAAACCGATACCATTTTTCCTTTTGCATCAAGTTAAGTAATATTTGTGAAAACCATAATGGATATAGTAAGGATTTCAGGCTATATAAATCAGAGCAGGTGTACTCAAGTTAGGATCCGAATTTTATAAAATTAATTTAAAATAATAAAGTTAACAAATGCTCCTAATCATAAAAAATAAATGGGTGGACTTTTTATTCAAAGTCATTATAGTGTGCTGCGACGCAATTAAGATAAATATCTTGCATGTCTGATTCATGATTTGTACTTGATATTTGGGCCCAAATTCCTAGTATAGGACAAGAGAACTCCAATATCATCTCACTCACCTGAACACTTAACTTTTGTTATGACGAGGAAGAAAAACTACATTTAATATGTATACGCCAAAACGCCGAACTCGAGATGGCGATTTGTAGTGTACCCTGAATCTCAGGCTTCCTCAAAAGCTAATTCTTTTACGATATCTTCTTAAAGGCAATGCAATTTGAAATTAGACCCATAAATCACGCTTCTGTAAATAACTATGGGATATTTTGGTGTTTGAGGCAAAAGATGAAACTTAGAAATAAGAAATTTTAGAATGCCATATTCTTTATCTTGACAAGTACACCATAACATACCACTCCCGAACTTTAGATGCACGTTGGTCGTTGTCGATACAGATAGGTTAGATGGTGTAAGACAACCAATACAATTGATTTCGAATTTTATGGTTTATAGCTGACTTGCAGTGTGTACAAAACGACCTATATGACATAATACAAAGTCAAATGGTCCGTCTTTCATTCGAAGTCGAATAATCTATCTATCTATCTATCTATCTATCTATCTATCTATCTATGTACCCTTATATCTAATCTATCTATATATCCATCTATCTATCTATCTATCTTTATATATATATATATATATATATATATATATATATATATATATATATATATATATATATATATATCTTTGTCTGTCGGTTCACTTGCTTTAACATACTTGTGATTCTTTGCTAATAATATTTTATGTTAGTTCCAGATTGCAAATACAGTGCACTGCGGATATACATATATTAAATATCGGATTTAATAGTTTTATGTGATCACAATGGTGATATTTATTTAGGTCAAAACTTCCTGGTAAAGGACACAGAAAAAATCCAATATTATATCACTCGTTTGAACATATGTCCTTTGTCACGACAAGGAAGAAAATATATATTTATTGGCTATATGCCAAAAGCCGAACTCGAGATGGCCACTTTGGTGTACCATGAATCTCATGCATCCTCAAAATTTCAATAGTTTAATGAAACTACTTAGAAGTAACAAAAGTTGAACTTTGACCCATTAGCCACACGTTGGTCGTTGTTGACACAGATATTTTAGACGGGGTTTGTCAACCAAAAAAAACTATTGTCTAATTGTGAGGTTTATAAATGACTTTTCTGTTTAAAACACGAAATATATTAGAAAAATTACAAAGTAAACAATGCGATGAATGAAAACCGATACTATTTTTGCTTCAAGTTAATTAATATTTTTATCTTCTATAATGAATGTAGTAGGGATTTCGGGCTTTAAATCAAAGCAAGATATCTCAAGTTAGGAACCGATTTTTATTTTATAAATTTTAAAAGTAAAGTTAGAAAATCCTCTAAATCAAGAAAAATTAAATGGTCTCTTTTATTCAAAGTCAGACATATGATTAACCACTGCAATTACTTTCCTATCGATTCACCTGATTTAACATTCTTTACTACTTTTTCGTATTATAAACTGCATTATTGTGTACTTTGAAGTAAGATAAATTTTACATGTCCGAGTCATGGTTTGTACTTGATATGCGGGTCCAAATTCCTGGTAAAGGACAAGAAAACTCCAATATTATTTCATTTGCGTGAACACTTAGCTTTTGTTATGACGATGAAGAAAAAATACATTTAATATTTACACGCCAAAACGCCGAACTCGAGATGGTGATTTGTGATCTCAGGCTTCCTCAAAAGTTAATTCTTTTACTATATCTTCTTAAAGGCAATGACGTTTGAAATTACACCAATAAATCACGTTTCTGTGAATTACTATGGGATATTATGGTGTTTGAGGCAAAAGACGAAACTTAGAAATAAGAAATTTTAGAATGCCATATTCTTTATTTTGACAAGTACCCCCAGTAGTTAAGTGGGGCACTATACGTACAATGGAAATTAGCATTACGGAGACCCCTGGGTGAATATACGTACAATGGAAATTTGACATGGCGAAAAATCGTGGGTTAATATACGTACAAGGGGAATTAACATGGGGAAAAATTGTGGGCCGATATACGTACAAGGGGAATTTAACATGGGGAATAGAGTTTGGGGGATTGTTTAGGGACAAAGGGGAATTGAATATGGGATTTTTATTTTTTTTTTTAATTTTTTTTTAATTTAAATTTAAATTTAAATTTAAAGAAAGGGGTAGGCAATTGAAAGGCTATCTCTTTTCGAGAAATATGGCTGGCCCTGAAAAGGGCCTTTGGGTTTATGTTAATGTATTCATTAACATAAAGGGCACCGCATTGGTCTTCTTCTTGTTCTTAGGCTGCGTCTCACTGTTGGTCCGTAAATCAGCACTCTTTTCAGGCATCCTTGTCTTTCAACGTAGATCCTACGTATCCACAAACTGGTGTTTGTCCTGTGGACAACGGTCCACTTGGATCGGACATACATGAGCTTGTCCGTTCTGAACATCATGGAAGACACAAGGGTGGATGATTCTACTGTGGTCCACATCTTGAAGCGACGAGAACAGGTGAATCAATGCAGTGAATTGCGCTTATTTGTAGGTAGAGGTAGGATTGAAACGGATTGAGTTCATTCACCAATCCAAACACGCGTTACAAAATTCAGTCAGCTCGCATCCAATCCGAAGAGAACAGTCTGTGACGTCACGTGGTCTATATAGATTCGTTAGCGCTTGTGTGCAGTCAATCTATGCGACAGTGATTCAACAAGACGGAAACACAGAAAACGATTCATTGGGGTGCACCAACAGGGGAGACTGTCCAAGGGAACCCGGACTTACTTTCAGAAGAGGTGAATTGGGATTTTGTGGATTTTCTCTCCTCGCAAGAATTTGTTCCGGAACCTGTGTTACCTTCTTCATTACCGCAAGTGGAGAATTTTAGACAGAGACAGAAAGAAGAATTGGAGAAATTTATACAACAACAAAAGGAAGCGGAACAAGCTTTTCTCCTACAGCAACAGCAGCAAGAAGAAGAAGAGGTAAGAAAAAAACAACAGCAAGAATAAGTAGCAGCAAAGAAACAAGAGGGTGAAAATCAAACGGTAACGTTACTGTTGGACATTTTAGCGGAGTTAAGAAGTCTGAAACAAATGTATCAGACTTCTTTATCACGACCGAAGAGAATACGACCTTCCCGAGCTAAACACGTTAACCCTGTGACTAAGCCTACCGTACCACCCTTAGTGATTTCAACCCAATCATCATCATCATTAACATTACGCAGTCCAGAAGTAGGTCTTGGCCGTGGCAAAGGCTTAAGGCAGTTAAAGTTGATTGCTTAAACTCACCCCTACACCATAAAGAAAAAAAAGGCCCTTTTCAGGGCCACCCACATTTCTCGAAAAGAAATACAATTTCAATTTGCCAATAACTCAAAAAAAACCCACCCATTTTACCCTTATAGTACGTTTCTGTGTATGAGTGCGTGAGTGTACGTTCTTATTTTAAAATCAAAACTCAAAGACACTTACCTTATATCATTAATTTATTCTTTTATCCATTTTTACAATCCAATTCACAATTCACAACACAACACTTTAATAAAAAGTTCATTGACTTCTTCTTTCTCCTTGTTTAGTCTCTCTGTTTTTTGAATTTCTTCATCGTCTTTTCCTCTTCTTTCTCCTCATTTTCTTCCCTTCTTCTTTTCTTCTCCTGTTTCTTTGCCTCTTGTAAATAGAATTGTCTTCTTTCTTCCTCTTCTTCCTCTGAAGAATCCCTCTCTTCCTCTGAAGAATCCCTCTCTTCTTCTGAAGAATTCCTCTTTTTTTCTGATTCCTCTTGTTTCTTTTTTGGGCAATCTGGAGACCAATGTCCTTTTTCTTGACAATAATAACAGGTATCTTTACTTTTGTCTTTTTTAGCCCCTGTTTTTTTTCTTTTTTGACGGTCTGGACACTCTGAAGACCAATGCCTTTCTTCTGACAGATATAGCAAGTATCTTGACTTTTATCTCGAAAGGAAGGAGAGTAGTCCGTCGGCTGGTCTGAAGAGAATTTTCTAATGACCCCTCACAAAGCTTTGACGAAACGTTCGATTTGGTTAGTCTCTTCCATCGTTGTGCTCGGCTTGAGACTGAAATGAATAGTGAAAGGACAAGACACACACCCTTTTTATATACGCTGGTCTGCCATGACTATAAATTAGTTTATGGTGTTTACACTTGAGTCATTTGACGTTTTGCACTCAAGATGAAACGATCCCATTCATTCGAGAAGAAAGAAGAAGAAAGTAATAGGCAGAAACGTGATCTATCGCCTCGTACCAGAGCTGAAATCTTGGCACAAATTCATGCCAGTGATTTTGAAGAGGACATGAGTGAACCAGAATTTGAAACCTCTAAACCAAGTTCACCACCCTTAGTCAACCCTGAAAAATACTATTCCATTCGAGAGACGGAAAAGCGCTCATCTAGAAAATTTAGAACCACGGCTTACAAATACACGGTGAAATTTAAAGATTTCAAGGCTGAAGTGCCGTTAAAAAAAGCAGAAGGGTTTATCACTGGGGTGTGGGATTCTCTGCTCACTGCACTCAAGCGACAATGTCAACCCAAAGAAGACGATCGCTTGAGACTTTCCATACAACACGACGGTTGAAATCCCCTGTTTGGATCGAGTTTAGCACCCCTGCAGAATTGACCGCTTCCAAAGTCATGGACAAGATTCAACACGTGCAACAATCTAATGACCAGTTTGACATCACCGATGGAAAAGCCACATTGGACATGACCCACGTCTCTCCTCCTCAAGGGACCGGACGCAAAAAGATGTTATTGGTGAACGAGCTTCGCAGCATTAAGCGTAGCCTTGTCCAAATTCACAATCCTCATGACCAGATGTGTTTAGCCCGTGCCATCGTGGTGGGACGAACCTATGCCAACAAGAACGACACGACAGAATGGAAAAGAACCTGGAACACTATTCAACGATCCGATCGAGCCAAACAACGAAACGAAGCAGAACTCCTGTTGCAACAAGCTGGCCTGTCCAAAGACACACCCTGTGGTATTCCTGAGATGCAAAAATTGCAAGATGCCCTAGCTCCACGATACACCTTGAAAGTGCACCCTCAAGAAATGCGCGGGTCTCTGTTGTTTCGAGGCCAGGATTTTAAGGACGGAAAATACATTCATGTTTATTATCACGATGACCATTTCGATACCATTACCAGTATCACCGGATTCCTGGGATACAGTTATTATTGTGAGAAATGTGATTATGATTATAACAATCGAGAGCAACACAAGCATTGTGGATTGAAATGCCCAGAATGTTTGGCCTCTCCACCCTGTCTGAGCGAAGAACCAGTGCCTTGTTCAACTTGTCTGCGCACGTTTGTCAGCCCTGCCTGTTACCAGCAACATTTGAAAACACAAGGTTCACAGAATAAATGTGCTTGTCAACTCCAGAGATTGTACCCTACGTGTGGACAAGGCATACTTACCAACAATGCCAAGGCACACGTATGTCGCATTTGTCACCACATCGTGGACTTGGAACACGAATGTTACGTGCAAAAATGCCAACCCCCACCAGAGAAAGAGGACGGTCACAAGAAGAAAGGCAATTTCATCTTTTTCGATTTCGAATGCATGCAAGAGACCGGCATTCACATTCCTAATTTCTGCGTGGCTCATCGAGCGTGCGAGAAGTGCATTCAAGAACCTATTTTCAGTCATTGCCCTTACTGCAGCAAGATTCCTGGAGGGCGTGAAAAAATCTTTCGGGGACCGAACACGCTAGCCGATTTCGCTCGATGGGTCTTAGACCCCATCGACAAGACGTGGAGCCAAGAGGACATCGAACGTTACGGAGATTGTCATCGTCATGCCACGGTGATGGCTCACAATTTCTCCGGATACGATGGACAGTTTCTTTTGAGGTACTATACAGAACAAGGCACCGAACGTCCTAAAGTGACTTTGAACGGAGCCAAAATCATTATTCATGCAAGTGGGACAAGTGCAGTTTAAAGATTCGATGAGCTATTTGGCCATGCCTTTGAGTCGAATGCCTAAAACGTTTGGAATGACAGAAATGGCTAAAGGGTACTTTCCACACTTTTTCAATACGGAAGCCAATCAACACGCCGTTCTACCCCATTTACCTGAGGCTCACTATTACGACCCCGACAACATGCGTACCGAACAACGAGAAGCTTTCTACGCTTGGTACCAGGCTCACGCCTCGGACCCTTTCGACTTTCAGGAAGAAATGCTAAAGTATTGTCGTTCCGACGTGGACATTTTACGGCGTTGCTGTGGAAAATTTCGACAACTGTTCATGGAACACGGAGGGGTCGATCCTGTGAAAGAAGCTTGCACCATTGCCAAAGCGTGTTCCTTAGTGTATCGACAACGATTCATGCCTGAAAACACCGTGGCTGTCATCAGCCCTCAAACGACCCACTATGTCAAACGTCAATACTCGGTCAAAGCCCTACGTTGGTTACATTACTTGTGCGACAAGGAAGACAAGTGGATGCAGCATGCCCGCAACGGAGGGGGCGAAAAGACCATCGGAACGTATTCAGTCGATGGCTGAGACTTAGAAAACCCCAAGATCGTGTACGAGTTTAACGGTTGCTTATTTCACGGATGTCCCGTTTGTTACCCTGACCATGACACTAAAAATCAGTTTTTACAACGGACCATGGAAGACTTGTACCAGGACACTTGTCAGCGAGGCCAAAAGTTAGAACAGCAAGGATACCAAGTGGTGGAAATGTGGGAACACGAGTTTAAACGCCTCGTGGAAAGTTACCAGTTCATGGAGCCGTTGAACCCGAGGGATAGTTTGTACGGAGGAAGGACCAATGCCACCTGTTTGCTGTACCAAGCCGACGAAGAGAAAGGAGAAGAAATCAAATACTTGGACGTGTGTTCGCTGTATCCCTACGTGTGCAAATATTGTCGCTTTCCTGTAGGGCACCCGCAATTGCTGACGGAACACATCGACCTGAAAAACATTCGACAATACGAAGGCTTGATCAAGTGTAAAGTTTTGCCTCCCACGAACCTTTACCATCCCGTCTTACCTCACCATTGTCAAGGCAAACTGATGTTTCCCTTGTGCCGTACTTGTGCCGAAACGTGCAACCAAGACCAGCCTTGCCATCACACCCAGGAAGAACGTGCCTTGACGGGAAACTGGGTCAGCGTAGAATTGTTCAAAGCTCTGGACATGGGATACCAACTGTTAGAAGTGTACGAAATTTACCACTTTCCCAAGACACAACAATACCACAAGGGTGATCCCAGTCAGAAAGGTATTTTCGCCGACTACGTGGATGCCTTTTTGAAACTGAAACAAGAAGCCAGCGGCTATCCTTCCTGGTGTCACACTCCAGAAGACCAAATACAATTCAAAGAGAAATACTACGGACAAGAAGGCATCTCTTTAGACCACATCGATAAAAACGAGGGCAGGCGATCGTTTGCCAAAGTGATGTTAAATTGCTTGTGGGGTAAAATGGCACAACGACCGTGTTTACCCAAGACGGAATATTTGACAGAACCTTCCCGCTACTTCCAGATGATTCACGACAAAACCAAATACATGAAACACGTGGACGTCGTTCGCGAGGATTTGATCTTGGTCAATTACGAAGAAGATCTGGACTTTGTACAAGACGACCCTTTTGGAAATGTCATCATTGCGGCTTACGTGACAGCTCATGCTCGCTTAAAATTGTACGAAGCTTTAGAACTGTTAGGGGAACGCGTCCTGTACTTTGACGCGGACAGTTGCATTTACATCCATCACCCGATTCAACATCACCCTGACATCGAAGGAGACCGTTTAGGAGCCTGGACAGACGAGCATCCCGACGACAAGATTCTAAGTTTCGTCAGTGGCGGTCCCAAAAATTACGGCTACGAATACCGGGACAAACAAGGAGAAGTGCACACGACGTGCAAAGTGAAAGGACTGACTCTGAATCATCGTACCAGTCGAGTGGTCAACTTTGGGGTATTGAAAGAAGCCTTGCAATCGGGAGAGGATGGAAACTTTAAAGTGACCACCTATCAACCGAACAAGATGGTACGTTTACCCACTCACCACATCGTCAGTCGACCCTTGGAAAAAGTCTATCAAATTGTATACCAGAAGCGAGTGCGACTTCCCAATCACTTTACGTTGCCGTACGGTCACGTCGGTATTGGTCTGTATATAAAAAGGAACCCTAGGCAAGATTATAATTCATTGTGACTACCAAGACCGAGCGAACAAGATGAATACTTTCAGAGAAACACAGATCAAGTTGTTTAGAAAGGCACAATTCAAGTGTGAGGCTTCTGAAGTGGAATGCGATTGTGAGCCTTGCGATGGGTACGATGCTGTACCTTGTGAATTGAGCGATGCCGTAAAGCATCATGGGAACTTTAGTGTCCCTACCCCTATCATGGAAAGTGATGCTGTGCGTGTCAACCCTGTGGGATGCGAAAGTGATGCCGCTCGTCCTCTTGGACATTTTACTGAGTTTCGTTTTAAAGGGGAATGTCGACCTTCACGTTTACCTCCCTACGGATGTCATCCAGCCCTGAGCAAACTCCTGTTCATGTCACCCAACCCTCATCGAAACGAACCTGTGAAAGACGAATATTCGTTTCCTGTGCGTTTGTCGGAATACTGCGACTTTGAAAATCGTCTTCAATCGTTCAAAGGAAAATGGCCTAAGTATCTGGGAGGACCGATCCCCGAAGAATTAGCCAGAACCGGATTTTTCTACTTGGGCGAAGGAGATAAAGTCAAGTGCTTCAGTTGCGGTGTGTCACTTCACCACTGGGAACCGCAAGATTCGGCCTACGTAGAACATGCTCGATGGTCACCGAATTGTCATTACTTACCCTTAGTGGGACCGAGACATTGAAGTAACTTCTTACCATAATCTGTTCATGGATACTTTACAAGAGAACATTCGTGCTTTGCCTGTGGAGTTGAGAGAACGCATTTACCGAGAGCTGGTCAAAATACAAGTGAAACGTAAAGAACAATTGCATCCGTTACGTCACCGGTGTTTGAACCACTGGTACCTGAAGGCTATACAAGGATTGATTCAACTGAAAGTGTTCCATCGGACAGACATTGATCAACGATCCTCTAGTTTTAAAAAGGATTGGTTTGGTATGGGCGATTCTACCTACATCATTGTAAACGTACTGCATCGAATTCCAGAGGAAGAGTTAACGAATTACCAACATCTTGAACACAATGTCATCTTGGTGAAAGAGGAAACTTCTGAACGAATTGTAATGTGCAAATTAGTGACTGAACGATTTTAATTCGACACTGAAGTAAAACCATGTTTGTACAAACAGTACATTTCTTGTGTCAGACCAAAGAGGATTTAGTATGACCTATTCATGGATACTTTGCTAGAGAACATTCGTGCTTTGCCTGTGGAGTTGAGAGAACGCATTTACCGAGAACTGATCAAAATACATGTGAAACGCAAACTCAAAGTGATTAGTCCGTTTTTAAATTATGCTATGTTCCAAAGTGCAAGAAGACTGATTATGAGTGGATATTACATTAGGCACAAAGTTAAACGAGGCTATTGGCCACCACCCAAGGATTCCAAAAACAGTGTATATACTTATGGATACTTTACAAGAGAACATTTTGGGCTTGCCTGAGGAGTTGAGAGAATGATGATGATGATGGACTAGACGTTCGTAATTTTGGTTACTTCGAGATTCACTTACTGCAACGTATTGAGGAAGACGGGTTAAAGGATTACCAACATTTTTTACATGGAATCTGCTTAGAAAAAGACGAAACATCCAGACAAACTCTGATGTTTCAGTTACAGTATGTAACATTTAAATTCCCTACTGGAGAACGAACATGTTTGGTTAGAAATTACCTTTATTGCTTCCGAAACAAAGACACTATAAAATCAAGTTGCCATGCCACGGATTATGTCACATATCATTCAACAGATTCCGTGGAAGGTACTCAATGACCATATTCAAACCGTGGATCATTACCATCAATTATTACAAGAATTTTATCCATTCAATTTGGGACGACAAGTGGTGTGTGTCTTAGTGACTTGTTTTCTGGGATTTCGTTTACCAGCCGATTCTTTGTGGACTCTTTACGACCAGTACTTACCACCTCAATGGCCTTAAATGGTCACGAAAAACTCCTTTTGCTCAAAGCCTTGCGTTTTCATCTGGATTCTTCTCGACCTCAACAGGAAAAAAAGATTCGTCAACTTTTAGCTACCCAAGACGTGTATGACGATGTGTGTGTAGCTTGTGACTTACATCCCCATTGGACAGATGTCCGTGCCTGGAAAGAATGGGGTTTTGAGGCTTGGACCCAAGAAGTGGCCCAGTATGCACGAGAGTTGTTCAAGGAAAAAAGTTACTTTTCAACCCGTGTTAGTGACGGTGCCAGAAGAACCCGTCACCCAGGACGGGACTGTCGTGGACAGGCCTGAAAGACCCTTTCGGGAGGACACTTGTGTGACCTTACCCCCTACTATAGAACTGGTTAGAACATTACCCAAAACATGTTGTACAGACACTTGTTTTTATTCCACGTTCATAGTTATCATGTGCCTCTTATTCTTGTACTTAAGCCTTTGGCTTTTATGTATTTTTGTCTTTCGTATTCATGTTTGAAAAAAAAAAACATTCAATAAACGTGTTCTGAAAAAGTATATAAACTCTTGTCTTGTTTGTTTTGGTGTAACAAGTGACATTTCTCACACAATGACTACCTCTACTGTCTCTGCTCCATCTTCCTCTACTGTCAAAGTCATCGACGAACACTTAGATCGTGCCAGTTGGGAGGCTTTGTATCTTCGCCATCCCTTTAACATGCTCATTGCTGGACCTAGCGGTTCAGGCAAAACCGAATTCGTCAAACGTTTGATCGAACATAAACATCATTTGATCGATCGGCCACCTCAACGGATCGTGTGGTGTTACAAAGAGTGGCAATCGGCGTACAGCCTCTTGCGAGAAAGTCAAGGCGATTCCATCGTGTTTGTGGAAGGCATTCCTAAAGAAGACGACGGCATCGTCTCTGACTCCCGTCAAACCCATTTGGTCATTTTCGACGACATGTTAGGAGAAGACGAAGAAGAAATTAAACTGTGGTTCACGCGCAAAGGGCATCACCGTAATGCCAGTGTCGTTTACATCACCCAAAATTTGTTTCAACAAAGTAAAGCCCATCGCACCATCAGTCTCAATGCGCATTACGTGGTCTTGTTTAAAAGTCCTCGAGATAAATCGCAAGTGCAAGTCTTAGCCAAACAGTCAGGAACGCCTTGGCTGACTCAGGCGTACGACGATGATACTCAAACACCACACGCCTATTTACTCGTCGATTTGAAGCCTACGACTCCCGAGGATTTGCGATTTCGTACCCACTTGTTTCACCACTGGTGCCAAGACGGAGGGCCTGTCCTGTACACGTCTCCGTCCTCGACTTCATTTCACTCCCCATAAAAAAATCTATAAAAACCTCAGACCCTTTATCGTCTGTCTCACACAGTGTGAACATGACGTCCCTTCAGTCGCATCTTCCCGTCAAATTGATTCGTGCCTTGCATGGCATCAGTCGAGAAAAAAATCCACAAACACGAGCTCGTGTCTTAGAAGCTAGTCTGAAAGAAGTCTTACGATGGTTCACGGTGACGGCACGTCAATTACTCCAAGGAATCATTCAGATTCCTCATCAAACCAAACGCTTTTTCGATCGAAACAAAGTCGCTTTGGTTCAACTGGCCGATCCCTGCATCGACACTCAAACCAAAAAACAAATCATTTTGAAACCTGGAGGGAGCGGTACTCTAGGAGGGGTCATCATTCGCTCTCTCTTAAGATGGGATCCTAATGCCCCCAAAGTTATACCCAAGACAAAAGTCCAACGAAGCCCCAAGAAGAAAAATAAAAAGACCAGGTCCCCTCGAAGAACTTCTCCAGTGGCGGGACCCTCCTCTAACCAGACACCACCACCACCCCGGAAAAAGAAAAGAAGCCCCCAGAAAAAGAAACAGAGAAAAAGTCCCCAGAAAAAGAAAAGTCCACAGAAGAAAACTAGTCGCAAGAAAGGTACTTCGGCCAGGACGCAACCTTACACTCGCAAACCACGATCTGCCACCACGGCAGTGACTGCGTCTCCGGCATCCTCACGTTTGTCCACTTCTCCGTTGATGACACCAGGAACTGAAGAGTACTTGGAGACGTTGATCACACCAAGAACGTCTCCGTTGATGACCCCCAAAAGAACTTCCCCAGTGGCAGGACCCTCCAATTGGTGGCAATGGCTGCTGCTCACAAAGTACCTTCTCCCAAAATCAAAGTCCATGAAAGATCGGGCATGTTACAAAGTTTACTGGATTTGTCCAAGCAAGAACTGGCTCGATTTAGGCCGTTACGTACCCCTGCACGACGTGTCATGCCTGTCCTCAAACTAATACGACGTAAAGACAATCATTGGCGACGCGTTCCAGTATAAAAAAGACCTGTTACCAAGTAGGGTATCAGTGTTCTTTTTGGTGCTCCTGAAGACTCAAAGATGTCACCCACCAGAAAACCACAAGGAAAGAAAAGGAAAGGACTGCCACCACGTTTAGCCAAATATGGGGACATGTTATCTGTCCTGTCCAAAGCTTCTCCACCCTTACGAAAAAAACTCATTCAAACGGCCTCCAAAGAGGTCATCGATACCGTGTGCGAATGTTGTTTGAACGTTTTGAAAGGCACGATCCCTTTGTCCAAACACCAGAAACAATGCTTAGGCAAACATCGTCACGTTCTTCGCCAAATGGTTCAAAAGAAAATTCCCATTCGTCAAAAAAAGAAGATGTTGGTCCAACGTGGAGGAATTTTGCCTCTCTTGTTAGGCCCCATACTGAACGGAGTCTTGGGAACCATGTTGGGAGGACTGGTGGGAGCAAGATAAAAAGACCCTTGGAAGTCACAAGATCTCAGAATCGACCCCTGACAACCCCATGGAAGGACGAAAACTAGCTTTAGTGCCTTACAAACGATGGATGGAATACCATCGGTGGCAAGAACAACGCACCCCGCATTTACCTCCCAATCCCAATTTGAGCGAGATGTCCCAGTTACAACACGAATTGCAGTCCTTGATGGATCGCCAAGATTTGTCCGAAACAGAAAAATCGCAAAAGTACGGTCAACTCTTGCAACAACTGCAACTCTTTCACCAGAAAGCTTTAGACGAAACAGCTCTACCCACTCTGAAAGTTTTTAAGACCTTGATGAAAAGTCCAGCAGCATCACCAGTACCAGTACCAGTACCAGTGACCAAGACAGAAAAAGGAAAAGAAGAAGAAGAAGAAGGGTTTCAAACTCCACCAGAAAAAGTACCCAAGTTAACAACACCACCTACCTCCAGAATTGGATGGATTAAAAAGATGATGGCCACCCCTTCTTCATCACAAGAGAAAAAGAAAGTGAAGACAGAAGTGAAGACAGAAGTGAAACAAAAACCGATATCCCCCGCTCAGACATCCTCCTCCTCTTCAACACCTATTGCCGGTCGCACACGCAAAGCCTTGCAATCCAAGAAAATACCCCAAGAGAAAAAAAGTAGCATCCTCCAAGAGTGGGTGTCTTATTAACACACCAACCAACACAAAAAATGGAAAAAGTCTTAGCCAGCATTTACTACGATCCCTCCCATCCTGCAGGATACGCAGGAGTTCAAAAATTGTATCGTGCTGCCAAAACTCGATTGAAAAGTCTCCGTTTACCTCAGGTGCAACGATGGTTACAAGAACAAGCTACCTACACTTTACACAAACCCATTCGACGCAAGTTTGCCAGAAGTCGCACCCGAGTGGAAGGCATCGATCATCAATGGCAAGCCGATTTAGTCGATGTCTCTCATTTGGCCAGCTACAATCGTGGCTACAAATATTTGTTTTGTGTCATCGACGTCTTTTCCAAATTTGCCTGGGTCGTGCCCTTGACTTCCAAATCGAGCAGCGACTTAGTGCGAGCCCTGCAACGAGTGCTGAAACAAAGCGGTCGTCACCCTCTTCGATGGCAAACGGACAAAGGCACCGAATTTCTGAACCAAGCTTACCAAAAAGAATTAAAGAAACGTGACATTCATTTTTTTACCACCGAGAATCCCGAAACCAAAGCCAGCATCGTGGAACGTTTTCAACGCACTTTGAAAGAACGCATGTGAAAATATTTTACGCATCACCACACTCTGAAGTACATCGACATCTTACCGCACCTGGTGCAAGCGTACAACCAATCTTACCATCGAAGCATCGGACGTGCTCCGCAAGACGTGACTCCCGACAACGAAGTGCTGGTGTTTGAGCGTCTGTTTGGTACGTCCCCGACGAGGGCTGTCCCCAAGAAAAGTGGAGAGTTGGCCGTAGGAGATTGGGTCCGCATTGGCAAAACCAAACGCACTTTTGACAAAGGTTACTTACCTAACTGGACGACCGAATTGTTTCGCGTCACTGGACGAGTGCATGGGCGTCATGCTGCCGTCTATAAATTGGAAGACATGAACGGAGAAGTGCTCAAAGGAACGTTTTATTTGCCCGAGTTACAACGTGTCACCAAAAAAGAAGACGACGTGTACGACATCGAAAGCATTCTCGAACGCAGAACCCGTAAAGTGGGCAAACGACGTGTCAAAGAAGTCAAAGTACGTTGGAAAGGATATCCACCCAGTTTCGATTCTTGGATCGACGCTTCGCAAGTCATCGACTATAAAAAGAAGTGACCATCATGCCCTTTCACATAGCAGACGCAGCTACGTCGACCACTCCTCCTTCACCTAGTTCTTCTGTGCAAGATTTACAAAAACAACCCTTGCGGGCGTGGTGTGGAGAACGTGTGCCTAAAAGGCAAATCGTCTTTTTCTGCCAGATCTTCGTGGTGTATTGTGTCATCGGGGCAGCCATCGCCAATCTGAGTTTGCAACAAGGAGACAAACAATTGTGGACCATTTTATTGAGCAGTTGCATCGGTTACCTTCTTCCCAATCCCTCCCTGAAATTCTCTTCCAACGGGAACCACGGGAACCTTGTGTCCAGTGCCAGTGTCAGTCACCACTCCAATAACAACAACAACCCCATTTTGGGCGGAGACACGCCTCTGACGTCCAGTAATAACCCCTCGGACAGCCACAGAACTCTGGAATTATGAGTCACCAAAACCAATTTTACTGAACCTTACCCAGCGACAGTTCCATGGAGGTATTTCCCAAGAACACGTTGTGCTGTTACACGGCTAAATTACCTCAGGCCATCCCCTTAGATCACGAAGCCCATTGGGAAGTGGCTTTAGTAGAAATGATTCACCCGAGCCAAGTTCTCAATATCCTTCCCAATCAAAATTTGTTTACGGTGGAAGTTCATGACGAGCAATTGCAACAGGAGATGGATAAGAGAACCATATCTGACATTAAAACCTATAGCGACAAAACTAAAACGTGGACCTACCACTTGTCCATTCTCCCAGGCTATTATTTTAGTGGTCATCATTTGGTCAGCTCCATAGCCTCCAGGTTTAATGGCGTGTTTGGGAAATCTTTTGAGATTGTCAAGAACAAAAGTGTCACCATGGAGTACCACAAAGTAGCTCGTCGCTTCTTGATGAAATTTGAGCGGAGTAAAATCTTGACCATTTTATTTTGTCCTGAATTGTTTGTCATGTTGGGCGGAGAAATGGAGCTGTGGAAGAAAGTAGAACAAAAAGAAAACAACCCGAATCATCAGTTATTTTCGACAAGGAGACTTTTGCCAAGTATTTTCGTACCCCGGTAGAACTGAACCAAGGACTGAATTTGATCTTTGTGTACTCTGATGTGGTGGAGTACAACGTTGTGGGACACACCTCCGTGCCGTTACTGCGTGTCATTCCTTTCAAAGTGGATTCTGCCACGAACGCTGACAAGGAAGGTGGAAACACTTACCACGTCCACCGCGAATTTGTCCATCCTCACTATTTGCCTGTCAGCAAGTCGTATTTGGACACGGTCAACATTACTATAAAAGGAGATTTGGGACAAAATATTCCATTCACCAAAGGAAAAGTCACGGTGAAACTCCATTTTCGAAAACGGTTCTCTCACGATTCGTAAGAAAGTCATGTATCCAGTGTACCAAGGGGTTGCACGACAGCGAGGACACGGTTTAGGAGACATGTTAAAATCGGCCTTTCGTTCGGTGGCCCCAGTGTTGAAACCGATGGTGACACGCGGATTGCACGCCTTGAAAGATGCGGCACTGACACAAGGCAAAGAATTTCTCCAAAATGTCATCATCGACAAACAAAACCCTAAAGAAGCCTTCATGAGGGCTGGCAAAAATGTCTTGCTGCAAACGGGCAAAGACATTTTAGGCCGACGAGAGACACCTATAAATGCCCTGCACGCTACCGAGTCAAGCATTCAGCAAGGACAAGGCAGAAAGAGACGACGACGAAGAAAACACCCTTTCACCAGACTTCAAGCTAGAAAGGCCAAGAAAAGAAGAAGAACCGTTCGAGACTTAGACGTTTTCGATTATTGAGAAAGAGAACAGAACAAAAAAAAAATGATGCACCGAGAATCTTGCGCTTGTTCCAAGACGGAACTGGATCTGTTTGCCATGCCCCCCACCATGATGACCATGCAAGAATCCCAATGGGTGGAATTTCATCCCGTCTCCTCATTGACCGATTCCGCTCCCATCGAGTTTGAAATCAAGGGACAGCCCGAAGATTACATCGATCTGAATAGCAGTTACTTGTACTTGAAAGTCAAAGTTCTAGATAAGGATGATGGTCCAATTGAAGACACTGAAGAAATAGCTCCCGTCAACAATTTCATGCATTCCTTGTTCAGCTCAGTGGATTTGTACTTGAATAACAAACTAGTCAGCAGCAGCATGGATACATACCCTTACCGTGCCTACCTGGAAAATCTCTTGACGTACGGAATAGATGCCAAGGATACTCATCTCAATGCCTGCGTGCTGTGGGAACCTGACAAAGCGACCAAGTTCGATAAAATGGATACAAGCAATCCCGGCTTTGAGGCAAGAGAAGAGAAAATCTTAAATAAGAGGAGTTTAGAACTGATGGATCGTTTGCATTTGGACATGTGGTTGCAAGAGAAATATTTGCTGAACGGGGTGAATGTCCGCTTGAGACTGAATCGCAGCAGTACCGCTTTCCATTTGCAGGCTGATCCTGCTAAGGCTCCTAAAAGCAAAATCGAAGAGGCCAAACTCTACGTACGACGCGTGGAAGTGTTACCCAAAGTGGGTAACGACATCAGTCAAACGTTGAGCAGAACGACCGCCAAGTATCCCATACGACGCGTGGAAGTGAAAACGTTCACCATTCCTGCTGGACATTCGAAGATCATCTGTTTCAAGGACAGTTACCCAAGCGTTTAATCCTTGGTATGGTCCTGAATTCAGCCTTCAACGGAGCCTTCACTGAAAATCCTTTCAACTTTCAACATTTCAACGTGAAGAAAATCGAAGTCAGTCGCGATGGCAAGACCTTGTGTACCCGACCTTTCGAACCTGACTTTACCAACAAGAATTACTTGAGATCGTACTTGTCGCTGTACGAAGCCACCGGCCAGTTAGGAACCAACACCAGTCACGGCATTACGTACGAGGATTATGCAGGAGGCTACGCTTTGTGGGCTTTCGATTTCACTCCAGACCAAGGCAGCGACGAGGGACATTTCCACCCTATAAAATCTGGCCAGATTCGTGTGGAACTTCAGTTTGCAGATAAACTGGACAAGACAGTGAACGTCATCCTGTATGCAGAATTCGATAATACCATAGAAATCAACAGTTTGAGAGAAGTCATTCTAGATTATTAGAAGCCATGGAAGACTGTTATCCCTCTTTACCTACTGGAGAAACTTTGGACATGGAATGTGAGGAGACCGTGGAAGGAGAAGAATCTCAAGATAAAGACGAAGAAGATATCATGATGAAGTCGAGATGGCCAGAACAAGAAGCCCATTTAGTCTCCTGTTTTGCCAAACACTTAGTCGAAAAAATGACGGAATTGATCAAGAAAAATTGCTATGGATGTCAAAACGATCATCCCAGTCAAATTCAACACGATAAATGCCTGATGTTAAGTCAAGAAGAAAAATTGGACGAGTATCTGGACGAAGCTTGGAGTCTCATCTCGGACAAAGACGTGTTGCATCAGTGGTATAAAGACTTGCGTGAACATTCGTGTCCACCATTAACCACTCAAGAGATCCATCGTATCGAAGCTCTCCTGAATCAGAGTGAGGAAACAGAACGAATAACCGTTTATTCGTCAGACATTTTCAAGCAAAAAGTCAGGATCGAATTGACGACTTATTATTACCTGTGAAGAAGAAGAAGAAGAAAAAAAACACAAAACAATGGATACCTGGGAACTTTATTACCTTTTGAACCACAGTTCGTATACGGCTTCTTGGAATCCTGTCGTCTGTGCTAAAGATGAACTCCCTCATCGCAAACCTAAAGACCATCAAGCTTACGTGATCAACACGGACGACAGTCATCTCCCAGGAACCCACTGGGTAGCCGTCTACTTTCCTCAAGAAGGATGTGTGGAATATTTCGATTCGTACGGATTGCCCCCTTTGGAAGACGATATCATTGACTTTATGAGAAGAAATGCTCAAACCACCCGACTCAATAATGTGAAATTACAAGGCACATATTCCTTGGTGTGTGGACAGTACTGTGTGTATTTTCTGCATCATCGCAGCCTGGGCTATTCCTTAGAACATTTAGTGACTCATTTTGATCCTCGTTCTTCTGCTAGAAACGATGTGAAAGTAGATCGATGGTTTTGTGACCATTATGCTTATCTTTTGTCTCAAGCTAGGAAACGTAGTGTCCATCAATGGCCTAATGATTTCCAACAGTGGAAATCACAATTTCATTCACAACGTTGTCAGCCCTGTTTAAAGTAGATTGTCAATTGAGAAAAAAATGTTTCTGATTTGAAAAAATTGTTTGATGTTATAGTGTTGGATTATTGTTAAAAAATGTTAGAGTTGTTGTTTAGTGTTAAGTGATTTTTTAATAAAAAATGTTGTGTTTTGAAAAAAATGCCTTTGTCTTTTGTTTGGCTATAAGAATGTTGGATTGATGCTCTTTCATTTCTTACTATCCCTCTCATGACACTCACTGAACGTTGGGGATGTTTTCCTTCACGTCCGCGCTTTGACTTTAAGAACCGGGGTTGTTTCCAGTCTAACCATCCATTGTCGACTCATCCTCCTACGAAGATGTGCTCCAAACTAGCTAATCTCAACGAAGCCTACGTGAATTTGCATAGGGTCAGACACAGTCTGATACCGAAGCCAGAAGAAATAGAGAATGTGAGAATGTTAAAAGTCACTGAAGACCTGATAGAAGAGCTCTTCAGAGAAGAAATGAACAGGGAAAAAGAAGAATGGACAGAGAAGTACAGACTTCAGAGACATCAGCAACAGCAACAACAGCAACAACAACAGCAGCAACAACCTGAAGCTGACAGAGGCTTTGTCGATTGTCGTAACGACACCAAAGAGTTCTTCTTCTCTTTCCGAAGAAGCAGATCTATCGCCAGAAAGTCTATCCTCAGAGGACATCGCATTCTTAGAAACTAAAAAAGAATGCCATAGCAAACAAAAAAAACAGCCCTTTTCAGGGCTACCCCAATATTCTAGAAAAGAAATAACGATCCATTTGCCAATGTGTGTAGGTAGAGTAGTGTGAAAATAAACACTAACTCTTTTTTTAAAAAATGTGAGGGTATGTGTTTGTGTGTTAGTGTGTTTGTGTTTGTAAGTGTTCAAGTACGTTGGTATGGATAGTAGATTAAAATGATGTCTTTTTTGGTGTTTGAGGTGTATATTTGATGTTAGATTGGATTGCTTTGCGTATGTGGATAGTCTATTGAAGTGGTTAATAAAAAGTTTTAAAATAGTGATGGGTAGCATAAAAAAGTGAGTGAGTGTTTCTTTTAGGTCGGCGCGTTGTTGTTTTGGGCCATGATCTAGGTAAGATCAATTTTATGTTTTTAGGGGGATGCTTTCCATCACGTCCGCGCTTTCACTATAAATTGAAACTCGCTGGGCAGTCTAGCTACCCTTGTTGATTGATCAACACAAGAATGAATAGCAGAATAAGCAAATTTCTTGAATTCCAGATACATCTGGAATATGTCAGGCGCCTGTTAAATGAACTGGCCGCGGAGGCTATAGTAGAAGAGGAAAGAATGAAGAACGAAGAGGAGGAGAGAAGACAGAGGGAAGAGGAGGAAAAGAAACTAGAAGAGAGGATGTCGTACAATATTCCCGAGACAGAGGATTGGGGTGTTGAAGCGAATCATCCTCCCTCTGCGCTCCCCAGAAGAAAGGTGAAAGGAGACTGGGGAAGAAGATGCGTGTGTGGCACCAGGCCAGGAAGGTGCAACCATTAGATAGGTGCATCTGGAGTGAAAAAAACAGCCCTTTTCAGGGCTACCAAATGCTCTAGAAAAGAAATAACTATTAATTTGCCAATGTGTGTAGGTAGAGTAGTGTGAACATAAACACTAACTCTTTTTAAAAAAATGTGAGTGAATGTGTGTTTGTGTGTTAGTGTTTGTAAGAGCTCAGGTATGTTAGTGTGAATAGTAGATTATAGGTTTCTTAGAGTATAGTTAGGGTTTTATTATATGAAATGAGAAAGTAGGGGGATGTTTTCCTTCACGTCCGCGCGTTGTTAGGTCATGATCTAGGTAAGATCAATTTTATGTTTTTAGGGGGATGTTTTCCATCACGTCCGCGCTTTCACTATAAGAACCCACCAAGTTTGTCGTTGGAACCATTCTACGGAAGAACCCCAAAAAATGAGTATTGAACTATTTAATGAGCTAAAGGATAGTTGGTACTGGATGACAGATGCAGCCTGTACGGTGGAAAGGCTAGAGAAGGGGTGGATGCATGAAGTTACTAAGGACTTTGTCAAAAGTCAAGTGACGAGTCTAAAACTTGCCAGGGATCTGATTGTGGACATGATTGAAGAGGAAGTTAAAAAGTTAAGAGGCTTCATAAAACTTGACTATGTGAAAGTAGGTAAACTGAAAGAGGCCCTTGATTATGCTATTGAAGTGAGGTTTTTTTAAAAAGATATTTTGGAGTGGACTGAGTGGTCTTATGTGAAATGGGGTTTAAACCAAATGATGAAAGCAGAGGAGATGATGAGGAAAGTGATGAGAGAACAAGTCAAGATATTAAAAGAAAAGTGGTCAAAGGAAAGAAAAGAAGAAGAAAATAGAAAAAAAAAGGATGAACTAGAAAAACTGAACACAAACTGGATGAAAATCCAAGAGAAGTTCCGGGCCATGGGCCACCCGGACTGGCTGCCGAAAACAGAAAAGAAGAAGAAGAAAGGAATGATGGACAAAATAAGAGGATGGTGGAAAAAGTTAAGAAGTTAAAAGAAGAAGAAGAAAAAACCCAAAGGCCCTTTTCAGGGCCAGCCATATTTCTCGAAAAGAGATAGCCTTTCAATTGCCTACCCCTTTTTTTAAATTTAAATTTAAATTTAAATTTAAAAAAAATTTAAAAAAAATAAATAAAAATCCCATATTCAATTCCCCTTTGTCCCTAAACAACCCCCCAAACTCTATTCCCCATGTTAAATTCCCCTTGTACGTATATCGGCCCACAACTTTTTCCCATGTTAATTCCCCTTGTACGTATATTAACCCACGATTTTTTGCCATGTTAAATTTCCATTGTACGTATATTCACCCAGGGGTCTCCGTAATGCTAATTTCCATTGTACGTATAGTGCCCCACTTAACTACTACCCCTAAACCTACCAATCCCGAACTTTAGCACACGTGGGTCATTGTTGACATAGATAGGCTAGATTGGGTTTGACAACCAATACAATTGTTTACGAATTGTATGCTTTATAATTGGCTTTGCAGTGTGTTAAAACGACTTATATGACAAAATGCAAAGTAAATTATACTTTGAATTGCAAAACGATACCTTGTTTTCTTTTACATTAATTTATATTTTATTTACTAAATGGCCATAGTAGCTCCTATAAATCAGAATAATATTACTTTTATCAAATCAATATAAAATATTAAAAAATAAAATATTCCCCTACCATGAAAAATTAAATGGTCGCTTTTTTATTCGAAGTCGAAAAATCTATCTGTCTGTCTATCTATCTATCTATCTATCTATCTATCTATCTATCTATCTATCTATCTATCTTTCTTTCTGTCTGTCTGTCGGTTCACTTGCTTTGACATACTTGTGATTCTTTACTAATAATAGTTTATGTTAGTTTCAAATGGCAAATATAGTGCACTGTGGATATACATATATTAAATATCGGATTTAAGAGTTTTGTGTGAGCACATTGGTGATATTTATTTCGGTCAAAACTTCCCGGTAAAGGACACGGGTAAATCCAATATTATACCATTCGTTTGAACGTGTCCTTTGTCAAGAGAAGGACGAAAATACATATTTATTGGCTATATGCCAAAAGCCGAACTCGAGATGGCGATTTGTGGTGTACCATGAATCTCAGGTCTCCTCAAAAGATCAATAGTTTAATAAATCTACTTAGAAGCAACAAAGTTTGAACTTTGACACGTAAATAAGGTTTCTGTAAATGACTATGGGATATTTTGGTGTTTTAGGCAAAAGACGAAGCTTAGAAATAAGAAATTTTAGAATGCCATATTCTTTATTTCTTTATTTTGACAAGTACCCCTAAACCTACCACTCCCGAACTTTAGCCACACGTTGGTCGTTGTTGACATAGATAGGTTAGATGGAGTTTGACAACCAATACAATTGATTTCGAATTGTATCCTTTATAATTGACTTTGCAGTGTGCAAAAACGACCTATTTCACAAAATGCAAAGTAAATTATTCGATGAATTACAAAATGATACCTTGTTTTCTTTGACACTAATATATATTTTGTTTACTAATTGACCATAGTAGCTCCAATAAATCTGAACAAGATAACTTTTATCAAATCAATATAATATATTGAAATATAAAACAAATTCCTCCACCATGAAAAATTAAATGGTCGGTCTTTTATTAAAAGTCGGACATTCTATCTATCTATCTATCTATCTATCTATCTATCTATCTATCTTCCTGTTCACTTGCTTTGACATACTTGTGATTCTTTACTAATAATATTTTATGCTAGGTTCGAGTTGGAAATACAGTGCACTGCGGAGATAAATATTTTAAATATCGGATTTAAGAGATTTGTTTGAACACAATGGTGATATTTATTTAGGTCAAAACTTCCTGGTAAAGGACACGGGTAAATCCAAGATTATATCACTCGTTTGAACATATATCCTTTGTCAAGACAAGGACGAAAATACATATTTATTGACCATATGCCAAAAGCCGAACTCGAGATGGCGATTTGTGGTGTACCATGAATCTCAGGCTTCCTCAAAAGATCAATAGTTTAATTAAACTACTGAGAAGCAAGAAAGATTAAAATTTGACCCATAAATGACGTCACGGTAAATAACTATGGGATATTCTGGTGTTTGAGGCATAAGACGAAGCTAAGAAACAATACATTTTGGAATGCCAAATTCTTAATTTTGACAACTACCCCTAAATATTTATGTCACCACGTCTGCTAATGAGTCTAAAGCAGCTGGGCATTTACAGTCGGAACAGGATATCCTTGAAACTGAATTATGCCCACTCATCTGACCTTTTTGATGTCAAAAAAGTGTTATCACGAGGACGTAAAGTATTTCAACAGTTCCTGAGTTGCTGAATCAGCCAGACACTCAAACCACGTGACAAGGTCATGATTGATGATTGAATATTACGCATAGTCCTGCACATCCTGATGAATGTCAATGATTTAAATTTCATTATATCATTCCTTTATTCCTTCCTTTATTCCTCCTAAATATGATTCTAGCGATCAGACATACAATTAAATAACATTAAATTGATATCCACTGCAAAGTGAATTCTATCAAAAACTTTGTATGTACGACTATTATAAAAGTACATCTTCAGTGTGTTGTGATTTGGATTTTTAACGTAGCTTTAACAGTTTTTCAGTCATATCGCTACGATGTCTGCAATCTGGCAGTTTATGGTGATGTCTAGGACTGGGGCATCGTGCCGCAGACATGTAGCATGATGTCCCACCCAGTCACATTATCCTGACACCGGGCCGACCAGTCCTAACACTAACCTCTTAATACTGAGCGCCAAGCGAGACAGCTGTTAGTACCATTTTTATAAGTCTTTGGTATGACTCGGCCGGGGATCGAACCCACGACCTCCCGCATCCGAGGCGGACGCTCTAACCACTAGGCCACCGGAGCGGTCGTACATCTTCAGACTGAATGGTGTGTGTGTTGGATTCCAGAATTACACGTTCATGGGTATTTTCTAAAGAAAAATTAAATGAGAAAATAATTTAGTAAGTACTGAATTCTTTATTTAAAAGATTCTAGACAATATAAAATGATGATGATGATGATGATGATGATGATGATGATGATGACAGTTGTCACGATGATAAATCTCCCTATCTTTCCCAACCTGGTCCTTCTAGCGAGCTAACTAAATAACGTACCTAACCATTAAAATTTTGGGTTTCCATACTTATTTACAATCTTTTTGCATTGAGTAACTATTGAGTCTACTTCATCGAAATACCCGCTCGTTGGAAAACCCCGTATAATTTCTAAAAGTTAAATGTAACCCGCCCTGGCTGAGTGGCTGGCGTGCTGGACTCGAGTCTTGAATTCGAAACCTAACTTGCGCTTAACCCAGACTGGCAACCATGGTGTGTCCTTGGGCAGATAATATATTCTTTTTCTCGTAAATAAATAATATGCTTGTGTTGCTTTGCCTTAAATGACAAAGGACTAATAAACAATAATATAAAAAAAAAACAAAACAAACATAGCCGAATCAAAGTTCTCGTTTGACAAAGGACACTGGAATACATATGAGATTATTCCTGTACAGCAACGTATCTGGCCTCAGTGTAGCCGAACTAGTAATTCGTGATTTTAGTTATATCGCCTTGTTACAATGCTATATTTAAAAATTATGCATGCGAAAATACAATACATGAATAATGTCATGCATTGATTTGTTGATGCATATTCTTGTTTTAGTTCTACTTTCGGTATCAAATCCGTTGTTTTCACGTGACGTAACAAAACGTGTGTACTTCCACATCCACCATGTTGAGTCCCTAGCCCCGCAAACCGACACCTAATAGTATTGTTCTTCCCGCATAATTACGAAGACACGTCTCATTTTGTGCGTAAGAATATAATAATACACCACATTCTGTTGTCCCTGTCAACTGCACGGGACCGAATTGGGTGACTTTTCTACATGTTTTCTTCAAGTAAAACATTTAAATTTCAACCTTCTTTATTATTCTGTAATAAACAAATTAGATCGATCAATAAACAAACGCATACACAAATGGATACATAAACAAGTAAAAACATGTAGCGATTTTCAATTTTTGGTTGGCTGAAATCAATCATTTGCTTATCGTTCAAGTTAAAAAGTTAATTGTTAATATATAATTTCATATCTCTAAAAGCGTTTCAGGAATACTTCGTTTTGACATTCGACACAAAGTCGTGTTGATCGAGAGGCTAATGAATTTGCGACTATCCATCAGTCACAAACACAACGCAAGAATCACTAGCTCCTACGCCCCTACACCCTCGTGCCCAGCGAAAACCATTGAGCAGTTATGTACGGACCTCAGCTCTATACTCAGCTCGGCTGGATGACTTCAACGTCCGTGTTGGCTGCGATTATGGTCGATGGAAAGCTGTGCTTGGCAAGCACTCTGTCGGCAAGATGAACAACAACGACCTGCTCCTACGCAGCAAATGCGCAGAATTTGACCTCCTAATCACAAACTCAATGTTCAGAATGGCGAACAAACACAATTACATCTGGATGCATCCTAGATCTCGCAAATGACACTTAATAAACTATGTAATAGTCCGCCAGCGCGATGCCCAACATGTCCTCATCACCAAGGCCATGCAAGGAGCTGATTGCTGGACATACCACAGACTTGTCCGAACTATTCTAAAGCTGCGCATTGCCCCACATCACCCAAAGCGTCCTAAGCTTGTGCGCACAGCCTTCAACATTGTCAAACTTAGCAGCCTTCCACCCAGTTCAATTTCCAGAAGAACCAATATGACAAACTGTCCACCAGTGGACCTATACGTGCAAATGCCTCAGAGAAATGTAACATTCTCAGGTACATGATAAGAGAAACAGCCATGGCGACTCTGGGCCACAAGAAGCGAACCCACCAAAACTGGTTCGACGGAACAAAACGGTGACATTGAAGATCTGCTTGCCAAAAAAGAAAGCATTCATGGACAGGCAGAATGACATAAACTCCATCCCCAAAAAGACCGCTTCAAAACCTATCAAGCTGAGGCTCAGAGACAAATCCGCAAGATGCATGACCTTTGGTAGGAAAGGAACACTGATGAAGTGCAACGATATGCCGACACTAACAACTCCAGAGAGTTATACACTGTCATCAAGTCAGTCGTCAGCCCTCCAAGGTCTGGCCATGCCCACTTGCTTGCTGCAGATAACAGTACACTAATACAGGACAAGGCTGACAATACGGACAGATGGAAAGAACACTTTAGTCAGCTCCTAAACCCGCCCTCACCGGTCAGCTAATCTTTTCTTGACCAAATACCTCAACAGCCAACGCACGACCAACTGGATGTTCCGCCAACGATAGAAGAATTGAGGATGGCCATTAAACAAATGAACTGTGGCAGGGCACTTGGAAAGGATGGTATCCTAGCGGAGGTGTACAAGGCTCTCAGTGATCAGACTCTGGAGGCATTCCATGATGCGATAATCAGCATCTGGACTAAAGACGAGATGCCATACGACCTCCGCGTCGCATTAAGTGTGACCCTGTATTAGAATAAAGGCACACGTACGGACAGCAGTAACTACCTAGGCATCTCCTTGCTCTCCATTGCTGGCAAAATACTTGCTCGCATCATCCTCAGCAGGCTTATTGCGGCAGTGTCAGAAGATAACCTCCCCAAGTCTTAGTATGGTTTTCGCCCAGATCACATCACCGTTAACATGATCTTCGCAGTGAGACAAATAAAAGTGCCTTGAGCAGAACATGAATCTGTATGCCGTCTTCGTGGCCCAGATAAAGACTTTCGATACAATCAGCAGCGATGCACTGTGGGTAGTACTCAAGAAGCTTGGTTGTCCTCAGAAGTTTACCAACCTCATCCGGCTCTTCCACGATTACATAACTGGAGAGATTCTCTCAGACGGAGAACCTTTTGAGAAATTCCCCGTATCTACCTGTGTCAAACAGGGCTGTGTACTCGCTCCGGTACTCTTCAACCTCTTCTTCACACATATACTGCTCCATGCCATCCGTGACCTTGACCTTAGTATATACATTAGATATCACCTGGATGGATTAGTGTCTGATCTCAGTCACCTAGCTGCGAAAACCAAGACGCTAGAAAGACTCATCAATGAAGCAATCTTTGCAGATGACTGTGCTCTCATGGCCCATGAAGAGATTCACTTGCAGGCAATTGTGGACAGGTTATCGGAAGCCTCCAACGTATTTGGACTCCCAATTAGCCTAGGAAAGACAGAAGTCCTCTTGCAGCATATATATTCAAAGTAATTTCAAAGCTACTAAATTCCAAAGTCTGATTCTATGAATAATTGAAATAAATTGAATCCCTCAAATGAATTAGACACAAGTATTTGACTCCACCAAGACTGATGTTTAATATATATATATATATATATATATATATATATATATATATATATATATATATATATATATATATATATATATATATATATTTGTAATTCCTGGTACATGATTTTATCTAACATTTGTTATGTTTATTTATGGTTGTAAATTGTACGGTTTATCTCAATTTAGATTTTGCCTACGAGACCTGAGTATGTTAAGAGCTTACAAATTACATAGGATCTATACATAGATGCTTAGCTACATGTTGATGACGACTTTGGCTTAATATCTCATTGGCTGATGGGTTTCGAACGATTCTAAAATAATTCAATAACTTCCCATTGGTTGGGTCAGGTCACAGAATTAGGCAGATTTCATTATTGGATTAAATGATCTGTCACGAGGGGTATGTTGTGAATATAGTCATAATAGAAGGTATATGCAATGGGAGAGATGAGCAGTCAGATTCATCCGAATTTTGATTCGTTCTTATTTCTTGTGTTCCTGTTGAAAGTCTGCAGACGTGTTTTATGTTGTATCTGGGCATTATTCGAGAAGAAATACATATGTTTTGGACTGTTCCGTGGAAATAGAAAGTCATTCTTTGGATTATACTATTATTCTGGAACTATTGTGAAGTATTTGAAGGAGTTCTGGACAACGCCATCTTGACAGCGTCACGATTCTTGACGGACCAGTACATTTCCGGTTTTGAAATTTATAGAGAACTTTTCATTCATATAGGACTTTTATAGTACTTTATAAGAATTATTTTGGACTCACCTCATAATACTGTAAGTTCTTCTCATATTTTCATTAATAACTTTGATAATAACATTCTTTATTAAGTTTACAAAACTTGTTGGTATCGACGCTTTCTGTTTCTTCGTTTATGTTCATAGAGTCGTTACACAGATCCTTAATAATCCGAGATAGGGAGACTCAGGATAATGTAGCCAAGGGAGTTCCGCTACAGTATATTAGATTCTTGGCAATACTTTCCTTCCAAATCATTATCATAACGTTTTAAAAGTATCTTATAAAAGACAAAATGACAAATACTCTCATGTGGATTATGCATTTCTTCAATAAAACATAGTTCAGATTCGGTAGTATGAAAAAGGTGGTTATGAGCTCACCCTTGTTGTTCTTACAGAACACAGCGCTTTTTACCTATAATCTGAAATCGCATTGGGTGTTATCATCAAGAGATGCACACACGTCTCCATGAGAGTTACACCAGGAAATGTCTGCACATTCTTGTATCGGAAAACACTTTGCTTTGTGCAGTTAGTATCTCATTAGGAGTCACCTTTTACTATACAGTAAAACCTGTCTTAAAAGATCACTGCTATGTGAGACCACCTGTCTTGAGTGAACACATTATCATTGCACACATATATTGATTATATAGGATTGTGACCTGTTATGGGAGGCCACATGTCTTGAGAGACCATATTTTTTGGCAAAAGAGGTGATCTTTCAAGACGGGTTCTACTGTACTACCATTTAGAGCTGTTTTTATTCGTGTTTGTATAAAAGTTATGCCAATGAATTGCAGATGATGAAATATTATATAATGAACTTAAACAAATGATGGCAGATGATTAAAGCTTACGCAATGAATTTTGACAAAATGGTTGACAGCGCATATGAGTTAACCATTTTGCTTGCATTATATTTTATAATGACAAGAGCTACTTCCATTGCTAGCATATATTTTAAGGTGACACAATTTACCTCCCTTGAATACATTCTAGGCACTCAAGATTTACTTTTCCAGCATGCATTCTAATTATAGCAAAACAAACTAAGGAAATTTTCGATAAACTTTGCTTTGTAGTGTTACGACCCTATGGTCTTATTTAAGTGATATAAACAAATGACACGCAACAAGTTCTTTAAAATGCAACAAATTATTTATGTTCCTAGAATACAAAGTGAAAAATTAAAAATGATTTTGTCCTAAAAGTTCTATCACAAGCAAAAAATATTTGAGTATTTCAAATCAGTTCCAGTGGTATTCGAAATGACGTTTATAATATTGTGTTGATTTGCCTATAGTCTTGATGTATCACAATGATATAATCCAAAATGTTTTTAATGAATTCACAGTAATTTCAAAGCTACTAAATTCCAAAGTCTGATTCTATGAATAATTGAAATAAGTTAAATCCCTCAAATGAATTGGACACAACTATTTGACTCCACCAAGACTGTTGTTTAATCTAGGAATAGCTAAATTCCGAGGCAAGCATACTTTATATGAAAATCTAAGACATGGTTTCAGAATCAGAAAGAGGTTCAAATAATCATTTCTAGGTCTTTCTAACTGTAAACAAAGTCAGGTTATTTGTCAGCTAACCAATCAGAAATTGGGTCACGTGGTTTCCTGGGGGTGGGGAATACAATAACTTGATCTCATTCCATCAAATTGTCAACAAGATTTCTTCTTAAAACTTCCAAGGTCAAAAAGCCACAAAAACATTTTTACCAAATGAAATGACCTAGTCTTAAAGTAGACAACCACTATCTTGAAGCAGTTTGCTGTCTACTAAAAGACCCTGACAATCTACAGTCATGAATAAAACATGAAACACATAATATAGATAACCTGAAATATATGTATAGCTAGCTGCTGAAACTTCTGGCGTCTCACAGAGTAGGTCACTCCATTTTGCATTCGTGCTTGAGTCAAGTTGGGATTCTGAAAGTTAGGGGTATGGCCTGACTGACCAATGCGAACACAGCCCCAGTAGTCACAGTAGTTGGAAGGTTATAGGAAAGCAATACATTTCAATTAAAGTTTGACAATTAAAGTTTGACATCTGTCTCCAAAAAGTCATTACAGTAGTGACTAGGTACAATACAATGGTGCCTTCTATTAAAAAAATGTGTGGATATTAGCTTTCAGTTTGTCCCGAACTCCTAGTACAATATTTAATAAAAAATAAAGTCTTTGTTTCCAGTATTTCAAACTTAATATCGGTGTAGACCATAGTTTTAGTTTCCAAGTTGGCTAGGGTCAGATGAAAGGTTCAACATTAGTACAATAAATAGTAGAAGGATGAGAAAGAGCATTACATCATACAGTTTGTAAAAGAATCATACGGGTCACACAAATAATTTCGGAGGATAATGGCCTGTTTCGGATTTCTGAACTTCTGGTCATCGACCAGAGCTGCTTGCAGATTGGTATGTTGTCAATTGTCTGTTATTTGTCCATCTATTAGGACAGGTTCGTTATTGTTACTCTTAGTAACCTACTTGGATGATTGTCATACACGTTTACAAACACAATCATCCATGATCTGGTTAATCCTAAATGAAATGGTGCTGCCTAAACATCCACTATGGTCACAACAGTAGACATTTTGAAAATCTCCTGCTGCATGGATTGTCATATCTATGCTGGGTTTACACTAAAAAAAAATATGATGATCTCTAGTTGCATCTAAATGAAAATGACACCAATCTGACCTCCAATATGGCCACCACAATGTTGTCATTACTGTTTCTCTTAGAGTACTGGTCACATTGACATTGTGCTTTCACCAAGGGTTTTAACAGGTTCTTCCTCCACCATTTATAATGGTCACCATTTATAGCTGAAAAATGGCGTTAAACCCTATGACAACAAAATCAGCAACCAGAACAACCCCAAATCAGCCTTAAATGTCATTATATGGACACTTAATGTTACAATAAAGTCTTTGATTTTAGCCCATTAAACAATATAATTTACAAGTGCCATATACTAAGGATATCACTTATTTCGACTGGAAGAACAAACTTAAAGACCTAATAATATTTCCTACCTGAAATATTCTCAGCATGTTTTTTTTTTTTTTTTTAATGTTTATTCTAATTTCGGGGCCCCGAGTGGTCTAAAGCGCTCTCCGTTACGGATCACTGTCATCTCACCTCTGTCTGCGTGGGTTCGATTCTCGGATTCGGCTAATGTGGGTATGTGAGAAAGCTTGCCAGTAGCTTCTCGTGGGTCGGTGGTTCTTTCCGGGGTTTTCCTGGGTTCTTCCTCCACCATTAATACTGGCCGCCATGTATAGCCTATCGCGTGCTGAAAAATGGCGTTAAACCCTACAACAACAACAACAACAACAATATTCTAATTTCATGGTGTTTGTTTTTGTAATAATATTATTATATGTTTTTTATATATCTTATAGGTGTTGTCTAATGTTGTAAAGCGCTTAGAGCTTCTAAAGATTAGACGCTATACACAGTCCTCATTATTATTATTATTATCAATGTTGCTGTTTTCAAAAAGACCTTTTCAGAAACATTTTCAGTGCCCATTTGGTAGTCTCATATCCCTACCAATAGCCTCTTTTGACAATGAATATCATGATAACATAACAAATGAGCTATTTATTGAGGTGTTAATTGACAATGAAGTACTTGCTTTGTATGTATGTAAATGAGAAGACACCAGTCGTCATGTGTTACGACTCTATGGTCACAAACTTAAGTAACAGAAATGAAAGAAAACCAACAAGTTTTATAAAACTAAAGAAACAGTTTAATTATCAATGTTATAAATGAAAAATATGAGAGGAACTTACAGTATTATGAAGTCAATCCTGACTAGTCCTAACAAAGGTTTATGAAACTCCTAAATGAAAGAAAACTTCCTTATAAGTTCCAATACCAGAAATGTACTGGTCCTCCAAGAACCATGACATTGTCAAGATGGCGTTGTCCAGATTTCCTTCAAAAAATTTATAACAGTTCCAGAATAATGTTACAGTCCAAATAATAAGCACTTTCTATTTCCACTGGACAGGCCGAACATTTTCGTGTGCAATGCATGCTCAGCCCTTTAACAAAATCATAATCAACAACGTGCAAAGCCTGCAGTCCACTGGGAAATTTTGTCAGTGGACAGTTGTTCACAATTATATGACTTGGTCGGAAGAGCTCCACAGCAACAGGAAGAGTTACTGTCCTGGCCCCATCGGATAAGGTTGATGAACACAAAAAGTGAATAACTCCAAAATCGGAATGAATCGGATTGCTTAATTTTCTCCTTTTATACATCGTATCTTGCGACTGTACTTAGCAATAGACCCCACCTAACAGCATACACTACTGATTTATCGTTGAATTAATCATATGCACATGATCTAGCACAACTGATGGGAAGCCACATAATTATTCTGAAAACATCAATATCCCATCAGTCACTGAGAAGATACATAATAAGTGCCATTTTGAATCTTATTATTAAGATTATTATTATCAACTGTTAACACATATGTAAACATCTATTTATAAATCTTATGCAAAATGATACTTAAGTCACATAGGCCAGACTGAAGTCAAGATATTCTGTGTACATTACAGCAATGAATAAGAATTATAAAAATTAGACAAAATCATGTACCGGGATTTAAAAAAAAGATATACACAACACATGTAACTGAACACTTAATTTGATAACCTCTCTCTCTCTCTCTCTCTCTCTCTCTCTCTCTCTCTCTCTCTCCAACAACTAAAAATAAAATATACACTGTCTTATAGACACAACACCATACCTGTCAACTTTTCAAAAGACAAATGGGGAAACTGAACAAAACCATACAGAGAATGGGACCTAAAATAGGGAGATTTTTATGCAGCATTTTTAAGCACTGGTTTCAATAAATATTGACTAATCTTCCTAGTCCAATATGTGTGAAATTCTCCAAGAATGTGCCAGGGGCACCATCAGTAACCTTTATGGAGGTGTGTGTGGCAAACATGTTCTGGTCAGCCATTCAATTTTACAGATATAGGCCTAAACATATTTAAGGTGAAATCGAGGGAGGGGACTAGTGCCCCACCATATTGCCCTAATGTGCAAGCTCATGGAACATGCTGTTTCTCCATGTGACATGCCTTACTTTCCCCCAATGTACAAGCTCATGGGCATGCTGTTTCTCCATGTGACATATCTTACATTGCTCTAACGTGCAAGCTCATGAGACATGCTGTTTCTCCATGTGACATACCTTACTTTCCTCCAATGTGCATGCTCATGGACATGCTGTTTCTCCATGTGACATGCTTCATCTTCCCCCAGGACATCAACCCTTTTCATATTCTGGTCATCTGTGACTGAACTGCACAATAGCTAAAGGTTGCAATTAAGGACACAAGCAATAAAGCCAGTGCAACTAATTAACAGTTATTCCTTATTATTGCATGCATCGTGCGAAAAGGTCTGGCCTTCTGATATACTTTAAAGAAACAATGTTCGACAGAATGAGCAGCAGAGGGGGCGAATCCGACATTTTGTCCAATCGTTATTTGGCTTAATTAATACTTTCTGCAACTCAACGATCTAGTGTCGTCAGCGCCTGGTAAAAAAAAAATCGACGTCGTCGTTGGGGGATCGTCCAATCGTCATTTGGTTTAATTAACACCTTCTGCGCGCTGATCCCCAGCGTCGTCAGCGTCCGGTAAGCACATCGACGACCGCGTCGATGTCATCGCCCCCTCTGCTGCTATGATCTTACAAACAGAGTGATCACTAACTCCTCCTCTTGTAGATCAATTAGGTTATTTGACTGATCGGTAATTCTAAAATTAATTATCGTTAAAAACCGATCATGGCATCGCATATAGACCGGATTAATCGGACTCAACGATTAAAAATCCCGGAGGGGCTGTTGGTGAAAACGAATAAAGGATATATCCCTGTTGAGCCTGATTTGATTGCTTGGTATTCACCTGGTAACTCCCTTCGATAACATCACACACTAGATTAATCGCTATCACCGATGCAATATTTACGTTGTATGGAGCAATATGCCTACCACCATCTCCGTTATCGTGTCTGAGGATAGTTGATGGGGGGGGGGTGTCCGCGGATGGATTCTCAGGCCATCCTAGTATGGTTCTTATTGAACTGTTATAGATATCAACCATATACCCCGGTGTGCTTATTTCAATCGTCGACGATAACGTCGGTTCATGAACCGTAATAGCGATTTTTGATTCTTTTCCTGTGATCGATTTTATCCTGCGTTGAAATTCTTTATTGATTTGCTCTATTTGGTATGACCCAGTTGGTATTGTAACCTCCTCCCAGTCTGGGGTCCCATCGGGTTTGTTTGTCCGTGCAAAAACCAGCGAGTTATTAGGTTGTTGTCCGTTAAATGCGTCCGCTCGGATATTAGGCCAACTGTGATATATTCGCAATTTTGCCAGCGCTATTTCCTTCACTGGAACCGGTGATGGGAAGTTCACACTGAATTCGGGTTTCGTTGACGTTATCGATATCATATTTGTTTGTACCGGAGTGGTATTCTCCGCGATCCGCTGAAGTAATTGAAACCCTTCGGGGTTCAGCGACATTATTATTATTCGTTGTCTTTAGTGTCTAATTTCAACAACCAGGTGGTTCCGGCTTCCAGTTGAAAATCCTCGATTTTTGACATCGCGGAGCTATACAACTGGACCATCGTGGAGAATTCAACATCGGATATGAACAAATTATCAATCGATAACGAGATCAACCCGGATAATTTCGAGTACGCGTCGGATACTATTTGATGTTTTACTGTATACTCGTCGAGTTTTTTCTGAAAACACGATGATATCTTCCTAGTGATTGCGTTGGCGACTCCAGCAACTGTTGTCATTGCGGAGATAGCGATTGGAACAGCGATCGGGGCTATCGTGGTCACCGTGGATAAAATAACACCGGTACCGGCTACTATACCCGACACCGAGTACACGACCGCGTCGATGGTGGTTATTTTTCGGCGGTATTTTTTTATTTTTGCACGGTATTGTTCGGAAAGCGTTTTCAAGTTCGCGGAAAATTCTTTTGCGGTATCGAATCGATATTGATGTGACGTCGGTGATACCACTGATTCAATTTCCTTGGTGGTCATTTTTATTTTAAAAGAGCTAGTGTTTTTGATTACTTAGATCCGCTACAAATTCCACATACCATGTAATGTTTGCCCCGGCTAGATTTCTATCAACGGCATAAATTGTAAACTGTTCAGTTGCATCCTTGTCAATGATTGTTGATATTGTATTGTTAAACCCGGATGAACTCGACGATAATATATTAAACTGCATCATTGAAACCAGTGTCAATCGATAAATACCCTTAACAGTTGCGGTGATATTTACTGTATTCTGTGCAGGAGTCCAATCGAATGATCCATGCCGAATCGTGTATACTGTGTTGATGGTGTTCTTATGAGGGGTTTTTATTTTTTCGAGTTGCTCTGTTATTCTCGGTAGTTTTTCTTTAATCGCTTCAACATCAGTTATAACTATTCCTACTCCCCGCCAACTCGCGTCTATATTATTCTTGTTCGCTGCAACATTAGTTTTGATTGTTTCTATTTCCCGTGTATTCTCGGTTATACTTTTTTTGTTCGCTGCAACATCAAGTTTGATTGTTCCTATTTCATATGTATGCACGTCTATACCTTTTTGTTCGCTGCAACATCAGTTTTGATTATTCCTATTCCCCGCCAATACGCGTCCACACTCTTTTTGTTCGCTTCAATATCAGTTTTGATTGTTCCTATTTCCTCTCCATACGCGTCTACATTTTTTTTGTTCGCTGCAACCTTAGTAATGAGTGTATTTATTTCCTGTGTATTCTCGGTCATACTTCTTTTGTTCGCTGTAACCTTAGTAATAAGTGTATTTATTTCCTGTGTATGCGCGTCCACACCCTTTTTGTTCGCTTCAATATCAGTTTTGATTGTTCCTATTTCCTGTGTATGCTCGTCCATATTATTTATGATCGTTGTAACATCAGTTTTGATTGTTTCTATTTTCCGTCCATGCGAGTCTACATTATTTATGATCGTTGCAACATTAGCGCCGATTATTTCTATTTCCCGTTCATGCGAATCTACACTCCTTTTGTTCGTTGCAACATCAGTTTTGATTGTTTCTATTTCCTGTCTATACTCAGTGATATCATTTATAGTTGTTGTAATCTCATCCGGTTTGACATTTTTTTTACCAAGGAATTTATCAACGGCGCTATCAACCCTGTTAAAATTTTTTCGTAACGTGTAAAATTGGCCCGACAGCGTTGTAAACTCCGAAATAGTATTTTTTATTGTTGCAAGATTTGGTTCGGTTACCGTCGGGATTCCAAAAAAACTACCGATAGTTTTTTTCACATGCACGTTGAGTTCGATCACAAATTCATTCAACCTTATAAGACCGTCTTGGACTAATTTTATCATATCCTCTATCTCCAATATATGTTTACCCGGTCTGAGTCGTCCGTCGCTGGTATACAACGCGATAGTGTCCTCGGTGGCATCACGCTGTCGTGTTAAAACATCATTCAGTGACACATTACCGGATTTCAATTTACCCTGGCGGTCTTGAAATACAACTATTTCGCCCGGGTCAACACTTGTTAGATTCAACGTATCAGCGATTTCATCCTCAATTAGTTTTTTTATGTCGGCGGCGGCCGTTTCCGTGGATTCTTTCAGCGCTGAAACCGGTCGTCCCCAGATATCAATCATTATTATTGTAAATGTTATTCTCTAAAATCCGTTGAGCTTCTACGACCCCACTAGTGTATTCGTTTACAACCACATGAGGTGGTTTCCGCGATGATGAAATCGCCGAGAGTACGTTCAATACCTCACGGCCACATATTGGCGGGTCACTTAACTGCTGTGTTGGCAGCGTGGAATAAAAAACCCGGGCTGAACACGCCCGGGCTGAACACGCCCGGATATACCGCATGAACTCGTTCGGCGGGGCTAACCCGTATGAATCAAAATAGACGATTGCACGCGGATCAATCGCGTACGCAACCCAATGAGTTCCCGCTCCGGAGGACCCATCGAGGTTAATTATGCCGGTTTCAATATTCCTTGGTGCCGCCGGTAATTGATCCCTCATAAAAACACCTCTGAAGTTTTTTATCGCTAGCGCGTTTGCGGCGTCTATTAAATCAAAATTAGACATGGGAGTCATTGACTCCTGCGTTAATAAACGGTTCCCGGTAGTCTTAGGCCCTTTCCCGAGTACCATGAATACGGGGTTCCCGGTAGTCTTAGACCCTTTCCGGCTACGGGTCGTTTTTTTTTATAGCCTTTCCCGGTTACCTTCTTCAATGCCATCCCCGCCGCGGTACCAACGGCTCCTAACGCCGCCGCCTTAGCCACTGCTGGTGCGGCCGCGGCAATCAACGCTGGAATCGCGGCTAACAGCGGAAATATCCCACCGGTCTTTTCCATGTTTTTAATCGCTGCGGCCGAGAAATCTATTTGAACACCCTTTTTATTCTTCATCGCATCATTGAAATGTTTTATTTGACGCGCCGTCAACGATATCTTATGATTACCACCTGCCATCTGTGACGGCTTCAGCGTTATTGTGGTCCCGCATTGTTTAGCCGACTTTGATCGTAATTTCTTGACTTGACCATCAGTCAACTCTACACTGACGACACTATACGACATTTTATTGTAAACGCGTTTTGTGCTTTCAATTACATGTTTTCCACTGGCGCATCAACGATTCTCATTCATCCGCCAACACCTTCTAGCAGCATTGATTTATCGCTGAGAATGACAGCAACCGCTCTGTAATTAACACCACCCGGGGCTATACGAGCTCTAAAGTGTATGTCAACGACGGATTGTCTCGTTAAATCAAGATGTTCCAACAAAAAATAATAAATCGGATACAGGTTTTTAAAATCAAGTTGTGATATTTGCAAACCAGTGTCGACGTTTTGATCACGACCCATATATGACAGCAATCGATGATACACACGTGCGATATGGTTGTCGCCGTAATTAAGCTGTATATCCTCGGATGGTTCCTGTTGTCCGTTTATTCTCATTGAAACATCCCTGACTCCTAACTGATCAAATATCATATGGCTGCGTTCTTGATTACCCAATCGTTCCCTATTCTGTAGCGCTATGAATATATGACGCGGGGCTGAAACACCCTGTTTTGATGCCAAGTGTCATGTAAACGTATCAGCGACGTTATCTTCTTTACCATCAGTTGTTACCGTTAGCCAACTCAACAGCGATTTCCCTCCCTGTTCCATAAATGCTAACAATTGTGCTTCCGTGGTAACTGATGGAGTCAGCACCGGCATCCACAATGCCATTTTAGTTAAAACGACTTTACCGGCAGCGACGCCAGCAGCACGCCATATTGCATTGTTATCATCGCCCCTTCGCGTCAGGGCAATTGTATGCTTAGCCCCATAGATGACTTTTCTAACATTTCTGCAGAATCCAAATATGTGATGGAGTGGAATCTCGCACGAAAACTGTCGGCGTGGTCCTTGCAACATCCCTACTCGTGTTGCGAATCCCATATTGTAATTATCGTTAAGACTTTTTATAATATTGAAATTAGCGCCTGGTCTTGCTCTGCGGTCTGGGTTATTTGCTTCAGCCTGTGGGTCAGTTGCGGTATCTCTTTCCACCAGCACGTTGATGTACTGAAGATGATCAGCGTTATTAGTGGTGTCCTTTGCGAACATTATAGATGGGCCCGCCGATCTTGTATAATCATCCGAGTATCTCGCCAACCCAATTATCGTCGTTGCAACATCAACCTCGCGTTCTATTGATTCAATTTCTCGCCCGTCAATAAGATATCTGGCGCTCTCAAATAACGCCATGATACCGTTGTTGACGAAGCCAACTCGAACACGATGGTCATCTGCGTATGGTGCATTATCGGCGGCATTTGTCACGAGTTCTCCCTCAATTTCGATAAACGCTTCACACGGCAAAAAATATTTACTGGTATCTTGGACCTGAAGTTCAATTCGCGATCGTAGGTCGGGTTGCGCTGCATAATAAGAATAATATTGATAATCACGGACAGAATCATCCCTGCGCACTGGGGCATCCATATCAAACGCGGGGTCAGCGGTTCGCGCAAACATTTTATTATTATTCATGTCGGTGTTTTCAATTGAAATCCATCAACGTCGTTTTCGTCGTAGACCACTCCCCGCTATCGCGTTCATGAGCGCGTTGGTTTGCGCATCGGCTGATGGCGAAGTCGCCAACGACGGAGTCGTCGAAGCCAACGACTCTAATTTTTCTTCCACGGCGTTATTTATTACTTTACTGACATTTGCAGGCATCACTGTCGTTGATGGCATCTGTTTTTTTCTTGAAAATCTCTTGGATTTCACCAACGACATTAGTTTGTTCCGCGCGGCTGAAAGCGCCTTTCCGGCAACATCTCCAATAGCACTAATACCCTTATCACGAATAACATCAATAGCCTTCATTCCTAATTGTTTGGCTAACGGCGCTACTTTTGGAGCCATTCTTGTAAATAACCCGGCAATGGTGCTACCGAGACCATCTCCATAGTACGCGCGGTAAACAGGCAATCGCGAGTTTACCACGTAGACGAGTACTGGTTTATCGTGGTTGTAGTGTATGATCATCCTTATTAAAAACACCAGTTTTCCAATTAGTGATTGTGATCACCAGTGATTGATCACCCCCCCCCCACCGAATCAAAAACCGGAATAAATTTTATCAAAATTTCCTTGGGTTTTTGCCGTCGATAAAAATCCGGTTTTTTTCTGGTTTTTTCATGATTTTTAGTCATTTTTGGTCGTTTTTTGTTGCCTATAGTCGTTTTTTTCTCGATTTTTCAGAAAAAACATCGATTTTCTCTAAATGATTTCCTTGGGTTTTTGCCCTCAAAAAATGGCCAAAAACAGTCAAAAAATGGCCAAAAACAGTCAAAAAATGGCCAAAAACAGTCAAAAAACGGTTAAAAATTAACAAAAACGATAATTTTATAATTTTGTAATTTTATAATTTTTTTAATCATCCACTAACTCGTCTATGAGCGTTCGATATGCATTAATGTCCATGATACCGCCTGCAAATAACCGCTTGCAAATATCAGCGGCCTCATTGATTATTTCCGGAGAGTTATTTCCGGCTCGTTTTCCTCCAATTAGTACCTCTAGCCGTGATATATCACTGAGAACACTACCAGGACAGGTAACGCCGTAGGATTCTTTACCAACAGGGTATCCTTTTCCTTTTTTTGGTGTTCTACTCTTAACTTCCTTGTGGAATGCGTCGTAATCGGATTTACTACGATGTGGTAATGCATCTTTATGTTTACTTGCTAAATACACTATTCTTGCCCAGTCCTTTAACGACTTCATATTTTTCTCGTAACCGCTATTGATATGCTTCTTATCTCGTGTTTTCTTAGCAAAATTGTTGGCAGCAAAATTAATTAATTCTTCCCTGCTGCTGAAGTCTCTAATTTGATCTATTGTGCTCTTCTTGAGTATAACACGGGGTATATTCTCCTCTTTTTCTTCCGGTACTTCTTCTTCTGGTATTTCTTCTTCTGGTATTTCTTCTTCTGGTTCTCCTGCGGTAGCACCTAGTTCTTCTTCGTCGGCCATTTTAACATAAGGTTCTTGTGGTTCCGTTATAGCGAGTGGTGGTGGCCTCCGTGTTGTAGCAGCCGCTATTTTCGCAGGGAGTGTTTCTAAAGACCTTTTTGTTTGTTTTGTCTCTGCCGCTATCTTTTCAAGCGCATCGAGGACGGGTACAGTTGCCGCCGTAACATCTTTGGTCGCTTTAGTTACCGGGGCAAAGAGTTGTTCGCTTCCAACAGTAAAATCGGTTTGTAGTTGCTGCCGCGTTTGAAGTTGTTCTCGGACCCTGTCTCGTAACGGTATAAACTTTTTAAGCGCCGCTAGCCGCTCTCTGGCTAGCCGAGTAGTAAGTGATTCGCCTACCATTATTGCAATTGCGAAGCAATTTCTAATTTCTCGCCGGAGTTTTCGTCTATAATCCTTCTAATGTTTTTGATCTTGCTAGAAATCTGCCGGCGTCGTTCATAAACACGTCCGAGTTTTTTTCGCATTATTTCAACGGCAGTAAATAGTCCAATGAATGCATTTGCGTCATTGTGGTACAAGTTTTCATTAATCGTATGTTGTAATCGTTTTATAAAAAAGTACTTGCGGGCCAGGGTAAAACGCCCCCGTTTTGATTGTTCGTTAATAATCTCATAATCGGATAATATTTTTTCACTGTCGAGACCATCAGATAATTCAATTCCTTGATTTTTTAATTTTGAAATCTCGGCTAATATATTATTGATGTCTTCGATATTCATTATTCTTATAAAACATCTTGTTTTTAAATAAAAAAAATGAAACCCCGCGTATCAATCCCGAGGTGTGTTAACCGTAGGATACCGTTCGCACTGTCATGGTGACTTCGTCAGCGCCATAGGCGCCGGTGACCTTGTCACGGTGACCTCGTATCTATATACGAAAATTGAATTTTGCGTCCGGTCTTTTTTGAGATCGCTGAATTCCGTATTCCTTCTGCAACAAATCGTGTTGAGGCGATACAAATGTCAAAATATTTTCCCGCCTCATTCATCGACTGAAATATTTTTTCCTCGTGAGTTGTTGTATCAAATGACTTTACGGGTTTTGCTTTCTTTGGGTATTTACCGGTTTGGCCTTTTTTGGTATTTTGACTCTGCGAGACAGCTTGCAAGTTTATAAGAGAATTATCAGTCTTATTATTATTAATATGATCAATCACAAGTCCATTTTCGATTAATCCGTTGAATACCTCAAATACCGCCCTATGAACATGGTACTTCTTCTTTCCGGCACCAAACATCAGATACCCCTGATTACTTACGGTACCAACCGGCTTCTTCAGTTTGCGGTTTCTAACAATGCCGTCGCGAGATGCCTCGTAATTGACGAGCACAGGATGCGGCTGAAATTCTTGGTCCATTTATATAATAATACTATTTGTCTAATTTATTATTTGGTTTAATTATAAATCTTTGAACGTAGTCTTGGGGGGTTTTGATGACGAAGTCAGCGGTGGGGTCAATGACGGCGTTTTTAATTCGCTTGTCATAATAGCGTTTTAGTTCCCTGTATCGCTTTCCGCCACAATTAATACACAACTGCGATTTTCCTCTTACACCGACGTGGCAAACCAAGCACGGGAGGGGACCAAGAGAACCATTACGAACGCTTTGTAAATGGTACCCGCAGAATTCACCTCTACATGATTTATTGCACGGGGTTGTCGACCCAATCATCAACCATTTGCAGTGATTCATTATACTATATTCTTTCATTTAAATACTTGTTTTAATTATATGGATGAGTTCGAGAGATTTGCAGCAATTAAGCCCCGGAAAAATATTAAGTTCAATCTCGATAGAGTCCTCAAGGACACACCAAAAGCGTTAATAAACGATAGAACCCTGTTGAATAAAATACGCGATTGCATCAATGAATTCAAGCGTGATGGTGCATCTCATAGTTGGTCAACATTTCGAATTGATGGTGTTGTTGATGCTACCATGAACGACAACCGCGCAGCAATGATAATATCACAACTTGACGGTAAAAGGTATTTCTTCAGAGCAAAATTCATTGTCCGGGTGGAATCAGGTGATTGGATCATACGTGATAAATTTGAACCAGTTCTCAGCGACATGAAAACAGTCATTGTTAGCCGCGACTCCAAGCCGGGGCTGTTAACCGGAATTGACAGACCATACTATGAACGAGCGTATCCTGAAACAGCAGTTGTTTATGGAATATACCCGTTAAATAAGAAACCTGATATCGGAAAACTGAAACCGATGAAACAGTCAACGGGGATAAATTGTGTAGCAGAACGAGTAATAGAGCATTTTACAAATGCATGTCGAGGAAACAAATTGACTGATTTACGACGTAGCAAAATCAACCAGTGGGAACTAACCGTTAAAGAGCGTGGAGCAACCATCAGCGACATAGCGAGATTAGAAACATCGCTGAGATTTCCAATAACCGTTACAACGATAACCGGTGAAGTATTATACGAATCAAAGTACAAATCAAATGGAGCCCCAATCAAAATTATTGATCATAACGAACACGCATGGACGCCCGCGATCACAATATTTCCACGGGATAGAACAGTAAAGTATATACCCGAAGAATTTTTAGGAGAAGAATTCTCCCGGGATGGTTTTCTCGCGGAGAGGAAACTATTTGATGCTCTTGCCTACTTGTGTAAAAACGACCCTGTATCAGTGTGGTTACTTCGCAGCGCTGAAAACGATGCGGATACCTTTGATCAGTTTGTAAGACCAAACGGTGAATTATATCGCACTGAAGCGTTTCACAACAAGATGAAAAAAACCGCCATGGAATTTGAGGAGCATGATGAACAACTGCTAACAAATTGTTTCACGATTCCATCGGTTGCGGCTCATGTTGCAGCAAGGAAAAATGCGTGGAGACCAACGCGCAGGGAATTTCTGCCGGATGTACAATCCAGTTGTTTGGAATACTATCACGGTGGATTATGGAACACTGAATACAACCGCGACGCTATGATCTCGGTTGATATGGTTGCCTGTTATCCAGCGAGTTTTCTCGGGTATGGATCCGCCGCTGAGTACTTTAGACGATTTGGACACCCCAGACATGAAATGACTCGTGTTGCTATTAATGGACCACTGCCTGATTTTGATTTAACCGGATTCGCTCGCATAGTATCATTTGAATTCGCGGCAGGACTCCATCGCTGTTGTTATATTTGGATCGGTAGACACATGTCTGAAAAGAAGTGGTTGCCAATAGCGCTGCTACGATATATGATTGATTGTAAAATGCTAATTTCGCTGATTGTCAGTGACGCAATTATATCATACCGGGCGGAGACTGAAGTCTGGTTACCAGAACCGGAGCGTCTAGATAGTATAATTGACGAATCCAGAAAACAGATTGATGCCGACGAGGAATATATCATCGAATGGTCCAGGAGGATATTCAACCAACAAAACCGCGAGGCAAAAGATCTCGGTAGAAGAATAATCGGTAAGTTTACACAAGGTGGAAAAAACTGCGATTACAAACGATATTGCTCACGGCTGATTATAGATGACGCAGAATATGATTTCGTAATCAAGGACGCAGTGGCAAAAAATAAATACGTGAACTGCAAAACAGCTTTCTTGTCCAATGGAACAAGGTTGGGTACAGTTGTTACTTACAGCGATGGAGACAGCCCGGCATATTCACATTTGAGGGCGTCTATGCTGGGTTATGCCGCTATCAATTTATTCTCGATGATAAATCGATTTCCCGACACCGCGGTTAGAGTAGCCGTTGATTCGTTTTATGTTGACGTAGCGTATAAGGAAAACGTAGCCGAGTTTACTAGTCCGGACGAGAGTTGGGGTACATGGAGAATTAAAAATGAAATACGACGCGATTATTCCCCGTCAGCAGATGTCACCGTTGAAAACAATTACCTACGCGGTGATAAATTATCAGAATGGTCTAATGCACCACCGTGTTCTGATCCAATTTGTAGACACAAGACGGTTTATTTAAGCGGCTGTGGCGGGTCAGGAAAGACGACTCGGGCAACTGAATTATTTCGAACGCGGGCAAGTATAATCGTGCTTACACCGACCCATAGACTAGCGCGAGAAATAAAACAACGAAATGTTGACGCCGTTACTTATCACAGCTTTTTTCGATACAGCGGCGGTGAGTGGACTCCTGATCGAATGGGTGAAAAATTTATTCCTGAGGTTATCATCTGGGACGAAATATGTACTGTTTCGTTAGATGTTTTACAAATGTTTCTTGATTGGTTGCTGCTCGCGAATACAGCGGTGATCATGTGTGGCGACCATGGTCAACCACCACCATTTGTCGGCGAGGGTCCACATGATTGGTTAAAGGGTTTTGTGGACTATTATGAAGAAACCGATACTGATTACCGAGCACTTGATGAACAACTGCGCGAGGTTAAAAAATTAATCAGATTACAGCCGGATAGAATTCAATGTGAAATAATCCGCGAGGTGATTCCGGAAACGCCGTTAAATGAATTCTGGGAAACATGGAGACCAAACGATTTGATTGTAGCGAGTAGAAAGATAGTCAGAGACACACGTCAGCGGAGGTTGTTTACGTTGCATAAGGAAAAGTTTCCAACGCGCCCAGTGCCGTTATGTTATAGACCCGCGGATACACGGCGGCAGAACATTGAAGTTGAAATCCCGGGCCCGACGGCGTCAGGGACAAAAAAACAAATTCTCGTGCTGAATGATATCGTGCTCGTTGATATCAGCGTCGTCGAGGACGCGCTACGTGCTGATAAATCCCCGTGGACGCTAGGATACGCAACAACAATACATTCCTCGCAGGGACTAACCATCACGGACACAATTGTTTGGATGGTTGATAATCGCATCGAATGGTCAAATCTTGTCTATCTTGCAGTGTCCAGAGTACGAAGGATAAATCAGCTTCGAAGAATTGTTGTTGACGGAGTCAGTGACGAAGCCAGTGACGGAGTCATCGATGCAAACGTCATTGATATAAAACTCTCGGGTTACCGCCAACAGGATAAAAAAAACAGCGGCGTTTTGATATTGATGCCGAATTAATAATTGCGTTACGACAACAACAGAATAATCACTGCGCGAGTTGCAATTGTGTAATGCGCTGGCGTTATTCGGATAAAGACGCTCGCCAATTTACCGTGGACAGGATCGATAACAGTCTCGGTCATGTCAAAAACAATGTGAGATTGACCTGTCTTGAGTGCAATAGACGCAACGGCGCTAGTTAAGACCACGCGGGGGTAATTGAGTATCGTCAGGTATCACTTGTAGTTGCTCGCGTGTAAACCCGCGCTGAGGAGCAGTTGAATCCAGTCTATAGATCGGTGGTCTACCAGTTGATCGTGTTATCGTTGATATGTTATGTGTGGTAACACTCCAAATAGGATCAGTAGCCCTTTTTTTACCGCCTTCAATATCTAACAGTGACATCGCCGAGAATCGGCTTGGAAACACTATTTATTTTTGATCTTCCGGGTATATACTCGTATTTAATCGCGTCGCTGGGCTTCATGTTGATTGCTCGGGTAATCTCGTTATTTAACGCTGCAATTACGCCTGGCAACCTTTTGACCCATTCACGAGATCGTTTTTCTTGGATGAATTCCTTCGCGTATTGATATCCAAATAACCGTTCAGCGACAGTCCGATTGAATCGTTCAACAATTGCCTGATCACGATGTAGCGCAGTATGACCTCGTCGTACCGCGACGCTAATATGTTTCAGCGTTGATAAAACAGCGTCGCGAAATTCACTACCAGGATCAACTTGTAATAGATTTGGCCAGCGCAGAGGACCTCTTCGATAAATTCTTTCAAACGCAGCGGCTACTTCAGTTGCTGACTTTGTTTTTAACGGCTCCGCTTGTTTGTATCGACTCGCAACATCAACTACGGTTAGCGCGTATTTGTAACCGTTGTCATGCGGCAAAAATAGTATATCAGCCTGATGAACTTCATTAGGTACGCTGACATCAAAGCGCGAGAAGTTGATTTGTTTAGGCGGTGGTAGATAAATTTGCCATATAGCCTGTTTGGATAACCAATTAGCTGCAGTGGCCTTTGTTACCTTTGCAGCGCTTGCAAGCTTACCAATTGCGGCCTTCCCCTTCCAATATCCTCTCGGAGAATAATAGATGGATTCCATATTGTTATTAATTACCAGCGCCCATCATTAATTTACCTTTCATAGCCGATTTTACCAACCATGAGGCCAATTTTTCTTTGACGGATTTATCAGGAATAGCATTTAACGCGTGAATTAATTTTACGTCCGCGATATGACGCTGTTGCAGATCGCTACTTTTGTAAGCAACATCATGAGCATGACACGCCTTATCGATAGCGTTTATTGGATGCTCACCGGGTTTGGGCTGATTTTGATCATCGAGTCTGATATCTAATCGTGTTCCGGGGCCACAGTAGCTATATCCTGGGAGGTGCTTTTCTCCTGGATACTTTGCCCACGGTGTTCCGGGGAGTTTTGATAACCTGGCTGCAATATCACCTCCTCGCTTTTTTTTAAAACATCCCCGGGTTTAATAGAAATAAATCTAAATTTCTTTGTACCGCATTGTGCACACTTACCAGTAAGGGCCGATCTGTTATTTCTTGTTGTAGCGGTTGTCATATCATTTGTGCCAGTACGTAGTCTACACTTCACACAATATAGATCCATAATTTATGTATAGAGATATGAATATAATTGATTTTTCGGCAACTAAAACGAGAGAACCAGTTAAGCATGTTGCAGCGTTACCAAACTCGATCCGGATGATTATCATCGGACCATCTGGATCCGGCAAGACGCAATTGTTACTCAATTTAATAATGAGATGGATGAAGTGGGATAAGTTGTATTTGGTTGCTCCTAGCGTAGATGATCAACGATGCTACGAGGTGTTGAAAGATTTCAACGAGAATGCATCAGCGATCGCTAAAAAAAATGTTATTGAGTTTATTACAGATATCAATGATGCACCAGGTATTGATGATATTGATGGCGACGTTAACAATCTAGTCGTGTACGATGATGTTATGTTAGACAATCAAAAAAACCCAGCTAGAATATTTTCCAGAGGCAGGCATAAAAACACTGACGTGATATATATCACTCAACGATACACTCAGATTCCAAAAGTAATCAGAGACAACTGTAATATTCTTGCTGTATTCAACGGCGTTGATACACACACGCTACGAAATATTTGGCAGACATGGTGCGGCGGTGACATGGACTTTAATGTTTTTCGAAACTTTTTTAGTCATGCTCAGTCGACCCCACATGGATTTGTAACGATAAATTTACATGACCCTCGGGCACGATATCGTATCGGACTTGACCAAATATTCGGTTAGTTGTAAATAATTTTCATTGTAAGCAGCAGAGGGGGCGATGACATCGACGCGGTCGTCGATGTGCTTACCGGACGCTGACGACGCTGGGGATCAGCGCGCAGAAGGTGTTAATTAAACCAAATGACGCTTGGACGATCCCCCAACGACGACGTCGTTTTTTTTTTACCAGGCGCTGACGACACTAGATCGTTGAGTTGCAGAAAGTATTAATTAAGCCAAATAACGATTGGACAAAATGTCGGATTCGCCCCCTCTGCTGCTGAATGTGTATGTAAACACAGCCAATGAGTGGCTAATAAACAATGCCCTATTTTTTAAATTTACGATGCCTATGACTTCCTTTTAATAGTTTAAAACAGCAATCACAAGTTACCGTACATGTGGCAACTGGTTTTCCCATATTTTATATCCAACCTTAGTTGCTTAGGGTCAACTTGCAAGGCATGTAACACTGTTTACTATATAAAATATTTATTCTGAATTAGTGCTTTAGGGTCACATGTACTGCATGATATATTTTTGTATTCCTTCTTTTTAAATGAATCACTGTAAATAGAGTTTATGTACACGGTACTGGGATGCCAGGTGTTTACTGGTTAAGTTTTTGGGCGGGAATGGAGATATATAGCAATTAGGTTCAGAGACAAATATTAAAAAAAGTGTTTATTTTTCTTAACATTGTTATATTGCTGAGGATCATGCATCAAAAAGACCTTGTTTGATTCAAAACCCAACATGATTTGTATGCCATAATTCAAAATAACAAAATAATGTTACGTTTAACTCTTTGAACTCTGAAAGGAATTTCGTTTTAAACATGGTATTATAGGAACTGCCATAATGTTATGTATCAGTTAGAAATAATTACAAAGTAATCCAGATCCTCTATTAATTAGAAATAATTACAAAGTAATCGTGATCCTCTGTCAGTCAGAACTAATTAAAATCTAATATACGTACTCTACCAGTCTGAAATATGTACAAGTAATCTAAATCTTCTATCAGTTAGAAATAATTACAATGTAATCAAGATCCTTTATCAGTCAGAACCAATTACAATATAATCTATATCCTCTATGAGTCAGAACTAATTACAATGTAATCCAGATCCTCTATCAGTCAGAAATAATTACAATGTAGTCTAGATCCTCTATCAGTCAGAAATAATTAAAATGTAATCTACATCCTCTTTCAGTTATAAATAATTAAAATGTAATCTAGATCCTCTATCAGTTAGAAGTAATTACAATGTAATCTAAATCCTCTATCAGTCAGAAATAATTAAAATGTAATTTAGATCCTCTATCAGTCAGAACTAATTACAATATAACCTAGATCCTCTATCAGTCAGAAATAATTACAATGTAATCTAGATCATCTATCAGTCAAAAGTAATTACATTGTAATCTAGATCCTCTATCAGTCAAAAATATATACAGTGTAATCTAGATCCTCTATCAGACATTTTGTTTAAAATGTAATCTAAATCCCCTTTCAGACAGAAATAATTTTATTGTATACTCTATCAGTCAAAAATAATTACAATGTAGTCTAGATCTTCCATCAGCCAGAAATATTTACAATGCAATCTAGATCCTCTATTAGTTAGAAATAAATACCATGTAATCTAGGTCCCCTATCAGTCATAAATAATTACAATACAATCTAGATCTTCTATCAGTCAGAAATAATTACAGTGTATACTCTATCAGTCAGAAATAATTACCATGTAATCTAGGTCCCCTATCAGTCAGAAATAATTACCATGTAATCTAGGTCCCCTATCAGTCAGAAATAATTACAATGCAATCTAGATCTTCTACCAGTTAGAAATAATTAAAATATAATATACATCCTATATCAGTCAAAAATATTTACAAGTAATCAAGATCTTCTATCAGTTAGAAATAATTAAAATGTAATATAGATCCTCTATCAGTCATAAATAATTACAATGTAATCCAGATCCTCTATCAGTCAGAAATTTTGTTTTACAATGTAATTTAGATCCCGTTTCAGACAGAAATAATTGCAATGTATACTCTATCATGCAGAAATAATTACAATGTAGTCTAGATCCCCCATCAGCCATAAATATTTACAATGCAATCTTGATCCTCTATTAGTTAGAAATAATTACCATGTAATCTAGGTCCCCTATCAGTCAGAAATAATTACAATGCAATATAGATCTCCTATCAGTAGAAATAATTACAATTTATACTCTATCAGTCAGAAATAATTGCCATCTGATCTAGAGCCTCTAGCAGCCAGAAATAATTACAATATAATCTAGATTCTCTATCAGTTAGAAAAAAGTTAAAATATAATACACATCCTCTATCAGTAGAAAATATGTATAAGTAATCTAGATCTTCTGTCAGTCAGAAGTAATTAAAATGTAATCTAGATCCTCTATCAGTTAGAATTAATTACAATGTAATCTAGATCCTCTATCAGTCAGAAATAATTACAATGTATACTATATCATTCAGAAATAATTAAAATGTAATAAAGATCCTCTATCAGTCACGACTAATTACAATGTAATATAGATCCTCTATCAATCAGAAATAATTACAATGTAGTACAGATCTTCCATCAGCTAGAAATATTTACAATGCAGACTGGATCCTCTATCAATCAGAAATAATTACAATGTAATCCACATCCTCTATCAGTCGGAACTAATTACAATGTAATCTAGATCCTCTATCGGTCAGAACTAATTGCAATGTATACTCTATCAGTCAGAAATAATTACTATGCAATCTGGATCCTCTATCAGTCAGAAATAAATTACAATGTAATCTAGATCCTCTATCAGTTGGAAACAATTGCATTGTAATCTAGATCCTCTATCAGTCATAAATAATTACAATGTAATCTATATCCTCTATCAGTCAGAAATTTGTTTTACAATGTAATCTAGATCCCATTTCAGACAGAAATAATTGCAATATATACTCTATCAGTCAGAAATAATTATAATGTAGTCTAGATCCTCCATCTGCCAGAAATATTTACAATGTAGTCTAGATCCTCTATCAGTCAGAAATAATTACAATGCAATCTGGATCCTTTATCAGTCAGAAATAATTACTATGTAATCTAGATCCTCTATCAGTCAGAAATAATTACTATGTAATCTAGATCCTCTATCAGTCAGAAATAACTACATTGTAATATTGAATGTTACTTGTAAGGATCAATTGCGTAGCTTTTAGTCCTGAATGGAGGTGGTAAGAATCAATTGTGTGTGACTTACAGTCCTGAATGGTACTAGTAAGGATCAGTTGTGTGTGGCTTGTAGTCCTAAATGGTACTGGTACGGGTCGGCTGTGTGTGGTTTGTATTCCTGAATGATACTGGTAAGGATCAGTTGTGTGTGGCTTGTAGTCATGAATGGTACTGGTAAGGATCAGTTGTGTGTGCATTGTAGTCCTGATTGGTACTGGTAAGGGTCGGCTGGGTGTGGTTTGTATTCCTGAATGGTACTGGTAGGGATCAGTTGTGTGTGGCTTGTAGTCCTGAATGGTAGTGGTAAGGATCATTTGTGTGTGGCTTTTAGTCCTGAATTATACTGGTAAGGATCAGTTCTGTGTGGTTTGTAGTCCTGAATGGTACTGGTAAGGATTAGTTGTGTGTGGCTTGTAGTCCTGAATGGTACTGGTAAGGATCAGTTGTGTGTGCATTGTAGTCCTGATTGGTACTGGTAAGGGTCGGCTGGGTGTGGTTTGTATTCCTGAATTTTACTGGTAGGGATCAGTTGTGTGTGGCTTGTAGTCCTGAATGGTAGTAGTAAGGATCATTTGTGTGTGGCTTTTAGTCCTGAATTATACTGGTAAGGATCAGTTCTGTGTGGTTTGTAGTCCTGAATGGTACTGGTAAGGATTAGTTGTGTGTGGCTTGTAGTCCTGAATGGTACTGGCAAGGATCATTTGTGTGGCTGGTAGTCCTGAATGGTACTGGAAAGGATCAGTTGTGTAGTCCTTTATGGAACTGGAAGGGAAAAACTGTGTGTGGTTTGTAGTCCTGAATGGTATTGGAAAGGAGTAGTTGTGTGTGGCTTTTAGTGATGAATGGTACTAGAAAGGAGCAGTTGTGTGTGTGTGTCTCATAATCCTGAATGGTACTTGTAAGGCTCAGTTGTGTGTGGCTTGTAGTCTTGTATTTTCATAATATTTTTGGCGATCTGTGAATAAAAGAAATTGCTTAGAGACATAATTAAAAAAGGAAAACAAATTACAAAATGCTTTACATAAATACAATGTTTGATAATGATAATAAAAATATAATAAGAAACAATCATAGCATCTCATTTCGAAAATGTATTAAAGAAAACATAGTGTTTGTTGTGAAATCTGTTAAAGTTCAAATCTGCCTTATTCAGTAAAAATTCAAGTACTAAATAAAATGTACTATGTAAGCTTACACAAGGATCATGTAATTAATTTGGTCAGTCTATGTAAGGGTCATGTAGTTAACATGGTCAGTCTCTTTAAGCGACAAGTGATGTATTATGTCAGTCTATTTAAGGGCCATGTAATTAGCTTGGTTAGTCTAATCATATAATTAACTTGGTCAGTCTATCTAAGGGTCTTGTAATTTACTCTGTCAGTCTATTTAAGGGTTATGTAATTTACTCTGTCAGTCTATTTAAGGGTCACGTAATTAACTTGGTACGTCTTTTTAAGGGTCATTTAATTTACTGTCACTCTATTTAAGGGTAATGTAAAAGGTCTGTACATTCATGATATGGACAAGATCACAATAAATAAAAACTTGGATTGACTTGTTTGATGGCAATTCCTAATAATAATCCTTTTCACATGGTTTTCAAAAACAACATTGGATGATGCTTTGGGATTGCTTCCTATCAAAATGATCACATTAAGAGAAAACAACAAATGTAAGAGACAATCTTTTGGTAATCACAATAAAGGACTAACATATTATATATGTATATATAATTAAAACATCGTGTTGAACATAAGTCAAATGAAACATACTTTAATAAAATTTATCTAAACTGAGGCTACCTTCGGATGGTGTTTGTATGTTCAGTGAGCTATACATCTGAATGTCACTGTTTGTATTAGAGTTCAATTTTTCGTATAAATCACCGTCTGTTGGCCTTAAGTAGAAAAGGAAATATTATCATATATCATATCCAAAATTTCTAAAATTTAACTGTTAAAAACAAAACATAAGTTTACATTTTCATTAATCTGAATTGCTTTCTGCATTAAAGTTTATCAGCTAATTCCCATTTTCTAGTAAACAATTGTTCCTCTGACTGTTATTTCATCTGGGACTAAGACGCAATGAAATGAAACAAAATAAACTCCTTAATAGTTTCTTTGGTTTTTACATTTTTCATTTTTATAAAACTGCCTATAGAGTAAAGTATATAAATGTAAATATATTTGAGTTTCATTCACTCTTCATATCAACTGCACTTACCTTCCACTGGCATTTATGTTGTTTTCCAATGTGATGACTGAAAAAAGGAATCATTTGTACAGGAAGTGCTAGCTTTGCTTATCGTGATTTGAATTAAGTGTTAAAACACTTTCCTATATATCATGGTTGCAATTAAGTATTAAAAACTGTCCCTTATATCATGTTGCAATTAAGTGTTAAACAATTTTCCATATATCATGGTTGTAATCATTGCCATATATCATGGTGGTAATTAGGCATTAAAACACTGTGCCATATATCATGTTGAAATTAAGTGTTAAACACTGCCATCTATCATCCTTGTAATAAGTGCCATATATCATAGTTGTAATAATTGCCATATTGTCATGATGGTAATTAGGCATTACAACACTTTGCCATATATCATGTTTGTAATAATTGCCATATATCATGGTGGTAATTAGGCAATAAAACAATATGCCACATATCATGACTGTAATAATTGCCATATATCATGGTGGTAATTAAGTATTAAAACACTGTGCCATATATCAAGGTGTAAATAAGTTTCAAACACTTTGCCATATATCATGGGTGTAATAATTGCCATATATCATGGTCGTAATTAGGCATTAAAAAACGTTGCTGTATATCGTGGTTGTAATTCTGTTTTAAAATACATTGATGCACATACTTTTGCATACTAAAACTAGATTTTATTGTTTTTTTATATTTGTTATAAATATCCATTTTCATATTATTATATGGAACATGCATCTAAGTGCATTTAGTTATGACATACTGTTTTGATACAGTTGAGCTGCAATTTTTTGATGTAATGAATGAGCATCAATGACTACTTTAAGTTCTCTGGCATGTGCATTTAGAACAATGAAACTAAAGTAATAAGAATTTCTGAGGCTTATAAAAGGCACATTAAAAGGCAAACAATGTTGGGCTGTGTCTTAGACCTTAGTATAAATTAACCTCTTCTGTGGGATTAAAATTATTCTGCATAGATTCAATCCCAGCTTATAAAAAAAGTAAAATTAAGCACAAATTTGGGATTCTTTGAGCTACAAAACTGAAAGATTAGCACTTAAATAATTTTAAATATTACAAATGGTGATTAAAAAACTTTATGTTTACTTTCCTCAACTTCTTTGAATCAGTATTTAAAACTATATTTGCTATTCATGACAACACTTCTTACCTTGTTCTGTCACCTGTGGATGTCGATTTCTTTTCCAAAGAAATATGCCTATGGTCGCAATTAAAATGATGACAAATCCACCACTTACAACTCCAGCTATTGCGGAAGCTGGATTCATAATACTTTCATCAGTACTTTGTACTGCAAATATAATCATAACAGTAATATCAGTGTTTGTAAATCATGGCCTATCAACATAACAGTAATCTCAATGTTTGTATATCCTGGCATATAAGCATAACAGTAATCTCCATGATTGTAAATCCTGGCATATAAACATAACAGTAATCTTAATGTCTGTAAATCATGTCATATAAATATAACATTAATCTCAATCTTTTTTAATCCTGACAAGAGTTCTAGTTGTAAGTATATGAAAATTCAAATTCTAATTGGGGCCAGCGAAGTTAAGAACTTGTAGCTAAATCGTCCACTTGTTATTGATTTAACGTTTAGTAGAATTCCAAATAGTTTATTCATCCTAATTTCTAAATGTAAGTGTTGCATAATTTTATGTTAACAACTTCACTTATTAAACTAACAAAGCAGCCAATGTCGCTTATGTTTTCTATGTTTTTTAACTTAGTTTGTACATATTTAATAGGCTGGTCTGATGCAGAATTTGATTCTGCAATGCATCATGAGAAGTCTATATTAACCTTAAAGGTCTCTGTGAACAGAGAAGTGCATGTAATTTCTTGAAGGTCATCTTATATCAGAACAGGGCCTCCTTTATAATGGGTTTTGCACAGACTTAATACTAGTAATTGCGAAGGAAAGCTTTCTTGCAAGGAACTGTTGTTCATTTGTACAAAGGACCTGATGTTCTACTGGTCAAAAAGAATTTCCAGGAATCCATGATAAGACCATTTATTTTAATGTTGGAGTACAATAACCGTATCTGATATTCTTCAGAAACTCCATCACACCCCTACTTTGTGTATAATGTCTGGTCATGACTGTAAATTGTAGTGATCATCAATAAACAAGGAATTGCAAAGCTAATTTTGCACATGGGTATATATTTTATTTTAAGATATTTATAGTGCCTGTAGTTTGCATAAAATCTGTAAATAGGTGTTCATGACCATTACTAATAATATTAGTAATAACCTTTTAACCAGTTTGGGGTTATTTTCCATTGTCTTGGTTCATTGGTTGGGGTCAAAAAATACTATTGGATGGGTTGGTTAGATGAGTCATTGTCTGGGTAATGCGAAATGACATGTGGTGAGTAGTATGTATTACAGTTTAAGACCTTGTACATGTATAAAAGGAAATATACCCGAACAATTAAATTCATTCCTATTTCATATGTTATTGTTTTAACATAGTCTGCACAGGTGTTTAATATTGTGTTTATATATAATTTGAGAGGAGAAATTTGTTTGCATAATTCATTGCAACTGCAAAGTGGTAATTTATTCTGGACTAAAAATATTCTGGAACTGTAGAGAATTCATTTAAGGATGTTTTGGACTACGCAGTGTTAATAAATCAAGACTGTTGATACGTTTACACATTCGATGACTTGTAATTCATTCAGAACATTCAACTTTTTTAGACTGGTGTAGAATTTGTTAGGATTATTTTGGAATTAATTCACAATACTTTAAGTTCCTCTTAAATCATGATTCTCACTTTAGATAATTAAATTATTGTTAAGCTTTACAAATCTGGTTCTTTATGTTATTTAGTAGGACATACCATTCAAGAGAAGAAGTAATAACAATTTTTTTGTAAAATAGCTGATGTGGTGGCTATATTAAATGTCAGATCAGCAACATTTTCATTCAAACAGAACAAGATGTAATTACTATTTTAGTGAAAACCTTACTGATATGAACATACATTCATGAAAAGTAGTTATAACCTAGATTTACAAGATGGCCACCACACTGGATGCCATGGAAACATTTCATTCAGAATTCCATCATTGTCATTCTAAACCGGAGGTGGGCAAACTTTCCAGTGCAAGTACCACATACACACATTTACACATTGTCGCGGGCCGCATAGTTCATTAAGTAAAATAATTAATATTTGAAAAAGCAAAAACAAAAGTTTTTCTAAATTACATCTAAACAATTCTCAGTTTTTAATATGTTGTTAATATTTAAAAACTTGAACTTAAACTTTAAAATAAGCACATTTATTTGATAAACAGATTAACATAAACAGAGTCAGTGCGAATGATGACTTGTTCCTAGGCCGCATGAAAACCCTTGGCGGGACGTAGTTTGCCCACCTCTGTTCTAGACTAATTAGATGTCATCACAAATCCCATGCTAATGTACGGAGGAGTGCAAATTTTCATTAATGACCAACTATAACTTCTGATGAATGTAAATGTTTATAGTAAGCCTCTGAGCAGTTATGGATTAATATTGATTATAAACTTGTGCTATGGGATGTACTGATGATAAAAAAGAGGTCATCCAAAATGCTTGTTGGTGTATGCCTAGTAGATTAAAATGTTGCTATTCATTTCAACAAGCACACATTATATGCCCACCCAATGTTTAGATGGATGGATGAGAGCAACAGGCCATCCCATAAGAACTTCTGGTCAGTTTCAACAAGGGCATAATGAACCACACATTACATGTCCACCCCATGTACATGTACAAGATTCCTTTGTGTTGTATAAGAAGGGATGGTTGACCCTGGAAACTATTAACCAATGTGTTTTAATGACCTTGACTTTTTGTCAGTATGATCTTAAAATAAACTTAATGTCCAGCATCCAAAATTTTCCTACTAGAATTATCATCATCATAATACTTTACATTAGACCTAAACAATTAGCCTAATTGCAAGCCTTCACACATTTGTGTCAAGATATGTGGTCTAGAAATAAAATTATTATGCAAAACTCATTTGCTTATTTCAGCTGAAGTTAACTTGAGTTTGACTTTTTGGCCATAATATTAATAAACTTTTTACCCAGTGTGTTAGTCACATGTAAAACAGAATGAAGGTACATGGTCAATAATGAAATTATTGTGCAGAAGCATACAATTTTCTTATTTCAGTCATTGTAGCCTTGACCTTTGACTTTCTGACCCCAAATCAGTAGACTTGTTCCTTATACCAAGTACAAGTCATCCAAAACATTTGTTACAAGTCTGTGATGTCGAACCAACATTATTGTGCAGCAAAATAATCTTCAAAGTGACCTTGTCCTTTGACCTTTTGAAATCAGAATCAATAGGCTTTTCCTGGGCCACTTGTACAATACATCCTCAAAGATTGGTAATTGCAGATGGTGGTTGTTGGTGTTTTCTATTGGTTTTACACCATTTCTCAGTCTAAGATAGGCTATAAATAACAGCCAGTATAATAGGAGGAGAACAAGCTTAGAGGAAACACTTGTAAGAACAACGGACCCAGCAACTGGAATCTTACTCAAATTCCCACATTAGCCAAGCCTAAGACTCGATTCCATGCAGACAGTGGTGAAACGACAGTGATCAGTAAAAGCGATCACTTTAGAGCACCTAGAGATGGTGGATACCCACAGGTGTTGTACTAAATCATTTTCTTATTTTACTGTCAGTCAATTTGTCCTTGGATTCCACATTCTATAGTGTTGTTCCTCACCCATGTGTAAGTCATACACACAGCTTGGTAATTAAAGAGGGTGGATAAGAAAAGCTATTGTGAAGAAACAATTTTTCTTCTTTCAGTTACAATGACAATGACCTCTGCCCTATTAACATCAAAAGTGATAGGGTTCTTCCTTACACAAAGTTCACTAAATGCAGATGATAAAGAACTTGAGTTATTGTGCAGAAAATGAAATTGTTAAGAGACAGACATATTGATGGATGGATGCACAGCACAATATGCTCCACTTAATGGCATGCATATAAAAAAGGTAATTTAAACCAGCTTCTACCATTATGACTACAAATTACTCATTCATTTTCTTCATGAACCTTGTCTTTTAAGAGATGTGTAGTTGCAATTGCAAGGCTGCCACCATTTATTTTTTTCTTCACATAGTTCTTGTTCTTGTTCTCTTCTTGTACTCCATAGTTGATGAAGTGTTTCAGACTGCTTCCATTGATGTTTGTAATCAGCAACTGACTCAATGGGATAAAACAAAATAGTAAACAATTGGCAAAGGAAAAGAATTCAAAACTTTATGACTTAAAATCACATTGTTAATTTCTAGAAGGGAGTGGGTGTTGTCGATAATTTTCGTTTTCACTGACAGAAATGATTGCCTGTGGCCAAGTAAATACAATATGATGGATTTGGTTGTTAACCATCTCTGCTCCAATACTTTAACTTATTCTATTTGTGATTTTCAATGCTCTGTATTACTCATGATTTCAATGTAAGATTGCAATGTCTTCCAAATTTGATGTGAGGGAATACAACTAGAAGTTTTTAAGGCATTCATGAAGAGCAAAACAATGGACATGGTGACTAAGATGAATGCTGTATCTGATCAAATGGATCATCCTGAAATAGCCTAAAAGGCTGAATTAAAACCATTGACAACTAACAGTTAGTCTTGTCATCGATGAGAATGGCATATGAGCAGCTGATAAGTCTATGTATGTCTATAATCTGTATACTGGATATGCACCCAAGAGGTCAACACATACAAAATGGCACCCCCTACCATTGACAAACATTAGAAACACGAAAAGACCATCACTTGGATATGTGTATCAATATTGCATTGTATTGTAGGCATGATATCATGAATTGTGTCAATATGCCACACATGTGTTATCATTTCACCTCTAATAGAAACCTTATAAAACTTTACATGCAGTTAGGTTTGAAACTGAAACAGAATTGTCCTGTGTGACCAGCAACCATGACTGAGACCTATACAAAGCTCAAACTAACATACGTTTTCGTGTGTGACCAGCAATCATAACTTAGGCCTACAAAAATCCCAAATACACAGAACAGTCCTATGTGACCTGCAATCATGACTTAGGTGAACACAAATCTCAAATACACAGAATTGTCCTGTGTGACCAGCAGCCATAGCTTATGCCTACACAAATCTCAAATGCACAGAATTGTTTTGTGTGACCAGCAATCATGACTTAGGCTAACACAAAGCCTATCTTAATTCTAACACAAAACATTAATTATGATTTTAAATAGTACTTTTTAAACTAACGAATATTGTTTTATTTGTTAAAGAGAATTTGAGGAAACGAATAACAGTTATAAATATTTACAAATAAGATTAAATATGAAAAAATAAAGATTTATCATTTGCAAACAGAAAAATTATAAGAACGATTTCGTGCCAGACAGGATGAAAAATAGAAGGTCAAATTTTTGTTCTGCAGTATAAAAAAGAAGCTGTTCAACGGTTTGTCTATTTTCAGCGGCTTTTAAAAAGTCATCTTTTTTAGTTCGTCGTCCAGTGTTAATAAAGATGGTATCCTTTGCAAACATAAAAATGGTTTCCAAGAGAGTTTGCTCTCTTTGAAGTTAACAAGTTGTATAATAGAATTTGTTTATGATGATGTAGAATCAAAGATGAATTGTTCTAAATACCACAAATACAGTAATAATAATGAAAACTTATCTTCCCATGAATTAATGTACATGACTATTCACACAAAACACGAACCATTACTATAATTAGTTGCTGTTTAAATTTAAAATTCATACTTTTGCCTCCATGAATAATCACCATGATGCTGTCTGAAAATGGACTGCTGCCTTTCACATTCCATGAATACAGCCTGTAAATGTAACTTCCAAGAGAAGGTGTTGTGACCTTGATAAGAAAATTTCCATTTGTAAGTTTGTATTGATTTTCTGTCTTCTTTATTTCTACAGCACTCGTGTTTTTCCAGCCATTTTCAAATCTAGTCTCTGACATGTATTCAAAGACAAACGTCCGCTCTGGACCGCCATTAAAATCCGCATCAAATGGCAGCTGTTGAATCTGTTGAAGTAAAATCTTTGAATCTTGAGGGGAGGACCTTCTCAAAGAAAGTAATTGTTATAAATGTTATGGTATGAGTCACATCTAACAGAATGTGTTTAGCGTGATTGATTGACAGTTGACTCATTATACAATATTAAATGAACAAGCTTGTGAGCTAGAATATATGTGTTATGTATTTATATAATTTCATAGCACATCAACACATTTCTGGTAATATAATACCAATTACATGAACTACCCTTGAAAAGTATTAAGATTCCAAAGTCATCCACTGCCTGACATCTGACTAAAAGCCAAATGTAAACTCACTGCCTGACATCAGACTAAAACCCAAATATAAACTCATTGGCTGACATCGGACTAAAAGCCAAATGTAAACTTATTGCCTGACAGCGGACTAAAAGGCAAACGTAAACTCACTGGCTGACATCGGACTAAAACCCAAATGTAAAGGTGCGAATGGAAGCTTATTATGCTAATTTATGCCTGAGGGAACGTTTGTGATAAGTTATTACCAGATTAACTATTTTAATTAGAAATGCTTTATCAAGTGGATTAAAACAATGACTAGGCTAAATGATTACTATGTACAGTATCCAAAACATGCCCAAATGGATTAAAATATTGAGTAACAACTACATGATTACTAAGTACAGAACTCCCTCCATGCCCAAGTGGACTAAAATATTGACCAGGCTAAATGATTAATAAGTACAGTACTCCCTCCATGCCCAAATGGGCTAAAACATTGACCAGGCTAAATGATTATTAAGTACAGTACTCCCTCCATGCCTTAAATGGACTAAAACATTTACTAGGCTAAATCATTACTAAGTGCATTATCCCATGCATGCCCAAATGGACTACAACATTGATCAGGCTTAATGATTGATAAGTACAGTACTCCCTCCATGCCCAAATGGACTAAAACCTTGACCAGGCTAAATGATTAATAAGTACAGTACTCCCTCCATGCCCAAATGGGCTAAAACATTGACCAGGCTAAATGATTAATAAGTACAGTACTCCCTCCATGCCATACATAGACTAAAACATTGACCAGGCTAAATGATTACTAAGCACAGTATCCAATGCATGCCGAAATAGACTAAAACAAGGCTAAATGATTATTAAGTTCAGTACTCCCTCCATGCACAAATGGACTAAAACATTGACCAGGCTAAATGATTACTGAGTACAGTACTCCCTACATGCCCAAATGGACTAAAAAATTAAGTACAAGTTGACATTGGGAACATGGGTACTACAATAACTGACAATTGATAAAAACCATGGAATAAAATGAGCAACCAGGTACGCTTTTAAAAAGTTTAAAAAATTGTTTCCAAGTTCAGATCAAAGACGTCAGGAGCTCTTGCTGTGTGACTATTGGCTGCTGCATATTTATTCATTGTTTGACCATCTAATTTCTTTATTTTCTAGTAATATTAACTCCACATGAATCAGTTCCAAGAAAACAGACAGGTTTATTGAATGTGAAACCACGTATCACAGATTCATTCTAGTTTGATAAGGTAGCGGACCAGTCTAAATATTAAAAAGGGCACCAAATATCAAGAGAAACAGGCTTTATCAATGTGACTCGTAGATGTTATATGACTGAAAACTGTTAGAGGAGAGGGATTTTGGTCAGCTTAAAACACAATGCATCAGGAAAAGAACATATAAATAGCACTTTACAAATTTTGAAAGAGGAATTTAATGGTGATGTGATGCAGCATTCATTATTGGTGGACTACATGACAATGTAGCAAAGGTTAAACATTTATACTTGTTAAAGTGAGTTTGTTTTGTGTATATACTAACTATTAATCCACACAGATTCAGCTGATTTATGACAAGAATTTTAACAGCAGATCCATGGAAGTAGCAAAAATAAATGTACATTTTGTATACAGTTTTTTCCATAAGTATGGTGTACAATATACAGATTGCTCATTTAATGATCAGATTATGCATTTTGCCACTTACATTAGTAATAATTATACTTATATCTCTCCTGCAGGTTGTCATGTATGAATCTACACAAAGCAGTTCAGGTTCACATTTAATAAATTTCCATTTGAACAGGTACTTGGGTAACCTATTGTTAAGATTGAAGGGTAACCGGTAGAAGTTTCCTACATGTTTGACAGCTGTAACATTATAGGCTACATAATTAATAAGTACAACACTCCTTAGGTCATCAATTAGGCAACCCACTTCATAAATATATCCAAAGGTCACCAATCTGGCTTGTGTTTATATAAACATTTGGGAACAGCAGCTATACTTGTTGGTGGACTGGCTTCATTGTATGAAAACTGGAACTGCTTTATACTAAATGGTTTTTCAGATTTGGTCATGTTCTACGGAGCCAAATTGAATAAGTCATTTAAAGGGTTTTCTATTTTTAGTAATGTTGAGCATATTTGATTACAGATAAACATCCTTTGTACAAAACCGGAAAAGCCTTTATGACAGTGCGATGCTTTGTGTCAAAATTGTTTATAATAATAGAAACTTGGCACCATTCTGAATCAAGTGGAAAGAAAATTAGCATCATTTATGCCAGGATGCATCAGATAGAATGATGTTGAAGCCAGGAGGTTGTCAGCAAAATTCAGTACAATTTTGAGTTCTGTAGACAGTTTTTGCAAAGTTGTTAAAAGGTTTTTAAATTTTTCTATATTTTGTGAGATGTCATTTCCTGCTTTTATTTTAATTTATTAATGGGTCCATATTAGACTCCTAACTTTCATCATTGCATAATTTTAAACAATCTTCACGATAAATACTTTCTGTGAAGTTTGGTCAGATTCTATTCCATAATCATTTTGAAACTGGTTTTCTACTTTTTATAAAACTGCCCATGTTTAATAGCAGATAAGTGTCATTTTCCATAGTCCATGTTTCTACTAGCTAATTCCGAATCAGTTTCATTTTCCATAGTCTGGTTTTCTACTATTTCAAGCCATGTCAGTGTCATTTTCCATAGTCCAGGTTTCTACTAGTTAATGCCAGATCAGTGTCACTAATTCCATAGTCACTTCTCTCACCATCCCATCCTCTCTCCCTCCCAGATCTTAAAATAAGTAAAGACTGTTGACCCTCTTGTATACATTCATATAATTAATATGCAACCAAGAACCAGAATGTCTAATAATGAAAATTTTCATTCACATAACTTAAGTGACCTGTTGCTTTTTGATATTCTGTGTCACCCATACATCATCATGTATCTGTTACATTCAACAACCAATTGTAAAAAATGTACGAAAAACTCTTGATTACATGTAATAAAAAAATTGTTTAGTAGCAATTTTATCTGCCATCACAATCCGAATTATGACTAAAATGATAGAGAAATCAGTCATTGGTTAGTGTCAACTGTAAACCAAACTTAAGTGACAACCAAAACCTGGGTACAGTATATGCTACCTAAATCAGACTGCAATTTTCTCAGCACAATAAAATTCACATGTGAATGCACAATTAAACAACCATTGAAACCAAAATCCTTGCAATAAAATCACGATCCTTAAAATCTGTTGTTTAATAATGGTATGCTCTAAAATCTGATTGATGATATATGCAGATTGAGCATGTATCGTACAGTCTTAAACGGTTAACTAGAAATAGTCATTAAACGAATTATCAAGGATGCCAGCCATAGGCATGATACTCCCTATTTTCGGTATCACAAAAACATGTAGACTATACCAACTAACTGTTAATCGATGAAGTAAACTAAACAAAGGATCCTAGAAAATATTAATGCCAATTCATTTGAGCAATTCACTTCTAATGCACTGATTTAAAAACAATCTATACTGAATTGGGCGGCTTGTATGAATAGTGTTTACCATATACATGCATGCATACCTCACTCCTTAAATGCAGATTATTACACTACCTTGAGGCCTTATATCTGTTATGTACAATATATTCAGTATATACAACATGATGTGAAGAATCTGGCTTGACACTTAATAATTAGGTAATTTTAAAATTAAAATTATCAAGCCTGGAACAAATGCACAGGCATCTGTGGAAACATAAACATATGAAACATAAAATATCATCCTGCAATGAAAAATTCAACTATGAAAATGATGCCAAATTACAGAAAAGCAGGCAGTATTAATTGTACTCGAACTGTTCAATTGTCTAAAGATTTCATCCATTTGAGACATTGATTATGAAAATAAATGCTATGAGCTTGCCTTATGTCACTGGGAATGTTGTTCCATATCAGTGGACCAGTATGTTGAAATCTTTTTTTAAACAATTCCTTCTTTGACCTTGGTATAATGTAATTTGTTCTTCTTATAGACCTTAAATTTGGAGTGCCATCAGCATCTCTTTGGTGAAAGCTATTGCTTAGATAGACAGGAATGGCTTTTCTGGATACTTTATACATCAATTTGGCCTTTTTAAGATACATTCGTTCCTGTATTGTTAAAACCATTATATTATTCATTGCATCCTGAAAATTGTCTATATTTTGATATAGAATTAAATGGCAAGCCCTGTTTTGGAGCCTTAAAAGTGTTCTTATGTTTGAATTAGAGGTATTACCCCAAATTACATTATAGTAGTCCAGGTATGGCTGAATATAACTTTTATAAAAGATGACCCTATACTGAAGAGGAATGTATGTTTTGATTTTCCTCAGTAGCCAAAGATAAGAATTAACTTTTTTAAAACAAGTTTAATGTGAATAAACCAAGTAAGATTGTTATCTACGAATACACGAAGAATTCTATCCTGAGAGGTCATATTAAGGCTCACATTTTCAAATAGAACCTGGAGTTTGTCGCTATCTAGCCTTGCTCATTTTTGTTGTGTTGTAAATAGTAGGGCTTTCTTTTTTTCTGTATTTATGATCGTACTGTTTTCCTTGCACCATACGTAAAGTCTGTTGAGAGCATCTTGGAAGTTATTTTCAAGTACCGTTTTGGTTTTACCCATATCAGACAGTGGTATTATTATCTGCATAGTGGTCAGTGGAAGAAATTAAAGTTCCAATCTAAAGAGGTAAATTGCCGATAAATATAATCAATAACCGAGGTCCAAGGATAGAGACCTGTGGTACTCCACAATTAATAATTTTACATTCCGAAAGTTGAAAATTTAAAGATACTTTTAACACTCTATCTGTTGCATAAGAAGTAAACAAATTTAGGAAGTCTTCACTGCACTGATAGAATTTTAGTTTTTCAAGCAAAATTTCATGGTCTACAGATCAAAAGCTTTACGAAAATCAACCATAATATTGCCTACCATTGCAGTTTCACAGGAGTGATTCTGGCGAAACTCAGACTGATTATCATGAATAAGATCATAAGTGTTCAAATAGTTGAGAAACGAATCATGTACATCTTTTTTCTAGTAATTTGGATAGACATGGAAGGATAGAGATGGGTCTGTAGTTATTAACATCATCTTGTGTTCCAGCTTTATGCAATAGTGAAACCTTGTCAGTTTTCCATGTTTGTGGAAATGTATTAGACCTACTACTTTAACTGCAAATGAAAGATATACTCTCCAAAACTGCAGGTTCAGCTACCTTGCAGGTGCAGCTACCTTTAGCAGCATTGATCCAATCAAGTCCAGTAGCTTTACATTTATCCATTTTTCAAATATATTTGAACCCAAATTCTGGACCCATTTCGTGAATTTCAAACTTTATATTGTTTGGTAGTTTTTTAGCACAAAGATGTTCGAGTTCCAGATAATCAGAGGAAGTTCTGGGTTCTTTATATTTTTCAGCAATTTGAACAAAAAAGTAATTAAAAATATTTGAGATGTTAGTTGGATTATCAGTATAAATTCCCTCATGATTGAGGAATACAATTTGAGTTTTACTCTTAGATTTGCCTGCACCATACCCAGTAAACACTTTCCAGATAGCTTTCGGGTTATTTTGGTTTTCATCCAGCACTTTTTCGTAGTGCGCTTGTTTGGCTTAAGGTATCATTTCATTAACTGTATTCCTACAAATTATACATTCGGTTTGATTTCCTACTAATTTTAATTGGTCTCTTTGCTTTATTGCTTCTAAATGTCTGCGGAGATCCAGCCTGGCTGATGGCTTTTCTTTATCCTGTGTTTTTTTAAAGGGGCATGTTTGTTCACTATACTGTTGAACAGATCTGCCCAAGTATCTATAACATCATCAATATCTTCAAAGATCTGGACTGTATTCCATATTATCTCAGATCTTCTAGCAATTTAACAGTATCAAAGTTTTGAAATGATCTGTAGAAAATTGATTTATGGATATTATTTTTGTTGATTTGCCACTGACTTTACATGTTAGAAAAATTGCAAAGTGGTCTACAACAAATCACTGAACGATTTGTTTACCATGGCTATATTTACGCGCGATTGTTAGGGTTTCTCTTCGAGATGGCTACATGTAAGAATCCCATGACAGAAAAGGAGATGATACAGGCATGAATGCCAGTAGGTATGTGGTAATGTAAGTTGAGGCCCAACCTAAATCCATTATACCCCCATCGAAAATATCCGTGAACCCCCGCCAAACCTATTGTACCCCTCCACCCTAAGTTTGTTGCAAAGCACTCCTGTTGCAGGTATCGGGAGAGGATCGTTCAGGCAGCTCGATATACTGAGTATAGATAATAAGTCTAAGGTTGGTATAGGTACTTCAGCACTCTTAGACGATTCCCATGGACTTGTTCCGCTCTCAGTGCTATACCCATCCCACTCACTTCCACCATAGTACCTAAGATCCCATTCTTTTTAGGGGACGAGCCAAAAATGTGACATCACATAATGCTAGTGGAGATTTGAGGCAAAATGTCTCCTACTTGAATATATTCCAGCTATTATGATTCGGGCATTCAGATGTTCTCCATGAGGCAGGGCAAGACATACCATCATAGCATTAGGCAAGAAAGCATCCGTTGAAGTCATATTGAGGTACTTAGATATTGCCTTCAGTGATATGTCAACTCAAGGCATGATCATGCAATAATATTTCAACTCTTTCCAAAGATACTTGGAATTGGTGACTACCTTCGGTTGTAGACTGGAAACATTTCTAAAGACCGTAATCGAAACAGGCCACATCAGAGAAAAGGATAAAGATGGCCTCCTCAGACAGATGTTTTGGTTTTCGCTAAGAGTGAACTCCTGAAGAGCCACACTCACCATAAGTTTGACACCATCTGTAACAATTATGACTTAATGCGAGAGATTAGGATGGTTGACAAGCAGCTGAATTTGCCAAAGGACGCTGCCCTATCCCAACTAAAAAAGTAAACCACCAGCACATTGTAGATGGCGAACACAAAAGACACAAACCAGAGACAGTTGAACTCAAGGATCTGACACAGAGAGGAGAGATTGGGATCTCAAATCAACGCTCTTACTAAACGGCTGCATGAACAGTCGTTGCTCCTCAGGGAACAGACATAAATTAATAGAGGGCAGATTAACGACAACAAACAGGGCCAAAATGATGACAACAATACACCAGGCCATTAAAGTAATAGTAGCTGGTACAACTATCAAGGAAATCGGGGAAAGGGAAATCGAGTTAACAACAATCGATAGCGTGGATCTGGTAGAGGAGTGCAGCATTTAGAAAGAGTAACCGCATCTTTAGATGGCCATAGGAGGGCATATAACCATCCTAAAGCCACGAATATGCTAATTCAGCATTTGGTTGGTTCTTCTAACACTAGTATTATATACTCTAACACTAGTATTCTTTACTTAAACAATGTCCCAGTCACGGCCCATATTGACAGTTGGTCCATGGTGACTAATGTATCAAACAGTTTTTATTTGTCACTTAGTGATACACCAGTGCTTCACTCTCGAGTCAATAAGTCTCAATGTCACTATTGCAGATAGTTATCTTATCACTTACCTATGATACAGTGTGTATCCCATTTTAATGCAGTTTTTGTGTGATTTTGAATTTTGTGTCCCTATTTTATTGGTACCAGATAGAGAATACAACCATACCTATTCTGTATTTATAGGAACAAATGTCATTCGTTAGTGTAGGGATTACATGCTTGATAATCCTCCAACAGATAGAATTTCAGATACATGGAAGATTGCTATGGATATCATTCCATGTAAGACATTTACAGTCAAATCAACCGTTGCGCTTACATTCAACATTGCGCCTATGGCACTATTACTATCAACGGCATTACCGGCAATGTTGATGCTCATATAGTAACAGTGATTACAGAGAACTTAGGAAACTCTGAACATTTTACAGTTTGTCCAAAAGTGATCAGAGTTAATCAACAGGGCTCACATTCCAAAGTTCAGGTCAAACTTTGCAATATGTCAGCCAAATGTGTGACAATAAGACCTAAGTCAGATATATGTCTCACCAGCGGAGTCAAAGTGGTTGACCACTTAGCTTCTGACTTTTTTCCCCGCAGGTCAGAGAACAGTTTACATTCTACTCCAGAAGATCTGAAGGTTAAAATCAAAATGGAAAATCTGACCCCAGAGCAAGTGGATAGAATCAGACAAATATTGGGCAAATGGGACTGCGTATTTTGAACGGGTTCACAGACCTGGGAAAGACTGACCTCATCAAGCATACGATACCATTCAATAATAATAAACCTTTCAAACAACCACACGTAAGAATCTCCTCGGGTATGTAAGAGGCGGTGCGTCATCATATTAAGGAAATCCTAGATGCAGGCGCAAACAGGGAATCTGATAGTCCTGACTCCTCTAATGTTGTATTGGTCTGGAAATGAGATGACGGCCAGTGTCTTCTGCATTGACTACAGGACCCTGAATGCAAAGACCCGGAATGATGCCTATATGATCCACGGATGGATGATACCATCAATATATTGTGAAGGGCCAAGATCTTTTCCAAGCTGAACCTAAAATCAGGATATTGGCAAGTCGAGATTGAGAAAGAATACAAACAATACACAGCCTTCTCCGTAGGTTCACTTGGCTTTTATGAGGTGAACAGCATGAGTTTTGGTTTGTGCAACGCTAGAGCTACATTTCAACGTCTTATAAATAAATGCATGGGTGAAAGGCACCTCAAGGATTGCCTCATTTTCATAGATGATATCTTCATTTTCTAAAAGATGTTCGGTGAACACATGGACCATTTGGAGGCAATGTTTGCATGGTTACACCAGAATGGTCTTAAGCTGAAACCCTAAATGTAAATTGATCATGTCTTTAGTCATTTATCTGGGTCAGATTATCTGAAGAGAGTGTCAAGACTGACCCAGAGAAAACATCTGCTATTAAGACTTGGCAGAAGCCTAACAGCATTAAATATCTGCATCAGTTTTTGGGGTTCGCTGGTTACTATCGATGCTTTGTCAAGAACTTTTTGCAGATAGCACAACCATGAAATGTTTTAGTAGAGGGGTTTTAAAACAACCAAGGCATCTCGAAAGAATAAGTCCAAAAAGAAACAAGTACTTCCTTGGATTTGGGGCGCTGCCCAAGAAATTGCATCCACAACCTTTCTCGACAAGTTGCCCTTTACCCCGATCTTAGCATTTGCCAATTATGCTAAAACATTGATCGTGCATACTGATGCTTAGCAGCTCTGGTTTAAGCACAGTCCTATATCAAGAGTAAGAAGGTGTAAAAAGGGTAATTGTTTACGTGAGTCAAGGTCTGAGACCCAGTGAATGGCATTATCCAGCCCATAAGCTTAAGTTGTTGGCATTAAAATGGGCTGTGATGGATATATTCCATGACTATCTAGTAGTTTCCTCCTTCGAGTTGGTCACAGAGAGCAACCCAATGACATAAATCATTTCAATTGCAAAAGTTGTTTTAGATAATGAAGCAGTACTCAAGCAATTTGCCAAAGGAGCTTATAAATCTGTTGTCAAGTCCTTCAAGCCAAAGTATGACGGAGAAATTCCAAATGATATGTTAGAGCTTAACATGTCAAAAAACAACTCTGAAGATCTTCCAGCTTCTGGAAAGAGGAAGAGAAAAGAGACAGAACAATTGAGATAAAGTAAAACACAGAAAGAGGCAGGAAATGAAGTTGAAATGAAGAAAAAAGAAAAGGTGACACCATCATCAAATAAGATTGAGAAGCAGAAAATAGAGGCATTTGCGGCCTGTAAAACCAGCGAAGAAATGCTCTAGACAGTACTCATAGACCAGTTTTCCAGCCCTTCCACAGTCGGCAGTGACTCACTAGAGGATACACCATTCACAGAAACATGGAGGGTCATACATATCCGGAGAGAACAGTGTTACCAGGTTTGCTTTAAAAAATATAGTAATTACTCCTATTTTATCTTTTTTAAAAGCATTTTCAAAACCCCTTTTTAAATTAAATGAATAATATATATAATCACTCCATACGAAAATAAATACAACTATATATCTTTTTATTTGTATATATCCATACTCTATTATGTAAAAAGAGTCAACAAATAACATCGATGAATATATGCATATCTCTCTCTCTCTCTCTCTCTCTCTCTCTCTCTCTCTCTCTCTCTCTCTCTCTCTATATATATATATATATATATATATATATATATATATATATATATATAGATATATATGCATGTGTGTGTTGTTTGCTTGACATTATATATTCCAGTTCCATCAACAAATGTCCTGAAGATGTTCTGCCTTTTCATAAATTCAGAGGTTCAGTCTTACCTTTCTGCCATGTGCAATCATGTTGATGGTGATGGGAACTGTGACCAACTTAGCTTGATTTGATGTGATTATTCTTCTGTAAGTGACAGATGATGCAAAATTACTTTTTCTTTTTAAGATATGTAGAAATGGAAAGGACTTTCAGTTATAATGATATTAGAAGCATGCCCATTGTGAGCAGCACACGTCTTCCTGATTTTCAAGTCACGCTTAGACTTCTGATTTCATAATAAAATAGTATAGAATGACGTGATGTACAGGCGGCAGCAGAGAATACATGTGATCTGTAGATACAAACAAGTACTAAGTGACCTAAAAAATATAGTGATTACACTAGTATATATGTAGATAATACTGGGAAACAGATGGCCAGATGGGTGAAGCAGTACTCATAGCTATACTCCCGAGAAACATCAGTCACCGATGCAGCCCTCAGCAGCATAACAAGTCTGCCCACCATGGAAGAACTCGACAAAGTGCCAACCTTAGAGGAGCTCAGCAAAGCAATCGACTCCCTTCCAAATGACAAAGCACCAGGTAGTGACAGCATCCCGCCTAAAGCTATCAAACGTGGAAAACCAACATTGATTAAACCACTGCATGAGCTACTTTGCCTCTGCTGGGAGGAAGGAGTAGTCCCCCAAGACATGCGCGATGCCACAATTGTGACTCTGTACAAAAACAAGGGCGACCGCAGTGACTGTAATAATTACAGAGGGATCTCGCTTTTGAGTATACGAGACAGTTGCTGGCGGACCGTGTGTACCCTTAATCACAGTGCGGCTTCAGAGCAGGCAGGTCGACGACAGACATGATCTTCTCCCTACGACAACTCCAAGAAAAGAGCAGAGAGCAAGGTCAGCCACTCTACATGATGTTCATCGACCTCACCAAGGCCTTTGACTTGGTCAGCAGGAAGGGCCTTTTTGAACTTCTGACTAAGATTGGCTGCCCCCCAAAACTCCTCAGCACGATAATCTCTTTCCATGCAGATATGAAGGGAACAGTCCTGTATGATGGAACCTCCTCAACCTCCTTCCCAATTAACAGCGGCGTGAAGCAGGGCTGCGTGCTGGCACCAACACTTTTTGGGATCTTCTTCTCCCAACTCCTGTTCTACGCCTTCGACACGCCCACGGATGGCATATATCTACACACCAGGTCCGACGGGAGGCTGTTCAACCTGGCACGACTGCGCTCAAAGACCAAAGTGAGAGCTGTGCTCATCAGGGAGATGCTTTTTGCAGATGACGCAGCTCTTGTGACCCACACCGAGGAAGCCCTTCAGAGGCTGGGAGACCGTTTTGCTGATGCCTGCATGCAGTTTGGTCTCACCATCAGCTTGGAAAAAACAAATGTCAGCGTGCAAGATACTACCATTGCCCCTTCCATCAAAATCAATGGTGTCACACTGGAAGCAGTCAACAACTTTACCTACCTAGGGTCAACCATCAGCAACACTCTCTCGATTGATATGGAGCTGGACAGAAGGATTGGAAAGGCAAACACCAACATGGCTCGATTAACAAAGAGGGTGTGGGAAAACAACGCGCTGACAGAGCACACCAAGGTCCGAGTCTATCAGGCCTGCGTTCTCAGCACCCTTCTATATGGAAGTGAGACCTGGAGTACCTACATGAGACAAGAACGCAGGCTCAACTCCTTCCATATACGGTGCCTAAAACGCATCCTGAAAATCAGCTGACAAGACCGTGTCCCACACAGCGAGATCCTGCAGCGTGCAAGTACCCCCAGCATGTGCTCCCTACTGAGCAAACGCCGCCTTCGATGGCTGGGACACGTCCGACGCATGGAGGATGGAAGGCTGCCAAAGGACATCCTATATGGACAGCTGGCCACTGGCACAAGAAGAATCCGACGCCCCTCACTCCGTTTTAAGGATGTATGCAAGAGGGACATGAAGGCATGCAACTTTTCACCCGATGGCTGGGAAGAGCTGGCTGAGGACCGAGACACCTGGAGACTGACGGTAAACAATGGCATATCAGTCGCTGATGCGAGGAGAGGCCAGTTGGCGGCAGAGAAACGTAAGAGAAAGAAGAACGCGGCAGCAACCACAGTAACGCAGACTTCCCAGTATACCTGCTCCAACTGCAGTAGGGACTGTCACTCACGTATAGGCCTGCACAGCCACAGCAGACGATGCCAACAGAGAGAGACAACACCTCAAGGGCGCTATTCGCATGGTCTTTCGAGACTGATTCGCCAATGATGATGATGTAGATAATACTGCTTTGCCCAAATACTAGTGAAATCACTATATTTTGTTTAGTTAAATACATGGACAGGATTCCATACTTGTACACATTTATTCTGGTTCAAAAAAATTATATCCTGAGGTCATCAAGTCACACGTTCAGGGTTTCAAACCTTGGATCCCTCTACTCTGAAACAAGTGCTGTACCATATCAGCTATCATAGATGATGCAACCTACAAGTTTATGAATCAGATACAGTGTACATATCAAGATCAGATTAGACATTAAGCGTTTCCTTCTTTTTGGTACGATACAAGTTTTCTCCTTTTCTCTGCAAGGTTATTGATAGTTTTATGTGTAGATATCCATTTTAAATGGATACACGTAACAGTAAAATGATGAATAAAACTATGAATTCTTGTGCACTTTGAGCAAATTCACTATTTCAAATAGACTGATTAACACTTTCTTTAAGATCATCTTCAAACTTGAAATTTTTTCTTTCAGCTATATTTGTATAGTAAGATGCCTATTATAAGAATTACTTACCTCGCCAGAAAGGGAAGTAATAAATACAGTCAACAAATAAGGCACTAATCATGTAAACAAAATATTACATAGATAAGGCCGTTCTTCATAAGAAGCAGCAGAGAGGGCTAACAACCTCTAAATGGTTCGCCCGTATTTTCGCAAAATACGACTTCCTGGAGAATCGCAAAAAAAACAACAAAACCGCGATATCCAGTGTAAGACAACTCCGTCGAAGACAAATTGGCTTACCCGATTGTCACTGTTGGGTTTTTTCTTTGCGATACCCCGAAGGAAAATAAACGATTGTGTCGGTGCCAATTTCGAGACACGCCCTCTCTGCTGCTATTATCCAAATATCGTATCAAGACCGTCTCGATATCGTGCTCGAGGATCGTGTAAATTTATTGTTATAAATCCATGCGAGGTTGACCTAGCTGACTAAATACATTTCTAAACGTAATTATGTCCATATCACCGCTACATCAGGTCTGATGAATATTTCGTAACATGAGAGTATCAACTCCTTTAAACAGAACAAGAATATTACAATTATCTCTGATCACTTTTGGTATCTGTGTATACCGCTGGGATACATAAATCACATCTGTGTTTTTGTGTCTGCTTCTGGAAAATATTCTAGCAGAATCTGATTGCCTATCCAGCATTACATCATCATACACGACTAAATTGTTAATAAACCCATCAATGGAATCAATACTTGGCGTTTTATCGATATCAGTGATAAATTCGACAACATCGTCTCCGTTCTCATTTAACGGAGAATAATGAGTGGTATAGTAAACTGGGGATTCTGGACCACTTTTTCAGGAGTGGTTCCTCCAACGTAGAAAACTGTAATTTTTTACATGTTCTCTGTATGTGAAGATGGTGTATGTGGACTATTTTGATGTTTTTTATGTCAGGTCTCTGTATGTGAAGATGGGGTTTTAAACCAGCTCGCGAGAATGGGTGGTTTAGAACTGTACATGCTGCTGCTTAATGGGGTTTCTGGACCACATTGTTCGCTGTATCGATGTATTAGAGTTATGCATGTGATATAGCGAAGATGGATCATCATGCTGGCCATGTAGGAGCTATATAATACGATTTAGTGATGAGGGTCTCAGCAGTATTTCAACAGCGGAGTTAAGAGAAGGTGAGTCCGAGGAGTGGCTCACGAGTACGAAGGAGGCTATAGAGCATGTGAATAAGGATTTGAGTTATGTTCGTGAAATTATTTGTTACGAGAAGAGCGATGACGAGTACGGGAATGAGGAGTGGGTGATGCTCTTTCATAGTCCACAACGTCCAGTACAGCGTTACAATCAGCAGTATTACATAAAGAATGAGCTGCAACGTTTTAATGTGTCAACGCGGCAGCGAGATCGGCTTTATCAGTTGCTGAATAGAGCGAGTCAAGATAACTTGGTGGGCCGTCTGAAATTGATAAAATTCGAGTATGTGTTCAAGCGTATATTTGAGATGATGGGTCTTCACGAGCAAGCGGTTAAATGTAAGACAATATCTGGAAAGAGCATATGCGAGGAGAATGATAAAATTACTTCGGATGAGTTGTCCTCCCAGGAGCAGTAGACATACGAGACAAAGTCTGGCGTCAAAAGATGTTGTTGCAAGGCACGAGTTGAATTGTTCAGGATAACCAAACCAATCGACGAGATTCTTTGCCTTTGGATGAGATGACCTTTTCAACTCTTAAGAGGTTTTAATGTTTTGGTAATTTCTGCTCGTAAAAGGAGCCCTGTATGGGCTCTCCCGAGGAAACGTTGAGCGTGTGGGTGACAGGGATGGTTTTCGGAATGGTATCTACAGCGAAGGCTTCCTCGGTCCAGTTAGGGGTGTATCCCTTTTTAGAAAGTAACTTTTTGTCTGCTGTTTCAGACTCTGTCACCTACTTTGAATTTGGATCTGAAAAATAAAGCATATGTGACTTGTTATCGTTTTTCCATCCATGATGCTTCTGCTGGAATCAATTTAATGCTGCTGTACCAAGTGTTATTGTATAGGTCAACGGTTTTCGCTGATGAATTTTTTCCACGTGTTATTTTTGAGAGTCCTGTTAAACCTCTGGACGACTGATGCTTTGATTTAATTGTATGTGCTGTACAAGTCAATGTTGTTTAGTTTAAGAAAGCCTGAGACGGTTTTGTTTTAAAATTCGCTAATGTGATCTGCCTATAGTTTATTGGGCTTCACGCGCCTACAATGCTAGGAAACGCTTCAACGATATAATTTCCTTTTTTGTTTTCCAGAGTAACTACCCATGCATATTTGCTGAACGCGTCGATGATCTCATTAGTTGCTTGAAATGATCAGTGTATGCACTGTAATCTCTCATGTCTATGAGATTTGCCGACCATATATCGTCTACTGAGACCACAATGACTCTGCGTCGAGTGAAATTATTGCATGCTACTTTTTACAGTTCTTCTGCGAGAACGTTCAATTTCGAAAGATCTCATGCTGACTTTTTCATTTTACCTGTGCCTAACTTATGAATGGCTCCTATGATGCCGCGTACAAGAGAATGATCTATATGATCTCTGAAATGTTAAGACTCGAGTTATTTTAAGTCACTCAGAGTGACTCGATCTTATCAAGCTTTGACGTAGTAATGATCTCTGTAACATATGTCGTGATGCATCGCGATGACATCTACACCGTTGTACGGCTCGTGACCAGGCAACGACTGTTCGTTTTCATCCAGTTGTTGTTTTAAGGGTTCTGTGTATTTATGTCTCTACAACGTCTATCAGCGCACATGAACGTTCATGGCGTCACCGATAATTGTCGTTCACTACATCATTTACAGGTTCCAGATCTCACTATACGCGAAGGTCCTCGCAGCTAATGTTGATGGCACAGTGCCTACAATGATAAATTTATTAGACAGAGCTATGACTCTAAATCATCATAGCAAACAAGTCTGTTTTGTTGTCTACAATATAGTTTTCTCCACTGCTGGTGACTGCGTGACTTTACCTGTGACGATATGTGATGTTTTGAACCACATACTGCACACCTCAATTTGATGATAAGGCGAATTTTCTTTTTGACCAATGTTCTCCATCCTAGTTTTGTACTTAAGGCATTACGAGTTCATGCCAGTTATTATATGTTATAGCTTAAGCTATTCAGGCAAACATGTTATTAGAAACATTGCCGAGCAATCCTGGCATTAACGTTACAGCGATGACTGCTTAGAGAGGTGCAAGGAATCCTACTTGTTTGGACAGATGGGACGCCGACAAGGTAATGACAATTCATTTTCGCGCTTCAACATGTTGTTTGGCCAACGAGGTAGCCTGGCGATGGGTCAGCATGGTTCCATCCGGTCTTATGGGCGCTGAAGCTTTAAGCCTGATCAATATTGGTCTTTTGTACCTAGTGGCCGCAGCGATACTTTTCTTCTGCTAGTGTGACAGCGTCAAATCTACTGGAAATTACGGCATTGTGTTAAATTGAAACCTATTTTTAGGTTTTCTTTCGAATGATATATTTCGATAGCCACTGAATGATGTCAATATGGCATGTGTTTGACTGAGATGACCGCCGCGGCAGTTTCTGCTACGGTACAATCCGTTTCCCAACACCACTTTTGTGTAGCTCCAGTATAGGCTTCATTCGCTGAGACGATCCCGAACGGAGCAAGAACCTATGCAAACAGTTTTAGCACCATGATTTTCACAAATGGATTTATGGCGATGGACACCTTTGCGTTTCCGACGAGACGACTTTTTCTTCGGAATTGTCTATACTAGTATTTTATTGCTTGTTTACACTATCACATTTATTTTTAGATTGAGCACGTTAAGTGTCAAGAATCGATCTGAGGTCACCAACGAGTAACATACAAAATCACCGCCTGGGTCGCCAGTGATCCAATGTATCGCGATGTCAGGGAAGGAATCTTTGAGACGCTAGCAATGTTTGAAGACATCTAAATGGAAAATGGGATACAAATCCTCCATCGATATCTGCGTGTTCGTGTCCACGTCCTGGTACTTATGCATTGATTCCATCAGCTTCATGTGTTGACAGCGAAATTGTACTAGAGATCTCGCTACGAATATTGTCTAAAGTTGATGCGAACATGAATGAGAGATAACCCGAGACTGTCAAGCATGTGCTTGTTTTCGGTTTGGTTTCCGCGCCGTGCTGCCTGCTAAAACCCATCGAACACATGTCTAGGAAGCTCGCTGCCTGGATTGGTAACGACTATATACCACTTGGTCCACTAAGTATGAGCTAACATCAGCATGTAAATTTGGTTTTATTCAAAGTAAAGTTTTTCTAGTGACTCTGGCAAACGTCGATTCCAGTTCGAGCATATGAGCCGTCAATGGAGTAATTTTCGGCATCCACAGTGACAGCCACGTCATGTTGAATTGTCCATCATATGCAGCTGCTGATTTGTGCATGTATTGTTTGTCGGAATCTCTTTGCCAATGATGGCTTTCTACACATGACACTCTTTGTATGAAGATCTCATAGCTGTCTAATCCAGAAAAAAACATGCTCAAGCTTGACAAACTTATCAACGTCAGAGCGGCCGTCTTCGATCTCCTCAAACAACCAATGTACCAGTTTCATTACCACTTCATCAAAAAACTGAATGGAGACAAAGTTACGCTCCTCATGACCGATACAGACTCGCTCGTGTACGAAATTAACACCGGCGGCATCTACGCCGACAGGTATCAACACCAATAACTGTTCAATCTCAGAGATTATCCACAAGACAAGTCATTCCACTGCGACGACAATAAAAAAGTGCTAGAAATATTCAAAGATGAAACTCATGGTGTACCCATTACCTAATTTATCGGACATCGATACAAAATTCAGTTCATCACACTCAGTGATGGAGACGTTATGGAGAAAGCCAAAGAAGTTAACATCCTGTCGTCCGACACATCGCTAACATTGATCTATAGAGACTTGTATGTGCATGCATTGTTTGTCGGAATCTCTTTGCCAATGATGCCTTTCTAGACATGACATATATGTGCATGACGCTGTCTAATCCAGAAGAAACATTTTAAAGCCAGACAAATTCATCAACGTCAGAGCGGCCGTATTCGATCTCCTCAAACAACCAATGTACCAGTTTCATTACGACTTCATCAAAAACCTCAACGGGAACAAAGTTACGCTCCTCATGACCGATACAGACTCGCTCGTGTACGAAATTAACACCGGCGATGTCTACGCGGACAGGTTTCAACACCTAGAACTGTTCGATCTCAGAGATTATCCACAAGACAACTCATTCCACTGAGACGACAATACAAAAGTGCTAGGAAAATTCAAAGATGATACTCATGGTGTACCCATCACCTAATTTATCGGACTTCCATACAAAATGCAATGCATCACACTCGATGATGGTGCCCTCATGGAAAAAGCCTAAGGAGTTAACAACCTGACATCATACACATCGCCAGCATCGAGCACTGCAGACATTTATTGCATGCACGCCTGCAGTACTATTAGATGATAACATTACATTTACATTAACACAAGATATTCAAAGAACTCATCAGCAAAAAAAGATTATGCCCATTCGATAAAAAACGATACTCAAAAGCTGACATTCACACACTCGCACATGGTCACCACCGAGCTAAAAATGACAGAGTACAAAAGTGGCTCAGAAACATACTCACACATCAGAGACAATTCTAGACCACCCTTTCTCAAAAGACGGTTCAGAAATCTGAGCTTTGCATGTCGAGAACTGGCATTCAAAACTAAAAAGTGGTCCAGAAATCCCGCCTTAACACACAGAGAACTGGCACAAAAAGACATTTTGTTTACGTTGATTTGACCATGTCTGAAAAAGTGGTCCAGAACCCGCATTTACTACAATACTAACCTCCTGTAATAGTTTAGAGTGTAAGAGTAGCAGATGAAATCTCACAAAATATACTATCTCCTACACCACAAAAAACACTATCCATCATACCAATATACAATTCAACATCCCAATATCATTCATCACCCCTTACATGCACTGTCACAAAATAACGTAAACATATTTCTTTTATTTATTTATGCATTAAATAATTCAGATTCTCAGTATGATGAAGACCTGAATATATATTATCTGATGTGGGCTGTGCTAAAACGCATTATACGAAGTTCACTGTTGAACACAAACGCTTATAAGTAATATGATGGTAACAATAGCGTAATGGTTCTCACCAGGCGAGAAGCTCTGCACTGTATGATACCTGCAATGGGTCTGTATAAAGTGACCATATGCAATGTTATCCTTGGCAGTCACACGTACAGTTTCTATGGGCAGGAGCAGAAACCTGGATATTTAGAACGGCCAGATTAAGGTAGGAAATTTATTTCATTTTTGTCGCACTTATTTTGAATAATATCGGGAAAAGCGTTGCAACTGAGAATTATACTATTTGGACGTAAAGTTTTCATTTGCTTTTCTTTTTGTTTATATAATACATGAGTAGTGTTTTGAGAAATTTTTCATTACAACTCATTCTAGTAGTCGTTTTACTATTTAAGTATATATTATGTTAAGTCATTGTTTATAACTTACAGACATTTATGCTTATCATATAGATTGATTTTGATTCATATTCAAGTATGCAACGCTAGTGCACTGAATACACTATGCTTTTCTGTTGTAATCTACTTGTATAGGTCAGCTGCAATGTAAATATTTCATATTTTCATTGTCTTACTTTCATACAATATTATGTTTATTCCATTTAGTATAGGTAAAGTACAAATAAATATAGACGTGACATAAAAAGAGCAGTGGAATAAAAGGAACCAAGCAGCGTAGAGGGCGAACAGCCCCTAATTGACTTACTCTGGAATCGTAAAAATGCCTTCCCGAAAATCGCAAAAAAGGATCGCGGCGGTAACTGGGGGTTCCGATACAACACCCTCGCTTCTGCTATAACTAAAATTATATCAGATAATGCCACCAGCGCAGGAATCTTACACGGCTAGATTAGCTCAAGAACGACTAGAAGCAATTAAGAAATATATTCCTTTGAGAGATACAGTTAAACAAAACCTACAAGTGCGTCAAGAATCGCAAGTTGAATTCGCAACGGGTACAGAACAATTATTTAAGCCTATAACAACAGTTACTGAAAGAGGTGCAACAGCTACTAAAGGTCTACTTGCGCCAGTACAACAAACCACTGAGCAAACTGAAAAACTAGCGGCGAGAACTAAAGAAACAAAAAAGATTTTACGAAAACTTCCAACTGAAATAGCTGCTTTAAAACCTCCACCTGAAACACCTGAATGTATAGGTGAAATAAGAAAAGAACTTGCGCGAAGAGAAGAAGCGGAACCGGAAGAACATATTAAACTATTTGATAATTTAATGACAGTACTATTAAGCAAATTGATGCAATAAATGACCTTTCCAAACTAGGTGCGTTTTCAGCGTCAAGTTTTAGTTACAAAGATAGATATTTAAAACCTGAACATGATAAGCCCGTAAGCAAAGAAAATTGGTATAAATGGATCTTTTTCGTAAAATTTAAAAAGGATCGAGTTTAAAATAATGGTGTATTATATTTAGCATATTTAGATGAAATAGATAAATATCTTTTATGTGCTCGATTTCAGCGAAAACAAGGGCCAAGCCTCCCTTTTCGCCACCTCCTAAGCAAGAGCCTTCCTATACAATTCCTACAACGCAGCAACAAATAAAAGAACAACAAACAAACACACAAAAATACGTCGGGTATAGAAGGTTCCCGACGTAGTGCTACATTTACTAATGAAGCTCTTAATGTATTTAAAAATGCGGATGATTGAATCGATATTGCTGCAGGTGGATATGAAACACGTCAAGATAATTTAAAAAGTGACATACCAGTAGCACTTGGTAATTGCATTCCTGTGTTCTATTTTGCTCCTAAAAAATTGTCGATTACATTAATATATTTGGATTATATTATATTTAAAAAGCAAGTAGAAGAAAGACGAAAAGAAACAACACCCTTCTCGACCACAATCTCCATACATATTTTACGGTGCACCTGGTACCGGTGTTACAGGAAGTGGTCTTGTTACTTGTCATAACATCATCAATGACGTGCAACGACTAGAAGTTCTCATAGGAGGAAAACGAACCGGTAATAATTCTTCGGAAATAATCAATGAAGCAGCTGGTATTTGTCGACGATTATTTCAAGGCGGTATCATGGACATAACAGTTTACAGTGATCTTATTGATGAAATCGCAGATTAAACGAATAACTAACAAATACGATCATATATGACTCTCTAACCTTAGACCCATGATGATTTGAGTAGTAAACTCGAGATTACCTGTTTACAGCGCGTATTACGGGGATGGACTTGGCGATGTTGTTCAGGGATAATTTACAAGGATAGCTCCCAAAGCAGCACCAATCACGAAACAAATATCAACGAAAGTCAGATACATTATTCGTGAAAAATCTCCTGGTACAATCAGCCACGTTGCTGGTAAAGATCACACGGCAATCAAAGACAGAATAGCACGATTAATACGCAGATGAAAGGTGGTTCAGCAACAACCAGCAAAATTACCAAGCACCGAAGTTATGTCTGCGGATGTCAGTACAATAAAAAATCAGGCCGCAAATAAAAAAATTTGCATAGTTGGCTGGTGTACCTTCCGCCAAAGAAATATAAAAAATATAACTGCAAGTTTGATTGCAGGAAGTGGTCTTCGTGTTAGACGATAACAACTATAATACAAATTTTCAAGCGCATATCCGACACAGCATTTGATGTACATGCACCAGTTCCCAACGATGAGTCTGTGCGTGATTATCAGTATTATTCGTATGACGCGAGTACACCAGCCGCAAGGGGAATAATTGAATTACAAGTTCAGGATACAAACAGATATTTCCTACCTTCTGAAGCATTTATCGAAGTTGAAGGTAGACTCACAAAAGCAGACAATGCAGCATACGGAATTGGTGATCAAGTTGGTTTTGTTAATAATGGCATTATTCCGTTATTTAACAGAGCTACGTACTCTATTTATGGAAAGGATATTGAATCGTGTCTTGAAAATGTCCATGTTGCCACGACGATACTTGGTCTTGCAAGATACTCAGATGACTACACAAGACCGGCTGGTGCAACAATGATGTTTGCAAAAGACACATCTGATCACCCAGAAAACAGAAACCTAAGAACGAATTTGCATTAATGAATGAAGATTACAACATGGGGTTTGCTGCACGTCGTGAAATGTTAAACGACAATGAAAAGTGTTCATGCGCAATTCCACTGTCTCATTTTTGGATTTTGCAAAGATGTTAGAAAGGTTAAAGGCGCTTAACACACAGTAGTACTTGTTAGAAAACCCACTGAGAATGATGCAATATGGCATTCAGCTGGTTGCTGTTGTTGTTCTAGGGTTTAACGCCATTTTTCAGTGCAAGATAGGCTATACATGGCGGCCAGTATTAATGGTGGAGGAAGAACCCTGGAAAACCCAGGGAAGAACCTCCGACCAACGAGAAACTACTGGCAGGCTTTCCCACGTATCCACGCTAGCCGAGCATTCTGCTGGAGTTGATGATAAAGTAACACTAACAAAACTGTCACTGTGGATGCCAGTAATGACTCCATCGCTTGCTGAATAACAGCGATTATTTTCTGGTATGAATGCAGGTGGCAAATTGCTACTATCATGGCTTACAATGTTCACAGATAGTTATCTCGTCAACGCCGCTTGTTTGTTCACATGGCAAATAGCATCACAAAAGGGAGTGTAAGCACCACGACATATATGTATTGCGCTTCAGGCAAACCACAGAGTAAACAGACAAGAAGCAAATCCAATGGTATTTGACCCATTTGGAGTTTTTGAAGTTGCTTTGAGGATAAACGGACATCAAGAACCATCTGAAGAAATACTGCTGGATTTTGAACATAATCATGTTGCACGTGCATATCATCGATTAGTATCATACATGGGACGAATACTAAATTCCGATACTGGTTTACAGATATCTCAGCACGATTTTACAACACTGTATCCAGACTATTATTTCTCCTTGGAACATCTTGATTTACTCAGTCAATTTGTCGTTGATATACACTTTCGTGCTCGCATAGCTCGAGTAACACCAGGAGCAGTTAGTCCGCCGATTACTACTGATGGTGCTAGAACAGTCGCGGTTAAACACAACGACAAGGCAATGCTGCTTGAAGGCGCTGCTGGCATAATGAAAATCGTTGATGCACCAGTAGAAAACTTGCAATTTTTTCCAAATATGTAACGATTTAAAAACACGTGTATTTTATAAATGTCATCGTACCATCATGTTAGTGTAAGTCAGACTACTGGTCAGATTAAAAATCTAAAATCCGCGTCAGTCAAAAAAACAGGAACCACAATAACGCTATAGCACAAACAAATCACAGGCGATGAAAATAAACTGTCACTGACAGCGCGTCAACTTAAACACCTCGATAAAGCCAGATATACCAAGACCGGAATACGACTTAAACATTCCGCTGGTGCCATCAGCGGCGCCGCTAAGACCAGAGGGATATTTCCACTCCCCGCGGCAACACCAGCGCTGATAGATGCAGCCTCACCAGCCGTCGCAAAAGCAGCTGTGTTAGGTGCTGTTGGAACTGCTGCTTTAATGGCATTAAAAAGCATTAAATTTAACCGTTGTCGAATTTGTATTTACTTGATGCTGCTAAACAATTAAAACTATAATTTTTCAGAGCCGTTTGTATACGCGATCAGTTACCACAGCGACCAAACAACACCGAAAATTGTATTACTAATTTGTTGCTACTGCTACCGTTATAGTGTTAGCGCTGATAACACTAAACCGGTGGACGAGTGTAGATACCTAGTATACAATTACATCGATGGCAAATACACATTTTCAGTATTTTTCTTATACTATCGTTGTATAATTCTCAACGATGGTTTTTAGTGCTGTTTGTCATTCACGTACTTGATCACATCTAAATTTTTGAACTTCTATCATACTTTACGCAGTAACCAATTGAGGCGTTTCAAGCAACAAATTTGTTGTATGAAAACGCCAAATTGGTTATTTTCTCTGCAACATGTAGTACCCCGCGTACGTTAATACAAAAATACTTATCAGCCGCATTCGTCGATTTAAATATTATTTGTTCACCGTTTTAAATATTTATGGATTTGACGGCTTTCCTCCTAAAATTTATTTCAAACTTCCCAGTATTTCGGACTAAGCAATGTTCGCCTCGTGATCTATTGAAGGTTGTGTAAAGTGTTATTGTGCTTTTGTGCGTCAATATGATCGATCACAACAACGTCTTTGATCACCCCACGAAAAGTCTCGTACACTAACTTGAGACAGAGATACCTTTCTTCCCAACAGTAAATCTAAGATGACCAGTATTATCAACAGCACCAACTGGTTTCTTTAGTCGACAGTTTCTGAATACACCATCACGAGATGCTTCATAATTCTTGAAGATAGGAGGTCGTACAAATTCTTTTTGCTCCATTATATATAAAATTATTTGTCTAAATTATAATTTGTCTTTACAAATCTAGCTATATAATCTTCAGGGTATATTATAACTTTATCAAGAGCAGAGTCCTTGACAGAGTCAGGGTTGTTATATTTTTTGTATCATAATATCGTTTTAGTTCTCTATATCTTTTAACACCACACTGTACACACAAGTGCATTTTCCATCTAACTCCAGCACCACACTGTAAGCACGGTTTTGGACCAAGACTTCCTCTCCTTACACTGTGCAAATGATGTTCGCATTATGCATTTGCACATGATTTATTACAAGGAGTTGAGAACTCTATCATCAATCACTTGCATCGATTCGTTATTTGAGTCATTGTATGCATATAATATCTAAATTTAAATACTTGTTTTAAATATAATATGGAAGAGTTTGGGAGATTATCTACAATCAAGCCTTGGAAAACTTCGTTTTCTGAATCCAGATTCAAACTTGACATGATAACTCCTGACTTGCGGAGGCGAGCTCTGGCTGATCCGACGAATATTATTAATGAATAATATTATTTGGGATGCTAAAAAAGAATTTCGGGACGATGTAGAATTAAGAGATCTTAACAAATGAACCACACTACAACAGAATAAAATTTAGTGTGAAATAATGCCTAAAATGATTTCAGAAACTTCTATGAACGGTTTTCTGCAAACAAGGAGACCAAATGATTTGATAGTGGCAATTTGAAAGATAGTTCGTGATACACTTGAACAGCGGTTATTTCAGCTGCATAAAGAAAAAAATCAGATCTACATGTACCATTGTGTTATAGACCAGCTGATAAACGACGACATGATATCGAAGTTGATATACCAGGACAGACTGAGAAACAGCATCTCGTATTAAATGTTGTTGTTTTGGTTGATGTGAGTGTTGTTGAGGATGCGCTGAGCGCGAACTCGACTCCATGGAGTCTGGGAAACGCGATGACAATTCACTCATCTCTAGGGTTAACCATCTCTGATACTTGAGTCTGGATTGTCGATGATTGTGTAGAATGGTCAAATATATTTTTTCTCGCAGTGTTTCGAGTCAGAAAAATATCTCAGCTGCAGAGAATTGTCATAGACGCTACAGAAACCATTGATGATGTCCTCGATTATAGTGATATAGCAAGAACAAAATTAGCTGGTTATAAACAAAGTGACCCAAAAAAACAACAAAAAACGAGACTTTGATCCAGATGTTGAATTTATCATAGGGCTGAAACAGCAGCAGAATAGTAATTGTGCAAGTTGTAATACAGTAATGTGTCGATATTCAAATAATGATCCAAGACAATTTACCATTGATAGAAAAGATAGTTGGCTTGGTCATACGCGCGAAAATATGACGCTGACCTGTCTTGAGTGTAATCGAAGTAGGGGTGCTAGTTTAGTGATAGCTGTGGTAATTATGCGTCTTCAGGAATTACTTGTAATTGTTCACGTGTAAATCCACATTGAGGAGCAGTTGGATCTAATCCGTAGATTGCGGTATTACCTGTAGATGTAACCACATCGGAAATTGTATGTGTCGTAATACTCCAGACAGGATCAGTCGCTCTCTTTTATCACCTTCAAGTTAACCTGGTTCATATAAATATCGTATAATAACATTACCCAGCACTGGCTGTTTTGAAAAATCATGTTGTTGTACTGGTATATTCGCTTTTGTAATCGCGCTAGTAGGTTTAATGTTATTTCTTCGAGTACTTTCATTATTTAATGCAGGTATCACACTTGGTAATCTTGCAACCCATTCGCGAGATCTCTTTTCTCGAACCATTTATATTGCATACTGATATCCATATAACCGCTCAGCAATTGTTCTATTAAATCGCTCAACAATTGCCTGATCACAATGAATTGCAATATGTCCTCGTCTTATTTTGACGTTAAGTTGCTTCATCAGCGATGATACTGCACCTTGAAATTATCTGCTAGGATCAACTTGTAGCAGCTGTTACTTCATTTGCTGTCTTTGTTGATAACGACTCTCCTTTCTTGTATCTACTTTCAACATCAACAACAGTTAACGCGTATTTGTATGTTAATTGGCGTCTACGTGTTTTGATAGTATCATATGATAAAAATAAAATATCAGTCTGATGAACTTCATTTGACACCCTAACATCAAATTGTGCATGCTGATTTGTTTTAGGCGGCGGTAGATAAATTTGCCATATTGTCTGTCGTGCTAACCATTATCAGCATTAACTGTTCTACACCTGCTGATTCGGTGAGTTCACTAATCGCTACTCTCCCTCTCCAGTATCATCTTGGGCTATAATAAATCGACTCCATTATAATAATGGTTGATTAATTAGCGGCTCATAATGCTAGTTTACACTTCATTGCAGATCTTACTAACCAATTAGCTAATGATTCTTTGAAATATTTGTTAATGGTATTTAGCGCATGAATTAATTTTACATCTGCAATATATCTGTCTTGTAGGTTTTTACTTTTATAAGCTACATCATGAGCGTGACACGCTTTATCAATGGCATTTACTGGATAATGTACTGGGTTTGGTTGATCTTTCTTATCAAGCCTGATATCAAATCGAGTGACATGACCACGACAATTATATCCTGGAAGATGTTTATCTCTTGGATATTTCGACCATGGAATTCCAGGTAACCTTGTTAACTGGGCGGCAATATCACCTCCTTTTTTTAAAACTCCGCTTATTGAAATAATTTGTTTTGTACCACATCGTTCACAACTTACCTGTAACTTCTGGTCTGTTATGTTTTGTTTTGATGGCTGTTCGTCCACCAGTGGGGGTATGCGCCCTGCATTTCACACAATATAAATTAATATTATAATTTTATGGATGTAATTGATATCTCAGCGACACGAAAGCAAGAGCCGATCAAGCATCATGCTGTGCTACCAAATTCTGTCCGATATCGATGAAGCACCATCTCTAGATGATATTGATAGATTTATTAATAATTTAGTTGTATACAACGATGCATTTGTAGACAAACAGTCAAATCCAGCTCGAATATTGTATCGAAGAAGGTATAAAAACACGGGTGTGATTTATGTTACTCAGTGATACACACACACATACAGTGATCAGAGATAACTTCGATGTTTTAGCTGTATTTAATGGTGTTGATACACACGTTACGAAACATTCATCAGACTTGGTGCAGCGGAGATATGGACATAATTAAGTTTAGAAATTTATTTAGTCTTGCTCAGTCAACCTCACATGGATTTGTAACAATAAACTTACATGACCTACGATCGCGTTATCGTATTGGTTTTGATAAAATGTCTGGATAGTAGCGCAGCGAGGGTGTTGACTGACACCCCAGTCACTGCCGCGATCCCTTTTTTGCGAATAGTTTTGCAATTTTCAGGAAGGCTTTTTTTACAATTGGAAGGTGAACCAATTAGCGGCTAATCGTCTTCTCTCTGTTGACATTATTTGTTATAATTTTATTTAACTGTATCAGCAGAGTGGACGAATGCCTCAGATGTGTCACAGTACAGCCGCAACCCTTTTTTGCGATTTTCAGGAAAGCTAATTTTTATGATTCGAGAGTGAATCAATTAGAGGCTGTTTGCCCTCTCTGCCGTTGAGCACGAGGATAAGTCACTCGATGTATTGTAAGCATTAACCCTATACTATATGACTTAAAATAACTTTCGTTTTAGCGCCGCTTCCAGCCGGGAGTGATAAGGCCAATTTGAGGGGGCAAGAGCGTTGACATAGTATACAAAATCATAAAAAGCAAATAAGCAAGCGAGGTAAAAAGAAAGGTTTATATTTTTGGATACCTATGTTAATAAAATACATAAGAATATTAACCACTTTACCCGAGAAGTCAATGGCAGTTCAGAAAAGAAGAAGTTTATGCATCCCTACCACCAATTTATACCTGCAATGTTCATGTCCGAAGGTTTTTTTTGACACCACTTGATGCTCACAGTGCAAACACAAACCATTTTCCTAGATGACAATTCTGCTAAACAGTGGGTACTAAATAGGATGCTGCAATTGAAAATAGTTGTCATCCAAGCCCCTTTTGATATATTATACTTGCCCCATATCGATGAGTTTACTGCTATGGGAGGCTAGCTCTTCTTGTTAGCCGCCTATTGGTATTTCACTATCAACTTACTGCAGATAACTATGGATGGTGTATATGCCTGACATAAATTTTAAGAACAACACAACCTCAAAACACACAGTTCACAAATATATCGGTATCTTTAAATAGTAAATAATAACAGCTGGAAAATCATACCATAGCCTTAAGTTAAGGCTGAGACTACTAACGAAAGTTTGTGTTAGCCAGGAATTCTGCCACAAGGGCACATACACAATGAAGGAGCAGTTGGCGTATATTATCAGTGAATACTGATTCGATGCAAAAATACCAGTGAACCGAAATTGCTCTTAATAGCGACTATACCAAAGAACGGTTTAACTGCAGTTTTTACTATTGTGCAATATATACATTTTCTATTCATCATAAACATCTAATTAATCTCTTTAATTTTGTGCGTGATGTCTCAATATTCTCCATAACTGGCATTCCAACCATCCATTCACCCGTTCTGTGACACACATTATCTGAAAACGTCCCGTGAAAGCACAGAGCGCAAGAAAAGGAGATGAAAGAATCACAAAAATATCCATCACACCACCATACCATCCAACATAACGATACCATTCAACACCCCTTAAACACACTACCCGAAAACTCCCACTGTTAGCTTAGAGTTTAAGAGGAGGAGATACAAATAGAGAAACATACTATCCACCACACCACACAAAATGCCATTAACCACGCCAACTATACCATTTAACATCCGTTGCACTCACGCAAACACTATACTTATCATCTGTTGTATCATTTTGTTCAGAATAATACTACTTCCATCAATGGACACATTCTTTCGAATTTTATTCAACTAGGTAAAAAGAATACAATATTACCATAATCTGATCTTTCTAACTTTCCCGTATGACTGCGTGGAATTAGTTTATTTCCAAATCTGCCCTCTTACTATTTCTTTAAATAGGCGCTCTTTCTACGCCTTTTTATCTAGCCTGTTTCCTCAGAATTCTCTTTTTGCACCTTTATATTTTTGGTTGCTGTTACAGTATGTGCCTCTAACCTTTCCATTTTTAAAAATTATCCATGCTTTCCTCATTTGTCGTGTAACTTTTCAAGACAACTTTTCTCAAATATGGATTCAAATTCGATCTGAATTCAGACTTTGAGACATATCCATCTTGCATAGTTATTACACCTTTTATCTATCAGTTCATGATCTATACATGAACTAATGTTCATGACGTGTTATCACATCAAAATCAACAATGTGTCTCTATTATATTATTTTCCTTAGATCCAGGTGTTTCCTGGATGGAATTTTATAATCAAAATTTGAATATATGTACACTATGTTTGCGTGCCCAACAGAATGTCCTTCATACTGAAACAACCAATGCGCTTCTTGACCAAGCGATCTAAAACCCTGTCGCGAATCCCTCCAGAAGACATGTTTCCCCTGATTGCAAATACTTCCATACAACTACTGTTGTAAACTGGAAATACCAACGCGTCCAAATTATACATAATTTTACTCTAGCACATGTCCACAAACTTTACAACTTCCCAAGTGTATGTCAACCTCACAACTGCATGGTTTAACATTCCGTAAATTACCTCCAGTAGTTCACATCGTACAATTATAAAACTGAACCACCTAATGCAGGGAACTAATATTAATCCGTAACCTTAGGCCAGTCAAATAATGGTTTTAAACCACATTTCGCCAGTAACTCTATGCCATATTTAATGCCATATCAACAAAGAACTCTGTCTGCTGACGACGGAACAGTCTCTTGTCATTTAGTCCATTGTACAATTTACCAGTCTCTAATCATAAATACTACACCTGGAGTCGCACAATCAATATACACAATTAGATTTTAATAGGGACTACTGAGTGGCAGGGACACTCATGCGGCTATGAACCTACCGATAATTAGCTGAAAGTAAACCATATCATCATGGAAACTCGCTAACACTTCACTCCATGACGTGTGCCCCAGTAACTGACTAATCATCTCTGATTGAGGACTATATCTCCAGCACCTACTTCCCATAATCAAACAAGTAATCACAAATATTTTATAAATCCGTCAAACGGAGAGCTATAAACAAATGCGCATGCTCCTAATGATTGATTTCAACGCTCTCACTAGGGCTTTCACATCCATACTATTTGGGAAATCAGTTTTTAAGGCGATTACTATACATTGGGGTGTTCTAAAAATAAAAACAGGCAACCCTGCCACTTCCTGCATAGTAGTGTGGTATGTGTTCAGTAGGAAGCGCTATTACTTTACAATCGTCATGTAATTTATCCAAATAAGCTAGATTCTCAGTACACATCTAATATTCACTAATAACCAACAGATCTGTGTTTGTCAGCAATTCAATTTCGGCGTGTTATGCATTATGCCGCGTACATTATATGTTGAAATGTTGAAAATAATTTTAATTAGTACACAATTTCCAGGTCATATGACTATGTTCATTAGCACAAAGCGTTATATTTCTCAGACATTTCATCTGATGGATAGTTTTCTCGTCACTTTCTGTTTGATATTACATTTTATCCCACAACTTCAAACTGATGGATTGTTTTCATCAACTCAAAATGCGTGTCCAGTACATTTAATCGCAAAGCATATTTATTTGTTACATTCCACTGGAGTCATTCCATATGAGGCGGACGAACGCTACAGTCTCACCCTCCTCCTTACAATAGTGTTGTTGTTGTTGTTGTTGTAGGATTCAACTCCATTTTGCAGCACACGATAGGCTATATATGGCGGCCAGTATTAATGGTGGAGGAAGAACCCGGGAAAAACCCGGAAAGAACCACCGACCCACGGGAAGCTACTGGCAAGCTTTCTCACATACCCAAATTACCCGAATACGAGAATCGAACCCACGCAGACTCAGGTGAGATGGCAGTTTTCCTTAACGGAGAACGCTTTAGACCACGTGGCCACTCTGTGCCCCTTCGTCCGTACATCTAAATTCTTTCTTGATTTAACATTCAAAATGCGTATTTTACTCTTTCTTATGACACGTAAAACCACGTCTGATTCGATATCTTTTTGACTGTATCTGGTAATTATAGTCTGAATATGACTCTAAGGTGTACATTTCTTTTTTCCATTTCTGCTTGTCATTCGGAAGCATTAGTTGCTCTTATGATGATTTGATGAGCACATTTTGTGCTTTATTTGTACAATTTTCGGCTATGTTTCTTTTAGTTATATTATTCCATTTTAACCTCTTTTGCTGGTTTCAGGTTACTTTCTCTCTGTCTCTCTGTCTCTCTCTCTCTCTCTCTTTTCTTTAGATGTGACTTCTGTTTGCTGGTTGTGATGCACATCTGCTGTTATGTCTATCAGATTAATCCGTAAAAGTGGCGCGAAATCCTGCAATGTAAACATAGTGATTTCATTTCTAGACAAAACGGCTGTAAGAGGTTTAGCAGGCTCTTTTTGTCCATATAGCTACTTTCTTGATCAATAGTAGGAGATTTATCATATCTACTCTCCTTGCAAGCTGATAATTCTTCATTTTAATTCAGTTGCAAGTCTATTTTGCTTCCACTTTCTCAGTTAACCCTATATATGCTAAGGTCAAGGCTATCTTTGAATTCCTGTGCCTCTCAGCAAAAAGTAATTGATGCAATTTTGGGGTACGGCTGAATACTATCAGAAATTTTGTTTGAATGTTTCCACGATTGAAAAACCCTGATAAATATTTTTAGGAAGGAAACCAAATTTCATTATCTGAAAAATTCCAGGATGCTTTATTAAGTCGAATTCCATACTTAAGAATAATCCAGTTTTTCAGATCCGTATTTCATTTGTTACGACGTAATTATTGAAATTGTTAAAATGTAACTTTTCAGAGGAATTTTTAGACAGTGCGATTTTCGGAATTGTAACTTAAATTTGCAGAATATAATTCGTCTAATAGAGAAAATGAATGTTAGAATACTTATATTATGTGATTCTAATAAAGAAAACAATTGTTAGAATTTTTGCATCGTGATTCTGCTATGATACCTTAACAAAGTTTATCAGTGTTACAGATGTATCGTTGTAAAACAAATCTTCGCTAGAGGCTATCATTCACTGTATCTCGTAAAACAAATCTTCAGAAGAGGATTTCTCACGCTGTCAATTTTCAAGCATAGTCTAAAACTAGATTGGCATATAAATTTTCGAGCTGAATCATTTTTTAACGAAGCAAAGTATCACTGGAAACATAAAAAGCTTCGTGGGTTTGGTTTGAAGCACGAGGGCCAAGGGTGTTCCAAAGATACATAAGTGATGCTGAGTATTGTAATGTCATACCTAAAATGGGCATAACATATGTATTCCAGAATTTTGAAAAACTATTCATGCGCTCACCTGGTCTAGAATTGCTGTACTGCCGACTTATGATCCTGACATCCATGTTTCCAGGTAAGAAGAATGTAATTGAGTTTTATTTAGATATATTTCTTAGGTGTCTAATGCATTGAGTAATAACATATATCTATAAATTATTTCACCTACCTTCAAAGAACCTGTAACATGTTATTATTATTATTATACAATATTAAATTTTAAATAAAGTGTGTCTCGGATTGTTAAAAATTATTTAGATATTATGTTCATTTATAATATTAAGTTTGGTCTTTGTAGAAATGGTATGCTACCAATTTCATGCAACAAAACAAACTAGTTAGAAACAAAATAACTTTGAAATTATGGTAAGTAGTATTTTATTGTTTAGAACAAACCTTTAATAAAATACTTCATTTGATATTAGTTTGTGATATTAATTTTAAGCTGTTTCCCATTACTGTTAATTTATTCGGCATTTAATCCTAAAATGCAGATTTTATAGAATTGTGTGAGGTTGGTTAGCACTTATTAAATATGACATTCTTGATATATATTTTAAATCATGTATGTGCAATTTTTCTTCTATATCTAGTGTAGTGTTGTATACTTTTAATAAAGAATTGGTTTGCTTCCGACTTAGATTATTGACTTCCTTTCTTCAGTTCGATCACAGTACGTCTTCGCTAATGTTAGCGATTTGACATTTACAAGGAGGCCATAATAACCTCTTTTTCCTTCTCTTTTATTCTCCGACAGTAACATGAGAAAAAGAATCACTAATGTCTTCTTTCTTGTGAAACAGTCAATGATTTTAAATGTATGTTGATGCAAGTAATGTTGAAGTTTACTGAGAACAGTTATTATCACGACTTGTGGCTGTTATTCTAGGATCATTTCCAAATTGAATTCGCAATACCGTAAGTTTCTTTTATTCATTTTTCTTTGCATTTTAGGAAAATAAATTATTTGTTGAAATTTACAACGCTTGTTGCTTTTCACTCTTGTATGATACTTATTTTCAGAGCATGGACTCGTAACAGTTGCATAACGTGGTCTTAAGTAACGGACCAACTCATTCTACCATTATTCTGCTAAATCGCCTTAAATATCTTCTGATAGGATTTTCCTACCATTTGGCAAGTGTAATAAGATTTGCATTATGTACAACTATCACGTCTAATAGATGGCCAATATAAGTGATTATAGATCTTGTGATAAATCATATTGATCCATAAAGGAGTTTCTTGGTCCAGACTAAGACTTTTCTGTCTATACGACTTTGTCAATACACTATTATATCTGAATGCCACCTCGTAACCACCAGGTACCTCAGGTGGTCTCCATTTTCTAATAAGGACCCCATCTAAAAAAAAAAAAACAAAAAAAAAAAACAGGTACTTATGTGGACTGAATTTGATAAGGCCTTCCGAAACAATAAATAGATCTCAGGATCATTTTCCTGTTCGACGAGAAGTGATTGTCCTTGGTGTATATATATATGTGTGTGTGTGTGTGTGTGTGATTGTGATTTCTAACGTAGCCTTAACAAATTTGCAGTCGTATCGCTAAGATGTCTGCATTGCAGTTCATACTGATATCTAGCAATGGGGCATCATGCCGAAGAACCTTGTCCCACTCAGTCACATTATCCTGACACTAGGCCGACCAGTCTTTACACTAACCTCTTATGTTGAGCGCCTAGCATGGCAGTTGTTAGTACCATTTTATAAGCCTTTGGTATGACTCGGCTCTATCCCGCGACCTCCCACATCACAGGCGGATGTTGTATCCACTAGGCCACCGGAACGATTTGTTGGCCCCAATGAGTATATTAAAAAAGAATCTGTAGTAGAAAAGAGGACCACTGTGATCAATACCTTTTGACTGATCCAAACGACAAACAAAGTTTACCTCATTAAAAGCATGAACAATATATGTGTCAGCTAAACTAATACTTACCTGAGCAACATCATTTTCAAGGGCTTCATTTGCCATAGCTCTAGTAACTGTAGGGGTTAGGTATAATTCGGGAATTTCTTTCTCAATAGGACAAACTTTCTGATACAAACAAGGCCTGTCAGTTAGAAGCGGATTAACCACAATCTTATCTCAAATAGGTCATTTACTAGTAATAAATGAATATCCTTGACGGGTAAATCACACACTGTTCCGACTGTCAAGGGTCCTGAGACTAAGGCTGAACACAAATGTACACAGTTGAGTGGAACATTAACAAACATGCACACTACTCCCTGAACAGGAACACTCATTTGCAAAAAGACTTCAGAAAACGCAAAATACCTCATAATGAAAGACTCCGAGAAACTCCTTTGTCCCTTAAAAGTTTCATAGGAATAGGATTGGGCGCATCACCCACGAGGCATATAGTACCTTTCGACATAAATGGTTCATAATTCTCCATAATAAAAATTAGACTAGGATTTGTTTGATCCAACAAAGGTATTTCATTCAGTATATGGCCGTGAACTTGACCACTTAAAAAAAAGGATTTAGAATAGGTTCGCCTTGATTCTATTGATTATTTTAAATTTGTAGCAATCAGAAATACGGTGTCCTTTCTTCTTTCAATATATTCATTTAATAAGAGATAAGGACTTCATATCAGTTTTATCAGAAACTTCATTTCTCAAAGTTGTGCTAAATTGAGATTTGGAAGTGTTCATATTAAACTCAAATATATTTTCTTTTTGTAACAGAAAACTGTTCAGTGGAAGATTTACAGCAAAATAAACTTTATGATCTAAGGAATACTTATCAGCTGCACGAGCAGCATTTTCTAAAGTTTCGACGCAAAGGAAATCGTTACGTTACAATGGGTGCAATTCTTGAACTCTTCAATTGATATGAGTTGTCTAAGAGTTTCGTAATCCTGACTTACTTTCTTTGTTAAAACACTTATCAAATAACTGCTCTTCTTCTTTTCTAAATTCGACATGAATTTGTCTAGTTTCTTTTTTTCATAGTTCCTAAATTTTTGTTGATAAGCCTCAGGTACCAACTTAAAATCTTTCAACCATATCATAATCAGGACTCTACTGTACTGACAAGAAGAAGTAGATGTCAGGAGCTTCGCCAAAAAGTTCACTTTGTAATAACAGAGTCCAATGCTCTAATGGCTATTTCAAATTTTCAGCAATATGTTTAAAATGAAGAAATATTTATCTACTTTTTCTGTACAAGAGGGTAGTAACCTAATATTCGTAGTAACAGCAAAACTTTAATTTGCATGTATAGTGGCTATGTGCTTTTTGCTCGCCAGTAGTGAAGTGGGGCGATAGGGGGATTATGGGAATTTGCATTAAAACACCCCTTGGGCCTATATAGGAACTATGTAAAATTAACATGGAGAAAAATCGTGGGTCTGTAGAGGGACAATGTGAATTAACATGGGAATAAATTGTGGGCCTGTATAGGGACAAGGGGAATAAACATGGAGAAAAATCGTGGGCCTGTATAGGGACAATGGGAAATTAACATGTGAATAAATCGTGGGCCTGTTTAGCGACAAGGGAAATTAACATGGGGGATACATCGTGGGTCTGTATAGCGACAAGGGGAATTGAACATGGGAATAGATCTTGGGCCTGTATAGAGTCAAGGAAAATTGAACATGGTGGGTCTGTGTAGGGACAATGATGGTAGAGGGCCAAACACAACAGAGACAGAGACAGACGTACAGTAGTAAAAGCCTGAGATTTATATATAAAGCATTACTAAGACCTGAAATTTTGCTGGGCTGTTCAAAAATTTGCATAATTGTAATAATGCTATAAATAGCAATAATTAAGGAAATGGTCAACGACAAAATGGATGTGACTGAAAGTAATGCTAAAATAACGAAACTGTCCCATAATTTAAAACATATCCCCGAAAATTAAGTTACAATGGTTTAAACTAAAATGGATAAAATTAGTAACAACTTAAAATATCAATTTGTGTGACGATCGAGGATAAACACCCATGTATCGATTTATAGCTATAATCAGCTTAAATTCCTATGAAATCTCACTATCCATTTATAGCTACAACTTGTGGGTTATTCCTTTGGAAAATCCCACTATCTTTTTATATCCTCAGCTTGAGTGACTTTCCTGTTTATGAATTCTAATATATATGTATAGCTACAAGCTGTGGAAATCCGAAGTCCATATTTATAGTCTCAAAATTTCCATCTTCAGTGACGTCACTGTAGTGAACAGAAGGGGATAAATGTCAACAGTGTTGCAAGTGGCTGACCTGAATACGTGCTACTGTACGTAGGTAGGTATAGTGTATTTGATAGGGATAAAGTGAGTTTTATATGAACAAACAGAGACCAATACACACTCACACACACACACAACGTACGCGCGCAGACATACTCACACACACCCAGAGGAAAAAAGAAAAAAAAACAAAACCAAACATACTATCCATAGAAACGTACCCGAACTCATATAATCCCCAAATATACTATCCACACAACGTCGGTAACGCATACAAACCCACAATATACTATCCACACGGAAAGGATGGAACACAAAACCAAATATACTATCGATACAAACGTACCCGAACGCATACAATCCCCAAATATACTATCCACACAACGTCGCTAACGCATAAAAGCCCCAAATATGCTATCCACACAACGTCGCTAACGCATAAAAACCCCAAATATGCTATCCACACTTGGGAGGAAGAAGAAAAAACAACCAAATATACGATCTACACAACGTATGCGAACACACACACACACACAGACACACGCACACACACACACACAGGGAAGAGGAAAAAAGCAAACCCCAAATATACTATCCAAACACAAGGGAGATAACGCAAACCCCAAATATACTATCTCAACATGGAAGAGGAAGAATACAAATCCCGTACCTACTATCCACACGAAGGTGAGATGTAAAAAAAAGAACCTATCTACAATCTACGCAGAGGGAGGAAGAAATAAATAACCCAATATACACTATCCTCAAAGAGGGAAGAGGAAAAAGCCATAATATACTAACCACACAGGGAAGAAGAAAACCATTATTCACTATACACACGGAGTGAAGAAATAACCCTTTATATATACTATCACCATAGAATGAAGAAAATAACCTATTATATTCCATCAACACAGAGTGAAGAAGAAAAAGATTTTTGAAAGCACACAAGCTCTCACCTGCAATGACTAACTCTGCCAAACACCTACACCCCACCCCAACACTACAAAACCCATTTAACCCGTTAGTTTATGGCATCAGTGTGTGATTTAGGAAACATCAAGACACAAAATGATGGATGAATAGACTGACGATTGTTTACCGACTTGAATGCATAAAGAGCGTGCATGAACGAAAACATCCTTTCATTTCAATTCTAACTAAAAGATGTTCCAGAGGGATAGAGATAGGTGAAGGAGCACAATTTCATAAAGTAAGAGTAAAAACGCCATCCTTATTAGGTATCTTGACTTTTGTCTCTCTTTCTTAGACGAAGCAGGTATTCTGGAGACGAATACCCATTTACCTTTGCAGATATAGCAAATTTCATCAGCACTTACACACTTTCGCATGACTCTCATCAAATCAACTACCAAATAAGTAAGATTAGTTGCCACTTTCGCCTGTGAATTATGCTTTCGTATGACTTTTAGCAAATATTTGACCAGCAGGTCGATCTGTGCTGACTCTTCCATCTTCTTGATCGTTTGAGAGTGGAATGAATACTCTGACGCTAAGACACTTTCCCTATCTACAGGGACCTGCTGCGTATGAAACCTAGTCAAATGTAATTTTGCAATAAGATGAAACGATTTCATTGAGAAAGCAAAAGGTAATGACGTGCCGTGTCGCCTCACACAAGAGCTGAAGTGTTAGCTCAAATCAGTGTCAGCGATTTCGAAGACGACATAACAGTAGTGAATGGGGCCACCCTACGGACAATGGGAATTAGCATTAAAAACACCCCTGGGCCACTCTACGGACAATGGAAATTTAACATGGCGAAAAATCGTGGGCCACTCTACGGACAAGGGGAATTTAACATGGCAATAAATCGTGGGCCACTCTACGGACAAGGGGAATTTAACATGGCAATAAATCGTGGGCCACTCTACGGACAAGGGGAATTTAACATGGGATTTTTTCTTTAAATTTAAAAAAAAAAAAATTTTAAAAAAGGGGTAGGCAATGGAAAGGCTATCTCTTTTCGAGATATATGGGTGGCCCTGAAAAGGGCCTTTGGGTTTTCTTCTGCTTCTAATTTCTTCTTTTCCTCCACCAACTTCTTATTTTATCTCCAACACTCTTTCTCTTCTTTTTTTTCTCCTCCTCTTCTTTCTTCTCTTCCTCCTCCTCTTCTTTCTTCCTCTTCTCATTTTCCTCTTCTTTTTCAATTTTTTCGTTCCATGTTCTTATTCTTATCTTTTCCTCTTCATCCTCCTTCTCCTCCTTTATTTCCTTCATCACACCACTAATCTTGTCCTTTGCTTTTCTTAAATTGTTAATTTCCATCTTTACACGATGGGGACTATAGGAATAATGGTCTTCAACCAGTCTTATTAGCATCTGTTCCATTATTCCTAAGTTGTCTAAAACGTCTTGCAAGGTTTGTATTTTGTCCATTTGGTTTGACGCCATCTTCTTTTTATTCTTTGCAGAATGGTTTGAACAACTAATACTGTGGGTTCTTATACGAAAAGCGCGGACGTGAAGGAAAACATCCCCTTAAAACATAAAATGGATCTTACCTAGATCATGACTCAACAACGCGCGGACGTGAAGGAAAACATCCCCTACTTTCTCATTTCATATAATATAACCCTAACTATACTCTCTACATACGCTAAGAATCAATAAATAAATCCAAAATCTACTATTCACACAAACTTACTTCAGCATTTACAAACACAAATTCACAAACACATACACTTTCACTATTAATAAAGAGTTAGTGTTTATATTCACACTACTCTACCTACACATTGGCAAATGGATCGTTATTTCTTTTCTAGAGTATTGGGTAGCCCTGAAAAGGGCTGTTTTGTTTGGAACTTCATGGACACCTGGTTAATGGTGGCACCTTCCAGGCCTGGCGCCACATACACATCTTATCCCCCAGTTACTTTTTACCTTTTGGGGGGAGAGAGCAGAGGCAGGATATGTCGCTTCAGAATCCCAATTTTCACTCTCTGGGATTCTGAAATTTTTTCTTCTCTCCTTTTCCTCCTCCTCTTCTTTATATCTTCTCTCCTCCTCTTCTTTTTTTCTTCTTTCCTCCTCTCTTATCCTTCCCTCCTCGACAATGGCTTCAGCGGCCAGTTCATTTAATATGCGCCTGGCATATTCCAGATGCACATGAAGTTCCAACAGTTTCTCCAGTCTCGTGTTCATTTTTGGTGTTGATCAATCAACAAGGGTAGCTGGACTACCGAACGAGTTTCAATTTATACTGAAAGCGCGGACGTGAAGGAAAACATCCCCTAAAAACATGAAATTGATCTTACCTAGATCATGAACAAAAAAAACAACAACGCGCGGACCTAAAAGAAACACTTGCTCACTTTTTTATGCTACCCATCACTATTGTAAAATTTTTATAAATCACTTCAATAGACTATCCACATACGCAAAGCAATCCAATCTAACCCAAAATATACACCTCTAACAGCCAAAAAAAAACAAACATCATTTTAATCTACTATCCATACCAACTTACTTAACCACTTACTAACACAAACACACAAACACATACACTTCCACTATTCATAAAGAGTTAGTGTTTATTTTCACACTACTCTACCTACACACATTGGCAAATTAATAGTTATTTCTTTTCTAGAGTATTGGGTAGCCCTGAAAAGGGCTGTTTTTTTGTTTTGCTATGGCATTCTTTTTTAGTTTCTAAGAATGCGATGTCCTCTGAGGATAGACTTTCTGGCGATAGGTCTGCTTCTTCGGAAAGAGAAGAAGAATTCTTTGGTGTCGATACGACAATCGACAAAGCCTCTGTCAGCTTCAGGTTGCTGCTGCTGCTGCTGCTGCTGTTGTTGCTGCTGTCTCTGAAGTCTGTACTTCTCTGTCCATTCTTCTTTCTCCCTGTTCATTTCTTCTCTGAAGAGCTCTTCTATCAGGTCTTCAGTGATTTTTAACATTCTCACATTCTCTATTTCTTCTGGTTTCGGTATCAGACTGTGTCTGACCCTATGCAAATTCACGTAGGCTTCGTTGAGTTTAGCTAGTTTGGAGCACATCTTCGTAGGAGGATGAGTCGACAATGGATGGCTAGACTGGGAACAACCCGGTTCTTAAAGTTAAAGCGCGGACGTGAAGGAAAACATCCCCCACACGGTTTTCAAGCCGCAACGTTCATGAGAGGGATAGTAAGAAATGAAAGAGCATCAATCCAACATTCTTATAGCTAAACAAAAGACAAAGGCATTTTTTTCTAAACACAACATTTTTATTCAAAAATCACTTAACACTAAACAACAACATTTTTAACAATAATCCAACAGTAAAATCAAACAATTTTTTTCAAATGACAAACATTTTTTTCTTCAATTACTAACTACTTTGAACAGGGTTGACAACGTTGTGAATGAAATTGTGATTTCCACTGTTGGAAATCATTAGGCCATTGATGGACACTACGTTTCCTAGCTTGAGACAAAAGATAAGCATAATGGTCACAAAACCATCTATCTACTTTCACATCATTTCTAGCAGAAGAACGAGGATCGAAATGAGTCACTAAATGTTCTAAGGAATAGCCCAGGCTGCGATGATGCAGAAAATACACACAGTACTGTCCACACACCAAGGAATCTGTGCCTTGCAATTTCACATTATTGAATCGGGTGGTCTGAGCATTTCTTCTCATAAAGTCGATGATATCGTCTTCCAAAGGGGGCAATCCGTACGAATCGAAATATTCCACACATCCTTCTTGAGGAAAGTAAACGGCTACCCAGTGGGTTCCTGGGAGATGACTGTCGTCCGTGTTGATCACGTAAGCTTGATGGTCTTTAGGTTTGCGATGAGGGAGTTCATCTTTAGCACAGACGACAGGATTCCAAGAAGCCGTATACGAACTGTGGTTCAAAAGGTAATAAAGTTCCCAGGTATCCATTGTTTTGTGTTTGTTTTTTCTTCTTCACAGGTAATAATACGTCGTCAATTCGATCCTGACTTTTTGCTTGAAAATGTCTGACGAATAAACGGTTATTCGTTCTGTTTCCTCACTCTGATTCAGGAGAGCTTCGATACAATGGATCTCTTGAGTGGTTAATGGTGGACAAGAATGTTCACGCAAGTCTTTATACCACTGGTGCAACACGTCTTTGTTCGAGATGAGGCTCCAAGCTTCGTCCAGATACTCGTCCAATTTTTCTTCTTGACTCAACATCAGGCATTTATCGTGTTAAATTTGACTGGGATGATCGTTTTGACATCCATAGCAATTTTTCTTGATCAATTCCGTCATTTTGTCGACCAAGTGTTTGGCAAAACAGGAGACTAAATGGGCTTCTTGTTCTGGCCATCTCGACTTCATCATGATATCTTTTTCGTCTTTGTCTTGAGATTCTTCTCCTTCCACGGTCTCCTTACATTTCATCTCCAAAGTTTCTCCACTAGGTAAAGAGGGATAACAGTCTTCCATGGCTTTCTAATAATCTAGAATGACTTCTCTCAAACTGTTGATTTCTATGGTATTATCGAATTCTGCATACAGGATGACGTTCACTGTCGCTGGTAGTTTATCTGGAAACTGAAGTTCCACACGAATCTGGCCAGATTTTATAGGGTGGAAATGTCCCTCGTCGCTGCCTTGGTCTGGAGTGAAATCGAAAGCCCACAAAGCGTAGCCTCCGTCATAATCGTCGTATGTAATGCCGTGACTGGTGTTGGTTCCTAACTGTCCCGTGGCTTCGTACAGGGACAAGTACGACCTCAAGTAATTCTTCTCTTTAAAGTTAGGTTCGAAAGGTCGGGTACACAAGGTCTTGCCATCGCGACTGACTTCGATTTTGGACACGCCAAAGTGATGAAAGTTGAAAGGATTTTCAAGGAAGGCTCCGTTGAAGGCTGAATTCGAGACCATACCAAGGATTAAACGCTTGGGTAACTGTCCTTGGAACAGATGATCTTCGGTTATGGATTGAAGGTTAGCGGGAATGGTGAACGTTTTCACTTCCACGCGTCGGATGGGATACTTGGCGGTCGTTCTGCTCAACGTTTGACTGATGTCGTTACCTACTTTAGGTAACACTTCCACGCATCGTACGTAGAGTTTGGCCTGCATGATTTGGCTTTTAGGATTGCCACCAGTAGTAGCATCACCATCAGACAACAAATGGAAAGCGGCACTACTGCGATTCAGTCTCAGGCGAATATTCACTCCGTTTAGCAAATATTTCTCTTGCAACCACATGTCCAAATGCAAACGATCCATCAGTTCTAAACTCTGTCCATGTAATATTTTCTTTCTTCGTTCTACAAATCCCTCATTGGTGGTTGTTTTTGTTTTGGCGTCAGCTTCAAGACCTGTTTTATCGAATTCGCCCGCTTCGTCAGGTTGCCACACCACACAGGCATCGAGATGAGTATCCTTGGCATCTATTCCGTACGTCAAGAGATTTTCCAGGTAGGCACGGTAAGGGTAAGTATCCATGCTGCTGCTAACCAGTTTGTTGTTCAAGTACAAGTCCACTGAGCTGAACAAGGAATGCATGAAATTGTTGATCGGAGCTACTTTTTCTTCGCCGCTTATAATATCTCCTCCCTTATCTAGAACTTTGACTTTCAAGTACAAGTAACTGCTATTCAAATCGATGTAATCTTCGGGTTGTGCTTTGATGTCAAACTCGATTGGAGCAGAATCGATCAATGAGGAGATGGGATTAAATTCCACCCACTGGGATTCTTGCATCGTCATCATGGTGGGGGGCATGGCAAACAGATCCAGTTCCGTCTTGGAACAAGCGCAAGACTCTCGGTGCATCATTTTGTTCTGTGTTTTAATAATCGAAAACGTCTAAGTCTCGAACGGTTCTTCTTTTCTTGGCCTTTCTCGCTTGAAGTCTGGTGAAAGGGTGTTTTCTTCTTCGTCGTCTCTTTCTGCCTTGTCCTTGCTGAATGCCTGACTCGGTAGCGTGCAGGGCATTTATAGGTGTGTCTCGTCGGCCTAAAATGTCTTTGCCCGTTTGCAGCAAGACATTTTTGCCTGCCCTCATGAAGGCTTCTTTAGGGTTCTGTTTGTCGATGATGACATTTTGGAGAAATTCTTTGCCTTGTGTCAGTGCCGCATCTTTCAAGGCGTGCAGTCCGCGTGTCACCATCGGTTTCAACACCGGGGCCACCGAACGAAAGGCCGATTTTAACATGTCTCCTAAACCGTGTCCTCGCTGTCGAGCCACCCCTTGGTACACTGGATACATGACTTACTTACGAATCGTGAGAGAACCGTTTTCGAAAATGGAGTTTCACCGTGACTTTTCCTTTGGTGAATGGAATATTTTGTCCCAAATCTCCTTTTATAGTAATGTTGACCGTGTCCAAATACGACTTGCTGACCGGCAAATAGTGAGGATGGACAAATTCGCGGTGGACGTGGTAAGTGTTTCCACCTTCCTCGTCAGCGTTCGTGGCAGAATCCACTTTGAAAGGAATGACACGCAGTAACGGCACGGAGGTGTGTCCCACCACGTTGTATTCCACCACATCGGAATACACAAAGATCAAATTCAGTCCTTGGTTCAGTTCTACCGGGGTACGAAAATACTGGCCAAAAGTCTCGTTGTCGTAAATGACTGGTAATTCGGGTTGTGTTTTTTGTTCTAATTTCTTCCTCATCTCCATGTCACCGCCCAACATGTCAAACAATTCAGGACAAAATTTAATGGACACGATTTTAGGCCGTTCAAATTTCATCAAGAAGCGACGAGCTACTTTGTGGTACTCCATGGTGACACTTTTGTTCTTGACAATCTTAAAAGCTTCCCCAAACACGCCATTAAACTTGGAGGCTATGGCGCTGACCAAATGATGACCACTGAAATAATAGCCTGGGTTAATCAGAAAGTTGTAGGTGGTCGTTTTAGTGATTTGATTATATGTCTTATTGGTATATGTGCTACTAGTCTTATCCAACTCCTCTTGCAATTGTTTGTCATGAACTTCCACCGTAAAAGTATTTTGCTGGGCAATGACATTGTGGACTTGGGTCGGGTGAATTATTTCCACTAAAGCCACTTCCCAATGGGCTTCGTGATCTAAGGGGATGGCTTGAGGTAATTTGGCCGTGTAACAGCACAACGTGTTGTGGGGAAACACCTCCATGGAACTGTCACTGGGTAAGGTTAAGTAAAATTGGTTTTGGTGACTCATAATTCCAGAGTTCTGTGGCTGTCCGAGGGGATATTACTGGATGTCAGAGGCGTGTCTCCGCCCAAAATGGGGTTCTGGTTGTGGTTGTTGGAGTGGTGACTGGCACTGGCACTGGACACAACGTTCCCGTTCGAGGAGAATTTCAGGGAGGGATTGGGAAGCAGGTAACCGATGCAACTGCTCAATAAAATGGTCCACAATTGTTTGTCTCCTTGTTGCAAACTCAAATTGGCGATGGCTGCCCCGATGACACAATACACCACGAAGATTTGGCAGAAAAAGACGATTTGCGTTTTAGGCACACGTTCTCCACACCACACCCACAAGGGTTGTTTTTGTAAATCTTGCACAGAAGAACTAGGGGAAGAAGGAGTGGTCGACGTAGCTGCGTCTGCTGCTGTGTGAAAGGGCATGATGGTCACTTCTTCTTTTTATAGTCGATGACTTGCGAAGCGTCGATCCAAGAATCGAAACTGGGTGGATATCCTTTCCAACGTACTTTGACTTCTTTGACACGTCGTTTGCCCACTTTACGGGTTCTGCGTTCGAGAATGCTTTCGATGTCGTAAACGTCGTCTTCTTTTTTGGTGACACGTTGTAATCGGGCAAATAAAACGTTCCTTTGAGTACTTCTCCGTTCATGTCTTCCAATTTATAGACGGCAGCATGACGGCCATGTACTCGTCCAGTGACGCGAAACAGTTCGGTCGTCCAATTAGGTAAGTAACCTTTGTCGAAAGTGCGTTTGGTTTTGCCAATGCGCACCCAATCTCCTACGGTCAACTCTCCACTTTTCTTGGGGACAGCCCTCGTCGGAGACGTACCAAACAGGCGCTCAAACACCAGTACTTCGTTGTCGGGAGTCACGTCTTGCGGGGCACGTCCGATGCTTCGATGGTAAGATTGGTTGTAGGCTTGCACCAGGTGCGGTAAGATGTCGATGTACTTCAGAGTGTGGTGATGCGTAAAATATTTCCACATGCGTTCTTTCAAAGTGCGTTGAAAACGTTCCACGATGCTGGCTTTGGTTTCGGGATTCTCGGTGGTAAAAAAATGAATGTCACGTTTCTTTAATTCTTTTTGGAAAGCTTGGTTCAGAAATTCGGTGCCTTTGTCCGTTTGCCATCGAAGAGGGTGACGGCCGCTTTGTTTCAACACCCGTTGCAGGGCTCGCACTAACTCGCTGCTCGATTTGGAAGTCAAGGGCACGACCCAGGCAAATTTGGAAAAGACGTCGATGACACAAAACAAATATTTGTAACCGCGATTGTAGCTGGCCAAATGAGAGACATCGGCTAAATCGGCTTGCCATTGATGATCGATGCCTTCCACTCGGGTGCGACTTCTGGCAAACTTGCGTCGAATGGGTTTGTGCAAAGTGTAGGTAGCTTGTTCTTGTAACCATCGTTGCACTTGAGGTAAACGGAGACTTTTCAGTCGCGTTTTGGCAGCACGATACAATTTTTGAACTCCTGCGTAACCTGCAGGATGGGAGGGATCGTAGTAAATGCTAGCTAAGACTTTTTCCATTTTTTGTGTTGATTGGTGTCTTAATAAGGCACCCACTCTTGGAAGAGGCTACTCTTTTTTTCTTGGGGTATTTTCTCGGATTGTAAGGCTTTGCGTGTGCGGCCAGCAATAGGTGTCGAAGAGGAGGAGGATGTCTGAGCAGGGGATATCGGTTCTTGTTTCACTTCTGTCTTCACTTCTGTCTTCACTTTCTTTTTCTCTTGTGAGGAAGAAGGGGTGGCCATCATCTTTTTAATCCATCCAATTCTGGAGGTAGGTGGTGTTGTTAACTTGCGTACTTTTTCTGGTGGAGTTTGAAACCCTTCTTCTTCTTCTTTTCCTTTTTCTGTCTTGGTCATGGGTACTGGTGGTACTGGTACTGGTACTGGTACTGGTGATGGTGCTGGACTTTTCATCAAGGTCTTAAAATCTTTCAGAGTGGGTAGAGCTGTTTCGTCTAAAGCTTTCTGGTGAAAGAGTTGCAGTCGTTGCAAGAGTTGACCGTACTTTTGTGATTTTTCTGTTTCGGACAAATCTTGGCGATCCATCAAGGATTGCAATTCGTGTTGTAACTGGGACATCTCGCTCAAATTGGGATTGGGAGGTAAATGCGGGGTGCGTTGTTCTTGCCACCGATGGTATTCCATCCATCGTTTGTAAGGCACTAAAGCTAGTTTTCGTCCTTCCATGGGGTTGTCAGGGGTCGATTCTGAGATCTTGGGACTTCCGAAGGCCTTTTTATCTTGCTCCCACCAGTCCTCCCAACATGGTTCCCAAGACTCCTTTCAGTATGGGGCCTAACAAGAGAGGTAAAATGCCTCCACGTTGGACCAACATCTTCTTTTTTTGACGAATGGGAATTTTCTTTTGAACCATTTTCCGAAGAACGTGACGATGTTTGCCTAAGCATTGTTTCTGGTGTTTGGACAAAGGGATCGTGCCTTTCAAAACGTTCAAACAACATTCGCACACGGTATCGATGACCTCTTTGGAGGCCGTTTGAATGAGTTTTTTTCGTAGGGGTGGAGAAGCTTTGGACAGGACAGATAACAGGTCCCCATGTTTGGCTAAACGTGGTGGTAGTCCTTTCCTTTTCTTTCCTTGGGGTTTTCTGGAGGGTGACATTTTTTGCTTGTGGGTTCCGGGACATTCACCGAACAGACACTAACGTCGATGACTTAACGCACACCCTTTTATCTTTTTTTCTGGGACTATCGCTTTGTCATAAAGGTGACAATGTTTTTTCCGAAAATCGCCAAGGAATCCTCCCCTTTGTTGGCGCCTCTTTTTCTTGGAACGACTGTGTCTTTTTTTAGGGTAACGTCGATGCTTGGCTAAGCGCTTTGTCGGATGACGCGTCTGCCTTTGTCTCTTTCTTTTGTGGCTTCTTGGAGGTGACATCTTTTTACAAGTTCACTGATACCCCGACTTGGTCACAGGTCTTTTTATACTGGAACGCGTCGCCACTGATTGTCTTTACGTTTTATCAGTTTGAGGACAGGCATGACACGTCGTGCAGGGGTACGCAACGGACTAAATCGAGCCAGTTCTTGCTTGGACAAATCCAGTAAACTTTGTAACATGCCCGATCTTTCATGGACTTTGATTTTGGGAGAAGGTACTTTGTGAGCAGCAGCCACTGCCGCTAAATTGGAAGGTCCTGCCACTGGGGAAGTTCTTTTGGGGGTCATCAACGGAGATGTTCTTGGTGTGATCAACGTCTCCAAGTACTCTTCAGTTCCTGGTGACATCAACGGAGAAGTGGACAAACGTGAGGCTGCCGGAGACGCTGTGGCAGGTCGTGGTTTGCGAGTGTAAGGTTGCGTCCTGGCCGAAGTCCCTCTCTTGCGACTAGTTTTCTTCTGTGGACTTTTCTTTTTCTGGGGACTTTTTCTCTGTTTCTTTTTCTGGGGGCTTCTTTTCTTTTTCCGGGGTGATGGTGGTGGTGTCTGGTAAGAGGAGGGTCCTGCCACTGGAGAAGTTATTCTTCTTGGGGACCTGGTCTTTTTCTTTTTCTTCTTGGGGCTTCGTTGAACTTTTGTCTTGGGGATAACTTTGGGGGCATTAGGATCCCATCTTAAGAGTGAGCGAATGATGACCCCTCCTAGAGTACCGCTCCCTCCAGGTTTCAAAATGATTTGTTTTTTGGTTTGAGTGTCGATGCGGGGATAGGCCAGTTGGACCAAAGCGACTTTGTTTCGATCGAAAAAGCGTTGGGTTTGATGAGGAATCTGAATGATTCCTTGGAGTAATTGACGTGCCGTCACCGTGAACCATCGTAAGACTTCTTTGAGACTAGCTTCTAAGACACGGGCTCGTGTTTGTGGATCTTTTTCTCGACTGATGCCATACAAGGCACGAATCAATTTGACGGGAAGATGCGACTGAAGGGACGTCATGTTCACACTGTGTGAGACAGACGAAAAAGGGTCTGAGGTTTTTATAGATTTTTTTCATGGGGAGTGAAATGAAGTCGAGGATGGAGACGTGTACAGGACAGGCCCTCCGTCTTGGCACCAGTGGTGAAACAAGTGGGTACGAAATCGCAAATCCTCGGGGGTCGTAGGTTTCAAATCGACTAGTAAATAGGCGTGTGGCGTTTGAGTGGCATCGTCGTACGCCTGAGTCAGCCAAGGCGTTCCGAACTGTTTGGCTAAGACTTGCACTTGCGATTTATCTCGAGGACTTTTAAACAAGACCACGTAATGCGCATTGAGACTGATGGTGCGATGGGCTTTACTTTGTTGAAACAAATTTTGGGTGATGTAAACGACACTGGCATTACGGTGATGCCCTTTGCGCGTGAACCACAATTTAATTTCTTCTTCGTCTTCTCCTAACATGTCGTCGAAAATGACCAAATGGGTTAGACGGGAGTCAGAGACGATGCCGTCGTCTTCTTTAGGAATGCCTTCCACAAACACGATGGAATCGCCTTGACTTTCTCGCAAGAGGCTGTATGCCGATTGCCACTCTTTGTAACACCACACGATCCGTTGAATGGGTCGATCGATCAAATGATGTTTATGTTCGATCAAACGTTTGACGAATTCGGTTTTGCCTGAACCGCTAGGTCCAGCAATGAGCATGTTAAAGGGATGACGAAGATACAAAGCCTCCCAACTGGCACGATCTAAGTGTTCGTCGATGACTTTGACAGTAGAGGAAGAGGGAGCAGAGACAGCAGAGGTAGCCATGGTGTGAGAAATGTCACTTGTGACACGAAAAAACAAACAAGACAAGAGTTTATATACTTTTTCAGAACACGTTTATTGAATGTTTTTTTCAAACATGAATACGAAAGACAAAAATACATAAAAGCCAAAGGCTTAAGTACAAGGATAAAAGGCACATGATAACGATGAATGTGGAATAAACACAAGTGTCTGTACAACAACCACATGTTTTGGGTAATGTTCTAACCAGTTCAACAGGGGGTAAAGTCACACAAGTGTCCTCCCGAAAAGGTCTTTCAGGTCTGTCCACGACAGTCCTGTCTTGGCTGACGGGTTCTTCTGGCACCGTCACTAACACGGGTTGAAAAGTAACTTTTTTCCTTGAACAACTCTCGTGCATACTGGGCCACTTCTTGGGTCCAAGCCTCAAAATCCCATTCTTTCCAGGCACGGACTTCTGTCCAATGGGGATGTAAGTCACAAGCTACACACACATCGTCATACACGTCTTGGGTAGCTAAAAGTTGACGAATCTTTTTTTCCTGTTGAGGTCGAGAAGTATCCAGATGAAATCGCAAGGCTTTGAGCAAAAGGAGTTTTTCGTGACCATTTAAGGCCATGGAGGTGGTAAGTACTGATTGTAAAGAGTCCACAAAGAATCGGCTGGTAAACGAAATCCCAGAAAACAAGTCACTAAGACACACACCACTTGTCGTCCCAAATTGAATGGATACAATTCTTGTAATAACTGATGGTAATGATCCACGGTTTGAACATGGTCATTGAGTTCCTTCCACGGAATCTGTTGGATGACATGTGACATAAACCGTGGCATGGCAGCCTGTTTTTATATTCTCTTTTTTTTGGATGCAATACACGTACTTTCTAGCCAGAGATCTTCGTTCTCCAGTAGGGAATCTAAAACTTGCATACTGTAACCGAAACGTCAGAGTTCGTTTAGAAGTTTCGTCTTCCGCTAAGTAGATTCCACGTAACAAATGTTGGTAATCCTTTACCTTGTCTTCCTCAATGTATTGCTGTAGGTGAATCTCGAAGTAACCATAATTATGAACATGTCGATCATTAGCGACCTCAAAGTTTTGAACAATGTCTGACCATTGAAAGAATTTCTGACGAATCAGTTCTCTTATACCATTCAGGTACCAGTGGTTAAAGATCTGGTGACGTATCGGATGCAATTGTTCTTTACGTTTCACTTGTATTTTGACCAGCTCTCGGTAAATCCTTTCTCTCAACTCCACAGGCAAAGCACGAATGTTCTCTTGTAAAGTATCCATGAATAGGTCATACTAAATCCTCTTTGGTCTGACACAAGAAATGTACTGTTTGCACAAACATGGTTTTACTTCAGTATCGAATTTAAGTCGTTGAGTCACTAATCTACACATTACAATTCGTTCAGAAGTTTCCTCTTTCACCAAGTTGACATTGTGTTCAAGATGTTGGTAATTCGTTAACTCTTCCTCTGGAATTCGATGCAGTATGTTTACAATGTAGTAGATAGAATCGTCCATACCAAACCATTCCTTTTTATAACCAGGAGATCGTTGATCAATGTCTGTCCAATGGAACACTTTCAACTCAATCAGTCCTTGTATAGCTTGAAGGTACCAGTGGTTAAAGATCTGGTGACGTATTGGATGCAATTGTTCTTTACGTTTGACTTGTATTTTGACCAGCTCTCGGTAAATGCGTTCTCTCAACTCCACAGGCAAAGCACGAATGTTCTCTTGTAAAGTATCCATGAACAGATTATTATGGTAAGAAATTACTTCAATGTCTCGGTCCCACTAAAGGTAAGTAATGACAATTCGGTGACCATCGAGCATGTTCAACGTAGGCCGAATCTTGCGGTTCCCAGTGGTGAAGTGACACACCGCAACTGAAGCACTTGACTTTATCTCCTTCGCCCAAGTAGAAAAATCCGGCTCTGGCTAATTCTTCGGGGGTCGGTCCTCCCAGATACTTTGGCCATTTTCCTTTGAACGATTGAAGACGATTTTCAAAGTCGCAGTATTCCGACAAACACACAGGGAACGAATATTCGTTTTTCACAGGTTCGTTTCGATGAGGGTTGGGTGACAGGAACAGGAGTTTGCTCAGGGCTGGATGACATCCGTAGGGGGGTAGACGTGAAGGTCGACATTCCCCTTTAAACCCGGTAAAATGTCTAAGAGGACGAGCGGCATCGCTTTCGCATCCCTCAGGTTTGACACGCACAGCATCACTTTCCATGACAGGGGCAGTGAGAACAAAGTTCCCATGATGCTTTACGGCATCGCTCAGGTCACAACGTACAGCATCGGTCCCATCGCAAGGCTCACAATCGCACTCGTCTGCAAACTCCGTTACGCAATTACAATGGTAACCACATGGACAATCGCAGTTTCCTTCCGGACATTTTCCGTCGCAATGCCTGGGTCTTATCCATCCAATATTAGTCACACTAGAGGAAGATACAACTTTTTTACAATCCCCAAACTGGAACGATGCCTCTTTCAAAGTATTCATCTTGTTCGCTCGGTCTTGGTAGTCACAATGAACTATCGATCTTGCCTAGGGTTCCTTTTTTATATACAGACCAATACCGACGTGACCGTACGGTAAGGTGAAATGATTGGGAAGTCTCACTCGCTTCTGGTACACGATTTGATAGATTTTTTCCAGGGGTCGACTGACGATGTGGTGAGTGGGTAAACGTACAATCTTGTTCGGTTGGTAAGTGGTCACTTTAAAGTTTCCATCCTCTCCCGATTGCAAGGCTTCTTTCAATACCCCAAAGTTGACCACACGACTGGTACGATAATTCAGAGTCAGTCCTTTCACTTTGCACGTCGTGTGCACTTCTCCTTGTTTGTCACGGTATTCGTAGCCGTAATTTTTGGGACCGCCACTGACAAAACTTAGAATCTTGTCGTCGGGATGTTCGTCTGTCCAGGCTCCTAAACGGTCTCCTTCGATGTTAGGGTGATGTTTAATCGGGTGATGGATGTAAATGCAACTGTCCGTGTCAAAGTACAGGACGCGTTCTTCTAACAGTTCTAAAGCTTCGTACAATTTTAAGCGAGCATGGGCTGTCACGTAAGCCGCAATGATGACATTTCCAAAAGGGTCGTCTTGTACAAAGTCCAGATCTTCTTCGTAATTGACCAAGATCAAATTCTCTCGAACGACGTCCACGTGTTTCATGTATTTGGTTTTGTCGTGAATCATTTGGAAGTAGCGGGAAGGTTCTGTCAAATATTCAGTCTTGGGTAAACACGGTCGTTGTGCCATTTTACCCCACAAGCAATTTAACATCACTTTGGCAAACGATCTCCTACCTTCGTTTTTCTCGATGTGGTCTAAAGTGATGCCTTCTTGTTCGTAATATTTCTCTTTGAATTGTATTTGGTCTTCGGGAGTGTGACACCAGGAAGGATAGCCGCTGGCTTCTTGCTTCAGTTTCAAAAAGGCATCCACGTAGTCTGCGAAAATGCCTTTCTGACTGGGATCACCCTTGCGGTACTGTTGTGTCTTGGGAAAGTGGCAAATTTCGTACACTTCTAACAGTTGGTATCCCATGTCCAGAGCTTTGAACAATTCCACGCTGACCCAGGTTCCCGTCAAGGCCCGTTCTTCCTGGCTGTGATGGCAAGGCTGGTCTTGGTTGCACGTTTCGGCACAAGTACGGCACAAGGGAAACATCAGTTTGCCTTGACAATGGTGAGGTAAGACGGGATGGTATAGGTTCGTGGGAGGCAAAACTTTGCACTTGATCAAGCCTTCGTATTGTCGAATGTTTTTCAGGTCGATGTGTTCCGTCAGCAATTGCGGGTGACCTACAGGAAAGCGACAATATTTACACACGTAGGGATACAGCGAACACACGTCCAAGTATTTGATTTCTTCTCCTTTCTCTTCGTCGGCTTGGTACAGCAAACAGGTGGCATTGGTCCTTCCTCCGTACAAACTATCCCTCGGGTTCAGCGGGTCCATGAACTGGTAACTTTCCACGATACGTTTAAACTCGGGATCGGTTTTCATACGGTGATCGTACTCGTGTTCCCACATTTCCACCACTTGGTATCCTTGCTGTTCTAACTTTAGGCGTCGCTGACAAGTGTCCTGGTACAAGTCTTCCATGGTTCGTTGCAAAAACTGATTTTTAGTACCACGGTCAGGGTAACAGACGGGACATCCGTGAAATAAGCAACCGTTAAACTCGTACACGATCTTGGGGTTTTCTAAGTCTCAGCCATCGACCAAATACGTTCCGATGGTCTTTTCGCCCCCTCCGTTGCGGGCATGCTGAATCCACTTGTCTTCCTTGTCGCACAAGTAATGTAACCAATGTAGGGCTTTGACCGAGTATTGACGTTTGACAAAGTGGGTCGTTTGAGGACTGATGACAGCCACGGTCTTTTCAAAGGATCGACCCCTCCGTGTTCCATGAACAGTTCTCGAAATTTTCCACAGCAACGCCGTAAAATGTCCACGTCGGAACGACAATACTTTAGCATTTCTTCCTGAAAGTCGAAAGGGTCCGAGGCGTGAATCTGGTACCAAGCGTAGAAAGCTTCTCGTTGTTCGGTACGCATGTTGTCGGGGTCGTAATAGTGAGCCTCAGGTAAATGGGGTAGAACGGCGTGTTGATTGGCTTCCGTATTGAAAAAGTGTGGAAAGTACCCTTTAGCCATTTCTGTCATTCCAAACGTTTTAGGCATTCGACTCAAAGGCATGGCCAAATAGCTCATCGAATCTTTAAACTGTACTTGTCCCACTTGCATGAAAATGATTTTGGCTCCGTTCAAAGTCACTTTAGGACGCTCGGTGCCTTGTTCCGTATAGTATCTGAGAAGAAACTGTCCATCGTATCCGGAGAAATTGTGAGCCATCACCGTGGCATGACGATGACAATCTCCGTAACGTTCGATGTCCTCTTGGCTCCACATCTTGTCGACGGGGTCTAAGACCCATTGGGCAAAATCGGCTAACGTGTTAGGTCCCCGAAAGATTTTTTCACGCCCTCCAGGAATCTTGCTACAGTGAGGGCAATGACTGAAGATAGGTTCTTGAATGCACTTCTCGCACGCTCGATGAGCCACGCAAAAATTAGGAATGTGAATGCCGGTCTCTTGCATACATTCGAAATCAAAAAAGATGAAATTGCCTTTCTTCTTCTTGTGACCGTCATCTTTCTCTGGTGGGGGTTGGTATTTCTGCACGTAACATTCGTGTTCCAAGTCCACGATGTGATGACAAATGTGACATTTCTTTTTCCCTGAACATACGTGTGCCTTGGTACTATTGGTACGTATGCCTTGTCCACACGTAGGGCACAATCTCAGCAGTTGACAAGCACATTTCTGCTGTGAACCTTGCGTCTTCAGATGTTGTTGGTAACAGGCAGGGCTGACAAACGTGCGCAGGCAAGTGGAACAAGGCACTGGTTCTTCGCTCAAACAGGGTGGAGAGGCCAAACATCCTGAGCATTTCCATCCACAATGTTTATGTTGCTCTCGATTATTATAACCATAGTCACATTTCTCACAGTAATCTCTGTATCCCAGGAATCCAGTGATACTGGTAATGGTATCGAAATGGTCATCGTGATGATAAAGGTGAATGTATTTTCCGTCCTTAAGATCTTGGCCTCGAAACAATAGAGGCCCGCGCATTTCTTGAGGGTGCACTTTCAAGGTGTAGCGTGGAGCTAGGACATCTTGCAATTTTTGCATCTCAGGAATGCCACAGGGTGTGTGTTTGGACAGTCCGGCTTGTTGTAACAGGAGTTCTGCTTCGTTTCGTTGTTTGGCTCGGTCGGAACGTTGAATAGTGTCCCAGGTTCTTTTCCATTCTACCGTGCCGCTCTTGTTGGCATAGGTTCGTCCCACGACGATGGCACGGGCTAAACACATCTGGTCATGAGGGTTGTTAATTCGGACGAGACTCGTTTTGGTGTTGCGAAGGTCGTCCACCAATAACATCTTTTTGCGTCCTGTCCCTTGAGGAGGAGAGACGTGGGTCATGTCCAGTGTGGCTTTACCATCGGTGATGTCAAACTGATCATTAGATTGTTGTACGTGTTGAATCTTGTCCATGACTTTGGAAGCAGTTAATTCTGCAGGGGTGCTAAACTCGATCCAAACAGGGGATTTCAAACCGTCGTGTTGTATGGAAAGTCTCAAGCGATCGTCTTCTTTGGGTTGACATTGTCGCTTGAGTGCAGTGAGCAAAGAATCCCACACCTCAGTGATGAACACTTCTGCTTTCTCTAACGGCACTTCAGCCTTGAAATCTTTAAACTTCACCGTGTATTTGTAAGCCGTGGTTCTAAATTTTCTAGAGGAGCGCTTTTCCGTCTCTCGAATGGAATAGTAATTTTCAGGGTTAACTAAGGGTGATGAACTTGGTTTAGAGGGTTCGGATTCTGGTTCACTCATGTCCTCTTCAAAATCACTGGCATGAATTTGTGCCAAGATTTCAGCCCTGGTACGAGGCGATAGATCACGTTTCTGCCTCTTACTTTCTTCTTCTTTCTTCTCGAATGAATGGGATCGTTTCATCTTGAAAGCAAAAAGTCAAATGACTCAAGTTCAAACACCATAAACTACTTTATAGTCATAGCAAACCAGCGTATATAAAAGGGTGTGTGTCTTGTCCTTTCACTATTCATTTCACTCTCAAGCCGAGCACAACGATGGAAGAGACTAACCAGATGGAACGTTTCGTCAGAGCTTTGCGAGGGGTCATTAGAAAATTCTCTTCAGACCAGCCTACGGACTACTCTCCTTCCTTTAGAGATAAAAGTCAAGATACTTGCTATATCTGTCAGAAGAAAGGGCATTGGTCTTCAGAGTGTCCAGACCGTCAAAAAAGAAAAAAAAAACAGGGGATAAAAAAGACAAAAGTCAAGATACCTGTTATTATTGTAAAGAAAAAGGACATTGGTCTCCAGATTGCCCAAAAAAGAAACAAGAGGAGTCAGAAGAAAAGAGGGATTCTTCAGAAGAAGAGAGGGATTCTTCGGAGGAAGAGAGGGATTCTTCTGAGGAAGAAAGAAGACAGGTGAAGAAAAAGAAACAGGAGAAAAAAAGAAGAAGGGAAGAAAGCGAGGAGGAAGAAGAAGAGGAAAAGAGTGTGACGGTGAAGAAATTCAAAAAACAGAGAGACTAAACAAGGAGAAAAGAAGAAATCAATGAACTTTTGATTAAAGTGTTGTGATGTGAATTGTGAATTGGATTGTAAAAAATGGAGAAAAGAATAAATGAATGATATAAGGTAAGAGTCTTTGAGTTTTGATTTTAAAATAAGAAGCTACACTGACGCACTCATACACAGACACGTACTATAAGGGTAACATGGGTGAGTTATTTTTTTTTTTTGAGTTATTGGCAAATTGAAATTGTATTTCTTTTCGAGAAATGTGGGTGGCCCTGAAAAGGGCCTTTTTTCTTTATGGTGCAGGGGTGAGTTTAAGCAATCAATTTTAACTGCCTTAAGCCTTTGCCACGGCCAAGGCCTACTTCTGGACTGCGTAATGATGATAATGATTGGGTTGAAATCACTAACGGTGGTACGGTAGGCTTAGTCACAGGGTTGACATGTTTGGCTCGGGAAGGTCGTATTCTCTTCGGTCGTGATAGAGAAGTCTGATACATTTGTTTCAGACTTCTTAACTCCGCTAAAATGTCCAACAGTACCGTGACCGTTTGATTTTCACCCTCTTGTTTCTTTGCTGCTACTTCTTCTTGCTGTTGTTTTTTTCTTACCTCTTCTTCTTGTTGCTGTTGCTGTAGGAGAAAAGCCTGTTCCGCTTCCTTTTGTCGTTGTATAAATTTCTCCAATTCTTCTTTCTGTCTCTGTCTAAAATTCTCCACTTGCGGTAATGAAGAAGGTAACGAAGGTTCCGGAACAAATTCTTGCGAGGAGAGAAAATCCATAAAATCCCAATTCACCTCTTCTGAAAGTAAGTCCGGGTTCCCTTGGGCGGTCTCCCCTGCTGGTGCACCCCACTGGATCGTTTTCTGAGTTTCCGTCATGTTGAATCACTGTCGCATAGATTGACTGCACACAAGCGCTAGCGAATCTATATTGACTACGTGACGTCACAGACTGCTCTCTTCGGATTGGATGTGGGCTGACTGAATTCTGTAACGCGTGTTCGGATTGGTGAATGAACTCAATCCGTTTCAATCCTTTCTGTCCCTATAAATAAGCGCAGTTCACTGCATTGATTCACCTATTCTCGGAGCCTCAACATGTGGACCGACGTTGAATCTTCAACCCTTGTGTCAACAATGATGTTCAGGACGGACATGCTCATGTATGTCCGATCCAAGTGGACCGTTATCCACAGGACCAACATCAGCCTGTGGATAAGAAGAGTCTATATAGAGAGACAAGGTTGCCTCAAGAGGACTCTGATGTATGGCCCTGCTGTAAGACGAAGTTTGAGGAAAAGAAGATGTCGCAAATGCCCTTTATGCTAAGGGCATATTAACATAAACCAAAGGCCCTTTTCAGGGCCAGCCATATATCTCGAAAAGAGATAGCCTTTCCATTGCCTACCCCTTTTTTTTAAATTTTTTTTTTTTAAATTTAAAGAAAAAATCCCATGTTAAATTCCCCTTGTCCGTAGAGTGGCCCACGATTTATTGCCATGTTAAATTCCCCTTGTCCGTAGAGTGGCCCACGACTTTTCGCCATGTTAAATTTCCATTGTCCGTAGAGTGGCCCAGGGGTGTTTTTAATGCTAATTCCCATTGTCCGTAGGGTGGCCCCATTCACTACTCATAACTGAGCCTTAATCAATGTTCTCCACTAATGCCACAAAACCACGAGTCCAGCTTCACGCCAAAAGAAATTTCGTTCAGTCCGTAAAATATTGTATCACATCTGAGAAACGCAAAAACGAACTTCCAGAAAACTGAGAACGACCACTTACACCTACATCGTAAATTTATGAGTTTAAGTAGTGCGTAAAACTTAGTCAAATTAAATTTTTATAGTCAAGACGAAACGATCTATTTTCGAAGGAGAAAGCAGACACCAAGCGACAATGGCGATCCGTGTCACACAACACTTTTCAAAATGTATTATTATAGGTTTGTTCTAGCGATCTGCACGGTTAAGTTAAATGTTGATGTATTTTGCAATAAGACGGACACAATTTAGATGGGATCGCCCGTGGTACGATTGTTCGTGCATTAGTTTAAATTTATAAAATATTTTTTTTATATAAATCGCCTATAGGTTAGACTCAGTAAAGCATGGCCATTCTCGTCACTGTGTGAATAGCTGCTCAAGTCAATTCGAAGTGAACGCGGTAAGAAAATAAGTATAGCCAATAAAATGGATTACAACGGGTGATGCATTATTTTGTTCTAAGACTGTGTGGCATAATAATCCTTACGCTCTTGCGTTGCTACCATTACAGTGCAGACAGACTGGAATGTGAACTTACAAGCCCTTTTGTGTATTGTACCATTTCTTCCTACCACATCAAAATACTGAGCGTCACAGTATTGGTTCACGTTTTCAAGCTGACCATTTTTTTGTATCTCATTTAAACATTTTAACATAAATACTCACACTTACATCGGTTGAGTCAGTACAGACGTGTTACAGTATTGAGGGGCATGTTGTCTTCTTTTTCTGTTTTTCTTCAAACTAATAAATTTGGGGTTTGTATGAAGTAAAGAAACGAAAGTACAGTGAACCTCAAGGATGATGACCCAGTCTGTCTGTCTATTGATGCTTGTATTCACTTAAGAAGAAATATGACCTCTAAAACACAAAGAGATACGGCAAGCATGATTAGAATGAACACAACGATGTTTTCCTTCACACCCGTGTAATTTAGAGTTTCAATCGTCTTTGAAGACAAACTTGGTCTCCTTTTGTAGGGATTGAAATTAAAAAAAAACTGAAAAATCTTAAGCACTTTGCTATAGATAATTTCATCAACAGACTAAACAACATAAATACCGTTACAACAATAGAAAGCCTTAAATCTTCTATCAAAAAGAAATGCATTAAAAAAATTAAAGATTAACGATAACTAACCAATGAAACCGAATTTAACAAGTCAATGACATGTGAAGAAATGCCTCTCACGTTGGAAAGGTAAGCGAATGTAATCTGTCATGCACCATCAACTTGAAAAGAATTATAAACAGAGAGAAACCTGAATTCAAAATTCAGTTCTTTTTTTTTTTTAAATTGTTTCGTTTCTTTTTTTCATTTTTTTGGAACAAATCTAAGCACTAATATAGAGTGGAAAATGGAAAATGCACATAAAAGCTTCGATATTTCTGAAAAAATGATGGGATATTCCTAACGTTCATAACCACCTATATATGCTTGGACTTGTCTGTGACTTATCCACAAAACAAGATGTACATATTTCTGGTCAAGCTGCAAGCGTGTGCGTGTTTTTGAAAATGGTAAAAATTGGATATACAATTTTCTCGTGACACTTATAAAGTGAAGAGTCTGTGCAACTGTCAAAAGCCAAGTCGTATAAGTTTTTTATTTTGTACGGCTTGTAAAGATTTCCACTTTAGAAAATGTGAAGTATCACAACTTATTATCACAAACAGAAGTGGAACATAGAGGCTTGCAAGAAAGAAAATAACCCAGACAGTAGGTGTCATCATGAGTGCTAGAGACGGTATCCAAACTTGCTTGCTTGCTTACTTGAATTAAAATGATTTTCGCTCCAATGGAGCATGTATCACTGGTTTAATCACGCACCGCGTAATTTGTAATTACTCCTGGGGAAGGAAAGAGAGCCTCATCCCCCAGGCTTTTATGTACTCACAGACTACTTTCAAACTTAGCCACTCAGGTGTAGGACTAACTAGTCCTTAACAACCTGACTGAAAGGCTTTAAACATGAGTGGGAATAGTCTCACCACACACTCAATTTTCTGTCCGAGCGTGGTAAAGGAGGAAAAAGATGCTCAAAAGACAGCCATGGGTGTTAAGTACTCAACAAAACGCTAGCCCGTACTTATTTGAAATCAAGTCCCGTTTTTGCTAATGGACAATAAAAAGTACCAATAATGTGTTAACCACCTGTGCAATTAGTTCAAATCTAAAGAGTCTGTTAAATTTCCTACTTCCTAACATATCTATCTAATATTAGTACTTGGTGTACATAAAAATTGCCATACTGATCTTATTTAAATTAATATGTCTGAGCGACATATACCAGTTTGGTCACTGTTAGGTTTAAAAAGTTAAGTTTGTTGCGGTGTTCCAATGGGTCAAGTTTGTTTCGAGAATAGTTTAGTCAAGGAGGGATACCAATCCAAATATGGTTCCCTATTTAATAAAAGGCAATTTTTGGAGCCCTAAAAAAGGATGTTTTTCTGTTAGAAGGTAACACGTCTCTCTTTTGCCTTCATGATCTTTCCCGCACTCCTAGTCTCATGATTCTTGATATCAGGAAATGCGTAGCCATGATGGGCGGCAACGTAAGCATCGGCTTCTACCAGTTGACTGAGGGGGTATCCAGTGTAGGCTTGTCTTTAGATTTGGGGGGGACTCTGACCCCAAATCCCCATTGAGAAGGTCTTGGTTTAAAGGTGTCTAGAGATCTGTAGGCAACGTATTGTATGGCTCTTATAAACTGCCCTGCTTTGTTGACGTCATACAATGCTTGATCTAGCCCCATTTCGGTGTACTTCTCAACGAGGGTCAGCGTCCCCCTCCTCCTCCTCAACCGTCTCTATTTCCTCTTCTGGTTCTGATACTAATTCTTCAGTTGAGGTAGATAGTTTCAAATCCGCTGCTATGGTGTCTGTCGCTGCTATTGTTGGTGTGGTTGTTCTTTCAGCTGGGATTGCCTGTATTATCGGAGTGAGAAAAGAACGTAGTGCCTCCGATAATTACATTTGAGTTTGCCATTCCGTTTGACTAACATAATTGGCCCTTTTTTCTTCCACCACTCTTTCCGGGGAGGTTTTTTGTTAGGTATAGTCGGCTGTTGACTAGATGTTATTTGTGTTCTCGAGGTGGGTGGAGTGCTAACTGGCTGGGTCTGCATTTCTTGCTTCCGCTGATGGTGCGTATATTTCTTCCCTTCACACCGAGTTCTGGGCCTAATTCTTTTAATTTCGTTGTACCCGAACTTACATTATCCATATTATCACCAACAAACAAAACCGCACAGACCTAAAAGAAACACTCACTCACTTTTTACAGAACATCACTATTTTAAAAATTTTGTTAAGCGACGGAAACGAAGGACTTAGAATCCCACTTTCTAACCAAGATAACGAAATCATGTGCTTATAGACTCACTTCTGTTTTTTTTTTCTTCTAACTGACTAACATATCATAGGCAATGGAATGTTATATCTTTTCAAAAGTATGGGGTAGCACCGAATTTTTTTATTTTTTATCTTTTTTTGGAACTTGAAGCTATGGCGATCTCTTAGGTTATAAGATGGCGGCCTCCTCTGACGACAGGCTTTCTCACAGGATAAGGTCTGCTTCTTCGGAAAGAGAAGAAGAACTCTTTGGGGTCGATACGACAGTCGACAAAGCCTCTGTCAGGTTCATGCTGCTGATGATGTTGCTGCTCTCTCTGTTGTTTATGAAGTCTGTACTTCTCCGTCTATTCTTTTTTCTCCTTCTTGATTTCCTCCTTGAAGAGAACTTCTTTCAGGTCTTCAGTGACTTTCAACATTATAATATTGTCTATCTCTTCAGGTCTCGGTATCAGACTTGTCATGACCCTATGCAAATTCACATAGGCTTCGTTCAACTTCGCTAATCATGAGCACATCTTCGTAGGCAGGTGAGTCGACTATGGATGGGCAGACTGGAGAGTGACCCGTTTTTTTGTCCAAGCGCGGACGTGAAGGAAAACATCCCTCCACGGTTTTCGAGTCGGAACGTTTAATGAGTGTCATGAGAGAGATAGAGAGAAGTCAAAGGACATGAATCAGGATACATATAGTGAAACAAACCACAAAGGCATTTTTTTCTTCAAAACACAACATTTTTATTCAAAATTACTTAACACTAACAAACAACTATAACATTTTTAACAATAACCAAACAATATAACATCAAACATTTTTTTTCAAATACCAAATATTATTTTTCAATTAACACATTATTTTGGACAGGGCTGACAACGTTGTGAATGAAATTGTGATTTCCACTGTTGGAAGTCATTAGGCCATTGATGGACACTACGTTTCCTAGCTAGAGACAAAAGATAAGCATAATGGTAAAAGAAAACATCGATCTACTTTCTCATCGTTTCTAGAAGAATGACGATCAAAATAAGTCACTAAATGTTCTAAAGAATAGCCCCGACTACGATGATGCAGAAAATACACACAATATTGTCCACACACCAAGGATTATGTGCCTTGTAATTTCACATTATTGAATCGTGTGGTCTGAGCATTTCTTCTCATAAAGTCAAAAATATCGTCTTCCAAAGGGGGCAATCCATACGAGTCGAAATATTCCACACATCCTTCTTGAGGAAAGTAGACGGCTACCCAGTGGGTTCCTGGGAGATGACTATCGTCCGTGTTGATCACATAAGCTTAATGGTCTTGCGGTTTGCAATGAGGGAGTTCATCTTTAGCACATACGATAGGATTCCATGAAGCAGTGTACGAACTGTGGTTCAGAAGGTAATACAGTTCCCAGGTATCCCTGTTTTGTGTGGGTTTTTTCTTCACAGGTAATGATAAGTGATCAATTCGATCCAGACTTTTTGCTTGAAAATGTCTGACAAGTAACCCAACTCTGATCCAAGAGAGCTTCGATGCGATGGATCTCTTGAGTTGTCAATGTTCACGTAAGCCTTTATACCACTGTTGCAACACGTCTTCTTCGGAGATGAGACTCCAAGCTTCATCCAGATATTCGTCCAATTGTTGAATTTGACTGGGATGATCGTTATGACATCCATAGCAATCTTTCTTGATCAATTCCTTAATTTTTTTTCTGTCAAGACTATAGCATAACATGAAACTAAATGTGCTTCTTGTTCTGGCCATCTAGACTTCATCATGATGACTTCTTCGTCTTTGTCTTGGGGTTCTCCTTCCTCAGGATCTTCACATTCCACGTCCAAAGAATCCATACTATATAAACATTGATAAAAGTCTTCCATGACTTCTAATAGTCTAGAATGACTTCTCTCAAGCTGTTGATTTATATCGTATTGTCCAATTCAGCATACAGGAGGACGTTCACCGTATTATCTGCGCGTAGATTTTCTGCAAACTGAAATTCCACACGGATCTGGCCGGATTTTATAGGGTGAAAATGTCACTCGTCGCTGTCTTGACTTACAATTCGTTAGAGAACCGTTTTCGAAAATGGAGTTTCACTGTAACTTTCCCTTTGGAGAAGGGAATATTTTGTCCCAGATCTCCTTTTATAGCAATGTTGACAGTGTCTAAATACGACTTACTGACGGGCAAATAGTGAGGATGTACAAATTCACGGTGTACGTGATAGGTGTTTGCACCTTCTTGGTCATTGTTTGTGGTACTATCCACTTTGAAAGGAATGACACGCAGTAACGGCAAAGAGGTATGTCCCACCACGTTGTACTCCACCACATCGGAATACACAAAGATCATATTAAGTCCTTGGTTCAGTTCTACCGGGTTTCCAAAAGCTCTGTAAAAATCCATATAACTGTTGATCTTGGGGCTCAACTTGTTTGCGACCATTTCTGCATGTCCACCCAAAATTTCAAACAAACTACCATTGAACCTGAGGGACAATGTGTCCGTATCTTGAAATTTGATCATAAGACGATGAGCCACTTTATGGTATTCAATCTTTACACTTTTTTTTGGCTCTGTTCAGTGCTTTGCCAAAGGCTAAGTTGAACCTGTCCGCAATAGTGTCCACCAAATTTTCACCACTAAAATAATAACCTGAAGGAATTTTCAAGGTGTAGAGAATGAAGGCTGAATTGCTGGCTGGTCTTGTGTCCCCTAAAAACCCGATTTTATTGATTTCTTCCTCCAATTGGGCATTTAGGATTTGCATCTGGAAAGTGTTTTGCTTTTCGGTGATGTTTTTGATTTGTGTTGTGTGAATGATTTCCACTAAAGCAACTTCCCAATGGGCTTCGTGATCTAACTGGATGGTCTGAGGTAATTTGAGAATGTAACAGCACAACGTGTTCTTGGAAAACGCCTCCATGGAACTGCCACTGGGTAAGGTTAAGTAAAATTGGTTGTTATTGCTCATAATGCCAGAGTTTTGTGGCTGTCCAAGGTGTTACTGGAAGTCAGAGGAGCGTGGGGTTGTTGTTGGAGTGGTGACTGCTACTGACACTGGACACAAGGTTCCCGTTGTTCCCATTCGAGAAGAATTTCAGAGAGGCATTAGGAAGCAGGTAACCGATGCAGCTGCTCAATAAAATGGTCCACAATTTTTTGTCTCCTTGTTGCAAACTCAGATTGGCAATGGCTGCACAGATGACACAATACACCACGAAGGTCTGGCAGAAAAAGACGATTTGCGTTTTAGGCACACGTTCTCCATACCACACCCACAAGGGATGTTTTTGTAAATCTTGCAGAGAAGAACTGGGTGAAGGAGAGATCGCAGTAGCTGAATCTGTGTGAAAGGGAATGATGGTCAGTTATTTCTATAGTCGGTGAAATGCGAAGCGTCGATCCAAGAATCAAAACTGGGCGGATATCCTTTCCAACGTTCTTTGACTTCTTTGACAACTCGCTTGCCCACTTTATGGTTTCTGCGTTTGACAATGCCGTCGATGTCGTACACGTCTTCTCTTTTGGTGACACGACTTGATTTGAAATAAGTACGAACTAGCGTTTTGGTGAGTACTTAACATCCATGGCTGTCTTGCTGAGCACCTTTTTCCTCCTTTACCACGCTCGGACAGAAAAATGAGTGTGTGGAGACTGTTCCCACTCATGTTTAAAACCTTTCAGTCAGGCTGTTAAGGACTAGTTAGTCCTACACCTGAGTGGCTAAGTTTAAAAGTAGTCTGTTAGTACATAAAAGCCTGGGGGATGAGGTTCTCTTTCCTTCCCCTTCCCCAGGAGTAATTAAAAATCACGCGGTGCGCGATTAAACCAGTGATACATGCTTCATTGGAGCGAAAATCACTTTAATTCAAGTAAGCAAGCAAACAAGTTCGGATACCGTCTCTAGCACTCTTGATGACACCAACTGTCTGGGTTATTTTCTTTCTTGCAAGCCTCTATGTTCCACTTCTGTTTGTGATAATAAGTTGTGATACTTCACATTTTCTAAAGTGGAAATCTTTACAAGCCGTACAAAATACAAAACTTATATGACTTTGGCTTTTGACACTTGCACAGACTCTTCACTTTATAAGTGTCACGAGAAAAGTGTATATCCAATTTTTACCATTTTCAAAAACACGCACACGCTTGCAGCTTGACCAGAAATATGTACATCTTGTTTTGTGGATAAGTCACAGACAAGTCCAAGCATATATAGGTGGTTATGAACGTTAGGAATATCCCATCATTTTTTCAGAAATATCGAAGCTTTTATGTGCATTTTCCATTTTCCACTCTATATTAGTGCTTAGATTTGTTCCAAAAAAAAGAAAAAAGAAATGAAACAATTTTGGAAAAAAAATACAACTGAATTTTAAAATCAGGTTTCTCTCTGTTTATAATTTTTTTCAAGTTGATGGTGCATGACAGATTACATTCGCCTACCTTTCCAAAGTGAGAGGCATTTCTTCACATGTCATTGCCTTTGTTAAATTCTGTTTCATTGGTTAGTTATCGTTAATCTTTAATTTTTTTGATGCATTTCTTTTTGATAGAAGATTTAAGGCTTTCTATTGTTGTAACGGTATTTATGTTGTTTAGTCTGTTGATGAAATTATCTATAGTAAAGTGCTTAAGATTTTTCAGGTTTTTTTTTAATTTCAAACCCTACAAAAGGAGACCAAGTTTGTCTTCAAAGACGATTGAAACTCTAAATTACACGGGTGTGAAGGAAAACATCGTTGTGTTCATTCTAATCGTGCTTGCCGTATCTCTTTGTGTTTTAGAGGTCTTATTTCTTCTTAAGTAAATACACGCATCAATAGACAGACAGATTGGGTCATCATCCTTGAGGTTCACTGTACTTTCGGTTCTTTACTTCATACAAACCCCAAATTTATTAGTTTGAAGAAAAACAGAAAAAGAAGACAACATGCCCCTCAATACTGTAACACGTCTGTACTGACTCAACCGATGTGAGTGTGAGTATTTATGTTAAAATGTTTAAATGAGATACAAAAAATGGTCAGCATGAAAACGTGAACCAATGCTGTGACGTTCAGTATTTTGATGTGGTAAGAAGAAATGGTACAATACACAAAAAGGGCTTGTAAGTTCACATTCCCGTCTGTCTTCACTGTAATGGTGGCAACGCAAGAGCGTACGGATTATTATGCCACACAGTCTTAGAAGAAAACAATGCATCACCCGTTGTAATCCATTTCATTGGCTATACTTATTTTCTTACCGCGTTCACTTCGAATTGACTTGAGTAGCTATTCACACAGTGACGAGAATGGCCATGCTTTACTGAGTCTATCCTATGGGCGATTTATATAAAAAAAAATATTTTAAAAAATTAAACTAATGCACGAACAATCGTATCATAGGCGATCCCATGGAAATTGTGTCCGTCTTATTGCAAAATACATCAACATTTAATTTAACCGTGCAGATCGCTAGAACAAACCTATAATACTACATTTTGAAAAGTGTTGTGTGACACGGATCGCCATTGTCGCTTGGTGTCTGCTTTCTTCTTCGAAAATAGATCGTTTCGTCTTGACTATAAAAGTTTAATTTGACCAAGTTTTACGCACTACTTAAACTCATAAATTTACGATGTAGGTGTAAGTGGTCGTTCTCAGTTTTCTGGAAGTTCGTTTTTGCGTTTTTCAGATGTGATACTATATTTTATGGACTGAACGAAATTTCTTTTGGAGTGAAGCAGGACTCGTGGTTTTGTGGCATTAGTGGAGAACATTGATTAAGGCTCAGATATGTCGTCTTCGAAATCGCTGACACGGATTTGAGCTAACACTTCAGCTCTTGTGTGAGGCGACACGGCACGTCATTACCTTTTACTTTCTCAATGAAATCGTTTCATCTTATTGCAAAATTACATTTGACTAGGTTTCATACGCAGCAGGTCCCTGTAGATAGGGAAAGTGTCTTAGCGTCAGAGTATTCATTCCACTCTCAAACGATCAAGAAGATGGAAGAGTCAGCACAGATCGACCTGCTGGTCAAATATTTGCTAAAAGTCATACGAAAGCATAATTCACAGGCGAAAGTGGCAACTAAACTTACTCATTTGGTCGTTGATTTGATGAGAGTCATACGAAAGTGTGTAAGTGCTGATGAAGTTTGCTATATCTGCAAAGGTAAATGGGTATTCGTCTCCAGAATACCTGCTTCGTCTAAGAAAGAGAAACAAAAGTCAAGATACCTAACATCGCTGTCGGGAGAAAGGACACTGGGATTCAGAGTGCCCTAAGAGAAAAGAGAAGAAACAGAAACAAAACGAAACAGAGAAGAGGGATTCAGAAGAAGAAGAAATTGAAGATGATGAAGAACTTGTGCCAGTAAAGACATGGAAATGGAAACATTGACAAAGTGAGCCGATGCGTTGGCCCTGATGTGAAATTTCATATTACCTTCTAAAAGAGACTAGACCAGAAAGAAAACGTAAGTGTCTCTTAGTCTTGACATTCTATAATAAGGATGGCGTGTTTTGTTTTTTACTCACACTTTATGAAATTGTGCTCTTTCACCTATCTCTATCCCTCTGGAACATCTTTTAGCTAGAATTGAAATGAAAGGATGTTTTCCTTCACGCACGCTCTTTATGCATTCAAGTCGGTAAACAATCGTCAGTCTATTCATCCATCATTTTGTGTCTTGATGTTTCCTAAATCACACACTGATGCCATAAACTGACGGGTTAAATGGGTTTTGTAGTGTTGGGGGTGGGGTGAAGGTGTTTGGCAGAATTGGTCATTGCAGGTGAGAGCTTATGTGCTTTCAAAAATTCTTTTCTTCTTCACTCTGTGTTGATGGAATATAATGGGTTATTTTCTTCATTCTATGGTGATAGTATATATAAAGGGTTATTTTTTCACTCCGTGTGGATGGTGTATAATGGTTTTCTTCTTCCCTGTGTGGTTAGTATATTATGTTTTTTTTCCTCTTCCCTCTTTGAGAATAGGGCATATTGGGTTATTTATTTCTTCTTCCCTCTGCGTAGATTGTAGATAGGCTTTTTTTTTACATCTCACCTCCGTGTGGATAGTAGGTATGGGATTTGTATTCTTCCTCTTCCATGTGTAGATATTATATTTAGGGTTTGTATTATCTCCGTTCTGTGTGGATAGTATATATGGAGTTTGTTTTTTTCCTCTTTCCTGTGTGTGTGTGTGTGTGTGTGTGTGTGTGTGTGTGTGTGTGTGTGTGTGTGTGTGTGTGTGTGCTTGTGTCTGTGTGTGTGTGTGTATTCGCGTACGTTGTGTAGATCGCATATTTGGTTGTTTTTCTTTCTTCTTCCTCGCGAGTGCGGATAGTATATTTGGGGTTTTTATGCGTTAGCGACGTTGTACATTAATAGTATATTTGGGATTTGTACGCGTTAGTGACGTTGTGTGGATAGTATATTTGGGGTTTGTACGCGTTAGTGACGTTGTGTGGATAGTATATTTGGGGTTTGTTCGCGTTAGGGACGTTGTGTAGATAATATATTTGGGGATTGTATGCGTTCGGGTACGTTTGTATGGATAGTATATTTGGTTTTGTTTTCCATCCTTTCCGTGTGGATAATATATTTTGGGTTTGTATGCGTCACCGACGTTGTGTGGATAGTATATTTGGGGATTGTATGAGTTCGGGTACGTTTGTATGGATAGTATGTTTGTTTTGTTTCTTTTCCTCTTCCCTCTGCGTGTGTGTGTGTGTGAGTTTGTCTGCACGCGTACGTTGTGTGTGTGTGTGTGTATATATTGGTCTCTGTTTGTTCCTATAAAACTCACTTTATCCCTATCAAATACATTCTACCTGCCTACCTACAGTAACGCGTATTCAGGTCTTCCACTTGTAACACTGTTGACATTTATCCCCTTGTGTTCAGTACAGTGACGTCACTGACGCTGGAAATTTTGAGACTATAAATATGGACTTGGGGATTTCCACAGGTTGTAGCTATACATATGCATTAGAGTTCATAAACAGGAACGTCACTCAAGCTGAGGCTATAAAAAGATAGTGGGATTTTGCAAAGGAATAACCCACAAGATGTAGCTATAAATAGATAGTGAGATTTCATAGGAATTTAAGCTGATTATAGCTATAAATAGATACATGGGTGTTTATCCACGATATAATATTAAGGATATATTAACATAAAATCAAAGGCCCTTTTCAGGGCCATTCATAGGTCTCGAAAAGATCTTGACTTCCATTGCCTACCACATTTTTTATTTTATTTGTATTTGTGTGTGTGTGTGTGTGTATTGGTCTCTGTTCCTATAAAACTCACTTTGTCCCTATCAAATACACTAAACCTACCTACCTACAGTAGCGCGTATTCAGGTCAGCCACTTGCAACACTGTTGACATTTATCCCTTTGTGTTCAGTACAGTGACGTCACTGACGCTGGAAATTTTGAGACTATAAATATGGACTTGGGGATTTCCACAGGTTGTAGCTATACATATGTATTAGAGTTCATAAACAGGAACGTCACTCAAGCTGAGGCTATAAAAAGATAGTGGGATTTTCCAAAGGAATAACCCACAAGTTGTAGCTATAAATGGATAGTGAGATTTCATAGGAATTTAAGCTGATTATAGCTATAAATAGATACATGGGTGTTTATCCACGATCGTCACACAAGTTGATATTTTAAGTAGTTACTAATTTTATCCATTTTAGTTTAAACCATTGTAACTTAATTTTTGGGGGTCTGTTTTAAATTATGGGACAGTTTCGTTATTTTAGCGTTACTTTCAGTCACATCCATTGTGTCGTTGACCATTTCCTTAATTATTGCTATTTATAGCATCATTACAATTATGCAAATTTTTGAACAGCCCAGCAAAATTTCAGGTCTTAGTAATGCTTTAGATATAAATCTCAGGTTTTTATTAGTGTATGTCTGTCTCTGTCTCTGTTGTGTTTGGCTCTCTACCATCATTGGCCCTACACAGGCCCACCATGTTAAATTCCCCTTGACGCTATACAGACCCACCATGTTCAATTTCACTTGACGCTATACAGGCCCACGATCTATTCCCATGTTCAATTCCCCTTGTCGCTAAACAGACCTGCGATTTATTCCCTATGTTAAATTTCCCTTGTCGCTAAACAGGCCCACGATTTATTCTCATGTTAATTTCCCATTGTCCCTATACAGGCCCATGATTTTTCTCCATGTTAATTCCCCTTGTCCCTACACAGGCCCACAATTTATTCCCATGTTAATTCCCATTGTCCCTATACAGGTCCACGATTTTTTTCCATGTTAATTTTACATAGTCCCTATACAGGCCCAAGGGGTGTTTTAATGCTAGTTCCCATAGTCCCCCTATCGCCCCACTTCACTACTCTCGCCAGCTCTAATTCGTTTAATCTAAATAAAACAAATCCTTTCTTCCCTTTCTCTCTCTCTCCCCCTCTGCATCTACCGTTCTCTTTCTCTCTATTTCCTATTTACCTAACTGAATTTGTTTTTCTTCTTTCTGTAATTGCATTTGTCTCTGTCTCTGCTCTTTCTGCAATTGCAAGTCTTTCTTTTTGAAACTCAAGCTTCCTTAACTCTGATTCCATATTTCAATTCCTTTATTTTTACTGTCGAGTCTGATACAGATTTACTAATCAAACAAAAAAGCACATGTATGAAAAATTATTTCCCATCAATATTACATAATACAATTTGTATTTCTTGGTTCGTTAAATAAGCCTGCACCTCAGAAAGATCTTATTTTCTAGCAAGCTGGAGTAATTCATCCCTTGTCAAGGAGTCAAACTGTTCATGTGCATTATTTGAAATAAAGGTCTCCACTCTATATGACAGTGTAAAACCGTTTTCATTGCACTAAAGATTTATCTAATGTGAAATAATAATAATTGTAATAATAATAATAATAATAATAATAATAATAATAATAATAATAATAATAATAATAATAATAATAATAATAATGATAATAATAATATTGATGATTTTGTATAGATCCTAATCTTTGGAATCTAAGCGCTTTACAACAGTACAACATTAGAGCAATAATACTTGGAACTTAGAAAAATCCAAAAAGGCGAATTGAAATTGATAAAAAACAAAGCTTTCTGGAAAATTGTAGAGAAATTCGTATCCCATGGACGAGCCTCCAATTTTCTATTTTTTACTCTATGGGTCTTGAAACAGGTAACATAAAAGAGTGAGAAGTTGCAAGCTTTGTAAAATTCAACAAATAAATTATTTTCCATTTACACCAAGTGCAAATCTAAAATAGGAACTGATGCTATAATGAATTAATTTAATAATAATAAGAATAATAATAGTAATAATAATAATGATAAAATGATAATAATAATAATGATAATAATAATAATAATAATAATAATAATAATAATAATAATAATAATAATAATAATAATAATAATAATAATAATAATAATAATAATAATAAAGATAATAATGATGATAATAATAATGAGGACTTAGTATAGCGCCCAAATAATCCTAGAATTACAGACACAAGTCCAAATGATTAAGGTCATAAATAAATTTAATTCGAAATCCAAATTAAATACAGCCCTGGTAGTGTTTATGTGTCTGTATTGGACAGTGTAGTGGTGCAGTGCCAACATTCATTCTTGGATCGTGAGAATACAATCCAAGAATATAATCTTATTTGAATGTTCAATATAAATTAAAATCTATAGTTCCAAGAATGTTCTTTTTGAAGAGCACTTTTTATTTTTAGAGAATAATTACTAGAATAAATACATTTCAGCCATAATGAATTTCTGGACACAACGTTACAATTCATTCAAATTAGATCTTAAACCTTTAATGAAATCATTTCTAGAAAAACAAGATGACTTAGTTGTTTACATGACCTCTTATCACAGTTAGCCTTTATTGAAAAACAAATTATATAATATAAATAAATACAATGTTTACTACATACAATTTCAATTATAATTAGTATATAAAGTGTGGTAAATACAATGTCCTTGACTCAGGGAAAAATAATAATCCTAATAGCTAAACCATACTCAAAGGGAAACTATTTAGCTATGTAAAATTTAAACAAATTGAGGTCAAGTAGAACATTAGCTTGATTATTTCACAATATGTGGCATTTAGAGACTTGCAAGAAAATTTACAAAAAAGGGAGACTGACATATATACAGATGCAGAAAGAGAGAGAGACAGAGAGAGAAATAGAGAGGCAGAGAGAGACAGACAGACAGACAGAAAGAGAGATGAAGAGAGACAGAGAGATATTGTTTGTGTGTGAGAGAGAGAGAGAGAGATGTTGGATCCCTAGCCATCTATTTATTTCTTAACTTAAGGGTATGATGTGACGTTTTGAGCTATTAATAAAGATATGGATATTTTTGTGAATTTGATCTTTCCGGCTTGTGTTGTTCTTGAAATTGATGTTAGGCATGTACACATCATGTAGTCACTGCACATTATATAGCCAGTGAAATACCAATAGTTGGCTTGGAAGCAGAGCTAGCTACTTACAGCAGCAGACACGTTGGTTCAAGTCAGGTATAATATATCAAAAACTGATTGGATGACAGCTACTTTGAATAGCATCAAACAGTAGTGAATGGGGTGAGATTAGCGACAATGGGAATTAGCATTAAAAATACCCCCTGGGTAAGATTAGCGACAATGGAAATTTAACATTAACCACCCTGGGTAAGATTAGCGACAATGGAAATTTAACATGGGCAGAAAACCCTGGGTAAGATTAGCGACAATGGAATTTAACATTGGAGAAAGGAAAAAAAAGGAAATATCCATTTTAGCGACAAAGGCATTCGAACAATGGAAAAAAAAATATCGATTCTAGGGACAAAGGCAATTGAACATGGGGAATAGAGTTTGGGTCTGTCTAGGGACAAGGGGAATTGAACATGGGAATACAGTTTGGGTTTGTCTAGGGACAAGGGGGAATTGAACATGTTAGAAAAAAAATACTTTAGGGACAAGGGGAATTGAACATGGGAATAGGGACTGTATAGCGTCAAAGGAATTTAAACAGGGTGGGACTGTACAGCGTCAAGGGAAATTGAATATGGGATTTTTTTTTTTAAAAAAAAAAACTTAAAAAAGGGGTAGGCAATCGAAAGGCTATCTCTTTTCGACAAATGTGGGTGGCCCTGAAAAGGGCCTTTGGGTTTATGTTAATATATATATTAACATAGACGGCATCTGTCACATCTTCTTCTTCTTATACTCCTTCCAACTGCAGGTCCATACACAAGTACTCTCTTGAGGCATCCTTGTCTTTCTATGTAAACTCTTCTCATCCATAGGCTAGTATCTGTCCTATCAACAACAGTCCACTTGGACCGGACATACATGAGCATGTCCGTCCTAAACATCATTGAAGACACAAGGGTGGATGATTCAACTGTGGTCCACATCGTGAGGCGACGAGAACAGGTGAATCAATGCAGTGAACTGCGCTTATTTATAGGTAGAGGAAGGATTGAAACGGATTGAGTTCATTCACCAATCCGAACACGCGTTACAAAATTCAGTCAGTCCGCATCCAATCCGAAGAGAGCAGTCTGTGACGTCATGTGGTCTATATAGATTCGCTAGCGCCTGTGTGCTGTCAATCTATGCGACAGTGATTCAACATGACGGAAACTCAGAAAACGATCCATTGGGGTGCACCAGCAGTGGAGACCACCCAAGGGAACCCGGACTTACTTTCAGAAGAGGTAAATTGGGATTTTGTGGATTTTCTTACCTCGCAAGAATTTGTTCCGGAACCTTCGTTACCTTCTTCATTACCGCAAGTGGAGAATTTTAGACAGAGACAGAAAGAAGAATTGGAGAATTTTATGCAACGACAAAAGGAAGCGGAACAAGCTTTTCTCCTACAGCAACAGCAACAGCAACAAGAAGAGGTAAGAAAAAAAAACAACAACAACAAGAAGTAGCAACAAAGAAACAAGAGGGTGAAAATCAAACGGCTACGGTACTGTTGGACATTTTAGCGGAGTTAAGAAGTCTGAAACAAATGTATCAGACTTCTTTATCACGACCGAAGAGAATACGACCTTCCCGAGCTAAACACGCCAACCCTGTGACTAAGCCTATCGTACCACCCTTTGTGATTTCAACCCAATCATCATCAGCAGAAGTAGGCCTCGGCCGTGGCAAAGGCTTAAGGAAGTTAAAGTTGATTGCTTAAACTCACCCCTACACCAAAAAAAGGCCCTTTTCAGGCCACCCACTTCTCTCGAAAAGAGATAGCCTTTCAATTTGCCAATAACTCAAAAATCAACCAAAAAAAACCATTTTACCCTTATAGTACATGTCTGTGTATGAGTGCGTGAGTGTAGCTTCTTATCTTAAAATCAAAACTCAAAGACACTTACCTTATATAATTAATGTATTCTTTTCTCCATAGTTACAATCCAATTCACAATTCACAACAGAACACTTTATAAATTACATTCACTTCTTCTGTTTCTTTTTTTACTCTCTCTTTTTTTCAATTTCTTCACCATCACAGTCTTTTCCTCCTCTTCCTCCTCACTTTCTTCCCTTCTTCTTTTCTTCTCCTGCTTCTTTTTCTTCACCTGGCTGCTTTCTTCCTCTGAAGAATCTCTCTCTTCTTCTGAAGAATCCCTCTTTTCTTCCGTCTCCGCTTGTTTCTTTTTTGGGCAATCTGGAGACCAATGTCCTTTTTCTTGATAATAATAATAGGTATCTTGACTTTTGTCTTTACTAGCCACTGTTTTTGTTCTTTTTTGACGGCCTGGACACTCTGAAGACCAATGCCCTTTCTTCTGACAGATATAGCAAGTATCTTGACTTTTATCTCGACTGGAAGGAGAGTAGTCCGTCGGCTGGTCTGAAGATAATTTTCTAATGACCCCTCGCAAAGCTCTGATCAAACGTTCCATCTGGGTAGTCTCTTCCATCGTTGTGCTCGGTTTGAGAGTGAAATGAATAGTGAAAGGACAAGACACACACCCTTTTTATATACGCTGGTTTGCCATGACTATAAATTAGTCTATGGTGTTTAAACTTGAGTCATTTGACGTTTTGCACTCAAGATGAAACGATCCTATTCATTCGAGAAGAAAGAAGAAGAAGAAAGTAAGAGGCAGAAACGTGATCTATCGCCTCGTACCAGAGCTGAAGTCTTGGCACAAATTCATGCCAGTGATTTTGAAGAGGACATGAGTGAACTAGAATCCGAACCCTCTAAACAAAGTTCACCACCCTTAGTCAACCCTGAAAAGTACTATTCCATTCGAGAGACGGAAAAGCGCTCCTCTAGAAAATTTAGAACCACGGCTTACACCTACACAGTGAAGTTTAAAGATTTCAAGTCCGACTTACCATTGGAGAAAGCAGAAGGGTTTATCACCGAGATGTGGGATTCTTTGCTCACCGCACTCAAGCGACAATGTCAACCCAAAGAAGACGATCGCTTGACACTATCCATAGATCACGACAGCTTGAAATCTCCTGTTTGTATCGAGTTTAGCTGACCCGCAGAACTAACCCCTTCCAAAGTCATGGACAAGATTCAACACGTACAACAATCCAATGACCAGTTTGATATCAGCGATGGTAAAGCCACACTGAAAATGGCCCACGTCTCTCCTCCTCAAGTGACCGGACAACGCAGTAAGGTGTTATTGGTGAACGACCTTCGCAACACCAAAAAGAGTCTCGTCCAAATTAACAATTCTCAAGACCAGATGTGTTTAACCCGAGCCATCGTGGTGGGACGAACCTATGCCAACAAGAACAACACGGTAGAATGGAAAAGAGCCTGGAAAACTATTCAACGATCCGACCGAGCCAAACAACGAAACGAAGCAGAACTCCTGTTACAACAAGCCGGACTGTCCAAAGACACACCCTGTGGCATTCCTGAGATGCAGAAATTGCAAGATGTCCTAGCTCCACTCTACACCGTGAAAGTGCACCCTCAAGAAATGCGCGGACCTCTGTTGTTTCAAGGGAAAGACTTTAAGGACGGAAAATACATTCATGTCTATTATCATGATGACCATTTCGATACCATTACCACCATCACTGGATTCCTGGGATACAGTTATTACTGTGAGAAATGTGACTATCGCTATAACAATCGAGAGCAACACAAACCTTGCGGATGGAAATGCGCAGGATGTTTGGCCTCTCCACCCTGTCTGAGCGAAGGACAAGAAAGAGTACATTGTCCTGCTTGTCTACGCACGTTTGTCAGCCCTGCCTGTTACCAACAACATCTGAAGACGCAAGGTTCACAGCAGAAATGTGCTTGTCAACTGCTGAGATTGTGCCCTACGTGTCGACAAGGCCTACGTACCACCAGTACCAAGACACACGTATGTTCAGGATAAAAAAATGTCACATTTGTCATCACATCGTGGACTTGAAACACGAATGCTACGTGCAAAAATACCAAACCCCACCAGAGAAAGAGGACGGTCACAAGAAGAAAGGCAATTTCATCTTTTTCGATTTCGAATGCACGCAAGAGACTGGCATTCACATTCCTAATTTCTGCGTGGCTCATCGAGCGTGCGAGAAGTGCATTCAAGAACCTATCTTCAGTCATTGCCCTTACTGCAGCAAGATTCCCGGAGGGCGTGAAAAAATCTTTCGAGGACCGAACACGTTAGCCGATTTTGCCCAATGGGTCTTAGATCCGATCGACAAGACGTGGAGCCAAGAGGACATCGAACGTTACGGAGATTGTCATCGTCATGCCACAGTGATGGCTCACAATTTCTCCGGATACGATGGACAGTTTCTTCTCAGATACTTTAGGGAACAAGGCACCGAACGTCCTAAAGTCACTTTGAACGGAGCCAAAATCATTTTCATGCAAGTGGGACAAGTACAGTTTAAAGATTCGATGAGTTACTTAGCCATGCCTTTGAGTCGAATGCCTAAAACGTTTGGAATGACAGAAAGGGTACTTTCCACACTTTTTCAATACGGAAGCCAATCAACACGCCGTTCTACCCCATTTGCCTGAGGCTCACTATTACGACCCCGACAACATGCGTACCGAACAACGTGAAGCTTTCTACGCTTGGTACCAGGCTCACGCCTCGGACCCTTTCGACTTTCAGGAAGACATGCTAAAGTATTGTCGTTCCGACGTGGACATTTTACGGCGTTGCTGTGGAAAATTTCGAGAACTGTTCATGGAACACGGAGGGGTCGATCCTTTGAAAGAAGCTTGCACCAATGCCAAAGCGTGTTCCTTAGTTTACCGGCAACGATTCATGCCTGAAAACACCGTAGCTGTCATCAGCCCTCAAAACGACCCACTATGTCAAACGTCAATACTCGGTCAAAGCCCTACGTTGGTTACATTACTTGTGCGACAAGGAAGACAAATGGATTCAGCATGCCCGCAACGGAGGAAGCGAAAAGACCATCGGAACGCATTCGGTCGATGGCTGGGACTTAGAAAACCCCAAGATCGTGTACGAGTTTAACGGTTGCTTATTTCACGGATGTCCCGTCTGTTGCCCTGACCGTGGTACTAAAAATCAGTTTTTACAACGAACCATGGAAGACTTGTACCAGGACACTTGTCAGCGACGCCTAAAGTTAGAACAGCAAGGATACCAAGTGGTGGAAATGTGGGAACACGAGTACGATCACCGTATGAAAACCGATCCCGAGTTTAAACGCCTCGTGGAAAGTTACCAGTTCATGGACCCGCTGAACCCGAGGGATAGTTTGTACGGAGGAAGGACCAATGCCACCTGTTTGCTGTACCAAGCCGACGAAGAGAAAGGAGAAGAAATCAAATACTTGGACGTGTGTTCGCTGTATCCCTACGTGTGCAAATATTGTCGCTTTCCTGTAGGGCACCCGCAATTGTTAACGGAACACATCGACCTGAAAAACATTCGACAATACGAAGGTCTGATCAAGTGCAAAGTTTTGCCTCCCACGAACCTATACCATCCGGTCTTACCTCACCATTGTCAAGGCAAACTGATGTTTCCCTTGTGCCGTACTTGTGCCGAAACGTGCAACCAAGACCAACCTTGTCAGCACACCCAGGAAGAACGTGCCTTGTCGGGAACCTGGGTCAGCGTAGAATTGTTCAAAGCTCTGGACATGGGATGCCAACTGTTAGAAGTGTACGAAATTTGTCACTTTCCCAAGACACAACAATACCACAAGGGTGACCCCACGCAGAAAGGCATTTTCGCCGACTACGTGGATGCCTTTTTGAAACTGAAGCAAGAAGCCAGCGGCTATCCGTCCTGGTGTCACTCTTCCGAAGACCAAATGCAATTCAAAGAGAAATACTATGAACAAGAAGGCATCTCTTTAGACCACATCGAGAAAAACGAAGGCAGGCAATCGTTTGCCAAAGTGATGTTAAATTGCTTGTGGGGTAAAATGGCACAACGACCGCGTTTACCCAAGACGGAATATTTGACAGAACCTTCCCGCTACTTCCAGATGATTCACGACAAAACCAAATACAAGAAACACGTGGACGTCGTTCGAGAGGATATGATCTTGGTCAATTACGATGATATCTGGACTTTGTACAAGACAACCCTTTTGGAAATGTCATCATTCCGGCTTACGTGACAGCTCATGCTCGCTTAAAATTGTACGAAGCTTTAGAACTGTTAGGGGAACGTGTCCTGTACCTTGACACGGACAGTTGCATTTACATCCATCACCCGAGACAACAGCATCCTGACATCGAAGGAGACCGTTTAAGAGCCTGGACAGACGAACATCCCGACGACAAGATTCTAAGTTTCGTCAGTGGCGGTCCCAAAAATTACGGCTACGAATACAGGGACCCACAAGGAGAAGTGCACACGACGTGCAAAGTGAAAGGACTGACTCTGAATTATCGTACCAGTCGTGTGGTGAACTTTGGGGTATTGAAAGAAGCCTTGCAATCGGGAGAGGATGCAAACTTTAAAGTGACCACCTATCAACCGAACAAGATTGTACGTTTACCCACTCAACACATCGTCAGTCGGCCCTTGGAAAAAGTCTATCAAATCGTGTAATAGAAGCGAGTGCGACTACCCAACCACTTTACATTGCCGTATGGACACGTTCGTATAAAACTTTGGTTGTAAGAGGATAGCCACCCACCAGAAAGATGACTTCGCCACAGCAAGAATCGAGTGAGAAACCCGATGAGAACTCCAAGTTCAAACCCTACCATTTTCCAGTCTTCTTAACTGACTATTGTGATTGTGCCCGTCGATTGGACACGTTTCAGAAATGGCCTACGGATAGGGAAGGATTACCTTCTTCGCATGTTTTAGCTAGAACAGGATTTGTCTACTTGGGACCTGAGTCAGGATTGGGATACGAAGTACAGTGTTTCGCGTGTGGCCTGAAGTTACGAATGGATCTATGTATCTACAAAGATTCAGCTATTCTGGAACATACTCGATGGTCTCCGCACTGCCCTTACTTTCTATGGCCTTACCACCCTAGACATTACGGTACAATATTGACGGTACCTTAGAGACGGTACCTTCCAAAACAAGACATAAAAAACATAAAACAGGAAAGATGTACAAGCTGGATACTGCATTGCGACTAGTATAAAAAAGGGGCTATGGTCAAGATCGATAGTTCATTGTGACTACCAAGACCGAGCGAACAAGATGAATACTTTCTGAGAAACACAAAACAAGTTTAGACAGGCACAATTCAAGTGTGGGGCTTCTGAAGTGGAATGCGATTGTGAGCCTTGCGACTTTTCAACCTGTGTTAGTGACGGTGCTAGAAGAACCCGTCACCCAGGACAGGACTGTCGTGGACAGGCCTGAAAGACCCTTTCGGGAGGACACTTGTGTGACCTTTTCCCCTATAGAACTGGTCAGAACATTACCCAAAACATGTTGTACAGACTCTTGTGTTTATTCCACGTTGATGTTTATCATGTGCCTTTTATCCTTGTACTTAAGCCTTTGGCTTTTATGTATTTTTTTTTTGTCTTTCGTATTCATGTTTGAAACATTCAATAAACGTGTTCTGAAAAAAAGTATATAAACTCTCGTCTTGTTTGTTTTCGTGTCACAAGTGATGACATTCCAGACACTATGGCTAACTCTGCTGTCTCTGATCCGTCTTCCTCTACTGTCAAAGTCATCGACGAACACTTAGATCGTGCCAGTTGGGAGGCTTTGTATCTTCGCCATCCTTTTAACATGCTCATTGCTGGACCTAGCGGTTCAGGCAAAACCGAATTCGTCAAACGTTTGATCGAACATAAACATCATTTGATCGATCGACCCCCTCAGCAGATCGTGTGGTGTTACACAGAGTGGCAATCGGCGTACAGCCTCTTGCGAGAAAGTCAAGGCGATTCCATCGTGTTTGTGGAAGGCATTCCTAAAGAAGACGACGGCATCGTCTCTGACTCCCGTCAAACCCATTTGGTCATTTTCGACGACATGTTAGGAGAAGACGAAGAAGAAATTAAACTGAGGTTCGCGCGCAAAGGACATCACCGTAATGCCAGTGTCGTTTACATCACCCAAAATTTGTTTCAGCAAAGTAAAGCCCATCGCACCATCAGTCTCAATGGGCATTACGTGGTCTTGTTTAAAAGCCCTCGAGATAAATCGCAAGTACAAGTTTTAGCCAAACAGTTAGGAACGCCTTGGCTGACTCAGGAGTACGACGATGCCACTCAAACTCCACACGCCTATTTACCCGTCGATTTGAAACCTACCATCCCCGAGGATTTGCGATTTCGTACCCACTTGTTTCACCACTGGTGCCAAGACGGAGGGCCTGTCCTGTACACGTCTCCGTCCTCGACTTAATTTCACTACACAACAAAATATATAAAAACCTCAGACCCTTTTTTGTCTGTCTCACACACATTTTGAACATGACGTCTCTTCAGTCGCATCTTCCCGTCAAATTGATTCGTGCCTTGTATGGCATCAGTCGAGAAAAAATCCACAAACACGAGCTCGTGTCTTAGAAGCTAGTCTCAAAGAAGTCTTACGATTGTTCACGGTGACGGCACGTCAATTACTCCAAGGGATCATTCAGATTCCTCATCAAACCAAACGCTTTTTTGATCGAAACAAAGTCGCTTTGGTCCAACTGGCCGATCCCCGCATCGACACTCAAACCAAAAAACAAATCATTTTGAAACCTGGAGGGAGCGGTACTCTAGGAGGGGTCATCATTCGCTCTCTCTTAAGATGGGATCCTAATGCCCCCAAACTTCTCTCCAAGAAAAAAGTCAAACGAAGCTCCAAGACTAACAAAAAGACCAGGTCCCAAAGGAGAACTTCTGCAGTGGCGGGACCCTCCTCTTACCAGACTCCACCCCGGAAAAAGAAAAGAAGCCCCCAGAAAAAGAAAAGTCCACAGAAGAAAACTAGTCGCAAGAGAGGCACTTCGGCCAGGACGCAACTTTACACTCGCAAACCACGACCTGCGACTGCGTCTCCGGCAGCCTCACGTTCATCCACTTCTCCGTTGATGACACCAAGAACTGAAGAGTACTTGGAGACGTTGATCACACCAAGAACATCTCCGTTGATGACCCCAAAAAGAACTTCCCCAGTTTCAGGACCCTCCAATTTAGTGGCAGTGGCTGCGGCTCACAAAGTACCTTCTCCCAAAATCAAAGTCCAAGAAAGATCGGGCATGTTACAAAGTTTACTGGATTTGTCCAAGCAAGAACTGGCTCGATTTAGTCCGTTACGTACCCCTGCACGACGTGTCATGCCTGTCCTCAAACTGATACGACGTAAAGACAATCAGTGGCGACGCGTTCCAGTATAAAAAAGGTCTGTGACCAAGTAGGGGTATCAGTGTTTTTGGTGCTGAAGAATCAAAGATGTCACTCTCCAGAAAACATCCCTCTTCTAAACAGCCCCAAGGAAAGAAAAGAAAAGGTCTGCCTCCTCGTTTAGTCAAACATGGGGACATGTTATCTGTCCTGTCCAAAGCTTCTCCACCCCTACGAAAAAAACTCATTCAATCGGCCTCCAAAGAGGTCATCGATACCGTGTGCGAATGTTGAAAGGCACGATCCCTTTGTCCAAACACCAGAAACAATGCTTAGGCAAACATCGTCATGTTCTTCGCCAAATGGTTCAAAAGAAAATTCCGATTCGTCAAAAGAAGAAGATGTTGGTCCAACGTGGAGGCATTTTGTCTCTCTTGTTAGGCCCCTTACTGAAAGGAGTCTTGGGAACCATGTTTGGAGGATTGGTGGGAGCAAGATCAAAAGGCCTTCGGAAGTCCCAAGATCTCAGAATCGACCCCTGACAACCCCATGGAAGGACGAAAACTAGCTTTAGTGCCTTACGAACGATGGATGGAATACCATCGGTGGCAAGAACAACGCACCCCGCATTTACCTCCCAATCCCAATTTGAGCGAGTTGTTCCAGTTACAACACGAATTGCAGTCCTTGATGGATCGCCAAAATTTGTCCGAAACAGAAAAATCGCAAAAGTACGGTCAACTTTTGCAACGACTGCAACTCTTTCACCAGAAAGCTTTAGACGAAATAGCTCTACCCACTCTGAAAGTTTTTAAGACCTTGATGCAAAGTCCAGCACCATCACCAGTACCAGTACCACCACTACCAGTGACCAAGACAGAAAAACGAAAAGAAGAAGAAGAAGAAGGGTTTCAAACTCCACCAGAAAAAGTACGCAAGTTAACAACACCACCTACCTCCAGAATTGGATGGATTAAAAAGATGATGGCCACCCCTTCTTCATCACAAGAGAAAAAGAAAGTGAAGACAGAAGTGAAGACAGAAGTGAAACAAGAACCGATATCCCCGGCTCATACATCCTCCTCTTCAACACCTATTGCCGGTCGCACACGCAAAGCATTGCAATCCAAGAAAGTACCAAAAGAGAAAGAGTAGCATCCTCCAAGAGTGGGTGTCTTATTAACACACAAACACAAAAAATGGAAAAAGTCTTAGCCAGCATTTACTACGATCCCTCTCATCCTGCAGGTTACGCAGGAGTTCAAAAATTGTATCGTGCTGCCAAAACTCGATTGAAAAGTCTCCGTTTACCTCAAGTGCAACGATGGTTACAAGAACAAGCTACCTACACTTTACACAAACCCATTAGACGCAAGTTTGCCAGAAGTCGAAACCGAGTGGAAGGCATCGATCATCAATGGCAAGCCGATTTAGCCGATGTCTCTCATTTGGCCAGCTACAATCGTGGCTACAAATATTTGTTTTGTGTCATCGACGTCTTTTCCAAATTTGCCTGGGTCGTGAAGCCACCGGACAGTTAGGAACCAACACCAGTCACGGCATTACGTACGAAGATTAGGCTATGCTTTGTAGACTTTAGATTTCACTCCAGACCAGGGCAGCGACGAGTGACATTTCCACCCTATAAAATCCGGCCAGATTCGTGTGGAACTTCAGTTTGCAGAACCACTGGACAAGACAGTGAACGTCATCCTGTATGCAGAATTCGATAATACGATAGAAATCAACAGTTTGAGAGAAGTCATTCTAGATTATTATAAGCCAGGGAAGACTGTTCTCCCTCTTTACCTAGTGGAGAAGCTATGAAGATGGAATGTGAGGAGACCGTGGAAGGAGAATCCCAACACAAAGACGAAAAGGACATCGTGATCAAGTCAAGATGTCCAGAACAAGAACAGCAATTGGTTTCCTACTGTGCTACATACCTGGCAGACACAATTACGATATGGATGAAGCATGATTACTATGAATGTCAAAACATCAGTCAAGAAGAAAAATTCAACGAATATCTGGACGAAGCTTGGAGTCTGTTTAAAAAAGACGTGTTACGTTGGTGGTATAAAGACTTGCGTGAACATTTCTGTCCTCCATTAACGACTCGAGACATACATTACATCAAAGCCCTCTTTGACAAATTGAAAGAGAAAGTCGAGATCGAAATTGATCACTTATTATCAGCAAAAGAACATTTAGTGACTTATTTTGATCGTGATTTTTCTAGAAACGATGAGAAAGTAAATCGTTGATTTTGTGACTAGTATGCTTATTCTGTTGTCTTCAGCTAGGAAACGTAGTGTCCATCCATGACTCAATGACTTGCAACAGTGGAAATCACAATTTCATTCACAACTTTGCCAACCCTGTTTAAAGTAGAGTGTAAATTGAAAAAAATGTTTGTCATTTGAAAAAAATGTTTGATATTATATTGTTGGATTATTGTTAAAAAATGTTAGAGTTGTTGGTTAATGTTAAGTGATTTTGAATAAAAAATGTTGTGTTTTGAAACAAATGCCTTTGTGGTTTGTTTGGCTAAAATAATGTTGATTTATGCTCTTTGACTTCTTACTATCCCTCTCATGACACTCATTGAACGTTGCGGCTCGAAAACCGTAGAGGGATGTTTTCCTTCACGTCCGCGCTTTGACTTTAAGAACCGGGTTGTTTCCAGTCTAACCATCCATTGTCGACTCATCCTCCTACGAAGATGTACTCCAAACTAGCTAAGCTAAACGAAGCCTACGTGAATTTGCATAGGGTCAGACACAGTCTGATACCGAAGCCAGAAGAGATAGAGAATGTGGAATGTTAAAAGTTACTGAAGACCTAATAGAAGAGCTCTTCAGAGAAGAAGTGAACAGGGAGAAAGAAGAATGGACAGAGAAGTACAGACTTCAGAGACAGCAGCAGCAGCAACAACAACAACAACAGCAACAGCAGCAACAGCAGCAGCAGCAGCAACCTGAACCTGACAGAGGCTTTGTCGATTGTCGTATCGACACCAAAGATTTCTTCTTCTCTTGCCGAAGAAGCAGACCTATCGCCAGAAAGTCTATCCTCAGAGGACATCGCATTCTTAGAAACTAAAAGATTGCCATAGCAAACAAAAAAAAAAAAACCCAGCCCTTTTCAGGGCTACCCAATACTCTAGAAAAGAAATAACAATCAATTTGCCAATATGTGTAGGTAGAGTAGTGTGAATATAAACACTAACTCTTTTTTAATAGTGCGAGTGTATGTGTTTGTGTTTGTAACATCTCACGTACGTTGGTGTGGATAGTAAATTAAGATCATGTTTTTTTTGGCTGTTTGATGTGTGGAAAGAGTAGATTTTGGGGGTTTGATTGGATTGCTTTGCGTATGTGAATAGTATATTGAAGTGATTAATGAAAAATTTTTTAGAATAGGAATGGGTAGTATAAAAAAGTGAGTGAGTGTTTCTTTTAGGTCCACACACCTAAATGAAACCAGAATGAACACCAGACTAGCGAAACTGTTGGAACTTCATGTGCATCTGGATTATGCCAGGCGCCTGTTGAACGAACTGGCCGCGGAAGCCATTGTGGAAGAGGGAAGGATGAAAGAGGAGGAGAGAAGAAACAAAGAAGAGGAGGAGAGAAGATACAAAGAGGAGGCGGAGAGAAGATACAAAGAAGAGGCGGAGAGAAGATAGAAAGAAGAGGAGGAGAAGAGAAGAAACAAAGAAGAGGAGGAAAAGGAGAGAAGAAATTTCAGAATCCCAGAGACAGAAAATTGGGATTCTGAAGCTATTTATCCTCCCTCTGCTCTCTCCCCCAAAAGAGTAAAAAGCAACTGGAGAACAAGATGTGTACGTGGCGCCAGGCCTGGAAGGTGCCATCATTAACCAGGTGTCCATGAAGTTCCAAAAAACAGCCCTTTTCAGGGCTACCCAATACTCTAGAAAAAAATAACCATCAATTTGCCAATGTGTGTAGGTAGAGCAGTGTGAATATAAACACTAACTCTTTTTTTAATAGTGCGAGTGTATGTGTTTGTGTGTTTGTGTTTGTAACCGCTCACGTAAGTTAGTGTGAATAGTAGATTATGGGTTTGTTTATTGTTTCTTAGCGTATGTGGAGAGTACAGTTTGGGTTTTGTAACCGCTCACGTACGATTGTGTGGGTAGTAGATTATATATTTTCTTTTAATGATTTGCTTGTGTAAATAGTAGATTTGGGGTTTTTTTATTGTTGCTTCACTTATGTGGATAGTATATCATATGAAATGAGAAAAATAGGGGGATGTTTTCCTTCACGTACGCGCGTTGTTTGGTCATGATCTAGGTAAGATCAATTTTATGTTTTTAGGGGATGTTTTCCTTCACGTCCGCGCTTTTCGTATAAGAACCCACAGTATTCGTCGTTCAAACCATTCTACAAAGAAGATGGCTTCGAACCACCTTGACAAAATGCAAAAATTACAAGAAGTCCAGGACAATTTAGGAATGATGGAGCATATGTTAGTGAAACTAAATGAAGACCACTATTCTTATAGTCCCCATCGAGTAAAGATGGAGATTAATAACTTAAGAAAAGTAAAGGACATAATAAGTGGTGTCATGAAAGAAATAAAGGAGGAGAACGAGGATGAAGAGGAAAGGATAAGGATAAGAGAATGGAATGAAAAAATTGAAAAAAAAGAAGAAAATAAGAAGATGAAGAAAGAAGAGGAGGAGAAGAAAGAAGAGGAGGAGAAAAAAGAAGAGAAAGAGTGTAGGAGAGAAAATAAGAAGTTGGTGGAGAAAAAGAAGAAATTAGAAGCAGAAGAAAGCAGAAGAAACCCAAAGGCCCTTTTCAGGGCCACCCACATTTCTCGAAAAGAGAATGACTTTCAATTGCGTACCCCTTTTTTTTAAAATTATTTTTTAAACAAAATCCCATGTTCAATTTCCCTTGACGCTATACAGTCCCACCCTGTTTAAATTCCTTTGACACTATACAGTCCCTATTCCCATGTTCAATTCCCCTTGTCCCTAAAGTAGTTTTTTTTTCTAACATGTTCAATTCCCCTTTGTCCCTAGACAAACCCAAACTCTATTCCCATGTTCAATTCCCCTTGTCCCTAGACAGACCCAAACTCTATTCCCCATGTTCAATTGCCTTTGTCCCCAGAATCGATATTTTTTTTCCATTGTTCGAATGCCTTTGTCGCTAAAATGGATATTTCCTTCTTTTCTTTTCTCCAATGTTAAATTCCATTGTCGCTAATCTTACCCAGGTTTTTTTGCCCATGTTAAATTTCCATTGTCGCTAATCTTACCCAGGGTGTGTTTTTAATGCTAATTCCCATTGTCGCTAATCTCACCCCATTCACTACTTCAAACTGTTAAGCACAAAATGCTTTTCAAAATTATCACTCAGGAAAAGGGCTCTTGTTTGCACTTTGAGCTCCATGTTTCCTTAGAAATGGCATTTTGACATTAAAAATGAATGTATAAATTGGGGGGTGCATCAACGTTTTATTCTTTGAATTTCATTGATTTGTAAGATCAAGTGAATGATATTATGTGTTGCTTTATTATACTTATCCAAAAATATGGACTGCATTAACCCCACTCATGTATTGTATTGTTTATGAATGTTTATTATAGGCAGGTATATGCATCATTAAATTTGTGCATAAAAGCTGTCCTCTGCCCCCTTTGTTCTTTCCAGTTGTCATTTAAGGGAAAATACTCTTGAATTGGTTCCCAATGTGGATGTGAGCATTGATGTCCCGTTGCTTAATAGTCAAGTGTGATTATGTTAACGTATTTATAGACTGACATATATAATGATGTCGCTGTAGACTTCCGGTTCTTAGTAGCGGCGTATATAAGCACGTATTCGCTTTTAGAAAGAACGATATGCTCAATTACACGAGATAACAACTTCATGATAATATTGTGTTGGCCATTGAAGAACCAGAATTAGATGTAATGCATTTCATGAAAGAATTGCCAAGACACTGTCTTAGAATGTTGGTAAGGACAAGGAAAATATTTACTTTTTAGTTGTTATTCAGGGATAATATGTCGCACTTATGCCTTAGGCGATCTCTATAGTACAGTGTAATACAGTTGGGTGGGAAAGTTACTTTGAATACATAATCCCTATTCATTCAGAAAAGCATCACGTGAAACGTTAGCAGTAAGTTTGTTTTTAACAGTCATGATAATAATAATAGTTTGTCGACACACTTTAAAGTTGTGTCTGGCGATGTGTTATTATAGATGATGAAAAAAAATTGTTAGTATTCATTGACACTTATCAATAAACACTGTTAAATTTATTTTGTCATATGGTGTTATTCATGACCATTGTGAATTTGTGCTGCTAAAGCAGAAGAGAAAAGTTAGTCATTTGAGCTATGCAAAATAAACAATTTACTTCCTTCAAACATCAAACACATTAAATGTCGTTCATACTAACAGTTGACTTTTGACTGATATGCATTATACATTTAATATTGTAATTTTCAGATATATATTATCATGTGCAACATTTAATTTTTTTGAAGTTTATCCATTTGCATCACAGTTGATAAAGATTAACATTTTAGTTGATTACAGATATTTTAAAATTTGACATACTGTCCATGCTTGGTACATAGTGCAGACTAAATGTTTTAAAAAACATCACTGTACATTTATACATCTAATACAGGTAAAGAATTTCAAACTATTATTGTAGAGTTAACACTGTCATAGTTCCTTTCAGGATTATATAAATTCATAGGGAGTGGCATTCTGCTAATAAAGAGTAGATGTTTGGAAATAATAAAATTACTAATTTAGAATCCAATCTAAACTCTTTTCAATTACAGCCAACATTACATGGAGCAGTTATAACTTTTATAGTGGACGGATGACATGCAATGTGCCATTTAATAATTGTAATACTGGACCCAGATCAGTAAAGTTGAAAACTTGTAACAAACCTATTATAATCTTTAAATTGGAAATTGTATTAGTGTCATAATAGCAAAATTAGCTTTATAGGTTGCATACAATTACATACAAAATGTTCAAGTTATTCCTTAATAACTGATTATTGCCTGGTAACCCATATAGCATGCTATAATGAAATAAAATTTTAAAACATTTATATTTGATTTTCTTGAAAAATATTCAAAAGTCATTTGCAATAGATAGCAAGGCTTATGCATGCATGGACAGACATATTGATAAACAGAGGTGAAATCAATGCTTTTACACTATTTCATGATGTGTGTGGATGCTTAATGTAAATAAATACAACATTTTTGGAATTATATATTATGTTTACCATTTTGTTTTTGAGATTTAGTTTATGCTATAGACCCAGTCTGTATTACACTGTTATAATATACTGTAGTTGTATCTCAAAATCTTCAGAGGCCTTATTCATAGATCAAAGATAAAAATGGATACAAAATGTTTAACCATTAAATCCTGACACTTATGATAATTTTACTTGGCCAAATATTATTTTGTTCAGTTTCGCCTCCATAATTACCATATATTTGTCCCCTTGCTATATCATAAATTTATTATTTTAATTTTAAACATGTCCTCTCTTTCTCTGTATGTATTTTAATTTAGTTCTGAGCAATACGTTATTATTAAGTTGAAAAATATGTGTTGTATAATTATTATCAACACAGATATTGTATGTATAAAATTATTAAATTCATACACAATTTATTAATACTTCTATATTTTTATCCATCAAAATCAACTGTACTGTATGTTACATTTGGCATTATCGTTAAGGAAAAGTCACAACACAAAGAAACGTTAGAGATGTTTGATATTAAGTGAAATAACTTGGTAGACATGTATATGTACCAAGTATCAGTTCCTGCCAGACATGTTAGCTAGTCCGGAACTAGATTGACGAGTTTGTATGTATTGTTTCTTTTCTTCTTTTTCGTTAATTTTGTCCATTCTGTACTAGCCTGACCGAGCAGTTGCAAGCAAAATTCATAAATGTCACTCTTCCCTCAATCTTATTTAGCAAAAGAGGTGGTGGTAGTTTTGGGGTGGTTGCTATGCCAATGGACATAGGAAATTGTTTTCGGATGTCTATACTGAAGTTTTGTATTACACTTTCTTTTCCACTACCATTTAAGATGTGGGGGTGAAACATGGTACTGCTATGAGTTATTACTAAAAGATCTCAAGACCACGTTTGGGGTCATTTCTTCATAGTCTAGGTAACACGCACAAATTTTAGCTTTCATTTACATGTGAGATTTAGGATAAATGGATGAAGCTATACTTATGTGCTGTTTTGTATGTTTAATTTATATTGTGTGCTCAACTTTTGTTGTTGATTGTAAGTTGCAAACAATGTTTGCAGTGCAAAATTTTGTCTTTGATTGTAGGTTTTGATCATAATGTTTATATTGTATTTGAGTTCAAGGCCAGTCTTGCTTACAGTGAGATTATGATTTTCAATTGAAAATCTTCACATTCTATTACGATGTAAGTCAAGTGAAAATGTTTATAAATATGAACTTAATAAGAAAAAAGTAATTCAGTTCTGTTCTATATCAGTCTGTGGATTGAAAATGTGAACAGTCTGCAGTTGTGTTGTTTAAATCAGATATAATTTGAGAGGAATTCCTTATTTAAAATATTCATTGGAATTACTGAAGTGCTCATTGACATTTGGATTAATCTATTTTATATTTAAATTTGGACATTAGTTAATGGTTTCATTTTCTTTATGTTACATATTTTAGCAACGTCATTCATAATATATGTGTTACATTGCATGTGGGTTTTTTATCATCAAGGTCACATCCATATTTTAACATTTCCCTTTATTCTGCTTTATTTAAAACAGATCTTGAGGTACAGGGATGAAAAATGATAGACGTACACCTTTTGTTTTGATGGCATTTTTTGTATCACAGAATTTGTTTTATTTTCAGTGGAAAATTCACTGCTCAGTCTTTGTAACCCCTTTTCTGTACTTATCTTCATCATAGTTCTTTTAGTAGTCACTTAATTTGCTTGAAATTGTTTCTGAATATTTCTACTTTTTCTTACCTTTCTAGAAAACTGCTGCTGAAAGGTACCATAGTCAATCACTGCAGCACCATGGACTGCTGTTGATATTTTCTTTCATTGTCTCCTCGGTCAGTAAGTAAATCAAAATATTTTGTGACCTTCTTCTATTTTAAAATCTTGAAAGAAAACTATGTAACACATTATACTATTTTAAGTAGGATTGGGGAGATGCCTTTTTGGACACCTGATATGACACCAAATGAGCGACATAAACCTAATTTGTACTCAGATATTTTTTATTGTTTAATCGCTTTTATACAGCCACTAGGGCCAGATTTCATAGTCAGGATCACTTTACTCTGAATATATTTTCTGAAACGTAATTAATGTTTATATTGGCTGCTAGAAACTACCAACAGGTTCTTGGATTCGAGTTATAATAATCATTGACTCACACAATATTAAAATAATCATTTTTCTCTTGGCAAAATGCAGGCATGTTGTGGAATAGATAATATATTGCCGGTGGAACCGTTCATCTAGTTAAGTGAGACATTCATGGCATGAAACAATCAAAACAAAGCAAAAGAAAATAGAAGATGATAAACTTATAAATTCAGATTAAAATATAATGTGTACCACATGGCTCGTATCATTGCTTATGATGTACCTAAGTAAGTTACTGTCCTACTTTACCGATTGTTGTAGATGTTGTAATTTGTTACATATGCATCACATTTGAAAACAAAATCAGCATTTGTTTTTTGAAATTTATTATTTTTGTCATAAGCAGTCAGTATTTTTGTACTCTGGAGTTGGCAACTATGTATCAAGATAATATGACTGGGTGGGACATGATGCTACATGTCTGCGGCATGATGTCCCAGTGCTTGGTATCACTATAAACTGCTAATGCATAGATTATTGCAATATGACTGAAAAATTGTTAAAACTTTGTTAAAAAACCAAATCACACACACAAACACACACGCACACTCACACCTAATATATAAGTGCATTGGGCTGAATGGAGTGTTGCCCTCTCATTTGTCAAACAAACATGATGTAGTGCGCCTTCTGATAACCTCAGTTTTCGATAGGACAGTATTCCATTAATTATAACATAGCAGTTTGCATCCACACTTATCATGTTAGGTATTGTGTGATATTCAGTCAAGTCAGTTAACTGAAGAAAATGTTGCATGCGTCTCCTTTAGGCCTATCAAGAGGGGATGAGGAATGCAAAACTACAAGTTTCATTATCACAGTTACCATCTTAAATTGATATAAATGAAATGAAAAGTTCTTAAAATAGTGATTTCATATTGATTCTTTTTCTTGAGGCCGAGAATTGTGCACAGGCATGTAAGAAAATCTACAACTTTCTGGCTCATCACATATCGTCATCACACATTTATACCCACATGGTACATACTGCACGGGTTGCTACTACATCCCTCACATTGCTCTGGCAGTATTTAAATATGGCTGCTTATGTGTGTCAAATAGAAAACTTGTATAATATTGCTCTATAATTTCTGCTACAGTCAATTACAGTCAGGTAAGTTTCTTTATATTAGTTTCTAGTCCTAGTGTCCACTTCATTGTTATATACATGACACTCCAGTGATCTTACATGTATAGGCTGTATTTTGGCCCTTCCTAAAGGTAACACTGCTTTACAATTGATATTGTTGCATCTGCTTTGTAAGTATCAATATTGGCACTTCAGTACACTTTTATGTGCAAATATTGTTTATAATGTAGAACACTCGGTAATGTTGATGCATGGTTTTCACTGTGGTCGGATATGTTTAGGTAAACTTTCTATACAAAACTTAATCATAGCATCCATATCATGGCTACTATAGGCTGCGCTTCTGTGATTTTACTTGCATATGCAGTCGATTTAGTATTTTAGCATTCGATTGGTAAGGAATGATAGCAACGCTCCAATACTTTACCTATAATGGCTTTAAAGTGCACCTTTTACAAGTAATTATCATAGTGCGTAACTCTGGATGTACACTCTCAGAATCGAAAAGCCTGCTGCACCTGTATATGTTGTCTGCTTTTACTTGTCTTACAGATTTAAACCATGGGCAAGACAAAGTTTAAGCTTTGTAAGCACTGAAAACATCAGACTAACAGCCAGGCTGTATATTTAGCTTGTTCCAGTTGCCAGTCTGCATGTTGGACTTGCATTATATGGAGAGAAAGTACACTGGGTACTAAAGAGGAAGGTGCAGAAGCACACATTGAAGGTCAAAAATGTCATCAGTTTGTATGCTGGCATCATGGCAGAGAATTACAGCCTTCTCAATGGGTGTCATTCTCCTCATGGTTCAACCACAAAGCAAAAGAAGCTATCTTGTTTAGCAAGAGCTCTGACTCCTCCCTCACTACTGCATCATGGCACAGGGCACATGCTGAACATGTTGCCCAGCCTAATGCCTCAGTACCAATGGGGTGTCACTTTACTTGTTTTTAAGCCTTTGCCACTCAGAGGGAGCCTTTACTTAGTGACTTTTGGAAAGTTAACATATTTCACCACCACAGTCGATTATAAGTTTATTTATCATGTGCAGTGCATGCCCAACCATTTAACAACACCATCATCAGCAAGGTGCAAATGCTGCAGTCCACCGGGGAACTTTGTCAGTGGACAGTTGTTCACAATGTGAGACATCGTCTGCTGATCTCCACAGCTACAGGAAGAGTAAGTGGCCTAGCCTCATCCTACTAGGTTAACTGCACAATGCCCCTGTCCTGTCTTGAAACAGTTCTGTGTATTCCACAGATGTTGTGGAAGGTTAAAGCCAGGAGGGCAGATAGATGGTTCAGCTTTGACGGAATGCTTTACAACATCTGTCGAAGACAACTCATAACTCAATTACATCCTGACATTTCCGGTAATTTTTACTTGGCCAAAAACTATTTTTAGTTTTTCCTCCATCAGTACCATATATTTTCCACCTTCTGTAGCATAAATTTATGTCCATACTCAGGGGTCAGGCTACACTTGATTTTCGTATTTCAAACATCAACAAGTATGTTTAGGGAATCCCTATTATAACATGATAGTTTGGATCCACACTTTATTACGTATTGTGAGATATTCAGTCAAGTCATTTAACTGAAGAAAATATTGTATATGTCTCATTTAGGCCTTACAAGAGGGGATGAAGGATGCAAAACTACAGGTTTCATTATCACAGTTACCATCTTAAATTGATATAAATGAAATGGAAAGTTCTTAAAATAGTGATTTCATATTGACTTTTTTTTCTTGAGGCCGAGAATCATGCAGAGGTATGTAAGAAAATCTAAAACATTCAGGCTCATCATTTATCGTCATCACACATTTATATCCACATGGTACATAACTGAACGGGTTGCTACTGCATAATCTCACATTACTGTAGCTGTATTTAATTATGTTTGCCATGGTGTGTCAAATAGAAAACCTGTATAATAGTGCTCTCTAACTTCTGCTACTGTCGATTACGGTCAGGTACATTTTTATATTAGTCTAGTATTAGTGTCCACTTGATAGTTATGTACACGACACTCTACCGATTTTAGGAAATTTAGTCATTGCAAGAACTTGATTGCAAGTGTTTTGACCGTGCATGAAGCCTGTCTGCTCAACAGTTATGATGCTACCCAGGTCCAGCCTGATTCTTTGGAGAATCAGACGATCCAACACCTTCAAGCAGACTGAAAGCAAGGAGATTGACCATAGCTTTCCGCATTATGGTGGTATTTGACAGGCTTTACTTTGTAAACCGTGAGCCAAGACGGCAGGACTTAATTGATTACATTGGAGCAAGTTCGAGATAAAAGCCATCCTATAAAGATATTATCTGGCACATCGCCTTGGACCAGTTATGTTGATCAGATATCCCTTTCTATGTCTCTACATTAATAATGGCACAATTAATCTAAAATTAAATGGCACTGTTCGATCTTAAGTGGACGCTGTCATATATCTCAGATTGCATCAGGTCGCTGCTAAATCAATCATACCATTTATCCAAATGTTGGAATGTCTTTTGTTTGAGTTGTATGGACAGGTTATGTTGATCAAAGAGCCCCTAACCTGTCTCAGCACAAAATAATTGCACAATGCCATGAAGGATAAAATGACACTGCTCCATCAAAACCAAACTACCTTGCCATTTAAGTCAAGAGACAGAATGTCCTTGTGCAGTATACCTGACTCATACCACACGGTACTTTCAGATAATATATTTATCGAAGCGAAAGCGAGCACTGAAGATCTTAAATGAGTATACTGCGGTGACTCGCCACCCATATAACCGACAATTGTATCTAATTCCATCCCGTCAGAGATGGTAGCATTGCTTCGACTTATAAATCTATTTTTATTGTCGTATCAGCAATTATAAAATCTAACTCAGCATCCATCTATAATCAATCTTGTACAATGTCGTTTAATGATATAATTGTTTTATTTACTGTCAGAAATATCAGTATTTTAACATCGAGCATATATCGTAAAAATACTGTTGGCACCCACATATTTTCTAAAAAATGTCTGCCAAACCGGACATAACAAATTGGATGAAGATTTTCGGCAAACGTAAATGACTCGATACAAGCGAGTCGAGTTAGGTCTAAATCCGGTAATGGCCCGTTCATCGATACTTTGGTCATTTCGTGTGTGGGTTAACCAAATCTTTTAAAATATACAGAACACTCCCATTCCAAGAAATCTTCCGGATAACATGCAACCATATCAACTGAAATAACATTTATGTGACCTTATTTACTATTCCACAATCAGCCGTGTCCGTCTTCGACACAACTCGATATTATACCATTGAGAAAATCTAAATGAGTTGGTTTCCATGAATTTTTCTCTCTAGCAAAGTGAGCTTCAACTGACGGAACAGTAAAACAATTACTGAGTAATTGCATAGCATCATCGGTATATTTCAACGCCAGATTTTTAATTTCTTCTTGGAGAGATTGTGTGCGATAAATAACGCCAATAGGTCACACAAACTGATTATAGCTTCCATTATCTGAACTCTGATTATTTCATACTGATACTGGATCGTTTTTATTTTTTTCATTAATAAAATCAAATATATCATCGTTATATAATTTAACAGTTCGATTTAGTGGAAGTATAGTTAACTGCATTAGTCTAAGCATGCACATCATCATCAATAATTTCAATCGAAGCCCTTTTTGATTTTTATTTTGATTCGTACAAAATCTATCCCGTTATCATTTTTATATTTATTGGGAATTTTAGTTTCTTTCCGAGATCAGCGACAACTTTGCAGAGGCTCTGTTATCTTTAAATATTTCTCCCCACTTGTTTATTATTCTACGCTTTTGTCCGTTAGACCGTTTCCACGAGTCGAAATAGTAAAATGTTCCGTTACCCGTTCGACTACACAATTCAGTCTTGAATATTTCATTGGTTTCACATTCTTAATGCTGGGTTTATCATTTATCAGATAAATTCAATAAATATACGCGTTTACATGATACGTTCTTTCATAATACGGTTTGTCAATGCCAGTCAATATTCCTGGTTTGGAATCTTTACTCAGTATGGCATTTTTTTTCTCGTTATGACGCTAGGATCATATGTCACGGATAATCCAGGTATTGTTTGTTTTTGCTAATACAATATACTTTACTCTGAAAAAGATATCTTCGATTGTCGTGATAATTAATGTTGGTCGCCGCTCTTTCGATGTTCATCGTAGCATCAACACCTTCGGTGAATTTGAATGTTGACCACACAAGAAATGCACCATCTTTGTTAAACTCTTTCTTGGCGTCGTGCATTTTATTAATCAAGGTTTTATTCTTCGGATCAACCAGATCTTTTATCGGTAAGTCACTGGATATTCTGTCAAGATTAAATTTACTTTCAGAAAGCTGACTCGTAGATAATCTCTCGAATTCATCCATATCGTAATTAAGACAAATATTTAAATTGAAATATAATATATATATATATATATATATATATATATATATATATATATATATATATATATATATATATATATATATATATATATATAATGATTAAAACAAAGGACAAATGCAAGTGGTTAATTATACGTTCTACGACTCTTTGTAACAAAGCCTGAGTAAACAAATTATGCAGCCATCATTTGCAAATCGTTCGTAACGGAAGTCTAGGATCAAAACCGTGTTTAGAATGCGGTGTTGGAGTGAAAGGTGAAACGTGATTGTGTGTGTAATATTGTGGTAACAATACAGAGAACTGAAAAGATATTATGCTTAAAAAAATAATGACAGTGAAAAAGTTATGACAGGTGTAGAGAATTATCTGACAAGATTTTCAAAGTAATGATTTAGCCAAATTATTTAAACATATTATATTATATATGAATGAGCCAAAAATTTGTAAGACATCCTATTATCGAAGCAAATCGTGTTGGTGTATTCAGGCACTGTCGACTAATAAACATATGGTTTTGTTAATAATCATGGTTATCTCATGTTTGGTGTCAGGGAAAATAACATGAAAACATATCTTTGCCATAGGTTCATATTTGAATTTTTTAATGGTATGATTGAAGACGGTCTTGTGGTCGATGATATCAACGGTATAAAAACCGATAACAATTTATCTAATCTGAGGGCTATCACAAGAAGCCAGAAATCTGCATGTGGTGTTATTGTTAAATATGAAAGAACAATTGTAAATAGGTCTGTTATGTATATAGCTATAGTGACTGGCGTAGAAATTATTTTTCAATCAATGAATGCAGCTGCCAAGTATTTCGATATTCAATCAGTATCAGTATCAGCATATTTTGTCACAGGAAATATCACCAAGACCAAATGTCTCTAAGAAATATTATCAAAAAATCATTTTCCATTATTGTTAAGAGAGATAACTGTCAAGCTAAAATCTCTGGTAGACTAATCAAGTAGTAATCTTGATTATATATTACTTACTATTTATTTAATTGATTTAATTTCTTGCCATCATTCAGTAATTGATTAATTATTAAAAAAATATTTTGTTACCATGAGACCTTCGGTATGGGGGATCCGAGTGGCCGAGCGATCTAATGCGCTCTCCGTTACGGATCACTGCCATCTCACCTCTGTCTGCGTGGGTTCGAGTCTCCGAGTCGGCCAATGTGGGTATGTGACAAAGCTTGCCAGTAGCTTCTCGTGGGTCGGTCGTTCATTCCGGGTTTTTCCAGGGTCCTTACTTAATACTGGCCGCCATGTATAGCCTATCGTATGCTGAAAAATGGAGTTAAAACCTACAACAACAACAACCTTCGGCATGAAATTGCGATCAAAACCCCATTTATTTACTACCGCTCCTTTCTTTCTTAAGGTCATTGACCTGAAGGAAGAGAGATAATTATGTAGTATATATTTCGGCGTAGAATGCAATTTATTTTGTCCTAGTGATTAATTAATTAACCATCTGCGTTATAATTAATATCATTAAAGAAACATAATTGTATAATAGTTCAAATTAGCAGAAGGATACTTTATGGTTTCTAACTTACAAACAAAATCAAGGCAGAAGAACACGCGGTACATGTACAATATAATAGAACTGTTACGTAGAAATAAACCTGATATATATATACAATTATAGTGTGACGCGAATTTCTCAACGAAAATGAATTCACGTGTAACTTTTGTCATTATTGTGGCATATATAACTTTATAATAACTTTTGAAACTATGTAAGATTGTAACGGGGCGCAATGCTAAAGCATATAAATCTGATACTCAACGTCTGGCGATCAAATTCCATGACTGACAACTACTGATGGTGGCGAATGTTGCGCGACTTTTCTATATAAAATTGAATCTTTTCAAAATCGTAAATTTGAAGATAAATATACATTACCAGCTGAATATATGTTCATAAAAATAATACAGCAGGCTATGGTCCAATCTTTGGCTACTGTAAAAGATATGGAAGTTAAAAAGTTCGTATTCCTCTCAAGAGTTATAGAAAAATTAGTTCAGAATTAGCTCATGAATACGAAACGAAGAAGATTATTGACACCCGCGTGAGACTGTTAAGAAAGACTGTCAGATCGTGAAAGCAAATATATTAAGGAGAATTTTGAAATTGAAAGTGAAAACAGTGAAAGTGACGTCACTGATGAAAATAAAAATTAGGACCATGTCTGGTTAATTATCCTCTGACTTTCATTCTATCCGAGAGTCATTTAAAAAGTATTCTCTTATAATATACTTATTTTTTATTATTAATTATCTTTTATATAGAATAAATGAATTTATATTTTTTTATTTAGAATTAGACAATATTATTTTAAGCTGATCGAATTTAATGCAGGAATGTTTATAATTCAGAATCTGATCTTTATCAAAAGTGATCATATATATGTTCTGGCCGCAGTTGATTTAATTGTTCCTGCGTTAATAAAAAGTCTTCGTTGCCGTATTCATCAATAATTATAAAAACTAATGCGTTCTACGTTGACTAGAGGCTGTGTCATTATTGTTCTGATGGCATTTTCAAGTACCTCGTCATTGTCGTGTATAAAACCCATATATGTTGCTACATTATATAACATACCTCCAGATTTTAATTAAATGCAAATCACTCTGCATAAATATCTTCAAGATCGAAAAATCTACGGTCAATATTTTTATTATAACATTTTTTATTTTTTCCGAAATATTTTATTTTTTCTGAATTTTGTTAAATTTCTGATTCTTTCATAAAAATTGGGCAAAATTCAGCGTTTTTTCACCTATTACAGTCATTTTTTTCATGGAAAATCCATCATATTTCGTAATCCTTGAGGGTGAAAACTCCAGCAATTCTCTAATTGGTTTTGATACATTCTATTTATTTACTCGAAAATCAGTCAAACAATTGACCGAAAACACATGAAAAATATTATTTGTAGGTGTGTTATACAAGAGTTTATCGATTTATCGATTCATCAATTAGAGAATCGCTCTAGGGTTTATACCATTAAAATTACGATAACTAATAGATTTTCCTTAACAATTTTATACCAAAAAAATAATTTTGTCATCAGAATAAAATGAATCTGATTTCACGCAGAGGTTGAAAATCGTTAAGATTTTCCATATAAATTTGTATTTAAAAATTCTCTACGCAGGTCAATTAAGTGTCCGCTCAGGTAAGTAAGTATGAACAGCAGAGGGGGCGAATCCCACAACTTTTAGAAGCCTCCAAACGCCGAAATAAGCCCTTTATAAAACCCGCGCTTCATTGCAAACGCAATTGTCGCCGCGCTTTTGTTGTCGTCGTCGTCAGAAGGGGCGCCCCTACAACTTCAGTGACGTTCGCCGACGCCGAAATTAAACCGCAATGGCGCACTATGTAAACATCATTGTCGCCGTTGTTGCTGCGTGTTGTTGTCGTCGCCCCCTCTGCTGCTCTCTAGTTAAAAATTGTATCTAACCCAACTCGATACCGTGTTCGAGGATCATGTAAGTTTATCGTTACAAATCCATGTGGTTTTGCCTGAGCACGACTAAAGAAATGTTTAAATTTATTTATATCCATATCACCACTGCACCAAGTCTGATGTATATTTCGTAACGTGTGTGCGTCAACGCCGCTGAATAGCGCAAGAATGTTACAGTTGTCCCTGATCACTTTTGGGATTTGTGTATATCGCTGGGTTACATAAATCACATCAGTGTTTTTATGTCTGCCGCGTGAAAATATCCTGGCAGGGTTTGATTGCTTGTCCAACATCACATCATCGTACACGACTAAATTGTTAATTCTCCCATCAATATAGTCGATGTTTGGTGCTTCGTTGATGTCAGTGATAAATTCAACATCATCATCGCCGCTTATCGATTTTGCATTCTCGTTAAAATCTTTTAACACGCTGTATCATCGCTGATCGTCCACAGATGGAGCTATCAAATACAACTTATTCCACTTCATCCACTTCATTATTAAATTAAGTAACAACTGCGTCTTACCGCTCCCAGATGGACATATAATAATCATACGAGCAGAGTTTGGTAGCACCGAGTTATGTTTAATTGGCTCTCGTCGTTTTGTAGCAGAAAAGTCAGTGATCTCCATTAGATATATTATAAAATAATATGGATTTATATTGTGTGAAATGTAGAGCACGTACCCCAACTGCAGATATAACAACCACTACAACAAAAAATAATCGACAAACGCTTACATGCAAGTGTGAACGTTGCGGTACAAAAAAGTTTAAATTTATTCAGTCAGGTGGAGCGCCGGCGTCGAGTAAAAAAAAGGGGGTGATATCGCAGCCAAGTTAGGAAAATTACCAGGAACTCCGTGGGCTAAATACCCAGGAGAAAAACATCTCCCAGAATATAATTACTGTGGTCCTGGAACCCGACTTGATATCAGACTTGATGACCAGAATCAACCAAATCCCGGAGAAGAACAAGTAAATGACATCGATAGCGCATGCCATGTCCATGATGTAGCTTACCGAAGTAAGGATTTGCAACAGCGCCATCTCGCGGATGTGAAATTAATTCACGCGTTAAATGCCATCACTGAAAAATCGTTCAAGGAGAGGTTAGCTAGCTGGTTAATAAAATCTGCAATGAAATCTAAACTTGTATTTGGAAGTGGAACTTCCCGCTGGTAATTAATTATAATGGAGTCAATTTATTATTCCCAAAGAGGATACTGGAGAGGTAGCGCAGCAATCGGCAAGCTTGCCAGTGTAGCAAAAGTCACACGTGATACTGATAAAAATTGGTTATCCCGGCAGGCAATATGGCAAATTTACCAACCGCCGCCTAAAAAAAAATTCACTTTGCATATTTCGATGTTAGTGTGCCAAATGAAGTTCACCAGGCTGATATATTATTTCTGCCACATAAAACCGTTCGTCGCAAAACATACAAGTACGCGTTAACTGTAGCTGATGTTTCAAGTAGATACAAAGATGCGGAACCGTTAGCGATTAAAACAGCATCTGAGGTTGCTTCTGCGTTTGAACGAATTTATCAACGAGGTGGTCTACCACAAGGTGGTCTGCGATGGCCAAATCTATTACAAGTTGATCCTGGTAAAGAATGTCAAGGCGCAGTATCGTCGTTAATGAAGCAACGTAATGTCACCATCAGACGAGGACATACTGCAATTCATCGTGATCAGGCAATTGTTGAGCGATTTAATCGAACACTTGCTGAGCGGTTATTTGGATATCAGTACGCGAAGGAATTTATTCAAGATAAAAGATCTCGTGAATGGGTTGCAAGATTACCAAGCGTGATAGCTGCGCTAAATAATGAAAATACTCGAACAACCAAAATGAAACCTGCCGTCGCGGCCACTAAAAACACATATACCTGTGCAACGACGTGGTATTTCAGCGCAGCCAGCGATGGGTGATGTCACTGTGAGATATTTATATGAACCAGGTGAACTTGAAGGTGGTAAAAAAAGAGCGACTGATCCCATTTGGAGTATTACCGTACATAAGATATCTAACATAACTAGATATACTGGTAGACCAGCAATTTAAAGGTTGGATTAAACTGCTCCTCAACGTGGGTTTACACGTGAGCAATTACAAGTAATTCCCGAGGATACACAATTACCACCCCGATCACTTAACTAGCGCTGGCGCCTCGACGTCAATTACACTCAAGACAGATCAGCATCACATTTTGTCATGTATGACCGCGACTGTTATCTTTTCTATCTACGGTAAATTGTCTTGAATTTTTATTCGAATACTGCCATAGCATTATACAATTACAACTCGCACAGTGATTATTCTGCTGTTGTTTTAACGCGTTAATAAATTCAACATCAAGGTCGAAATCGCGATTATTTTTTTGTCACTGTTTGTAACCGGTGAGTTTTTTTCTTATTATATCGCTGTTGTTTTCATTATTAATTTTATCAGCGTTTGACTCATCAAAGACAATTCTTTGCAGTTGAGATATTCTTCCGACCAAGTTTGACCATTCGATTCGATCATCAACGATCCAGACAGTTGTATCACTGATAGTCACTCCTTGAGATGAATGAATCGTCATTGCGTATCCTAGCGTCCACGGGGATTTATTCATTTTTAGTGCGTCTTTAGCAGCATCAATATCAACTAGCACAATATCATTCAATACTAAATTCTGTTTCCTTGACTCTGTCCCTGACGCAGTCAGGGGTCCAGGAATATCAACATCTATATTCTGTAACCGCGTATCAGCTGGTCTATAACACAATGGCACTGGCAACATTGGAAACTTTTCTTGTTGCAATTGAAATAGCTGCTGTTGAAGTGTGTCTCTAACTATCTTTCTACTTGTCACTATCAAATCGTCTGGTTTCCATGTTTTCTCATTGAAGTTTCAGGAATCATCTCGCGCATAATTTCGCATTGAATTTTATTCGGTTGTAATCTGATTAATGTTTTAAATTCCTTCAACGCTGCATCAAGTGCTCTATGATCATCAGACACTTCTTCATAATAATCAACAAAATCTTTTGACCACAAATGCGGAGATGGACCAACAGAAGGTGGTGGCTGGCCTTGATCGCCGCACATTATCACTGCAGTATTTTTTGTTAGCAGCCAATCCAGGAACAATTTTAATATATCTAACGGTACCGTACATATCTCATCCCAAATTATTTTCCCAGGAATGTAATTTGTTCCCATTCGATCTGGAGTCCATACACCGCCGCTGTATTTGAAAAAGCTGCGATAAGTACAAGAATTAACTCCTCGTTGTTTCATCTCCCTGGCGAGTCTGTGTGTGGGTGTTAGCACAATCATATCTGAAGATTTTCCACGAAATAATTCAATCGCTCGAGTTGTCTTACCAGACCTACCTGGTCCGTTCAAATAAACAGTGTTGTGCCTAATGATTGGATCATACACAGATGGTGCGTTCGACATTCCTGATAATTCTGATTTACAATAATCATCCTTAATTTCAACATCAGCGGATTCACAATATCCATGTAACATCTCCGCTTTTATTCTCCACGAACTTCATGATTCGTCGCTGCTTGTAAAACGAGCCAGGGATTCTAAGTATCTGCTACTGATATAAAATGAATCCGTTGAAACTCTAACTGCAGTGTCAGGAAATCGATTTATCATTGATAGCAAATTTATAGAAACATAAGCCAGCATCGAAGATCTTAAATGTGTGTATTGAGGTGACTCTCCGCTAATATAACTTACAATTGTGCCTAACTTTTTTTCCGTCGGATAAGCGCGCGTCCTCCCGATTACAAAATATATTTTTCGCAGTGGCATCAGCAATTATAAAATTTAATTCAGCATCATCGATAATCAATCGTGAGTGATGCAGTTTATGATCATATGCGCCACCTTGAGTAAATTTACCGATCATTCTTCGTCCAAGATCTTTTGCTGCTTTTTCACTATTGCTGAGTTTGATCTTAAGAACTTTAGGACCCTCGCCGACAATGACATCCATGGGAGTATTTGGACTCTCTCGTGCATACTCTTCAATGACTTCATCGAGACTGATACTCTCCGGTGTTGGTAACCAAACTGAAGTCTGCGGTCGATATGATATGATTGCTTCACTGACCGTCAACGAGACCAGTATTTGGCTGTCAAGCATATATCGCAATAACACTATTGGTGCCCAACGCTTTTCACTAAAGTGTCTGCCAGACCAAACATAACAGCACGGATGAAGCTCTTTAGCAAATTCAAATGAAGTCACACGAGCAAATCCTGTCAGGGAAAAATCGGGTAAAGGACCGTTTATACCAACTCGTGTCATCGAGTTCGTGGGATGTCCAAATCGCTTAAAGTATTCGTTGCACTCACCCATTCCGAGAAAGCTTCCCGGGTAGCACCCAATCATATCCACGGAAATCATATCCCTGTGGTCATACCGGGTATTCCAAAAACCGTCGTGTCCATACTCGACACAACTCAATTGTATATCCGAAAGAAACTCACTTCGGGTTGGCCTCCATGAGTTTCTTTCTCTGGCAGCGTGGGAGGCAACACTCGGAACTGTAAAACAATTAGTTAATAACTGCTCAGTGTTTTCTTTGATTTTCACATATTTCTTTGCGAGTTTTTTCATTTGTTGTTGCAGAGACTCCGTCCGGTATAATTCACCGTTAGATCTTACAAATTGATCATACTCGCCATATTAGGAACTTTTAAACAACCACATAGACACAGGATCATTTTTATTTATTTGATAAATAAAATCAAATATATTCCCCTGATAATATTTCACAACACGATCATCCGGAAATATCGTAACTGCGTTAGTCCAACCGTGAGCGTTATGATTAGTGATATTTATTGGAGCCCCGTATCGATTATATTTCGATTTGTATAATACTTCCCCTGTTATCGTTGTTACGGTTATGGGAAATCTTAATGCTTTTTCTAGCTCGGCTACATCGTTTATTGACGCTCCTGTGTGTTTGACCCGCTCGGCCGACGCTGCTATCTTGGACTGTCTTAATACAGTCAGACCGTTTCCGCACGACGCATTTTTAAAATGTTCCATTACTCGCTCGGCTACACAATTCAGCGCTAACGACGAAGTCGTCCTCATCGGGGTGAGTTTATCAATTTTTGTTTTCTTTTTATCGGATAGATTCCATAAATGACCACGGTCACAGGATACGCTCTCGCGTAATATGGTTCATCAATTCCAGTCAGCATTCCTGGTTTGGAATCTTTACTTAACATAATGGTCTTTCCGCTATCAAGAACAGGATCACGTTTATCACGGATAATCCACGTATCGGAATCTTCTTGCACAATAAATTTTATTCTGAGAAAATATTTCCGATTGCCCTGATGTTCATCAAGGGGGAGATAATCAATAATTGTTTTCGCCCGTGCTTCATTCAATGTAGCATCAATGACTTCGTCAACGACTTTGACGAAGTCAATGTTGGGTATAATTTTAAATGACGACCACACGTGAGATGCGCCGTCGTCGCGGAATTCTTTTTTTGGCATTCCTGATAATATCAAACAGATCAGTCAGGGCCCGTCTCCGCGAGTCAGGGGTTAGTCTGTCAAGATCGAATCTCCCGGTGCCAATGGCAGATAATCTTTCAAACTCCTCCATTTATATTTAAGACAAACATTTAAATAGAAAATATTATATATAGAATGAACCGGTGTAAGTGGCTTCAAGTTGGATCCGTAATTCCTTGTAATAAATCCTGCAGAAAAGAATTCTGCGGTAACCATTCCCAAAGCGTCCGAAGGGGGAGTTTAGGACCAATACCGTGTCTGCTATGTGGTGTTGGGGTCAGGGGTAAAACACAGTTATGCGCAAGTTTCGCAGGAAAGAGATACCGTGAACTCAAGCGATATTATAACAAAAAAAAAAATAACGACGTTGCGCTGAAATGTGAGCGTGATTATATAACTAAGTTTTTAGACAAACTATAAATTAGACAAATACATTATTATATAAATGAGCCAGGAGTTTGTCCCACATCCTATCATTAAGAATTACGAAGCCAATCGTAATGGAATAGTCAGAAATTGCAGGCTGAAAAGACCAGTTGGTGTTGTTGAAAGATCTGGTTATCTTAGCTTCAGCACGGGAAAAAGAGGTATCTTAATCACAGGGTCGTGTTCGAGTGTTTCTTTGGAGAGATCAAAGACGGTCTTGTAATTGATCACATTGATGGACAAAGACTTAATAATGGATTATCTAATCTACAAGCCATCACGCAGAATGAGAATTCTGCACGAGTAAGTTTAAGAGCGTTGCAAGAAGAGCTGTCAGATCTTTCAATATAATTACCAGTGAAGAGAAAATATTTCAGTCGATGAACTCAGCTGCCAAGTATTTCGGTATTGACCCGAGTTCGATTCAACGTGTTGCAGAAAATATAATCAAATCATCATTTTCGTACAAGCTTGATAGCTGGATCATATTTTCTTATGTAGATAACTCTGCAGCGACTGTGTAAATGTCAATGATACAATTATTTCCCCTTGTCAAGGTGATTTCATCAGGAAGTGTTGCGCAACACTCCTTGAGATTGTGCAATACCCAGAGCGGTATAACAATTGCGTCACAGTTTAAAACACTTCCGCGTTCACAAGTACAGGTATTTTTCAAATTTTCTGTTTAGATCTAACTTAAATGTAAAATCCAGTTCTGAAATATTTTAGAATTTGTTAACTGTCTGTCAGTAGTTACCTATATGATAATTTTTAAATCCTGTATTGTCAGATTAGACAGTGGCACATTGGTAGCGCGTTTGACTCTCGTTTCGACTCTATCAAATGCCATGTTCGAATCTCGTCACGGGCATACTGTCGACGGTCCCAATTTATAGGGTTTTATAATAAAACGGGGGGTCCAGCAGGGGCCTTGTGTACATATCTCCTCCACGTCTAATCGTGGGGGTGTGTTTTTCACCCCTGGGAATTCGATTTGGGGGGTATGTACATGGAGCTCCCAAAAATAACAGTAGCCTTGGATGTATAAAGCTTTACATCACATGGGTCAAAAAGAATGTGGCTAAAAGAACCGATCACGAGGATGCCGAGAAGCTATCAGAAGAGCTCTGTAAGACCGAGATAAAAAAATTCTGAAAGATGAAAAAAATCACCTTGACAAAATCAAGGAAGTAAAAAATCTCAAGTCTGATTGGACCTCGTGGAGACCCATAGGCTAATGCAAGACTCATGATTGATAACCGCTCATCAGGCTACTGTTTATTTTTTCTTTTAAATATATAATATTATATATATGAATTACGAAAATATCAATGATGTGATTGTTGCTATTAAAAAATTAGAAGAGCGCGGATTTAATATATCACTAAATCCTGAAACAATTATATCTGATTTTGAATCACTACATGAAGCTAAATGCGCAGGGCGTTATATTCTTTCTGCTTAATATCGATTTATAAAGAGAATTCAAAACAATTTGTACAAATCGCTGGCTACAGTAGAAGAAGCACAAATAAATGAATTTGTTTCATTGTCTCGTGCAATTGAAAAGATTAGGTTGAAATTAGCTCAGGAGTATGAAACGAAAAAAGATAATAAATACTCGGGTAAGGAAGTTAAAGGATTGTATGTCGCTGATGAAGTCAATGAGGAAATCAAGGAAGTAAATACCTCACCTTGACAAAGTCAAGCATCAAGGAAGTAAATATCTCACTTTGATTTACTTAGAAGTCAAGTACTTGGAAGTGAAATTGAAAGTAAAAAAAAATATATCACTTTTTTTACTGCCTTGATTTCGTCGGCGTTGATTTTATCCTTGATTTCGTCATTGACTTCGTCAGCGAGATAGTATTTCCCTTAATCGGGAGTGCGCATAATTGAGAATTTGATCTCTGTCGCATACAATTGAAATAATATGCTCGCGTCTGAGACTATCTAACTGTTGCTGTGTTAGCAAGAAGTCTTCGCCTCCGTATTCGTCAATAATAAATTTAACGTTAATTTCTTCTTGTGCAAATGCAGCCCTAACTGCTTGCTCGAGCGCTTGTTTGTCATACACGAAAACATTTATGTGGTGGTACATATAAATCTAATCTGATCTAAGATCTAAATACGCGTATATATTCGAGGATTTGATGTATACCGCAATGCGCGATCGCAAGATGATCTCTTTTTAATATCTGTAGTTGCATATCAGTCAGTATAAAATCGTCATTACCGTATACATCAACAATTATTTTTTCCGGGATAACTCCCACCCTCCCACCCCCGCCACTGACAGCTTTATCAAGAAGTTCTTTGTTATGTATGAAACATTTTACATTATATAATACTTGCTTGATTAATTGTCAGTATAAAAGTATACTTTTTTTTTGCTTTTTACTAAATTCGCATGATTTTTACTAGTAAACACCCTATCAAAATTGAGAAATTGGACGATTTCTGTGATTTGTACTAGTAAACACCCTATCAAAATTGAGAAATTGGACGATTTCTGTGATTTTTACTAGTAATTACCCTATACATTTCAGTGAATTTGCCAGCGTTGCAGAAAATATAAAATAAAATAATTTTTCACTGGAAATCCTTAGGATTTCACCAGTAGATTAATATGTTGTGTTTCATTCCGTAAATCAAGAAGATTCCCACGCTGGTCTGTCAGCGTTAAATTTATTCTGGTCAGCCACGCATTATGACATCGTAGATAGACCGGATTGATCGGCTCTTGTACAATCAGAAATCCAGGCGGTACATCTTTCGGAGTAAATGAATAAAGAACAAATCCTTGCTGGGCTTGATTTGATACTGTCGTGTCCGTGCTGTAACTGCCATCAATGACATCACACACAAGATTGACCGCGACCACTTCGGTTATATTTACGGTGCCCGGGGATACATGCCTGCCTTCTCCAGTTGGGCTGTTGTCGTGTCTGAGGATAGTTGGCTCCGGTAGTGTTTTTCTGTATTGTGCGAGCATGTCATCAAAGAACTCATTGATGATTTTGGTGGTGGATTTTTTTAGTTCGTCTGCGTTGTACCAGGCGAATTTAAAAATTGGCAATTTGGCAATTCAGCTTCTGTTATTTTGTAATAATCGAGAAATCGTTGTTTATTGACAAGAGTTTCATCGTTAATTATTGCTTGAATTAACTGCCGGTGATAATATACTATGTCTGATACAAGCTGATTTAATATTTCAATTTGTTTAATGATTTCAACGCGTGAACTTGTTATATCAAAAAGATGTTCTTGGAAATATTGCCGTAGTCGCGTTAGTTGTGTTTTATGTTCTTGATTAATGTTTTTAAAATGATTAATAATTATACTTAAATTAAGCGCATAACCTCTTCCTACGGGAGACCATACTATATCATCCTTGCTGCGAAACATAAACCCAGGTAACTTTGATCTTTTTATGTCAAGTAGGTCTTGCTTGTACGATGGATCAACTTCGTGATATGATTGTTTATCAGTGACATAGTCATATCTCTTAGGTGTTGGCGGCGTTGGTCGTGCCGGCGGAGCAACTTCAGGCCATCCTAACACTGTTCTGATTGAGCTGCTGTATATATCCACGACGTAGTCTGGGGTGTTTATTTCGATCGCGGACGACAGCGTTGCCTCATGAACATTTATTGTTATCTTAGATTCCTTTGTTGTAATATTTTTTATTCGACGTTGTAATTCCTCATTGATTTCTTCGACTTGATAAGACCCGGTTGGTAACCCAATGACGTTCCAGTCTGGTGTACCATCGGGGTTATTTTTATGTGCAAACACAAACGAATTATTTGCTGGCAATCCACCGAACGACGCTGATCTGATGAATGGGCCAACTGTAATATACTCGTAATTGTGCTAACGCGATCTCACTTACTGGAATCGCAGTTGGAAAATTAATACTGAATTCTGGCAAAGTTGAGGTTACTGTTATTAAAGCTGTTCGCGCTGGGTTTGTATTTGCGACTATATCAAGCAGAGCTTGATGAAGTAATTCCCTCGACATTGTTATTTATCTGCTGTCGTTTCAAATCGAAGTACTTTGTACTCTGAGTGTAGTCTTCGTACATCTTTGCCATTTGCACGAATTCGGAATCTGATATTGTTGTATCGTCGAGACTTGATGATGTCAGCGAAGACAATTTCGAGTAGGTGCTCGTGGCCGCGCTGTTTAACTTTTCATACTCGTGCAATTTTGTTAGTGCGTACGAGTATATTTTTTTCGCGATAATATTAGCAACTCCTGCAATTGTCGCTGATGTTGAAACTGTAATTGTGACCACAGCGGTAGCTGCGACTGCAGTTGTCACTGGTGTCAGCGCTGATAATAATACTCCCGTAGATGCAACTAACGCTGACACCGAATACACTATTGTGTCTAACACGATCACACGTCGCTTGCATTTTTTTACCTTTGCTGTGCATTCGTTGATGGTATTTTTTAACTCTGACTGCCATTCGCGTACTTGATTATATCTGTATTGTTGCGCGGTTGTCGGTGACTGCGTCACGGTCGTTGACTTCGCCAGGGAGGCCATTTTATTATTTTACGCAGTAACCAATTGAGGCGTTTCAGCTACAAATTCCAAACACCACCAGTAAGATGTTGCGGTTAATTTCTTGTCGACGGATTCCAGTATAAATGTTTCTTCGGTTCCGCTATTTAATATGATAGTCACAACCCCGGAAAACATGTCGGTGGAATGTCGCCAGGGGTATGTTGTGAAGATTTCAAATTTAGCGGCACTGAACACAAACAGTCTGTACACTCCAGTGACAGTTGCTGTATATTTGATAGTATTATTTTGTCGAGACCATGTTGCAAATCCAGATGATACCGTGTATACTATGTTGGTAATATGCCCGGGAGTTACTCCAGATGGGATTTTAATCAAACTGGTTTTGTTAACGATCTCAGGAATCCCCGATACGATATCCTGCTGTGTTTGTTTGATCGTGTCAATGTTGGTCTTGATATCAGAAAGCTTCATATCGACGGTGAGTGGAGTACCAAAGAATTCCTCTGCGGTTTCATTAGTTTTTCTAACGTTTCTACGGAGATTTGTAAACGCGTTTACATGAACATCATACTCGGCTCGCAACGTTGTTAGTTTACCGTCAATGGCGTTAGCGCCTGTGTCAATATATAGTTTGTTTGCGGCATCTTTCGGCGATGTTGGATCCGCTAAAACGGTTATTTTATTGTTGCCGAGATTGAGTTCACTTGTCATTGTATCACCGGTATTTTTTAAACGAGTAACGAGTATGTCTCCGACGGTTGTAAATAGCGCGTCAACATATTGTTTGTTTGCGGCATCTTCCGGCGATGTTGGATCTCTTAAAACGGTTATTTTGTTGCCGTTCATACTGAGTTCACCTGTCATTGTATCACCGGATTTATTTACATGCTTCTGTAGATCTGACTGGAACACCCCTTGCAGTGTCGCAATTGATATCAGCGAATCTCTGATTTTCCGCTATCAGTGAACACAGGAATGTTACCCGGAGTAGCTCCAATAACCCTACGAATTATTTGATGCCATTTGATATCGCTGGTTTTTAGTTTTCCGTGCCGGTCCTGAAAAATAACAACCTCATCTGGGTCTATCCAGGTCAGACTTAAAAGAATATCGATTTCATCTTTGGTCGCATATTTTGATAAATCCACGTCGGTGAGCTTCACTTTACTGTTGAGAAGACATTTTCCGTAGATATCAACCATTATTTGATAGGTTACTGTTTAAATCGACCCGCGGTATACTCGTGCACAACTTTGTGAGGTGGTTTGGTCGACGCTGATATCGCATCAAGAACATTCAATACTTGTTGGCCACATATCGGAGGATCGGTCAGTGTTTTTGTTGGCAGCGTTGAGTACCAAACTTTCCCTGACTTTGTCGCGGGGACGTCTTTTGTATATTGGAGAAATTCAACTGGCGGTGCTAACCCATACGAATCAAAATAGATAATTCCACGTGGATCGATCGCGTAAGCAACCCAGTGAATTCCTGGACCATCGCTGTTATCAAGATTAATAATTCCGGTTTCTGGATTATTCGGTTGTCGTGGTAGCTGATCTCGCATGAAGACGCCTCTGAAATTTGTTATATTCAATTGTTTAACACCATCGAGCAAATCAAAATTGGACATTGGTAAGAGACGCTTTGCGTCTGTTAGAACCGTTTTGGGTACCATGATGGCGGAGTTCCTGGAAGTCTTAGCCCACGTCCCTTTTTTTGTATCCTTTCCCTGTTGCGTTTTTCAGTGCCATTCCAGCAGCGGTTCCAACAGCTCCTAACGCGGCGGCTTTAGCAACAGCTGGGGCAGCGGCAGCTATCAGTGCTGGTATCGCCGCGAGAAGAGGAAATATACCGCCGGTTTTAACCATATTTTTGACAGCTGCAGGAGAGAAATCGAGTTGAGCTCCAGTCGCTGCTTTCTTTGCCTTATTAAAATGATTAAGTTGTGTTTTAGTTAATGACAGTTTGTTTGGACCGCCATTAGCGATTTGATCGTGTTTTAAGGTTATTTTTGCCCCACATGTGCTCGCGTTCTTCGATTGTAATTTCTTAGCCTGACCAGGAGTCAGAGTGACATTAACGTGACTGTATGACATTTCTTATAATTTCAGGATTGATCTAATTGTTACATGTTTTCTACTGGCGCATCAATTACTCTCATTCGACCGCTGATACCCTCAAGTAGCATTGCTTTATCGGAGAGTATGACCGCGATTGCTCTGTAGTCACCGTGAACATCTGCATGAGCAGGATCAGGGACTGATAACTAGCCGACACGAGCTCGAAAGTAATATCAACAACAGACTGCTTGGACAGGTCAAGATGCTCCAGCGAAAAGTAGTAAATCGGGTAGAAGCTTGTAAAGTCAGGTTGTGATATTTGTGTGCCAGTATCTATATTTATGTTACGCGCGAGGAATGATAGCCAGCGTTGATATGCGCGAGCCACATGGTTATTTGTATAATCCAGTGATATATCTTCGGATGGTTCTTGCTAGCCGTTTATTCTTAGCGAAACCTCAGTGACGCTTAGTTTGTCAAATATCATATGAGACTTTAGCTGATTATTTGTCCGGGAAACATCCTGCAGTGCAATAAAGATATGTCGTGGCGCAGAAACCCCCTGTTGTGATGCTATATGCCAAGTAAATACATCCCTGACTCGACTTGTGACGGCGTCTGTGGTTGTTGTAAGCCATGAAATCAGCGCTTTACCACCTTGGTTCATAAAAGAGAGCAACCGCGGCTCGTCTGTGACCGATGGAGTTAGCACTGGCATCCACAGCGAAAGTTTTGTTTGTGTTACCATACCAGCATCAGCAACACCAGCTCATAGCCAGATCGCATCATTACTATCGCCTTATCTGTGAAGCATAACTGTGTGTTTGGCTCCAAAGATGAGCTTTTGGGTAATCTCTACAAAATCCAAAGATATGAGAGAGTGGAATCGCGCATGAAAAATTTCTGGTATCTCCTGACAGCGTTGCTCGGCGTGTTGCAAATCCCAAATTGTAAGTCACGCTAAAGCCCTTTATAACTTCAAAAGGATCAGTTGGTCTAGCTTCACGGTCAGGGTTGGCAGCTTGTAATTGATCAGCAACTCTAGTAGCTACTGGCGTAAGTAACTTAATATACTGAATATGATTGGCGTTATCAGTGACATCCTTGGCAAACATCATTGATGGACCAGATAACCTTATAAAGTCGTCAGAATATCTCGCCAGACCAATTATTGTTGTGGCAACATCGAGGTCGTTCTGAATTCTTTCGATATCTTTCCTATCAATCATATACGCGGAGCTATCAAACAATGCCATAATCCCGTTGTTGACAAAACCAACTCTGTCATTGTCGCCGTAGTTAGTACCATCTGCCTTTGTAAGTACGCCTTCTACTTCAATAAACGCCTCAGCTGGCAAGAAATATCTGCTCGTATCGTGAACCTGAAGTTCAATACGCCCCTTCTGATTTGGATTTCGTGCATCGTAGGAATAAAATTGATAATCACGCACCGATTTATCTCGCTCGACCGGCTCATCTATATTGAATGCTGGATCGGATATCAGTTTGAACATTTTATACTACTGCGTGTGATTTCAAATGGACGATCCCGCTATCAAATTTGCTGTAATATTTCGCTGCATGTCTGATTCCAGCGCATCTAGTTTCTGATTTGCGGCTTGATTTATTATTTTACTAACATCCGCGGGCATGGTTTCGGTGGCTGGCAGTTTCGCCGGTGCACGCTGAGGTTTACGCGCTATTAGCCGCGCTATTCTTTCTTTGATTGCCGAGAGTGCTTTGCCAGCAGCGCCAACAATTGCACCGGGAGCTTTTTCACTAACAACATTAATGGCTTTCATCGACAGCTGTTTTGCAAGAGGACCCAACTTTGGTGCCAATCCCGTAAATAATCTCTGAGCGGTATCGCCAAGTCCGTCTCCTTAAGTTGCTCTATAGATTGGTAATCGCGAGTTTACTGCGCGGATCTGTGCGGTTGTGTGTCTGTTATATATGACCATGTTATGCTATTGCTATATGTCTAATCGCGGCGATCTTAGCCATGGTGACCTCAGTCACGGTGATCTTAGTCACTGTCAACGAGCTCATCGACGAGTTCTTGATATATATGATCGTCCATTATACCACCTTGAAATAATCTCCGGCAAATATCAGGGGCTTCATTAATTATTTCCGGCGAGTTGTTTCCGGCACGTCTTCCTCCGATGAGGACTTCTAGCCGAGACACATCATTGAAGATATTATCAGGGCAAGGAATTCCATTGCTACTGCCAGTAGGTGGTGGCTGTTGACTTCGTAAGGTAGAAGTAAGAACAGGTTGAGATTTGAGTGTCCGAGCTCTATGTTCCTCTTCCTGCTGCTGAATCTGTGTAAACGATGGTCGACGGAAAGGAGGAGATGGTGGTGGAGGAGATGGTCGACGAGGAGGAGATGGCGGTCGAGCAGCTAGTTTAGACGGACCAGAAGATGGCTGTTGTGAAGGCAACATACCATAAGATGACAAATCAAACATTTGAGGGGAGCAAGACCATAGCGAAGGAGGATATGGTGGCGGAGGAGATGGATCAGGTACATCTGTGTGTGGCACTGTTATTGTTGGTGTTTTTTTAGGTCTTCCTCGTTTTTTCTTCTCTGTCTCTTGCAACGGCGCAGGAAGTGAAAGGTCTTGTGGCTGCGGAGAAGGCTGACGTTTCTTTGCCAGTTGTTTTTGCTCTTGTGCTAATTTTTTCTCTTGTTGTGTTTGCTCTCGTATTATTTTTTGCTGTTCTTGTTTTTCCGCCAGTTGCTGCTGCCGCGTTATTTTTTTATCTTGTGCTATTCTCTGCTGTTCTTGCTTTTTTTTGTTTTTCCAGTTCTTTTTTCTCTTGTGCTAATTGTTTTCGTTCTTCGTCATAACTTTTCATCCCGCTAACAAAAAATGGATAACCAACATCTGCCTTATCTATGGTATATTTATCCGTGGATATTTTGTACAACCAGTCACCCCAATCTTTTTTCTTCACATTTTTGGTATACTCGGGCTTTAAATATTGATCTCGTCGGCGAAAACTTTCGGCAGCAAACTCACCAAACAGACCACTACTATAAGCATCTGTTGGCTTAAATTCTTCAATTTCTTCTATGCCCTGGGGAGTAAATCTCGATTCACGATTAATCATTTTTCGCCTGACAGGTCCAGATTCTACTCGCAATTTTTGAGCAAGACTTCTTTTTTCTTCGGGGTCCCTAATAGCAGTTAAAACCTTTTCAGTGGCTGCAGTGACGGGCTGAAATAATTCCTTTGCTTCAATTGCATACTCAGCTCGCGTTTATTGTTGTGATTGAGCATCCCTTTTAAACTTTTCCTTTACGTGCTTCTGCTCGCTCCCTAGCCACCCTGGCCGTATAAGATTCTGAGTGTACCATTATTTGGTATAAGTAATTTTTAATTTATATCCTCGAGTTGGGTTAGATACAATTTTTAGCTAGAGAGCAGCAGAGGGGGCGACGACAACAACACGCAGCAACAACGGCGACAATGATGTTTACATAGAGCGCCATTGCGGTTTTATTTCGCGTCGGCGAACGTCACTGAAGTTGTAAAGGGCGCCCCTTCTGGCGACGACGACAACAAAAACGCGGCGACAATTGCGTTTACAATGAAGCGCAGGTTTTATAAAGGGCTTATTTCGGCGTTTTGAGGCTTCTAAAAGTTGTGGGATTCGACCCCCTCTTCTGCTGTATGAAATTTTTTTCTTCATAATAAATTATTTTGACATCGTTGGTAAACGGTATTATTAGGTTTTTGTATAATCAAATATCCATCCGGTACTAGCGGAGTAAATGTATGAAGAATATATCCTTGTTGAGCCTATTCGATTTTTCAAGTTCTATTTGATTGTTGCCATCAATTACATCATGTACAAGATTGATTGCAATCGTTGAGGTTATATTTACAACTCCTGGTGAATAATGACGCCCGCCACCGCATGGATCCTTGTTTTTTTTTAGAAGACGTGCTGGTGGGTATATTTTTCTCCATGACTCGAGTATTTTGGGAAAATTTTCATTAATAATTTTTAGTTCCTCTTTATTAAATGTTGGTACTGCAAATGTAAACTCACCTGGTCCTTCATATAATATTTCTGTTATTTTTTGATGATTGATGCATAGTTTTCTAGGGTAGGGGAAGGAAACAGCATAGTAAAATAGTTCGTTAATGAACATGTCATTATGATGATAATAATCTGATTCTAATTGATTTAGATGTTGTACTATTTCAATGATTTGTTCTTTTATATCATCATTATAATGTTATGATAACGACAAGAAACATATTTTGTATTTTGTCGATTGATTGTTTGAACTCAGAATTAATGGGTCGGAATACATTTTATAAACATCCAAGTATCTTATTTCGCCACTAAAAGCATAAATATCATATACACCATCAGTTCCATTCCAGGGAAAATATTTTGATATTATGAAGTTATTTTCTCATCAGAATTTTGGTTCTGGTGATAATTTTTTTCTCATCTGTGATAAAATAAAGGAATGTTGGTTCTGGTGGTCCATGGTGAAATTTCTGGCCAATGTAAAACAGATCTGATTGATGATTGATAAATATATACAACATAATCTGTCGAATATATTTCAATTGCAGCTGATAACGTTGGTTCGTAAACTGAAATAGCTATTTTTGCTACTTGTCCGGTTTTAGACTTTATTTTGCGATGTATTCATCATTGAATTCCTCAGTTTGGTAACTTACTGTAGGAGTAGAAACATCCTGCCAATCAGGTGTTCCATCATCTTCATTTTTATTTGCAAATACAAGCGAATTATTCGCCTGAAATCCACCAAATGGTTTGGATCTGATATGTGACCAGCAGTAATATGCTCGTAATTGTGCAAACGCTATTTCTTTCTCTGGGATCGTATTTGGAAAGTTAACAGTAAATTCTGGTTTAGTTGAGCGTACAGATATCATCGTACATTTTGATAGAGTCGTGTTCGTTACGATTTGTTGAAATAGCTCGCCTGACGACGTCAGTGGAGATGACATTGTTATTTAAATCCTGATTTTCTTAATCAATCGCAGACATTGCTTCTTTGTAAATTTTGGTCATCTCCGTGAATTCAAAATCTGATATTTTTCCATCACTTTGGCTCGTTGATAATAACGAGGTTAATTTGGAGGATGATGGCGTTGCTATATTTAATTTTGCATTTGTTCACGTGCACATTTCTCTTTTGCAATGATATTAAGAATACTGGCAATTGTTGTTGCAGCTGAAACCCAAATTGTTACAACTAGTGGTGCCATCATTGTTGTTGTTGATAATAACACGCCGGTTCCAGGAATAACAGCAGACGTTGAATAAACAATTATATCAACAATAACAACACGTCCGCGATATTTCTTTATGTTTACTATATTCTAGTCAACAATAGGTTTTTATACTTTTGTTTGCCATTCACGTTGAGTTATTACATCACGTTGAATGCTCATTATATTTTAATGTGGTGGGAACTTAGCTACTAATTCAAGACACCAATAATAAATCAAACTGAGTTTTGTTTTTTCTTCAGGTTCCACATTAAATGGTATCTCGTCATTTTATCTAACATCACTAACATGGACCCACCTGACGAATGACGCCGCGAAATCGTGGTAGATATTATAAATGTTGCAATAACAAATACTGAGAGCTTGTGTATACCGGCAACCTCAGCGCGTTGTTTAATGGTTTTTTGAGTGGTGGCCATAGTGCTTGGTCATAGGCTACTGTATATACCATGTTGTTAATTTGCTTGTGGGTAAGTTTAATCACATTCATTTGTTAAACGATATCAGGAATTCCACTTTTAACATCTTCTAGGTTTTTTCTTTCTAATCGTTTCAATATCTGATATAGCTGTATTAATATTACCAAGTTCTGTGTTAGTATCAACGAGTTTTAAGTCAACAGTCAACGGGGTGCGAAATAAATCATCTGCGATTTCATTAAGTTTTTGAAGGTTTCCACGAAGTCTTGTAAACGTGCTTACGTGAGAATCATACTCAGCTCGTAGCGAGGATAATTTAATATCTACTGTGTCTACATGTGTTTTTCTTGCAGCATCCTCATCAAATGTTGGATCTCTTAAAACAACAATCGTATTGCCATTCATGTTGAGTTCACGTGTTATTGTATCGCCAGTATTCCGCAAACGAATAGCAACACTTTTTGTAATTTCATTTCTAATAGTTGCGATTAATATACTCGAGTCTCTGATTTTACCGTCATTGGAAAATACTGGAATATTATCCGTAGTAGCACCGATAATGAAACGAACTATGTCATTCCATTTAATATTACTCGTCTTTAAAACACCGTTTTTTATCCTGAAAAATAGCAAATCCATCTTGGTCAACTCCAGAGAGTTTCATAATATCAGCGAGATCATCTTTAGTCGCGTCATTTGACAGATCAATGCCATTTTTCTTCTTATCTTTAGTGGCACCATTAAGAAAACATCTTCCGTAAATATCAACCATTATACTTTAAGATCTCTTTAAAACGACGAGGTTACTTGGATAATCATGCACAACCTTATGAGCTGGTAATGCTATTTTGATATAGCACTGAGCACAATTATTACTTCACAACCACATATTGGTGGGTCAGTTAGTGTTTGTGTCTGCGATGATGAATACCAAAATGGAATGTATCTGGCGTATTTTAAAAATTATATTGGCGGAAGAAACCTGTATGAATACAAGTAGAAAGAACCACGTCGATCAAATGCGTATGCAACCCAATTAGTTCCTTGATCAGAATTATCATCAAGATTTATAATTCCCGTCTCAGTATCACGCGATTGCTTTGGTAATTGATCGAGCATAAAACACCTTTGAATTTTTTATATTTAAATATTTAGCAGCACCAAGTAAATAAATATTTGACACAGGCTGAATTAGCAAAGTGTTCCTGGAAGTCTCAAACCCCTTCCGTACTGATACTGGGTTCCTGGTAATCTTAGACCCCTTTCCCGTGTTTTTAATTCCCTGTCCTGTTGCTTTGTTTAATGCCATTCCAGCGGCTCTTCCAACAGAACCAATTGCAGCTGCTTTTGCTACAGCTGCGGCTGTAGCGGCTATTTACGCTGGTATAGCCGCAAGAAGTGGAAATATACCTCCTGTTTTAATCGAGTCTTTAATGGAACTCGGAGAAAAATGAAGTTGAACTCCGCCTTTTAATTATAAAAGTGTTTAAGTTCAGTCATGGTTAATGATTCTTTGTTTAGACTAGAAATTTGATCTTTTGTAGTGATAGTTTTGATTGTAATTTTTTCACCTGGCAGGAAGTCAGATTGACATTAACGATTTAATTACATATGTTCTACTGGAGCGTCAACAATGCTCATATTTCTACCAGCACCTTCAAGTAACTTTGATTTATCTGAAAGAATAGCTGTTATTGCTCTGTAACCACCAGCGCGCAGTCAAGCTACACGAGCTTGGAAGTGTATATCGACGAGAGATTGCCTGAATAAATCTAAATGTTCCAATGAAAGTAATAGATCGGATATACTGTTGTGAAATCCCGCTGATATATCTGCAAACGAGTGTTAACATTTTGATCACGCCCAATAAAGGTCATTAACCGATGATAAACATTCTTGGAATGCGACAAATATATGTTGCGGCGCAGAATCTCCTTGCTGTGATGCTATTTACCATGCAAATAATCCAGCCGCATTGCTTTGAATGCTATATGTAGTTATTGTCAACCATGACAACAATGATTTACCACCTGAATTCATAAAAGCAAGAAATATTTCTTCTTCAGCAAGTGATGGAATCATTACCGGAGTCCAGAGTGACCTTTTCTTAGTATTACTTTACCAGCATCAACTGCGTTAGGTCGCCCGATTGCATCAATGTCAGTGGCTTTCTCAGACGTATCACAGCGTGTTTAGCTCCAAATATAACGTTTCTAATATTTCTACAAAATCCAAAGATATGTGATAATGGAATCGCACATGAAAAATTGCCCTCGTCATTTAACATTGGTCTGCGTGCTGCTAATCCAAGGTTGTAATTGTCGTTCATCGACGCAACTGTATCCCCAGCTGCATTTAGCGTTATGTTTCTATCCCCAGGCTGATCGACGGTATCCTTTGCAAACATAATTGACGAACCAGCTGGCCTTGAATAATCATCTGAAAATCTTGAAAGACCCAATTTCGTCCTAGCAATATCAACATTTTCGAGACACGATTCAATATTTTTTTTCGTCAACCATGTATATAGCACTGTTAAATAATGCCATACTATCATTGTTAACAAAACCAGGCTGATCTAAAAGTCAGTATGCTGTATCATCTGCTTTTAAAAGCCTACCTTCTACTTCGATAAATGCTGCAGCAGATAAGAAATATATGCTCGTATCTTAAACTTGTAATTCAATTCGACCACGCTGATTTGGTACACGTGCGTCATAAGAATAACATTGATAATCAAACATCGATTCATTTTTAAGAACCACTGCGTCCATATCTAACGCTGTGTGGGATATACGCTTGAACATTTTTTATTATAATTGTCATCGTCTAACACGAAGACTATTTTCTGCTATTATACTTGCCGTTATATTTTATTTTTTATTTTTTCTGATATGGGAACATAAGCCAACTCTAATAGTTTTCGATTTGCAGCTTGATTTCTTATTTTACTGACATTTGCAGGCATAATTTCAGTACTGCGTAATTTTACTGGTTGTGGTTTTCTTCGCATTACACCAGCTAGTCTATCCTTGGTTGATTTGAACGCTTTACCGGCATGATTACCTTTAAAACTGATGCCTTTATCACGAACAACCTCAATAGGTTTCATTCCTAATTGTTTTGCAAAGTTATTGATTTTGTAGCCATCATTTTGAATAAACCCATGACAATGTCACCGAGTCCATCTCCGTAAATCGTTTTTAAGTTGGTAATCGTGAGTTTACTACCCTGACCATTACCGGACCACGTTGTGCATTGTGCATACTCATTTCTTAACTTTCATGATGATTAATTGTTTACTGTCTGTGATAATCACCAGCAATTTATTTAATGAGAGAACGACAAACATTGATTTCCATAATACCGCCAGTAAATAATCTTCAACAAATATCAGAGATTTCGTAAAGCATTTCCGGCGAACTATTCCCAGCACCTTTTCCTCCAATCAAAATTTATAATCTATCCAAGTCAGAAAGAGCACTGTTAGGACAAGTAACAACACCTCCTGGCGTAGATGAGTAAAAATCGCTTCCAGTAGCTCCGTGAGAATCATCTGGATCATTAAATTCTTCTTCTTCCCATTCTTCAGCTTCTATTTGTTTTCTGTCATCCACAGCCCGTCTAAAACTTTTAAAATTGTGGTCATCATCCCTTATATAATCAAGACCTCTTTTAACAAGAAACATATCTTTTATCCATTCATCTTCACTTTTCCAAGAGTCAACATATCTAGGACTTGAAAATTGTCCACGTTGTGGAAATCCAAGTTTCTGTAATTTCTTTAATAGTCTTAGAGGTACATGTACCTTTTTCGTAATATACGAAGATTGTGCTTGTTTAGGAGACTGTGGATTTTGTTTAGGAGACTGTGGTTTTTGTTGAGCAGGTTGTGGTTGTGGTTCTTGTTGTGACCGAAGAATTCATGACGTAGGAGACTGTGGTTGTTTTTATTGTCGTTATATTTGTTGCTGCGGTGAAGGAAGTCAAAAAGAAGATTCTTGCTGAGGAGGTTGCGGCAGTTAAAGTTTTTGTTGATGAAATTGTTTCAATGTATTATAAAAGTAGTTAAGTGGGATACCCTAGCGACAATGTAAATTAGCATTACAGACCCCCTTGGGACAATCTGGCGACAATGGAAAATTAACATGGAGAACAATCGTGGGACAATCTGGCGACAAGGGAAATTAACATGGACAAAAAATCGTGGGACTGTTGAGCGACAAGGGAAATTAACATGGATAAAACTCGTGGGACTGTTGAGCGACAAGGGAAATTAACATGGAGAAAAATCGTGGCACTGTTGAGCGACAAGGGAAATTGAACATGGGATTTTTTTAAAAAAGAAAACAATACAAAATAAAAAATAAAAAAGGGTGGAAATCGAAAGTCATTCTCTTTTCGAGAAATGTGGGTGGCCCTGAAAAGCTGACTTTGGCTCTTGACACTTGCACAGACTCTTCACTTTATAAGTGTCACGAGAAAATTGTATATCCAATTTTTACCATTTTCAAAAACACGCACACACTTGCAGCTTGACCAGAAATATGTACATCTTGTTTTGTGGATAAGTCACAGACAAGTCCAAGCATATATAGGTGGTTATGAACGTTAGGAATATCCCATCCTTTTTTCAGAAATATCAAAGCTTGTATGTGCATTTTCCCTTTTCCACTCTATATTAGTGCTTAGATTTGCTCCAAACAAAAAACAAAAAAAAAAAAAGAAACGAAATAATTTTGAAGAAAAATAAACAACTGAATTTTGAATTCAGGTTTCTCTCTGTTTATAATTTTTTTCAAGTTGACGGTGCATGACAGAGTACATTCGCCTACCTTTCCAAAGTGAGAGGCATTTCTTCACATGTCATTGCCTTTGTTAAATTCGGTTTCATTGGTTAGTTATCGTTAATCTTTATTTTTTTTCATGCATTTCTTTTTGATAGAAGATTTAAGGCTTTCTATTGTTGTAACGGTATTTATGTTGTTTAGTCTGTTGATGAAATTATCTATAGCAAAGTGCATAAGATTTTTCAGTTTTTTTTTAATTATTTCAATCCCTACAAACGGAGACCAAGTTTGTCTTCAAAGACGATTGAAACTCTAAATTACACGGGCGTGAAGGAAAACATCGTTGTGTTTAATCTAATCATGCTTGCCGTATCTCTTTGTTTTAGAGGTCATATTTCTTCTTAAGTAAATACACGCATCAATAGACAGACAGACTGGGTCATCATCCTTGAGTTTCACTGTACTTTCGGTTCTTTACTTCACACAAACCCCAAAATTATTAGTTTGAAAAAGAAAAGACAACATGCCCCTCAATACTGTAACACGTCTGTTCTGACTCTACCGATGTGAGTGTTTATGTCGAAATGTTTAAGTGAGATATAAAAAAATGGTCAGCTTGAAAACGCGAACCAATACTGTGACGCTCAGTATTTTGATGTGGTAAGAGGAAATGGTACAACACACACAAAGACGGCTTGTAAGTTCACATTTCAGTCTGTCTGCACTGTAATGGTAACAACGCAAGAACATAGGGATTATTATGCCACAGTCCTAGAACAAAACAATGCATCACCCGTTGTAAGCCCTTTCATTGGCTATACTTATTTTCTTACCGCGTTCGCTTCGAATTGACTTAAGTAGCTATTCAGACAGTGACGAGAAAGGCCATTCTTTACTGGGTCTATCCTATAGGCGATTTATATAAAAAAATATTTTAAAAAATTAAACTAATGCACGAACAATCGTACCATGGGCGATCCCATGGAAATTGTGTCCGTCTTATTGCAAAATACATCAACATTTAATTTAACCGTGCAGATCGCTAGAACAAACCTCTGATAATATACATTTTGAAAAGTGTTGTGTGACACAGATCGCCATTGTCGCTTGGTGTCTGCTTTCTTGTTCGAAAAGAGATCGTTTCGTCTTGACTATAAAAATTTAATTTGACTAAGTTTTACGCACTACTTGAACTCACACATTTACGTTGTAGGTGTAAGCCGTCGTTCTCAGTTTTCTGGAAGTTCGTTTTTGCGTTTCTCAGATGTGATACTATTTTTTATGGACCGAACGAAATTTCTTTTGGCGTGAATCAGGACTCGTGGTTTTGTGGCATAATTGGAGAGCATTGATTAAAGCTCAGTTATGTCGTCTTCGAAATCGCTGACACGGATTTGAACTAAAACTTCAGGTTTTGTGTGAGGCGATACGGTACATCATTGCTTTTTACTTCCTCAATGAAATCGTTTCATCTTATTGCAAAATTACATTTGACTAGGTTTCATACGCAGCAGGTCCATGTATATAAGGAGAGTGTCTTAGCGTCAGAGTATTCATTCCGCTCTCAAACGATCAAGAAGATGGAAGAATCAGCACAGATCGACCTGCTGGTCAAATATTTGCTAAAAGCATAATTCACATTCGAAAGTGGCAACAAAACTTACTCATTTGGTCGTTGATTTGATGAGAGTCATACGAAAGTGTGTAAGTGCTAATGAAGTTTGCTATATCTGCAAAGGTAAATGGGTATTTGTCTCCAGAATACCTGCTTCGTCTAAGAAAGAGAAACAAAAGTCAAGATACCTAATATCGTTGTCAGGAGAAAGGACACTGGAATTCAGAGTGCCCTACGAGAAAAGAGAAGAAACAAAAACAAGACGAAACAGAGAAGAGGGATTCAGAAGAAGAAGAACTTGAAGATGATGAAGAACTTGTGCCAGTAAAAACATGGAAATGGAAAAATTGACAATGTGAGCCGATGCGTTGGCCCTGATGTGAAATTTCATACTACCTTCTAAAAGAGAATACACCAGAAAGAAAACGTAAGTGTCTCTTGGTCTTGGTCTTGACATTGTATAATAAGGATGGCGTGTTTTGTTTTTACTCACACTTCATGAAATTGTTCTCTTTCACCTCTCTCTATCCCTCTGGATCATGTTTTATTTAGAATTGAAATGGAAGGTTGTTTTCCTTCACGCACGCTCTTTAGGCATGCAAGACCGTAAACAATAGTCAGTCTATTCGTCCATTATTTTGTGTCTTGATGTTTCCTAAATCACACACTGATGCCATAAAATAACGGGTTAAATGGGTTTTGTAGTGTTGGGAGTGGGGGTGGGTGGGGTGTAGGTGTTTGACAGAGTTGGTCATTGCAGGTGAGGGCTTAGGTGCTTTCAAAAAACTTTTTCTTCTTCACTCTGTGTTGATGGAATATAATGGGTTATTTTCTTCACTCTCTGTTAATAGTGTATATATAAAGGGCTATTTCTTCACTGCGTGTGGATAGTTTATAATGGTTTTCTTCTTCTTCCCTCTGTGGTGTGCGTGTGTGTGTGTGTGTCTCTGTGTGTGTGTGTGTGTGTGTGTGTGTGTGTGTGTTCGCGTACGTTGGAACCCTAACCCTAACCCTAACCCTAACCCTGTAGATCGTATATTTGGTTGCTTTTTCTTCTTCCTCCCGAGTGTAGATAGTATATTTGGGGTTTGTATGCGTTCGCGTACGTTTGTGTGGATAGTTTGTTTGGGGTTGTATTATCTCCCTTCTGTGTTGATAGTATATTTGGGGTTTGTATGCGTTCGCATACGTTTGTGTGGATAGTTTTTTTGGGGTTTGTATTATCTCCCTTCTGTGTTGATAGTATATTTGGGGTTTGTTTTTTCCTTCTCACTCTGTGTGTGTGTGTGTGTGTGTGTGAGTATGTGTGCGCGCGTACGTTGTGTGTTTGTGTGTGTGTGTGTGTGTATGTCTGCGCGCGTACGTTGTGTGTGTGTGTGTATGTTTGTGTGTTTGTGTGTGTGTGTATGTCTGCGCGCGTACGTTGTGTGTGTGTGTGTGTGTTTGTGTGTATATTTGGGGATTGTATGAGTTCGGGTACGTTTGTATGGATAGTATGTTTGTTTTGTTTCTTTTCCTCTTCCCTCTGCGTGTGTGTGTGTGAGTTTGTCTGCACGCGTACGTTGTGTGTGTGTGTGTGTGTGTGTGTGTGTGTCTATTGGTCTCTGTTTGTCCGTATAAAACTCCCTTTATCCCTATCAAATACACTCTACCTACCTACCTGCAGTAGCGTGTATTCAGGTCAGCCACTTGCAACACTGTTGACATTTATCCCCTAATGTTCAGTACAGTGACGTCACTGACTCTGGAAATTTCGAGACTATAAATATGGACTTGGGGATTTCCACAGGTTGTAGCTATATATATATATACTAGAGTTCATAAACAGGAACGTCACTCAAGCTGAGGCTATAAAAAGATAGTGGGATTTTCCAAAGGAATAACCCACAAGTTGTAGTATAAATAGATAGTGAGATTTCATAGGAATTTTAGCTGATTATAGCTATAAATAGATACATTGGTGTTTATCCTTGATCGTCACACAATTTGATATTGTAAGTAGTTTTATCCATTTTATTCTAAACCATTGTAACCTAATTTTCGGGGATATGTTTATTTTCCTTTAAATTCTGGGACAATTTCGTCATTTTTTAAGGTAATTAACGTTCGTATATGCAGTACAAAAATGCCAGATGTTCACTCGTACAAGTTTCTTCGATGGGAATGGCGCAATAGCATATAGTTTTATTGTTGTGGTTTATGTTTTTGTTCTGATTACATTTCTATTTTTGTATTGTTGTAGAGATAATTTCGGTGAAAAATCTTTAAACTTAACATTCAATTTAGTGAATAAGCAAATTCTTTCTGGTAAAGTAATATATTATTTCATCACAACAATATTCACAGGTGATACAACAGAACATGGCTTTCATGGATTGCATATATCTAAATATGTAGGACTTTGATTTTTTAGGAGAAATGAAAATCAAAGACATAATGAAATAATCAGGAGTTCTCTGCAAGAAACGGGAGATATTAAATCGGGAGGTAGGCATGGAGCGACCCCAAAAATCAGGATGTTTTTCTCTATTGGCAGGTCCGCTGTAATGTCACTTACATCAAAGCAAACTACAACTCAGCTTTTACGGTATTAGCATAATTTTTAAAGCATTATTTCTGAAACCTGATTATTGTATTTTGGAAATATCATTAAAGTTTAGTTCAGCGGTGCCCATGATTTGACTTTAAGGGATGTACATAATCCAACGGAATGTACTTTATTCAGCGCGTGTTCAAACCTACAACGTACATGCGGTGGTGCAATTATGTAAATACGTTCAGTAGCCTAATTACGAGCGTTGAATCAAACCGTAGTGTTGTTCATTGTACTGTCATACTGGGATCACATTTTAATGAGTTAGGCATTTACAATTTCAAGGCAAAATAAAAACACAATTACTGATGCAATGATATAAAATATCCAATGCATTAATGCATAAACAAACAATAATTGAGTCAAAAGAGAGATGTAGTGTTACATCAACTCGTGAATGATCAATTCTTGTCATTGTTCGATCAAATTAGAAGTAAAATCTAAATTAAGCAGAAACAATAATATAAAAAAACAGAAAATTAAAGAAATTACTTTTCAAACAAGTTTATACCATTTCTTTTTAATAATCATACATGCCAACCTCAAGATAAGTATATGCATAATATTTGTTAACATACATACATACATACGTGTGTTTATTTGAGAGAGAAAGAGGAGGGGGTTGTTTTGAAGATTGAATATTGTAACCTTTAAAAAAAATATCAGGTATTAGATGAACTATTACAATTTCGGTACAAATCTTTATATGATTGGCATGAGTAAGGTATTAAACAGTGAAACATGTTTCTCTTTTCCACCTTCTTCACTGTCATCATCATTATTAACAATGGTAAATCTCTATTAAACAACATTGTACTCACAAGTGTTTCTTCTTTCGCGTCGTCATACGTGATAAATAAATCATTCACTGTCCTTTTTTTATCCTTCATCATCACCAAGTTTTTCACTTCCTCATCATCAATGGTATAATTATCAGGTAAAGTGTCATGTGTACCTCTCTAACGTCAGTGTTACCAATGCTAAATATAAGTAATTTTTATATTTGTCATCTGCCTTTGTTCTCTCACTCATCATTGGTTAATCATAATAGAATCATTTGTTCTCTCTTGCACCATCATTAATTTTATCATATTACGTATTAATTATATCCATCACAACTGTTTTCTCTCCCTCTCTCTCTCACACACACAATCACCATCATCATCAATGGTTAATATGCGGTATAAGTATCAGCTTTTCTCCTTTCCTACTTTTATTTTATTTTTATCATCATAATAAATAGTTTATCTCTCATACAAGTATATTTTCGTCTTCACTTTTATTTTTTATTATGAAAAAACATAAGTACAAACAACAGATGATCTTATCAGGTAGCAAGCTCTAGAAAGTCGATCAAAACCGGGTCCAGCATCTGTCTTTAATATCTGAAGTATGATAACGTCATCACCGTTATTTCTACTATCCAAACTTTATCTACATATTTCTGTTTCAGAAATTTATATAAAATTATAAAATGATAGAATCTGAAATCAAAAAGCAAGCTAAACATATTATCTTGTGAAATTACTTTCATGATGTTATTCAGCCCGTGGTAGAATGGGCTACTTCCGTCTGGTGGATTTTAATATAAAGGGTTTGTGACTGCAATGGTGAAAATGAAGGTTGATTCGCCGGATTGGATTCATATGAGCGATGGTGGTCCTAGAGTTACGCGTTGGTACGTCACTGTCTTTTGAATGCATATGTGTAGTTTTTCAGTCTTTTTGCGATTCTAAAGTGATAAAAGACACATGAGAAAAGTCGAATCGAGCGGAGGACTGTGGTCACGCTTGCAGTCCTTGTTTTCATTTATATTACCGATAAGATGATTTCATATTGTCAGATATTTCGCCCTACCTTATTGATAAAATGTCAGACACCTGTACTTTTTCCTAGAGATGCCATATTCAATTTGAAATCATACAACCTGATACTACCAGAGGTGTCATTTTACTTTGTACGACTATTATGCTCGAATACAGTAAACACCTATCTGGCAATACAACAAATATTAATTTAACTCGCGTGTCATTCCATAAAATTGGATATAACAGATACAGATTTGAAAGTAACAGGTGGGTGGGCATTTCTCCAACAGTAGCCGGTTGCTATAGTTTAAAATATAGGCTTGTAAATTACCCAACTACCGGCGCTTAAGTTAGGACGCCTTTTTAATGGATTTCGCAGTTCAATTTAATAACTATATTAAAGCGATGGTGATTTTCAAAAATACTTCAGAGCATGTTTTAAACTCTTTGGCAAAGACTTCGTCGCGTATGTGTGAATGACATCAACTGGCATTGAATCCATTACTGTTAACAATCAAACTTAAAACAATAAAGTTAAAAGATGCGTTATTTTCAGTGTACATACCATTCTTTCACCAAAGATTAATTCTGGGCCCACAGGAGTACAACATCTGCATTACATGTGGCACCATTTTTCTTTATAGTGAACCTAATGCGCATGCGTGCAATATTTGATCTTGGAAGACAAATAGTTTTTGTTCAGACCATGAGCAGCAGAGAGACTGAGCCCACAAACTATTCGTTCCAACTGAATCCTCTATCGAGAACACTTTTGATAGAGGGTCTTATTTCACAAAATAAACCCTCTATTCAGAAAATTATGATAAATAACTCTTCTCTGCTGACTAGAAGAGTTATTTCATGAAAAATAACTAACTATAAAAATACTTCTTGACGATAGGGGTGGTCGACGAAACACTTGGGGGCTCAGTTTCTCTGCTGCTAAAAATGTAAACATTCTAGGATTTCTAGTTAAAAATTGTATCTAACCCAACTCGATACCGTGTCCAAGGATCATGTAAATTTATCGTTACAAATCCGTATGGTTTTGCCTGTGCACGACTAAAGAAATTTCTGAATTGATTTATGTCCATATCACCGCTGCACCAAGTTCGATGAATATTTTGTAACGTGTGTGCGTCAGCACCGTTAAATACCGCGAGAACGTTACAGTTATCTCTGATCACTTTCGGAATTTGTGTATACCGTTGAGTTACATAAATCACATCAACGTTTTTGTGCCTGCCGCGTGAAAATATCCTGGCAGGGTTTGATTGTTTGTCCAACATGATATCATCGTACACGACTAAATTATTAATACTCCCATCAATGTCATCGATACTCGGTGCTTCATTGATATCAGTTATAAAATCAATAACATCTTCTTCACTTATCGATTTTGCACTGTCGTTAAAATCTTTTAATAGCTGATAACACCGCTGATCGTCCACAGACGGGGCTATCAAATATAATTTATCCCACTTCATCCACTTCATTATTAAATTAAGTAACAACTGCGTCTTACCCGACCCAGATGGACCTATAATAATCATTCGAATTGAATTTGGTAGCACTGAGTTATATTTAATTAGCTCTCGTCGCTTTGACGCAGAAACGTCAGTGATCTCCATTAGATATATCATAAAAATAATATGAATTTATATTGTGTGAAATGCCGAGCACATACCCCAACTGAGGATATGACAACAATTACAACAAAAAATAATCGACAAGCGCTTACAGGCAGGTGTGAACGATGTGGCACAAAAATGTTTAGATTTATTTAAAAAAAGCGAGGAGGTGATATCGCAGCCAAGTTAGCCAAGTCACCAGGGGCTCCGTGGGATAAATACCCAGGAGAAAAACATCTTCCAGGATATAATTACTACGGTCCTGGAACCCGACTTGATATCAGACTTCATGACCAAGATCAACCAAAACCAGGTGAGTATCCGATAAATGCTATTGGTAAGGCGTGTCATGCTCATGATGTAGCTTACCGAAGCAAGGATTTGCAACAGCGCCATCTCGCGGATGTGAAATTAATTCACTCGTTAAATGCCATCCCTGATAAATCTTTCAAAGAAAAGTTAGCATCCTGGTTAATAAAAACTGCAATGAAATCTAAGCTTGTATTAGGCGCTGATAATTAATTATAATGGAGGCGATTTATTATTCCCCAAGAGGATACTGGAGAGGTAAGTCAGCAATTAGTAAACTTGCCAGTGCAGCAAAAGTTACAAAAGTTACTGCTAAAAATTGGTTATCCCGACAGGCAATATGGCAAATTTATCTACCGCGCCCTAAACAAATTCACTTTGTACGTTTCGATGTTAGTGTACCAAATGAGGTTCATCAGGCTGATATATTATTTCTGCCACACGATACTATCCGAAGACGTACATACAAGTACGCGTTAACTGTAGTTGATGTTGCAAGTAGATACAAAGATGCTGAACCGTTAACGACTAAAACAGCATCTGAGGTTGCTTCTGCCTTTGAAAGAATTTGGTCTACGTTTGCCAAATCTATTACAAGTTGATCCTGGCAAAGAATTTCAGGGTGCAGTATCATCGTTGACGAAACAGCATAACGTCACCATCAGACGAGGACATACTGAAATTCACCGTGATCAGGCAATTGTTGAGCGATTCAATCGAACACTTGCTGAGCGGTTATTTGGATATCAACACGCGAAGGAATTTATTCAGGATCCGAGATCGCGCGAATGGGTTGCAAGATTACCAAGCGTGATAGCTGCACTAAATAATGAAATAACTCGAGCCATCAACATGAAACCTGCCATCGCGATCACGAAAACACAAGGTGTTTTTCAAAAGCATATACCCGTACGACGTGATTCTTCAGCGCAGCCAATACTGGGTAATGTTACAGTTAGATATTTATATGAACCAGGTGAACTTGAAGGTGGTAAAAAAAGAGCAACTGATCCCATTTGGAGTGTTACCACACACAAGATATCCAAAGTGACAAGATCTACTGGTAGACCAGCAATCTACAGGTTGGATTCAACTGCTCCTCAACGTGGATTCAAACGTGAGCAACTTCAGGTAATTCCCGAGGACACACAATTACCGCCAAAATCACTGAAGTGATTTCGATCACTTAACTAGGGCTGGCGCCTCTACGTCGATTACACTCAAGACAGGTCAGCATGATATTATCACGTGTATGACCGCGATTGTTATCTTTTCTGTCTACGGTAAATTGTCTTGAATTTTTATTCGAATACTGCCATAGCATTATACAATTACAGCTCGCACAGTGATTATTCTGCTGTTGTTTTAACTCAATAATACAGTCAACATCAAGGTCGAAATCGCGATTATTTTTTTTTTTGTCACTCTGTTTGTAACCGGCGAGTTTTTTTCTTATTACATCACCATCGTTGTTGTTTTCATTATTAATTTTGTCAGCGTTTGATTCATCCAAGACAATCCTTCGCAGCTGAGATATTCTTCTGACTCTGGACACCGCCAGGTAGACTAAGTTCGACCATTCGATTCGATCATCAACAATCCAGACAGTTGTATCTGAAATAGTCAGTCCTTGAGATGAATTAATGGCCATTGCGTATCCTAGCGTCCACGGAGATGTATTCATTTTTAGTGCATCTTTGACAGCATTAATATCAACTAACACAATATCATTCAATACTAAATTCTGTTTCTCTGTTTTTCCAGGGATATCAACATCTATATTTTGTAACCGCGTATCAGCTGGTCTATAACATAACGGCGTTGGCAACATTGGAAACTTTTCTTGTTGTAATTGAAATAACTGCTGCTGAAGTGTGTCTCTGACTATCTTTCTACTTGCTACTATCAAATCGTCTGGTTTCCATACGCGTAAAAAGTCGCTCATCGAAGTTTCAGGAATCATCTCGCGCATAATTTCACATTGAATTTTATTCGGTTGTAATCTGATTAATGTTTTAAATTCTTTCAACGTTGCATCAAGTGCTCTATGATCATCAGACACTTCTTCGCAATGATCAACAAAATCCCTCAGCCAATCATGCGGAGATGCTCCAACAAACGGAGGTGGTTGACCGTGATCGCCGCACATAATCACTGCAGTATTTTTCGTTAGCAACCAATCAAGAAATGTTTTTAATGTTTCCAGCGGTACCGTACATATCTCATCCCAAATTATTTTCTCGGGAATATATTTTGTTCCCATTCGATCTGACGTCCACACACCGCCGCTGTATTTGAAAAAACTGTGATAAGTACAAGAATTGACTCCTCGCTGTTTCATCTCCCTGGCAAGCCTGTGTGTAGGCGTTAGCACAATCATATCCGATTTTCCAAATAATTCAATCGCTCGAGTTGTTTTACCAGACCCACCCGGCCCGTTTAAATAAACGGTTTTGTGTCTAGTAATTGGATCATACACAGATGGTGCGGAAGATATTTCTGACATTTCTGATTTACAATAATCATCCTTAATTGCAACATCAGCGGATTCACAATATTCGTGCAACATCTCCGCTTTTATTCTCCACGAACCCCATTCGTCTCCGCCGCCGAATTTCATTATGTCGGTCAGTGATTCTGAATATTTTTTATTGATGTAAAATGAATCCGTGGCAACTCTAACTGCGGTGTCGGGAAATCGATTTATCATTGATAGTAAATTTATAGAAACATAACCCGGCATTGAAGATCTTAAATGTGTGCATTGAGGCGATTCTCCATCGATATAATTTACAATTGTGCCCAACTTTTTCCCGTCGGACAAGAACACATCCTCCCGATTACAAAATAAATTTCTCGCAACAGCGTCAGCAATTATAAAATCCAATTCAGCATCATCAATAATCAACCGCGAGTGATGCATTTTATGATCAAATGCTGCACCATGAGTAAATTTACCGATTATTCTTCGTCCGAGATCTTTTGCTGCTTTTTCACTATTGCTAAGTTTAATCTTGAGAACTTTAGGAGCCTCACTGACAATGACATCCATCGGGGTATTTGGACTCTCTCGTGCATACTCGCTAATAACTTCATCTACACTGACACGCTCCGGTGTTGGCAACCAAACTGAGGTCTGCAGTCGATATGATATGATTGCTTCACTGACAGTCAACGATACCAGTATTCGTCTGTCAAGCATATATCGCAATAACACTATTGGTACCCAGCGCATTTCACTGAAGTTTCTGCCAAACCATACATAACAGCACGGATGAAGCCCTTTAACAAATTCAAACGAAGTCACACGAGCAAATCTCGTCAGGTCAGCGTCGGGTGAAACGCCGTTTACGGCGACTCGTGTCATCGAGTTCGTGGGATGTCCAAATGGCTTAAAGTATTTGCTGCACTCGCCGTTCCCGAGAAAGCTTCCTGGGTAGCAGGCAATCATATCCACGGAAATCATATCCCGGTAGTCATACAGGGTATTCCACAACCCGCCATGCCCATACTCGACACAACTTAATTGTATATCTGAAAGAAACTGACTTCGGGTTGGTCTCCACAAATTTCTTTCTCTGGCGGCGTGAGCGGCAACACTTGGAACTGTAAAACAATTAACCAATAACTGCTCAATGTTGTCGGAAATGCTAGCATTTCTCACATATTTCTCTGCGAGTTTTTTTCAATTATTGTTGCAACGACTCTGTCCGGTATAATTCCCCGTTTGGTTTTACAAATTGATCATACTCGGAATCTTCGGAACTCCTAAACAACCACACTGACACAGGGTCGGTTTTACTCAGCGTGTAAATAGCATCAAATATATTTCCGGAATAAAGTTTGACAACACGATCTCGTGGAAATATTGTAACCGCATCAGTCCAGGCATGAGAGTTATGATCAATAATTTCAATCGGCGATCCTGACTTTTTATAATGTTTGGAACTGTATAATATTTCTCCGGTTAGTGTTTTTACTGTTATTGAACATTTTAATTTACTTGATAGCACAGCAACATCATTTATTAAAGCCCCAGTATCTTTGACTTGCTCAGCCCAGGCTGTTATTTTTTCACGTCGCAGATCGGTTAAACCGTTTCCTCGTTTTGCGTTTTTAAAATGTTCCATTACTCGCTCGGCTACACAATTCAGCGTAGTCATTGATGACGTCGTAAATGACGTAGTCATTCGCATCGGGGTAAGTTTATCAATTTTTGTTTTTTTTACCAGATAGATTCCATAAACGACTGCGGTTACAGGATACGCTCGAGCGTAATATGGTTTATCAATCCCGGTCAGCATTCCTGGTTTACAACCATTACTTAACATAATGGTCTTTCCGTTAGCAAGAACAGGGTCGAGTTTGTCACGGATAATCCATTCATCAGAATCTGTTTGCACAATAAATTTTATTCTGAAAAAAATATTTATGTTTATATTGATGAAAATCAAGGTAATCAATAATTGTTTTTGCTCGGGCATCAGTCATTGTAGCATCGATGATGACCTCATCACCGCCGAAGAGTTCGTCAATTATATTGACATCGTCAATATTGCGGATAATTTTAAATGACGACCATACATGAGATGCGCCGTCGTCGCGAAATTCTTTTTTACCCTCGTTGATAATATTAAACAGATCAGCTAGATACCGTCGTCGTGGATCCGGGGTTAGTCTGTCAAGATCGAATCTCCCGGCGCCAACTGCAGATAATCTTGAAAACTCTTCCATATTTAAGACAAATATTTAAATAAGAAATATTATATATACAAATGAATAAGTGCCAGTGGTTAAAAGTTGGATCCGTAACAGTCTGTGGTAAGTCCTGCAGAAAGGAATTCTACGGTGAACACATACAGAGCATCAAACGAGGAAGCACAGGACCCATACCATGCCTGCGATCTGGCATTGGTGTCAGGGGTAAAACACAATTATGTGCGGGGTGCGGGGGGAAACGATACCGGGAACTCAAGCGATGCTACAATAAAAAAAATAACGGAGACGCGCTAAAATCCGAGAGTGATTATATAACTAGGTTTTCAAACAAATTATAAATTAGACATATACATTATATATATAAATGAGCCAAAAATTTATTCGACATCCAACCATTAAAAATTATGAAGCATCACGTGAGGGAATAGTGAGACACTGTAGGTTGAAAAAAACAGTTGGTGTCGTTAATAATACTGGTTATCTCCAATTTAGTGTTTCTGGGGGTAAAAGCTATTATAATCACAGGTTTGTGTTCGAGTGTTTTCGCGGAGAGATCAAATAAGGTCTTGTAATTGATCACAAAGATAATAATAAACTTAATAGCTCTGTCCAAAATTTACAATCCATAACACAGAGCGAGAATTCTGCACGAGGTGGCACTGGTAAATTTAAGAGCGTTACAAGAAGAGCTGTCAGATCTCTCAATAAAAATACTAATAAAGAAAATATATTTCGCTCAATGAACTCAGCTGCGAAGTATTTTGGTATTAACCCCCGTTCGGTTCAACGTGTTGCAGAAAATATTATCAAATCAACTTTTTCACGTAAGTTTGATAGCTGGATCATATTTTCTTGTGTAGATAACTCTGCAGTGACTGCGTGAAAGTCAATGATACAATTATTTCCCCGTTGTCACCTTGACAGGTAACAACAGACGATTTTCTGCACAAGGAAGTAAATAACTTCCCTTTATTTCCCCTTGACGCTATCAAGGTCACAGCGCAAGAATGATTTTATCCCTGACAAACGCGTATTTATCTTTTTTTTTGCAGACAATATCACTATTTTATTACACTTGTTCAGGTTTATGGTACATATGTAGTTTCCTCACGATCATATTTAAGAAAATACGTTTTAAACAAATCACGTTGAGCTATTTCTGAACTTTCAGGTATCAGTCAGTTTATATACAATATCGTCCTAATACTATATTGGGGTTTCGAAACCCAACGAAGTTGCACAACTTTCTCCGTTATCGCCCCGTTCAGGGGTGACCTTTTGCCCCCAAACGGGATTGATTTCGGGGGGTGGGTGTGCAACTTGTTGGACGTAGAATATAACCCTGCATCTGTCTGTGTTGTCTTGTACCGTCCTAGGATAAGTTATATGATTGTAAATACAATTGCTGTAAACCCAAAAATAAACAGTAAGCTCTACGGTCAAAAACAAAATACGAGGATGCCGAGAAGCTATAAGAAAAGTTCTGTAAGACTGACAAAAAAAAAAAATCTGAAAAATAAAAAAAAATCACCTAAAACACAAAGTAAATAATCTCAAGTCTGAAAGGACCTCGTGGAGACCCATAAGCAAATCAGATATAAATATGAATCGAGAAAATATCAATAATGTGATTGATGCTATTAAAATAACAGAAAAACAAGGAATTAATATATTACTAAATCCTGAAACTATTCTGTCTGATTTTGAATCATTATACGAAGCTAAATGTGCGTTATATTCTTCCTGCTCAATATCGATTCATAAAAATGATCCAAAATAATTTGTATAAATCGCTGGCCAGCGTAGCGGAGACACTGTCTCGTGCAATCGAAAAGATCAGTCTGGCACTGGCAGCTGAGTATGAAACAAAGAAGATAATAAATAATCGGGTCCGGAAATTAAAGCATTGCATGTCCGCTGACAGCATCAAGGATGAAAATCTAGAGAATTTTGAAATCAAGGATGACTTCGTCACTGACGAGGAAGTAAATACCTCACCTTGATTGCATTTTACTTGGAAATCGAGTACCTGGAAGTGAAATCCTTGACTTTGTCAAGGAAGTAAAAAAAAATTACTTTTTTTTACTGTCCAAATTGTGCAATTGTCCGATTTCGTTGGTTTTCATAGCAAAATGCCTTATCAGGATTAGCAACGTGGACAATTTCGTTGGTTTTTACTAGCAAATACCCTATCAAAATGAACACTTTGGACTGTTTTGTTGGTTTTTACTAGTAAAACCCTATCAAATCTGCGACTTTGGACTGTTTTGTTGCTTTTTACTAGGAATTACCCTATCAAATCTGCTACTTTTGGACTGTTGCAGAAAAATACTATAAGAAAAAATAAAATCCCGCAGTGAAATAATTATTATATGAAATTTATACAAACTGCACGATTTCATTGATTTTGACTAGCAATTACCCTATCAAATCTGCCACTTTGGACTGTTTTGTTGGTTTTTACTAGCAATTACCCTATCAGAATGAGCACTTTGAACTGTTTTGTTAATTTTTACTAGCAATTACCCTATTACGTTGAGTACTTTGGACTGTTGCAGAAAAATACTATAAGAAAAAGTAAAATCCCGCAGTGAAATAATTATTATATGAAATTTATACAAACTGCATGATTTCATTGATTTTTACTAGCTGATACCCTATCAAAATCAGCACTTTGGACAATTTTGTTGATTTTTACTAGCAAATACCCTATCAGGATCATCTTTGGACAATTTTGTTGATTTTTACTAGCAAATTACCCCTATGAAATCAGCAACTTGGACAATTTCGTTGATTTTCATAGCAAAATACCCCATCAAAATCGGGAAAATGGTCAGTGGTGAAAAAATCATATATAAAGTAAAAATTCTAAAGAATTTTCAAATATTTTTGCTGCACAAAAAAATAAAATTATCGTGAAATCGTCCGATTTCTGTGATTTTTCCCCTTGACTTTCACTGCAGTATCTTGTCAAGATAATCCCGTGAAATGCACGAGTGAGCATAATTCATGATTTGGTCTGGAAAACATGTGATCGTTATGATATGATTTTCTTGTAGTTGTTTCAACTGCGATTCTGTCAGTAAAAAATCATCATTGCCGTATTTATCAATAACTATTTTAACTGCACCTAATTTCATCATTGATGAAATCGACGACGCTCCGCTGAATAAATTTTTGATATATTCTTCAAGTGTTTGTTTGTCATGTATGGAACATTTCACGTGCTGATACATTGCTATTTTTTTTTCATCATTTAATATAATTTATTGTGACAGTGCTGTCATTGATGGTGATGTTACCAACATTGCCATCATCTTCGTCGCTGTCACTAACAATAAAATCACTGTCAGAGAGATCACTGTCACTAACAATAAAATTACTGTCAGAGGCATCTTCATCACTAACAATAAAATCACTGTCAGTGGAAATGTCGGAGACATTTTCATCATCATCGTACTTCCGGAAATTCGAAGATTTCTTGGACATTATTATGATATGATATTATTAATTGAAAGTCTACGATTTGAAAATCCTCTAGGACTTTACCAGCAAATCAATACTAATAGTTTCATTTCTCAGGTCCAAAAGTCTACCCTGTTGGTCAGTGACTTTAAAATTCATCCTTGTCAGCGTTGGATTCAAACACTGCAGAAATACTGGATTGATTGGCTCCTGTATAATCAAAAACCCAGATGGTTCTTTAGGAGTAAATGAATACAATATAAACCCTTGCTGGGCTTGATTTGATACTGTTGTGTCTATGTTGTAACTTGCATGAATTGCGTCACACACAAGATTGACCGCGAAGACATCAGTGATATTTACGATTCCCGGAGAAATATGTCTGCCATCGCTCGCTGTGGAATTGTCATGTCTGAGGATAGTTGGCGATGGCAATATTCGCTTGTGGTGTTCAAGCATGTTATCGAAGTATTCATCGATGATATCAGTGACGTATTTTCTCAAGATGACCGGGGAAACAAATCCTGGTAATTTATAATTCAGTAGTTCAGCTTCTTTCAGCGAGTACTTATCAAAAAATTGTTGTTTATCGCGGGATCTACTGTTAATTACTGCCTGAATTACTTGCTGGTTAATATATTCCATGTCGGCGGCAAGTTGATTTAATATCTCAATTTGTTTAATAATTTCGCTGCGTGAACCTGTCACATCGGAAACATGTTCTTGGAAGCGTTGCCGTAGATACCTTCGTTGCGCTCCATGCACCACATTAATAAGTTTCAAGTATTCAATAATGTCGTTTAGATAAACATAAGGTCCAACACGCACCCCCCCCATTCTAATTCACGAGTAAAATTCAACATAATATCGACGTCACCTTCAGCAGAGAAAATCTTGCCATGTAACTTGTTCTTTTTTATCTCATCAAGACGTTGTTTGTATGGCGGTGTCATTCCGTGATATGACTGCGCGTCAGTGATATAATCAGACTTCGCTGGTTCTGGTGGTATCGGTGGTGTCGGTGGTTTTGATTCAGGCCATCCTAATACTGTTCTGATTGAACTGTTATAAATGTCTACGGCGTAACCGGGTGAAGCGACTTCGATGATCGTTGACAACGTTGGCTCGTGTGCGGTTATTGATATTTTTGCTTCCTTGGTGGTGATACGCTTCATTTGACGCTGTATTTCATTGTTGATTTCTTCTATTTGATAAGACCCTGTTGGTAAATGAATGACATTCCAGTCGGGGGTACCGTCAGGGTTATTCTGATACGAAAATACAAATGAATTATCTGGCAACTGTGCGTGAAATGATGTCGACCTGATTTTGGGCCAACTGTGATATACTCGTAATTGTGCCAACGCGATTTCTTTTGCTGGAATAGCAGTTGGAAAATTAATATTAAACTCTGGTTGCGTCGAAGATATTGTTATCATTGATGTTTTTACCGGAGCTGTATTTGCGGCTATGTCGAGTAAAGCTCGATGCTGAAGTGGTTCTGTCATTATTTATCAGTGATGTTTTTAAATCCTCATATATCTTGGTGAGCTCGGTGAACTCCGCCGTGGATATATTGCTGTCAGCGACGGATTCCAATAACACGTTAGAAAGTTTTGAATAACATTTCTGAGTAAGTTCTAATTTAGTTGTGTATTCGCGGAGTTTGTCGCCGGCGCAAGATGATATTTTTTTCGCGATGATACTAGCGACTCCGGCAACCGTAGTTGTCGCTGACACAGCAATGGTAGCAGCGACTGCTGCTGTAACCGGAGTCAACGCTGATAATACTACTCCGGTTGATGCAACAACCGCAGAAACAGAATACACTAACACATCTAACACGGTTACTCGTCGTCGATATTTTTTTACTTTTACCGTACACTCGTCAATGATAGTTTTTAACTCTGACTGGTATTCACGTACTTGATTGTACCTGTGTTGTTGAACATTTATTGACTCTGTCATTTTATTATTTTACGCGGTAACCAATTGAGGCGTTTCAGCTACAAATTCCAAACACCACCAGTAAGATGTTGCGGTTAATTTCCTGTCTGCGGCTTCCAGTATAAATGTTTCTTCGGTTTCCTTGTTTAATATGATAGTCACAACCCCGGAATATTTGTCAGTGGAATGTCTCCAGGGATATGTTGTGAAGATCTCAAATTTAGCGGCACTGAACACAGACAGTCTATACACGCCAGTGGCTGTTGCTGTATATTTGATAGTATTATTTTGTCGGGACCATGTTGCGAATCCCGATGATACCGTGTATTCTATGTTGGTGATATGCCCCGGGGTAACTCCATTGTGGACTTTAATCAAACTGGTTTTGGCAACGATCTCAGGAATTACCGCTACGATGTTTTGCTGTGTTTGTTTGATCGTGTCAATGTTGGTCTTGATTTCAAAAAGTTTCATATCGATGACTGGAGGAGTCCCAAAGAACTTATCAATGGACTCATCAGTTTTTTGAAAGTTTCTTCGATGTCTTGAAAACGCGCCCACGTGAACATCATACTCTGCCCGCAACGTGGTTAGTTTACCGTCAACGGTGTCTACATATTGTTTGTTTGCGGCGTCTTACGACGATGTTGGATCTCTTAAAACGGTTATTTTGTTACCGTTCATGCTGAGTTCACCTGTCATTGTATCACCGGTCTTCGCTACACGGGCTAGTGCAAGTTTTTGCATATCATCTCGGAGAGCTGCAATTGATATCGACGAATCTCTGATTCTGCCGCTGTCAGAGAATACAACGATGTTGTCCGTGGTAGCTCCAAGGACCCTGCGAATTATGTCATTCCACTTAATGTTACTGGTTCTTAGCTTGCCATGTCGATCTTGAAAAATTACAACCTCATCTGGGTCTATCCCGGTCAGATTTAAAAGATCATCAATTTCATCTTTGGTCACATACTTTGATAAATCGATATCTTTTTTTTCCTCCGCTGTTTTCCTTGATCTTCCGTAAATATCAACCATTATTAGTTACAGGATTATTTAAATTTGGAAGTCACAGATGTGATTTCAACGTGTATTCATACACGACTTTGTGAGGAGAACTCGCTGATTTCGAGATCGCATCAAGAACATTTAATACTTCACGACCGCATATCGGAGGATCAGTTAGTGTTTGTGTTGGCAGCGTTGAGTACCAAATCTTACCTGACGCGGGGATGTTTTTTTGTGTATCGAAGAAACTCAACTGGCGGTGCTAGCCCGTACGAATCGAAACAGATAATTCCACGTGGATCGATCGCGTAAGCAACCCAGTGAGTTCCTGGACCGTTTTTGTTGTCGAGATTAATAATACCGGTTTCTGGATTATTCGGTCGTGCTGGTAATTGATCTCGCATAAAGACGCCTCTGAAGTTCTTTATATTTAATTGTTTAACAGCATCAAGCAAATCAAAATTTGACATCGGTGTAAAAACACTTAAAACCTTTTTGGGTACCATGATGGCGGAGTTCCTGGAAGTCTTAAGCCGCGTCCCTTTTTTTGTATCCTCGCCCTGTTGCTTTCTTTAGTGCCATTCCAGCAGCTGTTCCAACAGCTCCTAACGCGGCTGCTTTTGCGACTGCGGGAGCAGCAGCAGCTATCAGTGCTGGTATCGCGGCGAGAAGAGGAAATATACCACCGGTTTTAACCATATCTTTGACCGCGGCTGGAGAGAAATCAAGTCGAACTCCAGTCGTTGACTGCGCTGCTTTATTGAAATGTTTTAGTTGGGTTTTAGTTAATGACAGTTTGTTTGGACCACCCGCTAGCTGATCGTGTTTTAGTGTTATCGGTGTCCCACATGTGCTCGCGTTTTTCGATTGTAATTTCTTCACCTGACCAGGTGTCAGAGTGACATTAACATGACTGTATGACATTTTATTTAATATGAGATTGATCTAATTGTTACATATTTTCGGGAAACCTATAGGTTTTCTACTGGTGCATCAACGAGTATCATTCGGCCACCAGCACCTTCAAGTAACATTGCCTTATCGGAAAGTATGACCGCGTTTGCTCTGTAATTAGCTGCTTCAGCCACATTTATATTCACGGTAGCCCGAAAGTGAATATCAACGACAGACTGTCTGGTTAAATCAAGATGCTCCAGCGAGAAGTAATAGACTGGATAATGAGATGTAAAATCCAATTGTGATATTTGCAAAACAGTATCGATATTTAGATCACGCGCTAGATATTTCGTCAATCGTTGATATGCACGTGCAACATGGCTGTTTTCAAAATTTAGCATTATGTTCTCGGACGGTTCTTGTTGTCCGTTTATTCTCAGAGATACGTCAGTGATACCAAGTTTATCAAATACCATATTCGAACGTGTTTGATCATTTACTCGTGCAGCATTCTGAAGAGCAATGAAAATATGTCGCGGCGCGGAAACCCACTGCTGTGATGCTATATGCCATGTGAATAAACCATTGATGGCACTTTGAATACTATCTGTGGTTGTTGTAAGCCACGATAGCAGCGTTTTACCACCTTGATCCATAAAAGAAAGCAGTCGCTGTTCTTCGGCAATTGCAGGAGTCATTACCGGCATCGGCATCCACAGTGATAGTTTTGTTATTAATACTTTACCAGCATCACCAGCACCACCAGCTTCTCGCCATAGCGCATCATTATCGTCATTTTTTCTAATAAGCACGACTGTATGTTTTGCTCCGAAAATTACTTTTCTGACATCTCGGCAAAATCCAAAGACATGCGACAGTGGAATCGCACAAGAAAATTTTCTACTATCTCCCCTCAACATTAATTTACTAAAACCTAAATTGTAATTTGGATTTGGCCCTGTTACTGCAGGTGTCGTATTATCACCAGCTGCGTTTCTCACATTACCTATAATTATAGAATTTGGTTCAGGATGATTAGAATTACCCTTGGCAAACATCATTGATGGACCAGCTGATCTTGTATAATCATCAGAATATCTTGCTAGACCAATTATTGTTGTAGCAACATCAACATCATTCTGAATCGATTCGATATTTTTTCCATCAATCATATATATGGCGCTACTAAACAAGGCCATAATTCCGTTATTGACAAAACCGATTTTAAACGCATCCCCGTAGTCTGTGTTATCGGTTTTTTTAATTTCACCTTCTATTTCAATAAACGCTTCAGCGGGCAGGAAATATCTACTTGTATCTTGAACCTGAAGTTCAATTCGTCTTCGTTTATATGGCTCTCATGCGTCATAAGAATAATACTGATAATCACGCACTGATTCATTTTTAAGAACTGGTTCGTCTATGTCGAATGCCGGATCGGATTCCCGTTTAAACATTTTATTATAAAAGTTATCGGCTAAAACGAAGACCACTTCCCGCAATCAAACTTGTATTCATTTGTTCAGGATTTATCAGCGCTGCTAGTTTTTGATTTGAGGCTTCATTTATTACTTTACCGACGTTTGCTGGCATGTCTGCGGTGGCTGGTAATTTTACCGGCGGAGGTTTTCTGCGTCCTTGATTGCCGTGAATGCTTTACCGGCAGCGCTACCAACAGCGCCAATAGCTTTATATTTAATAACATCAATGGCTTTCATCGATAATTGTTTTGCGATCGGTATTGCTTTAGGTGCCATCCTCGCAAATAAACCCTGAACAACATCGCCTAATCCGTTTCCAAAAGTCATTCTGTATACGGGTACTCGTGAATTTACAACCCTGACCATGACTGGTCTACGATGAGAATTGTGTACAATCATTTTATTTAATTGTTATTTCTCTAATCGCTGTCGACGAGTTCATCAATAAGTTCTCGATAGATGTGCGTATCCATGATGCCGCCGAGAAATAATCGCTGACAGATATCAGCTACTTCATTAATCATTTCTGGTGAGTTATTTCCGGCTCGTTTTCCTCCTAAGAGAATTTCTAGCCGTGATACATCATTGATGATATTATCAGGACAAGTAATGTGACCACCAAGACCACTACCAGTAGCACCGGGAGGTCCCTCTTCTTCAAATTCCTTAGCTAACTCCCGCCGTCGTTTTTCTAATGGTGGCAGAGGTGTAGTAAGTTGATATGAAGACGGTAGAAGTGTATCAAGCTGATGTAAGGGCTGCAGGGATGGAATACGTTGAAGTGAAGGCGGTAGCTGTCTTTCTACTGATGGCAGAGGCGACTGAGTGGATAGTCGTTGTTTTGCTTGTTTCACTTTCTCATTATAAAGTCTCTCTATTTTCTCAAAAAAACTCTGAATTCTAAATCATCATCTCTGGCTTGCTTTTATTTTTATATATACGATATATCCATTTGATAAGACTATCATCGTTTATTTTTTCAAAGCCAGGCTTTAAGATACTGGATTTATTAAATATACTAATTCATGTTTTTTTTCAGGTAGTTCTTCACTTTTAGTATCTCTAATATCTTCGACAAACCCTTCTCTAAATTTTTTAATCATTGCAACCTTTTCTTTTATTGGTTTAGGTGTAAGTTTTTCTTTTACTCCAGCTACTTCAGTACGAATTTCACTGACCCCTTTAAGTATTTCTTCGCCGACGGGCGGAGGTTGAGCTGCAGCTATATCAGTTGGAAGATCTCGTAAAATCTTTTTTGTTTGTTTGGTTCTTCTTGCAATCTTTTCAGCCTGCGTAGCGGTTTGTTTTAACACTGGAAGAAAACCCGGTTTTGTTACATCACCTGGATCTCCCAGTAAAGCTTCTTTGGTGACCGCCGCAGCTTTCTCAGTAGCTGTTGTAACGGGTTTAAATAATTCTTCTGCACCTGTTGCAAATTCAACTTGTGCTTGCTGCCGTGCTTGTACTTTTTGTCTTACACTATCTCGTACAGGAAGAAATTTTTTTTTTTTGCTTCTAGTCGCTCTCGAGCTAGTCCAGCAGAATGTGTGTCTCCGACGTTGGCCATTATTGTTAACTTAAATTTTTAATTCACAGCAGAAATCCTAGAATGTTTACATTTTTAGCAGCAGAGAGACTGAACCCGCAAATGTTTCGTCGACCACCCCTATCGTCAAGAAGTATTTTTATAGTTAGTTATTTTTCATGAAATAACTCTTCTAGTCAGCAGAGAAGAGTTATTTGTCATAGTGTTCTGAATAGAGGTTTTATTTTGTGAAATAAGACCCTCTATCAAAAGTGTTCTCGATAGAGGATTCTGTTGGAACGAATAGTTGGTGGGCTCAGTCTCTCTGCTGCTCCATGTTTTGTTCACCTTCGAAATAATATATTTTGAACAGTTCTTATATGATGAAGATTTTACTATTGTCACTTTGGATTTAAATATAGGTCTTCTTTATATACTATGATACAAAATTCTAACCATATTATATATAGATTGTACAACAGAAAATGTTAAAAAATTAAAGGTACCCGAAGGTCGCTATTTCTAGAAGAAGCAAATATATACGGCTTTTCGAACATTATTTTTCAAATGTGACCAACTAAACTCAAAATATTTTTAAACTTAAGTTAATTATGCCTGTTTTATTAATTAACACATAAACAAAGTTGTTTTTTCCATTGACTTGCCTGTAAATGTGTTTTGACTATTAGGGTACCAAAAATTTCAAGGTTCGGGGACATAGTCCCCCAATGATCGCACATTTGTCCCCGTATGGTATCATTCGGACTAATATATATATATATATATATATATATATATATATATATATATATATATATATATATATATATATATATATATATATATATATATATATATATATATATATATATATATACATATATATATATATACATATATATATATGTATATATAACTCATTAGACCATGTATCGTCCCCTGCTACTATTCCAGTTGGACCCAGCAGCAGAGAGGGTGAACATACCACTTAAGGGAATGGTCACCCTTGTGTTTAGACCAAAAAAAATAGTGACCCTTCATAGAGGTCAATACCACGTCTACGATTATTGTTTGTCCCAAACAGAATTGTAGACGAACCCTCTCTGCTGCTCAATAATCTTGGGAATCTTCATCTGAATCATGGGAATCTTTTGTTTTGTTCTTCAAGTAATATTCAAGTTCTGATGGTGGTTTTGCATTTATGTTCTTTCTTTTTCTGTAATATATCATCAAACTTCTGTATCGATCTCCACCACAATTTTTGCAAATCTGATATAATCCTCTAACGCCGTTGTTACATCCAACACAACTTCGTGAACCAGCATGAGGATTTTTCTTTATAAGATAATTATGTTTTTTACAATATTCTCCACGACACCTTTTGTTGCATTTATCTGTTGTTCCTTGAATTAACCACGCACAGTTGTTCATTATATTAATGATATCTGTTTAATTAAATTTATACCCTCTCTGCTGATATCAATTAAAAATTGTTATATTTAAAATAATGTTACATCCAGGATCTCATACTGCAAGAATAGCACGAGAACGATTAGAAGCAATTAAAAAATTTCTTCCTGTCAGAGACTCATTTAGAAAAAATCTACAAGCGCAACAAGAAGCACAAGTTGAGTACGAAGAAGAAACTAAAAAACTGTTTTAACCCGTCACTGCAGCTACTGAAAAAGTTACAACTGTCATCAAAGAAGATCTTCTTCCGGTATCAAAACAAACAGCAGAACAAACTGAAAAAATAGCAAGAAGAACTAAACAGACAAAGACGATTTTACGAGATCTTCCACCTGGCATAGCCAGGGAAATATCTGCGGTTCAACCTCCACCTGTTGGTGAGGAAATACTTGAAAGTATTGGAAAACTTCGTACTGAAGTCGCCGACGTGCAAAAAGAACACGCACCTAAATTCAAGCCAGTAAAAGAAAATATAAAATTAATTGCAAAATTTAAGGAAGGGGTTGTTGAAGAAATTAGGAATACTGAAATAGAAAAATTACCCGAAAAAATATTAGATTATATATCTGAAAAATGTGTGATTTTAAAACCCCGTCATGAAAAAGTAAAAAATGAAGATCTTATTAAATGGATATATCGCATACATGCAAACAAAAGACAGGTTAAAAGTGATGATTCGAAATACAAAGATCTTTATAAAGAAGTAGAAATACTTCGCAGACAGAGACTAGAACAAGAACAAGCAGCAGAGGGGGCGAATCCGACATTTTGTCCAATCGTCATTTGGCTTAATTAATACTTTCTGCAACTCAACGATCTAGTGTCGTCAGCGACTGGTAAAAAAAAAATGACGTCGTCGTCGGGGGATCGTCCAAACGTCATTTGGTTTAATTAACACCTTCTGCGCGCCGATCCCCAGCGTTGTCAGCGTCCGGTAAACACATCGACGACCGCGTCGATGTCATCGCCCCCCCTCCCCTGCTGCTAAGGAGTTATTTACAATGAAAATTATTTACAACTAACCGAATATTTGGTCAAGTCCGATACGATATCGTGTCCGAGGATCATGTAAATTTATCGTTACAAATCCATGTGGGGTCGACTGAGCATGACTAAAAAAGTTTCGAAAAACATTAAAGTCCATGTCACCGCCGCACCATGTCTGCCAAATATTTCGTAGCGTGTGTGTATCAACGCCGTTGAATACAGCAAGAATATTACAGTTGTCTCTGATTACTTTTGGAATCTGAGTGTATCGTTGAGTGACATATATCACGTCAGTGTTTTTATGCCTGCCTCTGGAAAATATCCTAGCTGGGTTTTTTTGATTGTCTAACGTAACATCATCGTACACGACTAGATTGTTAACGTCGCCATCAATATCATCGATACCCGGTGCATCATTGATATCCGTAATAAACTCAATAACATTTTTTTTAGCGATCGCTGATGCATTCTCGTTGAAATCTTTCAACACCTCGTAGCATCGTTGATCATCTACGCTAGGAGCAACCAAATACAACTTATCCCACTTCATCCATCTCATTATTAAATTGAGTAACAATTGCGTCTTACCGGATCCAGATGGTCCGATGATAATCATCCGGATCGAGTTTGGTAACGCTGCAACATGCTTAACTGGTTCTCTCGTTTTAGTCGCCGAAAAATCAGTTATATTCATATCTCTATACATAAATTATGGATCTATATTGTGTGAAGTGTAGAGTACGTACTGGCACAAATGATATGACAACCGCTACAACAAGAAATAACAGATCGGCGCTTACTGGCAAGTGTGTACAATGCGGTACAAAGAAATTTAGATTTATTTCTATTAAACCCGGGGATGTTTTAAAAAAAAGTGAGGAGGTGACATCGCAGCCAAGTTATCAAAACTCCCCGGAACCCCGTGGGCAAAGTATCCAGGAGAAAAACACCTCCCAGGATATAGCTACTGTGGCCCCGGAACACGATTAGATATCAGACTCGATGATCAAAATCAACCCAAACCCGGTGAGTACCCAATAAATGCTATCGATAAGGCGTGTCATGCTCATGATGTTGCTTACAAAAGTAGCGATCTGCAACAGCGTCATATCGCGGACGTAAAATTAATTCACGCGTTAAATGCTATTCCTGATAAATCCGTCAAAGAAAAATTGGCCTCATGGTTGGTAAAATCGGCTATGAAAGGTAAATTAATGATTGGAAGCGGAGCTTCTCGCGCTGGTAATTGAAAACGCTAGCGTTTATAATAACAATATGGAATCCATCTATTATTCTCCGAGAGGATACTGGAAGGGGAAGGCCGCAATTGGTAAGCTTGCAAGCGCTGCAAAGGTAACAAAGGCCACTGCGGCTAATTGGTTATCCAAACAGGCTATATGGCAAATCTATCTACCACCGCCTAAACAAATCAACTTCTCGCGCTTTGATGTCAGCGTACCTAATGAAGTTCATCAGGCTGATATACTATTTCTGCCGCATGACAACGGTTACAAATACACGCTAACCGTAGTTGATGTTGCGAGTCGATACAAACAAGCGGAGCCGTTAAAAACAAAGTCAGCAACTGAAGTAGCCGGTGCGTTTGAGCGGATTTATCGAAGAGGTCCTCTGCGCTGGCCAAATCTATTACAAGTTGATCCTGGTAGTGAATTTCGCGGCGCTGTTCTATCAACGCTGAAACATCATAGCGTCGCGGTACGACGAGGTCATACTGCGCTACATCGTGATCAGGCAATTGTTGAACGATTCAATCGGACTGTCGCTGAACGGTTATTTGGATATCAATACGCGAAGGAATTCATCCAAGAAAAACGATCTCGTGAATGGGTCAAAAGGTTGCCAGGCGTAATTGCCGCGTTAAATAACGAGATTACCCGAGCAATCAACATGAAGCCCAGCGACGCGATTAAATACGAGTATATACCCGGAAGATCAAAAATAGATAGCGTTTCCAAGCCGATTCTCGGCGATGTTACCGTGAGATATCTATATGAACCAGGAGAGCTTGAAGGCGGTAAAAAAAGGGCTACTGATCCTATTTGGAGTGTTACCACACATAACATATCAACGATAACACGATCAACTGGTAGACCACCGATCTATAGACTGGATTCAACTGCTCCTCAGCGCGGGTTTACACGCGAGCAACTACAAGTGATACCTGACGATACTCAATTACCCCCGCGTGGTCTTAACTAGCGCCGTTGCGTCTATTGCACTCAAGGCAGGTCAATCTCACATTGTTTTTGACATGACCGAGACTGTTATCGATCCTGTCCACGGTAAATTGGCGAGCGTCTTTATCCGAATAGCGCCAACTCATTACACAATTACAACTCGCGCAGTGATTATTCTGTTGTTGTCGTAACGCAATTATTAATTCGGCATCAATATCAAAACGCCGCTTTTTTTTTATCCTGTTGGCGGTAACCCGAGAGTTTTCTATCAATGACGCTTACATCGATGATGTCGCCGGCTTCGTCACTGACTCCGTCAATAACAATTCTTCGAAGCTGATTTATCCTTTGTACTCTGGACATTGCAAGATAGACTAGATTAGACCATTCGATGCGATTATCAACTATCCAAACAATTGTGTCCGTGATAGTCAGTCCCTGCGAGGAATGTATTGTTGTTGCGTATCCTAGCGTCCACGGGGATTTATCAGCACGTAGCGCGTCCTCGACGACGCTGATATCAACGAGCACAATATCATTCAGCACGAGAATTTGTTTTTCTGTCCGGCCTGGAATTTCAACTTCAATGTTCTGCCGCCGTGTATCCGCGGGTCTATAGCATAACGGCACTGGACGAGTTGGAAACTTTTCCTTATGCAACGTAAACAACTTCCGCTGAAGTGTGTCTCTGACTATCTTTCTACTCGCTACAATCAAATCGTTTGGTCTCCATGTTTCCCAGAATTCATTTAACGGCGTTTCCGGAATCACCTCGCGGATTATTTCACATTGAATTCTATCCGGCTGTAATCTGATTAAATTTTTAACCTCACGCAGTTGTTCATCAAGTGCCCGGTAATCAGTATCGGTTTCTTCATAATAGTCCACAAAACCCTTTAACCAATCATGTGGGCCCTCGCCGACAAATGGCGGTGGTTGGCCATGGTCGCCACACATGATTACCGCTGTATTCGCGAGCAGCAACCAATCAAGAAACATTTGTAAAACATCTAACGAAACAGTACATATCTCATCCCAGATGATAACCTCAGGAATAAATTTTTCGCCCATTCGATCAGGAGTCCACTCACCGCCGCTGTATCGAAAAAAGCTGTGATAAGTAACGGCGTCAACATTTCGTTGTTTTATTTCTCGCGCTAGTCTATGGGTCGGTGTAAGCAGGATCATACTTGCCCGAGTTCGGAATAATTCAATTGCCCGAGTCGTCTTTCCTGACCCGCCACAGCCGCTTAAATAAACTGTTTTGTGTCTACAAATTGGATCAGAACACGGTGGTGCATCAGACCATTCTGATAATTTATCACCGCGTAAGTAGTCGTTCTCAACGGTGACATCTGCTGACGCGGAATAATCGCGTCGTATTTCATTTTTAATTCTCCATGTACCCCAACTCTCGTCCGGACTAGTAAACTCGGCTATGTTTTCCTTATACGCTACGTCAACATAAAACGAATCAACGGCTACTCTAACCGCGCTATCGGGAAATCTATTTATCATCGAGAATAAATTGATAGCGGCATAACCCAGCATAGACGCCCTCAAATGTGGATATGCCGGGCTGTCTCCGTCGCTGTAGGTAACAACTGTACCCAACTTTGTTCCATTGGACAAGAAAGCTGTTTTGCAGTTCACGTATCTATTTTTCGCCACTGCGTCCTTGATTACGAAATCATATTCTGCGTCATCTATAATCAGCCGTGAGCAATATCGTTTGTAGTCGTAGTTTTTTCCACCTTGTGTGAACTTACCGATTATTCTTCTACCGAGATCTTTTGCCTCGCGGTTTCGTTGGTCGAATATCCTCCCGGACCATTCGATGATATATTCCTCGTCGGCATCAATCTGTTTTCTGGATTCTTCAATTATGCTATCTAGACGCTCCGGTTCTGGTAACCAGACTTCAGTCTGCGCTCGGTATGATATAATCGCGTCACTGACAATCAACGAAATTAGCATTTTACAATCAATCATATACCGTAGCAGCGCTATTGGCAGCCACTTCTTTTCAGCCATGTGTCTACCGATCCAAATATAACAACAGCGATGAAGTCCTGCTGCGAATTCAAATGATACTATGCGAGCGAATCCGGTTAAATCAAAATCAGGCAGTGGTCCATTAATAGCAACACAAGTCATTTCATGTCTGGGGTGTCCAAATCGTTTGAAATACTCAGCGGCGGATCCATACCCGAGAAAACTCGCTGGATAACAGGCAACCATATCAACGGAAATCATAGCGTGGCGGTTGTATTCAGTGTTCCATAGTCCACCGTGATAGTATTCCGAACAACTGGATTGTACATCCGGTAGAAATTCCTTGCGTGTTGGTCTCCACGCATTTTTCTTTGCTGCAACATGAGCCGCAACCGATGGAATCGTAAAACAATTTGTTAGCAGTTGTTCATCATGCTCCTCAAATTCTATGGCGGTTTTTTCATCTTGTTGTGAAATGCTTCAGTGCGATATAATTCACCGTTTGGTCTTACAAACTGATCAAAGGTATCCGCATCGTTTTCAGCGCTGCGAAGTAACCACACTGATACAGGGTCGTTTTTACACAAGTAGGCTATAGCATCAAATAGTTTCCTCTCCGCGAGAAAACCATCCCGGGAGAATTCTTCGGGTATATACTTTACTGTTCTATCCCGTGGAAATATTGTGATCGCGGGCGTCCATGCGTGTTCGTTATGATCAATAATTTTGATTGGGGTCCCATTTGATTTATACTTCGATTCGTATAATACTTCACCGGTTATCGTTGTAACGGTTATTGGAAATCTCAGCGATGTTTCTAATCTCGCTATGTCGCTGATGGTTGCTCCACGCTCTTTTACGGTTAGTTCCCACTGGTTGATTTTGCTACGTCGTAAATCAGTCAATTTGTTTCCTCGACATGCATTTGTAAAATGCTCTATTTTTCGTTCTGCTACACAATTTATCCCCGTTGACTGTCTCATTGGTTTCAGTTTTCCGATATCAGGTTTCTTATTTAACGGGTACATTCCATAAACAACTGCTGTTTCAGGATACGCTCGTTCATAGTATGGTTTGTCAATTCCGGTTAACAACCCCGGCTTGGAGTCGCGGCTGACAATGACTGTTTTCTTGTCGCTGAGAACTGGTTCAAATTTATCACGTATGATCCAATCACCTGATTCCACCCGGACAATGAATTTTACTCTGAAGAAATACCTTTTACCGTCAAGTTGTGATATTATCGTTGCTGCGCGGTTGTCGTTCATGGTAGCATCAACAACGCCATCAATTCGAAATGTTGACCAACTATTAGATGCGCCATCACGCTTGAATTCATTGATACAATCGCGTATTTTATTTAACAGGGTTTTATCGTTTATTAACGCTTTTGGTGTGTCCTTGAAGACTCTATCGAGATTGAACTTAATATTTTTCCAGGGCTTAATTGCTGCCAATCTCTCGAACTCATCCATATAATTAAAACAAGTATTTAAATGAAAGAATATAGTATAATGAATCACTGCAAATGGTTGATGATTGGGTCGACAACCCCGTGCAATAAATCATGTAGAGGTGAATTCTGCGGGTACCATTTACAAAGCGTTCGTAATGGTTCTCTTGGTCCCCTCCCGTGCTTGGTTTGCCACGTCGGTGTAAGAGGAAAATCGCAGTTGTGTATTAATTGTGGCGGAAAGCGATACAGGGAACTAAAACACTATTATGACAAGCGAATTAAAAACGCCGTCATTGACCCCACCGCTGACTTTGTCATCAAAACCCCCCAAGACTACGTTGAAAGATTTATAATTAAACCAAATAATAAATTAGACAAATAGTATTATTATATAAATGGACCAAGAATTTCAGCCGCATCCTGTGCTCGTCAATTACGAGGCATCTCGCGACGGCATTGTTAGAAACCGCAAACTGAAGAAGCCGGTTGGTACCGTAAGTAATCAGGGGTATCTGATGTTTGGTGCCGGAAAGAAGAAGTACCATGTTCATAGGGCGGTACTTGAGGTATTCAACGGATTAATCGAAAATGGACTTGTGATTGATCATATTAATAATAATAAGACTGATAATTCTCTTATAAACTTGCAAGCTGTCTCGCAGAGTCAAAATACCAAAAAAGGCCAAACCGGTAAATACCCAAAGAAAGCAAAACCCGTAAAGTCATTTGATACAACAACTCACGAGGAAAAAATATTTCAGTCGATGAATGAGGCGGGAAAATATTTTGACATTTGTATCGCCTCAATACGATTTGTTGCAGAAGGAATACGGAATTCAGCGATCTCAAAAAAGACCGGACGCAAAATTCGATTTTCGTATATAGATACGAAGTCACCGTGACAAGGCCACCGGCGCCTATGGCGCTGACGAAGTCGCCATGACAGTGCGAACGGTATCCTACGGTTAACACACCTCGGGATTGATACGCGGGTTTTCATTTTTTTTTATTTAAAACAAGATGTTTTATAAGAATAATGAATATCGAAGACATCAATAATATATTAGCCGAGATTTCAAAATTAAAAAATCAAGGAATTGAATTATCTGATGGTCTCGACAGCGAAAAAATATTATCCGATTATGAGATTATTAACGAACAATCGAAACGGGGGCGTTTTACCCTGGCCCGCGAGTACTTTTTTATAAAACGATTACAACATACGATTAATGAAAACTTGTACCACAATGACGCAAATGCATTCATTGGACTATTCACTGCCGTTGAAATAATACGAAAAAAACTCGGACGTGTTTATGAACGACGCCGGGAGATTTCTAGTAAGATCAAAAACATTAGAAGGATTATAGACGTAAACTTCGGCGAGAAATTAGAAATTGCTTCGCAATTGCAATAATGGTAGGCGAATCAGTTACTACTCGGCTAGCCAGAGAGCGGCTAGCGGCGCTTAAAAAGTTTATACCGTTACGAGACAGGGTCCGAGAACAACTTCAAACGCGGCAGCAACTACAAACCGATTTTACTGTTGGAAGCGAACAACTCTTTGCCCCGGTAACTAAAGCGACCAAAGATGTTACGGCGACAACTGTACCCGTCCTCGATGCGCTTGAAAAGATAGCGGCAGAGACAAAACAAACAAAAAGGTCTTTAGAAACACTCCCTGCGAAAATAGCGGCTGCTACAACACGGAGGCCACCACCACTCGCTATAACGGAACCACAAGAACCTTATGTTACAATGGCCGACGAAGAAGAACTAGGCACCACCGCAAGAGAACCAGAAGAAGAAATACCAGAAGAAGAAATACCAGAAGAAGAAATACCGGAAGAAAAAGAGGAGAATATACCCCGTGTTATACTCAAGAAGAGCACAATAGATCAAATTAGAGGCTTCAGCAGCAGGGAAGAATTAATTAATTTTGCTGCCAACAATTTTGCTAAGAAAACACGAGATAAGAAGCATATCAATAGCGGTTACGAGAAAAATATAAAGTCGTTAAAGGACTGGGCAAGAATAGTGTATTTAGCAAGTAAACATAAAGATGCATTACCACATCGTAGTAAATCCGATTACGACGCATTCCACAAGGAAGTTAAGAGTAGAACACCAAAAAAAGGAAAAGGATACCCTGTTGGTAAAGAATCCTACGGCGTTACCTGTCCTGGTAGTGTTCTCAGTGATATATCACGGCTAGAGGTACTAATCGGAGGAAAACGAGCCGGAAATAACTCTCCGGAAATAATCAATGAGGCCGCTGATATTTGCAAGCGGTTATTTGCAGGCGGTATTATGGACATTAATGCATATCGAACGCTCATAGACGAACTCGTGGATGATTAATTGGAAAACTGGTGTTTTTAATAAGGATGATCATACACTACAACCATGATAAACCAGTACTCGTCTACGTGGTAAACTCGCGATTGCCTGTTTACCGCGCGTACTATGGAGATGGTCTCGGTAGCACCATTGCGGGGTTATTTACAAGAATGGCTCCAAAAGTAGCGCCGTTAGCCAAACAATTAGGAATGAAGGCTATTGATGTTATTCGTGATAAGGGTATTAGTGCCATTGGAGATGTTGCCGGAAATGCGCTTTCAGCCGCGCGGGACAAACTAATGTCGTTGGTGAAATCCAAGGGATTTTCAAGAAAAAAACAGATGCCATCAACGACAGTGATGCCTGCGAATGTCAGTAAAGTAATAAATAACGCCGTGGAAGAAAAACTAGAGTCGTTGGCGGCGACGACTCCGTCGTTGGCGACTTCGCCATCAGCCGATACGGCAACCAACGCGCTCATGAACGCGATAGCAGGGAGTGGTCTACGACGAAAACGACGTTAATGGATTTCAATTGAAAACATCAACATGATAAATAATAAAATGTTTGCGCGAACCGCTGACCCCGCGTTTGATATGGATGCCCCAGTGCGCAGGGATGATTCTGTCCGTGATTATCAATATTATTCTTATTATGCAGCGCAACCCGACCTACGATCGCGAATTGAACTTCAAGTCCAAGATACCAGTAAATATTTTTTGCCGTGTGAAGCGTTTATCGAAATTGAGGGAGAACTCGTGACAAATGCCGCCGATAATGCACCATACGCAGATGACCATCGTGTTCGAGTTGGCTTCGTCAACAACGGTATCATGGCGTTATTTGAGAGCGCCAGATATCTTATTGACGGGCGAGAAATTGAATCAATAGAACGCGAGGTTGATGTTGCAACGACGATAATTGGGTTGGCGAGATACTCGGATGATTATACAAGATCGGCGGGCCCATCTATAATGTTCGCAAAGGACACCACTAATAACGCTGGCCATCTTCAGTACGTTAACGTACTAGTGGAAAAAGATACCGCATTTGCTAATCAAGCTGAAGCAGCCAACCCAGACAGCAGGGTAAGACCGGACGCTGAGTTCAATATTATGAAAATTCTTAACGATAATTACAATATGGGATTCGCAGCACGAGTAGGAATGTTGCAAGGACCACGCCGAAAGTTTTCACTGAGAATAAACGGACAACAGGAACCATCCGAGGATATACAGCTTAATTACGGCGACAACCATATCGCACGTGTGTATCATCGATTGCTGTCATATATGGGTCGTAATCAAAACGTCGACACTGGTTTGCAAATATCACAACTTGATTTTAAAAAACCTGTATCCGATTTATTATTTTTCGCTGGAACATCTTGATTTAACGAGACAATCCGTCGTTGATATACACTTCCGAGCTCGTATAGCCCCGGGTGGTGTTAATTATAGAGCGGTTGCTGTCATTCTCAGCGATAAATCAATGCTGCTAGAAGGTGTTGGTGGACGAATGAGAATCGTTGATGCGCCAGTGGAAAACATGTAATTGAAAGCACAAAACGCGTTTACAATAAAATGTCGTATAGTGTCGTCAGTGTAGAGTTGACTGATGGTCAAGTCAAGAAATTACGATCAAAGTCGGCTAAACAATGCGGGACCACAATAACGCTGAAGCCGTCACAGATGGCAGGTGGTAATCATAAGATATCGTTGACGGCGCGTCAAATAAAACATTTCAATGATGCGATGAAGAATAAAAAGGGTGTTCAAATAGATTTTTCAGCCGCAGCAATTAAAAACATGGAAAAGACCGGTGGGATATTTCCGCTGTTAGCTGCGATTCCAGCGTTGATTGCCGCGGCCGTACCAGCAGTGGCTAAGGCGGCGGCGTTGGGGGCCGTTGGAACCGCGGCAGGGATGGCATTGAAGAAGGCAACCGGGAAAGGCTACAAAAAAAAACGACCCGTGGCCGGAAAGGGTCTAAGACTACCGGGAACCCCGTATTCATGGTACTCGGGAAAGGGTCTAAGACTACCGGGAACCGTTTAATAACGCAGGAGTCAATGACTCCCATGTCTAATTTTGATTTAATAGACGCCGCAAACGCGCTAGCGATAAAAAACTTCAGAGGTGTTTTTATGAGGGATCAATTACCGGCGGCACCAAGGAATATTGAAACCGGTATAATTAACCTCGATGGGTCCTCCGGAGCGGGAACTCATTGGGTTGCATACGCGATTGATCCGCGTGCAATCGTCTATTTTGATTCATACGGGTTAGCTCCGCCGAAAGAGTTCTTGCGGTATGTCCGGGCGTGTTCAACCCGGGCGTGTTCAGCCCGGGTTTTTTATTCCACGCTGCCAACACAGCGATTAAGCTACCCACCGATATGTGGCCGTGAGGTATTGAACGTACTCGCGGCGATTTCATCATCGCGGAAACCACCTCATGTGGTTGTAAACGAATACACTAGTGGGGTCGTAGAAGCTCAACGGATTTTAGAGAATAACATTTACAATAATAATGATTGATATCTGGGGGCGACCGGTTTCGGCGCTGAAAGAATCCACGGAAACGACCGCCGCCGACATAAAAAAACTAATTGAGGATGAAATCGCTGATATGTTGAATCTAACAAGTATTGACCCGGGCGAAATAGTTGTATTTCAAGATCGCCAGGGTAAATTGAAATCCGGTAATGTGTCACTGAATGATGTTTTAACACGACAGCGTGATGCCACCGAGGACACTATCGCGTTGTATACCAGCGACGGACGACTCAGACCGGGTAAACATATATTGGAGATAGAGGATATGATAAAATTAGTCCAAGACGGTCTTATAAGGTTGAATGAATTTGTGATCGAACTCAACGTGCATGTGAAAAAACTGCCAATAATTTTTTTGGGAACCCGACGGTAACCGAACCAAATCTTGCAACAATAAAAAATACTATTTCGGAGTTTACAACGCTGTCGGGCCAATTTTACACGTTACGAAAAAATTTTAACAGGGTTGATAGCGCCGTTGATAAATTCCTTGGTAAAAAAAATGTCAAACCGGATGAGATTACAACAACTATAAATGATATCACTGAGTATAGACAGGAAATAGAAACAATCAAAACTGATGTTGCAACGAACAAAAGGAGTGTAGACTCGCACGAACGGGAAATAGAAATAATCGGCGCTAATGTTGCAACGATCATAAATAATGTAGACTCGCATGGACGGAAAATAGAAACAATCAAAACTGATGTTACAACGATCATAAATAATATGGACGCGCATACACAGGAAATAGGAACAATCAAAACTGATATTGAAGCGAACAAAAAGAGTGTGGACGCGCATACACAGGAAATAAATACACTCATTACTAAGGTTACAGCGAACAAAAGAAGTATGACCGAGAATACACAGGAAATAAATACACTCATTACTAATGTTGCAGCGAACAAAAAAAAATGTAGACGCGTATGGAGAGGAAATAGGAATAATCAAAACTGATATTGAAGCGAACAAAAAGAGTGTGGAAGCGTATTGGCGGGGAATAGGAATAATCAAAACTGATGTTGCAGCGAACAAAAAAGGTATAGACGTGCATACATATGAAATAGGAACAATCAAACTTGATGTTGCAGCGAACAAAAAAAGTATAACCGAGAATACACGGGAAATAGAAACAATCAAAACTAATGTTGCAGCGAACAAGAATAATATAGACGCGAGTTGGCGGGGAGTAGGAATAGTTATAACTGATGTTGAAGCGATTAAAGAAAAACTACAGAGAATAACAGAGCAACTCGAAAAAATAAAAACCCCTCATAAGAACACCATCAACACAGTATACACGATTCGGCATGGATCATTCGATTGGACTCCTGCACAGAATACAGTAAATATCACCGCAACTGTTAAGGGCATTTATCGATTGACACTGGTTTCAATGATGCAGTTTAATATATTATCGTCGAGTTCATCCGGGTTTAACAATACAATATCAACAATCATTGACAAGGATGCAACTGAACAGTTTACAATTTATGCCGTTGATAGAAATCTAGCCGGGGCAAACATTACATGGTACGTGGAATTTGTAGCGGATCTAAGTAATTAAAAACACTAGCTCTTTTAAAATAAAAATGACCACCAAGGAAATTGAATCAGTGGTATCACCGACGTCACATCAATATCGATTCGATACCGCAAAAGAATTCTCCGCGAACTTGAAAACGCTTTCCGAACAATACCGTATAAAAATAAAAAAATACCGCCGAAAAATAACCGCCATCGACGCGGTCGTGTACTCGGTGTCGGGTATAGTAGCCGGTACCGGTGTTATTTTATCCACGGTGACCACGATAGCCCCGATTGCTGTTCCAATCGCTGTCTCCGTAATGACAACAGTTGCTGGAGTTGCCAACGCAATCACTAGGAAGATATCATCGTGTTTTCAGAAAAAACTTAACGAGTATACAGTAAAACATCAAATAGTATCCGACGCGTACTCGAAATTATCCGGGTTGATCTCGTTATCGATTGATAATTTGTTCATATCCGATGTTGAATTCTCCACGATGGTCCAGTTGTATAGCTCCGCGATGTCAAAAATCGAGGATTTTCAACTGGAAGCCGGAACCACCTGGTTGTTGAAATTAGACACTAAAGACAACGAATAATAATAATGTCGCTGAACCCCGAAGGGTTTCAATTACATCAGCGGATCGCGGAGAACACCACTCCGGTACAAACAAATATGATATCGATAACGTCAACGAAACCCGAATTCAGTGTGAACTTCCCGTCACCGGTTCCAGTGAAGGAAATAGCGCTGGCAAAATTGCGAATATATCACAGTTGGCCTAATATTCGAGCGAACGCATTTAACGGACAACAACCTAATAACTCGCTGGTTTTTGCACGGACAAATAAACCCGATGGGACCCCAGACTGGGAGGAGGTTACAATACCAACTGGGTCATACCAAATAGAACAAATCAATAAAGAATTTCAACGCAGGATAAAATCGATCACAGGAAAGGAATCAAAAATCGCTATTACGGTTCATGAACCGACGTTATCGTCGACGATTGAAATAAGCACACCGGGGTATATGGTTGATATTTATAAGAGTTCAATAAGAACCATACTAGGATGGCCTGAGAATCCACCCGCGGACACCCCCCCCATCAACTATCCTCAGACACGATAACGGAGATGGTGGTAGGCATATTGCTCCATACAACGTAAATATTGCATCGGTGATAGCGATTAATCTAGTGTGTGATGTTATCGAAGGGAGTTACCAGGTGGATACCAAGCAATCAAATCAGGCTCAACAGGGATATATCCTTTATTCGTTTTCACCAACAGCCCCTCCGGGATTTTTAATCGTTGAGAGTCCGATTAATCCGGTTTATATGCGATGCCATGATCGGTTTTTAACGAGAATTAATTTTAGAATTACCGATCAGTCAGATAACCTAATTGATCTACAAGAGGAGGAGTTAGTGATCACTCTGTTTGTAAGATCATAAAGACCCTCATTGCAAGTAGCCACTTAGCAGCAGAGGGGGCGATGACATCGACGCGGTCGTCGATGTGCTTACCGGACGCTGACGACGCTGGGGATCGACGCGCAGAAGGTGTTAATTAAACCAAATGACGATTGGACGATCCCCCAACGACGACGTCGTTTTTTTTTTACCAGGCGCTGACGACACTAGATCGTTGAGTTGCAGAAAGTATTAATTAAGCCAAATGACGATTGGACAAAATGTCGGATTCGCCCCCTCTGCTGCTGAACAAGAACAACTCTCCCAGTATCAGCTTCCTCCACCTTTACAACGTAAAAAAAAATCTGCGCCGGCAATGACATTTACACCGATAGATTCACCACATGGATTTCGAATAAGTGACTCACCTGACATATCCCCGGTCACCACTGAAGTACTTTATCCGGCGATGCAACCACCAGTATTTAAAACACCTCAAGATGAACCTAACAAAGGATCTGGTTTATGTCCTGATAATATCATTAATGATGTGTCACGGTTAGAAGTTCTCATGGGAGGAAAACGTGCCGGAAATAATTCACCAGAAATAATTAATGTAGCAGCTGATATTTGTCGGCGATTATTTCAAGGTGGTATCATGGATATCGGAGTTTACCGAGAACTTATCGATGAACTTGTTGATGACTAATTGTTAGATAAATGGTAAATTAAAAAAGATGATCATACATAATAATCATCATAAACCTGTACAGGTCAGAGCAGTGAACTCACGATTACCAATCTACAGAGATACTTACGGAGATGGACTTGGTGATGTTGTGCGGCGATTATTCACAAGGATAGCTCCAAAAGCAGACCCGTTGCAAAACAAATATCGATGAAAGCTATCGATATTGTTCGTGACAAAGCTCCTGGAGCAATTGTCAATGTTGCTGGTAAGACGTTTTCGGCAATCAAAGAAAGACTAGCACGATAATTGCGACGAAAACAACAACCACCAGTGAAACTGGCAAGTACTGAAATTATGCCCGCAGACGTAAGTAAAATAATAATTCAGGCTGCAAATCAAAAACTAGCGGAATTATCTGAAGAGGCAGAAAGAAATATAACATCAAATTTGATAGATCAAAGACTCAGTGAATCAGGAAATAATATTTCAAGCATGATATCAGGAAGTGAAGTTTCCAAACCCGGTTTTTGTGTTAGACGAAAATAATTATAATAAAATGTTTAAATGTGAATCCGATGAAGCATTTGATATGGAGGCACCTGTCCTTAAAGATGAATCCGTACGTGATTATCAGTTTATTCTTATGAGGCACGAATACCAGATCAACGTGGAAGAATTGAACTACAAGTTCATGATACAAGTAGATACATTTTACCCGCTGAGGCTTTTCTTGAGGTAGAAGGTACAATTATAAAAGCGGATGATACTAATTACGGAGGTGCAGTAAAAGTTGGTTTTGTCAACAATGGGATTATGGCGTTGTTTGATAGCGCCACTTACATGATCGATGGAACAAATATTGAATCGATTCAAAAAGATGTAGACGTTGCTACAACAATAATAGGATTAGCAAGATATTCTGATGATTATACAAGATCAGCAGGTCCTACAATGATGTTTGTGAAAGATAACTCCAATAAACCTGAAAGCGGTCCGTATAATATAAGACAACCAATAAATTTTGCCAATAACGCTGATGCTGAAGTGTGGCCAGTGGTTCATGGTTCTAGCAAAAATTTCAACTTGGGATTTGCAGCACGTAAATACATGTTACTAGGAGACAATAGAAGATTTTCATGTGCAATTCCACTATCGCATATTTTTGGATTTTGTAGAAATTTTAGAAAAGTTATTTTTGGAGCTAGACACACGGTTGTTCTTGTGCGAAAAGGTGATGATAACGATGCTCTGTGGAGACCTGTTGGTGATGCTGGTAAAGTAATATTGTCTAAACTTTCACTGTGGATGCCGGTAATGACTCCAACGATCGCAGTAGAACAAAAATTAATTTCTTTCATGGACACTGGTGGTAAGTCCTTATTGTCATGGTTAACAACAAGCACAGATAGTATGCAAACTAACGTTAACGGTCAGTTTACATGGCATATAGCATCACAACAGGGTGTTTCTGCACCGCGACATTTGCGTTTATGGAAACTAATCGATTAGGCTCACAAGTTCACTCTCTCAAGTTCACTCTCATATGATATTTGATAAACTAGGTATCACAGATATTTCTTCACGGATAAACGGACAACAAGAAGCAACAGAAAATATACAATTAAATTATGAACAGAATCGTATAGGATGTGCATATCATCGTTTAATGTCATTCATGGGACGTGATCAAAATGTTGATACTGGATTGCAAATATCACAATATGATTTCAGAACTGTGTATCCTATTTCTTATTTTTCACTGGAACATCTCGATCTATCAAAACAGTCTGTCGTTGATGTACATCTTAAAGCAACATTGAACACAGGTGGTACTAATTATAGAGCAATCTCGGTCATACTCAGCGATGAAGCCATGTTACTTGAAGGTGGTAGTGGTCGAATGAGAGTCGTTGATGCACCAGTGGAAAATCTTTAATTATTCAGAAAAATATTATTTATATAAAAATGTCGTATAGTCATGTTAATGTTACTCCGACTCCCGGTCAGGTCAAAAAGCTTCAATCAAAAACCACCAGCAAATGCGGAACTAAAATATCACTAAAACGAGATCAGATGGGTGGTGGTCCAAATAAATTATCGTTGACAAATAATCAGATTAAACATTTCAATAAAGCCCTAGAATCAAAAACTGGAGTTCAATTACGTCTTTCTCCGAGCGCCATCAAAGACATGGTTAAAACGGGTGGTATATTTCCACTTCTCGCGGCTATTCCAGCGTTAATAGCAGCTGCCGCTCCAGCCGTAGCAAAAGCAGCCGCGTTAGGTGCTGTTGGAACAGCTGCTTGAATGGCTCTAAAGAAAGCAACAGGAAATGGGTACAAAAAAAGGGACGCGGTCTAAGATTACCGGGATTTCGCTGGGGAAGCGGTCTGAGGCTTCCACGTTAGATGTTCCAGCATCAAATTTTGATTTACTTGATGCTGCTAAACGATTAAAAATAAAAGCCTTTAGAGGTGTTTTTATGCGAGATCAATTACCAAAACAACCAAACAAACCCGAAACAGGTATTATTAATCTCGACGAACGTTCCGGACCCGGTACTCATTGGGTATCATACGCGGTTGATCCGCGTGGAATCGTTTATTTTGATTCGTACGGGTTAGCTCCACCTGCTGCATTTATCAAGTATGTCGCACCACTCAACGCAAGAACCAGAGGTTTCAAAGTTTGGTATTCAACGCTACCCACACAAACAATGACAGATCCGCCAATATGCGGCCGTGAAGTAATTAATGTACTCGACGCTATATCAAAATCATCCAAACCGCCACATAAAGTTGTGCATGATTATGCAAGCAACCGATTCGTTGCGCGTAAAGCGTTTTAAATAGATCTTGGATCTTAAAATATAATGGTTGATATTTACGGAAGATGATCTTCCTGCGTTAAGAGAAAATCCGGCGATGTCGATCCGTCGAAGTATGCGACCAAAGATGAACTCGCTGATATCATGAATCTTGCTGGAGTTGATCCAGATGAGGTCGTTATTTTTCAAGATCGATATGGTAAACTAAAAACAAGCAATATCAGATGAAATTATATAGTTCGACGAGTACTCGGTGCATTTACGGATAATATTCCTGTTTTTACTGACGGTGGTAGAATCAGAGAGTCAAGTGTATCATTTACAACCATCAGAGATGAAATTGCAAGAAGCGTTGCTAATCGCGTAAAAAAATACCGGTGACACAATAACGGGTGAACTCAGCATGAACGGAAATAAAATAGTAGTTTTAAGAGATCCAACATCCGACGAAGATGCAGCAACAAAAAAATACGTCGACACCGTAGATGGTAAATTATCCACGCTGCGGGCCGAGTATGACGTTCACGTTGGCGCTTTTGCAAGATTTCGCAGAAACCATCAAAGAACCACAGAAGAATTCATCGGCATTCCGCATTCCGTTGACATAAAACTTTCTGATATCAAAAGTAACCTAGACACGATCAAACAAACACAGCAAAACGTCGTAGCGGGGATTCCTGATATCGTTAATAAAACCAATTTGATTAAAATTCCAGCCGGAATAACTCCTGGGCATATCACAAACATCGTGTGCACTGTAACATCGGGATTCGCAACATGGTCGCAGCAAAATAAAACCATCAAATATACCGCAACAGTCACTGGCGTATACAGGTTGTCTGTGTTCAGTGGTGCGCGATTTGAGATATTTACAACGTATCCATGGCGTCATTCAACGGATAGGTTTTCCGGGGTTGTATCTGTTATATTAAATAGCGGAACCGAATAAATATTTATCCTGGAAGCATATGATAAGAAATTAACCGCAACATCTTACTGGTGGTGTTTGGAATTTGTAGCTGAAACACCTCAATTGGTGACTGCATACAAATATATGGATGGTGCACAATACAGATACAATCAAGCGCGTGAATGGCAGGCGGCGCTAAAAGATCAAGTCGAACAATATACAGTGAAAGTACAAAAATATCGACGACGATTAGTTATCGTGGACGCGATTGATTATTCAGTATCCGCTGTTGTTGCTGCAACCGGTTTTATATTATCAGCGGTGACAATGATGGCACCAGCAGCTGTAACTATTTGTATTTCAGCAGCAACAACGATTGCAGGTGTGCTTAATATCATCACAAACAAAATATGCACCTGCATGAATGAAAAATTATCCGATTACATGATAAGATTGCATACAGCGACGGTCGCATACTCGAAGTTATCCTCGTTGTTATCAGCGAGTCTCAGTGATGGAATTATATCTGATGTCGAGTTTTCAATGATGACTAAAATATACGACGAAGGTATCGGTATTAAAGTTACAAGTACTAATAATGACAGAATTACTCCAGCAGAACGTGACTAATACAACTCTGTCAAAGATAACGGTGATCTCAGTAAGTTTAACTAATCCTGAATTTAGTATTAATTTTCCTACTGCAATTCCAGTAAAAGAAATAGCATTAGCTCAATTACGGGTATATTTCAGCTGGCCAAATATCAGATCAAAAGTATTTAATTGTACACCAGCAATTAATTCGCTTGTACTTGCTAACAAGAACAAACCAGATGGTACTCCTGACTGGATATATGTTGGAATACCCACTGGTAGTTATGAGATCGAATAAATCAATGATGAATTTCAACGTAGAATAAAATCAATAACCGGAAAAGAAGCAAAAATATCAATTAACGTTCATGAACCGACGCTGTCCTCGACGGTTGAGATACATGCTCCTGATTATGCCGTTGATATTTATCAATCCACGATAAGATCCGTACTAGGTTGGCCTGAAATATCACCACCGATAACACCGATACCACCAGAACCAACTCGGGCTGATTTTATCACAGATGAAAGGAAATTTATAACAGTTCCTGAATATCGAAGTAAATATCCTTGGAAATGGGACGGTATTCCCATTTTTATAACAGCAGATGATGGTGACCCCCTTCCCAAAATAATAGATAATATTTTTGTACATACTGTTGGTGGAAAAATGGTAACACTTCCACTCGTCGATGAGGAATTTATTCAGTCATATTCTGATCCTGTTAACTTTGAATTTAAACAATCAATCAATAAACTACGAAATTTCTTTTCTGATAGCTACAGCGATGATGTGAAACATCAAATCATTGAGACGATAAAACATCTAAATCAGGTTATATTAGATCTTAGACACGTTAACAAAACCATCATTGTGAATATGGTTAAATACGGTAATATAATTATTAATAATTATAACGCTAGAGAATGGTTTCTCAATCATTACAAAATAACTGAACAACAATTACCAACATTTGTAATAAAAGGGATTAATGCTGGAGAACTAACAAAATCACTCAATGATCTTATCAACGAAAATTTTCCGAAAATACTCGATGCATGGGGAAAACTAACACCACCTCCAACTGTTCTCAGACATAATACTGATCCACACGGCGGCGGCAGGCACGTTTCTCCGGGAATCGTTAATATAACCAGCACGATTGTGGTCAATCTGGTTTGTGACGTAGTCGATGGTAGCTATCAAATAGATCTCGGAAAATCAAGTCAGGCTCAGCAAGGATATATTTTATATACATTTACACCACAAGTTCCCCCTGGAAGTTTAATCGTGCAAGAACCAACTAATCCTGTGTATCTGCGGTGTCACAATGATATGTTAACACGAATAAATTTTAAGCTCACAGACCACCTTAATCGCTTAATTGACATGCGTGGAGAAGAGCTTGTGATAAATCTGTATGTGAAATCTTAATTAATCCAGTAAATGTTATATAATGTACCAGCACGTGATTGTTTTTTATACATGACAAAGAAGCACTTGAAAAACGCCATGAGAACAGTGTTTTCAAAACACAGAGCAATTTAGCGTTAATTTAGTTATTGATGAATACGGAAGCGAGAACAGTTAGATGAGCTCCGCCGAGAACATCTGTAGAGAGATCAAATTCTAAATTATACACACTCCTGTATTTAACTCGATCAACTTATAAGAATAATATTTCAGAATAAATAAATATAATCACTGATTGGATAAATTAATCAATTTTGTACAATCTGAAATGAATCAATCTGATGGGGTGATTGGTACTGAAAAGTACACAAATCAATCAGTTTGCTAATTCTGATGGGGTAATTGGTACTGAAAATTATACAAATCAATCAGTTTGTTAATTCTGATGGGGTAATTGGTACTGAAAATTATACAAATTAATCAGTTTTGTTAATTCTGATGGGGTAATTGGTACTGAAAATTATACAAATTAATCAGTTTTCCAAAAAATACTACAAAAAAAATATTGTATTATTATTCTGAAATATTTTTTTATTATTCTGAAATATTTTATTTTTTTGTGAATCAATCTGATGGGGTGGTTGCTACTCAAAAGTATGCAAATCAGTCAGTGTGCTAATTTTGATGGGGTGGTTGGTACTTAAAAGTATAGAAATCAATCAGTTTTCCAAAAAATATCTGTAAATTAATTCTGATGTGATATACAGTGAGGGAAATTATACTACTACTCAGTCGTTACCCGCTGACATAATTTTTCTTAAGTATCTTATGCGGGTACTGATTGTTTGTTTTGTTTTGTATTCGCTGGATAATCCCGACCTGGCCTTTTCTATTGCAACAGAAAGAGGAATACATTCATTTACTGATCATCGTTCACCATAGCCAGTGACTGAAACATAGCGGCCTGAACCCGCTTTATGAACTTATATTGAGATGATAGAACATACTTATTTTCATTTTTAAGTTCTTCTAACGTTTCAAAATCAGATATTGTTTTTACAGGATTTAGTTCATCAGATATATTAATTCCGTTTTCTTCTAGTTTTGTAATAGCAGAAATAATGTCTTTGATATTTTCATGGTTCATTATATAATATGTAAATCTTTAAAATAAAATAAAAATTACCTGAACCCCTATCGAGTCTTTCAAGGTACAGGTACACGAAACACTACCCCGCTATGAGAGCCCCTAACCCGTCAAACAACGGTCTAGAGGCCCAACAGGGTGTGTTTGGTGAAGATATACAATGAAATGGGTATGTACAATGAAATGGGTATGTACAATGAATGAAGGACATTACAAACATATATTATGAAACAAGTTTTTTAGCAAGTTCATTAAGTATGAAATGAAATATGTACAATGAATAAATGAATAAAGGACGGCACAAACATATACGCTCAGCAAAAACCCACCCACAATAATCAAGCCCGTGGGTGATACGAACATATGTATCAACCACCGGTTGATACGTGGTTGAGTTTTGCTGAGCGGGGGGATCTGGCGGAGCCCCAATTATTATAAAAATCGCAATTATGCGCAAACCACCGACATGTTGTCAGCCATGGGGATTCGATCCTGGACCGCGAGCGTCACAGTCCAATACGATACCGATTGAGCTATCAAATCTTGTTACAAACATATGTTTCGGAAGTTAATATATAGCTAATAATCATTGAAAAGGAACTAATTTAGAATATATTTACTCAAAATACAATTCTGAATTCAAGAAATACGATTATATGATATATTTTCACCAAGCAAAACTAAATTAAGGAATTTCCTATTTACTATACCACGCCATGTATGATAGAACATCCGGTCTAGATCATCTAATTGCTAGACCGGTCAAAGGGAGTTTACTCGATAAATAAATAATCACACATACATACACAATCTCGCATTATATTTCTGCACTGAACAAGGAAAATGCAACTGATTTTTAATTCCAGACACTATCGTGGACCTATGAGTCAGTACATTGTACATTATCTAAAATTAACCCGCCACACGATACAGACTAGACGCTGGATTCTGCACTCAGTAGGCTGGAATATACATGTCGGTTTTCTGTAAGTTAGATGTAATGTCTGTGTGTTGCGCTGTTCTAATAGGGCAGAAAAATACACGAAGTGTATATTTTTGTAAGTTAGAAATCATAAATCCTTTCTCTATCCACCAGGCATCACAGACCTTGGATGTTGTATATGATTATGACCATAAATTACCTCCCTTTCATGAGTCAAAAAATAAGTAGTATAATAATGACAATTTCTGACCCCACAAAATAAATATAATTGGAGGTGGTGATAATAGTTAACAGTACTGAAAGGTGATTTTCTGCTTATATGTTTTGAGAAAGCAGATCTGGTTATATTTTCTGCTACTCTTTGTACTGAAGACGGATTAATATCAAAGTATTTCGCAGCAGAACGTATCGAACGAAATATAATTACTTCGCCAGTTTCTGTGTTTGTGGAATTTATCGCCCTCTTTCCGATTGTTTTACTTCTTCCAGTATTACCACGTGCAGAGTTCACGCTTTGTGTGGCAACACGAAGGTTGGATAAGGAGTTGTTCTGAGGATCCCCGTCAACATGATCAATAACAAGATCATCTTTGATCACTCCGAAGAAACACTCATACGTGAATCGATGACACAGATATCTTTTCTTCCCAACTGTAAATCTAAGATAGCCAGTATTAGAAACAACACCAACCGGTCTCTTCAACCTGCAGTGTCTGATCATGCCATTACAATCTGATTCATAGTTTGTTATTGTGGGATGTGGGACAAATATATTTTGCTCCATATATGCAAACATATTATTTGTTTAAATCATTGTTTGTCTGAAATCTTGATCTATAATCCTCCACGGATTTTATAGCGTTTTCACTATTATTATATTTTTCTTGTCATAATATCTTTTAAGTTCTCTGAACCGTTTTCCACCGCACTTTCTACATAATCCTGTTTTTCCTCGCACTCCAATACCACATCGCAGACACGGTATTGGTCCTAGACTTCCTCGTCGTATACTTTGTAAGTGCATCCAACAAAATTCCTTTCTGCAGGATTTGTTTCATCGATTTACTGAGCCGATCATCAACCATTTGCATTAAGACATTGTATATATATAATTTTCTTTATTTAAGTATTTGTTTTAATTATATGAATGAGTTTGAGAGATTATCCCAAACTAGGCCTGTTAAATATAAATTCAACCTCGACAGACTATCTTCTGATCTACCAGTACAAGATTTGGTTGATCCGAAAAATAAAAGTTTGATCAATAAAATTCACGACGCCAAGAAAGAATTTTACACGGATGGTGCATCTCATACATGGTCAACGTTCAAGATTATACGCAATACTGTCAAGGACGACACAATGAATGACAAGCGAGCGGCAACTATCATTAACTACATCGTTGAGTATGAGGGCAATCAAAAATATTTCTTCAGAGTAAAATTTATTGTATTAACAGAAACAGGTAGTTGGATTATCCGTGACAAATATGATCCTGTCCTTGGCAATAACAAATTGCCATATTAAGTAAAAATTCCAGACCAGGTCTATTGACGGGTATTGACAAACCGTATTATGAGCGAGCGTATCCTGTAACAGCGGTTATTTATGGAATCTATGAGATAAATAAAAAAACCAACGTTGATAAACTGACACCCATGAAATTTTCAAGGTTAAATTGTGTAGCCGAACGAATAATAGAACACTTTACAAACGCGATGCGTGGAAATGGATTAACTGATTTAAGACGTAAAAAAAATAAACTCGTGGGCTGATTCAGTTAAGGATACCGGTGCTGCAATACAAGATGTTGCTGAGTTAGGAAAAATATTAAAATTTCCAGTAACCGTAGCGACAATAACGGGTGAAGTACTGTACAAATCAAAATATAAATCGAAAGGAGCTTCATTAAATATTATTGATCATAACGCGCACGCATGGACCAGCGCAGTAACAATATTTCCACGTGATTGAACTATTAGATTTTACCCACCAGATAAAATTATGGGGCAGATATGTTTGATTTTATCAACGAAATAAGTAAAAACGATTCTGTATCGGTACGGTTATTTAAAAGTAATGAGGAAGGTGAATTTGATCAGTTTGTTAGACCAAACGGTGAAATATATCGAACATAATCTCTTCACGACGAGATGAAAAATCTCGCGGAGAAGTTCTTAGAGTGCAAGCACTCCGCGGAAAATACTGACAAATTACTAACTAATTGCTTTACTGTTCCATCTGTTGCGGCTCATTTCGCTAGAGAAAGAAATTCATGGAAACCAACACGATTTGATTTGCTTGAAGATGTACGCGCAAGTTGCGTCGAATACGGACACGGTGGATTGTGGAATACCAAATATAATTACAACGATGTTATTTCGGTTGATATGGTTGCATGTTATCCGGGAAGTTTTCTAGGATACGGAGATTGTTCTGTATACTTTAAAAGATTCGGTCACCCTACAAACGAGATGACGCGAGTGGCAATTAATAGACCATTACCTGATTTTGATCTGACTGGATTCGCTTGTGTTGAATCATTCGAGCTTAAGGAAAATCTTCACAAGATTTGTTATGTTTGGTTTGGCAGACATTTTTGTGAAAAACTTTGGGCGCCTATAGTTTTGTTACGATATATGCTTTATTGTGCGATACTGACATCGTTGGTGGTTAGTGAGGCAATTATATCATATCACGCGCAGACCGAAGTTTGGTTGCCCATGTCAGATTCTATCAGTGCTGATGAAGTTATTAGCGAGTTTAAGGAAAAATGTCCTGATGTTTCCGAACATGATTTTATCAAAGAAGCTCCTAAAATTCTCGAGATTAAACTCAAAACCGAAAAAGATCTCGGTAGAAATATTATAGGTAAACATACTCAGGGTGGTGCATATGATCATAAAAGACATCACACACGATTAATTTTAGATGATGCCGAGTACGATTTTATAATTTGCTGATACAACAGCGAGAAATATATTTGTAAATCGAGAAAGTGTTTATTTATCCGACGGAACAAAATTGGGTACGATCGTTAGTTACATAAATGATATCTCCCCACAGTATACTCATCTAAGATCTTCCATGTTGGCTTATGTTTCTAAAAATGTATTATCGATGGTTAATAGATTTCCTGAAACCGCAGTCAGAGTCGCAACAGATTCGTTTTATATTTCGAGTAAATATTTAGAGTCTGTTATGAAATTTACAAGTAATGATGAACGATGGAGTTCGTGGAGAATAAAAAAGGAAATATTAAACAATTATCCAGAATCAGCAGATGTTCCGATGAGACATTTTTATCGTAAGTTCAATAAAATATCAGAAATGTCGAAAGCGCCATCGTTGAGTGATCCAATAACCAGATATAAGACAGTATATCTCAATGGACCTGGTGGATGCGGCAAGACGACTCGAGCGATTAATGTTTTTAGAAATTCAGATATGATCGTGCTGACACCCACACATAGACTTGCAAGGGAGATGAAACAACGGCAAGCACAATCGTGCACGTATCATAGTTTCTTTTGGTGGCGCGGGGATACATGGACTCCTGAACGAATGGGAGAAAAGTATATACCTAAAATAATTATTTGGGACGAGATCTGTACGGTGTCATTGGATACATTAAAAACGTTTCTTGATTGGTTGTTGACGAAAAATACCGCTGTAATAATGTGTGGCCATATTGGTCAACCACCGCCTTTTGTTGGACCATCTCCACATGATTGGTTAAAAAATTTCGTCGATTATTACGAAGAAATAGATGATGATCATAGAGCTTTCGATGCAAATTTAAAGGAATTTAAAAAATTAATCAGATTACAATCAAACAAAATTCAGTGTGAAATAATACGCGGAGTAATCTCAGAGACCTCAATGAGTGATTTTTTGAATTTATGGAGACCCAACGATTTGATCGTAGCAAGCAAAAAAATAATCAGAGACGCTTTACAACAGCAGTTATTTCAGCTGCATAAAGAAAAATATTCAGAATTACCCATACCATTGTGTTATAGACCATCAGATACACGAAAACAGAATATTAATGTTGATATTCCAGGACAGACTGAGAATCAAAATCTCGTATTAAATGATATTGTCGCCGTTGATATCAGTGTGGTCGAAGATGCATTACACGCTGTCAAATCTCCATGGGTGTTGGGATACGCTATGACGATCCACTCGTCTCAGGGATTAACTATTTCTGACACACGAGTCTGGATTGTAGACGATCACATCGAGTGGTCAAATTTAGTTTATTTAGCGGTATCGAGGGTTAGAAATATATCTCAATTACGTAGAATTATAATTCCTGAAATCGTTAATAAATTCAACGTCATTGATGATGATATAATACGAAAAAAAAAATAATCGGATACAAACAATGTGATAAAAAAATAAACGCGACTTTGATCTTGATGTTGAATTTATTATTGAGTTAAAACAGTAGCAGAATAATCATTGCACAAGTTGCAATTGTATAATGCTGTGGAGGTGTTCGAGTAATGATTCAAGACAATTTACCGTAGACAGAAAAGATAATAGTCGCGGTCATACACGAGAAAATACCATGTTGACCTGTCTTGAGTGTAATCGACGTCGGGGTGCTGGCACCCTTGGGTGTTAATTAAGTGATCGCGGTGGTAGTTGTGTATCCTCGGGGATTATTTGTAGTTGTTCACGTGTAAATCCACGTTGAGGAGCAGCCGAATCTAGTCTGTAGATTGCAGGTCTACCTGAGGATCTTGTCACGGTGGATATTTTGTGTGTGGTAACACTCCAAATAGGATCAGTCGCTCTCGCGCTACCACCTTCAAGTTCACCCGGTTCATATAAATATCTAACTGTAACATTATCCAATATTTTTTGTTTTTCAGTACCTTTTCGTTGTGTTGGTATATTTTATTTTGTGACTGCGCTAATGGGTTTCATGTTGGTTGTTCGTGTGATCTCGCTATTTAATGCAGCTATCACGCTTGGTAATCTTGCAACCCATTCGCGAGATCTCGTATCCTGAATAAATTCCCTCGCGTTTTGATATCCAAATAACCGCTCAGCAAGTGTTCGATTAAATCGCTCAACAATTGCCTGATCACTGTGAATTGCAGTATGACCTCGTCGTATTTTGGTATTATGTCGTTTCATCAACGATGATACTGGACCAAGAAATTCCTTACCAGGATCAACCTGTAGCAGCTGTGGCCATCGCAGACCACTTTGTGGTCCACCACCTCGTTGATAAATTCGTTCAAACGCATCGGCTACTTCAGATGATGTTTTCGTTGATAGCGGCTCTGCCTCTTTACATCTACTTGCAACGTCAACTACAGTCAACGCGTACTTGTACGTTTTTCCACGCACAGTATCATGTGGTATAAATATAATATCAGCTTGATGAACTTCATTAGGAACACTGACATCGAAGTACGCGTACTGAATTCGTTTCGGTGGTGGTAGATAAATTTGCCATATTGCCTGTTTGGATAACCACGCGCTAGCAGTAGAATGTTTAACCGCTGCTGCATCAGCAAGTTTACCAATTGCTGCTTTGCCTCTCCAATATCCTCTTGGTGAATAATAAATTAATTCCATTATATATTACCAGACCCAAACGCTAATTTACCTTTCATCGCGGATCTTACTAACCAATTAGCTAATGACTCTCTGATATTTTTATTTTTTATGGAATTTAACGCGTGAATTAATTTGACATCTGCAATATGTCTGTCTTGTAGATTTTTACTCTTATACGCAACATCCCGAATATGACAAGCTCGATCAATAGCGTTTACTGGTTTCTCGCCTGGTTTTGGTTGATCCTGATTATCGAGCCTGATATCGAGTCAAGTACCAGGACCGCAATAATTATATCCTGGTAGATGTTTTTCTCCTGGGTATTTAGCCCATGGAGCACCTGGAAACTTTGACATCAAATTAGCAACATCACCACCGCGCTTATTAGGTAAAAACGAAAATTTCTTTCTAACGCACACAGAACATTTTCCACCATACGCTATTTTTTATTTTTTGTTATAACTGTAACTAAATCAGTAGTTGGAGTTTTAACTCTACAGCGTAAACAATATAAATTCATGTTATAATATATATGGATATAATTGATTTCTCAGCAACTCGGCAGCGAGAACCTGTTAAGCATCATCCTGCGCTACCGAATTTCATCAGAATGATTATCATAGGACGATCTGGATCGGGTAAGACGCAGTTATTACTTAATCTGATAATGAGATGGTTGAAATGGGATAAGTTGTATTTGGTAGCACCATCCGCTGATGATCAACGATGTTATGAAGTATTAAAAGATTTTAACGAAAATGCAAGATTACTGGACGAAGATAATGATGTTATAGAGTTTGTAACAGACATTGATGAAGCACCGTCCGTTGATGTTTTAAACGGATTTATTAATAATTTAGTTGTATATGATGATGTGATGCTAGATAAACAATCAAATCCAGCCAGGATATTTTCTCGCGGCAGACATAAAAATACAGATGTTATCTATGTTACTCAACGATATACACAAATACCAAAAGTAATCAGGGACAATTGTAATATTTTAGTTGTGTTTAATGGCGTAGACACACGCACGTGCGAAATATTCATCAAACTTGGTGCAGCGGTGACATGGATATAATTAAATTCAGAAATTTCTTTTCACGAGCGCAAGCTGCTCCGCATGGATTTATAACAATAAATTTACATGATCCTAGAACAAGATATCGTGTGGGTCTTGACAAAATATTTCGATGATAAAATTAAATTTAATTAAACATATCTCATTAATATAATGAACAACTGTGCGTGGTTAATTCAAGGAACAACAAATAAATGCAACAAAAGGTTTCGAGGAGAATATTGTAAAAAACATAATTATCTTATAAAGAAAAATCCTCATGCTGGTTCACGAAGTTGTGTTGGATGTAACAACGGCGTTAGAGGATTATATCAGATTTGCAAAAATTGCGGTGGAGATCGATACAGAAGTTTGATGACATATTACAGAAAAAGAAAGAACATAAATCCAAAACCACCATCAGAACTTGAATATTACTTGAAGAACAAAACAAACGATTCCCATGATTCAGATGAAGATTCCCAAGATTACTGAGCAGCAGAGAGGGTTCGTCTACAATTCTGTTTGGGACAAACAATAATCGTAGACGTGGTATTGACCTCTATGAAGGGTCACTATTTTTTTTGGTCTAAACACAAGGGTGACCATTCCCTTAAGTGGTCTGTTCACCCTCTCTGCTGCTGACCCAGACTAAACCTCTTTTCGCAGGCTTGGTGAGGCATAACCGTTGATGTTTGTGTCCTTCCTATCATAAGATACAGTGTACAGGCACCATGCCAAGAAGAGGAACCATTTATATTCATCGTACCTGAGGAAACTGAAGAGGATGAGATGGCAGGACATGATCCCAGGCAAAGAGGTTGTCAAATGGGCAGGCATTTTAAGAATCTACACTGTGCTGATAAAATCCGAGGAAACAAGTGCACCATGTTTCCAGGATGTCAGAATAGAGACTACCAAGAAAGATCTTTTGTGGCAAGGTGAAGGAGGGAAAGCTATCTCAGAGTGGACAGAAGGAATGTTTCAAAGATTCCCTCAAGCCATCAGTAATACACTTCAACATTGTCCTTTTCACTTGGAAAGATGTTGCGAAGGATAATTCCACCTAGCTCTGACTGATCCATATTGGAGCTACATACTTTGAACTGAGGAGAATTGCAAGCCTAAGTGGCAGCTCCTGTCTTTGACCAAAACATACATCTGAAATTTGTAATTGTTCATTTCTATGGAATCAATTACCTGGTTGTCAACTATAGTTGAATTACAGTTATTAATAAATATATTATTTGCAAGCAAAATATTGGCGGTGAGAAAGCAGTTGAAACCTCACGAAGATTTATAAAACCTTACATAGCCTCACTACTATTGTTCCAATTAAAAGTATCATATGCCTGATGAGGGTTATCTTTACAGTTAAAAAGGTAATGTGTCAGATGAACAATATTAAATGATATATAGGCCGACTTGGACCTCTTGTTAAGGTGTATGATTTCATCTGTACATTTGAATAACGATACATACCAATCATTTAACTAATTATAATAATAATAATAACAATAATAATTCCAATTTGATGTAGTGACCAAATTTTCTACAATTTGATAGGATTTAAGCGGTCATGTGATAATGATCAATATTTTTTTACACACAAATAAATTGCGCGCACTACTTTTGGTTGATTATTTCCATGTAATTGTATGTGAAGTTTTATCTATATCATTATCTTACACCATAATAATAAGAACCTCCAGCAGCAGAGGGGGCGAATCGGACATTTTGTCCAATCGTTATTTGGCTTAATTATTACTTTCTGCACTCAACGATCTAGTGTCGTCAGCGCCTGGTAAAAAAAAAACGACGACGACGCTGGGGGATCGTCCAATCGTCATTTGGTTTAATTAACACCTTCTGCGCGCCGATCCCCAGCGTCGTCAGCGTCCGGTAAGCACGTCGACGACCGCGTCGATGTCATCGCCCCCTCTGCTGCTAAGTGGTTATTTACAATGAAAGTCTTTATGATCTTACAAACAGAGTGATCACTAACTCCTCCTCTTGCAGATCAATTAGGTTATTTGACTGATCGGTAATTTTAAAATTAATTCTCGTTAAAAACCGATCATGGCATCGCATATAGACCGGATTAATCGGACTCTCAACGATTAAAAATCCCGGAGGGGCTGTTGGTGAAAACGAATAAAGGATATATCCCTGTTGAGCCTGATTTGATTGCTTGGTATCTACCTGGTAACTTCCTTCGATAGCATCACACACTAGATTAATCGCTATCACCGATGCAATATTTACGTTGTATGGAGCAATATGCCTACCACCATCTCCGTTATCGTGTCTGAGGATAGTTGATGGGGGGGTGTCCGCGGGTGGATTCTCAGGCCATCCTAGTATGGTTCTTATTGAACTGTTATAAATATCAACCATATACCCCGGTGTGCTTATTTCAATCGTCGACGATAACGTCGGTTCATGAACCGTAATAGCGATTTTTGATTCCTTTCCTGTGATCGATTTTATCCTGCGTTGAAATTCTTTATTGATTTGCTCTATTTGGTATGACCCAGTTGGTATTGTAACCTCCTCCCAGTCTGGGGTCCCATCGGGTTTATTTGTCCGTGCAAAAACCAGCGAGTTATTAGGTTGTTGTCCGTTAAATGCGTCCGCTCGGATATTAGGCCAACTGTGATATACTCGCAATTTTGCCAGTGCTATTTCCTTTACTGGAACCGGTGATGGAAAGTTTACACTGAATTCGGGTTTCGTTGATGTTATCGATATCATATTTGTTTGTACCGGAGTGGTGTTCTCCGCGATCCGCTGAAGTAATTGAAACCCTTCGGGGTTCAGCGACATTATTATTATTCGTTGTCTTTAGTGTCTAATTTCAACAACCAGGTGGTTCCGGCTTCCAGTTGAAAATCCTCGATTTTTGACATCGCGGAGCTATACAACTGGACCATCGTGGAGAATTCAACATCGGATACGAACAAATTATCAATCGATAACGAGATCAACCCGGATAATTTCGAGTATGCGTCGGATACTATTTGATGTTTTACTGTATACTCGTTGAGTTTTTTCTGAAAACACGATGATATCTTCCTAGTGATTGCGTTGGCAACTCCAGCAACTGTTGTCATCGCGGAGACAGCGATTGGAACAGCGATCGGGGTTATCGTGGTCACCGTGGATAAAATAACACCGGCGCCAGCTACTATACCCGACACCGAGTACACGACCGCGTCGATGGCGGTTATTTTACGACGGTATTTTTTTATTTTTACACGGTATTGTTCGGAAAGCGTTTTCAAGTTCGCGGAGAATTCTTTTGCGGTATCGAATCGATATTGATGTGACGTCGGTGATACCTCTGATTCAACTTCCTTGGTGGTCATTTTTATTTTAAAAGAGCTAGTGTTTTTAATTACTTAGATTCGCTGCAAATTCCACATACCATGTAATGTTTGCCCGGGCTAGATTTCTATCAACGGCATAAATTGTAAACTGTTCAGTTGCGTTCTTGTCTATAATTGTTGATATTGTATTGTTAAACCCTGATGAACTCGACGATAATATATTAAACTGCATCATTGAAACCAGTGTCAGTCGATAAATACCCTTAACAGTTGCGGTGATATTTACTGTATTCTGTGTAGGAGTCCAATCGAATGATCCATGCCGAATTGTGTATACTGTGTTGATGATGTTCTCATGAGGGATTTTTATTTTTTCGAATTGCTCTGCTACTCTCGGTAGTCCGTCTTTAATCGCTTCAACATCAGTTTTAATCGTTCCTATTTCCTGTATATGCGTGTCCACATCTTTTTTGTTCGCTGCAACATTAGTTTTGATTGTTTCTATTTCCCGTGTATTCTCGGTTATACTTTTTTTGTTCGCTGCAACATCAAGTTTGATTGTTTCTATTTCATATGTATGCACGTCTATGCCTTTTTTGTTCCCTGCAACATCAGTTTTAATTAATCCTATTCCCCGCCAATACGCGTCTACATTTTTTTTGTTCGCTTCAATATCAGTTTTGATTGTTCCTATTTCCTGTGTATGCGCGTCCGCACTCTTTTTGTTCGCTTCAATATCAGTTTTGATTATTCCTATTTCCTGTGTATGCGCGTCCATATTATTTATGATCGTCGTAACATCAGTTTTGATTGTTTCTATTTTCCGTCCATGCGAGTCTACATTATTTATGATCGTTGCAACATTAGCGCCGATTATTTCTATTTCCCGTTCATGCGCGTCTACACTCTTTTTGTTTGTTGCAACATCAGTTTTGATTGTTTTTATTTCCTGTCCATACGCAGTGATATCATTTATAGTTATTGTAATCTCATCCGGCTTGGTATTTTTTTTACCAAAGAATTTATCAAAGTTGTCATCGATCCTGTTAACATTTTTTCGCAACGGGAGTAAATTGGCCGACATCGCCGTAAGTTCCGAAATAGCATTTTTTATTATTACAAGATTTGGTTCGTCTGCCGTCGGGGGTCCCCGAAAAAAACTATCGACAATGTGTCGCACATCGTCGAAATGCGTTAGCGTCAGCACGATCCGTTCTTCATATAATTTAATTTCACTACGTAAACCCTTTAACGAATTTGACATGGTTATATAATTGTCGCCAAGTGTACCTATTTTTCCATTTATCGTCAAGATGGATTCACCCGGTTTGAGTCGTCCGTCGCTGGTATACAGCGCGATAGTGTCCTCGGCGGTATCACGCTGTCGTATTAAAACGTCATCCAGCGACACATTACTGGATTTCAATTTACCCTGGCGGTCTTGAAATACAACTATTTCATCTGGGTCAACACTGGTTAAGTTCAACATATCAGCGATTTCATCCTCAATTAGTTTTTTTATGTCGGCGGCGGTCGTTTCCGCGGATTGTTTCAGCGCCGAAACCGGTCGCCCCCAGATATCAATCATTATTATTGTAAATGTTATTCTCTAAAATCCGTTGAGCTTCTACAACCCCACTAGTGTATTCGTTTACAACCACATGAGGTGGTTTCCGCGATGATGAAATCGCCGCGAGTACGTTCAATACCTCACGGCCACATATCGGTGGGTCGCTTAATCGCTGTGTTGGCAGCGTGGAATAAAAAACCCGGGCTGAACACGCCCGGGCTGAACACGCCCGGATATACCGCATGAACTCTTTCGGCGGGGCTAACCCGTATGAATCAAAATAGACGATTGCACGCGGATCAATCGCGTACGCAACCCAATGAGTTCCCGCTCCGGAGGACCCATCGAGGTTAATTATGCCTGTTTCAGTATTCCTTGGGGCCGCCGGTAATTGATCCCTCATAAAAACACCTCTGAAGTTTTTTATCGCTAGCGCGTTTGCGGCGCCTATTAAATCAAAATTAGACATGGGAGTCATTGACTCCCGAGTCAATAAACGGTTCCTGGTAGTCTTAGACCCTTTCCCGAATACCATGAATACGGGGTCCCCGGTAGTCTTAGACCCTTTCCGGCCACGGGTCGTTTTTTTTTGTAGCCTTTCCCGGTTGCCTTCTTCAATGCCATCCCCGCCGCAGTACCAACGGCCCCCAACGCCGCCGCCTTAGCCACTGCTGGTGCGGCCGCGGCAATCAACGCTGGAATCGCAGCTAACAGCGGAAATATCCCGCCGGTCTTTTCCATGTTTTTAATCGCTGCGGCTGAAAAATCTATTTGAACACCCTTTTTATTCTTCATCGCATCATTGAAATGTTTTATTTGACGCGCCGTCAACGATATCTTATGATTACCACCTGCCATCTGTGACGGCTTCAGCGTTATTGTGGTTCCGCATTGTTTAGCCGACTTTGATCGTAATTTCTTGACTTGACCATCAGTCAACTCTACACTGACGACACTATACGACATTTATTGTAAACGCGTTTTGTGCTTTCAATTACATGTTTTCCACTGGCGCATCAACGATTCTCATTCGTCCACCAACGCCTTCTAGCAGCATTGATTTATCGCTGAGAATGACAGCAACCGCTCTATAATTAACACCACCCGGGGCTATACGAGCTCGGAAGTGTATATCAACGACGGATTGTCTCGTTAAATCAAGATGTTCCAGCGAAAAATAATAAATCGGATACAGGTTTTTAAAATCAAGTTGTGATATTTGCAAACCAGTGTCGACGTTTTGATCACGACCCATATACGACAGCAATCGATGATACACACGTGCGATATGGTTGTCGCCGTAATTAAGCTGTATATCCTCGGATGGTTCCTGTTGTCCGTTTATTCTCAGCGAAACATCCCTGACTCCTAATTGATCAAATATCATATGGCTGCGTTCTTGACTACCCAATCGTTCCCTATTCTGCAGCGCTATGAATATATGACGCGGGGCTGAAACACCCTGTTTTGACGCCAGGTGCCATGTAAACGTATCGGCGACGTTATCCTCTTTAGCATCAGTTGTTACCGCTAGCCAACTCAACAACGATTTCCCTCCCTGTTCCATAAATGCTAACAATCGTGCTTCCGTGGTAACTGATGGAGTCAGCACCGGCATCCACAATGCCATTTTAGTTAAAACGACTTTACCGGCAGCGACGCCAGCAGCACGCCATATTGCATTGTTATCATCGCCCCTTCGCGTCAGCGCGATTGTATGCTTAGCCCCATAGACAACTTTTCTGACATTTCTGCAGAATCCAAATATGTGATGGAGTGGAATCGCGCATGAAAACTGTCGGCGTGGTCCTTGCAACATTCCTACTCGTGCTGCGAATCCTAGATTGTAATCATTGTTGGTGCTTTTTATAATATTGAAATTAGCGCCTGGTCTTGCTCTGCGGTCTGGATTGGCTGCTTCAGCCTGTGGGTCAACTGCGGTATCTCTTTCCGCCAGCACGTTAACGTACTGAAGATGGTCAGCGTTATTGGTGGTGTCCTTCGAAAACATCATAGATGGGCCCGCCGATCTTGTATAATCATCCGAGTATCTCGCTAACCCAATTATCGTTGTTGCAACATCAACCTCGCGTTCTATTGATTCAATTTCTCGCCCGTCAATAAGATATCTGGCGCTCTCAAATAACGCCATGATACCGTTGTTGACGAAGCCAACTCGAACACGATGGTCATCTGCATATGGTGCATTATCGGCGGCATTTGTCACGAGTTCTCCCTCGATTTCGATAAACGCTTCACACGGCAGAAAGTATTTACTGGTATCTTGGATTTGAAGTTCAATTCGCGATCGTAGGTCAGGTTGCGCTGCATAATAAGAATAAAATTGATAATCACGGACAGAATCATCCCTGCGCACTGGGGCGTCCATGTCAAACGCGGGATCAGCGGTACGCGCAAACATTCTATTATTTATCATGTTGATGTTTTCAATTGCGATTTTTTCGTCGTAAATTCTTTGAATTTAAACCACTTCCCGCTATCGCGTTCATGAGCGCGTTGGTTGCCGCATCGGCGGATGGCGAAGTCGCCAACGACGGAGTCGTCGCCAACGACTCTAATTTTTCTTCCACGGCGTTATTTATTACTTTACTGACATTCGCAGGCATCACTGTCGTTGATGGCATCTGTTTTTTTCTTGAGAATCTCTTGGATTTCACCAATGACATTATTTTGTTCCGCGCGGCTGAAAGCGCCTTTCCGGCAACATCTCCAATGGCACTAATACCCTTATCACGAATAACATCAATAGCCTTCATTCCTAATTGTTTGGCTAACGGCGCTACTTTTGGAGCCATTCTTGTAAATAACCCCGCAATGGTGCTACCGAGACCATCTCCATAGTACGCGCGGTAAACAGGCAATCGCGAGTTTACCACGTAGACGAGTACTGGTTTATCATGGTTGTAGTGTATGATCATCCTTATTAAAAACACCAGTTTTCCAATTAATCATCCACGAGTTCGTCTATGAGCGTTCGATATGCATTAATGTCCATAATACCGCCTGCAAATAACCGCTTGCAAATATCAGCGGCCTCATTGATTATTTCCGGAGAGTTATTTCCGGCTCGTTTTCCTCCAATTAGTACCTCTAGCCGTGATATATCACTGAGAACACTACCAGGACAGGTAACGCCGTAGGATTCTTTACCAACAGAGTATCCTTTTCCTTTTTTTGGTGTTATACTCTTAACTTCCTTGTGGAATGCGTCGTAATCGGATTTACTACGATGTGGTAATGCATCTTTATGTTTACTCGCTAAATACACTATTCTTGCCCAGTCCTTTAACGACTTTATATTTTTCTCGTAACCGCTATTGATATGCTTCTTATCTCGTATGCTCTTAGCAAAATTGTTGGCAGCAAAATTAATTAATTCTTCCCTGTTGCTGAAGCCTCTAATTTCATCTATTGTGCTCTTCTTGAGTACAATACGGGGTATATTCCCCTCTTTTTCTTCCGGTATTTCTTCTTCTGGTGTTTCTTCGGGTATTTCTTCTTCTGGTTCTTTCGCAGTAGCGCCTAGTTCTTCCTCGTCGGCCATTGTAACATAAGGTTCTTGTGGTTCGGTTATAGCGAGTGGTGGTGGCCTCCGTGTTGTAGCAGCCGCTAGTGTTTCTAAAGACCTTTTTGTTTGTTCGGTCTGAGTTGCTATCTTTTCAAGCGCACCAAGAACGGGTACAGTTGCCGCCGTAACATCCTTAGTCGCTTTAGTTACCGGGGCAAATAACTGTTCACTTCCAACAGCAAAATCAGTTTGCATTTGTTGTCGCGTTTGAAGTTTCTCTCTCACCCTGTCTCGTAACGGTATAAACTTTCTAAGCGCTGCTAGCCGCTCTCTGGCTAGCCGAGTAGTAAGTGATTCACCTACCATTATTGTAAATTGATCCGCAATTTTCTAATTTTCCGCCGAGTGTACCATCGGGAGCTCCACGGAGTTTTCGTCTATAATCCTTCTAATGTTTTTGATCTTACTAGAAATCTCCCTGCGTCGTTCATAAACACGTCCAAGTTTTTTTCGTATTATTTCAACGGCAGTGAATAGTCCAATGAATGCATTTGCGTCATTGTGGTACAAGTTTTCATTAATCGTATGTTGTAATCGTTTTATAAAAAAATACTCGCGGGCCAGGGTAAAACGCCCCCGTTTCGATTGTTCGTTAATAATCTCATAATCGGATAATATTTTTTCACTGTCGAGACCATCAGATAATTCAATTCCTTGATTTTTTTATTTTGAAATCTCGGCTAATATATTATTGATGTCTTCGATATTCATTATTCTTATAGAACATCTTGTTTTTAAATAAAAAGAAAAATGAAACCCCGTGTATCAATTCCGAAGGTGTTTAATAATTCGTTAGACGTGACCTCGTCAGCGCCATAGGCGCCGGTGACTTCATCACTCGCTGATTTCTGTTATATATGAAAATCGAATTCTATGCCCGGTCTTTTTTGAGATCGCTGAATTCTGTATTCCTTCTGCAACAAATCGTATTGAGGCGATATAAATGTCAAAATATTTTCCTGCCTCATTCATCGACTGAAATATTTTTTCCTCGTGAGTTGTTGTATCAAATGACTTTACGGGTTTTGCTTTCTTTGGGTATTTACCGGTTTGGCCTTTTTTGGTATTCTGACTTTGCGAGATAGCTTGCAAGTTTGTAAGAGAATTATCAGTCTTATTATTATTAATATGATCAATCACAAGCCCATTTTCGATTAATCCGTTGAATGCTTCAAATACAATCCTGTGAACATAATAGTTTTTTCCTCCTGCAGTAAATTGCAAGTATCCGTGATTATTTACGGTACCAACCGGCTTCTTCAGTTTGCGGTTTCTAACAATGCCGTCGCGAGACGCCTCGTAACTGACGAGCACAGGATGCATCTGAAATTCTTGGTCCATTTGTATAATAATACTACTTGTCTAATTTATTATTTGGTTTAATTATGAATCTTTCAACGTAGTCCTGGGGGGTTTTGATGACGAAGTCGGCGGTGGGGTCAATGACGGCGTTTTTAATTCGCTTGTCATAATAGCGTTTTAGTTCCCTGTATCGCTTTCCGCCACAATTAATACACAACTGCGATTTTCCTCTTACACCGACGTGGCAAACCAAGCACGGTAGGGGGCCAAGAGAGCCATTACGAACGCTTTGTAAATGATATCCGCAGAATTCACCTCTACATGATTTATTGCACGGGGTTGTCGACCCAATCATCAACCATTTGCATTTATTCATTATACTATATTCTTTCATTTAAATACTTGTTTTAATTATATGGATGAGTTCGAGAGATTAGCAGTAATTAAGCCCCGGAAAAATATTAAGTTCAATCTCGATAGAGTCCTCAAGGACACACCAAAAGCGTTAATAAACGATAGAACCCTGTTGAATAAAATACGCGATTGTATCAATGAATTCAAGCGTGATGGTGCATCTCATAGTTGGTCAACATTTCGAATTGATGGTGTTGTTGATGCTACCATGAACGACAACCGCGCAGCAACGATAATATCACAACTTGACGGTAAAAGGTATTTCTTCAGAGTAAAATTCATTGTCCGGGTGGAATCAGGCGATTGGATCATACGTGATAAATTTGAACCAGTTCTCAGCGACAAGAAAACAGTCATTGTCAGCCGCGACTCCAAGCCGGGGTTGTTAACCGGAATTGACAGACCATACTATGAACGAGCGTATCCTGAAACAGCAGTTGTTTATGGAATATACCCGTTAAATAAGAAACCTGATATCGGAAAACTGAAACCGATGAAACAGTCAACGGGGATAAATTGTGTAGCAGAACGAATAATAGAGCATTTTACAAATGCATGTCGAGGAAACAAATTGACTGATTTACGACGTAGCAAAATCAACCAGTGGGAACTAACCGTAAAAGAGCGTGGAGCAACCATCAGCGACATAGCGAGATTAGAAACGTCGTTGAGATTTCCAATAACCGTTACAACGATAACCGGTGAAGTATTATACGAATCGAAGTATAAATCGAAGGGAGCCCCAATCAAAATTATTGATCATAACGAACACGCATGGACGCCCGCGATCACAATATTTCCACGGGATAGAACAGTAAAGTATATACCCGAAGAATTCCTGGGAGAACAATTCTCCAGGGATGGTTTTCTCGCGGAGAGGAAACTATTTGATGCTATTGCCTACTTGTGTAAAAACGACCCTGTATCAGTGTGGTTACTTCGCAGCGCTGAAAACGATGCGGATACCTTTGATCAGTTTGTAAGACCAAACGGCGAATTATATCGCACTGAAGCATTTCACAACAGGATGAAAAAAACCGCCATGGAATTTGAAGAGCATGATGAACAACTGCTAACAAATTGTTTTACGATTCCATCGGTTGTAGCTCATGTTGCAGCAAGGAAAAATGCGTGGAGACCAACGCGCAAGGAATTTCTGCCGGATGTACAATCCAGTTGTTTGGAATACTATCACGGTGGACTATGGAACACTGAATACAACCGCGACGCTATGATCTCGGTTGATATAGTTGCCTGTTATCCAGCGAGTTTTCTCGGGTATGGATCCGCCGCTGAGTACTTTAGACGATTTGGACACCCCAGACATGAAATGACTCGTGTTGCTATTAATGGACCACTGCCTGATTTTGATTTAACCGGATTCGCTCGCATAGTATCATTTGAATTCGCGGCAGGACTTCATCGCTGTTGCTATATTTGGATCGGTAGACACATGGCTGAAAAGAAGTGGCTGCCAATAGCGCTGCTACGGTATATGATTGATTGTAAAATGCTAGTTTCGTTGATTGTCAGTGACGCGATTATATCATACCGGGCGCAGACTGAAGTCTGGTTACCAGAACCGGAGCGTCTAGATAGCATAATTGACGAGTCCAGAAAGCACATTGATGCCGACGAGGAATATATCATCGAATGGTCCAGGAGGATATTCAACCAACGAAACCACGAGGCAAAAGATCTCGGTAGAAGAATAATCGGTAAGTTCACACAAGGTGGAAAAAACTGCGACTACAAACGATATTGCTCACGGCTGATTATAGATGACGCAGAATATGATTTCGTAATCAAGGACGCAGTGGCAAAAAATAGATACGTGAACTGCAAAACAGCTTTCTTGTCCAATGGAACAAGGTTGGGTACAGTTGTTACCTACAGCGATGGAGACAGCCCGGCATACCCGCATTTGAGGGCGTCTATGCTGGGTTATGCAGCTATTAATTTATTCTCGATGATAAATAGATTTCCTGACACCGCGGTTAGAGTAGCCGTTGATTCGTTTTATATTGACGTAGCGTATAAGGGAAACGTAGCCGAGTTTACTAGTCCGGACGAGAGTTGGGGTACATGGAGAATTAAAAATGAAATACGTCGCGATTATTCCCCGTCAGCAGATGTCACCGTTGAGAACAACTACTTACGCGGTGATAAATTGTCAGAATGGTCTAATGCACCATCGTGTTCTGATCCAATTTGTAGACACAAGACGGTTTATTTAAGCGGCTGTGGCGGGTCAGGAAAGACGACTCGGGCAATTGAATTATTTCGAACGCGGGCAAGTATAATCGTGCTTACACCGACCCATAGACTAGCGCGAGAGATAAAACAACGAAATGTTGACGCCGTTACTTATCACAGCTTTTTTCGATACAGCGGCGGTGAGTGGACTCCTGATCGAATGGGTGAAAAATTTATTCCCGACATTATCATCTGGGATGAGATATGTACTGTTTCGTTAGATACTTTACAAATGTTTCTTGAGTGGTTGCTGCGCGCGAATACAGCGGTAATCATGTGTGGGGATCATGGCCAACCACCACCATTTGTCGGCGAGGGTCCACATGATTGGTTAAGGGGTTTTGTGGACTATTATGAAGAAACCGATACTGATTACCGAGCACTTGATGAACAACTGCGCGAGGTTAAAAAACTAATCAGATTACAGCCGGATAGAGTTCAGTGTGAAATAATCCGCGAGGTAATTCCGGAAACGCCGTTAAATGAATTCTGGGAAACATGGAGACCAAATGATTTGATTGTAGCGAGTAGAAAGATAGTCAGAGACACACTTCAGCGGAAGTTGTTTACGTTGCATAAGGAAAAGTTTCCAACGCGTCCAGTGCCGTTATGTTATAGACCCGCGGACACACGGCGGCAGAACATTGAAGTTGAAATTCCAGGCCGGACAGCGTCGGGGACAAAAAAACAAATTCTCGTGCTGAATGATATCGTGCTCGTTGATATCGGTGTCGTCGAGGACGCGCTACGTGCTGATAAATCCCCGTGGACGCTAGGATACGCAACAACAATACATTCCTCGCAGGGACTGACTATCACGGACACAATTGTTTGGATAGTTGATAATCGCATCGAATGGTCAAATCTAGTCTATCTTGCAGTGTCCAGAGTACGAAGGATAAATCAGCTTCGAAGAATTGTTATTGACGAAGCCGGTGACGGAGTCACTGACGAAGCCGGCGACAAAGTCACCATCGATGCAAGCGTCATTGATAGAAAACTCTCGGGTTACCGCCAACAGGATAAAAAAAAACAGCGGCGTTTTGATATTGATGCCGAATTAATAATCTCGCTACGACAACAACAGAATAATCACTGCGCGAGTTGCAATTGTATAATGAGTTGGCGTTATTCGGATAAAGACACTCGCCAATTTACCGTGGATAGGATCGATAACAGTCTCGGTCATGTCAAAAACAATGTGAGGTTGACCTGTCTTGAGTGCAATAGACGCAACGGCGCTAGTTAAGACCACGTGGGGGCAATTGAGTATCGTTAGGTATCACTTGTAGTTGCTCGCGTGTAAATCCGCGCTGAGGAGCAGTTGAATCCAGTCTATAGATCGGTGGTCTACCAGTTGATCGTGTTATCGTTGATATGTTATGTGTGGTAACACTCCAAATAGGATCAGTAGCTCTTTTTTTACCGCCTTCAAGCTCTCCTGGTTCATATAGATATCTAACAGTGACATCGCCAAGAATCGGCTTGGAAACGCTATTTATTTTTGATTTTCCGGGTATATACTCGTATTTAATCGCGTCGCTGGGCTTCATGTTGATTGCTCGGGTAATCTCGTTATTTAACGCTGCAATTACGCCTGGCAACCTTTTAACCCATTCACGAGATCGTTTTTCTTGGATGAATTCCTTCGCGTATTGATATCCAAATAACCGTTCAGCGAGAGTCCGATTGAATCGTTCAACAATTGCCTGATCACGATGTAGCGCAGTATGACCTCGTCGTATCGCGACGCTATGATGTTTCAGCGTTGATAAAACAGCGCCGCGAAATTCACTACCGGGATCAACTTGTAATAGATTTGGCCAGCGCAGAGGGCCTCTTCGATAAATTCTTTCAAACGCATCGGCTACTTCAGTTGCTGACTTTGTTTTTAACGGCTCCGCTTGTTTGTATCGACTCGCAACATCAACTACGGTTAGCGCGTATTTGTAACCGTTGTCATGCGGCAAAAATAGTATATCAGCCTGATGAACTTCATTAGGTACGCTGACATCAAAGCGCGAGAAGTTGATTTGTTTAGGCGGTGGTAGATAGATTTGCCATATAGCCTGTTTGGATAACCAATTAGCCGCAGTGGTCTTTGTTACCTTTGCAGCGCTTGCAAGCTTACCAATTGCGGCCTTCCCCTTCCAGTATCCTCTCGGAGAATAATAGATGGATTCCATGTTGTTATTATAAACGCTAGCGTTTTCAATTACCAGCACCAGAAGCTCCGCTTCCAATCATTAATTTACCTTTCATAGCCGATTTTACCAACCATGAGGCCAATTTTTCTTTGACGGATTTATCAGGAATAGCATTTAATGCGTGAATTAATTTTACATCCGCGATATGACGCTGTTGCAGATCGCTACTTTTGTAAGCAACATCATGAGCATGACACGCCTTATCGATAGCGTTTATTGGATACTCACCGGGTTTGGGCTGATTTTGATCATCGGGTCTAATATATAATCGTGTTCCGGGGCCACAGTAGTTATATCCTGGGAGGTGTTTTTCTCCTGGATACTTTGCCCACGGTGTTCCGGGGAGTTTTGCCAATTTGGCTGCGATGTCACCACCTCGCTTTTTTTTAAAACATCCCCGGGTTTAATAGAAATAAATCTAAATTTCTTTGTACCGCATTGTACGCACTTACCAGTAAGCGCCGATCTGTTATTTCTTGTTGTAACGGTTGTCATATCATTTGTGCCAGTACGCACTCTGCACTTCACACAATATAGATCCATAATTTATGTATAGAGATATGAATATAATTGATTTTTCGGCGACTAAAACAAGAGAACCAGTTAAGCATGTTGCAGCGTTACCAAACTCGATCCGGATGATTATCATCGGACCATCTGGATCCGGCAAGACGCAATTGTTACTCAATTTAATAATGAGATGGATGAAGTGGGATAAGTTGTATTTGGTTGCTCCTAGCGTAGATGATCAACGATGCTACGAGGTGTTGAAAGATTTCAACGAGAATGCATCAGCGATCGCTAAAAAAAATGTTATTGAGTTTATTACAGATATCAATGATGCACCAGGTATCGATGATATTGATGGCGACGTTAACAATTTAGTCGTGTACGATGATGTTATGTTAGACAATCAAAAGAACCCAGCTAGGATATTTTCCAGAGGCAGGCATAAAAACACTGACGTGATATATGTCACTCAACGATACACTCAGATTCCAAAAGTAATCAGAGACAACTGCAATATTCTTGCTGTATTCAACGGCGTTGATACACACACGCTACGAAATATTTGGCAGACATGGTGCGGCGGTGACATGGACTTTAATGTTTTTCGAAACTTTTTTAGTCATGCTCAGTCGACCCCACATGGATTCGTAACGATAAATTTACATGATCCTCGGACACGATATCGTATCGGACTTGACCAAATATTCGGTTAAATTGTAAATAATTTTCATTGTAAATAACTACTTAGCAGCAGAGGGGGCAATGACATCGACGCGGTCGTCGATGTGCTTACCGGACGCTGACGACGCTGGGGATCGACGCGCAGAAGGTGTTAATTAAACCAAATGACGATTGGACGATCCCCCAGCGTCGTCGTCGTTTTTTTTTTACCAGGCGCTGACGACACTAGATCGTTGAGTGCAGAAAGTAATAATTAAGCAAAATAACGATTGGACAAAATGTCCGATTCGCCCCCTCTGCTGCTCCTCCAACCATCGAACTGTCACATTTCCGATCAAATGTATAAACCCCAGATTAAAATCGCCCATTTGAAGTTAACTACATACCTTCCACATACCTTCCTGCACCTCAATACTCTCTCTTTTTGCTGAAGAAGGCATACAGCAAGCTTTACAAGCCATTCTTCAGAATGTATTGCATTTCGCTTCAATAACATTTTTTCCAGCAGTTGTTACAGGTCAGGGTCATATGACGAGCAAGGGATATCACTAAAATGGACACAAGTTTGCTTTTGGAAGATCAAAATGGGCAGAAAGCAGGAACAACGAATGATACAACAGCACGTGCCAAGCACAAACATATTGTTGAAATCAGGAATAGTCTAGTTGAAATAGCATCAACCATTTTTTTTAAAATTACAAACAATCATAACAAACGACTTAGATAACTGGCCTGACCCACTCTGACACTCCTCCCTATATTATAACAAAAAAAATGACCAGCCTTGGCTAATGAAAATGGGGCTATTTTTTCTGTCACAGTTTAAAGGCTAATGAAAGAAAAGTTCAAACTACCTGAAAGTGAATGTTTTTTATTAAACCTGCTGATAATAATAATAATAATAACAATAATAATAATAATAATAATAATAATAATAATAATAATAATAATAATAATAATAATAATAATAATAATAATGATAATAATAGTATCGAGTTTATTTAAAGAGGGTAACACAATTTGCTAAGGACTAATCTACCTTGAGACCCTCATACAAAGATTATTTTTTGTTTAGCTCCATCTCTGAAGCCACTGGATATATTGGGTTTGGAAGAAGGAAATAGAGTGGGCATTTCTAATCTCAACTGGAATACTATTCCAGAGCAAAGTTCCAGATTATTGGAAACTGTTTTAAAAAAATGATGACAAAGAGTACATTGGAATCATTAGGCTGGCCTAATCACTCACAAAGTTACCTTAAAGTCATTTCGATTTTATTTACTTTCTTAATAATTATCTAAAATTTACACATTGATAATTACCCAACCATTATCATTTAGTCCTAAATTGAATGCTGAACTAATGATGAATATTGAATGGTTTTCAGATGCACAGTCTATAACTTTGGTGAAGGACACAGATTTGCCTATGAAGGGTTCTAGCTTTGGAATGTCATGCATGTTGTCAGTGCCATTCACCTCCAATGGAATTGCGTTGCTTAGGAATGACATTCATCTGGTCAGCTGTCCACCAAGAGGTTGTTCCTTTGTCGAAGGGTACACATTTAAGGTAAATCAGACTGGTGTCTTTATGACCATCAGCATCCTAGACAGAGGCAGTCATGAAGGACGTTGGACTTGTACCTATGCTGCTGGAACCACAAACATTATTAGTAATCCTGTAAATCTTTATGTGTACAGTAAGTAAATCATTGTATCTTGAAGTCATATTTTTATAGTAGACTTGTGAATGAAAATGTTTGTTATGAAGCTGTGGTGCTGTGGTTCATGTCAGTACAGTGTTAACAACAGGACAAAACTATTTAGGTACTATCCAGTTCATAGTATTCAAATTCAATATGCTGTATGCTAACTAGATGTAATGAAGGAAACTAAAATTGTATTAAAATTATATGACTTCATTACATACTTACACCTCAAGACCAACATCTCATTAAGACAATATCCTCTTGAAACCAAACTTGTTTACATGGTCTTTCAGGATTTCATTCTTGAACTTTTCACTATACCTACCACACCAATATTATTGTAATTTTAGGGACTTATTTACTATGGGACATAAGGTGTCTAGATTTATGGCATTAAAGTGGCATGGTTTTTGCTCCCGAAATGATGTGATTTGATCTGATTTTGATTTTTAACGTAGCTTTAACAATTTTTCAGTCATATCGCTACGATGCCTGCAATGTGGCAGTTTATAGTGATGTCTAGCACTGGGGCATCATGCCGCAGACATGTAGCATGATATCCCACCCAGTCACATTATCCTGACACCAGGCCGACCAGTCCTAACACTAGCCTCTTAATGCTGAACGCCAAGCGAGGCAGCTGTTAGTACCATTTTTTAAGTCTCTGGTATGACTCGAACTGGGATCGAACCCACGACCTCCCACATCCGAGGTGGACGCTCTAACCACTAGGCCACCGGAGCGGTCTCCCGAAATGAACACCTACCACACCAATATTATTGTAATTTTAGGGACTTATTTGCTATGGGACATAAGGTGTCTAGATTTATGGCATACTGTCATTAAAGTGGCATGGTTGTTGCTCCCGAAATGCCCCCGCCAAAAGAAGTTAATTCCTACAACTTTCTGGCAGAAAACACTGCTCTTTCCTGTGCCTAATTGTAAGTGATTTCCAAAGAGTTATGGCAAAATAATCACAGTGGAAAATATATACATTTTAAGCCTTGATCTGACAAAGGCATCAATTTAATTTAATGACTTTAGTGACAACTCATACTGAGTTTGGGTTTGTTTGGTGTTTCCTGGCACATCAAAACAAGTAGGTTATTTGATATAAAGTTATTTGGAGGAAAGTGCCATGCCCAATGATATGATAGCTGTTCTATACAGATTTGATGGTAGGATTGAATCCACACCCTTTCGTCACGAGTCTGATATACTAACGATGTTACCAATTGTCTAAACATCCATATAATTGGTTTCAGGTGATGTATAAAATTCTAAAATATATGATTCTGTCACCACATCTGCCATCTTGAAATTTTATGTCTTCGCCTTTGGAAGATATGCTCATATGAAAATCGTTTTTTCAATAAAATACTTCTTACGCATCTAATTGGTTCTAAATGAAAGCATTGCCAGTCTGACAGCCAGAATGACTAACATAGTAGCCACTTTTGCCATTTTGTTATCACTACTTCAAAATGGAAAGCCATATTGGTATATGAGTTTTCACGAGAAGATTTCGTATTGTGTTTAATTGGGTCTCTATAAAAAAGGTTTTGCTTAGATTTCTGAAATGGGCTACACAGTGGTCAACTTTAAAATCTTGTGATTGCTATTTCTCTGGAATGGATGTTTATATCGGGGGGGGGGTGAATAAAAGACTTTATGATGTCAGCTTGGTCAATAATGCAGATGGTGCCAATATGATGTCTAATATTGCTGCTATGGCGGTCATCTTGCAAATCTTGTTACTGATATTGTCACAAAAACCCGTCAAATGAATAGTTAGAACATAACATGTTAACCAAAATTGAAAATAGGATATACGTACTGAGCGAGACTGACAATGTGATGTTAAGGAATATCATTTGTTCCTGAACAAATACCCATGCTGAATGGAAAGCAAGCTGTCATTCATACATTGATGTGTTTTAGGAATATAAGGCAGCTAAGATAAAGAAGTTGGGGAGTTCGCGAGGTGCCTCATTGAGCATCTGGGACATTGAATAATGTTCAGTCGTGGCCCATTTGACAAGGATGACTGCACATCGACCTTGATCTGTCTGGAAAAAGTTCATCTTGATCCACAAATGGTGTGGAAGTTTGAAGCCAGGAGGACAGACAGTTGGCTCAGCTGTGAGGGAGTGGTTTACAACATCTGTTGAAGACCACTCGTTATTACATGCCAAAATAGCTGTCCTATCCTCCGTCAATGGACCTAACCAGACTGGATGTCTCAAAGCCACGTGAGTAGTGAAAGGGGCTACTATAGGGACAATGGGAATTAACATTACAGACCCTCCTGGGTCACTATAGGGACTATGTAAATTTAACATGGGGAAAATTGCTGGGTCACTATAGGGACAAGGGAATTTAACATGGGGAATAGAGTTTGGGTTTGTTTAGGGACAAGGGGAATGTAACATGGGGAATAGAGTTTGGGTTTGTTTAGGGACAAGGGGAATTTAACATGGGGAATAGAGTTTGGGTTTGTTTAGGGACAAGGGGAATTTAACATGGGAGAAAAAAAAACTACTTTAGGGACAAGGGGAATTTAACATGGGATTATTTTTTTAAAATTTTTAAAAAAGGTTAGGCAATTGAAAGTCAGTCTCTTTTCGAGACCTATGAGTGGCCCTGAAAAGGGCCTTTGGGTTTCTTCTTCTTCTTCTTCTTCTTCTTCTTCTTCTTCTTCTTCTTCTTCTTCTTCTTCTTCTATTTCCTCTATTTCCTCCACTTCTTCGTCCATACCCTTATCTTGCCTAATAATCCTTTCTTCTTCTTCTTTTTTATATCTGACTCTGATAACCAGTCAGGATGGCCCAACTCTCTAAACTTGGTCTGTATCTTCATCCAATTGTTGTTAAGTCTCTCAAACTCTTCCTTTTTCTTTTTTATTTCCTCGTCTTTTCTTTCTTCCCTCCATCTCTCTTTAATCTTCTCTACTTCTTCCTTCTTTACTTTTCTCATCAGATCTTCCCTTTTCTTCATCTTGTCCAACCCCCATTTTACATTCCTCCACTCTGTCCAGTACAATATCTTTTCTAGGAAGCACCGGACTTGGATGACATGATCCAGTGCTTCCTTCAAACTTCCCACTCTGAAGTAAGGTGGGTTAATGAAGCCTCTTGACTTATTGACTTCTTCTTCTATCATCCCTGCTATGATATCTCTTGCTGTCTTTAGGCCTTGAACTTGACTGGTTACCAAGTCTTTCATATCTCCATGCCTCCATTCCTCTTCTATTCTTCCTACAACATATTCTACATCCATTATCCAAAAATAGATATCTCTCAATAGATTAAATAAAACTGATACTTGAGTCATTTTGTCTCAGTTATTCCTTAGAATGGTGCGAACGACGAACCTTGTGGGTTCTTATAGTTAAACCGCGGACGTGATGGAAAACATCCCCCTAAAACAAAATTGATATTACCTAAATTATCATTTAAAACGCGCGGACGTGAAGGAAAACATCCCCTACTTTTCTCATTTCATATGATCTACTATTCACTTACGTGAAACAGCAATAAACAATCCCCAAATCTACTATCCACACACGCAAAGCATTAAAATGAAACCCTAATCTACTATTCACACTAACCAACTTAAGCTCTTACATAGCCCAATAATCTACTATCCACACTAACCTACGTGAGCGCTTACAAACACACACACATACATAAAAAACACACACTCACACAAATAAAAAGAGTCAGTGTTTATATTCACACTACTCTACATACACACACATTGGCAAATTTATTACTATTTTTTTTCTAAAGGTTTGGGTAGCCCTGAAAAGGGTTGTTTGTTTTTGAACTCCAGTGACACCTGGTTAATGATGGCACCTTCCAGGCCTGGCACCACACACACATCTTCTTCCCCAGTCTCCTTTTCCTTTTTTCTTGGGAGTGCAGAGGCGGGATAAGTGGCTTCAGAATCCCAATTTTCTGTCTTTTGGATTCTGAAATTTCTTCTCTCCTTTTCCTTCTCTTTTTTTTCTTCTTTCCTCCTCCTCTTTCATCCTTTCCTCTTCGACAATGGCCTCCGTGGCCAGTTCATTTAGCATGCGCCTGGCATATTTCAGGTGCATCTGGAGTTCTAGAAGCTTTACAATTCAGGTATTCATTGTCTTGTTAACGAATGAACAGGGTAGCTAGACTGCCCAGCGATTTTCAATTTATACTAAAAGCGCGGACGTGAAGGAAAACATCCCCCTAAAAACAAAATTGATCTTACCTAGATCATGACCAAACAACGCGCGGACCTAAAAGAAACACTCACTTTTTTATACTGCCCATCACTATTCTAAAAAATTTTATTAAACAAATAATATACTATCCACATACGCAAAGCAATCAAACCCCAAATCTACTCCAAGCACGTCAAACAGCAAAAAAACATGATCATAATCTACTATCCACACTAACACATACACTCACATCACAAAAGAGTCAGTGTTTATATTCACACTACTCTACCTACACATATTGGCAAATCGATTGTTATTTATTTTCTAGAGTATTGGGTAACCCTGAAAAGGGCTGTTTTTTGTTTGCTATGGCAATCTTTTAGTTTCTAAGAATGCGACGTCCTCTGAGGATAGACTTTCTGACGATAGGTCTACTTCTTCGGAAAGAGAAGAACTCTTTGGTGTCGATACGACAATCGACAAAGCCTCTGTCAGGTTCAGGTTGCTGCTACTGCTGCTGCTGTTGTTGTTGCTGTTGCTGCTGTCTCTAAAGTCTTCTTTCGCCCTGTTCACTTCTTCTCTGAAGAGCTCTTCTATCAGGTCTTCAGTGACTTTTAGCATTCTCACATTCTCTATCTCTTCTGGCTTCGGTATCAGACTGTGTCTGACCCTGTGCAAATTCACATAGGCTTCGTTTAGCTTAGCTAGTTTGGAGCATATCTTCGTAGGAGGAAGAGTCGACAATGGATGGTTAGACTGGAAACTACCCCGGTTCTTAAAGTCAAAGCGCGGACGTGAAGGAAAACATCCCTCCACGGTTTTCGAGCCGGAATATTCAATGAGTGCCATGAGAGAGATAGTAAGAAGTCAAAGAGCATGAATCAACATTCTTATAGCCATAGAAAAGACAAAGGCATTTTTTTCAAAACACAACAATTTTTTTTATTCAAAATCACTTAACACTAACCAAAAACTCTAACATTTTTAACAATAATCCAACAATATAACACCAAACATTTTCTTTCAAATGACAAACATTTTTTTTTTCCAACACACATATTATTTTGGACAGGGCTGACAACTTTGTGAATGAAATTGTGATTTCCACTGTTGGAAGTCATTAGGCCATTGATGGACACTATGTTTCCTAGCTTGAGACAAAAGATAAGCATAATGGTCACAAAACCGTTGATTTACATTCACATCGTTTCTAGAAGAAGAACGAGGAACAAAATGAGTCACTAAATGTTCTAAAGAATAGCCCAGGCTGCGATGATGCAGAAAATACACACAATATTGTCCACACAACAAGGAATCTGTGCCTTGTAATTTCACATTATTGAATCGGGTGGTCTGAGCATTTCTTCTCATAAAGTCAATGATATCGTCTTCCAAAGGGGGCAATCTATGCGAATCAAAATATTCCACACATCCTTCTTGAGGAAAGTAGACAGCTACCCAGTGGATTCCTGGGAGATGACTGTCGTCCGTGTTGATGACATAAGCTTGATGGTCTTGAGGTTTGCGATGAGGGAGTTCATCTTTAGCACAGACGACAGGATTCCAAGCAGCCGTGTACGAACTGTGGTTCAAAAGATAATAAAGTTCCCAGGTATCCATTGATTTGTGTGGTTTTCATCTTCACAGGTAATGATAAGTGATCAATTCGATCCTGACTTTTTGCTTGAAAATGTCTGAGAAGTAAAAGGCGTTTAGCTTCGTCTTCCCACTCTGATTCAGGACAGCTTCGATACGGTGAATCTCTTGAGTGGTTAATGGTGGACAAGAATGTTCACGCAAGTCTTTATACCACTGATGCAACACGACTTCGTCCGAGATGAGACTCCAAGCTTCGTCCAGATACTCGTCCAAATTTTCTTCTTGACTCAGCATCAGGCATTTATCGTGTTGAATTTGACTGGGATGATCGTTTTGACATTCATAGCAATCTTTCTTGATCAATTCCGTCATTTTTATGACCAAGTGTTTGGCAAAACAGGAGACTAAATATGCTTCTTGTTCTGGCCATCTCGACTTCATCATGACAACTTCTTCGTCTTTGTCTTGGGAATCTTCCACGGTCTCCTCACATTCCATGTCCAAAGTTTCTCCACTAGGTAAAGAGGGATAACAGTCTTCCATGGCTTCTAATAATCTAGAATGACTTCTCTCAAACTATTGATTTCTATCGTATTGTCGAATTCTGCATACAGGATGACGTTCAACGTTGGATCAGCAGGGTTTCGGTTTGCAAACTGAATTTTCACACGAATCTGGCCGGATTTTATAGGGTGGAAATGTCCCTCGTCGCTGCATTGGTCTGGAGTGAAATCAAAACCCCACACAGCATAGCTTCCTGCATAATCCTCGTACGTAATGCCATGACTGGTGTTGGTTCCTAACTGTCCCGTGGCTTCGTATAGGGACAAGTACGATCTCAAGTAATTGTTCTGGGTAAAGTTAGGCTCAAAGGGTCGGGTACACAAGGCTTTGCCGTCGCGACTGACTTCGATCTTGGACACGCCAAAGTGTCGAAACTCAAAAGGATTTTCGCTGTGAAGTCCATTGAAAGCTGAATTCCTGACGATACCAACGATCAAACGTTTGGGTAACTGTCCTTGGAACAGATGATCTTCGATCATGGATCGCTGTCCAACAGGAATGGTGAACGTTTTCACTTCTACGCGTCGTATCGGATACTTGGCGGTCGTTCTGCTAAACGTCTGACTGACGTCGTTTCCCACTTTCGGTAACACTTCCACGCGACGCACGTAAAGTCGGGCTTCTTGGATGAAAGTTTTGTATTCATTGGCATGTACCATCGAATGGAAAGCGGCACTGCTACGATTCAGTCTCAGACGGATATCCACTCCGTTCAGCAAATACTTTTCTTGTAACCACATGTCCAAATGCAAGCGATCCATCAGTTCTAAACTTCGCCCTTGCAGAATTTTATTTTTACGTGTGTTAAACCCCACATTGTGAGCATTCCCATCTTCTGTCAGGGCTGTGTCGTTAAACGTGTTTGCACCGGCCGTGTCAGGTTTCCATACTACGCAAGCATCCAGATGAGTATTCTTGGCTTCTTTTCCGTTCGTCAAGAGATTTTCCAGGTAGGCACGATAAGGGTAAGTATCCATGCTGCTGCTGACCAGTTTGTTATTCAAGCACAAGTCCACTTCACTGAGCAAGGAATGCATGAAATTGTTGACAGGAGCTACTCTATCATTGGCTCCAGGATTGGTGTTGTCCGTTTTGATCACTTTGACTTTCAAGTACAGGTAATTGCTATTCAGATCGATGTAATCTTCGGGCTGACCTTTGATGTCAAACTCGATGGGAGCAGAATCCGTCAAAGAGGAGACCGGGTGAAATTCCACCCATTGGGATTCTTGCATGGTCATGATGGGGGGGGGGTATGGCAAACAGATCCAGTTCCGACTTGGAACAAGCGCAAGACTCTCGGTGCATCATTTTTTTTTGTTCTTTCTCAATAATCGAAAACGTCTAAGTCTCGAACGGTTCTTCTTTTCTTTGTCTTTCTAGTTTTGGTCTTGTGAAGTCTGGTGAAAGGGTGTTTTCTTCGTCGTCTCTTTCTGCCTTGTCCTTGCTGAATGCCTGACTCGGTAGCGTGCAGGGCATTTATAGGTGTTTCTCGTCGGCCCAAAAGGTCTTTACCCGTTTGCAGCAAGACATTTTTTCCTGCCCTCATGAAAGTTTCTTTGGGGTTTTGTTTGTCGATGAAGACATTTTGGAGAAATTCTTTGCCTTGTGTCAGTGCCGCATCTTTCAAGGCGTGCAATCCGCGTGTCACCATCGGTTTCAACACCGGGGCCACCGAACGAAAAGCCGATTTTAACATATCTCCTAAACCGTGTCCTCGCTGTCGAGCAACCCCTCGGTACACTGGATACATGACTTACGAGACGTGAGAGAACCGTTTTCGAAAATGGAGTTTCACCATGACGTTTCCTTTGGTGTATGGAATATTTTGTCCCAAATCTCCTTTTATAGCAATGTTGACCGTTTCCAAATAAGACTTGCTGACAGGCAAATAGTGAGGATGTACAAATTCGCGGTGAACGTGGTAAGTGTTTCCACCTTCCTCGTCAGCGTTCGTGGCAGAATCCACTTTGAAAGGAATGACACGCAGTAACGGCACAGAGGTGTGTCCAACCACGTTGTACTCCACCACATCGGAGTACACAAACATCAAATTCAGTCCTTGGTTCAATTCTACCGGGGCACGAAATAACTTGCTAAGAGACTCGTTGTCGTAAATGATTGGTAATTCGGTTTTCTTGATCATGTCCATTCTCATGTTCATGTCTCCGCCCAACATGTCAAACAATTCAGGACAAAATAAAATGGACACGATTTTACTCCCGTCAAATTTCATCAAGAAGCGACGAGCTGTTTTGTAGTATTCCAGGGTGACCCTTTTTTGACACTTTCCAAAGCTTTCAGAAACACGACATTAAATTTGAAGGTAATGGTGCTGACCAAATGTTGACCACTAAAAGAATAGCCTGGGGGAACGATCAACTGGTAGGTCCACTTTTGAGTTTTGTCATTATAGGTATTATTGTCATATTTGACATGGGTATTCAAGTATTGTTGCATTTGCTCGTCATGAACTTCCACCGTAAAAAAATTTTGATTGGGAAGGACATTGAGGACTTGGGTCGGGTGAATGATTTCCACTAAAGCCACTTCCCAATGGGCTTCGTGATCTAATGGGATGGCCTGAGGTAATTTGGCCGTGTAACAGCACAACGTGTTCTTGGGAAACACCTCCATGGAACTGTCACTGGGTAAGGTTAAGTAAAATTGGTTTTGGTGACTCATAATTCGAGAGTTCTGTGGCTGTCCGAGGGGTTACTGGACGTCAGAGGCGTGTCTCCGCCCAAAATAGGGTTGTTGTTGTTGTTGTTGGAGTGGTGACTGGCACTGACACTGGACACTAGGTGAATTTCAAGGAGGGATTGGGAAGCAGGTAACCGATGCAGCTGCTCAATAAAATGGTCCACAATTGTTTGTCTCCTTGTTGCAAACTTAAATTGGCAATGGCTGCCCCGATGACACAATACACCACGAAGATTTGGCAGAAAAAGACGATTTGCGTTTTAGGCACACGTTCTCCACACCACACCCACAAGGGTTGTTTTTGTAAATCTTGCAGAGAAGAACTAGGTGAAGGAGTGGTCGACGTAGCTGCGTCTGTGTGAAAGGGCATAATGGTCACTTTTTTATAGTCGATGACTTGCGAAGCGTCGATCCAAGAATCAAAACTGGGTGGATATCCTTTCCAACGTACTTTGACTTCTTTGACACGTCGTTTGCCACTTTTCGGGTTCTGCGTTCGAGAATGCTTTCGATGTCGTACACGTCGTCTTCTTTTTTGGTGACACGTTGTAACTCGGGCAAATAAAACGTTCCTTTGAGCACTTCTCCGTTCATGTCTTCCAAATTATAGACGGTAGGATGACGGCCATTCACTCGTCCAGTGACACGAAACAATTCGGTCGTCCAGTTAGGTAAGTTACCTTTGTCGAAAGTGCGTTTGGTTTTGCCAATGCGCACCCAATCTCCTACGGTCAACTCTCCACTTTTCTTGGGGACAGCCCTCGTCGGGGACGTACCGAACAGACGCTCAAACACCAACACTTCGTTCTCGGGAGTCACTTCTTGCGGGGCAAGTCCAATGCTTCGATGGTAAGATTGGTTGTACGCTTGCACCAGGTGCGGTAAGATGTCGATGTACTTCAGAGTGTGGTGATGCGTACAATAGTTCCACATGCGTTCTTTCAAAGTGCGTTGAAAACGTTTCACGATGCTGGCTTTGGTTTCGGGATTCTCGTTGGTAGAAAAATGAATGTCACGTTTCTTTAATTCTTTTTGGAAAGCTTGGTTCAGAAATTCGGTACCTTTGTCCGTTTGCCATCGAAGAGGGTGACGACCGCTTTGTTTCAACACCCGTTGCAGGGCTTGCTCTAACTCGCTGCTCGATTTGGAAGTCAAGGGCACGATCCAGGCAAATTTGGAAAAGACGTCGATGACACAAAACAAATATTTGTAGCCACGATTGTAGCTGGCCAAATGAGAGACATCGGCTAAATCGGCTTGCCATTGATGATCGATGCCTTCCACTCGGGTGCGACTTCTGGAAAATTTGCGTCGAATGGGTTTGTGTAAAGTGTAGGTAGCTTGTTCTTGTAACCATCGTTGCACTTGAGGTAAACGGAGTCTTTTCAGTCGAATTTTGGCAGCTCGATACAATTTTTGAACTCCTGCGTAACCTGCAGAATGGGAGGGATCGTAGTAAATGCTGGCTAAGACTTTTTCCTTTTTTTTGCGTTTGTTTGTGTGTTAATAAGTCACCCACTCTTCGGTGATTCTACTTTGGATGGGTCGAAAGGGTGGTTTGGAAACGGATTTACTTGTCCGATGGGCTACGGGAGTAGAAGTCGAAGGTAGTGGTGGTGGAGGTGGCAATGGAATGGCTTTGGTCTTCTTTTCTGTTTTCACTTCTGGTTTCCCTTCTTTCTTTTTCACTTCTGTCGAAGGAGGAGTAGACATCATGTTTTTAACCCAAGCTTTCATATCTTCTCGTTGGGGTGTGGGGGACGGGGTCAACAAGGACGCTGCAATCTTACTCGAAATGGGAGCTGCTGACGGTGTTTGAAACACTTCTCGCATCTCTTCTTCCTCAGGTCTTCGTGGGGTAGCATCTCTGGTGACCCCTGGGGATGGTAGTAGTTGTGGTGGTAGTGATGATGGTGCTGGACTTTTCATCAAGGTCTTAAAATCTCTCAGAGTGGGTAGAGCTGTTTCGTCTAAAGCTTTCTGGTGAAAGGGTTGCAGTCGTTGCAAGAGTTGACCGTACTTTTGCGATTTTTCTGTTTCGGACAAATCTTGGCGATCCATCAAGGACTGCAATTCGTGTTGTAACTGGGACATCTCGCTCAAATTGGGATTGGGAGGTAAATGCGGGGTGCGTTGTTCTTGCCAACGATGGTATTCCATCCATCGTTTGTAAGGCACTAAAGCTAGTTTTCGTCCTTCCATGGGGTTGTCAGGGGTCGATTCTGAGATCTTGGGATTTCAGAGGGCCTTTTCATCTTGCTCCCACCAATCCTCCAAACATGGTTCCCAAGACTCCTTTTAGTAAGGGGCCTAATAAGAGGGGTAAAATGCCTCCACGTTGGACCAACATCTTCTTCTTTTGACGAAGGGGAATTTTCTTTTGAACCATTTGGCGAAGAACGTGACGATGTTTGCCTAAGCATTGTGTCTGGTCTTTGGACAAAGGGATCGTGCCTTTCAAGACGTTCAAACAACATTCGCACACGGTATCGGTGACCTCTTTGGAGGCCGATTGAATGAGCTGTTTTCGTAGGGGTGGAGAAGCTTTGCACAGGACAGATAACATGTCCCCATGTTTGACTAAACGATGAGGCAGTCCTTTTCTTTTCTTTCCTTGGGGCTGTTTAGAAGAGGGATGTTTTCTGGAAGGTGACATCTTTGAGTCTTCAGCACCAAATGATTTGTTTTTTGGTTTGAGTGTCGATCGGCCAGTTGGGTCAAAGCGACTTTGTTTCGATCAGAAAAGCATTTGGTTTGATGAGGAATCTGAACGATTCCTTGGAGTAATTGACGTGCCGTCACCGTTAACCATCGTAAGACACTTCTTTGAGACTAGCTTCTAAGACACGAGCTCGTGTCTGTGGATTTTTTTCTCGAGTGATACCATACAAGGCACGAATCAATTTGACGGAAAGATGCGAATGAAGGGACGTCATGTTCAAAATGTGTGTGAGACAAACGAAAAGGGTCTGAGGTTTTTATAGATTTCTTTTGTGGAGTGAAATTAAGTCGAGGACGGAGACGTGTACAGGACAGGCCCTCCATCTTGACACCAGTGGTGAAAGAAGTGTGTACGAAATCGCAAATCATGGGGGTCGTAGGTTTCAAATCGACGAGTAAATAGGCGTGTGGAGTTTGAGTGGCATCGTCGTACGCCTGAGTCAGCCAAGGCGTTCCTAACTGTTTGGCTAAGACTTGCACTTGCGATTTATCTCGAGGGCTTTTTAAACAAGACCACGTAATGCGCATTGAAACTGATGGTGCGATGGGCTTTACTTTGTTGAAACAAATTTTGGGTGATGTAAACGACACTGGCATTACGGTGATGCCCTTTGCGCGTGAATCACAGTTTAATTTCTTCTTCGTCTTCTCCTAACATGTCGTCAAAAATGACCAAATGGGTTTGACGGGAGTCAGAGACGATGCCGTCGTCTTCTTTAGGAATGCCTTCCACAAACACGATGGAATCGCCTTGACTTTCTCGCAAGAGGCTGTACGCCGATTGCCACTCTTTGTAATACCACACGATGCGTTGAGGTGGACGATCGATCAAATGATGTTTATGTTCGATCAAACGTTTGACGAATTCGGTTTTGCCTGAACCGCTAGGTCCAGCAATGAGCATGTTAAAGGGATGGCGAAAATACAAAACCTCCCAACTGGCACGATCTAAGTGTTCGTCGATGACTTTGACAGTGGAGGAAGAGGGAGCAGAGACAGCAGAAGTAGCCATAGTGTCAGGAATGTCACTTGTGACACGACAACAAACAAGACGAGAGTTTATATACTTTTTTTCAGAACACGTTTATTGAATGTTTCAAACATGAATACGAAAGACAAAAATACATAAAAGCCAAAGGCTTAAGTACAACGATAAAAGGCACATGAAAATCATTAACGTGGAATAAAAACAAGTGTCTGTACAACATGTTTTGGGTAAAGTTCTGACCAGTTCTATAGGGGGTAAAGCCACACAAGTTTCCTCCCGAAAGGGTTTTTCAGGCCTGTCCACGACAGTCCTGTCCTGGGTGACGGGTTCTTCTGGCACCGTCACTAACACAGGTTGAAAAGTGACTTTTTTCTTTGGACATTGAAAGGAAGGATCACAACTCTCGTACAAACTGGGCTACTTCTTGGGTCCAAGCCTCAGAACCCTTCTTTTTGCAGTCACGGACATCTGTCCAATGGGGGTGTAAGTCACAAAACTACACGCACATCGTCATACACGTCTTGGGTAGCTAAAAGTTGACGAATCTTTTTTTCCCGTAGAGGTCGAGAAGTATCCAGATGTAAACGTAAGGCTTTGAGGAAAAGGAGTCTCTCGCGAACATTTAAAGGCACCACTTTCATGTTGAATGTGGTGGTAAATACTGTTCGTAAAGAGTCCACAAGGAATCGGCTGGTAAACGAAATCCCAGAAAACAAGTCACTAAGACACACATCACTTGTCGACCCAAATTGAATCGATGCAGTTCTTGTAATAATCGATGGTAATGATCCACGGTTTGAATATGGTCATTCAGTTCCTTCCACGGAATCTGTTCAATTACATACGACATAAGTCGTGGCATGGCAGCCTGTTTTTATAATCTCTTTGTTTCGGAAACAATACACGTACTTTGTAGCCAGAGATCTTCGTTCTCGAGTGGGGAATCTAAATCTTCCATACTGTGACCTAAACTTCAAAGTTTGTTTAGATGTTTCCTCTTCCGCTAAGTAGATTCCACGTAAAATATGTTGGTAATCCTTTAACTTGTCTTCCTCAATGCGTTGCACTAGGTGAATCTCGAAGTAACCAAAATGATCAACACGTGGATCATCGGGGGCCTGGAAGTATTGAACAAGGTCTGACCACTGAAACAATTTCTGACGAATCAGTTCTCTTATACCATTCAGGTACCAGTGGTTAAAGATCTGGTGACGTAACGGATGCAATTGTTCTTTACGTTTCACTTGTATTTTGACCAGCTCTCGGTAAATGCATTCTCTCAACTCCACAGGCAAAACACGAATGTTCTTTTGTAAAGTATCCATGAATAGGTCAGTCCGTACAATTCACAATTTTCTCCTAAAGCAAAAGTAATCCACATAGTGAGTAATTTCTGGCCACTGCCGTTCAGGGTAACGTCCAAGAATGTCACTGAACTCTTTTGATGTAAATTGTTTAGAGTGATATAATAAGATGAATGCACACTTGACCCAATGAAATCTAACACACTGGTTGACTTTCTTCACTTTCCTCTTATGAATTTCTCGACACAAAAGTTCTACAGTGATCCATTGAGATTTCACTCTGGCAAACCCCTGCCAAACTTCTTTGTAAATCTTCTCTTGCAGTTCTTTAGGTAATGATTCAATATCGTTTCTGAAATGAAGTTTAAATACCGGTCTCGGTGATGTCCAACATTTGACTCCTAACCAATCTGGTTTCTTCTTCGTCAACGACATGGTAAGTTACTTCAATGTCTCAGTCCCACTAAAGGCAAGTAATGACAATTCGGTGACCATCGAGCATGTTCTATGTAGGCCGAATCTTGTGGTTCCCAGTGGTGAAGTGACACACCGCAACTGAAGCACTTGACTTTTTCGCCTTCGCCCAAGTAGAACAATCCGGCTCTGGCTAGTTCTTCGTGGGTCGGTCCTCCCAGATACTTAGGCCATTTTCCTTTGAACGATTGAAGACGATTTTCAAAGTCGCAGTATTCCGACAAACGCACAGGAAACGAATATTCGTCTTTCACAGGTTCGTTTCGATGAGGGTTGGGTGACATGGACAGGAGTTTGCTCAGAGCTGGATGACATCCGTAGGGGGGTAGACGTGAAGGTGAACATCCCCCTTTAAAACGAAACCCAGTAAAATGTCCAAGAGGACGAGCGGCATCGCTTTCGCATCCCTCAGGTTTGACACGCACAGCATCACTTTCCATGATAGGGATAGTGAGAAAAAAGTTCCCATGATGCTTTACGGCATCGCTAAGGTCAAAACGTACAGCATCGTACCCATCGCAAGGCTCACAATCGCACTCGTCTGCAAACTCCCTTACGCAATTACAATGGTAACCACATGGACAATCGCAGGTTCCTTCCGGACATTTTCCGTCGCAATGCCTGGGTCTTATCCATCCAATATTAGTCACACTAGAGGAAGATACAACTTTTTTACAATCCCCAAACTGGAACGATGTCTCTTTCAAAGTATTCATCTTGTTCGCTTGGTCTTGGTAGTCACAATGAACTATCGATCTTGACCATAGTCCCTTTTTATACTAGTCGCAATGCAGTCTCAAGCTTGTACATCGTTCCTTTATTATGTTTTTTGTATGTCTAGTTTGGAAGGTACCGTCTCTAAGGTGCCGTCATCATTGTACCGTAGTGTCATGGGTGGAAAGGCCATAGAAAGGTAAGGACAGTGCGGAGACCATCGAGTATGTTCCAGAATCGCTGAATCTTTGTAGATATATAGATCCATTCGTAACTTCAGTCCGCAAGCGAAACACTGTACTTCGTATCCCAATCCTGACTCAGGTCCCAAGTAGGCAAATCCTGTTCTAGCTAAAACATGCGAAGAAGGTAATCCTTTCCTATCCGTAGGCCATGATTGAAACGTGTCCAATCGACGGGCACAATCACAATAGTCAGGCAAGAAAACCGGAAAATGGTAGGGTTTGAACTTGGAGTTCTCATCGGGTTTCTCACTCGATTCTTGCTGTGGCGAAGTCATCCTTCTGGTGGGTGGCTATCCGCTTACAACCAATGTTTTATACCAACATGTCCATACGGCAAAGTAAAGTGGTTGGGCAGTCGCACTCGCTTCTGGTACACGATTTGATAGACTTTTTCCAAGGGTCGACTGACGATGTGGTGAGTGGGTAAACGTACAATGTTGTTAGGTTGATAGGTGGTCACTTTAAAGTGTTCATCCTCTCCAGATTGCAAGGCTTCTTTCAATACCCCAAAGTTGACCACACGACTGGTATGATAATTCAGAGTCAATCGTTTCACTTTACACTTCGTGTGCACTTCTCCTTGTGGGTCCCGGTATTCGTAGCCGTAATTGTTTGGACCGCCACTGACGAAACTTAGAATCTTGTCGTCGGGATGCTCGTCTGTCCAGGCTCCTAAACGGTCTCCTTCGATGTCAGGGTGCTGTTGACTCGGGTGATAGATGTAAATGCAACTGTCCGTGTCAAAGTACAGGACGCGTTCCCCTAACAGTTCTAAAGCTTCTTACAATTTTAAGCGAGCATGAGCTGTCACGTAAGCCGCAATGATGACATTTCCAAAAGGGTCGTCTTGTACAGAGTCCAGATCTTCTTCGTAATTGACCAAGATCAAATCCTCGCGTGTTTCATGAATTTGGTTTTGTTGTGAATCATCTGGAAGTAGCGGGAAGGTTCTGTCAAATATTCCGTCTTGGGTAAACACGGTCGTTGTGCCATTTTACCCCACAAGCAATTTAACATCACTTTGGCAAACGATCGCCTGCCTTCGTTTTTCTCGATGTGGTCTAAATTGATGCCTTCTTGTTCATAGTATTTCTCTTTGAATTGTATTTGGTCTTCGGGGGTGTAACACCAGGAAGGATAGTCGCTGTCTTCTTGCTTCAGTTTCAAAAAGGCATCGACGTAGTCGGCGAAAATGCCTTTCTGAGTGGGGTCAGCCTTGTGATATTGTTGTGTCTTGGGAAAGTGACAAATTTCGTACACTTCTAACAGTTGGTATCCCATGTCCAGCGCCTTGAACAATTCTACGCTGACCCAGGTTCCCGTCAAAGCCCGTTCTTCCTGGGTGTGCTGACAAGGCTGATCTTGGTTGCACGTTTCGGCACAAGTACGGCACAAAGGAAACATCAGTTTGCCTTGGCAATGGTGAGGTAAGACGGGGTGGTACAAGTCCTTGGGAGGCAAAACTTTGCATTGATCAAGCCTTCGTATTGTCCAATGTTTTTCAGGTCGATGTGTTCCGTCAGCAATTGTGGGTGCCCTGAAGGAAAGCGACACTATTTGCACACGTAGGGATACAGCGAACACATGTCCAAGTATTTGATTTCTTTTCCTTTCTCTTCGTCGGCTTGGTACAGCAAACAGGTGGCATTGGTCCTTCCTCCGTACAAACTATCCCCGGGTTTAGGGGGTCCATGAACTGGTAACTTTCCACGAGGCGTTTAAATTCGGGATCGGTTTTCAAACGGTGATCGTATTCGTGTTCCCACATTTCCACCACTTGGTATCCTTCCTGTTCTAACTTTAGGCGTTGCTGACAAGTGTCCTGGTACAAGTCTTCCATGGTTCGTTGTAAAAACTGATTGTTAGTGCCACGGTCAGGATAATAGACGGGACATCCGTGAAATAAGCAACCGCTAAACTCGTACACAATCTTGGGGTTTTCTAAGTCCCAGCCATCGACCGAATGCGTTCCGGTAGTCTTTTCGCCCCCTCCGTTGCGGGAATGCTGAATCCACTTGTCTTCCTTGTCGCACAAGTAATGTAAAACCGTACGGCTTTGACCGAGTATTGACGTTTGACATAGTTGGTCGTTTGAGGACTGATGACAGCCACGGTGCTTTTAGGCATGAATCGTTGCCGGTACACTAAGGAACACGCTTTGGCAATGGTGCAAGCTTCTTTCAAAGGATCCACCCCTCCGTATTCCATGAACAATTCTCGAAATTTTCGACAGCAACGTCGTAAAATGTCCACGTCGGAACGACAATACTTTAACATTTCTTCCTGAAAGTCGAAAGGGTCGGAGGCGTGAGCCTGGTACCAAGCGTAGAAAGCTTCTCATTGTTCGGTACGCATGTTGTCGGGGTCGTAATAGTGAGCCTCAGGTAAATGGGGTAGATTGGGGTGTTGATTGGCTTCCGTATTGAAAAAGTGTAGAAAGTACCCTTTAGCCATTTCTGTCATTCCAAACGTTTTAAGCATTCTGCTCAAAGGCATGGCCAAGTAACTCATCGAATCTTTAAACTGTACTTGTCCCACTTGCATGAAAATGATTTTGGCTCCGTTCAAAGTGTCTTTAGGACGCTCGGTGCCTTGTTCCGTACAGTATCTCAAAAGAAACTGTCCATCGTATCCGGAGAAATTGTGAGCCATCACCGTGGCATGACGATGACAATCTCCGTAACGTTCGATGTCCTCTTGGCTCCACGTCTTGTCGATGGGGTCTAAGACCCATTGGGCGAAATCGGCTAACGTGTTCGGTCCTCGAAAGATTTTTTTATGCCCTCCGGGAATCTTGCTGCAGTGAGAGCAATGACTGAAGATAGGTTCCTGAATGCACTTCTCGCACGCTCGATGAGCCACGCAGAAATTAGGAATGTGAATACCGGTCTCTTGCATGCATTCGAAATCAAAAAAGATGAAATTGCCTTTCTTCTTGTGACCGTCATCTTTCTCTGGTGGTGGTTGGTATTTTTGCACGTAGCATTGGTGTTCCAAGTCCACGATGTGGTGACAAATGTGACTTTTTTTTCCTGAACATACGTGTGTCTTGGCATTATTGGTACTTAGGCCTTGTCCACACGTAGGGCACAATCGCAGCAGTTGACAAGCACATTTCTGCTGTGACCCTTGCGTCTTCAAATGTTGTTGGTAATAGGTAGGGCTGACAAACGTGCGCAGACAAGTTGAACAATGCACTGGTCCTTCGCTCAGACAGGGTGGAGAGGCAAAACATCCTGAGCATTTCGATCCACAATGTTTGTGCTGTTCTCGATTGTTATAGCCATAGTCACATTTCTCACAATAATAAGCATATCCCAGGAATCCAGTGATACTGGTAATGGTATCGAAATGGTCATCGTGATAATAGACATGGATGTATTTTCCATCCTTAAAGTCTTTCCCTCGAAACAACAGAGGCCCACGCATTTCTTGAGGGTACACTTTCAAAGTGTAGCGTGGAGCTAGGACATCTTGCAATTTTTGCATTTCAGGAATGCCACAGGGTGTGTCTTTGGGCAAGTCGGCTCGTTGCAACAGGAGTTCTGCTTCACTTCGTTGTTTGGCTCGGTCCGATTTTCGAATATCCTCCCACGCTCTTTTCCATTCTACCGTGTCGTTCTTGTTGGCATAGGTTCGTCCCACCACGATAGCCCTGGCTAAACACATCTGGTCTTGAGGGTTGTGAATTTGGACGAGGCTACACTTAATGCTGCGATGCTCGTTCACCAATAACATCTTTTTGCGTCCAGTCCCTTGAGGAGGAGAGACGTGGGTCATGTCCAGTGTGGCTTTTCCATCGGTGATGTCAAACTGGTCATTGGATTGTTGTACGCGTTGAATTTTGTCCATGACTTTGGAAGCGGTCAATTCTGCAGGGGTGCTAAACTCGATCCAAACAGGGGATTTCAAACCGTCGTGTTGTATGGATAGTCTCAAGCGATCGTCTTCTTTGGGTTGACATTGTCGCTTGAGTGTGGTGAGCAAGGAATCCCACACCCCAGTGATGAACCCTTCTGCTTTCTCTAACGGTACTTCAGCCTTGAAATCTTTAAACTTCACTGAGTATTTGTAAGCCGTGGTTCTAAATTTTCTAGAGGAGCGCTTTTCCGTCTCTCGAATGGAATAGTATTTTTCAGGGTTGACTGAGGGTGGTGAACTTTGTTTAGAGGGTTCGGATTCTGGTTCACTTATGTCCTCTTAAAAATCACTGGCATGAATTTGTGCCAAGACTTCAGCTCTGGTACGAGGCGATACATCACGTTTCTGCCTCTTACTTTCTTCTTCTTTCTTCTCGAATGAATAGGATCGTTTCATCTTGAGTGAAAAACGTCAAATGACTCAAGTTTAAACACCATGGACTAATTTATAGTCATGGCAGACCAGCGTATATAAAAGGGTGTGTGTCTTGTCCTTTCATTTCACTCTCTAACCAAGCACAACGATGGAAGAGACTAGCCAAATCAAACGTTTCATCAGAGCTTTGCGAGGGGTCATTAGAAAATTCTCTTCAGACCAGACGACGGACTACTGTCCTTCCTTTCGAGATGAAAGTGAAGATACTTGTTATATCTGTCAGAAGAAAGGGCATTGGTCTTCAGAGTGTCCAGACCGTCAAAAAAGACAAACAGGGGCTAGAAAAGACAAAAGTCAAGATACCTGTTATTATTGTCAAGAAAAAGGACATTGGTCTCCAGATTGCCCAAAAAAGAAACAAGAGGAGTCAGAAGAAAAGAGGGATTCTTCAGAAGAAGAGAGGGATTCTTCAGAGGAAGAAAGCAGCCAGGTAAAGAAAAAGAAACAGGAGAAGAAAAGAAGAAGGGAAGAAAGTGAAGATGAAGAGGAGGAAAGACTGTGACGGTGAAGAAATTGAAAAAACAGAGAGACTAAACAATGAGACAGAAGGAGTGTACGAACTTTTTAAAGAGCTCTGTTGTGAATTGTGAATTGGATTGTAACTACTGATAAAAGAATAAATTAGCTATATAAAGGTAAGTGTCTTTGGGTTTTGATTTTAAAATAAGAACCTACACTCACGCACTCATACACAGACACGTACTATAGGGGTAAAATGTTTTTTTGTAGTTATTGGCAATTGAAAGTCGATCTCTTTTCGAGAGACTTGGGTGGCCCTGAAAAGGGCCTTTTTGGTGTAGGGGTGAGTTTAAGCAATCAACTTTAACTGCCTTAAGCCTTTGCCACGGCCAAGGCCTACTTCTGGACTGCGTACTGTTGATGATGATGATTGGGTTGAAATCACTAAGGGTGGTACGGTAGGCTTAGTCACAAGGTTGACGTGTTTAGCTCGGGAAGGTCGTATTCTCTTCGGTCGTAATAAAGAAGTCTGATACATTTGTTTCAGACTTCTTAACTCCGCTAAAATGTCCAACAGTACCGTGACCGTTTGATTTTCACCCTCTTGTTTCTTTTGCTGCTACTTCTTCTTCTTGTTGTCTTTTTCTTACCTCTTCTTCTTGCTGCTGTTGCTGTAGGAGAAAAGCTTGATCCGCTTCCTTTTGTCGTTGTATAAATTTCTCCAATTCTTCTTTCTGTCTCTGTCTAAAATTCTCCAATTGCGGTAATGAAGGTGACGAAGGTTCCGGAACAAATTCTTGCGAGGTAAGAAAATCCACAAAATCCCAATTTACCTCTTCTGAAAGTAAGTCCGGGTTCCCTTGGGCGGTCTCCACTGCTGGTGCACCCCAATTTATCGTTTTCTGAGTTTCCGTCATGTTGAATCACTGTCGCTAGATTGACTGCACACAGGCGCAAGCGATTCTATATAGACCACGTGACGTCACAGACTGCTCTCTTCGGATTGGATGCGAGCTGACTGAATTTCGTAACGCGTGTTTGGATTGGTCAACAAACTCAATCCGTTTCAGTCCTACCTCTACCTATAAATAAGCGCAGTTGACTGCATTGATTCACCTGTTCTCGTCGCCTCAAGATTTGGACCACAGTCGAATCATCCATCCTTGTGTCTTCAATGATGTTTAGGACGGACATGCTAATGTATGTCCGATCCAAGTGGACAGTTGTCCACAAGTCAGACACCAGTCTGTGGATACGAAGAGTCTATGTGTAAAGACAAGGATGCCTCAAGAGGACTCTTATTTATGGCCCTACACTAAGACGCAGCTTAGGTCATAGGTCTCGAAAAGAGATTGACTTTCAATTGCCTACCCTTCTTTAAAAATGTTTAAGAAAAAAATCACATGTTAAATTCCTCTTGTCCGTAAAGTAAGTTTTTTTTTCTTCTCCCATGTTAAATTCCCTTCGTCCCTAAACAAACCCAAACTCTATTCCCCATGTTAGATTCCCCTTGTCCCTAAACACACCCAAACTCTATTCCCCATATTAAATTCCCTTGTCCCTATAGTGACCCAGCAATTTTCCCCATGTTAAATTTACATAGTCCCTATAGTGACCGGGGGGGGGGGGGGTCTGTAATGCTAATTCCCATTGTCCCTATAGTAGCCCCTTTCACTACTCAGGTGGACTGCTGGATGTGAAGTGATGTCCATGTACAGTGGAAGCTTCTCACTGGAATAAACCTTAGCCAGCAGTTTTGTGGTTGCTTCCTGGCAATGCAGATGTGAAGGAGGAGTGTTGTTGGTTATCATCAGCCCTGGTAAAAGAGCAGAACACATTGTTTGAGGGTTAGGGTTAGTATGGGTTGATCTTGATTACAGATTCTAGCATTAAGTTACCCTAAGACCAAATGTTTAAGTCGTCAATGTGTTTGTTGATTATTCTTTAGAGTCAACAGTGCCAAAGAGAGGGTTATTGAACGTGTGTGACTACAGTGCGTCATTCACTGTACTGTTGTTCGCTGCTGTTGACACTGAAAAACATTTTAAAAGTTCAATTGCTGTTATATACTGTCATTATGTAGTAGAGTACAAAACAGACTTTTCGATGAAGCACAAAGCACATCCCAAAAATGCAAGCCAGATTATATTTTATTTTATCAGATATATTATTGAAGATTTTCATTAAATGATATATTAGAAAATTGATAGTATAGTTTTCCAAATGGTCTATTGACCTTTTCAAACATGTATGGCCCAGTGATTTGTGCACAATGCTATAGATAATTTGCTGGTTACTCATTACATTTCAAAATAAAAACTAATGTACTCCTTTGACAGAACAAATTATCTGGAGTTGTGTATTTATGATATTCTGGATAGGTCTACTTTATTTATACAATTGGAATTTGAATACACTATTGTTCTTCTTTTCAGCTTTGCCCACAGGAATCCGCTTCACACAGGAACCAATTGAAAATGTTGATTTGATCTTGACATCAGCCACATTCCGGTGTAGTACAGTTGGATGTAGCTACCCAGATCCTGTCATACAGTGGATGTATGAGGTATTCTATGACATTAATATCAATATTATTGGTTCATACAAGTAAGTGTTCTGTCAATAATCCCCTACTATTTTGAATTAAACCATGCAAGTTAAATATTCTAGAAAGAGTTTCAGCACACTTAGTTGTATGCTAATCCTGGTACCCTCAGTCATTTGCAATACTCACTTTATTGTAAAAAGCAGATGGTAGTATTCATATAATCCTCTATCCTGCCATTTGTCGGTGTATCCATATTTCTATATATTTTGCCATCCATCATCAATCCACATTTCCATCAATACTGCCATCCATCATCTATCCACACTCAGGGTTCACATTGTCATTAAAGGTCAATGAAAGTCATTGAGAAATCAACACCTCAATTAAAAGTCCTGAAAGTCATTGATATTTTAATTAGGTCATTGAAAGTCAGCAAATTTTAGAGCTTTTGCTTAAGGGCTGTTCCATTAAAACATATATGGGACCTGGGGACGGCACTTTTAACAACATATATGCCAGGGTGGTTTTAGATTCAAAATTGCTTTTGTCCCTAGTTGTTATTCAATTTCAATGTGCGCTGCGAAAAGAACCAATGTAGCCATATTGTGGCTGTAATGGCTGTGAAACATGTTTTCGACAGGGGAAGAAGTCGGTATTTGGTTGAGAAAACAAAGCATGAGGAAGTAATTGACAGCCTTAGGGGTAAGTTTTGTTATTTTCTCAGCAATCTAATCTAAACGTGTTAAAAGAGTTTGTGAAATTCCTTTTATTCAGTCGTTACACACATTCTTGTCATAGATTCGTTTCTGTCAGCCAAAAGCTATTGTAACACGAACTTAACTCAATTAATTCAAGATGACAGCCATACAGAATCGGCATGGGAAAGATTTGACTGTTGTAAACAAGCATAGCATGGCCCAGTGATTTGTGCACTATGTTGATAGATAATTTGCTGGTTATTCATTACATTTCAAAATTAAGAGTAATGTACTCATTTGATAGATGATTTGGAGTTGTATATTTATGGTATTCGGGTTAGGTCTTTTTATTATACAATTGGAATTTGAGCACACTAGTCTCTTCTTTTCAGCTTTGCCCATGGGAATCAATTTCACACAGGCGCCAAGTAAAGCGTTAGGTTATGGTCAGGGTTAGGTTGGTGGTTGTAGCTACCTAGATCCTGTCATACAGTGGATGTATGAGGTATGCTATGACATTAATATCACGCTGTTTTGTATTGTTATTGGTTCATAAATGTAAGTGTTATGTTAATAATCCCTTACTGTTTCGAACTAAACCATGCAAACTAAATATTATATACAGATTTTCAGCACACTTAGTTGTATTCTGAGCCTGGTACACTCAATCATTTGCGATCCTCACTTCATTGTCAAATGCATATGGCACTCTTCATATTCCCACCTATTCTACCATTTGTCAACGTATCCACATTTCTATATATTCTGCCATGCATCATCAATCCAAGTTTCCATCTAAACTGCCATCCATCATCTATCCACACTCAGGGTTAACCCGATCATTAAAATTCATTGAAAGTCATTATAAATGAACATCTCAATTAAAAGCCTTGAAATTAGGTCATTGAGAGTCATTGAAATATATATATATATTACTTAGGTGCTGTTCCATTAAAACATATATGGGACTTGGGGACGGCACTTTTAAAATATATATGCCAGGGTGGTTTAAATTCAAAATTGCTTCCGTCCCAGGGTGTTTATTCAATAAAATCGCTCCTATAGGTGGTTGAAATAATTGGTTCGGTAGTGGTGTCTGAAGGTGCGAGCCAAACATAATAAAAAACTTCCACTTTACATATCCATGCAAAGCATAATGAATTAATTGACAGCTACAGTGGTAATTTCTGCTATTTTGTCAGCAAGCTAATCAAAGGTGTTAAAATACTAATGGAATTCCTTGTGTTCAATCATTACAAACATTATTGTCAAAGACTCGTTTATGTTGGTAAAATGCCATTGTACTACGTACTAGTCTTCATCCATTTAACTCAAGATGACTGACACGCACAGAATCGGCGAGGTTCAGATTTTACGTTAGTTACCTTGTATTTATTTGACTGAAGGATCAGAAATGAATGCCTGTGTGTAATGTAGTCTATGTTGGAGATTTTAACTCCAACATGTAATCAATCCAAGTCCAATTCCAACACATCATTCCGATTTGGGTTGCACCTCTGCAGAGGCATTATGTTGCAGATAGTTTCCCAACTTTTGCACGTTTTCACTGAACTTCATTTTCAAGACAATGGAGGGTTTGAACCACCCAAGGCGGATCCCAGATGTAACAGGCTTAATGAGTGAAGTACTCAGAAATTTTTAAAAACGCAAAGGAAACATTACAGACGATGTAAGTACAGTTTCCGGAAAGATTTTGATGGGAAACGAGTGTATTTGCCATCAACAGCTGCCTCCAGAGATGTGAGGTCTGGTGATGCACATGTTGGGCAGATGGGGAAAGCTACATTAGATCGACCATTACAACAAGGAGACGTGACATCATTGTCTTCTACTGGCGCAAGCAACATGCTTTCTGACCAAACAATCAATATGGTTACCCTGGATAAAGAATTAGCTATACAGTGTCAGTTGAGGACCCAACACGCAGATGTTGTATTCAAAATGCATGTGCATATGAATTAAAGACTTAATGGCTAGTTGTGCTAGTAAAATCCAAATGTAAAGCACATCATCTGCGGTTTCTGCAGTATCGGCACACATTAGTCATTTTGAAAAGGACATTATGCACGTAAAAGGGGACGTCGACTCGCATGTGAATGTTGCAGAGCTAATTATTCCAGATACAGATTCCGCCAAGGTCAATGCACATTTGATTTATTTGTTTGCGGCGTAGGGAAGTTTTGTGCTGGAACACCAAAATGCGGACCAAAATGTGGATGAAAATTTAGCGGAAGTTCTCAGTAAAGGACTACGTTCAGTGTAAACGCACGACATGGTTAAACCATTACAGGAAAAAATATTTCACACCAGGAAATTTAAAAGTGCAAAAGTCAATATTGAGGTCTGGAATGCAATGTCAAAACAGGCATGGAGTTAAGATATATTATTGCAAAAGTTGCAAATTCAGTTGGGGCAAATATTGGTCCCTACCTTAAGAGCAATGGAATTGTTTACGAAGCATATAAAGATATTCGAGAATTACTGCTTGATTCAGTTGGGGACTTGAATAATCAAATATCTTGCTTGAAAACAGGGACTTAATCATGTCAATATGGAGACAGTGGTACTAAAGAAACTCCTGTTTGGTTCGCATATTTCAATGTCTTGTTCACTTCTGCTGAAATGTGGGGTCACATTTTGGTATCACAACATGAAACATAGTTACAAGACTGGTAACCATTACAGAGCACTGACTGGTTATGTTCAGTATTTAAATATGTGTGTCTGTTAGGGGTTATCTCATATATTTCACATTTTTAATAGTGCTTATCATCTTTTTTTCTTATTTTACAGGCATCAAATTCTATGAGTCCAAGGCATTAAGACGTATGAAAGGGATTTCCTGAAAATTTTGCCAGTTTTACAAAGATCTTACTTTCTATTTAGAAACAAAAAAGCCCTTAAAATTGTCAAGATACAAATGTTAAAAGAGAAAAGGTTTCCTGGTTCTCTTGTTATTTAAGTTATCTTTGTTTCAGCAGTTTAAATTACAAAAGTACATGTTCAGAGATGAAATTATGCCTTTTATAGATGCCGTTGATTGATGTTTATGGAATTTCAGATTGAGCTTTTGTCACTGTTGTACATATTAATGTCAAATATGTAGCTGAAGTACCAATATGTCAAATATGCTGACATTTCACTTTTCTAACTCACAATTGCTGCCATGAGCTGTTTGCCATGATCTAGGTAGGTGTACTTGTAGTTGTCATTTGCAAATTTGGATTTAGATACAAGGGTTGGGGTCAACACTGCTTGCGTTAACTTTGTTTCAGATGGAGTTGTCATGAACTACATCTTTTGTTCAAAATTTATTTGTTAACTTTATAGCTTCTTAAATTGCAAGTGATCATTCATATTCTTGACAAACTTGAATTTCTTAAGTGAAGTTTGGTGGCTGGATGACCTATCCGTAAGTATTGATGTCCTTGGGACATCATCTATTGACAAATTGGAAAGTTCTTTGCAAGAAGATATCTCAAAACAGATACTTCAGTGGCAGATGAATATAGCTCTTTGCAAGATGATAACATTGCCAAGAAAGATAATGAATCATTTGGAGTATCAGTAATTCCTACAACGACAGCTGATTTAAGCAGTTGCTTTCTGGATATAAAATCAAGAGAGATTGAGTGTGTCTGTGTGTGTTTTAGCCTTTTAATTTAGCTTCAACGATTTTTCAGTCAGATCGCTACGATGTGTGCAGTGGGTCAATTTATGATGATGTCAAGTACTGGGGTATGATGCTGCAGATATGTAACATCATGTCCCACCCCGTCACATTAACCTGACATCAGATCAATCAGTCTTAACACTAACCGCCTTTTTGCTGATCATCAAGCAAGACAATTGCATGTATCATTTTTGTAAGTCGTTGGTAAGACTTGGCGAGGGTTCAAATTCGCGATCTCCTGCATCCGAGGCTGATGCTCTAACTACCAGGCCACAAAAGCATCCATTACAGATGGAAAATTTGCCATTGATTAAAAATGATCAAGGTTCTGCATCTAAACACTTATAAGTGGAATCAATCTTCAAGCAACAATTATATTGGTATACCATATAATAATGCACCTGCGTATCGGGATATATGCTGTTTGTTCCACTGATTACTCCTAGCAAACTGCACAAAGATCAGCTGATGCATTATTGTACAGCTCATCAGGGCCTGTGCAGTTAACATTTGGACTTATAAGTGAAAAATTATGGTGCATAGTATGATAAATATTGTCTAAACCTTATCTGCCGTGTATTTTGACAATTCTGTTTTTTCTACTTGTAACTAATTGTAATATATCTAATACTTGATTTCATCGGTAGCAAGTCTATTATTTATCATGACTCTATGATATCATACCTCTGATTCAAATTTGTTATTGTTTGCTATTTGACCAGGATGATGATGTCAAAGGTCATGTGAAGAAAGGAGTTTTATTGATTGCATGTAGATTGTTTAAGCTTCTTCTTGTATCAATATTTTCTGCACCTAATCGCATACCAACATCAAAACTAATCAGAATGTTTTTATCAGTTTTTACGTTTCAATTTTAGCATTCATTTTAAGCCTTAAAAATGAGGAGTGTGGACACAAATGAATGCACATGATACATTTTTATCAACTTAAGGTATGAAGTCAGCTATTGTTGAAATATTAACAGCTGTCAATAATGTCTTCGAGTATCTTCTGCAGTAGCCATATTTAGAAGGCCATAATAAATAGTAATACTACTACTACTACTAATAATGGTAATGTGAATTTAGTACAGTGTCTACTATTTTTAAGATTTAGACTATTAGATAGCACATACAAGTGCATACAGCAACCTTCTTACAAAAATGCCTTAAGTTTACAATACAAAACATGCTGATGATAAGTAAGGAAGTAAATATTAAGTCTCCAAGTCTGTTCGCGTAGTCAACATAGGTAAGTTTTAAGAGCACGTATGAAAAAGAACAGTGTTTTTGTGTATACGATCTATGGGAAATTCATTTCACGTAGCTAGGCCCTTGTATACAAAAGAACATTGTCCAGATGGCGAGCGATTATTCTCATTAGTCTTTTTCGATTGTTACTAATAAAAGTAATGGATGTGACTGCAGATGATATTACATGTCACAAAATTAGGCAAAGAAATAACTTGGTTTTGTCTTAAAACTATTCGACTATTTCTCGTTGTACATGCGTACAACATTATCTAGGGTGAATGTGTTTTTCCAGGTAAGCGACTGTATTAACATGTACCTAGTCAGAGATTACTTGTGACGAGGTAACATGACTAACATGATATGCACGGGTATTCTACCCTGACTTGTACTCACTCTCCTATGGATTTAAGTAAGACCAATTTCTAAAACTAGACTGGTCGTTCTTGGATTACGTCAAGGAGTGTACACTCGCCATTGTTCTCCAGCCATAGGGCTGACTGTGTTTGCAGCTGATTCTGACTGTTATTGTAGCTGATTGTGACTGTCGCTGTGATTGTGTCTGTCGCTATGGAGTGTGATTGTCAATGTGACTGTGAATATGACTAGAGCGGTCTGAAGCTGTCCGAAGCCGTCTAAAGTTGCTTAAAGCTATCTGGAGTTTCCAGAATATTTAATGCTGCATGCTGTCGATACGTGTGTATGTATGTACGTATGTCTGTGCCACGGACGTAGACGTAGCAAATTGAAAAAGGTGCTGTATGCTGTCTGTACGTGTAACGTATGACTGTACTCGTGGTGGTTTCATAAAGGGTGCGAGCGGTCGATAAGAGTGTGGACCAACCCAAGGAATCGTGCGACTGTACAAGGTGTCTAGAAGCATACGTTTGGATCAATTGTTGTTCCATTGCATTTTTATTTCGATAAGATTATTCTGAATCTTCGTTATGTTCTAAAGATTATTTTGAATCTTAATATAATTCATATTTGAGATTATGTGAATCTCTCATTATGTAAAATACTGTTTGAAGCGTATGTGCAGTCCATGAAGTTTCTTGGATCTGTACTTCATATTAATTTAATATTTTTGTTTTTTTCGATGTGTGAATGTTGTGTAGAGTGATTTGAGTAAATCATATGTTGAGAGCGTGAGAGATTCATTGTATTTTTACATAATATATTTATCTTTATTAATTCATTCATAAATTTCCATCTTTCTCATACTGTGTTTGTCTGATTCATTTAGTTCAAAGCCCCCCTTGGTTTTTATTCTGCGGTATTACATATGAATTCTAATTTTCAAGAATAATAAAGCAAGCTAATAATAATTATTCACGAGTGCTGAAGACTAAAATAAATTTCGTATGGTAAATATAGTTTTGTATTGATTCTCCGTCTCTTAAATCGAATGCGTGTCGTTATAGCAAAACAGAATGGAAGATAATGCCTGTTTAAACATAAATGCTGTCAGTGTTTGTGATTGCCTGAAGCGTGCAACATTCGTACGAATTCATGAACATTAATGCACGAGAAGACCCACAAATGAAAATGTGCTCAGCGATTGAATTTATTTTAGGCAAACCGTTTTTGTCGCAAAATCTGTTTTTGGTGTTGGCAACAGTTTACACAGCTGGGTCTTTGAAACATAACATAAATGGTAGTTAAACTAAATTTGATTGACACATGGTGCCCAGGAATAAGTATTATTATGGAGTAGTTTGTCACTTCCGTGAAGGAAGTTCTAGAAATATGTTCTTAATGTATGGGCTACCTAGAAATCCAAAAATGTTTGATTCCTGATGTTGTTCTTGATGATTTAATTCGAAAACTACTTGCTGATGGTAGTGATGATGACAATAAGTTTTAAAGTTATGAAATATGTCGGAGTAGAACTTGGAAAGTGTTGATGGAGATAACAGTGAGTGATTTTGAGCCCCAAAAATGATCTTAAATATGAATCAGATGTACATGTTGGATGGAAAAAAAATAGAAAGCATGACGGTCATTTTCCCTTATAGCAGTATTTCAAAATTAAAAATAGAAATGGCAGAATATTGAACCTAATTAAAACACAATTTAAAGGTACAATGCAATTTTCCATTTTGTCCATCAATTCAGCGCGGTGGATGAAATGCTACACAACAATATGTCCATATTATGTTTAAAAGAAACTAATTAGTGTAAGAAATAATTAAGGAGTAAAGATATTTATTGAACACCTCTGTCTGCACAACCAGAATAAGGCATTTATACTATAGACTAAAACCCCAATACAATATTACAGAACAAATACGAACTATGGCATAGTAGTCAGTAAACAACTGATTGAACAAAGTTTATATTAGTGAAAAATCATATTTTGAAAGCAGATTTATCCTAAAGATAATATCAGCGAGCTCTGGAAAAATGCACATAAAAATCATAAAGATCAGTTTACCAACATTTTCAAGCTGACAATGCTAGCTATGTATATGCCCCTTAAGAAGGAAGCGCAAAACAATATTTATACACAGATAAGGAACAGAGTATGCTCAAAAATAATTAACAGATTAATACTTATGCAATAGAGGTGACATCTTTTAAAAATGTTTATATCAGCATAGCTCTAAGAAAGTGCAGCATAAAGAAGAACTGATATTCAAGTGTTAGGTAAATAATTAACTATGGCCATTTCTTCCCCTCTCCTCCATTTTTTCCCGCTCCCCCAATTTTCGTTCACTTAGGGGAAGGTCTTCCCTGTGATAAAAAGCAGCAGAGGGGGCGAATCGGACATTTTGTCCAATCGTCATTTGGCTTAATTAATACCTTCTGCACTCAGCGGATCCAGCGTCGTCAGCGCCTGGTAAAAAAAAACGACGTCGTCGTCGGGGGGTAAATCGAACGTCATTTGTTTTAATTAATACCTTCTGCGCGCTGATCCCAGCGTCGTCAGCGTCCGGTAAAAAAGCGCGACGACCGCGTCGATGTCATCGCCCCCTCTGCTGCTAAGTGGCTATTTACAATGATCTTACAAACAGAGTGATCACTAACTCCTCCTCTTGCAGATCAATTAGGTTATTTGACTGATCGGTAAGTTTAAAATTAATTCTTGTTAAAAACCGATTATGGCATCGCATATAGACCGGATTAATCGGACTCTCAACGATTAAAAATCCCGGAGGGGCTGTTGGTGAAAATGAATAAAGGATATACCCCTGTTGAGCCTGATTTGATTGCTTGGTATTCACCTGGTAACTCCCTTCGATAACATCACACACTAGATTGATTGCTATCACAGACGTAATATTTACGTTGTATGGAGCAATATGCCTACCATCCTCTCCGTTATCGTGTCTGAGGATAGTTGATGGGGCGAGAAAATCATTAAGAGATTTTCTTAGTTCTGGTGCGTTGTATCCTGGAAACTTGAAATCGGTTAAATTGGCTTCTGTGATATTATACTCGGTTAGGAATTTTTGTTTATTATCATCGCTGTTAGCAGATGTTGTCTTAACGATTCGTTCATTAATATATTCCATGTCTGATATAAGTTGATTTAACACCTCAACGTGTTTTCGTGCTTTTGTTTTCCGTAGCTGTTCTAGTTGTGATTGGTAATTACGATTAATCTCGGCAAACGCACCAGTGATATCATTTAAACTAACTGTGACCACGGCGGACGATTCAGGGGTTTCCTTATACGGAAAATACCATTGCATGGTATTCCTGTCTTGAAATATAAACCTGCTGGGTAATAACGTGTTTTTGATAATAGACAAATCATCTCGATAACTGGGATTAATTTCATGATAGGATTGCGCATTCGTGTGCAAGTCCGCGGGGATTACATGAGGTGGATTCTTAGGCCATCCTAGTATGGTTCTTATTGAACTCTTATAAATATCAACCATATACCCCGGTGTGCTTATTTCAATCGTCGACGATAACGTCGGTTCATGAACCGTAATAGCGATTTTTGATTCCTTTCCTGTGATCGATTTTATCCTGCGTTGAAATTCTTTATTGATTTGTTCTATTTGGTATGACCCAGTTGGTATTGTAACCTCCTTCCAGTCTGGGGTTCCATCGGGTTTATTTGTCCATGCAAAAACCAGCGAGTTATTAGGTTGTTGTCCGTTAAATGCGTCCGCTCGGATATTAGGCCAACTGTGATATACTCGCAATTTTGCCAGTGCTATTTCCTTTACTGGAACCGGTGATGGGAAGTTCACACTGAATTCGGGTTTCGTTGACGTTATCGATATCATACTTGTTTGTACCGGAGTGGTGTTTTCCGCGATCCGTTGAAGTAATTGAAACCCTTCGGGGTTCAGCGACATTATTATTATTTGGTGCTTTTAGTGTTTAATTTCAACGCCGAATATTAACAACTTGCTTGTTTTCAGAAGAATGTTTTAAGCCCATTGAAGTGGTTTCAGCGACGTGGTTTCCGGCTTCCAGTTGAAAATCCTCGATTTTTGACATCGCGGAGCCATACAACTGGACCATCGTGGAGAATTCAACATCGGATATGAACGAATTATCAATCGACAACGAGATCAACCCGGATAATTTCGAGTACGCGTCGGATACTATTTGATGTTTTACTGTATACTCGTTGAGTTTTTTCTGAGAACACGATGATATCTTTTTAGTGATTGCGTTGGCGACTCCAGCAATTGTTGTCGCCGCGGAGATAACGATTGGAACAGCGATCGGGGCTATCATGGTCACCGTGGATAAAATGACACCGGTACCAGCTACTATACCGGACACCGAGTACACGGCCACGTCGATGGTGGTTATTTTTCGGCGGTATTTTTTTTATTTTTACGCGGTATTGTTCGGAAAGCGTTTTCAAGTTCGCGGAGAATTCTTTTACGGTATCGAATCGATATTGATGTGACGTCGGCGATACCTCTGATTCAATTACCTTGGTGGTCATTTTTATTTTAAGAGAGTTAGTGTTTTCAATTACTTACTTAAATTATCACCACGAATTCCACATACCATGTAATGTTTGTCCTAAATAGACCGCTATCAACGGCTCTAATTATAAACCGTTCGGTTGCATCCTTGTCAACGATTGTTGATATTGTATTGTTAAACCCGGATGAACTCGACGATGATATATTAAACTGCATCGCTGAAATCAATGTCAATCGATAAATGCCCTTAACAGTTGCGGTGATATTTACTATATTATGCGTAGGAGTCCAATCGAATGATCCGTGTTGAACCGTGTATACGCTATTGCCGATGCTCCCATGAGGTGTTTTCATTTTTTCGAGTTGCTCTGTCATTCTAGGTAGTCTGTCTTTAATCTCTGTAATATCAATTTTGACCGCTTTTATTCCCCGTTCATGCACGTCTATATTAGTCCTGATCGCTGTAATATTATTGTCGACTGCTTTTAATTCCCCTCCGTACGCGTCTATACTTTTTTTGTTCGCTGCAACATCAGTAGCAGCAGAGGGGGCGAATCCGACATTTTGTCCAATCGTTATTTTGCTTAATTATTACTTTCTGCAACTCAACGATCTAGTGTCGTCAGCGCCTGGTAAAAAAAAAACGACGTCATCGTTGGGGGATCGTCCAAACGTCATTTGGTTTAATTAACACCTTCTGCGCGTCGATCCCCAGCGTCGTCAGCGTCCGGTAAACACATCGACGACCGCGTCGATGTCATCGCCCCCTCTGCTGCTATGATCTTACAAACAGAGTGATCACTAACTCCTCCTCTTGTAGATCAATTAGGTTATTTGACTGATCGGTAATTCTAAAATTAATTCTCGTTAAAAACCGATCATGGCATCGCATATAGACCGGATTAATCGGACTCTCAACGATTAAAAATCCCGGAGGGGCTGTTGGTGAAAACGAATAAAGGATATATCCCTGTTGAGCCTGATTTGATTGCTTGGTATCCACCTGGTAACTCCCTTCGATAACATCACACACTAGATTAATCGCTATCACCGATGCAATATTTACGTTGTATGGAGCAATATGCCTACCACCATCTCCGTTATCGTGTCTGAGGATAGTTGATGGGGGGGTGTCCGCGGGTGGATTCTCAGGCCATCCTAGTATGGTTCTTATTGAACTCTTATAAATATCAACCATATACCCCGGTGTGCTTATTTCAATCGTCGACGATAACGTCGGTTCATGAACCGTAATAGCGATTTTTGATTCCTTTCCTGTGATCGATTTTATCCTGCGTTGAAATTCTTTATTGATTTGTTCTATTTGGTATGACCCAGTTGGTATTGTAACCTCCTCCCAGTCTGGGGTCCCATCGGGTTTATTTGTCCGTGCAAAAACCAGCGAGTTATTAGGTTGTTGTCCGTTAAATGCGTTCGCTCGAATATTGGGCCAACTGTGATATATTCGCAATTTTGCCAGCGCTATTTCTTTCACTGGAACCGGCGACGGGAAGTTCACACTGAATTCTGGCTTCGTTGACGTTATCGATATCATATTTGTTTGTACCGGAGTGGTGTTCTCCGCGATCCGCTGAAGTAATTGAGACCCTTCGGGGTTCAGCGACATTATTATTATTCGTTGTCTTTAGTGTCTAATTTCAACAACCAGGTGGTTCCGGCTTCCAGTTGAAAATCCTCGATTTTTGACATCGCGGAGCTATACAACTGGACCATCGTGGAGAATTCAACATCGGATATGAACAAATTATCAATCGATAACGAGATCAACCCGGATAATTTCGAGCACGCGTCGGATACTATTTGATGTTTTACTGTATACTCGTCGAGTTTTTTCTGAAAACACGATGATATCTTCCTAGTGATTGCGTTGGCGACTCCAGCAACTGTTGTCATTGCAGAGATAGCGATTGGAACAGCGATCGGGGCTATCGTGGTCACCGTGGATAAAATAACACCGGTACCGGCTACTATACCCGACACCGAGTACACGACCGCGTCGATGGTGGTTATTTTTCGGCGGTATTTTTTTATTTTTGCACGGTATTGTTCGGAAAGCGTTTTCAAGTTCGCGGAAAATTCTTTTGCGGTATCGAATCGATATTGATGTGACGTCGGTGATACCACTGATTCAATTTCCTTGGTGGTCATTTTTATTTTAAAAGAGCTAGTGTTTTTAATTACTTAGATTCGCTGCAAATTCCACATACCATGTGATGTTTGCCCCGGCTAGATTTCTATCAACGGCATAAATTGTAAACAGTTCAGTTGCGTTCTTGTCTATAATTGTTGATATTGTATTGTTAAACCCGGATGAACTCGACGATAATATATTAAACTGCATCATTGAAACCAGTGTCAATCGATAAATACCCTTAACAGTTGCGGTAATATTTACTGTATTCTGTGTAGGAGTCCAATCGAATGATCCATGCCGAATTGTGTATACTGTGTTGATGATGTTCTCATGAGGGATTTTTATTTTTTCGAATTGCTCTGCTACTCTCGGTAGACCGTCTTTAATCGCTGTAACATCAGTTTTGATCGCTGCATTATTAGCAGCGAGTTTAACTATTTCCCTCCAATGCCCGCTCATACCTCTTTCTTTCGCTTCAACATAAGTTTTGAGCGTTATTATTTCCCCTCCATACGCGTCTATACTAGTTTTGACCGCTGCAACATCAGTTCTGAGCGTTATTATTTCCCCTGTATGCGCGTCTACATTATTTATGATCGTTGCGACATTAGTTTTGATTGTTTCTATTTCCCGTGTATTCTCGGTCATACTTTTTTTGTTCGCTGCAACATCAAGTTTGATTGTTCCTATTTCATATGTATGTACGTCTATACCTTTTTTGTTCGCTGCAACATCAGTTTTGATTAATCCTATTCCCCGCCAATACGCGTCTACATATTTTTTGTTCGCTTCAATATCGGTTTTGATTGTTCCTATTTCCTGTGTATGCGCGTCCACACCCTTTTTGTTCGCTTCAATATCAGTTTTGATTGTTCCTATTTCCTGTGTATGCGCGTCCATATTATTTATGATCGTTGTAACATCAGTTTTGATTGTTTCTATTTTCCGTCCATGCGAGTCTACATTATTTATGATCGTTGCAACATTAGCGCCGATTATTTCTATTTCCAGTTCATGCGAGTCTACACTCCTTTTGTTCGTTGCAACATCAGTTTTGATTGTTTCTATTTCCTGTCTATACGCAGTGATATCATTTATAGTTGTTGTAATCTCATCCGGTTTGACATTTTTTTTACCAAGGAATTTATCAACGGCGCTAACAACCCTGTTAAAATTTTTTCGTAACGTGTAAAATTGGCCCGACAGCGTTGTAAACTCCGAAATAGTATTTTTTATTGTTGCAAGATTTGGTTCGGTTACCGTCGGGTTCCCAAAAAAATTACCGATAGTTGTTTTCACATGCACGTTGAGTTCGATCACAAATTCATTCAACCTTATAAGACCGTCTTGGACTAATGACGTTTGGACGATCCCCCAACGACGACGTCGTTTTTTTTTTACCAGGCGCTGACGACACTAGATCGTTGAGTTGCAGAAAGTAATAATTAAGCAAAATAACGATTGGACAAAATGTCGGATTCGCCCCCTCTGCTGCTTCAGTTTTGTACGTTCCTATTTCCCGTCCATTCGCGTCTATACTTTTTTGTTCGCTGCAACATCAGTTTTGATCGTTCCTATTTCCCGTCCATTCGCGTCTATACTTTTTTGTTCGCTGCAACATCAGTTTTGATCGTTCCTATTTCCCCTCCATACGCGTCTATATTCCTTTTGTTAGCTACAACATCAGTTTTGATTGTTTCTATTCTCCATCCATGCGCGTCTATATTATTCTTGTTCGCTACAATATCAGTTTTGATCGTTCCTATTCTCCATTCATGCACGTCTATACTAGTTCTGATCGCTGTAATATCAGTTTTGATCATTCCTATTTCCCCTCCATACGCGTCTATACTTTTTTTGCTCGCTGCAACATCAGTTTTGATTGTTCTTATTTCCCCTCTATACGCGTCTACATTTTTTTTGTTCGCTTCAACATCAGTTTTGATTGTTTTTTGTTTCCCCTCTATACGCGTCTACATTTTCTTTGTCCGCTTCAACATCAGTTTTGATTGTTTTTATTTCCTGTCCATTCGCGTCTATACCTTTTTTGTTCGCTTCAACATCAGTTTTGATTATTTTTATTTCCCCTCTATAAGCGTTTACATTTTTTTTGTTCGCTTCAACATCACTTTTGATTGTTTTTATTTCCTGTGTATGCCCGTCTACATTTTTTTTGTTCGCTTCAACATCAGTTTTGATTGTTTTTATGTCCTGTCCATTTGCGTCTACATTATTCTTGTTCGCTGCAACATCAGTTTTGATTGTTTTTATTTCCTGTCCATACGCAGTGATATCATTTATAGATGTTGTAATCTCATCCAGCTTGGCATTTTTTTTACCAAAAAATTTATCAAAGTTGTCATCGATCCTGTTAACATTTTTTCGTAACGTGTAAAATTGGCCTGACAGCGTTGTAAACTCCGAAATAGTATTTTGTATTGTTGTAATATTCGGTTCGGTTACCGTCGGGGTCCCAAAAAAACTAACGGTAGTGAGTTGTATATCGGCGACAGATTTTTTCACCTCGGTGACAGATTTTTTCACCTGCGTGTCAAGTTCGGTCACCAATCTATCCAACCTTATAAAACCGTCTTGGATTAATGTTACCCTATTCGTTATCGTCAGTAGATGTTCACCCGGTTTGAGTCGTCCATCGCTGGTATACAGCGCGATAGCGTTCTCGGCGGCATCACGCTGTCGTGTTAAAACGTCATCCAGCGACACATTACTGGATTTCAATTTACCCTGGCGGTCTTGAAATACAACTATTTCGCCCGGGTCAACACTTGTTAGGTTCAACGTCTCAGCGATTTCATCCTCGATTAGTTTTTTATGTCATCGGTGGCGGGCGTTTCCGTGGATTCTTTCAGCGACGAAATAGGTCGTCCCCAAATATCAATCATTATTATCTAATGTAATTGTCTCTAAATTTCCCACTAGTGTATTCGTTTACAACCACATGAGGTGGTTTTCGCGATGATGAAATCGCCGCGAGTACGTTCAATACCTCACGGCCACATATCGGTGGGTCACTTAATTGCTGTGTTGGCAGCGTGGAATAAAAAACCGGGGCTGAACACGCCCGGATATACCGCATGAACTCGTTCGGCGGGGCTAACCCGTATGAATCAAAATAGACGATCGCACGCGGATCAATCGCGTACGCAACCCAATGAGTTGCCGCTCCGAAGGATTTATCGAGGTTAATTATGCCGGTTTCAATATTCCTTGGTGCCGCCGGTAATTGATCCCTCATAAAAACACCTCTGAAGTTTTTTATCGCTAACACGTCGGCGGCATCTATTAAATCAAAATTAGACATAGGAGTCATAGACTCTTGCGTTAATAAACGGTTCCCGGTAGTCTTAGACCCTTTCCCGAATACCATGAATACGGGGTTCCCGGTAGTCTTAGACCCTTTCCGGCCACGGATCGTCCTTGTTTCTTTTTTTATAGCCTCTTCCGGTTGCCTTCTTTAATGCCATCCCCGCCGCGGTACCAACGGCCCCCAACGCCGCCGCCTTAGCCACTGCTGGTGCGGCCGCGGCAATCAACGCTGGAATCGCAGCTAACAGCGGAAATATCCCACCGGTCTTTTCCATGTTTTTAATCGCTGCGGATGAAAAATCTATTTGAATACCCTTTTTATTTTTCATTGCATCATTGAAATGTTTTATTTGACGCGCCGTCAACGATATCTTATGATTACCACCTGCCATCTGCGACGGCTTTAGCGTTATTGTGGCCCCGCATTGTTTAGCGGACTTTGATCGTAATTTCTTGACTTGACCATCGGTCAACTCTACACTGACAACACTATACGACATTTTTATTGTAAACGCGTTTGTGTTTTCAATTACATGTTTTCCACTGGCGCATCAACGATTCTCATTCGTCCACCAACACCTTCTAGCAGCATTAATTTATCGCTGAGAATGACAGCAACCGCTCTATAATCGGCACCACCCGGGGCTATACGAGCTCGGAAGTGTATATCAACGACGGATTGTCTCGTTAAATCAAGATGTTCCAACGAAAAGTAATAAATCGGATACAGGTTTTTAAAATCAAGTTGTGATATTTGCAAACCAGTGTCGACGTTTTGATCACGACCCATATATGACAGCAATCGATGGTACACACGTGCGATATGGTTGTCGCCGTTATTAAGCTGTATATCCTCGGATGGTTCCTGTTGTCCGTTTATTCTCAGCGAAACATCCCTGACTCCTAATTGATCAAATATCATATGGCTGCGTTCTTGATTACCCAATCGATCCTTATTCTGTAGCGCTATGAATATATGACGCGGGGCTGAAACACCCTGTTTTGATGCCAAGTGCCATGTAAATGTATCAGCAACATTATCCTCTTTAGCATCAGTTGTTACCGCTAGCCAACTTAACAACGATTTCCCTCCCTGTTCCATAAATGATAACAATCGTGCTTCCGTGGTAACTGATGGAGTCAACACCGGCATCCACAATGCTATTTTAGTTAAAACGACTTTACCGTTATCGACGCCAGCAGCACGCCATATTGCATTGTTATCATCGCCCCTTCGCGCTAGCACAATTGTATGCTTAGCCCCATAGATAACTTTTCTGACATTTCTACAAAATCCGAATATGTGATGGAGTGGAATCGCGCATGAGAACTGTCTGCGTGGTTTTTGCAACATCCCTACTCGTGTTGCAAATCCTAGATTGTAATTATCGTTAATACTTTTTATAACAGTGAAATCAGCGCCTGGTTTTGCTCTGCGATCTGGATTGGCTGCTTCAGCCTGGTCAACTGCGGTATTTTCTTTTATCAGCACGTTAATGTGCTGAAAGTGATCAGCGTTATTAGTGATATCCTTCGCGAACATCATAGATGGGCCCGCCGATCTTGTATAATCATCCGAGTATCTTGCTAACCCAATTATCGTCGTTGCAACATCAACCTCGCCTTCTATTGATTCAATTTCTCGCCCGTCAATAAGATATCTGGCACTCTCAAATAACGCCATGATACCGTTGTTGACAAAACCAACTCGAACACGAGGGTCATCTGCGTACGGTGTATTAGCGGCAACATGTGTCACGAGTTCTCCCTCAATTTCGATAAACGCTTCACACGGCAAAAAGTATCTACTGGTATCTTGGACTTGAAGTTCAATTCGCGATCGTAGGTCGGCTTGTGGTGGTTGATAGGAATAAAATTGATAATCACGGACAGAATCATCCCTGCGCACTGGGGCATCCATGTCAAACGCGGGATCAGCGGTTCGCGCAAACATTTTATTATTTATCATGTTGATGTTTTCAATTGCAATTCATCAACGTCGCTTTCGTCGTAAATTCTTTGAATTTTGTTTAAGGCCACTTCCCGCTATCGCGTTCATTATAGCGCTGGTTGTTGCATCAGTGGATGGCTCCGCCAATGGCGAAGCCATCGTCACCAGTTTTTTTTCCACCGCGTTATTTATTACCCTGCTGACATTTGCGGGCATCATTGTTGTAGAACGCAGCGGCGTTTGTTTTTTTCTTCTCGCCAACGACATTAGTTTGTCCTTTGCTGCAGAAAACGCCTTTCCGGCAACATCTCCAATAGCGCTGATTCCCTTATCACGAATAACATCAATAGCCTTCATTCCTAATTGTTTGGCTAACGGCGCCACTTTTGGGGCCATTCTTGTAAATAACCCCGCAATGGTATTACCGAGCCCATCTCCATAGTACGCGTGGTAAACAGGCAATCGCGAGTTTACCACGTAGACGCTGACTGGTTTATCATGGTTGTAGTGTATAATCATCTTTATTATAAAAACACCAGTTTTCCAATTAATCATCCACGAGCTCGTCTATGAGCGTTCGATATACATTAATGTCCATGATACCGCCTGCAAATAACCGCCTGCAAATAGCAGCGGCCTCATTGATTATTTCCGGAGAGTTATTTCCGGCTCGTTTTCCTCCGATTAGTACTTCCAGCCGTGATATATCACTGAGAATATTACCAGGACAAGTAACACTAGCGTTTTCAACTAGACCACTACCACTTGGATACCCCTCTCCGCTTGTTTTTTTAGAACCAGCTTTTTTTGGACGTTTTTCTTGGACTTCTCCTTTTCGCTGTTCCTGCTGTTGTTGTATATCATAATCATCAATTCCTTTTTTAAATTCTTTATATCCCAATTCTTTTGTATCCAAGCGATCAATCCCTTTATTCGTTTTATACAACCAATTAACCCAGTCATCTCGTTTTATATTACTATTTTTATACTCGTCTTTTAAAAGGTCTTTTCTTGAATGATAGCTTTGAGCGGCAAAATTACCAAAAATCTTATAATCGTCGGATTTCAGTAATTGAAATCGTTTTATTTGTGTTATAGCCATTTCAGTGAGTTTATCTATAAAGGAAACCCCTCTTTGAGTGGAAATTTTTTGAAGTTCACCAACATCACCCTGTTCAACAACGGGTTCAGAATCATTAATATCAGCTAATCGTTCATACTCTCGTTGGGTTTTTATATCACTGGAAAGTTGTTTTATCCGTTGCTGTGTTTGTTCTGTCTCTGCTGCTATCTTTTCAAATACAGGAAGAAGAGGCGCCTCTTTCCGTTCGCCTTCCGTAGGAATATCTCCATATATTGCCCGTTCTGTTGCCGCTGTAACATCCCTAGTCGCTTTAGTTACCGGGGCAAACAGTGGTTCGCTTCCAACAGTAAAATCAGTTTGTAGTTGCTGCCGCGTTTGAAGTTGTTCTCGGACTCTGTCTCGTAACGGTATGAACTTTTTAAGCGCTGCTAGCCGCTCTCTGGCTAGCCGAGTAGTAAGTGATTCGCCTACCATTATTGCAAATTGCTCCGCAATTTCTAATTTCCCGCCGAGTGTGGCAGGAATATGACCTATCGGGGGGGGGGGGGGATATGTATACATTTAATGTGCCATCGGGGGCTCCACAGAGTTTTCGTCTATAATCCTTCTAATGTTTTTGATCTTACTAGAAATCTCCCGGCGTCGTTCATAAACACGTCCGAGTTTTTTTCGTATTATTTCAACGGCAGTAAATAGTCCAATGAATGCATTTACGTCATTGTGGTACAGGAGCAGCAGAGGGGGCGAATCGGACATTTTGTCCAATCGTTATTTTGCTTAATTATTACTTTCTGCACTCAACGATCCGGTGTCGTCAGCGCCTGGTAAAAAAAAAACGACGACGTCGTTGGGGGATCGTCGCGTCGTCATTTGGTTTAATTAACACCTTCTGCGCGTCGATCCCCAGCGTCGTCAGCGTCCGGTAAGCACATCGACGACCGCGTCGATGTCATCGCCCCCCTCTGCTGCTAAGTGGTTATTTACAATGAAAATTATTTACAACTAACCGAATATTTGGTCAAGTCCGATACGATATCGTGTCCGAGGATCATGTAAATTTATCGTTATGAATCCATGTGGGGTCGACTGAGCATGACTAAAAAAGTTTCGAAAAACATTAAAGTCCATGTCACCGCCGCACCATGTCTGCCAAATATTTCGTAGCGTGTGTGTATCAACGCCGTTGAACACAGCAAGAATATTACAGTTGTCTCTAATTACTTTTGGAATCTGAGTGTATCGTTGAGTGACATATATCACGTCAGTGTTTTTATGCCTGCCTCTGGAAAATATCCTAGCTGGGTTTTTTTGATTGTCTAACATAACATCATCGTACACGACTAGATTGTTAACGTCGCCATCAATATCATCAATACCCGGTGCATCATTGATATCCGTAATAAACTCAATAACATTCTTTTTAGCGATCGCTGATGCATTCTCGTTGAAATCTTTCAACACCTCGTAGCATCGTTGATCATCTACGCTAGGAGCAACCAAATACAACTTATCCCACTTCATCCATCTCATTATTAAATTGAGTAACAATTGCGTCTTGCCGGATCCAGATGGTCCGATGATAATCATCCGGATCGAGTTTGGTAACGCTGCAACATGCTTAACTGGTTCTCTTGTTTTAGTCGCCGAAAAATCAATTATATTCATATCTCTATACATAAATTATGGATCTATATTGTGTGAAGTGTAGAGTGCGTACTGGCACAAATGATATGACAACCGTTACGACAAGAAATAACAGATCGGCGCTTACTGGTAAGTGTGTACAATGCGGTACAAAGAAATTTAGATTTATTTCTATTAGACCCGGAGATGTTTTAAAAAAAAGCGAGGAGGTGACATCGCAGCCAAATTGGCAAAACTCCCCGGAACACCGTGGGCAAAGTATCCAGGAGAAAAACACCTCCCAGGATATAACTACTGTGGCCCCGGAACACGATTAGATATTAGACTCGATGATCAAAATCAGCCCAAACCCGGTGAGTATCCAATAAACGCTATCGATAAGGCGTGTCATGCTCATGATGTTGCTTACAAAAGTAGCGATCTGCAACAGCGTCATATCGCGGATGTAAAATTAATTCACGCGCTAAATGCTATTCCTGATAAATCCGTCAAAGAAAAATTGGCCTCATGGTTGGTAAAATCGGCTATGAAAGGTAAATTAATGATTGGCGCTGGTAATTAATAACAATCATCCAAGAAAAACGATGGATTCCATCTATTATTCTCCGAGAGGATACTGGAAGGGGAAGGCCGCAATTGGTAAGCTTGCAAGCGCTGCAAAGGTAACAAAGACCACTGCGGTTAATTGGTTATCCAAACAGGCTATATGGCAAATCTATCTACCACCGCCTAAACAAATCAACTTCTCGCGCTTTGATGTCAGCGTACCTAATGAAGTTCATCAGGCTGATATACTATTTTTGCCGCATGACAACGGTTACAAATACGCGCTAACCGTAGTTGATGTTGCGAGTCGATACAAACAAGCGGAACCGTTAAAAACAAAGTCGGCAACTGAAGTAGCCGCTGCGTTTGAAAGAATTTATCGAAGAGGCCCTCTGCGCTGGCCAAATCTATTACAAGTTGATCCCGGTAGTGAATTTCGCGGCGCTGTTTTATCAACGCTGAAACATCATAGCGTCGCGATACGACGAGGTCATACTGCGCTACATCGTGATCAGGCAATTGTTGAACGATTCAATCGGACTCTCGCTGAACGGTTATTTGGATATCAATACGCGAAGGAATTCATCCAAGAAAAACGATCTCGTGAATGGGTTAAAAGGTTGCCAGGTGTAATTGCAGCGTTAAATAACGAGATTACCCGAGCAATCAACATGAAGCCCAGCGACGCGATTAAATACGAGTATATACCCGGAAAATCAAAAATAAATAGCGTTTCCAAGCCGATTCTTGGCGATGTCACTGTTAGATATCTATATGAACCAGGAGAGCTTGAAGGCGGTAAAAAAAGAGCTACTGATCCTATTTGGAGTGTTACCACACATAACATATCAACGATAACACGATCAACTGGTAGACCACCGATCTATAGACTGGATTCAACTGCTCCTCAGCGCGGATTTACACGCGAGCAACTACAAGTGATACCTAACGATACTCAATTGCCCCCACGTGGTCTTAACTAGCGCCGTTGCGTCTATTGCACTCAAGACAGGTCAACCTCACATTGTTTTTGACATGACCGAGACTGTTATCGATCCTATCCACGGTAAATTGGCGAGTGTCTTTATCCGAATAACGCCAACTCATTATACAATTGCAACTCGCGCAGTGATTATTCTGTTGTTGTCGTAGCGAGATTATTAATTCGGCATCAATATCAAAACGCCGCTGTTTTTTTTTATCCTGTTGGCGGTAACCCGAGAGTTTTCTATCAATGACGCTTGCATCGATGGTGACTTTGTCGCCGGCTTCGTCAGTGACTCCGTCACCGGCTTCGTCAATAACAATTCTTCGAAGCTGATTTATCCTTCGTACTCTGGACACTGCAAGATAGACTAGATTCGACCATTCGATGCGATTATCAACTATCCAAACAATTGTGTCCGTGATGGTTAGTCCCTGCGAGGAATGTATTGTTGTTGCGTATCCTAGCGTCCACGGGGATTTATCAGCACGTAGCGCGTCCTCGACGACGCTGATATCAACGAGCACGATATCATTCAGCACGAGAATTTGTTTTTTTGTTCCCGACGCTGTCGGGGCTGGAATTTCAACTTCAGTGTTCTGCCGCCGTGTGTCCGCGGGTCTATAACATAATGGCACTGGACGCGTTGGAAACTTTTCCTTATGCAACGTAAACAACTTCCGCTGAAGTGTGTCTCTGACTATCTTTCTACTCGCTACAATCAAATCGTTTGGTCTCCATGTTTCCCAGAATTCATTCAACGGCGTTTCCGGAATTACCTCGCGGATTATTTCACACTGAACTCTATCCGGCTGTAATCTGATTAGTTTTTTAACCTCGCGCAGTTGTTCATCAAGTGCTCGGTAATCAGTATCGGTTTCTTCATAATAGTCCACAAAACCCCTTAACCAATCATGTGGACCCTCGCCGACAAATGGTGGTGGTTGGCCATGATCCCCACACATGATTACCGCTGTATTCGCGCGCAGCAACCACTCAAGAAACATTTGTAAAGTAACTAACGAAACAGTACATATCTCATCCCAGATGATAATGTCGGGAATAAATTTTTCACCCATTCGATCAGGAGTCCACTCACCGCCGCTGTATCGAAAAAAGCTGTGATAAGTAACGGCGTCAACATTTCGTTGTTTTATCTCTCGCGCTAGTCTATGGGTCGGTGTAAGCACGATTATACTTGCCCGCGTTCGAAATAATTCAATTGCCCGAGTCGTCTTTCCTGACCCGCCACAGCCGCTTAAATAAACCGTCTTGTGTCTACAAATTGGATCAGAACACGATGGTGCATTAGACCATTCTGATAAATTATTACCGCGTAGGTAATTGTTCTCAACGATGACATTTGCTGACGGGGAATAATCGCGTCGTATTTCTTCTTTAATTCTCCATGTACCCCAACTCTCGTCCGGACTAGTAAACTCGGTTACGTTTCCCTTATACGCTACGTTAATATAAAACGAATCAACGGCTACTCTAACCGCGGTATCGGGGAATCTATTTATCATCGAGAATAAATTGATAGCGGCGTAACCCAGCATAGACGCCCTCAAATGTGGATACGCGGGGCTGTCTCCATCGCTGTAGGAAACAACTGTACCCAACTTTGTTCCATTGGACAAGAAAGCTGTTTTGCAGTTCACGTATCTATTTTTCGCCACTGCGTCCTTGATTACGAAATCATATTCTGCGTCATCTATAATCAGCCGTGAGCAATATCGTTTGTAATCGCAGTTTTTTCCACCTTGTGTAAACTTACCAATTATTCTTCTACCGAGATCTTTTGCCTCGTGGTTTCGTTGGTTGAATATCCTCCTGGACCATTCGATGATATATTCCTCGTCGGCATCAATGTGTTTTCTGGATTCATCAATTATGCTATCTAGACGCTCTGGTTCTGGTAACCAGACTTCAGTCTGCGCCCGGTATGATATAATCGCGTCACTGACAATCAACGAAACTAGCATGCTACAATCAATCATATACCGTAGCAGCGCTATTGGCAACCACTTCTTTTCAGCTATGTGTCTACCGATCCAAATATAGCAACAGCGATGGAGTCCTGCCGCGAATTCAAATGATACTATGCGAGCGAATCCGGTTAAATCAAAATCAGGCAGTGGTCCATTAATAGCAACACGAGTCATTTCATGTCTGGGGTGTCCAAATCGTTTGAAATACTCAGCGGCGGATCCATAACCGAGAAAACTCGCTGGATAACAGGCAACCATATCAACGGAAATCATAGCGTCGCGGTTGTATTCAGTGTTCCATAGTCCACCGTGATAGTATTCCAAACAACTGGATTGTACATCTGGTAAAAATTCCTTGCGCGTTGGTCTCCACGCATTTTTCCTTGCTGCAACATGAGCTACAACCGATGGAATCGTAAAACAATTTGTTAGCAGTTGTTCATCATGCTCTTCAAATTCCATGGCGGTTTTTTTCATCCTGTTGTGAAATGCTTCAGTGCGATATAATTCACCGTTTGGTCTTACAAACTGATCAAGGGTATCCGCATCGTTTTCAGCGCTGCGAAGTAACCACACTGATACAGGGTCATTTTTACACAAGTAGGCAATAGCATCAAATAGTTTCCTCTCCGCGAGAAAACCGTCCTTGGAGAATTGTTCTCCCAGGAATTCTTCGGGTATATACTTTACTGTTCTATCCCGTGGAAATATTGTGATCGCGGGCGTCCATGCGTGTTCGTTATGATCAATAATTTTGATTGGGGCTCCCTTCGATTTATACTTCGATTCGTATAATACTTCACCGGTTATCGTTGTAACGGTTATTGGAAATCTCAGCGATGTTTCTAATCTCGCTATGTCGCTGATGGTCGCTCCACGCTCTTTTACGGTTAGTTCCCACTGGTTGATTTTGCTACGTCGTAAATCAGTCAATTTGTTTCCTCGACACGCATTTGTAAAATGCTCTATTATTCGTTCTGCTACACAATTTATCCCGGTTGACTGTTTCATCGGTTTCAGTTTTCCGATATCAGGTTTCTTATTTAACGGGTATATTCCATAAACAACTGCTGTTTCAGGATACGCTCGTTCATAGTATGGTCTGTCAATTCCGGTTAACAACCCCGGCTTGGAGTCGCGGCTGACAATGACTGTTTTCTTGTCGCTGAGAACCGGTTCAAATTTATCACGTATGATCCAATCGCCTGATTTCACCCGGACAATGAATTTTACTCTGAAGAAATATCTTTTACCGTCAAGTTGTGATATTATCATTGCTGCGCGGTTGTCGTTCATGGTAGCATCAACAACACCATCAATTCGAAATGTTGACCAACTGTGAGATGCGCCATCACGCTGGAATTCATTGATACAATCGCGTATTTTATTCAACAGGTTTTTATCGTTTATTAACGCTTTTGGTGTGTCCTTGAGGACTCTATCGAGATTGAATTTAATATTTTTCCGGGGTTTAATTGCTGCCAATCTCTCAAACTCATCCATATAATTAAAACAAGTATTTAAATGAAAGAATATAGTATAATGAATCACTGCAAATGGTTGATGATTGGGTCGACAACCCCGTGCAATAAATCATGTAGAGGTGAATTCTGCGGATATCATTTACAAAGCGTTCGTAATGGTTCTCTTGGCCCCCTCCCGTGCTTGGTTTGCCACGTCGGTGTAAGAGGAAAATCGCAGTTGTGTATTAATTGTGGCGGAAAGCGATACAGGGAACTAAAACGCTATTATGACAAGCGAATTAAAAACGCCGTCATTGACCCCACCGCAGACTTCGTCATCAAAACCCCCCAAGACTACGTTGAAAGATTCATAATTAAACCAAATAATAAATTAGACAAATAGTATTATTATACAAATGGACCAAGAATTTCAGCCGCATCCCCTGGTCGTCAATTACGAGGCATCTCGCGACGGCATTGTTAGAAATCGTAGACTGAAGAAGCCGGTTGGTACCGTAAGTAATCAGGGGTATTTGATGTTTGGTGCCGGAAAAAAGAAGTATTATGTTCACAGGATTGTATTTGAAGCATTCAACGGATTAATCGAAAATGGGCTTGTGATTGATCATATTAATAATAATAAGACTGATAATTCTCTTACAAACTTGCAAGCTATCTCGCAAAGTCAGAATACCAAAAAAGGCCAAACCGGTAAATACCCAAAGAAAGCAAAACCCGTAAAGTCATTTGATACAACAACTCACGAGGAAAAAATATTTCAGTCGATGAATGAGGCAGGAAAATATTTTGACATTTATATCGCCTCAATACGATTTGTTGCAGAAGGAATACAGAATTCAGCGATCTCAAAAAAGACCGGGCATAGAATTCGATTTTCATATATAACAGAAATCAGCGAGTGATGAAGTCACCGGCGCCTATGGCGCTGACGAGGTCACGTCTAACGAATTATTAAACACCTTCGGAATTGATACACGGGGTTTCATTTTTCTTTTTATTTAAAAACAAGATGTTTTATAAGAATAATGAATATCGAAGACATCAATAATATATTAGCCGAGATTTCAAAATTAAAAAATCAAGGAATTGAATTATCTGATGGTCTCGACAGTGAAAAAATATTATCCGATTATGAGATTATTAACGAACAGTCGAAACGGGGGCGTTTTACCCTGGCCCGCGAGTATTTTTTTATAAAACGATTACAACATACGATTAATGAGAACCTGTACCACAATGACGCAAATGCATTCATTGGACTATTCACTGCCGTTGAAATAATACGAAAAAAACTCGGACGTGTTTATGAACGACGCCGGGAGATTTCTAGTAAGATCAAAAACATTAGAAGGATTATAGACGAAAACTCCGGCGAGAAATTAGAAATTGCTTCGCAATTGCAATAATGGTAGGTGAATCACTCACTACTCGGCTAGCCAGAGAGCGGCTAGCGGCGCTTAAAAAGTTCATACCGTTACGGGACAGGGTCCGAGAACAACTTCAAACGCGGCAGCAACTACAAACCGATTTTACTGTTGGAAGCGAACAACTCTTTGCCCCGGTAACTAAAGCGACCAAAGATGTTACGGCGGCAACTGTACCCGTCCTCGATGCGCTTGAAAAGATAGCGGCAGAGACAAAACAAACAAAAAGGTCTTTAGAAACACTCCCTGCGAAAATAGCGGCTGCTACAACACGGAGGCCACCACCACTCGCTATAACCGAACCACAAGAACCTTATGTTACAATGGCCGACGAGGAAGAACTAGGTGCTACTGCGAAAGAACCAGAAGAAGAAATACCGGAAGAAGAAATACCGGAAGAAGAAATACCGGAAGAAAAAGAAGGGAATATACCCCGTATTGTACTCAAGAAGAGCACAATAGATCAAATTAGAGGCTTCAGCAACAGGGAAGAATTAATTAATTTTGCTGCCAACAATTTTGCTAAGAGCATACGAGATAAGAAGCATATCAATAGCGGTTACGAGAAAAATATAAAGTCGTTAAAAGACTGGGCAAGAATAGTGTATTTAGCGAGTAAACATAAAGATGCATTACCACATCGTAGTAAATCCGATTACGACGCATTCCACAAGGAAGTTAAGAGTATAACACCAAAAAAAGGAAAAGGATACTCTGTTGGTAAAGAATCCTACGGCGTTACCTGTCCTGGTAGTGTTCTCAGTGATATATCACGGCTAGAGGTACTAATTGGAGGAAAACGAGCCGGAAATAACTCTCCGGAAATAATCAATGAGGCCGCTGATATTTGCAAGCGGTTATTTGCAGGCGGTATTATGGACATTAATGCATATCGAACGCTCATAGACGAACTCGTGGATGATTAATTGGAAAACCGGTGTTTTTATAATAAGGATGATCATACACTACAACCATGATAAACCAATACTCGTCTACGTGGTAAACTCGCGATTGCCTGTTTACCGCGCGTACTATGGAGATGGTCTCGGTAGCACCATTGCGGGGTTATTTACAAGAATGGCTCCAAAAGTAGCGCCGTTAGCCAAACAATTAGGAATGAAGGCTATTGATGTTATTCGTGATAAGGGAATCAGCGCTATTGGAGACGTTGCCGGAAAGGCGCTTTCAGCCGCGCGGGACAAACTAATGTCGTTGGTGAGGAGAAAAAAGCAAAAACCACCGGTGATGCCATCAACGACAGTGATGCCTGCGAATGTCAGTAAAGTGATAAATAACGCCGTGGAAGAAAAACTAGCGTCGTTGGTAAACAATAATCAAGATGACATCGCAAACATAATAGCGGGAAGTGGTTTAAAACCACGACGATGATTTAGATGCATCAGCGTATTATTAAATAAAATGTTTAAACGAACAGCTGACCCGGCGTTTGATATGGACGCACCAGTGCACAAGGATGATTCTGTCCGTAATTATCAATTTTATTCCTATCATGCAGTACAACCCGACATACGATCGCGAATTGAACTTCAAGTCCATGATACCAGTAAATATTTTTTACCGTGTGAAGCATTTATTGAAATCGAAGGAGAACTTGTAACAGAGGCCGATACTCCTGCTGTACCAGCACCGTATCCAGATGGTACCAAAGTTGGCTTAGTCAATAACGGCGTAATGGCACTGTTTGAGAGCGCAAAATATCTCATTGACGGGCGAGAGATCGAGTCTATAGAACGCGATGTTGATGTTGCTACAACAATAATCGGGCTAGCAAGATATTCAGACGATTATACAAGATCAGCGGGTCCATCTATGATGTTTGCAAAGGATACTAGAAACACTGCTGGAAACTCGCAATTTGTGGTAAGACGACCAAGAAATAATGCTAATAACAATGATGCTGATGTTGAGAATATGATTATAAACAGCGATCCTAATTTTAACATCGGAGCTGCAACACGCATATCAATGTTAACAGGGGCGCGTAGATCTTTCTCATGCGCGATTCCACTGCATCATATATTTGGATTTTGTAGGAACGTGCGAAAAGTTATCTACGGAGCAAAGCATACCGTGGTGCTTGTGCGAAAAGGTGATGATAGAAATGCAATTTGGAGAATTCCAGCGGATCCTGCAAATCCAAATAATGACCCTGGTAAAGTCGTTTTAACTAAAATATTATTGTGGATGCCAGTAATGACTCCATCCATTACCACAGAGGCACGATTGCTATCCTTCATGGAGCAGGGAGGAAAATCATTACTAAGTTGGCTAACAACAACAACAGATACTAAGCAATCAAATATCAATGGTATATTCACATGGAACCTGGCATCACAACAAGGCATTTCGGCTCCGCGTCATATATTTGTTGCGTTGCAGGATATGACGAGAGTTGATAATCAATTATTCAGCCATATGATATTTGATCGATTAGGCGTTACTGACGTCTCGCTGAGAATAAACGGCCAGCAGGAACCATCCGAGGATATACAACTTAATTACGGTCAAAACCATGTCGCACGTGTGTATCATCGGTTGCTGTCATATATGAGTCGTGATCAAAACGTCGACACTGGTTTGCAAATATCACAATATGATTTCAAAGAACTATATCCGATCTATTACTTTTCGCTGGAACATCTTGATTTAACAAGACAGTCCGTCGTTGATATACACTTCCGAGCTAATGTAACTCGCGGCGTTATTGCTAATTATAGAGCTATTGCTGTCATCCTCAGCGATAAATCAATGCTGCTAGAAGGTGCTGGCGGACGAATGAGAATCGTTGATGCGCCAGTGGAAAACATGTAATTGAAAGCACAAAACGCGTTTACAATAAAATGTCGTATAGTGTCGTCAGTGTAGAGTTGACTGATGGTCAAGTCAAGAAATTACGATCAAAGTCGGCTAAACAATGCGGAACCACAATAACGCTGAAGCCGTCACAGATGGCAGGTGGTAATCATAAGATATCGTTGACGGCGCGTCAAATAAAACATTTCAATAATGCGATGAAGAACAGAAAGGGTGTTCAGGTAGATTTCTCGGCCGCAGCGATCAAAGACATGGAAAAGACCGGTGGGATATTTCCGCTGTTAGCCGCGATTCCAGCGTTGATTGCCGCGGCCGCACCAGCAGTGGCTAAGGCGGCGGCGTTAGGAGCCGTTGGTACCGCGGCGGGAATGGCATTAAAGAAGGCAACCGGGAAAGGCTACAAAAAAAACGACCCGTGGCCGGAAAGGGTCTAAGACTACCGGGAACCCCGTATTCATGGTACTCGGGAAAGGGTCTAAGACTACCGGGAACCGTTTATTAACTCGGGAGTCAATGACTCCTGAGTCTATGACTCCAATGTCTAATTTTGATTTAATAGACGCCGCAAACGCGCTAGCGATAAAAAACTTCAGAGGTGTTTTTATGAGGGATCAATTACCGGCGGCACCAAGGAATATTGAAACCGGCATAATTAACCTCGATGGGTCCTCCGGAGCGGGAACTCATTGGGTTGCATACGCGATTGATCCGCGTGCGATCGTCTATTTTGATTCATACGGGTTAGCCCCGCCGAAAGAGTTCATGCGGTATATCCGGGCGTGTTCAGCCCGGGCGTGTTCGGCCCGGGTTTTTTATTCCACGCTGCCAACACAGCGATTAAGCGACCCACCGATATGTGGCCGCGAGGTATTGAACGTACTCGCGGCGATTTCATCATCGCGAAAACCACCCCATGTGGTTGTAAACGAATACACTAGTGGGGTCGTAGAGGCCCGGCGGGTTAATTAGAAACATCGTTTTTTTCTACAATAACGATGATTGATATTTGGGGACGACCGGTTTCGGCGCTGAAAGAATCCACGGAAACGGCCGCCGCCGACATAAAAAAACTAATTGAGGATGAAATCGCTGATATGTTAAATTTAATCAGTGTTGACCCAGGCGAAATAGTTGTATTTCAAGACCGCCAGGGTAAATTGAAATCCGGTAATGTGTCACTGAATGATGTTTTAACACGACAGCGTGATGCCGCCGAGGACACTATCGCGTTATATACCGGCGACGGACGACTCAAACCGGGTGAACATATATCAGCGGTAACATTAGTCAAAGACGGTTTTATAAGGTTGGATAGATCGGTGACCGAACTTGACGCGCAGGTGAAAAAATCTGTCACCGAGGTGAAAAAATCTATCACCGATATACAACTCACTACCGCTAGTTTTTTCGGGACCCCGGCGGTAACCGAACCAAATCTTGCAGCAATAATGGGTGCTATTTTGGATTTTGCAACGCTGTCGGGCCAATTTGTCTCGTTACGGAAAAATGTTAACAGGATCGATGACAACTTTGATAAATTCTTTGGTAAAAAAAATACCAGACCGGATGAGATTACAACAACTATAAATGATATCACTGCGTATGGACAGGAAATAAAAACAATCAAACTTGATGTTGCAGAGAACAGAAATGGTGTAGACGTGCATGAACGGGAAATAGGAATAATCGGCGCTAATGTTGCAACGATCATAAATAATGTAGACTCGCATGGACGGAAAATAGAAACAATCAAAACTGATGTTACAACGATCATAAATAATATGAGCGCGCATACACAGGAAATAGGAACAATCAAAACTGATATTGAAGCGAACAAAAAGGGTGTGGACGCGCATACACAGGAAATAGGAACAATCAAAACTGATGTTGAAGCGAACAAAAAAAATGTAGACGCGTATTGGCGGGGAATAGGATTAATTAAAACTGATGTTGCAGCGAATAAAAAAGGTATAGACGTGCATACATATGAAATAGAAACAATCAAACTTGATGTTGCAGCGAACAAAAAAAGTATGACCGAGAATACACGGGAAATAGAAATAATCAAAACTAATGTTGCAGCGAACAAGAATAATATAGACGCGAGTTGGCGGGGAGTAGGAATAGTTATAACTGATGTTGAAGCGATTAAAGACAGACTACCGAGAATGGCAGAGCAACTCGAAAAAATAAAAACCCCTCATGAGAACATCATCAACACAGTATACACAATTCGGCATGGATCATTCGATTGGACTCTTACACAGAATACAGTAAATATCACCGCAACTGTTAAGGGCATTTATCGACTGACACTGGTTTCAATGATGCAGTTTAATATATTATCGTCGAGTTCATCCGGGTTTAACAATACAATATCAACAATTATAGACAAGGACGCAACTGAACCGTTTACAATTTATGCCGTTGATGGAAATTTAACCAGGGCAAACATTACATGGTATGTGGAATTTGTAGCGAATCTAAGTAATTAAAAACACTAGCTCTTTTAAAATAAAAATGACCACCAAGGAAATTGAATCAGAGGTATCACCGACGTCACATCAATATCGATTCGATACCGCAAAAGAATTTTCCGCGAACTTGAAAACGCTTTCCGAACAATACCGTGCAAAAATAAAAAAATACCGTCGTAAAATAACCGCCATCGACGCGGTCGTGTACTCGGTGTCGGGTATAGTAGCTGGCGCCGGTGTTATTTTATCCACGGTGACCACGATAACCCCGATCGCTGTTCCAATCGCTGTCTCCGCAATGACAACAGTTGCTGGAGTTGCCAACGCAATCACTAGGAAGATATCATCGTGTTTTCAGAAAAAACTCAACGAGTATACAGTAAAACATCAAATAGTATCCGACGCATACTCGAAATTATCCGGGTTGATCTCGTTATCGATTGATAATTTGTTCGTATCCGATGTTGAATTCTCCACGATGGTCCAGTTATATAGCTCCGCGATGTCAAAAATCGAGGATTTTCAACTGGAAGCCGAAACCACCTGGTTGTTAAAATTAGACACTAAAAACAACGAATAATAATAATGTCGCTGAACCCCGAAGGGTTTCAATTACTTCAGCGGATCGCGGAGAACACCACTCCGGTACAAACAAATATGATATCAATAACGTCAACGAAACCCGAATTCAGTGTGAACTTCCCATCACCGGTTCCAGTGAAGGAAATAGCGCTGGCAAAATTGCGAGTATATCACAGTTGGCCTAATATTCGAGCGGACGCATTTAACGGACAACAACCTAATAACTCGCTGGTTTTTGCACGGACAAATAAACCCGATGGGACCCCAGACTGGGAGGAGGTTACAATACCAACTGGGTCATACCAAATAGAGCAAATCAATAAAGAATTTCAACGCAGGATAAAATCGATCACAGGAAAGGAATCAAAAATCGCTATTACGGTTCATGAACCGACGTTATCGTCGACGATTGAAATAAGCACACCGGGGTATATGGTTGATATTTATAACAGTTCAATAAGAACCATACTAGAATGGCCTAAGAATCCACCCGAGGACACCCCCCCATCAACTATCCTCAGACACGATAACGGAGATGGTGGTAGGCATATTGCTCCATACAACGTAAATATTGCATCGGTGATAGCGATCAATCTAGTGTGTGATGTTATCGAAGGGAGTTATCAGGTGGATACCAAACAATCAAATCAAGCTCAACAGGGGTATATCCTTTATTCGTTTTCACCAACAGCCCCTCCCGGATTTTTGATCATTGAGAGTCCGATTAATCCGGTCTATATGCGATGCCATGATCGGTTTTTAACGAGAATTAATTTCAGACTTACCGATCAGTCAAATAACCTAATTGATCTGCAAGAGGAGGAGTTAGTGATCACTCTGTTTGTAAGATCATTGTAAATAACTTCTTAGCAGCAGAGGGGGCGATGACATCGACGCGGTCGTCGACGTGCTTACCGGACGCTGACGACGCTGGGGATCGGCGCGCAGAAGGTGTTAATTAAACCAAATGACAACGCGACGATCCCCCAACGACGTCGTCGTTTTTTTTTTACCAGGCGCTGACGACACTAGATCGTTGAGTGCAGAAAGTAATAATTAAGCAAAATAACGATTGGACAAAATGTCCGATTCGCCCCCTCTGCTGCTACAGGTTCTCATTAATCGTATGTTGTAATCGTTTTATAAAAAAGTACTCGCGGGCCAGGGTAAAACGCCCCCGTTTCGATTGTTCGTTAATAATCTCATAATCGGATAATATTTTTTCGCTGTTGAGACCATCAGATAATTCAATTCCTTGATTTTTTAATTTTGAAATCTCGGCTAATATATTATTAATGTCTTCGATATTCATATTCTTATAAACATCTTGTTTTTAAATTAAAAAAAATGAACTCTAGGCACAGTTTGCCCAGAGAAATATATGCGTGATTATGGACTCGTATAACATAAAGTTGCCACCGCATCTTCGTGTTAACAGAGAGTATTATGATTGGACGGCACCAATACCGTTTGGCAACCCCGCTGGCGCCCTATGACGTCAGAGAGGCCCATCGGTTACTTAATTAAGGACATTCACATCTTGGAACCCCTTGGGTGCCTTCGCATCCATCTGAGCCCAAGGAAACCCCGAAACATACATCTCCGGGAGGGAGGCCTAGGGTGACAAACGTCATCGTAGACCGCCCAGAAGATATGCTTGGGGAGGCACATAACTACATGTACGGATATATTTACAATGAAATGATGGGACGGCACAAACATAAAACGGCGGGGCGGAACTCTACGGCCAATTCAACCAATCAAAACCAACCCAATTAAATTAACCCGGTTGCATGATTGTGAACAAAAGACAACCACACGCCCGGGTCAAGAGCGTGGGTAAGTTTGATTAGTTGAATTGGCTTTCGAAAGCCCCAGGCTTATAACGAGTCGTCTTATATATAAGGTGACTAGTACAACCGCGTCAGTCACAAGGTGTGTGTTAATTTGAATTCCCTTGAATCGTTAAATCCTTAAATACTTATTAATGGTGTTTCACAGCGTTTAAATTAAACCAAATATTAAAAAAAAGAATACAGCTGTTAAATAACAGCGTGTATTTTATTAGTTTTCATCGTAAAATGATTAATTAATCGTAACATTAATTGGACTTCAAGGGACGTAACTCTCGTCATGCGACGCTATCACAAAACGAGTTATATCCCTTGATGCCCATTTAGATAATATGAAAATCGAATTTTGTGTCCGGTCTTTTTTGAGATCGCTGTTTGATATACTCGTTCTGCTACTTTTCGTATTGAGGCTCCACAAATGTCAAAGTATCTACTGGCTTCATTCATCGACTGAAAAGTTTTTTCTTCGTGAGTTGTTGTATCAAACGATTCGACGCTCTTTGCTTTTTTTGCGTGCTTCCATGTTTTACCTTTTTTGACATTCTGACTTTGAGTAATGGACTGTAGGTTTATAAGAGAATTATTTAGACGATCAGAATCAATGTGATCAATAACGAAACCATTCTCAATTGGCCCCTTAAACGTTTCATATACCACCCTGTGAACAAAATACTTCTTCTTTCCGGCACCAAATGTCAAATACCCCTGATTATTTACGGTACCAACCGGCTTCTTCAGTCTGCGGTTTCTAACAACGCCGTCGCGAGATGCCTCGTAATTAACGAGCACAGGATGCGGCTGAATTTCTTGATCCATTTGTATAATAATACTACTTGTCTAATTCATTATTTGGTTTAATTATAAATCTTTCAATGTAGTCTTGAGGAGTTTTGATGATTTTGTCTTTGACGGAGTCAGCGGTGGGGTCAATGACGGCATTTTTTATTCGTTTGTCATAATAGCGTTTTAGTTCCCTGTATCGTTTGCCGCCACAATTGATACATAATTGTGATTTACCACGCACCCCAACGTGGCAAACCAAGCACGGGAGGGGGCCATTTGAACCATTACGAACGCTTTGTAAATGACACCCGCAGAATTCACCTCTACATGATTTATTGCACGGGGTTGTCGACCCAATCATCAACCATTTGCAGTAATTCATTATACTATATTCTTTTATTTAAATACTTGTTTTAATTATATGGAGGAGGAGTTAAAAAAACTAGCAGCAATTAAGCCCTGGAAAAATATTAAGTTCAATCTCGATAGAGCCCTCAAGGACGCACCAAAAGCGTTAATAAACGATAGAACCCTGTTAAATAAAATACGCGATTGTGTCAATGAATTCAAGCGTGATGGTGCATCTCATAGTTGGTCAACATTTCAAATTGATGGTGTTGTTGATGCTACCATGAACGACAAACGCGCGGCAACGATAACATCACAACTTGGCTCCAGCAAGTATTTCTTCAGAGTAAAATTTACTGTCCGGGTGGAATCAGGTAATTGGATCATACGTGATAAATTTGAACCAGTTCTCAGCGACAAGAAAACAGTCACTGTTAGCCGCGACTCCAAGCCGGGGCTGTTAACCGGAATTGACAGACCATACTATGAACGAGCATATCCTGAAACAGCAGTTGTTTATGGAATATACCCGTTAAATAAGAAACCTGATATCGGAAAACTAGCGCCGATGAAACAGTCAACGGGGATAAATTGTGTAGCAGAACGAATAATAGAGCATTTTACAAATGCATGTCGAGGAAACAAATTGACTGATTTACGACGTAGCAAAATCAACTAGTGGGAGGAGGCAGTGCGCGAGCGTGGAGCAACCATCAGCGACATAGCGAGATTAGAAACGTCGTTGAGATTTCCAATAACCGTTACAACGATAACCGGTGAAGTATTATACGAATCAAAGTATAAATCAAAGGGAGTCCCAATTAAAATTATTGATCATAACGAACACGCGTGGACGCCCGCGATCACAGTATTTCCACGGGATAGAACAGTAAAGTATATACCTGAAGAATTTATACAGGATGGTTTTCTCGCGGAGAGGAAACCATTTGATGCTATTGCTTGTTTGCGTAAAGACGACCCTGTGTCAGTGTGGTTACTTCGCAGCGCTGAAAACGATGCGGATACCTTTGATCAGTTTATAAGACCAAACGGTGAATTATATCGCACTGAAGCGTTTCACAACAAAATGAAAAAAACCGCCATATAATTTGAAGAGCATGATGAACAACTGCTAACAAATTGTTTTATGATTCCATCGGTTGCGGCTCATGTTGCAGCAAAGAAAAATGCGTGGAGTCCAACACGCAAGGAATTTCTACCGGATGTACAATCCAGTTGTTTGGAATACTATCACGGTGGACTATGGAACACTGAATACAACCGCGACGCTATGATTTCCGTTGATATGGTTGCCTGTTATCCAGCGAGTTTTCTCGGGTATGGATCCGCCACTGAGTACTTTAAACGATTTGGACACCCCAGACATGAAATGACTCGTGTTGCTATTAATGGACCACTGCCTGATTTTGATTTAACCGGATTCGCTCGCATAGTATCATTTGAATTCGCGGCAGGACTTCATCGCTGTTGCTATATTTGGATCGGTAGACACATGAATGAAAAGAAGTGGCTGCCAATAGCGCTGCTACGGTATATGATTGATTGTAAAATGCTAGTTTCGTTGATTGTCAGTGACGCGATTATATCATACCGGGCGCAGACTGAAGTCTGGTTACCAGAACCGGAGCGTCTAGATAGCATAATTGACGAGTCCAGAAAACACATTGATGCCGACGAGGAATATATCATCGAATGGTCCAAAAAGATATTCAACCAACGAAACAGAGAGGCAAAAGATCTCGGTAGAAGAATAATTGGTAAGTTCACACAAGGTGGAAAAAACTGCGACTACAAACGATATTGCTCACGGCTGATTATAGATGACGCAGAATATGATTTCGTAATCAAGGACGCAGTGGCGAAAAATAAATACGTGAACTGTAAAACAGCTTTCTTGTCCAATGGAACAAGGCTGGGTACAGTTGTTACTTACAGCGATGGAGACAGCCCAGCATACCCGCATTTGAGGGCATCTATGCTGGGTTATGCTTGCATAAATTTATTCTCGATGATAAATAGATTTCCCGACACCGCGGTTAGAGTAGCCGCTGATTCATTTTACATAGACGCGAAGTATAAGGGAAACATAGCCGAGTTTACTAGTCCGGACGAGAGTTGGGGCACGTGGAGAATTAAAAATGAAATACGACGCGATTATTCACCATCAGCAGATGTCACCGTTGAGAACAACTACTTACGCGGTGATAATCTATCAGAATGGTCTAATGCACCACCGTGTTCTGATCCAATTTGTAGGCACAAAACAGTTTATTTAAGCGGCTGTGGCGGGTCAGGAAAGACGACTCGGGCAATTGAATTATTTCGAACGCGGGCAAGTATAATCGTGCTTACACCGACCCATAGACTAGCGCGAGAGATAAAACAACGAAATGTTGACGCCGTTACTTATCACAGCTTTTTTCGATACAGCGGCGGTGAGTGGACTCCTGATCGAATGGGGGAAAAATTTATTCCTGATGTTATCATCTGGGATGAGATATGTACTGTTTCGTTAGATGTTTTACAAATGTTTCTTGAGTGGTTGCTGCGCGCGAATACAGCGGTGATAATGTGCGGAGATCATGGCCAACCACCGCCATTTGTCGGCGAGGGTCCACATGATTGGTTAAAGGGTTTTGTGGACTATTATGAAGAAACCGATACTGATTACCGAGCACTTGATGAACAACTGCGCGAGGTTAAAAAATTAATCAGATTACAGCCGGATAGAGTTCAATGTGAAATAGTCCGCAAGGTGATTCCGGAAACGCCGTTAAATGAATTCTGGGAAACATGGAGACCAAACGATTTAATTGTAGCGAGTAGAAAGATAGTCAGAGACACACTTCAGCGGAAGTTGTTTACGTTGCATAAGGAAAAGTTTCCAATGCGCCCAGTGCCGCTATGTTATAGACCCGCGGATACACGGCGGCAGAACATTGAAGTTGAAATTCCAGGCCCGACAGCGTCGGGGACAAAAAAACAAATTCTCGTGCTGAATGATATCGTGCTCGTTGATATCAGCGTCGTCGAGGACGCGCTACGTGCTGATAAATCCCCGTGGACGCTAGGATACGCAACGACAATACATTCCTCGCAGGGACTGACTATCACGGATACAATTGTTTGGATGGTTGATAATCGCATCGAATGGTGAAATCTAGTCTATCTTGCAGTGTCCAGAGTACGGAGGATAAATCAGCTTCGAAGAATTGTTATTGACGAAGCCAGCGACAACGACATCATCGATGCAAGCGTGATTGATAGAAAACTCTCGGGTTACCGCCAACAGGATAAAAAAAATCAGCGGCGTTTTGATATTGATGCCGAATTAATAATTGCGTTACGACAACAACAGAATAATCACTGCGCGAGTTGTAATTGTGTAATGCGTTGGCGTTATTCGGATAAAGACGCTCGCCAATTTACCGTGGACAGGATCGATAACAGTCTCGGTCATGTCAAAACCAATGTGAGGTTGACCTGTCTTGAGTGCAATAGACGCAACGGCGCTAGTTAAGACCACGCGGGGGTAATTGAGTTTCGTCAGGTATCACTTGTAGTTGCTCGCGTGTAAACCCCCGCTGTGGGGCAGTTGAATCCAGTTTATAGATCGGTGGTCTACCAGTTGATCGTGTTATCGTTGATATGTTATGTGTGGTAACACTCCAAATAGGATCAGTAGCTCTTTTTTTACCGCCTTCAAGCTCTCCTGGTTCATACAGATATCTAACAGTGACATCGCCAAGAATCGGCTTGGAAACGCTATCTATTTTTGATCTTCCGGGTATATACTTTTTTTTTAATCGCGTCGCTGGGCTTCATGTTGATTGCTCGGGTAATCTCGTTATTTAACGCTGCAATTACGCCTGGCAACCTTTTAACCCACTCACGAGATCGTTTTTCTTGGATAAATTCTTTTGCGTACTGATATCCAAATAACCGTTCAGCAACAGTCCGATTGAATCGTTCAACAATTGCCTGATCACGATGTAGCGCAGTATGACCTCGTCGTATCGCGACGCTATGACGTTTCAGCTTTGATAGAACAGCGCCGCGAAATTCACTACCAGGATCAACTTGTAATAGATTTGGCCAGCGCAGAGGACCTCTTTGATAAATTCGCCCAAATTCATCGGGCACTTCAGCTGCTGACTTTGTTTTTAACGGCTCCGCTTGTTTGTATCGACTCGCAACATCAACTACGGTTAGCGCGTATTTGTAACCGTTGTCATGCGGCAGAAATAGTATATCAGCCTGATGAACTTCATTAGGTACGCTGACATCAAAGCGCGAGAAGTTGATTTGTTTAGGCGGTGGTAGATAAATTTGCCATATAGCCTGTTTGGATAACCAATTAGCCGTAGTGGCCCTCGTTACTTTTGCAGCGCTTGCAGCTTACCAATTGCGGCCTTCCCCTTCCAGTATCCTCTCGGAGAATAATATATGGATTCCATGTTGTTATTAATTACCAGCGCCCATCATTAATTTACCTTTCATAGCCGATTTTACCAACCATGAGGCCAATTTTTCTTTGAAGGATTTATCAGGAATAGCATTTAACGCGTGAATTAATTTTACATCCGCGATATGACGCTGTTGCAGATCGCTACTTTTGTTGTAAGCAACATCATGAGCATGACACGCCTTATCGATAGCGTTTATTGGATACTCACCGGGTTTGGGCTGATTTTGATCATCGAGTCTGATATCTAATCGTGTTCCGGGGCCACAGTAGCTATATCCTGGGAGGTGCTTTTCTCCTGGATACTTTGCCCACGGTGTTCCGGGGAGTTTTGATAACTTGGCTGCAATATCACCTCCTCGCTTTTTTTTAAAAACATCCCCGGGTCTAACAGAAATAAATCTAAATTTCTTTGTACCGCATTGTACACACTTACCAGTAAGTTCCGATCTGTTATTTCTTGTTGTAACGGTTGTCATATCATTTGTGCCAGTACGCACTCTACACTTCACACAATATAGATCCATAATTTATGTATAGAGATATGAATATAATTGATTTTTCGGCGACTAAAACAAGAGAACCAGTTAAGCATGTTGCAGCGTTACCAAACTCGATCCGGATGATTATCATCGGACCATCTGGATCCGGCAAGACGCAATTGTTACTTAATTTAATAATGAGATGGATGAAGTGGGATAAGTTGTATTTAATCGCCCCTAGCGTGGATGATCAACGATGCTACGAGGTGTTGAAAGATTTTAACGAGAATGCATCAGCAATCACTGAAAAAATGTTATTGAGTTTATTACAGATATCAATGATGCACCGGGTATTGATGATATTGATGGCGACGTTAACAATCTAGTCGTGTACGATGATGTTATGTTAGACAATCAAAAAAACCCAGCTAGGATATTTTCCAGAGGCAGGCATAAAAACACTGACGTGATATATGTCACTCAACGATACACTCAGATTCCAAAAGTAATCAGAGACAACTGTAATATTCTTGCTGTATTCAACGGCGTTGATACACACACGCTACGAAATATTTGGCAGACATGGTGCGGCGGTGACATGGACTTTAATGTTTTTCGAAACTTTTTTAGTCATGCTCAGTCGACCCCACATTGATTTGTAACGATAAATTTACATGATCCTCGGACACGATATCGTATCGGACTTGACCAAATATTCGGTTAGTTGTAAATAGCCTCTTAGCAGCAGAGGGGGCGATGACATCGACGCGGTCGTCGCGCTTTTTTACAGGACGCTGACGACGCTGGGATCGGCGCGCAGAAGGTATTAATTAAACCAAATGACGTTCGATTTACCCCCCGACGACGACGTCGTTTTTTTTTTTACCAGGCGCTGAAGACGCTGGATCCGCTGAGTGCAGAAGGTATTAATTAAGCCAAATGACGATTGGACAAAATGTCCGATTCGCCCCCTCTGCTGCTTAAAATCCTGACAGCATCACTCCATAAATTATACATAGGGAGCACATTTTGAATGTATAACCTGTGAATGAATGTGCTGATGGAATAAAAAATTAGCACAGAATCAGTGTTGGGGCAGATTTGAAACCACTCAAGTTTATCAACTTGTGTAAGTTAAAAAAATATAGAATATGATTTGGTGTTGACAGTAGTTTTCTTCTTTACTAACATATACAAGTACCTGTGACTGCAGCAGTCTGTTGCATATATATGAAGTACAATGTGATATATTTAGTTAGCATTCATCCTCATCCCCATTCCCAGGTTTGTTAGAGATGAGATTTTTTTTGACGAGGAAATTACATTATTTCTTCTGTTTTGAAGATACCATTGAATGTCTTCTAAGTTTAAATGCGACATGATATTGGTAATATGTTTTCAAAGCATTCAAACTTTGCAAAAAAGGGCCTGGTGGTTAAAGTGAGCTAAATGAAGTCACCAATAAATGGCCTAATCCGTTGGATGAAACTCACTGACAATCAGAAGGTAGTGTGGATGAAAGTACATTTATTATCTTGTCAATCTGTAATATGCATATTGGAAATAAAACTAGGAATGTCAACATACATAAAAGGGCACCACCAACATTCCAAAGACGGAAAGACATCAAGTTTGTACGTATATCGATATCTATCAAATCACAAGCTGAATCAGGAATCGTATTGATATATCGCACACCCTTAAATCCCTGCAAGTCACTTAAAGCGTTTTTGGTTTCAGACTGTTTTGAGATCCATAAGCATGAAATAATTGATATACATTGGTTAAATATTGTGAATACAGTGGTATTAAACATATTTGGTGTATGAAATTAATATTTGTTACTACATACAAGAGATGGATTGTGACTGCAGTGATGTGGTTGAGGAGTTTGCTAGCCAGGTGTTGGACAAACTGGCCAGTGATGCCAACATTGATAATGATTTTGTTCCACTTGCTCTTTAGATCTCCATGAAAATCATGTTAGCAAACAATCTTATACATTGAAATATAATATTGCTAAGTGCCAAAATAGACATTAACAGTTTGTGTACCAGTGCCAACCTAAAGCCAATTCAGAATTATCGCATTAGTACGTGAAAATTGTGTGACAGAATGTCGAAGCTCTGCATGAAAGCAAAGAGGGATTGTTTCTACAATGATTAGTGATGAAGTCTATGGTGTCATGATTGAGTGGTAGTTACAAGGTAATGTGATAAAAGTGATTTATTTGGTTACTGATCTATTTTAAAGTTTCCTACCCCGCATGACTGTTGTCTGGCATGGGTACATCTTGGCAACTTTGTTTGTCACATTTGCATACAGGCTTGTGTGATTATGTGGGAGGGGGGCATAGAAGGCTTTAATCTAGATCAGTAACAGAAATCCTAAACTGGTTTTATAATACACACTAGAACTGTGTCCAGAACAAATCTAGCTAAAGAAATGTATTGTTCTATAAGAAGTCCATCTCACTGTTTTAATTTGTATTGTTTGTTGACTTTTCTCCTTGATTATATGTTATGTATATCTGCATGTTTTAATTGACCTTTGTCCAAATTAAGTTAAGAGTCTACCTGACAAGTTATATGTATTATGTAAGCAAAATAATACATAGCTTATATTTCTCTATAGCTATAGATTAAATATTTAGATTATTAAATGGAGGTAAAAATGATTACTTGTATCCAAGTCAAGGACACCAGTTTTGCACTTGAAAATTCCTAATATTTTGACAACATATAATTTTTTAGAAAGGAAACTTACTTAAATCTACTGTGTCTTAGATTTTTATGACAATGTTATTTACTATTTTCTTCCAAATTACTCATCTCTACCTCAAAATCCAAAGTGGAATCACTCTTATTGTGGTCAGTATTTAAATTGGGGTTGATTTATTTGTCTAAATTATTTGCTGGAAGTACAAAGCACTCATTATTACTTCATGGACTAAATCATGTTTTTGCAATTTTAAAAAACTCGTGCTCATTTTGTCGAGAAACATATACGCCCATATACTGACTATGTGAAATGATGTGAGTTGGACAAGGTTTGAAAATAAGCACTACCTACCTGAGGGACAAATATTGTCAGAAATGTATCAGGGCTATTGCCGATAATCGTAGGTCAGAGCAGAACAATAACATTTTATCCAGTCAGGTTTTTTCTCAGTTATTAGTGATTGCTCCACTGAAACGTTTAACTAAGAGGCAGAAATTGTATGCATTCTTTTGAGTGAAGATAAATGTTATATAATTTCATTTTATATTATTGAATTTAAACTATTAAACAGGTATTTAAATTTGGATCCATTCCATTTATGATATTGTAAGCTCATAACTCACCAATTTAACATTAGATCCATTCTAGTTCATTTAATTTTATTAATTCAATAATTTAGTATTTCTTCATGGGTTTAAATTTATTTTGTTAGTTTAAAAATATGTACGCACGATATACAGTGAAACCTTCAGTCATGCCATAGCAGGCCTTATATCAGAGAGATATGGGATTGAATAAATAAAAAAGAATGTTGCAGTGGGAATGGATTGTTCGCCTGGCAGTGATGATGATGCTGCTTATCGCGATGTTAATTATGATGATGATAATAAATACGATGCCCAAGAGCTGTCTGCATTACAAAACAATGCATATAAATTGTTGATGAATTTAATGTAAACTGTGATAAAATAACAAACTTGTATGCATGTTTTATTTTATTGTATAAATTACACGTTTGTTTTCAGTAAGTAGATCCATAAACGAGAAGGACCTTCTATCAGTCAGAAGGACCACCAGTTTTCAAAAGCAGGAAGTCCTGCGGTCCTTCTATTTCAAAATGTTAGTGTCAAACCCTGATATAATTGAATTTTATGCTATATCTTGAATAAAATAATATCTAGACTTTGCTTTCTATGAGATAAATATTTTCCTTAATATATCCCCCCATACAAAACGTTCCATCGGTGAGTGATTTTATTGCTCAATAAATTCAATCGGTGGGTCATGAAAGGCCTAAATCACATCTAAGATTGGCTACCCAATTTCAAAACAGCCTTTCCTCGGTCCCATGCATGTTTTAATGGAACAGCACTGAAAATAAAATGTGATTTAAAGTTTACTTTTAAGTCATTTATTTTTTAAATGTGTGACGATTAAAAGTACTGTTTGAATTTCTGTCATTATGTTAGCAATTGAACTATTATCTTAATGCAGATGAAGTATTTGGATAGCATGCATAGCACCCCGTTCTCATGATGTCATTAACATGCTTTGACATCATCAAGTTTATTTGTCACTTTCGTTCCTGGAGAAGTCATATCTTGTAGTTTGAACCATATTTGAAACAAGGAAGTTTTACAAATGCATGTTTAAAATAAGGGCTACCTAGAGAATCCAAAATAACTGAATCCCAGTGTGGTTCATCTTGGATGATTCATTCTTAATCTAAATCTGGATCTGAATGTATACAGCGAAGGGCCCGTTAAGGCTTAACTTTGCATCATAAGATAGAGCCACTAAAATGTTATCAGAATTGTTTAAGACCTGTCTTGAAGCTCTCCACTGTTTGAATGCACACAACACTGTCACTAAGATGATTCCAATCCACAATTTGTTTTCAATGAAAGAATTTCTAAATTGTTCTGTTCTACATTGCTAAACTATGAAACATCTACTATTATTTGTTATTATTTTTTTCTACAATGTTTATTGTTTAAAAATTAAGATCATTTGTTTTGCAAATTTGACATTTTTGCCCAAATGGTTTTATAAATATATTTCCATCTGTAGTGCCATTTATCATCTATCCTCATTTCCAACTGTACTGTCATCCATCATCTATCCACATTTCCATCTGTACTGCAATCCATCATCTATCCACATTGATATCTGTACTGCTATCCATTATATATCTATATTTACATGTATACTGCCATCCATCATCTATCTATATTTACATGTATACTGCCATCCATCATCTATCCATATTTACATGTATACTGCCTTCTATCATCTTTCCCCATTTCCATTTGTACTGCAATCCATCATCTATCTATATTTACATGTATACTGCCATCCATCATCTATCCATATTTACATGTATACCGCCGTCTATCATCTTTCCCCATTTCCATCTATACTGCAATCCATCATCCATCCATATTTCCATCTGTACCTCAGTCCATCATCTATCCACATTTACATGTCTTCTGTCATCCATCGTCTATTCACATTTCCATCTGTGCTGCTATCCATTATGTATCCACATTTCCATCTATACTGCCATCCATCATCTATGCACATTTACATCTATACTGCCACCCATCATCAATCCATATTTCAACCTATGCTGCCATCCATCATTTATCCATATTTGCCGTCATCAATCCACGTTTCCATCAATGCTGCCATTCACCATTTAAGCACAATTCCATCTGTACAGTGATCTATCATTTAATCACATTACTAGCAATCCTGATATCCACCAGTCTGACCCATCATTTTGCTCACCTATCCATATGAGTAACTCCAACTAATTTGTGACTTGCCATGTGTCCATCATATTTCCATCACCCATCTGTCAACTTTTGTTTCATACCACTCACAGATCATATTTCTGATCTGAGCTTGATAATTTGGAATACAGAATTTGATTGTATATTTCATAATGAGATTTAAACTGTATCAGTGGCAGAATATTAACAGTACCACATTGGTGAGATCAGTTCTATCACCACAATGGCGATATCATCTTTAGAAAGCTTTCTTTTCTCTTTTAGGAATGTATGCTGTTCAAAGTTGCATTTCCACATTTATGCCTATTTCATTATTTCTTCATCTTCTCCCTCTATTTCTTTCTGATTCTATCTTCTTTTCTTTCTCTCCATCAGGATGAACATATCTTAAAATATGACAGGTATGATGATTTATCAGTGAGAAGGTGCCACTGAAAATGACCAAAAATGCCGAACAGGATAAAGCGGGTCTGATGTATTAACTTCTTTACGCAAATTCTCGGTGACTGAATTTCCATGACCTGTTCCTATTTTGTATTCAGTGTCACTCATACAGTAACTCTTACAATCAATCACAGTGGTTGCAATTTTAATTACTCTTGATTAAATTTTGTAATGAAATTAACTTGTTTACATAGTGATTTAAACTCATCACAATAATCATGTCTGAAAATGATAGAGAAATTTGTAATATTTAATGTTGATCACAAACAAAATGTGTCTGTTAATAAACTGAACTAGAATATTGCCAAGGTCATACACTTCATGTTTGAATGCAGAGATAGGCAAGATAAAGAACCAGATCCACAATACAGCTCACAGTTTTGACTTCAGTCATTTTACAGGAAGCAATAATGTATGGATCCCATTATTTCAACTTGACATGACTGCTTGTAGAACTATATTCATTGGGTACATCGGGGCATGGAACAAGCATTCTATCATGCTTTAGTATGAATTTAACAAAGAAGTTTTACAAATACTCACTTATAAAGCCATGCTAACAGGAAAAACTTAAAATGGCCGACAAAGAATAATAGTGATTTCTTAAACAAAATACTGGATGCAGATAGCAATGATGACAATGATTTTGAAGGATATGAAGATGAGATTATTCGAGCTGGGGGAGAATTGTTGGAAATTCCCATGAGTGATTTGAGTCTGAACTTGATGTCGACCAGGAGTCTGATGCACATGACAGTAGGACAAAAAAAGATGACCTGTCTGTCAGTCACCCCTAACAACCACCATTCAATGGTATTTCCTAATCGATTATAGATATGGCAAATTCCAAACCTATTTGAGGCATTTTACGATGGGTCATTGCATTTATTAGCAAATCAAACAAATCATTATGTATATCAGATAGTAAATGGGGCAGACTTGAATGAGATGACTGAGATGAAAACCAACAGCCTGTCACACCTGACCAGATGAAACTCTATTTTTGCATTGCTTATTGCCGTGGATATGGTACATACATTTTAAATAGATTATTTTTACTGAGTAACTTGTGATCTGATATCAGCCCTATAATTAAAAAAGTGAGAAGTTATACTTGTATTGCTAATATAAGCAATTTATACCTCGCAGTTATTGAGAACACTCAAGGTGACCCTTTACACGAGATCCAGCCAATGATTATAAAAATGCATTTGCTGAGGTTTATTCCGCTGATAGCAACCTCCGTTTTGATGAGGCTGCCTGCCAAACCTAAGGACTGTTTCAGTAAAAGATAATTGGGGACTGACAATGGTTAGTGTTATATTTCCATTCTGCTCAGCTATTTAGCATTGTCAGTGGCTTTGGCTCTCATAGTTGCAAAATATGTTTCAACTGCATTGGGGATGATTGTGAACAAATAGTGGTGGGATGTAGTGCTACTTGAGACCACATAAAAATGAAAAGGTCGTGCATTATCAAAGCGCAGAAGCCAGAGTTTCCTAAGCAGATGTGATTTTTAGTTTTGGCCTTCCTTGCTGTTGACATTTTGATATACCTGCGATGACAAGGTCAGCCAAATCTTTTCCAGGTGTTTGTATGTGGGATGAATTTGTAGTGATGATCCCATGCACAACGGAAACTGTCATGATTAAGGTGTAATTGACAACAGAACCTGGAATGCACTGGGTGACATACAGTATAGCCCCTTGACAACATTTGTATTTTGACTCATGTGGGCTTGCATTACCATTTAAAACAACCAATTTTATTCACCTCTGCCAGTGCCAATTTGGCTGAATCGGGACATCTTGTTTCTAAAGCACTTCAAGCACTTACACGTTCTCCATCCCTACAAATATTTATTGATTTATATTATCTTGTAAGAAGTACACTTATACAAATTGCCTGTTAACATTTGTGGACACTCAACCACCCTGTGATGCACCATTGTTGATCTAACCAGTTTTGCATCCAAATTGGATTTGAATGAGTGTACAAGCTTGGTTGTTGTTGACGTTGACATGGGTTGTCATGTGATTTTCCAAGCTCAAATTGGAACACTTAAAATGTTTTACATGGACATTCAAAATGTTGTTTTCAGGCTGCAGGGTGCAATAGAAAAAATTGAAGGCAACATCAATCATATTAGGAACCTCAGAAACTCATATTTGTCTGATGCGTTTACCAAAGACTGTGTCAATATAAATATGATATTGGCAGTGAAAATGTGTGATTATGAAATGAGCAGAAAACATTATCAATGAAAATAGAATTCAGCTGATTTGTAATCCCATTGTTGAGTGTGAAGCTGCAACAAAGCAATATGTAAATCTGAACATTATTGATATCAAGGTCATGTTTGTAAACCAAATTGCCAAATAAACAAACCAGCAGCAGTGCATGAGCCACCAAATGAAAACCCTTGGCGGGCCACATGCGGCCCACGGGCCGTAGTTTGCCCACCCTTGACTTAACATATTTAGTATTAATGCATTTTATCTCTTTAGACATGCTGCTGATAAATCTGGGTATTATTTATTTATAGTGTACATTTATGCTATTACATCAGGGTGTCTTGATATTTAATTAACCAAAACAATCATTGGAAGATCCAAATAATCTTGAAGATGATGTGTCACACAGTGAAATATGTTATAATTAATTCTCATTGGTAGTTATTGCTTGTTCCGGTCCAGGTAAAACAATAACCACCAATTCGAAATTAGTGAAGCTTATTCCCTGAATGACAAACCAGATGAATTGGCAAAGCAGCAAATAAACTTCACTCAGAGTCAGAAGTCATTGACTGATACGTAAAGTAGGAAAGACAATGACTGTTTGGATATGGAAGCAAGGTCATATTTCACTGTGTGACACACCAGTAGTGTAGCTTTCAAATCAATCCAAGTAGACAGTGGTTATTAAATGATGAGTAAAGTAATTCATTATACATTATGGAACATGTTTGGAATGTACAGCATATGCGGAAGATGCTGCTGGGTTAAGATAATTAGCATGGAATGGAGGGGGATTACGAAATATGTCAATCTGTGTTAATTTATCGATGGCAAGTGAGTATTTTCATTAGTCATTTTAGCTTTTTACTAATAAAAATAGTGCATGTGACTGCAGATGATATTACTAATGAATTATAATTTTAAAGAATAATAAAGCAAACTTATAATAATTATTCACGAATCCTGAGAGGTAAAACAAATTGCATATGGTAAGTATAGTTTTGTAACGATTCTCCGTCTCTTAAATCGATATGTGTGTCGTTACAGCAAAATAGAAGGGAAGATAATGCCTGCTTAAACATAAATGCTGTCAGTGTCTGTGATTGCGTGAAGCGTGCAATATTCGTACCAATTTGTGAACATTAATACACGAGAAGACCCTCTTATCAAAATGTGCTCAGAGAAGTTTAAATTTGTTTTAGGCAAACCATTTTTTGTCGCAAAATCTGTTTTTGGGGTTGACAACAGTTTACCCAGCTGGGTCTTTGAAACATGACATAAATGGTAGTTAAACTAAATTTGATTGACACATGGTGCCCAGGAATAAGTATTAGTATGGCGTAGTTTGAACCTTCCTTGAAGGAAGTTTTACAAATATGTTTTTAAAGTATGGGCTACCTAGAAATCTCAAAATGTTTGATTCTTGGCGTTGTTCTTGATGATTTCGTTCGAGAACTACTTGCTGATAGTAGTGATGCTGACAATAATTTTTAAAGTTATGAAATATGTCGGATTATTAGAACTATGAAATTCTTAATGGAGATACCAGTGAGTGATTTTGAGACCAAATAATGGTTTTAAATATGAGTCAGTTGTACATGTTGGATGGACAAAAATAGACAACATGACGGTCATTCTCCCTTATAGCGGTATTTCAAAATTAAAAGTAGAAATGGCAGAATACTGAACCTAATTAAAATACATTTTAAAGGTACAATACAATTTTTCCTTTTTGTCCCTCAATTCAGCGCTGTGGATTGTATGATACACAACAATATGTCCATATTATGGTTAAAAGAAAGTGAACAAAATAGTGCAAAAAAAAATGAAATTAAGAAGTAAAGATATTTATTGAATACCTCTTTCTGCACAACCAGAATAAGTCACTTATAGCTATCGACTAAAGCCCTAATACAATATTACGGAACAAATAAGAAATATGGCACAGTAGTCAGTAAACAGCTGATTCAACAAAGTTTATATTAGTGAAAAATCACATTTTGGAGCAGATTTATCCTAAAGATAATATCTATGAGCTCTGGAAAAATGCACATAACAATCATAACGATCAGTTTCCCAGCATATTCAAGATATGTATATGCCCGTTAAGAAGGAAGCGCAAAACAATATTTATCCATAGATAAGGAATAGAGTATGCTCACAAATAATTAACAGATTATTACTTATGCAATAGAGGTGACATTTTTTAAAGATCTTTATATCAGCATAGTTCCAAGAAAGTGCAGCATGAAGAGGAACTGATATTCAAGTGTTAGGTAAATAATTAACTATGGCCATTTCTTCTCCTCTCCTCCTTTTTTCCCGCTCCCCCTTTCTTCGTTGACAAAGGAGAAGGTCCTCCCTTTGATAAAATCCTGTACATAGGGAGCACATTTGGAATTTCTCTTTGTATGCAGAGATGTTTAACCTGTGAATGAAGGTGCTGATGGAATAAATACAATTAGCACAGAATCAACGTTGGAGCAGATTTGAAACCGCTCAAGTTTATCAACTTGTGTAAGTTTACAAAAATTATAGAATAGGATTTGGTGTTGTCAGTAGTTTTTTCTTCACTAACAAATACATGTATCTGTGTCTGCAGCAGTCTGTTGCATACATATGAATTACAATGTGATATATTTAGTTAGTAATCATCCTCATTCCTACGTCCAGGTTTTTTATTGATCAGATTTTATTGGCAAGAGGAAATTACATTATTGAAGATAACATCGTAATGTATTCTAAGTTGAAGTGAGACATGATATTAGTAATATGTTTCCAAAGCAGTCAAGCTTTGCAAAACAAAGGGCCTGGTGGTTAAAGTGAGTTAAATGAAGTCACTATTAAATGGCCTAAACCGTTGAAAGAAACTCACTGACAATCAGCAGGTAGTGTGGATGAAAGTACATTTGTTATCTTGCCAATCTGTAATATGCATGTTGGAAATAAAACCAGGAATGTCAACATACATAAAAGGGTACCACCAACATTCCAAAGATGGAAATATATCAAGTTTGTATGTGTATCGCTATGTATTATATCACAAGCTGAATCTGGAATCGTATTGATACATGACACACCCTTACACCCCTTCAGGTCACTTGAAACGATTTTGGTTTTGAGATCCATAAAGACGAAAAATAGAGACACATTGGTTCAATATTGTGGAAATAGTGATATTAACCTTATTTGGTGTATGAAATTAATATTTGTTACTAAATACAAGAGATGGATTCTGACTGCAGTGATGTGGTTGAGGAGTTTGCTAGCCAGGTGTTGGACAGACTAGCCAGTGATGCCAACATTGATAATGATTTTGTTCCACTTCCTCTTTAGATCTCCATGAAAATCATGTTAGCAAACAATATTATACATCGAAATATAATATGGCTAAGTGCCAACATAGACATTAACAGTTTGTGTACCAGTGCCAACTTAAAGCCAATTCGGTATTACCGCATTAGTACGTGATAATTGTGTGACAGAATGTCGAAGCTCTGCATGAAAGCAAAGAGGGATTGATTTTACAATGATTAGTGATAAAGTGTAGTTCATATGGTGTCATGATTGAGTGATAGTTGCAAGGTAATGTGATAAAAGCGATTGATTTGGTTACTGATCTAGTTTAAAGTGTCCTACCCTGCATGACTATTGTCTGGCATGGGTACATCTTGGCAACTTTGTCACATTTTCATACAGGCTTGTGTGATTATGTGGGAGGGGGGCATAGAAGGCTTTAATCTAGATCAATAATAAAAATCCTAAACTGGTTTTATAATACATACTAGAACTGTGTCCAGAGCAAATCTAGCTAAAGAAATGTATTGTTCTATAAGAAGTTCATCTCACTGTTTAAATTTGTATTGTCTGTTGACTTTTCTCCTTGATTATATGTTATGTATATCTGCATGATTTAATTGACCTTTGTCCAAATCAAGTTAACAGTGTACCTGACAAGTTATGTGCAATATGTAAGCAAAATAATACATAGTTAATATTTTTCCAGAACTATAGATTAAATAGTTAGATTATTAAATGGAAGTAAACATGATTACTTGTATCTGAGTCAAGGACACCAGTTTTGCACTTGAAAACTCCTAAAAGGTTTGACAACTTAGACATTTTTAGAAACGAAACTTATTTAAATCTACTGTGTCTTAGATTTTTATGACAATGTTATTTACTATTTAATTCCAAATTAGCCATCTCTACCTCAAAATCCAAAGTGAAGTCACTCTTATTGTGGTCAGTATTTAAATTGGGGTTGATTTATTTATTTAAATTATTTGCTGGAAGTAGAAAGCACTCATTAATACTTCTTGGACTAAATCATGTTTTTGCAATTTTAAATATTAACTTGTTATTTCTTGTTCTTTTTCTTAGTTTAAGACCATAGAGGCATAACGTCAGTGAGTCTGTTAAATTACATTAAATACAAGACTTTTTCCTGACATCATGAAATATCACATGAAAGTCGAGTTGAGGACTTGGTCTTGGTATATTTACACTACTGATTAGGAAATAATTGGACATTTATCTTTAGTGATGACCTCCTGTATAATTGATCCTTCAAGCATTTGTATATTTTTTCCTTTGAACAAGCTGCCTGTAAAAAGATGAAAGTAAAGCATTCATTATGAAATTAGTATATTTACATTTCAGAATCAAATTATTTCAACTGGTGTCCAGACATCGACATCAGATGGTTGCACATCACAAGAAAAGATTCATACCAGCACCCTGTTTCTCCAGAGAAACAGCATACTGAGCGACAACAGTGATAATACAGTTATCTTCTCCTGTAAGATTGACTCTCCTGATCCTCCTATAAACATCAGAGCAAGTGCAACAAAGTCTGTCAGGTTTGCTGGTAAGGATAAAATAAATTCAGTATACGAATTATTGCTTTGCATGAACTCGTGGCATGCCTCCTTTGCTACAGTACGCACCTCATGAATTATGGATTGTCCACACAGTTTGATGGCTGTGGTCAGAGAGGGAAGGGATTAATTGCCCACTATGAACAGTGAATCTCCACTCAGTGTACTAGAAATCTATAACTGATTTCATTGCATCCATAGTGGGTTTTATGACACCACATGTTGACTATATTGTAGGTCAGGTGCACATTTTATACCTTTATATGTACAAATTATACAGTGGTAACATTTCCTCTGGTGTTTGTTTGAGGCCTAGCTAAAGAAACATAAAGATGTATATGTTAATGTAGAACAAAGTATGAGGTTTTCATTTCTTGGCTATCGTCACACATTTGTCCATGGCAGATCACACATCAGAAATATTGTATGACTACAACATACGTCGCTGTTGATTATGCGTTGATGTACATATTATAATATGATATAAATTTATATGCTGTTCTGCATCCATTGAAATCTTCAGTGTTCTTTCTCAGTGATATTACATAAAAGAGCTGTGTACTAGGTATTACTTTGTCATAGCTTTCCTTTGATTTCCATACTATTTCAAATATGATTCTCTTTCCAAAATATGTTTGTTCAAAGCTGTATCCCATCCACTCCATCTCCTTCCAAGCTTGCACCAGCATAGCATGATAAACATATAGGGTAGCAATGGTTTAAATTAGGACAGTTTTGCAGTTCAGTATTTCCATATAAATACTTTGGAACTAAATTTTTTCTTCTTGTCACAAACCAATCATTATAATTCTAAAAGTATATTGGTTTATGAAAAGAAAATTTAGATGGAGAGATATATAGCTATATGTTATGTATGATGCAATTATCATCGTTTTGGAATTCATCTACTGCCAACAATTTAGAAATACAATTTTAATTTCATTTCTTATTCAAAATAAGTAAATATATAAATTGCTAGCTTAGGAGTTCATTTTGTATCAACAAGAATTTATACAATTAATAGGGGTGAAATGATTCATCAGTATATCAAAGCATGACTATTTTTGCTGTACTGATACAGATATTGATATGAGACATGGAAAATTGTAATAAAATGATTCTTACTGCATGTCAGTTATTTTAATCTTCTGCAGTCATGAATAATTATTCATCATTTGTCATGTTATTCATTAAATTGAAAATTCACCTTAGACAGCTGTTGTAGGCACAATCGTTCATTGTTTTTAGTAAAAGAAATATTGTCATAATTGAGTACATTCACTGATATTATTCTTAATCTGCCCACCACCCCTACCACACTGCCAATTGCATGCTAGATATTTTATCCCAAGAACATGTCCAGCAGAGAAACTTAGCACAGAAGTGTTTAATGCTTGTTTGGTAAAATACTTAAAATACTTAAAAAGAGATGCTGCCATGGTGCATGATGGTAGGAATTGTGCAACACTGGTATAAATTGGCACACTTTGAGAGCAATTATGTGCAAGAACTGCCACGTGGTTGTTGAAAGTGGGACATATGAAAATGCAGTCTGTACATTATACAAAATTTATGTAACCATTCTCCTTTAAAGTGCTTGTTGTGACAGAGTTCATGCCAGTAGAGGTATCATAGCACTTTTCACAACATATTTCAGGTAGGCAACTGTTATATGTCTCGGTTCTTCAGCTTGACATGAATGGTTGTTAAAATAAATTTGATTGTCACATTATGCCCTGGAACAAGCATTATGTCATAGTTTGGACCTTGCATTAATGAAGTTTTACAAATATGCGTTGAAGATACGGGATACCTAGGAAAACACATGTCTGATTCACAATGTTTTTCATCTTCGCATGATTTCTTTCATCAAAACTGGCATATGATAGTGACAATTCTTTTAAACATAAAGAGGGGTATCATATTGCTCATCTGGGAAAATGTTAATGGAGAAATCATTGAGTGGATTTGAGACCAAAAATGTTGTTATAAACAAGTCCGATGTACATGCTCGATGGACAAAAATGAATCACACTCTGGTCAGTCTCCATTTCGGTTTAAGATTAAATAAATAAGAATGAAAAGAACTGAAATTAAGAGGTAATGATCTGTCTTTGTTGAAAATGCTTCTTTCTGAAAAAAACGCAATATGGCATTAAAGGACTTAAAACCCAATACAGCATTTTGAAACAGACAATACATCTGATTCAAGAAAGTGAAACATAGGCAGAGCATATATTAGTGAAAAATCCTTTTTGGAGCAGAAGTATCCAAAATATAATACATCTGAGCCCTGGAAAATTGTACATAACAGCCATGAAGAACAGCTTCCCGGTTTGCTCAAGTTGACAAAGCTAGCTATGTATATGCACGTACAGAAAGAATACAGAGAAAAGTATTGATACACAGATAGGGCACAGAGTACACTCAGAAAAAATCAACATACTAATAATTACACTACTGGAAATGACATCGTTTAAAACTTTAGATTTCAATGGAGCTCTAATGGAGCTGAGCAAAAAATAGTTTTGTTACAGAGGAGTGATCAAAATGAAGCTGGATCCACAATATAAACTCCTTTCTCTTCATTCATGCATCCAAAGTATAAACTCCAGGCAGGTTCTATAAGATTTCCAGACATTACATAAGATAAACAAGTCTTGAGGAATCATATGTTGTTACTTATGTTTCCATGTCACCATAATGTTGATCTGTTTGCACTGGAGATGACATTCAGATAACATTTAGACATTTTCTTTAACTTTAAGTCCTATTGTCGTGTATACTTAGTCCTGTGATTGCATTAACCAATACACATGAAGCAATGGTTCTAATGTTAATGAAGGGTGAAGGAGCACAACTCCGTTGGAATGGTACATTATCATATTTTTCTAGCTTTATAGAGAAGCAGTTATATAGTGTTGATGCTGCCCCACAATATCAGACTAGAGGCTTGTTTCTCACAGCTAGAACAGTAAGGATTGAACAGTTAGTAATGTGACGTAGGCTTCTGCAGCTACATAGACTAAAATAGTTGTTGTTGTAGGGTTTGATGCCATTTTTCAGCACACGATGGGATATACATGGTGGCCAGTATTAGTGGTGGAGGAAGAACTCGGGAAACCCTCGGAAATAACCACTGACCTACAATAAGCTACTGGCAAGCTTTCTCACATACCCACATTGGCTGAATCCGAGACTCGAACCCACGCAGACAGAGGTGAGATGGCAGTGATCTGTAACAAAGAGCGCTTTAGACTACTCGGCCACTTAGGGCCTCAGTCTAAAATACTAACAGTTCTAATCTTGATAGGGGAGTATGATGGAGGTTTGCTAAGTTGGTGTTGCTGTGGTCATTTACCACAAGTTTTGCTAAAACTGAACATTTGTGGACATCACTTTGAATTTTTCTGTGTAAATGCTTTCATGCAGATGTCACTGGATAACGGCATCGGTATTAATATAATAATAATGAGATGTGCAGTTCTTGTCTGTACCAGTTGTAGAAAAAATACATTTTCTGTATCATTACAGTGAGTCACAGAGGTAGTTCTACAACAGAACAATCAGAACATCACCGATATACTGACTGTAAACTTAGGTGAACCAGTGGCCTTGACCTGCATAACAGTATTAAGTCGCCCTGACCCCACTATAGACTGGTACATTGGATCACAGAAGAGAGGCAGTGGACCAAGTCTGAACTTCATCGCCAGTAATGCAGACCATGATGAGATAATCTACTGCCAAGCTTACAACACTGATCCTAACAGAATAATCTATTCCTTAAAACCAAGGATGTTGGTACAAGGTGAGTTTATGTTCATAATCAATTTGATAACCTAAGTATTCAAGCAAGTTTTACTTTTTTAAATAAATGAGTAAGTAAACTTAATGTAATGTAGTTTCAGAAATGCAGATCCAAGCATCTAAGCATGTTCTTTATAACATACTTCTCTTAGGTGGATGCAGCATTACGACCTCACTGGAAGAGAGTAAAACCTTGTTGCATGACATCACCAATCATATATATCTAGACTACAAAGTTTCAGTAAAATCGTCAAAGCAGTTTGGTGATTGGTCAAATTATCATAATACCGTCTGTTTTTATAAATTTTCAATAATTTTCTGCACATATAGGTCAGAAGAGAAAAAGTAAAATAGTATTGTATATGAGGCACCGTCTACGTTTATTGACTGCAAAGTTCATATTAAAATCTTGCAAATAGTGGAGAAGAAGCAATGTTGAACTGAATTCACAAAATACTCTTCTGTGTGATACTTTTGTGCGAAGTCTCCCCTCCCCCAAGAGGAAAGTAAAAGCTTATTGCACATACATATACTATATAGTTCCAGTAAAATCATTAGCAAATGAATAAGTGAAGGTGAATTCACACAATGCACTATTTTTTAAAATTTTCTAAAAATGTCCCATTCCCACTCACAGCACCACTCCCACGAAAGAAAGAAAATCTCATTGCACATCCAGCATTCAGAGCTTCAGTAAAATCATCCACGTAGTGTGGGATGTCATTTGATTACTTATTGAGTTCCTAAAAGAGTTATGTAGTGGAGCTTTATTTCAAGAAATGTGCCTAAAAAGTTAAATCTTAGTGTACATCTATATTGTTTTTTTTGATAATTTGCAAGAAAAAGAAAAAAATAAAACCTTATCTACATCAGTCATATTTTTAGCATAAAAAGGTTAAATACAATCATACTGATGTGTGAGGAGAAGAGATTACAAGGCTTGCTGATTTTCTCAGATAGGAACCCTCTGGAATGTTTTTTTCCATTAGGTAATATTTTTGTTTTTATAAAATGTTGATTGTGACCTGATGACTATATGATCTTATTTGTTTTCTAGAAATTATTAATTCATGCTTTATAATTTTCGTTGTAGTTCTAGGGTAATATGGGATTTGATTTGTTTGTTCCAGTTTAGGGTAAGCAACAACCACCAATGATAACTTAAGGTAGCTTATTCATTGTGTGACAGACAGGAAGTTTTGGTTAAGCAACAGAAACTTCAAATTAAACTGGTCATTGATTGATCTGTAAGTAATTAAATAGAGATGCTGCTAAGGTGACGATTGCATGAATCATGCAAAATGTATTTGAATTTGCTCAAATTGAGATTAGTTATACAAAAGAACTCCATCAAATTAGTTGGAAGTTTGCATATGAAAATATAGTTGGTGAAGTATACAATTTGTATTTAACATTTACCTGTAAAGTGCTTATGGCGACATATGTCATGCCATTAGGGGCATCATACGTAACACTTTTGCAATACCTTTTTGAGGGTGTCAACTGTTGTTACTTCTGGTGTCTTCAGCTTGACATGAATGGTTGTGAAACTAAATTTGTTTGTCATATTGTGCCCTGGAACAAGCACAATATTGTAGTTTGAAACATGAAACAAATTTTACAAATGCCTGTTAAAAATTTGGGCTACTTAGAAAAACTAATGTGGTTGATTCCCAGTGTAGTTCATCTTCAGATGGCAATTACATTCTCCAAATTCAGGTTGATGATGACAATAATTTGCAAATTAATGATTTACATCAGATTATTTGACCTGGGAAATTGTTATAAATATACCAGTGAGTGATTTTAAGCCCACAAATGATGTTAAATATGAGTCTGATGTATATGCTGGATGGACAAATATAGATGGTATGCAAGCCAATCCCCCTTCATATCTGTATGTCGAAATTAAATGTAGTAAAGGCAGAATACGAAGCCTAATTAACATGCAGAAAATTAGAGTGCCATTTTCATTTCTTTCTCTCCAAGAGTTTAGCCCTGCAGGATCATGTGTTGTGAAACTATATGTTCCTAAAAGAGCTTACATTAGTGAAAAATCTTACTTTGGAGCGGAAGAATCCAACAGATAATACATGTGAGCTCTGGAATATTGTATATAACAACCATATAGAACAGTTCCCCAACTTATTTAAGCTGGCTAAGCTAGCTGTGTGTATGCCCCTTCAGATGGAAGCATTGAGAACACAATTCATGCGCAGAAAATGAACAGAGTACTATCAGAAATATCAACATAATGTGCCATCTTTTAAAGGTTTTTATTTTAGAGTGGAGTAGGAAGAAAGATGGATATTGAAGTGTTTGGTAAATGTTAAAATATGGCTATTTCTTCCTCCCCTTATTTTGTTCTACACCCGAAAACATTGTTGGTGACAATTGGAGATTTTTTTAAGATAAAATCCTGGCAGCATCAATGCTTAAATTGTACATGTTGCACGAATTTGAATGTCCCTTTTTTGATGCAGAGATAGTCAATCAGTGATTGAACATGCTGATGGATAAATCATATTAGCACAGAATTGGTGAGAGGGCAGAATTCAAACCGCACGAGTTTGTTACCCTGTGTAAATTTTTTAATTTATTTTTTATACAATGGGATTGGATGTTAATAGATTTCTTACTTCACCAACCAATAAAAAGTGCATGTGACCATGTTGGTAGTTTGCATAAGCAGAAAATACAGTGTGATAGATTGTGTTGGTATTCACTTCCATGTTCTGCTGGACTTGTTCTAGATGAGATTTTCTTTGCACAAAGAAATGCATTATTTCTTCAGTTTTGAAGATAACATCACAATTTCTTCCAAGTTGAAATGAGACACGAAATTGGTAATACAATGTTCTTTACTCAGTCATTGAGTGCCATACAAAGAGTGTTGTGGCTGAAGCGATTCCTGCATCTGATCAAAAGGATCCTGTTATTAAAACATTGAGTAAAACTCACTGACAACTAGCATATAGTATGTTTGAAAGTATTTTTATTGTCTTGTCATTTATAAGAATGATATATTAATAGATGCTAAATCTATATCTGTCTTATAATCTGCATGCAGGAGATACAAGCAACACACATGAAAGACCACCACTAACCATTGTCAGACCTTCTAAAGAAGGAAAGACCATGAAGTTCATATTTGTAACAACAATGTATTGCATCATAGGTTGTGTATTTTGAATTGTATAAATATGTGGCATAGTTATAGCGTCTCACCCCTAAATGGAATATGCCAGAATGGTTTGACTTTGCTTTGTCATTTTGCTCATATAGTTAATCTCTTAGAAACTAAAGTGGTTTGATGACATTTACAATAAGTAAATTCACTTTGATGAACCAAAATAGTGAAACTGGTTACAGATTGTATGTGTTATGTTGTAGTAGCTTTTAATAATTACAAAATAGCTTTCATAGTACTTTAGCTTCATAAACAATGGAAATTGTGCACACAAGTACTGGTCGAGTAAACTGGTCAACTTTAAATTTTGGTAATCATTTATGTATGCATTAAGCAAACCTTGTTACAGTACAGCTCACGTTTATTATTGGAACCCTACACGTTGCGGTGGGGACTTAATTGCCTTCACTATCGATCTGTGCTAAAATAAGCAATAAAGTAAGCAATACAATAATAGAAAACAACTACCTTGCCTTAGATGGCACACTGATGGCATTTCCACCATGTAGTGACTGATCAGGATTATTAATTGACAATTCAGCAGCTGATCAGTGAATACCACCCATGGAAAGACTGAGACGTCATGAGTGATTAACAATCAAATACCATTTCATCGATCAGTTATCTCTATTTAAATCATATATATGAACAATAGAAATTAATTTTATAAATCTTGTATAATTTTCGTACATTTAGAAAACTTACATGATGACTTAATGAGAGGCCCACCTTGATGAGCTTCTCTTGAACCGAGTAAATGTATCCCACCGTTTAAACATGAAAAATAATCCTTGAAGTATTGACAATTAAATTCCAGATAGCAGCATCTTCAGTTTAAATACATAAACAACAACAACAAAAAAATCCCTCTGAATTTACACTTAAATGTGAACCATGTGTTTTTAATGACCCAGTTACGAGATTGAATATGCATGTAAACAACAGTTAACTTGTACAGTTCTGAATGCGTGTGTACTGTACAATTCATGGCGTTAAATTATTATTTCCGAATTTGGTATTTTTTATTATTTCATTTTATCACAAGATATGTTTGTTTCAAAAGTAAAGCTGAGACACTTATACAATGTTATCATCATCATCATCAGAAGATGTCAGTTTCAGCTTTGGAAAGGTACATTTCTATCGCATGAATGACTTGCCGCATTGCACTTGATACATGTAGCTCGAATTATGGTCAAATCATTACCTATGTAAGATTTACTCATTGGCATTGAATAGTCCATGAAGGGTGACCACCCACAGAAAGACGGAGACATCATACATGATTTACAATCATATACCATTTTAAGAATCAAGTGATCTTAATTTATATCACATAAATTGGGACAATAGAAAAAGAAAAGAAAAAAACTTTGTATAATTAATGCATTTAGAGAAGGTTGATTGACTATTTTTACAGTATGTTTACACTTTTACATTATTGAAAGAAATCTGTAAAAACATATGTAAAGACGTGACAAGAGGCACACCATATTGATATTGTCTTGAACAATATAAATTGATCTTGCTGTTTGAACATGAAAAGTAATATTTGTTCTTTCCACCCAGGATATTTATGTTTTGTTTCATTCAGCACAAGATAAACGTATTTCAAATAAAGAATAGCACAAAGCCTTTTTTACAATACAAATGTCAAGCTAAATCAGTCATTGGATGTCGGAATAATAGTACAAGAGAATACTGAGAACTCATCAGGGCTGGATCAAGCCCCCACCCCCTCAAGAAAAACCCGTATTCAGACACAAACGTACAGTCACTTGTTTATTGGGAGTTATGCACACTTTGGGTAAACAGAAACATATACTTTTGCTTTGGTGCACTTTTGAGGAAAATTATGGCCCTTTTAAAATGTGGATACCCCCATAAACATTTGAGCTGATTGGGCCTTGCTTATGCATGGGGTAACTAGTGGAACTTGTGCAATAATTTTTCACACCAGTCAAGAATGTATGTGATTATATTGTAAAATATTTGATGTCTATATTTTGTTATTGCTCTTTTCACTGCAGGGAGTCCAATAATACTGAATTTCATATGATACCTAACACAGTATATTGCATGAAATACAACAGAAATACGAAAATAAATGTGTCTGTATATTCTGCAACACAGTATTAAGAAATATTTTTAAATACAATTCATTGTGCGAAATGTACTTGAAATTAATATATTAGCACTTTCTGAAGTTTTAAGTAGATTATTCCGTAATATGCAGTAGAAAGCACTAAACCTATTTGAGCTTAATGTATAAAGAAAACTTAATAAGCAGCAGGGAGGGCGATCAGTCTTTAATTGATTCGTTCATTTTTGTACAAATAAAGGCTTCCACGAAATAATCGTTGGGAAAAAAAACCTTATTTACCAAAAATAAAGCTTCCTTGATGATTAAATATATCAGCTACGTTAAGACAAACATCGTGAATAACACCTAAGACAAACCCTCCCTGCTGCTGTACAGGTTAAATTATTTTGTCAAGGCTGATTTGTAAAATATTATATCATCATAAACTAAAATTATCTATAATAAATGGATGTTGGAGAAGCACATTCTGCTAGATTGTCACAAGAACGACTAGAAGCAATAAAGAAATATTTTCCTGTGAGACATTCTGTCAGACGAAAAATATGAGCACGAGAAGAAGCAATGGAAGATTTTGCGGAATCATCTTAGTTGCTATTTAAACCTGTAACTACTGAAAGAGTTCTATTGGGAGATATTGAAGATCCTGAAGAAAGAAAAAAGGTATTCTCCCAATATTAACAAAAACTGCATTAATGGCTAAAATAAATAAAGGGAATTTTACGAGATCTTCCAGTTGATATAGCAGCAGCTCAAGTTCAAGTTCAAGTTCAAACTCAAACTCAAACTCAATTTCAACCTAAATCTAAATCTAAATCTAAACGTGATACTTTTGACGACAAATTTAGTGTATTTGGTAAAATGCTATAGCAGCTTATCCACTTAATACTTCTGGTGAATTAGAAAAATGTGGCGCTTTTGCTTATGCAAGTTTTTCAGATAGACATAGATATTTAAAACCCAATATTAATGTTACTAATCGTGATGTATGGACTGATTGGTTGTATAAAGCAAGGCAGGGTATTATTCAGATAAATAATAAGAAAAGTACTAATTATCGTTCTTTTATTGGTGGAATTGAATCACAAAATAGACGTGATCAAATCAAAAGAGAAGAAGAAAAGAGAGAAATTGCAGAAGAAAAGGAGAAGAAAAAGATAGAAAGGGAAGAAAAAAAGAGAGAAAATGAAGAAAAACAAAGTAAAAAAAAAACAATTAAACAGAAAAACTTGATGGAAGAATTGATTGAAGCAACGCAAGAAGTTGAACCAACACAAAAAGGTAATGAGAAATTAGAAGTAAAAAGACCTATAAGTAAACTTTTATCTTCTTCATACACATTTGGAGAATAACTTGAAAAAGTGGAACAACAACCTCGACGATGTAAACATTATCTCTAAAAAACATGAATTATCGTCACCATTTATCATTTCCTGATAATTTATTTACCGAAGATGCTTTTAATACTTTTAAAGATAAGAAAAAAGCAATTGATCTTTCTGCACATAGTTATAAACATAGAAGGTTTTATCTGAAACCAGAATGTATTGAAGCAATACAAAAAAAATGGGTTCCAGCAGTATATTTTGCATCTAACTCAAAAGATGCTGATTTAGATGATCCGGGGTTTAAAATAGTTATAGGTGGTGTGTACATAGAGAGAGCGAGACTAATTCAAGTACCATCTACACGAACACAATCTGAACCATATACACGAACACGATCTCCAGAACCACCATATTCACGACCACAATCTGAACCAAAACTATCTCTGCTGCTATCACCTACACCACCCACATATTATTATGGTGATGAACCTGAACGAATACCAGTCTTCTCTGATATTTCATCACCAGAATCTTTTCCAGGTGCTACTGGTAGTGGTTTCGGAAATAGTTATATTTGTCCTGATAATGTTGTCAATGATGTATCACGATTAGAATTTCTTATGGTAGGAAAACGAGCTGGAAATAATTCATCAGAAATAATCAACGCGGCAACTGATATCTGCAGAAGACTTTTTCAAGGCGGCGTTATGAATATTAGTGTTTATCGAAATCTCATTGATGAAATTGTTGACGAGTACAGTGACTAGTTGTTGAATAAACAAATAATTAAATAAAATGATTATACACGAAAACCGCCGTAGACATATGCCTGTTCGAGTAATAAACTCGCGGTTACCAGTGTATGCAGTTACTTACGGAGATGGATTTGGTAATTATGTTAAATGGTTTGTCACGAGGATAGCTCCTAAAGCGGGACCTATCGCAAAACAATTATCAGTGAAAGCGATGGATTTCATTCGTGATAAAGCCACTGCTGCTGTTGGTAATATTGCTAGTAAAGCGTTTAATACCATCAAAGACAGAATATAAACTTTAATACGTCGAAAAAAACAACAGGTGAAGACTTGCGCTAATGTTGTTTCTGTCAAATTGCCTAGCACCTCTGTGTTGCCTAGTGATGTTAATAAGATAATAAATGATGCAGCAAATAAAAAAATAACAGCGTTGATAAATCAAGAGGCAGAAAATCAAAACCTAACAGAGTTGATGAATCGAGAAGCTGAACGAACAAATACGAGTCTGATATCCGGAAGTGGTCTTCGTTTAATAAGATAACAAATTTAAATAAAATGTTTAGACGAGAGTCCGACCCAGCTTTCGACATGAATGCACAGGTAGGTAAAGATGAATCAAAGAGAGATTATCAACATTATTCATGTGATGTAATTGAACCAAACATAGAGGTGTGAGTTGAACTACGAGTTCAGGATACAAGTAGATATTTTCTACCCTGTGAGGCATTTATTGAAGTTGCAGGTGAACATGTAACAAACGTCGCCGCTAATACACCATACGGAGCCGATGACACAGCTGGCTTTGTTAATAATGGTATTATGGCAATATTTAAGAGTGCCATATACATGATTGATGGAAAAGAAATTGAGTCAATTCATGATAATGTTGAAATTGCTACAATGATTACAGGCCTAGCAAGGTATTCATATGATTATACTTGGTCCGAGTATGATGTTTGCCAAGGATAATACTGATCATGCTGATTCCAAGCCATATACTATAAGACGACCAAGACATGCCCTTAATAACGCTGATGCTGATGTTTCTCCAGTAGTTACAGGTGGTAATGATAATTATAATTTGGGATTTGGGTAGAAAGATGTTAAGAGGTCTTCGTAGACAGTTATCATGTGCAATTCCATTATCTCACATATTTGGATTTTGTAGAGATGTTAGAAAGGTTATTTTTGGAGCCAAACACACTGTTGTTCTCCATCGAACACGTGATAGTAATGATGCTATCTGGAGAGATGTTGGTGCTGCTGGTAAACTTACATTATGGATGCCAGTGATGACTCCATCAATATCTGAAGAACACAAAATACTTTCTTTTATGGATCAAGGTGGTAAATCAGTATTATCGTGGTTAACAACAATTACTGATAGTATCAACAGTAGAGCAAATGGTGATTTTACTTGGCACATATCATTACAGCTAGGTATTTCTGCAGCAAGACATGTCTTTATTGCTCTTCAAAATACTGATCGATTAAATAATCAATTAGATAATTCAATGGTATTTGATAAATATAATATTACCGAGGTATCACTGAGAATAAATGAACATCAGGAACCATCTGAGGAGGTATCATTAAATTTTGAGAATAATTCAGTAGCACATGCATATTATTGTTTTCTGAGCTATATAGGACGAGATCAAAACCCAGAAACTGGTTTGCAAATATCACAATTAGATTTTACAAGTTTGTATCCAATTTATTATTTTTCACTAAAACATTTTGATTTAATAAAACAATCCGTCGTTGATGTATATTTCAAATGTAAATTGATAAATAACCCTCCTATTGAATTTAGAGCAATTGCTGTTATACTTAGCGATAGAAGGTATTGGTGAACGAATGAGAGTCATTGATGCTTCAGTGGAAAAAATGTAAGATTAGTTTATATCAATCGCTTTATTATAAAATGCCATACGATCATGTTAGTGTGAGTCTGACTCCGGGTCAGGTAAACAACTTCAATCAAAGACAACACAAATCTGTGGAGCAAAAACAACATTAAAACACAACCAAATTTCCAACAGGTGTCCAAATAAATTATCGCTAACTAAAACTCAACAAAAATTTTTAGTAAGGTAAAATCGGCAAAGATCGGGATTCAAACTGATCTTTTCCCGAGCGCCATCAAAGATATGATTAAAGTAGGTGGTTTTTTACAATTTCTCTGTTTATTACCAGCATTAATTGCAAAAGTAGCCGCTGCTGCTCCAGCAATAGGAAAAGCAGCTGCATTAGGTGCTGCTGGATACGCCGGTAGCAAAATAGCAGAAAAAATAACAGGAGGGAAATATGGTAAGAAAAAAGTACGTGGCCTAAGACTACCAGGAACCCCGTCATCATCGTACGAAAGAGGCCTTCGGCTACCAGGAACCCCGCCATCGTGGTACCCAAAGATCCGCTAAGTATTTTCCCAATGTCAAATTTTGATTTAACAGATGCCGCTAAAAAATTAAAAAATAAAATTCTTCAGCGGTTTATTTATGCGGCATCAGTTACTGGAACAACCGAATCATAATGAAACCGGTATTATAAATCTCGATAACAGCAGCGGTCCTGGAACACACTGGATTGCTTACGCGATAAATCCACGTGAAATTATTTACTTTGACTTGTACGGGTTAGCGCCACCTCGGGAATTTCTAAATTATGCAAAACATTAAAACGCTCCAATTTGGTATTCAACGTTACCAACACAAACATTAACCGATCATCCGATATGCGGTAGTGAAGTAATTCATGTTCTTGATGAATTATCAAAATCAACTAAACCATATCGTAAAGTCGTTCACGAGTACAGATCTGATAAATTAAATCAATCACTTATAAATAATGGTTAATATTTACGGAAGATCTCGGCTATCGGGAATGTTGAAAAAAGACCCGAATTGGATTTGTCGAAGTATGCAACAAAGGACGAGATTAACAATCTTTTAGCGCTGTCAGGAATAAATCCAGATGAGGTTGTTATTTTTCAGGATCAACACGGAAAATTAAAAACAAGTAATATCAAACTAAATGATATAATTCGACGGACCGAGTATAACACTCAGGTGAATGATTTCACAAATCTCAAATAAACTATTAGAGAAACCGACGAAACTATTAGAAAAACCGATGAAAATGTTAGAAAAGCCTATGAAAATTTTAGAAAAACCGATGAAACTATCAGAAAAATCAATGAAACTATTAGAAAAACCGATGAAACTGCTACTGAAACTACCAGAAAAATCGATGAAATTAACAAAAACTCTCTGATATCAAGACCAACATTGACGTGTTTGAATAAGTTCAATTATTAATTCCAGGAATTAGTGAAAAAACTGGCTTTATTAACATTCCACCTGGAATAACCTCATCACAGGTTAACAACGTCGTATATGCGACATCGAATGGATCATCAACATGATCGCCAGAAAATAAGACCCTTAAATACACCGCAGCGATCACTGGCGTGCATAGATTATATATTTTTAGTTCTGTGAGATTCAGAATAATTACTGAAGAATATTCCTGGCGACATCCCAGTGATAGGTTTTTCGGATTTTTGACTGTTTTATTAAATAAAGGAGTCGAAGAAACATTCACGCTAGAAACTGATAAAAAAAAAACAAAAAACGCCAACATCATTTTGGTGGTGCATGGAATTTATATCTGAGTCACCTCAGTTATTTACCAAATAAAATATAATGTGTACCCCCAGTGATTAAACTCAATACAGATACAATCAAGCGCGTGAGTGGCAGTCTTCGCTGAAAAAATATCATTGACACGTACACGGGGAAAAATAAAAAATATCGACTATGACTAGTTATCGTTGATGTAATTGTTTATTCAGTATCAGCCACTGATGATGGAACCGGCATAATATTATCCGCGGTAACAATGATGGCACCGATAGCTGTAACTATTTTTATTTCTAAGATAACAACAATCGCAGGTGTCCTTAATATAATTGCAAAAAAAAAAAATATGTTCGTGCACGAGTGAAAAATTATTCGAGTACGTAATCAGATTACACACAGCAACGGTCGCGTACTCGAAATTATCCTCGTTGCTATCGGAGAGTCTCGGTGACGGGCTATATCCGACTTCGAATTTTCATCAATGATTAAAATTTATAACCAAGCTGATATTAAAGCTACAAATATTAATAATGTCGGAATTACTTCAACAAATCGCAACAAACACAGTTCCACACAGAACCATGATGATCTCGGTAAGTTCGACTAAGCCAGAATTTAGAGTTAATTTTCCAACTGCAGTTTCCATAGATAGCAGCAGAGGGGGCGAATCGGACATTTTGTCCAATCGTCATTTGGCTTAATTAATACCTTCTGCACTCAGCGGATCCGGTGTCGTCAGCGCCTGGTAAAAAAAAAACGACGTCGCCGTCGGGGGGTAAATCGAACGTCATTTAGTTTAATATACTTTCTGCGCGCCGATCCCAGTGTCGTCAGCGTCCGGTAAAAAAGCGCGACGACCGCGTTGATGTCATCGCCCCCTCTGCTGCTAAGTGGCTATTTACAATGATCTTACAAACAGAGTGATCACTAACTCCTCCTCTTGTAGATCAATTAGGTTATTTGACTGATCGGTAAGTCTGAAATTAATTCTTGTTAAAAACCGATTATGGCATCGCATATAGACCGGATTAATTGGACTCTCAACGATTAAAAATCCCGGATGGGCTGTTGGTGAAAATGAATAAAGGATATACCCCTGTTGAGCCTGATTTGATTGCTTGGTATTCACCTGGTAACTCCCTTCGATAACATCACACACTAGATTGATTGCTATCACAGACGTAATATTTACGTTGTATGGAGCAATATGCCTACCATCCTCTCCGTTATCGTGTCTGAGGATAGTTGATGGGGCGAGAAAATCATTAAGAGATTTTCTTAGTTCTGGTGCGTTGTATCCTGGAAACTTGAAATCGGGTAAATCGGCTTCTGTGATATTATACTCGGTTAGGAATTTTTGTTTATTATCATCGCTGTTAGCAGATGTTGTCTTAACGATTCGTTCATTAATATATTCCATGTCTGATATAAGTTGATTTAACACCTCAACGTGCTTTCGTGCTTTTGTTTTCCGCAGCTGTTCTAGTTGTGATTGATAATTACGATTAATCTCGGCAAACGCACCAGTGATATCATTTAAATTAACTGTGACCACGGCGGACGATTCAGGAGTTTCCTTATACGGAAAATACCATTGCATGGTATTCCTGTCTTGAAATATAAACCTGCTGGGTAATAACGTGTTTTTGATAATAGACAAATCATCTCGATAACTGGGATTAATTTCATGATACGATTGCGCATTCGTGTGCAAGTCCGCGGGGATTTCATGAGGTGAACTCTTAGGCCATCCTAGTATGGTTCTTATTGAACTGTTATAAATATCAACCATATACCCCGGTGTGCTTATTTCAATCGTCGACGATAACGTCGGTTCATGAACCGTAATAGCGATTTTTGATTCTTTTCCTGTGATCGATTTTATCCTGCGTTGAAATTCTTTATTGATTTGTTCTATCTGGTATGACCCAGTTGGTATTGTAACCTCCTTCCAGTCTGGGGTTCCATCGGGTTTATTTGTCCATGCAAAAACCAGCGAGTTATTAGGTTGTTGTCCGTTAAATGCGTCCGCTCGGATATTAGGCCAACTGTGATATACTCGCAATTTTGCCAGTGCTATTTCCTTTACAGGAACCGGTGATGGGAAGTTCACACTGAGTTCGGGTTTCGTTGACGTTATCGATATCATACTTGTTTGTACCGGAGTGGTGTTCTCCGCGATCCGTTGAAGTAATTGAAACCCTTCGGGGTTCAGCGACATTATTATTATTTGCTGTTTTTAGTGTTTAATTTCAACACCGAATATTAACAACCTGCTTGTTTTCAGGAGAATGTTTTAAGCCCATTGAAGTGGTTTCAGCGACGTGGTTTCCGGCTTCCAGTTGAAAATTTTCGATTTTTGACATCGCGGAGCCATACAACTGGACCATCGTGGAGAATTCAACATCGGATATGAACGAATTATCAATCGACAACGAGATCAACCCGGATAATTTCGAGTACGCGTCGGATACTATTTGATGTTTTACTGTATACTCGTTGAGTTTTTTCTGAGAACACGATGATATCTTTCTAGTGATTGCGACTCCAGCAATTGTTGTCGCCGCGGAGATAGCGATTGGAACAGCGATCGGGGCTATCATGGTCACCGTGGATAAAATGACACCGGTACCAGCTACTATACCGGACACCGAGTACACGGCCACGTCGATGGTGGTTATTTTTCGGCGGTATTTTTTTATTTTTACGCGGTATTGTTCGGAAAGCGTTTTCAAGTTCGCGGAGAATTCTTTTGCGGTATCGAATCGATATTGATGTGACGTCGGCGATACCTCTGATTCAATTACCTTGGTGGTCATTTTTATTTTAAGAGAGTTAGTGTTTTCAATTACTTACTTAAATTATCACCACGAATTCCACATACCATGTAATGTTTGTCCTAAATAGACCGCTATCAACGGCTCTAATTATAAACCGTTCGGTTGCATCCTTGTCAACGATTGTTGATATTGTATTGTTAAACCCGGATGAACTCGACGATGATATATTAAACTGCATCGCTGAAATCAATGTCAATCGATAAATGCCCTTAACAGTTGCGGTGATATTTATTATATTATGCGTAGGAGTCCAATCGAATGATCCGTGTTGAACCGTGTATACGCTATTGCCGATGCTCCCATGAGGTGTTTTCATTTTTTCGAGTTGCTCTGTCATTCTAGGTAGTCTGTCTTTAATCGCTGCAACATCAGTTTTGATCGTTCCTATTTCCCGTGTATTCTCGGTTATACTTTTTTTGTTCGCTGCAACATCAAGTTTGATTGTTCCTATTTCATATGTATGCTCGTCTATACTTTTTTTGTTCGCTGAAACATCAGTTTTGATTATTCCTATTCCCCGCCAATACGCGTCTACATTTTTTTTGTATCGCTTCAACATCAGTTTTGATCGTTCCTTTTTCCTGTGTATGCGCGTCTATACATTTTTTGTTCGCTTCAACATCAGTTTTGATTGTTTTTATTTCCCCTGTATTCGCGTTTATACTTTTTTTCGTTCGTTCGCTGCAACATCAGTTTTGATTGTTTTTATTTCCCCTGTATTCGCGTTTATACTTTTTTGTTCGCTGCAACATCAGTTTTGATTGTTACTATTTCCCTTGTATGCGCGTCTATATTTCCTTTGTTCGCTTCAACATCAGTTTTGACTGTTTCTATTTCCCCTGTATTCGCGTCTATACTTTTTTTATTCGCTACAACATTAGTTTTGATTATTCTTATTTCCCCTGTATTCGCGTGTATACTTTTTTTGTTCGCTATAGCATTAGTTCCGATTGCTTCTATTCTCCATTTATGCGCGTCTATACTAGTTCTGATTGCTGCAACATCAGTTTTGATCGTTCCTATTTCCCCTGTATTCGCGTCTATACTTTTTTTGTTCGCTGCAACATCAGTTTTGATCGTTACTATTTCCCCTTCATACACGTCCATACTTTTTTTGTTCGCTTCAACATCAGTTTTGATCGTTCTTATTTCCCCCGTATGCGCGTCTATATTCCCTTTGTTCGCTTCAACATCAGTTTTGATTGTTCTTATTTCCTGTCCATACGCAGTGATATCATTTATAGTTGTCGTAATTTCATCCAGCTTGGTATTTTTTTTGCCAAAGAATTTATCAAAGTTGTCATCGATCCTGTTAACATTTTTTCGTAACGTGTAAAATTGGCCCGACAGCGTTGTAAACTCCGAAATAGTACTTTTTATCCCTGCAAGATTTGGTTCGGTTACCGTCGGGGTCCCAAAAAAACTAGCGGTAGTGAGTTGCATACCTGTGACAGATTTGTCCACCTCGGTGACAGATTTTTTCACCTGCGCGTCAAGTTCGGTCACCGATCTATCTAACCATATAAAACCGTCTTGGACTAATGTTACCCTATCCGTTATTGTCGATAGATGTTTACCCGGTTTGAGTCGTCCGTCGCTGGTATACAACGCGATAGTGTTCTCGGCGGCATCACGCTGTCGTATTAAAACATCGTCGAGTGACACATTACTGGATTTTAATTTATCCTGGCGGTCTTGAAATACAACTATTTCACCTGGGTCAACACTGGTTAGGTTCAACGTTTCAGCGATTTCATCCTCGATTAGTTTTTTTATGTCATCGGTGGCGGGCGTTTTCGTGGATTCTTTCAGCGCCGAGATAGGTCGTCCCCAAATATCAATCATCGTTATTGTAAAAAAAAAAGGTGTTTTCAATTAACCCGCCGGGCCTCTACGACCCCACTAGTGCATTCGTTTACAACCACATGAGGTGGTTTTCGCGATGATGAAATCGCCGCGAGTACGTTCAATACCTCACGGCCGCATATCGGTGGGTCACTTAATTGCTGTGTTGGCAGCGTGGAATAAAAAACCGGGGCTGAACACGCCCGGATATACCGCATGAACTCGTTCGGCGGGGCTAACCCGTATGAATCAAAATAGAAGATCGCACGCGGATCAATCGCGTATGCAACCCAATGAGTCATCGCTCCGGAGGATTTATCGAGGTTAATTATACCTGTTTCAATATTCCTTGGTGCCGCCGGTAATTGATCCCTCATAAAACACCTCTGAAATTTTTTAGCGATAACGCGTCGGCGGCATCTATTAAATCAAAATTAGACATAGGAGTCATAGACTCTTGCGTTAATAAACGGTTCCCGGCAGTCTTAGACCCTTCCCCGAGTACCATGAACACGGGGTTCCCGGTAGTCTTAGACCCTTTCCGGCTACGGATCGTCCTCGTTTCTTTTTTTTATAGCCTTTCCCGGTTGCCTTCTTCAATGCCATTCCCGCCGCGGTACCAACGGCTCCTAACGCTGCCGCCTTCGCCACTGCTGGGGCCGCCGCGGCAATCAACGCTGGAATCGCAGCTAACAGCGGAAATATCCCACCGGTCTTTTCCATGTTTTTGATCGCTGCGGATGAAAAATCTATTTGAATACCCTTTTTATTTTTCATTGCATCATTGAAATGTTTTATTTGACGCGCCGTCAACGATATCTTATGATTACCACCTGCCATCTGCGACGGCTTTAGCGTTATTGTGGTCCCGCATTGTTTAGCGGACTTTGATCGTAATTTCTTGACTTGACCATCAGTTAGTGTAACGCCGACAACACTATACGACATTTTTATTGTAAACGCGTTTGTGTTTTCAATTACATGTTTTCCACTGGCGCATCAACGATTCTCATTCGTCCACCAACACCTTCTAGCAGCATTGATTTATCGCTGAGAATGACAGCAACCGCTCTATAATCGGCACCACCCGGGGCTATACGAGCTCGGAAGTGTATATCAACGACGGATTGTCTCGTTAAATCAAGATGTTCCAACGAAAAATAATAAATCGGATACAGGTTTTTAAAATCAAGTTGTGATATTTGCAAACCAGTGTCGACGTTTTGACCACGACCCATATATGACAGCAATCGATGATACACACGTGCGATATGGTTGTCGCCGTAATTAAGCTGTATATCCTCGGATGGTTCCTGTTGCCCGTTTATTCTCAGCGAAACATCCCTGACTCCTAATTGATCAAATATCATATGGCTGCGTTCTTGATTACCCAATCGACCCCTATTCTGTAGCGCTATAAATATATGACGCGGGGCTGAAACGCCTTGTTTTGATGCCAAGTGCCATGTAAATGTATCAGCAACATTATCCTCTTTAGCATCAGTTGTTACCGCTAGCCAACTCAACAACGATTTTCCCCCCTGTTCCATAAATGATAACAATCGTGCTTCCGTGGTAACTAATGGGGTCAACACCGGCATCCACAATGCCATTTTAGTTAAAACGACTTTACCGTTATCGACGCCAGCAGCACGCCATATTGCATTGTTATCATCGCCCCTTCGCGCTAGCACAATTGTATGCTTAGCCCCATAGATAACTTTTCTGACATTTCTGCAAAATCCGAATATGTGATGGAGTGGAATCGCGCATGAAAACTGTCGGCGTGGTCCTTGCAACATCCCTACTCGTGTTGCGAATCCTAGATTAAAATTATCGTTAGTACTTTTTATAACAGTGAAATCAGCGCCTGGTTTTGCTCTGCGGTCTGGGTTAGCTGCTTCAGCCTGGTCAACTGCGGTATTTTCTTTCATCAGCACGTTAATGTGCTGAAGGTGATCAGCGTTATTAGTGGTATCCTTCGCGAACATCATAGATGGGCCCGCCGATCTTGTATAATCATCCGAGTATCTCGCTAACCCAATTATCGTTGTTGCAACATCAACCTCGCGTTCTATTGATTCAATTTCTCGCCCGTCAATAAGATATCTGGCGCTCTCAAATAACGCCATGATACCGTTGTTGACAAAGCCAACTCGAACACGATGGTCATCTGCGTATGGTGTATTAGCGGCAACATTTGTCACGAGTTCTCCCTCAATTTCGATAAACGCTTCACACGGCAAAAAGTATTTACTGGTATCTTGGACTTGAAGTTCAATTCGCGATCGTAGGTCGGCTTGTGGTGGTTGATAGGAATAAAATTGATAATCACGGACAGAATCATCCCTGCGCACTGGGGCATCCATATCAAACGCCGGATCAGCGGTTCGCGCAAACATTTTATTATTATCATGTGAGTGTTTTCAATTGAAATCCATCAACGTCGTTTTCGTCGTAAATTCTTTGAATTCTGTTTAAGACCACTTCCCGCTATCGCGTTCATGAGCGCGTTGGTTGTTGCATCAGTGGACGGCGAAGCCATCAACGACGGAGTCGTCATCAATGACTGAGCCGCCAATGACTCTAGTTTTTCTTCCACGGCGTTATTTATTACTTTACTGACATTCGCAGGCATCACTGTCGTTGATGGCATCACCGGTGGTTTCTGTTTTCTTTTTCTCACCAACGATGCTAGTTTATCTCGTGCGGCAGAAAACGCCCTTCCGGCAACATCTCCAATAGCACTAATACCCCTATCACGAATAACATCAATAGCCTTCATTCCTAATTGTTTGGCTAACGGCGCTACTTTTGGAGCCATTCTTGTAAATAACCCCGCAATGGTATTACCGAGACCATCTCCATAGTACGCGCGGTAAACAGGCAATCGCGAGTTTACCACGTAGACGAGTACTGGTTTATCATGGTTGTAGTGTATGATCATCTTATTATTATCATGTTAATGTTTTACAATTAGTAATTGTGATCACCAGTGATTGATCAATCGCTGTGATGACCGTGGTCATCAAAACCATCCACGAGTTCGTTTATGAGCATTCGATATATATTAATACCCATTACACCGCCGGCAAATAGCCGCCTGCAAATATCAGCGGCTTCATTAATACTTTCTCTGGAATTATTTCCGGCTCGTTTCCCTCCGATAAGTACTTCTAACCGTGATATATCACTGAGAACATTACCAGGACAAGTAACACTAGCGTTTCCAACTAAGCCGCTGCCTAAATATCCATCTCCAGTTGTTTCTTTAGTTGTGTCCCATTTACCAAGAAATCCAGTTGACTTTTCTTTATCCACTCTACTCAATACCATCTCTTTAAAATCCTCGAAATCATTGCGGATATTTTTTTATGATTTTAAATTTGTCACGTTTTGCCAGGTATACTTTTTTTATCCAATTCTTGTCATTTTTTATATACTCTTTATACATTTTGTTTACAGCGTTTTCTCTTAGATCAGGTGAAAAATTCAACGCGGTGAATTTAGCTAATTCAGTGACATCTAAACTTTTAATTTTATTGTATACATCGTGTGTAAATATACTTTGTGGTGAATACATTTTTTTTATAGTAACGTCTCCTTCCTCTTCTTCAGTATCACCTTGTCGTCGTAGTTCTTCTAGTACTCGTTCTTTTTGTCGTTGTTGCTGTCCAGTAGTTGTTATATCCACGGGAAGTGTTTCCAGAGACTTTTTTGTTAGTTCGGTCTCTGCTGCTATCTTTTCAAGTACAGGAAGAAGAGGCACTTCTCGTCGCTCGCCCTCCTTAGGAATATCTCCATATATTGCTCGTTCTGTTGCCGCTGTAACATCCTTAGTCGCTTTAGTTACCGGGGCAAATAACTGTTCACTTCCAACAGCAAAATCAGTTTGCATTTGTTGCCGCGTTTGAAGTTTCTCTCTCACTCTGTCTCGTAACGGTATAAACTTTTTAAGCGCTGCTAGTCTTTCACGTGCTAATCTCGTTGTAAGTGATTCACCTACCATTTATTATAAATAAAATTCTTCTAATTTTATAATACAAACCCCCAACACGTCATTGCAATTAAGTACTAAGTTATTTAATAATGTACTACCAGGTCAAAGTATCCATCAACGACAAAGTCAAACTATACGACGCAATCCGGGAATGCTTCAAAAATAATCACGGGGAGGGTTTTAAACTAGTGGTTGCTGAACACGGTGATGATAGATTCTTGCTAACACCACAGCAATATCAGCAACTACGTGAAAACGGCGGTGTCGCAGTAATTATCTGCGACCACAAACAGTTAATTCAGTATGCACATAGTTGTATAGGAAAATCCAGATTGATAAGAATTCTTGGAGGAGAAAATCCTATGTAGAAATATACCTGCACACGTATATGACTTCGCTGATGGCAAAAAAAAAATGTTGTTTTAACGTTTTATTTTTTTTTACTTGTACACACAAGTAACTTCAATGAGTATAATCGGTGATTTCAATTGAGAGAGTTCTCTCCTCCGCAGCGTCTTCGTCTAGAATCTTCCTGATGTTTTTAATTTTATTAGAGATTTCTCGACGCCGTTCAAAAGCCTGTCCGAGTTTTCGTCGTATTTTTTCAACGGTAGTAAACAATCCAATAAATGCATTTACGTCATTGCCATACAGGTTTTCATTGATCGTATATTGTAATCGCTTTATAAAAGAATACTCACGTGGCAAGGTATATCGACCTTTCTTTGATTGCTCGTTAATAATTTCATAATTGGACAATATTTTTTGGTTATCAAGCTTATCAGAAAATACAATTCCTTGATTTTTTAATTTTGAAATTTCAGTTAAAATGTTATTGATGTCTTCGATATTCATATTCTTATAAACATCTTTATTTCTAATATAAAAAAATGTTTTACAAAATGAACTCTAGGCACATAAAGGTGCTGTTAACATCTTTACTGCCTAGAGAAATATGTGCGTGATTATGGACTCGTATAACATAAAGTTGCCACCGCATCTTCGTGTTAACAGAGAGTATTATGATTGGACGGCACATACATAAAAGACCCGTTTGGCAACCCCGCTGGCGCCCTATGACGTCAGAGAGGCCCATCGGTTACTTAATTAAGGACATTCACATCTTGGAACCCCTTGGGTGCCTTCGCATCCATCTGAGCCCAAGGGAACCCCAAAACAGGAGGGAGGCCTAGGGTGACAAACGTCATCGTAGACCGCCAGAAGATATGCTTGGGGGGACATCACTACATGTACTTAATTAAGGATGGATATATTTACAATGAAATGATGGGACGGCACAAGACAGCACAAACATAAAACGGCGGGGCGGAACTCTACGGCCAATTCAACCAATCAAAAGCAACCCAATTAAATTAACCCGGTTGCATGATTGTGAACAAAAGACAACCACACGCCCGGGTCAAGAGCGTGGGTTAGTTTTGATTAGTTGAATTGGCTTTCGAAAGCCCCAGGCCTATAACGAGTCATCTTATATATAAGGTGACTAGTACAACCGCGTCGGTCACAAGGTTTGTTATTGTATTTCGTTAAATTACTTAAAAAACGCCATCAATAGCGTTTAAACAACACTAAATACTTCGATGAAACATAAAACAGAATATTACAGTTGTTTGTAAAGACAATTTATTCCATCAGTTTTCTTCCGGAACAGGCAATTTATTAATTGTAATAGACTGTAGCGTTCACACTGTCGGTAACTTCGTCACTCGGTGATATACCATCACGAGTTATTCCCCTTTGATGTTATATATGAAAATCGAATTCTGTGCCCAGTCTTTTTTGAGATCGCTGTTTGATATACTCGTTCTGCAACAAATCGTACCGAGGCTCTACAAGTGTCGAAATATTTTCCTGCCTCATTTATCGACTGAAATATTTTTTCCTCGTGCGTTGATGTATCAAACGATTTGACCCCCCTTGCTTGCTTTGAGAACTTACCAGTTTGGCCTTTTTTATTATTTTGACTCGGTGTAACAGCTCTTAGATTACATAGTCTGTTATTTTGAGGGCATCCATCAATGTGATCAATAACGAGACCGTCCTCGATTGGTCCGTTAAACGCTTCATAGATTATTCTATGAACGTAATAGCTTTTTTCCCGGCACCAAATGTCAAATACCCGTGATTATTTACGGTACCAACTGGTTTTTTTAGTCTACGGTTTTGAACAACACCGTCGCGAGATGCCTCGTAATTAATAAGCACAGGATGCGGCTGAAATTCTTGGTCCATTTGTATAATAATACTACTTGTCTAATTCATTATTTGGTTTAATTATAAACCTTTCAATGTAGTCCTGAGGAGTTTTGATGATTTTGTCCTTGGCGGAGTCAGCGGTGGGGTCAATGACGGCGTTTTTTATTCGCTTGTCGTAATAACGTTTTAACTCTCTGTATCGCTTTCCGCCACAATTGATACACAACTGCGATTTTCCTCTTACACCAACGTGGCAAACCAAGCACGGGAGGGGGCCAAGAGAACCATTACGAACGCTTTGTAAATGATACCCGCAGAATTCACCTCTACATGATTTATTGCACGGGGTTGTCGACCCAATCATCAACCATTTGCAGTGATTCATTATAATATATTCTTTCATTTAAATACTTGTTTGAATTATATGGAGGAGGAGTTCAAGAAATTAGCAGCAATTAAGCCCTGGAAACATATTAAATTCAATCTCGATAGAGCCCTCAAGGGCGCACCAAAAGCGTTAATAAACGATAGAACCCTGTTAAATAAAATCCGTGATTGTATCAATGAATTCAAGCGTGATGGTGCATCTCATAGTTGGTCAACATTTCGAATTGATGGCGTTGTTGATGCTACCATGAACGACAAAAGCGCAGCAACGATAATATCACAACTTGACGGTAAAAAGTATTTTTTCAGAGTAAAATTCATTGTCCGGGTGGAATCAGGTAATTGGATCACACGTGATAAATTTGAACCAGTTCTCAGCGACAAGAAAACAGTCACTGTTAGCCGCGACTCAAAGCCGGGGCTGTTAACCGGAATTGACAGACCATACTATGAACGAGCGTATCCTGAAACAGCAGTTGTTTATGGAATATACCCGTTAAATAAGAAACCTGATATCGGAAAACTAGCGCCGATGAAACAGTCAACGGGGATAAATTGTGTAGCAGAACGAATAATAGAGCATTTTACAAATGCATGTCGAGGAAACAAATTGACTGATTTACGACGTAGCAAAATCAACCAGTGGGAGGAGAGAGTGCGCGAGCGTGGAGCAACCATCAGCGACATAGCGAGATTAGAAACGTCGTTGAGATTTCCAATAACCGTTACAACGATAACCGGTGAAGTATTATACGAATCAAAGTACAAATCAAAGGGAGCCCCAATCAAAATTATTGATCATAACGAACACGCGTGGACGCCCGCGATCACAGTATTTCCACGGGATAGAACAGTAAATTATATACCTGAAGAATTCCTGGGAGAACAATTCTCCAAGGACGGTTTTCTCGCGGAGAGGAAACTATTTGATGCTATTGCCTGCTTGTGTAAAAACGACCCTGTATCAGTGTGGTTACTTCGCAGCGCTGAAAACGATGCGGATACCTTTGATCAGTTTGTAAGACCAAACGGTGAATTATATCGCACTGAAGCGTTTCACAACAAGATAAAAAAAACCGCCATGGAATTTGAAGAGCATGATGAACAACTGCTAACAAATTGTTTTACGATTTCATCGGTTGCGGCTCATGTTGCAGCAAAGAAAAATGCGTGGAGTCCAACACGCAAGGAATTTCTACCGGATTTACAATCCAGTTGTTTGGAATACTATCACGGTGGACTATGGAACACTGAATACAACCGCGACGCTATGATTTCCGTTGATATGGTTGCCTGTTATCCAGCGAGTTTTCTCGGGTATGGATCCGCCACTGAGTACTTTAAACGATTTGGACACCCCAGACATGAAATGACTCGTGTTGCTATTAATGGACCACTGCCTGATTTTGATTTAACCGGATTCGCTCGCATAGTATCATTTGAATTCGCGGCAGGACTTCATCGCTGTTGCTATATTTGGATCGGTAGACACATGAATGAAAAGAAGTGGCTGCCAATAGCGCTGCTACGGTATATGATTGATTGTAAAATGCTAGTTTCGTTGATTGTCAGTGACGCGATTATATCATACCGGGCGCAGACTGAAGTCTGGTTACCAGAACCGGAGCGTCTAGATAGCATAATTGACGAGTCCAGAAAACACATTGATGCCGACGAGGAATATATCGTCGAATGGTCCAAAAAGATATTCAACCAACGAAACAGAGAGGCAAAAGATCTCGGTAGAAGAATAATTGGTAAGTTCACACAAGGTGGAAAAAACTGAGACTACAAACGATATTGCTCACGGCTGATTATAGATGACGCAGAATATGATTTCGTAATCAAGGACGCAGTGGCGAAAAATAAATACGTGAACTGTAAAACAGCTTTCTTGTCCAATGGAACAAGGTTGGGTACAGTTGTTACTTACAGCGATGGAGACAGCCCAGCATACCCGCATTTGAGGGCATCTATGCTGGGTTATGCTTGCATAAATTTATTCTCGATGATAAATAGATTTCCCGACACCGCAGTTAGAGTTGCGATTGATTCATTTTATATTGACGTAAAGTATAAGGGAAACATAGCCGAGTTTACTAGTCCAGACGAGAGTTGGGGTACATGGAGAATTAAAAATGAAATACGACGCGATTATTCACCATCAGCAGATGTCACCGTTGAGAACAACTACTTACGCGGTGATAATCTATCAGAATGGTCTAATGCACCACCGTGTTCTGATCCAATTTGTAGACATAAAATAGTTTATTTAAGCGGCTGTGGCGGGTCGGGAAAAACGACTCGGGCAATTGAATTATTTCGAACGCGGGCAAGTATAATCGTGCTTACACCGACCCATAGACTAGCGCGAGAGATAAAACAACGAAATGTTGACACCGTTATTTATCACAGCTTTTTTCGATACAGCGGCGGTGAGTGGACTCCTGATCGAATGGGGGAAAAATTTATTCCTGAGGTTATCATCTGGGATGAGATATGTACTGTTTCGTTAGATGTTTTACAAATGTTTCTTGAGTGGTTGCTGCGCGCGAATACAGCGGTGATAATGTGCGAAGATCATGGCCAACCACCACCATTTGTCGGCGAGGGTCCACATGATTGGTTAAAGGGCTTTGTGGACTATTATGAAGAAACCGATACTGATTACCGAGCACTTGATGAACAACTGTGCGAGGTTAAGAAATTAATCAGATTACAGCCGGATAGAGTTCAATGTGAAATAATCCGCGAGGTGATTCCGGAAACGCCGTTAAATGAATTCTGGGAAACATGGAGACCAAACGATTTAATTGTAGCGAGTAGAAAGATAGTCAGAGACACACTTCAGCAAAAGTTGTTTACGTTGCATAAGGAAAAGTTTCCAATGCGCCCAGTGCCGTTATGTTATAGACCCGCGGATACACGGCGGCAGAACATTGAAGTTGAAATTCCAGGCCCGACAGCGTCGGGGACAAAAAAACAAATTCTCGTGCTGAATGATATCGTGCTCGTTGATATCAGCGTCGTCGAGGACGCGCTACGTGCTGATAAATCCCCGTGGACGCTAATATACGCAACGACAATACATTCCTCGCAGGGACTGACTATCACGGATACAATTGTTTGGATGGTTGATAATCGCATCGAATGGTCAAATCTAGTCTATCTTGCAGTGTCCAGAGTACGGAGGATAAATCAGCTTCGAATAATTGTTATTGACGAAGCCACCGACGAAGCCGGCGACAAAGTCACCAACGACATCATCGATGCAAGCGTCATTGATAGAAAACTCTCGGGTTACCGCCAACAGGATAAAAAAAACAGCAGCGTTTTGATATTGATGCCGAATTAATAATTGCGTTACGACAACAACATAATAATCACTGCGCGAGTTGTAATTGTGTAATGCGTTGGCGTTATTCGGATAAAGACGCTCGCCAATTTACCGTGGACAGGATCGATAACAGTCTCGGTCATGTCAAAACCAATGTGAGGTTGACCTGTCTTGAGTGCAATAGACGCAACGGCGCTAGTTAAGACCACGCGGGGGTAATCGAGTATCGTCAGGTATCACTTGTAGTTGTTCGCGTGTAAACCCCCGCTGCGGGGCAGTTGAATCCAGTCTATAGATCGGTGGTCTATCAGTTGATCGTGTTATCGTTGATATGTTATGTGTGGTAACACTCCAGATAGGATCAGTAGCTCTTTTTTTACCGCCTTCAAGCTCTCCTGGTTCATACAGATACCTAACAGTGACATCGCCGAGAATCGGCTTGGAAACGCTATCTATTTTTGATCTTCCGGGTATATACTTTGTTTTTAATCGCGTCGCTGGGCTTCATGTTGATTGCTCGGGTAATCTCGTTATTTAACGCTGCAATTACGCCTGGCAACCTTTTGACCCATTCACGAGATCGTTTTTCTTGGATGAATTCCTTCGCGTATTGATATCCAAATAACCGTTCAGCAAGAGTCCGATTGAATCGTTCAACAATTGCCTGATCACGATGTAGCGCAGTATGACCTCGTCGTACCGCGACGCTATGATGTTGCAGCGTTGATAAAACAGCGCCGCGAAATTCACTACCAGGATCAACTTGTAATAGATTTGGCCAGCGCAGAGGACCTCTTCGATAAATCCGCTCAAACGCATCGGCCACTTCAGTTGCTGACTTTGTTTTTAACGGCTCCGCTTGTCTGTATCGACTCGCAACATCAACTACGGTTAGCGCGTATTTGTAACCGTTGTCATGCGGCAGAAATAGTATATCAGCCTGATGAACTTCATTAGGTACGCTGACATCAAAGCGCGAGAAGTTGATTTGATTAGGCGGTGGTAGATAAATTTGCCATATAGCCTGTTTGGATAACCAATTAGCCGCAGTGGCCTTTGTTACCTTTGCAGCGCTTGCAAGCTTACCAATTGCGGCCTTCCCCTTCCAGTATCCTCTCGGAGAATACTAGATGGATTCCATGTTGTTATTAATTACCAGCGCCCATCATTAATTTACCTTTCATAGCCGATTTTACCAACCATGAGGCCAATTTTTCTTTGAATGATTTATCAGGAATAACATTTAACGCGTGAATTAATTTTACGTCCGCGATATGACGCTGTTGCAGATCGCTACTTTTGTAGTAAGCAACATCATGAGCATGACACGCCTTATCGATAGCGTTTATTGGATACTCACCGGGTTTGGGCTGATTTTGATCATCGAGTCTGATATCTAATCGTGTTCCGGGGCCACAGTAGCTATATCCTGGGAGGTGCTTTTCTCCTGGATACTTTGCCCACAGTGTTCCGGGGAGTTTTGATAACTTGGCTGCAATATCACCTCCTCGCTTTTTTTTAAAACATCCCCAGGTTTAATAGAAATAAATCTAAACTTCTTTATACCGCATTGTACACACTTACCAGTAAGTGCTGATCTGTTATTTCTTGTTGTAACGGTTGTCATATCATTTGTGCCAGTACGCACTCTACACTTCACACAATATAGATCCATAATTTATGTATAGAGATATGAATATAATTGATTTTTCGGCGACTAAAACAAGAGAACCAGTTAAGCATGTTGCAGCGTTACCAAACTCGATCCGGATGATTATCATCGGACCATCTGGATCCGGCAAGACGCAATTGTTACTTAATTTAATAATGAGATGGATGAAGTGGGATAAGTTGTATTTAATCGCCCCTAGCGTAGATGATCAACGATGCTACGAGGTGTTGAAAAATTTTAACGAGAATGCATCAGCGATCGCTGAAAAAAATGTTATTGAGTTTATTACAGATATCAATGATGCACCAGGCATTGATGATATTGATGGCGACGTTAACAATCTAGTCGTGTACGATGATGTTATGTTAGACAATCAAAAAAACCCAGCTAGGATATTTTCCAGAGGCAGGCATAAACACACTGACATGATATATGTCACTCAACGATACACTCAGATTCCAAAAGTAATCAGAGACAACTGTAATATTCTTGCTGTATTCAACGGCGTTGATACACACACGCTACGAAATATTTGGCAGACATGGTGCGGCGGTGACATGGACTTTAATGTTTTTCGAAACTTTTTTAGTCATGCTCAGTCGACCCCACATGGATTTGTAACGATAAATTTACATGACCCTCGGACACGATATCGTATCGGACTCGACCAAATATTCGGTTAAATTGTAAGATCATTGTAAATAGCCACTTAGCAGCAGAGGGGGCGATGACATCAACGCGGTCGTCGCGCTTTTTTACCGGACGCTGACGACACTGGGATCGGCGGGCAGAAAGTATATTAAATGACGTTCGATTTACCCCCCGACGGCGACGTCGTTTTTTTTTTACCGGGCGCTGACGACACCGGATCCGCTGAGTGCAGAAGGTATTAATTAAGCCAAATGACGATTGGACAAAATGTCCGATTCGCCCCCTCTGCTGCTTAGATGAGATCACGTTATCATATTTACGAGTATATCACAGCTGGCAAAATATCAGATCTAAATCATTTGGTGAATTACTATCAAATAATTCATTTGTGTTCGCAATTAAAACTAAACCCGACGGTACCCCTGATTGGACTGTTGTTGGTATGCCAACAGGTAGTTTTCAGGTCGACGAAATCAATAATGAGTTATTACGCAGAATAAAAAATATAACCGGAGAAGAACTTAAAATAAACATATCCGCTCATGAACCAACATTAACTTCGATTATCGAGATAGAATCACCTAATTATGCTGTAGATATTTATCAGAGTTCAATTAGGACTGTTCTAGGATGGCCTGAAACAGTAAATATAACAACCGTGGTCGCAGTTAATCTTACATGTGATGTCGTCGAAAGTAGTCATAGCGCCGACACAGCAATATCAAATCAAGCTCGGCAAAGATTTATTCTGTATTCATTTTCGCCAAAAGAACCTCCAGGATATTTAATCATACAGGAACCAGTCAATCACGTTTATCTGCGATGTTATAATCGTTTATTATTAAGAATGAATTTCAGATTAACAGATCAGTCTGGAAATTTTCTTGATCTATGAAATAAAACATTAAGTATCAATTTACTCGTACAATCCTGAATATTTTCAACCCTCTAGTCGTAAGAAAACAACAAAGAACAGATAAAATAGGTAAAAACTAACAAAATATCATTTTTTTGTTTCATAATTTTGATGGGTTATTTGGTAGTCAAAATTAAGCAAATTGCACGAATTTGTATTTTTATGTTATATTTGGTAGTCAAAATTAAGCAAATTGTTTGATTTTGTTTTTATTTTGACAGGGTAATTACCTGAAATTTCGGTGAAAAAATAAGAAAATAATAATTTCAATGGTATTAATTTTTTTCCTCTTACTCACTAGATAATTCCGATCTAATTTTCTCAATTGCTCTGGACAAATCAGCAAAATATTTTATTTGTGTTTAATCCCCGTTAGCTAATGATTGATACATCGCTGATTGAATTTTTTTAATAAATCTGTATTCGGCTGGTAGAATATATCTTCCTTCGTGTTTATTTTGTACTAGCATTTCAAAGTCGGAGATAATTTTTTCAGTGATTAATTCATCTGATATTTTATTCCAACGATTTTCAACATTTCAATAGCGTCAATTACATCATTGATATTTTCATCATTCATTATACTGAATATCATGTTTCTAAAAGTAAAAAAAATATAATTTGATTTCTAAATTACTGAAGTAAGATGATTTTAGTTATCATCATCTAATATCAGAGGAATATGAGAAAACGCGATCCAGCTTCCAAATTTATATAAAAATGATGATTCATATATACTATCTGCAACTTTTCGCACTAAATCAGGGTGAATACTAAAATATTTACCAGCCGAATACATCGACTGAAATATCATCTCCTCGCTGGCATTTATTGATTTAACCGCCTTGGCACTTTTATTATATTTACCAGCATTTCCTCGTGAATAATTTTCACTCGGTATAATCGCCTGGAGGTTGGATATGGAATTATTTAGTATATTTCCGTCAATATCATCAATTACAAGACCATCTTTTATTATCGCAAAGAAACACTCGTATACAAAACGGTGAATGAGATAATGTTTCTTTTAGGCTTTGAAATGAAGATAACCAAATTTGTTGATGTTACCCAGTGTTTTTTTCAGTTTGGAATGTCTAACTACGCCACTGCAAGATGCTTCGTAGTTTTCATTGATCGGATGCTTCGTGAATATCTCACTCCTCATGTAGTAATATTATTTGTCTAAATCACGACTTGCTTGAAAACCTATTTAGATAATCCTCCTCGCACTTGATGGCGTTATCACTGTCATTATTTTTTTGGTCATAATGTCTTTTAAGCTCTCTGTAACGCTTTCCACCACAATCGAAACACAAACGAGTTTTTTCTCTGATTCCAACACCACAGTGTATATATTGGGTTGGTCCTAAACAGCCTCAACGAACAGACTGTAAATGCTGGCCGCAGAATTCACCTCTGCATGATTTATTACAACAAGTCAACGAACCAACCATTAACCACTTGCATTGATTCATTATTATTTAAATATTTGTCTAAAATATAACATGAATTTATTTGATCTCGATGATACCGAACACGATATAACTGAAGTTCATAAAGCCAAGAAAGAGTTTTATAACGACGGAGCATCTCATGTGTGGTAAACTGGAAAATTGGTGTTACTGATAATACCATGAATGATGCACGAGCGAAAAAAATAATCGATTATATCGGTATTAATCATCGTGGCAAAAAAAAAAATATCTTTGGGATAAAATTTATTGCACAAATGACCGACAATAATGTGTGCATTATTCGTGATAAACGTAATCATGTAATTGGCGGAAAAAAAACCTGTTATTATGGTGACTCTAGACCTGGTTTATTGACCGGAATAGATAAACCGTATTATGTGCGATCCTATCCTGTGACTGCGGTTGTTTATGGAATTTATCAGCTAAATAATAAACCCGATGTTAGGAATCTCGCTCCGATGAAACTCTCTTTGGGAATAAATTGTGTAGCCGAACGAGTAATAGAACATTTACAAAATACGAAACGCGGATCGGGTTTAACAGATTTCAGACTTTAAAAAATAGTCACGTGGGCTGAATCAGTCGCTGAAGGAGCGTCAATAAATGATGTTGCTGAATTATCAAGCAAATTAAAATTTCCCATAACAGTAAAGACAGTGTCGGGGGAAATTTTATATGAATCAGTAAATAAATCTCGAGGAGCACCAATTATAATTATTGATCATAATTCACACGCGTAGACATCTGCGGTAACAATATTTCCACGAGATGGTATTGTTAAACTTTATTATGAGAACATGTTTGATTTTATTTGTAAAATAAGTAAATCGGATCCAGTGTCAGTGTGGCTATTTAGGTGCTCTAAAGACGAATACGATCAGTTTGTAAGACCTAATGGTGAGTTATACAGAAACGAATCATTACATGAAGAAATGAAGAAATTAGCAGAAAAATATTCAATAAATCCTGAATAATTACTAGTTAATTGTTTTACTGTTCCATCTGTTGCTACTCACGCTGCTAGGGAAAAAATCTTTGGAAATGAACACGCGGAGAATTTCTCAAAGATGTCCAGATGAGTTGTATCGAATACGGACATGGCGGTTTATGGAATACTAAATATAATTACATCGATATGATATCCGTTGATATGGTCGCGTGTTATCCAGGAAGTTTTTCGGACTAGGCGAGTGCGCTAAATATTTTGAAATATTTGGACATCCAACAAGTGAAATGACGCGAGTATCGATTAATGTTCCGTTGCCAGATTTTCCACTGACAGGATTAGTTCGTGTAGTATCATTTGAATTTGCCAAAAATCTTCATAAAATCTGTTATGTTTGGTTTGGTAGACATTTTTCAGAGCGACGTTGGGTTCATACAGCGCTGCTAAGATATATGATTGATTCGGCGATATTAACATCACTGACAGTCAGTGAAGCAATTATATCGTATACAAAACAAACTCATGTTTGGCTGCCGACGGAACACGGTGAAAAACAGCGAAAGATCTAGGTAGAAAAATAATTGGTAAATGTACTCAAGGTGGAGAATATGATCATCGACAACATCATTCTCGATCAATCATGTATGATGCTGAATTAGATTTTATAATTGCTGATACCGCCGCGAGAAATATATTTTGTAATCGAGAAAATATTTATTTATCTGACGGAAATAAATTAGGTACAGTTGTTAGTTACATTGACGGAGAATCTCCTCAATATACTCATTTAAGATCTTCAATGTTGGCTTATGTTTCTATAAATTTTACTATCGATGATAAATAAATTTCTTGGTGACGCAGTTTGAGTAGCTACTGACTCGTTTTATGTCGATAAAAAAACACTCATCGTTGTTAGAAGTTTTAACAGGTGATGGTTCATGGGGTTCATGGAGAATTAAAAACGAAAATATTCTTAATTATTGTGGATCAGCTGATGTTGAAACTAAGAATAATTATTATCGCCATGAAATATCAGAAATATAGTTAGAACTATCCGGGTATGATCCAGTATCTAGATATAAAACAGTTTACCTCAACGGGCCAGGTGGTTCTGGTAAAACGACACGAGTAATAGAGTTATTTAGAAACTCTGACACGCTCCTGTTGACGCCAACACATAGACTCGCGCGGGAAATGAAACAGCGAGGAGTTAATTCGTGTACGTATCATAGTTGTTTCAAATATAGCGGTGGTACATGGACATCTTCTAGAATGGGGGAAAATATATCAATAAAGTTATTATTTGGGATGAAATTTGTACTGTATCGTTGGAGGTATTACAAATATTTATTGATTGGTTATCAATGAAAAATACAGCTGTAATTATGTGCGGTGATCATGGTCAACCATGTCCAATTGATAGAACATCTCCACATGATTGGTTAAAGAATTGTATTGATTACTACGCAGAAGTTGATACCGATTACAGATCACTTGATGTAGAATTAAGTGAAATAAAAAAATAATTTTATTACATCCAAATACAATTCAATGTGAAACTATGCGCGGAGTAATTTCAGAAACATCCATGAATGACTTTTTATCTGCGTGGAAACCAAAGGATTTAATAGTTGCGAGTAGAAAAATAGTCAGAGACACACTTCAACGGGAACTATTTCAATTACAACGAGAGTAATTTCCAATGTTGCCGGTGCCGTTATGTTATCGACCACCTGATACGCGACGACAAAATATTGACGTTGATGTACCAGGACAAGGAAAAAAGAATTTAGTGTTGACTGATACTGTTACAGTTTATATTGATTTCGTTGAAGAAGCATTAAATGCTGACAAATCTCCGTGGACACTTGGATACGCAATGACAATTCATTCATCTCAGGGATTAACTATTTCTGATATAGTTGTTTGGATTGTTGATGATAGCACAGAATGGTCAAATTTAGTTTATTCAGCAGTATCTAGGGTTAGAAAAATATCTCATTTAAGACGAATTATCCTGGACGGGTTAATAATTAACGATGACCTTAATGACGATAATGTAATAAGAAAAAAATTTATCCAGCTACAAACAAAGTGACAAAAAATAAGCGTAATTTTGATCTAGATGTTGAGTTTATTATGTCGTTGAAAAAATAGCTGAATAATCATTGCGCGATTTGTAATTGCATACTGTTATGGAAATATCAGAAAAATGATTCAAGACAACTTACCGTGGATATGAAAAATAATCATCTTGGTCATACACGAGAAAATGTCACGTTGGCGTGTTTGGAGTGTAATCGACGTGTTACCTGAGTGATTTAGGTGGTAATTGAGTGTCAGCAGGAACTACTTGTAGTTCTTCACGTTTAAATCCACGTTGAGGAGCAAGTGAATCAAGTATATAAATTGCTGGTCTACCTGACGATCTTGTCACGGTGGATATTTTATGTGTTGTAATACTCCAAATAGGATATGTTGCTCTTTTTCTGCCATTTTCAAGTTCATCTGGTTTATATAAATATCTCACGATGATACTACCTAATACTGGCTGTGTTGGAAAGTCACGTCGCTGTATTGGTATAATTGCGCCTGTGATCGCGATTGCCGGTCTCATATGTATTGCTCGTGTTTTTTCACTATTTATCGCAGATATTACATCTGGTAATCTTTGGACCCACTCATATGATCTCATATCCTGGATAAATTCCTTCGAATATTGATATCCGAATAACCGCTCAGCGAGTGTTTTATTAAATCATTCAACAATTGCTTGATGACGGTGAATCCCAGTATGTCCTCGCCGTATCTTAACGTTATTTTGTTTCATTAAAAATGATACCGCACCTAAAAACTCTCTACCGGATCAACCTTAAGTAAATTTGACCATCGTAAGGGTTCTCTTTGATCAATTTTATTAAATGCGTCTGCAACGTTAACGGCAATTTTTGTTGTTAATGGTTCCACCTCTTTATATCTACTTGCAATATCAACTACTGTGAGTACATATTTGTATGTTGCTTCATGGACCTCATTAGGGACACTAACATTAAAATGTGCGTGCTCGATTCGTTTAGGCGGCGGCAGATAAATTTGCCATACTGCCTGTCTGGATAACCAGTTTGCAGCAGTAGAAACTTTTAATTTTGCAGCGCTAGCAAGTTTACCAACTGCTGCTTTACCTTTCCAATATCCAACTGGAGAATAATAAATTGATTCCATAATATTAATTACCAGTACCAAACTCTAAGTTACCTTTCATCGCGGTATTAATTAAACAACTAGCTAATTTTTCCCTGATTGATTTATTAGGAATATAATTTAATGTTTGAATCAATTTTACATCCGCGAGGTGCCCTTGTTGTAGGTCATTGATTCGATAGGCAATATCATGAACATAGCATGCTTTATCAATCGCATTTACCAGATCTTTGTTTAGTTTTGTTTGATCATGATCATCAAGTCTAATATCAAGTCGGGTTCCAGGGCCACAATAATTATATCCTGGAAGGTGTTTTTCTCCTGGATATTTAGCCCAGGGTATCCCTGGTAATTTTGCTAATTGTGCTGCAATATCACTGCCCTTTCTTCCTTTCTTTAATTGATTTTATTTTGGCTGGCTTCATTTGTTGACCAGAAGAAATAAATCTAAACTTTTTTGTACTGCATCGCATACATTTACCTGTGACAGCCGATCTGTTATTGCGCGTAACAACCTTAGTTGGACCAGTTGTTGGACTACGCGCGCGACATTTTACACAATATAAATCCAAGAGTATAATTATATCATGAATGTAATTGATTTTTCCGCCACAAAAAAAAAATCAGGAACCAGTTAAACATCATGCTGCATTGCCAAATTCTATTAGAATGATTATAATAAGTCTATCTGGTAGTGGAAAAACACAGTTGTTGCTTAATTTGATAATGAGATGGTTAAAATGGGATAAATTGTATTTAGTACCACCATCAGTTGATGATCAGCGATGTTATGAGGTATTAAAAGATTTTAATGAAAATGCGAGATTATTAAATGAACATCACGATGATATTGTTGAATTTATCAGAGATATAAATGATGCACCATCGGTTGATGATCTTGATGGAAGTATCAGTAATTTAGTTGTATACGATGACGTGGTGTTAGACAAACAATCAAATCCTGCAAGGATATTTTCTCGAGGTAGACATAAAAATACTGATGTTATTTATGTTACTCAGAGATACAAGCATATTCCAAAAGTAATTAGAGATAACTAATATTGTGGCTGTTTTTAACGGCGCAGATACGCACACGCTAAGAAATATTCATCAAACATGGTGCAGCGGTGACATGGATATTATTAAATTCAGAACTTTATTTAGTCATGCTCAATTAACTCCACATGGATTTATAACGATACATTTGCATGACCTTGAACACCATATCGAATCGGACTTGATAAAATGTTTGGATGAAATGAGGAGCAGCAGGGAGGGTTTGCCTTAGGTGCTATTCACGATGTTTGTCTTAACGTAGCTGGTATATTTAATCATTAAGGAAGCTTTATTTTTGGTAAATAAGGCTTTGTCCCAACGATGTTTTCGTGGAAGCCTTTATTTGTAGAAAAATGAGTCAATCAATTAAAGACTGTTCGCCCTCCCTGCTGCTCTTGATATTATGGCTACTGATAGGTCTTTTATTTCCGTTAAGTCATTGCATCATGTTAGAAAAATATAAATTTTACAGCCATCATTTCGTCGATCGCTCGATCCATTGATTGATTGAGAGAGATGAGGAATTAATCCAATGTCGTACACTGAATCCATTTTAGCTTCAAGCAGTATACCAAATATATAAGTTTGTTAAATGCTGTTGAAAGAAATTGGTTTGCATGTTTTAATTATTTGGTCTCATGCTCCAACAGTTGCAAACATGAAACTGCATTGAAATAATCAAACATCTTAGATCTGCATTATAATTAGGTTATTGATGTATTATTTCAATATGACTGACTAGTTTGTTCTATCATGATAACAGTTTTGTTTTTACATTTTCTGTACAAGAATAAATAAATAGGTCGCATGGATACAACCGTGCAAAATGCCATAAATTTGGTCAACTTTGAAGATTTGACAATTTTCCACATTATTAATCATTTCAACAATACACGGAGGTCACTTTAATTAGCAACAATTACCAAACTTCCACTGTTAATGATGGGATCATAATTTTAGCTGTAAACTACAGTGTACCAATTCAGACGGCTTCATGTTAGAAATGCACCATTCCCAGGCTGAAATTGGCACTCAGACCATACCAAAACCAGCTATTAGAAAAATATCATTATACACACAAACATACAACCACACCAATTAAACAAGATGAGACTCTTCTACAGGTATCAGATGGGCAGAGCCAAAAACTAGCTAAAGCACATGCTGTAAATACTGACCATCATGTGTCTCACTCAACATCAAATCCAGGTACAGAAGAAACTGTTCTAAAGACAGCCTCCAATCACCCACAGCAAGAAGCTAAATTAAATACAAATACTAAATACAGCAGTCACCAAACTCTGTCCGTCTATTCATGGAAAACAAGAAGATCAAGCAATGCATCTGAACCCCCTACTTGTCAAAATCAGCAACATAATTAAAGACAGATCTCTTCTCATAGGATCATCAATAATCAAAGGAGTAAGAACAAGAGGGTTATATAAAACTGATGTAAACAACTATTAATACTATTATAGAAAAAAATACTGGAATGGATATGCCACCATATCATACTGTAATTATTCTCATTGGTGGCAATGATTTCAGTAATGGCCAATCTTTGAAGGGCATTGAGGATGATTATGAAAGTTTGTTGAATGCCATCAGGTCCAAAACCGCAGAATGTAAAATAATCATCTCAGGTCTACCGCCAAGAAGGGATGCACTTATGACGCAACTAAATGACACCCTAAGTATGCTGTGTGAAAATTTCCAAATACTCATTGTTTCGCAATACTGGACCTTCTTCAAAGACAATCGAGTGAACCCCAAATTATACCAGTCAGACCAAATCCACTTGTCCAACAGAGGTACTACCATGCTCCTTAGGAATATAAACCAGTACATAAGACTTATAAAAGGGGTTAGGCATGAGTCAGACAACTGCTTGTATTGTGAAGAGCACGGTCATGTAACACAGCGGTGTCTGCATGGAAAACAGATTCGTTGCCATATTTGTAACGACCTAGGACATAAGCAAAAGTTGTGCACATACCAATAGGTAGAAGGCTATGATGTACAGGCCTATGCAACACATATCTAGCAACAAAATGCATTGGAATATGTGCATACTTTTCAATGTAATAATTATAATTAAATCAACAGGTTTCAGGCACTATCATATTTGTATACAAAATGCAACTTGTTAACTTGTAAACAACTATGTGATTCTGTTCTAGTTACTTCTCCCTCTGAGGCCCCCCAAGTGTCTAATATGTCAACGTCTTCTTGTATGTATGTAAATCAGTCTCATATTGAACATTCTCATATATCCACTACATTTGGTCATGGTACAACAGATGGATCTTGTATGTTATCTTCTTCATGTGTTTATGTAAATAATCAATCCAATGTAAAGAAATCTGTCAAGTCTAAAAACAATACATTGCATACTACCTTGTCTGAAAATCAATCCTCTGATCTAAATTGTCATGTATTTGGCCTCCTCAAAAGAGGTCTGCAAGTAATCAACCTAAATATTCAACACATCCTCCCTAAACTGAATGAGATAAAGTTAATATTACAGCAAACTAGATTAGTCAATATTCTAAGTCTATGTGAAACCTTTCTTTCCGATGATACTGATGATTTGGCTCTCCAAATACAGGGGTTACACTTTGAAAGAAAAGATAGAGAATCCATGGAGGGTGGGGGTATTCTTCTATATGTTGACAGGTCCATTAGTTATAACAGGCGTGTTGATCTAGAGACTACTGGAAGAGAGTATCTGGATCGAAGTAACCCTTGCCCAATCAAAGCTAATACTCGTATATTCGATTTACATGCCACCTAGTTCCACAGCTGATTGGAGAGATAGATTTGAGGTTCAAATTCAAAAAGCATTACTAAAGGAAGATTTAGAAACTATCATCTTAGGTGATTTTAACATTGACTAAATGAAAACTCCACCATTAACATGGAAAAGTAACTTTGAAACTTACAACTTTACTCAGTTAATTAATACCCCAACTAGAGTAATGGATAAAAGTGCTACTATCATTGATCATGTCAATACTAATAAACCTGAAAACATAAGTGACATTAATGTGCCAGTGTATGCACTGAGTTACCACTACCCAGTCCGAATAGCTAGACATGTTCCAAAATCATTTAAAAATGACAAACACATTGAAATACAATACAGGGACTTCAAACAGTTTGATGAGGAAATGTTCTTAAATTATTTATTTTGCAAACCCTTCCAATATAGCTGATGTCAACACTGCCTTGGACAAATGGTATAGATGTTAGCCTTAGACAAGCATGCCCCAATTAAAACAAAAAGGGTTAAACACCAAATTATACCCAAGTTGATTACCCCTGCGATCAATGAGGCTAGACACCTAAGAGATAATTTCCACAAGAAAAAAGACATGAAAAGCTATAGAAAATGGAGAAATAAAACTAAGCACCTGATCGATAAGGCAAAAGAGAACTACGTTAAACAGGCTATTAATGAAAGTAAGAGCACCAAAACATTGTGGAAGCATCTAAAAGAGCTGAATCCACACAAGAACAGTTGTCTTCCACCTAGATTTAAGCAAAATGATGATATAGCAACATCTGTACAAGACATTGTGGAAATGTTCAACAATTTCTTCATAAGCATCTCCAGTAAGAGTATTCAGAACCAGACTAACATCCCAATTGAACTTGATGCTCTTCTATTATTTATAAGAGCTAAATTTCCTGATGATAATTATTTTTTAATAGCTAATGTTAGTAAGTGGATGTTTTTGATATGCTAATTAATGTTAATGTTAATAAATCCTCTGAACTGGATGGTATTGGTCCACGAATTCTTAAAATTGCTGCATCAGTAATAACAAAGTCACTAACGCATATCATAAATTTAAGTATAATGAGTAGTCATTTTCCAGAAACACTGAAATTTACACGTATCTTTAAGAAAGGAGAAAAGGAGGATCCAGGAAATTACAGACCAATATCAATTCTACCCGTATTATCAAAACTATTTGAAAAGCTTGTAGCCATTCAGATCTATACATTTTTCGAAACATACTCTCTATTTCATAAAGCGCAATCAGGATTTAGAAAGTACCACTCGTGCCAAACAGAAATTACCAAATTAATTGATCTTTGGCTGAAGGAAATTGATAATGGACATATGACTGGGATTGTTTTCCTTGACTTCAATAAAGCCTTAGATCTTGCTGATCATGAAATTCTTCTGCAAAAGTTGAACTGTTACATGTTTGACAATCCTTCTTTAAACTGGTTTAGATCATACCTAAACCAAAAGTCTCAACAAGTAAGCATTGACAATATTATCTCTCAAACTCGCACTATTCATTCAGGAGTCCCTCAAGGCTCAGTTTTGGGCCCTCTCTTCTTCCGTATCTATATCAAAGATCTACCATTAAATAATGAATACACAAACACAGATTTATTTGCAGATGATGTAGATTTATTTGCAGATGATGCAACGTTATATACATCTAGTTCTGATATGAAGTTATCCAAATGAAATTAAACTCAGACCTTATTATAGTCCAAAACTGGGCACAACAAAATAGGATGGTAATTAATGAAGATGAAAAAAAATGTATGATTTTGGGAACATAACAAAAGCTACACAAGTCAGGGAACCCAAAACTATCTCTTGCAATAAATAATCATCCATTAGAAAATGTCAAACATGAAAGGCTTGTCGGTGTGTCTGTAGATAATAATTTATTATGGAATAACCATGTTGATAAGCTTTGTAAAACACTGTCATCCAAAATTGCTCTTCTCAGCAGAATCAAGAAATATTTACCTATGGAAACTCGCAATCTATACTACAAGTCATATATTCTTCCAACAATGGATTATTGTTCTAATTTATGGGGAAACTGTGCTAAATCTGAGCTTGACAGGATTTATAAACTTCAGAAACGAGCAGCACGTGTAATTTTAGATGCATCTGTTGATCATCCCTCAAAAGTATTATTTACAGAACTCAAATGGTTTCACAGTATATGACAGGATAGATTTTCACAAGGCAGTTCTTTTATATAAATGTCTACATGGAACTGCACCAGAGTATCTTCAGGACTTATTCAGGCCTTTTTCAACACAATACAAGTTGCGATCAATATCACATGAAAACCTTCTAATACCAAAACCAAGAACAGAGCAATTTAAAAAGAGCTTTCAATACTCTGGTACAGTTCTGTGGAATAAGCTTCCACTACATTTAAAATCTGCTGAAAATATTAGAATATTTAAGAAAAGATATCATGAGCATGTATATGTTTCTAATAGATAATGGAAGTTAGTATTTTAATACTAAACATGTTAAAATAAACACTAATTATTGCTATCTTCATATAATGTGCATTGTGATACTCTCCTTAAGAGGGCCTTAAGGGAGAATAGTCCTTGACTAATGAGTCACCCTCTATAAATAAAGCATTATTATTATTACTATTATTATTATTATTATTAGTATTATTATTATTATTATTATCATTATTATTATTATTATTATCATTATTATTGTTATTATTATTATTATTATTATTATTATTATTATTATTATTATTATTATTATTATCTGAAACCTATCAGAAAGTATTATTCCAAGACCAATCAAAATAAATTGTGACCAGTTTAATCTACAATTTTGATAATACAAATAATTTAGATTAGTTTATACTCTGTGGACCAAATGCAATTCTGTATTTTGGTATTTTCGGAACATTTCACATTTTTAAGCACAAGTTTAAAAAGTCTAAATCTCGTGTACCAACAATGAATTTTTTAGAAATGTAGTGGCCAATATCAGATTCTCCCTTTTTGAAAATGTTGATGAATCAAACCAGTCAGGCTGAATCCTAGACTGAACCCTACAAAGTTTGGATACCATATTTGCAGTATGGTTTTCGTTTCTTTTCAACAACTGGAAAATGTACATATGGACATATCACTTCAGGCCATAGTTCTTTAAATGCCACTAATTGAAAAGATAGATGGCTATAGACATGTTGTTAAATTTGTTCATGTATGTCTTTGCAGTGAGAGTTACAGTGGCAGTTTTGCAACAGAATGATCAGAATGTCTCGCATATACTGACAGTTATCTCAGGGAAACCAATAACATTGACCTGCATGACAGGATTAAGTCGACCTGATCCCACTATAGACTGGTACATTGGATCACAGAAGATAGGCAGTGGAGCAGGTCTGATCTTCACCCCAAGTAATGCAGACCATGATGAGATAATCTATTGCCAAGCTTATAACACTGATCCTAACAGAATAGTTTATTCCTTAAACCCAAGGCTATCAGTGCAAGGTGAGTTTATATTCATAATAATTGTGATAGTATTAGCAATGAGGCAATAAGTACATGATAATTAGTGATAATAATAAGGAGAATAAACACAAAACTGGATATGCTGTAGTATCGTTAATTTTATTTAATTTCCTGGAATAACCTCTACAAATACTCATATATTACAAAAGAACAAAACTATGATCACAAGACGCATCGGTCACTTCGTTGGTAAAAACGATGCTATCACTTGTATGAGCATAAATCAAACATATGAGCAGCAGGAGGGTGTTTACCGACCCAAACAATGGCGTCGACTTTTGGGGTTACCTCCTGCCCCTTACAAAATAAGCCCTGTTTTCATAATCTGATATGAAAAAGTGCTTTTTTGAGCCATGCAACATTGGCTCAATGATTATCTAAAAGGCTTGTAAGATTGTTGAATTTACCTGTGGCAATGCTGATTTATTAATCCGATGAACCGAACTCACCATTTCGAAATAAGATATAATATACATAAACCATCCTCGGGTAACGCTGTACACAGAAACGAAACCACGAGTACATGTATTTAATAATAATCAAAATATTAAATATATGATAGATATATAAAATTCCATGATAATACATCCCCCGCCCCTTTAAAAAGTGTCATCACTTTTAGAAAATCGCAGAATGTGAATACAAATGTTTATGGAAACATCCGATTTTGAATAATGAAAGAAAATGATCTGCTAATTACACCCTATTTAAAACATATCAGCACCCAGGCTAAACACTCCTTTTCAATCACGGAGTAGGTTGTTCTCCTGAGGGAGCAGTTTCCTACTTGCGTAAGCAATGGGCAATTTCATCCATCTTGCTCCTGTAGCAAAACAGCTCCTAGTCCCGTATCGGACACATGAGTCCTGAGCACAAAAGTTTTACTCAGTTCTAGCAGCTTTAGGATTGACACACGTGTCAGTTTCCCTTTTTAAGAGTTAAATTCTCGTTCCTGGCACACATCCCCCAGGAATCTTTATTCGTTTGCTCTTTCCTGGACAATTCTTAATGGGCTGGCTATAGCCGCAAAATTGTTAACAAATTTCATAAATAAATCCAATCAAACCCATTAAAGATCTTACGTGTTTCTTAATCTCCGGTCTGGGAGGCATCACTGATTGATTCTATTGTGTCTGGGTGAGGTTTCAACTGACCGAAACCATTTACAAGATGACTCAGGCATTCCAAGTTAGAATGGACTATGCTTCATTTGACGGATTTAGCTGAGAGATTAGCCATGCAGAGTCTATCAAGCAGATCAACTAATACACTAACATGTTCTTGCCAGGTATACGTAAATTCGAATATATCATCTACGAAGTTGTCAACGTTTTCCATACCATTCAACAGTTTATGCACAAGACAAACGCACAACTCACCGGCATTGACTAAACTGAAAAGCATGACTTTAAATATATATAGACCTTTGGGAGTCATGAATACCGTTAACACGTGGGCATTATTAGCGATTCATTCCTCCCAATAAGTTTTTAAGATCCAATTTCGAAATGCATTGGTGCTCTGCTAGTTTTGAGAAGGCGTCCTCCATGTCTGGCACCGTTCTGCATCAGACACAATCATTGTGTCCAATTGCCGAATGTCCATCCAAAAACGGTTCGTCCCATCTTTCTTTGTGACTAATACAATGGGGGATGAATACAGGAAATGGAAGGTTCGATCACTCCTTGATCTACAACTTTCCACGCTTCTTCATCGTTTACCGCGCATTGGAGGGTATTTTATATCCTTTAATCATGAATGACTCAAGGGGCATTTCAGTACTGAGACGAATTCCGGCTCGTCAGATGATTGATTTTATATTACCGGAGTACATAATACTTTCACGACCTGTTTGAACAGGTCTTTCCGCGTAATGTTTCTGCATATTTGACCCAACTTCCATGTCAGTGATGTTGTCGATTTCCTTTGAGGCCGTCCTCTGACAATCCTAGCAATGAACGACGAAATCGTTCTACATCACTGTTGACGCCGGGCCAATAGCATTCACGTAACACATTAATCGTTGTTTTATTCATAAATAAATGGCCTCCCATACTCGACTCGTGCACCACCTTGAGTACCTCTGACCAGAATTTCTGTGGTACAACTAGCTAGAAAAACTTCCTACCATCAGGCGTAGAATATTCTCTATACATTAAACCTTTTCGATGTAGAAATCTATAGGACCCGTTCTTGCAAAGCTTCACATTACCTGATACATCTTTCCCCGCTTTCGCGCTTAAAGATTTCCTTTAAGACAGTCTTCTGAGTATCCTAGCATGAACTACGAAATCGTTCTACATCACTGTTGACACCGGGCCGATAACATTCTAGTAACACCTTAACCGTTGATTTATTCATGCCTAAATGGCCTCCCATACTCGACTCGTAGGCTACCTTGAGTACATCTGACCTGAATTGCTGGGGAACAGCTAGCCACAAGAACATCCTACTATCAGACGTAGAATTTTATCTTTACATTAAACATTTTTGATGTAGAAATCTAGAGGACCCTCCGTTCTTACAATGCTTCACGGTACCGGATACAACTTTCTTCGCGGTTGTGCTTTAAGATGCGTCATGTTCCTACTCGTTCAAAATTTCTTTGCGGGAGATATGATATATGGCTTCCGGTACTTTTCATTTATGCAGATGCTGATTATTCTTCTCCACTGCCATCTAGTCTGTATCGCTTGAACGATTGGGAATCGGAAGTCCGACATAGCTGGGAGTCTAGAGTCCTGAACATCACCAATCATGAGCTCATGTATAGAGTTGTCTATGCACAACATTTCAGATCAAGAAAGTCATCTCGATTTCTATCCATTTTACGGAAACATGGTATATTATTTGGTGTAGAGACATACAAGGAGATTTAGACTAGTACACTCTGTGTCTCGTAAAACGGTGACTTCTTGTCCATTGACGGTACAACTGTCTTGTGGTGCCCTTGCCTCTGGGAAAATACATCTGCTGATCAGTTGAATAGCATAAATACCAATCTATGCATGTAGCCCTGGCTTGTTTTATTGTATCTATGTTCCATAACTGGGAAAAAGCATGTTCTCCGTTTACTGACTGTCAGCCTTCAATGGCAACGTCGACTCTCTTGATTAATCCATTCTGTTTAGGACATTCGGGAAATAATCAACGACAGTTTTTAAGTAAAACATTGCTTGCCCTTGTGATTTATAGTGTTATCCTTGCCAGGTTTTTCGTGGACCCAAGGTTTTTGGTCTTTAGCCTGATTTCCACCTTTATTATCTTCTGAAATGACATTATGATATCCCCTAGAGCTTCTTTGAATAAATCGGCCTGTATGGCCATGTCATATATATTCATGAGGGACTTTTCACTCAGGTTCAGATATACCTCCTTGCCACAAGTTGTCAGTAGCTGGTGTCAAATGTCACAAACGACTTTGCCACAGTCCATCGTTGCAAATAATTGCTCGTCCTAATGACGAACTGGGTGAATCTATCGTCTCTCTCGGGGTTGCTATACTTAATCTTCTTGCGAAGTCCTTGCTCTGTTAGCTCGTAGCTATTCAGAAGTGACTCCTTCAACACGAGGTAGTTACTCCCTTTGGGAGGAATTTGGGACCACTCAGTTAATAATAATAATAGTAATAATAAAATAATAATAATCATAATGACTTCATTTAAAGAGGGTAACACAATTAGCTAATAACTAATAATCTACACTGAGGCCATCATAAAAGCGATTTTATTTATTTGAAATGCATTTCTGAAGCCATTATATATATTGGGTTTGGAAGAAGGAAATAGAGTGGTAGTTTCTAATTTTAACTGGAATGAATACTATTCCATAGCAAAGTTCCAGGGTACATGTATTGGAAACTTGTCTTGAATAATTCCTTATTTGGTTTAGGAATTTTATCATGTTTGGTAGACATGGACTGCACGTGGGGAGTATTACAATGTAGGCTATACTGGAACAGTGATTGTAAATATTCAGGAACATTGTTATTGGATATCCTTACATTGATTTGGTTTTTCTCAACCAGATTCGATCTTTAATAGGCAATAGTGTTAACTTACCAGCTAAATTTGCCTTGCTTTATTTATGGATTGATATTAGGCCAAGTGATCTTCTCAGAAGATATGCCTGATTAAGTACGTTTTTATCGTTTGGATTACCCATACTGTATTACAATACAAATATAGTTGTATGCAACTGTTATAAACTAGTAGTCTGTGCCTTTTAGGGAGAAAATGTCTTATCCTACTAAGAAGCCATAAACTTGAATTCACTTTTTTACTAATATGTTTCATATGTTCATTCCGTGATAGGTTATTATCTACCAGAACACCAGTTAGTCTATCATGACAGACCATTTCCAAATATTTATCCTTCTATGTCAGACGTAGTTCATCACTATGATAATTTGTTCATGCTTCGTGTTTTGGATATCTGATAATGTTGGGAGATCTGTATATGATATTGAGTCCCTTAGTAAATATGGAAGGTCATTAATAAATAAAATAAATAGTAATGAACCTAATTTTTCCATGTTCAGAGAGAACACTAATTATACATACATGTTGTATTCTCTCTCTTCATTATCCACCATGTCAAAATCATTCCTGAAATCTACAAATACAGATCCTATTATTCAAGCATAATCAAGTTAGGAAGATAAAGGCAATCTCGCAAGGTTTTTATTGTCTATAGCCTCATTGATTACGGTGTAACAGCAAGTGCTTGGTTAAATGTGATATGAAGGAGCCATTGACATGTTTTTTCAATCAATTTTTACAAGTTTGGCAGATTTGAGATTGGCCGGTAGTTATCAGCATCATCTTAGAACCAGATTTGTGAATTGGAGTTACTTTTGCAGTTTTCCATATTTTGGATATAGATGAGGTTGCATTACTTTAATTGATTATGAATGTTATGCTATCTAAAATAGCAAAGGCAGACGTTTTAATGAGTCGTATACCGATCTCATTAAGTCCTGTAGGTTTCTTGATATCACATTCACTGAAACATTTTTGTGCAAAGCGTTTTGATACTGATGGGATTGAGAACCAGACCTCAGTGATTTTGCTTCTGCATAACTTTTTCAGTTCATTAAAGTTGTTTTCTATCAGTTGTTCTTTTAACTTCTTGGTAATGTTGGTGAAAAAAATCGTTGAAAACATTTGCAATGTCAATGTCATCAGTGACTATGGTGTCATTTACAAGAAGTGAGTGAACTTTATTTGTCTGATCTTTGTGTGTTCCTCCATTGAGTTAAGTGAAGAGGTTCAAAATGGAGTTTGTGTCGCTCTTTTTGTTTTCAACCAATGACTGAAAATAAGTTTTTTTTTTTAGCTTTTGTCATCATACCTGTTATTTTATTTATCCATATATTGTGCATGGTTTCCCATAACCTTGAATCGGTTTTGTGTTTTCATAGCGTCTAGAATTTCAGTCGTATATCAGTAAGTTTGTATTTGATTTTTACTCTATGTTCTTTCAGTGGTTCATGCTTAGGGACTACGTCTACAACTGATCTGCAATACAAAATCCTTATATAGTAAATGGGTAAAATAATTAATGATTCCAAATGATTCCACACAAATAACAGAATAAAAAAATATGATTCACATAAACATTGATAATATAGGATCTATAAATGTATGTTTATGTATGTGTTGATTTTTAGTAATAATAAGATTTAATGATGCCACTGGATTCAAAACAATAATTCAAGTACATCTAAATAATAATCTGAGTGCATCTGTTTTTCTCCTACAACTTGGTTGTATATGCCACGCTCCTGTGTGAACTGTCTTAAATGTGAGACTATCGGCATGTTTATACTAATTGGAAATGTCGAAGATGGTTTTGTTTTATGTTTGTTATTTTGTCTAGACACAATGTCAGTTCTAGGTTCAATGATTGTTGATAATAAATGAACACTAAATTAAAATGATGGCAAGCTCCAAAATGGAAAATTCGGTGTTCCAGCTCTTTTCAGATTAACCAGATATTCAAACATGTTGAAGTTTTCATGAAATACTTGAGGACATTATAAAAAAATTTATTACAGAATTATAAATGTCCAAGAAAATTAAGATAACAGTACAGTTAAGATAACAATGTTAAGGGAAAAATATTAAAGATTTTAAGATTGTCTCATTTGTTAATACTAGTATTGCAGTATATACAACTATTATTCCTTAAAAATATTGTGTACACAGAATTTAGAGATTGGTGGACAGAGTGTCACATGCCTTTGACATCCTAGGTACAACACATATGCAGTTTGTTTTATGTTTGCTTTTTATGAAGTAACTTAAAAAGGGTCCTGCATTCTATCTGTCATTCAATCCATTCACACTTGATCCAAAGCCAAATCATGGCACTCCTTATTCATAACTTGAAATTGGTTTAATAATAAAAATAATGATAACAATAATTATGTACACTTAGCACAGCACCCGATCTTTATAAGCTCTAATTGCTTTACATTATTTGTTAATACATAAAAACAAATGACAATATTAAAAAACAAACACCATGAAATTACAAAACAAGAACATGCTGACAAAAATCAAGGAAGTAAACATTATTAAGTCTTTAAGTCTGCACTTGTAGTTGAAAGATGCGAGTTTTAAGATTAATCTTGAATGAGATCACAGTGCCCTTGTGTCTAAGATCTACGGCAAATCATTCCACAAAGCTGGGACCTTTGTGTTCAAAAGACTGTTGTCCATATGACTTTGTTTTAACAGTGGGAACAACGAGAATGCAAGTGCTGAAAGAGTATTGTAAGTTTATGCGGTGTTCATCGGTGAGGTGAGATTGGCATATTGGACTTGACCAAATCAAATAAATATAGCATACTACACATATCTTATTTTTTAAATTCTAGATCATGTGGCTAATGGGTGGGTAGCATGCAGGATTCGTGACTGAAAGCGTGTTGATTAAAATCCTACCATCAGATCAGCCAGTGTCAGTTATTCTAATATGTCCTTAAGGGAGGCACCTGGCTCCAATATTTTTGGTTCTAAATAACCCACTTGTGTTGCTGGGAATTAAAACACCAAACCAGACCATTTTTTCTCAATTAAATTTTCAGCATATGACTATCTTTGACATTCTTTAGCAAGTTACTGCTTGGAATATTGACTGGAAAACTAACAAGGACAAACTAAAAATAGTACTTTTTAAGAGCAGTAGAAAGTTTAAATCAGGCAGTAAGTCATAATGATATGTATAGTAAGGTATCAGCAAATGTTAAAGTCCTATTTTAAGTACTCTTGAATGAGATCACAGTGCCCTTGTGTCTAAGATCTATGGGTAAATCATTCCACATAGCTGGGCCCTTGGTATTCAAAAGAATGTTGTCCATATGACTTTGTTTTAACAGTGGGAACAATGAGAATGCAAGTATTGGAAGGGGAGCGTCAGTTTCTAGTGTATTCATTGTTGAGGTGAAATATATATATATATATATATATATATATATATATATATATATATATATATATATATATATATATATATATAACATAGTGCACAGATCTTTTTTGTAAAATTCTAGATCACGTGGTAGTGAATGGATAGCATGCATGATTTGTGACTGAAAGCGTGTTGATTAAAATCCTACCATCAGATCAGCCAGTGTCAGTTACTCTAATATATCCTTAAGGGAGGCACCTGGCACCAATATATCTGGTTCTAAATAACCCACATGTGTTGCTGTGCAATAAAACACCAAACCAGACCATTTTTATTATCAAATAAATTTTCACCATATGACTGTCTTTGACATCCTTTGGCAAGTTACTGCTTGGAATATTGATTGGTAAACTAACAAGGACAAACTAAAAATAGCACTTTTTTTAGCAGATGTTAAAGTCCTATTTTAGGCATTTCTACACTATGGATAAAATTATTATCAACTATCGCATGTTTAATATTATATGATGCTCTTGATCCACAAAATGTCACATTTATAAACAGTTGTCCTTTATAAAAATTTAATTCAAAGTTAAAATGAAATAAAAATAAAATCCTTATATGGATATGTTTATGAAGTCGGTTTCACTCTACATTTTCCTTTCTATTATATTAGGAGCTACATGATTAATTTAAGTGCTTGTAATGATAATAATAATTTTCTTGCTATACATGTACCATGACTTACTCAACAGTTTCACCGTTACTGCAACTGAGTTTTGTATTTTTCAGTTTATGTAAGCAACATTACTCTGGATCCTCAAGGGGACATTATTACCTTCCTTGATGGAACTGCCAAAAGCCTTAGATGTAATGCAGGTCCCAGTAGACCACAATCTGTCATAAGATGGTGGCTAGATGGTAATGACGTGACACATCTCTCCATTACAAAGGTCACAGGAACTAGCACGCTATTCATTGTCTCTAGTGAACTTCAGCTCATTGTAGGCAAAGCACAACAAGGCAAGAATGTGTACTGTGATGCTAAAGTGAATGATCAAGCACCTGTCATTGAATCAGTGAAGCCAGCAATAAATGTTTGGTGTAAGTAGCCAGCTTATTAATCTAATTTAAGAACTGTGTTGTTTGTATATACATTACAGAGGTAATATTTTTGAAACAGGTTTCGCTGACTTTCATTCATTTAGAAAACTTGATTCACATTAGGAGAGTGAGTCAGGTGGTCTCCAGTTGCTTCATAGAGGTTCATTGCTTAAATATTTTGATCAGGGCTAAAACTATTCTTTTAGACAAGTAGCAGCACACCATCACTCAGTAAAGTATTGCCAAATATTTGTTAAATCTTCCAGGAAAAGGATATAAATTGGCTTCATCAGTCATATCGACTAAAATTAATCTTCTCAAATCAAGCACTTGTATCTTTCCAAACCGAACTCTTACCAAGATAGCATTCTAAGGGACAATTTCGTTTGCCAAAAACACATCCTACATTTTCACGATCATGAAAAAAATGGCTGTGAACCTGGTGCTAAAGATTGCGCATTATGCAAATATGCAGTGACATCAGCTTAGGCTTCTTTATAGGGCCGAGGGAAGGAAACACAAAAGCCACTGCTGTGGATTGTATAGTGTGGAACATTGTTCCCATTCTTATGAGAAATTGGACAAGATTCATAGTAGTGGCCTCAGAATTTTATTCCAGTTGGATGGGGACGTCATCCCTAGAAAAACCAGAAGAAGATTTGTCACCTGATGGAAACAAAGACAAACTATCATGTATCTAAAGTGGACCAGACTCTGGTTAACGGCTGCCCTAATTAGACATTGTTTGATGTCTACTATGTTTGATATTTAGCAGTTGTAGTCTAGTAAATAGAGAATTTTCAATGCGCGAAAAAGCATATTACCGCCTGGTACATTGTATTGATGTCAAGCTCTCTAAAAGTGGCAACAGTTGCACAGGCTTTTATAAGTATAGGTTACATGGTCATGTGGTAAAACTGGTTATGTCTTATCATCTATAAATAGAGCCAGGTAGTCGATGCATTCAGAAATGTGCAACTTCAGTCTGACAGGCTTTTGGTCTAATATGTGAAAAAATGGGTTATGACTCCTTAGCTTTCATCCTTGTCACAAGGCTTTCATTAGAGGAATGATTTCTGGACTGACGTTAGGTCATCAACTAAATGTTGACCAGAACACAACAGCCTTCTATACGTTTTCAGATGTTCCCCAAAAGTTAAGTTCATTGCTACTCAAATGACATGGGACAAGGATAGAGAAAACCAATACAGATTTGTACAACTAGATTTTTCCCACTAGTGAAGAGGTGCCAAATTTGTATGGACTCAGCAAGGAACATAAGATGAACACATCCCAGTGTCCTATTCTGTGTAGGGTTAGGTTATATTACCTTTCCTGCATAAAAATACCTAGCAAAAAGGTAGGGTCATTTAGTTGCTCATCATATATCTCACATTAAAATGTAAAGATTTTGTCCAGAAATTTCCAAGTTTTGAACTCACTGCAGTATAAAAGCTACTGAGCACCCTTTTTACCAGCATACATGTTGGCAAGGCCTTATTAGTCATTCAGAATAGACTCTCGAAAGAAGTGCACTATCTTGGTGTTAGAAACAAGACTTAATCTGTTGAAATGGGTTTTAAACACTACTTATTTTGTCTATCAGGGATAATTTTCTCTACAGAAGTCCGAGGTAGCAATTGGCTCACCAGTGTCTCCTACTGTGTCAAATTTGTATATGGAAGACTTTGAACTATGTGCCACTTCCACTGCAGCCCATCTTTCAGATGTGTGGTTTCATTGTATCGATGACACTATCATCATGATGCATGAATTCAATATTGAAGAAATAATAAAAAATCTCAATTCCATTTTCTTCAAGAAAATATCCAGTTCAATTATGAAGTGGAAGAGGATTAGATGTTGCCATATTTGGATAATTGCGTCCACATTTTAAATGATGGGGAAACAAATGTTACCATTTACCGCAAACTTACCACACAAACCAGTATCTGAACTCCAGTTTTGACGACCATCTTAAACATAAGAGGTCAGTGTTGAGAACTCGACTGCATAAGGTGAACAGTATTGTATGTAGTGAAGAAGACCGGGTATTGGAGGTTGGTCGTATTAGGGAAGCTTTTGAGAGTCAACAGTTACAAAGACTAGATGTTGCCGTTTCCTAAAAAAAAAAACCGTGAAGGGAATAACATCTAAATGAGAAATGAGACACATATGTAATTGTCCCTTTAATATCTATTGATAAACTCCAAAACATTACAAAAAGTCATTCGAAAGCAATGAGCTAAAGTAATCAACAAACTATATTACACCATCCGCTAAATTTTGGCAAATCACAATGACCACACTCCATTGAATAAAATGTGCCTAATCATCTTTAAACTCTAGTGTGATAATTGTGAACAAGATGACAAGGAGGAGTCTGCTAGAAGCCTTGAACCAAGAGTTAAAGAAAACTTGCACTCGAACAGAGAATCCCTGGCAGCAGTCAGTGAACATTGCAAATAATCAGGGTATTCAATTTCTTGGAATAACACCAAAGTTCTCTTTAGAGACAACAATACCGTGAGGAGAAAAAGAAGAGAAGCTATTTAAATCGTGTAGGGAGAGCCAGTGTTGAACCGTGATTCTAGATTAGAACATCTCCCATTGTTCAGAAGGGTGTTGTCCGATGGTTTACATTTAGTTGATCACGTGACTTCAGTTGAGAAATCATCCCTCTGAAGACCTTTTGAAAATGTTGAAAACTTATATGGAGTCATAACCTATTATGCTACAGAAAGGTTTCTATTCTTATTTTCCCTATAGTTCACGTCAAGTTATCTTATACTCTCAGGTACATATACAATCGAAACACAGGAATGATAAATTAATTAATTGTTGTGGCGAATAATTGTTTCATTCTTTTGAGCTGTAATTATTTAATTTTAATAATTTGATATAGGTATCTCCTAAGATTGATTTACAGAGCAGTATATCAAGGAAATATTCATCTTGGTTACTGGGATACGGATTCTGAGTCACAAGTTAAATATTGCATTTGCTAAGAATAACCAATGTTGTTTTAGGGTTTAAATACATTTTCAGCACAATGTAGGCTATGCATGGCGACAAATATGAACTGTGGAGGAAGAACCCGGGAAAACCCGGAAAGAACCACCGACCCATGAAAAGCAACTGGCAATCTTTCTCACGTACACACATTGACGGAATCTGATCCCTAACCCACGCAGTCATAGGTGAGAAGGCAACGATCTGTAACGGTGAATGCTTTAGACCACTCGGCCACTCGGCGCCCCCAAAAAACAAATGACTATTAAATATTTGTTTCTTTACAACCTGAACATCTTTTGTACGAAATGCTGTATCTGCTTTTATGACCTATGATTTACATTTAATTCACTTGATCATGATTACTTTTATGATGTATTTATTCTCAATTCTTATTTATACCATGTACAGACCAACCCTCCTTACCATCAATCCAAACATTTCAAGGTAATTTTCCTTGGCTAGAAAACCAAACTGGTACACTGCAATGTGTAATGGTGGACTCCGGCAATCCAAAGGCTTCAGTAATGTGGAACAGTCCTAGGGGCACATTGGACATGGATGGTAACCTAGTGGTCGGAAATCTCAGCACCTATGATCATGGACAACAGGTGTATTGTCAAGCGCAGAACAACTTCACAGACATCAAAGGTTTAACGGTAGTGTCACCGACAATAACACTTAATGTGGAATGTAAGATCTTATTTCATACCTTCGTTGTTAAGACTGTATTAACATGAATTCACCCATTTCGCCATACTGTAGATCATGTGTGCTATATCATAGTCCTTGTCCTTGTTCTGTTAATGTGCTATTTCAGCTTCTCTTATGTAAAGATTGCTAATTTTCATCAGACTCAGTAAGAATGTTCCTTCAGACTTGTTTGAACAAAATTCTCCCATTATCTTGCGCTGACAACATTAAAATGTACAAGGGGTGATCTCTTTCAAGCTTTATCACATGACTACATTTACTACCCATATCAACACATGCAGTAACACATCATGACATCACAGATAAAATAATATTAAGCAAAGGAAAGGTATAACAACCAAGGCATCCATATATAATTCAAAGCAACTTCACTAAATTTTATATGTCTTGGTTGAATAAAAAAAGTAATGTTTGTTATGCAGTAGTCAGAATCTTTCATTACTGTTCTTTTCAAATGAAATTTATGAAACTTGTTGAATAATTGGAATATTTTCGTCACAGAGGCTCCAAAAGGATAGAAAATTTTGCAATTATTTCACATATTTTTTTATTTGAATTCAGCACTCATTTATGACCCTCTATATGACATGAAATTCAATGAGAGCTTACTGGAACGATGTTGCATAAATTAATCTTCAGCAACAAGAGTACTCTAAGAAATTTATGAAACAAACAATGCTTTTCATCTGTCACAGATGCTTATGAAATGAAGTAGCTGGTTGCATGAGATGCATACAATTCTTCAAGAAACCTCGTGTTTTGCTACAAGAGAGAATGGAGAAAAACGTAAAACCCTTAAGCAGTTCATCGACATATGATTGTCACTAGTAATAAGTAATAATACTAATAATAATGATTTTATTTAAAGACGGTACCATGCATACCTATACGTAGTATCATGTACACATATATACACAATATATTTACCTTCTTTCCTATTTACAATAAAAATACTCGTTCATATATATTAAAGTCAAATAGTCGGTGTACATGCAATATGTAGTTAGTGACAAAATAGATGAGTAGTATATTTAATGATGCACAGATGCATTTAATACAAATACATTTGATTTCAATTTCATTTTAACTGCAGCTCTGAAGCCTACTGGATATTTTGAGTGTATAAGAAGGGAATATAGTGGGAGTTTCCAATCTCAACTGGAATGCTATTTCAGAGAAAAGTTCCAGAGTATTGGATTCTCTTTTGAATAATTCCTTATTTGGTTTGGGAATTTAATCCTGTTTGGTAGACATGGACTGCAGGTGGGGAGTAATACCATGTAGCCTATACTGGAATTGTGATTGTAAATATTCAGGAGCACTATCATTGGATATCCTGTACATAAATTTGTCTTTTCTCAACCAAATTATGCCTTTAATATGTAATATTTCTAACTTACCAGTTGAATTTTCCTTGCTTTCTTTTTGGATTGATATTAGCCCAAATGCTATTGTATGAAGATGTGCTATCTTTGGTATGATTTTATCATTTGAATTACACCTTCTGTATTACAGTAGTCTAAATAGGGTTGTATGTAACTGTTATAAAATAGTTTTTTGTGCCTTTCAGGGTGAAAATGTCTTATCCTACTGAGAAGCCATACAATTTAATTAACCTTTTACTGATCTGTTTGATATGTTCAGTTTGTGATAGGTTTTTATCTACCAAGACATAGTTTAAGAAGTATTTATCACCAAGCCATTGCACGTGCACAAGTTGCTGAATTTCCTTAGGACAACATGCAAAGAAACTCCTGTTTGCTTTGTGTTTTGGATGTCTGACAATGTTATGTCATCATCATGAATTTGAGTCATCCAGTAAAAATGGTAGGTCACATTAAAAGTAGTTGGTCATTAATTAATAATTTAAATTGTAATTGACCTAGAATTGCGCCTTGTGGTACTCCATATCTAATTTTTCCATGCTCAGACAGAACACTATTCAAATAAAGATGGTGTGTTCTCTCACTTACGTATGAAGTAAACCATCTAATTGTGCTTTCATCACATTGTAAAATTTTCAGTTCTTCTAAAGGATTTCATGATCCATCATGTCCAAAGCTTTCCTGAAATCTACAAATACAGATCCTTTATTATTATACCTTGATAAAGTGCTTGAAACTATTTATCAGTTAGGGAGATCAAGGGAATCTCACATGAATGTTTCTGTCAAAAGCCTGATTGTATAGGGTGTAACAGCAAATGTTTGGTTAAATATGACATGAATGAGCCATGGACATGTTTTCCAGTCAATTTCGACAAGTTTGGCGAAATTGCAATGTTATTAGTTTTAACTAAGCTCTTGGTCATATATCACTTGTTTTGTTCACTTGGTTAACTTCCTCCAAATATTAAACTGTATTATAAAATCTTATCTGAACTTGATAATTTTTCTTTAGTTTGGTTAACCAATTTAAGAGTACAATGTTTTATAAAATTTCCGAAGCTTAGTCAACGTTAAACGTACTGCTGGGATTAAAAATCTGCTCGACATACAAATTATCAGCTTTTCTGAGAGCATGTATTCAGGACGTTAAAAAGCGAGGTCCCCTTAAATTAAAAAATTGGACTCATTCTGCCATCACGTTATAAGCGGAATCGCGTTCCAACGAATCATGGTATAACGGGTTATACCTGTACTTAAATTGATTATAAATGTTATGCTGTCAGTAATAGCTGAGGCAGACGTTTTAATCAGTTGTTTAAAAATCTGATTAGGTCTTGTAGCTTTCTTGGTATCAGGTTCAATTTTGTACCATTTGTAACATGTTTTTAATTCTGGTGGGATAGAGAAACATACCTCCTTAGATTTTGCTGCTGATGAACTTGTTCAGTTTATTAAGGTTGTTTTCAGTCGCTGGTTCCTCTAACTTTGTGATAATGTTGGTGAAAAAATAATTGAAAGCATTTTTAACGTTAGTGTCATCAGTGACAATGTTATCATTTACCAGAAGGGTAGACTTGTAATGATCGTGTTCTGTCCCCACAATGTTTTCACTGAAAACTTTCCAAACAGAATTTGAGTTCCTCTTTTGTTTTCAAACATTAATTGATAATATAGTTTTACAGTGTTTTAATTAGACTTGTTATTTTTTTCTCCATAGATTATATTGTGCAAGGATTCATATAGCGTTGAATTGGTCTCGAGTGTTTATGACATCTAAGAATTCAATGGTAAGCCACATAGATTGGATTATATGCTTAACTTGATGTTCTTTCAACGGTGCATCTTTAGAGGCTACACCCATAATCAGTTTATTCCACACCCTCAGAGCTTCATCTGTCACCAAAATTGTGAATTATCTTCCATGGAACTGTGTATAGGTCATTAATAACTTGTTCTTCATTAAAACTGTTAACCGATATCTAATTAATAGTAATGTGTGTATTTTGTCTATTTCATGCATTTGACATTGCTTGTAAAAACAAATAAAATAGTGGTCACCAAGAACATTAGAAAATGTCATATTGTATGGTAGGTTGGTATAAAGGTGGTCAGTTAGAGTGCTTCATATTTATGTTACCCTTTTATGTTCGTTTTCCAGCTGGACAAGGCCTAATGGTTTAATAAATTCCATCCAGTTGCTTCTTATATGAATATTGAGTAAATCCCTACTTACACTAACTTGTATATATGTTTCTTTCTCCTGTATAACAGTTTCCATTTACTTCAACAAGTTGTGATTCCAAATTGTTTGGAGGAATGTGGCCTATAAATGAAACCAACTAGGAAAGATTTTACTTTATTTTGAGAACTTTGCATCCTAATATTCTCAACTCCAAGTCAGCTCAACTTCGTGCAGTTACAGCTTCCCTAATAAATACAACAAGACCTCGTCCTGCTCTCTGTCTGTCCCTGGATAATATTTATTGTAACCTCGACAGTGAAATATATTATCATTGAGGTTAGCATTTAATTTGGTTTCACTGCGTCTTGAAACAAGTATATTATTTTTCGATGAAGACAACATCAAATTAATCTGGTATATTGTTCCCACTATACCTTGTGACTGTCACGTGCTCCATAATATTAGCACCGGGGAAGGACAGAACATTAAAAAAGTTGACAGCTCCAAGCCCCCAGTCAGCATGGTAGATGGACTAGGTGTATAAAGTATGAAAAATAAGGTGAAATATGTAACAATAAACTACATCACGGTACTCAACAATAACATGACAATTTTGCAGTGCAATTGTTGCTAATCAATACAAAACCTATCCAAATTACCAGTTATTTCATCATGTAAATTTAAAGATGTGAGTGTTTCCTTCCCGTGTCTCTTCTATGTTACCCGTCTACAACATCCACGTTGTCGGTATTTCTGGTACCATTGTTTCCATTCTACGGCCCTGTGTCTTCACAGAACCGCCTATGCTTTCGGCCCTGCTCACCTATCACCTATTCCTGCAACAACAATACTCCAAGACTTGTATTACACGCATCAGTCTATAACATGAATTCTTCGGAAAAATCTGTTAGACTGACAACAAAGTGGGAGGTCAATCTATCTTTCAAAGTTTGGAAGGCATACTCCCATGCATCCGTATAAATATCCTTGTTTAGGTCCTGTTTCGTGTTAAGATCAGACAACGGTTCTGCAGTTGCGCTGAAAGTGTCAACATATCTGCTGTCGTATCACACCAATCCGAAGAATGACCTCACCTTGGTCTTTGTTCTTGGCACGTGGTGTTTTGCAGCTGCTCTACCTTAAATGTTTCTGGTGGCAGGGTGGCCTGGGTCTGGGTTTGTCCTAAATAGTCCATGAACCGAAATCCGATATCGCACTTTGATGTATGAGCCGTCCATCCAGTTTGACATAACCATTCTAAGACATCCGCTTGCATAGTTAGGTGTTCACTCCACATCTCCGTGGCTAATAGGAGAACATCCATAAAGTTGTAAACGCCCTGATCCAATAATTTTCTTATCATCCTCTTGAGGATAATCGGTGCGTTCAGGACTCCAGACTCAAGTTTTGGCCTATCTTCTTCTCTTCCGGCAATTTTCCAATAGCTTTTGGACATATCCGTCTATAAAAAATATTTCGCCCTAGACACAGTGGTGAAAATAAGGTCAGGTAGCATTTTGACCTGAAATTTTGTCACCTGATTCAGTTTGCTATAGTCAACACAAAACCGATGGGTGCCATCTTTTGTCTGTACTAGGACAACTGGGAACTGTGCGGGCAGTCGACGGGTTCGATTACTCCCAGGGCAGTTTCAATTTCTTTTCTTACCAATTATTCCTTCTTTTGGGGTAAATTGTAGGGTTTCCTTTAACCTGGCTTTATATTTATATACTGAACTTGATGAACAACGTTCTCCCTGGTAGCAGGGTAAGTACATCATAATTTCCTGTCAGCTGCTCCCTATTCAGCATAAGGTCACACTCCACGTCTTAGTGTGTCTCAGCCTTCGTCAATGACAGCTTGGAACGGTGTTTGCCTTTTGGGTCGTGTTTGGTGTCTATGGTGATTATTGTGGCAATAACTGAATCGCTAGTAGAATCTCCTTCTCTGTATTTATTAAGGGTGCTGGCATGCTACAGTTTCTTCTTAGTAGCCGAATCCGGTAGGTCTTATTCCCGGCCTTCTCGGTTACGACGTACAGTACACTACAAAACTTGTAGCTTGTTGTGTTCCTTGGTCAACAGCAGCAACACCTCATCTCCTACCTCCTTCTGGCGTGGTTCTGCTCGACTGTACCTGTCCTTTCTGAGAGCATTGAACATTGCTACCACCTTGGTGATGTTAGAACGTCTCATCAGAGTTCAGCATTTTCCGGACAAGAGGAATGTTTTGGTGGACAGTCTCTCCAGAAATGTCATTGCCATCCTCACAGAATGGACTCTTTAGTGCTCTGTTACATAGTCTCACTTTTTGTTGTGGGGAAGGCTTCTAGTGTTTACAACCAAGTTCAACAACAGACTCACATTTAAAAGATTCCTATCCTGGATCAAGCAGCTTGGACATCAGATGCATTTAGTCTCCAGTGGGATCACCTCTTCCCTTATGCTTTCCCACCCTTCTGAATGATTCCTCAAGTGCTGATGAAAGTCATAACTTCCACTGATCAGATCATTCTCATAGCCCCTATGTGGCCTCAGTGCTCATGGATCAGTGATCTTCTAGACCTGATGATCTGTCGACCCAGGTCTTATCCTCTCAGAAGGGATGTTCTGTCGCAATACCGGAAATCCTTCTCCCACTACAGCCCACAAATTCTCCACCTTCACGCTTGACCCATCTCAGCCGATCTCTCCACCATAACATCGTTTTGGGTTGCATTGCCAGTTGCATCATTTAGGCAAGGAGAACTCATACATCCAAGACCTATTATGCCAGGCGGAGAATCTTCTGTGATTGGTGCAGCAGGAGACGTGTTGATCCTAGCTGCCCCTTTAAAGCCACTGTTGCTGAATTCCTTTTGTTTCCTCTGAGAAAATACAAATGCCCTGTATCGACTATCAAGGGCTGTCCAATTCTCATTTGTAACACACTAAAATTCTTTCAAAGCATGTTAATTGTTTCGGATTCACACCTTGCCAATGTTATTAAGTATTTTGAGCTGCAGAGACCAGTCCCATGGTCTCTTACATTTAGATGGAATCTTTCTTGTGTTTTACGGTCATTAACCAAAACCTCCTATTAACCATTGAGCGAGACTTCTTTTTATGTCGTCACACTCTAGATTGTGCTTCTACGTGCCCTCGCCTCTGTACAATGACATAGTGAGATTCATGCCTTATATATCGACACTGGCTGTCTCCGGTTTAATGGGAATTATGAGTTGGTTTCCCTCCTTTGTCAACCAGGAAGTGTATCCAAAGAAAAATACCTTGTATAGCTCCATTACCAATATAAATCCCCAGTCTCAGTTGAATCTGTGCTGTAACTGATACAGATAGATTTGTATGACCAATGAGGGCACTCCGTTTCTATCTTAAAGCATCTGAAAGACAACGAAAAGGTAAGAAACGTCTTTTCCTCCCTCTCAAGGGCTTTGTAGACATTTAGACTACCTTTGTTCACAATGTATTGTCTCCACGATCAAAAGAGGGTACCAGTCTTTTACTGATCGATACCGTTTATGAATTTAAACCCCAAGAGATTCGAGCCATTGCTACCTCCTGAGCCTACCTTAATCACATCCTCCTTTGAGGACACCATGAAGGCAGCATGTAGGCGTTCCCATACTTCATTTTTCTCCTTTGAGCTCCGTTCATTATTACAACAAACCGCTGACATTTTTTCTCTGGGTCCCATCATTATATTACATGTGGCCTCGAGAAATACCAACCTTCCATAGCATGGACCTCTTCTCTAGTGGTGTGTATGTTCCAGTTTTTGCCTTTGATCAGTTCAAATGAGCATCAGCCAACCCTCCTTACTGACAAATGCAGCTAAACAATAGCCATGGGTATGATATTGATGATACTAAAATGTAGTTTTATGGGGGTGTAACTAATTTTAATTATACAATACTTAACAATGGCTATTGTCAAAAGCCCTCCTCCCACCCATTTCTGAAGTCCTGATGTAGTAACAGGCGATGAAAAAATGAGATAGTTGTATTTGTTTTGCACTTATCATACTAAGGACAAGCAAAAGTGATAATTTATAAAAATATAATTATTTACAATCAATATCAAACGTATGTTTGAACCTAATTACACTAAGAAGTATTGCATAAGAATGCAAATTTCCTTGTATAGGACTTACTAATGTGGATCAATTTCAATATAATAGAAACATAAAAATTTCATAGCCTTAAAAAATGTAAAGCAGGGTGCTATGGTTGAGATCACGTTGTTTTGTTGCTGTTGGTCTGTACATCTTGTCCAAATTTATTTTGGGGATAGTATGCTAAATTGCCACCAACCCTCCATGCCAGCTAATTTCATTGTGGACTAGGGCCAAATATAAGTAGCCCTTATGTATAACTAATTTGATTTTTAAACCAAATAATGGAAAGCAAGTGAAAAAGAAATAAAATCTGAATTATTTCTGACGATCACTTGTGAAAGTGGTTGAGATGAGAAGAGCAATAACTCATGTGTAGTCTTCATTTAGAAGAGGATTGTAACTCCACTTAAAAACTAAACAACTCGTCAATATCTATGTCATGCATGATTTCACATGCTGCTTCTATTTCCAGTTTTACTTAATAGTGCAATACGTTGATTTATTGCATGGGAAGTGAGGCTGATGACGTTTTGTCTTCATTCTGCCTGACAGAGGAAGATCAAAAAAAGTGGAAACCCATGAAAAATATATTCAAGCGATAATTCATTCCAAAGACGAATGTAATTTTTGAAAAGGCAATATTTAATCAACGAAAACAGGAGGAGGGAGAAACAGTTGACAGTTTTGTTACAGTTCTTCATGTGTTAGCAAATAATTTTAATTTCAGGCCACTACATCATGAAATGATTAGAGATCGACTTGTACGTGGACTGCGAGATTCAAAGCAGTTGGAAACAATGCCGCTAGATGCAAATCTAACTGTAGAGTCTGCCATTAATCAAACTCCAAAAATGGGGCCGTGAAATGCAACATTCAATTGTACGAGCAACTGGAGAACAAATGACTGTAATGGATGCAGTAACATCGTCCTTGCTGAAATATGGGAAACATAAAATCACAAACGTTCAACATAATAATGTCAGCAGAAAAGGATGCATGAATTGTGGAATCACTGTTAATCATTCTCGGGACCAATGTCCAGCAAAAGAAGCAGAATGCCACATACGTATGTAAAGAGGACACTAAGCAAAATGCTGTCAAAATCAACAGTTCGCACAATATAATCAAGAGTGGACTATTATCACAAAGAAGGGTCAGCTGTGAATAACGCGGGTGAGGTTGAACAACGCTACATTTTTATTCAAGATTGATAATGGAGCTGATGTGACTGTAGTTCCTGAGAGGGATTTATGAAAAATCGGAGACCAAAAATTATCATGATCTGATCGAAATCTGTATGGACCTGGAAACTCTGAGCTTAAAGCACTAGCAAAATGTACATGTGAACTGGAAACGAACTATGCATTCAGTGTACAAGATATATTTGTTGTAAATGAACTGAATCAGGCACACTTGGGCAGGCCCGTGATTCAGGCTCTTACGATTATTGAACAGGTAAATATATCTTCAGCAAATCCCTAACATAAAACCCCATAAAATGCAAGCGAAATTCATGATAAATCCATACATTTAGATAAAGATTACCTTGAGAAATTCCCAAATTTGTTTGAAGCCCAAGAGAAAGCAAAATGGTGCTATAAGATAACTCTGGACAAAAATAACAAAGTGTATGCCTTATCTACCCCAAGAAAGGTTCTTATCCCTTTATTGAATAACGATTAAGACGAGTTGGGTAGAATGAAAACGTGGGTGTTATTTCAAATGCAGATGAAGTCAGTGTTGCACGGGAATGATGATTGTTCCTACACCAAAGGGTGTCGTAAGAATTTGCGTTGATCTCACTAAACTGAATGAATCAGAAAAAAGAGAACCACCCACTACCATCAATTGAAAAGTCCCTTGCAGAACTTGCAAGTGCAATGTTTTTCGACAAACTTGATGCAAACTCAGTCATTTGGCAGAAAAACCTGTCAGTAAATTTACGCCGCTATACAACTTTTGTTACGCGTATTGGTAGGTTTTATTTTAATCGCCTTCCATTCAGAATCAGTTCCATGTCTGAATATTTTCAGTAAAGAGTGTCAGAAACTCTAGAACGACATGGAACAGTCTGCCACACGGGCAATGTTCTTGGTTTTGAGGAAATGCAAAAAAGACAAAAGACTATAAATGTCATGAAATTAATATTAAATGCAGGCATAACTTTGAACACTGAAACGTTTGAAATTTTGAGTTCATCAAAAAGGTTTCTTTGGTTTGTCTTTGAAGAAAAAAAATGGTTGCCGACCTGATCCGGAAATAGTTAAAGCTATCACTAATTGGAAACACCGAAAGGCGTAAAAGATATACGACAATTTCTCGGTGTGGCAAATCAGTTTGGCAAAATAAGGCCAAATTTGGCAATACAAATCAAAACCATTACGTGATCTTTTGAAAGGAAAAAAAACTCTTGGACTTGAGGTCCAGATCAAGAACAAGCTTTTAGAGATATCAAGCAAGAAACTATTTCATCACAACTTGAGCACATTATGATTCAAATAGAGAAACCGGTATAGCTGCAGATGCATCTTCTTTGGACTAGGTGCTGTGCTACAGCAAAAGCATGGTAGCAGTCTGGGACTGGTCGGGTTCACATCGCAAGGATTTTCAGAAACTGAACATCACTGTACTCAGATAGAACAAGAGGCCCTTGCAATCGCTTGGGTATGTGAACGCTTCAGTAGTTATTTAATTGGGTCACAATTCAAGCTTGAAACTGACCATACGTTATTAGTACCACTAATGGTCGCAACAATCATAGGAGATTCACCACCTTGAATTCAACGCTTTAGAATGCATTGGATGAGATTCAACTTTTATATAATTCATGTTGCTGGCAAAGATATATTAATTGCTGATGCTCTATCCAGAGCACCTTCTGAGAGTGTCAGAGAACTTAAGGCAGAAACTAACGCCAATGTTCATTTCAGAGTTATTAACTTGCCCGCATCAATTACTCGATTTGAACAAATAAGTCTAAATATCGAAATGATTCGATTTGCAAACAACTTGTACAATTCTGTGAAAAGAAGTGGCCAGAGAAATCTGCTATTGATGGAAAACTTCAATTATACTGGGATTATAGAGGTAAATTTACAGTTCAGAATGGTCTCTTAATGAAAGGTACATGACAGGTTGTACCAGAATCACTTCAAAAAGAGGTCCTAGAGACAATTCACGATGGTCACCAAGGCATAGTTAAATGCCGAGAATGCGCCAGATTGTCAGTTTGGTGAAAAGGACTAAGTACTCAGCTAGAACACCTGGTGAAATATTGCCAAAAATGCATCGCAAACCCAAGAGATCAAGCTGAACCAATGATACCAAATACATTTCCAAGTCGACCTTGGCAAAGAGTGTCATCACACTTGTTTGAACTGAATGGTACAACGTATCAATTGGTGCTTGATTATTTTTCATGATACATCTAAATAGCTAAATTGCAAGGCACTTGTTCTAAAACAATTGTCAGTCATCTCAAAGCAATCTTTTGCATGACACGGTATACCAGAAGTATTAGTTTCAGATAATGCTCCGCAGTACATATTTGCAGTATTCAAAGAATTTGAGACAAATTATGGATAAAGGCATATTACAAGTAGTCCAAAATATCCACAGAGCAATGGCCTCGCCAAAGAGCTGTTCAAGCAATTAAAAAAATACTTAAAAAGCAAACTATCCTTACATAGCTCTTTTGACATATCGCGCAACTCCATTACCGAATGGATAAAGCCCTGTCGAGTTATTGATGGTAAGAAAATTACAAAATACTTTGCCAGTGTCGCCAGAAAACTGAAATGGCCAAATTTAATAAAACTGAAGAACTCTGAAGACTATCAAACACAAACTTAAAAGATAAATTATGACCGTCGACATTGTGCACGAAATATGAAACAAATTAAGGTAGGGAATCAAGTATGCAAAATATCACTTTTCTTCAGGCATTGTTAAATCTGAGGCAATTACACATCGTTCATACATGGTGGTAACTAACGAGGGAGAGATACAGCCTAATAATAGAAATTTAATTCTCATGCGTACCACATTATTGGAGTCTCTCAAAGTGATTTTTTCAGACCCTGATATTTTGTCTGACTGAGATGAAAGCAAAGCAGTGCCAAACAGTAAAAAAACGGATATTTTACATGTTCGGGAAGATTGTCAAAACCACCCCAGAGATCGATCATTTGAAAAAGAAGCTTAGGTAGCTTGCCATTTCGTTTTAATGTTAACATACTCAGGAGAGGAGATGTAGTGTGAACCTTAATCTAATTAGTTTTGCAATATCACTTGACAGTGAAAGTAATCATGCATTCCGCACTGGATTAGAACTGATATACACCAACAGCTGGTTTATGTTATATGTTCACTAAGGCTTAAGCTCCATGGGAAAAATGGTTTCTGGGCAGTCTCTTCTCCACTTCCTAACTGTACTGATGTCTTGTCTATAATCTATAGTATATAACACTTTCTGCAGCTATTCTTCAATAACAAGTAACATTACAGGGCTACCCACCTCAGGGTCATTATGCCTTTACAGTAGAGGTAATGATGCCTACTTTTGACCTGCCATTACCTTCTCACCAGGTCACATAAAATTGTAAGGATAGGGGTGTTGCAACATATAGGGCAGGCAGACTAACAGAATATATGGTGGGGTTTGCGCAAGGACTAGGAAATCCCAGTCAAGGGTTTACATTATTCATTATTGAACTATTAATGTAACCCCTTAACTGAGTTTTCCTTGTCTCAGTGGAAACCCAAACCTAGATTATTGTTCTTACCCAATATGTTCCTTTATACTTAAAATAACTTTTTATCTTTGAAATATAGTTTAGCACATTCAGCACATACTCATCATTGACTATTATGTCATCACATTTATCTGTACATCATTTGTCTTATAAAATTTTAGGAAAATCAGAATAATCATCTCAGTAGAATCCACCTATATTTACAGCTCATACACCCTCACCCGAAAAGAGCTATTACTTAACAGTTATAAATGGTACATATCGTAAGCAATGAGAAGAGGTCTAATGCAATGTGCAAATGTTGTTATGGTGTTTTAAGATGAATATGTTGATGAGGGCTGTGGCATGACGTGTCTGTCCGAAGTATACAATTTAGGTGAGAGCAAATAGCAATATTCAATGTTTGATTGTATTGAGGTATTATCACATTGAGTAGATGGATGTTACATGAAATTAACAATAAATAATGAATATTTATTACAAAGAAACAACCTTCATCGATCTAAGCAGAAAACAACAGTTGTTGCGTCCATTGAGAATTTAGTTCCATACACATGGACACCGTGACTGAAACAAACTAACTCTGACAACCAGCCAAGATACGAAAAGTAAGATTAACGTAAAAGCAAGACTTTTTCAGACGCATTTGGGTGAGAAAATACTGTCCCACCCTTAGAACCACTGTGCATTACAGGACATTGCGCAGAGTGCACTCATGCCCTCTGTGATGCCTAACAATCCCCAGTTCAAAGTATGCTAGTCGATGATGATGTCTTCTAACACATCTGAGGTAGAAACAGCGCCACTGACACCTCCTACAAGGCACATGCCTTCCTCTCAGTTGGATGATGATGATATATTCTGGTCTTTTTATAAGGCAGTTAATGAAATCTACTGCCTATTATCCTTGAACTTGTGTCAGAAACCATTGAGCACACGGTCCAGGAAAATACTCTCCGTTTCGGAGAAAATCTCTTGTGCTCAACCTCAACCAGACCTATTACTTCTTCCTCCTTCCTCCTTCCTCCACAGTTGAGGAAATTTTTCAGTGGCTTGTGGCATGCCAACATGTCACTCAGTAATATCGAGGCTATTCAGTCCTTTCTTCAACTTTGAGATGCCTATTCTCTAGTACCACTTACCAGTGTAACAGCCAATTCTTTTCCCAATGCTGAAAGTTTCACCGGGGAAATAATCAGCTTGTTTATTACTTCCCCCTCTTGCTATTTCTTTCCTCCCCTACAAAAAGTTAGTTTCCCCCTCTTATTATTTCTTCCCTCTCTCCCTGACAAACAATTAGATTCTTTTTATTAATGATGTCTTTGGTAGTAAGCCTAATGTCCACATGTGAAATGTTGTACATGCAATGAGTCACCTAATAAATAATGGGAGGGGACATAATCAGCTAGATGATTCTTTCCTCCTACTATTAAATAATTTATTTTCATTGGTGGGCTCTTTGTTAATTCTCCCAAGGCCTGGAAGTAAGTGAAATATACAAAAAAATGGATCAAGTAACAAATGGGAGAATATCATCAGCTAGCCGATTCTTTCCCCACTACGACCAATTTATTTCCTTTCATTAATTAACTCTTTCCTAATTTGATTCAGGCCCACTTGAGAAATATAATTCATATAATGGTTCACTTAACGAACTCTCACATAGGATTTATTTCATAGCCTTTACATTGATTCAGATTACAATAATAGACTAATACACTTTCAAACATCACTTACACTGGACAAGACACAACTTTTAATTGATGTTCATGCTTCTTCTTAGCAGCCTAAGACTACATTAAAATGGTCAATTGCATGGTTTTGTAAACAAATTCCAGACTGAGAAAAAGTGTATAAGGAAAAGGATGCTGGGTACCTCAACCAATCACACTGCTTTACTCCTTTGGAATTTGATCCACTAGCACAGTACACATAAATGTATGTTGATAACAGCGATGATGCCCCCATAATCTCAGTATTAGTTGTCCATGCAGTATTTGACCCCATTACTACTCTCCTATAAATACTTATTTACATTTTTGTTGAGGTAATTGTTACGCTTTATAGTAAACATCGTGGAGCGCATATGCCTGACATTATTATTAGGTCAAACGTTATAGCTCTCTTCGCTTCCTGAAACAGCAAAGTTGATATCTCTAAACATACAATTATCACTACCGTGTACAATTCACAGTTTTGTATGTAAATTATACGTTGGTTGCTACATAATCTGTATTTTCCTGCAACTATCTTTGCATAATGTTTTTCTGTAGGTGGAATGAAGATATTATGAATGTATGTTTTCTTCGTGTACCTGGGGCCTCGTTGAAAGTCCTGTTAGCAATCTTTTTAAATTGTTGACTCATTTGTCTTTTCGATAGTTCGTTCAGTTTTTTCTTGGAATTTTTGGCATATTTCGTGGTGGTGGATTTTGTCATTAGATAACTAATTGTATATAGTTTCAAATAGCCACAGTGAATGTTAGACAGCGGCTTGCCACTATGTTCATTTGGCAGTCTTACCTTGCCCTTTGTAAGATCATCTTTTTTGTTTAAGGGCCCACTCATCGTGGTGCCAGTTTGCAGCCAAATCTTCCTTTTTTTATTTGCGTTCTTCATAAGAACAAGAGCTTCCTTTTGGAGGGTTTTAAATGACTTATTTCTTTTATAAGAATGTTGCTTCTGGCAGATATGTGGATGTTTCTTGTTTTCTGTTACACTTTGATCTATAAACTCTTCTTAATATTTGCCAATCCATCACGAGAGAAATCATTGCAATCTCTTCTTTCGATAGGTGCAGAAATGATACCAGCCTTCCTACCGTACATAATCTCAAAATGTGTGACCTTGGTAGATGCTTGTATACTTGTCCTATACGGAGACAGTGTACTGGGGAACCAGACATCCCAATTTATTGCTTGGTCATTGGCTACCTTGGATAGCATTTCTTTCAGGGTTCTATTGTCATGTTCTATCTGCCCATTTGTTTGTGGATGGTATGCAGAACAAATCATGTGGTCTATATCCAACTTGCTTATTAGTTTTATATGTGAGCTTGTTTGTGAACTCTTTTTCTCTGATCATTTATGGCAACATAAGATACTACTTTATCAGCACTTTTGTTGGGGAGACCTTCAGCCTCAGACCACTTTGAAGAATGACATGTGGTGCACAATGTATTTGTTCATGTTGTCTTTCATTTGAAGAGTACCAGTAATATTGATTGCAAACTAGACCCCACTCTTTGGATAGCACTGGTATAGGATTCAGAGGAGGTGCTGCTCGTATTAGCGCTAGATTCACTACTACCTTTTTCGCAGTTACTGACATATTTTATTACATCTTGTTTCATCCCCTTCCAGTAACTCACTGGCTTTTCTCTAGGCTTACATATCCACCAGCATATTAGAGTCAATGAAATATTAGAGTAAGAGAGAGATTGCTTGAGAGAGGAAGACAGAAAGAAAGAGAGAGGGTAAGAGTGAGACTGACGAAGAGAAAATAAGAGGGAGAATAATGAGAGAAATCGAGATATGGTCAAAATCGACGGGCCAAGAGAGGGAGAAAGAGCGAAAGGAAAGAGTAGAGACCGAGAGAAAGAGAGAGAGGAAGACAGAAAGAAAGAGAGAAGAATAGAGATAGGAGAAAGAGAGGATTGGAGATAGAAGAAGACAGGATGAGATAGAAGAACAGAGGAAGAGAGAGAGGTAGAGAGAGAGAGGGGAAAACAGGACAAGAGAAAGATGGGGAAGGGAGTGAGAGGACAAGAGGGAAGACAAAAGAGAAAAAGACAGAGAAGGGAGAGAGGAAGAGAGGAGTGAGTGCAAGTGAGTGATGAAAGAGAGGAGGACTGAAGAAGACAGGAGGAGAGAGATGAAGAAAGAGAAGAAAACAGAAGGAAGAAGACAGAGGATGAGAGAGAAGAATAGAGGATGAGACAAAAGAGGAAGGCAAAGACACAGAGGAAGAGAGGGAGAGGTAGAAAGAGGAAAACAGGACAAGAGAGAGAGTAGGACTGGGAATGGAGTGAAAGGACAAGGGAGAAGACAAACGAGAAGAAGACAGGAAAAGAGAAAGAAAAGAGGAGAGAGTGGAGGTTAGAGTGAGAGAGATGAAAGAGAGAAAGCCAGAAAATGACAGGAGGAGAGAGATGAAGAAAGAGAAGAAAACATAAGGAGTATAGAGAGAGAAAGAGAGGAAAGAGGGAAGAAAAGAGAGAATACAGAGGGATTACATACAGAGAGACAGAGAGAGGAATACATATGTGAAGATATATACAAACAACGACGTAGACAGAGTGCAGAGAAAACTTGATGGGAAAAGAGAGAAAAATAGGAAGACAGGGAATGAGAGAGGAAGACAGTGAGAACATAAGAGCGTGGAAGACACAGGGAGAGACAGAAGCGAGAGTGGATGAGAGACGAATATATGACAGGTTTCGAAGACAGTTGATACCTTTAACGGAAAATATATCCAATGTTACATCCTAATAAGGAAGAATTCCTATTCGTTTAATTGCAGAAAGGGTCATTTAATTAACCAATATGCAGTTCTTCTAATTAAATCTAATCACTCCCTGGAATAAGTATGCATAATTGATCATGTTAAAGTATGAACATATATCAATATCTTAATCGTCTTAGCAAAAAGTGTAACAATGTTTCGTTTTTGTTCTGCTTTATGGGCAATATTCCCAGACTGTACAATTTATATGATTAACTTAGAATTGTGCATTAATATTATCTTATGATTGCCAATATTTTAATTTTCACTTACCAGAATAAAGGCTTGCTAGGACTGTTGATACTTCATTTCTTCTTAAAACATGGTGGTTATCTTTATAAAGTTCACCAATGCATGCAGTAAAACGTTTAGTCTTAATATGAATGCTGCGCTTTTCGCTATTAAGAATTTTGGTAGATGCCAGATTTGCTGGGTAGGTGCCATCATTAACACATAATAATATATCAATGTATGACTTATCATCCATGCTTGTGAGCAGCAGGGGGGGGGGGCGAATCGGACATTTTGTCCAAACGTCATTTGGCTTAATTAATACTTTCTGCACTCAGCGGATCCGGTGTCGTCAGCGCCTGGTAAAAAAAAAACGACGTCGTCGTCGTTGTCATCGTCGAGGGGCCAAATCGACAATTGTCCGGACGTCATTTGGTTTAATTAATACCTTCTGCGCGCCGATCCTAGCGTCGTCAGCGTCCGGTAAACACAGCGACGACCGCGTCGATGTCATCGCCCCCCCCGCTGCTATGATCTTACAAACAGAGTGATCACTAACTCCTCCTCCTGTAGATCAATTAGGTTATTTGACTGATCGGTAAGTTTAAAATTAATTCTCGTTAAAAACCGATTATGGCATCGCATATAGACCGGATTAATCGGACTCTCAACGATTAAAAATCCCGGAGGGGCTGTTGGTGAAAATGAATAAAGGATATACCCCTGTTGAGCTTGATTTGATTGCTTGGTATCCACCTGGTAACTCCCTTCGATGGCATCACACACTAGATTAATTGCTATCACCGATGCGATATTTACGTTGTACGGGGCAATATGCCTACCATCATCTCCGTTATCGTGTCTGAGGATATGAGTTGATGGACTGAGAAAATCATTAAGAGACTTTCTTAGTTCTGGTGCGTTGTATCCTGGAAACTTGAAATCGGGTAAATTGGCTTCTGTGATATTATACTCGGTTAGGAATTTTTGTTTATTATCATCGCTGCTATCGGATATTGTTTTAACGATTCGTTCATTGATATATTCCATGTCTGATATAAGTTGATTTAACACCTCAACGTGTTTTCGTGCTTTTGTTTTCCGTAGCTGTTCTAGTTGTGATTGGTAAATACGATTAATCTCGGCAAACGCATCAGTGATATCATTTAAACCAACTGTGGTCGACGCGAACAATTTAGAAGTTTCCTTATACGGAAACTCCCATTGCATGGTATTCCTGTCTCGAAATATAAACTTGCTGGGTAATAACGCGCCTTTTATAATAGACCAATCAGGTCGATACCCCGGGGTAATCTCATGATACGATTGCTTGTCCGCGGGGATTTCATGAGGTGGATTCTTAGGCCATCCTAGTATGGTTCTTATTGAACTGTTGTAAATATCAACCATATACCCCGGTGTGCTCACTTCAATCGTCGACGATAACGTCGGTTCATGAACCGTAATAGCGATTTTTGACTCTTTTCCTGTGATCGATTTTATCCTGCGCTGAAATTCTCCATTGATTTGTTCTATTTGGTATGACCCAGTTGGTATTGTAACCTCCTTCCAGTCTGGGGTTCCATCGGGTTTATTTGTCCATGCAAAAACCAGCGAGTTATTAGGTTGTTGTCCGTTAAATGCGTCCGCTCGGATATTAGGCCAACTGTGATATATTCGCGGAGATAGCGATTGGAACAGCGATAGGGGCTATCGTGGTCACCGTGGATAAAATAACACCGGTACCGGCTACTATACCCGACACCGAGTACACGACCGCGTCGATGGCGGTTATTTTTCGGCGGTATTTTTTTATTTTTGCGCGGTATTGTTCGGAAAGCGTTTTCAAATTCGCGGAGAATTCTTTTGCGGTATCGAATCGATATTGATGTGACGTCGGTGATACCTCTGATTCAATTACCTTGGTGGTCATTTTTATTTTAAAAGAGCTAGTGTTTTTAATTAATTAGATTCGCTACAAATTCCACATACCATGTGATGTTTGCCCGGCTAAATTTCCATCAACGGCATAAATTGTAAACTGTTCAGTTGCGTTCTTGTCTATAATTGTTGATATTGTATTGTTAAACCCGGATGAACTCGACGATAATATATTAAACTGCATCATTGAAACCAGTGTCAATCGATAAATGCCCTTAACAGTTGCGGTAATATTTACTGTATTCTGTGTAGGAGTCCAATTGAATGATCCATGCCGAATTGTGTATACTGTGTTGATGATGTTCTCATGAGGGGTTTTTATTTTTTCGAATTGCTCTGCTACTCTCGGTAGTCCGTCTGTAATCGCTTCAACATCAGTTCTGATTATTTCTATTTCCCGCCGACTCGCGTTTATATTATTCTTGTTCGCTGCAACATTAGTTTTGATTGTTTCTATTTCCCGTGTATTCTCGGTCATACTTTTTTTGTTCGCTGCAACATCAAGTTTGATTGTTCCTATTTCATATGTATGCACGTCTATACCTTTTTTGTTCGCTGCAACATCAGTTTTGATTATTCCTATTCCCCGCCAATACGCGTCTATATTTTTTTGTTCCCTTCAATATCAGTTTTGATTGTTCCTATTTCCTGTGTATGCGCGTCTACACCCTTTTTGTTCGCTTCAATATCAGTTTTGATTGTTATTATGTTCTGTGTGTGCGCGCTCATATTATTTATGATCATTGTAACATCAGTTTTGATTGTTTCTATTTTCCGTCCATGCGAGTCTACATTATTTATGATCGTTGCAACATTAGCGCCAATTATTCCTATTTCCCGTTCATGCACGTCTACACTCCCTTTGCTCGTTGCACCATTAGTTTTGATTGTTTCTATTTCCTGTCTATACGCAGTGATATCATTTATAGTTATTGTGATCTCATCCAGCTTGGTATTTATTTTACCAAAGAATTTATCAAAGTTGTCATCGATCCTGTTAACATTTTTCCGTAACGAGGTAAATTGGCCCGACAGCGTTGCAAAATCCAAAATAGTATTCCTTATTGTTGTAATATTCGGTTCGGTTACCGTCGGGGTCCCGAAAAAACTAGCGGTAGTGAGTTGTATATCGGTGATAGATTTTTTCACCTCGGTGGCAGATTTTTTCACCTGCGCGTCAAGTTCGGTCACCGATTTATCCAACCTTATAAAACCGTCTTTGACTAATGTTACCGCCGATATATGTTCACCCGGTTTGAGTCGTCCGTCGCCGGTATACAACGCGATAGTGCCCTCGGCGGCATCACCCTGTCGTATTAAAACGTCATCCAGCGACACATTACTGGATTTCAATTTACCCTGGCGGTCCTGAAATACGACTATTTCACCTGGGTCAACACTGGTTAAATTCAACGTATCAGCGATTTCATCCTCGATTAGTTTTTTTATGTCATCGGTGGCGGGCGTTTCCGTGGATTTTTTCAGCGCCGAAACCGGTCGCCCCCAAATATCAATCATTATTATTGTAAAAAAAAACAGCGTTTCTAATTAACCCGCCGGGCCTCTACGACCCCACTAGTGTATTCGTTTACAACCATATGAGGTGGTTTCCGCGATGATGAAATCGCCGCGAGTACGTTCAATACCTCACGGCCGCATATCGGTGGGTCACTTAACTGCTGTGTTGGCAGCGTGGAATAAAAAACCCGGGCTGAACACGCCCGGATATACCGCATGAACTCGTTCGGCGGGGCTAACCCGTATGAATCAAAATAGACGATCGCGCGCGGATCAATCGCGTACGCAACCCAATGAGTTCCCACTCCGGAGGACCCATCGAGGTTAATTATGCCGGTTTCAATATTCCTTGGTGCCGCCGGTAATTGATCCCTCATAAAAACACCTCTGAAGTTTTTTATCGCTAACGCGTCGGCGGCGTCTATTAAATCAAAATTAGACATAGGAGTCATTAAACGGTTCCCGGTAGTCTTAGACCCTTTCCCGAGTACCATGAATACGGGGTTCCCGGTAGTCTTAGACCCTTTCCGGCCACGGATCGTTTTTTTTTTATAGCCTTTCCCGGTTGCCTTCTTCAATGCCATCCCCGCCGCGGTACCAACGGCTCCTAACGCCGCCGCCTTAGCCACTGCTGGTGCGGCCGCGGCAATCAACGCTGGAATCGCAGCTAACAGCGGAAATATCCCACCGGTCTTTTCCATGTTTTTAATCGCTGCGGCTGAAAAATCTATTTGAACACCCTTTTTATTCTTCATCGCATTATTGAAATGTTTTATTTGACGCGCCGTCAACGATATCTTATGATTACCACCTGCCATCTGTGACGGCTTCAGCGTTATTGTGGTCCCGCATTGTTTAGCCGACTTTGATCGTAATTTCTTGACTTGACCATCAGTCAACTCTACACTGACGACACTATACGACATTTATTGTAAACGCGTTTGTGCTTTCAATTACATGTTTTCCACTGGCGCATCAACGATTCTCATTCGTCCGCCAACACCTTCTAGCAGCATTGATTTATCGCTGAGAATGACAGCAACCGCTCTATAATTGGCACCAGCCGGAGCTATGCGAGCTCGGAAGTGTATATCAACGACGGATTGTCTCGTTAAATCAAGATGTTCCAGCGAAAAATAATAAATCGGATACAGGTTTTTAAAATCAAATTGTGATATTTGCAAACCAGTGTCGACGTTTTGATCACGACCCATATATGACAGCAATCGATGGTACACACGTGCGATATGGTTGTCGCCGTAATTAAGCTGTATATCCTCGGATGGTTCTGTTGTCCGTTTATTCTCAGCGAAACATCCCTGACTCCTAATTGATCAAATATCATATGGCTGCGTTCTTGACTGCCCAATCGTTCCCTATTCTGTAGCGCTATGAATATATGACGCGGGGCTGAAACACCCTGTTTTGATGCCAAGTGCCATGTAAACGTATCGGCGACGTTATCCTCTTTAGCATCAGTTGTTACCGCTAGCCAACTCAACAACGATTTTCCTCCCTGTTCCATAAATGCTAACAATCGTGCTTCCGTGGTAACTGATGGAGTCAACACCGGCATCCACAATGCTATTTTAGTTAAAACGACTTTACCGTCAGCGACACCAGCAGCACGCCATATTGCATTGTTATCATCGCCCCTTCGCGTTAGCGCGATTGTATGCTTAGCCCCATAGATAACTTTTCTGACATTTCTGCAAAACCCAAATATGTGATGGAGTGGAATCGCGCATGAAAACATTCGGCGTGGTATTTGCAACATTGTTACTCGTGCTGCGAATCCCATATTGTAATTATCGTTAAGACTTTTCATAATATTGAAATTAGCGCCTGGTCTTGCTCTGCGGTCTGGATTGGCTGCTTCAGCCTGTGGGTCAACTGCGGTATCTCTTTCCACCAGCACGTTGACGTACTGAAGATGATCAGCGTTATCGGTGGAGTCCTTTGCGAACATCATAGATGGGCCCGCCGATCTTGTATAATCATTCCAATATCTCGCTAACCCAATTATCGTCGTTGCAACATCAACCTCGCGTTCTATTGATTCAATTTCTCGCCCGTCAATAAGATATCTGGCGCTCTCAAATAACGCCATGATACCGTTGTTGACAAAGCCAACTCGAACACGATTGTCATCTGCGTATGGTGCATTATCGGCAGCATTTGTCACGAGTTCTCCCTCGATTTCGATAAACGCTTCACACGGCAAAAAATATTTACTGGTATCTTGGACTTGAAGTTCAATTCGCGATCGTAGGTTGGGTTGTGCTGCATAATAAGAATAATATTGATAATGACGGACAGAATCATCCCTGCGCACTGGGGCATCCATATCAAACGCGGGATCAGCGGTTCGCGCAAACATTTTATTATTTATCATGTTGATGTTTTCAATTGCGATTTTTTCGTCGTAAATTGTTTGAATTCTGTTTAAGACCACCCCCCCGCTATTGCATTCATGAGCGCGTTGGTGGGTGACTGAGCCGCCAACGACTCTAGTTTTTCTTCCACGGCGTTATTTATTACTTTACTGACATTTGCAGGCATCACTGTCGTTGATGGCATCTGTTTTCGTTTTCTCACCAACGACATTAGTTTGTCCTTTGCTGCAGAAAACGCCTTTCCGGCAACATCTCCAATAGCGCTGATTCCCTTATCCCGAATAACATCAATAGCCTTCATTCCTAATTGTTTGGCTAACGGCGCTACTTTTGGAGCCATTCTTGTAAATAACCCCGCAATGGTGCTACCGAGACCATCTCCATAGTACGCGCGGTAAACAGGCAATCGCGAGTTTACCACGTAGACGAGTACTGGTTTATCGTGGTTGTAGTGTATGATCATCTTTATTATAAAAACACCGGTTTTCCAATTAGTGATTGATCACCCCCCCCCCTTCCCACCGCCGCGTTGAAAAACCGGAATAAATTTTGTCAAAATTTCCTTGGGTTTTTGCCCTCGATAAAAATCCGTTTTTTTTCTGGTTTTTTCTTGATTTTTAGTCATTTTTGGTCATTTTTTGTTGCCTATAGTCGTTTTTTTCGATTTTTTCAGCAAAAAACATCGATTTTCTCTAAATGATTTCCTGGGGTTTTTGCCCTCAAAAAATTGTCAAAAGGGTCAAAAAAACGACCAAAAACGGTCAAAAACGAACAAAAACGGTCAAAAACGAACAAAAATTAACAAAAACGACAATTTTATAATTTTTTTAATCATCCACTAACTCGTCTATGAGCGTTCGATACGCACTAATGTCCATGATACCGCCCGTAAATAACCGCTTGCAAATATCAGCGGCCTCATTGATTATTTCCGGAGAGTTATTTCCGGCTCGTTTTCCTCCGATTAGTACCTCTAGCCGTGATATATCACTGAGAACACTGTTAGGACAGGTAACGCCGTAGGATTCTTTACCAACAGAGTATCCTTTTCCTTTTTTTAGTTTTACCCTTTTTTCAACTTCTTTGTGGAATGCGTCGTAATCGGGATTACCACGATGTGGTAATGCATTCTCGTGTTTACTCGCTAAATACACTATTCTTGTTCAATCCTTTAACGTCTTCATATTTTTCTCGTAACCGCTATTGATATGCTCCTTATCTCGTATGCTCATAGCAAAATTAGAGGCAGTAAAATCAACTAATTCTTCCCTGCTGCTGAAGCCTCTAATTTGATCTATTGTGCTCTTCTTGAGTACATTACGGGGTATATTCCCCCTTTTCTCTTTTTCTTCCGGTATTTCTTCCGATATTTCTTCCGGTATTTCTTCTTCTGGTTCTCTTGCGGTAGCACCTAGTTCTTCTTCGTCGGCCATTGTAACATAAGGTTCTTGTGGGTCCATTATAGCGAGTGGTGGTGACCTCAAAGACCTCTTCGTTTGTTCGGTCTGAGCCGCTATCTTTTCAAGTACGCCAAGCAGTGACGCCTTTTTCTTTCTTTCTTCGTCGGGAATATCCCCGTATATCGCTGTTTTCACGTCTTTGGTTGCACTCGTTATCGGAGCAAAGAGTTGTTCGCTTCGAACAGTAAAATCGGTTTGTAGTTGCTGCCGCGTTTGAAGTTGTTCTCGGACCCTGTCTCGTAACGGTATGAACTTTTTAAGCGCCGCTAGCCGCTCTCTGGCTAGCCGAGTAGTAAGTGATTTGCCTACCATTATTGCAATTGCTCCGCAATTTCTAATTTCCCGCCGAGTGTACCATCGGGGGCTCCACGGAGTTTTCGTCTATAATCCTTCTAATGTTTTTGATCTTACTAGAAATCTCCCGGCGTCGTTCATAAACACGTCCGAGTTTTTTTCGTATTATTTCAACGGCAGTGAATAGTCCAATGAATGCATTTGCGTCATTGTGGTACAAGTTTTCATTAATCGTATGTTGTAATCGTTTTATAAAAAAGTACTCGCGGGCCAGGGTAAAACGCCCCCGTTTCGATTGTTCGTTAATAATCTCATAATCGGATAATATTTTTTCGCTGTCGAGACTATCAGATAATTCAATTCCTTGATTTTTTAATTTTGAAATCTCGGCTAATATATTATTGATGTCTTCGATATTCATTATTCTTATAAAACATCTTGTTTTTAAATTAAAAAAAATGAACTCTGCGCAGTGTGCTATTCGTCAGCGCCATAGGCGCCGGTGGCCTTATTTCTGTTATATATGAAAATCGAATTCTGTGCCCAGTCTTTTTTGAGATCGCTGAATTCTGTATTCCTTCTGCAACAAATCGTACTGAGGTTATACAAATGTCGAAATATTTTCCTGCCGCATTCATGGAGTGAAATGTTTTTTCTTCGTGCGTTGATGTATCAAACGATTTGACACCCCTTGCTTGCTTTGAGCACTTACCAGTTTGGCCTTTTTTACTGTTTTCACTCTGAGAGATGGCTTGCAGATTACACAGTCTGTTATTTTGAGGGCATCCATCAATATGATCAATAACGAGACCGTCCTCGATTGGTCCGTTAAACGCTTCATATACCACCCTGTGAACAAGATAAATTTTCCCTCCAGCATTAAATATCAAATACCCCTGATTATTTTTCCATCCAACCGGCTTCTTCAGTCTACAATTTCTAACAACACCGTCGCGAGATGCCTCGTAATTAACGAGCACAGGATGCGGCTGAAATTCTTGGTCCATTTGTATAATAATACTATTTGTCTAATTCATTATTTGGTTTAATTATAAATCTTTCAACGTAGTCCTGAGGAGTTTTGATGACGAAGTCGGCGGTGGGGTCAATGACGGCGTTTTTAATTCGCTTGTCATAATAGCGTTTTAACTCTCTGTATCGCTTTCCGCCACAATTAATACACAACTGCGATTTTCCTCTTACACCGACGTGGCAAACCAAGCACGGGAGGGGGCCAAGAGAACCATTACGAACGCTTTGTAAATGATGCCCGCAGAATTCACCTCTACATGATTTATTGCACGGGGTTGTCGACCCAATCATCAACCATTTGCAGTGATTCATTATACTATATTCTTTCATTTAAATACTTGTTTTAATTATATGGATGAGTTCGAGAGATTAGCAGCAATTAAGCCCTGGAAAAATATTAAGTTCAATCTCGACAGAGTCCTCAAGGACGCACCAAAGGCGTTAATAAACGATAGAACCCTGTTGAGTAAAATACGCGATTGTATCAATGAATTCAAGCGTGATGGTGCATCTCATAGTTGGTCAACATTTCGAATTGATGGCGTTGTTGATGCTACCATGAACGACAACCGCGCAGCAACGATAATATCACAACTTGGCTCCAGCGAGTATTTCTTCAGAGTAAAATTCATTGTCCGGGTGGAATCAGGTAATTGGATCATACGTGATAAATTTGAACCGGTTCTCAGCGACAAGAAAACAGTCATTGTTAGCCGCGACTCCAAGCCGGGGCTGTTAACCGGAATTGACAGACCATACTATGAACGAGCGTATCCTGAAACAGCAGTTGTTTATGGAATATACCCGTTAAATAAGAAACCTGATATCGGAAAACTAGCGCCGATGAAACAGTCAACGGGGATAAATTGTGCAGCAGAACGAATAATAGAGCATTTTACAAATGCATGTTGAGGAAACAAATTGACTGATTTACGACGTAGCAAAATCAACCAGTGGGAGGAGACAGTGCGCGAGCGTGGAGCGACCATCAGCGACATAGCGAGATTAGAAACGTCGCTGAGATTTCCAATAACCGTTACAACGATAACCGGTAAAGTATTACACGAATCGAAGTATAAATCAAAGGGAGCCCCAATCAAAATTATTGATCATAACGAACACGCGTGGACGCCCGCGATCACAGTATTTCCACGGGATAGAACAGTAAAGTATATACCCGAAGAATTTATACAGGATAGTTTTCTCGCGGAGAGGAAACTATTTGATGCTATTGCTTGTTTGTGTAAAAACGACCCTGTATCAGTGTGGTTACTTTGCAGCGCTGAAAACGATCCGGATACCTTTCATCAGTTTGTAAGACCAAACGGTGAATTATACCGCACTGAAGCGTTTCACAACAAGATGAAAAAAACCGCCATAGAATTTGAGCAGCATGATGAACAACTGCTAACAAATTGTTTTACGATTTCATCGGTTGCGGCTCATGTTGCAGCAAGGAAAAATGCGTGGAGTCCAACACGCAAGGAATTTCTACCGGATGTACAATCCAGTTGTTTGGAATATTATCACGGTGGACTATGGAACACTGAATACAACCGCAACGCTATGATTTCCGTTGATATGGTTGACTGTTATCCAGCGAGTTTTCTCGGGTATGGATCCGCCGCTGAGTACTTTAGACGATTTGGACACCCCAGACATGAAATGACTCGTGTTGCTATTAATGGACCACTGCCTGATTTTGATTTAACCCGATTCGCTCGCGTAGTATCATTTGAGTTCGCGGCGGGACTTCATCGCTGTTGTTATATTTGGATCGGTAGACACATGACTGAAAAGAAGTGGCTGCCAATAGCGCTGCTACGGTATATGATTGATTGTAAAATGCTAGTTTCGTTGATTGTCAGTGACGCGATTATATCATACCGGGCGCAGACTGAAGTCTGGTTACCAGAACCGGAGCGTCTAGATAGCATAATTGACGAGTCCAGAAAACACATCGATGCCGACGAGGAATATATCGTCGAATGGTCCAGGAGGATACTCAACCAACGAAACCGCGAGGCAAAAGATCTCGGTAGAAGAATAATTGGTAAGTTCACACAAGGTGGAAAAAACTGCGACTACAAACGATATTGCTCACGGCTGATTATAGATGACGCAGAATATGATTTCGTAATCAAGGACGCAGTGGCGAAAAATAGATACGTGAACTGTAAAACAGCTTTCTTGTCCAATGGAACAAGGTTGGGTACAGTTGTTACCTACAGCGATGGAGACAGCCCAGCATACCCGCATTTGAGGGCGTCTATGCTGGGTTATGCTTGCATAAATTTATTCTCGATGATAAATAAATTTCCCGACACCGCGGTTAGAGTAGCCGTTGATTCGTTTTATGTTGACGTAAAGTACAAGGAAAACGTAGCCGGGTTTACTAGTCCGGACGAGAGTTGGGGTACATGGAGAATTAAAAATGAAATACGACGCGATTATTCCCCGTCAGCAGATGTCACCGTTGAAAACAATTACCTACGCGGTGATAAATTGTCAGAATGGTCTAATGCACCACCGTGTTCTGATCCAATTTGTAGACACAAAACAGTTTATTTAAGCGGCTGTGGCGGGTCAGGAAAGACGACTCGGGCAATTGAATTATTTCGAACGCGGGCAAGTATAATCGTGCTTACACCGACCCATAGACTAGCGCGAGAAATAAAACAACGAAATGTTGACGCCGTTACTTATCACAGCTTTTTACGATACAGCGGCGGTGAGTGGACTCCTGATCGAATGGGCGAAAAATTTATTCCTGAGGTTATCATCTGGGATGAAATATGTACTGTTTCGTTAGACGTTTTACAAATGTTTCTTGATTGGTTGCTGCGCGCGAATACAGCGGTGATCATGTGTGGCGACCATGGCCAACCACCACCATTTGTCGGCGAGGGTCCACATGATTGGTTGAGCGGGTTTGTGGACTATTATGAAGAAACCGATACTGATTACCGAGCACTTGATGAACAACTGCGCGAGGTTAAAAAATTAATCAGATTACAGCCGGATAGAATTCAGTGTGAAATAATCCGCGAGGTGATTCCGTGTGTTATAGACCTGCGGATACACGGCGGCAGAACATTGAAGTTGAAATCCCGGCCCCGACAGCGTCAGGGACAAAAAAACAAATTCTCGTGCTGAATGATATCGTGCTCGTTGATATCAGCGTCGTCGAGGACGCGCTACGTGCTGATAAATCCCCGTGGACGCTAGGATACGCAACGACAATACATTCCTCGCAGGGACTAACTATCACGGACACAATTGTTTGGATGGTTGATAATCGCATCGAATGGTCAAATCTAGTCTATCTTGCGGTGTCCCGAGTACGAAGGATAAATCAGCTTCGAAGAATTGTTATTGACGAAGCCACCGACGAAGTCACCAACGACATCATCGATGCAAGCGTCATTGATAGAAAACTCTCGGGTTACCGCCAACAGGATAAAAAAAAAAAACAACGGCGTTTTGATATTGATGCCGAATTAATAATTGCGTTACGACAACAACAGAATAATCACTGCGCGAGTTGTAATTGTATAATGAGTTGGCGTTATTCGGATAAAGACGCTCGCCAATTTACCGTGGACAGGATCGATAACAGTCTCGGTCATGTCAAAAGCAATGTGAGGTTGACCTGTCTTGAGTGCAATAGACGCAACGGCGCTAGTTAAGACCACGCGGGGGTAATTGAGTATCGTCAGGTATCACTTGTAGTTGCTCGCGTGTAAACCCCCGCTGTGGGGCAGTTGGATCCAGTCTATAGATCGGTGGTCTACCAGTTGATCGTGTTATCGTTGATATGTTATGTGTGGTAACACTCCAGATAGGATCAGTAGCTCTTTTTTTACCGCCTTCAAGCTCTCCTGGTTCATATAGATATCTCACGGTGACATCGCCGAGAATCGGCCTGGAAACGCTATCTATTTTTTATCTTCCGGGTATATACTTTTCTTTAATCGCGTCGCTGGGCTTCATGTTGATTGCTCGGGTAATCTCGTTATTTAACGCGGAAATTACGCCTGGCAACCTTTTGACCCATTCACGAGATCGTTTTTCTTGGATGAATTCCTTCGCGTATTGATACCCAAATAACCGTTCAGCAAGAGTCCGATTGAATCGTTCAACAATTGCCTGATCACGATGTAGCGCAGTATGACCTCGTCGTATCGCGACGCTATGATGTTTCAGCGTTGATAGAACAGCGCCGCGAAATTCACTACCAGGATCAACTTGTAATAGATTTGGCCAGCGCAGAGGACCTCTTCGATAAATTATTTCAAACGCAGCGGCTACTTCAGTTGCTGACTTTGTTTTTAACGGCTCCGCTTGTTTGTATCGACTCGCAACATCAACTACGGTTAGCGCGTATTTGTAACCGTTGTCATGCGGCAGAAATAGTATATCAGCCTGATGAACTTCATTAGGTACGCTAACATCAAAGCGCGAGAAGTTGATTTGTTTAGGCGGTGGTAGATAGATTTGCCATATAGCCTGTTTGGATAACCAATTAGCCGCAGTGGCCCTCGTTACTTTTGCAGCGCTTGCAAGCTTACCAATTGCGGCCTTCCCCTTCCAGTATCCTCTCGGAGAATAATAGATGGATTCCATGTTGTTATTATAAACGCTAGCGTTTTCAATTACCAGCGCGAGAAGCTCCGCTTCCAATCATTAATTTACCTTTCATAGCCGATTTTACCAACCATGAGGCCAATTTTTCTTTGAAGGATTTATCAGGAATAGCATTTAGCGCGTGAATTAATTTTACGTCCCCGATATGACGCTGTTGCAGATCGCTACTTTTGTAAGCAACATCATGAGCATGACACGCCTTATCGATAGCGTTTATTGGATACTCACCGGGTTTGGGCTGATTTTGATCATCGAGTCTGATATCTAATCGCGTTCCGGGGCCACAGTAGCTATATCCTGGGAGGTGTTTTTCTCCTGGATACTTTGCCCACGGGGTTCCGGGGAGTTTTGATAACTTGGCTGCAATATCACCTCCTCGCTTTTTTTTAAAACATCTCCGGGTCTAATAGAAATAAATCTAAATTTCTTTATACCGCATTGTACACACTTGCCAGTAAGCGCCGATCTGTTATTTCTTGTTGTAACGGTTGTCATATCATTTGTGCCAGTACGCACTCTACACTTCACACAATATAGATCCATAATTTATGTATAGAGACATGAATATAATTGACTTTTCAGCGACTAAAACAAGAGAACCAGTTAAGCATGTTGCAGCGTTACAAAACTCGATCCGGATGATTATCATCGGACCATCTGGATCCGGCAAGACGCAATTGTTACTCAATTTAATAATGAGATGGATGAAGTGGGATAAGTTGTATTTGGTTGCTCCTAGCGTAGATGATCAACGATGCTACGAGGTGTTGAAAGATTTCAACGAGAATGCATCAGCGATCGCTAAAAAAAATGTCATCGAGTTTATTACAGATATCAATGATGCACCAGGTATCGATGATATTGATGGCGACGTTAACAATCTAGTCGTGTACGATGATGTTATGTTAGACAATCAAAAAAACCCAGCTAGGATATTTTCCAGAGGTAGGCATAAAAACACTGACGTGATATATGTCACTCAACGATACACTCAGATTCCAAAAGTAATCAGAGACAACTGTAATATTCTTGCTGTATTCAACGGCGTTGATACACACACGCTACGAAATATTTGGCAGACATGGTGCGGCGGTGACATGGACTTTAATGTTTTTCGAAACTTTTTTAGTCATGCTCAGTCGACCCCACATGGATTTGTAACGATAAGTTTACATGATCCTCGGACACGATATCGTATCGGACTTGACCAAATATTCGGTTAAATTGTAAGCAGCAGGGGGGGGCGATGACATCGACGCGGTCGTCGCTGTGTTTACCGGACGCTGACGACGCTAGGATCGGCGCGCAGAAGGTATTAATTAAACCAAATGACGTCCGGACAATTGTCGATTTGGCCCCTCGACGATGACAACGACGACGACGTCGTTTTTTTTTTTACCAGGCGCTGACGACACCGGATCCGCTGAGTGCAGAAAGTATTAATTAAGCCAAATGACGTTTGGACAAAATGTCCGATTCGCCCCCCCCCCCCCCCCGCTGCTTTGTGAGCCAAGAAGTAATACTATTAAGGATATTCAACTTTATTTACTACTAAATTATTTTGCCCATTCTAGTAAAAACTGACAAATTAGGACAATCTTGATTCTCCCAAGTGAGACCTTAAAATAATTATATTTCGGCATTATATATTCTGATTATATATAAAATCCAAACAAAATAATAGAAACGTAAAAACCGATCAGTCAAGTTGGGGCAATAATAGATTTGTTTGTAATATGGTAGGTTGTGACATGAAAATTTATTTTAGTACAGTTGGTTTTAAAAATAAATATTCATTTTTGGGTAGAATTTGTTCTTATAAAATTGTTTAAGTAAGTTAGCGTCTGTTTTTATAAATTGAGTTTTGCTAAGTAGTTGTTCTAATGTCTAAAATGTGTGATTGGAAGGGGGAAAAGATTCACCTAGCCAATTCTTTTGTTAAGGGGAAAATTTTTATATGTAGGGGGAATAACTGGCTAAACAGTTGTTCTTTTCCCAGGGGAAAAGTCGGCTAGCCAATTATTTCCCTGCGGAAACTTTAAGAAGGGGTTAAATTTGAGTACTACGCAGTGTACATCCCAAAAGTGGCCTACTAAACCTTCTCACTTTGGAAGAACTAGACTAAACAGGAGCCTGACTTGTCTTCCAATTAAAACAATTGAAGCCATGGAACTAAAAAGCATGTTACTTGTCACCATTGTTTCACATCCTGACATCTTCTCAGCTACATCATTTAGTATGCTGAATATCACTGAATCCAGATGTCACACAATGCTTGCTGGAAGTGGTGCCCAAGATGTATAGACATCCAGTTTCTATTGCATGGCATTATGAATTGAATTTCTTCATATCTTCCATGACATTGCTTCGGATTCTTCAAAGGTCTGGCTTATCCATAGTATAGACTTTTTGAGGGCTGCTACATTTGAATCAGCGACCCCGCATTGGGGCACTCATCCATGCAGTGGCTTCCCAAGACTTTTTGGAATATTAACATCTGTTTTTATCAACCACTCCTGGGCCATCACTTTTTATCCAGAAAGATGGAAATGCAAATCACCCTCAAGGGCAGTTTGCCATGTTTTTCAAACATGTCCAATCCAACAGACAACTCAAACTGGACCTCCACGTACATCAGGTTCATGGTGCTTGGGAAGATGCTGAATACCCCCAAAAAGGAAGAGCAGCAGAGGAGGCGAACAGACCAATAGTAGAAAAACGTCGAAATGTCGAGAATAAGCCTTTCTACAAATGATCGAAAAAAAAGAAAAGCGTCGACAGATTTAAGAAAGCGTTGACACTTTACTGAGAGAGTCTAATTAATATTACTCCATTGTCGTTCGTGATTTTTTCTAGTTTATTATGCACGTTGTTTACGCAATTACGTCTTCGCGAGGTCCCGCCTCCTCTGCTGCTATATTAATTAAATTATTATGTTATAATAAAATGGTACATCCGGAATCTTATACTGCAAGAATAGCACGAGAACGATTAGAAGCAATCAAAAAATTTATTCCTGTTAGAGATTCATTTAGAAAAAAAAAACCTACAAGCGCAGCAACAATCACAAGTTGAGTACGAAGAAGACACTGAAAAAACTATTTAAACCCGTCACTACAGCTACTAAGAAAGCTGCAGCGGCTGTTGAAAAAATTATATGGGGAGATATTGAGGATGATGAGAAGAGGAAAAAGGGTATTTTTCCAGTATTAGAACAAACTGCAGCGCAGACTGAAAAAATAGCAAGAAGAACCAAACAAACAAAAAAGATTTTACGAGATCTTCCAACTGATATAGTTGCAGCTCAACCTCCACCCCTTGGTGAAGATTTTGGAAAACGTCGTACTGAAGTCACCGACGTGAGAAAAGAACTTGCATCTGAAACTAAACCAGTAGAAGAAAATATTAAATTGATTGCAAAATTTAACGAAGGGCTTGTTGAAGATATTAGAAATACTAAAAGAGAAAAATTACCCGAAATAATGTTATTTGGTATATTTAATGATTCTAATATTTTTATTTAAAAAAAAAATAAAAAAGTAAATAATGATAATCTTATTTGATGGATATATCGCGTAAATAGAAACACAAAAAACAAGCTAGAGGTCCAGAATACGAAAGTCTTGATACAGAAGTAAACATACTTCATAGAGAGAGACTGGAACAACTAGAACAAGAACAACTCTCCCAGCAAGAACCTTCATATCAACTTCCTCCACCGCAGCAGGAACCTTCATATCAGCTTCCTCCACCCTTACAACGTAAAATAATTTCTGCGCCGGTGATGACATTTACACCGACAGATCCACCACGTGGATTTCGAAGTGAATCACCTGACACACAACCGGTCACCACTGAATCATTTTATCCGGTAATGCAACCACCAGTATTTAAAAGACCTCAAGATGAACCTAAAAAAGGTTCTGGTTTAATTCTCGATAATATTCTCAATGACGTGTCACGGTTAGAAGTTCTCATAGGGGAAAACGTGCCGGAAATAGCTCACCAGAAATAACCAATGAAGCAGCTGGTATTTGCCAGCGATTATTTCGCGGCGGCATCATGGATATCAGTATTTACCGATAACTTTTTGATGAGTTCGTTGATGAGTAGTCACCGCGATTAGATAAATGGTAAATAAAATAAGATGATAGTACACAATAATCATCGTAAATCCGTATCGGTCAGAGCGGTAAACTCACGATTACCAATCTATGGAGCAATTTACGGAGATGGACTTGGTGATGTTATTCAGGGATTATTTACAAGGTTAGCCCCAAAAGCAGCGCTTATTGCAAAACAATTATCTATGAAAGCTATTGATATTGTTCGTGAAAAAGCTTCTGGTGCAATTGTCAATGTTGCTGGTAAGGCGCTCTCGACGATCAAAGATAGACTAGCACGATTAATAATACGAAAACGACAACCAGTACAATTGCCAAGTACTGATATTATGCCCGCAGATGACAGTAAAATAATAAATCAAGCTGCAAATCAAAAACTAGCAGCGTTAGCAGATCGGGGACTCGGTGAATCGGGAAATAATATCTCAAGTTTGATATCACGAAGTGGAACTTTACGAACGCGGTAATCAACGTGTTAGACGAAAATAATTACAATAAAATGTTCAAGCGCGTATCCGACACAGCATTTGACATGGAAGCACCTGTCCTTAAAGATGAATCGGTACGTGATTATCAGTTTTATTCTTATGACGCACGAACACCAGATCAACGTGGAGGAAGAATTGAACTACCAGTTCATGACACAAATATATATTTTCTACCCGCTAAGGCTTTTATTGAGGTAGAAGGTACAATTGTAAAAACGGATGATACTAATTACGGAGGTGCAGAAAAAGTTGGTTTTGTCAACAAAGGGATCATGGCATTATTTAATAGCGCCACGTATATGATTGATGGAAAAATATTGAATCGATTCAGAAGGATGTCGACGTTGCTACAACAATAATAGGATTAGCGAGACATTCTGATGATTATACAAGATCAGCAGGTTCCACAATGATGTTTGCGAAAGATAATTCTAATCACCCTGAAAGCGATCCGTATAATATAAGACGACCAAGAAACGAAACTAATACCGCTGATGCTGCTGTGTGGCCAGTAGTTCATGGTCCTAATGAACATTTCAACTTGGGATTTTGCAGCGCGTAAAAATATGTTGCTAGGAGACAATAGAAGATTTTCATGTACAATTCCACTATCGCATATTTTTGGATTTTGTAAGAATGTTAAAAAGGTTATTTTTGGAGCTAGACACACGGTTGTTCTTGTGAGAAAGGGTGATGATAACGATGCTCTGTGGAGACCCGCTGGTGATGCTGGTAAAGTAGTATTATCGAAACTTGCACTATGAATGCCGGTAATGACTCCAACGATCGCAGAAGAAGGAAAATTTTTTTTTCATGGACACAGGTGGTAAATCCTTGTTGTCATGGTTAACAACAAGCACAGAAAGTATGCAAACTAACGTTAACGGTCAGATTACATGGCATATAGCATCACAACAAGGTGTTTCTGCACCACGACATATTTTTATTGCGTTTCAGAACCGCGGTCGTTTAAATAGTCAAGAACGTACTTATATGATATTTGACCAACTAGGTCTCACAAATATTTCCTTACGGATAAACAGACAACAAGAACCAAGAGAGAATATACAACTTAATTATACACAAAATCATATAGGACGTGTTTATCATTGTTTGATGTCATTCATGGGACATTATCAAAATGTAGATACTGGGTTGCAAATATCACAATATAATTTCAGAACTTTGTATCCGATTTATTATTTTTCACTCGAGCATCTTGATCTATCAAAACAATCTGTCGTTGATATACATCTTAAAGCAGAATTAAATACAGGTGGTGTTGATTCTAGAGCAATCGCGGTTATACTCAGCGATAAAATCATGTTACTTGAAGGTGGTAGTGGTCGAATGAGAGTCGTTGATGCACCAGTGGAAAATCTTTAATCATTATTAGCAGCGTGGCAAGTATTTATTACAAAATGCCATATCATCACGTTAGTTCAGTCTGACTCCTGGTCAGATTAAAAACCTTCATTCAAATTCAACAAAAAACTGCGGAATGAAAATATCACTAAAGCGAGATCAGATCACGGGTGATCAAAATAAATTATCATTGTCAGAACGTCAGCTTAAACATTTCAACGGCGCTAAACAATCAAAAACAGGAGTGAAACGTAATCTCTCTGCGGGTGCGATTAAGGACTGAATTAAAACCGGTAGTATTGTTCCACTTCTCGCGGCTATTCCGGCATTAATAGCTGCTGCTGCTCCAGCCTTAGCAAAAGCAGCCGCATTAGGTGCTGTTGGAACAGCTGCTGGAATGGCTCTAAAGAAAGCAACAGGAAATAGATATAAAAAAGGTACGCGGCCTAAGATTACCGGGGTCTCGTTGGGGAAGAGGTCTGAGGCTTCCAGGATCACTTCGTTAGATGCTCCAGCATCAAATTTTGATTTACTTGATGCTACTAAACGATTAAAAATATAAAACTTCAGAGGTGTTTTTATGCGAGATCAATTACCGAAACAACCAAACAAACTCGAAACAGGTATTATTAATCTTGACTCGAATTCAGGACCCGGTACTCATTGGGTATCATACGCGTTTGATCCACGCGGAATCGTTTATTTTGATTCATACGGGTTAGCTCCACCCATTGAGTTTATCAAGTATGTCGCGCCACTTCACGCGCAAGTTTGGTATTCAACGCTACCCACATAAACGACGACAGATCCGCCAATATGCGGCCGTGAAGTAATTAATGTACTTAACGCTATATCAAAATTATCCAAACCGCCACATAAAGTCGTGCATGATTATACAAGCAACCAATTCGTTTTCAACAAATCTTTGTCTTATATAATGGTTGATATGTACGGAAGACCTTCTTCACGCGTTAAAAAAATCCGATAACGTTGATCTGTCGAATTACGCGACTAAAGATGATCTTAATGATATTATGAACCTGGCTGGAATTGACCCAGATGAGGTTGTTATTTTCAGGATCGATATGGCAAACTAAAAACCAGCAATATCAAATGGAATGATATAATTCGACGAGTACTTGGTGCAGTCACGGATAATATCCCTGTGTTTACTAACGGCGGTAGAATCAGGGATTCAAGTATATCGTTTGCAACCATCAGAGATCAAATTACAACAAGTGTTGCTAATCGCGTGAAAAATACCGGTGACACAATGACGGGAGAACTCAGCATGAACGGGAATAAAATAACAGTGCTAAGATCCAACATCCGACGAAGATGCCGCAACAAAAAAAATACGTTGACGTCAACTACAACACCGTAGATGATAAATTATCCACGTTGCGGGCCGAGTATGATGTGCACGTAGGCGCTTTTGGAAGATTTCGAAGAAATTTTCAAAAAACCGATGAATCTATAGATAAATTCTTCGGCACTCCGCACGCCGTTGACATAAATCTCGTTGATATCAAGACGAACATCGACATAACTAAAAAAACACTCGAATATGTCGTAGCGGGGATTCCAGAGATCGTTAATAAAATTAGTCTGATTAGTATCCTTCCTGGAGTTACTCCCGGGCATATTACCAACATCGTATACACAGTATCATCAGGATTCGCAACATGGTCTCAGCAAAATAAAACTATTAAATATACCGCAACAGACACTGGCGTGTACAGGCTGTCTGTGTTCAGTGTTGCAAAATTTGAAATATTTACAACGTATCCATGACGTCATTCAACTGATACGTTTTCCGGGATTGTATATGTTATATTAAATAGCGGAAACGAGGAAATATTTATTCTGGAAGCAGCTGGTAAGAAATTAACCGCAACATCTTTCTGGTGGTGTTTGGAATTTGTAGCTGAAACACCTCAATTGGCTACTGCATAAAATATAATGAGTACCTATATCAACGTTCAAAATGATGTTGCATCGCAACATTATAGGTACAATCAAGCACGTGAATGTCAAACGAACTTAAAATATTGAGTCGAACAATATACAGTAAAAGTAAAGAAATATAGACGACGACTAGTTATCGACGACGTGCTCGTTTATTCAGCATCCGCTATTGTTGCTGGAACCGGTGTGATATTATCAACAATGATAATGATGGCACCAGTAGCTGTAACTACTTGTATTTCAGCAGCAACAACGATTGCAGGTGTGCTCAATATCATTGCAAACAAACTATGTACCTGCACGAATGAAAAATTATCCGATTACACGATAAGATTACATACAGCGACGGTCGCATACTCGAAGTTATCTTCGTTGTTATCAGCGAGTTTCAGTGATGGAATTGTATCTGATTTTGAGTTTTCAGAAATGATTAAAATATATAACAGCGCTGTTAAAGGTACGAGTATCAATAATGACGGAATTACTCCAGCAGATCGTGACGAACACAACCCCGCACAAGACCACGATGATCTCGGTAAGCTCGACTAATCCCGAATTTAACATCAATTTTCCAATTGCAATTCCAGTAAAAGAAATTGCACTAGCACAATTACGAGTATACCTTAGTTGGCCAAATATCAGATCGAAATCATTTAATGGTACACCAGCAAATAATTCGCTTGTATTTGCTAATAAAAACAAACCAGATGGCACACCTGACTGGGTTGTTGCTGGAATACCAACTGGTAGTTATGAGATCGAACAAATCAATGATGAATTTGCGCGTAGAATAAAATCAATAACAGGAAAAGAATAAAAAATATCGATTAACGTTCATGAACCAACGCTATCTTCTACGGTTGAAATACATTCACCTGATTACGTCGTTGATATTTATCAGTCCACGATAAGATCCGTACGAGGTTGGCCTGATATTGCGCCAGAATATCATGGACCACCAGAACCAAAATTAATTGAATTTCTCACGGACGAAGCCGAGTTTATAACAACTCCAGAATACCGAAATTTGTATCCATGGACTGGTAGGAATACTCATATTATTCGTGATGGAAAGAGATATCCTATGATACCGTTTTCTATCATTGATTTTGATGTAAAATCTTCAACTAATATTGTTTATGAAAGAGATTTCAGATTAAGGGCTAACGAAATTAAAACTGAATACACAACTACATTAACGACATTAGCACATTTATTTAAAAACTATATCCTGGATTTGATCGTGCAAGAACCAACTAATCCTGTTTATCTGCGGTGTCATAATACTATATTAACACGAATACATTTTAAACCAACTGACCACATAATACACTTAATTGACCTGAGAGAGAGGAATTGATTGTCAATCTGTTTGTGAAATCTTAAGATTTCTGTCGTATATTTTTTAGAAATGTTGTATTTTATCAGAAATACTTTCTTATTGATACTCAAAATCATGTAAATCGATCGGTTTGTTAATCTTGATATGTATTTAGGTATTAAAAAGCGTGTAAATCGATCGGTTTCGCAAAAAATATCCTATTATCATTCTGAAATTTTTTTTTGTTCTGATGTTGATATGGTGATTGATACTCAAAATTAACAAACTCAGATTGTTTTGATATGGTGATTGGTACTCAAAAATTAACAAAATCAATTAGTTTTGCAAGAAATGCTACAAACGATATTTTATTATTATTCTCAAATATTTTTATTTTATCAGAAATATTTTTATTTTATCAGAAATATCTTAAATTGATATGGTGGTTGGTACTCAAAATCATGCAAATCAATCGGTTTGTTAATTTTTACTAGCAAATAGGTACTCAAAATCATGCAAATCAATCAGTTTGTTAATTTTGACTAGCAAATGGGTACTCAAGATCATGCAAATCAATCAGTTTGTTAATTTTTACTAGCAAATAGGTACTCAAAATCATGCAAATCAATCAGTTTGTTAATTTTGACTAGTAAATGGGCACTCAAAATCGTGTAAATCAATCAATATTGTAATCCTGATATGTAGTTAGGTACTCAAAATTAATAAATATCTATCAGTTTTGCAAAAAATACTATAAAAATATTTTATTTTAGCAGAAATATTTTATTCTTATTCTGAAATATTTTATTTTAGCAGAAATATTTTTTTATTATTCTGAAATATTTTATTTTAGCAGAAATATTTTATTATTATTCTTAAATAAAATATTTCAGAATAAATATATAATATTACACGTGGTCAGCTTTGACAGGGACCCCAGTTACCGAAAATTTCATTTTCATTTTCACCAGAATTATTTTGTACTACTTCACCAAAGAGATTACTTTGGATCGTTTCACGATCTAACATAATTTTTCTTAATTGTCTTATACGAGTGCTAATCGTTGTCTTTGCCTCGTATTCGTGGGATAACTCCAATCTAATTTTTTATACTGCGGCAGAGAGAGGAACGAATTCCTTGACTTGGTCATCTTTTACTGCAGCTAGTGACGGGAACATTGCCGCCTGAATTCGTTTTATGAACTTGTATTCAGACGACAGTGTAAAACCACCATCATTTTTACGTTCTTGTAAGATTTCAAAATCAGAAAGAATCTTTTCAGGATTCAGTTCATCAGATATATTAATACTGCTTTTTTCTAATTTTTTGATAGCAGCAATTACAGCATTGATATTTTCATGGTTCTTTATTTAGTATACATATATATTTAAAAGAAAAAATATATATCCTCAAACCCTTAGTCGAGTGTTCTAGCGAGTTCATGAGGATGTTTCAAGGACGGCACAAAAATATAGTATTCACATATTTACGACCCAGAACTCGTAGCTTACCACCGCATTCTACCAAGTTCAACGGGCACATAATACAATGAATGAATGAAATACATACAATGAATGAAATCTTAATTAAGGACAGCACAACATATAGTATTTACATATTTACGACCCAGAACTCGTAGCTTGCCTCCGCATTCTACCAAGTTCAGTGGGCACACAATACAATGAATGAATGAATGAATGAAATATATACAATGACTGAAATCTTAATTAAGGACGGCACAAACATATACAATGAATGAATGAATGAAATATAAACAATGAATGAAATCCTAATTAAGGACGGCACAAACATATATAATGAATGAATTAAATATATACAATGAATGAAATCTTAATTAAGGACGGCACAAACATATATGGGGCCATTTTCTACGCATAACAGAACACCCACCCCCATAATCAGCCCGTGGGTGACACAAAACATGTATCAACCACCATTGACGTGTGATTGGAGGGGTTCTATTATGCGGAGAGGGGCTGGCGGTGCCCCAATTAATTATAAAAATCGCTAATATGCGTGAACCACCGACAGTTGTCAATCATGGGATTCGATCCTGGGACCGTAAGTATCACGGTCAGATACGTTATCAACTGAGCTATCGAATCATCTAACAATATATGTTTCAGAAGTTATTATATAGCTACAGATCGGTTTCTGAATAGATTGTATATATTTCAGTATGGATATAATAAAACAGCGGTTTCTGAATATATTGTAAATGTTTCTATATGGATATGGTAAACAGGGGTTTCTGAATATGTAAATGAGCAGCGTGTTTCTGCCTTGATTTATCGTAACAGATTGTAAATATCGTGCACTAACAGCGTGTTGTGCCTTGAGAAAATATATTTACATACTACCACGGCACCATCAAACGTTTTTACCTACAGATATGTTTGAATATTTCTGTATTATAACAGATTGTAAATATCTGCATTAAAACAGCGTGTTTTGGCTCTATTTCTCATGACAGATTTAAAAATAACTCAACTCGATTGTACGATGTTAAATACCTTTATTTTTCTATTTTGTAAGTTAGAAGCCATAAATATCTTTCTTTGGTATAATTATTGATATTAGTTTCCACGTAGATGTTTAGTTGACTAATTACAACCATAAAAATCACAAATTTACGAAGAAAGCTATATTGATAGAATTATCTCCCTTTCGCATACTCGAAAAATCAGTAACATATGGGGGAAATGCTGCGACCCAAAATAATAAATGGATAATATATACAATTTAAGGTAATTACTTGATAGTGATGATAGCTTATCTCACCAACAATATTGGAAGGTGATTTTCTGTTTATATTTAGTGGAAAAGGTAGTTTCGGTTTATTTTCTGCGACGTATTTTACCACACGCCAGTTAATATCAAAGTATTTCGCAGCTGAATACATTGATTGAAATATAATTTCCTCGCCAGTTTCTATGTTTGTGGATTTTACCGCGCTCCTTGCAACTGTTTTTTTTTCTTCATATTTACCAGTCCCTCCCTGTGCATAGTTCTCGCTCTGTGTAACAGATCGAAGACTGGATAAACTATTGTCAATTTTCACCCCGTTGATATGATCGATTACAAGGCCGTCTTTGATCAACCCATTGTGACATTCATACGCAAATCGATGACAGAGATAGTTTTTCTTCCCAGCAGTAAACATCAGATAGCCAGTATTAGTAACAAAACCAACTGGTCTCTTCAACCTGTAATTTCTAGTCAAGCCATCACGCTTTGATTCGTAGTTTGTTATTATTGGACGTGGAATAAATTTATTTTGCTCCATTATACAATAATATTATTTATTTAAATCATAATTTGTCCGAAAACTTAGATAATCCTCCACGGATTGTATAGCGTTGTTATTGACTCTGTCAGGGTTGTTATTTTTTCTTTTGGCATAATATCTTTAAGCTCTCTGTATCGGTTACACCACATCACGCACACAACTGTGTTTTTCCTCGTACTCCAGCACCACATCGCAGACATGGTATTGGTCCTAAGCTTCCACGGTGAACGTTTTGCACGTTTCGCATGTGTTGTCCGCAGAATTCCTTTTTACAGGATTTATTACAACGAGTCAATAAACCCACCATGAGCATTTGCAGTGAGACACTGAATACATAATATATTATTTAAATATTTGTTTGAAATATAATATGAACGAATTCGATAGATTATCCTGCATAAATTTAATCTCGACAGAATATCTCCTGACTTACCGATACAAGATCTGGTTGATCCGAAAAATAAAAGTATGATTAATAAAATTCACGACGCCAAGAAAGAATTTCACGCACATGGTGCATCTCATGTCTGCTCAACGTTTAAGATTATACGCGACAAAGATATCATCGACGCTACGATGAATGAAAAACTAGCGACAACTATCATTAAATACCTTGATAATCGAAAGTATCTTTTCAGAATAAAATGTGTCGTGTTGACAGAAACAGATGATTGGATTATCCGTGACAAATATGATCCTGTCCACGGTAATACAAGAAACTGTCGTACTAAGTAAAGATTCCAAACCAGGTCTATTGACAGGTATTGACAAACCGTATTATGAACGAGCATATCCTGTGACCACGGTTATTTATGGAACCTATGTGATAAATATAAAACCAAACGTTCATAAACTGGCGCCGATGAAATTTTCAAAAATAAACTGTGTAACCGAGCGAGTAACAGAACATTTTACAAACGTGGCCCGTGGACACGGTCTAACGGATAAAATACGTAAAATAATAAACACGTGGGGAGAAATGGTTAAAGATACCGGAGCGTCTATCAAAGATGTCGCTGGGTTAGGAAAAATATAAAAATTTCCAATAACCGTAGCGACGATAACAGAAGAGATTTTGTATGAATTAAAATGTAAATCAAAAGGAGCCCCAATTACAATTATTGATCATAACGCACACGCGTGGACTAACGCAGTAACAATATTTCCACGAGATCGAACTGTTAAATACTGACGCGGAGATATGTTTGATTTTATTAACGAAATAAGTAAAAACGATCCTGTGTCAGTATGTTTTTTTCAGAGTTCTAACGACGAATCAGATATGAAAGAAAAGAATAAATTTGATCAATCTGTAAAACCAAATGGTGTTATTTATCGAACGGATCTTCTTCAGGAGAAAATGAAATATCTTGCACTGCAAAAATGTAGTGATGATACTGACGAACTATTGGGCAACTGTTTTACTGTTCCGTCAGTTGCGGCTCATATTGCTTGAAAGAAAGATTCGGGAAGCCAACTCGGTCTGATTTTCTCAATGACATAATACTGAGTTGTGTCGAATATGGACATGGCTTATTATGGAATACTAAATACGATCATAAAGATGTTATTTCAGTTGATATGGTTGCATGTTATCCGGGAAGTTTTCTTTGATACGGAGATTGTTCTGTGTACTTTGAGCGATTCGGTCATCCGACGCACGAGATGACACGAGTATCGATAAATGGACCATTACCGGATTTCGACCTGACTGGATTCGCTTGTATCGGGTCATTCGAAATGTCAAAGGACTTCATCCAATTTGTTATACCTGGTTTGGAAAACAGTTTTCAGAAAAAATGTGGGCACCAATAGTATTATCACGGTACATGCTCGATTGTGCGATGTTAACACGGTTGATTGTAAGTGAAGCAATTATATCATACCGGAAACAAACAAAAGTTTGGTTACCACAACAAAAGGAGTATTCGGATGATGAAAATCCTGATATAACCGATTACGAGAATAAAATTACAAAAGATCTTGTTAGAAAAATAATCGTCAAGTTTACCCAAGGAAGAGCATATCATGACAGACGACATTGTACAAGATTGATTATAGATGATGCTGAGTTAGATTTTATAGTCGCTGATACAACGAAGAAAAACACGTTTATAAGTCGAGAAATAGTTTTCTTTTCAAATGGAACTAAACTAGGCACAATCGTGAGCTACATGGACGGTGAGTCACCGCAGTATACTCATTTAAGATCTTCAGTGCTCGCGTACGTTTCAATAAACCTATTATCGATGATAAATAAAGTTTCTACACTCGCTGTCAGAGTTGCTACTGATTCGTTTTATATAAGTAAAAAATATTCAGTATTGTTAGAAAGATTAGTCATAGGTACTTGTACATCGTGGAATTCGTGGAGAATAAAAGGGGAATATATATTCAGTTATTCCGAATCCGCTGATGTTGCGGTTAAAGATATTTACCTCATAAAATCAGGCAGATATAATCAGATATCTTCTGTACCATCAGTATACGATCCAATAACCAGAAATAAAACGGTTTATCTAAACGGACCTGGCTGTTCTGGTAAAACCACTCGAGCTATCGAACTATTTCAGAATTCAGATATGATTGTGCTAACACCAACACATAGACTCGCGCAAGAAATGAAACAACGAGGAGTACAGTCATATACTTATCACAGACTCTTTCGATGGAAAGGTGATACATGTACATCTTTAAGGATGGGAGAAAAATATATTCTAAGGATCATAATATGGGATGAAATATGCACTGTACCACTAGAAATATTAAAAACGTTTTTTCGATCATTTGTAGGAAGGCGCTTATTTTCGACATTTGGACGTTTTTCGACTATTGGTCTGTTCGCCTCCTCTGCTACTGGAAGTAATCCAACCCTCCTTCCTTTCCTCCTGAAGGCTATTGAGTACATCCCTTAGGACCGCAACTTTTTTCCTGCAATATGTCCCTCTCAAAAACATCCCCATAGGTGATTAGCTGGCCTTTTTTAGAGGTCTGGTCAAGCATAACAGATGATGGTTGCATCCTTTCTGTAATGACTGAGCGTTACTGACTCATGAAAGGGTCATAAACAACCAGCCTCTTACTTTCTATTTTTGAATTATTCTGTTTGCAATAAAAGGTGGAAAGTTTAATACCTGTAATTATACCAGAAAGATAGCTTCGTTATTATATCCCCCCCCCATAAAAACAACAATTGCTTTTTGATTTAACAAAACTCAGCGCTAATTATTATGTTATGTGGATGAGGTTTTCACTGAAAGAATGTTACAATATCTAGTTTGTCATAAATGAAATTGATGCTGAATAATGACGATTAATGTCAACCATATTTAAATTACTACATATCTTGAAGGAATGGATATATTTTCACTAAACCATTTTTCAGCATATGTAGTTTGTATGAAAGAAAAATGATGCCCTTGTGACCTCCCAATATGTGTTAGATCAGGTATTGCCTGAAGTTTCTTATTCTAAATGGATGACTATACCAATGCTTTTGTATTTCATTCAGTTGTCAGATGTCTTACGTGCTCAACATGTTCACCAAATGAGTCTTTTGGAATTTTTATATCCATCTAATCACTTTTGTGCTGTTATTGACATTTTCTCACCAGTCTTTCTTCATGTTTCATTTACATTTGTACGTCTTCGTTGAAATTTATGGTTTTTAATACATTACCAGTCATGCAGTGATTCTATTAACACTTTTTTGGTGAAATATTTCTGCTTATAAATACAGTTAAAGGCCATTTACCAACTTAGAATTGACCATTTTGAGTATTTTTCATCTTTCATTGAAAATAATGAAGAAAACGAAATTACACATTTTTCGTTTCCTGGTCAAGTGAAAACATTTTGAGCTATTTAAGCTATAACTGGTACACCTTTTTAATTGCATTAAGCTGAATTGAAGCATGTTTATTTGGCTTCTAAGAAGAGCATTTAGATAGTGTGCCTGATAGTTACAATTGCTTGAATCATATTCTAGCACTCAATTTAATAACACCTTATAGCTATGAATAAATCACATTTTAAGCCATGCTAACTTTTCATTAACAGACAGGCCTATTATTACTCTGAACCCTTCAGTACAGCCTTTGAGGATTAGAGAGGGGAGAAATCTGACAGTGACTTGCATGGCATCAGGAAACCCCCAGCCCGTTGTACAATGGAAGGACAGGAATTCCCCTAGCAATACTCTTCATATTCCTAGCATACTAACAAACAGCACAGGATCCTATACGTGTGTGGCCAGCAGCACCAGCACAAATTATAATCGTGTTCTACTACAGAGAGAACAATCAATCAGAGTAATTGTGGAACGTAAGTATTTGTATGCCAATCCCCCCCCCCATTTTTTATATAGCAGTTTGTTCTGGCAATTTTTATTTTGATTAGACTATGAATCAATATGCAAAAGACTGAAAACAGATGCTTATTGCAAACACCAAGAACAACCCACTGGGTAAACAAATTGTTTATTTCGTGCCTCTTCATTCACCTTCATCTCTTCACATTTTCTCTCTTTGATTTCTTCTCAAACAAAACTTGAAAGATTTTCGCCAAATTGTACAAAGATCATTTTTGTATTAATACATTCATACTTGTCTGTTTCGTATTTCCGTGCAAATAGGTGAAATTCCATAGATGATCGTACATAATTCCAAAGCCTTTGATCCTTACACATATGTTACTAATATCATCAGAAATGATTGCTATTACTTTAAAATAATTACTTCTCATCAAAACACTGACATACAATATTAGTAAATTTAGCAACTAGACTTTATCATTTCTAGAACGAATTATGCCAATTTGCCATCAGATAAGGCAGCTGTAAACTCGCAAATAGCCTATTCTTACAAATCCTGCAGTGGAACTGCAACACATTTGATAGACAGAATTTTAATATAATTGGCTTATAAATTCATACAAATCATACCAGTCTGCCATTGAAATTGAAAAAACTTGAAGAACATATCTTTCCTAAAGCCATTTTGATGTAATTTAATTATATTTGAAAGCATTGTACCAAGTTTGGCAAGTGGTTTGTCAAAATAGGTAGATGCAGAGGACTGCTATTTAGATATCTACCATCAATTCAGAAACATTATAAGTTGTCAACAAAATCTGTTTGACTTTTCTGTCTTTACTCCTGGCAATATGATTAAAAATGTATGTATTGATACATTAAATATTTGCAACATTTATCTTATTTAAGTATTACCAAAATACAGTAGTTTCCATTGAGTCACATATTGAGTTAGAAGATGAATTTCAAGTTCTTTCAGGAATTAAAGTGCAGTTCATGCAATAATAATAGTAGAGTTTTACGTCAAGAACCATTATTTAACATCAAATTAAATAATCATATAATTATGTCCGACTATCTGTTTAGAGTCACTCAATGCAATAAATACCTTCAATATAGGTACAGTTAAACACATGTAACTTTTGTCAATGAAAGTCCAGTTGATGTACATTGTGAATAAGAAAGTAACATTGCCATGGGGTTTTCGCTAGAAGAATATTTTATGATGCATTGTGACTCAATGGTCTTAAAATAAGTAATATATAAGAGTGAGAAGCAACAAGTTTTGTAAAATTCAACAAATAATTTATTTCCTTATAATATTAGCGAAAATGTTAAAAGAAAGAAGTTATGGCATTACGAATTAAATCATACAGAAATCATAGAATTACAGACAAAAGCCCTAATGAATTAAGGTTGAATAAAATTATGTGAAAATCCAAATTAAATCCAAGTTGAAAGTGCTGATGTACCAGTGGTGACCAATGTCGTGTCACGTTTTCAGTAGCATATGTTGAAGAAAAAACACCCAAAAGAACCACATCAAAAACAGCATAAATTAAATATACATATATCAAGTTCATCCTGTTATATTTTTCTGTATATCTTGAGATGTTCCCATCTTGATACAAAGCATGTTAAAATAAAATAGATAAAGAAAACACTTATTTTGTACAAAAATGAAAAGATTAAACTAGTATTGTTATTATTTATTCATCTTTTTCCTCGTCATGAGGACTTTATTAAAGAAATAATATATCCATGGACACTGCAAATATAGCATATGCATCCATATTATGTCAGATAACACATGACACATTGTTCATTTATGAGATTATAGAGAAACAAATCATTTGTTATTGTACTCAAAGGTTTAAATATGTTATTAGACTGAAAACTGTATCAAACAAAATTGCAAATTAGAATGAGAGGGAGAGAGAGCGTGAGATATCAACCAATTGGTTGAAGGCACTTGCCATTCATACATGACATGGTGTAAGGTGCAAACTACGTGTAACAAGGTTGTAATATATCCAAGTTAGCTAAATGACAGTATCTTGCAAAATAAAACTCATTATTTGAAAATATATTCACTGTGAGTGCAATTGAAAATCTCAGGTGATATTTGACATAAAACTGATACAATCTTTGCATTTTTTGCGAGATAATGGATTATTTTAAAGCTATGATAACACAATAATTATCCTATTGAAAGCTATACAAATCGTTGATGATTGATGCCTGACTAGGGTACTGAATAAAATAAATGTATCAATGCCATTTCTGTACTCGGGTGGAAGAGAAAATACTGAGGCAACTACGTCTTTCTGTCAAGCGATGCCCTCGTCGCCTAGAAACATCTTTCCTACTTTGCATGTGCACAAACAAGAACAAAGAACACAGCAAGTAATGTCCTTATCTTTGTTGTGAACAGCAAGACGTACATCCACCGTCGGAATTACCCTATGGGTCGGAATATGACCATGTTGCCTTTGAGTTCGTAAACCAGTCTGCTGACCATAAACATGGGGAAGTAATCGCCTTTAAAATCTCGATGCCGAATGAAGTCTCTTTCGCGGAAAATCATATTTCATATTGCATGCTTTTAATTGATTTCTTTTTAAACAAGCAAAATTCACAAAGCTCAGTTCTTTATAGAATGTAGGCATAATGAGATTCATCTCTCTCAAGGAAAAATGAAAATTGTAAATGGTTTTAAATTTGTATTTGGTAAATAAATAACTGACAATATTTTTCCCCTCCTATCAGCAGATTGTTATTTAAACAAATATGTCACAATTATTTTATAAACCTAATGCCAGATGTTAATATTACAAGATTTACTGAGACTATATTTGATGGTGCATACATTGTCGGTAAATAGCATTTACAAGTACTTGACATCAAATATCTTGCTATATTAAGTTAGCCTGTAAATAACTTTGCAATCAGCAATTATTATATATTTTACAGGATTTTACAAAACGGAATTTTGTATCCAGTTTTCCATTCTATGATAAAATGACTGCATAGCTCATTTAGTGCACAATCACTTAAAAGATTTCCTTTCTGCAAAAAAAAAATACTCAATTGTTTCTCTAAAATGTATAATATTTGTAAAAATTTGAAAATGATGAAAAGGACATTTGTAGAAAAAATATCATCTCATATTTTGCCTTAGTCAGTTTATTTTGAAATATATTAATAATGTTCATGGTTAAGTTAAACATAAAACTTTTGGCATAATATATTTTATTTATGCGTCAGCTAAGTATATTTATTTCGAATTCCTAGCATGTCGCAGTACTAAAATGTATATTATTTAACACAAGTTTTGATGGAGAAGGGAAAAACATTGCTTTTTCAGATTCAGAAATCATCCAAATCATAAAACAGAGTAAGTCACATGGTATTTCCTTCATAATTAATAGATCCCACATCGTGTGCTTGGATCAGAAATTTAAAGATTTACTGTGTGTTACATTTTATTTCCTGAAATACATGTGTAAAAAATGCATATGTAATACTTAATGAAATTAAGTTTTTAATGATATTTATATACATCGACGCAAGCTTTATCTGTGTTCGATTTATTTCAGATACTGTTTGTACTATCAAAGATTAACATAATGAATCATATAGAAATAAATAAATAAATAGCAAACTTTGTTGTATTCTAATGTCGAAAAGGAAATTGTTTATAAACACCTGGGTAAACCTATGTTCAAAGATAAATAGAAACATGTGTAATACTTAATCTCATTGGCTAGTTGTAACAAGTATGTTGTGTAATACTTATATCACACTGGCTAATTGTGACACTTAAGCTGTGAAATACGTATATCACATTGGCTATTTGCGACACGTAAGCTGTGAAATACTTAAATAACATTGGCTAGTTGCGACACAAGTTGTGAGAAACGTATATCATATTAGCTAGTTGCGACACGTAAGCTGTGAAATACTTATATCACATTGGCTAGTTGCGACACTTAAGCTGTGGAATACGTATGTCACGTTGGCCATTTGTGTCAAGAATGCTGTGTAATACGTACATCAAATTGGCTATTTGCGACACGTAAGCTGTGAAATACTTAAATAACATTGGCTAGTTGCGACACAAATTGTGAAATACGTATATCACATTAGCTAGTTGCGACACGTAAGCTGTGAAATACTTACATCACACTGACTAGGTGTAACATATAAGATATGTACAACTTATATCACATCAAAGAAGAAAGGACAATACAATTTCAATAAACGTATTAAGAACTTTATAAGCAGTGCAGAGAAATGATGCTGTATCAAAATAATGATATTATTACTGACAATTTGTAAAGGTAAGTGAATGGTACATGGGAATATTAAAACTGTTAACTTTTGAGCTTTTCTATCTTGTGTAGGGGTAGGGTGGCTATTGCAATTATTGAAAAAGATGCGATATTTATTGTCTTCTTAGGCAGACAGCAGTAAAACAAAATTGTTAAATAAAACTCGAGATTCGGAGTTTGCGATAGATCACTTTTTTTCTTATACATTTTTAAATAGAAGATAATGTTCTTTGACTGCCTAAAAGTCCCATTAAGTTGCTATATAATGTTATATAGTGTTCCGTTTTCTGGTTATACATTTACACGGCATTGCATTTCAGTTACACCAGAGAAGCCAGTAAATTTCCATGTTACCAACGTACAAGAAAAACAACTGTCACTGAAATGGCTATCTGGATATCGTTGGGGATTCGGGCAAATATTTGTTGTTGAGGCCAGTATTGATAACATAACATGGATTAATGTGTCTCAGGTCTACTCTGGAAACAGAGATGGATGGTTTTCTACAACTGTTGGAAACCTTACGCCAGGTTCTGAATATTATTTGAGATTATATGCATACAATATACATGGAAGAGGAGACTTTGCTGATGTACAACTTGAAGTCAGAATGCAGATAGGTTCAAGTATTTTCCATATTTTCATTCTGAAAGCATATTTTCCTGTCTATCCTCCACTAAACCCACCAAGAATGAAGCCATGGATTACATTAATCACTATATTTACATTATGAAGTCCGCCAAGAATAAAGTCATGAAATACATTAATCGCTATGTTTACATAATGAAGCCCACCAGGAACGAAGCCATGCATTACATGAATTGCCATATTTACATAATGTGGCCCACCAGGAAAGAAGCCGTGCATAATATTATTTACTATATTTACGTAACGTACCTCACCGGGAATGAAGCCATGCATTACGTTAATCGCTATACTTAAGTCCCCCCATCTTATTTATTCCCTTGTGTAATTTACAAGTTTCCTACCGTAAATACTGCCACTGCAGTCCACCACCAATGTACACCACTAGATTTTAATATGGACTATCTTACGACAGGAACATTCATTCGGTTTTGGCCTGAATTCACTACTAGTGAACCATGTCATCATGGAAACTCACTAACACTTTACTCCGTGACGTTTGCTCCTAATACTTGGCTAATTACTTCGGGCTAGGAATATTTCCATTGCGCCGAATTCCAATAATCACACAAGTAATCAAACAAATCTAAGAATTCCTTAAAACAGTACGCTATAATCAAATGCGCACACTCCATATTTATTACAATGTAAATAACATTAATCGCTGTGTTTAAATAATATAGCCCTTCAGGAGAGAAACCATGCATTACTTTAATCGATATATTTACATAATGTAGCCCACCAGGAATGAACCATGCATTATATTTCATAATGAGGCCCACGAGGAATGAAACCATGGATTACATTAATCGCTATTATTACATGACTAAGCCAACCAAGCATGAAACCAAACATTGTATTAATCACTGTGTGTACATAATTGAGTAAATCAGGCATGATACCATGAATTACATTAATTAATATTATTACAAGACTGAACCTTCAAGACATGAAGCAATGAGTTACTTTAATCACTATGCTAACATGATTCAGCCTACCAAACATGAAACAGTGCATTACATTAATCACTGTGTTAACATGATTCAGCCTACCAAACATGAAACAGTGCATTACATTAATCACTGTGTTAACATGATTCAGCCTACCAAACATGAAACCATGCATTACATTAATCACTGTGTGTATATGATTCAGCCTACCAAACATGAAACAATGCATTACATTAATCACAGTGTTAACATGATTCAGCCTACCAAACATGAAACAATGCATTACATTTAAATCACTGTGCTAACATGATTCAGCCTACCAAACATGAAAACATGCATTACATTACTATATTTTTATTATATAATTTTCTTTCTTGTTGTCAGTCAACATTATTTACTAGGTTCAACAAGCTGAAAAAATTCAGAGTTCGAATGATAAGAAAATAATGCTAATTCTAATAATATACATATCTATTTCTGAAGTACCAGAACTTAACAATTAATTAGTAAATTTGTGCATGAAATAATCATATATATATATATATATAATAATACTAATAATAATAATAATAATAATAATATTAAAATAAAGACACTTACGTTTAGACACATGTATAAGTCAGGTAACATAACAGTCTGCCTGATAGTTCTGTCTGCCTATATATGTACCTCTGACTGTTCATTTGTGTCCCTGTTGATGGAAAGGTAGAGCATTACTGATTTTAATACAAGCGTCATGGGTTCGAAAACTGCTTAGGTCAGTCAAGGTCAACTGCCCAATGGTGTCTTGGGAAACCAAACCCACTTGGCTCCCACTTTTTCTTCATGATATAGTTAATAATGTGAAAAATGTACTATTAAAATTTCAAAATAATTCTCTGCTTATATGTGTTCATCATAGTATATATGTACACACACACACACACACACACACACACACATATATATATATATATATATATATATATATATATATATATATATATATATATATATATATATATATAGATATATATAGATATAGATATAATTTATCTCTGAACCTTCATACCTGAATCATTGCAATTAAATTAGATGCGCTTAGTAAATATAACAATTGATATGTATTTATGCATCTTAAGTGGAAGTCTGTTCAGCATTTGGGATAGGTGTTGGTGGTGCTGTTGGAATAGGTGTTGGTGGAGCTGTTATCGGATTTATTGAAGCCATCCTTGCCTTCGCAATCAGAAGACGATTACATGGTATGTATAGGGAGTGTAACTAAAGACAATGGTAAAAAATATCACCCAAGTATATGATACAAAATCAAGACCAGTACATATGCTGTGTAATGGGGTGGATAATATCAATTTTGCAGCTTGGGGTAATCATCTCTGGATTTGTTGCTCTCTCTCTCTCTCTCTCTCTCTCTCTCTGTGCAAATATCGTACATGGCCCTTTAATTCTTTATGATTGAGCTGTGATACTTATACTCAGCAAACGTTTACCAAAATCTGGTTGTGCTAGATTTTTAAGTTATTAAGCTGAACATCCACAACATGCTCCAATGAACAAACGCAATGATGATTTTCATGCTACATATATGTATTCAAGGCAAAGAGGTCAACACATTCATAGTCAAAGTACATTGCCTTTCTGTCAGCACACGCATTAAATGTGTTCCACACGTGAAAAAGAGCCCCATAACAATATTAAGATAATATTCGTGCTAGGGAGGTGCATACTTTGATAGGGAAAATTGTTTAACTCCAATGGCTTGAATTTCATCAAAGCTGATATTTTTTTTAATTATAGTTATAAATTAAATAATTCTATGCTGCCTGATATATGGATATATTTAATATAAATCATATATTTTGCACATTTTCAACAAGTATCATTTTGTATGCCTTTATTTCTGTATTACCTTACCTATTAACATTGTATTTGCTTATGTACCCAATCTAATCCTATCTGGAAATGATTTGATAAGAATAAAGATCATTAGTAACGAAGTAGACAAAGATGGCCAGTCAGTCATTTTAAACACTTCCAGGTCCCTGGATCAGTGTGATATTTCTGAGTTTAATCACTCTTTCATTTAAAACGAAGATACCCACGGGTCCATATAAAGTGACATTTGACATCTTAACCAAGGCATCAATCCTAATACCAAGCTACAATGTGTATTCATTTAAGAGTTTGCATGGGGAAAATATGGTCAAAGTTGCTTGTGTAACTAAAAAGACATCAAAGGAATAAAAGTACTGACTTATCAAATTTTTCAAGCATCAGAAAGATGTCCTACAAAGATAAAGCCTCGCAAATTTTCAAATTACATACTATCAAACATAAGTATAATAAAGCCGTGATATTGCTTATAAATTGCTTGCTATAGTAAATTCTTAATGAGAATCATCATTCTTATAACACCCCTACCTACTTATTTCTAAAAGGAGGACAATTTGCTTATGAAACACTAAACAATACATATGTTTTAGTGGCATCTATCGAAAGCAAATTGCGAATAGAGCTGATGCTCCAGATATGCAGCCTAGTTTATGTTCATTACATGTTATTGTAATGAGTTTGTACTATTGAGAGCGATACCTAGGTTTTGTTCTGTGTGAATTTAATTTGGTATTGCCGATACTAATTGTTTGAGGTAAAGGATATGAATGTGAAAGAGTTGGCATGGTGATCACTTGTGAGAATGTCCTCAGTTGTTTGATGATTCATCTGCAACTTGATACATGTTATCCACGTCTTCAGATCGGAAAGTCACCTCTCTATACCTTGGATGGTAGCCTCAACTTCAGTTCGGCGTCCAGATTTTATTGTTTTAGTTTCGTCAGCGTACATTTGCTGAGACACAGGTTGTCGATCTATGGAGAGGATGATATGCAGAGTGCAAATTGTAAAAAGACTTTTTGAATTAAAATGAGATACAAATTGGGACAGAACAAGGTTTTCAAGGACTCTCGACATGACTGAGAGGATGCAAACAGGGCGATAGTTCTTCATATTATTAGGGTCAAGTGTTGGTTTCTTCAACAGAGGTTTTATAATGGCGGCTTTGAAAGATAATGGGACTTCCCCTGATGTGAGAAAAGTATTGATAGAATCGGTTAGCTAAGGCAATATTTACTATAAGCATATCAGCGGCGGTGATGTTCGAATCAGATCGAGTTCACATGACTTTAGGGCACTCGTCATCACTATTGTATGTACCAAATCCATAGAGAGGGGTCAATGTGATGTTTAAGGTTACTGTTTATAATCTGTATCAACTTGTTGTGACTATGAGTCTATTGAATTTGTGTTATCAAGCATAAATCCAATGGATTGAACCTTGTTACGGAAATATCTGCAAACATATCTAGAAGGCTGACCAGAGAGAAAGTCCTTGGTATTAGTGTAATTTTTTCCTTGATATTAGCTTGTTCGTAATATCAAAGAACTCTTGGGAGCTAGATGTTACAGTGATCTTAGTACTGTAGTAGGCTGACATATTTGTCCATAACAGTTTCGTACTTCTTCTGATGCATAGTAAGGTTGTGGGAAGCCAGATCCTCTCAGTCGTACATAGTCCTTTTTTAACAGTTGTAAACTAGTCCCTAGTACTACTATACCATTGAGAAACCTTTTGAATCTACACCCTGCATTTGGTTACTGGCAAATGTTTATCAAGTAACAAACGCAAACACGGTTTAAAGAAGGTAACGAAGTCGTTACATTGGCTTTAATGGCATGCGACATAAAGCTATAGTCAATGGGCGTGGTCATAACCAAGCATGTAATTATGTGTTAGCATGTGACTACCAGCAACACAACATAAGTAGAGACGCGCAGAGTCTAACATACTGTCAATGATCATGGCCAGACAGGGAACTAACACGTCAACTGGGATGATATGGGGACGAAAGCACGGTACTTAAGAAAATGCACTTTTCGTGTTAGAATCGCAGACTAAGCACCGTTGCCACTCTCTGCATATGCAGAAAGTGTGGAGGGAACATCAGGCCTCAGCAACGCATAACAAGCTAGAAGGCAGTTTAGGACGTCCTTAACAAATTGCATAGCAAAGTTCACCCCAGTCCTAGATGGAGCAATGCGACAATCTCCTCTAATAGAGTATCGCTAGAGCCACATAATATGCCCAACTCATCACCACTGATGGTCATAAGTTTACATTGAGAGAAAGGCAAAGTTAACATAGCATACTTAGCATCACACATCAGTGTCTTTGGCAAGATATGAACCATTCAACAACAACTATCAACACTTTTCCATTTACAATTTGAATACCACAGTCCATGCTACATGCTTAACATACCTAGCATTGGTAGAATGATGCCTTGTAAGGGGGCGGCTGATTACTACAAGTGAATACAATGATATGCTGGAGCAAGTCGGCATATAACTAGGCATACAGATGTGTCATTCTTGCGGACGACATGGCCCCAACAACCTACACCGGCACCCATGTGCCAATTACCAGCATCGGTTCCCAGGCATGAACCGTCCAAACATGCATCAAGACAGCTACCTAGGCGTGCTCCAATCCCTATCAAACCCCGTGGATCCCAGCATGGTAAAATCATAAGAGAAGAAAAAGGGGAATACAGTTTAACCTTGGCATAATAACAATGATAGCGAAAGTAATGAATGAGCTAGTTAACTCTATGAACGCTCAGTCACCTGAGCAAAAGTGGCTCTGTTAACCGACGACCTCAAGGGACTAGTCGATGCTGATATAGGTAAGACTGAGGAGTGATTCGAAATGATTATGAACAAAATCTTAGGGTGAGGACAAATATCCCTCTAATAAAAACGCCCACCATGTCCACAAATACGATAGGTTCCAGGGCACTCTACACTTTGAAACAATCTATATTTTTCATTGAAACATTTCTGAAAAGGCAATGGATAAGACTCATCCTGCTGCTAATTACGAAAAGTAGCACAATGTCTGGCTGAGAACTCTATTTTTTTCTGGAGATACAAAAGCCCAGTAAGCATAAAAATGCCTCCATGTCTTGCACATGAAAAACTGTCAAGTTATGTAGGCGAATATGCAGAGGAATCTCCTACTAGGGCCTGGAAAGAATAAAATATATGTTAAGCACCTATTTCATCAGATGTCCTTAACATACGCTATTTATGCTGACCTCGAGGATCTTAATGTCACCATGAAAAGGGAAGTGGTAGACTCTACTTATTGTTACACATATAAAATTATCAGTTAACAAGTTAACACCAATGCAGCTTTTGCTGTACGTGCATTCAAAATACATGATGCCAAAACTAACATACCTGTTACATTTAGATGAAAACACTAGCACATCTTCAGCTGTAGTGGTATGTAAGTTTATTAATTTATTGTATATAACTATTGTACTACCACGTTTATTTTTGTATATTTGCTATGTAGCTTTGGTTTTGGTTATAATGCACATATTTATATTCTTGTTTGCTACTTAGCAAGGGATTTATATTAGTAATATAAAGCTATATTTTTAAGAAATGTTTAGTACAGTAGGATTTTTATCGAGCAGTGATAGGTTTATTTCTGAACTTGTTGTTGTGTAATTATTGTGACGTTAATGTCATCTGTATAACATACCGTGAATAACCTTACTACGTTTTACCGTATATGCCCGTGTTATGTATAGTACACGGTATTGGATATATTTTCAGCTGTGTAGAGTGTCTGGAGTGTGTAGAGCTGTGTAGGGCTGTCCAGAGTGTCTAGAGTGTCTAGAATGACCATACTGTCTAGAATGTGTAGAGTGATCAGAGTGACCCAAGCGTTCAAAGTTATCGGAGTGATCAGGGTCGACGTGGTGCAAGCTGTAAAGCAAACCACCAGAATTAACAGTAGCAGCTGTGAAGCTGAACTGTGGCAGCTGAAATAAAGTGTGCTGATGATGGAGTGTATCTCCTTTCATGTAATATGTTAGCCGTGGGCTACTTTTGGAGTTCGTCAAGCCCATTGTATATTTCGGGACTGTAGCTATGATTTTTATATATGTCCCTTTTTGTTTGCATAATTTCACTATCTGAGTGATTTTATTTTACTACATGAGTAAAAATCTACATTGTTTACTAGCTGAGTACATTATATCCATCTTTTCGTATTGAAATGACTGTGAACCATTAACCCCTTGACTTTGTATTTTGTAAAGTAATTTATTTGTATTTTTCATTATCAAGTCTGTGCGTTCTTGTGTTAATTAATCCAATATTTGGATTACATATACACGCACATATTCATGATTAATTAAGTCATTCATTACTAAACATTGTATTTATATCATCGTCAAAAGTGTTATGTTGTAAATCCGGAAATCCCACCCGGTTATCTTGAAAATGTAGAACATGTAAGAGGAATCTACAGTATTATGAAGTGAATCCAAAATTCATGTCTAAAGGAATCGAATATTCCAAATGAATTTCAGATCCACATTGCACTTGTCTACCATCAGTCCTGATGTATCAATATTGCATTGGCCAGAACTCCTTTGATTACTTTAAAATAGTCTCAGCATAATAGCTTAGTCCAATACGCACTTTTTAGTTCCAACGAATAATTCAAACAAATGTCTCCTCTCAAATTATGCATAAAAGCAGCATTAAAAAGTCCGAAGACAGATGCTGCAACAAGAACATAACTAATAAGACTGACTAAAACTGTCCAGACCCACGCACGTATATACAAGTATTACAGATGAACCGACTAATTTGATCAGAGCTATTCACAAATCCTACGCATTCTTATAACTTTTAACCCCTTGAAACATATAACATACACGTACAAAAAATATAGCCATAGATAATCACTACAACGTACAGTCATGGATACAATTTACAAACATTATAGTTTATCAAAAACATCAAGGAAGAGCTGGTAGGTATCTATTACTACCACTTACAGTCATGAATACAAATTACAAATATTATAGATATACATAAACGTTAGTTTATTAAAAGCATCAAGGAAGAGCTGGTACGTATCCAAACTATCACCCTCTAGTTATGATGCCAATGAAGACAAAGACGGTTAAAGCAAGGCTGTAACGTAAGCCAAAGGTTTCTGAGGTATACAGGGCAGAGACATTCCATACGTCGAAGGCCACATCCTCCTCAGGGACCTACGTAACCCGCTGATGATGACCGGCTTTGCCTCAGTAAGCCTGATAACCTCATAATATAGAACTTCAGTCGCCGAACCCACTACAGGGTGCGCACTCTCAACCCTTTCTCAAACGCGACACCTCCTTGGTGCATTCCACCGGGCCATGAGCTGCGTCACTTCATCCATAAACTCCTGTGCGAGCAGCACCAAGATTCATGCAGTGGTCTAGCCCACTGGAATGGGCCCCGCTTGCAAATCTGTGCAACCAGCTTGCAAATCCGTGTAAACTATATCAGCCAAGTTGCTGTCCGTAAAGAACCAGACGTCGGTCTGTTGTTACTAGAGTTGCTGCTCAAAATGAACTATGGACTGTACAGGTCAAATCTATTATACAATGCTATTGAATCAACTTTTTTATAGTACTCTCCCATATTTTCTTTATGGGAATTTTATCCTTATTGACATTGTCACTGGCTTTAATGTTTAAAGTGTTTGACCACATTGAAAATGTTTCTTTGCCAATCTGGATCTGATAAACGTGACGCGATTTTCATTCTTTATTACGTTTTGTCATTTTTGGTAAATATCAACTGATAGAATACTGAGTATTTTCACAATTTGCTATTTCTTATGTTAACTGAATTCAACTTTGATTACTGTATTAGTCTTGTTTCATTTTTTTACATGCATTTTTTCCAGTACTAATTGGATCACTATATTTTCACATATTGATTTATATAGGTAGTATAATAATGTCTGCAATAGAGTCCAAACCCAGATTTGCTTTTAAAAATTCATAACTTCTATCAACACAATTATTTACTTTATGTTCAAATAAATTATGTAATTCTATATCGTTTTACCTGACGTTTGTCATGTTGAAGGTTGTGCCTTTCTGATTTTTGTAACTTTTACAGACATGTACTACAATTGGAGTTCATTCTAACCTTGTTTACAAGCTTAGAATGTTTTCAAACGGCACTTGTCAACAAGTTTATGAAACTTTCATTTAGAAATGTCCCATATCTAAGGAATTCAAGGGCATTATGTTGTATCATATGTTAAGTAATATTCATGTTGTATGCTCAGACGGTGGGATAATTTTCAATTGAGTGTTGATATACATTGACATGAATCATTTAAATTATTCAATGGAATGACACAGTGCTAAATGAATGGCTATATATGTACATCAGCACATTCAAGACTAGTTGAGTTCATTCTGCATAAGCATGATGTTATCTTCCTTATTATGAAAATGATTTATCATCTCTTTGTGTCTGTTTTTGATCTAACTTTACGAGGCTTTGCTGTAATTGCTGTCATAGAAATTTAACAAGCAGAAAAGTTTTAAAGCATGATGAAATAATGACCTTGGTAATTATTATGGTAAACAGTCTGAAATAATGACCTTGGTTATTACTATGGTAAAGGGTATGAAATAATGACCTTGGTGATTACTATGGTAAAAAGTAAAAAATAATGACCTTGGTGATTACTATGGTAAAGAGTATGAAATAATGACCTTGGTGATTACTATGGTAAAGAGTATGAAATAATGACCTTGGTGATTACTATAGTAAAGAGAATTAAATAATGACCTTGGTGATTACTATGGTAAACAGTAATGACATGATAAGCAAATCAATATGTTACAATGAAGCTATAAATAAGTTAATTTGACCGTTAACATGCATTGACATTTGTAAGATGTCCTTATGAGTTTGGTTTACAATTAAGTGTAAATAATGAACTGAGGAAAAGAAGCTAGTATACTAAGTCAAAATTTTAACAGATATATGTGCCTCCTGAGCAATCATGATCATGGCATATTCTCTAAAATATATATTACGTGTTGGTCCATTTTGTGTTGGTCTAATTTCGCTATTGAGATTTCTCTACATTGATTTCCTTGCCAGTGAATTGTAGATTTCACACACACACACACACACACACACACACACATATATATATATATATATATATATATATATATACATATATATATATATATATATATATATATATATATATATATATATATATATATATATATATATATATATATATATATATATATATATATATATATATATATATATATGTGTGTGTGTGTGTATGTGTGGTTGGTTTGTTATCACATAACTTACCCATTTCATTATTTCCAGGAAACAAGAACTCTTGCTTTAGGAGGTGAGTACCTTTGAATACCATAAAAGCAGAGTTTAATTACATAGAAACCTGTATCCACTTTATTTTGGTGGGCCTGATACACTAGGGTAATATGATTGTTTTATCGTTATTGACCTGAAACTGTAAAGTTGCTTCAGCTGAAATAATACTACTTGGTCATTGTAGGTATCAAATTATAAGCTACAGTATATCATGTTAGAATTAGATTCCTTTATTGAAATAGCGACCGCTGGTCAATATTTGTTCCTTTGTGTCCACTGTGAGAATGATGAAACGTGTAAACATGCTACTTACAATAAGATGGGTATTTTATGTATAACAATCAGATACAGGCCAAGAGGACTGGTTATCATAATTTTTTATGAGATTTATATATTATTTATAGAAAACAGGTACAGGCCAAGAGGACTGGTTATCATCACCTTTGATCAAATTTGTAAATTATGTATTTCCATCATTGTACAAGCCAAGAGGACTGGTTAACATCATTGTTGATGAGAGGTAAATATTATGTATAACAATAAGTTACAGGCCAAGATGACTGGTTAGCATCACTGTTGTTGAGACGTAAAAATCATGCATAACAATCATGTACAGGCCAAAAGGACTGGTTGACATCACTTTTGATCAAATGTATATATTATGTATAACAATCAGGTACAGGCCAAGAGGACTGGTTAACATCACTTTTGATCAAATGTATATATTATGTATATGAATCAGGTACAGATCAAGAGGACTGGTTAACATCACTGTTGATCAGCTGTATATATTATGTATGACAATCAGTGTACAGGCCAAGTAGACTGGTTAACATCACTGTTGATGAGGTGTAAATATTATATATAACAATAAGGTACAGGCCAATAAAACTGGTTAACATCACTGCTGATGAGGTGTAAATATTATGTATAACAATAAGGTACGGGATGAAAGGACTGGTCAACATAACTTTTGATCAGATGTAAATAGTATGTATAGTAATTAGGTACAGGCCAAGAGGACTGGAATTCATCACTTTAATCAGATGGGTATAGTATGTATTTTTTGTTCTTCAGCAAAGGAAAGACAGATGAAGAATTGCATACATATTCAAATCCTGAGATGAACCCACAGACTGTAAAACCAATTTATGAGGGCCTAAATAAAGGAAACACAGAACAGAGCGTATATGATAACATTTCACCTTTTTAGAGATGATGGGATGGATAGAGAAAAACACTAAAGAGTGCTACTTGATAGTTATTGACAACCTGTTTCCTTTCTAGTAGACAGCCTGTTTCCCTTCTAATAGAACTAAAGGAAAAAGAAGGGTTTATGCAATTGATATCAATAAATTGGAGTCTAACATCAGACTGACTAAATTATTTTTCTAATTCTTAGCTAATTTTGTTTCTTGGTATAAATTATGATGTAGAATTATAAATCAAACCAACTTCGGAGTGATTGAAAAATGGCAGGAGATTACATGGAATGCTCCACTTAAATACAGTCAATTTTACCTTTAAATGTACAAGCTCACTGATTTTAAAATGGATTGTCCATCGAGTCATATATATATATATATATATATATATATATATATATATATACATATATATATATATATATATATATATATATATGTGTGTGTGTGTGTGTGTGTGTGTGTGTGTGTGTGTGTATGTGTGTGTGTGTGTGTGTGTCGTTATACCATTTGTTTAGAATTAAGTTAATAAATCATACAGAACAATTTACATTACTAGTATCAAAGTAATTGCATTGAAGTGGAGAGGGGTAACTGTAAGCTTGTGTAAAGTGATTCATTATAAATATGCATACAAATGTGTTACAGCTCATTTCATACTATAGAATGTGTAAAGTTAAATAGTTCATTACAAATATACAAATTTGTTATAAATTGCACTGCATAAGCTATTAAATGTAATTTTAAACATATATTTATGGTATTCATTTTTTATGCTATTGAATATTGGAAAAAAACTTCTGACAAAATAATCGACAGACTTCGACAACTGCCAATTTAGCTCATGAAAATATTGGTCTGCTATTCTGATATACTTACATACAGGATTAATTTCTAAGGAAACGATGAATATTCTTCCACAGTTGGTGAAAAGGCAAATTTGTAAACCATTATTAAGTCATCAATCTATATATACTTGTCTTCATTAAAGCATTATATCATTATGGACACTGAACTTATACAGCTCTTTGAATATCTATCAGGCAGAAACCAACTGGCCATAATTAACAATAATTTCTGGCTCAAAGATAATCATTGCAGGTGTTTAGCAAAGGTCCATAATAATAATAATAATAATAATAATAATAATAATAATAATAATAATGACCTTATTTAAAGAGGGCTAAAAACTAATCTACCTTGAGGCCCTCGAGACTCCTCATTGGTTCTTTATTTGCACGAATGATCTTTTTCCCTTAGACAAGCTGAAGCAAATTATATGTACACGATTCTGCATTTTACATTACTGACAAAAATGTTGACAAAATAGTCAATTCTGCTGTCCGACCTTAAACGCAGACAAGCCAAGTCTCCAAATTGCCAAGTTTCAATGAGATGATTGTAAGTTCTAATAAAGCAAAACTTGCAACCACTAATATATCTCTTACAGTAAACTATGTGACAGTATCAAGTGTTGATATTTCTGACTACTTATGTATTAATCTAGACAAAACACTAGTAACTCTCTTACAATTACAAAACATAATTGGCTTATTATATTCATCTGGTCCTGAAATGTGTTTCCTCACCACACTGACACCATTAATGTACTCAATCAGCTCAGTTTTTCATTTATTTGTGAACAAATTAACTACAGCAGATATTCCAGACACGTTGCTAATTATTGTGGATGGTCATGCATGACTTGGTTCCTAGATATAGAACCACTTAATGTGGACTGTAATGTATGGCTTAGCTCCCAGACACTTAACTACTCATGCTATGGCTCTGCTCGCAAGACACTTAAATGCTTCATGAGGAATGTCGTGCATGGCTTTGCTCCCCGAGACACTTAACTACTTAATGTGGAATATCGTGCATGGCTTGGCTACCAGATACTTAATTATTTCATGTGGAATGACATGCATGGCCTGTCTCACAGACACGTAACTATTTAATGCGGAATGCCATTCACGGCCTGTCTCCCAGACACTTAACTAATGCACTACACTGTTTACTGTAGTAGGTCATGAAGGGCTTGACACCAAGACAGTTTACTACTTCATGTAAAATGTCACGCATGGTTTGGCTCCCAGACACTTACCTGCTTCTTGTGGAATGTCATTCATGGCTTGGCTCTCAGACACTTATCTGCTTCTTGTGGAATGTCATGCATGGCTTGGCTCCCAGACACTTACCTGCTTCTTGTGGATGTCATGCATGGCTTGACTCCCAGACACTCACCTGCTTCTTGTGGAATGTCATACATGGCTTGGTTCCCAGACACTTAACTATTTCATGTGGAAGGTCATGCATGGCTTGACACCCAGACACTTAGTAGACCAATCCACATTAACTTGTATTGTGATTTGACACCCTAATATATCACTTTCCAAAACTTGATATCTTAATCTCCAAAATAGTTGTGTTCCTAACAATAGCTAATGGATTCTGTACTTGTATGCATTTCTATATTGATACATAACATACTTAGCATCTTTTATACTTAAAATACATTTATATGTAAATTTGGATGTATGGACCATGTAGTCAAGAATATCGAATTCATATTTTATTTTATATCATTAGATATCATAGCAATCTTAAAGTGAATGGGGACCTAGAGTGATGTTCCACATACATACAATCCACTATCGATTTTAAAATTTATAAGAGATACGAATATAAAACCTCTAAGAGATTGATTGTAATGTTTATATTCTGTGATAAATGATATTATTATCATGTTATAATTGTTATGGATAATGGTACTTGTTGTATCCATTATTTCTCCATATGCTATGGGTGATATGAAATAGCATCTTGATATATTTTATTTGCGTTTGCTTCTTTTAACTTGACTCTGATTTGTTTATTTTGCATCCCAGTTTGTGTGCTTGTTCTTTTTTTTACGATTATTTTACCCACCTCTGCTTGCTAAATTAAAGTTACTGTCTCCCTATTCTGCTTCAAGTTTGCATTATTTCTAATAACTTGTCATTATGTGGGTTTTTCTTGTATATGTATGTATGTATGTATGTATGTATGTATGTATGTATGTATGTATGTATGTATGTATGTATGGATGTATGTATGTATGTGTGTTTCAAAGGAAAATATCATGAATTGTCAAGCTGGACTTTGCAATTTGTAATTCATACGCAGCTAGAATGCTATCATTGGTCACTGGAGATTAAATTCAGTTCTAAGTAGTCCGAGATTCCTCTGACCCTTGCCACCCCATTTTGATATTTGGATATTTATGTTGGGGTGTAGGGTCAAAGTCCATTCCCTATCGAACAGTTGGAATTCGTCGACACCATTTGGTGTCGGCATGGCGTAGACATTTACCAGCCGGCCCAGCAAACTTGAACGACCATTCGTCAACATACGCCTACATGAAATCGATAGGAATATTATTTATTTCCTCAAAAATCGTGAGCATAGCATTCGTCTTGTCTTTACTTCGCTGACAGACGAGACGAAAATACATCGTTGCTGAAATTTGACCTGGACCTGGTCATTTGCATACCTAATCACATGACTATAAAAAACTCGCAACCAACTATTTATCCGATAGTGTTATTTACTCTTGTCTGTGTATTTTGTAGGTTTAATTTTTGTTTTAAATCCAGTTCCTGCTAGATTAATTTGATCACGTTTAACTTGTTTCCACATAGGATTCATAACTTTTGTAAGCAATTTGACTTTAGTGTCGTAAATAGTGTTATTTTTCGGTCATTCAGCGAGGTGCGCGGTTGGTAAGTCATTTAAAATAATACAATTCTGAAAGAATACATTATACTGCATACTGTTTCCATAGATTGTATCAGCAAGCCAATATTGTATCTAGCTACAACATGCACATAATTGTCAACAATTGCAAGGTTACTCCATATTTTTCAAACTTATAAATGAGTTCAGATTTATAAAAATTTTATTTTGTTGATCCTAAAACAGCTACTTAATACACTGAGTCACTAATGGTTGTTCTAAATATTTGTTCTTAACAAATTCTGTATTTTTTTCCCCTTTGGAGATCATTGTACAGTTTACGTAATCATAAAGCAATATTGCAAATTCAGACTAATGCAAATATGTACATGTACTCACATCAAATATATAATTTATTTTTTCGTCACTCCACAGTGTGACGACTATCTTTTGATTTTGATTGAATATGCTTGTTCAGATTTTATCATCATTTAATGCAGTATGTGCGACATTATTTTCTAAAACATTCCAAGGTATTTATATGTTCGAAACCAACAAATGAACATTTTTATTATCTTGTATTATTATGTAACTGATATTGACAACAGTTTTATCCAAGCGAGGTTTGCTTGAAAATGCACATAATTTCTAATTTTCATAAATCAACTTTTAATACTGGGCTAATCGTCTTTAATCTGCTTGACTTGGCTTTCATATTCATATTAAAGTGTAGTAGACACTTCAGTTCAGGGACAGGGGAAAGCTTGTAAAAGATACGAGTGGTGCAGAAGTGTTATCGTCATTATGTGAACTTAACTGTAAAATCGTGATTGATGCGGAAGTTGCAATAGTTATACTACTGCCGTAAAATAATAAACAAAACAGAAAAGAAAAGCAAACCACAAACCTAATCAAGTCCTAACCTCATTCCCGTGAAATAATAACACGGCAAGAATAAATCAGCACTTTAAAAATTTTGCAATAAACGGAGGTTTTATTGCTTCTTGAAACCAATTCAAACTTTAAAACTTTTGCATGTGTAACTTGATACAAATTTAAAGGTCTGTGCAAAGAATGAAACAACATGACTGTATCGCCAATTTCTCCAATTCAGTACACAGACCAAAATCTTAGCATAGCTAATATAGGAAAAAACTGAGGTCATTGTAACCACAGATCACTTTGTATGGGTGTTAACACAACTGATACCGTATAGTAGACCATCATGTATAGGTGTAAACACAAGTGATACCGCTTATTTGCGCACTTTGTATTGGTGTAAACACAAGTGATACCGTTTAATGAGGCATCATGTATGGGTGTAAATGAAAGTGATACCATATAATGGCGCATCAAATATATATGTAAGTCGTTTATGTCTGGTGTTTTATTTTCGTTAGCCAAGGTCGTCAGTGAATTTCTTTCTGTCTGCTTTGAAGCTAGCCAAGGTAGTAAGTGAATTTCTTTCTGTATCGACGCTAACCAAGGTCACTAGTGAATTTCTTTCTGTACCGACGCAGCTTCTTATCGACGTAGACGTGGAACGATACAGATCAATGGTCTTTAGTTTGAGAACAAGCTTATGCCCATGGTGACTTGTTTCAAAACTTAGTAATGTAATCTAGCTAGTAAAGACTCTTCGGTTTACCAAATTGCCAAAGTAATATTTGGATATATCTAGCTGCAATATGCTTAAAAACTCTGCTTTAGTCATCCGTAAGTCTGTTTAGAGTCAAACCCAACCCTCCCTAAAGTTTCCGATGCATTTGCGTAGACACTATACAATCCATGCCTAACTTTCGAAGGATGGTCGATAAGGAGATAAGATCAATATATTTGAAGGAAACTACTGTTAGCTTCTATAGACTTTGCTTTAAAAAAAATGTTGTCATACATGATCACACACCCTCACCCTAACCCGTACAATGCATAGGACACAGAAAGTGTCTATGTGTGTGTGTGCGATTTGGATTTTGAACGTAGTTTTAAACAAAATTCAGTCATATCGCTACGATTTCTGCAGTGTGGCAGTTTATAGTGATCTATAGCACAAGAGTGTCATGCCGCAGACATGTAGCATGATCCTGACACCAGGCCGCCTTAATGCTGAGCGCAAAGCAAGGCATCTGTTAGTACCATTTTTGGAAGTCTTTGGTATGACTTAGCCAGGGATCGAACCAACGACCACCCGCATCTGAGGCTGACGCTCAAACCACTAGTCCACCGGAGCAGTCGGACACGGAAAGAGCAATCATCCTTGAATATATATATATATATATATATATATATATATATATATATATATATATATATATATATATATATATATATATATCTGTGTGTGTTCAAAAGTTGGTCGTCGCGACCTACTTGTTCTTACTGTACATGCTCTTGGTAATGGCACGTAAATGGGATCCAATGCTGAATTAGGTTTGCAAGTTGGATCCTTTTGCTTATACTGTACATTTGTGACAGCACATCAGAGTGCACATCCGTGAGAGAAGCAGATCGTGGAGTTATGAGACTAATGGACTCTCACAGGGGTCTGATCTTTCGCCAAGTCTATTCAATGTTTATATCAATGACTTGCCCGAAACACAGTCAATCAAGTTCATTTAGGCAGATGACATTGTTCTCTGGACCCACTGATTATGGTCAATCCGTATCCAAGGCAGTTCATACCCAGTAAAAACTGGTTGATTCGTATCCAATGTGATAGTCATTTCGTATCCGAGGTGATGATCAGTTGATTCCCATTATAATACACGGTCAAATATATCGTATCGTCACATTTACGAACCTATCTTTTGTCTAATAAACTGTACCAGCCATAGATATTGCATGAGTAAAGCATATCTGGGCAAAAGTGGTCCAAGAAATGATACACAGTTGCATTGTTTTCACTGAATACTAACATCTATGTATATATTGTTTAGAAAGTCCACATTCCAAGTAAAAGAAAAAGAAAACGTTGACCTGGTTTAAATATATTGAATAAGTCCTTCCTTATGCAGTAGTTCAAATCGACAAACATCGCCATTTGTCTTGGTTTTATTCAGTAATGACTAACATGACTGAAACAAATAAAATTGTTTAGCCACTCAAAGCAACTATACATTTGGCGATTTGTTTAATACTGGGCAGAAAGCATATGTTGCTTGTTAAGTTTGTCGGCTGTTACTCCCTGCTACTCAAACTGTAGACCGCGATATATAATCAGGACCGCCAGACCATTTTTCTGTAGACCGCCTGTGGCAAAACATACTTGTGCAAACGTTTTGGACAATTTCACCGATCACAAGAAGATAGCAAGTTAGTGACATAACTGAAATTCTCATTTGAAATAACTGAAATTGGCGAATGAAAATGTATGTGCATTGATTGGCATAACCTTTTTTATCTTGTTATCCTCCTAAATATAATACTCCTGCCGAGATAGATGAGGCTAAATTTAACTTGGCATTCCATTATACATATGTTTACATCTGTATTGTAAAGCTGTATATTAATTGTTTTAAATAACGGAATAAACTTATGCATGTTTTTATTCTGCCAACAACAAAAAATAAACATCTATAATGCGCCTCAGGTAATACGGCATACATTTGTTACCAGTGCAATGTCTGAAATCAAATATGTAACAGTTTGAAATATGTAGAAAAAATATTTTTATACAATCTTGTTGGTTATATTTATATGTAAATGTGTGCAAGAAACGACTTTGGCTTTGGGTACGAAATGAAAATAAAATTCTGTACGAAACGACCATTGCTTTGGGTACAAAACGACTTGGGTAAGGAATGATCTGCTTCGCCCATTAGGTAATGAACAGTAAAATACATAAGGACAGTCTTAGCGTCTTTCACCGTAACTGCGCAAATGCTTGCCGAAAGCTTCGCATCCTCATCTATGTGCAGCAAATAAAATACCAGCATACCTTGTTGTGACATTTGACAGCTGCAGAAATACTGAGCACTCAAAAACAAACTACACCGCTAACGGTCTGGCTCAACCTAGAGCGCTAGTGCTCAAACACTCAAGACATCATCACTGGCCTTATGTTGTTGAACAGCCGATTATTCCTGTCTGGGCTTGATCGTCCCGTGCCAAGCTATTTGACATCCAGCTGAACAATGCATATAATCTCTGCAACACTACATCCTATGTCCTACTCCTATGCATGAAATCTCTATAAGGAAATTAGTTGTAAATACTTCACCTTTGAAATATTGTCTCATGCATACCTTGTATGTCCACAACAGTGTGAAGACTGCAGCATTTAATAATTGTGTATTGACCGCATTCCTCGCTTACTGCGTGACATTTTAGAGCGATTTTACTGTTTTGTACAGGTTAGAACCACCTATCCGACCTGAAAACTGAATATAGTATATTCGTTCAGCACGAAAAATCGGCCAAACAGCCATTACATGTTGAAATAAGTATATAGGAACTTTATCTGCATTTAGCTGATTGGCCATCTGCAAGTATATACATGTACATTTGTTACAAACAGTGATGGTGACATGTTTAATGCATGCTGAAAAAGAAACCGAATGCACAAACATTCAGTAAATACTAAGGATATGTACTTACGTATACATACACACAAAAATAGCTCAAAAGTTATGTTTTAATTGGGGGGCGGGGAACGTACAAATACTTTATGTACAATAATAGTTCATTATATTAACAAGATATATAGCGATGAATGCTCACTGGTAGGAAAATTGTATCACTATAAGTGTATAAACTTGGCTGAAATTAAATCTACATGATGTTGTGTTTCTTATTAAATTTTATTCTTGAAGTGAAAGCTGAACAGATTGTTTTGTCGATTGACTGTGAAGCAATATTTATTTGATGAAAACACGTGTACAGAATGATAGTTATATATTTGCGTATCTTGCGATTAACGAACTTAATGTTATTTTTACATATTATCCTTTTATTGAAGGCTAGATTATATCTAACAGTAGTCAGTGGTTCGATTACTGTTTTTAACTGGCATCTGTTGTGCATTGAAGTCTTCATAGATCCATGTTGGACTCTATAATTATAGTATTTGTGCATCGTCCACTGTATTATTTTGTCCTTCAAGTTAGCATCATCATAAAAAAAAAATAGACTGCATAGCAAAGGGATTATCATTCTTCAAACCGTCTTTAAAGGACAATTTTTTTTTTCCAGACAATTGCAGGTGTTTTCTTTAATTGTATCAGAAAGTCTTTGATGCCAGTTTTATAGAAATATCTATTGGATTAACGTTGGGGGTACAACAGAAACTTTCACATGGAGTATGATGATATGGACACCAATCCGAATATGACATGTGGGCCTCTGTAGGGACTAACAAAAGTGTAATGTTACAGACTTCCATAGGACTGAAATTTTGTTCCGGTATAGGGACAACTGGGAAGTTAACATGAAGTATTATTGTACAAAGGGAATATCTAGAATATTGACACTGTGGGCTATTTATGAGGACAAACAACAAGCAAACATAGAATAAGCCTTTGGGACAATTGGGATCTGTAGAATGTTTGATGATGCTTTATATTACTGACCAACACCACTCTCAGTGGCCACAACCAAGTCTTACTGACCAAGACCCTGTGATACTGACCAGCACCCACCCTTTCTGATCAGCTTACATTAATACTGATCAACACATTATCACTGATCAACATATATCCTTAGCTGTCAAGACCCATCCTAAATGACCGACAACCTCACCTATAAATTGACATATACGGGGAGATGTAAAAACTGGAGTGATGATGAGTAATATCTATTCACCACCCAAAACCTAAACTGACACGATCACTAACACACTAATGGATTATGCAATACATTATCTTCCATCACATATATGCCAAGAGAGGGATTTGTAGTGTATACATATGTGTTATTCAATACAACATCACACATACAATCACACTAACACAAGCACGGAACGATTGTGTCTTCCTCGTTCTTGTTACTTTGGGGGCATTGTGTAATTTAAAAAAAAAAAAAAAAAAAAAAAACATTGCCAAATGTGCACAGATAGACATACACATGCAAACATACACGTATACAATTTTAGCAAACTCTGATTAGTATCTATTTCGTAAGAGATGTTTGTGATCCTGAATAGGAGATGTTATAGTGTGTTGGTTGAGGTAAGTAGAGCAGCAATACAGATCTAGGTTGTTGATGCATTTGCATACGTCTTGACGTCCATTTCTCTCAGGTACTCCAAAATTAATTTGATATATACAGTGAACTCTAGACCGTTAAACATCTTCTCTCTCAAGAATAGTGCTTCTATTGTCAAGTAATTTTGAGTAACACATGTTGTTACTACTTTTAGGATTCTCTGTAAACTGAGCAAAATCAGTTTAAGAGTGTTTTTGGTGTTAATAAAAATGTTCAAGTATTGTCTGCCTTTAAGGTGTCTTTAAGTTGCATGTTCCCTTGTTTGTTTCTACAATGTATTATATTTTCATAGCACAATAATGACATTAAATCGTTGATTTTAATAAAGTACACAATTTAATCAAATCACCTGCATCTCCACATAATGTAAGACAAATCTTGTTCTGGTGGCAGTCGGATGCGAAAGCTTAGATGCACATGCCGTCTGATCATTGTCATGTATTGTCCTTTCACTGCTTCTGGACTCATACCTTCTAAAAGTGGCTGACCAGTCAAAGAATGGGACTTTCACTCCTATTCCCAGAAAGCTGCTGCGTAAACAGGCAATCATGTCTGGACTTCAGACACACTGTAGCTGTTGGGCTGTTCTTGAGATCGCCATGCCTGAACTCGAGTAATGCCCTCTCGATACCCGCCTGCGTAGGCTTTCAGCCGTTTTGTTCTAACCATGTGCTTGCCCTGGACGAGAAAATTGAGGACGATGATGAATTGTTTCCTCAAGTCATCATGGATGACTGTTTATATTCATGCTTGCCTCACGCGCTCTTTGTCCAGTCAGATGCCTTGGTCAATGAGCAAATTCTGGTTATCATCTTGGGCGTAAAATGTGCTGAAAATGTACGCAGGCCATTTGATCTCAGCTGTAATATCTAATCAAGGCAGTTACTGAGACATACACACACATACATACATACATACATACATACATATTCTTTCCCATGCACAGTTACAACACACTTACATAAATGCATATATATCCAATAATGATATAGACATAATATTGTGAATTTCTTGGACTTGGAATTGTTGTAAGATAGCATGTTCAAAGAGGTTATAATGACCTGAACATCTAATTGGGTCAATTATATATATATATATATATATATATATATATATATATATATATATATATATATATATATATATATATATATATATATATATATATATATATATATATATATATATATATATATATATATATATATATATATATATATATATATATATATCTGTCTTCCCCAATTGTTTTTGCTTAATTGTGCTAAAATGTTTTTGTTTTCAAAATCTAATTCCATCAAGTCCACATTCAGGTGACCTGTACAGCTACAAGCTACAGTGGAACAGCTGCAGAATCACATATCAACAGGTTTCTCTTTGAAGCAACTATAGTCAATTGAATTCCAACAAACTGACATTGATAATCTAAAATATGATAGCCTTCATGTCCTCCAGTCCAGTAATTGGGTTTCTCATAAAAGGCATACTGATATAATTTTGCCTGGTCATTTCTGAAACTACATCCTTAGTGAAGTGACATAGGGGGTCCCTTCTATGATGCAAGTCTGAGAGGGATCACACCAATAAACAGCAGAGCCAAATGGCACAGAAAGATAAGTGGGGGATAAAACAAAATCTTTTTGTTTCAAAAAATGTTTTGATGACAGAAAAGAAGATACTTCAGATATCTGCAGCAGCAGTCAGACAACATAAAAAGGTATGTTTTCAATGTTATGATATTTGACAGAATTAATTTAATATTTTCTTTTAATTTGATAGTTATATTTTCTGTTGACTTTTTTAATTTTATATAAAGTAATTTTCATAAACAAAATTGACATCAAACTGGTTAATTCTAAACAAGTAAATAACTTTCTTTTAAAGATGGATGGATATTTTATATTAGATTTTCCAAGTCATATTTATTTTTTGTTTTCAATTTATACAGTAGATGTGTGCTATATCAGTTATGTATGTAAGTGAGCTGCAGATTGTGCTTAAGCTTAAGAATGTCCTTATAGATATCAGTAAATATTCTTTCAAGGCATTTTATATATGACTTTGTTGTATTGTGACTAGTACCCAATAAGAACCCAAACAGACCTTTAGTCTAAAAGACAATAACAGCATTAGGCTGGGTAATAAGAGTTGGAAGATATTCTCGATTTGGTCATTATGAAAGGTACACAGTTGCAAATCTGGTCTTCAGAAGTCTAACCTTGAACATTGAACTATTCATTGAACATGTAATGTTAAATACTTCCACCACATATGCATTCATATTGGAAGCATTTGAGGAGAATTAAGTAAAAAAAGAACCTCTACAATATTTGCTATGAATATTGGACACTAGTAGGAAGAATACGAAAGGCACACTTTTAAATATATTGGATAACTGATTATAAAAGTCCTTACTTCATTATAAAGGATCAGTGTTAGTGTCAACTTACACCTCTTCCTCGATAACTTGCACATAACGAGGTCCACAAACATATACTGCATTATAAGAGAGATGCGAGCTACCAAGGAACTTCCAAAAAATTGAAGAAAAAAAATCGCTTTGATATAAAAAAACTGGGGGAGGGTTTACGTTATTCTGTTTAAATAACATTTATTTTCAAAATGTCCAAAGATCGTTCCAACTGGCTTCAACAACCTATCACGTGTACGTGTAACAAATCTATGTATTACGTCACTGTTTTTTGTTTTCTTGATAAGTCTCATTCTCAAAGTGGTGCTTAATATTATCCTTCCAAATTATGAGTCCACAGAGCAGGGAACTATACTAACTGTTGATACCACCAAACAAGATCATTTTTATTCAAAAACTTGCGACATTTATTTGTGAGACAATCGTCTACGTTGTAACTCAGGTTTTGTATTGCTCAATTAGAACAATATTGATGTCATGAATTTATTAATTGGAATTAATTATGAAACTTCTTATCATCCTTGAGGATACCTCTTAGTGTCAGTTCAAGAATTCTCTGAAACTCACTTGCCTACAATGGTCCGTATCTGTGAAATCCAACTCTTTATTTTACAAAGTATTCATTTTGCTTGGCTGCCTTGTCATCTTTGATCACAGTTATGAAAGAGTCGGGTAATTTAAGGTAGTTTATGTTACATAGACAATAACATCTATAAGTGTTCAATTGCTCAAATGAAGTGAGTTCACCTAATGTTTGACCAGGGCTGTTAGATTTTAAGTTTGTAGGGCTTTGTGCCTTTTAACTTTTTCTTTTATTCCACCTCCTTTATTTGATTCAAAAAACATAATGAACATGATAATACAAAGGAAACCAGCTTTTAATTCAGTGCAACAATACAACAAATACTTCCCGAAGTCAGTTATCAAAACACAGTTGGCACTTAATTAGGTTTTCAGAAAAATGCTCGCGGACATAGCTGTTACAGTAGATTGACGCATTTTACGTTTAATTACAAGAGGACACGTTGCATTTATGACAGTAACACTAAAAAGGAACTAAAATATAGAATGAGAACACAAATTTCAATTGATAAAAAAATTATTTAATTTGTATTTATATATTAAAGTAATGTCTCCACTCAGTGTGAGTGACATTTTCATTGATCAAAATTTCCTTACATATCATTAATTGCATTGAGCTAGGAATGTCGTTTGGAAAGAAAATTAAAAATATTGTATGACCTATTTTTCAATTTGATAATTCATAGGGTTGATTAAAATTTCGAGGTCCTATCTACCATTTTCAATGATAAAATGAGCAATACATCAAAGTTTCCGTTACCAATTTGAATCATGATTTGCTTCAAGTTCAACAAAGGGATCAATTTTTGGGGTATTTTCTGGTTTAAAAAATGGGATCCATGCCTGACCTCGTGTTATAAGCGGGTTTGCAAGTTATCAGGGCGCGAGTTATTGAGGGAGCGGTGTACTTTGTTAGCTTAATTCCAAATGTACACTTATTATTAAGCTTATATTTATTCAAATAAATGTTAGTGATTATTTGGCATGATTCTGACTAACTTCATTAAATTCCATTGTACAACTGAATACAAATCAATAATGCCTAACATTTATCCCCATGATATGTATATTTATGCTGATGTAAAGTTTACAGCGGTTTACTCATCCATGTAGTGGGTCTATGATCCTTTTGTCTTTAGCACATTTGTGACTGAAAATTCAATATTTATATGCTTTAAAGTGTATGTTTCTCAAGATTATATCCTTAATTATTTCACCATTACAGATTTTATGCAGTTGGTTTTAGATTAGAAGTAACAAATTATTTTTTTCTATCTTTGATTGCAGGAAGGAAAAGGATCAGAAGGCACAGACCAAGAGCTAGCTCTTGTTGAATACACCTACAAATTTTTGTATCTGACCATTTTTTCAGGCGTAAACATTTTATATTTTCTAAAGAACTAATATCAAAAGTGCAAAAATACAAATCAGCATACAGCACCAACAAAAAGTCAATGACGCTTGATAGAAAAGACAGATTATAGTTACAGCTTATCTAGTGTGTAATTTGTTTGGACATGTCACCAAAGATATAATTTCAATGAAAAATATTAACAAGAAGTGGCTGGAAACTAGAATAAGAACTTTTTTTTTAAATAAGTCTAACAATCTTGGCGCTGTGGCACAAAACTGCAAAACTGATATTAATCATATGACAAAAGTAAATTGGTGTAAGATCTGTGTGATTTATTTTCCTTTTGAGACCGGTTTGATTCTTTCAAGACATCACTGTTTTGAGCAACACTTACAAACTTTTTCAATCTTTAATGCTAAAATATGAAAATTATAACATAATCTCAATAGGAAGTATTTTGTACTATTTAGTGAAAACAGTATATGCACACTTGTTATTATTTGCTTCTTTACAAAGATATGATGGTGCTATTATAACCATTAGGGCTGTTAATTTAAACATGCATGGTATCCAGGGAAGGTAGTTTTTAAAAAATATATGCCAGGGTACGTTGATTTCAACGAGTTCATAGTAAAATGATAAGAAAATTCTAAATTGCATCTATTATCTAGAACAATGTTCATTATTCAGTTTAAAGTGACACACTTGTTAGGTATCTATCTGTGCACTGATCATAGAAAGAAGGCTTAGCATGGTCTTCAGGATGACAAACTTGATGTAGGGATGACATCTTTCTTTGTATCCAGATATTATTTCAAAATAAAATTTATAACTAGTCACATTTAACATTGGCAAATATCAAATGATATGTAAATGTATTCAGGAATCACCTTAAATTTAATTAGGTATTTGATATGTTTGGCAATATAGTGATATTATCACATTCATATACACATTTACTGGGAGCACACAAAATATCAAATATGTCTTGATTTGCATCATCACCTGAATATATTTTTCCAGTAGTCAAAACAAGCATTTACACACATTAACCACCGGAGCTTTTTGTCATTTTCACCTGAAAATCGAGTAGGAAACACGTTTTGAAAGCTATTCTGAATAGACTCGAAAACACCAAATCCCCGATCATCTTTCAATAACTTACTGCTTATTTGTGTTAGAAACATCGTTTTTCATTGGTTATTTGACTCGCACATGAGCATAAGGGTAAAAGTTGCAGTTCTTTTTTTATTATTATTATTTTTTTTTTGCTAAATGGAGCCATTATTTTTGTATGGAGACCACTCTTTATTCCAAATGCCCATCTTATCCTACCTTTTGCAAAGGCTCATCTGTCTGTTTGCAGTTCATACCAGTTTGCCTTAGATCTTAGACCAAAAAGTCTAAAATCCAGACACAAAACTGGATTCCGACCATGGGCGAATTTTGGGTTTAAAAAAGTTGAGTCCAAAAAATGAGTTTGTTTTATCTCTATTTTGTAGTGCAACTAGATATTCCAGATTATTTTGGTATCATTGCAGAGCTACATCTGTCTACCTTTCTATAATACCACCCACTTTACTGTATCATGCATGACCATGGTGCTACAGAGCTCGACAGTAGGCTACCACCTCCTGCCCCGATAAGTCGTCACAAAGGGGTTAATGTGTTAAGTTGAAAAAGCTGTGTTGTAACTGTTGTTTTGTTTATAAAATATACATTCTTACTCTATCTTTTCTGAAGGGTAAATCAAGTGTACCTCAAAGTTGAATGAGAACTATGTCATTATTTTTGTCCGTCTTGATTAATCTTATCAATAAAGGTGGACTTATTTTTGTGACCTCTTCAAAAGTGTATTATTGCATATGTCATACACGGTTCAGACACTGTGTATTGACATTACTATAACAAATTTTAACTGCTGTGTTCGTGTTCCTTGAAAGTTAAAAGGAACACCACTGAAAGTTTCCACTGAATATTTCAGTGTAAATCTAACTTTTTAAGCTCTATCATTAGGTAAGGACAGTTTCAAAAGTTCTTTTGCAAAATTAACTGTATGCCTTTTTGACATGGACTCACATTTTCATTAAAAAGTGTCAGAAAATAATGATCATTGTGCTTTGATCTGGGATAGAAAATTTCCCCTTGGGATTACAAATCTGCACCAAACACTCAGCACAGCCCTGTGTACCACTTTAAATTCTGAGCCAAGGATGGAATTTTCATAGTCTACACAGAGGCATATGATGGATTCTAGTATTACTACCATGGGCAGTCTCCACTTGGCAAGGTATTACAGTTGAATATCAGCAGAGTTATATAAGTATATAAAAAGCATTTACAAGTAATATTAAACACAAAGTTCAAGTCCTATAGGAACAACAGCACAGCATTTTATTTTATATTCTGGAGGCAGTGTGAGGCATAGCTCTAGTTATCTTAGATCATATGTTTTAAACAACCAAATGAATGTTGTAATGTTACCATGGAAATAGGGTAATGTTGCTACTTGTGCTTTGGAAATAACAATGTAGTATTTTTACTACATCAGGTTTTGCAAATCAAATAAGTTAGCATTACAGTGTTAAATAGAAATAGGGTAATACAACTAAATGAACAATGTAGTATTATCTCTACATCAAGTTTTATAAATAAAGACAATCAGTTTTACAATGTGACCTAGAAATAAAGTAATCTTACTACACAAATTTGGTGATTGTCAATATATCATGTTACTACATCATATTTTGGCGATCACAAACTCTGCTTTACAATGTCACATGGAAATAGGGTAATATTACTACATGGGTTTGGTGGAGAGCGATGTAGTATTGTTACTACATCAGATTTTGAAGAAAACAAAGCAATGCCTAGAAATAGGGTATTGTTACTACATGGGTTTGGTGGAAGGCTATGTAGTATTGTTACGACATCAGATTTTGAAGAAAACAAATCAGTGCCTAGAAATAGGGCATTGTTACTACATGGGCTTGGTAGAGAGCTATGTAGTATTGTTACTACATCAGGTTTTGGAATCACAAAATCAGTGCCTAGAAATAGGGTATTGTTACTACATATGTTTGGGACTTAACCATGTAGTATTGTTACTAGTATGTTTACTAGTACAACATGATTCACTTTACAACTTCTTGTGCTTCTTCTTATTAAACTTGATATTGTGTGTACAAAGTTTAAAAATCCTTTAAAAACGACAAGCAAGCAATTCCATTTTTATTCTTTTTTTAAAAAAATTATCACTATCATCTGCCAGTTTTGCTGAAAGAAATCATGCGAAGATGAACAACAATGTGAATCAGACATATGTTTCCTAGGTATCCCATATTTTCAACGCACATTTGTAAAACTTCCTTAATGCAAGGTCCAAACTATGACATAATGATTGTTCCAGAGCACAATGTGACAACCAAATTTACTTTAACAACCATTCATGTCAAGCTGAAGAGACCAGATATATAACAGTTGCCTACCTGAAATATGTTGTAAAAAGTGTTATGATACCTCTACTGGCATGACTTATATTACAACAAGCACTTTAAAGGAGAATAGTTAAATAAATATTGTATGCTGTACAGAGTGCATTTTCATATGCACCACTTGCAAAAACCATGTGGTAGTTCTTGCATATCACTGCTCTCCAAGTGTGCGAATTCATATCAATGTTGCACAATTTCTACCATCATGCACCATTTTACCAAACAATTATTAAACACTTTTGTGCAAAGTTTCTCTGCTGGACATGCTATTGGGATGAAATAATTAGCATGGAATTGGCAGTGTTGGGGGGGGGGCAGATTAAGAATAATATCAGTGAATGTACTCAATACAGATATGATTTTGGTCTGCCATTAAAAAAAGCTGACAAAATTGTATGCGGGGTGGGGGTCCTCCCCAAACGGGGTCACAAGAGGAATTGACCCTGATCTGAGGCATCCAGGGGGCCTTTGCTGCCAAGGGGGCCCGGAGTTTCTGAGTGGTCTAAAGTGCTCTCCATTACGGATCACTGCCATCTCACCTCTGTCTGCGTGGGTTTGAGTCTTGGATTCGGCTAATGTGGGTATGTGAGAAAGCTTGCAAGTAGCTTCTCGTGGGTCGGTGGTTCTTTCCGGGTTTTTTCCCCGGGTTCTTCCTCCACCATTAATACTGGCCGCCATGTATAGCCTATTGTGTGCTGAAAAATGGCGTTAAACCCTACAACAACAACAACTTTGCGGCTAAAAATGCATTTTACACTTATAAAAAACTGCTTCTGGTGCAACTTATGATCATAATATAAAACAAAATAATCCTTTGAATAATTAATAAACTTTAAACATGACTTTAATAATTTCACAATATCTATTGTCACATGAATTTGTTCTCCAATACTATTGATGCTGTAGTTATTTCATGTGCATTTCAGTGTTCACATGGTAATTAAGTCACAATAATTTGTCAATTTTTTCAGCAAACATAGTATACTTCTCTCTTTTCATAACAAATCTGTAAAATAAACACCCATGCACATCAACTATATCCAAATAATCCCATACAGTCACTTGTCTTTTTTCCCACTGGACACAACTTTTTCATATGCCAATTAAGTTCTCTTTGCGGCTTTGGCAAAGATTTCTTTAACCTTCCTTTTTGTCACCACTGACTTTCTGGCTCAATGTGTAATCATTTCTTTTCCTTCTCAATGAGAGCATTTTTCCTTTCAAGCTGGTGCTTGTATTGGTGACATGCAGTACGCATATTCTGACAGATGGCTACATCTGTTCTCTCATGCAAGAAATCTTTCTTCTTATAGTAATTAACTGCACGTTTTCCAGATGCCTTCTGAGCTTAAATTTTTCAATATGTAGTTTCTTTTGTAGGCTCTGTTCCAAACTCTTCCAACCGCGATTACCATAATTCAGATCTTTCTTGCAGAGGTCACAAATGCCAGTCCTCTAGAGTACAGTTTTCTTATAAAATGACTAATTAAATCTGTCAAATTTTCGCTCAAGCCATTCCCATTTCCATACATTTTTTAAATCTTTATCTAAACTTTTTATGCCATGGTCTCAACAACTCGGGACGCCATGTTTGCAAGCTTGCTTCTTCTTTCCATTGCCACCAGTTTCCATTACATGAAGATTCATTGGATGAATTTGTATTTTTTATCAATCAGAATTGTCTCTTGTGCTAACTAATATATGGAATGAATATTTTACAAGGGTCGTTGCAGAATGGGACCAGACAGACCGTTAAAAAAAAAATGGATCGGAGGATATAAAAAACGGACTATATCAACACAATTCTGATTCAAGTCAGGAGAAAATAGGAATTCCACTTTAAAATAGAGGAAAATCATGTCTGTCAATAGTTGTTTTACTAACAAAGATAAGCACCTGTGCTGCAACAGCCGTCTCAAATGAAATCTCAATTTAATGAATAACATGACTAATAATTATCCATGACTGCAAAAGAATAAAATAACTGTCATACATTAACAATCATTTTGGTACAATTTTCCACCTCTCATATCAATATCTGTATCAGTATAGCAAAAGTAGTCATGCTTTGATAATTGATGAATCATTTCACCCCTATTAAGTGTATAAATTCTTGTTGATACAAAATGAATTCCTAAGCTAGCAATTTATATATTTACTTATTTTGATTAAGGAATGAAATTAAAATTTTATTTCTAAATTTTTGGCAGTAGATGAATTCCAAAATGATGATAATTGCAGTACAAATAACATATGCACACTCTCTAATTGTCAATGCCTGTTTCCAAAAAAGCTACAGATAATATCTAAGCTATCGTGCATAATATTTCTCACTCTCATTATCATGTTGGCATATAATAAACACAGTTGATTACAAAGATGCATTTTTTGTTAAGTAGCATAAGTTTCCTTTGAATGAATATTTTTTTAGGTGAACTGAGACCATTAGAACTTGACACATTAGTCCCTAAATGGAAAAATAAAAATATATGGTTGCCTTTATATACTGTTAATATACTGTTAAAATCACATAATATCAGAATGTAATGGCCATATATCTCTCTATCTAAATTTGCTTTTCACAAACTAATATACTTTTAGAATTATAATGATTGGTTTGTGACAAGAAGAAACATTTTAATTCAAAATTAACTGTTTATATTGAAATATAGAAGTGCAAAACTGACCACTTCCTGCCAAGAACTGTCCTACTTTAAACCATTTAAGACTCCTACCGTATCTGTTTATCATGCTATGGTGGTGTAGGCTTTGGAAGGATTTTTGCTGTTGTAGGGTTTAATGCCATTTTCAGCACACGATAGGCTATACATGGTGGCCAGTATTAATGATGGAGGAAGAACCTGGGAAAACCCCAGAAAGAACCACCGACCCACGAGAAGCTACTGACAAGCTTTCTCACATACCCACATTGGCTGAATCCAAGACTCGAACCCACGCAGACAGAGGTGAGATGGCAGTGATCCATAACGGACAGCGCGTTAGACCACTTGACCACTCAGGGCCCCAGCTTGGAAGGAGATGGAGTGGATGGGATATAGCTCTAAACAAACATATTTTGGACAGAGAATCATCTTGGAAATAGTATGGAAATAAAAGGAAAGCTATACAAATTAATACCTAGTACACAGCTCTTTTATGAAATATCATTGAGAAAGAACACTGAAGTTTCCAATGGATGCAGAAGAGTATATAAATTTCTGCCATATCATAATATGTACATACACACATAATCAACAGGGACGTATGTTGTAGTCATCTTTATGTTTCCCTAGCTAGGTCACAAACAAACACCAGAGGAAATGTTACCACTGAATAATTTGTACATATAAAAGTATAGCATGTACACTTGAGCTACAACAGAGTCAACATCGGGTGCCATAAAACCCACTATGGCTGCAATGAAATCAGTGATGGATTTCTAGTACACTGAGTGGACATACACTTCTCATAGTGGGCAATTAATCCCTTCCCTCTCTGATCACAGCCATCAGATTGTGTGGACAATCCATAATGTATGATGGACGTACTGTAGCAAAGGAGGCATGCCACCAGTTTATGCAAAGCAATACTTTGTATACTGACATTTTTTTATCCTTACCAGCAAACCTAAGAGACTTTGTTGCACTTGCTCTGATGTTTACAGAGGGATTAGAATAGTCAATCCAACAGGAGAAGATGACTGACTTATCGCTTTTGTCACTCAGTGTGCTGTTTCTTTGGATAAACAAGGTGCTGGTATAGATCTTTTCTGTTGCTGTGCAACCATCTGAAGTCGATGTCTGGACACCAGTTGCAATGACTTGATTTTGAAATGTAAATACGTTAATTTCATAAGGAACGATTTACTTTCATCTTTTTACAGTCAACTTGTTCAAAGGAAAAAAGATACAGATGCATGAAGGATCAGTTATTCAGGAGGTCATCACTGGAGATTTATGTCCAAGTATTTTCTACTCAGTAGTGTATATGTACCAAGACCAAGTCCTCAACTCAACTTTCATGGGATCTTTCATGATGAATGGAAAAAGGCTTGTATTTAATGTAATTTTACAGACTCACCGACGTTATGTCTCTATGGTCTTAAACTGTGAGAAAAAAAGAGCAAGAATCAACAATATGTAAAATTGAAGAAAAAAAAAATGATTTAGTCCAAGAAGTATTAATGAGTGCTTTGCACTTCCAGCAAAAAATTTAAATAATCAAATCTACCCCAATTAAAATACTGAAGACAATAAGAGTGATTCCACTTTGGATTTTGAGGTAGAGATGAGTAATTTTGAATTAAGCAACAAGAACATAAAAAGCTAATACATAATAACAGAGCCAAGATTTAAGTAAGTTTCCTTTCTAAAACATTCTAAGTTGTCAAAATATTTAGGAATTTTCAAGTGCAAAACTGGTGTCCTTGACTCAGATACAGGTAAACATGTTTACCTCCATTTAATAATCTAAATATTTAATCTATAGGTATAGAGAAATATCAGCTATGCATTATTTTGCTTACAAAATAAATATCACTTGTCAAGTAGACTCTTAACTTGATTTTTGACAAAGGTCAATTAAAAAATAAAGATATACTTAATATATTCATGTAGAAAAGTCAACAAACAATACAAATTAAATATAAATAAAAGTGAGATGGACTTCTTGTTTATAGCACAATACATTTATGAAACTAATGGCACTACAGAGCTTTAAACAAACAAACAAACATCCGATGAAACTGATTCTATTCAGTCTTCCATATATGTTCTACGTTAAAGTTTATCCATTGTGCTGTTGTTTGATGAATGACTGAGATGCACTCCTTCATTCTCTCCAATTGTAAATAAATTCACAAAAGATGAAAATGTGCATTTGTAGATGAAGCCACATTGGTTCATGCATGTTCGATTGACATTTATACTGGGAAATTGTTTGATCATTTTGTAGCCATACCTATTGAAAACATTGTTGGTCTAGGTCTTTTTATTAATTTTATAAACGATAAGAGCTGTATCATACTAAGACCTAATACTGTGGAAAGTAATTGAATTAGTTCCATAGTAAACATAATATACCGTGGAAAGTAATTGAATTAGTTATATAGTAAACACTGTATGGGATGGCTTTGATAATATACTATTTATGTGTATTTGTAAGGACAAGTTTTTGTATAGTTTATAACATGTTTTACCTTTAGATTGCAATTATTGTATTTTTAGGAACATAAACAGATTAAAGACAACCAATAGTTATTTTATGATTATAATCCATGACACTCACTGGCAAAATAGCCAATTCAGTGTACAATCACTTAAAGAATTTCTTTTATATGCAAAAAGCTTAATCGTTTGTCTAACCTGGCTGATATTTTAACCAAGATATATTATTAAACTGGAAAAAGATATTTGTAGAAATTACATTTTATATTAAACAAGGACAAGAAATCAGTTTAATTTGAAATATATATTAATAATATTCCTATTTAAGTTCAAAGAAATGTTGGAATAATACTTTTTATGTATGTAGCAGCTAAGTACAACTGTTTGCATTTCTGCAAGAATTGAAAATATATATACATATATTTAACTAGAGTGGATTATCAGATTCTATGAATCAAAAACAAAATAACATTTAAATTTGCCTTGTTTCTTACAGCACATGGTATATAGTCAAAATGTATATTCACCATTTCAACAGGTACTGTATGATCTCATGCAGGATCTATAGCTAGCTGCCAACTTTCAACTTTCATGACTGATTAAATTATACTGCAAGCTTGCATGCACCTTATGTAGAATTTTAGATTTTGCAATCTTGCTGACTTAAAGAGAACAATTCCTTTTGCAAGCTTAAATTTTAGATTTTCCAAGCTTGCCAACTTGGAAAATGTCCCTCTGCAAGCCTGAACTTTAGACTTTGCAAGCTTGCAGACTTGGAAAAATTTCTTTTGCAAGCTTGTGTAAGCTTATGCAACTTCACCTAGCTTGTCACAAGCTTGTGGAAAGCATGCATTCCTATAAGAGAAAAAGAGAGCAGTTCCAAAGATGATATAGCCATTGTGGTGATAGAACTGGTATCACCACTGTTGAAATGTGATATTCTCCCATTGATACAGTTAAAAATCTCAATAAAATAAAAATGTGCATTCCAAATTATCAAGCTCGGATCAGAAATAGGGTCTGCATGTTTTAAGAAACAAAAGTTGACAGATGGGTGATGGAAACATGATGGACACTGGGCCAGGCCACAAATTTAGTTGGAGTCGGTCTTATGGATAGGTGAGCTAAAACATGGGTCACCCTGGTGAATATCAGGATATCTGGTAATGTCATTAACTGATGGATGACTGTATAGATGGAATTGTTGTCAAATGGTGAATGGCAGTATTGATGGAAATGTGGACTGATGATGGCAGCATAGAAGGAAATATGGATACACGATGGATGGCAGCATATGATCAAGATACTAGGATACTAAGCAGAAAGTTACAATAATCATCAACTTGTATAAAAGGCACAAATGACCAATTGTTAATGAATTGCATGGTTATGACCACCACCAATGAAAATAAGTACTGTTTGATAGATTAAACTAGACATACCAATTCGAAGTTTGATTTTAATTTTATGAACCCTTAAGTGTTTTAGTGATCACATGAGATGATGCTGGTCATGTGGCTGATGAGTCTTGAGAGCAAGGAAATGGAAGCCTCAATGTATTATTGTGTGGGAAGTATAATGGGTGAGCATGTGATCACTAAGGCACTTGTATGGGGTTCATGAGATTGCAATCAAACTTCGACTTGGTAAGTCTAGTTTAATATATCAGTTTCACTTCCCCCATAAGTGCCTCATAATCCCATGAAATTTCAGAGCAAGGCTTCCATTTATGGAATAGATTAACAGCAAGTAAAGAAAAGGAAGAAATCTTTTATGTGCTGGTAGTAAACCAGAAAACCCAAAGTTACATTGTACATTACATGACCATTATAAAATTAAGGATGCTGACAAGACCTTTGCACTGAATTCAGTCTGGTCTGTATTGGGTTTGTTCTAGAATCTCCTGAATGTATAGGCACTAGCACAACCAGCTGCCTTCAAGACTGTACACAAAAGTAGCCTTTAGCACAGGCTGCAGAAACAGATGCAGCTTTTGTCCTATGAGCCTGGAAGAGTGAGGTATTAATACCACACTTTCTCATAACAGTCTTTATCCAGTTTGATACTGTACTTTTAGTAACTTTTTTATGTGGAGATTGTGTGCCGATAAATAACTGTGTTTCCAAATTTCTCCAGAGTTCGGTCTGTTGTAAATAACACTAAAAGAAAGACACAACACACAATTTTTTGTCATTTGGATAAGATTAAAAAATGAAGGGCTCCACAGGTTTACCTGGTTTAGTTTGTTTTAGCAATGAAGGAATGTGTATTTGTACACTGTTAACACAAAATTTAATGCTATTTGTCTGCATAAGGTGAAGTGTCTGACACCTTGTCCTGTTAACAAAGCAAGCAGTATGACTAAATTCACAGTAAGTTCCTACAATGACAATTGGTCATTGCCTTGTAAAGAAAGAAAATAGTTAAACACAAGCCACAGATCACACAAAAATAAGTACTTTGGAAATTAACGCTTTGCAATGAACACCCCTTTCATAAATCTCCTATGTAAAACATTCTTGCTTAGAGTGGATTAGAAGCAAGACTACTTAATGATGAAATTGCAGATCTATTTACAAAACTATAACCTAAACCTTAAAAATTCTATAACAATAATCACAGGTGGGTCAAGTGGATTAATCTGTCTTTGGTTTGAAAATAACATCCACTTCTGATGATGACCATGTCTTTTAGTTGATGTTCTCCATGAACTGATGATGAGGAAGGCAGTCCTTTGTGATAATCCTTGATTTTTATTGCCGTTCAGATAAGTGAAAAACACCCATCATCATTGTGGATTGTGTGCCAGATGTAGAATCTCTTATGGGCATGGCAGTAGAGAAAAGGACAGACTACAGCATAAAGAAGGCTCGGAAACCAAGGTTGCGCTGTCCATAGTGGTGCCACCAAAGCAACATCTGCTTTGTCTTTGGGCCATTTTTTATAGCACTTCTCCCAACAGACTGAATGGTGAAGATCAATAAAGAAAAAGCATCAACTGCTATAGCTTTTGGATCAGGTCTGTAAGAAACATAACGCGGAGGTTGGTGATTTTGCCTGAAATAAAAGAAATCGATATATACGTGCCCACACACTTTTTATGATGGCACTGAATACTGAATCCTCATTTACGTTTCTAAACAATCTATCTGCATCACAATTTAGTGTTCCCAGCAAATGAGAAGCACTTAACCAGATACCCCTAATTGTACACCACAGTCATATATCACACAATAATTTAGGCAATTTAGAAATGCGGGCCCCCATTTTGTTCACATATGAAACTGCTACCGAGTTCCCATGTAGATGCAGACATGCGTGTTACTCACTTCGGAACACAGACTGTAATATTGAAAAACATGCTTTCAGTTCCAAGAAGTTAATATGATACAGTTTTTCCTCTTGATCCCAATGACCACTTGTTTCAGCTTTGGTTGTATGATTTACCTCCCCCCAAAAAACCAACAAGCAAGCTGTCACTGATCAAGACAACCTATGGTTCACCATGTGAAACTACTTTATAACTGGAGTGCACATTAGACACAAACAAAGAGACACTGTCTGCTCTCTGTAAAAAATGACAAAAAAGCATTTAAATTATTATCTGGGTGATTCAGACACAGATTTTATGGGTTGAACAGTTACGCCCAAACCATCAAATGTAAGAACTTTTTCATTCACATTTTGCCTACACTGATCATAAGATTCCACCCACAAACAACTATCGTCAATGTATGCAACATTTGTGTACCTTTTTGTATTAATGATGCAAATACTAGCTTCAATATCTTGGTGAAAGCGCAGGGTGTGGATACCAAACCATTTGGCAAACAGATAAATTCATATATATTCCCAAGCCACAGAAAATGCAAACAGTTCCTAATTATCTGAGCCACAGGAACATAATAGTAGGCATCCTTCAAGTCAGTAGTTGCAAAGAAACAATTTTTTCTCATTGCATGAACAGCTGTTTTCAAAGTTTCTATTTTAAAATGTATCTTCTCAGCATTTGTATTGAATTGTTTTAACTTGAAAATAAGTCTCAAAGACCCACATGTTTTAGGTCAAATGAAAATGTTTGAAACATATTGTCTAGGTCTTGAATTAACTTTTCAAATAACACCTTTTGCAACAAAATGTTTAATTTCAGCGTTTATCTGTCTCTCTTTAGTAACTGAGAATTTAATTTGGTTTGGTATATGTTTCTACCGGTCACTGTTCAAACTCTATTTCACAGTATTCAGAATCCCAGGATCAGAAGTAATATTCTGCCATTCTTCAAACCTATCTTAACTTTACCCAGCAACAAAACGTATGTACTTACATGAATCTGTATACTAGTAGTTTGGGAAGATCTTACTGATCCTTCCGATGATTGAGAAACCCAGTTCATTGTTCCGAACTTTTTTGAAGCCCTGCCTCCAGCAATGATTGGGTTGCCCCTGATAATTCCAGTTCCCAAAGTGTCTAGCCCATGAATACGATCGTCTAAAAAAAGGTATATTGCTTTTAAAATTTTTAGGCCACTTGTCTTGTTGCTTTTTCCGAGCAGCTGAGTTCCAGCCTTCTGGGATTCATTTAGTTTAGTTTAGTTACCTACCCATTCAGGTTATCTCCAAAAAGCCAGTTTGTGATGGGATTCGATGCAACACAGATGGGCTGATAATAATCGATTATCTCAGGTTTTACGAGTATGAGTTCACATTTAAAACTGAAGTCGTTGAACAAAAATGATGAGATTTTAAAAAGTACACCACAAAGTCCCTAACTGAATCCAGCAGTAATTCTTGAATATTGTTTCTGCTTCTTAAACAATTCCATTGCCCCCAAAACAACTATCTTCAATGTATACCACATTTGTGACCCCTTTATGTCTCAATGATGCAAAAACTGGCTTCATTAGCTTGGTGAAAACAGAAGCCAAACCATTGGATCCGAATTATGCAAACCAAGTCTCACGAGACTAAAATTAACGTGCCCGCAGAATTTTCTATGGAGATTTATTAAAAGATCTGCCAGTTTTCCTTATGATTAAGAAAATAAAGACATAGATTTTCATGCTGCTTGTGATTTGTAAAGCTACAAATGCAGGGTCACATAAAAGGCTTTGCCCAACCTATTAATAGCTGACCAATGACAACCTTTTATAGTCTGCTGTCTGTTTGAAGGAAATAGGCCTACTCTTGATGGAAACAAATATGGTGTGCATAATATAAAATACGCATTTGATGACTGGATATCTAAAGTGGAAGCTTTTGATTATGTTTAATTCGCACTTTTAGAAAGACCTACTGAAGTATGTTACTTCAACCACCTACCGAAGCAATTTTATTGAATAAACAATCTGGGACAGAAGCAATTTTGAATCCAAACCACCCTGGCATATATGTTTTTAAAAGTGCAGTCCCCAGGTCCCATATATGTTTTAATGGAACAGCCCTTAAGCAAAAGCTATAAAATTTGATGAATTTCAATGATCTAAGTGAGATATCAATGACTTTCAAGGCTTTTAATTGAGGTGTTCATTTCACAATGACTTTTAATGACCATGTGAACCCTGAGTGTGGATAGATGATGGATGGCAGTATAGATGATGCATGGCAGAATATATAGAAATGTGGATACACTGACAAATGGCAGGATAAATGGGGATATTTCTGACAATAAAGTGAGGATCACAAATGATTGAGGGTACCAGGCTTAGCATACAACTGAGTGTGCTGAAAATCTTTCTAGAATATTTAACTTGCATGGTTTAATTCAAAACAGTAAGGGATTAATGACAGAACACTTACTTGTATGAACCATAACAATACAAAACAGTGAGATATTAATGTCATAGCATACCTCATACATCCACCGTATGACAGGATCTGGGTAGCTACAACCAACTGTACTACACTGGAATGTGGCTGATGTCATGCTCAGATCACCATTTTTAATTGGCTCCTGATTCCTGTGGGCAAAGCTGAAAAGAAGAAAAATAGTGTGTTCAAATTCAAATTGTATAAATAAAAAGACCTACCTAGAATATCATAAATAAACAACTCCAAATAATTTTTTCTATAAAATGAGTACATTACTCTTTATTTTAAAATGTAATGAGTAACCAGTAAATTATCTATTAGCATCGTGCACAAAGCACTGGGCCATGCTTGTTTGCAAAAGTCAATAATCTGTTACAATAAAATATAATCTGGCTTGCATTTGCTGGATGTCCTTTGTGCTTTGTTGAAGAGTGTTTTTGTACTCTAGTACACAAAACATTATATCACAGCAAATATAAATTTTAAAAATTTGTCAGTGTCACCAACAGCTTACAACAGTACAGTGAACGGCACAATGTAGACACACGCATGTTCAATAGCCCTGTGTAGGCAATAGTTTGGTATGGTTGACTCTAAAGATTATTCAGCATATCTAGATGACTATACTTTTGGTCTTAGAGTAAATTAACACTTGAAACTGTAATCATGACCTCTATCCTTTATGGCTCAGAATCCATGTTTCTTCATCACTCAAAGTGTAACAACTGTACTTTGTTAGCCATCCCCATCCTTAATAGTCCTTTAAATAAGCACTGCTTGGGTATGGCTGATTTGCAAGACTATTCATTGTGTTTCAATCATCATGACCTTTGGTCAAGGTATGTGGTCTTGAATTTAACTCTAGAAACCATTACTATGATTGAACTCTTACCTCGAGACCATTAAATCCATTTGTTTTCTTATTACCCCAAGTGCAAGTCATCCATACAGTTAAGTCAAGGAACTTACTGTCATTCTAAAAGACCAATTTCACTGAGAGTAACAATGACAATGACTGTGCCTTTCTGATGCCATATCTTACACAGGCCATTCCCATGCCTTGGGTGCAAGCATTCCACTAACTTTGGTCAAATTGCATGATAAAGAAATGAAGATATTATGAAAAACGAATTTCTTCTTTCAGTCACAGCGACCTTGACTTGACCTCTGAAGGCTTTCTTCTTACACAATATACAAGTTAGCCAGAAACACTTGCAGCTGTACATGTACAATTTTTTGTTGTTGAAAAGAACATTTATTTCTCCAAGTCAGTGACCATGACCTTTAATGTTTTACCCCAATATTCCCCAAGTGCAAGCCATCAATAATATATGGTCAGGATCTATAATGTACAGAAAACAATGGTCTTCTTTCAGTAATGACCCTGATGTTTGACCTTTATCCCCAGAATCAATAGGATTCTGCATTACACAAGAGTAAGCTAACCACAAAGTATATTGTTTTTCTACTTTGTAACGGCTCTGTCAGTCAAATATTGTGAAATGTTGTGCCTAGGAAAATACATACAATCTTTCAAACAAGAAAGGTCTTTGTTAAAAAGAAAATTGGTGTATACTAGTCTTGAATTAAAGATCTTGAATGAACAAAATATTCTTAATTTTATTTTAATGAAAAGTACAAATTTAAAAACAACAAAAATATTCAACATATAAACCAGAACTGAGTACAATAATAACAGAAATATCTATCTATACCCGACACCTACACATGTGTATGAGGGGGGAAAAGAGATATTCCTGCTGTTATGTACTGAACATTTTAAATATTTCTATGCAAGTAAACAGCTAAGTTCTGAAAATATGTTTTTCAAATCAATAGCTGTTTCAATTTGAAGATGCTCCCCTAAGGACTGTCATATACATCCCTTGTCAAAACAAATTTGATCCTCTTGCTGATGCATGTTCTGAATGTGGAAAATTTTCAAATCTTAGATGCCCATGCTCAGAGATTTTAATTCCCAACAAATGTACGGCATTCTGCTAGGATATCTCCACGTCTACTCAATTATTTGTTCATTCTTGTAAGGGAAAAATATGAAAACTATTCTTATCATCATAGAAAAAGTAGTTGTATGGAAAGAATGTGCCAATAATGTAATCATAATAAACTGATCTAATTCTTATAATTATTTCGATGGAAATGGAAAATATGTAGTTTCCTGTTTGTGACTGTTGGAGCGTTTGGGTAGCAAGCACAAAAAAAGAACCTTAAACAAAAAAAAAAACGTGCAAACTAATTTAATTTAAATAGTTTTTGCCGTGTTCTTTTGTGTGGTATACCGCTTTGTAGTTCGTTACTGTGGTCAAGTAAATAAAGTGTGATACCACGTCATTTTTTCATTTAATTCGTTATCATATTAATTAGCATCAATTACCAAACTTCCATTTGAGTGAAATGCACAAAATTGGATGGATTCTTGTTATAGAAACGCACCGTTCCGAGGCAGAAATTGACTTCATCTTCTCATGCTAATATGTTATGACTGTGTTTACAATGGCCACTGTTTTTGATTCAACAGAACATCTGCTAAGTCAAGTCTTTATTAGAGAATGGGGTTAACAAACGCTGACTATTGATAACCAAAACTTACTAGCCCATCAGACTATTAACATTATGAAAGGTACTAGTCCGGCAGGAAATCTGCAAGCCTCGGGATAGCGGACTACTGCTAATTTCGAACCCTGCATATATATATATATATATATATATATATATATATATATATATATATATATATATATATATATATATATATATATATATATATATATATATATTCGTTACAAAACAACATGTAAACATGGCCACAATTGAACACTATTCAATGTTCGAGAACTAGACACTATATTTTTGCTTTCCTGCTCATCTTTTTATATCTCCCCTTCACCGGTCAAGATGCTCAATAAGGCACCTTGCACACTCCCCAACTTCTTTATATTGACTGCCTTATATTCCCAAAACACATCAATGTATGAATGACAGCTTGCTTTCAATGCAGCATGGGTATCTGTGCAGGAACACAAGATATTCTTTAAAATCACAATGTCAGTCTTGCTCAGTAAGTATATCCTCTATTCACTTTTGGTTAACATGTTATGCTCCAACTGTTAATTTGACGGGTTTGTGTGACAGTAACAGTAACAAGATTTTCAAGATGACTGACATAGCAGCTACATAAACATCATATTGGCACCATCTGCATTTAGGACCACGCTAGTCTTTTAGTGAAACCACCCTGCTGATATTATCGTCCATTCAAGTGAAGTAGCAATCACAAGATTTTCAAGTTGGCCAATGTGTAGGCCATATCAGACATCTAAGCAGAACTGTTTTCCCAGCTAAACACATTAACAAGTCTTCTTGTGAAAACGCACATACCAATATGACTTTCCATTCATAAGTAGTGATAGCAAAATGTCCGAAGAGGCCGCTATGTCAGCAGCAGGGGGGGCGAATCGGACATTTTGTCCAATCGTTATTTTGCTTAATTATTACTTTCTGCACTCAACGATCTAGTGTCGTCAGCGCCTGGTAAAAAAAAAACGACGAAGTCGTTGGGGGATCGTCCAATCGTCATTTGGTTTAATTAACACCTTCTGCGCGCTGATCCCCAGCGTCGTCAGCGTCCGGTAAGCACATCGACGACCGCGTCGATGTCATTGCCCCCTCTGCTGCTATGATCTTACAAACAGAGTGATCACTAACTCCTCCTCTTGCAGATCAATTAGGTTATTTGACTGATCGGTAAGTCTGAAATTAATTCTCGTTAAAAACCGATCATGGCATCGCATATAGACCGGATTAATCGGACTCTCAATGATCAAAAATCCCGGAGGGGCTGTTGGTGAAAACGAATAAAGGATATACCCCTGTTGAGCTTGATTTGATTGCTTGGTATCCACCTGATAACTCCCTTCGATAACATCACACACTAGATTGATCGCTATCACTGATGCGATATTTACGTTGTATGGAGCAATATGCCTACCACCATCTCCGTTATCGTGTCTGAGGATAGTTGATGGGGGGGTGTCCGCGGGTGGATTCTCAGGCCATCCTAGTATGGTTCTTATTGAACTGTTATAAATATCAACCATATACCCCGGTGTGCTTATTTCAATCGTCGACGATAACGTCGGTTCATGAACCGTAATAGCGATTTTTGATTCCTTTCCTGTGATCGATTTTATCCTGCGTTGAAATTCTTTATTGATTTGCTCTATTTGGTATGACCCAGTTGGTATTGTAACCTCCTCCCAGTTTGGGGTCCCATCGGGTTTATTTGTCCGTGCAAAAACCAGCGAGTTATTAGGTTGTTGTCCGTTAAATGCGTCCGCTCGGATATTAGGCCAACTGTGATATACTCGCAATTTTGCCAGCGCTATTTCCTTTACTGGAACCGGTGATGGGAAGTTCACACTGAATTCGGGTTTCGTTGATGTTATCGATATCATACTTGTTTGTACCGGAGTGGTGTTCTCCGCGATCCGCTGAAGTAATTGAGACCCTTCGGGGTTCAGCGACATTATTATTATTCGTTGTTTTTAGTGTCTAATTTTAACAACCAGGTGGTTTCGGCTTCCAGTTGAAAATCCTCGATTTTTGACATCGCGGAGCTATATAACTGGACCATCGTGGAGAATTCAACATCGGATACGAACAAATTATCAATCGATAACGAGATCAACCCGGATAATTTCGAGTATGCGTCGGATACTATTTGATGTTTTACTGTATACTCGTTGAGTTTTTTCTGAAAACACGATGATATCTTCCTAGTGATTGCGTTGGCAACTCCAGCAACTGTTGTCATTGCGGAGACAGCGATTGGAACAGCGATCGGGGTTATCGTGGTCACCGTGGATAAAATAACACCGGCGCCAGCTACTATACCCGACACCGAGTACACGACCGCGTCGATGGCGGTTATTTTACGACGGTATTTTTTTATTTTTACACGGTATTGTTCGGAAAGCGTTTTCAAGTTCGCGGAAAAAATTCTTTTGCGGTATCGAATCGATATTGATGTGACGTCGGTGATACCTCTGATTCAACTTCCTTGGTGGTCATTTTTATTTTAAAAGAGCTAGTGTTTTTAATTACTTAGATTCGCTGCAAATTCCACATACCATGTAATGTTTGCCCGGGCTAGATTTCTATCAACGGCATAAATTGTAAACTGTTCAGTTGCGTTCTTGTCTATAATTGTTGATATTGTATTGTTAAACCCGGATGAACTCGACGATAATATATTAAACTGCATCATTGAAACCAGTGTCAATCGATAAATGCCCCTAACAGTTGCGGTGATATTTACTGTATTCTGTGTAGGAGTCCAATCGAATGATCCATGCCGAATTGTGTATACTGTGTTGATGATGTTCTCATGAGGGATTTTTATTTTTTCGAATTGCTCTGCCACTCTCGGTAGTCCGTCTTTAATCGCTTCAACATCAGTTTTAATCGTTCCTATTTCCTGTATATGCGTGTCCACATCTTTTTTGTTCGCTGCAACATTAGTTTTGATTGTTTCTATTTCCCGTGTATTCTCGGTTATACTTTTTTTGTTCGCTGCAACATCAAGTTTGATTGTTTCTATTTCATATGTATGCACGTCTATGCCTTTTTTGTTCGCTGCAACATCAGTTTTAATTAATCCTATTCCCCGCCAATATGCGTCTACATTTTTTTTGTTCGCTTCAATATCAGTTTTGATTGTTCCTATTTCCTGTGTATGCGTGTCCATATTATTTATGATCGTTGTAACATCAGTTTTGATTGTTTCTATTTTCCGTCCATGCAAGTCTACATTATTTATGATCGTTGCAACATTAGCGCCGATTATTTCTATTTCCCGTTCATGCGTGTCCATATTATTTATGATCGTTGTAACATCAGTTTTGATTGTTTCTATTTCCTGTCCATACGCAGTGATATCATTTATAGTTATTGTGATTTCATCCGGTTTGGCATTTTTTTTACCAAGGAATTTATCAAAGTTGTCATCGATCCTGTTAACATTTTTTCGTAACGAGGTAAATTGGCCCGACAGCGTCGTAAACTCCAAAATAGTATTTTTTATTGTTGCAAGATTCGGTTCGGTTACCGTCGGGGTTCCAAAAAAACTAGCGGTAGTGAGTTGTATATCGGTGACAGATTTTTTCACCTCGGTGGCAGATTTTTTCACATGCGCGTCAAGTTCGATCACGGATTCATTCAACCTTATAGTACCGTCTCGGATTAATTCTATTATTCTCTCTATCTCCACTATATGTTTACCTGGTCTGAGTCGTCCGTCGCTGGTATACAGCGCGATAGCGTTCTCGGCGGCATCACGCTGTCGTATTAAAACGTCATTCAGTGACATATTACCGGATTTCAATTTACCCTGGCGGTCTTGAAATACAACTATTTCGCCCGGGTCAACACTTGTTAGATTCAACATATCAGCGATTTCATCCTCAATTAGTTTTTTTATGTCGGCGGCGGTCGTTTCCGCGGATTGTTTCAGCGCCGAAACCGGTCGCCCCCAGATATCAATCATTATTATTGTAAATGTTATTCTCTAAAATCCGTTGAGCTTCTACAACCCCACTAGTGTATTCGTTTACAACCACATGAGGTGGTTTCCGCGATGATGAAATCGCCGCGAGTACGTTCAATACCTCACGGCCACATATCGGTGGGTCACTTAATCGCTGTGTTGGCAGCGTGGAATAAAAAACCCGGGCTGAACACGCCCGGGCTGAACACGCCCGGACATACCGCATGAACTCTTTCGGCGGGGCTAACCCGTATGAATCAAAATAGACGATTGCACGCGGATCAATCGCGTACGCAACCCAATGAGTTCCCGCTCCGGAGGACCCATCGAGGTTAATTATGCCTGTTTCAGTATTCCTTGGGGCCGCCGGTAATTGATCCCTCATAAAAACACCTCTGAAGTTTTTTATCGCTAGCGCGTTTGCGGCGCCTATTAAATCAAAATTAGACATGGGAGTCATTGACTCCCGAGTCAATAAACGGTTCCTGGTAGTCTTAGACCCTTTCCCGAGTACCATGAATACGGGGTTCCCGGTAGTCTTAGACCCTTTCCGGCCACGGGTCGTTTTTTTTTGTAACCTTTCCCGGTTGCCTTCTTCAATGCCATCCCCGCCGCGGTACCAACGGCTCCTAACGCCGCCGCCTTAGCCACTGCTGGTGCGGCCGCGGCAATCAACGCTGGAATCGCAGCTAACAGTGGAAATATCCCACCGGTCCTTTCCATGTTTTTAATTGCTGCGGCTGAAAAATCTATTTGAACACCCTTTTTATTCTTCATCGCATCATTGAAATGTTTTATTTGACGCGCCGTCAACGATATCTTATGATTACCACCTGCCATCTGTGACGGCTTCAGCGTTATTGTGGTTCCGCATTGTTTAGCCGACTTTGATCGTAATTTCTTGACTTGACCATCAGTCAACTCTACACTGACGACACTATACGACTTTGATCGTAATTTCTTCACTTGACCATCAGTCAACTCTACACTGACGACACTATACGACATTTATTGTAAACGCGTTTTGTGCTTTCAATTACATGTTTTCCACTGGCGCATCAACGATTCTCATTCGTCCACCAACGCCTTCTAGCAGCATTGATTTATCGCTGAGAATGACAGCAACCGCTCTATAATTAACACCACCCGGGGCTATACGAGCTCGGAAGTGTATATCAACGACGGATTGTCTCGTTAAATCAAGATGTTCCAGCGAAAAATAATAAATCGGATACAGGTTTTTAAAATCAAGTTGTGATATTTGCAAACCAGTGTCGACGTTTTGATCACGACCCATATACGACAGCAATCGATGATACACACGTGCGATATGGTTGTCGCCGTAATTAAGCTGTATATCCTCGGATGGTTCCTGTTGTCCGTTTATTCTCAGCGAAACATCCCTGACTCCTAATTGATCAAATATCATATGGCTGCGTTCTTGACTACCCAATCGTTCCCTATTCTGCAGCGCTATGAATATATGACGCGGGGCTTAAACACCCTGTTTTGACGCCAGGTGCCATGTAAACGTATCGGCGACGTTATCCTCTTTAGCATCAGTTGTTACCGCTAGCCAACTCAACAACGATTTCCCTCCCTGTTCCATAAATGCTAACAATCGTGCTTCCGTGGTAACTGATGGAGTCAGCACCGGCATCCACAATGCCATTTTAGTTAAAACGACTTTACCGGCAGCGACGCCAGCAGCACGCCATATTGCATTGTTATCATCGCCCCTTCGCGTCAGCGCGATTGTATGCTTAGCCCCATAGACAACTTTTCTGACATTTCTGCAGAATCCAAATATGTGATGGAGTGGAATCGCGCATGAAAACTGTCGGCGTGGTCCTTGCAACATTCCTACTCGTGCTGCGAATCCTAGATTGTAATCATTGTTGGTGCTTTTTATAATATTGAAATTAGCGCCTGGTCTTGCTCTGCGGTCTGGATTGGCTGCTTCAGCCTGTGGGTCAACTGAGGTATCTCTTTCCGCCAGCACGTTAACGTACTGAAGATGGTCAGCGTTATTGGTGGTGTCCTTCGAAAACATCATAGATGGGCCCGCCGATCTTGTATAATCATCCGAGTATCTCGCCAACCCAATTATCGTTGTTGCAACATCAACCTCGCGTTCTATTGATTCAATTTCTCGCCCGTCAATAAGATATCTGGCGCTCTCAAATAACGCCATGATACCGTTGTTGACGAAGCCAACTCGAACACGATGGTCATCTGCGTATGGTGCATTATCGGCGGCATTTGTCACGAGTTCTCCCTCGATTTCGATAAACGCTTCACACGGCAAAAAATATTTACTGGTATCTTGGACTTGAAGTTCAATTCGCGATCGTAGGTCGGGTTGCGCTGCATAATAAGAATAAAATTGATAATCACGGACAGAATCATCCCTGCGCACTGGGGCGTCCATATCAAACGCGGGATCAGCGGTTCGCGCAAACATTCTATTATTTATCATGTTGATGTTTTCAATTGAAATCCATCAACGTCATTTTCGTCGTAAATTCTTTGAATTTAAACCACTCCCCGCTATCGCGTTCATGAGCGCGTTGGTTGCCGCATCGGCGGATGGCGAAGTCGCCAACGACTGAGTCGTCGCCAACGACTCTAGTTTTTCTTCCACGGCGTTATTTATTACTTTACTGACATTTGCAGGCATCACTGTCGTTGATGGCATTACCGGTGGTTTCTGTTTTCTTTTTGAAAATCTCTTGGATTTCACCAACGACATTAGTTTGTCTCGTGCGGCAGAAAACGCCCTTCCGGCAACATCTCCAATGGCACTAATACCCTTATCACGAATAACATCAATAGCCTTCATTCCTAATTGTTTGGCTAACGGCGCTACTTTTGGAGCCATTCTTGTAAATAACCCCGCAATGGTGCTACCGAGACCATCTCCATAGTACGCGCGGTAAATAGGCAATCGCGAGTTTACCACGTAGACGAGTACTGGTTTATCATGGTTGTAGTGTATGATCATCCTTATTAAAAACACCAGTTTTCCAATTAATCATCCACGAGTTCGTCTATGAGCGTTCGATATGCATTAATGTCCATAATACCGCCTGCAAATAACCGCTTGCAAATATCAGCGGCCTCATTGATTATTTCCGGAGAGTTATTTCCGGCTCGTTTTCCTCCGATTAGTACTTCCAGCCGTGATATATCACTGAGAACACCATTAGGACAGGTAACGCCGTAGGATTCTTTACCAACAGAGTATCCTTTTCCTTTTTTTGGTGTTATACTCTTAACTTCCTTGTGGAATGCGTCGTAATCGGATTTACTACGATGTGGTAATGCATCTTTATGTTTACTCGCTAAATACACTATTCTTGCCCAGTCCTTTAACGACTTTATATTTTTCTCGTAACCGCTATTGATATGCTTCTTATCTCGTATGCTCTTAGCAAAATTGTTGGCAGCAAAATTAATTAATTCTTCCCTGTTGCTGAAGCCTCTAATTTCATCTATTGTGCTCTTCTTGAGTACAATACGGGGTATATTCCCCTCTTTTTCTTCCGGTATTTCTTCTTCTGGTGTTTCTTCGGGTATTTCTTCTTCTGGTTCTTTCGCAGTAGCACCTAATTCTTCCTCGTCGGCCATTGTAACATAAGGTTCTTGTGGTTCGGTTATAGCGAGTGGTGGTGGCCTCCGTGTTGTAGCAGCCGCTATTTTTGCAGGGAGTGTTTCTAAAGACCTTTGTGTTTGTTTTGTCTCTGCCGCTATCTTTTCAAGCGCACCAAGAACGGGTACAGTTACCGCCGTAACATCCTTAGTCGCTTTAGTTACCGGGGCAAATAACTGTTCACTTCCAACAGCAAAATCAGTTTGCATTTGTTGTCGCGTTTGAAGTTTCTCTCTCACTCTGTCTCGTAACGGTATAAACTTTCTAAGCGCTGCTAGCCGCTCTCTGGCTAGCCGAGTAGTAAGTGATTCACCTACCATTATTGTAAATTGATCCGCAATTTTCTAATTTTCCGCCGAGTGTACCATCGGGGGCTCCACGGAGTTTTCGTCTATAATCCTTCTAATGTTTTTGATCTTACTAGAAATCTCCCGGCGTCGTTCATAAACACGTCCGAGTTTTTTTCGTATTATTTCAACGGCAGTGAATAGTCCAATGAATGCATTTGCGTCATTGTGGTACAGGTTCTCATTAATCGTATGTTGTAATCGTTTTATAAAAAAATACTCGCGGGCCAGGGTAAAACGCCCCCGTTTCGACTGTTCGTTAATAATCTCATAATCGGATAATATTTTTTCACTGTCGAGACCATCAGATAATTCAATTCCTTGATTTTTTAATTTTGAAATCTCGGCTAATATATTATTGATGTCTTCGATATTCATTATTCTTATAAAACATCTTGTTTTTAAATAAAAAGAAAAATGAAACCCCGTGTATCAATTCCGAAGGTGTTTAATAATTCGTTAGACGTGACCTCGTCAGCGCCATAGGCGCCGGTGACTTCATCACTCGCTGATTTCTGTTATATATGAAAATCGAATTCTATGCCCGGTCTTTTTTGAGATCGCTGAATTCTGTATTCCTTCTGCAACAAATCGTATTGAGGCGATATAAATGTCAAAATATTTTCCTGCCTCATTCATCGACTGAAATATTTTTTCCTCGTGAGTTGTTGTATCAAATGACTTTACGGGTTTTGCTTTCTTTGGGTATTTACCGGTTTGGCCTTTTTTGGTATTCTGACTTTGCGAGATAGCTTGCAAGTTTGTAAGAGAATTATCAGTCTTATTATTATTAATATGATCAATCACAAGCCCATTTTCGATTAATCCGTTGAATGCTTCAAATACAATCCTGTGAACATAATACTTCTTTTTTCCGGCACCAAACATCAAATACCCCTGATTATTTTTCCATCCAACCGGCTTCTTCAGTCTACGATTTCTAACAATGCCGTCGCGAGATGCCTCGTAATTGACGACCAGGGGATGCGGCTGAAATTCTTGGTCCATTTGTATAATAATACTACTTGTCTAATTTATTATTTGGTTTAATTATGAATCTTTCAACGTAGTCTTGGGGGGTTTTAATGACGAAATCGGCGGTGGGGTCAATGACGGCGTTTTTAATTCGCTTGTCATAATAGCGTTTTAGTTCCCTGTATCGCTTTCCGCCACAATTAATACACAACTGCGATTTTCCTCTTACACCGACGTGACAAACCAAGCACGGGAGGGGGCCAAGAGAACCATTACGAACGCTTTGTAAATGATACCCGCAGAATTCACCTCTACATGATTTATTGCACGGGGTTGTCGACCCAATCATCAACCATTTGCAGTGATTCATTATACTATATTCTTTCATTTAAATACTTGTTTTAATTATATGGATGAGTTTGAGAGATTAGCAGTAATTAAGCCCTGGAAAAATATTAAGTTCAATCTCGATAGAGTCCTCAAGGACACACCAAAAGCGTTAATAAACGATAAAACCCTGTTGAATAAAATACGCGATTGTATCAATGAATTCAAACGTGATGGTGCATCTCATAGTTGGTCAACATTTCGAATTGATGGTGTTGTTGATGCTACCATGAACGACAACCGCGCAGCAATGATAATATCACAACTTGACAGTAAAAGGTATTTCTTCAGAGTAAAATTCATTGTCCGGGTGGAATCAGGCGATTGGATCATACGTGATAAATTTGAACCAGTTTTCAGCGACAAGAAAACAGTCACTGTCAGCCGCGACTCCAAGCCGGGGTTGTTAACCGGAATTGACAGACCATACTATGAACGAGCGTATCCTGAAACAGCAGTTGTTTATGGAATATACCCGTTAAATAAGAAACCTGATATCGGAAAACTGAAACCGATGAAACAGTCAACGGGGATAAATTGTGTAGCAGAACGAATAATAGAGCATTTTACAAATGCATGTCGAGGAAACAAATTGACTGATTTACGACGTAGCAAAATCAACCAGTGGGAACTAACCGTAAAAGAGCGTGGAGCGACCATCAGCGACATAGCGAGATTAGAAACATCGCTGAGATTTCCAATAACCGTTACAACGATAACCGGTGAAGTATTACACGAATCAAAGTACAAATCAAAGGGAGCCCCAATCAAAATTATCGATCATAACGAACACGCATGGACGCCCGTGATCACAATATTTCCACGGAATAGAACAGTAAAGTATATACCCGAAGAATTCCTGGGAGAACAATTCTCCAAGGACGGTTTTCTCGCGGAGAGGAAACTATTTGATGCTATTGCCTACTTGTGTAAAAACGACCCTGTATCAGTGTGGTTACTTCGCAGCGCTGAAAACGATGCGGATACCTTTGATCAGTTTGTAAGGCCAAACGGTGAATTATATCGCACTGAAGCATTTCACAACAGGATGAAAAAAACCGCCATAGAATTTGAGGAGCATGATGAACAACTGCTAACAAATTGTTTTACGATTCCATCGGTTGCGGCTCATGTTGCAGCAAGGAAAAATGCGTGGAGACCAACGCGCAAGGAATTTCTGCCGGATGTACAATCCAGTTGTTTGGAGTATTATCACGGTGGATTATGGAACACTGAATACAACCGCGACGCTATGATCTCGGTTGATATGGTTGCCTGTTATCCAGCGAGTTTTCTCGGGTATGGATCCGCCGCCGAGTACTTTAGACGATTTGGACACCCCAGTCATGAAATGACTCGTGTTGCTATTAATGGACCACTGCCTGATTTTGATTTAACCGGATTCGCTCGCATAGTATCATTTGAATTCGCGGCAGGACTCCATCGCTGTTGCTATATTTGGATCGGTAGACACATGGCTGAAAAGAAGTGGCTGCCAATAGCGCTGCTACGGTATATGATTGATTGTAGCATGCTAGTTTCGTTGATTGTCAGTGACGCGATTATATCATACCGGGCACAGACTGAAGTCTGGTTACCAGAACCGGAGCGTCTAGATAGCATAATTGACGAGTCCAGAAAAAACATTGATGCCGACGAGGAATATATCATCGAATGGTCCAGGAGGATATTTAACCAACGAAACCGCGAGGCAAAAGATCTCGGTAGAAGAATAATCGGTAAGTTCACACAAGGTGGAAAAAACTGCGACTACAAACGATATTGCTCACGGCTGATTATAGATGACGCAGAATATGATTTCGTAATCAAGGACGCAGTGGCAAAAAATAGATACGTGAACTGCAAAACAGCTTTCTTGTCCAATGGAACGAGGTTGGGTACAGTTGTTACCTACAGCGATGGAGACAGCCCAGCATACCCGCATTTGAGGGCGTCTATGCTGGGTTATGCCGCTATCAATTTATTCTCGATGATAAATAGATTCCCCGATACCGCGGTTAGAGTAGCAGTTGATTCGTTTTATATTGACGTAGCGTATAAGGGAAACGTAGCCGAGTTTACTAGTCCGGACGAGAGTTGGGGTACATGGAGAATTAAAAATGAAATACGACGCGATTATTCCCCGTCAGCAGATGTCACCGTTGAGAACAACTACTTACGCGGTGATAAATTGTCAGAATGGTCTAATGCACCATCGTGTTCTGATCCAATTTGTAGACACAAGACGGTTTATTTAAGCGGCTGTGGCGGGTCAGGAAAGACGACTCGGGCAATTGAATTATTTCGAACGCGGGCAAGTATAATCGTGCTTACACCGACCCATAGACTAGCGCGAGAGATAAAACAACGAAATGTTGACGCCGTTACTTATCACAGCTTTTTTCGATACAGCGGCGGTGAGTGGACTCCTGATCGAATGGGTGAAAAATTTATTCCTGAAGTTATCATCTGGGATGAGATATGTACTGTTTCGTTAGATACTTTACAAATGTTTCTTGAGTGGTTGCTGCGCGCGAATACAGCGGTAATCATGTGTGGGGACCATGGCCAACCACCACCATTTGTCGGCGAGGGTCCACATGATTGGTTAAGGGGTTTTGTGGACTATTATGAAGAAACCGATACTGATTACCGAGCACTTGATGAACAACTGCGCGAGGTTAAAAAACTAATCAGATTACAGCCGGATAGAGTTCAGTGTGAAATAATCCGCGAGGTGATTCCGGAAACGCCGTTGAATGAATTCTGGGAAACATGGAGACCAAACGATTTGATTGTAGCGAGTAGAAAGATAGTCAGAGACACACTTCAGCGGAAGTTGTTTACGTTGCATAAGGAAAAGTTTCCAACGCGTCCAGTGCCGTTATGTTATAGACCCGCGGACACACGGCGGCAGAACATTGAAGTTGAAATTCCAGCCCCGACAGCGTCGGGGACAAAAAAACAAATTCTCGTGCTGAATGATATCGTGCTCGTTGATATCAGCGTCGTCGAGGACGCGCTACGTGCTGATAAATCCCCGTGGACGCTAGGATACGCAACAACAATACATTCCTCGCAGGGACTAACCATCACGGACACAATTGTTTGGATAGTTGATAATCGCATCGAATGGTCGAATCTAGTCTATCTTGCAGTGTCCAGAGTACGAAGGATAAATCAGCTTCGAAGAATTGTTGTTGACGAGGTCAGTGACGGAGTCACCAACGACAAAGTCACCATCGATGCAAGCGTCATTGAGAGAAAACTCTCGGGTTACCGCCAACAGGATAAAAAAAAACAGCGGCGTTTTGATATTGATGCCGAATTAATAATCTCGCTACGACAACAACAGAATAATCACTGCGCGAGTTGCAATTGTATAATGAGTTGGCGTTATTCGGATAAAGACACTCGCCAATTTACCGTGGATAGGATCGATAACAGTCTCGGTCATGTCAAAAACAATGTGAGGTTGACCTGTCTTGAGTGCAATAGACGCAACGGCGCTAGTTAAGACCACGTGGGGGCAATTGAGTATCGTTAGGTATCACTTGTAGTTGCTCGCGTGTAAATCCGCGCTGAGGAGCAGTTGAATCCAGTCTATAGATCGGTGGTCTACCAGTTGATCGTGTTATCGTTGATATGTTATGTGTGGTAACACTCCAAATAGGATCAGTAGCTCTTTTTTTACCGCCTTCAAGCTCTCCTGGTTCATATAGATATCTAACAGTGACATCGCCAAGAATCGGCTTGGAAACGCTATTTATTTTTGATCTTTTGGGTATATACTCGTATTTAATCGCGTCGCTGGGCTTCATGTTGATTACTCGGGTAATCTCGTTATTTAACGCTACAATTACGCCTGGCAACCTTTTGACCCATTCACGAGATCGTTTTTCTTGGATGAATTCCTTCGCGTATTGATATCCAAATAACCGTTCAGCGAGAGTCCGATTGAATCGTTCAACAATTGCCTGATCACGATGTAGCGCAGTATGACCTCGTCGTATCGCGACGCTATGATGTTTCAGCGTTGATAAAACAGCGCCGCGAAATTCACTACCGGGATCAACTTGTAATAGATTTGGCCAGCGCAGAGGGCCTCTTCGATAAATTCTTTCAAACGCAGCGGCTACTTCAGTTGCCGACTTTGTTTTTAACGGCTCCGCTTGTTTGTATCGACTCGCAACATCAACTACGGTTAGCGCGTATTTGTAACCGTTGTCATGCGGCAAAAATAGTATATCAGCCTGATGAACTTCATTAGGTACGCTGACATCAAAGCGCGAGAAGTTGATTTGTTTAGGCGGTGGTAGATAGATTTGCCATATAGCCTGTTTGGATAACCAATTAGCCGCAGTGGCCTTTGTTACCTTTGCAGCGCTTGCAAGCTTACCAATTGCGGCCTTCCCCTTCCAGTATCCTCTCGGAGAATAATAGATGGATTCCATGTTGTTATTATAAACGCTATCGTTTTCAATTACCAGCGCCAGAAGCTCCGCTTCCAATCATTAATTTACCTTTCATAGCCGATTTTACCAACCATGAGGCCAATTTTTCTTTGACGGATTTATCAGGAATAGCATTTAATGCGTGAATTAATTTTACATCCGCGATATGACGCTGTTGCAGATCGCTACTTTTGTAAGCAACATCATGAGCATGACACGCCTTATCGATAGCGTTTATTGGATACTCACCGAGTTTGGGCTGATTTTGATCATCGAGTCTAATATCTAATCGTGTTCCGGGGCCACAGTAGTTATATCCTGGGAGGTGTTTTTCTCCTGGATACTTTGCCCACGGTGATCCGGGGAGTTTTGCCAATTTGGCTGCGATGTCACCTCCTCGCTTTTTTTTAAAACATCTCCGGGTCTAATAGAAATAAATCTAAATTTCTTTGTACCGCATTGTACACACTTGCCAGTAAGGGCCGATCTGTTATTTCTTGTTGTAGCGGTTGTCATATCATTTGTGCCAGTACGTACTCTACACTTCACACAATATAGATCCATAATTTATGTATAGAGATATGAATATAATTGATTTTTCGGCGACTAAAACAAGAGAACCAGTTAAGCATGTTGCAGCGTTACCAAACTCGATCCGGATGATTATCATCGGACCATCTGGATCCGGCAAGACGCAATTGTTACTCAATTTAATAATGAGATGGATGAAGTGGGATAAGTTGTATTTGGTTGCTCCTAGCGTAGATGATCAACGATGCTACGAGGTGTTGAAAGATTTCAACGAGAATGCATCAGCGATCGCTAAAAAAAATGTTATTGAGTTTATTACGGATATCAATGATGCACCGGGTATTGATGATATTGATGGCGACGTTAACAATCTAGTCGTGTACGATGATGTTATGTTAGACAATCAAAAAAACCCAGCTAGGATATTTTCCAGAGGCAGGCATAAAAACACTGACGTGATATATGTCACTCAACGATACACTCAGATTCCAAAAGTAATTAGAGACAACTGTAATATTCTTGCTGTGTTCAACGGCGTTGATACACACACGCTACGAAATATTTGGCAGACATGGTGCGGCGGTGACATGGACTTTAATGTTTTTCGAAACTTTTTTAGTCATGCTCAGTCGACCCCACATGGATTCGTAACGATAAATTTACATGATCCTCGGACACGATATCGTATCGGGCTTGACCAAATATTCGGTTAGTTGTAAATAATTTTCATTGTAAGATCATAGCAGCAGAGGGGGCAATGACATCGACACGGTCGTCGATGTGCTTACCGGACGCTGACGACGCTGGGGATCAGCGCGCAGAAGGTGTTAATTAAACCAAATGACGATTGGACGATCCCCCAACGACTTCGTCGTTTTTTTTTTTACCAGGCGCTGACGACACTAGATCGTTGAGTGCAGAAAGTAATAATTAAGCAAAATAACGATTGGACAAAATGTCCGATTCGCCCCCCCTGCTGCTATGTCAGTCATAATGGCTGTCAGACAGGTAATGTTTTCATTCAGGACCAATTAGATATCATAACCAGTCTTTTATTGAAAACCCAATGTTTATGTCACCATATATTACAAGAGAGAAGGTATAACACAATTTCCAAGATGGCTACTGTGGTGGCAGAATCATATATTTTAGAATTTTATATAATATTCATGTTTTAACTAGGCAGAATTAGATATTTTATCATTTTATATAATTAATATTCATTGCTAGCTAAAATAAAATCACCAGTTGCCTTATAATGTGTTATTTTTGGCTTGCATACTTTAGTCAATTAGGCAACCTTGAACAAGGATTAACTTTTCTAGTTGCTTTGTTAACTCTGACCAACTAGGCTACCATGATTTCTATTCACGCTGCTTTGTTCTAATTATAGCACAAGTAATAAGTGACTTTCATATTTCTCAGTTTACAAATTGTTAGCATAAGCAATATAGCATGAGCAGCATGTTAGTGATAAACAGTCTGTCTAATTGATCATTTCTGAAGTGTGCTGGTAGGATTAAAGTGAGATGAGTGTCTGATCTCTTTTTCTTAAAAATGTGACCTTGACCTTGGTCCCATATGATGAGGATAAAAGTATCCAAGAGAAATACAACATTGTCATTAGTTATATTTATAAGATGTTATGAACCTTCTGCACAATAAACCCAATTCTACTACAAAACCTGGACTTGTTTTCCTCTTCTTGTAGCAGAGAATAAGTTTTGTAACAGATAAATGTGTGTGTAAGGTCTCATGGTGATCCACCTAGTAGTTACAGAGGAGTGGCAATAGCAAACAACAGTTCTAACTAACAGACAGACCTTGGATGATAGACGACACCTGAATCCAATTAAATACATGGAAAGACAAGTGGTGACATCATTGCTTTTAATATTTTCATGGTGGGGCACAAAACATTGAGTAGAAACTATTGACAGCAATCGATTCTTATCAGTTGCATGGACAAATACGAGACTCTTGCTTGGCATAAATTTCTGTAATGCCTGAAAGACACTGAACAGGACAAATCTAACATGGCATACCTCTTTCCAAGTCATGCTTGAGTCTGGTTTAACAAGAATACCATGAATACCAACTGCTCCTTGGATGACACTCTCGGGGATCTCTTTTTCGAGAGCCGGTTAGCATATCAGACTCGTGTGAAAGGGAGTGGGTTCAAATCCTACCATCACATCCGTCTAGAACAAATACCATATCCTTGGGCATCGCACTTTACTCCAATTATTCTGGTATTAAATAACCTATTTGTTTTGATGTGCCATGAAACACCAAACAAAACCAAACTCAGTAGGAGTTGTCATCAAAGACATTAAATTAAATTGATGCCTCTGTTAGATTAATGCTTAAAATGTATATATTTTCTGTTGTCTATATTTTTCTATAACTCTTTGCAATTCACTGAAAAATTAGGCACAGAAAAGAACAGATGTTTCTGCCATAAATTTGCAGAAATGAACTTGTTCTGGCAGAGGCATTTTGAGAGCTAAAACCATGCCACATTAATGACAGCATGCCATAAATCTAGACCGTTTATGTCCCATAGTAATTAAGTCCCCAAAACTAACATAATATGGGTGCGGTAGGTATAGTGAAATCTTCAAGAATGAAATCATAAGAGACCAGGTAAACAAGTTTGGTTTCAAGAAGATATTGGCTTAATGACGTTTTAGTCTTGACTTGTCACTATGTAATGAATTCATATAATTTTAATACAAAGTCACTAAATTACTTCATTACATCTAGTTAGCATACAACATATTGATTTTAAATACTATGAGCTGGAAAGTACCCAAATAAACTTGCCATGTTTTTCACACTATAATGGAAATGTCATGAGCCATAGCACCAGATCTCCATAACAGAAACTGCATACAAATATTATTTTAATATAAAACTATAACTCCAAGATATGATGATTTACTTACTGTATACAACAAGATTTACATTATTACTAGTTATGCTCCTAGCATATGTACAAGTCCAATGTCCATCATGACTGTCTCTGTTTAGGCTGCTGATGGTCATAAAGACACCAGTCTGGTTTGCCTTAAATGTGTACCCTTCGATGAAGGAACAACCCCTTGTTATACAGCTGACCAGTTGAATGCCATTCCTAAGCAAAGCAATTCCATTGGAGGTGAATGGCACTGACAATATGCATGACATTCCAAAGCTAGAACCCTTCTGGGACAGAACTGTGTCCTTCACCAAAGTTATGGACTGTGCATCTGAAAAGCATTCAATATTCAATTATTATTCAAGCATTCACTATCGGATTAACTGATCATGGTTGGGCATTTACTCATGTGTAAATGTGTTACATAATCATTCACAAAGTAAATAAAGTCGTAATGTCACTTTATGTTAAATTTATGAATGATGAGGTAACAATTTACAAATCAGTAAATAACCAACCATAATCATTTAATCCTAATAATGTCATCTTATCAGCAGGTTTCATTAACGAAGTATTCACTTTCAGGTAGCTTGAAGTTTTCTTTCATTAGCCTCTTAACTGTGACAGAACAAATAGCCTGATTTTCATTAGCCAAGACTGGTAAATTTTTATGTTATAATATAGGTAGAGTATCAGAGTGGGTCATGCCAGTTATCTAAGAAGTTTGTTATCATCATTTTTTTGTAATTTAAACAAAAATGGTTGATGATGTTTTCAACATTATGCTTGCATATGGCACATGTTGTTATATAATTTGTTGTTCCTGCTTTCTGACCATTTTGATCTTCCATAAACAAACTCGTGTCCATATTAGTGTTATCCCTTGCTAGTTATATGACCCTGACCTTCAACAGCTGCTGGAACATGTTATTGATCAGAAGCAAAATGCGATAAATTCTGAAGATTATATGCTATATGCAAAAGGAGAGAGTAGTGGAGTGCAGGAAGGTCTGTGCAATTGCCTTGTTTTAACTTCTAATGGGCGGTTTTAGTCTGGGATTTGTAAATTTGATCGGAAATCTGATGGTTCGGTGGGTGGGGGCGTCTTGTTGTTATTATTATGGTATAAAGCATTGATAGAGATAAAACTTCATATAAAATTAAATGGAAACAAGGAACCAAAGGTAGCGCACAAATTAAAAAAATTCTAGGTCATTATCACCTGACCGTTTAGTACATCTGATCAAATTGTAGAAAATGTGGGCAATACATACAAATTGGAATTACTATTATTATTATTCATTATTCATCAAGTGTTTGATATTTATAATTAGTCAAATATACAGAGAGGAACTCATCCACCTTGGCAAGAGATCCAAGTGGGCCTGATATCATTAGTATTGTTCATCAGACACATGACATTTTCTCCTCAGTTCAAAGTCTGTAGCTCCAATATGGATCAGACAGAGCTTGGTGAAATTATCCTTCACAAGATCTTCCCAAGACAAAAGGACAATGTTGAAGTGTTTTACAAATGGCTTGAGGGAATCTTTGAAACATTTGTTCTGACCAATCTGAGATTGGTTTCCCTCCTTCAGCTTGCCAGAGATCTTTCTTGGTAGTCACTATTCTGACATCCTGGCAACAAATTGCACTCTAATTTCTGCAGAACAGTGTAGATGCTTGAAATGCCAGCCCATGTGACAATCTCATCGTCTGGGATCCTGTCCTGCCATCGTATCCTCATCAGTTTCCTCAGATAGCATATAGGAAAATGGTTCAGCTTCTTGGCATGGTGCCTGTACACTGTCTCTTATAATAAAAAGGACCCAACCATCAACTGTTAAGCCTCACCAAGCCTGCGAAAAGAGGTTTAGTCTGGCTACAACTGGAGTAGTAATAGGGGATGATGCAGGGTCTTATGAGTTATATAAGGAAAAAAGTGAGCCAGTACTATGGGGTCAAAATTTAAAGGGTCAGAATGTACTGGGACTGTATAGAGTCAAATGAAAATGTATAGAGACTATATAGGGTCAATTGAAAATGGTGTGATTGTATAGGGTCAACTGAAAATGTATAAAGGTCTATATAGGATCAAGGGTTGTATAGGGACAAACACAATACAAACATAGACATACACATACATAGACACAGACATCCCAACAAATACACAAACAAACATACAAAAAAAATATGGCAAGAGAGTAGATATCTTTTCAAGGCAATGGAGTGGCCCTGAAAAGGGCCTTTGTTTTTTTTTTTCTTCCTTTTAAAATTACTGAGTTAACATCAGATAGGTCTTCTTCTCTTCCAAAACCTCTGTCTGAGTGTGTGTGTGATTTGGATTTTTAATGTGGCTTTGGCAATTCTTCAGTCACATTACTATATGTCTGCAGTGTAGCAGTTTATAATGATGCCTAGCACTGGGGCATCATGTCACAGACATGTAATATGATGTCCCACCCATTCAAATTATCCTGACACCAGGCCGACTAGTCCTAGCACAAACCTCTTAATGATGAGTGCGAAGCGAAGCAGCTGTAAGCACCATTTTTGTAAATCTTTGGTATGACTCGGCCGGGGATTGAACCCACGACCTCCTGCATCTGATGCAGACACTCCAACCACTAGGCCACCGGAGCAGTCACGAAACTCTGACATATGCACCATAGATTAAGACTCTCTTCAGGCAGCCTTGCCACTCCACATAGATTCTTCATTTTCAAATGGCCATATATTTGATCTTTGAGATAGCACATGATGATTTCAAATACATGGGTTAGTCCATGTTGAACAGCATCCCCAATATGACTATGTTAATCCACATCTTGTCGTGAGAAAAGGTGAATGGAATGAAGCCACTGATGGTTATGTTTAGTTTATGAGCAGATCAAAATGGATCAAACCAATCCAAAGGCGCGTTACAAAATTTAGAGTGCAGAATCTCTCTTCCATTCAGAAGAGAGCTACCTGTGACTTGACATTCCCTATATAGGTGCACTAGCATCTGTGCACAGTTAATCAATGCAACAGAGTTTGAACATGACGGAAACTATGAAGTCAACGTTTTGGGGTACACCTGCCGTGGAGACATGGAGTGATGGAATAGCAGTGGCTACCAAAGCAAACTCAGACATACTTCCAGAAGAGAATGATTTTAAATGGAATTTAGCAGATATTTTCTCCTCTTTGTAAGAATTTGTACCAGTGCTAGTACCTTTGCCACATTCTCTTTCCTTAGAGAATTTAGACAGAGGCAGAAGGAAGAATTGGAGAAAATTTTGCTACAGCTGAAAGCAGAACAAGCCTTTCTCATTCAACAGCAACAGCGAGAAGAAGAGGCAAGAAGAAAATGGGAAGAAGAAGCAGAGAAGAAACAAGGTCTAGGAGATAAGGAGGATGGTAAAAGTCAAATGGTCGCAGTACTATTAGTCATTTAGGCAGAGTGAAGATGTCAGAGACATATGTACGACACTTCTTTAATTCGACTCAAAAGAAAAAGATCTTCCCAAGACAAATATTCCAACCCAGTCAAAACTCCCCCTACTCCCGAGATACCAACAGTAGTGGTGTCTACCAAATTATCGACGGTAGCAGGGGAAGAAGTTGGCCTTGGCCATGGTAAAGGTGCATGGCAGTTAAAGCTCATTACCCTCAATTCCTGAGTTTGTTATATAAAAAACAACCACTCAACGGTCCTTTTCATGACCTCCCACCTCTCTCAAAAAGAGTGACTACTCAAAGATTGCCAAATTAGGTAAAACTTAAATCCATCTTATCTCCATGATGTATGTGTACATGAGTGCATGAATGTAGGTCCTTATTATTATCAAAAATCAAAACCACGAGACATTTAAGTTTTTCTTTCTGGCATATTCTCTTGTAGAAGTGACAATGAAATTTCACAACACATCACCAAAAAGGTTCATCTGCTTCTTTTCTTTTCACTCTCTCCATCTGAAGATCTTCAATATCACAGCTTTTTCCTCCTCTTCTTCCTCACTTTCTTCTCATCTTCTTTTCTTATATATTTCTTGACTGGTATGGGTTCTTCTTCTTCCTTTTCAGAGGGAACATCTGCTTCATGTTTGGAAGCCCTTTTGTCCTCCTGCTGTATCTTTGATCAGTTATCCTTTTTCTAAAGGCAGTCTAAAGGCCAATGTTATTTCTCATCACAATGATAACAGGTATCCTGACATTTGTTTCTCTTGATGCCCGTCTTACTTTGACGTTGTGGACGTTCTGAGAACCAACTTTTATCTTGAAAGAAGGGGGAGTAATCTATTGCCTTCTCTAAAGAAAACTGTCATATGATGCCTTGCAAAGTTCAATCTATGATGGCTCTTCCATTATTTTGAATGATTGAGTGTGACATGAATACTCTAAGGGAAGACACTCCCCCTATATATAAAGTCACCCTCTACATTTAAAATCTGATCATTTGACATTTTGCAATCAATATGAAACAATAATAATTTCTTTTTCTTTAAGAAAGAAGCAAGAGGCAGAGAGGTGACACATCGCCTCCCACAGAAGCTAAAGTCTTGGCTCAAATTCAAGCCAGCAATTCTAAAGATGATGATTGAGCCTGAATCCACATCTGAGATCAAAGAGAGAGAGAGAGAGAGAGAGAGAGAGAGAGTATACATCAACCACAGTCAACCACCAATATCACCCAAAAATATATTACCACATTCAAGAGAGAGATAAATGCCCCTCCAGAAAATATATAACCATGGCCTACACCAGAACTAACACCTTCCAAAGTCACAGACTAGATTCAAACACATGTAGCAATCCAGCGACAAGTTTCACATCACCGATGGAAAATCAACACTGTACATCATACACAGGTCTCCTCCCAAAGGACTGGACAATGCAAACAAGTCTTATTGGTGGACAACCTTCATAACAAAAGACATTCATGGGTATCATAACGATGAACATTTCAACGCCATTACTTGCATCACAACATTCCTAAGATATGGTTATTACTGTGATAAATGTGGCTATGGGTAAAACAATCGAGAGCAAAACAAGCAATGTGGATCGAAATGTCAAGGATGTTTGGCCTCTAAACCCTGTCTTGACAAAGAACGAATGCATTGCCCTGCTTGTCAGCCCTACCTGATAGCAACAACATCTGAATATGCAGGGTTTACAGAAGAAAAGTGCCTGTCAACTGAAGAGATTATGCTCTACTTGGAGACAAGTCATATGTATATACTGTGCCAAGGCTCATGTTTGTCCAGGAAAGAAACTATGTACCATTTGTCAATAAATCATGGACTTGGAACATGAATGCCACATTCAAAAATACCAATCCAAGCATGAGGAGGTGGAAGATGGCATGACGAAAGGAATTTCAACTTTTTTGATCATGAATGCATGCAAAAAATACAAGAGACTGACATTCACATTCCTAATTTCTTCATGGCTCATCAAGCATGCAAAAAGTGCATCCAAGAACCAATCTTTTGTCACTACCCCCACTGTAGGAAGATTCCTGGAGGACGTGAAAAGACCATTTGGGAACTTTAACATGTTGCCTCATTTTGCTTGATAGATCTTATACCCAATCAATGAGACGTAGAGTCTAGAGGACATTGAATGTTACGGAGATAGCCATTGTTATGCCACAGTGATGGCTCACAATTTTGCGGGGTATGATGATCTACTTGGGAGAAGGTAATAAAGTCAAGTGCTTCATTTGCAGTGTGTCACTTCACAAGTTGGAGAAGAAAGAATCGGCTTACCTGGAACATGCTCGATGGTCTCCGCACTGTCACTATCTACTTTTAGTGCGACCGAAGTAATCTCTTCGTGGATACTATACAAGATCACATTTGTGGTTTGCCATTTACCAAGAGTTTGTCAAAAAACAAGTGAAAGCAAAGAAAAATTGCATCCTTAACATCAATGATGTTTGAACCACTGGTACCTGAATGCTATAAGAGGATTTATTCTTATGAAAGTGTTTAAATGGTCAAACACTGATGAACTACCCAGGTGTCAGAAGACTTGGGATGCTACTCATTCTGCTTACAAGGTGTCAAAGAATTTCAAAGAGGATTACAACAAACCTTTACAAGAACTAGAATTACCAAACCAGAGGAAACTTCCTGTGTTGGATGGTTGGTGTGTCAGTGATTAAATTATTTTGATCTGCTTTTAGGGTTGAGTGTTGATTTGGGGACCTGGCAGTTGCATCAAGCTATTTTATGTTTGTCAAAAAAGCCTTTGGTTTGATGATGGATGTGAATGATGCCTTGAAGTAATTGATGTGCTGTCAATGTAAACCATCATAGGACTTCTTGAGACTGGCTTCTAAGACACGAGCACATATTTGATTTTTTTCGTGACTGATGCCGTACAAGGCACAAATCAATTTGACTGGCAGATGAGTTTGAAGGGATGTCATGTTGACGATATGTGAAACAGACCAGAAGTATCTGAGGTTTCTATGTTTTTTCCACAGTGAGAGAGATGTGTACACAATAGGCCCTCTGTCTAGCCAGCAGTTGTGAACAGATGGGTATGTAATCGCAAATAATCAGGGGAGGGGGGTAAATTGAAGAGTAAATAGGTGTGAGGTGTTTGAGTGGCATCATTGTATATATGAGTCAGCCAAGGAGTTCCTAACTGTTTGGCTTGCACATGTAATTTATCTCTGGGACCTTTAATGAGTCTATTAGACTGATGGTGCGATGGGCTTTATTCTGCTGAACAAATTTTGTCCTCTGCGCATAAACCAAAGTTTAATTTCTTCTTTGTCTTCACCTCAAATGTCATCGAAGATGATCAGATGTGTTTGACTGGGGTCAAAGACTATCCCATGTTCTTCGTGTGCAATGCCTTCCACAAAAATGATGGAATCTCCTTGGCTTTCTTCTTGGTGATGGTTGTGGTGGAAATGGGATGGCTTTCTTTCTTGCCTTCCTTCTGGTTTCCTTTCATTCTTTTTCACTTCTCTCAAAGGTGGATTAGACATTATCTTTTTAACCCAAGCTTTGAGTTCTGGGTGTGAGGGAAGGGGTCAGTTAGGATGCAGCAAGGTTACTAGGTATGGGAGCTGCTGACAGCAATTGAAAGACTTTTCATTCCTCTTCTTCCTCTGCATCAGCATGGATACTTACCCTTACAAAGCGTACCTAGAAAATCTCCTGACATACAGAAAAGACACCAAGAACACTCATCTGGATGTTTGCACAATATGGAAACCTGACACAGCATGCGAGAACAAGTTCAATGACACAGCTATCATGACAGAAGCTGACAATCCTCACAGTGTGGGCTTTAATGACAATCGAAAGAAAATCCTGCAAGGATGTAGTTTAGAACTGATGGATCGTTTGCATTTGGACATGTGGTTGCAAAAGAAGCATTGGCTGAGTTGGCTGGATGTCCGCCTGAGACCGAATTGAAGCAGTACCATTTTCCATTTGATGGCCAATGCAAACGAGTACAAATCCATTGTCCAAGAAGCCAGACTCTATTTGCAATGAATGGAAGTGTTACCTAAAGTGGGAAATGACATCAGTCACACTTTGAGTTGAACGACCACTAAGTATCCGATACGAATGGATACAAATGAAAGTGAATACCTTCAGCAGTGCCACTGGACTCTGATCCAAGATCGAAGATCATCTGTTCCAAGGCCAGATATCCAAACATTTAATCATTGGTATTGTCAGCAATGAAGCCCTCAATGGAGCCATCAATGCCAATCCTTTCAAGTTAAAACATCACAAGTGTCCAAGATCAAAGTCAGTCAAAATGGCAAGAACTTATGTACCAGACCCTTTGAACCTAAGTCTGCAGAGAAGAATTACTGGAGATCATACTTGTCCCTGTATGAAGCCATGGGACAGTAAGGTACCAACACCATCCATGGTATTTCATACAACGATTATGCAGGAGGCTATGCTTTGTTGGCTTTTGATTTTACTCCTGACCAAAGCAGCAATGTGGGACATTTCCACTCTATAACACCTGGTCATGTTTGTGTGGAACTTCAGTTTGCAGAAGCTCTACCAAATACGGTGAATATCATCTTGTACGTAGAATTTGACAATACTCTAGAAGTCAACAGTTTGAAAGAAGTGATTCATGACTATTAGAAGATATGTAAGACTCTTATCCCTCTTTGGACTTTGGAGCCTCTTTGGAGATGAGAGACTATGATGTGTCTGAAGCAGAACCAAAAGACAAAGATGAAGAGGACATGGTGATGTCAAAATAGCCAGATCAAGAAGAACATTCAGTGTCCTGTTTTGCTAAGCATCTGGCGGAAAAATTACAGGGTTGACCCACAAAGAATCATTATGGATATCAAAACTATCATCCCAGTCAGAGTCAACATGATAAATGCCTGATGATTAGCCAAGAAGAAAAACTGGATGAGCATGTGGATGAAGCTTGGGGGCTCATCTCAAAAGAAGAAGTGTTGCATCAGTGGTATAAAAACTTGCATGACTGTTCCTTCCCTCCATTGTCTTCTCTGGAGATCTGTCTTATTGAAGTTCTCTTTCCACAGAGTATGGAGACGATGACAAGAAACATTTACCTAAGCAAGATTTTCAAGGAAAAGCTCATGATTGAATTCATCACTCATTATTACCTGTGACAGATAACAAAATAATGGATACCTGGGAACTTCATTACCTTCTGAAAAACATAAACCACTTCTTGGAATCCTGTTTTGTGTGCTAAGGATAAACTTCCTCACCATAAACCTAAAGACAATCAAGCTTATCTCATCAGCACTAATGACAGTCATCTCCCAGGAACTCATTGGGTAGCCCAACAATCGGTGTGGAGTATGTTGATTTTTATGGATTACTGCCTTTGGAAGATGACATAATCGATGAGAAGAAATGCTAAGATGACTTGATTCAATAATGTGAAAATACAAGGTGCATATTCCATGGTGTGTGGACAATATTGTGTGTATTTATTTCATCATCGCAGTCATGGATATCCCTTATAACATTTAGTGACTTATTTTGATTGTGACTCTTCTAGAAATGACGATAAAGTCAAAAGATGGTTCTGTGTGCATTATGCTTATCTCTTGTCTTTAGCTAGGAAACGTAGTGTACATCGATGGCCCAATGATCTAAATCAGTGAAAGTTGAGCTTGACTTTATGTTGTCAACCATATAAATAATTTCCTGTTTGAAAAAATATGTTGATGATATATTGATGGTTATTTGTTTGTTGATTAGTTGACTATTAATAAAAAATATTGTATTTGGAGAAAAAAATGAGTGTCTGTTCTTTTTCTTTTTTTTAAATGGATGCTGTATTAATACATGTTCCTTCACTTCCCTCTATCCCTCCGGGTCATGTTAGCTATAGCGCGCCTATAAAAAAAATGAAGGGATGTTTTCTATTGCATCCGCACTTGAGATAATATAAAGTGGGGCAGTTGCCAGTCTGGCCATCCAATGTTGATTCATCAACCAATGAACGTGACTTCAAAATTAGCCATGCTAAACAATGCCCGTGTGCATTTACATCACATGAGGCAAAACCTGATGTGAAAGGAGAGGAGACAGAAAATTTGAGAATGATAAAGGCAGGACAAGACCTCACAGAAGATGTCTTTAGAGAAGAAATAAGAGTGGACAGAGAAATACAGACACCTAAAACAACAGCAGATACAGCAGCAAAAACAACAACAGGAGCAAGAGAGAGGTTTCGTAGACTGTTGTGTGTGAACCAAGGCGTACTCCTTTTCATTCCAAAGAAGCAGGCTGTATTCCTGCAGGAAAGCCTGCACTGAAATAAGGACATAATGATAGGTGCTCAAAGATTGCCAAAACCCTTAAAACAAAACAGCCATTTTCAGGGCTACCCAAATCTCTAGAAACAAGATACTACTCAATTGCAAAACCTATTTTTTATGTAAGGGATAGAAGTGTGTCTACAAACACCTCGTACGCTTGCTTGTATGATAGTGTGGGTTTGATGTATAGTTGTATGTACTGGTGGTAGTAGTGTGTCTGTAGGTACAAAATTTAAGCAATGTTTCTTTTAGAGCCATGCGGTCCATGTTTTGGTTATGGTGTGTGTGTACATTGTTAGTTTTTGTGTGAGGGATGTTTTCCTTCATGTCCGTACTTCAGGCATATAAAGTGGTGCATTCATCAGTCTGACTAACCAACGTGGCAGGATATAAGATGAGTAGAATCTCAATATTACTTGAGCTCCAAATGCATCTGGAGTATGCTCATCACCTCATGGATGAGCTAGCCATGAGAGCAATTGAGGAAGCAGGGAAAATAGAAGAGGAGGAGAAGAAAAAGAAAAAAAAAGAGGAGGAGGAAAAGACCAATTTTACGTCACCTCATCCTGAGCAAGTTTTTTGAGGTCAAGCCAGTTATGAGGATACCATCACTACCACAACAGACACAACCACCACCACCAAATGCCACTGACCCCAGATTGAAAACTGGGAAGAAAAATTGGAGACTCTCTGAGACAGCAGCAAGAGTGGGATCAGCAAAGACCACAACATCCATGGGTCTGGCATAGAAGGAGGGAACGAGTCTTCACTATCCCTCAAACTGAGGAATGGGATAGTGAAGCCAACATACCTCATCCATGCTCCCAACAATAACAGTGGATTGGGAGAATGATTGGAGAAGATGCTATGGGTTTGGTGCTAGATTTGGGAGGTAAGAGCATTGACCAAGTGGATGTGGAGCTCTCAAAAACAGTCCTTTTCAGAACTAACCATATCACTGGAAAAAAAAAAGACTGATCAGTCTGCCATATGTGATGTGATTTTGATTTTTAATGTAGCTTTAACAATTTTTCAGCCATATCGCTACGATGTCTGCAATGTGGCAGTTTATAATGATGTCTAGCACTGGGGCATCATGCTGAAGACATGTAGCATGATGTCCCACCCAGTCACATTATTCTGACACCGGGCAGACCAGTCCAAACACTAACCTCTTAATGCTGAGCGCCAATCGAGGCAGTTGTTAGTACCATTTTTGTAAGTCTTTGGTATGACTCAGCCGGGGATCGAACCCACGACCTCCCGCATCCGAGGCGGACGCTCTAACCACTAGGCCACCGGAGCAGTCTAGTCTGCCATAAAAGCTTTGTGTGTGTGTTTGAGTGCCTTTCCATTACAAAAAAAACATACTATTTCAGTAGTCTAATGAAAGTTTGTGTGTGAGAGTTGATTAGTGTGACTATAAACACTAACTCACTTTGCTTGTGTGATTGTGTGTTCGGTAGGAATGGTGATCATATGTGATGGTTTGAGTGTATTTTTGGGAAAAAGGCTTTCTTTCTCCACAACTTGATAGTATGGAGTATAGTGTCATTTGTTGGCAATAGTGTGTTTGGTTTTAAAAAATATGCAGAATAGTTTCTTTTAGGTCTATGATCTCATCACCTGTGAATTTTTATTATGTGATATGTGTAGTTTGTATAAAGTGATGTTTCCATTCATGTCTGTGCTCGAGTCTTATAAAGCGGTGCGATCGACAGTGGTGCCAATCATCATCTATCAGTGAATGATGGCCAGCAGTAACATTCACAGGAGTTACTAGATATTCTAGCCATGGCTGAAGAGTTGTTACAAAAAGAGGTAGGCTTCTACATCCCCAGGAGAGTGAAAATGAAGCTGAATAATTTAAGAAAAGCAAAAGGAATGTTGAATTTTGTCTTGAAGGTGGAAAAAAGAGGAAAAGGAGAAGATTGATAAGGAGAGGGAAGAGGAGAATGAAAAGGAGAGGGAAGAGGAGAATGCAAAGAAGAATAAAGAGGAGACTGAGGACGACAAGGAGGAGGAGGAGAAAGAGAAGGAGAAGAAGAAAAATGTCATGGAGAACATGAAGAATTGCTGGAGAAGATGGGGTGAGAGAAATTAGAAGAAACCCAAAGGCCTTTTTCAGGACCACTCCATTGTCTCAATAAAGATTATACACTCTTACCATATTTTGTATGCTTATTTGTATATTTCTTGGTTTGTCTATGTCTATGTATGTGTCTGGTTATGTCTGTATTGTGTTTGTCCCTATGCAACCCATGCCCCTATGTAGACTATACATTTTCATTTGACACTATACAGTCCCAAAAAATGTTGAGCCTATAAATTTTGATACAATAGTGCCGGGCCATTTTTTCCTTAGATAACTCATTGACTCTATTGCTACTAACAGGAAGCAAGGCAAGAGGTATGATATATAGGTGAGGGCGCGAGTCCCTAGAGCTGTCTGCCCTTGTAGATAAAGGGGGAAGACCTGCAAACTTCTTCACTGGGCCTTTCCAGCACACTCTTTTAGGGCCCGCCTGCCAAGGTGGAGTTATGAAATGGGGTTGCTGCTTTGACTGGGACTGCATGTCTTTCAAGGACTTACCAGGTGAGCCCTGAGAGTGGTCAGGATTATTCAGCTTCTTGCCTTGTTCAAAAATCGAGAAGTGAATGCAAGGGACTGGTGTTGATGGTCTCTCAAATCCGAAATTGTCACAGAGGGGATGAGCCCTCTGAAAAGTCTCAGTCTTCTGTGGATGGATGGAGGCAGCCCTCAGAAGGTTCTTTCTGCTCTCTATTAAGACCCTGAAAGTATCCAGTGCCACATTCCTGCAGCGATGGAGAAGCCATGGGCAAAGACGATGGGCAAAACCATGGGCAAAGATGATGCATGCCAAGATGTTTTTACCACTACTTCCTACAAACAGAGGTGAGACATTCATGACAAAGATTCCTCCTTCAGGAGGTTGAACAAGGCAGCTGAAAAGAGGTCAGCATGCAAGACACCTGTGAAAACAAATTCATGAATGTGCATGAACTACTCTTCAAATATTCAGGATCAGTAAATCATTTGAGTTCATTAACAAATGTTCATGAAAGTTCTACAACAATGTTCTTACATGAAGTTCATGAACACACTGACAAACTTGTATTAACTATTATAATATCTGAACAGTTCCAATGTCATGAACTTGGTTCATGAACAATTCAAGTACTCTGATGCAATACTAAGAACTTTGCTGAAAATGTTTATGCATTTCTGTACCATTATAATCATAAAATGTCCATGAAAATGCATTATACAAGCTTCCTCATAGAGATCTTTTATTCAGTACTTGTGTGCTTAACCTGAGTAGTTTTGGATTAATATGGGTAAATATTTCCTGGCCAGCATGAATAATAGATACTTGCTATAAAAGATTTCAATGACTGCGTTCTCATGTTTTCATCCATTATGAAAAGAACCTCTTTTGTGAAAAGATCTTATATGTATAATTTCATCCACAAAATGAAAAATAAAAATCAGAGATTGTTATGATGAAGTTTTATGTTACAGGAATACAACAATGATATTAGGCACATCAAGGGAAAAGACAATCTGATTGCAGATACACTTTCACTGGTATACAAGTACTCTATTGCTTTATTTTGTAAATATTTTATGTCATTCATAGGACATCTTCATATGTAATTTTATTGCTATTTTCTCATATATATGTCTGTCTAATATATAACAGAAAGCTTAATTGTTTAAATCTTTCTTTCTCTCAATGATGGGAGTGTTATGTATACCTATATTGTGTCATCTACATTTGGCGCCTGCCTGTAGATTTCATACAAGCTACCGTATAAACAGTGTTTACAAGTCTTAAAACGTCAATAATGAACTTGTTGACAAGTCTGGGTTAGTTTCCCATTGGACAATTGTGTCAGGTGGGTTCTGTTGCAATGGGGAGATGTATTGTGAGATATATGTGAGATGTATTGCGACAAACATCAAGTAGGAAATTATTGCAGTGTTGAGCCATACTATGCATATAAGGTTAATAAGTACACAACTTAATCATTCCTAATACCTATTTTGTTGTTTTAAAAATCTGCCTGCAGATGTGATTAATAATGTGCTTATTTATAATTTGAGAGTACTCATTTGTTTTTTATTATTCATTAGAATTCCAGAGTCGTCATTGACTCTGGGCTAAAATATTATTCTGGGATTATTGTGAATTATTTCAAAAAAGTTTTAGACAATACCATTGTGATATATCAAGACTGTTGGCACCTCAGCATATTAAAGGATATTGTTACATAAGCACTCAGAACCTGTAATTCATTTGTAACTATTATTTTTGACCTGTGATAGAACTTTTTTAAGATCAATTTGGATGTAATTCACAACACTGTTAAGTTCCTCTTAAATTTTCATTTTATAACTTATAGAAATAAATTGTTTGTTAAGTTTTACACAACTTGTTGTTTTGTTTCTTTTTCCTACTTAGTTTAAGACCAAAGAGTCAAAACAGATAACATAATAACAAAATTATATAGGAAGTTGTCTTAGGAATGACACAAAATAAACAAAGTAAAGCAATAGAGTACTTCTATACACATGAAAGTTTATCTGCAATTAAATTGTCTTTTCCTTGATATGCCTAATGTGGCTAGAAAATGGATTCAGATTAATTCTCAAAAATCTTGCCTGAGTACATATTAAAGTTTTATTTGGACTAGCCAAATTGAATGTTATCAAGATGAGTGGGCAAGTGTTTTTCCTGAACCCTGCTTGATGATGATAGTAATAATAATAATAATAATGAGGACTCTGTATAGCGACCAATCTTTAGAAGCTCTAAGCGCTTTACAACATTAGATAACACCTTAAAAAAAACACATAATGATGTGATTACAAAAAACAAACACCATGAAATTAGAAAACGTAAAACATGTTGAAAGTATTAAGTTAGGAAACTTTATTAGGTATTTAAGTTTGCATTTGCAGTTGAAATAGATCAGTTTTAAGAGCACTCTTGAATGGGATCATTGTGTCTTTGTGTCTAAGTTCAGTGGGCAATTCATTCCACGTTGCTGGGCCCTGGTATGCAAAAGAACGTTGTCCACATGACTTCGTTTTCATCTTGGGAATAATGAGTAGACGATTATCAGAAGAGGAGCATAAGTATAAACCCATAGTAAAAATGGATCAGAAATATGGGTTCCAAACTGGTCACTAGCAAATCCAATGCACCTCATCATAATGGTGGATTTCACACACTAAAGCAAACATTCAAGACTTTAAAAATAAACACAAATATTACAAGTTTGATACAAAGCAGATCAGAAATATGGTCTCCGTAATGGTAACAAGGCTGACTAATCAGATGCAAGATCACCTCATTAATATGTATTCTGCAAAACCCATATTCAAGGCTCAAATGAATCAGATGAAAAACATAGACTCCAGAATAATAACAAGCAACTGTTGACAGGTGATGCATGATAAAGCTGTTTCTAAGTACAACTTCAGAGCTCACACAGGGTGCTATAGATGATCTTGGGATGAAGTGTCCAAAGAAGACAGGTATTTCACTACGAAAATGATTCCCCATAAACTGGGGCCAGTTCTTGGCAACAAAAGCATTGACAGTCAAAAGATATACGATCCCATCTGGTCAGAACTAAAAGTAGTCCACAAAACTAAACAAGCATGTGTCTCACTAATTCAGCCTGCTGTCACTAGTTCGAATATGAAGCAGGTCTTATATTAAACAGTGATTTATTCGACCAGCTAATATCACCAATGATAGATCTACTATGGACACAAAGCCAACGCCTTTGTACATGTGAACTCACAATTAACAGCAATCGGAGAGGTCTTATTTGATATCGGTCTTTCATGATGATTCATCATGTCTGAGATTGTGTAATAGTATCTTTTATGATGATTCGTGCTAAATGTGTCTTGTCAAAGAGCCTAAGTAGGACGTTAGCTACTGCTCTACTGACGTGAACTGTAGTGTAATTTGTTCAAACTTGCATCAATGTGTGAAAATTCTCCTTTTCCATTGTACATTTCAGACGCTGGTACATCTGAATAGTGAATTTCTCCACCATTTGCTGAGAGAACTTTTTGTTCACGAGGACTTGCGATTTTGGCCACTATATAGATGAGATCATTGACTCATGATTTTTCCTAATTGTGCAGAGCAAAACAAGACGAGGCTTTCTATACATCACATCTTGAAACAGGTGTTTCGGAGAATGAGGATATAAATCCAAACTGTTCTAAACTATTTAAAGAGCATCAACTGCACATGCCTTCAAATAAGAAGTTGGTAAGACAGATATGGGAATTTTGCAATCCCTTTGCCACCAACAGATTCACCAGTGTTCATTTCCAGCAGGCACATTCGTGAGCGAAAACCGAGGGATGAAGTGACCATTTTGATATTTGTATGTGATTCTTCTGGGACAGCAAGTCTGCTGATACCTGTAGTTGACCTGGAATATGACCAATTTGTTCACTGATTTGTCGTTAAAGATACCAGATTAAAAATTCACAAAGAAGTACGCAAAGATCGGGGGACTTCATTCCCCCTTGACTTCTGAATTCACCACAGTGGAGATGCTACACAGAATGAGAATGCCCTTTTGTGTAGATTCCCCTACCACCAACAGAATGCTTTCCACATATACTGAAGTGTCAGTATTGATACTTACAAAGCAGATGCAACAATATCAATTGTAAAACAATGTTACCTGTAGGAAAGGCCAAAATACAGCCTATACAGGTAAAATTACTAGTAATGTATATAACTATGAAGTGGACACTAAGCCTAGACTAATATAAAAAACATTCCTGACTGTAATTGACTGTAGCAGAAATTATAGAGCAATATTATACAAGTTTTCTATTTCACACACCTGAGCAGACATGTTTAAATACAACCAGGGCAGGGGCTACCATATAGGCAAACTAGGCAGCTGCCTAGGGTGGCGCTATACAGTTTTGCATTTTCCATAGGGTCAAGATTTTAAAGAAAAAGAATTTTCCCGGCTTTCCTCACCGGTTATACTGGCTATTTAAAAAAGACCTTGTATATCTTAGGTATAATTAAAAGAACCTTTAATTCCCTTTATTTTGATGTATGATTGATGGGTGTACTATGGGTTATATAGTATACAGCTTGGCCTTACTTCAGATGTGAACCTTTCAAAAAAGTGCTTGCTCTACTTGGTCATTTTCACTTCCTGAACTTCAGAAGTAAATTGTATAAGAAAGAGCCGATAACTTTTTTTTACATTTTACATATTTGGTAATTCATTAATTGCACATCCATAGGCTGGTATTGTCTAGTCTTGCAAAATTCATTTTCCCTATTTTAATAGCTGCTATGTATAGTGTACTTTGGACTAATTCAGGCTGATTTTTCAACACATGGGAGCAGTCATTTTAGGTAGCAGTGTGCTTAAATCATGTAAAATTTCCAAAAGTACAATATCCAAAGAAATATCATCCACATTACATTACTGTAGCATATAGGTATGCCAACATTCTCTCCATTGTGCATGTTTCACACGCAAACTACTTCACCTTACATACGTCACTCTCTCTAAAGTACATTTTAATTGGTGAGCGCCCCCATAAGAGAATATAGGTATTATTATTGTATGATTTAATTATGTTTATATGGCTGAAACATTTAAGTCGCAAGCATTAAAACAATCCTTTTGAATAATTCTTCTGCCTTTCCCCCCATAGAACAGTATTTATGAGTGTCAGAGTCTCTAACAAGTCCAGCCCTCCCCCATGATAAAAAGTGAGCTATTTTAAGAATGCACATTACATTTTGTAAACATAGCAACCAATGTTATGCTGAATGACAGCAATATGAAACTAGCCAGAATTATTTCTGAGATATCAACAATGAATTTTACAATTTGAAAAGGGAGGTAACTCATCAGGTTCATAAAGGTCAAAGGTCAAAGTGTACAATATTTGCCTATTGTTTAATATGGAAGAAGCGAATTCACTTTCTCATCATTTATTTTTTCATTTCATTACAAATAAATGAAAAAAGAAACATTTTCACCATATATTTCTGTCACTTATTGCGACAGTCTTAAATTTAAGTTGACTCTATTCCCATATTCTAAGACTTCTAATGTCCCCATAATTAAGGTCACTACTCAAACAAAAATGCCTCATGGCAAATTATTTAAGCAAGAGCAAAATGATCATAATTAACTTATTTTCATGCTTAACCTCGATATGAATGTACCATTTTATTCAGAACATCATACATAATTATGTGAAAATAAAAAAAATGATTGCAAACATTTTTATATTTGCTTTAAGGTGGCGCTATACAGTTTCGCATTTTCCATAGGGTTAAGATTTTAAAGAAAAATAATTTTCCCGGCTTTCCTCACTGGTTATACTGGCTATTTAAAAAAGGGAGGTAACTCATCAGGTTCATAAAGGTCAAAGGTCAAGGTGTAAAATATTTGCCTATTGTTTAATATGGAAGAAGCGAATTCACTTTCTCATCATTTTTTTTTTTCATTTCATTACAAATAAATAAAATAAAAACACTTTCACCATATATTTCTGTCACTTATTGCAACAGTTTTAAATTTAAGTTGACTCTATTCCTATATTCTAAGACTTCTAATGTCCCCATAACTAAGGTCACTACTCACACAAAAATGCCTCATGGCAAATTATGTAAGCAAGAACAAAATAATCATAATTGACTTACTTTCATGCTTAACCTCGATATGAATGTACCATTTTATTCAGAACATCATACATAATTATGTGAAAATAAAAAAAAAAATGATTGCAAACATTTTTATATTTGCTTTAAGGTGGCGCTATACAGTTTCGCATTTTCCATAGGGTTAAGATTTTAAAGAAAAAGAATTTTCCCGGCTTTCCTCACTGGTTATACTGGCTATTTAAAAAAAGACCTTGTATATCTTAGGCATAACTAAAAGAACCTTTAATTCCCTTTATTTTGATGTATGATTGATGGGTGTACTATGGGTTATATAGTATACAGCTTGGTCTTACTTCAGATGAGAACCTTTCAAAAAAGTGCTAGCTCTACGTGGTCATTTTCACTTCCTGAACTTCAGAAGTAAATTGTATAAGAAAGAGCCGATAACTTTTTTTTACATTTTACATATTTGGTAATTCATTCATTGCACATCCAGAAACTGGTATTGTCTTGGCTTGCAAAATTCATTTTCCCTATTTTAATAGCTGCTATGTATAGTGTACTTTAGACTAATTCAGGCTGATTTTTCAACACATGGGAGCAGTCATTTTAGTTAGCAGTGTGCTTAAATCATGTAAAATTTCCAAAAGTACAATATCCAAAGAAATATCATCCACATTACATTACTGTAGCATACAGGTATGCCAACATTCTCTCCATTGTGCATGTTTTAAATGCAAACTACTTCACCTTACATACGTCACTCTCTCTAAAGTACATATTAATTGGTGAGCGCCCCCATAAGAGAATATAGGTATTATTATTGTATGATTTAATTATGTTTATGTGGCTGAAACATTTAAGTCGCAAGCATCAAAACAATCCTTTTGAATAATTGTTCTGCCTTTCCCCCCACAGAACAGTATTTATGAGTGTCAGAGTCTCTAAGAAGTCCAGCCCCCCCCCCCATGATAAAAAGTGAGCTATTTTAAGAATGCACATTACATTTTGTAAACATAGCAACCAATGTTATGCTGAATGACAGGAATATGAAACTAGCCAGAATTATTTCTGAGATATCAACAATGAATTTTACCATTTGAAAAGGGAGGTAACTCATCAGGTTCATAAAGGTCAAAGGTCAAAGTGTAAAATATTTGCCTATTGTTTAATATGGAAGAAGCGAATTCACTTTCTCATCATTTATTTTTCATTTCATTACAAATAAATAAAAAAAAACACTTTCACCATACATTTCTGTCACTTATTGCAACAGTTTTAAATTTAAGTTGACTCTATTCCTATATTCTAAGACTTCTAATATCCCCATAGTTAAGGTCACTACTCATACAAACATGCCTCATGGCAAATTATGTAAGCAAGAGCAAAATGATCATAAATAACTTATTTTCATGCTTAACCTCGATATGAATGTACCATTGTATTCAGAACATCATACATAATTATGTCAAAATAAAAAAAAATAATTGCAAACATTTTTATATTTGCTTTAAGGTGGCGCTATACAGTCTCGCATTTTCCATAGGGTTAAGATTTTAAAGAAAAAGAATTTTCCCGGCTTTCCTCACTGGTTATACTATCTATTTAAAAAAGACCTTGTATATCTTAGGTATAATTAAAAGAACCTTTAATTCCCTTTATTTTGATGTATGATTGATGGGTGTACTATGGGGTATATAGTACACAGCTTGGCCTTACTTCAGATGTGAACCTTTCAAAAAAGTGCTAGCTCTACTTGGTCATTTTCACTTCCTGAACTTCAGAAGTAAATTGTATAAGAAAGAGCCGATAACTTTTTTTTACATTTTACATATTTGGTAATTCATTCATTGCACATCCAGAAACTGGTATTGTCTAGTCTTGCAAAATTCATTTTCCCTATTTTAATAGCTGCTATGTATAGTGTACTTTAGACTAATTCAGGCTGATTTTTCAACACATGGGAGCAGTCATTTTAGGTAGCAGTGTGCTTAAATCATGTAAAATTTCCAAAAGTACAATATCCAAAGAAATATCATCCACATTACATTACTGTAGCATATAGGTATGCCAACATTCTCTCCATTGTGCATGTTTTAAATGCAAACTACTTCACCTTACATACGTCACTCTCTCTAAAGTACATATTAATTGGTGAGCGCCCCCATAAGAGAATATAGGTATTATTATTGTATGATTTAATTATGTTTATATGGCTGAAACATGTAAGTCGCAAGCATCAAAACAATCCTTTTGAATAATTCTTCTGCCTTTCCCCCCATAGAACAGTATTTATGAGTGTCAGAGTCTCTAACAAGTCCAGCCCTCCCCCATGATAAAAAGTGAGCTATTTTAAGAATGCACATTACATTTTGTAAACATAGCAACCAATGTTATGCTGAATGACAGGAATATGAAACTAGCCAGGATTATTTCTGAGATATCAACAATGAATTTTACAATTTGAAAAGGCAGGTAACTCATCAGGTTCATAAAGGTCAAAGGTCAAAGTGTAAAATATTTGCCTATTGTTTAATATGGAAGAAGCGAATTCACTTTCTCATCATTTATTTTTTCATTTCATTACAAATAAATAAAAAAACACTTTCACCATATATTTCTGTCACTTATTGCAACAGTTTTAAATTTAAGTTGACTCTATTCCTATATTCTAAGACTTATAATTTCCCCATAGTTAAGGTCACTACTCACACAAACATGCCTCATGGCAAATTATGTAAGCAAGAGCAAAATGATCATAATTAACTTATTTTCATACTTAACCTCGATATGAATGTACCATTTTATTCAGAACATCATACATAATTATGTGAAAATAAAAAAATAATTGCAAACATGTTTATATTTGTTTCAAGGTGGCGCTATACAGTTTTGCATTTTCCATAGGGTTTAGATTTTAAAGAAAAAGAATTTTTCCCGGCTTTCCTCACTGGTTATACTGGCTATTTAGAAAAGACCTTGTATATCTTAGGTATAATTAAAAGAACCTTTTATTCCCTTTATTTTGATTTATGATTGATGGGTGTACTATGGGGTATATAGTATACAGCTTGGCCTTACTTCAGATGTGAACCTTTCAAAAAAGTGCTAGCTCTACGTGGTCATTTTCACTTCCTGAACTTCAGAAGTAAATTGTATAAGAAAGAGCCGATAACGTTTTTCTTACATTTTACATATTTGGTAATTCATTCATTGCACATCCATAGGCTGGTATTGTCTAGTCTTGCAAAATTCATTTTCCCTATTTTAATAGCTGCTATGTATAGTGTACTTTAGACTAATTCAGGCTGATGTTTTAACACAAGGGAGCAGTCATTTTAGTTAGCAGTGTGCTTAAATTATGTAAAATTTCCAAAAGTACAATATCCAAAGAAATATCATCCACATTACATTACTATAGCATATAGGCATGCCAACATTCTCTCCATTGTGCATGTTGTAAATGCAAACTACTTCACCTTACATACATCACTCTCTCTAAAGTACATATTAATTGGTGAGCGCCCCCTAGGGTGCTGATTTCAGGGGGCGCATGTTTTTAGAAACATTATTGTTTATAAATTTTGAAATTGATATTTTTTTTGGGGGGGGGCACCAGAATCTAACCTTGCCTAGGGCACCAGATAGTCTGGCCAAGTCTGACGCCGGCCCTGAATACAGCCACAACAATATGAGGAGATGCAGTAGCAGCCCATGCAGTTATGTACCATTTGGGCATAAATGTGTGATGACGATAAGTGATGAACCAGAAAGTTGTAAATTTTCTTACATGCCTGTGCACAATTCTCGGCCTCAAGAAAAAGAATCAATATGAAATCTCTATTTTAAGAACTTTTCATTTCATTTATATCAATTTTACACAATACGTAACATGGTAACTGTGATAATGAAACCTGAAGTTTTGCATCCCTCATCCCCTCTTGTAAGGACTAATGGAGACGCATGCAACATTTTCTTCAGTTAAATGACTTGACTGAATATCACACAATACGTAACATGATAAGTGTGGATCCAAACTACCATGTCATAATAGGGTTTCCCTCAACATATTTTTTGATGTCTGAAATATGAAAACCATCATGGCCTGCTTAATATGCATGAGCAATGCAATGAGTAGAATACTGTCCTATCGAAATATGAGGTAATCAGAAGGCGTACTACATAATTTTTGGTTGACAAATGAGAGGGTGACATTCCATTCGGCCCAGTGCACTTGCATATTAAGTGAGTGTGTGTGTGTTTGTGTGCATGATTTGGATTTTTACCATAGCTTTCACAATTGTTCAGTCATATCGCTACGATGTTTGCAGTGGGGCAGTTTATAGTGATGTCTAGCACTGGGGCATCATGCCACAGACATGTAGCATGATGTCCCACCCAGTCACGTTATCTTGATACATAGTTGCCAAACTAAGAGTACAAAAATACTCACTGCTTATGAAAAAATACTAATTTTTAAAAACAAAATGATGATTTTTTTTAAACAATGCATATGTAACTATTTACAATATGTACAACCATCAGTAAAGTAGGCCAGTAGCTTAATTATTTAATGTCAAAGATGCATGCGTTGCACACTTGTACCTTCTGAATGGGCACCCTGTTCCAAGAGCAATATGATTATTTTAATATTTTGTGAGTCAATGATTAATATAACTCACATCCAAGAACCTTTTGGTAGTCTCTAGCAGCCATTCTAAACATTAATTACGTTTCAAAACATAAATTCAGACTAAAGTGCTCCTAACTATGAAATCTGGCCAATGTGACTGCGTAAAAGCCATAAAACAATACAGATTTCTGAGTACAAATTAGGTTTATGTCTCTCATTTGGTGTGATATCAGGTGTCCAAAACTGCAAACCATCTCCCCAATCCTACATAAAATAGCATAAATGTGCTACGTAGTTTTCTTTCAAGATTTTAAAATAGAAGAATGTAACAAAATATTTTGATTTACTTACTGACTGAGGGGACAATAAAAGAAAATGTCAACAGCAGTCCATGGTACTGCAGAGATTGACTATGGTGCCTTTCAGCAGTAGTTTTCTAGAAAAGTAAGAAAAATCAGAAATGTTCAATTTGAAGCAAATTAAGTGACTACTAAAAGTACTATGGTGAAGATAAGTGCAGAAAAACGGGGTTACAAAAACTGAGCAGTGACTTTGCCCCAGAAAATAAAACAATTGCTGTGATACACAAAATGCCATCAAAACAAAAAGTGTACTCTATTATTCTTCCTCCCTATACCTCAAAATCTGTATTTAAATAAAACAGAATAAAGGGAAATGTTAAAATATGGATGTGACCCAAATTATAAAAAGCCACATGCAATATAACACATATATTACTGATGACATTGCTAAAATATTTAACAGAAAGAAAATGAAATCAAAAATCTAACGTCCAAATTTAAACATAATATATATATTAATCCAAAGGTCAATGAGCACTTCAATAATTCCACTGGATACTTTAAATAAGAAATTCCTCTCAAATTATATCTGATTTTAAACAACATAACTGCAGACTGATCATATTTTCAATCCCAAAGACTGATATAGAACAGAACTGAATTAATAATTTTGTTATCAAGTCCATATTTATAAACATTTTGACTCGACCTACATCGTAATAGAATGTGAAGATTTTCAAATGAAAATCTTAATCTCACTGTAAACAAGACTGGCCTTGAACTCAAATACTATATAAATTTATGTTTACAACTTACAATCATGGACAAAAGCTTGCTATGTAAACATTCTGTTTACAACTTACAATCAAGGACCAAAGTTGAGCACACAATATAAATTAAATATACACAACAACACATAAGTATAATTTCATACATTTATCCTAAATCTCAAATGTGACTGAAAGATAAAATGTGTGCCTGTAACTTAGACTTTGAAGATGTTACCCCAAACATGGTCTTGAGATCTTTTAGTGAAAATACAGAGCAGTACCATGCCTTCATCTCAAATGGCTCTCAAAAGATAGTTGAAAAGAAAGTATAATACAAAACTTCGGCATAGGACATAGGAAAACAATCCCCTATGTGCACTGGCGTAACAACCACCCAAATACCACCACCACTCATTATGCTGGAAAAGGGTGAGGGAAGAGTGATATTTATGAATTTTGCTTGCAATTAGTCTGTCAGAATGGAGAATGGACAAAAAAATATAACGAAAAAGAAGAAATGAAACAATACATACAAACTCATCAATCTAGTTCTGGACTATTTATCATGTCTGGCAGGAGCTGATACTTCGTAAATGTACATGTGTGCCAAGTTATATCCCTTAATATCAAACAGCTCTAACGTTTCTTTGTGTTGGGACTTTTCCTTAACGATAATGCAAACATGTCACATCATAAATACAGTTCATTTGGATGAATACAAACATATCAGTATGAATACAATGGGTATGAATTTAATAATTGTTATACAAATACAAAATGTGTTGATAATAAGCCTACAACAAATATTTTTCAACTTAAAAATAAAATATTGCTCAAAACTAATGTCAAATGCATACCTAGAAACCGAGCTCATATTTAAAATTAAAATAAGAGAGCACACACACACACACATATATATATATATATATATATATATATATATATATATATATATATATATATATATATATATATAATATAATAATTATATATATAATTATAATAATTATATATATAATTATAATAATAATGATGACTTGTATAGAACCTAAGCTTTAGAAGCTCTAAACGCTTTACAACATTAGCAACACCTATAACATAAAAAAACATATATACTGATATTATTACAGAAAACAAACACCATGAAATTAAAAAATATAAAAACATGCTGTAAATATTTAAGGTAGGAAACATTATTAGGTCTTTTAAGATTGTTCTTGCAGTTGCAATAAGTGAGTTTTAACAGCACTCTTGAATGGGATCACTGTGTCTTTGTGTTTGAGTGGAGAATGCGTTCCATGTTGCTGGGCCCTGGTATACAAAAGAACGTTGTCCATATGACTTCGTTTTCGAAGTGGGAATAATGAGTATACGATTGTCACAAGAGAAGCGTAAGTGTCTTGCTGGTGTGTACACATGGGTGAGGTCGGATAGGTATGTTGGACTGGAGTCCATCAGTGAAACGTAGCAGAGAACAAATTTTGTATTTGATTCTGGATTGACTGGATAGCCAGTGTAGGGTACAGAGCAGCGGGAGGATGTGCTCCGATCAAGGTACTCTAAGTATGATCTGACCAGCTGTGTTTTGAACTTTCTTAAGTTTTTGAAGTAGATATTGAGATGAACCAGACATAATTGAGTTACAATAGTTCAGTCTTGAAAGTACTAATGAACATACAAGTATTTTAGTGGCATCAACTGAAAGATATTTGCAAATGGAGCTTATGCGTCTCAGCTCAAGATATGTAGCCTTGCATATGTTCATGACGTTGATGCAATCTGAGAGTACTCTCCAGAGTTACACCTAGGTTTTGTACTGACTGTGTGAATTTAATGTTGGTGTTACTGATATTTATTGTTTGCGCTAAAGGATGTGATTGAGAAAGTCTTTGTGTTGTGATCAGACTGGCCTCAGTTTTATCATCATTCATCTGCAGCTCGTTACATATCATACATGATTTTACATTAGAAATGCACCTCTCTACACCTTGGATGGTAGCATGAACTTCAGTTGGCTGGCTAGATTTTTATATTTGGTTGATGCCAGCGTACAATTGGTGAGACACCGGATGATGGTCTAACACTAGAGAGCGGTTGAGTGTATATAATGAAGAGAACAGGTCCAAGAACAGATCCCTGTGGAACACCACAACATAGATCAACTGTGCTGGAGTGTATTCCATTTGCAGATACAATTTGTGTCCTATTGACCAAGTAAGATTTGAACCACATTATGGCTGCATCATGAATGCCAAATACATGCTGGTGATGGTGAAGTAATATATCATGGTCTATTGTGTCAAATACTGCAGACAAATCAAGGAGGGTGAAGACTGTAATCTGTCCGCTATCCAAAGCAGAGAGAATGTCATTAACTACTTGTACATTGCTAAAAAGACTATTTGAATTCATATAAATTCTTGCACTGCTCCCACTTCTGTTCTGTCCAAAAGGAGCAGTCACTTCTCCCTAAAATTTAAGGCTAGCTTGACCCCTGAGTATGGACATAAGTTTATGCTACACTAGGGGGGAAATATATGGTATTGATGGATGAAAAATTACAAATAATTTGTGGCCAAGTAAAAATTATTGGTAGTGTCAGGATTTAATGGTTAAACATTTTTATTTATCAATTTTTACCTTTGATCTATGAATAAAGCCTCTGGAGATTTTGAGATGTTATATATTATAACTGTGTAATACAGACTCAGTGTACAGCATAAACTAAATCTTGAGAACAAAATGGTGAAAAGTAATTTATACAATTACATCACCCTTGGAAATTTTGCAATATTTCATTCTAACAATATTTTACTTATTTACATTACATAGCATCCACACATATTGTGAAATATTGTAAAAGTATTGATTTCACATGTGTTCATCAATATGTCTATCCATTCATAAGCCTTGCTATCTACTGTATATGCCTTGTGACTATATTTCAATAAAATCAATGAAAGGGTGCAAATTTCTGTCAATCTATAAAGAGCACATTAATTTGGGCCAGAGAACACTTAATTCGATTTATGGGGACAGGAGCGTGTTAAATCGCTATACTGCAATGATTTTTAATGATTTTTATTGTCTGTTTCATGAGAGGAAATGGTTCTTAATTAAGCCTTCGTTTATTTAATAGTCAGACAGACTAGAAGGAAAAGGTTAAATTTGCTCCTTGTATCGAAAATATCAGAGTTTAGATTGTCCAAAATCAGTTATTTGGAAATAATAAGGTCAGGCTGACTGCAGTTGTGGTGACTTGGTACAAAAGGTGGTAGATAAATTTAATCCTGATTGGTTACGCTAAATAAGGGATATGTTTCCCACACGAAATTCCTTGGTTTTAGTATGCCCCATTGCAAAATATTGTCAGCCTACGTTTTACTGCAAGAGAAAAAAAATATAGAACACTCTGAGATTGAATTTAGAAAAAAATATCTTGTAAAACATTTATCCTAGGGACCAGATGTTAGGAAAGTAGACAGACACATTTCTGGCAGTAGAAACGAGCAAAGCTTGAAAGCACATGGTATTTGCGTCAATCTCATGTAATTCGATGATACTAATATAATGATTTGCTTGAATTTATTTGTTTAAATCTGTAGATCAATTTCCTTGATACCAGTATAACCGTGTTTGCGTTAATCTGTCTGAATTCGTACAATGATCTTGATATAAATTATAAGATAGACAAATTGTTTGAATTTGTCATCTTGATTGTTATAGGAATCAGGAATTCTAAGAATTTCATACATTACTTTAGTTGATACGAGTTACAAAGATCCATGTGACTTCACTAATCTTAGATCATTTCATGTATGATAAAAACTTGAGTGCATACTGATCAAATTAACGTTGTTAAGCCATGAAGTGCGATTTCATGTATGCTAAAGACTTGAATGTGTGTATTCGCTGAAAATAACATAGTTAGCCATGTAATGAATTTCATTTGTGTAATTGAGACGAAAACGGAACTATTATGTCTCATGTGATATTAATGTGAATCAGTTATGAAATAGCCATTAGGAAGTGCATTAATCTGATGAAACTAGGTTTGGTTATAGTCTACCATGTCTGACTTGACCACATATGTTTGAATTCCAATAGGACGATATCTGATGAGAGGGGAGTAATGATCTATTCCCAGTAGGATATCTGACAGAAGATTTAGGTTGCTTTTGCTTCTCCGTTTATTTTGAAAGAGGAAACAGCTCCACTGACATACCCACATACCTACTTATCCAAGTATCTACATATCCACCTACCCACACTAAATCTGAGGGCCGAAAGAGGCAAGACAAAAGAAAGTTTGGGAAAGAAAAAACCGAAAGGACCAAGAAGAACAGCCACAGTGAAGTTGGACTGAACTAAAATAGGCAGGTTATGCAGTTGTACAAGACAATGACTTCGATTGTTCACTCGACTCTATGATGAACCAATTCTATCATTTAAAATAGAGTGGCTATTTATATAAGTATATTTGTGTCTGAAACTCGGTGAATGATATATTTCAAAAGAGAAGTGTATCTTCCTAATGTAATGTATTATCACAATTGTTTATGTAATTGATTAAATTGTTGCATTTTATGTACAGGGGCTCACATCATTATGTTCTATATATCTGCTAAGATCTCTATTTATTCCATCTAAAACGTTTCACAATTTATATTAAAATTTACTAGATCCAGGCAACAACACAGAGGGCGATCACCCTCTAGATATCAATAACCAAATAAAGCAGAAATCTTGCAAGAATATACAATTCGCCAATCAACCCCACCAGCACCACAATCAAACATATTTTTTTCTTCATTTTATTTCAATATAGCATGCCATAAGGGTTACCAAGCAATAATCCGGAATTAGGAATAACTTGAATATTTGTATTGTATGCAGCCTATGAAGCTAAGTTTTCTATTAAGACATTAATACAATTTCCAATTTAAAGATTATAATAGGTTTGTTATAAATTATCATCTCTACTGGTCTGGGTCCAGTAACACAGTTTATTAAATGGCACATTGCATGTCATCCATCCATTATGAAAGCTATCACTGCTCCATGTAACGTTGGCTGTAATTGAAAAGAGTTTAGATTGGTTTCCAATTTAGTCATTTCATTATTTCCAAACATCTACTCTTCGTTAGCAGAATGCCACTCCCTATGAATTTATATAATGCTGAAAGGAACTGCGACAGTTTTAACTCTACAATAATTGATTGATATTCTTTACCTATGGTAGGTATATAAATGTATAGTGTTATTTTTAAAGATGTAACCTGCACTACTTACCAAGTATGGACAGTATGTCAATTTTTTTAAATATCAGCTAATATGTTTACCTTTATCAACAGTGATGCAAATGGGTAAACCTCACTAAAATTAACTGTTGCAGATAAAAATATGTATCTGAAAATTACAATATTAAATTTATAATTCATCTTAGTCAAAATCCAACTGTTTGATGTTTGAAGGAAGTAAATTGTTTATTACAAAATAAATTTAAAAGTGTATACTGATAAGTGTCGGTGGGTAATGACAATTTAAGAATGATTCTTGTTTCATTGACTACAATCCTATATTGCTATACACAACTTCAAAGTGTGTTGATAAACATATATGAAACTATTATTATTATTATTGTTATTATTATTACTTTAGACTACTTATAGCTTACGTGTCACATAATGTTTTGCTGAATGAATACGTATTTCGTAATCAAAGTTACTTCCGCACCCTGTTCGGGTCTCGGATTCGGCTAAGGTGGGTATGTGAGAAAGCTTGCAAGTAGCTTCTGGTGGGTCGGTGGTTCTATCCGGGCTTTTGCCGGGTTCTTTCTCCACCATTAATACTGGTCGCCATGTATAGCCTATCGTGTGCTGAAAAATGGCGTTAAACCCTACAACGACAACTTCCCCACCCACCTGTATTACACTGAACTGTAGAGATCGCCTAAGGTCTAAGTGATATATAATCGTAGACTCCCAGGATAACAATTTACAAATAAACCTTATCCTTATCCTTACCAACATTCTAAGACAGCGTCTTGGTAATTCTTTGATGAAATGCTTTACATGTTATTCCGATTCCTCAACAGAAAACACAACATATTCATTAAGTTGTTATCTCGTGTGTATCGAGGTAATTACGTCCTGTTCCGTGCGTTCCGTTCCGAGATCTTTTTTGTCCAGTATCATGGTCTCACTGGATAGTTTCGTATTTTTACACCTAATTTTGAAGGTAGAAGGCAAGAACCTAATTATCACAAGCCTAGTATTTATATTTTATTAGCACAGAAGCTAAATCGGTAATGTGGTTTAGATTTACTGCGAGTTAGGCTTGGAAATGGGTTGGCTTTTTGTTGACGGCATGTCACAGACGAGCATTGGAGATCAAATGCGTAACTTTGGTTGCAAATGAGCAGCCAAATTGGCTTACGTATTTATACACAGTTAGTGTTGTTTATTTCTGAATGAAATGTTCCTACACCTTAAACTCCACCCACCTGGAGTTAAGCAATCGGCACCGTTTTACCCTCACATCCACACTGGGTACCAATCCAAGAGTATTTTCCCTTTGTTGACAACTGAAGAGAACAAAGGGTGCAGAGGACAACTTGTATGCACAAATTTAATGTTGCATACACCTCCCTAATATAAAAATTCATAAAAAATAAAATACTTGAGGTCAAAAAGGTCCATATTTTTGGATAGATATAATAAGACAACACATAAGAATATAATTCTCTTGATCTGACAAGTCAATGGAAATTCATAGAATAAAAAGTTTTTGCACCCTACCCCCAAATGTATACATACATTTTTCATATCCAAAGGCCATTTCTGAGAAAATGTGGTGCTCACAGTACAAATACAAGCCCTTTCCCTGGGTGATAATTTTGAAAAACATTATGTACTTAACAGTTTGATGTTATTCAAAATATGTGTCATCCAGTTAGTTTTATTTACATATTTTACTTGCCTTGAAGCAAGGTGTATAATGCTGTAAGCACAGGGGTTCGTTGCAATGAAAATTTGGAGTATCCATCCTTCAATGCCATCCTTTGATTCAAGGACAAATACTCCAAATGTTCTTTGTAACGAACCCCTGTGGCTATGAGTAGCTAGCTCTCTTTCCTAGCTAACTATTGGTATTTCACTGGCGACATGCTATCACGGTACCAATTGTTTCTTCCATATACCTCAATGCTAATGTTTTGTTAAATAAATATACTTTCTATCCTACCTCAGCATGCCTGTCACACAGTCAGAGAGAACAATGTTAGATTGTCAATATGACAAGGACAAAACCAAGTACATCCATTGCATTTAAGAGAGATAACTCTAGGCATAACAAACACATTTTCAGCCATGTGTACCACATTTTAAAGAAAAATCATAAAAAAATACAAAATATGATCTAATTAGGAATTCACACATGTTGTCAAGAGGCTCACTTTTTTAAAAAAGGTATAACTCTTAATGCACCAGTCATAACTAGTTTTGTTGCTTATTTCTGAATACAATCTTCCTACACCTTAAGCTCCACCCACCTGGGGTTGTTTAACTGGTACCGATATAATGTGCAGCGACTATAGGAGGTGTACATCCCTAGCATCAGTTTCAAGAACAACACAAGCCGGAAAGACCAAATTCACCATATCTTCAATAATACCTTAACAAGTCATACTATACCCTTAAGTTATGAAATAGAGGGCTAGGGGTCCAACCTGCAGCAATATATTATCTCTCACTCTCTTTCTCAGCTTTTGAAATTTTCTTTCGATTCATTATATGCTATTCATAATGTAGCATAGAATGGTGGACTTTATCTTGTCAGAAATTGAACTAATTTTCTACTTGACCTCAATCATCGATTTTTTAAAAAAATTCTGTAAATGACTAATACATAGCTAAATAGTTTCCCTTTGACTACGGTTTAACTATTATGATTGTTATATTTCCCTGAGTCAAGGACATTATATTTACCCCATTTTATATTCTAATTATACTTGAAATTTTATTTAGTATACATTAAGAAGCTTCTAGAAGGGTTTTTTTCCGCTAGGGAAGAGAACTTGTTTTTTTAAAAAAAAGACTAATTGTGATATAAGGTCAGGTAAACAATTATGTAATCGTACTTTTTCCAGAAATTTATTCAGCAGTGCTTCAAGATCTTAGTACAGTGAGTTTAATTGTAATGCTGTGCCCAGAAATTCATTTGAGCTGAAATTTATTTATTCAGATTATTTTAGTTTAAGTAATTGTTCTCTAAAAATACAAAGTGCATTTCAGAAAGAACGTTCTTGGAACTAGACACCTGAATTTATACTGAACTTTCGAATAAGAATATATTCTTGGACTCTATTATAATCCCAAAAAAGACTGTTGGCACAGCACCACTACACAGGCCACCATAGACACATCAACACTTCCAGCACTTTATTTAATTGGTATTTCACTAAAGTTTATTCCAAACTTTAATCATTTGGATTTGTGTCTGTAATTCTAGGATTATTTAGGATTTAATTCACAATACCATCCGATCCATTTTTATATTTTCACTTGGTGTTCTAGGGAAATAAATTATCAGTTGAATTTTACAAAGCTTGTTTCTTCTCATTCTTTTATGTTACCTGTTTCAAGACTAGTAATGATAGAAAATTGGAGACTCATCCATGGGATACAAATTTCTCTACAATTTTCCAGAAAGCTTTCTTTTTACAATTTAAATTTGCCTTGTATTGGAGTTTTCTAAATCCCAGGTATTATTGTTGTAATGTTGTAAAGCGCTTTGAGCCTCTAATGTTAGGCAATATACAAAGTCCTCATTATTATTATTATTATTATTTTTATTATTATTATTATTATTATTATTATTATTATTATTATTATTATTATTATTATTATTATTATTATTATTTCACATTTTAGAAATCTTTATTGAAATGAACATGGTTTTACATTGTCATATAGAGTGGAGACCTTTCTTTAAAATCTTACCCAGGAACAGTCTGACTCCTTGAGAAGGGGTGAGTTTCTCCAGCTTGCCAGAAAATATAATCTTTCTGAGGTGCAGGATTATTTAACAAAGTAAAAAAAAACAAAATATTTTGATCCACTATTGATGGAAAATATTTTTTTTCATAAATGTGCTTTTTTTTTGTTTGATTAGTAAATCTGTATTAGACTCTACCATACATATAAAGGAATTTAAATTAAAATACAAGAGGGAATCAGAGTTAATGATGCTTGAGCTTCGGAAAGAAGAAAGAGACTTGCAATTGCAGAAAGAGAAGAGACAGAGACCAATGCAATTACAGAAAGATATACAAATGCAATTAGACAAATAGGAAAGAGAAATGCAGATGCAGGGAGAGAAAGGGAAGAAAGGAAATTTCAATTTAGATTAAACAAGTTAGAGCTGGCAAGCAAAAAGCACATCCCCACTTTACACAGTTAAGTTTTGATGTTACTACAAATATTAGTTTAATACCTACTTTAAAACAAAAAGAGGTGAATAAATATTTCTTCGTTTTGAAAATATTGCTGAAAATTTGAATTAGCCAAAGGAGCATTGGAAGTAGTATATGGGGTCACCCTAGCGTCAAGTGGACTTACCATGCAAAAACAGTCGATTCACTCTGGCGTCAAAGGGAATTTAACATGGGAAATTTTAACATGGATGGAACTGTAGAGCGTCAAGGGGGATTGAACATGGAAATTGAACAGGACCGGTACTTTAACGTCAATGGGACTTTAACGTTAAAATATGGGGTTTGCACTTTGAATACACTTCTCGCACGCTCGATGAGCCACGCAGAAATTAGGAATGTGAATGCCAGTCTCTTGGATGCATTCGAAATCGAAAAAGATGAAATTGCCTTTCTTCTTGTGACCGTCCTCTTTCCCTGGTGGGGGTTGGTATTTTTGCACGTAACATTGGTGTTCCAAGTCCACGATGTGGTGACAAATGTGACATTTTTTTCTTTCCTGAACATACGTGTGCCTTGACACTATTGGTACGTATGCCTTGTCCACACGCGGGGCACAATCTCAGCAGTTGACAAGCACATTTCGTCCTTAAAATGTTGGCCTCGAAACAACAGAGGCCCGCGCATTTCTTGAGGGTGCACTTTCAAGGTGTAGAGTGGAGCTAGGGCATCTTGCAATTTTTGCATCTCAGGAATGCCACATGGTGTGTCTTTGGACAGTCCGGCTTGCTGTAACAGGAGTTCTGCTTCATTTCGTTGTTTGGCTCGGTCGGATTGTTGAATAGTTTTCCAGGTTCTTTTCCATTCTACCGTGTCGTTCTTGTTGGCATAGGTTCGTCCCACCACGATGGCACGGGCTAAACACATCTGGTCATGAGGGTTGTTAATTCGGACGAGACTTGTTTTGGTGTTGCGAAGGTCAGCCACCAATAAGACCTTTTTGCATCCTGTCCCTTGAGGAAGAGAGACGTGAGCCATTTTCAGTGTGGCTTTACCATCGGTGATGTCAAACTTGTCATTGGATTGTTGCACCTGTTGTATCTTGTCCATGACTTTGGAAGGGGTCAGTTCTGCGGGTCTGCTAAACTCGATCCAAACAGGGGATTTCAAGCTGTCGTGTTGTATGGATAGTGTCAAGCGATCGTCTTCTTTGGGTTGACATTGTCGCTTGAGTGTGGTGAGCAAAGAATCCCACATCTCGGTGATGAACCCTTCTGCTTTCTCCAACGTTACGTCGGACTTGAAATCTTTAAACTTCACCGTGTAGGTGTAAGCCGTGGTTCTAAATTTTCTAGAGGAGCGCTTTTCCGTCTCTCGAATGTGATAGTACTTTTCAGGGTTGAATGGTGAACTTTGGTTTGGAGTAGACTCTCTCTGTCTGGTCGCAGACGTGGAAGGTGTTGGTTCAGGTTCGCTCATGTCTTCTATTTGAGCGAACACTTCTTTTCGTGTGTGAGGCGATACGTCACTTCGCTGCCTCTTACGTTCTTCTTCTCTCTCACTGAAATCGTGCGATCGTTTCATCTCGATTGCTGATTCATAATGATTTAACCAAGTTCATTCTTTCCATATATACCCTCTCTACCTCTCGTTGTGACAATAACTTGGTATATTTCTCAAGGCAAGTGAAAGCCAAGCATATAGGAACCCAACGACAGCGTTGCGTCTTAAACACCTCATGCATCTTGACGACCCTTCGATTCAAACCCTACCACGAAAGAAAATAGCTGCAAGAAAAATAAAACAGACAGTTGGTGTCTTCAAGAGAGCTAGAGACGGCACTGTGTCGCTGGGACACGTACGTACGTACTCCAGAAAACTACGCTACTCGACAACGTGAGTGTGCTTGTCAAAATGTTTGAATAAGATTAAAAATGTTTGTCAGTTTCAAAACGCGAACCAGTACTGTGTCCGTTTAATATTTGATGTGGCAAGAAGAAATGGTACAATACGCAACAAAGGGTTTGTACGTTTACACTCCAATCTGTCTGTACTGCAATGGTAACAGCGCTCTTGCGTTGGCATTATTTTGCCACACTACCTTTTAAATAAAACAATGCACCACTCATCATAAACGATTTCATTGGCTATACTTATTTTCTTACCGCTTTCGCTTCGAATTGACTTCAGTACCTTTTCGCACAGCGACAAGATCGGACGTGTTTTTTTATTCTGCGTCTGGTCGCTACACTACTTGCCCTGAATTTATAACCAAACAATGTGTTGCACATTGTAATTGACTTCATTAGCTAACCGATATTTTACACTTCTGTCTCTGTTGATGTGAGTGTGCTTCTCAAAATGTTTGAGTAAGATTAAAAATGTTTGTTAGTTTCAAAACGCGAACCAGTACTGTGGCCGTTTAATATTTGATGTGGCAAGAAGAAATGGTACAATACGCAGCAAAGGGTTTGTATGTTTACACTCCAATCTGTCTGCACTGCAAAGGCAACAGCGCTCTTGCGTTGGCATTATTTTGCCACACTACCTTAAAAAGAACCCCAATGCATCACTCATCATAAACGATTTCATTGGCTAAACTTATTTTCTTACCGCTTTCGCTTCGAATTGACTTCAGTACCTTTTTGCACAGCGACAAGATCGGACGTGTTTTTTTTATTCTGCGGCTGGTCGCTACACTACTGTCAACAAGCCCTGAATTTACAACCAAACAATGTGTTACACATTGTAGGTGACTTCACTGGTTAACCGAATTTTACAATTCTGTCTCTATTGATGTTTACCACACTGAAAATGGCTCACGTCTCTCTTCCTCAAGGGACAGGACGCAAAAAGGTCTTATTGGTGGACGACCTTCGCAACACCAAAACAAGTCTCGTCCGAATTAACAACCCTCATGAACAGATGTGTTTAGCCCGTGCCATCGTGGTGGGACGAACCTATGCCAACAAGAACGACACGGTAGAATGGAAAAGAACCTGGAAAACTATTCAACAATCCGACCGAGCCAAACAACGAAATGAAGCAGAACTCCTGTTACAACAAGCCGGACTGTCCAAAGACACACCATGTGGCATTCCTGAGATGCAAAAATTGCAAGATGCCCTAGCTCCACGCTACACCTTGAAAGTGCACCCTCAAGAAATGCGCGGGACTCTGTTGTTTCGAGGCCAACATTTTAAGGACGGAAAATACATTCACCTTTATCATCACGATGACCATTTCGATACCATTACCAGTATCACTGGATTCCTGGGATATGTTTATTATTGTGAGAAATGTGACTATGGTTATAATAATCGAGAGCAACACAAACATTGTGGATGGAAATGCTCAGGATGTTTGGCCTCTCAACCCTGTCTGAGCGAAGAACCAGTGCCTTGTTCAACTTGTCTGCGCACGTTTGTCCGCCCTACCTGTTACCAATAACATTTGAAGACGCAAGGTTCACAGAAGAAATGCACTTGTCAACTCCTGAGATTGTGCCCCGCGTGTGGACAAGGCATACGTACCAATAGTGTCAAGGCACACGTATGTTCAGGAAAGAAAAAATGTCACATTTGTCACCACATCGTGGACTTGGAACACCAATGTTACGTGCAAAAATACCAACCCCTACCAGAGGAAGAGGATGGTCACAAGAAGAAAGGCAATTTCATCTTTTTCGATTTCGAATGCATGCAAGAGACTGGCATTCACATTCCTAATTTCTGCGTGGCTCAACGAGCGTGCGTGAAGTGTATTCAAGAACCTATCTTCAGTTATTGCCCTCACTGCAGCAAAATTCCTGGAGGGCGTGAAAAAATCTTTCGAGGACCAAAGACGCTAGACGATTTTGCCAAATGGGTCTTAGACCACATCGACAAGACATGGAGCAAAGAGGACATCGAACGTTACCGAGATTGTCATCGCCATGCCACAGTGATGGCTCACAATTTCTCCGGATACGATGGACAGTTTCTTCTCAGATACTATACGGAACATGGCACCGAACGTCCTAAAGTCACTTTGAACGGAGCCAAAATCATTTTCATGCAAGTGGGACAAGTGCAGTTTAAAGATTCGATGAGTTACTTGGCCATGCCTTTGAGTCGAATGCTTAAAACGTTTGGAATGACAGAAATGGCTAAAGGGTACTTTCCACACTTTTCAATACGGAAGCCAATCAACATGCCGTTCTGCCCCATTTGCCTGAGGCTCACTATTACGACCCCGACAACATGCGTACCGAACAACGAGAAGATTTCTACGCTTGGTACCAGGCTCATGCCTCTGACCCCTTCGACTTTCAGGAAGAAATGTTAAAGTATTGTCGTTCCGACGTGGACATTTTACGACGTTGCTGTGGAAAATTTCGAGAACTGTTCATGGAACACGGAGGGGTCGATCCTTTGAAAGAAGCTTTCACCATTGCCAAAGCGTGTTCCTTAGTGTACCGCCAACGATTCATGCCTCAAAAGACCGTGGCTGTCATCAGTCCTCAAACGACCAACTATGTCAAGCGTCAATACTCGGTCAAAGCCTTACGCTGGTTACATTACTTGTGCGACAAGGAAGGCAAATGGATTCAGCATGCCCGCAACGGAGGAGGCGAAAACACCATCGGAACGTATTCGGTCGATGGCTGGGACTTAAAAAACCCCAAGATCGTGTATGAGTTTAACGGTTGCTTATTTCACGGATGTCCCGTCTGCTACCCTGACCGTGACACTAAAAATCAGTTTTTACAACGGACCATGGAAGACCTGTACCAGGACACTTGTCAGCGACGCTTGAAGTTAGAACAGCAAGGATACCAAGTGGTGGAAATGTGGGAACACGAATACGATCACCGTTTGAAAATCGATCCCGAGTTTAAACGTGTCGTGGAAAGTTACCAGTTCATGGACCCGTTGAACCCGAGGGATAGTTTGTACGGAGGAAGGACCAATGCCACCTGTTTGCTGTACCAAGCCGACGAAGAGAAAGGAGAAGAAATCAAATACTTGGATGTGTGTTCGCTGTATCCCTACGTGTGCAAATATTGTCGCTTTCCTACAGGGCACCCGCGATTGCTGACGGAACACATCGACCTGGTCAACATTCGACAATACGAAGGCTTGATCAAGTGCAAAGTTTTGTCTCCAACGAACCTATACCATCCCGTCTTACCTCACCATTGTCAAGGCAAACTGATGTTTCCCTTGTGCCGTACTTGTGCCGAAACGTGCAACCAAGATCAGCCTTGTCAGCACAGCCAGGAAGAACGGGCCTTGACGGGAACCTGGGTCAGCGTAGAATTGTTCAAAGCTATGGACATGGGATACCAACTGTTAGAAGTGTACGAAATTTGCCACTTTCCCAAGACACAACAATACCACAAGGGTGACCCTACTCAGAAAGGCATTTTCGCAGACTACGTGGATGCCTTTTTGAAACTGAAGCAAGAAGTCAGCGGCTATCCTTCCTGGTCTCACACTCCCGAAGACCAAATAAAATTCAAAGAGAAATACCGGGAACAAGAAGGCATCACTTTAGACCACATCGAGAAAAACGAAGGCAGGCGATCGTTTGCCAAAGTGATGTTAAATTGCTTGTGGGGTAAAATGGCGCAACGACCGTGTTTACCCAAGACGGAATATTTGACAGAACCTTCCCGCTACTTCCAGATGATTCACGACAAAACCAAATACATGAAACACGTGGACTTCGTTCGTGAGGATTTGATCTTGGTCAATTACGAAGAAGATCTGGACTTTGTACAAGACGACCCTTTTGGAAATGTCATCATTGCGGCTTACGTGACAGCTCATGCTCGCTTAAAATTGTACGAAGCTTTAGAACTGTTAGGGGATCGCGTCCTGTACTTTGACACGGACAGTTACATCTACATCGATCGACCAGGTCAGCAACACCCTAACATCGAAGGGGACCTTTTAGGAGCCTGGACAGACGAACATCCTGACGACAAGATTCTAAGTTTCGCGAGAGTCGGTCCTAAAAATTACGGCTACGAATACCGGGACCCACAAGGAGAAGTGCACACAGAGTGTAAAGTGAAAGGATTGACTCTGAATTATCGTACCAGTCGTGTGGTCAACTTTGGCGTATTGAAAGAAGCATTGCAGTCTGGAGAGGATGCAAACTTTAAAGTGACCACCTACCAGCCGTACAAGATTGTACGTTTACCCACTCACCACATCGTCAGTCGACCCTTGGAAAAAGTCTATCAAATCGTGTATCAGAAGCGAGTGCGACTTCCCAACCACTTTACTTTGCCGTACGGTCACATCAATATTGGTCAGCATATAAAAAAGGACAACGTCCAAGACCAACAGTTCATTGTCACTACTAAGACCAATTGAGAAAAAATGAATCCCTTCAAACAGCAAGTATAGAGCGTAAGACTCAAGTCCAACGAGAAACTCAGGTGTGATTCTTTGTCTCACTATCACATCACAAATGCAGTAACACATCTTAGTTATTTATGTACTAACGCCATGACAAACTACGTGCAGCTAGTGAAACTTCCAGACCACAAAACTTTACCTTATGGACATACTGATATCACCTAGTATAAAAAGGGACGACTTCCAAGAACGACACTTCATTGCGAGGACAAGCAACGAGAAAGATGAATCACTCTACGCAGATGAAACAAGAGAAGGAACAAACATCACTGACCTCTTTCTCTACCATACCGTCACAGCAAAGTGCGTCCAAGAAGGGAAAGGATTCAGTTGACCTACAGGAGTATTTTAGCATCCAAATGACTCAGACAGCGACCTCAAGAAAATTTAGAACGACAACTTACACCTACACGGTGAAATTTAGAGACTTCGCGTCTGACATTTCAGCCGAGGAAGTAGCAGGTTTCATTACGGACCTACTTGACTCACTGTTAGAGGAACTCAAATGTCATTGCCAAGTCAAAGATCGAGGTCGTTTGAGCCTATCTATGTATCGCGACAGTTTGAACTCACCTGTATGTCTCGGATTTAGCACACCTGCAGAAATAACTTCGTCCAAACTTTTTAGGGCTATTGAAGACGTGCAGTCGATGAGAGGAAAATTTAACATCAACGAAGGAAAAGTAACCATTCATATGGTATACATTGTACCTCCATGGGAAGAAGACGATGACTGCACTTGATCTGCTTACTGATAAGTGTACCTAGCACGATGGATATAACAGCCGATTTATGAATGAAACGGATTAAGTGATGGTAAATATCTACGCTGGGACACAAGTGCTAGCTGACCAGATTTTTAACAACGTGTGAGACGAATAGAGAGAGAGAAACATGAACTTTGTCCTATTTGATTGCATGTTACTTGTTTTGTGTTAGCTTTTTCTTATAAATGAACATTAAATGTAAACAGGTTTACTAGAGCCAAGAACTAAATAACTAGTAAATAGGTTTGTTTGATGTAGAAATGTTTATGTATTAAATGGATAGTGCTTAGACCAAAGCACAGGCCAGAGAGCCCATGTATATACTTGAATAAATGTTTTGAACCCATACAATAGACTTTTCTTTTTTGAGCCATTATTCTCTCTGTGAGGTTTGTTTTAGAACATTTCTGTCGTCTTTTCTGTGTGTTTAAATGTGTAGTTGTATGTTTGTCCCTATCTACCCTTTGTCCTTACAAATACATTAAAATCCCTATAAAATGTTTTGACCCTATAAACCTCATGACGTCACCCAAAGTTCAATTCCCATTGACATCCAGGTGACATTCCCATGTTCAATTTCCATTTACGACAAAGTGCAAACCCCATATTTTAACGTTAAAGTCCCATTGACGTTAAAGTACCGGTCCTGTTCAATTTCCATGTTCAATCCCCCTTGACGCTCTACAGTTCCATCCATGTTAAAATTTCCCATGTTAAATTCCCCTTGACGCCAGAGTGAATCGACTGTTTTTGCATGGTAAGTCCACTTGACGCTAGGGTGACCCCATATACTACTATTGGACTCTGTTATTACAAAGTGCAATTTTCGGCAAAGCTCCTGACATCTGCTCTTCTCTGCCTGTACAGTAGAGTCATGATTATGATCTGGTTAAAGAATGCCTCTTGAAGGATTTTAAAAGGTACCCGAGGCTTATCAACAAAGCTTTAGGAACTATAAAAAATAAACTGGACAAAATCATGTCGAATTCACAAAAGAAAAAGAGCTGTTATTTGATAAGTGATGCTTAGCAAAGAAAATTGGTCAAAGTTATGAACATATAAGACAATAATAATAATAATAGTAATAATGATAACAATACTAGTAATAATAATAATAATAATAATAATAATAATAATAATAATAATAATAATAATAATAATAATAATAATAATGACCTTATTTAAATAGGGTAACACTATTAGCTAAGAACTAATCTACCTTGAGGCCCTCAAACAAAGGAATATATTTATTTTAGCTGCATCTCTGAAGCCACTGGATATATTGGGTTTGGAAGAAGGAAATAGAATGGGCATTTCTAATCTCAACTGGAATACTATTCCAGAGCAGAGTTTGAGAGTATTGGAAACTTTTTTAAATAACTCCTTATTTGGATTGGGAATTTTATACTGTTTAGTAGAAATGAATCGCAGGTGGGGAGTATTATCAGGTAGTCTGTACTGGAATAGTGATTGTAAATATTCAGGAGCACTATTATGGGATATCCTGTACATTAATTTGGCTTTTCTCAAACAGATAACTTACCAGCTAAATTTTATTTTGACAGATATAGTAAGTATCTTAACTTTTATCTCGAGAGGTGGGGGAGTAGTCCGTCAGCTTCTCTGAAGAAAACCTTCGTATGACATCTCGCAAAGCTCTGAGCAGAAGTTCGATCTGTGTAGGTTCTTCAATCACTCTGGTCAGTTTGAGAGTGAAATATTGAAATAAATGCTGGGGGGAAAGACACTAGCCCTTTATATAGGGATGGCAATGGCCTTACATTGATATAGGGGACCGTGACATTGAAAATGTAGACATTTGACCTTTTTTCAATGAAGATGAAATGACCGCATCATTTCGTGGAGAAAGGAGAAGAAACCAAGGCAGAAACGTGACCTGTCGCATCGCATAGTAGCTGAAGTCTTGGCTCAAATATATGCCAGCGATTTCGAAGATTACATGAGTGAACCAGAATCCAGACCAGTATAATCTGCAACAAGCCAAAAGTTCACCCTCATTAACGCGTGAAATGTATTACCATATTCGAGTGACCAATAAACGTTCTACACATACACAGTAAAGCTTAAAGATTTCAAGTCCAACGTACCGCTGGAGAAAGAAGAAGAGTTCATCTTCGATATGTCGGATTCTTTGTTAACCACATTAAAAGAACAATGTGAATCCAAAGAAGACGATCGGTTGAGACTTTCCATTTATCACGACATTTTGAAGTCCCCTGTTCGGATCGAGTTCAGCAGGCCATCAAAACTGACACCTTGCAAAGTCATCGACATAGTTCAACATGTACAGCGGTCCAAGGACACAAAAAAAGTGTCATTGGTAGACAACCTTAGCAACATCAAGCATAGCCTTGTCTGGAAAACTATTCAACGATCGGACCGAGCCAAACAACAAAGAGAAACAGAACCCATGTTACAGCAATCGGGCCTATCCAAAGGATCACCCTGTGGCATTCCTGAAATGCAAAATTGCAAGACGTCTTAACCTGAATGTACACCATCAAGAATGCGAGGACCTCTGTTGTTTCAAGGCAAAAATTTCAAAGACGGAAAATACATTCATGTCCATCATCCATCATCAAGATGAACATTTTGATACCATTACCAGTATCATCAAATTCCTGGGATAGTTATTATTGTGAGAACTGTGACTTTGGATATAACAATAGAGAGGAACACAGGAACTGTGGATTGAAATGTGAGGGATATTTGGCCTTTGCATGTCTTGACGAAGGACAACAACGGGGGCATTGCCTAACTTGTCATCTAACTTTCGTCAGCCCAGACTGTTACCAACAACATCTGATGATGCAACGTTCACAGACAAAGGTCCTTGTCAACTCCTGAGATTGTGACCCACATCTGGACAATTTAATCTAACCAACTGAGCCAAGGGACACCTATGTCCAGGAAAGAAACGATGTCATATTTGTTAGCAAATCGTGGACTTGGAACACTAATGCTACATTTAAAGATACCAACCCCCACAGAAGGAGGAGGAAGATGACCAAAAGAAATGCAGTTTCATCCTTTTGATTTTGAATGCATGCCTGAAACTGGAAGTCACATTCTTAATTTCTGCGTGGCTCATCGACCTTGCGAGAAGTGCATCCAAGAACCGATCTTTAGTCATTATCCACACTGTAGCAAGATTACTGGAGGACGTGAAACAATCTTTGGGGGACCAAATACACTCATTGATTTTGCCCAGTGGATCTTAGACCCCATTGACGATACGTGGAGCCAAGTGTGATTTATCTTACTCAACTATATGTACAAATACCAAAGGTGATCAGAGACAATTGTAATATTTTAGTTATGTATAATGGAGTTGATACACATACGTTGCGAAATATTCATCAAACTTGGTGTGGCGGTGACATGGATGTAAATAAATTTAGAAACTTTTTTTCACGAGCACAAGCTACGCCGCATCGATTTATAAAGATCAACTTACATGATCCTCGAACACGATGTAGGTCTCGATAAAATATTTGGATAAATTAATAGCAGCAGGAAAGGCGCGACCTCATATATGTAAACAAAGTACATACGAACAATAACCCCTAAGATGTTTGTGACCTTATTTTTGTTTCATATGATGTTTCGTTTTAAGCAAATAATATTTCAACCAAGTGGTATGTTCGCATTTCCTGCTGTAAGTACCATTTTTCTTAAGTCTTTGGTATGACTCAGTCGGGGTTTGAACCCACGACCTTCCACATCCGAGGCGGACGCTCTAACCTCTAGGCCACCAGGGCGGTCACCTGTATATTATATAATAATGTATGTACTGCTAAATATTCTGATAATGACATGAATAGTTCATTCTGTTGTTTTATTGTTTCTGTGACACTAATAGGTCGTGCATAAAGTATATATTTATTGAGTGGAGGTGGGGGGTGTCGAAAAAATTCAAAAAGCATTGGCCTGTGTATGTGGCAGTGTGACTGCTAGGTGTGTTCTGCAGTGGTAGGGTCGTCAATATTCCTTGATAACTGTGATGTTTAAGAAGAGTAGTCAAGTCAGAAACATAACTCGCAGATGAGTTACATGCAAAGTGGCTGGTATGCCATGTCAGGTAGAGCCAATATCTGCTTAAAATTATGAAGTGTGATATGTTGTAGTTTTATTGCCCATGGTGCACTTTGTGGAAGATGTATTTTCCTCTTCATTTTCTGACATGACCAGTTATTTTATCTCATGAATCTGACAGTTTATGCATTCCAGAGCCTGGTGTCTCATGCGAATTTGTGAAGCCATACCTTGCCAGACTGGGACAGTATTGTATTTGGATAGACACATGGATTGCCTTTTTGACACCTATTGTCCTTTACTTTGATAAGAGTGAGATTCAGAAGCGTGTATTAAATGTATTACTCATCCTAGGCCAAAATGAAATGTCACATGATCGCACACACCTTACAAAATTTGTCACCCGAGAAAAAAACTGTTATTTTTCATGATTTGGATGATATTGAAGCTGATGATAAAAATTTGAGGTCCAGTCATTCCAAATGATGATAAGGCTGATAATATTCCAATTTTCCAAAGTTGATATAAAAATTTTAGTCACTGGCTGATATTTGACTATTAAAGTTAAGGTCAACTAAATATTAGCTACTGTCACTTATTTAAAACTATTATTATAGATAAATATTTACATTTGCCGTAGAAAAGCATTGGTTACGATTTCTGTAAAAGTCAACCTTTGCATCACTATTATAGTTAGTGTTAATACTTTCCTACTTTCATTTTCAGAGTTTGTTTTAAATACTATTAATTTAAACCTCTGCTTATTTTTAATGACTGTACTAATAACTTCATCTTTTAAAATTCACTTGTCCCAGCTATTCTTGGAAAGGGGGTGGTGACTCAGCAATGTACATACACATCATTATCAGAATATAATTAGTGCCAGCTTAACTGTTCTTGGGTAAAGTTATTGGATCGATTAAATTTTGTTAATCAAGCAGTATCGAGCAATATCAAATAGAATGATATAATTCGACGAGTACTCGGTGCGGTCACGGATAATATACCTGTGTTTACCGACAGCGGCAGAATTAGGGATTCAAGTATATCGTTTATAACCATCAGAGATCAAATGACAACAAGTGTTGCTAATCGCGTGAAAAATACGGATGACACAATGACGGGTGAACTCAGCATGAACGGGAATAAGATAGTAGTTTTGAGAGATCCAACATCCGACGAAGACGCAGCAACAGAAAAATACGTTGACGTCAACTACAACACCGTAGCGTTCGACCTAGTATGGACCAATGGACTAATGGCCAAATTAAACCAATTTGGAATAACTGGACTCTTGTTCAACTGGACTGGCGATTTCCTCACAGGCCGGAAAATTACCACAAGAATAGGCAACACCCATTCGGAAGAATTTTCACTTGAAAATGGAACACCGCAAGGCAGTGTAATAAGTCCGTTACTATTTAACCTAATGGTAAACGACCTTGACCTCAATGTAGCCTCCACAAAAATAAACTTGTCACAATTTGCAGATGATAGTGGCATATGGAGGAATGGAAATCCTGCCAGTAACACAGTAGTTAAAGAAATCCAGCAGAGCCTAGAAAACATAGGGATAAGGGCGGACAAATAGGGTTTCAAAATATCTCATGATAAAACTGTGACAATCATATTCAACCCCAAACGAAATAACAACCTAGTCTATCCAAACTTCTATATACAAAATCAATTAATCAAATACGTAACAGTAGTAAAATTCCTAGGAATGGTCTTTGACAACCACCTCACATGGAAACAGCACATTGAACAACTCACCCAGAATTGTAACAAAGATATCAATTTACTCAGGAACATCACAGGGACTGACTGGGGATCCAACCAAGAAACCCTCTCACGATATATAAAAGCTTAATTAGATCAAAATTGGATTACAGTTGCCAAGCATATAACTCGCCTAAGCAGCCTGTACTACAAAAACTTGACAATATCCAGAGAAAAGCCTTACTATTATGCAAAGGAACACTCTCCTCAACATCATTAGAAGAACTACAAACACTAACAGGAGAACTACCTTTAAAATTATGTAGGCAAGAACTGCTCCTCCGATACTCCATTCGATTAGATACCCACCCAGACAACCATCCCACCAAAATAGCTATAAATAAGTGTACAGTTGTCTTCAAACCCAAAACCATACCCATCACACCAAGTGGCAAAGTAATCCTTGAACTAAGAGAAAAGATACCTCTACTAAAAAAAAACAGGTAACAAACAATACAGACCAGAACAAATGAGCATGGTTACAAAAACCACCACGGATTAACATTGAAGCTACCAAATTAGGCAATAAAGAAGGACAAGAAAACTTACTAAAACCTGTACTGGTAAACGAAATCAACCAAAAATACCCGGATTATGTTAAAATACATACCGATGGATCAAAAACAAACAACCCACCAAGAACAGCTGCAGCAATAACCATCCCTGAATTCAATATACAAACGGGGTCCAGATTACCTGACTATTGCTCCATTTACACCATTGAATTCTGGGCTATACTTGAATCACTACAATGGATCAAAGACAACCAAATACCTAAAGCAGTCATTATAAACGTTTCCCTAAGAGTTATCAAATCGATCCAAAATCGCAATACACACTCTAGGGAACAATTCCTCGACAGAGCATGCCAATTAATCGACGATATCACCACAGCGCATCAGTTTGTCGAGCTCATGTGGATACCGTCGCACATTGGAATCTCTGGCAACGAAACAGCAGACAAAGTTGCAAAAACCAAACTAGGGGATCAAAACTCTATTAAGCTTAACTATAGCTCTACAGAAGCAATAAGCTTCGCACCAACATATATAGACCAAACTTGGCAAGAGTTTTGGAACTCCTCCACAAAAGGTAAAAAGCACCATGAAACCCCAAAAAAACGTAGATAGGAACAGCTACCTAAGGGTATCTATTTAGAACAGAAAACCATAAACAGGATAATAACTGGAAAAACTAAACTTGCAAGCAGTTTTGGAAGGTTTATAGGACCCAAACCAGCAACCATTAACTGCTTTAACTGCCACACCACCGAAGATCTACACCACGTATTCAATATATGCCCAAAATATCAACCCGCTCGGAAAATATTTATCAAAAACCAAAAAGAGATTGGATCACCACACACATACCCAGAGTTACTTATGGACTCTAATAAAAATAAACAAGCAGCATATAAAAATATAAATCAATTCATAGACTCAGCAGGACTTAGGAACAACATATAATTACTATCCCCACAAAACCAAAAGACCCAGTAACTAGCTAAATAAATTTAGAAGCCACGACATAAAAACCCATAACATATCATTCAATTTTATAAAAGTATTAATAAATAATTCACTTACGAAGCACCTATAAAAAACTAAGCAAACCGCAAAATCGGATGTCCTAGATGTCCTTAACGAACCGAGTAATCAGCTAGGATTCCGGTCCTAGATGTCCTTAACGAACCGTGTAATCGGCTAGGACTCCGGTCTCTTGCTAAATAAAGTATAAATAACATTCAGTCTCTAAAAACATTATTTAATACATAACTTAAAGAAGTAATATCTAAAAACTTATAAATAGCATGACGTAGGAAACGCATCCTAAACACCTCGACTAGTAATACCATAATAACCTTGAAAATCTCTCTTCATACATGATATCTACTAAGAACCTCTATAAACAGCATAGAACATCCCCCCTCCTTTTAGAACATTTTGAAGAAGAAAAATTTTTTAAAAAAATATCGAAGAAAAAAAACAAAATGGCAAGAAGCACCAGGCAAATGCAACGAGAAACTAGCGATGTAAAGGAAGCAGGACCGTTCCCGAGCTCTCCTTCCCACTAATGGCAGCCAAACATTCAACTGTAGGGACCTTTATGGACCCACGGATTGAGGCCAAACTATCGGGGTTCCTTGAATCCATAAAAGCCTGGGGGAGGTGGCACCATCCCCTTCCCCAGGAACAACTAGCAGGCTGCGGTGCAGTCAGAAAAAAGTTGCACATGCACAATTGTGCGCAAGCCGCTATAATTAAACTCAACAACAACAACAACAACCGTAGATGGTAAATTATCCACGTTGCGGACCGAGTATGACGTTCACGTAGGCGCTTTTGGAAGATTTCGAAGAAATTTTCAAAAAACCGATGAATCCATAGAAAAATTCTTCGGCACTCCGCACGCCATTGACATAAAACTCGTTAATATCAAGACGAACATCGACACGATCAAACAAACACAGCAAAACATCGTAGCGGGGATTCCTGAGATCGTTAATAAAACCAGTCTGATTAAAATCCCACCTGGAGTTACTCCCGAGCATATTACCAACATCGTATACACGGTATCATCGGGATTTGCAACATGGTCGAAGCAAAATAAAACTATCAAATATACCGCAACAGTCACTGGCGTGTACAGGTTGTCTGTGTTTAGTGCTGCAAAATTTGAAATATTTACAACGTATCCATGGCGTCATTCAACTGATAAGTTTTCCCGGGTTGTATCTGTTATATTAAATAGCGGAAACGAGGAAATATTTATTCTGGAAGCTGCTGATAAGAAATTAACCGCAACATCTTTCTGGTGGTGTTTGGAATTTGTAGCTGAACACCTCAATTAGTTACTGCATAAAATATGATGAGTACCTCAATCGACGTTCAAAAATTTAGGTACAATCAAACGCGTGAATGGCAGGCAGCGTTGAAAGATCGAGTCGAACAATATACAGTAAAAATTAAAAAGTATCAACGACGATTAGTTATCATCGACGTTGTTGTTTATTCAGTATCCGCTGTTGTTGCTGGAGCTGGAATAATATTGTCCGCGGTGACAATGATGGCACCAGTAGCTGTGACTATTTGTATTTCAGCTGCAACAACGATTGCAGGTGTGCTTAATATCATTGCCCCAAAAAAATATGTACTTGCACGAATGAAAAATTATCCGATTACATGATAAAATTACACATAGCAACTGTCACATACTCGAAGTTATCCTCGTTGTTATCGGCGAGTCTCAGTGATGAAATTATATCCGATTTTGAGTTTTCAGAGATGATTAAAATATACAACTGCGCTGGTATTAAAGGTACGAGTATTAATAATGACGGAATTACTCCAGCAGATCGTGACAAACACAACCCCGCACAAGACTACGATGATCTCGGTAAGCTCGATTAATCCTGAATTTAACATCAATTTTCCAACTGCAATTCGCTCAAATGAAATTGCACTAGCGCAATTACGAGTATACCATAGCTGGCCAGATATCAGATCGAGATCATTTAATGGTACACCAGCAAATAATTCGCTTGTATTTGCTAATATAAACAAACCCGATGGAACACCTGACTGGGTAGTTGTTGGAATACCAAGTGGTAGTTATGAGATCGAACAAATCAATGATGAATTTGGGCGTAGAATAAAATCAATAACAGGAAAAGAAGCAAAAATATCAATTAATGTTCATGAGCTGACGCTATCTTCTGCAATCGAAATAAACTCTCCTGATTATGCCATTGATATGTATCAGTCCACAATAAGATCCGTACTATGTTGGCCTGATATTGCGCCAGTGCATAAAGGACCACCAGAACCAAGGTTAAATGAATTTCTCACTGACGATGCCAAGTTTATAACAACTCCAGAGTACCGAAATTTGTATCAATGGATTGTTAGGGATAATTATTACATTTTGAAGGATGGTAAAAGATATTCTGTGGTACCGTTTTCTATCACTGATTTTGATATAAAAACTTCAACTAATATTGTTTATGAAAGAGAATTTAGATCACAGGCTAACGAAATTAAAACCAAATACACAACTACATTAACCACATTAGCATGTTTATTTAAAAACTATATCCTGTAATATCCCAAACAGATCTTGGAAAATCAAATCAGGCTCAACAAGGATATATCCTATACACGTTCACACCACAAGTTCCCCCTGGGGATTTGATCGTGCAAGTACCAACCAATCCTGTTTATCTGCGGTGTCATAATACTATGTTAACACGAATACATTTTAAACTAACAGACCACATAGGACGATAAGTGACCTGCGTGGGGAGGAATTGATTGTCAATCTACATGTAAAGTCTTAAAGACTTTTATCGTAATGATTTTTGATCATAGATCTTTGATCAGAAATATTTTATTTTATCATAGATCTTTGATCTTAATATCTCAACATTTTTAGTCAAATTTGTTAATTTTAGTCGATTTGTCAAATTAGTTTTTCGTCAGGTCATAAATCGTTAAAATCCTCATTTTTTTCGAAAATTACCAGAAAAATTAACAAAAATCGCATGAAAAATCTCATTTTTTGAGCTAATTTTACTGATTTTTAACGATTTATCGATAAATCAATTAGAGAACCGCTTGAGATTTGACCCGAATGATATTGGAAAATTCATCATCTTTCCTTGACAAAGTCGATTAAAAATAACAAATGTTGAAATATTTTATTTTTTTCTGAAAATTTGATCATTTTACATAGTTCTTAGTACCAACTAACCCATCAAAATTACGAAATCGATTGGTTTGCATGATTCTGAGTACCAACTAGCCCATCACAATTACGAAATTGATTGGTTTGTATGATTCTGAGTACCAACTAGCCCATCACTTTCAGAATAAACAAAATATTTCAGAATAAATATAACATATTTCAGAATAAATATAATTTCAGAATAAATATAAAATATTTCAGAATAAATGTAATTTCAGAATAAATATAAAATATTTCAGAATAAATCTAATTTCAGAATAAATATAAAATGTTTCAGAATAAATAAAATATTTCAGAATAAATAAAATATTTCAGAAAAAATATAATTTCAGAATCAATAAAATATCAAAATCAAAGATCTATGATAAAATAAAATATTAATATCAAAGATCGATGATAAAATAAAATATTAAGATCAAAGATCTACACGTGGTCAGCGTTGACAGGGACCCCACTTACCAAAACTTCCATTTTCATTTTTACCAGAATTATTTTGTACTACTTCACCAACAAGGTTACTTTGGATCGTTTCACCAACGAGGTTACTCGCTAGCATAATTTGTCTTAATTGTCTTATGCGAGTACTAATTAGTTTTTTTGCCTCGTACTCGTGGGATAACTCCAGTCTAATTTTTTCTACAGCGGCAGAGACAGGAACGAATTCCTTCACTTGATCATCTTCTACAGTAGCTAGTGACCGGAACATCGCCGCCTGAATCCGTTTGATGAACTTGTATTCAGATGATAGTGTGTGTATTCCTTGGTTTTTATGTTCTTGTAAAATTTTAAAATCAGAAAGAATCTTTTCAGGATTTAGTTCATCGGTTATATTAATTCCATCTTTTTCCAATTTTTTAATAGCAACAATTACATCATTAATATTTTCGTAGTTCATTATTTAGCAAATATATATTTAAAATAAAGATAAAAATATTTCCCCTATGAACATCTATTCGAGTCTTTTAGCAAGTTCAGGAAGGGGCACAGCACACCATATACAATGAATGATTGTAAGTATGCAATGAGTGAATGAAATGAAATATATACAATGAATGAAATCTTAAATAAGGACGGCACAACCCAGAACTCGTAGCTTGCCACCGCATTCTACCAAGTTCAACGGGCACACGAAATACTACCCCTATGAGAGCCCCTAACCCGTCAAACAACGGTCTAGAGGCCCAAGAGGGAGGACAGCACAAACATATATAAATGAATGAATGAACCTCTATTCGAGTGTTTTAGCAGGTTCAGTAAGTATGCAATGAATGAATGAAATGGAATATATGCAATGAATAAAATCTTAATTAAGGACGGCACAAACATAAATGAGGCCATTTTCCAGGCTCAACAGAACACCCCCCAATAATCAGCCCGTGGGTGATGCAAAACATGTATCAACCACCAGTGACGTGTGGTTGGAGGGTTCTGTTGAGCGTAGAGGGGCTGGCTGTGCCCCAATTAATTATAAAAATCATTATATATGCGTAACCACCGACGGTTGTCAGTCATGGGATTCGATCCTGGGACCGTGAGCATCACGGAGAGATGCGTTACCAACTGAGCTATCGAATCAACTAACAATATTTGTTTCGAAGGTTATTATATAGCTACAAGATCGGTTTAAATATTACTGCATCAAAACAGCGGTTTCTGAATAGATTCTAAATTTCTGTATTAAAACAGCAGTTTCTGAATAGATTGTACATTTTCGTATTAAAAACAGCATGTTCTGCCAAGATTTCTCGTAGCAGATTGTAAATATCTTGCACTAACAGCGTGTTCTGTCTATTTACATACTACCACGGCACCATCAAACGTTTTACCACCTACAGATCGGTTTAAATACTTGTGCATTTCAGAACAGATTGTAAATATCTGCATTAAATACAGCGTGTTTTGTCTCGATTTCTCATAACAGATCTAAAAATAACTCGCTATATTGTACGATGTGAAATACGTTTATTTTTCTATTTTGTAAGTTAGAAACCATAAATATCGTTAAATTGGTAATTAATTACGACGTAGATGATTAATTAACCAATTACGACCATAAAAGATGGGAAATCTATGAAGAAAACTATATATTACAGAAGTAATCTCCCTTTCGCATAATCGAAAAATCAGTAGTATAAAAGTGAGGCTTTCTGAAAAAAAGGATAAATAATTAAACAAATGGTTAATGAATATAATTCGAGGTAATTACTTGATAATGATGATAGTTTATCTCATTAACAATATTGGAAGGTGATTTTCTGTTTATATTTACCGGAAAGAGTGGATTTGGTCATATTTTCTGCGACGTATTTTACCACACGCGAGTTAATATCAAAGTATTTCGCAGCTGAATACATTGATTGAAATATAATTTCTTCACCCGTCTCTATGTTTGTGGATTTTACTGCCCTCCTTACAATAGTTCTGTCATATTTACCAGTACCTCCCCGTGCAGATTTCTTGCTTTGTCTAACAGCTCGAAGATTGGATAAAATATTGTAAATTTTCACGCCGTTAATGTGATCGATCACAAGACCGTCTTTGATCAACCCCTTGTGACACTCGTATATGAAACGATGACAGAAATAAGTTTTCTTCGCTGCAGTAAACATCAGATAGCCAGTATTAATGACAAAACCAACTGGTTTTTTCAATCGACAATTTCTGATCATACAATCAATATTTGATTCGTAGTTTATTATTGTAGGATGCTTTATAAACTTATTTTGCTCCATTATACAATAATATTATTTGTTTAAATCATAATTTGTCTGAAAACTTTGTTAATCCTCCACGGATTTTATGGCGTTGTTATTGACGTTATTTTTGTTGTCATAATATCTTTAAATCTCTCTGTATCGTTTACCACCACAACACGCACACAACTCTGTTTTCCTCGCACTCCAGCACCACATCGCAGACATGGTACTGGTCTTAAGCTTCCACGGTGAACGTTTTGCATGTGTTGTCCACAGAATTCCTTTTAACAGGATTTATTACAACGAGTCAATGAACCCTCCATGAGCCATTTGCATTGAGACATTGTATACATAATATTTTAATTTAAATATTTGCTTGAAATATAATATGAACGAATTCGATAGATTATCCCGAATAAAGCCTATGAGCGGAGATCAATTTAATCTCGACAGAATATCTCCTAACCTACCGATGCAAGATCTGGTTGATCCGAAAAACAAAGGTTTGATTGATAAAATTCACGACGCCAAGAAAGAATTTCACGCAGATGGTGCATCTCATGTCTGGTCAACGTTCAAGATTATATGCAACAAAGATATCATCGACGCTGTGATGAACGACAAACGAGCAGAATTATCATCAACTATCTTGATAATCGCAAATATCTTTTCAGAATAAAATTTGTCGTGTTGACAGAAACAGATGATTGGATTATCCGTGACAAATATGATCCTGTCCACGGTAATAAAAAAAAACTGTCATACTAAGTAGAGATTCCAAACCAGGTCTATTGACAGGTATTGACAAACCGTATTATGAACGAGCATATCCTGTGACAGCGGTTATTTATGGAATCTATGTGATAAATGAAAAACCCAGCTTTGATAAACTGGCGCCGATGAAATTTTCAAAAATAAATTGTGTGGCTGAACGAGTAACAGAATATTTTACCGTTTCGACTCGTGGAAACGGTCTAACGGATAAAAGACGTAAAATAATAAACACGTGGGGAGATATGGTTAAAGATACCGATGCGTCTATCAAAGATGTCGCTGAGTTAGGAAAAATATTAAAATTTCCAATAACCGTAGCGACGATAACAGGAGAGATTTTGTATGAATCAAAATATAGATCAAAAGGAGCTTCGATCGAAATTATTGATCATAACGCACACGCGTGGACTAACGCAGTAACAATATTTCCACGAGATCGAACTGTTAAATGTTATCCCATAGATAATTCTGATGGAGGTATGTTTGATTTTATTAACGAAATAAGTAAAACCGATCCTGTGTCAGTATGGTTATTTCAGTCTTGCGTGGAAGAAAAAAATACATTTGATCAGTTTGTGAGACCAAATGGCGTTATTTATCGAACAGATCTTCTTCACGAGAAAATGAAAAATCTTGCACTGCAATATACTGATGACACTGACGAACTATTGAGCAACTGTTTTACTGTTCCGTCAGTTGCGGCTCATTTTGCTAGAAAGAAAAATTCGTGGAAACCAACTAGGTTTGATTTTCTTGATGACATAATACTGAGTTGTGTCGAATATGGACATGGCGGACTATGTAATACTAAATACAATCACAGAGATGTTATTTCAGTTGACATGATCGCGTGTTATCACGGGAGTTTTCTTAGATACGGAGATTGTTCTTTGTACTTTAAAAGATTCGGTCATCCGACGCACGAATTGACTCGAGTATCGATAAATGGACTATTACCGGATTTTGACCTGACTGGATTTGCTCGTATCGAGTCATTCGAAATGTCTAAAGGACTTCATCCAATCTGTTATGTTTGGATTGGAAAACATTTTTCAGAAAAAATGTGGACACCAATAGTACTATTACGGTATATGCTTGATTGCGCGATGTTAAACCGGTTGATTGTAAGTGAAGCAATTATATCATATCGAAAACAAAACGAAGTTTGGTTACCCCAACAAAAGGAATATTCGGATGAAACCGATTACGAGAATAAGATTACAAAAGATCTTGGTAGAAAAATAATCGGCAAGTTTACCCAAGGAGGAGCATATGATCACAGACGACATTGTACAAGATTGATTATGGATGATGCTGAGTTAGATTTTATAATCGCTGATACAACGAACAGAAATACGTTTATAAGTCGAGAACTAGCTTTTTTGTCAAATGGAACTAAAATAGGTACAATTGTGAGCTACATGGACGGTGAGTCACCTCAGTATACTCATTTAAGATCATCGATGCTCGCGTAAGTTTCAATAAACCTATTATCGATGATAAATAAAGTTTCTGCACTCGCTGTCAGAGTCGCTACTGATTCGTTTTATATAAGTAAAACATATTCGATACTGTTAGAAAAATTAAGCATAGGCACTTATGCATGGTGGGGTTCATGGAGAATAAAAAAGGAATGTATATTCGATTATCCCGAATCCGCTGATGTTGCGGTTAAAGATATTTACGTGATAAAATCAGGCAGAAATAATCAGATATCTTCTGCACCATCGGTATACGATGCACTAACTAGACACAAAACAGTTTATCTAAACGGACCTGGCAGTTCTGGTAAAACCACTCGAGCTATCGAACTATTTCAGAATTCAGATATGATTGTGCTAACACATACAGACTCGCGCGAGAAATGAAACAACGAGGAGTACAATCATGTACTTATCACAGCTTCTTCCGATGGAAGGGTGATACATGGACATCTTTAAGGATGGGAGAAAAATATATTCCAAGGATCATAATATGGGATGAAATATGCACTGTACCGCTAGAAACATTAAAAATATTTCTTGATTGGTTATTAACAAGAAATACTACTGTGATATTGTGCGGCAATCACGGTCAACCACCACCCGTAGCTGGATCATCTCCACATGTTTGGCTGAAAAATTTCGTTGACCACTTCGAAGAAGTATCTGATGATCAAAGAGCACTTTGAAACGTTGAAGGAATTTAAAAAATTAATCAGACTACAACCGAATAAAATTCAGTGTGTAGTAATGCGCGAGATAATTTCAGAAACACCCATGATAGACTTTTTGCGCGCGTGGAGACCAAACGATTTGATAGTTGCAAGTAGAAAGATAGTTCGTGATACACTTCAGCGGGAGTTGTTTCAGTTACAACGAGAAAAGTTTCCAACGTTGCCAGTTCCGTTATGTTATCGACCAGCAGATACGCGACGGCAACATATTGACGTTGATATGCCAGGACAGACCGAGTCAAGGAAACAGACTCTTGTGTTGAATGATATTGTTGCGGTTGATGTTGATGTTGTTGATGATGCTCTACGTGCTGATAAATCCCCGTGGACGCTTGGATACACAATGACAATTCATTCATCTCAGGGATTAACTATTACTGATGCAGTTGTTTGGATCGTTGATGATCGTATCGAATGGTCGAACGTAGTTTATCTTGCAGTGTCTCGAGTTAGAAAATATCTCAATTGAGACGAATCGTCATGGACTCTCAGTGACTAGTGATGATATTGACGAATGTCAAAGCGATATAATAAGAAAAAATTATCTGGTTATAAACAAGGTGACAAAAAAAAAACAAACGCGATTTTGATCTTGATGCTGATTTTATTAATACGCTGAAAGAACAACAGAATAATCATTGTGCAAGTTGTAATTGCATAATGTTATGGCGGTACCTGAAAAATGATCCAAGACAATTTACCGTAGATAGAAAAAATAACAATCTTGGTCATACACGAGAAAATATGATGTTGACCTGTCTTGAATGTAACCGACGTCAGGGTGCTCGTACCAGTGCTAGTTAAGTGATTTGGGTGGTAATTGTGTATCATCAGGAATTATCTGTAATTGCTCACGTACAAATCCACGTTGAGGAGCAGTTGAATCCAGTCTGTAGATTGCGGGTCTACCTGAGGATCTAGTTACGGTGGATATCTTATGTGTGGTAACACTCCAAATAGGATCAGTCGCTCTTTTTTTACCGCCTTCAAGTATAAATACCTGACAGTGATATTACCTAATAATGGTTGCGCTGAAAGATCACGTTGTTGTGTAGGTATATTTTTTTAATTGCATGAATAGGTTGCATGTTGGTTGTTCGAGTAATCTCATTATTTAACGCTGCTATCACACATGGCAATCTTGCCATCCATTCACGAGATCTTTTATCCTGAATAAATTCCTTCGCGTTTTGATATCCAAATAACCGTTCAGCAAGTGTGCGATTAAATCGTTCAACAATTGCCTGATCACGATGAATTGCAGTATGACCTCGTCGTATTTTGACATTATGTTGCTTCATTAACGATGATACTGGACCAAGAAATTCCTTGCCAGGTTCAACCTGTAGCAGCTGTGACCATCGTAGACCACCTCGTTGATAAATTCGTTTAAAAGCATCGGCTACCTCAGATGCTGTTTTCGTTGATAGCGGTTCTGCATCTTTATATCTACTTGCAACATCAACAACAGTTAGCGCATATTTGTACATTTTTCTACGTACAGTATCATGTGGTAAAAAAAAAATATCAGCTTGATGAACTTCATTAGGAACACTGACACTGAAATGTGCAAATCGAATTTGCTTAGGTGGCGGTAGATAAATTTGCCATATTGCCTGTTTGGATAACCATGCTTTAGTAGTAGAATGTTTAACAGCTGCTGCATCAGCAAGTTTACTAATTGCTGCTTTACCCTTCCAGTATCCAATTGGTGAATAATAAATCGATTCCATTTATATATTACCAGCCCCTAGTGCTAATTTACCTTTAATCGCGGATCTTACTAACCAATTAGCTAATTTTTCTTTGATATTTTTATTTTTTATAGAATCTAGCGCATGAATTAATTTCACATCTGCAATATGCCTATGTTGCAGGTCATTGCTTTTATACGCAACATCATGAGCATGGCATGCTTTATCAATAGCGTTTATTGGTTCCTCGCCTGGTTTTGGTTGATCCTGATTATCAAGCCTGATATCGAGTCGAGTACCAGGACCGCAATAATTATATCCTGGTAGGTGTTTTTTCTCCTGGGTATTTAGCCAACGGAGTCCGGGGCATTTTTGTTAATTTTGCTGCAATATCACCCCCGTGTTTTTTTTTAACGCTGACTTTGCCCCTGAATTATCACCGGGAATAAATTTAAACTTCTTTGTACCACACCGCGTACACGTTTACCCTTAACCGTTGATCTGTTATTTTTTGTGGTAATAGTTGTTAGTGTATCCGTCGGGGTACGCGTCCTGCACTTCACACAATATAAATCCATGGATATTTTATACAGCATGAATATAATTGATTTCTCAGCGACAAGAAAACGAGAACCAGTCAAGCACCATCCTGCGTTACCAAATTCAATTAGAATGATAATAATAGGACCATCTGGAAGTGGAAAGACACAGTTGTTACTCAATCTTATAATGAGATGGTTAAAGTGGGATAAATTGTATTTGGTAGCCCCGTCAGTTGATGATCAACGATGTTATAATGTGCTTAAGGATTTTAATGAAAACGCGCAAATAGATAAAGATAACGATGTTATCGAGTTTATAACCGATATTGATGAAGCACCATCTGATGCTCTTTTTCTAATAAATTCAAATTCACCCACAATCATGTGGACCTGTTTTCAAGTTATTTTGGCCTACATTTCATTTGCCTGGAATGTGATTTATGCCGGGAATGCCATAATTGGATTAAGTTTAAGTATGTTTCTTTAACACAATGAATAAAAACATAACAATATTGAAGAAAGTGTTTATATAGCTTCTTTTCATTCAATATTCTTGTCATCCTTTCAACCGATTTTGGCTTCCAACAAGCTACGTTTATTAACTAACAACTCACCAAATACCACAAATAAACAGGCTTAACATCAGGAAGAAGGTAACATTAATTAGGTGATATATACATGACTTTATGAGAAACTTTGTACCATTGGATACAATTTTTACATTGCTACAACAAAAAATAATATTGTGCATTATTCATAAATCTTGCCATATGGTGTCAAAATGGGGTCGTTATTTTTCCTTAGAGCTTGAGAGTTGAACAAATTAACCCTGTTAGCAGATGTTTCTATGCTCGGATCATTTTGTTTCTATTTCAAAATGCCAGCAGTTACCATGGTGATTTTCTGAAATTTTCACAGATTTATTAGTCACATTTTAGTTAATTCTTTTGGTGCATTTCTTTCAGTTGTTACATAGACTTTATTCATCAGCTGCTGGAAACGAATCCCACAATGTTGGTCAGTGTTTGAAATTCTGCCTCGAACCACCATTAACTTTAATTCTTTGCATTGAAACTGGACTGTTTTACCAGACTTAAAAAGAGGATGTGCTGCACTAAATGATGGCATTATGAGCTTAAACCGAGAAGGTGATAAGTGCCATTTTATTGATTATAACCCATTGTTTGATCGAAGTATGCATTTGGCTCTTGATGGACGCCACGGAAACAGAAATGGTGCATATGTATTGAAAACATTGTTGGAGCCATTCGTTGTTTCTGTGGACATGGTGCAGATAAATAGCGCTGATTTTTTTTTAATCCTCGGACCTGTGCCACCCTGTTGATACTCGTGTGTTTTATGCAGATGTAGTAAAGCAGTTTCCATCCAGAGAGAAACGAAACTCGATGGATTACAAGGATAAGGTGATTAACATAAATTATAGTTTTTACTTACAACTTGCTTTTAACATGAATAAGGTCACATAGTCATATCAGTCTATATTCTTTAAAGGTCTTTGATAATTAGTTCATTTAAAATTTTTCTTTGAATTGCATCTCCATTACGACAATATGTCCATATTAAATCATAATGTTGTGTCCCTACTTGTTTTTAAAAAATCCAAACTCATGTTTGTCTTTTTAAAGAGACAGGTACAATTATTAATGTGCTTATTATTTACTTAATAGTAATTGTACCAAAGTACAGATTTATTTGCTTAAATTTGTTTGCATATATTGATAATGTTTCATAATTATGATATCCATGTTCCACTTCATGGTTGAGAGTCATAGGTTAGGTTAGGACTACCACAGGCTTGTCCAGGCTCCAACTTTTGAATGATGTCTTGGTTTTCACAAAGATTTCATGGAATTATTCATATGAAACATGATTTATATGATCATGTGTCATATCTACACCCACCAGAAATTGTGAAAGTCATTGACACATCTATTGGTCATAGATCAAAATTATTATACTCTAGCTTTATCTGTGCAGTAACATTCTTTGCCATAGCTATCTAATAACTAATAGTTGTGCACTAATATAATATGTCTTCGGCATGTGCTAGACATCACTGTAGACCATGGGTGCACAAACCTGGCCAGATGGCCGAATCTGGTCCACAGACTTGTTCTGTCCGGCCCTCAGGACAAATTAAAACAACACAGAAATCTGGCATTAAAACAGTAATAATATTAAAGAAATGTATCTGTGGGCCTCAAGTGGTCTTAGAAAATGTAATCTGGCCCTTGGCCAAAAATGGTTGTGCACCCCTGCTCTAGACTATGACAAGGAAACATTATAGTTATGTAACTGATACATTGGTAAAGCTTCATTAAAAAAATCCAATAAAACAAATAAACATCTCTCAGATGACTTGAATTGCTATCAGTTACGATACAAATGATGATATAATCCATGCCACTTTATAATGTTACTGTAATCTCAGAATGTGCATGTTAATTTACAGTAAAATTATACTTGTCAGAATGTGCATGTTAATTTACCATTAAATTATCCTTTCATCAGCATATTATAAAATCATTAAGTGTGGCATATCTTTATTCACAGTACAAAATCTCAATATGTTCATTACCTTCTATATGGGTATTATTTCTAAAATTACTATTTATTATTCAGTCATCACAAAATGTGTTCATTATGAACCAAATAGGTTTCTTTTTTTATTTCAATTCATTTTTAAGAATGTACACACATCAGAAATGAAATTTGTTATATTGTTACTACTAACAATATTTTTTTAAATTGAACAAAACATTTGTCTGGCCTGCAAAAGTCTAAAACCACTAAAGAGAATATAGACAACACCAATGCAATGGGAATTTTTAATTTCTAACAAAGGTATAACAATCGTATTGGGGTTCCTGTGGGTATTTATGAAAGCCAGTCGGGTGTCAAACATTTGTGAGTACTTAACTTTGAAATCAATTTTATAATTTATAACCTAAATGTTTCTTATTTTTAATTCATTTGTACATTAAATATTCAAAAAAAATTTGTTTACTGCTTTAATAATTGCTTAATATTTTGCCCAAAACTTACATGAAACCTAACAATTACAATAGTTGGCCATCTTAGATAATAAGGTTCGATATTGTACATGTAATCTATTATGCAAGGCCACGCCTGCTATATTTAACATTATAGAGATCATGATCAATCCTGCAGCTTAGTTAAAACATATATTAACCTATTTTGCACGTATATTTGTAGATGATGAAACTGAATCTGTTCACTCTTACAAAAACAAAATGTGCGCACTGATTATGTATTTGATTCAAGTTTACCAATGTGCATGTGTACATTAATACATACATTGTGTGTTTGTGTGTGGATTATTACAGACTAATGAAACCTGGGTAAATGCAGCTTAAGTTTACACACTTTGTTAAAGTTGTTACTGTTTAATATTGTTATTTTTCTTTGTCTTTTCCCTTTTTCCATGTGATTTTTTTACTTGAGCGGGAAAATAATCATCAGTGATGCTATTGTTGGCTGATAGTAATTTACTGATATGTGTATAGCTACTTTGCTACATTATGATTACTAAACCATCTGAGAATTGTTAACTGTTAGCGACTGGAAACAAGATGGCCGCTATCGTTTAACCGGCTTGAAGCAACTGTTCCGTTTTCTAGTGCCGTTTTCATGACATTTGTGCATGTTGCCTGTTTTCATCTTCGTTAGTGTGTTCATTATGCATTGGCTGTTAAATTCGTATGTGCTTCTTCATCTCCTTGTTTGGAAAAGAGAATAATTAGACTTTTTCTCAGCTGTCTTGCTCCAATGTTTTTGAACAAACTGCCATCATCTGATACTCGCCAGTAAACCCGTTTATGCTACGATGCACCCTCATTAATTGCTTTAAATATTCACTCCTTGGCTCTCCACACTACATTGTGTTATAGACTAAACAAATTGGGACTACATTCATCATTACCTAAATGTAAACAGAAGCGAAAAAGAATGTTGTTTCAAAGCTGGCCGGCGTAGAACAGGAAGAAGAATTCTAGTTATCTCCTTTATTTCGGCACAACCATTTAACAAATTTTCGACCGTTAATTTAGATAACCTAATTCAAATCCCAATTAATTCGTCAACCTTTGTGTCAACTTTCCAAGAAATACCTCTGCGCATTGCATTATTCAATGCTTAGTCAGTAGGACCACCGGAAAAGCGTAGAGAAATAGTTAATTTTATCAACGACCAAAATCTTGACATATTTTTCGTAACAGAAACATGGCTAAGAACATCAGGCGATGAGCCCAAAGGTACGGATCTAACACTCACTGGTTACTCCATCAAGTCGTTTCCACGTAATTCCCGCGGAGGTGGAATTGTTGTCATCACAAAGAACTCCATGACAAAATAGCTTAACTATACCAAAACATTCAATTTCGACCACACATCGTTTGAACTAGTCCAAACCACACTCACACTGGAGCAAAGGTCAGTCCATTTTTTTCTGCCTATACAGCACTCCTTCTAGTAGAAAAAAACAAGCTGGCTGACTCTCTCTCTTTGGAGCAGTTTCCGAATCTCCTGGACTATGGAAATTCGATAGGTCGCAACCTGGTTATTCTTGGAGATTTCAACTTTCACTTTGACTGTCCCGGAAACTCAAATACATCAAAACTCATAGATTCCATTAATGTTTTCAACCTCAGTTAACCAACCCACCCATAAACATGATCACATTTGAGACTGAATTCTTCATAGACCTGATGATAACATTCTACGGTCCTCCCTGGTATCCCATTACCTTGCATCAGATCACCTCTGCATTATATGCCATCTAGACGTATCAGTCCCTAACCCTCCACCTTTATCTGCTACTAAGAGAAACCTCCGTATGATAAATAGAACCAAACTAATGCACGACATCCAAGCTAACCTAACAACTTGCTTACCTCCTACTGCAGAACAACTTGATAACTGTCTGCGTTCATTACTTGACAAACATGCCCCAGCTACCAAGCGCAGAGTATCAAGTAAAAAGTGTTCTCCATGGTATACCAATGTTAGGGACCAGCTTCGCACTGCTAAAAGAGACCGCCGTAAAGCTGAGAGGCCCTGGCTTTCCACCAGACTCACTATTCATAAGTAAATATATGAAGTCGCTAAGAAGACTGTCACAAATATAGTCCATGCAGCGAAATCAGCCCACTACACTACTATGATCATGGAAAGTTACAGCTGCAAAGAGCTCTTCGAGATTACTAACAAGCTAATGTCAAGGAACAAATCAATACCACTTCCAACTACCTTCTCTCCAGTCGACCTTACTGACATGTTTGCAAATTTCTTCCGTGACAAAGTACAAACCATTAGAGATAAGCTTGATACCACAATTTCAATTGACTTCTAGTCACCATACAGTTGGGATACAGAATTTGAGCGGCAACCATTAGCGGCATTTGAACCTGTAATTATGGATTTTGTACGTACAATCGTGATGAAGAGTGAACCAAAGTCACGTGAACTTGATCCAATTCCAACATCACTGCTGCTTGAGTGCTTAGATCCAGTATTGCCTTCACTAATTGATGTTATTAATACCTCTCTCTCATCTGGTGAATTCCCATCATTTTTAAAAACTGTCATTGTAAAGCCTCTGCTGAAGAAACCAACCCTAGACCATAACGATTTAAAGAACTACAACCCAGTTTCTAATCTCCCATTCATTTAAAAAATCTTAGAAAAGGTTGTTCTATCCCAGCTTGTATCTCATCTAAATTCAAGTAGTCTTTTAAGCAATGTACAATCTGCATATCGCCCTTGCCACAATACTGAAACAACTCTTCTAAAAGTAGTTAATGACATTCTCTCTGCGTTGGATAGCGGAAAGATTACAATCCTCACCCTCCTTGATTTGTCTGCAGCATTTGACACAATAGACCACGATATATTATTTCACCGTCTCCAGCATGCATTTGGCATTCATGATAGAGCCATACTGTGGTTAAAGTACTACTTGGTCAACAGGACACAAATTGTATCTGCAAATGGAATACACTCCAGCCCAGATGATATGGTGTGGTGTTCCACAGGGGTATGTTCTTGGACGTATTCTCTTCATTCTGTACACTCAGCCGCTCTCAAGTGTCATAGATCATCATCCAGTGTCTCACCATTTGTACGCTAATGACACCCAAACATACAAATCTAGCCACCCAACTGAAGTTGATGCTACCATCCAAGGTGTAGAGAGGTGCATTTCTGATGTGAAATCATGGATGACTTGTAACAAGCTGCAGATGAATGATGATAAAACTGAGGCCATTCTGATCACAACACAAAGACTTTCTCATTCACATCCTTTACCTCAAACAATAAATATCTGCAACAGCAACATTAAATTCACACAATCAGTACGAAACCTAGGTGTTACTCTGGACAGTAATCTCACATTGCACCAACATGTCATGAACATATGCAAGGCTGCATATCTTGAGCTGAGACGCATCAGCTAAATTCGCAAATATCTTTGAGATGATGCCACTAAAACACGTGTGTGTTCATTAGTGCTTTCAAGACTGGACTATTGTACCTCAGCTCTGTCTGGTTCATCTCAATATCTACTCCAGAAACTTAAAAAAGTTAAAAACACAGCTGCTTGGATCATACTTAGAGTACTACGATCAGAGCAAACCTCCCCGCTGCTCTGTACCCTACACTGGCTATCCATTTGATCCAGAATCAAACACAAAATGTGTTCTCTGTGCTACGTTTCATTAACGGACTCCAGACCAAGATACCTACCTGACCTCACCCATGTGAATTACCAGCAAGATACTTACGCTCCTTTTCTGACAATCGTATATTCATTATTCCCACAATGAAAACAAAGTCATATGGACAGCGTTCTTTTGCATACCAGGGTCCAGCAACGTGGAATGAATTGCCCACTGAAGTTAGACACAAAGACACGGTGATCACATTCAAGAGGGCTCTCAAAACTCACTTATTTCAAATGCAAGAACAAACTTAAAGACCTAATAATGTTATGTTTCCTACCTGAAATATTCTCAGCATGTTTTTTTATTTTTTAATGTTTTTCTAATTCGTGTTGTTTGTTTTTGTAATAATATTATTATGTTTCATTTCTTATAGGTGTTATCTAATGTTGTAAAGCGCTTAGAGCTTCTAAATATTAGGCGTTATACAAAGTCATTATTATTATTATTATTATTGTTATTATTATTATTATTATTATTATTATTATTATTATTAGTGGTAGTATTATCATTATTATTATTATTATTATTATTATTATTATTATTATTATTATTATTATTATTATTATTATTATTATTATTATTATTATGTACTGAACTTAGATTGAGAATGGCCTATTGATTTCTGTATGTGGAAAACTGATTTTGCCAGCAATATGATTCTATCTTACACATTTTACATAAACTGCTTATTTGCAAAATGGTAATAACAATGGAAATTAAATTTGTATGCATCTTTATTTCACATTAATTTGTTTATATTAGAGTGAATATTTTTCACCAGATTCCACCCCTTACAGTCCATGTGTGTAGCTATCATTATAATATTGTTCGCATTTTCTTATTTTACTTTTCTTCTCGTGAAAGACATGTACTTAATTTTACAGTTACAATTCCAGTGACACATTTACATGCTCTTTTATTTAACTGTAGCAGGTTTCCTTTTCTTATGTGTCAAGAGTTAATGCTGATACTTTGAGTAATTTGTTTCTATTAAAAACAAATTAACAGGAAGATAACCATTTAAATTTTTTCGCTGATATATACTTTGTTATGCAGATTAGAGCAGCATGAGATATTAGTGAATGTCAGTGATGATGTTGCTGTAATTTTGTTGATTTTGATGAAGCATTTTCAAGGTTTTTGTATTTGTTTGTCTACATTGAAAAGTGTGACTCAATTACTGTCAGATATTTCTTTTCTCATTCATATATAATGTAGTTCTTTAAACATAATATTTGTGCACTGTAACGTTAGAAAATGTGAATCACATGCTATTGGCAGCACACATTGGTGACATCACAAACAAAAAATAAATAAGTTAGGCTATGAACATTATTTTCTCTAGAAAAATCTACTGTGGCAGATAATAGTATTTTGGTCCTGATGAAGCCTAATCATGATCATAGTAACTTTGTAATGACAATATTAACTGATTCATTATTACACTTGTACGTATTTGGCTGAAATATTTCATATACTGGGTAACATATTAAAATAATCTTGTGTATAGTAACAGTGACAACAAGTTATTTTTGTTGGATGCTAATCACCACTGAACGAAATTTATTTCAGCAGTGGCATGTGAAGCTGGAGGAGGAACTTTCAAAACCACCTACTGCGTTAGTGATAAATAAAAAACAATTATTTCTGGTAAACTAACCATGTTTTCGGTTACTTACCATGAATTTCTTTAAGTTGTGAAAACCTGACCATTGGTGAATGATAACCCAACCCCCCTATGATATACCATGTTTTTTATTCACTGTTACGTTTTTAAGGCCATCTTGATTATCATATGAGTAATTCATTGAGAACAATTGAATGATTAGAATATATTTTGTTTTCCACTTCTTTATGTACTGTTCTCTGGAACGTACATGATATTTAAGGTTTTGTTGCAATGAAAATAGTTACTTATTTAAACATTTTAATTTTTTATATTGTATCACTTTTGCAGGAACAGTTTTCTTTTCTGTTGAAGAATGGGAACAAGCTTTACCTCTTGGAAAGTTGTCAAAAATAACTGCTGATCTGCATTTTTGTCCAGTGTCATTGGTGTGATATTACAATAATTGTCATTAGAAATGCACATTGATATTAACAGATACATGTTTTTGGTTCACTGATAGTTCTATCCATGACCTAGGTTCCATGATCCATATTTTATGGTATAGTTAAACTTATGATTTTATTAATTTTCTGTGATTTAGTTTTACCTTTATTGAACACGATGTTTTCCATTGGTACACCAGACTTGAATCACACTTCTGGACTTTTATAATGCATATTTTCCAGATTGACAATAGCAGAACATTATTTTTTATTACATCTTACTGAAAACTGACCTAACTTATGCCAAAAATCGACTATGATACTGACACCTTGTTAGGGTTGGCAGGTCTGCTTCCTGGATGTATCCATTTTACCATTAAGACTGTCAACCATATACGAGGTACCTAGGAAAAGTTTTTAATATTGTCAATACTAACATTAATTCAGTTTTGGTATATAAAAAATATAAAAAATGGTCCAAAGCCATGGCCAGCGAAAGTCTCTGTGATTTTACTTGAGTAGGAAAATAATGAGAAATTATGCTAATGTTGGTTGATAGTAATTTACCGATGGCTGTGAAGCTGCTTTGTTACAGCATGATTACTAAGTCATTTGAGAACCGTTAACGCTTATGGATTATATACTGGATATAGATACCAACGTACATTGATAATGGCTTATTCATTTCTGCTAGGAGAAAACTGAAGGTGCCAGTAATATCAATGCATATTATAGTTTGTTCATAAACTGCGTATATATTTGCAACATGTTTAAAATAATGGAAAGTGCATTTGCATGCATATTTGTTAAAAATTAATTTCGTTTATAGATCAACATGAATATTCTCCAAATTCCACCCATTACAGCCCATGGGTGTATCCTTTAACCTCATCATACTGTTAGCATTTTCTTAGTTTTCAGTTGTTGTTTTTTCTTGAAAGACATGTTTATTTTGACATTTATAATTCCACCAGAGACATGTTTATATGGTCTCTTTTTTAACAGGTGTCTTTTCCTTTTGTATCAGGTTTGCTGATACTCTGAGTAATTTCATTCTGTTCGGGTTCTTTTGTAAGGAGGATATCCTTTTAAATGTGTGCACGGATGTATACATTTTTATGCTGATTAGATCAGTATGAGACAATAGTGAATGTTGGTGTTGATATTCCTGTAATATCACAAACAGCTATTCATAACATATACAAGGTAATTGTTCATTGTCAAGGTATGATTGTATCAATCAGAGAGATACTATTTGAAGCAATAACGGAAGAAAAGATTTGATAATTCGGGTATTATAGTTTATTGTTGCAACTACTGTGAAAGTAATGTCTGTTCTGAAAACTAAATTAAGGATAATGTGGTAATTAGAAAGGTAGTTAATATAAATTTATTTTGGATGCACTAACTGATGCTGTAGGCAACTTTTACATCTGACCATATTAATGTTGACATGTCTTTGTTACCGGTTGCCTTCATTTCTTACCATCATATACTATTTTAAGGATCAACACATTCATGCTGCCTTTACGAACCAGTAGCCAAAGATGAAATATTATTCCAGAGAATTGCCCCTGCAAAGGTATGTATAAAATATAAAGTTTGATCTTTATTTTTGTATCCTATATTGTTTTGTGACTACTGCTTTTACAATTGACCAGTAAAGGGAAACTCTTATCTTCAGATGTGATCAACTTTTCAATCACTGTTCTAGAAATATAGTAAATAATCAACTATTATTTAAAACAATGCAGCTTGGTTAACATGTATGTCCTTTTCCTTTTGCAGTAACATTATAACTGTTGAAACTGTTCCTTCATTGTAGGTATTCAGCTGTTCTGAGTGTCCTGTGAAATTCACTAAGGAAGACTTTCTTTAGAACCATTACCTGTGCAGACATGTTCTTCTTATAAGGGAAATGGATGAGATTATGTGCATGTTTCGTAATCTTTTATGCCAAACTCTGAAATAACTGTTCAGAATTTAACCCAGTTAATTTTCTTATTGACAACATAAATGCATTAAAATGTATGTATTATATATTTGGTGTTTTCATCTTGGAAATATGTGATATGAAGTTGTATTGGTTGCATTTTCCAGTATAGGTTCACAGGTATTGTTTTTTCCTAGAGTACTATATCAGCTCTTTTGGGTCCATGGGTTATAGCAGTCATCACCTCTTTTGAATGAGGAAAATTTTGAATGAGGAAAACCTTTATTTTTCCCCCTGAACATAACTACATCACATTGTACATTTTTTTAATTAAGTTATAAGACATGTGCTGGTTACAAACACAGTTCACGTTATTTCTCTGTCTATAGTGATCCAAACTGTATTTGCATTTTTGAGATGAATATTTCAAAATGCCACCAGTGTCCATACACTACTTATAAATGCTATACAAATGCAGTGCTCAGTAATTTGAGTAGCAAACTGGAGAATTTATTTTAAAGATATAACTTCTATGAGAAAACTGGACAAAAGATGACAACATAGAAGTTATATCTCCCATGTCCAATTCTTTACTGCAGGAAACCTCATTACATCCACCAGTTGTTAACAATACAATTGTTTAAGAAATTGTGATTTATCAGAAGTTTCCATTGCAAAAACTGTGTTTACAACCAATATGGAAAAATCTGCATTGAACATAACATAATCACTCACTGGATAGAGTGCCATTTAATGGATTCAAAAATAAGCAGCTTCAACTGCTTGAGGATGCTGCTATCAATGTATCCACTTTTCCAAATTGTTCAGTGTAGAGGGGGACTTTTCATACTTACATTACTTAAAATAACAGTGGACAGCAGTGAAGTACCTATTTATTATATATGAAATAATGATTGGAAGTTGAAGAAAATGCGTCAAATTTTGTTTTTGGAATTTTAGTAAACGCAACATTTTTAAACTTTGATAATCATGTATTTAGTGTAAATTAAATACCTTCTTATCATCCTATTTTTGAAATTGTATTTGTACACATATTAGTATCCCTTGCTAAAGTTATTATGTTAGCCAAAAGTTTCGAGAGTTAGATAAGATTTATTTGTGATTGGGATAATATCTTCCTTATGGGTATAGTATACAAGTTTTCAGGTTTTTAACACTCTAGTCATATTGAAGAGTAGAATACTCTTGTCACTGTTTAATGATAATAGCATCACATTTCCTTGTATGCCCATTTGATAGTTTATTAATATTTGTTTTCTTTATTATTATTTTCCATACAAAGATAGCCATTGTTAAGGGATCCATCCCACAAACTAGTAGTTCAACACTAGTACATAGTATGTTGTATTTCTAAATACAATACATAACTAATATTGGCACAGAGAGAGAACAGGGGTGCAGAACATTCGTCAAGAACAAGTTGACAATGGGCAAGTAAATTAAAAAGTTGACTTATCTGTATAAATGACCCTCTTGTCTTTGTTTTCATAGTGAAAACAAAGAGTGGAAGACAGGACTATTAAAAAGTTTACCTCTATTAAGCTGCACCATATAAATGCATGCAGTTGAGATCTGTGACAGCTAAAACACACCGGATATTTCAGTTTCTCTTAGTTTTGTACTTTTATTATTAGGGTCTACAACTTTAACAAGAATGCATTCCCGGTCTCTAACTGCTGCAGAATCAATAGTAGCATCTGAAAGGACAGATAAGAATTTAGCTGTATATATTATATCCTCGACTCTTTTCAGTAGCTCATCAGATTTACAGGTTTTTTACTTGTACCTCACAAAAACTGTATCGTCTCAAAAAGATTTTCTCAGCCTTGCTATAGTTTATGTTGTGTTAAACGGATTCTTGTAAAGCTCAGTTTGGCTCACATTGTATTTATTGATCACTCTATCTAAATCACCCACAATATCTTCTTTATCAGATTTGACCTTTTCACTAAAACATTTTGATTGACATGTATTGTGCTTTGCACTTTTTGGTTTGTTAACAGTGCATCTTTGCTTGTGATAACCTGTCCTGCAAACAATCCGCTGGTTTTCGTTGGCATCAGGGCCATCTCTTACATGCATTACAAGCTGCAATTATTCGATCTTTGTGGGCATCGTGCCACAGAAACTTCTGCAGCCAAGAATTTTCGAAGTTCCATTTCTTTATTTACCATATTCCATGTCATCGTCAGGTTTAGTTTTAAGCTTTTTTTTAAAAATTGTAACACTGTATTCAACTTTTCTCAATCTTGCACAGGCTTTATAAGAACACAGTCCATCAAGATGCATTCTGTGGAAAAGCCATCATAGTCGCACATAAAATGGTTTCAAGGAATCAATTGACTGGTTCAAAATAGCAGATTCCTTGGGGGAATCTCTAACCTCCAGTCAGTGAAATTTGTTCTTGTGTAAAACAGCAATGTCTGCTTCCATTGTTTGTATCTACAAAACCTGTAGCTGCTTTCAGCCCTAATCAATACTTTTCAGTAAAAAGATAATGCACTGGTATTGTATGTTTGTAAGAATGAATAACATTTGACCGAGTCATATCAGAGACTTATAAAAATGGTACTAGCAGCTGCCTCACTTGGCGCTTAGTATTAAGAGGTTAGTGTTAGGACTGGTTGGCCTGGTGACAGGATAATGTGACTGGGTAGGGCATGATGCTATATATCTGCGGCATGATGCCCCAGTGCTTGACATCACTACAAAATGTCACACTGCAGAGATTATAGCGATATGATTGAAAAATTGTTAATGATGAGTTAAAAATCTCAAACACATACACATATACACTTAATGTCTTTTCTTCATTTATTTTCATGATTGTTAACTGGCACAACAGTTGTGGTATTAATCAATAAAAAAACTTAGAGAGCCAGAAATCTTTTCATTTCTTTGATGCAATAAATTTGATAGCTGTTCCAATTAAAAAAATTTCCATATATTGGACAGTTTGTTTTCCTTTTATTTATCATTTTCTTACACCAATACTAATTCTAGAGTGACTGCAAGTCAATTCGTATTGGACATGATGACATACTTAATAGTTCTCACTGCTCGGTTCCTTAGACTGCATGTAGTCTAAACAGTATTAATTTTTCCCCCTCCTTTCATCATGGTATATAGTAATTCTTGTGTTAACCTCAAACTTTTATTTACATTTCTATCCCATCAATAAATGAGTCTTAATTTTGTTATGTTATATGATGTCCACGTGAAATTGACCAGAGCTATTTACGCTTCAAAAATTGACCCACTAATGTGTCTTTTTCATATCATCAGCTGTCGTCTGTTGTATCGTTTTATAGTGAAACTCACCAAATGTCTTCATGAGATGAACATTTGTAAAACTTTAATTTCAATATTTACATTTGAACTGCTCTGTTGATGTTACCACTGTTGAAAATTATTAATGTTTCCTAAATTCTTTTATGCTGTTCTTGTGGCTGGGAATACATGATAAAAGTTTCAAATGGCTATTATTTGTTTTTCTCACCCATGCGACAGAAAAATCTAGCTGTTTTGCTAACCTTACTTTTCTTATCTCAGTCTAGTCATCTCAAACCAGTCGTCTCAGTTAAGGTGTGCATGCGTTCAGAACTACTTTTGTAAAAAGAAACCCTTGTTGTCTGCTACTGTGCCTGACGTAGTTGTTCTAAAATCAAACAACAACAATATATAACAAACAACATAGTAACTTATGTCAATCCATCTTTGAGAACACACCATGCAAAAACATTTTGAGAGAGAGACATAGATACACATGCATACGATGTCGAGCTTTTTGATATTATGCTAGTTCGTTCCACACAGCATAGTAAATTTTATCCTATATGCAGGCATTGCTCAGTACATTTTCAGGTCAGCGTCATTAAATGTAGCTAAAGCTACCTAACTAGTTTTAGATACTTCGTGTGAAACAATATACTGTTTGCAACAATTAATGACACTGACCTGAACATTTACTGTGCTACAGATGGGACAAAATTCTCATTGCTGTGTGAAATGAACTATGACAGTAAACACTGATCTGTGGACACAGACTATAGACCTATACACTTCATAGCCTCCCAACTTTCTTAACAACTACGGAAAACTTAGTAACAGCCAAAAATGTGTTATGTCAAACATGTTTTGGTCTAATTTTGTTTAACATATCCATTGTGTCCCCGTTGAATCAAAAATATTCGTACAATATTTAATGACAAATATTGCACTTACCAGCCAGAAGGAATCATGTATCCGTCGACGCATAACCTCTACTGCTACATTAGAGGTGTGGTCCCAGTATCGTTCCATTATTTACAACGTAATTTTCTAAATCAGCTCTGATGAAAATGAAACATTCTCTTGTAATAACTATTAGCTATTTCTTGTTAATTTCATATAACATCCATATATTAAATGTAATAATACTTAAATACTATGCAATGTTTCATGTTGATTTTGTTTTTGCTCAAGCATAACTACTGTGTACTTAGGATGACACGGTCACGCCACAGTCCTCATAAACATGTTTGCATTAATGCACCACATGTAAATATTTGCATGTAAACTATATTGAAAAAGTGAGTTCTTTTTCTACTTAAAAGGAAAATATTGGGTGAGAAAAAGAATCTACGTTGGGTTATGGACTTAGACAAGGAAATCCCTCTCGGTAAGCCTCGTGGCGAGACAAATAATGTAACCCCTTGACTGGGATTTCCTTGTCTCGGTCCAAATCCCATCATATATTCTATATGTCTCTTTCTCACCCTGTCTCCATATGTATGTCTCGTGCTCTCTCTATATATCTGTCTATTTTGCTCTCTATCTCTTGCTCTGTCTCTCTTGTTCAATCCCTCTCTTCCTCTTGCTCTGTTTCACTTACTCTTTCTATCCGTCTTCTCCCTGTATAACTTTGTCTTATGCTTTCTCTGCCTTTCTTGCTTGATATGTCTTGTTCTGTCTCGCTCGCTCTCTCACGCTCTCGTTTTCTCGCTTTCTGTCTCTCGTGCTTTGCGTCTCGCTCGCTCGTTCTCTGCATCTGTCGCAAACTGTCTCTCGCTCGCTGTCTTTCACTCGCTCTCATGCTTTCTTTCGCTCTTGCTCTCGCTCTCTCTCGTGATGTGTCTCACACACACACTGTCTCTGGCTCTCACACTGTCTCTCTCTGCTCTTCTGTTATCTACATTTTGAGCGTCTGTGTACAGTATGCTATGTCCTGTTAGTTCTAGTGCATGTGCACTTTGGGTTTGGTTTTTTCTTTATCCGTATGACCCAGAAAAACATAGCTGACACAATCTCTTCACTAGTTGTGTTGCACCTAGGTAAATACCAGTTCACGCCTTACAAGTGATAAGGTGCGTAAACAAACACCGCAAGCACGTACGTTCATCCATCTTGTACTCGTATCCTTCATTAGCGACTGCGACCGCCCCCCCCCCAGTCATATAGACGCCGGTCACTTTTCTAGCCGCAAAGAACAGTTTTCAATTCAACAGAAGGGTAATCTCAAGGTCTAAGCCTCTGTACACTAATCATTTACAAATCCTCCAATAAGTAATTATTTACATTTATTCAATAAAATAATTGTATTTGTTCATAACTAATATCGATGCAATAAACATCCGATCAATAATGTATTATATATATATATATATATATATATATATATATATATATATATATATATATATATATATATATATATATATATATATATATATATATATATATATATTAAAGTGACCGATACAAAACATTTTTTGACGACATCGTATTCCTGAATCATGTGAGTGTTGAAGATGCTAGCAGAAGACAACATTTAATGGTTATTACCTGTATGTTACATATTTTTCAATAGAAATTATCAACTGCAGATTAATTGAAATTTTATAAAACAAAAACATTGCATACGTGTAACTGGTGTGAACACCACCAAGCAAGACTCGTACTTGATGTGTCATCGATACCAGGGATAAAACTTAGTTCCATATGATTAACTATGATAACAAATTTACCTTTATCCAGCATAGGAAACCTCTGATGACGAAATGGACATATGTGTCGTAGAACTCCGTGGATCCGTCCGCCCGAAACAGCACCAAACACTCATTTCACATTATAAGGGGCTCTGTACAGACATACAGAAGAACCATCTTTAATTAGGCCTCGCCAAGGCTGATCTAGCAAAGCAAACCACATGACAAAATCCCATGAGTTACCGAAATATTGATGTTACTTCACAAACAACCCTAACCCTAACTCGAAATACAAAATCCATTTTTCTACACAACCTCTGGACTGATTCTCATGAAGCAACTACCTATCTGTCAGGTTCCATGAGACATGTATCATTGTGAAAAATACATCCAGATCGCCCCATTCGTTCGTACGCTATTAACAGAAAAATCTGACCCTAACCTATTATACATCTATGGGAAATCACAAGAATCCAATTTCTCCCAAACTACTAAAAACACCGGCCATCTGGCCAAGGACTGTCAGCAACAAGCACAGCAGCAGGCTGCACATAAGGCGCCCTCAAACACAACTCCAAAATCATATGCAGCAGTTCTAACAAACACAAAGCCCAAAATAATAACAACAGAGACGGAGAGCATGTTAGAAAGTGTTCCGGAACCATAACAGGAAACGCAGACCCCAAATGACGAAACCGAGAAATGGGATTCAGCTGATCAGACTAGTTCAGCTGAGAAAAAGAAGGCGAAAGCAAGAGCCAGACAAATACAGAAGAAAAGAGAGACGAAATTGATGGGGAAAAAACTCCGCTTCCTTCTATGTTATAGAAGAACCAAACTTCACACAAAGTCCTAATAGCTTAGAACAGACACTAGACAATATCCAAACCAGTCTAGAAATTTCAAGAATAGAAGCGACGATAGCTACGGAACAACAGCAAGTAGAAGTGCAAACGACAACAGCATCAAAAACAGGACAGGCCGAAACACAAATGGTTACGAACAAAAAAAAAAAGAACGGCGTCTACGCCAAGATCACCTTCCGAAGCGAAATCACTGACTTCATAAAAAGAATGCAAATCACCACGGGAAAGAGAATCCAGGAAAGACACAAAAGAAAAAGAACAAATAAGAAGGACAGTATATCTCTATAGAGATGACAAAAGAAGGATCATAACCACAGGGCAAAAAGACTACCCACTAATTCTAAAATTTAAAATAATCTAAAGAATACAACTAATGTTAAAAAATACCTTTTTGTTTTAAATAACAACCTAAGAACTAAAAAAAAACTTAATTACAAATTTCATAGTCGAGATGGATCTAAAAATGAAAATTCTGACTTTGAACGTTAATGGTATAAATAATAAAATTGAAAGTATCACAGCACAAGCTAAGAAATATGATGTAATTTTAATACAAGAAACGCACGGAATGCCGATACACGTCGTGAAAAAACTAGAGGAAGATTTAGACGCCTTAGTGTTTACTAGTAACTACCCAACAGAGAGAAAGGCTGGAGTGGCGACAATTATCAGGCAGACCGCCAAGGGACTAAACCTTGAAAATATGTAAATACCGAATGACTTACAAGGACGCATAGTCCACTTAAAATTAAACAACCGGAACATGTTTAATATATACATACCACCTAGAATTACAAGAAGAAAGACGACCTTTATACAAAACCTGAACCGATATACTCAAGAATTTGCCATGGACCCCTGCATTTTAGGCGACGATTTTAATTGGCTAACAAGACAAAAGTGAAGGACTAACTAAAAACGACAGGACAATTTTAAAGTGGATTAGAACCTTTCTGAAAACAAATAACATTGTAGACATTTTTAGATTTCTTAATAAAAACAAGAGAGACTATACGTATAAATATGATAACAATAAAGAAAGAAGGATTGATATATTCTATATCTCTGAAAGTGAAACCAATGCATCAATACATTGTGAAATGTTAAAAGAAAAGATCTCAGACCATAACTCTTTTAGAGACAAACATTCCAAACACACTGAAATGGGGACAAGGCCTGTGGAAGATGAACAGTGCTCTAGTACTCGATGATGAGTACGTGAGCACTGTTCGCACGCACCTCAACAGGATGAAAGAACATACTGAGGATATAATGACAGATTGGGAAAAAATTAAAAATGAAATAAAACGGATAACCAGATATTATAGCAACACAAACAAGATCCAAAAACAGTGGATAAAAGAAAAGCATTTAGAAATTATGACCCTAAAAAGACCTCTAGCAGTGTCGGAAACTACAATAACCAAACAATGGGAGGAGATGGAAAAAGAAATCACACATGGGATCAAACTAAAGGCGGGGAAATATGAAAACCTATATAAAAAAGGGAGGGAATATATAGAAGATTAGAAATTGAAAGGTGAGAAAACATAAAGATAGATGCAATAGTAATTAATGATAACATTTATCAAACTAAAACTGACATATTAGAATGTATAAGAAGAGATAATAAACAATTATGTAGGGGAAACCATGTATAAGCAGATATCACTACAAACAAGAAGTTATGTGAAAATGTTATTACTAATAAAGAAATGTTAGAGGCAATTAATAGTCTACAAAAAGAGAAATTGCCAGGCTCAGATGGCATAACCGCGGAATTGTATAAGAAATTTAAGTATGAATTAATAGATTGTTTAGAACTATTATATAATAATATACTTTTTAAAGGGGAGATGCCCAAAACACTAAGGGAAGGAATTATTACTCTAATATATAAAGGGAAGGGAGGCAAAAGCTTTTTAAAAAACTGGAGACCAATAACTTTGCTAAACAATGATTACAAAATCCTCAGCAAAATAATAACTAATAGAATAAAGAATTGTATAAATAAAATTATTGACATAAATCAAACCTGTGGGGGGAGGAGAAAAATATTATGAATAATGCTCTATCTATAAGTGCTATAATTAAATTATTAAACATTAAAGGAGAAAAGGAGAAAAGGGAGTCATGTATCTGTTCGATCAAGAAAAAGCTTTTGATCGAATATAACATGAATTCATTTTTAAAACATTAGAAAAGTGTTGGACCTAACATGATAAGCTGGGTAAAAGCCATGTACAATAATATAGGTTCTAAAATAATAGTAAATGGAGACCTCTCAAAAGAAATAAGTAAACAAAGGTCAGTTAGACAGGGCTGTCCCCTGTCCATGCTGCTATATGTAATAGCTATATAATCGCTGAACATAAATATCAACCAAAATAACAAATTCAGGGAATAAAAATACCAAATATGAAAAGATATTTTAAAACTATATTATATGCAGATGACTGCACTAACTTCACCAGAGATGGATTGTCCTTCAAATATTTACAACACGAATTCACAAAATTTGGGAAAGCATCTGGTTCAGCTATTAATCATGACAAGACAGAGATTTTACTAATAGACAACTGGAGGGGCAACCACCCAATATTACCCACAACCTGATTAAGAGACAGGAAAAATCACTAGGAATTACATATGGAATGAACTCTACTCACAAAAACTACAGTGAGTTATTAATCAAGATTGAAACACAAATAGAAACTTGGCTACATACGAAAATAAACCTCATGGACCGCATACAGGTAGCTAAAAGCTACATGTATAGCCAATTGAACTATAAAATGAGCTAGATACAACTAACAGAAGCAATGATTAATAACATTGAAAGGAAAATACTGAGCTTTATTTGGGACAACAAAATCCACCTTCTAAAGAAAACTATATATGCAGACCTAAGGACAAAGGAGGATTAGCCCTACATAACCTGAGTCGAATATAAAAATTTAATATTTTGAACAGATCTAAATATCTAAATAACTCTCCCCAATTATCATGGGAAGCTATTTAATATATATATATATATATATATATATATATATATATATATATATATATATATATATATATATATATATATATATATATATATATATATATATATATATATATATATATATATATATATATATATATATATATATATATACATATATATATATATATGGACAAGTATGCCGTTTTAATAATACAATATAAAAGAACAATCTACTAACTAAATTATTAAAAACCCTGGGAGGTGTGAAAGAATAAGTGGAATTATCATATAAACATAGAGATAACAAAGATACATGGGACAAAAATAAGAAGATATATAATATACTAAATGAGACAGCAAGTCAAGATAAGCATCCAATAGAATTCAAACATCCGAACCTAAACTGGCCAATAATATGGAAAAACTTCGCGGAAATTAAATCACCAGCTATACTAGGTAGAATATTTCTATATCTACATGGTAGCTGGATGACCGGTGAGGCGGTTTTTAATAGACATATAATTAACACAATACCACGACGCAGGCTATCTAAGTACCATACTGACTCAAAAGAGCATCTAATATTAAGATGCCGAAAGAAGGATACAGAGAGACAAATCATAAAAACAAAATTATAAGCAAATATGGAAGTTTTAATGATATGCAGTTATTATTTACAAATAGTATTGAGTAAAAGAATTTATACAATGACCTAATAGGGTATATTAACACTATCATTAAAATAAGAAGGGGAGATTTTGAATCCGAATTCTAATTTCTAAAATATAATCCAAAATGAATAAGATATAAATACATTGAAACTGTTCATAAAAAATAAAAAAAATTTAATCTTTTTTTTAATTTTTTTTATATCACCATAATAAGACATAATTGTTTTCTGTAAAATAGAGGTCCTTGTAAGACTGCATTATCTTTGACAACAAACAACTACACATACAGCACATACATAAACACAAATACTACTGCTCCTATCCACACTATATTTCTAACATACAACTATTCTGCAACGTATTATCTACCCACACTAAATAAAATGTTTCTATACTATAAAAACATAATAAGAACAACTCGAAAAGATTCGATTTAGTAAAGCCAGTCCGAAAACAAACACAAGAATAAAAGCAATCAAACAATATAGCACCATACATATAGCATACACCGGACAATATTGATCCACTGGCCTGGATCACTTATGTAAAAAAACTCCAAAAAACAGCCAGGGCAATAGAGCTTTGAGACACTAGAGTAGGGCGGTGTGTAAACCCTATTAAAATTTATCCAAATGCATTTGAAAATAAAAAAAAAATATACAAACAACATATTAAATATTTATTAAAAAATCAACAACGAACATAAAATCCTTTAATTGCATGAACTAGGGGGTTCGTCAAATGATGTAATTCTGAGGCGGACCACACCAATAACGCAAACTCAGAAGACGATGAGGTGAATTGGGATTTTGTGGATTTTCTTTCTCAACAATTTGTTCCTCAACCATCACCTTCGCCACCTTCCCCTTCTTTACCACACGTGTAGAATTTTAAACAGAGACAGAAAGAAGAATTGGAGAAATTTCTACAAGGAAGCAGAACAAGCTTTTCTCCTACAACAGCAAGAAGAAGAGGTAAGAAAGAAACAAGAAGAAGAAGCAGCAAAGAAACAAGAGGGTGAAAGTCAAACGGTCACGATACTGTTAGACATTTTAGCGGAGTTAAGAAGTCTGAAACAAATGTATCAGACTTCTTTATTACGACCGAAGAGAAAAAGACATTCCCGAGCTAAACAACCCAAACATGTGACAACATTTACCATACCACCCTTAGTGATTTCTACCAAATCATCGAAAGTACGCAGTCCAGAAGTAGGCCTTGGCCGTGGCAAAGGCTGAAGGCAGTTAAAGTTGATTCCTTCCTAAGTTTGTTGTTTAAACCAACAAATACCCAAAGGCCCTTTACAGGGTACCCCATTTCTCTCGAAAAGAGATAGTATTTAAATTGCCAGTATCAATTAAAACTCAAAAAGGCTTTTTTTTACCCATATAGTACGTGTAAATGGTTGAGGGCTTGAGTGTATATTCTTATTCAAAAAATCAAAACCAAGAGACACTTACTTTGTATAGACTGTCTATTCTGGTACAAATTTTACAATCCAATTTACAACACAAAAAAGCACTTTAAAAAGTTCATAGGCTTCTTCTTTATCTGTCTTCACTCTCTCTCTTTTTAAATATCTTCACTTTTACAGCTTTTTCCTCCTCTTCATCCTCACTTTCTTCCCTTCTTTTTGTCTCCTGTTTCTGTTTATTCACCTATCTGCTTTCTTCCTTTTCTTCCTCTTCATAACTCCCCTCTTCTTCTTCTTGCTCCTGATGTTTTTTAAGGCAATCTGGAGACCAATGTCCTTTGTCTTGACAATGATACAGGTATCTTGACTTTTATCTCTTCTAACCCATGTTTTGCATTTTTGACGGTCTGGACCATCTGAAGACCAATGTCCTTTATTCTTACAAATATAGCAAGTATCTTGACTTTTATCTCGAAAGGAGGGTGAGTAGTCCATCGGTTTGTCTGAATACAATTTTCTGATGACCCAACGCAAAGCTCTGATGAAAAATTCGATCTGTGTAGTCTCGTCCATTGTTCTGCTCAGTTTGAGAGTGAAATGAATAGTGGAAGGACAAGACACATACCCCTTTATATATACGCTGGTTTGTCATGGATATAAAGTGACCCATGTTGTTTCACATTTAGTCATTTGACTTTTTGCAGTCGAAATGAAACGATCGAATCAATTCGAGAAGAAAGAAGATAGTAAGAGGCAGAAACGTGATCTATCGCCTCGTACCATCGCTGAAGTCTTGGCACAAATTCATGCCAGTGATTTTGAAGATGACATGAGTGAACCAGATCCAGACCCAGAGAGCCTGTACCTAACCAAACTTCACCACCCTTAGTCAACCCTGAAAAGTACTATCACATTCGAGAGACGGAAAAGCGCTCCTCTAGAAAATTTAGAACCACGGCTTACACTTACAGGGTGAAGATCAAAAATTTCAAGTCCCATGTACCATTGGAGAAAGCAAACGGGTTCATCACCGAGATGTGGGATTCTTTGCTCACCACAATAAAGCGACAATGTCAAGCCAAAGAAAACGATCGCTTGAGACTTTCCTTGCAACATGACGGTTTGAAATCCCTTGTTTGGATCGAGTTTAGCAGTCCCGCAGAACTGACCCCTTCCAAAGTCATGGACAAGATTCAACACGTGCAACAATCTAATTACCAGTTTAACATCACCGATGGAAAAGCCACACTATTCACGACCCACGTCTCTCCTCCTAAAAGGACCGGACAACGCAAAAAGGTGTTATTGGTGAACGACCTTCGTAACACCAAAACAAGTCTCGTCCGAATTAACAACCCTCAAGACCAGATGTGTTTAGCCCGTGCCATCGTTGGGGGACGAATCTATGCCAACAAGAACGACACGGCAGAATGGAAAAGAGCCTGGAAAACTATTCAACAATCAGACCGAGCCAAACAACGAAATGAAGCAGAACTCCTGTTACAACAAGCCGGCCTGTCCAAAGACACACCTTGTGGCATTCCCGTAATGCAAAAATTGCAATATGCCCTAGCTCCACGATACACCTTGAAAGTGTACCGTCAAGAAGTGCGCGGACCTCTGTTGTTTCGAGGCCAAGACTTTAAAGATGGAAAATACATTCACATCATCATGAGCATTTTGATACCATTACCAGTGTCACTGCATTCCTGGGATACGGTTATTACTGTGAGAATGTGACTATGTCTATAACAATCGAGAGCAACACAAACATTGTGTTTCGAAATGCTCAGGATGTTTGGCCTCTCAACCATGTCTGGACCAAGGACAAGAAAGAATGCATTGTCCTGCTTGTCTGCGCACGTTTGTCAGCCCTGCCTGTTACCAACAACATCTGAAGACGCAAGGTTCACAGAAGAAATGTGCTTGTCAGCTGCTGAGATTGTGCCCTACGTGTGGACAAAGCATACTTACCAATAATGCCAAGGCACACGTATGTCGAGGAAAGAAAAAGTGTCACATTTGTCACCAAATCGTGGACTTGGAACATGAATGCTACATGCAAACATACCAACTCGAACAAGAGGAAAATGAGGACTACAAGACGAATGGCAATTTCATCTTTTTCGATTTCGAATGCATGCAAGAGACCGGCATTCACATTCCTAATTTCTGCGTGGCTTATCGAGCGTGTGAAAAGTGCATCCAAGAACCTATCTTGCCCTCACTGCAGCAAGATTCCTGGGGGACGTGAAAAAATCTTTCGAGGACCGAACACGTTAGCCAAATTCGCCCAATGGGTCATAGACCCCATCGACAAGACGTGGAGCCATGAAGACATCGAACGTTACGGATATTGTCATTGCCATGCCACGGTGATGGCCCGCAATTTCTCGGGATACTATGGACAGATTCTTTGAGGTACTATTCGTAACATGGCACCGAACGTCCTAAAGTCACTTTGAAAGGAGCCAAAATCATTTCCATGCAAGTAGGACAAGTGCAGTTTAAAGATTCGATGAGTTACTTCGCCATGCCTTTGAATCGAATACCTAAAACGTTTGGAATGACAGAAATGGACAAAGGCTACTTTCCACACTTTTTCAATACCGAAGCCAATCAACATATCTTTCTGCCCTATTTGCCTGAGGCTAAAGACTACGACCCCGACAACATGCGTACCGAACAACGAAAAGCTTTCTACGCTTGGTACCAGGACCATGACTCTGACCCTTTCGATTTTCAGGAAGAAATGTTGAAGTATTGCCGTTCCGACGTATAAATTTTACGGCATTACTGTGGAAAATTTCGAGAACTGTTCATGGAACACGGAGGGGATGATCCTTTGAAAGAAGCTTGCACCATTGCCAAAGCGTGTTCCTTAGTGTACCGACAACGATTCATGCCTGAAAACACCCTGGCAGTCATCAACCCTCAAACGACCAACTATGTCAAACGACAATACGCGGTCAAAACCCTACGTTGGTTACATTACTTGTGCGACAATGAAGACAAATGGATTCAGCATGCCCGCAACGGAGGAGATTGAAAGACCATCGGAACGTATTCGGTAGATGGCTGGGACTTAGAAAACCCCAAGATCGTGTACGAGTTTAACGGTTACTTATTTCAAGGATGTCCCGTCTGTTACCCTAATCGTGGCACATAAAATCAGTTTTTACAACGAACCATGGAAGACTTGTACCAGGCCACTTGTCAGCCACTTTTGTAGTTAGTGATGGAAATGTGGGAACACGAGTACGATCACCGTTTGAAAATCGATCCCGAGTTTAAACGCATCGTGGAAAGTTACCATTGGGTGGACCCCCTGAACCCGAGGGATAGTTTGTACGGAGTACGGACCAATGCCACCTGTTTGCTGTACCAAGCCGACGAAGAGAAAGGAGAAGAAATCAAATATTTGACGTGCGTTCCCTGTATCCTTACGTGTACAAATATTGTCGCTTTCCTGCAGGGCACCCACAATTGCTGACGGAACACATTGACTTAGGCCACATTCGACAATACGAAGGTTTCATCAAGTGCAAAATCTTGCCTCCCACGGACTTGTACCATCCCGTCTTACCTTATCATTGCCAAGGCAAACTGATGTTTCCCTTGTGCCGTACTTGTGCCGAAACGTGTAACCAAGATCAGCCTTGTCAGCACACCCCGGAAGAACGCGCCTTGACAGGGACGTGGGTTAGCGTGGAATTGTTCAAAGCTCTGGACATGGGATACCAACTGTTAGAAGTGTACGAAATTAGCCACTTTCCCAAGACACAACAATACCACAAGGGTGACCCCACTCAGAAAGGCATTTTCGCAGACTACGTAGATGCCTTTTTGAAACTGAAACAAGAAGCCAGTGGCTATCCTTCTTGGTGTCACACTGCCGAAGACGAAAAGATATTCAAAGAGAAATATTGGGAACAAGAAGGCATCACTTTAGACCACATCGAGAAAAACGAAGGCAGGTGATCGTTTGCCAAAGTGATGTTAAATTGCTTGTGGGGTAAAATGGCACAACGATCGTGTTTACCCAAGACGGAATATTTGACAGAACCTTCCCGCTACTTCCAGATGATTCACGACAAAATCAAATTTATGAAACACGTGGACGTCGTTCGCGAGGATTTGATCTTAGTCAATTACGAAGAAGATCTGGACTTTGTAGAAGCCGACGAATTTGGAAATGTCATCATTGTGGCTTACGTGACAGCTCATGCTCGCTTAAAATTGTACGAAGGTTTAGAACTGTTAGTGGAACGCGTCATATTCTTTAACACAGACAGTTGCATCTACATTGAGTGCCCGGTTCAACATCACCCTGTCATCGAAGGAGACCGTTTAGGTGCCTGGACAGACAAACACACCGACGACAAGATTCTACGTTTCGAGAGTGGCGGTCCTAAAAATTATGGCTACGAATACCGGGATAAACAAGGAGAAGTGCACACTGAGTGTAAAGTGAAAGGAGTGACTCTGAATTATAGTACCAGTCGAGTGGTGAACTTTGGCGTATTGAAACAAGCCTTGCAGTCTGGAGAAGATCATAACTTTAAAGTGACCACCTATCAGCCAAACAAGATTGTACGTTTACCCAATCACCAAATTGTCAGCCGACCCTTGTAAAAAGTCTACCAGAAGCGAGTGCGTCTTCCCAATCACATTACTTTGCCGTATGGACATGTTTGTATAAAACAATGGTTGTAAAAGGATAGCCACCCACCAGAAAAATGACTTCGCCACAGCAAGAATCGAGTGAGAAACCCAATGTCAACTCCAAGTTCAAACCCTACCATTTTCCGGTCTTCTTGCCTGACTATTGTGATTGTGCCCGTCGATTGGAAATGTTTCAGAAATGGCCCACATATAGGGAAGGATTACCTACTTTGAATGTTTTAGCTAGAACAGGATTTGTCTACTTGGGACCTGAGACTGGATTGGGATACGAAGTACAGTGTTTCAGTTGTGGTCTGAAGTTACGAATGGACCTATGTATCTATAAAGATTCAGCTATTCTGGAACATACTTGATGGTCTCCGCACTGTCCTTACCTTTATATGGCCTTTCCACCCATTACACTACGGTAAAATTATGACGGTACCTTGGAGAAGATAGTACCGTTGTCCAAGAAGAAAAAAAGGAAGGCTTCCAAAACTAGACATAAAAAAGGAACGATGTACATGCTTGAGACTTCATTGCGACTAGTATAAAAAGGGGCCATAGGCAAGATCGATAGTTCATTGAGACTACCAAGGCCAAGCGAACAAGATGAATACTTTCAGAGAAACACAAAACAAGTTCAGACAGGCACAATTCAAGTTTGGGGCCTCTGAAGTGGAATGCGATGCTGAGCCTTGCGATGTAAGCGATGCTGTACGCTGTGACCTTAGCGATGCCATAAAGCATTATAGGAACTTTGTTCTCACTACCCCTATCATGGAAAGTGATGCTGTTCGTGTCAAACCTGATGGATGCGAAAGCAATGCTACTCGTCCTCTTGGACACTTTAATGGGTTTCACGGTAAATGTGGATGTCAACCTTCACGTCTACCACCCTACGGATGTCATCCAGCCCTGAGCAAACTCCTATCGATGTCACCCTACCCTCATCGAAAACCTGTGAAAGACGAATATTCGTTCCCTGTGTGTTTGGCTGAATACTGCAACTTTGAAAATCGTCGTCAGTCGTTCAAAGGAAAACGGCCTAAGTGTCTGGGAGGACCAACCCACGAAGAATTAGCCAGAGCCTGATTTTCTACTTGGGTGAAAGGGGATAAAGTCAAGTGCTTCTGGCGGTGTGTCGCTACACCAGTGGGAACAACAAGATGTGGCCTACCTGGAACATGATCGATGGTGACTGAATTGTCATTACTTACCTTTTGTGGGCCGAGACATTGAAGTAACTTACCATGTCGATGAAGAAACCATATTGGTTAGGAGTCAAATGTTGGACATCACCGAGACCAGTATTTAAACTCCATTTCAAAAATGATATTGAATCATTACCTAAAGACTTCCAAGAGAAGATCTACAAGGAAGTTTGGCATGGACTTGCCAGAGTGAAATCTCAATGGGTAACTGTAAAACATTTGTGTCGAGAAATTCACAAGAGGAAAGTGAAAAAAGTCAACCAACGTGTTAGATTTATCTGGATCAATGGTGCATTCATCCTATTATACCACTTTAGACGTTTACATTACACGACTTCAGTGACATTCTTGGACGTTACCCTGAATGGCAGTGGCCAGAAATTACTCGTTATGTGGATTACTTTTGCTCTAGGAGAAGATTGTAAATTCAATCGCACTGACTGACCTATTCATGGATACTTTACAAGAGAACATTCGTGGCTTGCCTGTGGAATTGAGAGAACGAATTTACCGAGAACTGGTCAAAATACAAGTGAAACGTAAAGAACAATTGCATCCGTTACGTCACCGGTGTTTGAGGCACTGGTATCTGAATGAAAAACAAGCACTGATTCAGTTGAAAGTGTTCCATTGGACAGACATTCATCAACGACCCCTTGGTTTAAGAAAGGATTGGTTTGCTATTGATGATTTTATGTACTACATTGTAAACTTGCTGCATCGAATTCCAGAGGAAGACCAAAATATTTACCAACATCTTTGATAGAATGTCAACTTAGTGAAAGAGGAAACTTCTGAACGAACTGTGATGTGCAAATTAGTGACTAGACAATTTAGATTCGACACTGAAGTAAAACCATGTCTGTGCAAACAGTATATTTATTGTGTCAGACAAAGAGGATTTAGTATGACCTATTTGAACCACTGGTACCTGAATATTATAAGAAAACTGATTCGTAATAAATTGTTTCAGTGGTCAGACCTTGTTCAATACTTTGAGGACACGTGATTTTGGTAACTTCGAGATTCACCCACGCCAACGAATTGAGGAAGAAGAGTTGAAAGATTACAAACATCTTTTATGCAACATCTGTTTAGTAGAAGAGGAACGGTTGAACGAACTCTGGACTGTAGGGTACAGTTTGGAGCATTTAGATTCTCAACGGGAGAACGAAGATCTCTGGGTAGATAGTACATTTATTGCTTCCGAAAAATAGAGAGTATAAAAACAGGTTGCCATGCCAAGGCTTTTATCCCAATTGATTTAATAGATTCCGTGGAAGGAACTCAATGACAATATTCAAACCGTGGATCATTACCATCAATTATTACAAGAACTGTTTCCGTTCAATTTGGGTTGACAATTGATGTGTGTCTTAGTGACTTGTTGTTTTGGGATTTCGTTTACCAGCCGATTCCTTGTGGACTCTTTACGAACAGTACTTACCACCCGAATGGCCTTAAATGTTCACGAAAGACTCATTTTGCTCAAAGCCTTGCGTTTTCATCTGGATACTTCTCGTCCTTTACGGAGAAAAAACAAGATTCGTCAACTTTTAGGTACCGAAGACGTATATGACGATGTAGCTTGTGACTTACACCCCCATTGGACAGATGTACGTGCCTGGAAAAAAGGGGTTTTGAGGCTTGGACCCAAGAAGTGGCCCAATATGCTCGAGAGTTGTAATCCTTCCTTTCAACGTCCAAAGAAAAAAGTCACTTTTCAACCTGTGTTAGCGACAGTACGAGAAGAAGATGAACCCGTCACTCAGGACAGCACTGTCATGGACATTCCTGAAAGACCCTTTCGGGAGGACATTTGTGTGACCTTACCCCCTGTTGAACTTGTCTGAACATTAAACAAAACATGTTGTACAGAAACTTGTTTCTATTCCACGTTGATCGTTTTAATGTGCATTTTATAGTTGTACTTAATCATTTGGCTTTTATGTATTTTAGTTGTTCGTGTTCGTTTTTAAAACATCAATAATCGTGTCCTGAAAAAAAGTATAAAAACTCTTGTCTTGTCTGTTTTCGTGTCACAAGTGACATTTCTCACACTATGGCCACCTCTGCTGTCTCTGCTCCCTCTTCTTCCACTTTCAAAGTCATCGACGAACACTTAGATCGTGCTAGTTGGGAGGCTTTGTATCTTCGCCATCCCTTTAACATGCTCATTGCTGGACCTAGCGGTTCAGGCAAAACTGAATTTGTCAAACTTTTGATCGAACATAACATCATTTGATCGATCGACCACCTCATCGCATCGTGTGGTGTTACAAAGAGTGGCAATCGGCGTACAGCCTCTTGCGAGAGAGTCAAGGCGATTCCATCGTGTTTGTGGGAGGGATTCCTAACGAAGACGACGGAATCGTGTCTGACTCCCGTCAAACCCATTTGGTCATTTTCGACGACATGTTAGGAGAAGACGAAGAAGAAATTAAACTTTGGTTTACGCGCAAAGGGTATCATCATAATGCCAGTGTCATTTACATCACTCAAAATTTGTTTCAACAAAGAAAAGCCCACATAAAACTAGTTTCAAGAGAGGTACTTCAGCCTGGACGGAACCTTACATTCGCAAACCACTTCCTGCAACGACGATGACCGCGTCTCCGGTAGCCTCGGGTTCATCCACTTCTCCGTTGATGACCGCAAGGAAACCCGTGTCTCCAACAACTTCTCCAGTGTCGGGACCCTTCCATTTAGTGGCAGTGGCAGCTACTCACAAAGCACCTGCTCCCAAAATCAAAGTCTAAGAGAGATCGGGCATGTTACAGAGTTTACTGGATTTGTCCAAGCAAGAACTGGCTCGATTTAGTCCGTTGCGTACCCCTGCACGACGTGTGTTGCCTGTCTTCAAACTGACACAACGTAAAGACAATCAGTGGCGACGCATTCCAGTATAAAAAAGGAATTTTATCCATCTCGTTAGGACCTTTGCTGAAAGGAGTCTTGGGAACCATGTTGGGAGGTCTCGGGGGAGCAAGATTAAAAGGATCTCTGAAGTCTCAAGATCTCAGACGTAACCCTTGACATCCAATGGAAGGACTAAGACTAGCTTTAGTGCCTTACAAACGATGGATGGAATACCATCGTTGGCAATAACAGCGGACCCCGCATTTACCTCCCAATCCCAATTTGACCGAGATGTCTCAGTTATAACACGAATTGCTGTCCTTGATGGATCGCCACGATTTGTCCGAAACAGAAAAATCGCAAAAGTACGGTCAACTCTTGCAACGACTGCAACTCTTTCACCAGAAAGCTTTAAACGAAACAGCTCTACCCACTCTGAAAGATTTTAAGACCTTGATGAAAAGTCCATCCGCCACATCACCACCACCACGAATACCAATAACTTCCCCTGGGTCACCAGAGACGCTACTCCACGAAGGCCTGAGGAAGAAGAGATACGAGAAGTTTTTCAAACACCGTCAGTACCTCCCATTTCTAGTAAGATTGCAGCAACCTTGTTGACCCCATCCCCCACAACCCAACGAGAAGAAATGAAAGCTTGGGTTAAAAAGATGATGTCCACTCCTCCTTGGACAGAAGTGAAAAAGAAATAAGGGAAACCAGAAGTGAAAAAAGAAAAGAAGACCAAAGCCATTCCATGACCACCTTCGCCACTGGCTTCGACTTCTACTCCCGTTGCCCATCGGACACGTAAATCCTTTTCCAAGTCACCCTTTCGCCCCATTCTAAGTAGCATCAGCGAAGAGTGGGTGACTTATTAACAAAGAAAATGGAAAAGGTGTTAGCCAGCATTTACAACTAACCAGCCCATCCTGCAGGTTATGGAGGAATTCAAAAATTGTATCGTGCTGCCAAACCTCGACTGAAAAGTCTCCGTTTACCTCAAGTGCAACGATGGTCACAAGAACAAGCTACCTCCATTTTACACAAATCCATTCGACGCAAGATTTCCAGAAGTCGCACCCAAGTGGAAGGCATCGATCATCAATGGCAAGACGATTTGGCCGATGTCTCTCATTTGGCGTCTTACAATCGGAGCTACAAATATTTGTTTTGTGTCATCAATGTCTTTTCCAAATTTGCCTGGGTCGTGCCATTGACTTCCGAATCGAGCAACGAGTTAGTGTGAGCCCTGTAACGGGTGTTTAAAGAAAGTGGTCGTCACCCTCTTCGATGGCAAACGAACAAAGGCGCCGAATTACTGAACCAAGCTTTCCAAAAAGAATTAAAGAAACGTGACATTCATTTGTTTTACCACCGAGAATCCTGAAACCAAAGCCAGCATCGTGGAACGTTTTCAACTAACTTTGAAAGAACGCATGTGGAAATATTTTACGCATCACCAAACTCTGAAGTACATCGAAATCTTACCGCGCCTGGTGCAAGCCTACAACCAATCTTACCATCGAAGCACTGGACGTGCCCCGCAAGAGGTGACTCCCGACAACGAAGTGCTTCTGTCTGATCGTCTGTTTGGTAAGTCCCCAACGGGGGCTATCCCCAAGAAAACTGGAGTGTTGGCGGTAGGAGATTGGGTACGGATTATCAAAACCAAACGCACTTTCGACAAAGGCTACTTACCTAACTGGACCATCGAATTGTCTCGTGTCACTGAACGAGTGCATTGCCGTCATCCTGCCGTCTATAAATTAGAAGACATGAACGAAGAAGTGTTAAAAGGAATGTTTTATTTGCCTGAGTTACAACGTGTCACCAAAAAAGAAGACGACGTGTACGACATCGAAAGCATTCTCGAACGCAGAACCCGTAAAGTGGGCAAACGACTTGTCAGAGAAGTCAAAGTACGTTGGAAAGGATATCCACCCAGTTTTGATTCTTGGATCGACGCTTCGCAAGTCATCGACTATAAAAAGAAGTGACCATCATGCCCTTTCACACAGACGCAGCTACGTCGACCACTCCTTCACCCAGTTCTTCTGTGCAAGATTTACAGAAACAACCCTTGTGGGTGTGGTGTGGAGAACGTGTGCCTAAAACGCAGATCGTCTTTTTCTGCCAAATCTTCGTGGTGTATTGTGTCATCGGGGCAGCCATTGCCAATTTGAGTTTGCAACAAGGAGACAAACAATTGTGGACCATTTTATTGAGCAGTTGCATCGGTTACCTGCTTCCCAATCCCTCCCTGAAATTCTCTTCCAACGGGAACAACGGAAACCTTGTGTCCAGTGCCAGTGCCAGTCTCCACTTCAACAACAACCCCATTTTGGGCGGAGACACTCCTCTGACTTCCAGTAACCCCTCGGACAGCCACTGAACTCTGGAATTATGAGCCACCATAACCAATTTTACTTAATCTTACCCAGTGACAGTTCCATTGAGGTGTTTCCCAATAACACTTTGTGCTGTTACACGGCCAAATTACCTCAGACCGTCAATTAGATCACGAAGCCCATTGGGAAATGACTTTCGTGGAAATCACTCACCCGACCCATGTCCTCAATGTCCTTCCCAATCAAATGTTATTTTACGTTGGAAGTTCATGACGAGCAAATGCAACAATACTTGGATACCCATGTCAAATATGACAAGAAAACCCCTAGCACAAAACTCAAAAGTCGACCACCTATCACTTGTTCAGTCCTCCAGGCTATTATTTTAGCGGACAACATTTGATGAGCACAATCGCCTCCAGGTTTAATGTTGTGTTTCTTAAATCTTTGGAGAGTGTCAAAACAAAAGTGTCACCGTGGAGAACCATAAAGTAGCTCGTCGCCTCCTGATGAAATTTACTGAGGAGAACAAAGTGTTGTCACTTTTATTTTGTCCTGAACTGTTTGCCATGTTGGGCGGAGACATGGAGATGAGAAAGAGAGTAGAGCAAAAAGGCGAAATAGCAGTCATTTCTGACAACGATTCTTTGACCAAGTTTTTTCGTTCCCCGGTAGAACTGAACCAAGGACTGAATTTGATCTTTGTGTACTCCGATGTGGTGGAGTACAAGGTGGTGGGACACACCTCCGTACCTTTACTGCGTGTCATTCCTTTCAATGTGGAGTTTTCCACGAACGCTGACGAGGAAGGTGGAAACACTTATCACGTACACCGCGAATTTGTACATGCTCACTATTTGCCTGTCAGAAAGTCTTATTTGGACACTGTCAACATTGCTATTCAAGGAGATCTGGGACAAATCATTCCATTCACCAAAGGGAAAGTCAAGGTGAAACTCCATTTTCGAAAACGGTTCTCTAACGACTCGTAAGTCATGTATCCAGTGTACCGAGACGTTGCTCGACAGCGAGGACACGGCTTAGGAGATATGTTCAAATCAGCCTTTCGTTCAGTGGCTCGGGTGTTGAAACCGATGGTGACACGAGGATTGCACGCCTTGAAAGATGCCGCATTAACACACGGTGAAGAATTTCTCCAAAATGTCATCATCGAAAAACAGAACCCTAAAGTAGCCTTCTTTAGAGCAGCCAAACATGTCTTGTTGCAAACGGGCAAAGACATTTTGGGTCGACGAGAAACGCCTATAAATGTCCTGCACGCTACCGAGTCAGGCATTCCCGTTTCCCTGAAGCCACAACAAGGACAAGCAAAAAGAGACGTTGAAGAAAACACCCCTTCACAAGACTTCACATTTCTAAAGCTAGAAAGACTAGGAAAAGACGAACCGTAAGAGACTTAGACGTTTTCGATTATTAAATTATTGAGAAACAGACAAAATGATGCACCGAGAGTCTTGCGCATGTTCCAAGTCGGAAGTGGATCTGTTTGCCATGCCACCTACCATGATGACAATGCACGAATCCCAGTGGGTCGAACTTCATCCTGTCTCCTCTTTGACAGCCTCAGCTCCCGTCGAGTTTAAATCAAAGGACAGCCCGATCTGAATAGCAGTTACTTGTACTTGAAAGTGAAAGTTGTAGATCAGGACAATACGGACCTAGATGGCTATGAGGTATCCAGTGTACCGAGGGGTTGCTCGACAGCGAGGACACGGTTTAGGAGATATGTTAAAATCGGCCTTTCGTTCGGTGGCCCCGGTGTTGAAACCGATGGTGACACGCGGATTGCACGCCTTGAAAGATGCGGCACTGACGCAAGGCAAAGAATTTCTCCAAAATGTCATCATCGACAAACAAAACCCTAAAGAAGCCTTCATGAGGGCAGACAAAAATGTCTTGCTGCAAACGGGCAAAGACCTTTTGGGCCGACGAGACACACCTATAAATGCCCTGCACGCTACCGAGTCAGGCATTCAGCAAGGACAAGGCAGAAAGAGACGACGAAGAAAACACCCTTTCACCAGACTTCAAGCTAGAAAGGCCAAGAAAAGAAGAACCGTTCGAGACTTAGACGTTTTCGATTATTGAGACACAGAAAAAAAAAAATGATGCACCGAGAGTCTTGCGCCTGTTCCAAGACGGAACTGGATCTGTTTGCAATGCCACCCACCATGATGACCATGCAAGAATCCCAATGGGTGGAATTTCATCCCGTCTCTGTCACGGAATGGTGTAAATGTTGTTAATTAAATACATGTACTCGGGTTTCGTTTCCTTTTCTCTGTACAACGATACCCGAGGGTGATTATAATATGGTCTATGTATTTCGAAACCGTGAGTACGATTCGTCCTGTGCCACACGTGCAAGGTGCCTTTGATAAAGAATAACGAAAATTCTAAAGGTATAAATACGTCACTACATGTAAAGGACCTTTACAATACTAATGGTTTTGTCAGCAAGCGGCCTGCTAAAAGGATTCGCACAACTCCAGCTGTAGGGCTGAGTGAGTGAGTGAGTGAGTGAGTGTTTTGATGGTAGGAATATCCGGGGTGTCCGGTGTTGTCAGAGGGTAGAAACGTCCGTGTGTCCGGAGCGTTTAAGGTGCCGGAGCGTCTAATGTCTAGCGTCCGGAATGTCAAGAGTGACTAAAGTGACCCAGCTGTAGAGCCGTCAAAGGACCAGGGGGTCCGGAGGGTCTAATATTCCAAGTATCCGGAGGGTCTAATGTTTCAAGTGATCATAGTATTCCGAGGGTCCGGTGTCTATATTGGTTGTGAAATTTATTCAGAGGAGCTGTGGAGCGGATATGGTGCACGGGTGACGGAGTGCATCTCCACACATGTATTTTTAGCTGTATGCTAATTTTGGGTTAGTAAGACCCAGTGTATTATTCAGGACTGGAAGGATAGATTGTATATCCGTTCTTGTTTAGTGACATAATTTCGCTACCTGAGCGAATACATTTTTTACTATGTGTAAAGACTTACATTGTTTACTATTTGAGTGAACTATATTCATCTTTCCATTATTGAATCATTTGTGAAATCATTTATCCTGTATTTTAGGGTTACTGAACTAAATTTATTTGTATATTTTTTTCATTTTTGAAACTGTGCGGTTTTTGTTAAATAGATCCAATATTTGGATTATAAATACGCACACATCTTTATCATCCACTACTCATATAAATCGCCACATTAAACCATATATCTGTGTCGTCAAAACGTGTTCTGTTGTTAATCCGAAATATCCCACCCGGTTATCTTGTTACAGTCTCCTCATTGACCGATTCCGCTCCCATCGAGTTTGAAATCAAAGGACAGCCCGAAGATTACATCGATCTGAATAGCAGTTACTTGTACTTGAAAGTCAAAGTTCAAGATAAGGATGGAAATACTATAGACACTGAGCTAGTAGCTCCCGTCAACAATTTCATGCATTCCTTGTTCAGCTCAGTGGATTTGTACTTGAAAAACAAACTAGTCAGTGGCAGCATGGATACTTACCCTTATCGAGCGTACCTGGAAAATCTCTTGACGTACAGAAAAGAAGCCAAGAACACCCATCTGGATGCTTGTGTGGTATGGAAACCTAACACACGAAACAAGTTTAAAACCTCTGATGCGGAAAATGAGGGGTTTAAAGAGCGTAAAGAGACAATTACTGGAAGCCGAAGTGTAGAACTGATGGGTCGCTTGCATTTGAACATGTGGTTGCAAGAGAAGTGTTTGCTGAACGGTGTGGATGTCCGCCTGAGACTCAATCGCAGCAGTTCCACTTTCCATTTGTTGGCTAATGCTGCTGCTGCCAATTGCAAAGCTGTCATCGAGGAAGCCAGACTCTACGTACGACGCGTGGAAGTGTTACCTAAAGAGGGAAGCGACAGTAGTAAGGCGGAATACCCTAGGGACTAGGGGACTTCCATGTTAAATTAGTGAGTTGTACCCTGGGGACTATGTAAAATTTAACATTAGTGAAAAAAATTTTGTACCCTAGGGACAATGGGAATCAACATTAGGGAATAGTTCATGGGACTGTCTAGGGACAATGGGAATTTAACTTGGGGGGAATAAATCGTGGGACTGTCTAGGGACAAAGGGAAATTTAACATGGGAATAAATCGTGGGACTGTCTAGGGACAAGGGGAATTTAACATGGGATTTTTTATTTTTTTAAAAAATAAAAAAAAAGTAAAAAATGGGGTAGACAATTGAAAGTCTATCTCTTTTCGAGATACTGGAGTGGCCCTGAGAAAGGCCTTTGGTTTTTTGTCTTCTTCTAATTTCTTATATTTCTCCACCAGCTTCTTATTTTCTGTCCTACACTTTTTCTATTCTTTTCTTTCTTTTCTTCCTCCTTTTTCTTCTTTTTCTCTTCTTTCTGCTTCTCCTCCTGTTCTTTCCTCCTCTTCTCATTTTCTTCTTCCTTTTCAATTTTTTCGTTCCATACTCTCATCCTTATCCTTTCCTCTTCATCCTCCTTCTCCTCCATTATTTCTTTCATCAGATCACTGATCATTTCCTTTACTTTTCTTAAATTGTTGATCTCCATCTTCACTCGATGGGGACTATAAGAATAGTGATCCTCGTTTAGGTTAACTCACATTTGCTCCATCATACCCAAATTGTCCAGGACGTCTTGCAATGCTTTCATTTTATCAGTTGGTTTGAAGCCATCTTCTTTTTTATTCTTTGCAGAATGGTTTGAACGACGAATACTGTGGGTTCTTATAGTTAAAGCGCGGACGTGATGGAAAACATCCCTCTAAAGCCCAAAAATTATATTACCTAGATCATCACTTAAAACGCGCAGACGTAAAGGAAAACATCCCCTACTTTTCTCATCTCATATTATCTACTATCCACATACGTGAATTAGCAATAAACAAACTCTAAATCTAGTATTCACACACGCAAAGCATTAAAATGAAACCCAAATCTACTATTTGCACTAACCAACTTAAGCGCTTACAAAACCCAATAATCTATTATCCACACAAATGTACTTGAGCGCTTACAATCACAAACACATACAATCATACCAGAAAAGAGTGAGTGTTTATATTCACACTACTCTACATACACACATTGGCAAATCGATTGTTATTTCTTTTCCAAAGGTTTGGGTAGCCCTGAAAAGGGCTGTTTGTTTTGAACTCCAGGGCACCTGGTTAATGGTTGCACCTTCCAGATCTGGCACCACACACACATCTCCTACTCCAATCTCCTTTCACTCTTTTTTGGGGGAGAGCAGAGGCGGAATGAGTGGCTTCAGAATCCCAATCTTCTGTCTCTGGGATTCTGAAATTTCCTTCTTGTGTCTGTGTTACAGCCATTCCTCTCTCCTTTTCCTCCTCTTCTTCTTTTCTTCTCTCCTCCTCTTCTTTCTTTCTTCCCTCCTCCTCTTTCATCCTTCCCTCTTCGACGATGGCCTCCGCAGCCAGTTCATTTAGTATGAGCCTGGCATATACCAGGTGCACATGAAGTTCCAACAGTTTCGCTAGCCTTCTGTTCATTCTCTAGTGTTGATCAATCAACAAGAGTAGCTAGACTGCCGAGCGATTTTCAATTTATAGTTAAAGCGCGGACGTGAAGGAAAACATCCCCAAGACAAAAGTTATATTACCTATATCATGACCAAAAAATGCTCGGACCTAAAAGAAACACTCACTCACTTTTTTTTACTATCCATTACTAATTTAAAACTTTTCATTAATCACTTCAATATACTATCCACATATGCAAAGCAATCAAATCAAACCCCAAATCTCCTCTCCACGCACGTCAAACAGCAAAAAACATTATCATTGTCTACTATCCACACACACACATACACTCACACCACAAAAGAGTCAGTGTTTATATTCACACTACTGTACATACATACATTGGCAAATCGATCGTTATTTCTTTTCTAGAGTATTGGGTAGCCCTGAAAAGGGCTGTTTTTTTTTTTTTTTGTTTCTTTTTTTGTTTGCTATGGCAATCTTTTAGTTTCTAAGAATGCGACGTCCTCTGACGATAGACTTTCTGACGATAGGTCTGCTTCTTCGGAGAGAGAAGAAGAACTCTTTGGTGTCGATACGACAGTCGACAAAGCCTCTGTCAGGTTCAGGTTTCTGTTGCTGCTATTGTTGTTGCTGTTGCTGCTCTCTCTGCTGTTTCTCAAGTCTGTACTTCTCTGTCCATTCTTCTTTCTCCCTGTTAATTTCTTCTCTGAAGATCTCTTCTGTCAGGTCTTCAGTGACTTTTAACATTCTCACATTCTCTGTCTCTTCAGGCTTCGGTATCAGACTGTGTCTGACCCTATACAAATTCACGTAGGCTTCGTTTAGCTTAGCTAGTTTGGAGCACATCTTCGTAGGAGGATGAGTCGACAATGGATGGTTAGACTGGAAACTACCCCGGTTTTTAAAGTCAAAGCGCGGACGTGAAGGAAAATATCCTTACACGGTTTTCGAGTCGGACCGTTCAATGAGTGTCATGAGAGGGATAAGAGAGAAGTCAAAGAGCACGAATCAAGATTCCTATAACCAAACAAACCACAAATTCATTTTTTTCTTCAAAACACAACATTTTTTATTCAAAAATCACTTAACGCTAACAAGCAACTCTAACATTTTTAACAATAATCCAACAGTAAAACATCAAACATTTTTCAAATGACAAAGATTTGTTTTCAAGTAACACTCTACTTTAAACAGGGTTGACAACGTTGTGAATGAAATTGTGATTTCCACTGTTGGAAGTCATTAGGCCATTGATGAACACTACGTTTCCTAGCTTGAGAAAAAAGACCAGTATAATGGTCACAAAACCATCGATCTACTTTTATATCGTTTCCTGAAGAAGAACGAGGATCAAACTGAGTCACTAAATGTTCTAAGGAATAGCCCAGACTACGATGATGCAGAAAATGCACACAATATTGTCCACACACCAAGGAATCTGTGCCTTGCAATTTCACATTATTGACTCGGGTGGTCTGAGCATTTTTTTCTCATAAAGTTAATGATATCGTCTTCCAAAGGAGGCAATCCATACGAATCGAAATATTCCACACATCCTTCTTGAGGAAAGTAGACGGCTACCCAGTGGGTTCCTGGGAGATGACTGTCGTCCGTGTTGATCACATAAACTTGATGGTCTTGAGGTTTGCGATGAGGGAGTTCATCTTTAGCACAGACGACAGGATTTCAAGAAGCCATGTACGAGCTGTGGTTCAAAAGATAATAAAGTTCCCAGGTATCCATTGATTTGTGTGGCTTTTTCTTCTTCACATGTAATAATAAGTGATCAATTCGATCCTGACGTTTTGCTTGAAAATGTCTAACAAGTAAAAGGCGTTTAGCTTCGTCTCCCCACTCTGATTCAGGACAGCATCGATACGATGGATCTCTTGAGTGGTTAATGGTGGACAAGAATGTTCACGCAAGTCTTTATACCACTGATGCAACACGACTTCGTCCGAGATGAGACTCCAAGCTTCGTCCGGATACTCGTCCAATTTTTCTTCTTGACTCAGCATCAGGCATTTATCGTGTTGAATTTGACTGGGATGATCGTTTTGACATCCATAGCAATCTTTTTTGATCAATTCCGTAATTTTTTCGACCAAGTGTTTGGCAAAACAGGAGACTAAATGGGCTTCTTGTTCTGGCCATCTTGACTTCATCATGATAGCTTCTTCTTCCACAGTCTCCTTCCATTCCATCTCCAAAGTTTCACCACTAGGTAAAGAAGGATAATAATCTTCCATGCTTCTAATAATCTAGAATGACTTCTCTCAAACTGTTGATTTCTATTGTATTATCAAATTCTGCATACATGATGAGTTCACCGTGTGGTTTGGAGGTGGGTCTGCAAACTGAAGTTCCACACTAATCTGACCGGATTTTATAGGGTGGAAATGTCCCTCGTCGCTGCCTTGGTCTGGAGTGAAATCAAACGCCCACAAAGCATAACCTCTTGAATAATCGTCGTACGTAATGTCATGACTGGTGTTGGTTCCTAACTGGCCGGTGGCTTCGTACAGGGACAAGTACGATCTCAAATAATTCTTTTTCTCAAAGTCAGGTTCGAAAGGTCTGGTACACAAGGTCTTCCCATCGCGATTGACTTCGATTTTCTTCACCTTAAAGTGTTTAAACTCAAAAGGATTTTGATCGAAGGCTCCGTTGAAGGCTTCAGTGTTGACCATACCAAGGATTAAACGTTTGGGTAACTGTCCTTGAAACAGATGATCTTCGATCATGGAATGATGACCACCGGGAATGGTGAACGTTTTCACTTCCACACAGCGTATGGGATACTTGGCGGTCGTTCTGCTCAAAGTGTTAATGATGTCATTTCCCACTTTAGGTAACACTTCCACGCTTCGTACGTAGAGTTTGGCCTCCTCGATTATGCTTTTGGGATTGACGAGAGCACTATCAGCCAACAAATGGAAAGCGATACTGCTGCGATTCAGTCTCAAGCGGACATTTACACCGTTCAGCAAATATTTCTCTTGCAACCACATGTCCAAATGTAAACGATCCCTCCGTTCTAGACTCTGTCCATTTAATATTTTGTCTCTTCGTTCTACAAATCCCGCATTGTGTGGTGTTTTGCTTGAATTAGGTTCGAATTCGTTAAACTCGTCCACATCGTCAGGTTCCCATAACACGCAGGCATTGAGATGGGTGTCCTTGGCGTCTATTCCGTACGTCAAGAGATTTTCTAGGTAGGCACGGTAAGGGTAAGTATCCATGCTGCTACTGACCAGTTTGTTTTTCAAGTACAAGTCCACTGAGCTGTGCAAGGGATGCATGAATTGTTGACGGGAGCTACTTTATCGTCCACTATAGTATCTCCTCCCTTATCTAGAATTTTGACTTTCAAGTACAAGTAACTGCTATTCAGATCGATGTAATCTTCGGGCTGTCCTTTGATTTCAAACTCGATGGAAGCGGAAACTGTCAGTGAGGAGACAGGGTGAAATTCCACCCATTGGAATTCTTGCATCGTCATCCTGGGTGGCATGGCAAACAGATCCAGTTCCGACTTGGAACAAGCGCAAGACTCTCGACGCATCATTTTTCTGTTTCTCAATATTTTGATAATCAGAAACGTCTACGTCTCGAACGGTTCTTCTTTTCTTAGTCTTTCTAGCTTTAGCTGTGTGAAGTCAGGTGAAAGGGTGTTTTCTTCGTCGTCTCTTTCTCCCTTGTCCTTGCTGAATGCCTGACTCGGTAGCGTGCAGGGCATTTATAGGTGTTTCTCGTCGACCCAAAAGGTCTTTACCCGTTTGCAACAAGACATTTTTGCCTGCCCTCAAGAAGGCTTCTTTTGGGCTTTGATTGTCGATGATGACATTTTGGAGAAATTTTTTGCCTTGCGTCAGTGCGGCATCTTTCAAAGCGTGCAATCCGCGTGTCACCATCGGTTTCAACACCGAAGCCACCGAACGAGAAACCGATTTCAACATATCTCCTAAACCGTGCCCTCGCCCTCGGTACACTGGATACATGACTTACGAGTCGTGAGAGAACCGTTTTCGAAAATGGAGTTTCACCGTGACTTTTCCTTTGGTGAATGGAATATTTTGTCCCAAATCTCCTTTTATAGGAATGTTGACCGTGTCCAAATAAGACTTGCTGACAGGCAAATAGTGAGGATGTACAAATTCGCGGTGTACGTGATAAGTGTTTCCACCTTCCTCGTCAGCGTCCGTGGCAGAATTCACTTTGAAAGAAATGACACGCAATAATGGCACAGAGGTGTGTCCCACCACGTTGTACTCCACCACATCGGAGTACACGAAGATCAAATTCAGTCCCTGGTTCAGTTCTACCGGGAAACGAAAATACCTCGCAAAATGTCCGTTGTTGTCAATGTCTGCCATGTGAATCTTCTTGGTATACTTATCCATGACCATATTGAGGTCTCCACCCAAAATGTCATACAATTCAGGGCAAAATTTAATACGCATACTTTTTCCTTCACTTTCAAATTTGATTAGTAGACCATGAGACAGTTTATGGTAATCAATGGTGACACGTTTTTTAGTCCGGTGAGAACTTTGTCAAATGCTGCATGGAATTTGTCAGCGATTGCCTCCACCAGATGTTGACCACTAAAATAATGGCCTGAGTTAATTTTAAAGTGATAAATGTAAAAAAGAGAAGTGTCACTGCTGCGGGGTACTGTGTCCTTCGGAAGTGATTTATGTTGATTAGTGGTCATCATGGTTTGCTGCACTGTTTGGTCCAGAATTTCGACATCAAAAGTGTTTTGAGTTTCAGTGATGTTTTTGATTTGTGTTGGGTAAATCATTTCTACCAAAGCCACTTCCCAATGGGCTTCGTGATCTAATAGGATGGCCTGAGATAATTTGGCCGTGTAACAGCACACCGTGTTGTGGGGAAACACCTCCATAGAACTGTGACTGGGTAAGGTTAAGTAAAATTGGTTTTGGTGACTCATAATTCCAAAGTTCTGTGGCTGTCCGAGGGGTTACTGGACGTCAGAGGAGTGTCTCCGCCCAAAATGGGGATGTTATTGTTATTGGACTGGTGACTGACACTGGCACTGGACACAAGGTTCCCGTTGTTCCCGTTCGAGGAGAAATTCAGGAAGGGATTGGGAAGCAGGTAACCGATGCAACTGCTCAATAAAATGGTCCACAATTGTTTGTCTCCTTGTTGCAAACTCAAATTGGCGATGGCTGCCCCGATGACACAATATACCACGTAGATTTGACAGAAAAAGACGATTTGCGTTTTAGGCACACGTTCTCCACACCACACCCACAAGGGTTGTTTCTGTAAATCTTGCACAGAAGAACTGGGTGAAGGAGTGGTCGACGTAGCTGAGTCTGTGTGAAAGGGCATGATGGTCACTTCTTTGTATAGTCGATGACTTGCAAAGCGTCGATCCAAGAATCAAAACTGGGTGGATATCCTTTCCAACGTACTTTGACTTCTTTGACACGTCGTTTGCCCACTTTACGGGTTCTGTGTTCGAGAATGCTTTCGATGTCGTACACGTCTTCTTTTTTGGTGACACGTTGTATCTCGGGCAAATAAAACGTTCCTTTGAGCACTTCTCCGTTCATGTCTTCTAATTTATAGACGGTAGGATGAATGCCATGTACTCGTCCAGTGACACGAAACAATTCGGTAGTCCAGTTAGGTAAGTAACCTTTGTCGAAAGTGCGTTTGGTTTTGCCAATGCGCACCCAATCTCCTACGGTCAACACTCCACTTTTCTTGGGGACAGCCCTCGTCGGGGACGTACCAAACAGGCGCTCAAACACCAGCGCTTCGTTCTCGGGAGTCACTTCTTGCGGGGCACGTCCAATGCTTCTATGGTAAGATTGGTTGTACGCTTGCACCAGGTGCGCTAAGATGTCGATGTACTTCAGAGTGTGGTGATGCGTAAAATATTTCCACATGCGTTCTTTCAAAGTGCGTTGAAAACTTTCCACGATGCTAGCTTTGGTTTCAGGATTCTCGGTGGTAAAAAAATGAATGTCACGTTTCTTTAATTCTTTTTGGAAAGCTTGGTTCAGAAATTCGGTGCCTTTGTCCGTTTGCCATCGAAGAGGGTGACGACCTCTTTGTTTCAACACTCGTTGCAACGCTCGCACTAACTCGCTGCTCGATTTGGAAGTCAAGGGTATGACCCAGGCAAATTTGGAAAAGACGTCGATGACACAAAACAAATATTTGTAGCCGCGATTGTAGCTGGCCAAATGAGAGACATCGGCTAAATCGGCTTGCCATGCTTCCACTCGGGTGCGACTTCTGGAAAACTTGCATAGAATGGGTTTGTGTAAAGTGTAAGTAGCTTGTTCTTGTAACCATCGTTGCACTTGAGGTAAACGGAGACTATTCAGTCGCGTTTTGGCAGCACGATACAATTTTTGAACTCCTCCATAACCTGCAGGATGGGAGGGATCGTAGTAAATGCTGGCTAACACCTTTTCTATTGTTTGTGTTAATAAGACACCCACTCTTGGAGGATGCTACTCTTTTTCTCTTGGGGTATTTTCTTGGATTGCAGTGCTTTGCGTGTGCCACCGGCAATAGGTGTCGAGGAGGAGGATGTCTGAACATGGGATATCTTTTCTTGTTTCACTTCTGTCTTCACCTTCTTTTTCTCTTCTGATGAAGAAGGGGTGGTCATCATCTTTTTAATCCATCCAATTCTGGAGGTAGGTGGTGCTGTTAACTTGCGTACTTTTTCTGGTGGAGTTTGAAACCCTTCTTCTTCTTCTCCTTTTTCTGTCTTGATCACTGGCAGTGGTGGTGGTAGTGGTGATGGTGCTGGACTTTTCATCAAGGTCTTAAAATCTTTCACAGTGGGAAGATCTGTTTCGTCTGAGGCTTTCTGGTGAAAGAGTTGCAGTCGTTGCAAGAGTTGACCGTACTTTTGCGATTTTTCTGTTTCGGACAAATCTTGGCGATCCATTAAGGACTGCAATTCGTGTTGTAACTGGGACATCTCGCTCAAATTGGGATTGGGAGGTAAATGCGGAGTACGTTGTTCTTGCCAACGATGGTATTCCATCCATCGTTTGTAAGGCACTAAAGCTAGTTTCGTCCTTCCATGGGATGTCAGGGGTCGATTCTGAGAACATGGGACTTCAGAGGGTCTTTTTATCTTACTCCCATCAGTCCTCCCAACATTGTTCCCAAGACTCCTTTCAGTAATGGACCTAACAAGAGGGGTAAAATTCCTCCACGTTGGACCAACATCTTCTTCTTTTGGCGAAAGGGAATTTTCTTTTGAACCATTTGGCGAAGAACGTGAAGATGTTTGCCTAAGCATTGTTTCTGGTGTTTGGACAAAGGGATCGTGCCTTTCAAGACGTTCGAACAACATTCGCACACAGTATCGATGACCTCTTTGGAGGCTGATTGAATAAGTTTTTTTCGTAGGGGTGGAGACGCTTTGGACAGGACAGATAACATGTCCCCATGTTTGATTAAACGTGGAGGTAGTTCTTTCCTTTTCTTTCCTTGGGGTTATTTAGAAGAGGGATGTTTTCTGGAGAGTGACATCTTCAGGAACAATAAAACACTGATACCCCTACTCAGTCACACATCTTTTTATACTGGAACGCGTCGCCACTGATTGTCTTTACGTCGTATTAACTTCAGGACAGGCATGACACGTCGTGCAGTGGTACGCAACGGACTAAATCGAGCCAGTTCTTGCTTGGACAAATCCAGTAAACTTTGTAACATGCCCGATCTTTCTTGAACTTTGATTTTGGGAGCAGGTACTTTGTGAGCAGCATTCACTGCCACTAAATTGGAGGGTCCTGCCACTGGGGAAGTTCTTGGGGTCATCAACGGAGAAGTTCTTGGTGTGATCAACGTCTCCAAGTACTTTTCAGAGCTTGGTGTCATTAACGGGGAAGTTTATGAACCGGACGCTGCCGGAGACGTGGTCACCGCCGTTGCAGGTCGCGGTTTGCGGGTGTAAGGTTGCGTGCTGGCCGAAGTGTCTCTCTTGCGACTAGTTTTTTGTGGACTTTTCTTTTTCTGGGGACTTTTTCTCTGCTTCTTTTTTGTGGATTTTTTTTTTTGGGGACTTTTTCTCTGCTTCTTTTTCTGGGGGCTTTTCTTTTTCAGGGCTGGTGTCTGGTAAGTGGAGGGTCCCGCCACTGGAGAAGTTCTTGGAGACACAGTTCTCCTTGGGGACCTGGTATTTTTCTTCTTCTTGGAGCTTCGTTCGACTTTTTTCTTGTAGAGAACTTTGGGGGCATTAGGATCCCATCTTAAGAGAGAGCGAATGATGACCCCTCCTAGAGTACCCCTCCCTCCAGGTTTCAAAATGATTTGTGTTTTGGTTTGAGTGTCGATGCGGGGATCGGCCAGTTGGGTCAAAACGACTTTGTTTCGATCAAAAAAGCGTTTGGTTTGATGAGGAATCTGAATGATCCCTTGCAGTAATTGACGTGCAGTCACCGTGAACCATCGTAAGACTTCTTTGAGACAAGCTTCTAAGATACGAGCTCCTATTTGTGGTTTTTGTTTCTCGACTGATGCCATACAAGGCACGAATCAATTTGACGGAAAGATGCGACTGAAGGGACGTCATGTTGACGCTGTGTGAGACAGAGGAAAAGTGTTTGAGGTTTTTATAGATTTTTTTGGTGCGGTTAAGTCGAGGACGGAGACAGGACAGGACAGGCCCCCGGTCTTGGCTCCAGTGGTGAAACAATTGGGTACGAAGACGCAAATCATCGGGGTCGTAGGTTTCAAATCGACGAGTAAATAAGCGTGTGGAGTTTGAGTGGCATCGTCGTACGCCTGAGTCAGCCAAGGTGTTCCTAACTGTTTGGCTAAGACTTGCACTTGCGATTTATCTCGAGGGCTTTTAAACAAGACCACGTAATGCGCATTGAGACTGATGGTGCGATGGGCTTTACTTTGTTGAAACAAATTTTGGGTGATGTAAACGACACTGGCATTGCGATGATGCCCTTTGCGTGTGAACCACAGTTTAATTTCTTCTTCGTCTTCTCCTAACATGTCGGCGAAAATGACCAAATGGGTTTGACGGGAGTCACAGACGATCCCGTCGTCTTCTTTAGGAATGCCTTCCACAAACACGATGGAATCGCCTTGACTTTCTCGCAAAAGGCCGTACGCCGATTGCCACTCTTTGTAACACCACACGATGCGTTGAGGTGACCGGTCGATCAAGTGATGTTTATGTTCGATCAAACGTTTGACGAATTCGGTTTTGCCTGAACCGCTAGGTCCAGCAATGAGCATGTTAAAGGGAAGGCGAAGATACAAAGCCTCCCAACTGGCACGATCTAAGTGTTCGTCGATGACTTTGACAGTGGAGGAAGAGGGAGCAGAGACAGTAGAGGTAGCCATAGTGTCAGGAATGTCACTTGTGACACGAAAACAAACAAGACAAGAGTTTATATACTTTTTGGCGAACACGTTTATTAAATGTTTTAAACATGAATACGAAAGACAAAAATATATAAAAGCCAAAGGCTTAAGTACAACGATAAAAGGCACATGAAAACTATTAACGTGGAATAAAAACAAGTGTCTGTACAACATGTTTTGGGTAATGTTCTGACCAGTTCTATAGGGGGTAAGGTCACACAAGTGTCCTCCCGAAAGGGTCTTTCAGGCATGTCCACGACAGTCCTGTCCTGGGTAACGGGTTCTTCTGGCACCGTCACTAACACTGGTTGAAAAGTGACTTTTTCCTTGAACAACTCTCGTGCATACTGGGCCACTTCTTGGGTCCAAGCCTCAAAACCCCTTTTTTGCAGGCACGTACATCTGTCCAATGGGGGTGTAAGTCACAAGCTACACACACATCGTCATACATGTCTTCGGTAGCTAAAAGTTGACGAATCTTTTTTTCCTGCAGAGGTCGAGAAGTATCCAGATGAAAACGAAAGTCTTTGAGTAAAAGGAGTCTTTCGTGACCATTTAAGGCCATTTGGATGGTAAGTACTGTTCGTAAAGAGTCCACAAGGAATCGGCTGGTAAACGAAATCCTAGAAAACAAGTCACTAAGACACACACCACTTGTCGACCCAAATTGAACGGATACAGTTCTTGTAATAATTGATGGTAATGATCCACGGTTTGAATATTGTCATTGAGTTCCTTCCACGGAATCTGTTCAATCACATGTGATAAAAGTCGTGGCATGGCAACATGTTTTTATACAGTCTTTGTTTCGGAAACAATACACGTACTTTCTAGCCAGAGATCTTCGTTCTCCCGTTGGGAATCTAAATGCTCCAAACTGTAACCTAAACTTCAAAGTTCGTTTAGAAGTTTCCTCTTCCTCTAAGTAGATTCCACGTAAAATATGTTGGCAATCCTTTAACTTGTCTTCCTCAATGCGTTGCACTAGGTGAATCTCGAAGTAACCAAAATGATCAACACGTGGATCATCGGGGGCTTGGAAGTATTGAACAAGGTCTTACCACTGAAACAATTTCTGACGAATCAGTTCTCTTATACCATTCAGGTACCAGTGGTTAAAGATCTGGTGACGTAACGGATGCATTTGTTCTTTACGTTTGACTTGTATTTTGACCACCTCTCGGTAAATGCGTTCTCTCAATTCCACAGGCAAAGCACGAATGTTCTCTTGTAAAGTATCCATGAATAGGTCAGTCCGTACAATTCACAATCTTCTCCTTGAGCAAAAGTAATCCACATAGTGTGTAATTTCTGACCACTGCCATGCAGGGCAACGTCCAAGAATGTCACTGAACTCTTTTGATGTAAACGGTCTAGAGTAATACAATAGGACGAATGCACACTTGACCCAAAGAAATCTAACACACTGGTTGACTTTTTCACTTTTCTCTTGTAGTAGGGGGTAAGGTCACACAAGTGTCCTCCCGAAAGGGTCTTTCAGGCATGTCCACGACAGTCCCGTCCTGGGTGACGGGTTCTTCTGGCACCGTCACTAACACAGGTTGAAATGTAACTTTTTTCCTTGAACAACTCTCGAGCATACTGGCCACTTCTTGGGTCCAAGCCTCAAAATCCCATTCTTTCCAGGCACGGACATCTGTCCAATGGGGATGTAAGTCACAAGCTACACACATCGTCATACACGTCTTGGGTAGATAAAAGTTGACGAATCTTTTTTTCCCGTTGAGGTCGAGAAGTATTTAGATGAAAACGCAAGGCTTTGAGCAAAAGGAGTCTCTCGTGACCATTTAAGGCTATTGAGGTGGTAAGTACTGTTCGTAAAGAGTCCACAAGGAATCGGCTGGTAAACGAAATCCCAGAAAACAAGTCACTAAGACACACACCACCTGTCGACCCAGATTGAATGGATACAGTTCTTGTAATAATTGATGGTAATGATCCACGGTTTGAATATGGTCATTGAGTTCCTTCCACGGAATCTGTTGGATTACATACGACATAAGTCGCGGCATGGCAGCCTGTTTTTATAGTCTCTTTGTTTCGGAAGCAATACGCGTACTTTCTAGCCAGAGATCTTCGTTCTCCAGTGGGGTATCTGAATGTTGCATACTGTAACCGAAACGTCAGAGTTTGTTTAGAAGTTTCCTCCTCCTCTAAGTAGATTCCACGTAAAATATGTTGGTAATCCTTTAACTTGTCTTCCTCAATGCGTTGCACTAGGGGAATCTCGAAGTAACCAAAATGATGAACATGTAAATCATCGGAGGCCTGGAAGTATTGAACAAGGTCTGACCACTGAAACAATTTCTGACGAATCAGTTCTCTTATACCATTCAGGTACCAGTGGTTAAAGATCTGGTGACGTAATGGATGCAATTGTTCTTTACGTTTGACTTGTATTTTGACCAGCTCTTGGTAAATGAGTTCTCTCAACTCCACAGGCAAAGCACGAATGTTCTCTTGTAAAGTATCCATGAAAAGGTCATACTAAATCCTCTTTCTGACGCAAGAAATGTACCGTTTGCACAGACATGGTTTTAATTCATTGTCGAATCTAAATCGTTTAATCACTAATTAACATATTACAATTCGTTCAGAAGTTTCCTCTTTCACTAAGTTGACATTGAGTAAAAGATGTTGGTAATTCGTTAACTCTTCCTCTGGAATTCGATGCAGTAAGTTTACAATGTAGTACATAGTATCATCAATAGCAAACCAATCCTTTTTAAAACTAGGGGATCTTTGATCAATGTCTGTCCAATGGAACACTTTCAACTGAAACAGTCCTTGTATAGCATTCAGGTATCATTGGTTCAAACACCGGTGACGTAACGGATGCAATTGTTCTTTACGTTTGACTTGTATTTTGACCAGCTCTCGGTAAATGCGTTCTCTCAACTCCACAGGCAAAGCACGAATGTTCTCTTTAAAGTATACATGAATAGGTCAGTCCATAAAATTCACAATCTTCACCTAGAGCAAAAGTAATCCACATAGTGAGTAATTTCTGACCATGTGTCACTCAGGGTAACGTCCAAGAATCTCATTGAACTCTTTTATGTAAACGGTCTAGAATAATATAATAGGATGAATGCACACTTGACCCAGAGAAATCTAACACACTGTTTGACTTTTTTCACTTCCCTCTTGTGAATTTCTCGGCACAAAAAGTTCTACAGTTACCCATTGAGATTTCGCTCTGGCAAGCCCCTGCCAAACTTCCTTGTAAGTCTTCTCTTGCAGGTCTTTAGGTAATGATTCAATATCATTTTTGAAATGGAGTTTAAATACTGGTCTCGGTGATGTCCAACATTTGACTCCTAACCAATTTGGTTCCTTCTTCAACGACATGGTAAGTTACTTCAATGTCTCGGTCCCACTAAGGGTAAGTAAGGACAATTCGGTGACCAACGAGCATGTTCTAGGTAGGCCGAATCTTGTGGTTCCCAGTGGTGAAGTGACACACCGCAACTGAAGCACTTGACTTTATTCCCTTCGCCCAAGTAGAAAAATCCGGCTCTGGCTAATTCTTCATGGGTCGGTCCTCCCAGATACTTAGGCCATATTCCTTTGAACGACTGACGACGATTTTCAAAGTTGCAGTATTCAGCCAAACGCACAGGGAACGAATATTCGTCTTTCACAGGTTCTCGATGAGGGTAGGGTGACATCGATAGGAGTTTGCACAGGGCTGGATAACATCCGTAGGGTGGTAGACGTGAAGGTTGACATCCACATTTACCGTGAAACCCATTAAAGTGTCCAAAAGGACGAGTATCATTGCTTTCGCATCCATCAGGTTTGACACGAACAGCATCACTTTCCATGATATGGGTAGTGAGAACAAAGTTCCTATGATGCTTTATGGCATCGCTAAGGTCACAGCGTACAGCATTGCTTACATCGCAAGGCTCAGCATCGCATTCCACTTCGGAGGCCCCAAACTTGAATTGTGCCTGTCTGAACTTGTTTTGTGTTTCTCTGAAAGTATTCATCTTGTTCGCTTGGTCTTGGTAGTCACAATGAACTATCGATCCTGCTTAGGGTTACTTTTTATATACAGACCAATACCGACGTGTCCATACGGTAAGGTGATGTGACTGGCAAGTCGCACTCGCTTCTGGTACACGATTTGTTAGACTTTTTCCAAGGGTCGACTGACGATGTGGTGAGTGGGTAAACGTACAATCTTGTTGGGTTGATAGGTGGTCACTTTAAAGTGTTTATCTTCTCTAGACTGCAAGGCTTCTTTCAATACGTCAAAGGTCACCACTCGACTGGTACGATAATTCAGAGTCAATCCTTTCACTTTACACTTCGTGTGCACTTCTCCTTGTTTGTCCCGGTATTCGTATCCGTAATTTTTAGGACCGCCACTGACGAAACTTAGAATCTTGTCGTCGGGGTGCTTGTCTGTCCAGGCTCCTAAACGGTCTCCTTCGATGTCAGGGTGCTGTTGACTCGGGTGATCGATGTAAATGCAATTGTCCGTGTCAAAGTACCGGACATTTTCCCCTAACAATTCTAAAGCTTCGTACAATTTTAAGCGAGCATGACCTGTCACGTAAGCCGCAATGATGACATTTCCAAAAGGGTCGTCTTGTACAAAGTCCAGATCTTCTTCGTAATTGACCAAGATCAAATTCTCGCGAACGACGTCCACGTGTTTCATGAATTTGGTTCTGTCGTGAATCATCTGGAAATAGCGGGAAGGTTCTGTCAAATATTCCGTCTTGGGTAAACACGGTCGTTGTGCCATTTTTACCCTACAAGCAATTTAACATCACTTTGGTAAACGATCGCCTGCCTTCGTTTTTCTCGATGTGATCTAAAGTAATGCCTTCTTGTGCCCAGTATTTCTCTTTGAATATCTTTTGGTCTTCGGGAGAGTGACACCAGGAAGGATCGCCACTGGCTTCTTGCTTCAGTTTCAAAAAGGCATCCACGTAGTCTGCGAAAATGACTTTCTGCGGTGGTCATCCTTGTGGCATTGTTGTGTCTTGGGAAAGTGGCAAATTTCGTACACTTCTAACAGTTAATATTCCATGTCCAGAGCTTTGAACAATTCTACGCTGACCCACGTCCCCGTCAAGGCGCGTTCTTCCTGGGTGTGCTGCCAAGTTTGATCTTGGTTGCACGTTTCGGCACAAGTGCGGCACAAAGGAAACATCAGTTTGCCTTGACAATGGTGAGGTAACACGGGATGGTACAAGTCCGTGGCAGGCAAAACTTTGCACTTGATCAAGCCTTCGTATTGTCGAATGTTTTTCAGGTCGATGTGTTCCGTGAACAATTGTGGGTACCCTGCAGGAAAGCGAGAACATTTGCACACGTAGGGATACAGCGAACACACGTCCAAGAATTTGATTCCCTCTCCTTATTCTTCGTCAACTTGGTACAGCAAACAGGTGGCATTGGTCCTTCCTCCGTACAAACTATCCCTCGGGTTCAGGGGGTCCATGAACTGGTAACTTTCCACGAGGCGTTTAAACTCGGGATCGGTTTTCAAACGGTGATCGTACTCGTGTTCCCACATTTCCACCACTTGGTATCCTTCCTGTTCTAACTTTAGGCGTCGCTGAGAAGTGGCCTGGTACAAGTCTTCCATGGTTCGTTGTAAAAACTGATTTTTAATGCCACGATTAGCGTAACAGACGAGACATCCGTGAAATAAGCACGATCTTGGGGTTTTCTAAGTCCCAACCATCGACCGAATGCGTTCCGATGGTCTTTTCGCCTCCTCCTTTGCGGCATGCTGAATCCATTTGTCTTCCTTGTCACACAAGTAATGTAACCAGCGTAGGGCTTTGACCGAGTATTGACGTTTGACATAGTTAGTCGTTTGAGGACTGATGACAGCCACTGTGTTTTCAGGCATGAATCGTTGCCGGTACACTAAGGAACACGCTTTGGCAATGGTGCAAGCTTCTTTCAAAGGATTGACCCCTCCGTGTTCCATGAACAGTTCTCGAAATTTTCCACAGCAACGCCGTAAAATGTCCACGTCGGAACGAGAATACTTTAGCATTTCTTCCTGAAAGTCGAAAGGGTCCGAGGCATGAGCCTGGTACCAAGCGTAGAAATCTTCTCGTTGTTCGGTACGCATGTTTTCGGGGTCGTAATAGTGAGCCTGAGGCAAATGGGGTAGAACAGCGTGTTGATTGGCTTCCGTATTGAAAAAGTGAAGAAAATAGCCTTTAGCCATTTCTGTCATTCCAAAAGACTCAAAGACATGACCAAGTAACTCATCGAATCTTTAAACTGTACTTGTCCTACTTGCATGGAAATGATTTTGGCTCCGTTTAAAGTGACTTTAGGACGTTCGGTGCCATATTCCGTATAGTACCTCAAAAGAAACTGTCCATCGTATCCGGAGAAATTGTGAGCCATCACTGTGGCATGGCGATGACAATCTCGGTAACGTTCGATGTCCTCTTGTCTCCATGTCTTGTCGATGGGGTCTAAGACCCATTTGGCAAAATCGTCTAGCGTCTTTGGTCCTCGAAAGATTTTTTCACGCCCTCCAGGAATGTTGCTGCAGTGAGGGCAATGACTGAAGATAGGTTCTTGAATACACTTCTCGCACGCTTGATGAGCCACGCAGAAATTAGGAATGTAAACGCCGGTCTCTTGCATGCATTCGAAATCGAAAAAGATGAAATTGCCTTTCTTCTTGTATCCATCCTCTTTCTCTGGTTGGGATTGGTATTTTTGCACGTAGCATTGGTGTTCCAAGTCCACGATGTGGTGATAAATGTGACATTTTTTCTTTCCTCGACATACGTGTGCATTGGTATTATTGGTAAGTATGCCTTGTCCACACGCGGAGCACAGTCTGAGCAGTTGACAAGCTCATTTCTTCTGTGAACCTTGCGTCTTCAAATGTTGTTTGTAACAGGGAGGGCTGACAAACGTGCGCAGACAAGCTGGACAATGCACTATTTCTTGCCCTTCGCTCAGACAGGGTGGAGAGGCCAAACATCCTGAGCATTTCAATCCGCAATGTTTGTGTTGCTCTCGATTATTATAACCATAGTCACATTTCTCACAGTAATAACCGTATCCCAGTAATGAGGTGATACTGGTAATGGTATCGAAATGGTCATCGTGATGATAGAAGTGAATGTATTTTCCATCTTTGAAGTCTTGGCCTCGAAACAACAGACGCCTGCGCACTTCTTGAGGGTACTCTTTCAAGGTGCAGCGTGGAGCTAGGACATCTTGCAATTTTTGCATCTCAGGAATGCCACAGGGTTTGTCTTTGGGCAAGTCGGTTTGTTGCAACAGGAGTTCTGCTTCGTTTCGTTGTTTGGCTCGGTCCGATTTTCGAATGTTCTCCCAGGCTCTTTTCCATTCTACCGTATCGTTTTTGTCGACATAGGTTCGTCCCACCACGATAGCCCTGGCTAAACACATCAGGTCTTGAGGGTTGTGAATTTGGACGAGGCTACGCTTCATGCTGCGAAGGTCGTTCACCAATAACATCTTTTTGCGTCTAGACCCTTGAGAAGGAGACACGTGGGTGATAAACAGTGTAGCTTTTCCGTCGGTGATGTCAAACTGGTCATTGGAGATGTTGTACGTGTTGAATTTTGTCCATGACTTTGGAAGGGGTCAATTCTGCAGGGCTACTAAACTCGATCCAAACAGGGGATTTCAAGCCGTCGCGTTGTATGTAAAGTCTCAAGCGATCGACTTCTTTGGCTTCACATTGTCGCTTGAGTGTGGTGAGCAAAGAATCCCACATCCCGGTGATGAACCCTTCTGCTTTCTCTAACGATACGTCGGACTTGAAATTTTTAAACTACACCGTGTAGGTGTAAGCCGTGATTCTAAATTTTCTAGAGGAGCGGTTTTCTGTCTCTCGAATGTGATAGTATTTTTCAGGGTTGACGAAGGGTGGTGAACTTTGTTTAGAGGAAGACTATCTGGGTTTGAATTCTGGTTCACCCATGTCCTCTTCAAAATCACAGGCATGAATTTGTGCCAAGACTTCAGCTCTGGTAGGAGGCGATAGATCACGTTTCTGCCTCTTACTTTCTTCTTCTTTCTTCTTGAATGAATTGAATCGTTTCATCTTGACTGCAAAAAGTGAAATGACTAAAATTTAAACACCATGGGTTACTTTATAGTCATGGTAGACCAGCGTATATAAAGGGTATGTGTCTTGTCCTTTCACTATTCATTTCACTCTCAAACCGAACACAACGATGGAAGAGACTACACAAGTCGAATATTTCATCAGAGCGTTTCGAGGGGTCATTAGAAAATTTTCTTCAGACCGGTCGTCGGACTACTCATCTTCCTTGCGAGATAAAAGTCAAGATACTTGCTATATCTGTCAGAAGAAAGGGCATTGGTCTTCAGAGTGTCCAGACCGTCAAAAAAGAAAAAAGGGGATAGAAAAGACAAAAGTCAAGATACCTGTTATCATTGTCAAGAAAAAGAACATTAGTCTCCAGATTGCCCAAAAAGGAAACAAGAGGAGCCAGAAGAAAAGAGGGATTCTTCAGAGGAAGAGGAAGGGGAGGAAGAAAACAGCCAGGTGAAGAAAAAGAAACAGGAGAAGAAAAGAAGAAGGGAAGAAAGTGAAGATGAAGAGGAGGAAAGACTTTGACGGTGAATAAATTGAAAAAACAGAGAGACTAAACAATGAAACAGAAGAAGTGTATGAACTTTTTAAAGTGTTCTGTTGAGAATTGTGCATTGTGAATTGAATTGTAAATATTTATAAAAGAATAAATTAGGTATAAAAAGGTAAGTGTCTTTGGGTTTTGATTTTAAAATAAGAACATACACTCACACACTCATACACACGTACTATAGGGGTAAAATGAGTTTTTTTTAGTTTGAATGGATGTTGGCAATTGAAAGTCTATCTCTTTTCAAGAGACGTGGTTGGCCCTGAAAAGAGTCTTTTTTCTTGGTGTAGGGGTGAGTTTAAGCAATCAGCTTTAACTGTCTCAAGTCTTTGCCACGGCCAGGGCCTACTTCTGGACTGCGTAATGTTGATGATAATGATTTGGTTGAAATCACTAAGGGTGGCACGGTAGGCTTAGTCACAGGGCTGGAGTGTTTAGCTCGGGAAGGTCGTATTCTCTTCGGTCGTGATAAAGAAGTCTGATACATTTGTTTCAGACTTCTTAATTCCGCTAGAATGTCTAACAGTACCGTGACCGTTTGATTTTCACATCCTTGTTTCTTTGCTACTGCTACTTCTTCTTGTTGTTGTTTTTTCTTACCTCTTCTTCTTGCTTCTGTTGCTGTAGGAGAAAAGCTTGTTCCGCTTGTTTTTGCTGTTGTATAAATTTCTCCAATTCTTCTTTCTGTCTCTGTCTAAAATTCTCCACGTGTGGTAATGAAGGTGACGAAGGTTCCGGAACAATTTTTTGCGAGGTAAGAAAATCCACAAAATCCCAATTCACCTCTTCTGAAAGTGAGTCCGGATTCCCTTGGGTAGTTTCCACCGTCGGTGCACCCCAATTGATCGTTTTCTGAGTTTCCGTCATGTTGAAAAACTGTCGCATGGATTGACTGCACACAGGCGATAGCGAATCTATATAGACCACGTGACGTCACAGACTGCTCTCTTCCGAGTGGACGTGGGCTGACCGAATTTTGTAACGCTTGTTTGGATTGGTCAATGAACTCAATCCGTTTCAATCCTTTTTCTGCCTATAAAAAAGCGCAGTTCACTGCATTGATTCACCTGTTCTCGGCGTCTCAACATGTGGACCGACGTTGAATCTTCTACGCTTGTGTCAGCGATGATGTTCAGGACGGACATACCAATGTATGTCCGATCCAAGTGGACAGTTGTCCATAGGAGCGACACCAGCCTATGGATACGTAGGATTTACGTGGAGAGGCAAGGATGCCTCAAAAGGGTGCTAGTTTATGGACCTACAGTGAGACGAAGTTTAAGGCGAAGAAGATGTCGCAGATGCCCTTTATGTTAAGGGCATATTAACATAAACCCAAATGCCCTTTTCAGGGCCACGCACGTCTCTCGAAAAGAGATAGACTTTCAATGACCTACACCATTTTTTTTTTTTTTTTTTTTAAAAAATAAAAAATCCCATGTTAAATTCCCCTTGTCCCTAGACAGTCCCACAATTTATTCCCATGTTAAATTTCCCCTTGTCCCTAGACAGTCCCACGACTTATTCCCTAATGTTAATTCCCGCTGTCCCTAGGGTACAAACTTTTTTCACTAATGTTAAATTTTACATAGTCCCCAGGGTACATCTCTCTAATTTAACATGGAAGTCCCCTAGTCCCTAGGGTATCCCACCTTACTACTAACGACATCAGTCACACGTTGAGCAGAACGAATGACGATACGACGCGTGGAAGTGAAAACCTTCACCATTCCCAGGGGTCAGCGATCCATGGCCAGTTACCCAAACGTTTAATCCTTGGTATGGTCGAGAATTCAGCATTCAATGGAGCCTCCGACGAAGACCCTTTCGAGTTTCAACACTTTGGCGTGTCCAAGATCGAAGTCAGTCGCGATGGTAAAACCTTATGTACCCGACCTTTCGAACCTAACTTTACCCAGAAGAATTACTTACGATCATATTTGTTCCTGTACGAAGCCACCGGTCAGTTAGGAACCAACACCAGTCATGGCATTACGTACGAGGATTATGTAGGAAGTTATGCTTTGTGGGCTTTTGATTTCACTCCAGACCAAGGCAGCGACGAGGAACATTTCCACCCTATAAAATCCGGTCAGATTCTTGTGGAAATTCAGTTTGCAAACCGAGACCCTGATGAAACGGTGGACGTCATCCTGTATGCAGAAGTCGACAACACCATTGAAATCAACAGTTTGAGAGAAGCCATTCTAGACTATTAGAAGCTATGGAAGACTGTTATCCCTCTTTACCTAGTGGAGAAACTTTGGACATGGAATGTGAGGAGTCTGTGGAAGGAGACGACAAAGACAAAGACAAAGACGAAGAAGTCATCATGGTGAAGTCCCGATGGCCAGAACAAGAAGCACGTTTTACTACAGTCCTGGAAGAAAAAAATTAAGGAATTGATCAAGGAAGATTGCTATGGATGTCACAACGATCATCCCAGTCAAATGAAACACGATACATGTCTGATGCTGAGTCAAGAAGAAAAATTGGACGAGTATCTGGACGAAGCTTGGGGTCTCGAAAGAAGTCGTGTTGCATCAGTGATATAAAGGCTTTCGTGAACATTCTTGCCTTCCATTAACGCCTCTGGAGATCCATCGCATAGAAACTTTCGTGAACCAGGGTCCGAAGTCGGAGCTAAAAGCCTTTTACTTGTCAGACATTTTCAAAGAGAAGGTCAGGATTGAATTGATTACTTATCATTACCTATGAAGAAAAAACAACAACACAAATCAATGGATACCTCGGAACTTTATTACCTTTTGAACCACAGTTCGTACACTGCTTCTTGGAATCCTGTCGTATGTGCTAAAGACGAACTCCCTCATCGCAAACCTCAAGACCATCAAGCTTATGTGATCAACACGGACGACAGTCATCTCCCAGGAACCCACTCGGTAGCCGTCTACTTTCTTCAAGAAGGATGTGTGGAGTATTTTGATTCGTATGGATTGCTCCCTTTGGAAGACGATATCATTGACTTTATGAGAAGAAATGCTCAGACCACACGATTCAATAATGTGAAATTACAAGGCGCCGATTCCTTGGTGTGTGGACAATATTGTGTGTATTTTCTGCATCATCGCAGACTGGGATATTCTTTAGAACATCTAGTGACTTATTTTGATCATCATTCTTCTAGAAACGATGAGAAAGTAGATCGATGTTTTTTTGTCCATTATGCTTATCTTTTGTCTTTAGCTAGGAAACGCAGGGTCCATCAATGGCCCAATGACTTCCAACAGTGGAAATCACAATTTCATTCACAACGTTGTCAACCATGTCCAAAATAATGCTATTTGAGAAAAAATGTTTGTTATTTGAAAAAATGTTTAATGTCATATTGAATGGTTAATGTTAAAAAAAATTACTTGTTAGTGTTAATTGATTTGAATAAAATTGTTGTTTTAAAGAATAAGAAAAAAATGCCTTTGTGGTTTGTTTTGCTATAGGTATCATGAGTCATGCTCTTTGACTTCTCTCTATCCCTCACATCACACTATTTGAACGTTCCGACTCGAAAACCGTGTTTTCATTCACGTCCGCTCTTTGACCATAAAAACGGGGAAATCTCCAGTCTGACCATAAGACCGAATACAGGATATATAATAGTGCACTGCAGCACTCAAAAACAAATGGCTAAATACCTGGAAATCAATAATATCAACACAACAACAGTCCAAGTAGAGAAACACCATAAAACCACAAAACCCACTCAAATTAATAATCAAATTCCAAGTACTAAACAAGAAGCAATCACAAAAAACACAAATCAAATAACCAGTCCAAATCAAATGAAAACAGAACCACAACAGACAATATTCAAAGCAGTCCTCAAATTAACTAGAAATTTACAGAAACTCAATAATGAACAAATAACAACACAAATCAAGGAAGGTGGAAAACCAATAATTAGATCATTTATATTAAGAAATCACCAGGGACAGGATACAAACATAGCAGTAATAGAATCAAACTTGCCTATCTCAACAGTAATAAAATTAAACCCCACAGGAATTAGATACAAACTGGAATCGTACATCAACAAAACCAGGCTGCGTAGCAACTGCCAACACTGGGGCCACTACGGCTCCAAATGCAAGTATCAAACTGTATGCAAACAATTTGGGGGGAATCACAGAGGGCAATGTAGAAGGATAACCCCAAAATGCACCAATTGTAAAGGTAAGCACCTACCCCACACACCCAACTGCCCCTATGCTATCAGAGAAGACAAAATTATCCAACTAATGAACACAAAAACATGCGATACCAAACAGCCAAACAGGATATAAACTTAAACAAACCACAACAATCTAAAAACACCAACACAACAACAAATCCAAAACCAGATAATCCAAAAACTCTTACCAGATCTAACACTCGCAACCCACCCTCCCCACATAGGTCAAATATCATTAACACCCCTCAAACAGAAGAACAAATAACAATGCTAAAATACAAACTAGACACACTAGAAAATAGGATCAAACAGTTAGATACTACATTACAATTAATATTGGAAAAAGTAGGACTCACACCTTTACAGCATCATAAGTTAATAAATGACCAACACAAACATGAATAGTACAACTAATAGAAATTTAACAATATGGCGATGGAATGTTATGGGACTGTCAGGTAATATAGACGAGTCAAAACTTAAATTACAAAACTTAACTTTAAAACCTGACATAATCTGCATTCAAGAAACCAAAATTACCAACCAAATCAGGGCCTTACCAAAAAGTCAGGGTTACGCCCCAGGGTATTTCCAAAATCGAATCAAAGGACAAGGAGGGGGGCTAGCAACCTTTATCATAAATAACATACTGAATGTAACACCAGTACCCATACCATCAAAAGCAGACACAAATCAGTCAGTGGAAATACAATCCTTAATAATAAACACAGGAATAGAAAATATCCAAATTTTTAACATATACGATCCTGGAGGCAGTACCAGGGACTCGAACCTAGATACATATCGGCAAATTAATGACAATAAACGAGTAGACTGAGTAGTCATATGCGGAGATTTTAATGCACATAACGAGCTATGGGGTAGTGATCGAACAGACAAAAGAGGCAGGTTGGTCGAAGCATGGATAGCTGAATCCAACCTGATCATCTTAAACAATGGTATCAGAACACGTCTAAATCCAGAAAATGGTACCCTAACCGCCATCGATCTAACCATATGCTCCCCAACAATAGCACAGGTGGCGGAATGGAGAGTAGATCAAACTGATACCATAGGCGGTGACCACTTTCCATTGATAACCACCTTGCAAATGACTACCCGTTACAACTCATAACACAACCACCCCAAATGGAAATACGAAAACGCCGATTGGGAAATGTACAAAACTTTACCCAGCACAATCGATTACAAAGACATAGAAAATGAAAATCTTAACACATACTATGACAACCTGATTAATATCATCAATCTAGCTGCAACAACTAGCATACTCAAATCTAGTGGCCACCCAAACAAACAACCAGTCCCGTGGTGGAACGAACTTTGCAAACAAACACATAAAGATAAGAAAAAATCTCTTAATAAATTTAGACGAACAGGTAACTCTTTGGATTTCACCAATTACAAAACCAAAGAACAAGAACTACAAAAAAAAAAAAACTATAAAACAAGCAAAAGAAACTACTTGGCAAAAATACTGCAAAAGTATTAACATCAAAAATCAGCACCAATCAGGTCTGGGACAAAATCATGACAATTAGAGGAAAAACATCCAATAGCATCCCAAAAATCCTAGGAGCTAACACCAACAAAGATAAAGTTGAAACACTAATTAGACACTTTGCTGAAATGAGTAGTAACAAAAACCACACCAACTCGTTCCAACAACACAGAAACAAGGTAGAACGAATCCATAGCAAACGTTTTACTGACATTGGAACCAAAGATTCTTACCTTAATAAAGATATCACCACTGCCGAATGGGATAAAGCATTAGGCACCAAAAAAAGAAACTTCCCCTGGAGAGTATAAAATAGGATACATTATGTACAAAAACATACCAAACAACATCAAACAGATAATAATAAAATTTTTGAACAAAATATGGAATACGGGTAAACTACCCATTAAATGGAAAACTGCTATAGTTATCCCTATCCTGAAACCAAATAAGGACCCCCACAATGTCAGCTCATACAGACCTATCTCTTTAACAAACAACATATGCAAAATTATGGAAACCATATTAACTAATCGATTGAAATGCCACCTAGAGCAAAATAAATGAATATCCGAAAACCAATGCGGATTTAGAAACAAACGATCCACTACGGATCAACTCATAAGACTAGAAACTGAGATCAAATTAGCCTTTAACTCAAAAAGGAAAGCAGATAGGACCCTAATAGCGGTAGTTATAGACTTAGAAAAAGCATTCGACCTAGTATGGACCAAAGGCTTATTAGCCAAATTAAATCACTATGGAATTACAGGTCGAATGTTCAACTTCATCGAAAACTTCCTAACGGACCGCAAAATAATAACCAGAGTTGGAGTCACACACTCTGAAATACACTCCCTAGAAAATGGAACTCCACAAGGCTGTGTACTCAGTTCCACTCTATTAAACCTAATGATCAACGATCTAGACAAAAACCTGGCAACCACACAAATTGAAATTTCGCAATTCGCAGATGACAGCGGAATATGGAAAGCTGGAAACCCTAACAGTCAAAACACCATCAAAAATATACAGACTCAATAACATAGGAAAATGGGCTGACAAATGGGGGTTCAAATTCTCACAGGACACAACTGAAGCAATCATTTTCTCACCCACATACAAACGAAACAAACCACGACCAACATTTACTATAAACAATAAGAAATAAAATATGTCACATTCAAAAAATTATTGGGTATGTATTTCGACGAACATCTAAATTGGGGGACACCATATACAAGAAGTAGTTAAGAGAAGCAATAAGGACCTTCATCTCATACAAGGCCTTAAAGGAACGAACTGGGGGTCCAATCAAGAAACACTGTTAGCATTATATAGGGCACTGATCAGATCTAAACTTGATTACGGGTGCCAAGTATACAACCTAGCGCCAATAAGCCATCTTAAAAAAATTAGAACAAGTACAAAGAAAAGCCTTAATTACAATCACTGGTGCACTACCATTAACATCGATAGTAGAGCTCCAGGTACTAACAGGAAAACTTCCGATCTATCCCAGAAGACAGGAACTATTACTGAGATATGCAGCCAGATTACAAACTCAATCCAGTACACACCCCACACTACTAGCAATTGAGAAATGTAATATACCTTTCAGAACCACTCTCAAGCATCATATACCAACAGTAAAACTAGTACACGAACTAACCAAACTACTCCCCAAGAAATAAAACAAACATAAACGAATAATATCTTCGATAATGAACCTTGGTCTAACGAAGGCCCCAATATCAATATTACCATCACCAAGCACGGCAATAAAACAAACCAAGAACTGCAGCTGCGCACTGTAACATCAGAAATATTAAGAACCAATTATCCAAACCATCTACAAATATACACAGATGGATCGAAAACCACAGAACCTGCAAAAAACAGCAGCTGCTTACGTAATTCCTAAACTAAATACACAAAATGGTCACCGATTACCAGACCACTGTTCCATCTATACAGCAGAATTCTGGGCAACTTTAAAAGCACTAGAATGGGTGGATAAAAAACAACCCACCCCTAACACTAATAATAAGTGACTCGCTAAGCGTCTTTACAACCATCCTAAATAACAACGCCAAATATAGAGTAAACTTTATAAATCAAACAAACCTAATACTCAGAAAAACTGAAAAGCAATAAACAGCAAATATAATTCCTATGGATACCATACCACATAAATATACTAGGAAACAATCTAGCAGATGCATTAGCTAAACAAAAGCTAAGCGATCTAAACCACGTACCACTGGCATACAGTGTAAGTGAAATATACAGTCTAACAACAATAATGATCAACCAAAAATGGCAGGAATACTGGAACAATAACAAGAAAGGTAGAAAACTATATAACACACTAAAGGAAACCATCAGAAATAGAAAACCACCGTTACTTAAAGGAAAAGATCAAAAAGTAAAAAATAGAATCTACACTGGAAAAACCAAGTTGGCCAACAGCTATGGAAAACACATAGGACCAAAACCTCATAACCCAAATTGTTCCAATTGTCGGGTGCCAGAAGATCTGCACCATATCTTCAACACATGCAAAAGATTAAAGAAAGAAATGGAACAATTCAAAATCGAGCAAAACAAAATAGGATCGCCGAATACATACCCAAAATTCCTAAATAGCTCTAACCCCAGTCTAAATATCACCTACAACATCATAAATTACCTTAAAAAAAACTGAATTATATACAAAAATTTAAATAACATTTCTAATTAAAATAAAATAAATACCAAATCTAGAGCAATAGCGAAAACCCAGATTAGTTACCTTGCACATCTCTAGAACTACGAGATCCGAGTTCAATCGACAAGGACAACTGAACTGGAAGTAGCTAAATACAAATAGATTATAAATAATTAACATGCTAAAAATATAAATAACATAGAAAATCCCAAAATTAAGAAAAAAATATTATCAAATCTAGGCCAAACAAACAAATTATAAATAGCGAAAAAACCCAGATAGACTTCCTTGAACATCTCTAGCCCCAAGGGATCCGAGGACAATCGCCAAGGAATACTATCTGGATCTAGCTATATTAAACCAAATAGTTTTTTCTCTAGGGCAAACAATAAGGAAAATATTCTACTGACTGATAAAACTATCCAAATACCAAACGTTAATTTAAAAAAAAAAACTCATACTATAAATAGTTAACTAGTCCAATAACCAGGAAGAAATATGCAGGGGGTTGGGGGGTGAAATTAACAACCTGTACTCTACTTCTCCTACCATCCACTCTTCTATAGCATCCTAATTTAACAGCTAAAACTCTACCTTCTATACATAGGTGACAGCTACAACAAACCTAGACCTAACCACACAATCCCAAAATAGAACATATAAGGTGGTCGCAAGAATAGAGCATCAGGGACACCCGCAATAAGACCCCAAATTAATAGATATAAGGTAGTCGAAAAAACCCAACGACTATCAGGCCCGGCGGAACAATGCTGCAAAACAACAACTATATAGAATAATACCCTACAAATTACATGTATAAGGTAATCAAAAAGAGAACAGAGAGAGCAGCAACCTGAACCTGACAGAGGTTTTGTCGACTGTCGTGCCGACACCAAAGAGTTCGCCTTCTCTTTCCGAAGAAGCAGACCTTATCCTGTGAGAAAGCCTGTCGCCAGAGGCCGCAATCTTAGACCCTAAAAGATTATCATAGCTTCAAGTTCACACTAAAAACAGCCCTTTTCAGGGCTACCTCATACTCTAGAAAGAAATAACATTCCATTGCCTGTGATAAGTTAGAAGAACAAAAATAGATGTGCGTGTATAAGCACATGAATTCTGTATCTTTTGTAGAAAGTGAATGTATAAGCATTTTCTTTAAGGCGTTAATGAAATTTTTTTAGAATAGTGATGGGTAGTAAAAAAGTGAGTGAGTGTTTCTTTTAGGTACACGTGTTTTTAGGTAATGATCAAGGTAATATAAGTTTTGGGTCTTAGGGGATGTTTTCCTTCACGTCCGTGTTTTTCATATAAATACGAAAACAGTCGGCAGTCTATTTACCCCTGTTGATTAATAAAGAAGAAAATAAAAATGAGCAGTAGACTAAAAAAGCTGATCGAACTCCAGATGCACCTGGAATATGCCAGGCAGCTCCTGAACTAGCTGACCCAAGAAGCCTTAGAAGAAAGAGAAAGAACAGAAAAAGAAGAAGCGGAAAAGAAAAAGAAAGTGGAAGAGGAACAGAGAAGTCCAATCTTGTCTCACCGGATCATGAGGCAGACCAAGGAAGTCAAGCCTATGGCGAGGACACCGCCCCAGCAGCAAACACCACAGTTACTACCAGCACCAGGACCCATGGAATTGGAGTGGCAAAGACATGAGTGGGAGCCTCAGCGCTTACAACATCCACGGATGAATGATAGACAGAGGAGACAACAAATTTTCACTAACCCTCAAACGGAGAACTGGGATAATGAAGCTACTCAAGCTCCATCTGCACTTCCAACCACAAGAATAAATTGGGAAAATGGCTGGAGCCGTCGATGTGTCTATGGTGCTCGGAATGGGAGATGTCATCATTAGCCAGGTGCATCTGAAGTTAGAAACAACATCCCTTTTCAGGTCTAGCCAAAACTCTAGAAAAGAAATAGTAATCAATTTGCCAATGTGTGGATGTGGAGTAGTGTGAAAATAAACACTCACTCTTTTCCTGGTGTGATTGTATGTGTTTATGTGTGTGTGTGTGTGTGTGTGTGTGTGTGTGTGTGTGTGTGTGTGTGTGTGTGTGTGTGTGTGATTGTAAGCGGTCTGATACATATGTGTGGATAGTAGATTATGGGTTTGATTTTGCTGCTTTGCGTGTGTGGATAGTCGATTATGGTAATGTATTTTGCTGCTTGGCGTGTGTGGATAGTATATTTGGTTTTGGTTTTGCTGCTTCCCGTGTGTCGATAGTATATAATGAGGTTAGATTATATGGCTAATCACCTTTGTGTGAATATTATATAATATGAGATGACAAAAGTAGGGGATGTTTTCCTTCACTTCCGCGCTTTACATATAAAATCCCACAGCATTCGTCGTTCGTGCCATTCTACTTAATAACCGATACAAAATGGCGCAAGTGTCTTTATTCAATATATTGAGAGATATCTATTTCTGGATGATGGATGTAGAATATGTGACAGAAAGGATAGAAAAGGGATGGAGATACCAAAGACTTGGTAACCAGTCAAGTTAAAGGTCTAAAGGTAGCCAGTAATCTGATAGCATCGATGATAGAAGAAGTCAATAAGTCGAGAGGATTCATTGACCCACCTTATGTCAGAGTGGGAAGTTTGAAGAAAGCACTAGATCATGTCATCCAAGTCAGGTGCTTCCTAGAAATCATATTGTATTGGACGGAGTGGCGGAACGTAAAATGGGGGGTTGGACAAGCTGAAGATCTTATGAGAAAAGTGATGGAGGAAGAAGTCAAGAAGATAAAAGAGAAATGGAGTAAAGAAAGAAAGGATAAGGAAAACTTACAGAAACAGGAAGAGCTTGAGAAGTTGAATAATAATTGGATCAAGATACAGGAGAAGTTTAGGCCTATGGGTTATCCTGACTGGATACAGGAAAATGAAAAGAGGAAGAAGAAGGAATTTTTGGAAAGGTCTGGGAATGGATGAAAAAATAGACAATATAAAAGAAGAAACAGAAGAAGAAACCCAAAGGCCCTATTCAGGGCCAATCATATGCCTCGAAAAGAAATTGACTTTCATGCCTAATTTCTTTTTTTTAAAAAAACAAATGTCTATTGTCTATTGTTTGTGGTATATCCATCTCCCATGTTAATTTTTCCTTTGACGCTAGACAGTCCCATTATGTTAAATTTCCCTTGACGCTAGACAGTCCCACCTTGTTAAATTTCCCTTGACGCTAGACAGTCCCACGATCTATTCCCATGTCAAATTCCCCTTGACGCCAGGTTGCAAAGTAAAATCACCCCATGTTAAATTCCCCTTGACGCCAGGTTACAAACCCCATATTTTTCAAATGTATTTTTTTAGCCCTGATATTATTGCAAATTTTATTGAAGTTCCTTCGCAAATGGATACAGTGTTGTTATCGAATATTACACCATGTTGCCGAGAGAGAATTGTGTAAGGTTTTTGTGACGATTGTTTCAATATCCTTTAAATATTTCAGAATTACATAGAATGACAAACTGTCATATGTAAACTAACGTTGTTTAGTTTTGTGACGTCATTCCCATAACGTCAAGTTTGAAAACTATCTCTCAATTTGTTTGATTTGTTTACTGTGCAAAACCGGCTTGGTGTATAATTTTAAAAGTTCTACTGAGTGCGGCCACCATCATCACCAATTAAAATAGAATAAAGGAACAGGAAAACAAGAGCAAAGAAATAATACCAAGAAGAGGAAACGATTAGAAAACCGCCAAGCCGTGAACAAAGGAATTGCACAGAACATCTTAAATGACGGGTCGAACACTAGATTAAACCCTAAGGATGGCACTCTCTCAGCCATAGACCTAACCATCACTACCTCAAAATTGGCTCAAATCACAAATTGGTGGGTGGATCAGGAAGATACGTTAGGAAGTGACCATTTTCCCATCACAATCAATATTCAAACAAAAACTCAACACATTCCAAACGAAACCCCACCTAAATGGAGGTACCAACAGGCAGACTGGGACCAATTCCAATTATTACTAGCTAGAGTAAATCTAGATAACTTAGAAAGCCCAAGTATTGACATGTATTATGATAGCATAACAGACACAATTATAGAAGCAGCTAACCGATGCATACCAAAGACAACTAATATCCAAAATAAAAGCCCTGTACCATGGTGGACTAAACAGTGCACTATAGCACATAAAGACAAAAAAGGGCCTTAAATAAATATAAACGCACCAAAAATTCTATCTACTTCCAGCAATATAAAGATAAAGAAAAAGTACTAAAACAGACTATAAAAACTGCTAAAATTAATCTATGGCAAACCTTTTGCTCTAAACTGAGTCTAAAATCAAACTCAAAACAAACATGGGACAAGATAAAAGCCAAAAAAGGGAAAGCAATTACCTCAGCCCCAAAAATTAAAAATGCCATAACAAATAAAGATAAGGCAGACCTCCTAGCGAAGCATTTTTCGAACATGAGTAGCAACAATAATCACACCAGAAACTTTCAAGAACACAAACAACTAATGGAAGGAACCCAACCTCAAATGTTTCAAGACCAAGGAACAAAAGAATCTCACCTAAATAGAGACATCACAGTACATGAATGGAAGATAGCCCTACGATCCAGAAACGAAACATCCTCTGGTAAGGGTCAGTCAGGTTACATTATCTACAAAAAACTGCCTATCAATATAACAATAGCCATAATCAAACTCTTTAATAGGATATGGGATAAAGGCCAACTACACACCAAATGGAAACAGGCCATAGCAATGCCAATCCCCAAGCTAGGTAAAGATCCCAACAACATAAATTCGTACCGACCCATCCCCCTTACAAACAATATTTGCAAAATAATGGAGACAATAATCGCAAATAGGTTAAAACACCACCTAGAAACCAATAACCTACTCTCCATAAATCAATGTGGCTTTCGGAAGAAACGGTCCACCACTGACCAACTTCTCAGATTGGAAACAGACATCAAACTCGATTTTAACGCACATAGGAAAACCGATCTCAACCTCATAGCTTTTTTTTTAGACCTAGAAAAAGCGTTCGACCTAGTATGAACCAATGGACTAATGGCCAAATAAAACCAATTTGGAATAACTGGACGCTTGTTCAACTGGATTGGCGATTTCCTCACAGGCCGGAAAATTACCACAAGAATAGGCAACACACATTCGGAAGAATTTTCACTTGAAAATGGAACACCGCAAGGCAGTGTAATCAGTCCCTTACTATTTAACCTAATGGTAAACGACCTTGACCTCAATGCAGCCTCCGCAAAAATAAACTTGTCACAATTTGCAGATGATAGTTGCATATGGAGGAATGGAAATCCTGCCAATAACACAGTAATTAAAGAAATCCAGCAGAGCCTAGACAACATAGGGAGATGGGCGGACAAATGGGGTTTCAAAATATCACATGAAAAAACTGTGGGAGTCATATTCACCCCCAAACGAAATAACAACCTAGTCTATCCAAACTTCTGTATACAAAATCAATTAATCAAATACGTAACAGTAGTAAAATTCCTAGGAATGTTCTTTGACAACCACCTCACCTGGAAACAGCATATTGAACAACTCACCCAGAATTGTAACAAAGATCTCAATTTACTCAGGAGCATCACAGGGACTGACTGGGGATCCAACCAGTAAACCCTCCTCACGATATATAAAAGCCTAATTAGATCAAAACTGGATTACGGTTGCCAAGCATATAACTCGGCTAAGCAACCTGTACTACAAAAACTTGACACTATCCAGAGAAAAGCCTTATTATTATGCACAGGAACACTCCCCTCAACTTCATTAGAAGAACTACAAACACTAACAGGAGAACTACCCTTAAAATTACGTAGGCAAGAACTGCTCCTCCGATACTCCGTTCGATTAGATACCCAACCAGACAACCATCCCACCAAAATAGCTATAACTAAGTGTAAAGTTGTCTTCAAACCCAAAACCATACCCATCACACCAAGTGGCAAAGTAATCCTTGAACTAAGAGAAAAGATACCTCTACTAAAAAAAACAATTAACAGACAATACAGAAAAGAACAAATCAGCATGGTTACAAAAACCACCAAGGATTAACATTGAAACTACCAAATTAGGCAATAAAGAAGGACAAGAAAACTTACTAAAACCTGTACTGGTAAACGAAATCAACAAAAAATACCCGGACTATGTTAAAATATATACCGATGGATCAAAAACAAACAACCCACCAAGAACAGCAGCAGCAAGAGTCATCCCTGAATTCAATATACAAACGGGATCCAGATTACCTGACTATTGCTCCATTTACACCATTGAATTATGGGCTATACTAGAATCACCACAATGGATCAAAGACAACCAAATACCTAAATCAGTCATTATAAACGTTTCCCTCAGCGTTATCAAAGCGATCCAAAATCGCAATACACACTCTAGGGAACAATTCCTCGACAGAGCATGCCAATTAATCGACGATATCACCACAGCACATCATTTAGTGGAGCTCATGTGGATACCGTCGCACATTGGAATCTCTGGCAACGAAACAGCATACAAAGTTACAAAAACCAAACTAGGAGATCAAAACTATATCAAGCTTAACTATAGCTCTACAGAAGCAATACGCTTCGCACAAACATATATAGACCAAACATGGCAAGATTTTTGGAACTCCTCCACAAAAGGTAAAAAGCACCATGAAACCCAAAAAAACGTAGATAGGAACATACAGCTACCTAAGGGTACCTATTTAGAACAGAAAACCATAAACAGGATAATAACTGGAAAAACTAAACTAGCAAGCAGTTTTGGAAGGTTTATAGGACCCAAACCAGCAACCATTAACTGCTTTAACTGCCACACCACCTAAGATCTACACCACGTATTCAATATATGCCCAAAATATCAACCCGCTCGGAAAATATTTATCAAAAACCAAAAAGAGATTGGATCACCACACACATACCCAGAGTTACTTATGGACTTTAATAAAAATAAACAATCAGCATATACAAATATAAATCAATTCATAGATTCAGCAGGACGTAGGAACAAAATATAATTATTATCCCCACAAAACCAAAAACCCAGTAACTAGCTAAATACATTTAGAAGCCACCACATAAAAACCCATAACATATCATTCAATTGTATAAATGTATTAATAAATAATTCACTTACGAAGCACCTATAAAAAACTAAGGAAACCGCAAAATCGGATGTCCTTGATGCCCTTAACGAACCGAGTAATCAGCTAGGATTCCGGTCCTAGATGTCCTTAACGAACCGTGTAATCGGCTAGGACTCCGGTCTCTTGCTAAATAAAGTATAAATAACATTCAATCTCTAAAAACATCAATTAATAAATAACTTAAAGAGGTAATATCTAAAAACTTATAAATAATATAACGTAGGAAGCACACCCTAAACACCTCGAGTAGTAATACCATAATAACCTTGAAAATCTCTCTTCATACATGATTTCTACTAAGAACCTCTATAAACAGCATAGAACACCCCCCTCCTTTTAGAACATTTTGAATATAACAAAAAAATAAACAAAATTTTTTTTCTTCAAGAAACACCAGGCAAATGCAACAAGAAACCAGCGATGTAAAGCAAGCAGGACCGTTCCCGAACTCTCCTTCCCACTAATGACAGCCAACCATTCAACTGTAGGGACCTTTATGGACCCACAGATTGAGGCCAAACTATCAGGGTTCCTTGAATCCATAAAAACCTGGGGGAGGTGGCACCATCCCCTTCCCCAGGAACAACTAGCAGGCTGTGGTGCAGTCAGAAAAAAGTGGCACATGCAGAATTGTGCGCACGCCACTATAATTAAACTCAACAACAACAACAAAATCCCATATTTTAAGATTAAAGTCCCCTTGACGCTTGATCGTCCCGCTACACTACTTGCATCGACCGGTTCTCACCAATGAGGTATTGTTGGATTACTCTCATGACGATGCATCTTTGGACATAGGTATGATATAATTCCAATGATCCGTCCGCTACCTTAGTGCCAAACACTCATTTCACATTATGGGGGCGTTGTAGGTCGCAGACAGGTGGACGAACCATTCTTATGTTTGTCTCACCAAGGCCTATCTAGCAAAGCAAACTGCATGTCAAAATTCCAAGGCGGTATCGAGATAATCAGAAAATAGTGTTGTGGCAACTTGGCCATTTTACCTCAAGCAGACTGTGGTACGGTGCTAGTTTGGAAAACGGACTTTATTCAAGTTTATGTCGTATAGGGTCTGTTTTTTCACTCGAATCAAAGTAACTCCATAAGCCCTCAAGGTACTTTCATAGGCTAGGTGTCTCAGCATGCGTCTTTACCCGGCTCATCTGGTAGGGCCAAAGTCAGCAAGCAATTCAAAAGGGTTACCAAATTATTCACCGAAAAAGACGAAATTCATCTAAAAACGACGCAGTCGAAATTTTATTGGAAAGGCTTTAACTTAGCAAAAAAGATCATGCTCTCTATCTCATCAAAGTATTAATAGATTTATCTCTTTAAGATCCGTCTTTGGATACTGGTATCATAAAATTCCGATGATCCGTCTGCTCACTACAATACCAAACACTCATTTCGCATTATAATGGGAGTAGTTATGTGGGTCGCTCTAGCCTCAATGGGAATTAGCATTACAGAGACCCCTGGGTCGCTTTAGCCTTAATGGAAATTTAACATGGAGAAAAATCGTGGGTCGTTTTAGCCTCAAGGGTAATTGAACATGATTTTTTTTTAAAAATTCTTTTTTAAAAAAAGGGGTAGGCAATGGAAAGTCATTCTCTTTTCGCGAAATGTGGGTGGCCCTGAAAAGGGCCTTTGGTTTTCTTCTTCTTCTTCTTCTGCTTCTAATTTCTTCTTTTTCTCCACCAACTTCTTATTTTCTCTCCTACACTCTTTCTCTTTTTTTTTTCTCCTCCTCTTCTTTCTTCTCCTCCTCTTCTTTCTTCCTCTTCTCATTTTCTTCTTCTTTTTCAATTTTTTCGTTCCATTTTCTTATCATTATCCTTTCCTCTTCATCCTCCTTCTCCTCCTTTATCTCTTTCATGACACCACTTATTATGTCCTTTACTTTTCTTAAGTTATTAATCTCCATCTTTACTCGATAGGGACTATAAGAATAATGGTCTTCATTGAGACTTATTAACATCTGCTCCATTATTCCTAAATTGTCCAAAACGTCTTGTAATTTTTGCATTTTATCCAGGTGGTTTGAAGCCATCTTCTCTGTAGAATGGTTTGAACGACGAATAATGTGGGTTCTTATACGAAAAGCGCGGACGTGATGGAAAACATCCCCCTAAGACATAAAATTGATATTAGCTAGATCATGACCAAACAACGCGTGGACGTGAAGGAAAACATCCCCTACTTTTCTCATTTCATATAATATACTATCCACATACGTGAACCAGCAATAAACGAACCCCAAATCTACTATTTACACACGCAAATCATTAAAACCAAATTCATAATCTACTATCCACACAATCGTACGTGATCGGTTACAAAACCCAAACTATACTTTCCACATACGCTAAGAAACAATACACAAACCCATAATCTACTATTCACGCAAACGTACGTGAGCTCTTGCAAACACAAACACACAAACACATGCACAAACACATATCCTCACACCAAAAAAAGAGTCAGTGTTTATATTCACACTACTGTACCTACACACATTGGCAAATCGATGGTTACTTCTTTTCTAGAGTATTGGGTAGCCCTGAAAAGGGTTGTTTTTTTTAACTCCAGATGCACCTATCTAATGCTGGCACCTTCCTGGTCTGGCACCACACACACATCTTCGACTCCAGTCTCCTTGCCAATTCACCCTTGTTGCTCTTGAGTGGCTTCACTATTCCAATCTTCTGTCTCTGGAATAGTGAAGACTTCCCTTTCTCTTCTTCTATTTCTTATTCTAGTATGAATTGGCATCCTTACCTCCTGTTGTAAATGTGGCGCAGCTACAGGTTGGGGAGATGTTCTTGCCTTAGGTGTCACCTTGCACACAGGGTTCATCATAGGGTGACACCTGATCTCTCTCTTTCTTTCCTCCTCTTCTTTCATTTTTCTCTCTTCCTCCTCCGGTTCTATCCTGGCTTCTTCCACAAGGGCCTCCGCAGCCAGCTCGTTCAGGAGGCATCTGGCATATTCCAGGTGCATCTGGAGTTCAAAAAGTTTTTCAAGTCTGCTACTCATTTTTATTGTTGATCAGTAAACAAGGGTAGCTAGACTGTCCAGCGAGTTTCAATTTATAGTGAAAGCGCGGACGTGAAGGAAAACATCCCCCTAAAAACATAAAATTGTTCTTACCTAGATCATAACCAAACAACGCGCGGACCTAAAAGAAACACTCACTCACTTTTTTATACTACCCATTCCTATTCTAAAAACATTTTTTCATTAATCACTTCAATAGACTATTCACATACGCAAAGCAATCAAACCCCAAATCTACTCTCCCAACACCTCAAACACCAAAAAATCATGATCTTAATCTACTATCCACACCAACCTACGTGAGGACTTACAAACACATACACTCACACTATAAAAAAGAGTTAGTGTTTATATTCACACTACTTACACACATTGGCAAATGGATGGTTACTTCTTTTCTAGAGTATTGGGTAGCCCTGAAAAGGGCTGGTTTTTTTTTTGTTTGCTATGGCACACCTTTAGTTTCTAAGAATGCGACGTCCTCTGAGGATAGACTTTCTGAGGATAGGTCTGCTTCTTCGGAAAGAGAAGAAGAACTCTTTGGTCTCGATACGACAATCGACAAAGCCTCTGTCAGGTTCAGGTTGCTGTTGCTGTTGCTGCTGCTGCTGCTGCTGTTGTTTTTGTTGTTGTTGCTGTTGCTGCTGTCTCTGAAGTCTGTACTTCTCTGTCCATTCTTCTTTCTCCCTGTTCACTTCTTCTCTGAAGATCTCTTCTATCAGGTCTTCAGTGACTTTTAACATTCTCACATTCTCTATTTCTTCTGGCTTCGGTATCAGACTGTGTCTGACCCTATGCAAATTCACGTAGGCTTCGTTGAGTTTAGCTAGTTTGGAGCACATCTTCGTAGGAGGATGAGTCGCCAATGGATGGTTAGACTGGAAAACTTCCCCTGTACTTAAATCAAAGCGCGGACGTGAAGGAAAACATCCCTCTACGGTTTTCGAGTCGCAACGTTCAATGAGTGTCATGAGAGGGATAGTAAGAAGTCAAAGAGCATGAATCAACATTCTTATAGCCACACAAACGACATAGGCATTTTTTACAAAACACAACATTTTTTATTCAAAAATCACTTAACACTAACCAACAACAACTCTAACATTTTTTAATAATAATCCAACATTATAACATCAAACATTTTTTTTCAAATGACAAACATTTTTTTCAATTTACAGTCTACTTTAAACAGGGCTGACAACGTTGTGAATGAAATTGTGATTTCCACTGTTGAAAGTCATTAGGCCATTGATGGACACTACGTTTCCTAGCTTGAGACAAAAGATAAGCATAATGGTCACAAAAACCATCGATCTACTTTCACATCGTTTCTAGAAGAAGAACGAGGATCAAAATGAGTCACTAAATGTTCTAAGGAATAGCCCAGGCTGCGATGATGCAGAAAATACACACAATAGTGTCCACACACCAAGGAATCTGTGCCTTGCAATTTCACATTATTGAATCGGGTGGTCTGAGCATTTCTTCTCATAAAGTCGATGATATTGTCTTCCAAAGGGGGCAATCCGTACGAATCAAAATATTCCACACATCCTTCTTGAGGAAAGTAAACGGCTATCCAGTGGGTTCCTGGGAGATGACTTTCGTCCGTGTTGATCACATAACCTAGATGGTTTTGAGGTTTGCGATGAGGGAGTTCATCTTTAGCACAGACGACAGGATTCCAAGAAGCCGTATACGAACTGTTGTTCAAAAGGTAATAAAGTTCCCAGGTATCCATGTTTATTTCTTCTTCTTCACAGGTAATAATATGTCATCAATTCGATCCTGACTTTTTGTTTGAAAATGTCTGACAAATAACTGTTTCTTCGCTTCGTCTCCCCACTCTGATTCAGGAGAGCTTCGATACGATGGATCTCTTGAGTGATTAATGGTGGACAAGAATGTTCACGCAAGTCTTTATACCACTGGTGCAACACGTCTTCGTCCGAGATGAGACTCCAAGCCTCGTCCAGATAGTCGTCCAATTTTTCTTCTTGGCTCAACATCAGGCATTTATCGTGTTGAATTTGACTGGGATGATCGTTTTGACATCCATAGCAATTTTTCTTGATCACTTCCGTCATTTTTTCGACCAACTGTTTGGCAAAACAGGAGACTAAATGGGCTTCTTGTTCTGGCCATCTTGACTTCATCATGATCACTTCTTCCACAGTCTCCTCACATTTCATCTCTAAAGTTTCTCCACTAGGTAAAGAGGGATAACAGTCTTCCATGGCTTCTAATAGTCTAGAATGGCTTCTCTCAGACTGTTGATTTCTATGGTGTTGTCGAATTCTGCATACAGGATGACGTTTACCGTTTCATCAGGGTCTCGGTTTGCAAACTGAATTTCCACAAGAATCTGACCGGATTTTATAGGGTGGAAATGTTCCTCGTCGCTGCCTTGGTCTGGAGTGAAATCAAAAGCCCACAAAGCATAGCCTCCTGCATAATCCTCGTACGTAATACCGTGAGTGGTGTTGGTTCCTAACTGCCCCGTGGCTTCGTACAGGGACAAGTACGACCTCAAGTAATTCTTCTTCTCAAAGTCAGGTTCGAAAGGTCGGGTACACAAGGTTTTGCCATCGCGACTGACTTCAATCTTGGACACTTTGTAATGTTTAAACTCAAAAGGATTTTGATCGTGGACTCCGTTGAAGGCTCTATTCTCGACCATACCAAGGATTAAACGTTTGGTAACTGCCCTTGGAACAGATGATCTTCGATCATGGATCGCTGTTTAGCAGGAATGGTGAAGGTTTTCACTTCCACGCGTCGTATGGGATACTTGGCAGTCGTTCTGCTCAACGTCTGACTAATGTCGTTTCCCACTTTAGGTAACACTTCCACACGACGTATGTAGAGTCTGGCTTCTTGGATGATGGTTCTGTAATTGTCACTATCAGCCACTAAATGGAAAGTGACGCTGCTACGATTCAGTCTCAGGCGAACATTCACCCCGTTCAGCAAATACTTTTCTTGCAACCACATGTCCAAATGCAAACGATCCATCAGTTCTAAACTCTGGCCATTTTTGATTTTGTCTCTTCGTTCTACAAATCCCTCATTGTAGTCTTTTTTTGTATCAATTTTAAATTTGTCAAACTCGCCTGCATCGTCAGCTTCACATAACACACAAGCATTAAGATGAGTGTTTTTGGAGTCTATTCCGTACGTCAATAGATTTTCCAGGTAGGCACGGTAAGGGTAAGTATCCATGCTGCTACTGACTAGTTTGTTATTCAAGTACAAGTCCACTCCGCTAAACAAGGAATGCATGAAATTGTTGACGGGAACTACTGGCTCGTCATCTATTACACCGCCTGTTTTATCAAGAACTTTGACTTTCAGGTACAATTAACTGCTGTTCAAATCGATGTAATCTTCGGGCTGACCTTTGATTTCAAACTCGATGGGAGCGGAATCCGTCAAAGAGGAGACAGGGTGAAATTCCACCCATTGGGATTCTTGCATGGTCATCATAGTGGGGGGCATGGCAAACAGATCCAGTTCCGACTTCGAACAGGCACAAGACTCTCGGTGCATCATTTTTTTTTGTGTCTCAATAATCGAAAACGTCTAAGTCTCGAACGGTTTTTCTTTTCTTTGCCTTTCTAGCTTTAGACGTGTGAAGTCTGGTGAAAGGGTGTTTTCTTCGTCGTCTCTTTCTCCCTTGTCCTTGCTGAATGCCTGACTCGGTAGCGTGCAGGGTATTTATAGGTGTGTCTCGTCGGCTGAAAAGGTCTTTGCCGGTTTGCAACAAAATATTTTTGCCTGCCCTCAAGAAGGCTTCTTTGGGGTTTTGTTTGTCGATGATGACATTTTGGAGAAATTCTTTGCCGTGTGTCAATGCCGCATCTTTCAAAGCGTGCAATCCGCGTGTCACCATCGGTTTCAAGACTGGGGCCACCGAACGAAAGGCTGATTTTAACATATCTCCTAAACCGTGTCCTCGCTGTCGAGCAACCCCTCGGTACACTGGATACATGACTTACGAGTCGTGAGAGAATCGTTTTCGAAAATGGAGTTTCACTGTGATTTTCCCTTTGGTGAATGGAATATTTTGTCCCAGATCTCCTTTTATAGCAATGTTGACCGTGTGCAAATACGACTTGCTGACGGGTAAATAGTGAGGATGCACAAATTCGCGGTGGACGTGGTGTTTCCACCTTCCTCGTCAGCGAGCGTAGCCGAATCCACTTTGAAAGGAATGACACGCAGTAACGGCACAGAGGTGTTTCCCACCACGTTGTACTCCACCACATCGGAGTACACAAACAACAAATTCAGTCCTAAGTTCAGTTCTACTGGAGTACGAAAGAACTTGCTAAAAGAATCGTTGTCGGAAATGACTGGCAATTCGTTTTTCTTGATCATGACCATCCTCATGTTCATGTCCCCACCCAACATGTCAAACAATTCAGGAGAAAATAAGAAAGACAACATTTTGTGCCCCTCAGGAAATTTCATCAGGAAGCGACGAGCTGCTTTGTGGTACTCCAGGGTGACACTTTTTCTCACACTCTCCAAAGCTTTCAGAAACACGACATTAAACCTGGAGCTGATGGTGCTGACCAAATGTTCACCACTAAAATAATAGCCTGGGGGAATGATCAAACGATAGGTCGTCTTTTGAGTTTCTGGGTTATATATTTTGTTATCATATTTGACGTGGGTATTCAAGTACTGTTGCATTTGCTCATCATGAACTTCCTCGGAAAAAAAATTTTGATTGGGAAGGACATTGAGGACTTGAGTCGGGTGAATCATTTCTACCAAAGCCACTTCCCAATGGGATTCGTGATCTAAGGGGATGGCCTGAGGTAATTTGGCCGTGTAACAGCACAACGTGTTATTGGGAAACACCTCCATGGAACTGTCACTGGGTAAGGTTAAGTAAAATTCGTTTTGGTGACTCATAATTCCAGAGTTCTGTGGCTGTCCGAGGGGTTAGTGGACGTCAGAGGCGTGTCTCCGCCCAAAATGGGGTTCTGGTTGTGGTTATTGTTGGAGTGGTGACTGGCACTGGCACTGGACACAAGGTTCCCGTTCGAGGAGAATTTCAGGGAGGGATTAGGAAGCAGGTAACCGATGCAACTGCTCAATAAAATGGTCCACAATTGTTTGTCTCCTTGTTGCAAACTCAAATTGGCGATGGCTGCCCCGATGACACAATACACCAAGAAGATTTGGCAGAAAAAGACGATTTGCGTTTTAGGCACACGTTCTCCACACTACACCCACAAGGGTTCTTTTTGTAAATCTTGCACAGAAGAACTAGGTGAAAGAGTGGTCGACGTAGCTGCGTCTGTGTGAAAGGGCATGATGGTCACTTCTTTTTATAGTCGATGACTTGCGAAGCGTCGATCCAAGAATCAAAACTGGGTGGATATCCTTTCCAACGTACTTTGTCTTTTTTGACACGTCCTTTGCCCACTTTACGGGTTCAGCGTTCGAGAATGCTTTCGATGTCGTACACGTCGTCTTCTTTTTTGGTCACACGTTGTAACTCGGGCAAATAAAACGTTCCTTTGAGCACTTCTCCGTTCATGTCTTCCAATTTATAGACAGGAGGATGACGGCCATGCACTCGTCCAGTGACACGAAACAATTCGGTCGCCCAGTTAGGTAAGTAACCTTTGTCGAAAGTGCGTTTGGTTTTGCCAATGCGCACCCAATCTCCTACGGTCAACTCTCCACTTTTCTTGGAGACAGCCCTCGTCGGAGACGTACCAAACAGGCGCTCAAACACCAGTACTTCGTTGTCGGGAGTCACTTCTTGCGGGGCACGTCCGATGCTTCGATGGTAAGATTGGTTGTACGCTTGCACCAGGTGCGGTAAGATGTCGATGTACTTCAGAGTGTGGTGATGCGTAAAATATTTCCACATGCGTTCTTTCAAAGTGCGTTGAAAACGTTCCACGATGCTTTCTTTGGTTTCTGTATCATCTGTGGTATAAAAATGAATGTCACGTTTTTTTTTATTCTTTTTGGAAAGCTTGGTTCAGAAATTCGGTGCCTTTGTCCGTTTGCCATCGAAGAGGGTGACGACCGCTTTGTTTCAACACTCGTTGCAGGGCTCGCACTAAGTCGCTGCTGGATTTGGAAGTCAAGGGTACGACCCAGGCAAATTTGGAAAAGACGTCGATGACACAAAACAAATATTTGTAGCCACGATTGTAGCTGGCCAAATGAGAAACATCGGCTAAATCGGCTTGCCATTGATGATCGATGCCTTCCACTCGGGTGCGACTTCTGGCAAACTTGCATCGAATGGGTTTGTGTAAAGTGTAGGTAGCTTGTTCTTGTAACCATCGTTGCACTTGAGGTAAACAGAGACTTTTCAGTCGAGTTTTGACATCACGATACAATTTTTGAACTCCTGTGTAACCTGCAGGATGGGAGGGATCGTAGTAAATGCTGGCTAAGACTTTTTCCATTTTTTGTTTTGTGTGTTAATAAGGCACCCACTCTTGGAAGATGCTACTCTTTTTCTCTTGGGGTATTTTTTTGGATAGTAATGCTTTGCATGTGCGACCGGCAATAGGTGTCGAGGAGGAGGAGGAGGAGGAGGAGGAGAATGCCTGAACAGGGGATATTTTTTCTTGTTTCACTTCTGTCTTCACCTTCTTTTTCTCTTCTGATGAAGAAGGGGTGGTCATCATCTTTTTAATCCATCCAATTCTGGAGGTAGGTAGTGTTGTTAACTTGCGTACTTTTTCTGGTGGAGTTTGAAACCCTTCCTCTTCTTCTTCTCTTTTATCTGTCTTGGTCGCTGGTAGTAGTAGTGGTGGTGGTGGTGGTGGTGGTAGTGATGGTGCTGGACTTTTCATCAAGGTCTTAAAATCTTTCAGAGTGGGAAGAGTTGTTTCGTCTAAAGCTTTTTGGTGAAAGAGTTGCAGTCGTTGCAAGAGTTGACGGTACTTTTGCGACTTTTCTGTTTCGGACAAATCTTGGCGATCCATCAAGGTTTCCAATTCGTGTTGCAACTGGGACATTTCGCTCAAATGGGGATTGGGAGGTAAATGCGGGGTGCGTTGTTCTTGCCAACGATGGTATTCCATCCATCGTTTGTAAGGCACTAAAGCTAGTTTTCGTCCTTCCATGGGATGTCAAGGGTCGATTCTGAGATCTTGGGACTTCCGAGGGCCTTTTTATCTTGCTCCCATCAGTCCTCCCAACATGGTTCCCAAGACTCCTTTCAGTAAGGGCCTAGCAAGAAGGGTAAAATGCCTCCACGTTGGACCAACATCTTCTTCTTTTGTCGGAGGGAGATTTTCTTTTGAACCATTTGACGTAGAACGTGACGATGTTTGCCTAAGCATTGTTTCTGGTGTTTGGACAAAAGGATAGTGCCTTTCAAGACGTTCAAACAACATTCGCACACGGTATCGATGACCTCTTTGGAGGCTGATTGAATGAGTTTTTTTCGAAGAGGTGAAGAAGCTTTGGACAGGACAGGTAACATGTCCCCGTGTTTGAATAAACGAGGAGGCAGTCCTTTTCTTTTCTTTCCTTGAGGTTTTCTAGAGGGTGACATCTTTGAGTCTTCAGGAGCACCAAAAAACACTGCTACCCTACTTGGTCACACACCATTTTTATACTGGAACGCGTCGCCACTGATTTTCTTTACGTCGTATCAGTTTGAGGACAGGCATGACACGTCGTGCAGGGGTTCGCAACGGACTAAATCGAGCCAGTTCTTGCTTGGACAAATCCAGTAAACTTTGTAACATGCCCGATCTTTCATGGACTTTGATTTTGGGAGAAGGTACTTTGTGAGCAGCAGCCACTGCCACTAAATTGGAGGGTCCTGCCACTGGGGAAGTTCTTTTTGGGGTCATTAACGGAGAAGTTCTTGGTGTGATTAACGTCTCCAAGTACTCTTCAGTTCATGGTGTCATCAACGGAGAAGTGGATGAACGTGAGGCGGACGGTGACCGTGTCACCGCCGTGGCAGGTCCTGGTTTGCGAGTGTAAAGTTGCGTCCTGGCCGAAGTGCCTCTCTTGCGACTAGTTTTCTTCTGTGGACTTTTCTTTTTCTGGGGACTTTTTCTCTGTTTCTTTTTCTGGGGGCTTCTTTTCTTTTTCCGGGGTGGTGTCTGGTAAGAGGAGGGTCAGGCAACTGGAGAAGTTCTCCTTGGGGACCTGGTCTTTTTCTTCTTCTTGGAGCTTCGTTTGACTTTTTTCTTGGGGAGAACTTTGGGGGCATTAGGATCCCATCTTAAGAGAGAGCGAATGATGACCCCTCCTAGAGTACCGCTCCCTCCAGGTTTCAAAATGATTTGTTTTTTGTTTTGGGTGTCGATGCGGGGATCGGATAGTTGGGTCAAAGCGACTTTGTTTCGATCAAAAAAGCGTTTGGTTTGATGAGGAATCTGAATGATTCCTTGGAGTAATTGACGTGCCGTCACCGTGAACCATCGTAAGACTTCTTTCAGACTAGCTTCTAAGACACGAACTCGTATTTGTGGATTTTTTTCTCGACTGATGACATACAAGGCACGAATCAATTTGACAGGAAGATGCGACTGAAGGGACGTCATGTTCACACTGTGTGAGACAGACGAAAAAGGGTCTGAGGTTTTTATAGATTTTTTGTGGAGTGAAATTAAGTCGAGGACGGAGACGTGTACAGGACAGGCCCTCCGTCTTGGCACCAGTGGTGAAACAAGTGGGTACGAAATTGCAAATCCTCGGGGGTTGTCGGTTTCAAATCGACGAGTAAATAGGCGTGTGGCATTTGAGTGGCATCGTCGTACGCTGGCATTACGGTGATGCCCTTTGCGCGTGAACCACAGTTTAATTTCTTCTTCGTCTTCTCCTAACATGTCGTCGAAAATGACCAAATGGGTTTGACGGGAGTCAGAGACGATGCCGTCGTCTTCTTTAGGAATGCCTTCCACAAACACGATGGAATCGCCTTGACTTTCTCGCAAGAGGCTGTACGCCGATTGCCACTCTTTGTAACACCACACGATCCGCTGAGGTGGCCGATCGATCAAATGATGTTTATGTTCGATCAAACGTTTGACAAATTCGGTTTTGCCTGAACCGCTAGGTCCAGCAATGAGCATGTTAAAGGGATGGCGAAGATACAAAGCCTCCCAACTGGCACGATCTAAGTGTTCGTCGATGACTTTGACAGTAGAGGAAGAGGGAGCAGAGGCAGGAGAGGTAGCCATAGTGTGAGAAATGTCACTTGTGACACGAAAACAAACAAGACAAGAGTTTATATACTTTTTTTCAGAACAAGTTTATTGAATGTTTAAACATGAATACGAAAGACACAAATACGTAAAAGCCAAAGGCTTAAGTACAAGGATAAAAGGCACATGATAACCATTAACGTAAAATAAACACAAGTGTCTGTATAACAACATGTTTTGGGTAATGTTAAGACCAGTTCTATAGTAGGGGGTAAGGTCACACAAGTGTCCTCCCGAAAGGGTCTTTCAGGTCTGTCAGTATTAAATGGGGGCACCCTAGCGTCAAGGGGAATTAGCATTACAAGACCCCTTGGGCAACTCTAGCATCAAGGGAAAATTAACATGGAGAAAAATCGTGGGTCAGATTAGCGTCAAGGGAAATTAACATGGAGAAAAATCGTGGGTCACCCTAGCGACAAGGGGAAATTAACATGGGAATAGAGTTTGGGTTTGTCTAGGGACAAGGGGAATTGAATATGGGATTTTTTTTTTTAAATTTAAATTTAAATTTAAATTTAAAATAAAGGGTAGGCAATGGAAAGGCTATCTCTTTTCGAGAAATATGGCTGGCCCTGAAAAGGGCCTTTGGGTTTATGTTAATATTAATATTAACATAGATGGCATCTGTCACATCTTCTTCTTCTTCTTCTTAAACTCCTTCTAACTGCCGGTCCATACACAAGTACCCTCTTGAGACATCCTTGTCTTTCTATGTAAACTCTCCTCATCCATTGACTAGTATCTGTCCTATCAACAACAGTCCACTTGGACCTGACATACATGAGCATGTCCGTCCTAAACATCATGCAAGACACAAGGGTGGATGACTCAACTGTGGTCCACATCTTGAAGCGACGAGAATAGGTGAATCAATGCAGTGAACTGCACTTATTTATAGGTACAGGAAGGATTGAAACGGATTGAATTCATTCACCAATCCGAACACGCGTTACAAAATTCAGTCAGCTCGCATCCAATCCGAAGAGAGCAGTCTGTGACGTCACGTGGTCTATATAGATTCGTTAGCGCTTGTGTGCAGTCAATCTATGCGACAGTGATTCAACATGACGGAAACTCAGGAAACGATCCATTGGGGTGCACCAGCAGGGGAGACTGCCCAAGGGAACCCGGACTTACTTTCAGAAGAGGTACATTGGGATTTTGTGGATTTTCTTACCTCGCAAGAAGTTGTTCCGGAACCTTCGTTACCTTCTTCATTACCGCAAGTGGAGAATTTTAGACAGAGACAGAAAGAAGAATTGGAGAAATTTATGCAACGACAAAAGGAAGCGGAACAAGCTTTTCTCCTACAGCAACAGCAACAGCAAGAAGAAGAGGTAAGAAAAAAACAACAGCAACAACAGCAAGAAGAAGTAGCAGCAAAGAAACAAGAGGGTGAAAATCAAACGGCTACGGTACTGTTGGACATTTTAGCGGAGTTAAGAAGTCTGAAACAAATGTATCAGACTTCTTTATCACGACCGAAGAGAATACGACCTTCCCGAGCTAAACACGCCAACCCTGTGACTAAGCCTATCGTACCACCCTTAGTGATTTCAACCCAATCATCAGAAGTAGGCCTTGGCCGTGGCAAAGGCTTAAGGCAGTTAAAGTTGATTGGTTAAACTCACCCCTACACCAAAATAAAAAGGCCCTTTTCAGGGCCACCCACATTTCTCGAAAAGAAATACAATTTCAATTTGCCAATAACTCAAAAAAAACCCCACCCATTTTACCCTTATAGTACGTGTCTGTGTATGAGTGCGTGAGTGTAGCTTCTTATTTTAAAATCAAAACTCATAGACACTTACCTTATATCATTCATGTATTCTTTTATCCATTTTTTACAATCCAATTCACAGTACAACACTTTAATTAAAAGTTCATTGACTTCTTCTTTCTCCTTGTTTAGTCTCTCTGTTTTTTGAATTTCTTCACCGTTTTTTCCTCATTTTCTTCCCTTCTTCTTTTCTTCTCCTGTTTCTTTGCTTCTTTTAAATAGAATTGTCTTCTTTCTTCCTCTGAAGAATCCCTCTCTTCTTTCGAATAATCCCTCTCTTCTTCCGAAGAATCCCTCTCTTCTTCTGAAGAATCCTTCTTTTCTTCTGACTCCTCTTGTTTCTTTTTTGGGCAATCTGGAGACCAATGTCCTTTTTCTTTACAATAATAACAGGTATCTTGACTTTTGTCTTTTTTAGCCCCTGTTTTTTTTTTTTTTTTTTTTTGACGGTCTGGACACTCTGAAGACCAATGCCCTTTCTTCTGACAGATATAGCAAGTATCCTGACTGTGATCTCGAAAAGAAGGAGAGTAGTCTGTCGGCTGGTCTGAATAGAATTTTCCAATGACCCCTCGCAAAGCTCTGACGAAACGTTCGATTTGGCTAGTCTCTTCCGTTGTTCTCCTCGGTTTGAGAGTGAAATGAATAGTGAAAGGACAAGACACACCCTTTTTATATACGCTGGTTTGCCATGACTATAAATTAGTCTATGGTGTTTGAACTTGAGTCATTTGACGTTTTGCACTCAAGATGAAACGATCCTATTAATTCGAGAAGAAAGAAGAAGAATTAAGTAAGAGGCAGAAACGTGATCTATCGCCTCGTACCAGGGCTCAAATCTTGGCACAAATTCATGCCAGTGATTTTGAAGAGGACATGAGTGAACCAGAATCCGAACCCTCTAAACCAAGTTCACCACCCTTAGTCAACCCTGAAAAGTACTATTCCATTCGAGAGACGGAAAAGCGCTCCTCTAGAAAATTTAGAACCACGGCTTACACCTACACGGTGAAGTTTAAAGATTTCAAGGCCGACGTACCATTGGAGAAAGCAGAAGGGTTTATCACCGAGATGTGGGATTCTTTGCTCACCGCACTCAAGCGACAATGTCAACCCAAAGAAGACGATCGCTTGACACTATCCATAGATCACGACGGTTTGAAATCCCCTGTTTGGATCGAGTTTAGCAGACCCGCAGAACTAACCCCTTCCAAAATCATGGACTAGATTCAACACGTACAACAATCTAATGACCAGTTTGACATCACCGATGGTAAAGCCACACTGAAAATGGCCCACGTCTCTCTTCCTCAAGGGACAGGACGCAAAAAGATGTTATTGGTGGACAACCTTCGCAACACCAAAACAAGTCTCGTCCGAATTCACAACCCTCAAGACCAGATGTGTTTAGCCCGTGCCATCGTGGTGGGACGAACCTATGCCAACAAGAACGACACGGTAGAATGGAAAAGAACCTGGAAAACTGTTCAACAATCCGATCGAGCCAAACAGCGAAATGAAGCAGAACTCCTGTTACAACAGCCGGACTGTCCAAAGACACACCCTGTGGCATTCCTGAGATGCAAAAATTGCAAGATGCCCTAGCTCCACGCTACACCTTGAAAGTGCACCCTCAAGAAATGTGTGGAACTCTGTTGTTTCGAGGCCAAGATTGTAAGGCCGGAAAATACATTCATGTCTGTTATCACGATGAACCTTTCGATACCATTACCAGTATCACTGGATTCCTGGGATACATTTATTATCGTGATAAATGTGATTATGGTTGTAACAATCGAGAGCAACACAAGTCTTGTGGATGGAAATGCCCAGGATGTTTGGCCTCTCCACCCTGTCTGAGCGAAGAACCAGTGCCTTGTTCAACTTGTCTGCGCACGTTTGTCAGCCCTACCTGTTACCAGCAACATTTGAAAACACAAGGTTCACAGAAGAAATGAGCTTGTCAACTCCTGAGATTGTGCCCTACGTGTGGACAAGGCATACGTACCAATAGTACCAAGGCACACGTATGTTGAGGAAAGAAAAAATGTCACATTTGTCACCACATCGTGGAATTGGAACACGAATGTTACGTGCAAAAATACCAACCCCCACCAGAGGAAGAGGACGGTCACAAGAAGAAAGGCAATTTCATCTTTTTCGATTTCGAATGCATGCAAGAGACCGGCATTCACATTCCTAATTTCTGCGTGGCTCATCGAGCGTGCGAGAAGTGCATTCAAGAACCTATCATCCAGTCATTGCCCTCACTGCAGCAAGATTCCTGGAGGACGTGAAAAAATCTTTCGAGGACCAAACACGTTAGCCGATTTTGCCCAATGGGTCTTAGACCCCATCGAAAAGACATGGAGCAAAGAGGACATCGAACGTTACGGAGATTGTCATCGTCATGCCACGGTGATCGCTCACAATTTCTCCGGATACGATGGACAGTTTCTTCTCAGATACTATACGGAACAAGGCACCGAACGTCCTAAAGTCACTTTGAACGGAGCCAAAATCATTTTCATGCAAGTGGGACAAGTACAGTTTAAAGATTCGATGAGTTACTTGGCCATGCCTTTGAGTCGAATGCCTAAAACGTTTGGAATGACAGAAATGGCTAAAGGGTACTTTCCACACTTTTTCAATACGGAAGCCAATCAACATGCCGTTCTACCCAATTTACCTGAGGCTCACTATTACGACCCCGACAACATGCGTACCTAACAACGAGAAGCTTTCTACGCTTGGTACCAGGCTCATGCCTCTGACCCCTTCGACTTTCAGGAAGAAATGTTAAAGTATTGTCGTTCCGACGTGGACATTTTACGACGTTGCTGTGGAAAATTTCGAGAACTGTTCATGGAACACGGAGGGGTCGATCCTTTGAAAGAAGCTTGCACCATTGCCAAAGCGTGTTCCTTAGTGTATCGACAACGATTCATGCCTGAAAACACCATGGCTGTCATCAGTCCTCAAACGACCCACTATGTCAAGCGTCAATACTCGGTCAAAGCCCTACGTTGGTTACATTACTTGTGCGACAAGGAACACAAATGGATCCAGCATGCCCGCAACGGAGGAGGCGAAAAGACCATCGGAACGTATTCGGTAGATGGCTGGGACTTAGAAAACCCCAAGATCGTGTACGAGTTTAACGGTTGTTTATTTCATGGATGTCCCATCTGTTACCCTGACCGAGACACTAAAAATCAGTTTTTGCAACGAACCATGGAAGACTTGTACCAGGACACTTGTCAGCGACGCCTAAAGTTAGAACAGCAAGGATACCAAGTGGTGGAAATGTGGGAACACGAGTACGATCACCGTTTGAAAACCGATCCCGAGTTTAAACGCCTCGTGGAAAGTTACCAGTTCATGGACCCGCTGAACCCGAGGGATAGTTTGTACGGAGGAAGGACCAATGCCACATGTTTGCTGTACCAAGTCGACGAAGAGAAAAGAGAAGAAATCAAATACTTGGACGTGTGTTCGCTGTATCCCTACGTGTGCAAATATTGTCGCTTTCCTGTTGGGCACCCGCAATTGTTCACGGAACACATCGACCTGAAAAACATTCTACAATACGAAGGCATGATCAAGTGTAAAGTTTTGCCTCCCACGAACCTATACCATCCCGTCTTACCTCACCATTGTCAAGGCAAACTGATGTTTCCCTTGTGCCGTACTTGTGCCGAAACGTGCAACCAGGACCAACCTTGCCATCACAGCCAGGAAGACCCGCTGAACCCGAGGGATAGTTTGTACGGAGGAAGGACCAATGCCACATGTTTGCTGTACCAAGTCGACGAAGAGAAAAGAGAAGAAATCAAATACTTGGACGTGTGTTCGCTGTATCCCTACGTGTGCAAATATTGTCGCTTTCCTGTTGGGCACCCGCAATTGTTCACGGAACACATCGACCTGAAAAACATTCTACAATACGAAGGCATGATCAAGTGTAAAGTTTTGCCTCCCACGAACCTATACCATCCCGTCTTACCTCACCATTGTCAAGGCAAACTGATGTTTCCCTTGTGCCGTACTTGTGCCGAAACGTGCAACCAGGACCAACCTTGCCATCACAGCCAGGAAGAACGTGCCTTGACGGGAACCTAGGTCAGCGTGGAATTGTTCAAAGCTCTGGATACCAACTGTTAGAAGTGTACGAAATTTGCCACTTTCCCAAGACACAACAGTACCACAAGGGTGACCCTACTCAGAAAGGCATTTTCGCCGACTACGTGGATGCCTTTTTGAAACTGAAACAAGAAGCCAGCGGCTATCCTTCCTGGTGTCACACTCCCGAAGACCAAATACAATTCAAACAGAAATACTACGCACAAGAAGGCATCTCTTTAGACCACATCGGAAAAAACGAAGGCAGGCGATCGTTTGCCAAAGTGATGTTAAATTGCTTGTGGGGTAAAATGGCACAACGACCGTGTTTACCCAAGACGGAATATTTGACAGAACCTTCCCGCTACTTCCAGATGATTCACGACAAAACCAAATACATGAAACACGTGGACGTCGTTCGAGAGGATTTGATCTTGGTCAATTACGAAGAAGATCTGGACTTTGTACAAGACGACCCTTTTGGAAATGTCATCATTGCGGCTTACGTGACAGCTCATGCTCGCTTAAAATTGTACGAAGCCTTAGAACTGTTAGAAGAACGCGTCCTGTACTTTGACACGGACAGTTGCATTTACATCCATCACCCGATTCAACAGCACCCTGACATCGAAGGAGACCGTTTAGGAGCCTGGACAGACGAGCAAGATTCTAAGTTTCGTCAGTGGTGGTCCCAAAAATTACGGCTACGAATACCGGGACAAACAAGGAGAAGTGCACACGACGTGCAAAGTGAAAGGACTGACTCTGAATCATCGTACCAGTCGAGTGGTCAACTTTGGGGTGTTGAAAGAAGCCTTGCAATCGGGAGAGGATGGAAACTTTAAAGTGACCACTTATCAATCGAACAAGATTGTACGTTTACCCACTCACCACATCGTCAGTCGGCCCCTGGAAAAAATCTATCAAATCGTGTACCAGAAGCGAGTGAGACTTCCCAATCACTTTACGTTGCCGTACGGTCACATCGATATTGGTCAGCATATAAAAAGGGACAACGTCCAATACCAATAGTTCATTGTTCATTGAAGTAACTTACCATGTCGTTGACGAAGGAGATTGGTTAGGAGTCAAATGTTGGACATCACCGAGACCAGGGTTTTGAGGCTTGGACACAAGAGGTGGCCCAGTATGCACGAGAGTTATTCAAGGAAAAAAGTTACTTTTCAACCAGTGTTAGTGACGGTGCCAGAAGAACCCGTCACCCAGGACAGGACTGTCGTGGACAGGCCTGAAAGACCCTTTCGGGAGGTGTGACCTTACCCCCTACTATAGAACTGGTTAGAACTTTACCCAAAACATGTGGTTGTTGTACAGACACTTGTTTTTTACTCCACGTTCATGTGCCTTTTATTCTTGTACTTAAGCCTTTGGCTTTTATGTATTTTTGTCTTTCGTATTCATGTTTGAAAAAAACATTCAATACTCGTGTTCTGAAAAAGTATAAAAAACTCTTGTCTTGTTTGTTTTTTTCGTGTCACAAGTGACATTCCTCACACCATGGCTACCTCTACTGTCTCTGCTCCCTCTTCCTCTACTGTCAAAGTCATCGACGAACACTTAGATCGTGCCAGTTGGGAGGCTTTGTATCTTCGCCATCCCTTTAACATGCTCGTTGCTGGACCTAGCGGTTCTGGCAAAACTGAATTCGTCAAACGTTTGATCGAACATAAACATCATTTGATCGATCGACCCCCTCAACGCATCGTGTGGTGTTACAAAGAGTGGCAATCGGCGCACAGCCTCTTGCGAGAAGGTCATGGAGATTCCATCGTGTTTGTGGAAGGCATTCCTAAAGAAGACGACGGCATCGTCTCTGACTCCCGTCAAACCCATTTGGTCATTTTCGACGACATGTTAGGAGAAGACGAAGAAGAAATTAAACTGTGGTTCACGCGCAAAGGGCATCACCGTAATGCCAGTGTCGTTTACATCACCCAAACTTTGTTTCAACAAAGTAAAGCCCATCGCACCATCAGTCTCAATGCGCATTACGTGGTCTTGTTTAAAAGCCTTCGAGATAAATCGCAAGTGCAAGTCTTAGCCAAACAGTTAGGAACGCCTTGGCTGACTCAGGCGTACGACGATGCCAATCAAACGCCACACGCCTATTTACTCGTCGATTTGAAACCTACGACTCCTGAGGATTTGCGATTTCGTACCCACTTGTTTCACCACTGGTGCCAAGACGGAGGGCCTGTCCTGTACACGTCTCCGTCCTCGACTTCATTTCACTCCCCATAAAAAAATCTATAAAAACCTCAGACCCTTTTTCGTCTGTCTCACACAGTGCGAACATGACGTCCCTTCAGTCGCATCTTCCCGTCAAATTGATTCTTGCCTTGTATGGCATCAGTCGAGAAAAAAATCCACAAACACGACCTCGTGTCTTAGAAGCTAGTCTGAAAGAAGTCTTACGATGGTTCACGGTGACGGCACGTCAATTACTCCAAGGAATCATTCAGATTCCTCATCAAACCAAACGCTTTTTTGATCGAAACAAAGTCGCTTTGGTCCAACTGGCCGATCCCCGCATCGACACTGAAACCAAAAAACAAATCATTTTGAAACCTGGAGGGAGCGGTACTCTAGGAGGGGTCATCATTCGCTCACTCTTAAGATGGGATCCTAATGCCCCCAAAGTTATACCCAAGACAAAAGTCCAACGAAGCCCCAAGAAGAAAAAGACCAGGTCCCCAAGGAGAACTTCTCCAGTGGCAGGACCCTCCTCTGACCAGACACCACCACCACCCCGGAAAAAGAAAAGAAGCCCCCAGAAAAAGAAAAGTCCACAGAAAACTAGTCGCAAGAGAGGCACTTCGGCCAGGACGCAACCTTACACTCGCAAACCACGACCTGCCACGGCGGTGACTGCGTCTCCGGCAGCTTCACGTTTGTCCACTTCTCCGTTAATGACACCCAGAACTGAAGAGTACTTGGAGACGTTGATCACACCAAGAACTTCTCCGTTGATGACCCCCAAAAGAACTTCCCCAGTGGCAGGACCTTCCAATTTAGTGGCAGTGGCTGCTGCTCACAAAGTACCTTCTCCCAAAATCAAAGTTCAAGAAAGATCGGGCATGTTACAAAGTTTACTGGATTTGTCCAAGCAAGAACTGGCTCGATTTAGTCCGTTACGTACCCCTGCACGACGTGTCATGCCTGTCCTCAAACTAATACGACGTAAAGACAATCAGTGGCGGCGCGTTCCAGTATAAAAAAGGCCTGTGACCAAGTCGGGTATCAATGTTTTTTTGGTGCTCCTGAAGACTCAAAGATGTCACCCTCCAGAAAACCCCAAGGAAAGAAAAAGAAAGGACTGCCACCACGTTTAGCCAAACATGGGGACATGTTATCTGTCCTGTCCAAAGCTTCTCCACCCCTACGAAAAAAACTCATTCAAACAGCCTCCAAAGAGGTCATCGATACCGTGTGCGAATGTTGTTTGAACGTTTTGAAAGGCACGATCCCTTTGTCCAAACACCAGAAACAATGCTTAGGCAAACATCGTCACGTTCTTCGCCAAATAGTTCAAAAGAAAATTCCCATTCGTCAAAAAAAGAAGATGTTAGTGCAACGTGGAGGTATTTTACCTCTCTTGTTAGGCCCCATACTGAAAGGAGTCTTGTTGGGAGGACTGGTGGGAGCAAGATAAAAAGGCCTCGGAAGTTCCAAGATCTCAGAATCGACCCCTGACAACCCCATGGAAGGACGAAAACTAGCTTTAGTGCCTTACAAACGATGGATGGAATACCATCGGTGGCAAGAACAACACACCCCGCATTTACCTCCCAATCCCCATTTGAGCGAGATGTCCCAGTTACAACACGAATTGCAGTCCTTGATGGATCGCCAAGATTTGTCCGAAACAGAAAAATCGCAAAAGTACGGTCAACTCTTGCAACGACTGCAACTCTTTCACCAGAAAGCTTTAGACGAAACAGCTCTACCCACTCTGAAAGATTTTAAGACCTTGATGAAAAGTCCAGCACCATCACCAGTACCAGTACCAGTACCACCAGTACCCGTGACCAAGACAGAAAAAGGAGAAGAAGAGGAAGGGTTTCAAACTCCACCCGAAAAAGTACGCAAGTTAACAACACCACCTACCTCCAGAATTGGATGGATTAAAAAGATGATGGCCACCCCTTCTTCCTCACAAGAGAAAAAGAAAGTGAAGACAGAAGTGAAGACAGAAGTGAAACAAGAAAAGATATCCCCCGCTCAGACATCCTTCTCCTCTTCGACACCTATTGCTGGCCGCACACGCAAAGCATTGCAATTAAAGAAAATACCCCAAGAGAAAAAGAGTAGCATCCTCCAAGAGTGGGTGTCTTATTAACACACCAACCAACGCAAAAAAATGGAAAAAGTCTTTGCCAGCATTTACTACGATCCCTCCCATCCTGCAGGATACGCAGGAGTTCAAAAATTGTATCGTGCTGCCAAAACGCGACTGAAAAGTCTCCGTTTACCTCAAGTGCAACGATGGTTACAAGAACAAGCTATCTACACTTTACACAAACCCATTCGACGCAAGTTTGCCAGAAGTCGCACCCGAGTGGAAGGCATCGATCATCAATGGCAAGCCGATTTAGCCGATGTCTCTCATTTGGTCAGCTACAATCGTGGTTACAAATATTTGTTTTGTGTCATCGACGTCTTTTCCAAATTTGCCTGGGTCGTGCCCTTGACTTCCAAATCGAGCAGCGAGTTAGTGCGAGTATTAGGACAGAATTTTTCAGTACAAGTAACAAGATTGGAAATTCCTCTAAATTGTGTTAAGAGTAAGTTTTGATTAAATTGTATTAGAAGTAAATTGATAAATCATACTGAAAGTAATCTTCTACTTAAATATATTGAGATTTAATCCATTTATTCGTGTTACAATTATATACTACTATTCAACAATGATTACGCTATTATGATCAAGTACGAACCGTCTTATACAAAACATTACTTGTATCTCAGACTCAGCAGAAATAGAGTACATTCATCAGGTTATAAAAATAGCGAACTAGACAGATCCCAAAAATTCTTATGGAGGGCAAATGTGCTGATCTTGCAGAAGTACTTACGTAATAATGTACATAGACCTAGACAATAATCTGTAAGAGACTACGAAGCCTCGCTTTGAGATTCTGGCCAAACGCAAGAGCTAAAGAACACGCCATATTTGGCGTTGTCTTAAGAAAGCGGGTATATTAGGCCCAGCCGCGGGTCGACACCAGTTTTGCTAGCCAGAAACTCAAGCAGGCTCTGTCTTTTGCAGGTAAGATAACCGTCTATGTACAGTTTTCATAGTATAAGACTTTTTAGTGTTATAAGAATTTTTAGTGTCATAAGAATTTTTAGTGTTATAAGAAATTTTAGTGTTAAGATGTTAACCTAACATCAGTATGTTTAAACATTAGATTATTTAAATATTTTCTTGCTATTCCTTCATATGATGTATCGGAAAGTTTAATTGTTTGAAGAACTTATATTTACTTATAACTATATTATTGATTTTAGTAAAAGCAACGTTCGCTACCAACTTCATACTCAGTAATAGTTAATTTAAAAAATAAAATACTCTTTATATAATAGAGTTTAATATGTTGACTTTTTAGAATAAATTCAGTAAAATATATTTCAATTACGGTATTAGTCTGAAATATTGAATTTTAGATTCTTTTGCTATCGTGAATTTATTCGATATTTAATTATCTGTATTACATTCTAAACGGCAGATATTATACAAGTATGATGTTGGTAAGTGAAAGAATATCGTAGTTTTATATGTATTTCTTATATTCGAAAATTGAGCTTGTTGTAGTTTGATATTGAAATGTAAGTTTACATGTTGAGTATTTCAATAAAGTTTTGCTAGCCAGAAACTCAAGCAGGCTCTGTCTTTTGCAGCTCGATCCCGAGTACCTTCAATTCCCCAAGAATGTAGTCACGTCTTCATCATCGAGTGACACTTACATCAAATGACTTGAACTTCCTTTCTCCTCTCTCTCTCTCTCTGAATTTAGAAAAGGATTGACTTAGAGTTTACGAAGTAAAACTCTTCGTAAAACGAGCCCTGCAACGGGTGTTGAAACAAAGCGGTCGTCACCCTCTTCGATGGCAAACGGACAAAGGCACCGAATTTCTGAACCAAGCTTTCCAAAAAGAATTAAAGAAACGTGACATTCATTTTTTTACCACCGAGAATCCCGAAACCAAAGCCAGCATCGTGGAACGTTTTCAACGCACTTTGAAAGAACGCATGTGGAAATATTTTACGCATCACCACACTCTGAAGTACATCGACATCTTAGCGCACCTGGTGCAAGCGTACAACCAATCTTACCATCGAAGCATCGGACGTGCCCCGCAAGACGTGACTCCCGACAACGAAGTGTTGGTGTTTGAGCGTCTGTTTGGTACGTCCCCGACGAGGGCTGTCCCCGAGAAAAGTGGAATGTTGGCCGTAGGAGATTGGGTGCGCATTGGCAAAACCAAACGCACTTTCGACAAAGGTTACTTACCTAACTGGACGACCGAATTGTTTCGCGTCACTGGACGAGTGCATGGCCGTCATCCTGCCGTCTATAAATTGGAAGACATGAACGGAGAAGTGCTCAAAGGAACGTTTTATTTGCCCGAGTTACAACGTGTGACCAAAAAAGAAGACGACGTGTACGACATCGAAAGCATTCTCGAACGCAGAACCCGTAAAGTGGGCAAACGACGTGTCAAAGAAGTCAAAGTACGTTGATATCCGCCCAGTTTTGATTCTTGGATCGACGCTTCGCAAGTCATCGACTATAAAAAGAAGTCACCATCATGCCTTTTCACACAGACGCAGCTACGTCGACCACTCCTCCTTCACCCAGTTCTTCTGTGCAAGATCTACAAAAACAACCCTTGTGGGTGTGGTGTGGAGAACGTGTGCCTAAAACGCAAATCGTCTTTTTCTGCCAAATCTTCGTGGTGTATTGTGTTATCGGGGCAGCCATCGCCAATTTGAGTTTGCAACAAGGAGACAAACAATTGTGGACCATTTTATTGAGCAGTTGCATCGGTTACCTGCTTCCTAATCCCTCCCTGAAATTCACCTCGAACGGGAACCACGGGAACCTTGTGTCTAGTGCCAGTGCCAGTCACCACTCCAACCACAACCAGAACCCCATTTTGGGCGGAGACACGCCTCTGACGTCCACTAACCCCTCGGACAGCCACAGAACTCTGGAATTATGAGTCACCAAAACCAGTTTTACTTAACCTTACCCAGTGACAGTTCCATGGAGGTGTTTCCCAAGAACACGTTGTGCTGTTACACGGCCAAATTACCTCAAGCCATCCCCTTAGATCACGAAGCCCATTGGGAAGTGGCTTTAGTAGAAATGATTCACCCGATCCAAGTCCTCAATGTAGTTCCCAATCAAAATTGTTTTGATGTGGAAGTTCATGACGAACAATTGCAACAGTGGATGGATCGCAATGTCAAATATGACAAGAAAACCCGTACACAAAAGTACACCACCTATCACTTGTTCATTTCCCCAGGCTATTATTTTAGTGGTCAACATTTGGTCAGCACCATAGCCTCCAGGTTTAATGCCGTGTTTCTGAAAGCTTTGGAGCATGTTGACAAAAGTGTCACCATGGAGTACCACAAAACAGCTCGTCGCTTCTTGATGAAATTTGAACGGAGTAAAATCATGTCCATTTTATTTTGTCCTGAATTGTATGACATGTTGGGCGGAGACATGAACCTGAGAATGAGCATGATGAAGAAAAGCGAATTACCCATCGTTTACGACAACGAGTCTTTTAGCAAGTTATTTCGTGCCCCGGTAGAACTGAACCAAGGACTGAATTTGATGTTTGTGTACTCCGATGTGGTGGAGTATAACGTGGTGGGACACACCTCCGTACCGTTACTGCGTGTCATTCCTTTCAAAGTGGATTCTGCCACGAACACTGACGAGGAAGGTGGAAACACTTACCACTTCCACCGCGAATTTGTACATCCTCACTATTTGCCTGTCAGTAAGTCGTATTTGGACACGGTCAACATTACTATAAAAGGAGATTTGGGACAAAATATTCCATTCACCAAAGGAAAAGTCACGGTGAAACTCCATTTTCGAAAACGGTTTTCTCACGATTCGTAAGTCATGTATCCAGTGTACTGAGGTGTTGCTCAACAGCGAGGACACGGTTTAGGAGATATGTTAAAATCGGCCTTTCGTTCGGTGGCCCCGGTGTTGAAACCGATGGTGACACGCGGATTGCACGCCTTGAAAGATGCGGCACTGACGCAAGGCAAAGAATTTCTCCAAAATGTCATCATCGACAAACAAAACCCTAAAGAAGCCTTCATGAGGGCAGGCAAAAAATGTCTTGCTGCAAACGGGCAAAGACATTTTAGGCCAACGAGAAACACCAATGAATGCCCTGCACGCTACCGAGTCAGGCATTCAGCAAGGACAAGGCAGAAAGAGACGACGAGGAAAATACCCTTTCACCAGACTTCAAGCGAGAAAGGCCAAGAAAAGAAGAACCGTTCGAGACTTAGACGTTTTCGATTATTGAGAAAAGAGACACAAAAAAAAATGATGCACCGAGAATCTTGCGCTTGTTCCAAGACGGAACTGGATCTGTTTGCCATGCCCCCCACGATGATGACGATGCAAGAATCCCAGTGGGTGGAATTTCACCCCGTCTCCTCACTGACCGATTCCGCTCCCATCGAGTTTGAAATCAAAGGACAGCCCGAAGATTACATCGATCTGAATAGCAGTTACTTGTACCTGAAAGTCAAAATTCTAGATAAGACTGGAGGTGCTATAGACGATGAAGCAGTAGCTCCCGTCAACAATTTCATGCATTCCTTGTTCAGTGGAGTGGACTTGTACTTGAATAACAAACTGGTCAGTAGCAGCATGGATACTTACCCTTATCGTGCCTACCTGGAAAATCTCTTGACGTACGGAATAGATGCCAAGAACACTCATCTCAATGCCTGGGTGGTATGGGAAGCTGACGAACCTACCAAGCTGACGAACCTACCAAGTTTGAAATATTGGAAACTGATGAAAAGAAAGACAACAATGATGGATTTGTAGAACGAAGAAAGAGAATCACGGGAGCCGACACAAGTTTAGAACTGATGGATCGTTTGCATTTGGACATGTGGTTGCAAGAAAAGTATTTGCTGAACGGGGTGGATGTCCGCCTGAGACTGAATCGTAGCAGTGCCGCTTTCCATTTGATGGCTGATAGTGACGGTTACAAAACCAAAATCCTAGAAGCCAGACTCTACGTACGCCGTGTGGAAGTGTTACCTAAAGTGGGAAACGACATCAGTCAGACGTTGAGCAGAACGACTGCCAAGTATCCCATACGACGCGTGGAAGTGAAAACCTTCACCATTCCCAAGGGACAGCGATCCATGATCGAAGATCATCTGTTCCAAGGACAGTTACCCAAACGTTTGATCGTTGGTATCGTCGAGAATACAACCTTCAACGGAGCTGCCGAAAAAAATCCTTTCTACTTTCAACACTTTGGCGTGTCCAAAATCGAAGTCAGTCGCGGTGGCAAGACCTTGTGTACCCGACCTTTCGAACCTGACTTTACCAAGAAGAATTAATTGAGATCGTACTTGTCCCTGTACGAAGCCACCGGACAGTTAGGAACCAATACCAGTCACGGTATTACGTACGAGGATTATGCAGGAGGCTACGCTTTGTGGGCTTTCGATTTCACTCCAGACCAAGGCAGCGACGAGGGACATTTCCACCCTATAAAATCCGGCCAGATTCGTGTGGAAATTCAGTTTAAAGACCGAGACCCTGATGAAACGGTGAACGTCATCCTGTATGCAGAATTTGATAATACCATAGAAATCAACAGTTTGAGAGAAGTCATCCTAGATTACTAGAAACCATGGAAGACTGTTATCCCTCTTTACCTAGTGGAGAAACTTTTAGTGTTGGATTACTGTTAAAAAATGTTAGAGTTGTTGTTGTTTAGTGTTAAGTGATTTTTGAATAAAAAATGTTGTGTTTTGAAAAAATTGTTTGATGTTATATTGTTGGATTATTGTTAAAAATGTTAGAGTTGTTGTTTAGTGTTAAGTGATTTTTGAATAAAAAATGTTGTGTTTTGAAAAAATGCCTTTGTCTTTTGTTTAGCTATAAGAATGTTGGATTGATGCTCTTTCATTTCTTACTATCCCTCTCATGACACTCACTAAACGTTGCGACTGAAAAACCGTATGGGGGATGTTTTCCTTCACGTCCGCGCTTTGACTTTAAGAACCGGGTTGTTTCCAGTCTAACCATCCATTGTCGACTCATCCTCCTAAGAAGATGTGCTCCAAACTAGCTAAACTCAACGAAGCCTACGTGAATTTGCATAGGGTCAGACACAGTCTGATACCGAAGCCAGAAGAAATAGAGAATTTGAGAATGTTAAAAATCACTGAAGACCTGATAGAAGAGCTCTTCAGAGAAGAAATGAACAGGGAAAAAGAAGAATGGACAGAGAAATACAGACTTCAGAGACAGCACCAACAACAACAACAAGAACAGCAGCAGCAACCTGAAGCTGACAGAGGCTTTGTCGATTGTCGTATCGACACCAAAGAGTTCTTCTTCTATTTCCGAAGAAGCAGACCTATAGCCAGAAAGTCTATCCACAGAGGACATCGCATTCTTAGATATTAAAAAGAATGCCATAGCAAACAAAAAAAAACAGCCCTTTTCAGGGCTACCCAATACTCTAGAAAATAAATAACAATCCATTTGCCAATGTGTGTAGGTAGAGTAGTGTGAAAATAAACACTAACTCTTTTTTAGAAAAATGTGAGGGTATGTGTTTGTGTGTTTGTGTTTGTAAGTGGTTAAGTAAGTTGGTATGGATAGTAGATTAAAATGATGTCTTTTTTGGTGTTTGAGGTGTATATTTGGAGTTAGATTGGATTGCTTTGCGTATGTGGATAGTCTATTGAAGTGATTTATAAAAAAATTTAAAATAGTGATGGGTAGCATAAAAAAGTGAGTGAGTGTTTCTTTTAGGTCGGCGCGTTGTTTTATGGTCATGATCTAGGTAAGATCAATTTTATGTTTTTAGGGGATGTTTTCGTTCACGTCCGCGCTTTCACTATAAATTGAAACTCGTTCGGCAGTCCAGCTACCCTTGTTGATTGATCAACACTAAAAATGAACACGAGACTGGAGAAACTGTTGGAACTTCATGTGCATGTGGAATATGCCAGGCGCATATTAAATGAACTGGCCGCGGAAGCCATTGTGGAGGAGGGAAGGATAAGAGAGGAGGAGGAAAGAAGAAACAAAGAAGAGGAGGAGAGAAGATATAAAGAAGAGGAAAGAAGATACAAAGAGGAGGAGAGAAGATACAAAGAAGAGGAGGAGGAGGAGGAAAAGGAGAGAAGAAGAAGAAATTTCAGAATCCCAGAGAGCGAAAATTGGGATTCTGAAGCAATATATCCTGCCTCTGCTCTCTCCCCCCAAAAGGTAAAATGTAATTGGGGGATAAGATGTGTATGCGGCGCCAGGCCTGGAAGGTGCTACCATTAACCACATGTCCATGAAGTTCCAAACAAAAAAACAGCCCTTTTCAGGGCTACCCAATGCTCTAGAAAAGAAATAACCATCAATTTGCCAATGTGTAGGTAGAGTAGTGTGAATATAAACACTAACTCTTTTTTAAGATAGTGTGAGGGCATGTGTTTGTGTGTTGGTGCTTGTAAGAGCTAAGGTATGTTTGTGTGAATAGTAGATTATGGGTTTCTTTATTGTTTCTTAGCGTAGGTGAAGAGTATAGTTAGGGTTTTGTAAGCGCTCACGTACGATTGTGTGGATAGTAGATTATGGATTTTGTTTATTGTTTCTTAGCGTATGTGGAGAGTATGGTTAGGGTTCTGTAAGCGCTCACGTACGATTGTGTGGATATTAGATTATGGATTTTGTTTATTGTTTCTTAGCGTATGTGGAGAGTATAGTTAGGGTTCTGTAAGCGTTCACGTACGATTGTGTGGATATTAGATTATGGATTTTGTTTATTGTTTCTTAGCGTATGTGAAGAGTATAGTTAGGGTTCTGTAAGCGCTCACGTACGATTTTGTGGATATTAGATTATGGATTTTGTTTATTGTTTCTTAGTGTATGTGTTTGTATGTTTGTGTTTGTGTGTTTGTGTTTGTACCCGCTCACGTACGATTGTGTGGATAGTAGATTATGGGTTTGTTTATTGTTTCTTAGCGTATGTGGAGAGTATAGTTTGGGTTTTGTAAACGCTCACGTACGATTGTGTGGATATTAGATTATGGATTTTGTTTATTGTTTCTTAGCGTATGTGTTTGTGTGTTTGTGTTTGTGTGTTTGTGTTTGTACCCGCTCACGTACGATTGTGTGGATAGTAGATTATGGGTTTGTTTATTGTTTCTTAGCGTATGTGGAGAGTATAGTTTGGGTTTTGTAACCGCTCACGTACGATTGTGTGGATAGTAGATTATGGATTTGTTTATTGTTTCTTAGCGTACGTGTTTGTGTGTTTGTGTTTGTGTGTTTGTGTTTGTACCCGCTCATTGAGTCATCCACCCTTGTGTCTTCCATGATGTTTAGGACGGACATGCTCATGTATGTCAGGTCCAAGTGGACTGTTGTTGATAGGACAGATACTAGTCAATGGATGAGGAGAGTTTACATAGAAAGACAAGGATGTCTCAAGAGGGTAATTGTGTATGGACCGGCAGTTAGAAGGAGTTTAAGAAGAAGAAGAAGAAGATGTGACCGATGCCATCTATGTTAATATTAATATTAACATAAACCCAAAGGCCCTTTTCAGGGCCAGCCATATTTCTCGAAAAGAGATAGCCTTTCCATTGCCTACCCCTTTTTTTAAATTTAAATTTAAATTTAAATTTTAAAAAAAAATCCCATATTCAATTCCCCTTGTCCCTAGACAAACCCAAACTCTATTCCCATGTTAATTTCCCCTTGTCGCTAGACAGACCCACACTATAGTTCCATGTTAAATTCCCCTTGTCGCTAGAGTGAACCACGATTTTTCTCCATGTTAATTTCCCTTGACGCTAATCTGACCCACGATTTTTCTCCATGTTAATTTTCCCTTGACGCTAGAGTTGCCCAAGGGGTCTTGTAATGCTAATTCCCCTTGACGCTAGGGTGCCCCCATTTACTACTTCTGTCCACGACAATCCTGTCTTGGGTGACGGGTTCTTCTGGCACCGTAACTAACACGGGTTGAAAAGTAAATTTTTTCCTTGAACAACTCTCGTGCATACTGGGCCACTTCTTGGGTCCAAGCCTCAAAATCCCATTCTTTCCAGGCACGGACATCTGTCCAATGGGGATGTAAGTCACAAGCTACACACACATCGTCATACACGTCTTGGGTAGATAAAAGTTGACGAATCTTGTTTTCCTGTTGAGGTCGAGAAGTATCCAGATGAAACCGCAAGGCTTTGAGGAAAAGGAGCTTTACGTGACCATTTAAGGCCATTGAGGTGGTAAGTACTGATCGTAAAGAGTCCACAAAGAATCGGCTGGTAATCGAAATCCCAGAAAACAAGTCACTAAGACACACACCACTTGTCGTCCCAAATTGAATGGATACAGTAATAATCGATAGTAATGATCCACGGTTTGAATATGGTCATTGAGTTCCTTCCACGGAATCTGTTGGATTACATACGATAAAAGTCGTGGCATGGCAGCCTGTCTTTATAGTCTCTTTGTTTCGAAAATAATACACGTACTTTCTAGCCAGAGATCTTCGTTCTCCAGTGGGGAATTTAAATGTTGCATACTGTAACCGAAACGTCAGAGATCTTTTAGAAGTTTCCTCTTCCACTAAGTAGATTCCACGTAAAATATGTTGGTAATCCTTTACCTTCTCTTCCTCAATGTGTTGTACTAGGTGAATCTCGAAGTAACCAAAATAATCAACACCTGGATCATCGGGGTTATGGAAGTAATAAACAAGGTCTGACCACTGAAACAATTTCTGACGAATCAGTTCTCTTATACCATTCAGGTACCAGTGGTTAAAGATCTGGTGACGTAACGGATGCAACTGTTCTTTACGTTTGACTTGTATTTTGACCAGCTCTGGGTAAATGCGTTCTCTCAACTCCACAGGTAAAGCACGAATGTTCTCTAGCAAAGTATCCATGAATAGGTCATGCTAAATCCTCTTTGTTCTGACACAAGACATGTACTGTTTGCACAGACATGGTTTCAATTCATTGTCGAATCTAAATCGTTTAGTTAATAATTTACACGTTACAATTCGTTCAGAAGTTTCCTCTTTCACCAAGTTGACCTTGTGTACAAGATGTTGGTAATTCGTTAACTCTTCCTCTGGAATTCGATGCAGTACGTTTACAATGTAGTAGATAGAATCGTCAATACCAAACCATTCCTTTTTAAAACCAGGGGGCCGTTGATCAATGTCTGTCCAATGGAACACTTTCAACTCAATCAGTCCTTGCATAGCATTCAGGTACCAGTGGTTCAAACACCGGTGACGTAACGGATGCAATTGTTCTTTACGTTTCACTTGTATTTTGACCAGCTCTCGGTAAATGCGTTCTCTCAACTCCACAGGCAAAGCACGAATGTTCTCTTGTAAAGTATCCATGAACAGATTATGGTAAGTTACTTCAATGTCTCGGTCCCACTAAGGGTAAGTAATGACAATTCGGTGACCATCGAGCATGTTCTACGTAGGCCGAATCTTGCGGTTCCCAGTGGTGAAGTGACACACCGCAACTGAAGCACTTGACTTTATCTCCTTCGCCCAAGTAGAAAAGTCCGGCTCTGGCTAATTTTTCGGGGGTCGGGCCTCCAAGATACTTAGGCCATTTTCCTTTGAACGATTGAAGACGATTTTCAAAGTCACAGTATTCCGACAAACGCACAGGAAACGAATATTCGTCCTTCACAGGTTCGTTTCGATGAGGGTTGGGTGACATGGACAGGAGTTTGCTCAGGGCTGTATGACATCCATAGGGTGGGAGACGTGAATGTTGACATCCACAATCACCATGAAACCCAGTAAAGAGTCCACGAGGACGAGCGGCATCACTTTCGCATCCATCAGGTTTGACACGCACAGCATCCCTTTCCATGATAGGGGTAGTCAGAACAAAGTTCCCATGATGCTTTACGGCTTCGCTGAGGTCACAACGTACAGCATCGTACCCATCGCAAGGCTCACAATCGCATTCCACTTCAGAAGCCTCACACTTGAATTGTGCCTTTCTAAACAACTTGTTTTGTGTTTCTCTGAAAGTATTCATCTTGTTCGCTCGGTCTTGGTAGTCCCAATGAACTATCGATCTTGACCATAGCCCCTTTTTATACTACTCGCAATGCAGTCTCCAGCTTGTACATCTTTCTTTTTTTACGTTTGTTATCTCTTGTTTTGGAAGGTACCGTCTCTAAGGTACCGTCAACATTGTACCCTAGTGTGATGGGTGGAAAGGCCATAGAAAGGTAAGGGCAGTGCGGACACCATCGAGTATGTTCCAGAATAGCTGAATCTTTATAGATACATAGATCCATTCGTAACTTCAGTCCGCAAGCGAAACACTGTACCTCGTATCCCAATCCTGACTCAGGTCCCAAGCAGACAAATCCTGTTCTAGCTAAAACATGCGAAGAAGGTAATACTTCCTTATCCGTAGGCCATTTCTGAAACGTTTACAATCGACGGGCACAATCACAATAGTCATGTAAGAAGACTGGAAAATGGTAGGGTTTGAACTTGGAGTTCTCATCGGGTTTCCCACTCGATTCTTGCTGTGGCGAAGTCATCTTTCTGCTGACTATCCTCTTGCAACCAATGTTTTATACCAACGTGTCCATACGACTTTTTCCAAGGGTCGACTGACGATGTGGTGAGTGGGTAAACGTGCAATCTTGTTCGGTTGATAGGTGGTCACTTTAAAGTGTTCATCCTCTCCCGATTGCAAGGCTTCTTTCAATACCCCAAAGTTGACCACACGACTGGTACGATAATTCAGAGTCAGTCCTTTCACTGTGCACGTCGTGTGCACTTCTCCTTGTTTGTCACGGTATTCGTAACTGTAATTTTTGGGACCGCAACTGACGAAACTTAGAATCTTGTCGTCGGGATGCTCGTCTGTCCAGGCTCCTAAACGGTCTATTTCGATGTTAGGGTGCTGTTGACTCGGGTGATGGATGTAAATGCAACTGTCCGTGTCAAAGTACAGGACACGTTCCCCTAACAGTTCTAAAGCTTCGTACAATTTTAAGCGAGCATGAGCTGTCACGTAAGCAGCAATGATGATATTTCCAAAAGGGTCGTCTTGTACAAAGTCCAGATCTTCTTCGTAATTGACCAAGATCAAATCCTCGCGAACGACGTCCAAGTGTTTCATGTATTTGGTTTTGTCGTGAACCATCTGGAAGTGGAAGGTTCGGTCAAATATTCCGTCTTGGGTAAACACGGTCGTTGTGCCATTTTACCCCACAAGCAATTTAACATCACTCTGGCAAACGATCGCCTGCCTTCGTTTTTCTCGATGTGGTCTAAAGAGATGCCTTCTTGTTCATAGTATTTCTCTTTGAATTGTATTTGGTCTTCGAGAGTGTGACACCAGGAAGGATAGCCGCTGGCTTCTTGTTTCAGTTTCAAAAAGGCATCCACGTAGTCGGCGAAAATGCCTTTCTGACTGGGGTCACCCTTGTGGTATTGTTGTGCCTTGGAAAAGTGGCAAATTTCGTACACTTCTAACAGTTGGTATCCCATGTCCATAGCTTTGAACAATTCTACGCTGACCCAGGTTCCCGTCAAGGCACGTTCTTCCTGACTGTGATGGCAAGGTTTGTCTTGGTTGCACGTTTCGGCACAAGTACGGCACAAGGGAAACATCAGTTTGCCTTGACAATGGTGAGGTAAGACGGGATGGTATAGGTTCGTGGGCGGCAAAACTTTACACTTGATCAAGCCTTCGTACTGTCGAATGTTTTTCAGGTCGATGTGTTCCGTCAGCAATTGCGGGTGACCTACAGGAAAGCGACAATATTTGCACACGTAGGGATACAGCGAACACACGTCCAAGTATTTGATTTCTTCTCCTTTCTTTTCGTCGGCTTGGTACAGCAAACAGGTGGCATTGGTCCTTCCTCCGTACAAACTATCCCTCGGGTTCAGCGGGTCCATGAACTGGTAACTTTCCACGAGGCGTTTAAACTCGGGATCGGTTTTCATACGGTGATCGTACTCGTGTTCCCACAATTCCACCACTTGGTATCCTTCCTGTTCCAACTTTAGGCGCCGCTGACAAGTGTCCTGGTACAAGTCTTCCATGGTTCGTTGCAAAAACTGATTTTTAGTGCTACGGTCAGGGTAACAGATGGGACATCCGTGAAATAAGCAACCGTTAAACTCGTACACGATCTTGGGGTTTTCTAAGTCCCAGCCATCGACCGAAAACGTTCCGATGGTCTTTTCACCCCCTCCGTTGCGGGCATGCTGAATCCATTTGTCTTCCTTGTCGCACAAGTAATGTAACCAACGTAGGGCTTTGACCGAGTATTGACGTTTGACATAGTGGGTCGTTTGAGGGCTGATGGCAGCCACGGTGTTTTCAGGCATGAATCGTTGTCGATACACTAAGGAACACGCTTTGGCAATGGTGCAAGCTTCTTTCAAAGGATCGACCCCTCCGTGTCCTATGAACAGTTCTCGAAATTTTCCACAGCAACGCCGTAAAATGTCCACGTCGAAACGACAATACTTTAGCATTTCTTCTTGAAAGTCGAAAGGGTCCGAGGCGTGAGCCTGGTACCAAGCGTAGAAAGCTTCTCGTTGTTCGGTACGCATATTGTCGGGGTCGTAATAGTGAGCCTCAGGTAAATGGGGTAGAACGGCATGTTGATTGGCTTCCGTATTAAAAAAGTGTGGAAAGTACCCTTTAGCCATTTCTGCCATTCCAAACGTTTTAGGCATTCGACTCAAAGGCATGGGCAAATAGCTCATCGAATCTTTAAACTGTACTTGTCCCACTTGCATGAAAATGATTTTGGCTCCGTTCAAAATCATTTTAGGACGCTCGGTGCCATGTTCCATATAGTACCTCAAAAGAAACTGTCCATCGTATCCGGAGAAATTGTGAGCCATCACTGTGGCATGGCGATGACAATCTCGGTAACGTTCGATGTCCTCTTTGCTCCATGTCTTGTCGACGGGGTCTAAGACCCATTGGGCAAAATCGTCTAGCATCTTCGGTCCCCGAAAGATTTTTTTTCACGTCCTCCAGGAATCTTGCTGCAGTGAGGGCAATGACTGAATATAGGTTCTTGAATGCACTTCTCGCACGCTCGATGAGCCACGCAGAAATTAGGAATGTGAATGCCGGTCTCTTGCATGCATTCGAAATCGAAAAAGATGAAATTGCCTTTCTTCTTGTGACCGTCCTCTTTCTGTGGTGGGGTTTGGTATTTTTGCACGTACCATTGGTGTTCCAAGTCCACGATGTGGTGACAAATGTGACATTTTTTCTTTGCTCGACATACGTGTGCCTTGGCATTTTTAGTAAGTATGCCTTGTCCACAGGTAGGGCACAAGCACATTTCTTCTGTGAACCTTGCGTCTTCAAATGCTGTTGGTAACAGGTAGGGCTGACAAACGTGCGCAGACAAGTTGAACAAGGCACTGGTTCTTCGCTCAGACAGGGTGGAGAGGCCAAACATCCTGAGCATTTCAATCCACAATGCTTGTGTTGCTCTCGATTATTAAAACCACGGTCACATTTCTCACAATAATAAATATATCCCAGGAATCCGGTGATACTGGTAATGGTATCGAAATGGTCATCGTGATAATAAACATGAATGTATTTTTCGTCCTTAAAATCTTGGCCTCGAAACAACAGAGACACGCGGACTTCTTGAGGGTGCACTTTCAAGGTGTAGCGTGGAGCTAGGACATCTTGCAATGTTTGCATTTCAGGAATGCCACAGGGTGTGTCTTTGGACAGGCCAGCTTGTTGCAACAGGAGTTCTGCTTCGTTTCGTTGTTTGGCTCGGTCCGATTGTCAAATAGTTTTCCAGGCTCTTTTCCATTCTGCCGTGTCGTTCTTGTTGGCATAGGTTCGTCCCACCACGATGGCTCGGGCTAAGCACATCTGGTCTTGAGGGTTGTTAATTTGGACGAGACTCTTTTTGGTGCTGCGAAGGTCGTTCACCAATAAGACCTTTTTGCGTCCTGTCCCTTGAGGAGAAGAGACGTGGGTCATGTCCAGTGTGGCTTTTCCATCGGTGATGTCAAACTGGTCATTAGATTGTTGTACATGTTGAATCTTGTCCATGACTTTGGAAGCGGTCAATTCTGCAGGGGTGCTAAACTCGATCCAAACAGGGGATTTCAAACCGTCGTGTTGTATGGAAAGTCTCAAGCGATCGTCTTCTTTGGGTTGACATTGTCGCTTGAGTGCAGTGAGCAAAGAATCCCACACCCCAATGATACACACTTCTGCTTTCTCTAACGGCACTTCAGCCTTGAAATCTTTAAACTTGACCGTGTATTTGTAAGCCGTGGTTCTAAATTTTCTAGAGGAGCGCTTTTCCGTCTCTCGAATGGAATAGTATTTTTCAGGGTTGACTAGAAGTGGTGAACTTGGTTTAGAGGGTTCGGATTCTGGTTCACTCATGTCCTCTTCAAAATCACTGGCATGAATTTGTGTCAAGATTTCAGCCCTGGTACGAGGCGATAGATCACGTTTCTGCCTCTTACTTTCTTCTTCTTTCTTCTCAAATGAATAGGATCGTTTCATCTTGAGTGCAAAACGTCAAATGACTCAAATTTAAACACCATAGACTAATTTATAGTCATGGCAGACCAGCGTATATAAAAGGGTGTGTGTCTTGTCCTTTCACTATTCATTTCACTCTCAAGCCGAGCACATCGATGGAAGAGACTAGCCAAATCGAACGTTTCGTCAGAGCTTTGCGAGGGGTCATTAGAAAATTCTCTTCAGACCAGCCCACGAACTACTCTCCTTCCTTTCGAGATAAAAGTCAAGATACTTGCTATATCTGTCAGAAGAAAGGGCATTGGTCTTCAGAGCGTCCAGACCGTCAAAAAAGAACAAAAACAGGGGCTAAAAAAGACAAAAGTCAAGATACCTGTTATTATTGTAAAGAAAAAGGACATTGGTCTCCAGATTGCCCAAAAAAGAAACAAGAGGAGTCAGAAGAAAAGAGGGATTCTTCAGAAGAAGAGAGGGATTCTTCTGAAGAAGAGAGGGATTCTTCAGAGGAAGAAGAGGAAGAAAGAAGACAATTCTATTTACAAGAGGCAAAGAAACAGGAGAAGAAGAAAAGAAGAAGGGAAGATAATGAGGAAAAGACAGTGAAGAAATTTAAAAAACAGAGAGACTAAACAAGGAGAAAGAAGAAGTCAATGAACGTTTTATTAAAGTGTTGTGTTGTGAATTGTGAATTGGATTGTAAAAAATGGATAAAAGAATAAATTAATGATATAAGGTAAGTGTCTTTGAGTTTTGATTTTAAAATAAGAACGTACACTCACGCACTCATACACAGACACGTACTATAAGGGTAAAATGGGTGGGTTTTTTTTGAGTTATTGGCAAATTGAAATTGTATTTCTTTTCGAGAAATGTGGGTGGCCCTGAAAAGGGCCTTTTTCTTCATGGTGAAGGGGTGAGTTTAAGCAATCAATGTTCGATTTAGACTGATGCGAAACCTATCAATTTATGTCAAATTTGTCAAAATCGGGGTTTATTTACTATTGTTATGAGTTATTCACCTGTATGGAAAACGATCGTATAGGAAGACATTAGGCGAAATGACAGACAAAGGAAGATATACTTAATAAGATACATACACATACTATTTACAGTTGTACGGGTTTAATTATATGCTTTAGATATATAGCAATAGCATCGAAATATGTAGTACGATCGCAAAACGGCAATGGTAGATTCACGTAGCAAGGATATGAAGATCGGTAAAGTCGCACCCGATATTCAGTAAAAAGAACAAAACCTTCTATTTTGGATTTTCACACATGTCTATTGGCACAGATCGATTTAGTATGATTAGAAACATATCAATTAAAATCAAATTTGTCATCTGATATCAAATGTGTCAAAACCGTTGTTTTTGCGATTGTTATGACTTATTCGCCCATATGAAAAACTTTCGTATAGGTCGGATCTAGGCGCACGGACAGACAAATAAAGACGTGCTTATTAAGATATATACACACATTTTATAATATTGTATAGTTTTAATTCTATACTTCAGATCTCTAATATTAGCATCAAAGTATGTGCTACAATCACAAAACGGGAAGGGTGTATTAAAGTAGCAAGCATATGAAGATCGGTAAAGTCGCACCCGATATTCCGTAAAAAGTGGAACTTTTTTATTTTGTATTTTCACACACGTCTATTGGCACAAATCGATTTAGGCAGATGAGAACCTATATATTAATATGAAATTTATCAAAAGCTGTGTTTGTTTACTATTGGTATAAATTATTCACCTATATGGAAACCGTTCGGATAGGAAGGCATCGGGTGCACAAACAGACATATGAAACCGTACTTAATAAGATACATACACATATTATTTAATGTTGTACATCTTAAATTATATGCTTCAAATCTATAGTATTAGCATCCAAGTATGTGCTACTATCGCAAAACGGGAAGGGTAGATGCACATATCAAGGATATGAAGATCGGTAAAGTCGCAAGCAGTAATGAGTCATAAATACCAACTTTTTTATTATTAATTTTCTCGACTTTTTTTGGCACAGATCGATTTAAACTGATGAGAAACCTATACATTGATATTATATATGTCGAAATATATGGTTGTTTAAGATTGGTACAACTAATTTACCTATATGGAAAATCTTTGTGTTGGAAGGTATTTGGCGCACGGAAAGACAAATGAAGACGTACTTAATAATATATGTAAACATGTTATATGCTGTTGTTTAGCTTTAATTTTATGCTTGAAATCAGTAGTATTAGCATCGAAGTATGTTGTAACCCCCCTCCCCTTAGTACGCTACTGCAAGCAGACTTTGTCAAATGCTAAGAGACACTAATTGCTCGAAAATTATAATTTAAAAAAAATATTTATGTATTTATGGACTCGTATATTATAACCTTATAATGCGCCTTCATTTTCCATCAGGTAGGTCTCCAGGTCGAGTTGTCATGAAAAACAGGAACCAGTATCGTAATAATAAAGCAATAGTCATAAACAATGCGACAAAATAAAATAAACGCGATTTTAATCTTGACGGTGAATTTATCATAGCGCTGAAACAACAGCAGAATAATCATTGTGCAAGTTGTAATTGTATAATGTTGTGGCAGTGTTCGGATAAACACCCAAGACAATTTACCGTGGATAGAAAAGATAACAGTCGGTGTCAAACATACGAAAATACGATGTTGACCTTTCTTGAATGTAATCGGTGTAGGGGTGCTGGCACCCTTGGTGCTAGTTAAGTGATCGGGGTGGTAATTGTGTATCCTCTGGAATTACTTGTAATTGTTCACGTGTAAATCCACGATGAGGAGCAGTTTAATCTAATCAGTAGATTACAGGTCTACCAGTAGATCTTACCACGCTGGAAATTGTACTTGATGCTATACTCCATATAAGATCTGTCTCTTGTTTTACCACCTTCAAGTTCACCAGGTTCATATAAATATCTTACAGGCACATTACCTAATACTGGCTGCGCTGAAAAATCAAAATAAATAGAACAACGTGGATCAAATGCGTATGCAACCCAGTGAGTTCCTGGACTAGAATTATCATTAAAATTTATAATTTCCGTCTCAGTATCATGCGGTCGTTTTGGTAATTGATCGCGCATAAAAACGCCACTGAAATATTTGATATTTAATTTTTGAGAAGCATCAAATAAATCAAAATTTGACATAGGCAGAATTAGCGAAGTGTTCCTGGAAGTCTCAAACCTTTTCCGTACCAATAAGGGGTTCCTGGTAATCTTAGACCCCTTCGCTTTCTTCATATCCCTGTCCTGTTGCTTTCACTAATGCCATTCCAGCGGCGGTTCAAGCATCACCAAGTACAGCTGCTTTTGCTACAGCTGGGGCTTCAGCGGTTATTAACGCTGGAATATCCGCAAGACGTGAAACTATTCAGCCTGTTTTAATTGAGTCTTTAATGGATCTCGGAGAAAGATGAAGTTGAATATCGTTTTTTTTTTTATTCTAAAGCCTTATTAAAGTGTTTAAGTTGAGTCTTGGTTAATAATAATTTGTTTGGACCACCACTAGAAATTTGATCTTCTTTGAGTGATATTTTTGTTCCGCATTTACTTGCAAGTTTTGATTGTAATTTTTTCACCTGACCGGAAGTCATAGTGACATTAACATGACTGTACGACATTTTTATAATATGATAAGTGATTTAATTATGTTTTCTACTTGAGCGTCAACAACTCTCATTCTTCCACCAACACTTTCATGTAACATTGATGTATCTGAAAGAATAGCTGCGATTGCTCTGTAACCACAGCTGGCAGTCGAGCTACACGAGCTCGGAAGTGTATATCAACGACAGATTGCCTGAATAAATATAAATGTTCCAGTGAAAAGTAATAGATCGGATATAATGTTGTGGTATCCCGCTGAGATATTTGCAAATCAGTGTCAACATTTTGACCGCGCCCCATAAATGTCGTTAACCGATGATAAACACGCACTACATAATTTAATTCAAAATTTAACAAAACTTCTTCATATGGTTCTTGATGTCCATTTATCCTTAAGAAACTTCAATCAATTTATTTGTACCTGTCTCATTTAGTGAGGATTTAAGCGAAGGAATGCAATCGGACTCTATTGATTTTGGAGCAACAAATCTTCGGAATTCAGAAATTATGAATAATCTGTACCAGAAACTTTCACATTTGCAACAACAGCAAAGGAAAGAACTTAAACATTTATTACTTGAATATGAGCACTTATTTCCAGATGTTCCTACAAGAACAAACACTATTTACCATGACGCTGAAATTGTAAATTCCACACCTGTGAAACAACACTTACAGGATGAACCCTCTCAAACAGGATTACTTAAAAGAAGAAATTCAGTATCTGCTGGAAAAGTAAAAGTGACTGGAGTTCACCTTGTATACTTGTTTCGATTATAAGAAGGTGAACCGTGTAACGAAAACAGATTAATTTCCATAACCAAACATCAATAAGTGTATTGATAAAATCGAAAATGCAAAGTGTGTCACCAAATTTGACCTTCCGAAAGGATTTTTGGCAAACTCCACTGAAGGAAAGAGCAAAGGAAATTACGTCATTCGTGACTCCAGGTGGACTTTATCAAAATAGAGTGATGCCGTTTGGGACGAAAGGTTCGCCAAGTACTTTTCAACGTCTAATGAATATGATTACTTCTGGTCTAGATAATTGTGTTGCTTACTTCGATGATATCATCATCTGCTATGACATCTGGAAAGAACATTTAGCAACAATTTGGAAATTCGTTTCATGACTCACTGATGCATGTTGGACATTTAATTTATCCAAAGGTGAGTTCCGCCTTGCTAGTAAAACATTTCTAGGACTTATCGTGGGACATGGACAAGTTAAACCTATATATTCTAAGGTCAAGGTTGTCTCTGAATTCCCTGTGCCTGTTAGTAAAAATCAACTGATGTGATTTTTAGGTATGGCTGGATACTATCGAAATTTTGTTCCAATTTTTCTATAATTGCTGAACACCAGACAAAGTAATTGAGCAAGGAAACCAAGTTTCACTGAACTGAAAAATGTCAGGAGGATTTTGATAAGTCAAAGGCCATACTTAAGAGTGCACCAGTTCCTTCAGCTCCAAATCTATGTCAACCAATTAAACTGTATGTTGATGCAAGTGATGTTGGGGTTGGAACAATATTGATTCAAGAAGATGAAATTGGTGTTGACCATCCAGTGTGCTATTTTTCTAAGAAACTAAATAAGCACCAGAGACGTTATTCTACAATCGAGAAGGAATATTAGGCTTTTATAGTGGCATTGCGACATTTTGAGGTTTACATTAGTTCAGCTCCTTCTCCGATTGTTGTGTATATTGATCCCAAACCCCTAACTTTCATCGTCAAGATGAAACTAAAACTCAGAGAGTATTCAGGTCGAGCTTGATGTTGCGGGAATACAATATTGACATCAGGTTTATCAAGGTAAAAGATAATGTAATATCAGATGCACTTCAAGTGTATACAAATATATTATTTCATGTATACTTTTCATCTTCATAAGATTTCTTCTTATGTTATTTCTATAAGCCACATCTATAACTGACCTATGGTAGAAAGAAAGGTTTATTATATAGATCTTTCTTTTCTTTAATGAGGGAAGTGTTATGTATATTCGATTTAATTTAATTGTGTATTAGGTTTAATTTTTTTTTATTCCATTACCTGCTATTGTAATGTAACTTTGTTTACTGGATTTGACATTAACCAGATATTCAGTTCAGTTCTGTTTGACCTGACCTATTTATTTCATTAGAAATAGTGTATCTAGTTTTTGTCCCCGATTCAGAGCCAGTGACAGGTCTGGTAAACAATATTTTAAAAAACATTTTAAAAATTCTTTCTCAGAGTAAGAATTAATAAGTTAAGTCGAGGCCATACCTGGACGACAGGATGATTATCATGTAACAAACTTTTTTTACTTATGGAAAGATGAACTGTTGATCACTATCTGTTTTGCATTTTAGTAAATCTTATAATTCATGTCATGTTAAAAGTTCAGTTAGTCGAGCTTTAACACTTTAAAAGTCAATTTGTTTTATGTTGTGTCCAGTGTTGGCTACTTATTTTATTTTCTTCAAATTATTTTGAATTCAAGTGATTCTTTTCCTGGAAATATATCAGTGCTTCTTTCAAATTATTGGATAAAAACATTTATTGGAAGTTATACTGAATTCAAAACTGGAATAATGTTTACTGTAAATCAACAAAAATCTATTGACGTAACAGCACTTTGCAGGTTACAACAGGCATCATCATCTTAAATTTTGGATTTCATCAGGATTTGAATTCAGTTTCATTCAGGACATTTATTACTAGGACTTATATTGTATAAGTCTTTGATTAATTGGGATTTGATTTGTAAAACCGTAAGTCCCTTTTTCTCATTTTTCACTTGATATTCTAGGGATATAAATTATTTGTTACATTTTACAAAGCTTCTTGTCTTCACTCTTTTCTGATACATTTTGTAAGAGCCTAGACGCATAACAATGACACACACACGCACACAAAGTTTAGTTATTTGGTATTATACTCGAAGCTACACACAGCATGTCAAATTTTATCCTATCTATAACTCATTCAATTTTCAGATCAGCATCATTAAATGTAGCTAAAGGTGTCTAATCAGTTTGAAAAGAATTATATACTTTTAGATAGATTTAATGATGCTGACTTGAACATTTACTGAGTTACAGATAAGATAAAATTCGCGATGCTGTGTTGAATGAACTATAACAGAAAATAATGTTATAGACACACAGGCAATAACAATCACTGACTACGAAAATCCAAACTCTAAAGAGCATCCACAAAGCTGGCAAAACCAGAAATGTGTTGTGTCTGACCTGTATTCTTTGAACGTTTTTCGAACACCCCCAAACCGTCCCAGTTGATTCAAGCATTATAAATAATGACCATTCCTGCACTTAGCAATCAGAGTGGTTCATGCATCAGTCCACACTTTATTCTGCAAGTCATGTCCATCTGATTGCTGATTGTCGGCTTTAATAATTTGGCTTGATCTTGATGCTTTAAGTAAGGTATTCCACTTCCCCTGTCCCGAGACTGGTGTCCTGCATAATAAATGATAAGTTGAATTTTTAAAGATTCTTATTAGTTATGAGGTGTCCAAAGGTCTGAGATCAATTAACCATGTCTACAGAAATGAAAATGATTTTCTCCAATAGCTTCAAATCTGCTGTTCATATTTATACCTGTAAACGTGTATGTTGCCTTTGATGTTGCCAAGACGTCGTCGTAACTTTAGGTTTTAGGATGATGGTTTGCCTTGTACTACACATACCTGCACCAAACATCACAGGTAAGATGCCCTTGTTCAGAGAAAGAAGTCAGGGTAAGGGTTTCAGTATGAAAAAGTCATCATTAAGGTCATTATGCATCACTCTTAATTACATAGCTTGACATAGTTATGCTGCTCAGACATGCTGGATACAAAATATAGCAATTTGCATAACATATGTTTAGGCAGAGTAGAATAAATACATGTTTCTGATAACTTGAACAACCCAATTGAATGGCTTGCAAACCTATTTTGTAGTAATTATTATACAAAATATTAGTCTTATGTGAATTTTGTCATTTTCTGAACATACAAAATATTCATATTCATAAAAATAAGTTTGTTTATTACTCATTTGACCAAAAAGGGTCTCTTTTACAGTGAAAGGAGAGTATCATTTTATAAGGCACAGTGTGCAACAATAGAAAGTACATGACCTAACCACAGAGTCTCAGGAGAACTGCAACTACTTCACCCTTTTAGCCCTCCCAGTTTTCTACCTTCAAGCAGGTTTGAGAAGTTTCACTGCATAGGGGAATATACTCCATATATAAATTTCGAGCTTTTCTGTTCGTCTTTCACCAAGAACTAAGTTTATGACTTTCAGCATTACATTTCTGTATAATTTATTCTACACACAGATCCATACAGGTAGATTTTCTTTGTCATCTAATCTTAGCATCCACATATATGTTATGTGTGTAATGGTTTACTTATTTTACATGTATAGAATATCATTTGGCCTTTAATGTTGGTAACACTGTCTTAAATTGATATTGAAGTGTCAATTATGATGTTTCAGTTCCTTTGTACATGTATTATAATATGTACAATGAAAGCTCATTTATAGTACTGTGTAGTTTTCACTGCAGTTGGATACATACAGGTACATTTTGTATGCACTTGTTAGGCAAAGCATCTTCTTATTAGTTACAGAAAGTGACGCTTTATTGAGTTTACCTGTATAGGCAGTCAATTGCTTTTCTTACAGGTAACTTGTTACCTGATTTGACTTTTTATCATCCACAATGTCATTATTGATAGTGATGCTCTAATGAACTACCTATACAGGAAACAGTCACCCTTTTAAAGGTAATGTTCGTAGTGCATAGCTCTGCACTGCCAGACAGAAGTTCACTGAAATAATATATATTTCTGTTTTTTTTTCTCGTACAAATTTAGACCATGGGCATCACCAGACTGACAACAAGGCTGTATTTGTAATTTACTCTGGTTGTCCTTCTACGAATACATATTACACCTGAATATCAAGGATATATGTAAATTGGTAACAATACTATTTGTACTAGAGAGGAATGTGCAGAAGCATTCCTTTGAGGGACACATATGCCATCTTCTTGCACACATGGGTACGAAACCATATCACCTGTTGGGGATAGAGACAGGGCTATAACAGCCTCAGTTACCATCACAGCTTTCAGAATTACATACAGGCTAAGGAGATAGATATTATGTACTCCATCCCAGCCTCAAGAACTGGACATCATGTCAAAAAGATGTTCCTTCATGACCAGGCATGGCCATATACTTCTGATTGCAATGGACCAGGTCCACAATCAGTCACATAGTATCAGCAACCAGAAACAAGAATTTTGTCTAATTCCACGACTTTCACTGTGCTGCTAGGTGCTTCCAGCATACAAAGCCCGGCTTAATGCCCTAGTACCAGGAACCCAGTCTATACAACAGTGTAACCCACATAATGCCGCCAGGCTGTCCATTTTATACAGCAATCTAACCCACACAATGCAGATAGGCTGTCATGTTTATATAGCAGTCTAACCCACATAATACAGCTAGGTTGTCCAGTTTATATAGCAGTCTAACCCACGTAATGCAGCTAGGTTGTCCAGTTTATACAGCAGTCTAACCCACATAATACAGTTAGGTTGTCCAGGAACTTCCTGTTGTTATGTATATTGAATTTACATTTTTCCTTTGATATTGCTTTTAATTTTTGTGTATTTTTTTATTATTATTTCATTTGATGATATTGGTATGGAACATTATATGTTTGACTTGACCTTGTCCAAAATAATTTCATTTTAATCTCAATCAAAGTCTAGAAACTTTGGAAATTCCTTATGAATTACCAAGTATATATGTTGTTTCGTACACAGTTTATATTATGATTTTAATAATAAACTTCTAACTATAACTACGATTTTATTTTGTAAACATCAGGACGTTAATTTCCATTAGGAAGTGGTTTTATTTAGAAAATTCTAATTATGACCTGAGGTCATGCAGATGACTATATAATCTTATATAATCTTGCTTTTCTAGAAATTAATTATTCAAGCTTTAAGAGCTTAGCTTGTTGTATCCAGAAATTAATATGGGATGGATTTTCTTTCTTCCGATTGTCAAGCTCAAGTGATTCTTATCTGGAAATACAAAGTGCTAAAAAATAATTCTTGGAAATAAAACCTCGATTTTATAATTAAATTTCGAATAAGGATTTAATTTTTGGAGTGTACTGTTGTGACCCAGCAGAGACTGTTTTTACATCACCACAACATGGGCCACCACATGCACATCAGCACTGTTTGCATTGAATTTAAGTTGAATGTCCGCTAAAGTTTATTCACAGCGTTAATTATCATGACTTGTGTCTGTAATTTTAGGGTTTCTTGGATTTAGTTTGCAATATTTTAAGTTCCTTTTTTGACCTTTTACTTTGTATTCTTGGGAAATAAATTATTTGTTGAATTTCTCAAAGCTTGTTGCTTCTCGCACGTTTAGCACTTTTATATTGTCTTAAGACCACATAATCATAATACTGTGGAAACTGTACACCTGTGTATGATGCCCAGTTTATACAGGTAACCTTGTCGATCACCTAGATGTCCGTCTTGTTGCATCAGTATACCAAAAGCCTATACTTAGAAACATCTTGGAAAAAATTGGTTCTAATTTATGATGTGCGGCAAGTGTGGTGAACAATCATCTTCAACTTTCTTCTCCAGCTACTTTGTGCATAGAACAAGATACGTAGAAAGACGTGTGTACACTCTGTATTTTTCTTTAGTTTGTACACACCAAAATAGCAAATATGATTTTCAACTGCAGAATTTGATTTTGTGCATGAAGACTCAGCCTTACAAGCATGGACTATTCAGAATTTCTGCTTGATTTGTGGGAGGGAAAAATGTTTCCCTTTTTGAAATAGTTTCAAAACATACGGAATCTCTTCTCCATTGAAATTATCTAGTTGATGTCACACATATCTAAGATAATCTCTTCAGGGTATGGGGTTGTATTTCCATCAACCTCTTACCTATTCATCTAGTTACTGCAATCAAGTAACATATTTGAACTGAGTATGTGTGTGATTTGGATTTTTTATGTAGCTTAAAACAAATTCAGTCATATCACTACGGTGTCTGCAGTCTAGCAGTTTATAGTGATGCTAACACAGGGGAATCAAGCCGCAGACAGGAAGCATCTTGTCCCTGCCAGTCACATTATCCTGACACCAGGCTGACCATCAATTTGGAAAACTTAATTCAACTTATTCTTAAATTGTCAACATTGAAATCTGATCATCCACTATGCATTGTATTTTTCAAGGCACAATCAGTAGGACCACTGGAAATGCGCACAGACATAGTTAAGTTTATCAATAGTCAGGATATTGACCTATTTTTCTAACAGAAGCATGACTTTAAAAAGCAGGAGATGAGCCAAAGTGGAACTGATGATAATATTATTTGGTCTTCATTGGTGTTCCACGCCCTTGCATCAGATCACCTCTGCATCATATGCCATCTCAGTCATCCGTCCCTATCTCCTATCAATGTTCACTATTGCTAGAAGAGATTGGTGTTTTAGGCTAAGAGAATATGTCTTTCCACAAGCCTCAATATTAAGCAGATATATTAAGCTGTTAAGATGTGTTTACATAGTTCATGCAGCTAAATCAGTTTACTACAGTACTACGATCGTTGTAAGTTCCAGCTGCATAGAACGTTTTGAGATTCACAAATAAGCTTATGTCAAGGAATAAATGTGTACCACTTGCAATGACCATTTCTCTGGTTGAACATATGCAAAGCTACCTATCTGGAGCTGAGATGCATCAGTTCCATTCACAGTTTTCGTTTGATTGATGCCATGAAAACACTTGTGTTCCTTAGTACCTTCAAGACTGGACTATTGTAATTCACTTCTACTGGATTCAAAGGTTAAGTAGGAAGCAGTTCATGCTTTTGAAAACTGTTGCTCTTGCTGAATGAGAAGGTCCTTCTCAATTATGGTCATACTTTCTGAGAAAGACGTGTCATATATAGAGCGAAATAAAACAGACATACAAGGTTGTTTTTTATTACAGTTTATATTAAATTCATCAACATTTTATGTTTTGTTTTGTAATGCTAACACATATTGTGTGGGATATTTTTCATCATCACCATAATCATCATCAGCAACATCAACATCATTGAAGCACCATCTGTTCCTATTGAAACAATCTTTTTCATCTATTCATCCCACAACTTTTTGGAAATAAGGCCCGCTAAAGTACGACTGACCTGGTTTCACTGTCTCCCTTGGGTACATTCTTCATACCAATACAATGAGTGTAAACCTATTAAATTATTAAATTGATAAAAATAAATAAACTAGAATGGATCTAAGTTAAATTTTGGTTTAAGAGTTTACAATAAATAAATGGTATGAATATTAAATTAAATTGGTGTCTAAAGAATTTACAATATTGTAAATTTAACGGATCTAGATTAAAAGGTCTGGCTTAATAGTTTAAATGTCTGGCATAATAGTTTAATTCAATAATATAAAATTAATTTTAATAACATTTACTATGCATTTGAAAGATGAACAAATTTATTCAATTTATGCTGCTTCGGAAGACATATCAATACAACCATCACTAACAAGGCTGGGGTAAATGATATGGTCCTGTTCTGGCATACGAGTATCGGCAATAGCCATGATAAATTTCTGACAATATTTGTCCGTCATGTAGGTACTGCCTATTTCCAAACATTTTGGCTTGTCCATCTCACATAATTTCACATCATACAGACTTCCTGCCTTCAGAAGAGTCAGGGGCTGCCTTCTCAGCTTTCTTTCCTAAGCTATTCCTCTTGTGGCTCTCTGATGAATTATGGTTTCTGACTGTATCAATTTTAAAGTTGTTTAAGCCAACTACAAATGTCACCATCGTATCATACGCAGAACAAATTGAACATGTCATCTCATCCTTCTCCGTGTTATGGATTAGCCATAGAAATTCCTGCTTCCAGGTATCTTGGAATTTTCATTCCATTTTGGTTTTATCTTACACACATTGTAGTTAAGGTTTTGCATATTTTTTTTTTTTTTTTTTTTTTTTTTTTGTTTTCTTAGTGGCAGAGACATTACTGAGAAATCTCCACATTTTTCAAACATGAAAAAACACATTATAAAAAGTCAATTGGCTAAACATTTGATGCTCTTATATGACTAACGAAGTAAGTGTCCTGACTTCAGTTTACAGTAAGCGCACAAACGACAATGATAATTTGGATTAAATGGCACATGCATTATCTTTGTTTTGTATTAACTTCGTTTCGGTTTAAATTTTCTCAGTGTTTGAAACTTTTATAATTAAAAGATTTATACAATCCTATAAAATGGGATATATATTTTTTAATAACCATCATTTAAAATAGTAGGTCCAACTGACCACCCTGCTTTAGGGAAGCGGTGGTCCTTCTGAAAATCAGGTGGCCGCAGGCCGGCATACCTGCGTTAGTGTCAGACCCTGTTTAATCACAGTATCTTCTACAGAAACATCATAAAGTTAAAAACATGGCTGCTTGGATCATCCTTAGAGTACGAAGAACGAAGCACACCTCCTCTTTGCTCTGTAACCATTTGCTCCAGAATCAAACACAAAAGAATGTTCATTATGCTGCATTTCGTTGACTGGCTCCAGTCCAGTATACCTCCCTTCACCCATATGTACAACCCATCTATAAACTTATACTCATCTTCAGACACTTGTATTCTCATTGTTCCCATTGTTAAAATGAAGTCATACAGACAGCATTTTTTTGCATACCAGGGCCCAGATACGTGGAAGGAATAACACATAGCTCTTAGACACACGGACGCTGTGATTTCATTCAAGAGTGATCTTAAAACTCAACTATTTCATGGACACACTTACATATTTAATGTTTATTTCTTTAATTATTGTCAGAGTGATTGTCTTTGTATATGTTTTTGTTTTGTAATTTCATGGTGTTTTTGTAATCTTGTCTTTGTATATGTTTTTAAGTGTATATATTAAAGTGCTTTGAGCTTCTAAAGATTAAGCACTGTACTATGTCCACATTATTATTATTATTATTATTATTATTATTATTATTATTATTATTATTATTATTATTATTTTATAATGATGATGATGCTGATGATGCATAAAATGTGGAAACTTGACATTGTCAACAAATAACAGGGAGTCTAAACGAAAAAATTGACATGAGACTTTATTATTATATTTGTAACGTTGGATATAATTTATTACACAACGCTGGAACGGAACAATATTGCTGTGGAACACTCTGACAGATTGACTATTGGATGACACATATTCGGTAAATAAAACAATGAAGGAACAGGCACATGTACTCAATGTACTGACAAGGGAATGATGGAATGCTCAAGCACTGTCTACTCTTGAATCTGGAATTGTTTATGCATCTCTCTATATCTCTGTCTCTCTCTCTCAACTAGCTAAGCAATAACAGCAGGTAAGAATTACATCATTAACATTAGTTTTAACCAATCCCAAACTACATTTTTACAAGTGATCAGGTATAATTTGATCACAGAGTTGCATGTTAAACACATCTATCTTTTGCTACATACACAACGTACCTCTTATTTGCTGATTAGAACAATGAAGCGCTACATACAGGAATACACTGTCCCTCATGCTAACATTAAACTGCTACATACAGGAATAAAACAATGAAATGCTGCAATCAGGAATAAAACAATGAAATGCTAAATATAGGAATAAAACAATGAAATGCTACATACAGGACTACAATGTCCCTCACTATGACAGTAATAAGATCACAATACAAGACTTCCTTTTGATGATATTTGGCATGCCATAATTATACGAAAAATCAAGACTCAGCTGTGGGTCAAAAAATGTGTAAAATAAGTGTTTTTTTCTGGTTTTATTGTACAACGAATTATACCAGAATGGCTGATGACAAAATAAAATATTTACAAGCCAAGCTCTTATTGTTTACTGAATTAAACCAGAATGGCAGATAAAATAATACAATATTTGCAGGCCAAATTTGTATTGTTCATAGAATTACACCAGAATAGAAGGTGACAAAACGAAATGTTTTATTTGCTCTGTTGTACAAAGAATTGCACCAAATGTGAACATATTTACAGGCCTAGGAGCTCATAAAATATTATTTGTACACAGACTGACCTAGAACTTATTGTCAGAAGAACAGTACAAAGGATACAATTGAAGATAGTGTAAAACACCATTTCCAAAGACAAACACATTTAAAAATTAATTTGCTTACTCTGGTATTATTCTTTAGAATAAACTCTTACAAAACATTAGATCAGAAGATAATCAAAATGTGTTTCAAAGAAAATCAGATGATCTTTTTGTTTATGTAAGCAGTTGTCATAGAAGATACTGAAAAACATGCACTCCTGTTTATTTTGTTGATGTACATCATTCATAATATACACAGTGTGGTTAAACTTCATCCATTTAAATGTACATTATTCTTATATGTTTGGTATTTATAGTTGATTATTCACTATATGTAACCTTAGGGTAGAATGATATATAAGTAGCGCATATAAAGTAGGTTGTCATTATTGTTATCTTTTTGTAAAACTTGCAATAACTACAACAATTCTTGTTTTTCCATTTTTTTAGTTGTTCATGTAACCACTGCTCAGTTGATGAATGGTTCAGGACAAACATGATCCATATCAGTAAATATTGTCAGTGGACTGAGTACTTTGAATATCAGATGTAACACTACTCCCTGTGGTAGCAGACCTTGTGCAACATCCCAATGGTACATTAGGCAAGGAAACCAGTCCCCAGAGCTAATTGTGGAGCAACCTATTTCCGCAACACCTGACACAATACAGTACCAGGTCAGCCTGATTTAGACTTGCTGATTTCCTACAGTACATGGACACTGACAGGAAATGCTTAATATCATAATATGTATATATACTGTCAAGCTCAAGATGAGACCAAAATTGGGAACTATACAAAGTCAGATGACGTACAGCTTAACATTGTGTGTATGTATATTGATGTGTCAATATATATATATATATATATATATATATATATATATATATATATATATATATATATATATATATATATATATATATATATTCTGTTAATCAGGAGGTACAAATAATATTTGAAATTCCTTGTAAATGGGAAAGAGTCAGCATAGTATGAATTGACTTGTGTTTAGATCAGTTGCATCAAGATGTACATTGTATAACCCTAAAGTACCAGTCACACAGGCTGTGGTTGCATTTTGTGCCTACTGTTTCATCAATAGGTGCCATTTGTATGGAATGGTTTCTCATCCATTGTTCATTTGACATTTGTCAATTCAGTAGGATAAGTTTGTTGTTGCTGCTCCTGATAACTTCCTTGGAAGATTGCAATTAAACTTTACATGCACATTTATTCTTTGTCATGTTGGTCCTATATGAAAATGATATAACTTGGATATCTGAAATGGCTGCCACAGTGTTTGTGTTGAAAATCTTGTTTCTCATATTCTTCATGAGTGGTTGCTCATATTAAGGTAGAGTTTTCACTAAGTCTTCGGATGCTGTTTTTAATTATTACTCCTGCTAATTAGAAGTTCATTTTGACACGGAGTTTTCATGAGAAGAGTTCTTATGGTGTCTAGTTGGTCCTAAATGAAAATGATGCACACTGACCCTCAATGTTGCTATTATGGTGGCCATGATGAAAATACTGTTATCTCTAATTATTCCCAACTGAATGTCCATATCAACATGGCGTTTTCACCAGTTGACTTCTTATGATACCTATTTTTAGTCCTGGTGAAAATGGTGCTGACCGCTCCGGTGGCCTAGTGGTTAGAGCGTCCACCTCGGATGCGGAAGTTCATGGGTTCGATCCCCGGCCGAGTCATACGAAAGACTTACAAAAATGGTACTAACAGCTGCCTCGCTTGCAGTTCAGCATTATGAGGTTAGTGCTAGAACTGGTCGGCCTGGTATCAGGATAATGTAACTGGGTGGGACGTCATGCTATATGTTTGCTGCATGATGCCCCAGTGCTATACATCACTATAAACTGCCATACTGCAGATATCGTAGTGATAGGACTGAACAATCTTTAAAGCTACGTTAAAATCCAAATCACACAAACACACACACACACACACACACACACACACACGAACATGGTACCAATGCTACATACAGTGTAGTTGCCATGATGACTGTTTTAAAAATCTTACTGTCACTGCTCAAAATGAAAGGATGGTCTTAATGACAAGGTGTTTTACCGAAACACTTCTAACATGTATACTCGGTCCTAAATAAAAATGGTGATATTCTTGCAATCAATATCTCCACCATTAGCTAAGTGGAATATCTTATTGCTGAAGAATGTCAGATATTATTTAAATGCTCGGCAGATGACAAGAAGAAATGTTCTTTTTGAATTCTTTTTGGTAAGTAGAGCTTCAGTGCCTTTGAGGGACTGTTATAAATTTGATTGCATGTAACTTTCAATGGTGATTATTGTTTAATTTCTCTTATTGTTGATTTATATTCCTTGGATGAGCATCATACAAATATATGGAATAAAATCGTATTAAAGTGAATCAGCTTTGATAGACAAAGCCACCCAAGATGCAGTGTAAACTTAAATGAAAGTTGTTCTATGATTTTATATTCAAAGTGCTGTGTATCAGGAAAATTAGAACTTTTTCCACTCCTCTGGTGGCTTAGTGGTTAGGGTGTCTGACTTGGAAGCATTAGGTTGCTGGTTCCAACCCCAGCCGAGTCATACCAAAGGCTTACAAAAATGGTACTAACAGCTTCCTCGCTTGGTGCTCAGCATTAAGAGGTTAGTGTTGGGACTGGTTTGCCTGGTGTCAAGATACTCTTACTGGGTGGGACATCATGCTATATAATAATAATAATAATAACAACAACAACAACAACAACAACAATAATAATAATAATAATAATAATAATAATAATAATAATAATAATAATAATAATAATTGTATTTAAAGAAGGTAAGACAACTGCTGAAGAACTAATCTACTATGAGGCCCTCATGTTAAGGAATTTATTTAGTTTAACCGCATCTCTGAAGCCATTGGATATATTGTGTTTGGAAGAAGGAAATATAGTGGGCATTTCTAATCTCAACAGGAATATTATTCCACAACAAAGTTCCAGAGTATTGGAAACTTTTTAAAAATAAGTTTTTATTTTCTTTGGGAATTTTATACGGTTTAGTATACATAGATCGCAGGTGGGGAGTATTACCAGGTAGCCTATACTGGATAGAGATTTTAAATATTCAGGAGCACTATTATTGGATATGCTATACATAACCTTGTCTTTTCTCAAATGGATTTGGTCTTTAATAGGTAATATTTTTAACTTGTTAACTAAATTTTCCTTGCTTTCTTTCTGAATTTATATTAGCCCAAATTCTACTTATTTGAAGATGTGCTAGCTTTGCTATGTTTTTATCATTTGAATTACCTCATACTGTATTACAGTAGTTTAAATAGGGTTGTATGTAACTGTTATAAAATAGTTTTCTGTGTTTTTCATGGAGAAAACGTCTTATCCTACTGAGATGCCATAAACTTGAATTGACTTTTTTCACTGATATGTTTGATATAGTAAGACCAAATGTCTGATTTTCTTGACCCAACTTATTGCTAGTTTGCTGTTGCAAAAGACCTTAGTGATTTTAAATGTCTGGAATTTGAGTGATGATAACAAAGGTGCAGATTACTGAATACTCAGGAATGAACTTTCTTAAGATTATATTACAATGCAAGCATAGAACACGATTTGTTTTCATCAGGAAAGGCACTGACACGACTACATTAACATAAGCTTTAAGTGGAATAATGTATCATCATGAAAAATTAAGCATTTGTATGACATGATATGACCATCTTTTATTAAAATATTAGGGAATCATGAAACTATAGGAATTATTAAAATAGTAGTCATCAAAATATTAATACTTTTTTAAAATATTAGGACGTATTAAATATTACGTATCATTTGAATATTAGGAATTATTTAATTAGTAATTGCTCTCCAAGATAAATATATTAAAAAAAATAGCAATTACAAAGAACCTCCGGTAAGAGTTTATTGTCAAGATACCATGATAATCAACACGTGTATGGAATATACTCTAAAATGACTCATCTGGGCAGTATAGATTTTTAATGTATGGAATATACTCTGAAATGACTAATCTGGGCAGTATAGATTTTAATTCAAGGAATATACTCTAAACTCTAAAATGACTCTTGTGGGTAGTGTATATTTTTGTATGCATGGAATATACTCGAAAATGACTCCTTTGGGCAGTATAGAATTTTTTATGTATTGAATATATTCAAACATGACTCATCTGGGCAGTATAGACTTATACGCATTGAATACATTCTAAACTCTACAATGACTCCTTTGGGCAGTGTAGATTTTTTTATGCATGGAATATATTCTACGATGACTAATCTAGGTAGCATATATTTTGTATGCATCGGATATACCCTAAAATTACTCTTCTGGGCAGTATATATTTGTATGCATGGAATATACTCTAAAATGACTCATCTGAGCAGCATATATCTTTAATGCATGGCATATATTCTAAAATTACTACTCTGGTCAGTATATATGTTTTATGCATGTAATATACACTAAAATGACTCCTCTGGGCAGTATAGATTTTTAGTGCATGGAACATACTTTAAAATCAAATAAATTTGCAAACTACTCGATGAAATCGCCGATAGAATCAAAAGGATTACCACTAGTGTAATTGATACGATTCCATTCATCAACGCGGTATACACAGTAGCGTCTTGATCAGCAACATGTTCACAACAAAACAAACCCATCAAACATACCGCTGAGGTCACTGGGGTGTACAGGCTCTCTGTGTTTAGCGCCGATAAATGTATGATATTCACAACATTTCCATGGCGTTATTCCACTGATAGATTTCTCTAAACCGTGTCAGTCGTGTCAAATCAAACTACCGAGGAAACATTCATACTGGAACTAGGAGATAAAGTCTTATCCTCAACGAAGTGTTGGTGGTATCTGGAATTCGTCTCGTAAACACATCAATTGGTAATTTAGGACATGTCATAATGAATCCCACACAGTCCTTTCGGTAAAATAAAGCGTGTGCGTGGAAGGCATCGCTGAAAGACATCATTGAGCACATGATAAAACAAAACAAAATATCGCAGACGAATCATCATCATTGATAATATTGTATACGGGGTCCATTCGTTAATCGCTGAAACAACGACCAGCGAGGAACGTGATATTGCCCGTGATTGGAATAGGTGTGACTCTTGTTGTTGGCGTTGCTGTTATACTCAATATCGTAGCGAAAAAACAATCTACATGTACCAGCAAGAAAAAATACATGAACACACATAAATAACGTGCACGAAGAAGTATGCGTGTATAAATATATCATCGATACTTTCAGCTGTGTTAAACGACGGCGCAATGTCAGACAATGGATTTGCTGTGATCAGGGATATTCATTATCGGTATCACAAGGACGAAAACATACCATTGCCAACGTCACAGGAATTTAAAAATGCACATATCAATCTTAGTTTTTTTTTTAGCTGTATGTAATTGAATATCCAAATAAGAGTCTTAAACAGGAAATTGATAGTGCAGTATTAAGTATGAGATTGGTGAGATTTGATGTTAGAATACTTTATAAATTCTGTGCTTGAAACAGTTCTTATCCGGAATGAGATATATGTATTACCCAAGGGTGAAAACATAAAGTTATTTCTTGATTATTTTAAAATCACTGAAGAACAGATATCTACATTCAAACTACCTGGGTTGGATATCTATAAATTGAGGATGGCTCTCGACGGCATAATTGACGAACATTTTCAGAAGATTATTGTGGCATGAGAGAAAATAAGAGGCCCTTCAGATATTTTCCGATATAATAATGATCCAACATGCGGTGGTCACAATGTATCACCTGACATTTTCAATATCACATTGATGAATTACATAAATCTAATTTCCTGACTCAGTCGACTGTAGCTACACCGCTTATGGGCAGGCATCCCAAGGGCAGGCCCAGCAGGTATATGTTCTTTACAGCTTTTCTTCAGATGTCCTGCCGGGTCATTTGATTGGGCCGGTACCCACTAATCCTGTTTTGTTACGATGTCATAATCCAACGCTGTCACGAATACCTTTTAGTCTAACCGACCAAGCCGGTAATTTATTGGACAAGCGTGGTGAACAATTATATTTCAGTTTGTTTGTTCGGACTGACCATGAAATTGTCCGCCGTGAAAAGACAACAGCAAAAGAAAAGCACATCCCATCACGAGCAAAGCTTCGCTTTGCTGACAACATAAAAAATAACATTTTTGTCGTTAATTGTTTTTACTATCTCTCTTTTTTTGTCATCGGTGACAGTGCTATTCCATTTTGGCGGATTTTGGAATCATAACGAATTCCAACACAAGTTTCTTTAGCTGACTTGCATGCACACTTCTAACCGCTAGAGTTTCATATTGTCTGCTTCGTATTTTCTCAACGGTACTTGCCAGTGGGAAAAAAATAGGTATCTCATGTTGTTCCTGTAAATCTGCCAATGAGGAATCCATTTTGCACTGGAGTGACTTGATAAATATATACTATGCCGCTAGTGTGTATCTGCCCTCTTCGTCTGTGTGTCAACACCGCTAAAAATAACCAAAGACTTACAGTTATCTCTGATCACGTTTGGGATATGAGTTTACCGCTGGTTCACGTAAATAACATTTGTGTTTTTATGTGTGTCTCGTGAAAATATTCTGGCTGGATTTGTTTGTATGTCAAGCATGACATTATCATAAAACATCATATTGTTGATATCCCCGCCAAGTACTTCGACAGACGGCGCATCATCGATATATTCATTAACATCGTTGTTTTCCAGACATTCCGCTAATTCACTGAATTCCTTAAGAACATCGTAGCATCGTTGATCATCTGACGCACAGCGCCACTTAATAAAGTTGTCTTTTTTGAGCCACCTCATTATCAGGTTGAGCAACAACTGAGTTTTACCAGAACCGGACTGACCTATTATAATAGCTCGAATGGAATTTAGCAGCACTGGATGATGCTTGACCGATGATTGCTCGCGTGTTACCGAAAAGTCAATCACGTTCATATTTTACAAAATATAGTATCATCTATAATCACGAGCTTATATTGTGTTCTATGCAAGACGGTCACGGGTAGAACTCGGTTGAAAGCAAGAACGACGAGGAATAACAGGCGAGAAATCACAGGTAAGCTTGTAAAATGCGGCATGAAAAATATAGGTTTGTGGCGTTGGATCGCTCTGCGATCCATGGCGGTGTTATTGCTGTGATACTCAGAAAATTACCAGGAACGCAATGGGCGAAGTACATTCAAGACACGACAGTTTGACATTTTCATGTGTGTCGCCGAAACTCCTATCGATTATGTCCTCGGTAAAGTGTCGTACGTCGTTGGAACAATATTGTTACATCATTATCGTGTTACAGCATGCGCAGTGATTATCTGGTTTCTTCAGCGTCATCATATATCCAACATCAAGATCAAACTGGCGCTTTATGTGTCTTCTCGCGCATGACAAGGTACTTGTTTTTTTCAACGTGCCAGGGACTATTGTTGCCCCGACCAACCTTTGCCGACGATGTGTCTGGTTTATCATACACAATTTTGAGCAGTTGAAACATATTTTATAGCTCTCAACACCGCAAAATACAAAATATTTGACCATTCGATGCGATCGTCAACAATCAAGATATTAGTATCTGAGATTGTTAGCCCCTACGACCAATCATTTGTAATGTTATTGCACGACCTAGAGTCCATGGTGAGTCATGTATGTGGCAAGTGTCACTGGTGCCGTTGCAATGACTTCATGGCCTCGTGAGCGTCTGCTGTACAGCGTCTATTGGAACCTCTACGATATCAGTAAGAATCAGTCGCTGTTGTGTATCTGTTCCTGAAATGTCAACAAATAAATTTTGTTGACCTGTATTCGTTGAACGATAGCACAATGGACCTGGCAGCGCTGGAAACTTTCCTTGGTTAAGCTCAAATAATCAACGCTGAAGTGAATCATGTACAATTTTCCTGGATACAACTATAAGATCATTAGGTCACCATGAGTTCCAGAAATCAGACGTTGTTGTCTCCCGAATTACCGAATTACGGTGTACATTATTTCATACTGAATCTTGTCCGGGTGTAATGTGATTAGAGATTTCAACTGTCAATGTTTCATCGCGCGATCCACGGTAATACTATATTTATTTCGTCCCAAATGATTATTCTCTGTATATAGTTTTCTCCCATACGCTCGAGCTTCCATGCAGCACCTCGCAATCAAAAGAAACTGATATATGCACGATATGACACCACGCCATTTTATCTCTCTGGCAAGACGGTGAGTTGGCGTTAACACAATCATATATGATCTTTAAATAATTATACCGCTCGTGCTGTTTTACTACAACCACTAACATCATTAAGATGGATTGTACTATATCTCGTGATTGAATCTTTCAGTGACGGAGGTAATGATGGTTTTGATAATTTATAATTTCGGTAATACACCGCTGTAGGTTTAGCATCAACCAATTCAGAATAATTACGCATTCGTTTGCGTTTTATTCTCCAATGACCCTAGTGAGTAGCTCTTAGACTTCCGTAGATAAATGGTTTCACCAGACCCATTTTCGATCGACATATATATAAATAAGCCGTGGCGACTCTCACATCATCCGCTGAAAACCGGCTGAAAATCGATAGTAGGTTTACTGATGAATATGCGAGCATCGAAGATCTCATATGAGTGAACTGCAGATAATCAACATCGATGTAACTAACAACCGTACCAATATTTGTGCCATCGTGTATTCACCCACGCTTCATCGAAACTGAAAGACCTCGCGGAGCCGTATCTGCCATCAAAAAATCTAATTCTGTCGGATCCATGATTAATCTTGTCCAGCGGCGTTTATTTCATATGCCCACATAACGTGAACTTATCGATAATTGTTATGCACATATCTTTACATACGTGCGTTAGTCAAACCGTCCTCGTCGGCCTGTACGAAATTATAACAGACGTTAGAGTCAGCGATGTAAGGATCTTGGCGTCCAACATATATCGTAACAGAGCTATTGGAGCCAAGCCACGCTGTAATTTTGTGCAGTAGTCGTTGAGATTAATTTTTGCGTCCAATTTTTTAAAATGACTACCAAATCAGACAGGTACAACCAAATAAATAATCGCTGAGAAATATAATGATTCAGTATCAGCAAATCCGGTAATATCGTAGTCCATAGGAAGATTACGGTTTATCGCTACTCTGGTCATTTCATGTGTTGGATGACCGAACCGTTCAGAACACGGTTGACATTTGCTGATTCCAAGTAAACTAGCAAGGTAAAAAGTCAAGCAATAGAGAAGTTTTTCAGTAATTGTTCACTGTCAAAGTCATATTTTATCGCAATCTGTATCATCGCATGTTGGAGAGATTTCGTCCGATAAAGTATACCAGACGGTAGCACAAAATTGATTGAATGTTGATTCATATGTGGCATACAAACCAACTGATGTTAAAATTGTATCGTCACCGTCAAATAACCAGACAGATGCAGGGTCACGCCCACTAATATTATAAATCTCACAAAAATATCACCGTCATAAAATCGTATTGTTCTGGCCTGCGGCAACTTCGATACTGATTCAGTCCAGGCGTGACTGATATGATGAACCATCACTATTGTGGCTCCTTTGCTATGGTATTTGCCGGAATCATGCAAAGTCTTTTCTGTACCTGTTTGTATTACGATTGGAAACTTCAGTGTTTTTTTTCAACACTGCTGTTTTAGCTCCGTTGAAAACAGACTTTTCCCCGCTTTTATTGTTTTATTCGTGATTCTGTAAGTTGGCTTCCACGTCTCAAGTTACGAAAATGTTCTCTGACACGCTGAGCCGTACACTTTAACGTACGTGTAGCAGGGTCAGCGGCATTGGTGCTTGCACCAATTATGGAAGCAAGAACATTACTATTAGAATAGTTTAAACGGTACAGTGCATAAACCACTGCGCACACTGGAGACGCGTAATTGTAGGATGGTTTGTCTATTCCGGTAAACGTGCCTGGTTTACAGTTTTTGTCCACGCTGGCTACACTGTTAAGGTCGCCGTGATTTCTTAACAGGGTCGAGTTTATCACGAATAATACAAGTTGGGCCATCTTCGCTGAAATGTTAAACAATAAACTTTATTCTGAAGAAATATCGTTTTATCGTCTGCAAGATTATTAATAATCGTAGGTATTCGTTTGCCGTTCCATATAGAGTCGACAAAATACCGTCAGCGCCTTTCCGAAATGTGAAAAAAAACATGAGACACACTATCTTGCGCAAACTAATTATTAGCCATTTTGATAAATTCGTGTAATTGTATCACAAATAGTGGACTTTTTTGTCTTTAGTTAAAATGTCAAACTCAAATCTAGTTGTGTGTTGTGGTTCAATCTCCAATAGTCTTCTTCGTTCTCGTTCAAAAAACGTATCAGCTTTTCTTTGCCCAATCGCCGATAATATCTCAATTTCACTCGCGGTTAATAATTCGTTAATCTGATGTCCCAAATTGTTGTGTACAATTTTCGACTTTGGAAAAGCTGGTTTTATCCCAATTAGGCTAAAATACTGTTCCATCAGCTGCTTTGCAACCGTTGAATTTCTCATCACAATATAATTAGGGAAAGTAGTTTCTTCAATTGAATTTTATCCAAATAATATAATATGGCAGGTGAAAAAAATTAGTTTTCCTGACTCATGATCGGATCAGTCCGACCTTCTGGAAACATTGTTCTGGCGAGTACTGCTGTTGTCACATGGCTAGTGTTTGCTGTGGCAGTGCTGGACCGAAACCATGTTTGAAATACGGAACGGTGGTCAAGGGAAGACCACAAGTATGTATCCTTCTGTTACGAAAATATTGAGCGCTTAAACGACATCAGATACAAAACGCTTCTGATGAATCAGAATAAAGGAGGGCAAAGTTTAATTCGAAAGATATTCCTCTGTTGAAAAATGTTGTTATATTAAATCAATTTGGATTCATATATGGAGCAAGCTGAGAAGATATTAATCTTAATGAATTTGCAAGGCAACCAATATTTGTTAATTACGAAGTAGATCGGGCCGGTGTCATTATATATTGTCGCGAAAAACCTCTTGGAATGTCAGCAACATGGGGAACAAAACTATTGGAATTAAAGAAAATAAAAAAAACAAGAAAATATCTTTCACACAGATTTTTTTTATAAGTGTTTTAATCGCGTTAGTTATTAATCACCTGAATTCAGAAAGAACAGATACTCATTTGGAAAATTAACGTGCCATCACGCGGAGAGAAAACACAGTACGCGGGAAAACAGGCAAACAAAACAAACACTACGACCAATTGGATCGACTAATCTTGAAACTGGAGAAACAAACGAATTTAAGTCTATATCAGCTGCTATAAAATGTTTTGATATTTGCCCTAAATCGGTAGCTCTTTGGCTACAAATTCAGCTACATCGAAGCTACTTAACCAGAAAAACACGTATTTCACACAGTAAATATCTCTTTTACAAGACCCGTATACAAATCAGTTGACATGAAAGATTTCAGTACATCAGTAACGTACTTTTGTTTAACCGCAGCAAATTGCCGGAATTCGAATTTGACTCATATATAGACATTGCCTCCTCCCAGCGATATGTCAAATACATATGACAGGTAAACTTGTTACGATTATACCACTGGCAAGATTTCCGTTTAGTAAATACGTGTTTAATTCTGATACCTGTCCAAGTGCAGTTTGTTTTTAAGCCTAGCTCATATTTAAAGTCTTGCCAGTAGCTTAACAAACGACACATACAATACAGAATGCCTGTTGTACACAATTTCAAGAGCTCGTATAATCGCTCAATTTACTGCCTAGTAATTTTCCATTGAGCTCATCTTGGACCAGAGTGAGCAGCAGGGAGGGCGAACAGACGTATGAGTTCCGACAAAAAAATTAAGCTTCTATGGAAATCTAATCCGTAGAAAGGTTTAGATTTACAAATCAAGGCTTCCTGGAAGGGTTTTATTTTTGTTGAACCCCAACCTGTCAATAAACCCTTAGTTCGAAAAGATAGCTGCAAAGTAAAGTTGTATACGTATTTTTTATTTTTATTTTATTTTATTGACGACTAACTATGGGTAGCGCCCCCCTGCTGCTATAGTAATTTTAATTGATATGAGTCAGGAAATATTACATCAGAGTTTTACAAAAAATATATTTTTCTCAATTTTAAGATACAACTTGAAATTAATAATGAATGGATGTAGGAGAAGCATTAAGAACAAGAATAGCACGAGAGAGATTAAAAGCAATAGAAGAGTATTTAACAGTGAGAGAATCAGTTAAAAGAAAAATACGCGCGGCTCAGGAAGCGAAAGAGGGATTTGCTGAATCAACTGAGTTATTATTTAAACCAGTAACTGAAACCACAGAAAAAGTTATCTTAGGTGATGTAAAAGATCCTGAGGTGAGAAAAGAGGGTATCCTTCCTATGCTAAAAAGAATTGAAGAACAAACTATCGCTAGAATTCATGCGATTGATAAATTTACCGAGGATGGAATTACAACCATAAAGGCATCTAAAGATATTAATGCGCTTGCTAGAATTGCTGTTGAGGTGTTTTCTCGGCAAAAAGATATTTTAAAACCTGAATATGCTGATAAACCAGTAGCTCGTGAAACATGGTACAGGTGGATTTATTATATATATTATGATGTTAATCAAGTTAGAACGGGTAATGATATATATGCTACATATATTGATGCAATAAATAAATTTAGACAGCAACCTAAACCTGTGCAGCAATCTAAACCTAAACCTGAACCATATGAAATATTTACCGAAGAAACTCTTGATATTATCAAAGATGAGGATAAATTAATTACAATTGCTACAAATTATGATGAAAATGATAAATATCCAGAACCTGAATATATTGGTAAAATTATACTAGGTGATTGGATTCCTGCGTTATATTTTGCTTCTAGAAGATTAAAAATAAATTTAAAAGATCCAGATTATAAAAATTTTGTTCAAAAATTAAAAGCAAAAAAAGAATCTCCACCAGAACCGAGTTCATCTCAATCTCCGGAAGAGAAATCTGATATTCCAGATGATAAATCAACGATGCAGGGTATAATTCCTACTAATTTTTTTCTTAAAGATACTTTAAAAAAATTGAAGATCAAGAAGAATTAGTTCGTATTGCTGTACTGGGATATAAAGATAAAAATAATTATTTAATAAAAAATAATATAATACTGTTACTGAGGTTGATTGGATTCCTGCGTTATATTTCGCTTATAAAAATACTAATATTTATCTTAGTGATGAAGATTATAAAAGATTCAGAGAGTACATGTATGATCAGTGAAGACAAATTTATCAACGACCAGAATCACCAGAAGAAGAATTTCAGGATGTACCTGAAACAATAGGTAGTGGTTATAATACTTGTCTGACAGCGTTGTCAACGATGTATCACGGTTAGAGGTTCTTATTGGGGGAAAACGAGCTGGAAATAACTCACATGAAATAATTAATGAAGCAACGGATATCTGCCGAAGATTATTTCAGGGAAATGTTATTGATGTAGCTATTTACCGTGATCTTATTGATGAGCTCGTCGACGACTACAGCGATTAAACAATTAAATAGTAAATAAAATGATCGTACATAATGGTCATCATGCATCGTTGCCAACTCGTGTTGTAAACTCGCGGTTACCGATGTATAAAATCACGTACGGTGGTGAGTTAGGTTTTGTTACACGAATAGCTAACTCCTAAATTCGGTCCTATTGCTAAGCAGCTATCAATGAAAGCAATGAATTTTGTTCGCGATAAAGCTGCTGCTGATGTTGGTGCTGCTGCTAGTAAAGCAGTTGATGCCGTCAAAGATAGAATATTAAAATTAATACTACTAAAAATAAACAGCTATAAAATTACCATGTACCACTGAGATGCCCGGCGAAATTAGTAAAATAATAAATGAATCTGCTAATCAAAAATTAGCATCATTAGCGCAGAATGAGATAATTAATACTAGCATGTACGGAGGTGGTCTTCGTTTTAGACGATAAATAATGTATTATAAAAATGTTTTCGCGAACATCTAATGAGGCTTTTAAATTAGATGAGCTAACATAGAAAGATGAATCAGTACGAGATTTTCAGTATTACTCTTATGACGCGATAACACCAAATAGTTGTAGTCTAATTGAATTACAAGTACACTATACAACAATATATTTTCTACCATACGAGGCATTTATTGAAGTAGTTGGTTATATCGTGAAAAATGATGACACCAACTATGGTGGAAATTTTAAGGTTGGATTCGTTAGCAACGGTATTATGGCATTATTCAAGATTGCTGCTTAGATGATTGACGGAAGAGAACTTGAATCAATTAATGATAACCTTGATGTAGCAACAACAATTATTGGCCTAGCAAGATACTCAGATGATTTTACAAGATCAGCTGGTCCTAGCATGATGTTTACCAAAGATAATTCTAATGTTGCTGAATCCGCTCAATATATAGTAAGACAACCACGAAATCGTGCTGATCCTCCTGTTGATGTTGCTAATATCGAAGATATGATCATAAATACCACTTCCGGTTATAATCTCGGATTTGCTGCGCGTAAACGTATGTTATCAGGTAATGAAAGAAGATTTTCATGTGCTATTCTGCTATCAAATATATTTGGATTCTGATGGTGGTTTAGAAAGGTTATTTTTGGAGCTAAACACACTGTTGTCTTTTACAGAAAAGGTGATAGTAATGATGCTATCTGGAGAGAAGCAGGTGATAATGGTAAAGTTGTATTAGAAAAAACTTACTTTGTGGATGCCATCGATGACACCATCAATAAGTGAAGAACATAAATTACTATCTTTTATGGATCATGGTGGTAAATTTATTATGTCATGGCCTACATAGGTTACAGATAGTATTCAGAGTAACATTAATGGAAACTTCACTTGGCATATAGCATCTCAGCAGGGTGTTTCTGCACCAAGGCATATCTTTATAGCTCTTCAGCGAGCTGATAGATTAAATAATCAAACTCAAAGTCATACGATTTTTGATAATTTTAATGCCAGTGAAATTTCACTGAGAATAAATGGACACAAGAACAAATTGAAGAGATATCATTAGATTACAGAAATAATTCAATAGCACGTGGATATCACCGTTTATGGAGCTATATGGGACGCGATCAAAATATTGATACTGGATTGCAAATATCACAGTTAGATTTTAAAAATTTCTATCCGATTTATTACTTTTCATTAGAACATTTTGATCTACTAAAACAATCTGTTGTTGATATACATTTTAAGGCCAGAGTTAATCCAGTTGATCCAGCTCATCCAAATGTTGTTATTCCATTTAGGGCTGCTGCTGTTATACTCAGCGATAGAACTATGGTTCTTGAGGGTATTGATAGCAGACAATATAATTTAAGACAATATAATTTAAATCAATCACGTTACTTATAAAATGCCATACGCGCATGTTAGTGTGACCCTGACTCCAAGTCAGACAAAAAAGCTTCAATCAGAAACAGCAAAAATATGTGGAGTGAAATTAACGTTAAAAAATAATCAGATTCAAGGTGGACCAAATAAATTATCGATAACTAAAACACAACAAAAACATTCTGATAAAGCTAAATCATCATACATCGGAGTACAAATTAGTTTATCTCCGAGTGCTATAAAAGATATGGTTAAAATAGGTGGATTTTTCCCACTGTTAGCTGCGTTACCAGCGTTATTTGTCGCTGCTGCATCAGCTGTAGCAAAAGCTGCCGCGTTAGGTGCTGTTGGAACATCATCTGGTATGGCAGCAAAAAAATGCTTGGTGGAAGATATAACAAAAAAAAGGACGAGGACTTCGACTACCAGGAACACCTCCGTCATGGTACGGAAAAGGTCTCCGACTACCAGGAACACCTCCATCATGGTACGGAAAATAATAACACCGATGTCTAATTATGATTTAATTAACATTGCTAAAAAATTAAAAATTAAATTTTTCAGAGGAGTATTTATGCAAGATCAGTTGCCATTACATCTAAATAAATATGAAACAGCAATCATAAATCTTGATAACAGCACCGGACCAGGTACACACTGGGTAGCGTATGCTATTAATCCACGTGAAATTATCTACGATGACTCATACGGAATAGCTCCAACTCAAGAATTTTTAAATTATGTAGCTCAGTTAAATACTCCAACGTGGTATTCTACGCTACCAACACAAAAACTAACCGATCCCCCGATATGTGGCAGTGAAGCAATAAATGTTCTTGCAGCGATATCTAAGTCGGATAAACCATATCATAAAGCTGTTCATGAGTACACATCAGGTAAATTAAATGAATCAGTTATGAATAATGGTTGATATTTATGGTAGATCTTTATTAACAAGAACAATAAAAAATATTAGAAAAAGAAAAATTTGATGTTGGTGATTTATCTAAATACGCCACAAAAGATGATATTAACAATATTTTATCTTTAGCAGAAGCGGAACGTGATGAGGTTGCTGTCTTTCAGGATCAATATGGAAAACTAAAAACAAGTAATGTTAAAATAGGTGATATAATCAAACTAGATGAATATAATACTCACGTGTGTGATTTTAACACCATTAAAGAAGATGTCAGAAAAAAGAATGAAGCTATCACAAAAATCAATGAGGATATTAATAATCGCGTAAAAATCACCGGTGATACAATGTTAGGAGAAATTAACATGAATAAAAACATAATATCTTCATTGGGAGATCCAACAGCGGGTGAAGACGCGGTAACAAAAAAATACGTCGACGAAGTGAATTTAAAATTAGGTATTTTACGTGAAGAATATGATCAACACCTAAATACATTCACAGCTTTTACAAGTTTTAGAAGAAATACTTTAGAACTAAACAAAGTAACTATTGAATTGTTTGGAAAACCACCTGTAGTTAGTATAAAACTCCCAGAAATTAAAGAATTACTTGATGATGTAGTTCGTGTGGTATCATCATCTTTATCTGCAACATGGACAAGAACAGATAATACAATAAAATATACTCCAGCTGTTACTGGCATATACAGATTATCAGTAATTAGTCCAATGACATTTAAAGTAATTATAGCTGGATTATCAATTGAATCTCCTCACCCAGTAACAGTTGAATTACAAAAAGACATTGAAGCAGTATTTGAAATACAACCAGTTGATAATGTTTTATTTGGAGCAACTTACTCATACGTATTAGAATTTCTTGTTAAAATATAATGAGCGCATCGAAATACAGGTATAATGAGGCTCGTGCATGGCAGATGTCGCTGAAAAACATCATTGATGTCTACCAGGTAAAATTAAAAAAATATCAACGTAGATTATTTATCATCGATGTAGTTGTTTACTCTGTCTCAGCTGTTGTTGCTGGTGTTGGAATAATATTATCTGCGCTGACAATGATGGCGCCGATAACTGTTACCATAGTTGTTTCTGCAACTACTACGTTGGCTGGTGTATTTAATATCATAACAAAAAAATATCTTCATGCGCTAATGCAAAATTAGCTGAGTATAAAGATAAATTAAACACAGCAACTGCAGCGTACTCAAAATTGTCTTTGTTGTTATCAGAAAGCCTTAATGATATCATTATATCTGACTCAGAGTTCGCATTAATGACTAAAATTTATAATCAAACGATTAAAGATACCAATATAAATAATGACAGAGCTGCTGCAACAGATTGCGACGAACACAACACATATAAAAACAACAATTATATCAGCTAGTTCAACTAAACCCGAGTTTAGTATTATTTTTCCAACTCCTATTTCTATCAGCGAAATAGCACTAGCTCAGTTACGCGTCTACTATAGCTGGCCAAATATCAGATTGAAATCATTTGGTGGGTTACAATCAAATAATTCTCTTGTTTTTGCTTATAACAATAAAGCTGATGGTACTCCGGATTGGAATGCAGTTGGAATAGCAACAGGTAGGTATCAGATCGAAGAAATTAATACCGAGCTCATATACAGAATAAAAAATATAACAGGAACTGATCCCGGAATAACGATATATGTGCATGAACTGACGTTAAAATCAATTATTGAAATAAATTCAAATTACATCGTAGATATTTATTCGAGATCAATAAGAACCGTACTAGGCTGGCCTGTAATTAAACCACCAACACCACCAATACCACCAGAACCTAATAGAGAAGATTTTACTTCTAAGATAACTTATCTTCCTGATCATCCTGCAGCTGAATTGGGTCTTAGTCCAGTAGTACATTTTTTCTTCAGAGGAGAAAATGATATGATGTGGATGATTGCTGATGATTATTATGAATTGAGCACTGTTACTGGTTTATTTAATGAATTTGAACAAAAATACAATGAAAAAATACAATTATTAGAAATTATTTCCAAGAGTGTATTTTTGATGTATCAAGTTCATGTGATAAAATTATTAATACCATACACGATGCAAATTCATTTATAACAGCAATAAAATCAATTAATCAAAGGTTTGTCCAGTCAATAAAACAATCTCATATCACTACGAGACAAAGATTCTTAGACGCGTATAAGATGACTGAAGCTGAGTTATCAAACTATAAAATACCAGGATATAACGCAGATAGACTAGAAACATTTCTCACTAGCACCATTGATGAAAAGTTTTCTGAATTACACACTGCATGGATAAAAAAATCACCACCACCATCTATTCTTAAACGTGAAGACTCTGAAAATGAAGGTACCAGACGACATATTTCACCTGAAATAGTTAACATAACTAACGTTATCGCGGTCAATCTTAATTGTGATATCGTCGAGAACAGCTACGTTGCTTATGCAACAGTTTCTGATCAAGCCAAACAGGGGTTTGTTTTATATTCATTTTCACCAAAAGAACCACCAGGAGTTTTAATCATACAAGAACCAATTAATCCGATTTATCTTCGGTGTCATAATAATTTGCTGCAGCGAGTAAATTTATCATTAACAGATCAATCGAGAAATCTACTTGATCTACGTGGAGAAACTCTGAGTATAAATTTATTAATAAAATCATAAATTGCATGAGTAAAAAATTATATTTTATCTGAATTTAGTGAAAATCAACAAATTTCAGTGAAAAAATAGATTTTTTTGGGACCATTTTAGTCGATTTTATCAGAGAAAAACTATCAAATTACTGATTTTTTTGGGGTCAAACCTCAAGCGATTCTCTAATTGATTTATCGATAAATTGCTAAAAACCAATAAAAATCAGTAAAAAAGCTCAACAAATATGTAATTTTTTATCAATTTGCTGATAATTTTGCTGATTTTTATTGGTTTTTAGCAATTTATCAATAAATCAATTAGAGAATCGCTTGAGGTTTGACCCAACAAAACTCAGGAAAATTAATAATTTTTGTGGGTAAAATACCTGAATTTTATTGATTTTTCACTAAATTTTGCTGATTTTCACTGAAATTTGCTGATTATACACCAAAAAATAAAATTCAGGTGAAAAAATAGAATTCATATAAAATAAAATAAAATTCAGGTTAAAAATATTTTTTTTTTATACTGATTTTCTCTATCTATTAGCTTTCTTAGCTGTCGTGCACGAGTATCAATCATTATGTTAGACTCATACTCGTCAGATAACGCTGATCGAATTCTTTCAACAGCGCGCGCTAACGGAGTAAAATCACTTATTTCAGTTTCATCGATGTTAATAAGTGATTTATACCCAGCAGATTGAATATTTTTTATAAATCTGTATTCAGATGATAAGGTGTATCTTCCTTCTTGTTTATTTTGTATTATAGTTTCAAAATCTGCAGTAATTTTATTAGAATCTGATTTATCTGATACTGGTATTTCTTTTATTTTTAATATTTCAATAGATTTAATTATCTTGTCAATATTTTCTTGATTCATTATTCATAAATAATTGTATTTATCTAATATAAGAGGATAATAACTGAATTTAATCCATTCTCCAAACCTATATGAAAAAGTTGACATAATTGTTCCTTCTGCAACTCTACGTACTGAAACTGAATGAATATCAAAGTATTTACCAGCAGAGTTCATTGATTGAAAATATAGCTCTTCTCCTGTTTATGTATTTATTGATTTAACTGCCTTAAAACTCTTCGTCCACCTGCATCACCTTTCTGTAGGTTTTTACTCTGAGTAATTGCTTGAAGGTTATCTATGGAATTTTTAAGTGGATTTCCATCAATATGGTCAATTACTAGACCATCCTTGATCGGTCCATATAGACATTCATTAATAAATCGATGGCTAAGATAATTTTTATTACTTCTGGTATTAAATCTAAGATATCCATATTTATCAATGTTACCGAGTGGTTTTTTCAATCTGCAATGTATAAAAACGCCGTCACAAGATGCTTCGTAGTTATTATATATAGGATCTCTCCTGAATATGGAATTCATATACAATATTCTATTTGTTTAAATCAAAGTTTGTCTAAAAACCTATTTAAATAATCTTCCTCACACTTAATAGCGATATTACTATCGGGGGATTTTTTATCATAATTTCGTTTTAGTTCTCTGTATTTGTTCCACCACACTGTGCACAAATACGAGTTTTTCCTCTGATTCCAATGTCGCATCTGATACATCTTGTTATACCAACTCCGCCTCGTGGTATAGATGCTAAATGTATTCCACAGTATTCTTTTCTACATGATCTACCACAGCAAACTAATGAGCCAACCATGAGCCACTTGCTCTGATTCATTATTATTTAAATACTTGTTTAAAATATAATATGTTATTCGATCTCGATGAGGCAGAATATATTATTCCTGAAGTAGATCAGGCGAAAAAAGAGTTCTAAGATGACGGAGAAGCTCATGTGTGGTCAACGTGGAGAGCAGCAGATATTGATAATACAATGAATGATACAAGAGCTAAGAAAATAATTAGTTCACTCAGTAATGATAAATTTATATTCAGAATACAATTTATTTGAATAATGATAACGCCGTTTGGATCACGCGCGATAAACGTGATCCTATAATTAACGGAAAAAATCTGTTACTGTAAGTAATAATTCTAGACCAGTATTACTAACAGGTATTGATAAACCATATTATTCACGAGCTTATCCGGTAGCAGCTGTTGTTTACGGTATTTATCGATTAAATAAACATGTTGGTGAAAATCTCGCTAAAATGAAAATATCGGTAAAAATAAATTGTGTAGCTGAGCGGGTGATAGAACACTTTACAAATGCGCGACGCGGAAACGGACTAACCGATCTACGAAAATAAAAAAATAAGTAACTGGACCGAATCACTTACTGATGTTGCATCAATAAGTGATGTTGCTGCGTTATCAGCAAAATTAAAATTCCCGATAACAGTAAAAACGTTATCAGGAGAAATTTTATAATCGTCTGCGTACAAATCCAAAGGACCACCTATTGAAATAATTGATCATAATTCTCATGCGTGGAGCAAATCAGTAACTATTTTTCCAAAAGATCGTAATGTTAAATTCTATTCCGAGAACATACTTGATTTTATTTATAAAGTAAGTAAATCAGATTCAGTATATGTTTGGTTATTTTCCAGTGATGAGAAATACAATCAGTTTGATAGACCTAACGGAGATATGTATCGAAGTAAAATTGTACATGATTCAGTGACAGCGGTAGCAGAAAAATACTCAGTAAATAAAGTTTTACTTGCTAATTTCTTTACTATTCCATCTGTTGTTGCTCACGCAGCAAGAGAACAAAATTCATGGAAACCAACCAGAAAAGAATTTCTTAAAGATATTCAACAAAGTTGTATCGAATATGGTCATGGTGAATTATGGAACACCGATTATAATTTTATTAATATGATCTCATTTGACATGATAGCATGTTATCCAGGAAGTTTTTTAGGATTAGGTGAATGTAATACATATTTCTCTCAATTTGGTCACCCTCCCGACGAGATGACCAGAGTATCAATTAATAGCTCATTACCAGAATTTCCATTAACAGGTTTCGCTCGTGTTGTATCATTTAAGTTTGCTATAGGGTTGCATAAAATATGTTATGTTTGGTTTGGTAAACACTTTTCAGAACAACGATGGGTTCCAATAGTGTTATTGAGATATATGTTAGATTCTGCGATGCTAACGTCGTTGAAGGTCAGCGAAGCAATTATTTCATATCAGAAACAAACTGATGCTTGGTTACCAACGGAGCATGATGACGCAAAGGATCTTGGCAGAAAAATTATTGGTAAATTTACTCAAGGTGGTGCGTATGATCACCTGCGACATAATTTCAGATTAATTATGGATGAAGCCGCATTTGATTTTATTATTGCTGATACCGCTGAGAGGGGAATATTTTGTAGTAGAGAAGATATTTATTGATCAGATGGAAAAAAAATAGGTACCGTGGTTAATTATCTTGAAGGAGAGTCACCTCAGTATACTCATTTAAGATCATCAATGTTAGCGTACGCGAGTATAAATTTATTATCGATGATAAATAGATTTCCTGAGACCGCAGTCAGAGTAGCTACTGATTCGTTTTACGTCGACAGAAAACACCTACAAGAGTTAGAAAAATGAACAGGAGATGGATCATGGGGAACATGGAGAGTGAAAGATGAAAGTATTTTATATTATTGTAAAAATGCTGATGTTACCGTGGAAGAAAAATACTACTCAGATAGTATACCAGAAATATCAACAGCACCAAATGTGTATGATCCTGCTGCGAGATATAAAACAGTTTACATAAACGGAGCAGGTGGTTCAGGAAAAACAACTAGAATGATAGAATTATTTAAAAACTCCGATGTAATTGTTTTAACGCCAACACATCGGTTAGCAAGAGAGATGAAGCAGCGCGAAGTTAATTCATGTACGTATCATAGTTTTCTTCAAATATAATGGTGGTGCGTGCAGTTCATCTCGAATGGGAGAAAAATATATAAATAAAGTTATTATTTGGGATGAAATTTGTACTGTATTTGTTGGGGTATTAAACATGTTTCTCGATTGGTTGCTAACAAAAAATGTTGCTATAATTATGTGCGGCGATCATGGTCAACCAAATCCTATTGATGGGGAGTCACCTCACGAGTGGCTGAAGAATTTTTTTGATTACTGTGAAGAAGTTGATACCGATTATAGATCATTAGATGGTAGATTAAGTGAATTTAAAAACCTAATCCGATTAAAATCTAATAAAATTCAGTGTAGCGTGATGAGAGAAATAATCCCAGAAACACCAATGAAAGATTTTGTATTAGCGTGGACGCCAAATGATTTAATAGTAGCTAGGAGAAAAATAATTCGAGATGTACTTCAACAAAAACTATTTAAATTACATCAAGAAAAATTTCCGTTGATGCCTGTGCCGTTATGTTATAGACCAGCTGATACCAGATTGCAAAATATCGACGTTGATGTACCAGGAAAAGGAAAACAAAATTAAGTATTAAATGATATAGTCACAGTTGATATTAATTTAGCCGAAGAAGCACTAAACGCAGCAAAATCACCCTGGACTCTAGGTTATGCTATGACCATACATTCTTCACAAGGATTAACTATTTCTGATACTCGGGTTTGGATTATCGATGATTACATCGAATGGTCTAATTTGGTGTATTTAGCTGTTTCTAGAGTGAGAAAAATATCTCAATTGGGTCGTATTATCTTAGATAGATCAATTATTAACTACGAAACCGACAAGTACGTAATAAGAAAAAATTATTTAGCTCTAAGCAATTTGACAGAAAAAAATAATTATGAATTTAATTTGGATGTTGATTTTATTTTATCACTGAAAGAGAAACAGGGTAACCACTGTTCCGGCTGTAATTGTAATATGACGTGGAGTTATCAAAAAAATGATCCCAGACAGTTTACCGTGGACAGAATAAATAATGATTTAGGTCATAATAAAGAAAATGTTACTCTAGCATGTTTAGAATGTAATCGGCGTGGAATTGATTATCTAAGTGATTGAGGTGGTAGTTGGGTATCATCTGGAATTACTTGTAATTCTTCACGAGTAAAACCACGTTGAGGAGCAAGTGAATCAATTATATAAATTGCTGGTCTACCTGATGATCTGGTTACATATATTATTTTATGTGTTGTTTTGCTCCAAATAGAATCAGTTGCTCTTTTTCTACCCCCTTCAGTCTCACCTGATTTATATAAATACCTGACAATAACATCACCTAATACAGGTCGAGTTGAAAAATCTCGTCGCTTTATTAGTATATTTTTTTTTTTTTTTTGTGATAGCAACTGTTGGTTTCATTAATATCACTCTTGTCGGCTTATTATTTAACGCTAATATGACATTTGGTAACCTAGTAACCCAATCATTAGATCTTTTATTCTGAATAAATTCCATCGCATATTGGTATCCAAATAGTCGTTCAGCTAATGTTTTATTAAATCTCTCAGCAATAGACTGATCATTATGGATGTTAACTTTACCGCGTCTTATTTTTACATTTTTCTGTTTCATTAAAAAAGTAACCGCACCAAGAAATTTTCTTCCTGGATCAACCTGAAGTAAACTTGGCCACGTTAGTGGACCTCGTTGATATATTTTCTCAAATGCGTTGGCAACTTCAGTTGCTGTTTTAGTTGTTAATGGTTCAGCTTCTTTGTATCTGCTCGCGATATCTACCACAGTTAATACATATTTATAAGTTTTATTATTAACAGTATCGTGTGGTAAAAACATGATATCAGCCTGGTGAACTTCATTTGGAACGCTGACGTCAAAGTGCGCGTATTCGATTCGTTTAGGTGGTGGTAAATACATTTGCCAAATAGCCTGTTTAGCTAATCACGTAGCAGCTACTGATGGTTTCACCCGAGCAGCTTTTGCTAATTTCTTAATAGCTGATTTAACCTTCCAAAATCCGACAGGAGAATAATAAATTGCTTCCATAATATTAATTACCAGCACCTAAATCTAATTTACCTTTCATAGCAGTATTAATTATCCAACTAGCTAATCTTTCTTTGACTGATTTATCTTGTATAGAATTTAATGTATGAATTAATTTCGCATCAGCTAGATGTCGTTGTTGTAGATCATTACTTCGATATGCGATATCATGAGCTAAACAAGCTCGATCGATTGCATTTATTGGATCCTCACCAGGATTTGGTTGATCCTGATTATTTAATCTGATATCGAGTCGTGTTCCTGGTCCACAGTAATTATATCCCGGTAAATGTTTTTCTCCACGATATTTAGACCAAAAAAAATCCTGGAACAGACATTAACTTTGCTGCAACATCACCTCCGTGTTTTCTTCCTTTTTTTAATTGTTTCTGATTTAGTTGATTTCTGGCCCGATGAAGTGAATCTAAATTTTTTGTACCACATTTTTCACATATACCAGTAACAGCTGATCTATTATTACGTGTAGTAACCGTAGTCAAGTTTGTCGTTGGTTTACGTGTTTTACATTTTACACAATATAAATCCATAATATAATTATATAATGAATGTAACTGGTTTTTCAGCTACAAAAAATCGGTTCCAGTTAAACATCATGCGGCACTACCAAATTCAATTAGAATGACAATAATAGGTTTATCTGGTAGTGGAAAAATTCAGTTGTTGTTGAATTTAATAATGAGATGGTTAAAATGGGACAAGTTATATTTAGTTGCACCATCTGTTGATGATCAACGTTGTTATCAAGTACTTAAAGAGTTTAATGAAAACGTAGCGTTGCTAAATGACGGAGAAAATATTATTGATTTTATCACCGATGGTGAAGAAGCACCATCAGTTGACGTTCTAGATGGTTCGATTAATAATTTAGTAGTCTACGACGATGTCATGCTAGATAAGCAATCTAATCCTGCTAGAATATTTTCCCGTGGTAGACATAAAAACACCGATGTCATCTATGTAACTCAACGATATACACAAATACCAAAAGTCATCAGGGATAACTGCAATATGTTAGCTGTCTTTAACGGAGTTGATGTACATAACACTTAGAAATATTCATCAAACTTGGTGTAGTGGAGACATGGATCTGAATAAATTAAAAAATTTCTTTAGTCGAGCTCAATCTACCCCATATGGATTTGCAACCATAAATTTATGTGATCCAAGAACAAGATATCGAGTCGGCCTAGATAGAATCTTTTAACATTTCCTCTAACTCATATCAATTAAAATTTCGACAGCAGCAGGGAGGGCGCTACCAATAGTTTGTCGTAAAATACGTAAGCAGTAATTAAATAAATACGTATACAACTTTATTTTGCAGCTATCTTTTCGAACTAAGGGTTTATTCACAGGTTGGGGTTCAACAAAAATAAAACCCTTCCAGGAAGCCTTTATTTGTAAATCTAAACCTTTCTACGGATTAGATTTCCATAGAAGTTTTATCTTTTTGTCGGAACTCATAGGTCTGTTCGCCCTCCCTGCTGCTCCAGAGTGGTAGAAAATCGTGCAGTATACACGGGATAGTAATATTCCGTTGAGGTTAGGGTTAGGGTTAAATATACCCTATTTATTTTGTTGCCCTCAACCAGGCTTACATCCAAAGCTCGGATTGACCTTTGGATAGTTATTGAGTCAACATAACTTGGTTAAAATAGTATATTTTTTTTAGCCCCAATTTTGCAAAATGGGACCTTGATGTGGTCTCCTCCCCCAAGTTGTGGCCACTTTTTTTGGTCTGCCCCCTCCTTCTCCTGCTGTATTTGCTGCTACTGCTCTCTCTCTCTCTCTCTCTCTCTCTCTCTCTCTCTCTCTCTGTGTGCACAAACAAATACAAAATTCGTTAGAAGTTTCTGGAATAGAAAATGTTCCTCGCTTCAATTATTGTGTATTTATGTCAGCGGGATGTTGTAAACTTGTTTGCATTTGCAACATGTACATTTGAGAGAATATTTGCATACTTCTATGGTACTTTCATGTACTATGGCTGAAATCTGTTTACATATGGTCATTATGAAAACTATGCACTATCCAAGCAGTCAACTATCACAATGGCTGCTCCCATGCACAGGTGATCGACGCGAACTTCATGTTGAAATAAAGCAATAATCTGAAGGAACTAAGTCATACCGAGTGACAAGATTTCCTCAGATTATCCCCATGTCCCGTTAGGACATAAAACCCTGTCCATCATGCCATGAAAGAGACAAGGTAAGTAAGTTTCAAAAACTTCGTTCCACGTTTGAACCTTGATTTCCGTCTGTTATATCCGTATTTGAAGGCACACGACTATACTTTATGGCGCGTTTTACTCCTGATATTTTTATATTCATCAAGCCATTATTGATTTTTATGAGTTGCACCAAACTGAAGCTAATCTTAAAATCATCTAGGAAGACAAAACGGAATCCACGCTTTAAAACCAGCCAAGCAGAATTTCATCAAACATCCAGACCATCGACCAGACAGACAGCAAGTTAGCCCAGCAGTTACAACCTCTTAGGATTTTTTCGGCAAGGATTTTATTTACGATATTAGGATTAGATGGGAGCTCGTTGGAAATTAAACCTTCGGGAATAACGAGGATCTTTGCTATTAGATAACAAAACACTTATGCAACTAGAAGGTAAAATATAGGAATTAGGATTTAAGATATCTACAAATCATTGAAGTTTTAGATAAAATAAATAAAAAGACTGTTTCCAATCCAAATTTCAAAATTAAAATTTCATATTCAGATTTATTGACCTATTTTATTTCTTGTGACAAATATTAAATTGTTTTCCATCCATCTTGTGTAATTTGGATCTGAGTTAACTGGAGGAATGGGTGCAGACAAAGAAACAGTTGCTAAGAACTGTACCAGCGTACACATGAGCTGAATTATCACACATATCCCAATTATCGTGAGATTTTCTTCCTCTGAGGTCTGTATCGGACTCCCACAGTCACCAAGAACGTCTCTTTATTCAAAGGGATTTAAAAGTAGCAAGACTCAACTTTTTAACTCAGTTAAACTCATTAGGTTTCATAAAAAGGTTTCAACAAGTCAACTAGGAATGCACAAAATCAACAAAATCACTATGAAGGACTGCCAAAGAAAAACCTTTAGCAAATTCCTAATCAAAACCAGTCCAATTAAACCTTTACTAATATTTGTAGGGAAAATAGGGACAGAACAAAATGAAAATGTTTGGGTAAGAAAACTATACTTGAACACCGAACATTTATCGTCTAATCATTAAACAAAAGAAGAGAGTTAGGTCATTCGGCTAATGGAACATAACCTCAGCTGAAAAGAATCTCATCATTCCTTTTCAGTGTGCAAGGGTAAACAAAAACAATAAATGAACAAACCCAAACTCAATTCATTCTGAAAATAGGATAAATATAAACTAAAAAGGTAGAAAATCATAGTAAGTAATTTTAAATAAAACCTCTGTCCAAAGCGGGTATGTTAGGGAAACCAGCTCGCTGAGGAAAGGAAAGAAGAGGGTCATGTCATTCGGACCTGGTATCGCTCGGCGAACCGAACCTAGTCTCGGCTCAGAAAGAATCCCATCATTCCATTTTTAGTATACAAAGGGTAAAATTAACAAAAACAATAAAATAATCAACCAACCTAAGACACTTTAAAGCATTTATAACTTTATTCACGTATATCTACAGAAAATAAATTAACAGCAAAATTCAAAAATTAAAGCCATACTCTTACACGAACTGGTATTGGAACAAACCCATGATAAATTGTAAACTAAATTACAGGCCCAATAGCATCTTAGATATTATATGTTATTCAATAGCCCATACCATCAGGACCCGCCGCACGCGGTGGCAACATTTAGGACGTAAACTATAGAGTAATTATAATCTCTCCAATTTAACATTATAAGCCAGACTGGAACGTTTTGAGGAAGCAGTAGATGTCATGGTCGACATAGACTAGCCTCTAGAGTATGTAGATTCTCAATGACACACTCTAAGTCATATTCGTCGGGAAGTTGTTGTACTTCAATTTTATCAGTAAAAAAAGTTAAAGATGAGTAAACGAAGATGATTAAAGTTCATGGGGAGAAAGAGAAAATAAAAGAGAAAACACAAAAGAAAAGAATGGACTTTGAACGCTTAAATGTCAAATGATTGAAGGGCCAGGATAAATTCTGAAAGATGAGTTATCCTAACTGGATCCCTGAGGAAGAAAGGAAAGTCTCCTCCCCCAAAACGGTCTTCTTGGAAGAAATGGTGACCAAAGAAGAAGTAGAAGAAACTCCAACGGCCTTTTGTCAGGGCCACTCACATGCCTAGAAAGGATACTATGTTACTATTGCAAAAAATGTGTTTTGTCTCTGTGTGCTGAGTGTGTGTGTGTGTGTTTTTACGTCTATATCTATATCTATGTTTTTAAGTCAGACTTAAAACCCATTACCATTTTAGCCTGCTCGTTTGACTATAGGAACCCTTAAGACCCCATAAACACTTTTGTCCCCCCACGTGTGCCTCGCATGTGAAAAGTATGGACTTTATTCGCATAGGATTTCCCGTATTGCTCACAAGTGCTATATTTTGCCCCATAAGTACTGTACGAACCACTATAACATAGGATTTCCCCGAAATCACAGAAATCCAAAGTCAGGAAGACGAAAAAGAAATACAATTGCAGCAATGTGAAGAGGACAGAAAGAGAGAGAGAGAGAAAGAGAGAGAGAGAGAGAGAGAGAGGGAAGTAAATACAAGACAAATGCAAATCAATAAAGAGGAAAGAAACAGAAATGCAATTATAAAAAGAGAACAGAGAAAGTGAGAGGCAAATGCACATACTGATAGACTGATTGATAGATATATTTATATTCTTTAATCCATCCGTTTTCTGAAGATTCTAAGATAAATTAAAACTATATAATACATTACATAAGATTAGGAATGTGGGGAATTCCTTGCTTACGAAGCACCTTGAATTACTTTTAATATCAAAATAATGAATAAATTAATACCAATACTAAACTAGATACATTACAATATGTTTAAACTTTATGAAGACAGAACGACACACAAAATAATAGTTATTATCCAACTAGCTTTGCATTTCAATATAATTATTTCTTCCATTTTATTCTGTGTAAATTTTCTAATCAGTCAAATATATGTTATCCTTTATCTTAATGAAATACTTGCTTGATAGTATTATATCACTTTATTCCATGCCTCTAGTTCCAATGAAATAAATTGGTAGATAGTCTTATCATATTAATCCATGACTCGAGTTCCATTTGTTCTTTAATGTCGTTTGAACCACTAGTAGGAATAATTATTATATAATGATCTAACTGAACACAGAAATCACGGTAAATCGCTGAGGCGATATTATATTTTTCATCATATGGTTTCTGTTAAGGGACAAATCATTGAAATGTGGAAAATACGGCCATAACTTATTTTACCACATAGGGGACACAGACTCGGTTTTTCGCGCATTTCTCCAATGCGAAAAAACGTCGCATACTCCATTTTAATGATTGTATTTCAATCAGCGGCTATATATAATTGATACATTTTTAATCCTGAAATAATTATTAAAGATCGAACGAATCCCTCCAGTGGATTTCTGACACTCATTTTCATGTTTTCACTTCTCGAATACCTGTATTGTCCCAATTGAGTTTTTTATGTTAATTTGTCTGGAAACCTCCCAGTGAAACTAAAGTCGTTGAAATAGTCTTCTAAATCATACATTCTGAGTACATTATGTATTCATATATAAGAATTGTAGCTATGTTGGGTTTCAAAACTAAAATTGTCAACAGTCCAGATTAAATGGTTTTAGCAGTTAAGTTTGCCGATGTTCTGCAAGTGCGACCTAGAAATAAAATTGTGTGTTTATCTATGTGAAATTCCATTGTAATCATTCCCATGCATGCTGCAGTAAATGCAATCGGCGATTTTTATCGGAAACCTGGTATTCTCGAGGAGAACTATTGTTCTATTTAATCCAATGTTCAATGCCTTGCCATGCCATATTGTACAAGAGTTTATTACACTTAGTACAGTAGTATTATGTGCCAGGTATGTTCATCTGACCAAATTAGTCATTATTAACTTATTCAATATATTAAGTATGTAGACGATGAAAAGAAAAGCGGACATTACAAGCCCTTGGCTAACTCACCTTCGTAACGGAAATGTGTTTCATAGACGTCTTCTACACGATACACAAGCTCTTGATTGTATGTAGGAATGGGCGATTATATTCCATACTTTTGAATTAATTCCTAAATATATTAACTTTTCGTCACTCAACAATACACAGTCTAATGTATTTTTGTTATTAAAGAAAACACAATATTCTTTTAAATTATTGTTTTTACAGATTGCCAAATATTTGTGAATGGCGAATGCAGCATAAATAGATCCAGTTTCCTTACAAAATCGAAACTGATAAGGACGTGGAAAGTTTATTTTGTCTAAATACTTTTGAATTCTGGTAATCAATAGTTTTTCAAACAATTTTTCCAATGTCATACCACGATAATTCACTGGATCCTTGTTGTCTTTACCATTTTCTTTGTATATCGGTAGAATCATTCCACAGTAATTAATGGGGACGATAAAAGTCTCAATGCCAAAAAATTGAAAAAGGAATATAGCCTCAAGGAAATTTATGGGAACAAAAATTATATAACCTCAGTGGGAATATAACTTGGTGGTTCAGTTAAGGAACAAGGGGAATCGAGCAGGGGTGACGTCAAGGTACTGGACACTAGGAGAAAATGGCAACAGTGTTGCAAGTGGCTCACCTTAATCGGGCGAAACTTAGTAAGAGTGTTCGAGTTGAGCTCAATGCGCGCTACTGTAGGTAGGTATGTATGGAAAAGGTTATGTGAAATCAATTTATAGGAACAAGGGTATATAAAATGGTTATAGGGACAAGCAAAATATAGACATACAACCCAAAAAAATCATACACAAACAAAGAAACAAATACTCATACAACACAAAGGCAAACATCTTTTGTGGTAATAGAGAAAGAGTATCTCTTTTCTAGGCAACTGAGTGGCCCTGAGAAGGACCAAGTAGGATTCTTCTTTTGTAGGAAATTCTTATGGGAAAATCGTGGTATATATGTATAGTCTCAGTTTTCTTTGTGTGGAAAATCCTATCGAAAATCCTAGTATATATTTATAGCCACAATTTGTGGGAAATCCTATATAAAACCGAAGAATATATTCATAGACTCAAAACGTATCAGTGTTACAAGTGGCTTACCTCATTGCGAGGTGAGTTAGTAACAGTGTTCCATTGACCTTAATACGTGCTAGTCGAGGTAAGTATGAGAAATTATGTCAAACGGACCACAGAGTTAACATGCGGTGGGCTCTATGGACTCATAAAGGGTTTATAGAATCAAAAAGGTTTATATGGTCTGATGGGAAGGGTAATAGGTAATGGGTTTTAAGTTGAAGTTGTCCACATAAACAAACAAATGCATACAATATCCAAAATGCGTAGTGTAATTTCCACACCCACACACACACACACATAGAGACTATCCAAACCACCTTGTGTTAGCTTAGAGTAAGCAGCGAAGATGAAATCAGACAAAAATACACTCACACACATCCAACACCCCATACAATCTATTCCAAACGAATTTTGTTAGTGTAGTATGTAACGGAAGAACTCGTGCAAAAATAATATCCAAAATATCATATATACTATCCAACACCCCTTACACACACTCTAAAAATGTCAGTGGTATAGTAAACTGGGGGTTCTGGACCACTTTTTCAGGAGGGGTTCCTCCAACGTACAAAACTGTATTGTTTACAAGTTCTCTGTATGTGAAGATGGGGTTTTTGAAGCATCTCGCAAGAAGGGGTTGTCTAGAACTGTCCATGCTGCTGCTTGATGGGATTTCTTGACTACCTTGTTCATTGTATCGATGTTTTGATGTAATAGAGATATGCATGCGATATAGCGAAGATGGAACTTCCATGCTGGCAATGAAGGAGCGATATAATGCGTTTTAGTGATGAAGATCTCAGCAGTATTTCAAAAGTGGAGTTAAATGAAGATGAGTCCAAGGAGTGGCTGACGAGTACGAAGGAGGCTATAGCGTATGTGAATCAGGATTTGAGTTATGTTCGTGAGATGATTTATTACGAGGAGAGCGAGAACTAGTATGAGAATGAGGAATGGGTGGATTCACTTTCATAGTCTTCGGCGTCCGGTGCAGCGTTACAATCAGCAGTATTACATAAAGAATGAGCTGAAACGTTTTAATGTGTCAACGCCGCAGCGAGATCATCTGTATTAGTTTCTGAATAGAGCGACTCAAGTTAAATTGGTGGCACGTGTGAAATTAATAAAATCTGAGTATGTGTTCAAGCGCGTATTTGAGATGATGGGTCTTCACGAGCAAGAGGTTACATGTAAGACAGTATCAGGAAAGTGCGTAGGCGAGGAGTATGATAAGATTACTTCAGATGAGTTGTCCTCGCAAGAGCAGTGGACATACAAGACTAAGTCTCAGACGCAACTGGCGTCTAAGATGCTGTTGCAATGCACGAGTTGAATTGTTCAGGATAACCAAACCACTCGACGAGAGATTTTTTGCCTTTGGCGGAGATGAGAAGACGTTTTAACTTTTTTTTGTAATTTCTGCTCGTAAAAAGAACCCTGTATGGGCTGTCCCGAGGAAACTTTGAGCGTGTGGGTGACAGGGATGGTTTTTGGAATGGTATCGACGGCGAAGACGTCCTCGGTCCAGTTAGATGTATATCCCTTTTAGAAAGTAACCTTTTGTCTGCTGTTTCAGACGCTGTCACCTCATTTGAATTTGGATCTGAAAAATAAAGCATCTGTAACTTCTTATCTTTTGTCCATGGATGATGCTCCTGTTGGAGTCATTTTAATGCTGCTGTACCATGTGTTATTGTATAGGTTAATGATTTCTGGCAGAAAATCTAAAATGTGTTTTCGCTTATGAATCTTTTCCACGTGCTATTTTTGAGAGTTCTGTTAAACCTCTAGACGAATGGTGCTTTGATTTAATTGTATGTGTTGTACAAGTCAATGTTATTTAGTTTAAGCCAGCCTGAGACGGTTTTGTCATAAAATTCGCTACTGTGATCTGCTTATAGTTTATTGGGCTTCACGCGCCTACAATGCTATCAAACGCGTCAACGATATAATTTCCTTTTTTGTTGTTCAGTGTAATTACTCAAGCATATTTGTTGAACGCGTCTATGCCCTCATTAGTTACTTGAACTGATCATTGTATGCACTGTAATATCTCATGTCTGTGAGATTTGCCGACCATATATCGTCTGGTGAGACCACAGTGACTATAAGTAGGGGAAAATGCATGTGTTCTGCTGTTTACAGTTCTTCTGCGAGAACTTTCAGTTTCGAAAGATCTTATGCTGACTTTTTCATTTTACCTATGCCTAACTTATAATTGGCTCCCATGATGCTGCGTACAAGAGATTGGTCTATACGCTCTCTGAAATGTTAAGACTCGAGTTCTTTTAAGTCACTCAGAGTGACTCGATCGTATCCCGCTTTGACGTAGTAATGATCTCTGTAACATGTGTCGTGATGCATCGCGATGGCATCTACACCGTTGTAAGGCTCTTGACCGGACAACGACTGTTCGTTTTCATCCAGTTGTTGTTCCAAAGGATTCCACGGTTCTGTATATTTATTTCCCTACAACGTCCATCTGACGCGTGGTTTTGGTCGTTTTCCGATCAGCACACATGAACGTCCACGGCGTCATCGATAATTGTCGTTCACTACATCATTTACAGTTTCCCACTTACAGATTTATTTCCACACGAAGATCCTCGCAGCTAGTGTCATCATAGCAAACAACTCTGCCCTGTTGTCTACAATTTAATTTTATCCACCGCTGGTGACTACGTGATTTTACCTGTGAAGATATGTGATGTTTTGAACCGCATACTGCACACCTCGATTTTTATCATAAGTCGAATTTTCTTTTTGACCAACTAGACGGGATCAAAGCTCTCAATTCTAGTTGTGTACTTAAAGCATTACGAGTTCATGCCGGTTGTTATATGTTATAGCTTACGCTATTCTGGCAACTATGTTACTAGAAACGTTGCCGAGCAATCCTGGCATTAACGTTACAGAGATGACTGCTAACAGAAGTGCAAGGAATCCTCCTTGTTTGGACAGCTGGGACGCCGACAAGGTAATGACAATTCCTTTTCGCGCTTCGGCATGTTGTTTGGCTACCGAGGTAGCCTTTCGATTGGTCAACATGGCTCCATCCGGTCCTATGGGAGCTGAAGCTTTAAGCTTAATCGATTTTAGTTTTTGTACCTGGCCGCCGCAGCGATACTTTTCTTCTGCTATTGTGACAGCCTCAAATCTACTGGAACGTATGGCATTGTGTTAAATTGAAAGCTATATTTTGGTTTTCGTTTGAATGAAATGTTTCGATAGCCACTGAATAATGTACTATGGCACGTGTTTGACTGAAATGTCCGTCGGGGCAGTTTCTGCTACGGTAAAATTCGTCTCCCAACACCACTTTTGTGTAGCTCCGGTACAGGCTTCATTCGCTGAGAAGATCCCGAATGGAACAAGAACCTATGCAAACAGTTTTAGCATCATGATTTTCACAAATGGAATTATGGCGATGGACACCTTCGAGTTTCCGACGAGATGACTTTTTCTTCAGAATTGTCTATACTAGTATATTTATTATTTGTTTACACTATCACATTTATTTTTCCATTGAGCACTTTCAGCGTCGAGAATCAATCGGAGGTCACCAACGAGTAACAGACGAAATCACCGCCTGGGTCGCCAATGATCCAATGTATTGCGATGTCAGGGGAGGAATCTTTGAGACGCTAGGAATGTTTGAAGACATCGAAATGGAAAATGGGATACAAATCGTCCATCGATATCCACGTCCTGGTACTTATGCATTAATTGCATCAGCTTCATATGTCGACAGCGAAATTGCGCTCAAGATGTCGCTATGAATATTGTCTAGAGTTGATGCGAACGTGAACGAGAGACAACCCGAGATTGTCAAGGATGTGCTTGTTTTTGGTTTGGTTTCCGCGCCGTGTTGCCTGCTAATACACCTCGAACACATGTCTGGAAAGCTCGCTGCCTGGATTTGTAACGAGTATATACTACGTGGTCCTCTACGCATGAGCAAACCTCCGCATGTAAATTTGGTTTTATTCAAAGTAAAGTTTTTGGGTGACTCTAGTCAACGTCGATTCCAGTTCGAGCATATGAGCCGTCGATGGAGTAATTTTCGGCATCCACAGCGACAGCCACTTCCTGTTGAATTGTCCATCATATGCAGCCGCTGATTTGTGCATGTATTGTTTGTCGGAATCTCTTTGCCAATGATCCCTTTGTATACATGACTAATCTTTGCATGAAGCTGTCTAATCAGGAAAAAACATTTTCAAGCTGGACAAACTCATCAACGTCAGAGCGACCGTCCTTGATCTCCTCAAATAACCAATGTACCAGTTTCATTACGGCTTCTTCAAAAAAACTGCACGGGGATAAAGCCACGCTCCTCATGGCCGATACAGACTCGCTCGTGTACGAAATTAACACCGGCGGCATCTACGCCGACAGGTATCAACACCGAGAACTGTTCGATCTCAGAGATTATCCACAAGACAACTCATTCCACTGCGACGACAATAAAAAAGTGCTATAAAAATTCAAAGATGAAACTCATGGCGTACCCATAACCTAATTGATCGGACCTCAATACAAAATGCAATACATCACACTCGATGATGGATCCCATATGAAAAAGCCAAAGAAGTTAACAACCTGTCGTCTGACACATCGCTAGCATCGATCTATAAAGACATTCATTGCATTCACTTCTTGCAGCAGCTTCCAGCCTGGAGAGATAAGGCCATGTTAAGGGGACGGGGCCAAATTTTATGTACAAATTTAACACTGCTCCGATGGCCTAGTGGTTAGAGCGTCCGCATCGGATGTGGGAGGTCATGGGTTCGATCCCCGGCCTAGTCATATCAGAGACTTACAAAAATAGTACTAACAGCTGCCTCGCTTGGTGTTCAGCATTAAGAGGTTAGTGTTAGGACTGGTCAGCCTGGTGTCAGGATAATGTGACTGGGTGGGACATCATTCTTCACATTTGCAGCAAGATGACCCAAGTACTAGACATTACTATAAACTGTCACATTGCAGACATCGTAGCGATATGACTGACAATTTGTTAAAGCTACGTTAAAAATCAAAATCACATCACATCACACATCTACAAATTCATGCAGTAACCTAATATAAAAAAAATTATTAAAAAAAATTAAAATACGTAAGCGAGCTGAAAAAGGTCCATATTTCTGGATACCTATATTAATAAAATGCATAAAACAATTATCCACGTTACCAGAAAAGTCAATGCCAGTTCATAACAGAAAATGTTTATGCATCCCAACCACAAAGTTAGACCTGCAATGTTCATGTCCGAAGGTCACTTTTGATACCATATGATGCTCACAGTGCAAACACAAACCCTTTTCCTAGATGACAATTCTGCAAAACTGTGGGTACTAAACAGGATGCTGCAACTGATAATAGTTGTCACCCAAGCCGTTTTTGAGATATTCTACTTACCCCATACCCATGAGTCTACTGCTATGGGAGGCTAGCTCTTCTTCCTAGCCTACTATTGGTATTTCACTATCAACTTACTGCAGATAACTATGGAAGGTGTATATGCCTGACATCAATTTCAAGAACAACACAAGCTCACAACACACAGTTCACAAATATATCCGTATCTTTAAATAGTAAAGAATAATAGCTGAAACATCATACCATAGCCTTATGTTAAGGCTGAGACTGCTAACGGAAGTTTGTCCTAGCCAGGGAATTCTGCCACAAGGGCGGACAACCCGGGGATGTCCTAAGAACGTCGGGACACGGGAGTCACAGTCACACAAACCGCTTAATGGGACCAGTTTGAGAGAATATTGAAGGGAGAAGTTGTGAGAGTCAGAGAGTCCTGCCATAAGGGTAAACAAACCCAGACGTACTTAGGACGTCGGGACACGAGAACTCCAGTCACAAGAATTACCTTATAATTCACTAGACAGGGTGAAGCCATATAAAGGCGCACATACACAATGAAGGAGCAATAGGACCGCGTACTTATGCTATGAAGAAGCAACTGTAGGGCGTATATTATCAGTGAATACTGATTCAATGCGGAAATACCAGTGAACCTAAATTGCTCATAAAAGTGACTTTACCAAAGAATGGTTAAACTGCATTTTTTCTTACTATTGTGCAATATATATTTTTTCTACTCATTATAAACATCTAATTAATCATGTTAATTTTTTGTGTGTGATGTCTCTATATTCTCCATAAGTGGCATTCCAACCATCCATTCACACGTTTTGTGACATACAATATATGAAAATGTCCCGTGATAATTCAGAACGCATGGAAAAGAGATGAAATCATCATAAAAATACTATCCATCACATCACCATACCATCCAACATCCCGATACCATCCAACATCCCGATACCATTCAACACCCCTTAAACACACTATCCGAAAACCCCCAGTGTTAGCTAGGAGTTTAAGAGGAGGAGATAAAAACAGAGAAACATACTCTCCATCACACCACACAAAATGCCATTAACCACGCCAACTATATCATTTAACATCCGTTGCATAAAGTATCCCAAAATGTCTATTGTTAGCTTAGGTGTAAGGGAAGGAGATGAATTCTTATATACTATCCAACACTCCATATAATTATGTGATCTATATCATCCTTTAGATTCTTGCTACGATGCTTTATATGCTCGTTGGACATGCAATGCCTGGTGAATTTCTTTTCTTTTCTTTCCTATTTTAGAGACTTGATATGCCGCAAAATCTTCTCTTTAATAGCATTACATTTTTATGTTGCTTTGTTCTTGCATCTTGATCTTCACACAATCACTCCCGCAAACAATATACTTATCATCTGTTGCATCATTTAGTTCAGAATACTACAACTTCCATAAATGGACACATTCTTCCGAATTTTATTTAACTAGATAAAAAGAATACAATATTACCATAATCTGATTTTTCTTTCTATCTTTCCCGTATGACTGCATGGAATTCGTCTATTTCCAAATCTGCCCTCTTACGATTTCTTCAAATAGGCACTCTTTCTACACCTTTTTCTCTAGCCTGTTTCCTTCAGAATTCTCTATTTGCGTCTTTATATTTTTGGTTGCTGTTGCAGTATGTGCCTCTAACTTTTCCTCCTTTTATTAACTTTCCATGCTTTTCTCATTTTTCGTGTAACTTATCGAGACAACTTTTTTTCAAATATGGATTCAAATTCGATCTGAATTCAGATTTTGAGACTTATCCATCTGGCATAATTATTACACCTTTTAGCTATCAGTTCAGGATCTATACATGAAATAATGTTCATGACGTTTTATCACAACAAATTCAAAAATGTGTCTCTATTATATTATTTTCCTTAGATCCAGATGTTTCCTGGAACGAATTTTATAATCAAAATTTGCATTTATGTACACTATATTTGCGTGCCCAACATAATATCCTTCATACTGAAACAACCAATGGGCTTCTTGACCAAGCGATCTAAAACCCTGGCGAGAATCTCTCTAGAGGTCACGTTTCCTCTGATTGCAAAAACTTCCATATAACTACTGTTGTAAACTGGAAATACCAACGTGTCCAAATTATACATAATTTTACTCTAATACATAACCACAAATCTCACAACTTCCCAATTGTCTGACAGCCTCACAACTGCATGGTTTCTCTTCATTAACTTTCCCTATACTACCTCCAGTAGTTCACACCGGGCAATTATACAACTGAACCACCTAATGCAGGAAACTAATATTACTCCGCCACCTTAGGCCAGACAAATCATGATTTTAAACCACATTTCGCCTCTAACTCTATGCCATATTTACCACCATATCAACAAAAAAAAACGGCGTCTGATGAGGACGGAACAGTCCCTTGTCATTTAGTCCATTGTACAATTTACCAGTCTCTAAACATAAATACTGCATCTGGAGTCACACAATCAATTTACACAATTAGATTTTAATAGGGACTACTGAGTGACAGGGACACTCATTTGGTTATGAACCTAATTCACTGAAAGTAAACCATATCATCATGGAAACTCACTTACGCTTCACTCCATGACGTTTGCCCCAGTAATTGACTAATTATGTCGGACTTAGGACTATATCCCCAGCACCTACTTCCCATAATCAAACAAGTAATCACAAATGTTTTATAAATCCGTCAAATGGAGAGCTATAAACAAATGCGCATACTCCTAATGATTTGTTTCAACGCTCTCACTAGGGCTTTCACATCCATACTATTTGGGAAATTTTTCTTTAAGGCGCTTACTTTACATGGAGGTGTTCTATAAATAAAATAAGACAACCCTGCCACTTCCTCTATAGTATTGTGGTATGTGTTCAGTAGGAAGCGATATTACTTTACAATCGTCATGTAATTTATCCAAATAAGCTAGATTCTCAGTACAAAGCTAATATTCATTAATAACCAACAAATCTGTGTTTGTCAATAATTCAATTTCGGCGTGCTATGCATTATGCCACGTACATTATATGTTGAAATGATGAGAATAATTTTAATTAGGACACAATTTCCATGTCATTTGACTATGTTTATTAGCACTAAGTGTTATATTTCTCAGACATTTCATCTGATGGATAGTTTTCTCTTCACTTTCTCTTTGATATTCTTTCCCTACATTTTATCCCAGAACTTCAAACTGATGGATTGTTTTTCATCAACTCAAAATGCGTGTCCAGTACATTTAATCCCAATGCATATTTATTTATTACATCCCAATGGAGTCATTCTTTAACGAGGCGGACGAACGTTACAGTCTCACCCTCCTCCTTACAATAGTGTTGTTGTTGTTGTTGTTGTTGTTGTTGTTGAGGGTTTAATGCCATTTTTCAGCACATGATAGGCTATGCATGGCGGCCAGTATTAATGGTGGAGGAAGAACCCTGGGAAAACGCGGAAAGAACCATCGACCCACGAGAAGCTACTGGCAAGCTTTCTCACATACCCACATTAGCCGAATACGAGACTCGAACCCACGCAGACTGAGGTGAGATGGCAGTGATCCGTAACGGAGAGTGCTTTAGAACACTTGGCCACTAGGGGCCCCTTCTTGCAATGGATTGTGTTAGCTGTCAGTACATCTAAATTCTTTCTTGATTTAATATTGGACAGCAAAATGCGTATTTTACACTTTCTTATGACAGGTAAAACCACGTCTGTTTCGATATCCTTTTGACTGTGTCTGGTAATTATAGTCTGAATATGACTATAAGGTGTATATTTCTTTTCTCCATTTATCATTGTCATTCGGAAGCATTCGTTGCTCTTATAGTGATTTAATGAACACATTTTGTGTTTTATTTGTACTATTTTCATTTATGTTTCTTTTAGTTATATTATCCCATTTTAACCTCTTTTGCTGGTTTCAAGTTACTCTCTCTCTCTCTCTCTCGCTGTCTCTTTTCTTTAGATGTGACTTCTGTTTGATGGTTTTGGCGCGCATTTGCTGTTATGTTTATTAGGTTAATCCCTGAAAGTGGCGGGAAATCCTGCAATGTAAACATAGTGAGTTCATTTCCAGAAAAATTGGCTGTAAGAGTTTTAGCAGGCTCTTTGTGTCCATATAGGTACTTTCTTGATCAATAGTAGGAGAGGTATCATATCTACTCTCCTTGAATGCTGATAATTCTTCATTTTAATTCAGTTACAAGTCTATGTTTCTTTCACTTTCTCCGTTAACCCTATAGATGCTAAGGTCAAGGCTATCTCTGAATTCCTGTGCCTATCTGTAAAAAGTAATTGATGCGATTTTGGGGTACGGATGAATACTATCGGACATTTTGTTTGAATGTTTCCACGATTGCTGAACCCTGATACATATTTTGAGGAAGGAAACCACATTTCATTTGTCTGAAAAATTTCAGGAGGCTTTTATTAAGTCGAATCCATATTTAAGAATACACCAGTTCTTTGAGATCCATATTTCATTTGTTACCATGTAATTTATTGAGATTGTTTAATGTAAAAATGTACTTTTTAGAGTAATTTTTAGAAAGTGTGATTTTCGGAATTGTAATTTAAATTTGTAAAATATAATTTGTCTAAGAGAGAAAATGAATGTTAGAGTAATTGTATTATGTTATTCTAATAAAGAAAACAATTGTTGGAATTTTTGCATTGTTATTCTACTATGATACCTTAACAAAGTGTATCAGTGTTACAGCTGTATCACTGTAAAACAAATCTTCGCTAGAGGCTATCATTCACTGTATCTTGTAAAACAAATCTTCAGCAGAGGATTTCTTACGCTGGCAATTTTCAGGCATAGACTAAAACTAGACTGGGATATACATTTTTGCGCTGAATCAGATCTGACGAAGCAAAGTATCACTGGAAACATAATAAGAGCTTCATGGGTTTGTTTTGAAGCACGAGGGCCAAAAATAAATAAGTGAGACTGAGTATTGTAATGTCATACCTAGAATGGACAAAACAAATGTATCCCAGAATTGGGAATAACTATTTATGCGCCCGCTTTCATAGCCTGGTCTAGAATTGCTGTACTGCCGATTTATAATCCTGACTTCCTTTTATCCAGGTAAGAAGAATGTAATTGAGTTTTATTTAGATATATTTCTTAGGTGTCTAATGCATTGAGTAATAACATATTTATAAATTAGTTCACCTCCCTTCAAAGAACCAGTAACATGTTATTATTATTATACAATATTAATTTTTAAATAAAGTGTGTCTCGGATTGTTAAAAAGTATCTAGATGTTGTGTTCATTTATAATATTAGGTTTGGTCTTTGTAGAAATTTATTTGCTGCCAACTTCATGCAACAAAACAAACTATTTAGAAACAAAATACCTTTGAAATTATGGTAAGTAGTATTTTATTGTTTAGAATAAACCCTTAATAAAATACTTCAGTTGAAAATAAGTTTGGTATTAGTTTGTGATACTAATTTTAATTGGTTTCCCATGATACTTAAATTATTCGGCATTTAATTCTGAAATACAGAAATTATAGAATTGTGTGAAGTTGGTTAGCACTAATTAACTATAACATTCTTTATATATATTTTAAATGATTTATGTGCAATTGTTCTTCTATATCTAGTGTAGTGTTGTATATTTTTAATAAGGAATTTGTCTACTTCCGACTTAGATTATTGACTTCCTTTCTACAGTTCGATCACAGTACGTCATCGCTAATGCTAGCGATGTGACATTTACATGGAGGCCATAATGACCTCTTTCTCCCTCTCTTTTATTCTCCGACAGTAAAATGAGAAAAAGAATCACTAACATCTTTCTTGTGAGACAGTCAATGATTTTAAATGTGTCTTGATGCAAGTAATGTTGAAGTTTGTTAAATACTGATTCGAAAAGACCAAAATGGTATAGGTCATCCACTGTGCTTTTTGTTTACTAAGAAATTAAATAAGCACCAGAAAAATTGTTCCCCAATCGAGAATGAATGTTTGGCTTCGATATTGGTATTGCAACACTCAACACGATACGGTTATCACAGCCGCATCAATACTTTAATCGTTGGATTTAATTTGGATTTCTTCTAAAGTTTACTAAGAACAAGTATTATTAGGACTTGTGTAGGATTATTTCCAGATTTAATTCGCAATACCGTAAATTTCTTTTATTCATTTTTTTGCATTTTAGGAAAATAAATTATTTGTTGAATTTTACAAAGCTTGTTGCTTTTCACTCTTTTATAATACTTATTTTCAGAGCATAGACTCGTAACAGTTGCCTAACATGGTCTTAGGTAACGGACCAACACATTCTTCCATTATTCTGCTAAATGGTTTGTCAAATGCAAGATGAGCCTTAGATATCTTCTGACAGGGTTTTCCTACCATTTGGCAAGTGTAATAAGATTTGCATTATTTACAAAGTTCACATCTAATTTTTGGCCAATAAAAGTGATTATAGATCTTGTGATAAATTATATTGATTACTAAAGGAGTTTCATGGTCCAGACTAAGATTTTCCTGTCTATACGACTTTGTCAATACAATTTAACAGCTGACTGACAACCCGTAACCACCAGGTACCTCAGGTGGTCTCCATTTTCTAATGAGGACCCCATTAAAAAAAAAAATAACAAACAGGTACTTCTGTGGATTGAGTTCCACTAAGACCCTCTGAAACAAATAATAGATCACAGGATCATTTTCCTGTTCGACGACAAGTGATTGTCGTTGGTGTGTGTCTGTGTATGTGTGTGTGATTGGGATTTTTAACGTAACCTTAACAATTTTTCAGTCGTATCGCTAAGATGTCTGCATTGCAGTTCATAATGATGTCTAGCAATGGGGCATCATGTCGACGCACCGTGTCCCACTCAGTCACATTATCCTGACACCAGGCTGACCAGTCCTACATTAACCTTTTATGTTGAGCGCCTAGCATGGCAGTTGTTAGTGCCATTTTATAAGTCTTTACTATGATTCGGTTCGAACCCGCGACCTCCCACATCCGAGGCGGACGTTGTAACCACTAGGCCACCGGAGCGATTTCGTTGGCAGCCCTGAGTATATTAAAAAAGAATGAGTAGTAGAAAAGAGGACCACTGTGATCAATACCTTTTGACTGATCCAAACGACAAACAACATTTACCTCATTAAAAGCATGAACAATATATGTGTCAGCTAAACTAATACTTTCCTGAGCAACACCATTCTCAAAGTCTTTATTTGCCATAGATCTAGTAACTGTACGGGTTAAGTATAAATCGGGGATTTCTTTTTCAATAGGACAAACTTTCTGATACAAACAAGGCATGTCAGTTACAAGCGGATTAACCACAATCTTTTCTCGAATAGGTCATTTGCTAGTAATAAATGAATACCATCGATGGGTAAAGCATACACTGTTCCGACTGTCACAAGTCATGAGACTAAGTCTGGTAACAACTTTACACAATTGAGTGAAACATTAACAAAATGCACACTACTCCCTGAACAAGAATACTCTCATTTGAAAAAGACTTCAGAAATTCAAAGTACCTGATAATGAAAGACTCCGAGAAACTCTTGTGTCCCTTAAAAGTTTCATAGGAATAGGAATAGATTGGGCACATCAACCATGGGTCATATAGTACATTTCGACACAAATGGTTCATAATTCTCCATAATAAAAATCAGACTAGGATTTGTTTGATCCAACAAAGGTATTTCATTCAGTACATGGCCATGACCTTGACCACTTGAAAAAAGATTTGGAACTATTTAGCTATGTATTTTGATTCTATTGCTTATCTTTAAATTTGTAGCAATCAGAAATAACGTGTCCTTTCTTCTTGCAATAGGAACATTTAATAAGAGATGAGGACTTCAGATGAGTTTTATCAGAATCTTTATTTCTCAAAGTTGTGCCAAATTGAGATTTGGAAGTGCTCGTATTAAACTCAAGTAGATTTTCTTTTTTTAACAAAAAACTTTTCAGTGGAAGACTTACAGACAAAATAAACATTATGAGGTAAGGAATACTTATCAGCAGCACGAGCAGCATTTTCTAAAGCTTCAACGTTATGCTAATCAAAGGAAATCTTTACGTTACAATGGGTGCAATTCTTGAGCAGCAGGGAGGGCTAATCCTACAAGTTTTCAGCAAAGGAAGGGCGAATCCTAAGGTTCCAAATGCCGAAATGACGCAATTGTCGCCGTCGTTGCTGCCCTTTGTTGACGTTGCCCTCCCTGCTGCTTCCTGCGTCCTTTTTCGAAAATTAAGGTCTTTATCGATGTGCGAAAAAAAAAATATTTGCGTGTCTGTTGTCATAAATAAAACAATTAAGTTAACAATAATGGCCAACATTGGAGAAGCGCATTCCGCTAGATTAGCGCTAGAAGCAATACAAAGTTTTCTTCCCGTGAGAGATTCTGTCAAACAGAAACTTCAAGAACGACAAGAAGCACAAGTTGAATTTGCAACAGGTACAGAACAATAATTTAAACCCGTTACGACAGCTACTGAGTTATCTACGGAGATCACAAGAAGGGCTCTACTAGGAGACGACAAGGGGGTTGGTATTCTTCCAAAGCTAAAAGAAGCTGTTGTGCAAGCTGAACAGATTGCTAAAAGAACGAAACAAACAAAGGTATTTTACGGGATCTTCCAATGGAAGTCACAACAGCTCAGTATTAACCTTCCGCCGAAAAAGGTACTAAAGTCGCCGAAGCTGCTGCTCCCAAACCAGCAAAAAGAAAAAAGGTTACTCTGACGCAGCAACAAAATTTGGTCTGGGTTTTATTAAAGTTCTTAAGCAAACACCAGAAGCAAAATTACCTGAATTTATATTAGCAAGTTTATATAACAAAGACAAAGTTTTAGACCCAAAACATATATCCGCGACTGATAAAAATTTTGTTAAATGGACGTATCGTGTCTACTACGATAAAAAACGGTCAAATCTAACGATCTAAAACATGCCAGACTTGTAACGGAAATACAGGCGCTTGAAAGAGGTAAACAACCACAAGAGCCTCCACCTGCCTACTCGCCACCACAGGAGCCTTCCTATCAACTTCCTCCGCCACAGCAACAGATAGAAAGAAAACAGCAGACAAATCTGCTTGATCACATGCTAGAATCACCTGCGTCATTTTATACCGATAACGCTATTGAATTTATTAACAATCGAAATAATTTAATGTATCTTGTTACACATGGTCATAATGATAGGGAAACTTTCGGAACAAATTCTAAACTCGTGGAAAGCCTTAATCCTGGGAGGTTGATGTCTACATTGTATTTTGCTTCCAAGGAATCTTCGGTTGACTTACAGGATCCTGAATATAAAGAATTCAAAAAGAGCTAAAAGAAGCTGAGGAAAGGAAGGCCGAACAAAAATCTAAAAACACTGGCAGTGGTTTGGGAATTACTTGTCCTGATAATATAATTAATGATATATTACGGTTAGAAGTTCTCATAGGAGGAATGCGAGCTGGAAATAACTCGCCAGAAATAATTAATGAAGCGGTTGATATCTGTCAGCGATTATTTCAAGGTGGTATTATGGATACTAGCATAATTTGAAACTACAAATCGAAAACTAGCGTCGCTGATTAATGTACCTTCCAAAGAAATAGAAGAAATATAACTTCAAGTTTAATAACGGGATGTGGTCTTCGTTTTGGACAATAATACATTACAATAAGATGTTTCAATATATATCCAACGTAGCATTTGATATGGATAAACCAGTTAGAAAACATAAATCCCTGCGCGATTATCAATATTATTCCTATGATGCAAGAACAACTAACGCGCAGGGGAGAATTGAATTTCACATTCATTATACGAGTAGATATTTTTTTTTTTACCTTATGAAGCGTATATTGAAATTGTAGGTAGAATCGTAAAAGCGGATGATAAGGATATGGAATAGGCGATCGTGTTGGTTTTGTTAATAATGGTGTGATGGCGTTATTGAACAAAGCTACATATTCGATTGATGGCAAAGATATTGAGTCGTGTTTGGACAATGTCGATGTTGCCACGACGATACTTGGTCTTGCAAGATATTCTGATGATTACACAAGATCAGCTGGTCCAACAATGATGCTTGTAACGGACACATCTATCATCCGGAAAACAGAAATGTAACGATGAACGCGGCTGGGGATGCAGTTGCATCCATGAACAAAAATTTCAGCTTGTGTTTTGCCGCGCATCATGTAGTCACTGCACAGTATATAGCCAGTGAAATACCAATAGGTGGCTTGGAAGCAGAGCTAGCTACTTATAGCAGTAGACACTTTGGTTGAAGGCAGGTAGAATATCTAAAAAACTGATTCGATGACAAATACTTTGAATAGCATCAAACTGTTAAGTACATAATTTGTTTCAAAATTACCACCCAGGAAAATGGCTCGTGTTTGCACTTTGAGCACCATGTTTTCTTAGAAATGGCATTTGGGCATGAAAAATGAATGTATACATTTTGGGGTGGGTGCATCAACTTGTTATTCTTTGAATTTCCATTTATTTGTAAGATCAAGTGAATGATATTATGTGTTGCTTTATTATACTTAACCAAAAATATGGACTGTACTGACCCCACTCATGTATTGTATTGTTTATGAATCTTTATATTAGGCATGTGTATGCATCATTTAATTTCTGCCCCCTTTGTTCTTTCCGGTTGTCATTTAAGGGAAAATACTCTTGAATTGGTTCCCAGTGTGCATGTGAGCATTGATGTCCCGTTGTTTAATAGTCAAGTGTGATTACGTTAACGTATTTACAGATTGATATACATAATGATGTCGTTGTAGGCTTCCGGTTCTTGGTAACGGCGTATATACGCAAGTGTTCGTTTGTAGAAAGAACGATAACAACTTCATTGATATGTTGTGTTGGCCGTTGAAGAATCACAATAAGATGTTATGCATTTCATGAAAGAATTGCCAAGACACTGTGTTGGAATGCTGGTAAGGATAAGGAAAAGGTTTATTTATAAATTGTTGTCCTGGGAGTCTACGATTATGTCACACTTTGGCCTCAGGCGATCTCTATAGTACAGTGTAATACAGGTGGGTGGGGAAGTCATTTTGAATACATAATGCGTATTCATTCAGAAAAGCATCATGTGATACGTTAGCAGTAACTTGTTTTTAACAGTAATGTTAATAATAATAGTTTTAGCAGCAGAGAGGGTGAACAGACCATAGAATTCCGACAAAACAAATAAAACAAACAAATAAATCATCTCGTAGAAAGGTCCAGATTTTACAAATGAACTTTCCTTGAGATGTTTATTTTTGCAATGACCGATTGTGCTAATAAAACCTCAGTTTGAAATAGTAGCTGAAAAAATAAAGTACTCTACGTGTTTATTTATTTCTTGTTTATTTTTTTGACGACCAACGTTGGTAGGTACCCTCTCTGCTGCTCCCCCTGTTACCCAAATATTTTATCAATACCCACACGATATCTTGTTCTTGGATCATGTAAATTTATTGTTATAAATCCATGCGGGGTAGCTTGCGCTCGTGAGAAGAAATTTTTGAATTTAATTATATCCATGTCACCACCACACCAAGTTTGATGAATATTTCGCAACGTGTGTGTGTCTACGCCATTAAACACAACTAAAATGTTGCAGTTGTCTCTGATCACTTTTGGTATTTGTGTATATCGTTGAGTAACATAGATCACGTCTGTATTTTTATGTCTCCCTCGGGAAAATATTCTGGCTGGATTTGATTGTTTATCTAGCATCACATCGTCGTATACAACTAAATTATTAATAAATCCGTCTATGGAATCTACGGATGGTGCTTCATCAATATCGGTTATAAACTCTATAACATCATTATCTTCATCCAGTAATCGCGCGTTTTCATTGAAATCTTTAAGTACATCATAACATCGTTGATCATCAACGGATGGTGCTACTAAATACAACTTATCCCATTTCAACCATCTCATTATCAGATTAAGTAATAATTGCGTCTTACCCGATCCAGATGGTCCTATGATAATCATTCTGATGGAGTTCGGTAGCGCAGGATGATGCTTAACTGGCTCTCGTTGCCGAGTTGCTGAGAAATCAATTATATCCATATATGTTATAACATGAATTTATATTGTTTACGCTGTAGAGTTAAAACTCCAACTACTGATTTAGCTACAGTTATAACAAAAAACAAAAAAATAGCGTACGGTGGAAAATGTTCTATATGCGGTAGAAAGAAATTTTCATTTTTACCTAATAAGCGCGGTGGTGATATTGCTAATTTGATGTCAAAGTTTCCAGGTGCTCCATGGGCTAAATACAGCGGAGAAAAACATCTACCAGGATATAATTATTGCGGTCCTGGTACTCGACTCGATATCAGGCTCGATGATCAAGATCAACCAAAACCAGGCGAGGAACCAATAAATGCTATTGATCGAGCTTGTCATGCTCATGATGTAGCTTATAAAAGTCAAAATCTACAAGATAGGCATATTGCAGATGTAAAATTAATTCATTCATTAAATTCTATAAAAAATAAAAATATTAGAGAATCATTAGCTAATTGGTTAGTAAGATCCTCGATGAAAGGTAAATTAGCGATTGGGGCTGGTAATTAATAATGGAATCAATGTATTATTCACCGAGAGGATACTGGAGAGGCAAAGCAGCAATTGGTAAACTTGCTGATGCAGCATCGGTTAAACATTCTACTGCTAGCGCGTGGTTGTCCAGGCAGGCAATATGGCAAATGTATCTACCACGTCCTAAACAAATTCAGTACTCGTATTTCGATGTCAGTGTTCCTAATGAAGTTCATCAAGCAGATATTCTGTTTTTACCGCATGATACTGTGCGTGGAAAAACGTACAAATACGCGTTAACCGTAGTTGATGTTGCAAGTAGATATAAAGAAGCAGAGCCGCTATCGGCGAAAACATCATCTGAAGTAGCCGATGCGTTTGAACGAATTTATCAACGAGGACTCGGACCACAAGGTGGTCTACGATGGCCACAGCTACTACAGGTTGATCCTGGTAAGGAATTTCTTGGTCCAGTATCATCGCTGATGAAACAACATAATACCAAAATACGACGAGGTCATACTGCAATTCACCGTGATCAAGCAATTGTTGAGCGATTTAATCGAACACTTGCTGAGCGGTTATTTGGATATCAATACGCGAGGGAATTTATTCAGGATAAAAGATCTCGCGAATGGGTGGCAAGATTACCAAACGTGATAGCTGCATTAAATAATGAGATCACACGAACAACCAACATGAAACCCATTAGCGCGGTCACAAAAAAAAATATACCAACACAACGGAAAGATGCTGGAAAACAAAAAATATTAGGTGATGTCACAGTCAGATATTTATATGAGCCTGGTGAACTTGAAGGTGGTAAGGCGAGAGCAACTGATCCTATTTGGAGTGTTACCACACACAACATATCTACCGTGACAAGATCCACTGGAAGAAATGTAGGCGTTTCCAAACCTGCAATCTACAGATTAGATTCTGCTGCTCCTCAACGTGGATTTACACGTGAACAACTACAAATAATTCCCGCGGATACACAACTACCACCGCGATCACTCCGGTGATTTCGATCACTTAACTAGCACTCAAGGCGCTAGCGCTAAGGGTGCCTGCACCCAAGGCGCCAGCGCCTCTACGTCGATTACACTCAAGACAGGTTAACATGGTATTTTCTCGTGTGTGACCGCGACTATTATCTTTTCTATCTACGGTAAATTGTCTTGAATCATTACTCGAATACCGCCATAACATTATACAATTACAACTGGTGCAATGATTGTTCTGCTGCTGTTTTAACTTAATGATAAATTCAACATCAAGATCAAAGTCGCGTTTATTTTTTTTGTCAGATTGTTTGTATCCGATTAATTTTTTTCTTATTATATCATCATCGATGATGTTAAATTTATCAACGATTTCAGGAATTATGATTCTACGTAATTGAGATATATTTCTGACCCTCGATACCGCTAAATAAACTAAATTTGACCACTCGATGCGATCGTCTACAATCCAGACTCGTGTATCAGAAATAGTTAATCCCTGAGACGAGTGGATTGTCATGGCGTATCCCAACACCCATGGAGATTTGTCAGCGCGTAATGCATCTTCGACTACACTGATATCAACGGCGACAATATCATTTAATACGAGATTTTGTTTCCTTGACTCTGTCTGTCCTGGAATATCAACATTAATATTCTGTTTTCGTGTATCTGATGGTCTATAACACAACGGAACGGGTAGTTCTGAATATTGTTCTTTATGTAGTTGAAATAACTGCTGCTGTAAAGCGTCTCTGATTATTTTTCTACTTGCTACGATCAAATCGGTGGGTCTCCATGAGTTCAAAAAATCACTCATTGATGTCTCTGAGATCACTCCACGTATTATTTCACACTGAATTTTGTTTGATTGTAATCTGATTAATTTTTTAAACTCCTTCAAATTTGCATCAAGAGCTCTATGATCATCATCTATTTCTTCGTAATAATCAACGAAATTTTTTAACCAATCATGTGGAGATGGTCCAACAAAAGGTGGCGGTTGACCATGATCGCCACACATTATTATGGCGGTATTTTTCGTCAACAACCAATCAAGAAACATTTTTAATGTATTCAATGACACCGTGCATATCTCATCCCAAATAATTATTTTAGGTATATATTTTTCTCCCATCCGTTCAGGAGTCCATGTATCTCCGCGCCACCGAAAGAAACTATGATACGTACACGATTGTACTTGCCGCTGTTTCATCTCACGTGCAAGTCTATGTGTGGGTGTCAGCACGATTATATCTGAATTTCTAAAAACATTAATCGTTCGAGTTGTTTTGCCGCATCCACCAGGTCCATTGAGATATGCTGTCTTATATCTCGTTATTGGATCACTCAACGATGGTGCCTTCGACATTTCTGATATTTTATTACTCTCACGATAAAAATCTCTCACTGGAACATCTGCTGATTCTGTGTAATTGTGTAATAGTTCCTTTTTTATTCTCCACGAACCCCATCGTTCATCATTACTTGTAAATTTCATAACAGGTTCTAAATATTTACTTGAAATATAAAACGAGTCCGTTGCGACTCTGACTGCGGTCTCAGGAAATCTATTAATCATCGATAATAAATTTATAGAAACATAAGCCAACATGGAAGATCTTAGATGAGTATATTGCGGGGATACGTCATTTATGTAACTAACGATCGTACCTAATTTTGTTCCGTCGGATAAATAAACACTCTCTCGATTTACAAATGTATTTTTCGCCGTTGTATCAGCGATTATAAAATCGTACTCGGCATCATCTAGAATTAATCGTGCGTGATGTCTTTTATAATCATATGCACCACCTTGAGTAAATTTACCTATAATTTTTCTACCGAGATCTTTTGCGGTTTTGAGTCTATTAGTAATATCATCTTCGGAAATATCAGGATATTTTTCCTTAAACTCGCTGATAACTTCAGAATCTGACATGGGCAACCAAACTTTGGTCTGTGCATGATATGATATAATTGCTTCACTGACCACCAACGATGTCAGTATCATACAATCTAGCATATATCGCAACAGAACTATAGGTGCCCAACGTTTTTCACAAAAATGTCTGCCAAACCAAACATAACAAATCTTGTGAAGATTTTCGTTAAACTCGAACGACTCAATACAGGCGAATCCAGTCAGATCAAAATCAGGTAATGGTCCATTAATTGCCACCCGCGTCATCTCGTTTGTAGGGTGACCAAATCTTTCAAAGTACGTAGAACAATCTCCGTATCCCAGAAAACTTCCTGGATAACATGCAACCATATCAACCGAAATAACATCATTGTAATTGTATTTGGTATTCCATAATCCGCCATGTCCATATTCGACGCAACTTGCGCGTACGTCCTCGAGTAAATCAAATCGTGTTGGTTTCCATGAATTTCGTTCTCTGGCGAAATGAGCCGCAACAGATGGAACGGTAAAACAATTAATTAGTAATTTGTCAGTATTTTCCACGTGCTTGCACTGTAAAAACGTCGCAAGATTTTTCATCTCGTCATGGAGGAATTCTGTGCGATATATTTCACCGTTCGGTTTGACAAACTGATCAAATTCACCCTCCTCATTACTTTTGAATAACCATACCGATACAGGATCGGTTTTACTTATTTCGTTGATAAAATCAAACATACTCATATCTGCCACAGCCATATCTGTGGGGTAAAATCTAACAGTTCGATCACGTGGAAATATTGTTACTGCGTTAGTCCATGCGTGCGCGTTATGATCGATAATATTTATTGGAGCTCCTTTCGATTTATATTTCGACTGGTACAGTACTTCTCCCGTTATTGTCGCCACGGTTATTGGAAATTTTAATATTTTTCCTAACTCAGCAACATCTTTTATTGTAGCACCAGTATCCTTAACTGAATCAGCCCACGAGTTTATTTTTTCACGCCTTAAATCAGTTAATCCATTTCCACGCATCGCGTTTGTAAAATGTTCTATTACTCGTTCAGCTACACAATTTAACCTTGAAAATTTCATCGGCGCTAGTTTATCAACGTTGGGTTTTTTATTTATCTCATAGATTCCATAAATAACCGCCGTTACAGGATATGCTCGTTCATAATACGGTTTATCAATACCTGTCAGTAGACCCGGTCTGGAATTTTTACTTAATATGATAGTTTTATTATTACCAAGGACAGGATCATATTTGTCACGGATAATCCAACTATCTGTTTCTGTTAATACAATAAATTTTACTCTGAAGAAATATTTTTGATTGCCCTCGTATTCAGCGATGTAGTTAATGATAGTTGCCGCTCGCTTGTCGTTCATTGTAGCGTCCGTGACAGCGTCCTTGACGGAGTCAGGGCGTATAATCTTGAACGTTGACCATGTATGAGATGCACCATCCGTGTAAAATTCTTTCTTAGCGTCATGAATTTTCGAGATCAAACTTTTATTTTTCGGATCAACCAGATCTCGTACTGGCAAGTCAGAAGATAATCTGTCAAGGTTGAATTTATACTTAACAGGCCTAGTTTGGGATAATCTCTCAAACTCGTTCATATAATTAAAACAAATATTTAAATAAAGAAAATTATATATATATATACAATGTCCCAATGCAGATGGTTGATGATCGGCTCAGTAAATCGATGCAACAAATCCTGTAGAAAGGAATTTTGTTGGATGCACTCACAAAACATACGACGAGGAAGTCTAGGACCAATACCATGTCTACGGTGTGGTATTGGAGTGCGAGGAAAGACAGAATTATGTGGGAAGTGCGGCGGGAAACGGTTCAGAGAACTTAAAAGATATTATGACAAAAAAAATAATAGCGGTGAAAACGCTATAAAATCCGTGAAGGATTATATATCAAGATTTCAGACAAACAATGATTTAAACATATAATATTATTATAATGGAGCAAAATATATTTGTCCCACATCCTGTCATAACAAACTATGAATCAAATATTAATGGTATCATCAGACACTGCAAGTTGAAGAAACAAGTTGGTTATATTACTAATGCTGGTTATCTAATGTTCACATGCGGGGGGGAAAAGAAACATTATCTATGTCATAGATTTACGTACGAGTGTCACAAGTGTTTGATCAATGATGGTCTTGTTATTGATCATGTTGACGGGGACACTCAAAACAATAATTTATCCAATTTACAAGCTATCTCTCACAGCGAGAATAATACACGCGGTAATACAGGAAGATGTAAGACAATCGGAAAGAGGGCGGTAATTTCTACAAACATAGAAACTGGCAAAGAAATTATGTTTCGTTCAATATCTTCTGCTGCGAAATATTTTGATATTCACCCGCAATCAGTACAAAGAGTGGCAGAAAATATATATAAAACAGCTCTCTCGAAAAAATATAAACAGAAAATTATCTTTAAGTATCAATAACTATCATCACCACATTATTAACTATCATCACCACATTATTAACTATCATCACCACATTATTAACTATCATCACCACATTGAATTAATTTTTTTAATTTATGTCACAGTAGGTCCTCCATACACTACTTAATTTTTTGATTACATAAGGGGAGATTACTTTGTAATATATAGTTTTCTTCGTAGATGGTTGGTTTTTTATGATCGTAATTAGTCAGTTTACTAATTACATCGTATAGTGCCGACGAACCTAACTCATTAGACTCATAAGTATTATTTATGGTTTTTAAATATTTTCCCATCATACAACACATGATAATATTATTGATCCGTAGGAAGCTGTGTGTAAACAGAAACCGTTACTCATTGTAATTGACCTGCAGTTGTGTGTTCACTGAACTTACAATTCTGGAAAGTTCTTTGACTGGTGCATTAATGCCACCGTTATTATTGATTTTCGGTCTGCTTAAGAAACCAGCTACAAATACAGAAACTATTATTCAGAAACTGTTATAAATACAGAAACTGTTATTATTCAGAAACTATTATTCAGAAACTGTTATTATCCAGAAACCGCTACAAATACAGAAACTGTTAAATACAGAAACTGTTATGATTCAGAAACCGCTGTTTAGTGTAAATATTGGTTCCTTAGCTATATATTAACTTCCGAAACATATGTTCGTAACAATGTTTGATAGCTCGATCAGTATGGTATTGGACTGTGACGCTCGCGGTCCAGGATCGAATCCCCATGGCTGACAATTTGTCGGTGGTGCGCATAATTGCGATTTTTATAATAGTGGGGGGAACCGCAAGAACCCCTCCGCTCAGCAAATTCACAAACCACAATATTGACTTGTGGTTGATACATATTTTCGTATCACCCACTGGATTAATTATTGTGGGTGTGATTTTGCTGAGCGTACATGTTTGTACTGTCCTTAGTTAGTGCCGTTTCATTCATAATCTGAGCTCGCTAATACACTCGATAGGGGCTCTTCATTCATTGTATATAACCATTTCATTGTATATAACCATTTCATTGTATATATGTTATATGTATGTCCGATAAACTTGGTAGATTGCGGTGGCAAGCTACGAGTTTAATGAGGACTGTGCTGTCCTTGTGCTGTCCTTAGTTAGTGCCGTTTCATTCATAATCTGAGCTCGCTAATACACTCGATAGGGGCTCTTCATTCATTGTATATATGTTATATGTATGTCCGATAAACTTGGTAGATTGCGGTGGCAAGCTACGAGTTTAATGAGGACTGTGCTGTCCTTGTGCTGTCCTTAGTTAGTGCCGTTTCATTCATAATCTGAGCTCGCTAATACACTCGATAGGGGCTCTTCATTCATTGTATATATGTTATATGTATGTCCGATAAACTTGGTAGATTGCGGTGGCAAGCTACGAGTTTAATGAGGGTTGTGCCGTCCTCCCTCTTGGGCCTCTAGACCGTTGTTTGGCGGGTTAGGGGCTCTCGTAGAGGGAATATTTGCCTAATGAACTTGGTAGATTGCGGTGGCAAGCTACGAGTTCTTGGCTGTGCTGTCCCTGAAACATCCCGACGAACTCGCTAATACACTCGATAGGTGTTCTAGGGATATTTTTTTTTATTTTAAAGATTTATATATTACATAATGAACCATGAAAATATCAATGATGTAATTGTCGCTATTAAAAAATTAAAAAAAGATGGAATTAATATATCTGATGAACTTAATCCTGAAAAAATAGTTTCTGACTTTGAGATTTTACAAGAACGTAAAACCATGGGGACACACACACTATCATCTGAATACAGGCTCATGAAACGGATTCAATCGGCAATGTTTCAGTCGCTAGCTACCGTAGAAGATGATCATGTGAAGGAGTTCGTTCCTCTTTCTACAGCCGTAGAAAGAATAAAGTCGTTATTATCCCACGAGTATGAGGCAAAGAAAACGATTAGTACCCGTATAAGACTATTAAGAAAAATAATGTTAGATCGTGAAACGATCCAAGGTAACCCCGTTACTGGTGAAACGATCCAAAGTAGTAATTTTGAAGATGACTGAGATCTTTGATCAGAAATAATATTTCTGAATTTGATGGGTTAGTAATTTGGTTTTTTTTACTGAAATTTAACAAATTTGTACAAATTTCTTAATTTTGACTACCATTTACCCCATCAAAAGCATAAAATTGTACAAATTTCTTAATTTGAGTACCATTTACCCCATCAAAAACATAAAATTGTACAAATTTCTTAATTTTGACTACCATTTACCCCATCAAAAGCATAAAATTGTACAAATTTCTTAATTTTACAAATTATTTATTTCTGAATTAATTTATTTATTTACTGAATTAATTTATTTTTTTTTTACTAAAATCAAGAAAAATGCACGAATTACTTGATTCTGACGGGGTAGTTGGTAGTCAAAATCAAAGAAAAATGCACGAATTACTTGATTTCTGACGGGGTAGTTGGTAGTCAAAATCAGGAAAATTGAGCAATTTCGTTGTATTTTAGTAAAAAAAAATTAAAAATCTCAGTAAAAATAATATTATTAATAAATAAAATTAATTTATAATAAATAAAATTTGTTAGGAGCAATTTGACAAGGTTAGAACTTTCTTGATTGTGACGGGGTAGTTGGTAGTCAAAATCAAGTAGTTCGTGCATTTTTATGTTTCTGACGGGGTAGTTGGTAGTCAAAATCAAGTAGTTCGTGCATTTTTATGTTTCTGAGGGGGTAGTTGGTAGTCAAAATCAAGTAATTTGTACAATTTCAGTAAAAATCAGGAAAATTAATAAATATTATTTTTTTTTGTGATAGAAATTTTAATTTTACTTTCATCGACTAGCTTTTTTAGTTGCCTAGGCCGATTAATTTGTACCAAAAACAAATTTGTGCCAGTAATAATAAAATATTTTTTTAAGTTGATCGAATTTGATTCTGAAGATCTACGACAGAAATCCCTACGACGGAAGTCCTTACGACGGAAGTCCTTAGACAGAAATCCTTACGGCGGAAGTCTTACGACGGAAGTCTTTACGACTTTACATACAGATTTATTACAAGCTCTTCTTCACGTATGTCAATTAAGCGATTAAGGTGGTCTGTGAGTTTAAAATTGATTCGCGTTAACATATTATTGTGACACCGCAAATACACGGGATTAGTTGGTTCTTGCACGATTAAATTTCCAGGGGGAACTTGTGGTGTGAACGTGTACAGGATGTATCCTTGTTGAGCCTGATTTGATCTTCCGAGATCTATTTGATAGCTGCCATCGATTACGTCACAAACCAGATTGACTGCGACCGTCGGTGTTATATTAACGATTCCCGGAGATACGTGTCTTCCGCCGCCATGTGGATCATTATCATATCTGAGAACGGTTGCTGGTGGTGCTAGTTTTTTCCATGCATCGAGTATTTTAGGGAAGTTTTCGTCGATAAGATCGTTTAATAATTTTACTAGTTCTCCAGCATCAATCCCCGGTATTACAAATGTTGGTAATTGTTGTTCAGTTATTTTGTAATGATTGAGAAACCATGGTTTAGCTTTATAATTGTCAATAATTTCATCACCGTATTTAACCATGTTCACAATGATAGTTTTATTAGCGTATCTAATATCTGATATGACCTGATTTAGATGTTTTATCGTCTCAATGATTTTTTGTTTTACGTCATCGCTGTAGCTATCAGTAAAGAAATTTCGTAGTTTGTTGATTGATTGTTTAAATTCAAAATTAACAGGATCAGAATATGATTTAATAAATTCTTCATCAACGAGTGGTTTTGATAGAGCACCTGTACGAGCATTACGTACATTATTTATTATTATAGGAATGGTTTCACCATCAGGAGCACTTGTAATAAGGGAAATACTGCCGCTCTCCCCCCATCTCCACGGATATTTACCTCTATATTCAGAAACTATCATAAATTTTCTTTCATCTGTGATAAAATCAGCCCGAGTTGGTTCTGGTGGTATCGGTGTTATCGGTGGTGATATTTCAGGCCATCCTAGCACGGATCTGATTGAAGATTGATAAATATCAACGGCATAATCAGGCGAGTTTATTTCAACCGTCGAGGACAACGTCGGCTCATGAACGTTTATTGATATTTTTGATTCTTTTCCTGTTATTGATTTTATTCTACGCGCAAATTCCTCACTGATTTGTTCGATCTCATAACTGCCGGTTGGTATTCCAACAACAACCCAGTCAGGTGTTCCATCGGGTTTGTTCTTGTTAGCAAATACAAGCGAATTATTTGCTGGTGTACCATTAAATGATTTTGATCTGATATTTGGCCAGCTGTAATATACTCGTAATTGTGCTAGTGCTATTTCTTTTACTGGAATTGCAGTAGGAAAATTAACACTAAATTCAGGATTAGTTGAACTTACCGAGATCATCGTTATCTTTGGCGGAGTTGTGTTGGTCACGATCTGCTGGAGTAATTCTGTCATTATTGATACTTGTATCTTTAATACCTTCATCGTATATTTTGGTTATCATTGAAAATTCGAAATCAGATATAATTCCATCACTGAGACTCGCTGATAACAACGAGGATAATTTCGAGTATGCTACCGTCGCTGTATGTAATTTTATTTTGTAATCGGATAATTTTTCGTTCGTACAAGTACATATTTTTTTTGTGATGATACTAAGCACACCTGCAATAGTTGTTGCTGCTGATATACAGATAGTTACAGCTACTGGTGCCATCGTTGTCAACGCTGATAATATTACACCGGTTCCAGCAACAACAACGGATACTGAATAAACAATCACATCAACGATAACCAATCGTCGTCGATATTTTTTTACTTTTACTGTATATTGATCAACTTGATCTTTTAGCGCAGCCTGCCATTCACGCGCTTGATTGTATCTGTATTGTGCACCGTCCATATATATTTTTATACAGTAACCAATTGAGGTGTTTCAGCTACAAATTCCAAACACCACCAGAAGGATGTTGCGGTTAATTTCTTATCATCTGCTTCCAGGATAAATATTTCTTCGATTCCGATATTTAATACAACAGATACAACCCCGGAAAACCTGTCTGTGGAATGACGCCATGGAAACGTTGTAAATATTTCAAACTTAGCGGCGGAAAACACAGACAACCTGTACACGCCAGTGACTGTTGCGGTATATTTGATAGTATTATTTTGCTGCGACCATGTTGCAAATCCCGATGATACCGTGCATACGATGTTTGTGATATGCCCGGGAGTTATTGCAGCTGGAATTTTAATCAAATTGGTTTTACCGACAATCTCAGGAATTCCCGCTACGACGTCTTGCTGTGTTTGTTTGATCGTGTCTAGGTTACTTTTGATATCAACGAGTTTCATGTCAATGGCGCGTGGAGTACCGATGAATGTATATATGGTATCATCGATTTTTTGAAAATTTCTTCGAAATCTTCCAAAAGCTCCTGCGTGAACGTCATACTCAGCCCGTAACGTGGATAATTTACCGTCTACGGTGCCATAGTTGACATCGACGTATTTTTTTGTTGCTGCGTCTTCCTCAGATGTTGGATCTTTTAAAACTACTATTTTGTTCCCGTTCATGCTAAGTTCACCCATCATTGTGTCACCGGTGTTTCTCACGCGATTAGCAACACTTTTTGCAATTTCATCTCTGATGGTTGCTAATGATACACTTGAATCTCTGATTTTGCCGCTCTCAGTAAACACGGGAATATTATCTGTAACTGCACCAAGTACTCGCCGGACTATATCATTCCATTTGATATTGCTGGTTTTTAGTTTACCATATCGATCTTGAAAAATAATAACCTCATCTGGGTCAACTCCAGCAAGGTTCATAATATCAGCGAGGTCATCTTTAGTCGCATACTTTGACAGATCAACGTCGGATTTTATTTTCTTAACGCGTGAAGATCTTCCGTAAATGTCAACCATTATAATAAGATCCGTTGTTTAAAATGCTTTACGCGCAACATATCGGTTGCTTGTATAATCGTGCACGACTTTATGTGGCGGCCTGGATGATTTTGATATAGCGTCGAGTACATTAATTACTTCACGGCCGCATATTGGCGGATCTGTCATTGTTTGTGTGGGTAGCGTTGAATACCAAACTTTGGAACCTTTAGTTGTTGCGTGGAGTGGTGCAACATACTTGATAAATTCAACAGGTGGAGCTAACCCGTACGAATCAAAATAAACAATTCCACGTGGATCAACCGCGTATGATACCCAATGAGTACCAGGTCCGGAACGTTTGTCAAGATTAATAATACCTGTTTCTAGTTTGTTTGGTTGTTTCGGTAATTGATCTCGCATAAAAACACCTCTAAAGGCGGATATTTTTAATTTTTTAGCAGCATCAAGTAAATCAAAATTTGATGATGGAACGTTTAACGAAATGATCCTGGAAGCTTTAGGCCTCTCCCCCAACGAGATCCCGGTAATCTTAGACCGCGTCCCTTTTTTTTGTTATATCGTCCACCAGTAACTTTTTCGAAAATTTTTTTACCCGCCGCTCCAGCAACACCTCCAGCAGCACCTAACGCAACTGCTTTTGCTACGGCTGGAGCAGCTGCAGCTAGTAATGCCGGAATGGCCGCAAGTAGTGGAAATATACCACCCGTTTTAACCATGTCTTTGATGGCGCTCGGGGAGAGATGGAATTGAACTCCAGTTTTGATTCTAGGGCTTTATTGAAATGTTTAATCTGATTATTTGTCAGCGATAATTTGTTTGGACCACCACTAATATGATCTCGTTTCAGTGATATTTTAGTTCCGCATTTGTTGGCGGTTTTTGATTGAAGCTTTTTTATCTGACCCGGGGTCAGAGTAACATTAACATGACTATACGACATTTTTATATAAAATATATTTTTCTAAATAACACGATTAAAGATTTTCCACCGGTGCATCAACGACCCTCATTCGACCACTGCCACCTTCAAGTAACATGGCCTTGTCGCTAAGTATGACCGCGATCGCTCTGTAATCAACACCACCGGTATTTAATGTTGCTTTGAGATGTATATCAACGACAGATTGTTTTGATAGATCAAGATGTTCTAATGAAAAATAATAAATCGGGTACAAGTTTTTAAAATCTAGTTGTGATATTTGCAACCCGGTATCAACATTTTCATCACGTCCCATAAATGACATCAAACGATGATATGCACGTCCTATGTGATTTAATGCATAATTTAGTTGTACATTTTCTGTTGGTTCCTGTTGTCCGTTTATCCGTAAAGAAATATCTGTGAGACCTAGTTGGTCAAATATCATATGAGAGTGAATTTGTGAGTTTAAACGATCACGGTTCTGAAACGCAATAAAAATATGACGTGGTGCAGAAACACCTTGTTGTGATGCTATATGCCATGTAAACTGACCGTTAACGTTAGTTTGCATACTGTCTGTGCTTGTTGTTAACCATGACAACAAGGATTTACCACCTGCATCCATGAAAGAAATTAATCGCTGTTCTTCTGCGATCGTTGGAGTCATTACCGGCATCCACAATGAAAGTTTTGATAATACTACTTTACCAGCGTCACCAACGGGTCTCCACAGAGCATCATTATCATCGTTCTTTCTTACAAGAACAACAGTGTGTCTAGCTCCGAAAATAACCTTTTTAACATTCCTGCAAAATCCAAAAATATGCGATAGTGGAATTGTACATGAAAAACCTCTATTGCCTCCTAGCAACATATTTCTACGTGATGCAAATCCCAAGTTGAAATTTTCGCCAGAACCATGAACCACTGGCCACACGTCAGCATCATTGTTATTGGCAAAATTTCTTGGTCGTCTTATATTATACGGATCACTTTCAGGGTTATTGGAGTTATCTTTCACAAACATCATTGTGGGACCTGCTGATCTTGTATAATCATCAGAATATCTCGCCAGACCAATTATTGTTGTAGCAACGTCGACATCATTCTGAATCGATTCAATATTTTTTCCATCAATCATATATGTGGCGCCACTAAATAATGCTATGATCCCGTTGTTGACAAAACCAATTTTTACTGGATCCAAGTAATTAGTATCATCCGTTTTTATAATTGTACCTTCTACCTCAAGAAAGGCATCAGCGGATAAAAAGTATCTACTTGTGTCATGAACTTGTAGTTCAATTCTTCCACGTTGATCTGGTTGTTTTGCGTCATAGGAATAAAATTGATAATCACGTACCGATTCATCCTTAAGGACGGGTGCTTCCATGTCAAATGCTGTGTCGGACACGCGCTTGAACATTTTATTATAATTATTTTTCGTCTAACACGTTGATCACCGCCGCCGGAAAGTTCCACCTCGGGAAGTTCCACTTCCTGATATCAAACTTGAGATATTATTTCCAGATTCACCGAGTCCTTGATCTGCTAACGCCGCTAGTTTTTGATTTGCAGCCTGATTTATTATTTTACTTACGTCTGCGGGCATCACCTCAGTACTTGCCAGTTTCACCGGTGGTTGTTGTTTTCGTCGCAATAATCGTGCTAGTCTTTCTTTGATCGCCGAGAACGCCTTACCAGCAACATTGACAATTGCACCAGGAGCTTTATCACGAACAATATCAATAGCCTTCATCGATAATTGTTTTGCTACAGGTGCTACTTTGGGAGCTATCCTCGTGAATAATCCTCGAATGACATCACCAAGTCCATTTTCGTAAATAACACTATAGATTGGTAATCGTGAGTTTACCGCTCTAACCTGTGTGGGTTTACGATGATTATCATGCACAATCATCTTATTTTATTTACCATTTATCTAACAACTAGTCATCAACGAGCTCATCAATAAGTTCTCGGTAAACTCCGATATCCATGATACCACCTTGAAATAGTCGCCGACAAATATCAGCTGCTTCATTGGTTATTTCTGGTGAATTATTTCCGGCACGTTTTCCTCCTATGAGAACTTCTAACCGTGACACGTCATTGATGATATTATCAGGACATAAACCACGTCCTGTTTTAGGTTCATCTTGAGGTGTTTTAAATACTGGTGGTTGCATTACCGGAGTAAGTACTTCAGTGGTGGCCGGGGGTGATCCAGGTGGTGAATCTGTCGGTGTAAATGTCATTTTCGGTGCAGAAATTTTACGTAAAGGTGAAGGAATTTTCTTCGAGGGGGGTGATTTAAGTGACTCTTTAGCCTTTTTAATTTCCGACGTCAACCTTTGCTGTGGCGAAGAAGATTGTTGTTGTTCTATTTGTTGCAGAGGTGGAGGAAGCTGATACTGGGAAGATTCTTCTTGTTCTAGTTGTTCCCGTCTCTCTCTATAAAGTCTTTTTATTTCTTCTTTAAGTCCTTCAAATTCTGGACCTCTAGCTTGTTTTTTGTTGTAATATACGCGATATATCCATTTAATGAAATTATCATCATTTATTTTTTCATAACCGGGTTTTAAAATACTAGATTTATTAGATATACTATTTAATATTGCTTCAGGTAATTTCTCTCTTTCAGTTTTTCTAATTTCCTCAACAACTCCTTCGTTAAATTTTGCAATTAATTCTACGTTTTCTCCTGCTGGTTTGGATTTAGATGCAAGTTTTTTTCTCACATCGGCGACTTCAGTACGAAGTTCTTCAATGCCTTCAAGTATTTCCTCATCAACAGGTGGAGGTTGAGCTGCAGCTATGCCAGTTGGAAGGTCTCGTAAAATCTTTTTTGTTTGTTTGGTTCTTCTTGCTGTTTTTTCAGCCTGCACCGCAGTTTGTTCTAATACCGGAAAAATACCCTTTTTCCTCTTCTCATCCTCCTCCGCAATATCTCCCCATATAGTTTTTTCAACAGCCGCCGCAGCTTTCTTAGTAGCTGCAGTGACGGGTTTAAATAGTTTTTTAGTGTCTTCTTCGTACTCAACTTTTGATTCTTGCTGCGCTTGCAGATTTTTTCTAAATGAGTCTCTGACAGGAAGAAATTTTTTAATTGTTTCTAATCGTTCTCGTGCTGTTCTTGCAGTATGAGATTCTGGATGTACCATTTTTATTATAACATAATAATTTAATTAATATCAGCAGAAGAGGAGCAGCAGAGAGGGTACCTACCAACGTTGGTCGTCAAAAAAATAAACAAGAAATAAATAAACACGTAGAGTACTTTATTTTTTCAGCTACTATTTCAAACTGAGGTTTTATTAGCACAATCGGTCATTGCAAAAATAAACATCTCAAGGAAAGTTCATTTGTAAAATCTGGACCTTTCTACGAGATGATTTATTTGTTTGTTTTATTTGTTTTGTCGGAATTCTATGGTCTGTTCACCCTCTCTGCTGCTGTTTTATATATGTTTGTCGACACACTTTAAAGTTGTGTATGGCGAAGTGGTATTTAGTCGATGAAACCAAAATGTCAGTACTCATTGACACTTATCAGTAAACACTTTTAAATTTATTTCGTAATAAGGTGTTCTACATGACTGTATCATTGTTATTGTGTGCTGCTAAAGAAGAAGAGAAACGTTAGTCATCTAAAGCAGAAGAGAAACGTTAGTCATCTGAGCTTTGCAAAATAAACAATTTACTCCCTTCAGACATCAAACACATTAAATGTTGTGCATGCTAACAGCTGGCTTTTGACTGAGATGCATTGTAGATTTAATATTTAATTTTCAGATATATATTATTATGTGCAACATTGAATGTTTTTGAAGTTTACCCATTTGCATCACAGTTGATGAAGATTAACATATTAGTTTATATTTATAAAAAATTGACATACTATCCATGCTTGGTACGTAGTACAGGATACATGTTTAAACAAAAAAAAAACACTGTACATTTATAAACCTAATATAGGTAAAGAATATCAAACTATTATTGATGAGTTAAAACTGTCGTAGTTCCTTTCAGCATTATATAAATTCATAGGGAGTGGCATTCTGCTAACGAAGAGTAGATGTTAGGAAATAATGAAATTACTAATTTGGAATCCAATCTAAACTCTTTTCAACTACAGCCAACAATACATGGGGTGGTGATAGCTTTCATAATGGATGGATGACATAGAATGTGCCATTTAATAAACTGTAATACTGGACCCAGACCAGTAAAGATGAAAATGAATAACAAACCTATTATAGTCATCTTTAAATTAGAAATTGTATTAATGTCATAATAGCAAACATGGCTGTATAGGCCGCATACAATTACATATAAAATGTCCAAGTTATTCCTAATATCCAATTGTTTGGTAACCATTAAGCACGCTATATTGAACTATAATGAAAAAAAAATTATATTTGATTTTATTGAAATATAGTCTCAAGGCATTTATAATAGATAGCACGGCTAATGAATGGACAGACAGATTCATAAACAGAGGTGAAATCAAAACTTTTACACTATTTCATATTTTGTGTGTGAATGCTTAATGTAAATAAATAAAATATTGTTGGAATTAAATATTGCAAAATTTTCAAAATTGAAGTAATTGTATAAAATTCTTTTCACCATTTTGTTCTTGAGATTTAGTTTATGCTATGCACACAGTCTGTATTACACTGTTATAATATAATGTAGTTGCATCTCAAAATCTTCAGAGGCCTTATTTATAGAACAAAGGTAAAAATGGATAAAAACAAGGTTTAACCATTAAATCCTGACACTTCCGATAATTTTTACGTGGGCAAATATCATTTTAGTTTTGCCTCTATAATGACCATATATTTGTCCCCCTACTATAGCATAAATTTATGTCCATACTCAGGGGTCAAACTAGACTTGACTTTTAGGGAGAAGTGACTTCTCCTTTTGGACAGAACAGACGTGGGAGTGATGCAATTAATGTAATACACACACACACACACACACACACACACACACACACACATATATATGTGTGTGTGTGTGTGTGTTTACTTTTATTTTCATTTTTAATATGTCCTCTGTTTCTCAGTATGCATTTGACGTTAGTTTTGAGCAATAAGTTATTTTTAAGTTGAAAAATATGTGTTGCATTATCATGTATGTATACAAATTAAATTCATACAAATTGTATTCATACTTTTATATTTTTATTCGTCCAAATCAAGTGTACCTATGTTCTATTTGGCATTATCGTTAAGGAAAAGTCGCAACACAAAGAAACGTTAGAGCTGTTTGATATTAAGGGATATAACTTGGTGCACATGTAGATTTACGAAGTATCAGCTCCTGCCAGACATGATAAATAGTCCAGAACTAGATTGACGATTTTGTATGTATTGTTTCTTTTCTTCTCTTTCGTTAATTGTGTCCATTCTATACTAGTCGGACAGAGTAGATGCAAGCAAAATTCATAGATGTAACTCTTCCTTCACCCTTGGCTAGCAAAAGAGGTGGTGGAAGTTTTTGGGTGGTTGCTATGCCAATGCACATGGGGGATTGTTTTCCTATGTCTATACTGAAGTTTTTTATTACAGTTTCTTTTCTACTATCATCTGAGATCCATTTAAGATGAGGGGTGGAACATTGTACTGCTCTGAATCATTACTAAAAGATCTCAAGACCACGTTTGGGGTCATATGTTCATAGTTGAGGCTACAGGCACACATTTTAGATTTCATTCACATTTGCGATTTAGGATAAATGGATGAAGCTATACTTATGTGTTGTTTTGTATGTTTAATTTATATTGTGGTCTCAACTTTTGTTGTTGATTGTAAGTTGTAAACAATGTTTACATAACAAACACGTGTCCATGATTGTAAGTTTTAAACAGAATGTTTATATGGTATTTGAGTTCATTTCCAGTCTTGTTTACAGTGAGATTAGGATTTTCAATTGAAACTCTTCACATTCTTTTACGATGTAGGTCGAATCAAAATGTTTATAAATATGGACTTGATAAAAAAAGTAATTCAGTTCTGTTCTATATCAGTCTGTGGGATTGAAAATGTTTTCAGTCTGCAGTTGTGTTGTTTAAATCAGATATAATTTGAGAGGAATTCCTTATTTAAAATATTCATTGGAATTACTGAAGTGCTCATTGACCTTTGGATTAATATATTTTATATTTAAATTTGGACATTAACTTTTGGTTTCATTTCTTTCGGTTACATATTTTAGCAAAGTCATTCATAATATATGTGTTACATATGATGTGGTTTTTTATCATCAAGGTCACATCCATATTTTAACATTTCCCTATATTCTGCTGTATTTAAAACAGAATTTGAGGTACAGGGATGAAGAATAATAGACGTACACTTTTTGTTTTGATGGCATTTTGTGTATCACAGCATTTGTTTTATTTTCAGGGGCAAATTCACTGCTCAGTTTTTGTAACCCCTTTTCTGCACTTATCTTCACCATAGTACTTTTAGTAGTCACTTAATTTGCTTCAAATTGAACATTTCTGATTTTTCTTACTTTTCTAGAAAACTGCTGCTGAGAGGCACCATAGTCAATCATTGCAGTACCATGGACTGCTGTTGATATTTTCTTTCATTGTCTCCTCAGACAGTAAGTAAATGAAAATATTTTGTTTGATTCTTCTATTTTAAAATCTTGAAAGAAATCTACGTAACACATTATGATATTTTACGTAGGCTTGGGGAGACGCCTTTGTGCAGTTTGGACACCTGATATCACACCAAATGAGCGACATAAACCTAATTTGTACTCAGAATTCTTTTATTGTTTTATGGGTTTTATGCAGTCACAGGGGCCATATTTCATAGTCACGATCACTTTAGTCTGAATTTATTTTCTGAAACATAAATAATGTAGCAGCAGGGAAGTTTAACAGACCTTCGTGTACAGACCAAATAAAGCTTCCTACGAGAACTTTCTCCGTAGAAGCCTCAGAATTCAAAAATAACGTCTTCTACGGGAGCTAATTTTCATGCATTTCAGACCGGATGCATCGGGTGGTCGCGCCGGTGTGTTAGTAAATATAGCATCCGAGACAGGAAAAATAAAAGTCGGGAATAATATTTTGTGTTAATTTTTTTGTTGTCATTAGGGGCTGCTTTTTCATGAATAAATTTGATCAAGACCAATTCGATACCGACTGCGTGGATCGTGAAGATTTATCGTGATGAAACCATGCGGCGTTGCCTGAGCGCGGCTGAACAAATTTTTAAACTTATTTATATCCATGTCGCCGTTACACCAGGTCTGATGAATATTTCTCAGCGTGTGCGTGTCCACGCCATTGAACACCGATAAAATATTGCAATTATCTCTAATCACCTTTGGAATCTGCGTATATCTCTGTGTTACGTAAATAACATCGGTGTTCTTGTGTCTGCCACGCGAGAATATCCTAGCCGGGTTGGTCTGCTTGTCCAGCATAACGTCATCGAAAACAACAAGATTATTAATATCGCCGTCCAAATTCTCCACGGATGGAGCTTCATTGATATCTGTGATGAATTCGATTGTGCCTTCGTCGGTATTGTCGCTAAATTCTTTTAACACTTGATAACATCGTTGATCGTCAACGGATGGTGCACCCAAATACAATTTGTCCCATTTTAGCTATCGCATGATCAAATTCAGTAACAACTGCGTCTTACCAGATCAGTTATTAACATTCTAATCGAATTCGGTAATACCGCATGATGTTTCACTTGCTCGCGTCGTTTCGTGGCTGAAAAATCAATTGCATTCATGTTACTAAAATACATGGATCTATATTGTGTTAAGTGTCGCACACACACAGCTACAATAAATCCAACCGAAATCGTTACACGTAACAACAGGAACGCAATTGCAGGAGAATGCGAAGTTTGCAAGACACGCAAGTTCAGATTTGTAAAAAAAAAAAAACTAGAAGAACCGGAGGAGACATTGCCGCCTCCTTGACAAATCTACCTGGAACGCCCTGGGCAAAATATCCCGGAGAAAAGCATCTACCAGGGTACAATTATTGTGGACCCGGAACAAGGCTCGATATCAGACTCGACGATAATGACCAACCATTTCAGGGTGAAAATCCGGTAAACGCTATCGATAAAGCTTGTTACTACCACGATCTTGCATATCGCAGCGGAGATTTACAACAAAGGCATCTCGCTGATATCAAGCTAATTCACGCATTAGACGCGATTCCTAATAAAAGTTTCAAAGAGAAATTAGCAACCTGGCTGGTAAAAGGCGCGATGAAAGGTAAATTAGTACTCGGCGCTGATAAATGATATGGAGCAGATATATTATTCTCCGCGAGGATTCTGGCGAGGAAAATCAGCGATCGCCAAACTCGCTAAAGCCGCTAAAGTAAAACAATCTGTCGCTGAATCATGGCTATCAAAACAGGCAATCTGGCAAATATATCTTCCTCCTCCTAAGAAAATACCGTACGCGAGTTTCACTGTCAGTGTACCTAATGAAGTCCATCAAGCGGATCTTATGTTTCTTCCTCACGATACCGTTGACGGTGTCACGTACAAATATGTTTTAACAGTCGTTGATATCGCTAGTAGGTACAAAGAAGCCGAGCCATTATCGAATAAAACAGCAACGGAAATTGCCAAGGCATTTAACGAAATGTATTCACGATCCCCGTTAACATGGCCGAATCTTCTCCAGGTTGATCCGGGTCGAGAATTTCTTGGTGCGGTTACTTCATTGATGAAAAAGAATAATGTCAAAATCCGTCGCGGTATTGTAGGTGTTCATCACAATCGAGCTATCGTCGAAATATTCAATAAAACGCTTGCAGAACGATTATTCGGATACCAATACGCGCGTGAATTTATTCAGAATAATCGATCTCACGATTGGGTATCAAGATTGCCTCATGTAATCAACGCGTTAAATAACGAGACAACTCGAACAATAGCAATGAAACCTGCAATTGCAATCACAAAATCGAATATACCCCTAAAGCGAGATTCCACAATTCAGCCTGTACTAGGTAGTGTCACAGTTAGGTATTTATATAAAGAAGGCGAGGCCGAAGGAGGCAGAAAAAGAGCAACCGACCCAACCTGGAGCGTTACAACACACAAAATATCCGCCGTAACAAGGTCATCAGGAAGACCGGCAATTTATATCCTAGATTCGTTAGCGCCACAACGCGGATTTACCAAGGAAGAATTACAAATAGTACCAGAAAATACTCAACTACCGCCAGCGTCATTAAGATAATTTACTCGAAATCGTCCTAGTTGAGATAATTTTCTTACTCTCGACACGGCTAAATATACCAAATTTGACCAAGAAATTCTGTCATCGACGATCCAAACTTGGCCATCTACGGTCAATCCTTGCGACGAGTGTATCGTTGTTGCGTAACCTAATTTCCACGGTGATTTTTCTGCATTTATCGCGTCATTAACAAGACTAATATCAACGAAGATAATATCATTTAGGACCAAAATCTTTTCCTCTCCGCATGGTAAAATAATATTAATATTTTGTTTCCTAGTATTGGCGGGCCTGTAGCATAACGGTACCTGCAACGTTGGAAATTTCTCGCAATGCAGCTTGAATAACATTTCCTGAATAATATCACGAACAATTTTCATACTAGCGACGATCAAATGATCGGGACGCCACAAATTTAGAAAATCGCCCATCGGAGTCTCGTCGATTATTTTTCTCATAACGTCACACGAAATCTTATTCGGTTGTAATCGAATCAATTTTTTAAATTCCGTCAGTAAAATATCCATCGATCTATCATCAGCGTCGATTTCCTCGTAATAGTCAACGAAGTTTCTGAGCCATTCATGAGGAGATTCGCCATCAATAGGATTAGGTTGGCCATGATCTCCGCACATTATCACAGCGGTATTTTTCCCTTCCATCCAAGTCAAGATCGATTTTAGTATATCTTAATTTACTGTGCAAATTTCATCGAATATAATAATCTTGTTGATATATTTGTTTCCCATGCGAGCCGAGTCCCATGATCCACCGCTGTACTTGAAATAACTGTGATACGTGCAAGAACCAACGCCGCGCTGGTTTATTTCTCGCGCTAATCTGTGAGTCGGAGTCAACACAATCATGTCAGAATTTGCAAATAAATTTATCACTCGCGTTGTTTTACCGCTACCACCAGGACCATTTAGGTAAACGAATTTGCTGCGTGAAATTGGGTCAAATGCAGATGCGGCCACCGAAGATTCTCCAAATTTATCTCGATGAAATTCATCGCGATCTTCAACATCGGCGTCTTCGCAATAATCTAGAATATCTTCATCTTTTATCCTCCAAGTTCCCCAGGAGCTACCATCGGTGATTAAATTTTCCAGCCTGTACTGGTATTTTTTTATCGATATAAAATGAATCCGTCGCGACTCTTACCGCGATATCAGAAAATTTGTTTATCATCGACAGCAAATTTATACTTACATAAGCGAGCATCGACGACCGTAAATGCGTATATTGCGCTGATTCTCTGTCAAGATAATTAATTACGGTACCTAACTTTGCTCCATCAATAATAATATTCTCCCTATTACAAAATATTCCTCGCGATACCGTATCGGCGATTATAAAATCCATCTCGGCGTCGTTGATAAATAATCTAGCGTGCCGGTGTTTATGATCAACGGATCCACCTTGAGTAAATTTGCCAATTATTTTTCTTCCTATATCTTTTGCGTTGTCACAGTCCGTCGGCAACCACACATTAGTTTCTTTTCTGTAGGATACAATCGCCTCACTCACCGTCAACGACGCTAACATCGACGAATCCAGCATATATCTCAACAACACCGTAGGGACCCGACGACGCTGAGATAAATGCCTGCCGAACCAAATATAGCAAATTTTATGTAAATTTTCAGCAAACTCGAATGACGTTACATAAGCGAATCCGGTCATGACAAAATTAGGTAACGGTCCGTTAATCGCTACTCTTGTCATCTCGCTGGTAGGATGGCCGAATTTAGCAAAATAATCTGCACAATCGCCATATCCAAGGAAACTTCCAGGATAACACGCGCTCATGTCAACGGAAATCATATCTTCGAAATCGTACCTGGTATTCCACAATCCGCCATGGCCGTATTCGATACAACTAAGTTGAATATCAGCGAGATATTCATTCCTCGTAGGCTTCCACGAGTTTTTATCTCTAGCGGCATGAGCGGCCACAGACGAAACTGTAAAGCAATTCGTTAGCAACTGATCGGGATTAGACGAATATTTCATCGCAAGTTTTTTCATCGACTCGTGTAATATCTCATCCCGGTAAATATCACCGCATGGCAAAATAAACTGATCGTATCTTTCCTCGCTCGAGAATAACCATATCGATATTGGATCAGATGCGCTTAATTTTTTAATAAATCTAAACATGGCATCGGAATTATTATTCTCCGCAGAAAATTCCGTAGAATTTTCCGTGGGATAAAATTTAACAATACGAGCAGCAGGGGGGGGGGGCGAATCCGACATTTTGTCCAATCGTTATTTGGCTTAATTAATACTTTCTGCAACTCAACGATCTAGTGTCGTCAGCGCCTGGTAAAAAAAAAACGACGTCGTCGTCGGGGGATCGTCCAATCGTCATTTGGTTTAATTAACACCTTCTGCGCGTCGATCCCCAGCGTCGTCAGCGTCCGGTAAGCACATCGACGACCGCGTCGATGTCATCGCCCCCTCTGCTGCTAAGTGGTTATTTACAATGAAGATCCTCATGATCTTACAAACAGAGTGATCACTAACTCCTCCTCCTGTAGATCAATTAGGTTATTTGACTGATCGGTAAGTCTAAAATTAATTCTCGCATATAGACCGGATTAATCGGACTCTCAACGATTAAAAATCCCGGAGGGGCTGTTGGTGAAAATGAATAAAGGATATACCCCTGTTGAGCCTGATTTGATTGCTTGGTATCCACCTGGTAACTCCCTTCGATAACATCACACACTAGATTGATTGCTATCACCGATGCGATATTTACGTTGTACGGGGCAATATGCCTACCATCATCTCCGTTATCGTGTCTGAGGATATAAGTTGATGAACTGAGAAAATCATTAAGAGACTTTCTTAGTTCTGGTGCGTTGTATCCTGGAAACCTGAAATCGGGTAAATCGGCTTCTGTGATATTATACTCGGTTAGGAATTTTTGTTTATCATCAGTTCTGCTAGCGGATATTATCCCGACGATTCGTTCATTGATATATTCCATGTCTGATATAAGTTGATTTAACACCTCAATGTGTTTTTGTGCTTTTGTCTCCCGTAGCTGTTCTAGTTGTGATTGGTAAATACGATTAATCTCGGCAAACATATCAGTGATATCATTTAAATTAACTGTGACCTCGACGTGTGATTCAGGAGTTTCCTCACATAACAAATACCATTGCATGGTATTCCTGTTTTGAAATGCAAACCAACTGAGTAACAACGTGCCTTTCATAACATAATTTATCTCGATAAGCGGGATTAATCTCATGATACGATTGCACATTCGTGTGCAAGTCCGCGGGGATTTCCTTAGGCCATCCTAGTATGGTTCTTATTGAACTGTTATAGATATCAACCATATACCCCGGTGTGCTTATTTCAATCGTCGACGATAACGTCGGTTCATGAACCGTAATAGCGATTTTTGATTCCTTTCCTGTGATCGATTTTATCCTGCGTTGAAATTCTTTATTGATTTGTTCTATATGGTATGACCCAGTTGGTATTGTAACCTCCTCCCAGTCTGGGGTCCCATCGGGTTTATTTGTCCGTGCAAAAACCAGCGAGTTATTAGGTTGTTGTCCGTTAAATGCGTTCGCTCGAATATTAGGCCAACTGTGATATATTCGCAATTTTGCCAGCGCTATTTCCTTCACTGGAACCGGTGACGGGAAGTTCACACTGAATTCGGGTTTCGTTGACGTTATCGATATCATATTTGTTTGTACCGGAGTGGTGTTCTCCGCGATCCGCTGAAGTAATTGAAACCCTTCGGGGTTCAGCGACATTATTATTATTCGTTGTCTTTAGTGTCTAATTTCAACAACCAGGTGGTTCCGGCTTCCAGTTGAAAATCCTCGATTTTTGACATCGCGGAGCTATACAACTGGACCATCGTGGAGAATTCAACATCGGATACGAACAAATTATCAATCGATAACGAGATCAACCCGGATAATTTCGAGTACGCGTCGGATACTATTTGATGTTTTACTGTATACTCGTTGAGTTTTTTCTGAAAACACGATGATATCTTCCTAGTGATTGCGTTGGCGACTCCAGCAACTGTTGTCATTGCGGAGATAACGATTGGAACAGCGATCGGGGATGTCGTGGTTACCGTGGATAAAATAACACCGGTACCGGCTACTATACCCGACACCGAGTACACGACCGCGTCGATGGCGGTTATTTTTCGGCGGTATTTTTTTATTTTTACACGGTATTGTTCTGAAAGCGTTTTCAAGTTCGCGGAGAATTCTTTTGCGGTATCGAATCGATATTGATGTGACGTCGGTGATACCTCTGATTCAATTTCCTTGGTGGTCATTTTTATTTTAAAAGAGCTAGTGTTTTTAATTACTTAGATTCGCTACAAATTCCACATACCATGTAATGTTTGCCCCGGCTAGATTTCTATCAACGGCATAAATTGTAAACTGTTCAGTTGCGTTCCTGTCTATAATTGTTGATATTGTATTGTTAAACCCGGATGAACTCGACGATAATATATTAAACTGCATCATTGAAACCAGTGTCAATCGATAAATGCCCTTAACAGTTGCGGTAATATTTACTGTATTCTGTGTAGGAGTCCAATCGAATGATCCATGCTGAATTGTGTATACTGTGTTGATGATGTTCTCATCAGGGATTTTTATTTTTTCGAATTGCTCTGCTACTCTCGGTAGTCCGTCTTTAATCGCTGTAACATCAGTTTTGATCGTTCCTATTTCCTGTGTATTCTCGGTTATACTTTTTTTGTTCGCTGCAACCTTAGTAATGAGTGTACTTATTTCCCCTCCATACGCGTCTACATTTTTTTTGTTCGCTGCAACCTTAGTAATGAGTGTACTTATTTCCTCTCCATACGCGTCTACATTTTTTTTGTTCGCTGCGACCTTAGTAATGAGTGTATTCATTTCCTGTGTATTCTCGGTTATACTTTTTTTGTTCGCTGTAACCTTAGTAATGAGTGAATTTATTTCCTGTGTATGCGCGTCCACACCCTTTTTGTTCGCTTCAGTATCAGTTTTGATTGTTCCTATTTCCTGTGTATGCGCGTCCATATTATTTATGATCGTTGTAACATCAGTTTTGATTGTTTCTATTTTCCGTCCATGCGAGTCTACATTATTTATGATCGTTGCAACATTAGCGCCGATTATTTCTATTTCCCGTTCATGCGCGTCTACACTCCTTTTGTTCGTTGCAACATCAGTTTTGATTGTTTCTATTTCCTGTCTATACGCAGTGATATCATTTATAGTTGTTGTAATCTCATCCGGTTTGATATTTTTTTTTACTAAAGAATTTATCAACGGCGTTATCAACCCTGTTAAAATTTTTTCGTACCGAGGTAAATTGGCCCGACAGCGTCGTAAACTCCGAAATAGTATTCTTTATTGTTGCAAGATTTGGTTCGGTTACCGTCGGGGTCCCAAAAAAACTAGCGGTAGTGAGTTGTATATCGGTGATAGATTTTTTCACCTGCGCGTCAAGTTCGGTCACCGATTTATCCAACCTTATAAAACCGTCTTTGACTAATGTTATCGCCGATGCATGTTCACCCGGTTTGAGTCGTCCGTCGCCGGTATACAGCGCGATAGTGTCCTCGGCGGCATCACGCCGTCGTGTTAAAACATCATCCAGCGACACATTACTGGATTTCAATTTACCCTGGCGGTCTTGAAATACGACTATTTCACCTGGGTCAACACTGGTTAAGTTCAACGTATCAGCGATTTCATCCTCAATTAGTTTTTTTATGTCATCGGTGGCGGGCGTTTCCTTGGATTCCTTCAGCGCCGAAACCGGTCGTCCCCAAATATCAATCATCGTTATTGTAAAAAAAAAACAGCGTTTCTAATTAACCCGCCGGGCTTCTACGACCCCACTAGTGTATTCGTTTACAACCACATGAGGTGGTTTTCGCGATGATGAAATCGCCGCGAGTACGTTCAATACCTCACGGCCACATATCGGTGGGTCACTTAACTGCTGTGTTGGCAGCGTGGAATAAAAAACCCTGGCTGAACACGCCCGGATATACCGCATAAACTCTTTCGGCGGGGCTAACCCGTATGAATCAAAATAGACGATCGCACGCGGATCAATCGCGTATGCAACCCAATGAGTTCCCGCTCCGGAGGACCCATCGAGGTTAATTATGCCGGTTTCAATATTCCTTGGGGTCGCCGGTAATTGATCCCTCATAAAAACACCTCTGAAGTTTTTTATCGCTAGCGCGTTTGCGGCGTCTATTAAATCAAAATTAGACATGGGAGTCATTGACTCTTGCGTTAATAAACGGTTCCCGGTAGTCTTAGACCCTTTCCCGAGTACCATGAATACGGGGTCCCCGGTAGTCTTAGACCCTTTCCGGCCACGGGTCGTTTTTTTTGTAGCCTTTCCCGGTTGCCTTCTTTAATGCCATTCCCGCCGCGGTACCAACGGCCCCCAACGCCGCCGCCTTAGCCACTGCTGGTGCGGCCGCGGCAATCAACGCCGGAATCGCAGCTAACAGCGGAAATATCCCACCGGTCTTTTCCATGTTTTTAATCGCTGCGGCTGAAAAATCTATTTGAACACCCTTTTTATTCTTCATCGCATCATTGAAATGTTTTATTTGACGCGCCGTCAACGATATCTTATGATTACCACCCGCCATCTGTGACGGCTTCAGCGTTATTGTGGTTCCGCATTGTTTAGCCGACTTTGATCGTAATTTCTTGACTTGACCATCAGTTAACTCTACACTGACGACACTATACGACATTTTATTGTAAACGCGTTTGTGTTTTCAATTACATGTTTTCCACTGGCGCATCAACGATTCTCATTCGTCCACCAACACCTTCTAGCAGCATTGATTTATCGCTGAGAATGACAGCAACCGCTCTATAATTAACATTACCCGGGGCTATATGAGCTCGGAAGTGTATATCAACGACGGATTGTCTCGTTAAATCAAGATGCTCCAACGAAAAATAATAAATCGGATACAGGTTTTTAAAATCAAGTTGCGATATTTGCAAACCAGTGTCGACGTTTTGATCACGACCCATGTATGACAGCAATCGATGATACACACGTGCGATATGGTTGTCACCGTAATTAAGCTGTATATCCTCGGATGGTTCCTGTTGTCCGTTTATTCTCAGCGAAACATCCCTGACTCCTAATTGATCAAATATCATATGGCTGCGTTCTTGACTACCCAATCGTTCCCTATTCTGTAGCGCTATGAATATATGACGCGGGGCTGAAACACCCTGTTTTGACGCCAAGTGCCATGTAAACGTATCGGCGACGTTATCCTCTTTAGCATCAGTTGTTACCGCTAGCCAACTCAACAACGATTTCCCTCCCTGTTCCATAAATGCTAACAATCGTGCTTCCGTGGTAACTGATGGAGTCAGCACCGGCATCCACAATGCCATTTTAGTTAAAATGACTTTACCGGCAGCGACGCCAGCAGCATGCCATATTGCATTGTTATCATCGCCCCTTCGCGTCAGCGCGATTGTATGCTTAGCCCCATGGATAACCTTCCTGACATTTCTGCAGAATCCAAATATGTGATGGAGTGGAATCGCGCATGAAAACTGTCGGCGTGGTCTTTTTAGCATCAATATTCGTGCTGCGAATCCCATATTGTAATCATTGTTGATACTTTTTATAATATTGAAATCAGCGTCTGGTCTTGCTCTGCGGTCTGGGTTATTTGCTTCAGCCTGTGGGTCAGTTGCGGTATCTCTTTCCACCAGCACGTTGATGTACTGAAGATGATCGGCGTTATTAGTGGTGTCCTTCGCAAACATCATAGATGGACCCGCCGATCTTGTATAATCATCCGAGTATCTCGCTAACCCAATTATCGTTGTTGCAACATCAACCTCGCGTTCTATTGATTCAATTTCTCGCCCGTCAATAAGATATCTGGCGCTCTCAAATAACGCCATGATACCGTTGTTAACGAAGCCAACTCGAACACGATCGTCATCTGCGTATGGTGCATTATCGGCGGCATTTGTCACGAGTTCTCCCTCTTTTTCGATAAACGCTTCACACGGCAGAAAGTATTTACTGGTATCTTGGACTTGAAGTTCAATTCGCGATCGTAGGTCAGGTTGCGCTGCATAATAAGAATAATATTGATAATCACGGACAGAATCATCCCTGCGCACTGGGGCATCCATATCAAACGCGGGATCAGCGGTTCGCGCAAACATTTTATTATTTATCATGTTGATGTTTTCAATTGCGATTTTTTCGTCGTAAATTCTTTGAATTCTGTTTAAGACCACTTCCCGCTATCGCGTTAATGATCGCGTTGGTTGACGCATCGGCGGATGACTGAGCCGCCAACGACTCTAATTTTTCTTCCACGGCGTTATTTATTACTTTACTGACATTCGCAGGCATCACTGTCGTTGATGGCATCACCGGTGGTTTCTGTTTTTTTCTCCTCACCAATGACATTAGTTTGTTCCGCGCGTCTGAAAGCGCCTTTCCGGCAACGTCTCCAATAGCGCTGATTCCCTTATCACGAATAACATCAATAGCCTTCATTCCTAATTGTTTGGCTAACGGCGCTACTTTTGGAGCCATTCTTGTAAATAACCCCGCAATGGTGCTACCGAGACCATCTCCATAGTACGCGCGGTAAACAGGCAATCGCGAGTTTACCACGTAGACGAGTACTGGTTTATCATGGTTGTAGTGTATGATCATCCTTATTAAAAACACCAGTTTTCCAATTAATCATCCACGAGCTCGTCTATGAGCGTTCGATATGCATTAATGTCCATAATACCGCCTGTAAATAACCGCTTGCAAATATCAGCGGCCTCATTGATTATTTCCGTAGAGTTATTTCCGGCTCGTTTTCCTCCAATTAGTACCTCTAGCCGTGATATATCACTGAAAACACTATTAGGACAGGTAACGCCGTAGGATTCTTTACCAACAGGGTATCCTTTTCCTTTTTTTGGTGTTCTACTCTTAACTTCCTTGTGGAATGCGTCGTAATCGGATTTACTACGATGTGGTAATGCATCTTTATGTTTACTTGCTAAATACACTATTCTTGCCCAGTCCTTTAACGACTTTATATTTTTCTCGTAACCGCTATTGATATGCTTCTTATCTCGTGTTTTCTTAGCAAAATTGTTGGCAGCAAAATTAATTAATTCTTCCCTGCTGCTGAAGCCTCTAATTTGATCTATTGTGCTCTTCTTGAGTATAACACGGGGTATATTCTCCTCTTTTTCTTCCGGTTCTCTTGCGGTGGCGCCTAGTTCTTCTTCTGGTATTTCTTCTTCCGGTTCTCTTGCGGTGGCGCCTAGTTCTTCTTCTGGTTCTCTTGCGGTGGCGCCTAGTTCTTCCTCGTCGGCCATTGTAACATAAGGTTCTTGTGGTTCGGTTATAGCGAGTGGTGGTGGCCTCCGTGTTGTAGCAGCCGCTATTTTTGCAGGGAGTGTTTCTAAAGACCTTTTTGTTTGTTTTGTCTCTGCCGCTATCTTTTCAAGCGCACCAAGAACGGGTACAGTTGCCGCCGTAACATCCTTAGTCGCTTTAGTTACGGGGGTAAATAACTGTTCACTTCCAACAGCAAAATCAGTTTGCATTTGTTGTCGCGTTTGAAGTTTCTCTCTCACTCTGTCTCGTAACGGTATAAACTTTATAAGCGCTGCTAGCCGCTCTCTGGCTAGCCGAGTAGTAAGTGATTCACCTACCATTATTGTAAATTGATCCGCAATTTCAAATAAAATTTTCCGCCGGGTCTTTCCATGGTGGCAGAAATATATCGTGTCATTGTGTACATCACATATATATAATGTTACATTGGTATGCCGACTTCGTCACGCGACGTGGGCACAGGTAACTTCAAGCTGAGGCTCCCCACAGGGGTTTCGTCTATGATCCTCCTAATGTTTTTAATCTTACTAGAGATCTCGCGGCGTTTTTCATAAAGCTGCCCGAGTTTTTTTCGTATTGTTTCAACGGCAGTGAATAACCCAATGAATACGCTTACGTCATTGCCATACAGGTTCTCATTAATTGTATGTTGTAATCGTTTTATAAAAGAATACTCGCGGGCTAGCGTAAAACGCCCTCGCTTCGATTGTTCGTTTATAGCCTCATAATCGGATAATATTTCCTCGCTGTTGAGCCTATCAGATAATACAATTCCTTGATTTTTTAATTTTGAAATCTCAGTTAATATATTATTGATGTCTTGGGAATCCATATTCTTATAAACATCTTATTTCTAATATCAAAAATTTTAATAAAATTTAAGTTTAAAGTTTAATAAAATTATTGGGGTCATTTTTGACCCCGTTTTTTGTATGGACAGTACAATGCCGTAAATCTCCACTCGAGTGCTGTGGCAGATTACAGGCATACATGGACAGTACAATGCCGTAAATCTCCACTCGAGTGTTGTGGCAGATTACAGGCATATACATATACTTAATTATGGACAGTACAAACAATGACGGGGGGGCGTGGTTTACACTCAACCGAACCAAAACGCAACCCATGAAAATCAATCATGGTTGCGTAGTTGGAAAAAACCAACCGCGCACACTATGAATGATAGTGTGGGCTGCGTTTTGGTTCGTTTTGAACTTCAACGAAGGGGGCTTTATCCCCTCCCCCCCCCAATTATATAGAAAAAAAAAAACATCTGACCGTTTCCCGCCAGGCAATTGCCCGCTGCGAGGCGCGAACCCGTAAATTGTTGACTCGAGTTTCATAGTCAAACATGTTTGCACTGGACTACGGACGCACCTAACAAATAACGAGTTTTTAAAAAATATAAGCACGTGGTGCGTTCCAGGTGAACGCGCATAGGTAACTTATTTACATTGAAACAGACGACTATTTGCAAATCACGTGACAGCATAACACTATCATGGTGACTTCGTCATACCCTCACGAGTTATCCCCCTTCAGATGTGAAAATCGAATTCTGTGTCCGTTTTTACTTGAGAAAGCTGTTTGATATACTTGTTCTGCAACAAATCGTTCTGAGGCGCTACAAATGTCAAAATATTTTCCTGCCTCATTCATTGACTGAAATATTTTTTCCTCGTGCGTTGACGTATCAAATGATTTGACGCCTCTTGCTGCTTTTGAGTACTTACCAGTCTGGCCTTTTTTAATATTTTCACTCTGAGAGATAGCTTGCAGATTACACAGTCTGTTATTTTGATAATTAGAATCAATGTGATCAATAACGAGACTATCTTTGATCAATCCGTGGAAACATTCATAGATGATTCTGTGACAGAGATATTTTTTCCCTCCAGCAGTAAACATTAAATACCCGTGATTGTTTTTCCATCCAACCGGCTTCTTCAGTCTGCGGTTTCTAACAATGCCGCCGCGAGATGCCTCGTAATTGACGAGCAGGGGATGCGGCTGAAATTCTTGGTCCATTTATATAATAATACTACTTGTCTAATTTATTATTTGGTTTAATTATAAATCTTTCAACATAGTCTTGGGGGGTTTTGATGACGGAGTCAGCGGTGGGGTCAATGACGGCGTTTTTAATTCGTTTGTCATAATAGCGTTTTAGTTCCCTGTATCGCTTTCCGCCACAATTAATACACAACTGCGATTTTCCTCTTACACCAACGTGGCAAACCAAGCACGGGAGGGGGCCAAGAGAACCATTACGAACGCTTTGTAAATGATACCCGCAGAATTCACCTCTACATGATTTATTGCACGGGGTTGTCGACCCAATCATCAACCATTTGCATTTATTCATTATACTATATTCTTTTATTAAAATACTTGTTTTAATTATATGGATGAGTTTGAGAGATTAGCAGCAATTAAGCCCTGGAAAAATATTAAATTCAATCTCGATAGAGTCCTCAAGGACACACCAAAAGCGTTAATAAACGATAGAACCCTGTTAAATAAAATACGTGATTGTATCAATACATTCAAGCGTGATGGTGCATCTCATAGTTGGTCAACATTTCGAATTGATGGCGTTGTTGATGCTACCATGAACGACAACCGCGCAGCAACGATAATATCACAACTTGACGGTAAAAAGTATTTCTTCAGAGTAAAATTCATTGTCCGGGTGGAATCAGGTAATTGGATCATACGTGATAAATTTGAACCAGTTCTCAGCGACAAGAAAACAGTCATTGTCAGCCGCGACTCCAAGCCGGGGTTGTTAACCGGAATTGACAGACCATACTATGAACGAGCGTATCCTGAAACAGCAGTTGTTTATGGAATATACCCGTTAAATAAGAAACCTGATATCGGAAAACTGAAACCAATGAAACAGTCAACTGGGTTAAATTGTGTAGCAGAACGAATAATAGAGCATTTTACAAATGCGTGTCGAGAAAACAAATTGACTGATTTACGACGTAGCAAAATCAACCAGTGGGAACTAACCGTAAAAGAGCGTGGAGCAACCATCAGCGACATAGCAAGATTAGAAACATCGCTGAGATTTCCAATAACCGTTACAACGATAACCGGTGAAGTATTATACGAATCAAAGTACAAATCAAATGGAGCCCCAATCAAACTTGTTGATCATAACGAACACACATGGACGCCCGCGATCACAATATTTCCACGGGATAGAACAGTAAAGTATATACCCGAAGAATTCTCCAAGGATGGTTTTCTCGCGGAGAGGAAACTATTTGATGCTATTGCCTACTTGTGTAAAAACGACCCTGTATCAGTGTGGTTACTTCACAGCGCTGAAAACGATGCGGATACCTTTGATCAGTTTGTAAGACCAAACGGTGAATTATATCGCACTGAAGCATTTCACAACAGGATGAAAAAAACCGCCATGGAATTTGAAGAGCATGATGAACAACTGCTAACAAATTGTTTTACGATTCCATCGGTTGTAGCTCATGTTGCAGCAAGGAAAAATGCGTGGAGACCAACGCGCAGGGAATTTCTGCCGGATGTACAATCCAGTTGTTTGGAATACTATCACGGCGGACTATGGAACACTGAATACAGCCGCGACGCTATGATCTCGGTTGATATGGTTGCCTGTTATCCAGCGAGTTTTCTCGGGTATGGATCCGCCGCTGAGTATTTCAAACGATTTGGACACCCCAGACATGAAATGACTCGTGTTGCTATTAATGGACCACTGCCTGATTTTGATTTAACCGGATTCGCTCGCATAGTATCATTTTAATTCGCGGCAGGACTTCATCGCTGTTGCTATATTTGGATCGGTAGACACATGGCTGAAAAGAAGTGGCTGCCAGTAGCGCTGCTACGGTATATGATTGATTGTAAAATGCTAGTTTCGTTGATTGTCAGTGACACGATTATATCATACCCGGCGCAGACTGAAGTCTGGTTACCAGAACCGGAGCGTCTAGATAGCATAATTGACGAATCCAGAAAACACATCGATGCCGACGAGGAATATATCATCGAATGGTCCAGGAGAATATTCAACCAACGAAACCGCGAGGCAAAAGATCTCGGTAGAAGAATAATTGGTAAGTTCCCACAAGGTGGAAAAAACCACGACTACAAACGATATTGCTCACGGCTGATTATAGATGACGCAGAATATGATTTCGTAATCAAGGACGCAGTGGCAAAAAATAGATACGTGAACTGTGAAGCAGCTTTCTTGTCCAATGGAACAAGGTTGGTTACAGTTGTTACCTACAGCGACGGAGACAGCCCGGCATACCCGCATTTGAGGGCATCTATGCTGGGTTATGCCGCTATCAATTTATTCTCGATGATAAATAGATTTCCTGACACCGCGGTTAGAGTAGCCGTTGATTCATTTTACATAGACTTAAAGTATAAGGGAAACGTAGCCGAGTTTACTAGTCCGGACGAGAGTTGGGGTACATGGAGAATTAAAAATGAAATACGACGCGATTATTCCCCGTCAGCAGATGTCACCGTTGAGAACGACTACTTACGCGGTGATGAATTGTCAGAATGGTCTAATGCACCACCGTGTTCTGATCCAATTTGTAGGCACAAAACAGTTTATTTAAGCGGCTGTGGCGGGTCAGGAAAGACGACTCGGGCAATTGAATTATTTCGAACGCGGGCAAGTATAATCGTGCTAACACCGACCCATAGACTAGCGCGAGAGATAAAACAACGAAATGTTGACGCCGTTACTTATCACAGCTTTTTTCGATACAGCGGCGGTGAGTGGACTCCTGATCGAATGGGTGAAAAATTTATTCCTGAGGTTATCATCTGGGATGAGATATGTACTGTTTCGTTTGATACTTTACAAATGTTTCTTGATTGGTTGCTGCTCGCGAATACAGCGGTAATCATGTGTGGCGACCATGGCCAACCACCGCCATTTGTCGGCGAGGGTCCACATGATTGGTTAAAGGGTTTTGTGGACTATATTGAAGAAACCGATACTGATTACCGAGCACTTGATGAACAACTGCGCGAGGTTAAAAAATTAATCAGATTACAGCCGGATAGAATTCAATGTGAAATAATCCGCGAGGTGATTCCGGAAACGTCGTTAAATGAATTCTGGGAAACATGGAGACCAAACGATTTGATTGTAGCGAGTAGAAAGATAGTCAGGGACACACTTCAGCGGAGGTTGTTTACGTTGCATAAGGAAAAGTTTCCAACGCGTCCAGTGCCGTTATGTTATAGACCCGCGGCTACACGGCGGCAGAACATTGAAGTTGAAATCCCGGCCCCGACGGCGTCAGGGACAAAAAAACAAATTCTCGTGCTGAATGATATCGTGCTCGTTGATATCAGCGTCGTCGAGGACGCGCTACGTGCTGATAAATCCCCGTGGACGCTAGGATACGCAACAACAATACATTCCTCGCAGCGACTAACCATCACGGACACAATTGTTTGGATAGTTGATAATCGCATCGAATGGTCGAATCTAGTCTATCTTGCAGTGTCCAGAGTACGAAGGATAAATCAGCTTCGAAGAATTGTTGTTGACGAGGTCAGTGACGGAGTCACCAACGACAAAGTCACCATCGATGCAAGCGTCATTAATAGAAAACTCTCGGGTTACCGCCAACAGGATAAAAAAAAAAAACAGCGGCGTTTTGATATTGATGCCGAATTAATAATCTCGCTACGACAACAACAGAATAATCACTGCGCGAGTTGCAATTGTATAATGAGTTGGCGTTATTCGGATAAAGACACTCGCCAATTTACCGTGGATAGGATCGATAACAGTCTCGGTCATGTCAAAAACTATGTGAAGTTGACCTGTCTTGAGTGCAATAGGCGCAACGGCGCTAGTTAAGACCACGTGGGGGCAATTGAGTATCGTTAGGTATCACTTGTAGTTGCTCGCGTGTAAATCCGCGCTGAGGAGCAGTTGAATCCAGTCTATAGATCGGTGGTCTACCAGTTGATCCTGTTATCGTTGATATGTTATGTGTGGTAACACTCCAAATAGGATCAGTAGCTCTTTTTGTACCGCCTTCAAGCTCTCCTGGTTCATATAGATATCTAACAGTGACATCGCCAAGAATCGGCTTGGAAACGCTATCTATTTTTGATCATTTGGGTATATACTCGTATTTAATCGCGTCGCTGGGCTTCATGTTGATTGCTCGGGTAATCTCGTTATTTAACGCTGCAATTACGCCTGGCAACCTTTTAACCCATTCACGAGATCGTTTTTCTTGGATGAATTCCTTCGCGTATTGATATCCAAATAACCGTTCAGCGAGAGTCCGATTGAATCGTTCAACAATTGCCTGATCACGATGTAGCGCAGTATGACCTCGTCGTATCGCGACGCTATGGTGTTTCAGCGTTGATAAAACAGCGCCGCGAAATTCACTACCGGGATCAACTTGTAATAGATTTGGCCAGCGCAGAGGACCTCTTCGATAAATCCGCTCAAACGCAGCGGCTACTTCAGTTGCTGACTTTGTTTTTAACGGCTCCGCTTGTTTGTATCGACTCGCAACATCAACTACGGTTAGCGCGTATTTGTAACCGTTGTCATGCGGCAAAAATAGTATATCAGCCTGATGAACTTCATTAGGTACGCTGACATCAAAGCGCGAGAAGTTGATTTGTTTAGGCGGTGGTAGATAAATTTGCCATATAGCCTGTTTGGATAACCAATTAGCCGCATCGGCCCTCGTTACTTTTGCAGCGCTTGCAAGCTTACCAATTGCGGCCCTCCCCTTCCAGTATCCTCTCGGAGAATAATAGATGGATTCCATGTTGTTATTATAAACGCTAGCGTTTTCAATTACCAGCGCGAGAAGCTCCGCTTCCAATCATTAATTTACCTTTCATAGCCGATTTTACCAACCATGAGGCCAATTTTTCTTTGACGGATTTATCAGGAATAGCATTTAACGCGTGAATTAATTTTACGTCCGCGATATGACGCTGTTGCAGATCGCTACTTTTGTAAGCAACATCATGAGCATGACACGCCTTATCGACAGCGTTTATTGGGTACTCACCGGGTTTGGGCTGATTTTGATCATCGAGTCTGATATCTAATCGCGTTCCGGGGCCACAGTAGCTATATCCTGGGAGGTGTTTTTCTCCTGGATACTTTGCCCACGGTGTTCCGGGGAGTTTTGATAACCTGGCTGCAATATCACCTCCTCATTTTTTTTAAAACATCTCCGGGTCTAATAGAAATAAATCTAAATTTCTTTATACCGCATTGTACACACTTGCCAGTAAGCGCCGATCTGTTATTTCTTGTTGTAACGGTTGTCATATCATTTGTGCCAGTACGCACTCTACACTTTACACAATATAGATCCATAATTTATGTATAGAGACATGAATATAATTGACTTTTCAGCGACTAAAACAAGAGAACCAGTTAAGCATGTTGCAGCGTTACCAAACTCAATCCGGATGATTATCATCGGACCATCTGGATTCGGCAAGACGCAATTGTTACTCAATTTAATAATAAGATGGATGAAGTGGGATAAGTTGTATTTGGTTGCTCCTAGCGTAGATGATCAACGATGCTACGAGGTGTTGAAAGATTTCAACGAGAATGCATCAGCGATCGCTAAAAAAAATGTCATCGAGTTTATTACAGATATCAATGATGCACCAGGTATTGATGATATTGATGGCGACGTTAACAATCTAGTCGTGTACGATGATGTTATGTTAGACAATCAAAAAAACCCAGCTAGGATATTTTCCAGAGGCAGGCATAAAAACACTGACGTGATATATGTCACTCAACGATACACTCAGATTCCAAAAGTAATCAGAGACAACTGTAATATTCTTGCTGTATTCAACGGCGTTGATACACACACGCTACGAAATATTTGGCAGACATGGTGCGGCGGTGACATGGACTTTAATGTTTTTCGAAACTTTTTTAGTCATGCTCAGTCGACCCCACATGGATTTGTAACGATAAATTTACATGATCCTCGGACACGATATCGTATCGGACTTGACCAAATATTCGGTTAAATTGTAAATAACCACTTAGCAGCAGGGGGGGCGATGACATCGACGCGGTCGTCGATGTGTTTACCGGACGCTGACGACGCTGGGATCGGCGCGCAGAAGGCATTAATTAAACCAAATGACGTCCGGACAATTGTCGATTTGGCCCCTCGACGATGACAACGACGACGACGTCGTTTTTTTTTTACCAGGCGCTGACGACACCGGATCCGCTGAGTGCAGAAAGTATTAATTAAGCCAAATAACGATTGGACAAAATGTCGGATTCGCCCCCCCCCCCTGCTGCTATACGATCCCGCGGAAATATCATTACCGACTGTGACCACGCGTGGGAATTGTGATCGACAATCTCGATTGGTGCTCCTCGGGATCTGTACGGCGACGAGTATAATATTTCTCCCGATAACGTTTTCACCGTGATTGGAAATTTAAGTTTTTTACTATATTAATAGATTAATATAATCTTCTTCACATGTTATCACCGACGAGGATCTTTTTTCATAATATCGCCGCAATTCCCGATAATTCTTTCCTCCGCAGGCCAAACACAACCGAGTTTTTCCTCGCGTGCCAACTTGACAAACTAAACATCGCTGTGGTCCTTTACTGCCACGTCGAATCGCATGTATATGAGCGCCGCAATAATCGCCTCTGCAGGATTTGTCACAATTATTTGTTGAACCGATTAGCATCCATTTGCAATGCATTATAATTTAAACATATGTCTAAAATATAATCATGGATGTATTTGATCTTGATGAGGCAGAATATATTATACCTGAGGCTGATCTGGCGAAGAAAGAATTTTTCGATGACGGAGCCGTTCACACTTGGTCGACATGGAAAACAAATTCCATCGATGCCACGATGAACCTGGAGCGAGCTAAGAAAATAATCGAGTACATAAAAACCGAACACAAAGAAGAGCGATTTATCTTTGGAATAAAATTTATCGCACAAATGCCCGACGATACTTGGATTATTCGCGATAAACGAGATCCAGTGCGTGGCGGTAAGAAAAACGTTATTCTCGATAAAGCTCTAAGCATGGATTGTTATTGGGAATCGATGGCCCTTATTATGCTAGGGCATATCCATCTAGTGCAGTTGTTTATGGAATTTATCGGCTAAATAATAATCCGGATGTGAAAAATCTACCTGCGATGAAAGAATCGCCGATGATAAATTGCGTGGCTGAGCGTGTTATCGAACATATGAAAAACACTCGACGTGGATCTGGTTTGACTCAATTGAGGCTAGATAAAATTAACGCGTGGGCGAAGACTGTCGCTGATGGTGCATCGGTGGACAAGTTATTTTTGTCATAAGTTTGTATTCGAATGTTTCAACGGACAAATACAAGTCGGTCTTGTTATCGACCACATCGACGGAGATAAACTTAACAACAAACTGTCAAATCTTCGGGTGGTAACTCCGAGTGAAAATTCCAAATTTGGTAATACCGGTGGCGTATGGCGACCATCTAAGGCGGTTAAATCAGTAAATCGAGAAACAAACGAGGAAATTATATTCACATCGATGAGTGCCGCTGCAAGATATTTTAGTATTAATCCAGCATCGGTGCAACGTGCGACAGAAAAAATAATCAACGCGACGTTTTCCTACAAATTCGGCGAATGGTTCGAATTTTACTATATCCCGATAATATCCGATTAAAAATCTCAGGATTTTCTAAAATTAAATTGAAGATTGTAAATATAAATATAAATGAACGAGGAGAATATAAATAACATCATCGAGGCCATCGAGGATTTAAAAAATAAAAATGTAAATTTATCCTCAGATTTGGACACAGGTAAAATCCGATCCGAATTTGAGACGATCGTCCAAGGAAAACTCGAATACAGATACACGCTACCGTCAGAATACAAATTTATAAAGAAAATCCAGATTGCGATGTACCAATCTCTTGCGACTGTCAGCGATGATCAAATCGAAGATTTTGTTAAATTATCGACGCTGGTAGAAAAAGTTAGGTCGAGTTTGTCTGACGAATATGAGTCAAGAAAAATTACCAGCTCGGGCGTCAGGCAGCTAAAAAAGCTGGTCGATGAAAGTAAAATTAGCGTCAAAGATTCTTAAGCTTCTTAAAAATCTTTGATTTTCATTCTTGCCACAAAAAAAACAAACAAAATTTCAAGAATCTTAAGAATCTTCGATTCCAATTCTAATTTTTATTATTTTTTTTTATTCATTTTACTGAAATTGTGCAATTTTCTTGTTTCTGACTACCATTTACCCCAACAAATTTACGAAATTATATAAATTGCACAATTTGACGGGTATTTACCCCAGCAGATTCACGAAATTATGTAAATTGCTCAATTTGACGGGTATTTACCCCATCAAAAACATAAAATTACACAAATTTCTTAATTTCCCTGATTTTTATTATTTTTTTTTATTATTTACTAAATTAATTTATTTACTGAAATTGTGCAATTTTCTTAATTTTGACGGGTATTTACCCCATCAAAAACATAAAATTATATAAATTACTCAATTTGACGGGTATTTACCCCAACAAATTTACTAAATTATATAAATTACTCAATTTGACGGGTATTTACCCCATCAAAATTAAAATTTTTTACTAATTTTGAAAAATTTCCTGGTTTTTATTTATTTTTCTCTGGCGGGCAGATTTAAGAATCTTAAGAATCTTCGATTCCAATTCTACGATCTCACCAGCAAGTTGATACTCAGCGTTTCTTTGCGTATATCAAGTAAATTTCCATTCTGGTCCGTCAGTTTGAAATTTATCTTCGATAATAATCGATTGTGACATCGCAGATAAAACGGATTTACTGGCTCTTTTATTATCAAAAAACCCGGAGATGCGCTAGGTGAAAACGAATATAAGATAAATCCCTGCTGTGCCTGCTCTGACACAGACGAATCCACGTTGTAGCTACCTTCGACGACATCCGCGTGAAGATAAATCGCGATAACTTCCGTTATGTTAACGATATCTGGCGAGATATGCCGCCCTTGCCCGGCAGGATCATTATTATGTTTGAGAATCGATTCTGATTGTATTTTTTTAGTCCACGCGGCATGTAATTTCGGAAATAAATCATCGATGGTATCAGTGACGGATTTTCTCATTTTATCAACATCATAATCGGGAAATTTGAAATTTGGTAGCGTTTCCACGGTTAATCCGAATACTGTCATGAATTTTTGTTTTTCTCCTGAATTTCTGATCAACTCGAATTTGCTAATAGGAAGAACATAATCGGCAATTGATATATCGTCGATTATCGCCCGAATGAACATACCGTGATAATATTCAATTTCATTCGCGAGTTGATTTAAAATCTTCACGCGTTCGATAATTTCGCTACATGAACCTGATTTATTTAAGATGCATTCATGAAAGGATTCCCGCAATAAATTTAAATGTATTTTATGTTCTTGATTAAAATCGTCGATGGTTCTTCTTATCAAGATACCGTCTATGGGGCTATTATCCTGTTAATATTGGTAGCGTCGAAGATTTTCACACCGGGGAGAATTTTAGGAAGAGGCAACCACGAGAGAATTCTTTCGTCCCTAAAAGTAAAAGCGAACATCACCAGGTTAAATTTGTGGTTATTCATGAGATTAATGGCGCTGTGGATCAGAGGCTTGTGTTTGATATTTCCGTACCATCCTTCGTCGGTGGTAAAATCTGATTTTTTGGGCTCCGGTAGCTCTGGAGGAGCTTCTTCGTGCCAACCTGGAATAATAAAATCAGATTTTTCTGGTTTTGCCAGAGGTGCGATTTCAGGCCAACCTAGCACTGTCCTAATCGATGATTGGTAAATATCGACGATATATGGCGATTTTACCTCGATTATCGATGACAGCGTTGGTTCGTGTGCTAATATTTTTATTCCTGGATTAGCATCGCCGGTTATATTTGATATCCTACTGGTAAATTCCTTATCTAGTTGCTCAATTTCGTAACTGCCTGTTGGTATGCCAACGACGATCCAATCGGGAGTTCTATCGGGGCGGGTTTTATTGGCAAAAACAAGCGAATTATTCGATGATAATTTACCGAATGATTTCGACCTAACATTGGGCCAGCTGTTATAGACGCGTAACTGTGACAGCGCAATTTCCTTGACGCTAATTGGTATTGGAAAATCGATACTAAATTCTGGCCTGGTTGTGCTTGCCGATATCAGCGTTGTTATCGGCGGTGTCGTGTTTGTCACGATTTGAGTTAGTTCGGACATTATTGATATTCATTTGTTCAATCTCAGAGTAGATATTTATCATCACAGAAAATTCTAGATCGGATATAACGCCGTCGTTGAGACTCTCAGAAAGCAGCGATGATAATTTCGAATACGCTTCGTTGACCTGGGATAGTTTACTCGTGTACAAGGACAATTTTTCATTTGTACATGAGGATATTTTTTTGCGATGATATTGAGAACACCGGCGATTGTTGTTGTCGACGAGATGATTATCGTTGCTACGATTGGCGCGATTGTTGTTACCGCGGATAAGATTATTCCCGCACCGGCGATTATTGCGCTTACCGCATACACGGCGACATCGATGGCAACTAATCTGCGCTGATATTTTTTTATTTTTGTTTGATACTCGTCGAGAAGTTTTTTTAGCGAATCCTGCCATAAACGCGCCTGATTGTAACGGTAATCCGATGCAGTCATTTATTAGTTACCTATCTCAACAATTATCCATCCGGTTTGGCGCCACCCATCTCAACAATTATAGTCGATTCGGATTTACCAACTTCAGTCCATTCGGATAAATATTCGAAAATTACAAAATACACAACTGGTCTTGTGACGGTTCTATCTGGTGGCGATAGCATAAATGTCTCCGTGATATTTTCGGCCATAGAAATAATAAAAAATCCGGGATAATATTCGTAAATTTTATGGGTACCTGCTGTTACACTGAAATTTACCGACGAGATAATATATATTCGATATACGCCAACAATTGACGAAGTAAAGCTAAATGTGTTATTCTCGGGCGTCCAGGTAAGATTCTGTGTTTTTACCACAAATGTTAAATTGCAGGGAAGATTTTTTGTTACCACCTGATCTGGCACGTAAAAACGCGCCAATTTTGGACTATTCAATGTTGATATATCATCTTTAATATTGGCAATATCTGATTCCACGTAGATAAGTTTCGTTAAAGCATCGTTAGCTCTTTTAGTTGCGTAGAGAATATTCGTGTTAATATCGCTAATTTTTGTGGTTGCGTCGAGAAGTTTCGCACTTAAATCTCGAATTTCTCCGTCGTACAATGATATATCTATCTTTTGACGCGCCAATTCACGTACCACGTTAATTTCCTCGTTGATTTTAGTAATATCTTCGCTGATTGTTCTTACTCTCTCGCTAAGATCATCGTGCGATGCTTGATCGACTTTTTTCTTTACTAGCTCGTTTGCGGTGGTGGAGATATTATCGACGGATGTTTTTATATCATCCTCAAATTTTTTGCTAAATTTAGCTAAGGCATCGTCGAGTTTTTTAAGATCTCTATTTAGCCCGTTTAATCTTTTTGTCAATCTTTCTTGAAGATCATCGTGTAATGCTTTATCAGCCTTCAGAAGCAACGTTGCTGATAGCTCGTTGTCCTTTTTTTCCACACAGCGATATTAGCCTTCAAGGGTAACTTCGCTATAATATCGGCGATATCAGCGATGGATTTTGATACCGAATCTGACAGGCTAGTAAATTGATTAATGCGATCGTTATATTCGTCTCGCTTGATTATATCAGTTATGTTGACGTTGCTTGTTTGTAATCTTCCTTCGCGGCTCTGAAAAACAGCAACTTCGCCAGGATCCACTTCTGACAGCGATAGAAGATTGTTAATATCATCCCTTGTGGCGAACTTTGATAGATCGACGTCAGTCACTTCTGCTTCCTTCTTCCTGTAGATAAATATACCGTAAATATCAACCATGATATTTATCTACGGCGTATTTAAATACGATCCTATGATACGGGTCGGATGATTTTGAAATTGCATCAAGGACATTAATTGATTCAGGACCGCATATCGGTGGATCCATTAACGTCTGCGTCGGAAGTGTCGAATACCAAATTGGAATATTTAACTTTGACACGTAATCGATAAATTCTTTTGGTGGAGCTAGTCCGTACGAGTCAAAATAAACAACTTCGCGAGGATTAATCGCGTAGGCGACCCAATGTGTGCCAGGGCCAGTATTTGAATCGAGATTTAGTATTCCCGTCTCGGTGGGGTTTGGTTTTTCTGGTAGTTGATCCCGCATAAATACGCCTCTGAAAAATTTTATTTTTTTATTCTTTGCTTCGTTGAATAAATCTAAATTTGAATAGGCCGTGCTAATCTTAGGTCGGATCCGTACGGGGGGCGTCTTAGATAAAGGCCGCTTCCCTTTTTTTTACCGTATCGTCCTCCCATTACTTTGTGTACTAGTTTGTCGCCTACAGCTCCGGCCGCACCTAATCCTATCGCTTTTGCAATTGCCGGAAGAGCCCCGGATAATAATCCAGGAATAGCAGCTAGGAAAGGGAAAATTCCGCCCGTTTTGACCATGTCTCTGATGGCACCTATACTAAGATTCACATGAACGCCGGAATTCGCTGATTTGGCTTTGGTGAAACGTTCACGTTGATTCTTAGTTAGCGACAGTTTGTTAGGCCCGCCCTGAATTTGATCGTTTTTCAGGGTTAATTTCACACCGCATCGCTTTGCTGTTGCTGTTTGGAGTATTTTCATCTGACCCGGGGTCAGAGTTACGCTGACGTGTTCGTATGGCATATTAATAATCGTTTTAATCTAAATTTAGAAAAATCTAGATTTTTGTTACATTTTCTCGACAAGCGCGTCGATGACTCTCATTCTGCCGCTGATGCCTTCCAAGATCATTGTTCTATCGCTGAGGATTACCGCAATCGCTCTTGCTGGTCCACCTGTGTTAATTCTGGCTTTGAAATGGATATCAACGACGGATTGCTTTACCAGATCGAGATGCTCCAGGGAAAAATAGTAGATAGGATAAAATTTATTAAAATCCAACTGCGATATTTGCAATCCGGTATCGATATTTTGATCGCGACCCATAAAACTTAGCAAGCGATGATACGCGCGGGCCGTCGAATAATTTTCAAAATTAATTGATATTTCCTCAGATGGTTCTTGTTGCCCGTTTATCCTTAACGACACATTTGTCGCGTCAAATGAATCGAATATCATATGACTGTGAGTTTGATCATATCTGTTTGCGTTTTGAAGAGCCACAAATATGTGTCTAGGTGCCGAGACGCCTTGCTGTGATGCAATTCGCCAGGTAAATATTCCGTTAATATTAACGTCGATAGAGTCAGTCGTAGTTGTTAGCCAGGACATAACAGACTTACCACCCTGATTCATGAATGATAATAATTTTTCCTCCTCAAACATTGATGGAACTATCGCTGGCATCCACGATGTAAATTTAGTTAGTAATATTTTACCTTGATCACCTACTTCTCGCCAGATGGCTCGGTTATTACCTGTGTCATCTCGAACGAAGGAAATCGTGTGTTTCGCTCCGTAAATAACTTTCCTGAAGTGCTGCAAAATCCAAAAATGTGAGATAGCGGAATCGCACAGGAAAATCTTCGACTATCTCCCTTTAACATAGCTCTTCGCGTGGCAAATCCGAGGTTGTAATTATCATTGGTGTTAATTATCATGTTTTCGACGTCAACGGGAGCATTACCAGCGTTATTATTCGGTCTCCTGACGATATACTGGACATGATCAGCGTGATCAGAATTATCCTTGGCGAACATCATGCTAGGGCCAGCTGATCTGGTAAAATCATCCGAGTATCTAGCTAGGCCTATAATCGTCGTTGCTAAATCAACGTTATCTGTAATTGACTCTATTTCTCTTCCATCGATCATATAAGTGGCGCTCTTGAATAAAGCCATGATGCCGTTGTTAACGAATCCTACTTTAAAATCTGCTCCGTAGGTGGTATTATCGTGTTTCAGAAGTTCGCCAGTAAATTCGATATATGCCTCAGATGGAAGAAAATATCTTGTCGTATCGTGAACTTGAATTTCAACGCGATTAGGTGCATTTGGTATCACTGCGTCGTACGAGAAATACTGGAAATCACGCACGGATGTGTCTCTACCTACAGGCTCGTCCATGTCGAATACTTCGTTTGACACTTGTGCGAACATTTATTATTAAGAATTTCATCTAAAACGAAGACCGCTACCCGCAAAACTTGTGTTTGCAACTTCCTGTACTGGTTTATTTGCGAAATTTGTGTTAGCAACTTCCTGTGCTAGCTCATTTATTTTTTTATTTGCTGCGTCGTTTATAGCTTTACTGACATCGGCGGGCATTTCGCTGGTGCTAGGTAATTTGACGGGCTGACTTTTTTTACGCATTAAATTTGATATTTTGCTTTTGACAACATTGAAGCCTTTACTGGCTAAATTACCAATACCAGAGATGACAGTCTCGCCAATTTTTCCTATCGCTTTTGATGCAATTTGTTTAGCTGCGGGTCCGATTTTAGGGACTACCCGCGTGACGAGGCTTTTAACGATATCGCCTAATCCGTTCCCGTGAATATATTTGTATACAGGCAATCGAGAATTAGCTATGCGGACCTGTCTAGGTCTGCGTTGATGTTTGTGAACAATCATGTTATTTCAATTATGTTGTTTTAATCGATGAGTTCGTCAACGAGTTCTTTGTAAATGTGAGAGTTAATAACACCGCCGCGGAATAATCGCCGACAAATATCTGAGGCCTCGTTGATTATTTCATGAGAATTGTTTCCGGCTCGTTTTCCTCCTATTAATATTTCGAGGCGAGATACATCGTTGACGACGCTGTCAGGACAAATGGTATATCCACTTCCTGTTTTTGGTTCTGGAGATGAATCACCAAGCAACGATGTTAATATGTCCTCCTCCTCTTCTTCTTTTGGTTCTTCCTTTTTTTCTGATTCTTTTATTTTTTCTAGAAAATTTGGTAACCCGGATCATCAAGATTGATTGGTTTTTTCTTTGAAGCAAAATATACCGCGGGAATCCAATCATCTTCGGTATATCTATCAAAATGTCTGGGAAACAAATATTTTCCTCTTTCATCGGAACCAAATTTGACGACGTTAATTAAATTATCCTCACTCTCCCTGAGATGTTCAATAGCATCATTGGTAAAATGTATATAAGACGTCGTAAATTTTTTTAATTTCGGGTCTCCCCCCTGTTGGGGAAAGTACCGAAGATGTATCAGTGGATTTTATTTGTTTTGGTCTTGCCCCCAATTCTTGCGGTTTTAGTCCTATCGATTTTCTTTTGTTGGATAAATACCTCGCATTTGCGGCTTCTAAAAAACGAGAATAAATAGGATCCGATTTCATCGCCCGGGGTGAATTAACTCTAGCTCGGTATATATTATTATACCAAATATCTCGCGATTTAAGTTTTTTCAATCCGTCTTCTGTTAAAAAACTCACCCTACTGTTAAAAGAATCTTCCGCAAACCCACCAAGTGCATCAATATTATCACCAAACAAATTAAATTGTTTTTCCATCGTAGCCCAACCACCATCAGTAAATTTTTCTTTTATTACATCTCGAGGTTCTCTTCCCTGACTATCCTCCTCTTCTTCTTCTTCTTGCTGTGGTTGTTCTTGTGGCGCTTGTGCTTGTGCTTGTACTTGCTGCAATTGTTCTTGCCGCGCTTGTGCTTGTGCTTGTGCTTGGCGAATTTGGTCCAGTCGATCTGGCACTATTCGAGTGTGTTCCTCAATGTCTCTCAACACAGGAAGAATTCCACGTTTCTTGATATCTGGATCTTTTACGTCACCAAGAAAAACTTTTTCGGTTGTTTCGGTAACTGGCTTTAACCATTTTGACGATAAATCGGTAATTTCATATTTCATGTCTTCGTGTGCTCGGACCTTTTCCTTAAATAATTTTTTTGCTGGAATAAGTTTCCTTACTGGCGCTAATTGTTCTCGCGCTAATCTAGCAGAATGAGGCTCTCCAACTGTGCTAGTTTTCCGACTCATATTATTTTCAAGTATATTATTTTAATGCGACGTAAAATGGACCAAAGCAGCCCCACGTTGCAACAAAAAAATTCCCTTCATTTATTTTTCCTGTCCTGGACGCTATATTTACTAACACACCGGCGCGACCACCCGATGCATCCGGTCTGAAATGCATGAAAATTAGCTCCCGTAGAAGGCGTTATTTTTTAATTCTGAGGCTTCTACGGAGAAAGTTCTCGTAGGAAGCTTTATTTGGTCTGTACACGAAGGTCTGTTAAACTTCCCTGCTGCTATAATGTTTATAATGGCTGCTAGAGATTACCAAAAGGTTTTTGGATATGAGTTATATTAATCATTCACTCACAAACTATTTAAATAATCATATTGCTCTTGGCAATAAGCAGGGATGTTGTAGAATAGATAATATATGAGCGGTCGAATCATTCCTCTAGTATAATGAAACATTAGTGGAATGGAACAGTCCAAGCAAAGCAAAGGAAAATACAAGATGATAAACTTGTAAATTCAGATCTGAAGCAATCTCAGTATTAACATATAATGTGTACCACATGGCACGTATCATTGCTTACAATTTACCTCACAATCATATATGTACTAACTATAAACATCCTGTGTCTGAGTGAGGGTGCGTTGCACTCTTGTACCTTCTGAATGGGCATCCGAATGGAACAAGGTGCCTGTTCAGAGAGTGCAAGAGTGCAACACATACATCTTTGAAATTAAATTATTAAGTAAGTTACTGTCCTACTTTACTGATTGTTGTAGATGCTGTAATTAGTTACATATGCATCACAGTTTAAAAAACAAACAGTATTTTGTATTTGAAATTTAGTATTTTTGTCATAAGCAGTCAGTAGTTTTGTACTCTGGGGTTGGCAACTATGTATCAGGAAAATGTGACTGGGTGGGACATGATGCTATATGTCTGCAGCATGATGCCCCAGTGCTAGCCATCACTATAAACTGCTACTGCATAGATAATAGCAGGATGACTAAAAAAGGGTTAAAGCAATGCTAAATATCCAAATCACACACACACATACAGACACTTAATATGCAAGTGCATTAGGCTGAATGGAATGTCACCCTCTCATTTATCAACCAAAAAATGATGTAGTTCGCCTTCTGATAATCTCATTTTTCGATTGGACAGTATTCCATTCATTGCATTGCTCATGCATATTAAGCAGGCCATGATGGTTGTCATACTTCAACATCAAAACGTATGTTTAGGGAAACTCTATTATTACATTGTAGTTTGGATCCACACTTATCATGTTAGGTATTGTGTGATATTCAGTCAAGTCAGTTAACTGAAGACAATGTTGTATGTGTCTCCTTTAGGCCGTACAAGAAGGGATGAGGGATGCAAAACTACAGATTTCATTATCACAGTTACCACCTTAAATGGATATAAATGAAATGGAAAGTTCTTAAAATAGTGATTTCATATGGACTTTTTTCTTGAGGCTGAGAATCGTGCATAGGTATGTAATAAAATTTACAACTTTCTGGCTAATCACTTATCGTCATCACACATTTATGCCCACATGGTACATAACTGCATGGGTTGCTATTGCATACCCTCACATTGCTCTGGCAGTATTTAAATATGTCTGCTCAGGTGTGTGAAATAGAAAACTTGTATCATATTGCTCTATAATTTCTGCTTAAGTCAATTACAGTCAGGTAAGTTTTTTTATATTAGTTTCTAGTCTTAGTGTCCACTTCATAGTTATATATATGACACTCTAGTGATTTTACCTGTATAGGCTGTATTTTGGCCCCTCCTACAGGTAGCATTGTTTTACAATTAATATTGTTGCACCTACTTTGTAAGTATCAATATTGGAACTTCAGTACACTTTTATGTGCAAATATTGTTTGTATTGTAGAACACTCAGTAATTTTGATGCATGGTTTCGGCTGCGGTTGGATAGATTTAGGTAAACTTTCTATACAAAGCATAATCATAGCATCCATATCATGGTTCATATAAGCAGCGCTTCAGTGATTTTACTTGCTACTGCATAATCTCACATTACTGTAGCTGTATTTAATTATGTTTGTTATGGTGTGTCAAATAGAAAACTTGTATAATAGTGCTCTATAATTTCTGCTACTGTCGATTACGGTCAGGTACATATTTTATATTAGTCTAGTTTTAGTGTCCACTTAATAGTTACGTACACGACACTCTCGCAAAACGAGCTGCAACTGACGGAGCAGTAAAACAATTACTGAGTAATTGCACAGCATCATCGTTATATTTTATCGCAAGATTTTTCAGTTCTTCGTGGATAGATTCTGTGCGATAAATAACGCCATTAGGTCGTACAAACTGATCATAGCTTCCATTATCTGAACTCTTGTTATTTTATACTGATACAGGGTCGTTTTTACTTATTTCATTAATAAACTCAAATATATCAACGCTATAGAATTCAACAGTTCGATTTCATATAAATGTTATTACTCCATTAGTCCACGCATGCACATTATGATCAATAATTTCAATCGAAGCTAATTTTGATTTATATTTTGATTCGTACAAAATCTCTCCGTTATCGTTTTTACTTTTATTGGGAATTTTAGTTTTTTTCCGAGCTCAGCGACATCTTTGACGGACGCTCCGGTATCATTAACTATTTCTCCCCACTTGTTTATTATTTTACGCTTTTATCCGTTAGACCCTTTCCACGAGTCGAAACGGTAAAATGTTCCGTTACTTGTTCGGCTACACAATTCAGTCTTGAAAATTTCATTGGTTTCACATTATTAATGCTGGGTTTATTATTTATCGGATAATTTCCTTAAATATCAGCGCTTACAGGATACGCTCTTTCATAATACAGTTGGTCAATACCAGTCAACATTCCTGGTTTTTTAATCTTTACTCAGTATGACATTTTTTTTCGTTATGAAGCTAGGATCATATGTCACGGATAATCCAGGTATTGTCTGTTTCTACTAATACAACAAATTTTACTCTGAAAAAATATCTTCGATTGTCGAGATAATTAATGATGGTCGCCGCTTGTTCGTTGTTCATCGCAGCATCGACACCTTCGGTGACTTTGAACGTTGACCACACAAGAAACGCACCATCTTTCTTAAACACTTTCCTGGCGTCGTGAATTTTATTAATCAAGGTTTCATTCGTCGGATCAACCAGACCTTTTATGGGTAAGTTAGGGGATATTCTGTCAAGATTAAATTTATGTTTAGAAGGCTGAGTCGTAGATAATCTTTCGAATTCATCCATATTATAATTAAGACAAATATTTAAATTGAAATATTATATATATTATGATTCAAACAAAGGACAATTGCACGTGGTTAATTATAGGTTCTACGACTCATTGTAACAATGCCTACGTAAAAGAATTCTGCGGCCATCATTTGCAAAGTGTTCGTAATGGAAGTCTTGGACCAAAACCGTGCTTGAAATACGATGTTGGAGTTATAGAAGAAACGTGCTTGTGTGTGCAATGTGGTGGTAAAAATAGAGAACTAAAAAGATATCATGTTTAAAAAATAATGACAGTGAAAAAGTTATAAAAGGTGTAGAGGATTATCTGACAAGATTTTCAAAGTAATGATTTAGACAAATTATTTAAACATAATATTATATATAAATGAGCCAAGAATTTGTAAGAAATCCTATTATCAAAAATTACAAAGCAAATCGTGTTGGTGTAATCAGACACTGTCGACTAAAAACAATATGGTTTTGTTAATAATCATGGTTATCTCATGTTTGGTGTCAGGGAAAATAAAAAATATCTTTGCCATATGTTCATATTGAATTTTTCAATGGTATGATCGAAGACGGCCTTGTGGTCGATCATATCAACGGTATAATCTGAGGGCTATCATTCTGCACGTGGTGTTACCGTTTAATATGAAAGAACAATTGCAAAGAGGTCGGTTATATTTATAAATACGGTGACTGGCGTAGATATGATATTTCAATCAAAGATTGCAGCTGCCAAGTATTTCGATATTCAATCAATATCAATATATCACCAGATCTTCTGTCTCTAAGAAATCATTTTCCATTATTGTTAACAGAGATAACTATCAAGCTAAAATCTCTGGTAGAGTAATGAAGTAGTTATCTTGATTATATATTACTATTTATTTAATTGATTTAATATTTTGTCATCATTCAGTAATTGATTAATTATACCAAATTATTTTGTTACTATGAGACCTTCGGTATGGGGGCCCGAGTGGTCTAATGCGCTCTCCGTTACGGATCACTGCCATCTCACCTCTGTCTGCGTAGGTTCGAGTCTCGGATTCGGCTAATGTGGCTATGTGAGAAAACTTGCCAGTAGCTTCTCGTGGGTAGGTGGTTCTTTCCGGGGTTTTCCCGGATTGTTCCTCACCATTAATACTGGCCGCCATGTATAGCCTATTGTGTGCTGAAAAATGGCGTTAAACCCTACAACAACAACAACAACCTTCGACATGAAAATGCGATGAAATCCCACATTTATATACTACTGCTTCTTCCTTTCATAAGGTCAATGACCTGAAGGAAGAAATATAATTATGTACTATATATTTTGGCGTAGATCGTAATGTATTGTGTCCTAGTGATTAATTAATTAACCATCTGTGTAATAATTAATATCATTGTAGAAAAAATTGCATAATAGTTCAAATTGGTAGAAGGATAATTTATGGTTTCTAACTTACAAACAAAATCAAGGCAGAAGAACACGCTGTACATGTACAATATAATAGATATGTTACGTAGAAAAAACCTGATATATATATATATATATATATATATATATATATATATATATATATATATATATATATATATATATATATATACAATTGTGTTATGAGGCGAGTTTCTAAACGAAAATGAATTTACGTGTACCTTTTGTCATTACCGTAGCATAGGTAACTTTATAATAATTTCTGAACTTAAAAACGTAAGATTGGAACGGGGCGCAATGCTAAAGCATATAAATCTGATACTCATGATCTGGCGATAGAATCCCATGACCGACAACTGTTTGATAGTGGCGAATATTGCGCGACTTTTCTATATACAATTAGGTACCCAGCCTCGCCTCGAACTTCAACAGAAAAAACACACTCACCCCACCATATCACCACGTGGTGGCTGATCTTTTGCACTCTCCCGGGGTTGATCATTAGGTGGGTGTGTGCAAAAATCTGCTGAACGTAGAGTACATACCGTATATGTACTGTGCCATCCTTGGAATTAAGATTGTAAATATTTCGTGCCCTCTGAATATGCTAGAATGTCGTTTGGCATTCGAGGTTTTCAAATGAGAGATTTGTTGTGTAATTTATTGCCCTCTGAATGTGATAGAATGTCGTTTGGCAATCTGGGGTTAAAATGGGTTTTGTTATGCAATTTCGTCACTCTAAATCTGCTATAATGTCATTTGGCAAACTAGGCCTTCAAATGGTTTTTGTGTTGTGTAATTTATTGTCCCCTGAATCTGCTAGAATAACGTTTGCAATCTAAGGGTTCAAATGGGAGTTGTGTTGTATAATTTCCTGCCCTCTGAATCTGCTAGAATCTCGTTTGGCGGTCTAAAGATTTAAATGGGGGTTGTGTTGTGTAATGTTGTGCAAATATTGCTTTATTTTAAATAAAAAAGAAAAACTATTGACGAAAATATTAATGATATTATTTCTGCGATAAATGTTTTTAAAAAAGACGGCATACAAATTCAACTTGATCCATAGAAAATTAATTCTGATGTTGATTCTTTCCAAATCGTAAATTTGAAGATAAATATACACTACCAGCTGAATATAGGTTCATAAAAATAATACAGCAGACTATGTTCCAATCTTTGGCCACTGTAAAAGATATGGAAGTTTAAAAGTTCGTATCCCTCTCAAGCGTGATAGAAAAAATTAGCCCAGAATTAGCTCACGAATACGAAACGAAGAAAATGATAGACACTCGCGCGAGACAGTTAAGAAAGATTGTCAGATCGTGAAAGCAAATATAGTAAGGAGAATTGTGAAATTGAAAGAGAAAACAGTGAAAGTGACAACGTCACCGATGACAATAAAAGTTAGGACCATGTCGTAGTTAATTATCCTCTGACTTTTATTCTACCCGAGAATCAGTAAAAATATATTCTCTTATAATATACTTATTTTTTATTATTAATTAATTTTTTTTAGAATAAATGAAATTAGATTTTTTTATTCAGAATTAGACAATATTATTTTAAGCTGATCGAGTTTAATGCAGAAATGTTTATATTTCTGAATCTGATCTCTATCACAAGAGATCATATTTATATATGTTCTCGCCGCAGTTGATTTAATTGTTCCTCCGTCAATAAAAAGTCAATAAAAAGTCTTCGTTGCCGTATTCATCAATAATTATATCAACACTAATGCGTTCTGTGTTGACTGGAGACTATCAGTAAAATCGTGGTAGATATTATAAATGTTGCAACAAGTACTGAAAGCCTGCATATACTGGAAACCTCAGCGCGATGTTTAATGGTTTTACTGAGTGGTGACCATAATGCTTGGTCATACGCTACTGTATATACCATGCTGTCAATTAGCTTGTGGGGAATTTTAATCACATTAATTTGTTCAACGATATCAGGAATTCCACTTTAACATCTTCTAGTTTTTTCTAACCGTTTCAATATCTGATATAGCTGTATTAATATTACCTAGTTTTGTGTTAATATCAACTAATTTTACGTCAACAGTCAACGGGGTGCCAAATAAATCATCTGCGATTTCATTAAGTTTTGGAAGGTTTCCACGAAGTCTTGTAAACGCGCTTACGTGAGAATCATACTCAGCTAGTAGCGAGGATAATTTAGTATCTACTGGGTCTATATGTTTTTATTGCAGCATCCTCATCAAATGTTGGATTTCTTAAAACAACTATCGTATTGCCATTCATGTTGAATTCACCTGTCATTGTAATCGGCAGTGTTCCGCAAACGATTAGCAACACTTTTTGTAATTTCATTTCTAAGAGTTGCGATTGACATACTAGAGTCTCTGATTTTACCGTCATTGGAAAATATTGGAATATTATCCGTAGTAGCACCGAGAACAAAACGAACTATGTCATTTCATTTGATATTACTCGTCTTTAAAACACCGTGTTTATCCTGAAAAATAGCAAATTCATCTTGCTCAACTCCAGAGAGTTTCATAATATCAGCGAGGTCATCTTTAGTCGCGTAATTTGACAGATCAATGTCATCTTTTTCTTGTCCTTAGTGACACCACTAAGAGAAGATCTTCCGTAAATATCAACCATTATACTTTAAGTTCTTTTTAAAACGACGCGGTTACTTGTATAATCATGCACGATCTTATGAGGTGGTAATGCTGATTTTGATACAGCACTGATCACATTACTGTACAACCACATATTGGTGGATCAGTTAGTTTTTGTGTTGGCAATGATGAATACCAAAATGGAATGTTTCTGGCGTATTTTAAAAATTATATTGGCGGAGGAAGCCTGTATGAATCAAAATAGAAAGAACCACGTGGATCAAATGCGTATGCAACCCAATTAGTTCCTGGACCAGACTTATCATCAAGATTTATAATTCCCGTCTCAGTATCATGCGATTGCTTTGGTAATTGATCGCGCATAAAACACCTCTGAATTTGTTATATTTAAATATTTAGCAGCATCAAGTAAATACAAATTTGACACAGGCAGATTTAGCGAAGTGTTCCTGGAAATCTCAAATCTCTTCCGTACCGATAAGGGTTCCGGGTAATCTTAGACCCCTTCCCGTTTTTTTGTTAAATCCCTTTCCTGTTGCTTTCTTTATTGCCATTCCAGCAGCGGTTCCAACATCACCAAGTGCAGCTGCCTTTGCTGCAGCTGGGGCTGCAGAGGCTATTTACGCTGGTATAGAAGCAAGAAGTGGAAATATACCTCATGTTCTAATCGAGTAATTAATGGAACTCGGAGAAAGATGAAGTTGAACTCCGCCTTTTAATTATAAAGCCTTATTAAAGTGTTTAAGTAGAGTCTTGGCTAATGATACTTTGTTTAGACCACCACTAGAAATTTGATCATTTTTAGTGATATTTTTGTTCCGCATTTACTTGCAAGTTTTGATTGTAATTTTGTTCACCTGGCCGGAAGTCAGAGTGACATTAACGTGACTGTACGACATTTTCATAATATGATAAGTGATTAAATTACATATTTTCTACTGGAGCGTCAACAACGCTCATTTTTCCACCAGCACCTTCAAGTAACTTTTATTTGTCTGAATGATAACTGTGATGGCTCTGTAACAACCAGCGTGCAGTCAAGCAACACGAGCTCGGAAGTGTATATCAACGAGAGATTGCCTGAATAAATCTAAATGTTCCAATGAAAAGTAATAGGCCGGATATAATGTTGTGAAATCCCGCTGATATATAAGCAAACCAGTGTCAACATTTTGATCACGCCCCATAAATGTCGTTAACCGATGACAAACACGTGCTACATGATTTAATTGAAAATTTAACAAAACTTCTTCAGATGGTTCTTGATGTCCATTTATCCTCAGAGCGACTTATTATATCATTGGATTTCGTTCCTGTGAATATATTCTAGCATTTTCCTGGAATGCGACGAATATATGTTGCGGCGCAGAATCTCCTTGCTTTGATGCTATTTGACATGCAAATAACTCAGCCGAATTGCCTTGAATGCTATATGTAGTCATTGTCAACCATGACAACAATGATTTACCACCTGAATTCATAAAAGCAAGTCATGGTTCTTCTTCAGCAAGTGATGGAATCATCACCGGCATCCACAGTGACATTTTGCTTAGTATTACTTTACCAGCATCAACTGCGTTAGGTCGCCAGATTGCATCACTGTCAGTGGCTTTCTCACAAGTATCACAGTGTGTTTAGCTCCAAATATAACGTTTCTACTATTTCTACAAAATCCAAAGATATGTGATAATGGAATCGCACAAGAAAAATTGTCTTCGTCATTTAACATTCGTCTGCGTGCTTCGAATCCAAGGTTGTAATTGTCATTCATCGACGCAGCTGCGTACCCAGCTGCATTTAGCGTTACGTTTCGATCATCAGCCTGATCAATGGTATCCTTTGCAAACATAATTGACGGACCAGCTGACCTTGAATAATCATCTGAAAATCTTGCACGAATCAATGTCGTCATAGCAATATCAACATTTCCGAGACACAACTCAATACTTTTTTAGTCAGTCATATATATAGCACTGTTAAATAATGCCATAATGTCATTGTTAACAAAACCAGGCCGATCTAAAAGTCAGTATGCTGTATCATCTGCTTTTAAAAGTCTACCTTCTACTTCGATAAATAAGAAATATCTGCTGTATCTTAAACTTGTAATTCAGTTCAACCACGCTGATTTGGTACACGTGTGTCATAATAATAAAATAATCGCGTATACATTCATCTTTAAGAATCTGTGCGTCCATATCGAACGCTGGGTCGGATATACGCTTGAACATTTTTATTATAATTGTCACCGTTTAACACGAAGGCTACTTCCTGTTATTAATTATGCCGTTATATTTTTTCCTTTATTTTTTCTGATATGGGAACACCAGCCAATTCTAATAGTTTTTAATTTTCAGCTTGATTTATTATTTTACTGACATTTGCAGGGATACCTTCAGACTGGATAATTTTACTGGTTGTGGTTTTCTTCGTACTAATCGAGCTAGTCTATCCTTGATTGTCTTGAACGCTTTAAAGGCAAAGATTAAAATACAACTGATGCCTTTATCACGAACAACCTCATTAGCCTTCATTCCTAATTGTTTTGCAATCGTTATTGCTTTTGTAGCCATCCTTTCGAATAAACCCATAACAGCATCACCGAGTCCATCTCTATAAATCGCTTTTTAAGTTGGTAATCGTGAGTTTACTACCCTGACCATTACCGGTCCACGTTGTGCATTGTATATACTATTTTTTTAATTTTAATGATGATTAATTAATCGTTTAGTCGCTGTGATAATCATCAGCAATTTATTTAATGAGAGAACGATAAACATTTATATCCATAATACCACCAGTAAATAATCTTCAACAAATATGAGACATTTCATTAATTATTTTCGGCCAACTATTTCCCACACGTTTTCCTCCAATCAAAATTTCTAATCTACCCACCTCAGAAAAAAACACTGTCAGGACAAGTAACAAGACCTCCTGGCGTAGTTGAGTAGAAACCACTTCCAGTAGATCCTGGAGAATCTTCTGGATCATTAAATTCTTCTTCCTCCTATTCTTCAGCTTCCATTTCTTTTCTGTTATTCACAGCCCGTTAACATTCTTAAAATTGTTATCATCCCTTATATAATCAAGGCCTCTTTTAACAAGACAAATATATTTTATCCGTTCATCTTCACTCTTCCAAGAGGCAACATGTATAGGACTTGAAAATTTTCCACGTTGTCCAAATCCAAGTGCAACAATATATACATGTTTCACTAATTCTGTAATTCTTTAATAGTCTTAGAGGTACATGTTTTTCTTAATATACGAAGATTGTGCTTTTTTTAGGACACAGTGGTTTTTGTTTAGGAGAA